>OU696480.1:13770000-18570000 GCA_916048165.1 Spilarctia lutea | reverse complement strand
CTGCATATCCGTCAGTTCTCCGGACAATAGTAGCTTGTGTGTTATTTTTCACTACCCGTACGTTACAGAAACGTATAAATTTATGTTGAAAGATGTCACAAGGTACTGCAAGAATGGCAGGAGTTCAATGATAAGATATTGTTTTAGTGCTGAAAATATACCTTGATCTCTGTAACAGCAGTCACTAGTGTCATTTTAGAACTTATGAAGTACATTTTAGGTTTGAATTTTCCTTTTATAATGTTACACTTACAATTCCTTTGCAATCAAACTGGCACGTAAAAATTAAAGCATAAGTGATACAAATAAAATCGATTGTTTGAAGTTTCGTAACCAAAGGTCATAGAGATGAAGCTTTATCTCAAGGACTATAAGTGTCAATCGTATCGCCTGATGGTAAGCGATTACCGCTGCCCATGGACACCCGTATCACCAGAGGCGTCACAAGTGCGTTGCCTTTGGGAGATGGGGAAAGGGTACGAGAAGAGCATGAGGGATGAGTTGGGGTATAGGCCTCCGGGATTCTCATTCACTCGGTGAAACACAGGGCAAGCGCTGTTTCACACCGGTTTTCTGTGAGGCCGGAGCGTGGCTCTCCCACGATTTTTCTTTTCTTTTTCAGTACACTTTTAGAAAAACAGTAAAGTTGTGAACAGACTATCTGCTTACACCAAATTTCAATGTTTAGCACTGTTAGCATTTTATAGGTGAAAATTGAATTTTGTTCAGTTTGGTCAACTTGAACAACAAAACATTCCTGACTGTTCGTGAAATACACTCTCCAAGAGTGCACAAACAATTTTAAACGAGATTTTTCGCTCGAACGTGTCTTAAAGTCCGAGAGAGTTATTTTGAAACTATCTACATAATTTTATGAAACGTGTTGTTTATTTAAAAGCTTGAACTTTATGTTTTAAAGTTTAGTACACAACTTGAGAAACTAAAAGAGTTTAAATTTTGTAACATAAATATGTTATTTCTAATTGCATTTTTTTCTGACCAAATAACGAACGAACGAATGATGATGTTAAGGTCAATTGATACCTTCACGGGTTCCTGATAAAACATAATTTGACAGAAAGATGGACAACTAAGTATTTATATTTTCATTTATTTAAAAGCAACAGCAACCTCATGACAAATGATATCCGGAACTTGTCCACTTATTCGTCACATTCAAGGCCAAAGTATGACCTTATCTAAATTAACATGTGTTGTCTTGTAAATTTCAGAATAAATGTTTTTCTCTTTTAATTTAGTACATTTCTTCAAAAATTAGACAGAACAAGTTTGTTAACAACAAAATGTTGACAAATCAAATCTTCGCTCTCACTATTGGCAGTTAAGCTCATAGCCTCTTCACGGCGCCAAGGTTTTGGGTGAGGTCAGGAATGACTGATGAGATTTTCAGCTTACCTTGTATTGTTTAGATAAAATATACATTCAGCCAATGACCTAAATAATGCAGGCGTATAGTAGGTACGTACGTAACAAAATGATTCAAGTTTTCTTCAATAGTTTATTGCAAGTAGACTACTTCCAACTTATTCTTAGGTTTTTATTTGATGTCGATCCACAAAATGTTGTTCTGAGTCTGGGTGTTCTTTGTATCCTTAATCCTAATATAGGAGTTGTCTTAAAAAAAAAACATAATTAGCTCACACATCTCCACTAACTGAGCTGAGTCAAAGCTGAAGTATTTCTTAATACATAATTTTTATAGATTAATAATGATTAATTTATATTACTCATCAAGCTATTACAGCTAAATATGTGTAAATTAATAAGAATTTATCATTTAACTATTATTATTATTTGACTGCACTGTTGGTCTAGTGGTTTAAGCGGTCATTCTGCCACATCCTACGCCAAGTGTTTATGATTGAAATCCCACATAGGACAACACTTTGTGTGACTCACAAATTGTTGTTCTAAGTCTGGGTATTCTTTGTACCCGTTTCATGTATGTTCGTGAATTCCCTCGTGACACAAGATGTATATTCGTACAAAAAAATAAAAAATAAAAGTATATATATATTTCACTCACCTGAATTCGGAGTTTCAGGTTCTGACGGGAGCTCAATTTCAAAGAGTCAAGCTTCCTGTCGGGACCGTTTCAGATGTCAGATTCATCCAAGCTTAGAGCACACGAAGTACATATTATGTGAGGAACCCTATCATAGTTTTATTGATTTTTTAACTTCCTTTAGATGAATCCCACTTCCGACAGTCGTTAATTGTAAATGAGACTACAAAACGCTGCAAATAAGTTTGTAATACGGTGTAGTAACAACCATACGCAATTGGTATTTAGTACAATAAATAATTTTATATTGTTTTATTCTAGGTAAGCGACGCATCACTTAGAATTAATACTTTTCAATTGTGTGGTAAGTTGGTTGACAATACACCATGACTCTATCATTTCAAATTATTACAACCGGAGTGTTTATATGTTATTTTTGACGATTGGCTTGGTACTTTGGCACTGGTATAAGCGCTATGATCACGGATGGACTGAGGAACTGCTTGTGGAAGGTTTTTATTTTTACGAGTGTACAAATCTTTCTACCTTCTTTATAGTTTACCTTTGCACGGTTGGCCTAGTGGTTTAAGCGGTCACTACGCCGCTTGCTACTGCGCCAAGTGCCGTGGGTTCAAATCCCACGTGGAACATCACTTGTCCTGAATCTGGGTGTTCTTTGTGTCCGTTACATGTATGTTTGTAATGTCCCCCGCCACACAGGATGTACATTCCTAATGCAGGGGTTATCTTAAAAAAAAAGATTTTCATTCACTTTACCACTATTACAGTCTCGTACTTGATTGCACTATACAAAACTGACGATAGTATATCGATTTGAAACTGTAGTTTTTATTTCATCTATCTACGAGTATCTATCGCGCGACATTATTTCCGAAAACAAACTTGATAAATAACTTTCGTTTCGTAACGTTTATAAGTTCTTTCCTATATTCTTTAACAAGTTTTGTTGTTAAGTATTGGATTTGTTTGAATTGTGGAATACTACTTAGGTCTATTTACTAGCTTTAGATGTGTTGATAGTCTTAGGTTACTCTTAGTTAAAAAGTATAATTATAAAAAGTAACGCATAAGAATTGAGAGTTATGGAGCGTTTTTGGCACTACGGTCTGTCTTATTAAGGGTAACTTAACCTTACCAATATACATTTTACCAACTGCCTCGGTGGCGCAGTGGTAGCGTATGCGACTGCTAAGCTTGAGGTCTCGGGTTCGATGCCCGGGTCGGACCAAATGTTTGTATGATCTGCAAATATTTGTTTCGGAGTTTGGGTGTTTTCTTTGCATAATATGTATGTATTAAAAAAAAAAAGTATATAAGTATTTATATCAGTTGTCTAGTACCCGTAATACAAGCTCTGCTTAGCTTGGGACTAGATGGCGTTGTGTGTTATATAGCGGGAATATTTATATTTTATTTTTTATAACTGAGTTACCAAAATGACTCTGCCCTGCCTGATGGAAAGCACCAGCAGAATCCAAGAGTGGTGGTCACCATCCTCAATGCAAACAAGGACAGTGCAGCATGGCGACCAGCACTATGGCGGTCTAGTGAGATGCTTTTTCACGGCCCGCTTAAAGGACCCGGGATCATAGTGGGACGGAAACACGTGCGTTATTTATTTAACTTCACAATATATTGTGTTAAGTACATGCTTTGGAATTGTTTAACGTTCAGACCAGCTTGCACTGGACATTATCAAAGGCAGGTTCAGATATTTATCCACTCCTCCGTTTATATAATCCGTGAAGTTTCTTCATCCACCCATATGAGTTGAGTATGAGTATTTGTAGGTACTCTTATCTTTGATACATTTTCCCTTTTAAATGTCTGTATAAACGCTAAAACGGTTTGATGTTTTATTTAACAAAGCTTATCATGTTACAATGTTATAACAAGGTATAACTTTTAATGGGTCAATCTGATTTTTATGGATCGTTTCAAACTCCCTCGTGGGTCGAAAAAGTTTAAATGCTCTGCCTAACTGAAAACTAACGTAATTTTCACAGATCAAAAAATAGATTATAGGTATTATTTAGTTCTCTATTGTTATATATACTTATAACAGTTCGGCAAACAAGTTTTGTCAATTAGATGGGTACTACTTAAGGATACCTAAAGGTGCAATACTAAAAATATGAACCTGTAACACCAGGTATTTCAAACCTACCTCAGTCACCAGTCTCTCACGAAGATACCTGATTATAGTGGCATTTTGTAAAATATAATATTTGTTTTGAACCCGTGGCTAACGTAACCATTTATTTTATAGTCGGTGAGCTTCGTCTTCTGTAAAGTTATATAAAAATGTATTCAAATTTGCCCCATTGCTGTGGGACAGAGAGTCTAAAAGAGTAACTATCCCACACGAAGAATGACCCGAAATTATAGCGTAAATTATGTATGGCCTTACTCCTATCCCACTAATATTTGAAATGGGAAAGTTTGTGAGAATTGACGTGTGGATGTTTGTTACTCTTTCACGCTAAAACTATTGAACGGATTTAGATGAAATTTTACAATAATATACCTTATACATCACAATATCACATGGTCTATTATTTACCGCGTCAGTCGACATACACGCGGGTAGAACCGCGGTTAAAAACTAGTACTCTGTACGTGTGTTAGTCTCAATAGCCTTCTGAAAATCAGATTAATTCACACCAAAGCAGGCACATCGCAACAAAACTTTTTCTAATTTACGTCTAAAAGTTAGCCTAATGAGTACGAGATACCGCGTACACGGCAATAAGTTGTTTATGTGTTTTCCGTAACCTAGTTTTAACTAATCTAATTTCGACCTATAGTTATTTTACGAATATTGTCCGTATTTTATTACATTGATACTTGTGGTGAATTACAACGCCATCTATCGAAAGTAACCTGTTCTACTACATACCTAACCTTTGATCCTATATCGCGTTTTTAAAGTTTTTTATCTAAACATTGATAAGTATCTAGTATCAACTGCCGTTGATTTGATTATTTATCCTTCGTTTAGCTTTATGTTTAAATCAATAACCTATCCTCTAGAAATGTGTTCATTTAAACTTATGTTTTTAGAAGAAGCCCGAATAAAGATCTATGGAAGAGTCGATATATACATCGGGCCTTCTGTGGAACCTTTTTAATATCAGGTGTTTCAGGACTGGTTCAGGACTACTTAACCGCTTTACAGACGTTATAAAATTATTGTGCCCATGTTCAAACTTATGAGACATTTATTAATTAAACATAAATAAAACATTTTTATTAATTATCCATTATATAATCCACTTTAACATTAGAATAACAGATATGACATTACCATGATGGCCTCATATATTATCTTATTTTATGACCTGTAAGGTCATAAGAGTCAATCTCATGTGAAAGTATGTAAGAAGCTTAAATAACGATGTGATAAACCCTAAAAGTATTAAATTAAGATATTGAAATTAAGATAAAAATAACAAGTAAGTCCGGCAACGCACTTGTAACGCCTTTGGTGTTGCGGGTGTCCATGAGCGGCGGTAATCGCATACCATCAAGCGATACGTCTGCTCGTTTGCCCCCTATACTATAAAAAAACTTTAACAATACTTTTACCATCAAAATGTCCATCCTCCCGTTTCTTTGAAATCTGATAAAATACAGTCTAGATAAAATACAATGTTACTTTATATTTTAACTAAGCGATAATATTCAGCATCTGATCCATCAAAAAAACGTAATTAATTATTCTCCCCTTTGTGGAAGAAAAACACGCAAGAGCCTTTGAAGTTTCTTCTTAAAAGTAGGGTGGCTTTTAAAACCATTCTCAGGGTATTTAGTTGCTTTTTAAAACTTGACTTGTTATAATATTGACGGTGTAAAAAGATCTGGCTTAGTCTTGCACCGACTTCAAAAATATGAAAAGATTTTCAATTAGGCTCTATTTTTATAAGTTTGTTACCTCAATACTTCAACTAATATTATGTAGAGATAAAGTTTGTAAGTTTGTACCGGGTAATCTCTGGATCGGACTGAACCGATAATTAAACTTCAGTAACTCATATTATTTGTGAGTGTTAAATATTAACGCGAAAAATGATTACCGCGATATTTGACACACACGCAGGCGGAGTAGTGGGTAAAAGTTAGTATTATTTTTATTCCCTTTATGTAATTGAAAATGTTTACTTCTCATGATCTCTTCGTCTTTTTTTTATTGAATAGTGGGCAAACGAGCAGACGTATCACCTGATGGTAAGCGATTACCGCCGCCCATAGACATCCGCAACACCAAAGGCGTCACAAGTGCGTTGCCGACTTTTGGGGGGATGGGAAAGGGGATGGGGGTGGGGTTGGGGTATGGGCCTCCGGTATCCTCACTCACTCGGTGAAACACAGCGCAAGCGCTATTTCAAACCGGTTTTCTGTGAGGCCGTGGTATCACTCCGGTCGAGCCGACCCATTCACGCCGAAGCATAGCTCTGCCACGGTAGCATAGCTCTCCCACGGTGTCTGTTTGTAACATTAAAATAACCGCTTTTTTCTAAATGGCCATTCCGGCCAATCGGCTTCGCCCGGAGTTATTGTCGTACCATGTAGTGGTTCATCTAGTTTAAAATCTGGTTTGGTAAATGAAAATTGTTGTGTGTACATACCTAATACCTTCCTTGTTATGTCTAGTAGACATAATTATCTCATGGATCGATGCGAGTTTAAAAGTAACTACATTCAAACATCTTATAATAAGCCCTTTTTATATTACTAATAAGAATCTCAAAGCACAGGTGTTTCTATTACTTATATACGTGGAAAGTACAGGAAAAGTTTGGTCCCAACCGCGATTACCCCCGTGAATAGGGTTCAATTACGTTTTCAATAATATTGGAGCGACGCGACGGTGTTATGAACAGGTCAGGTTCTGTATATGAATGTAAGTGGGCTGTATCGACTATAAGTGGTACGACATTAGCCTTTCACTTTGTGTACGTGTGTGTTCATTGATCGGGTTATGAATATTTAGATATGTTCAGGTGTTTCAGAAAATAAAATGTGTTATTATTATTTAGCGGTTTTGTACTCTTATTAAAAGTATTTAATATGACTATTTTTTTTGAGATGAGCCCACGGTTACTCGCGGTACAATACAGCTGCGATTAACGCCACGGGGAAAAGCTAGTCTAAAAAGAAGCCTACTTTACTCCTTATATTATAAGCTAGATAGCGAAATCTCCGTTAAACTCGGCCCAGCCGTTCCAGAGATTAGACGGTACAAATAGATAGACGGACTAAAACTTTAAATGTGCTTTTTTGATGTAAATACCGTATGTACTTTCATATGTAATTAGTGACAAGCTGTACAATTTTAAAATAAAAAACAGAAACTTAAATTTTATTAATTTGTAAAGACGAAATAGAGGAGGGATTCCGCCGAACCTGAAGGTTCTATTCTATAAAATTAATGTCTGAAATATAATAAAAATAATGAATATTTCGGACATCTAACAATCAACGCTCTCTAGTCCCAAACTGAACAGAGCTTGTATTATGGGTACTACACAACTGATATCAATACATAAATACTTTTTTTTATAAATTCATACATATTATACATAGAACACACCCAAACTCCGAAACTAATATTTTCAGATCATACAAACATTTGTTCCGACCACGGATTTGAACCCGAGACCTCATGTATAGCAGTCGCTTACGCTTACAAATTTGTGTAATAGTGTCTCATAATAGAATATCATGATCTCATCATATCTGACTCTCCAGCTCCTGGCAGCTATTTTGCGCAAATCATAACTTAAGTTGGCCTGCAAATATATAACATAAGAATATGAAATTAAAATAAATAAACACACATTAAAATCATCGAAAGAAAAAGTCGAAATATTGCTGTTTATTTTTTTTTTATATGGATTAAGTGGCAAACGAGCAGACGAATCACCTGATGGTAAGCGATTACCGCTGCCTACGGGCACTCGCAACACTAGAGGCGTCACGAGTGCGTTGCTGGCCTGGTTGGGGGGTATGGGCGTCCGGTATCCTCAATCACTCGGTAAAACACAGCGCAAGCACTATTTTTTGTGAGGCTGTGGTATCACTCCGGTCGAGTTGGCCCATTCATGCCAAAACGTGGTTCTCCCACGGTAAAGTAGTTGATTTATTACCAGGTCATTTTCATTAGGCAAGTAGAAAAAAAATACTTTCAATATTCTTACAGCCGCTCGTATGCACTCGTTAAGAATAAGCAATGTTTTTTAAGGATTTATTCAAATGAATAAATTACTTAATTCATTTCAAAAGAAGACTGAAATACTTTAATCCATAAATATACTTCCTTCACAATAATACAATCAAAAGTTACTAAGGTCTAGTACTTAATACTTATACGTGGTATACAGTACATTCTAGAATTATACTCACTTGTCCTCATTCCACTATTTAATTGACTTTAATCGTGACCGATTTCATAAGTACAACTGAGTTTAATTCTCGAATATATTTCAACAAGTTTCGTCAAGTGCCGACAACTGAGAGTATAAATTACAGTACAAGGTACTTGACGGTGTATCGTAAATTATACATTGCAGTTTATTTAGGTCCCATCTAATAAGAAGGGTGGGTCTAACGTGACATTAAGCTCGACCGTCTGAAAAGGCAAAAATATATTTTGGCGAATTTCAGAGCGGCCTTTTAACAGATTTATTAAGCGTAATCTCGTTCCACAAGCATCTCTTAAACAAATAGAGCGTAATATGCAAATGAGGGGTGAAACAATTCATTATCTGTTTGTTTGTAAAAAAATACACAATTGAAACTGAGCCGGTAAGGGCGTAGACATTAGGCATTCAGAAATATTCGGAATATTTACTTATTTTCAACAATTCTTGCATTTGACGTACGGGAAACTGTGTGCCATTTTTTAGTCAAACATACTACAATGTCAAAAGAAAGTCTTTGATCAATTTGTGTTATCGGAAATAAATTATGACACAGAGACGTAGCCGCTTATTATGGGCCTCATAGGAAGGCCACTACACCCTGAGCAGTGAAGGGAGAAATGTTCAGTGTTTGAATAAGAAATGATTAGATTCGCAGACGCATCTCTGTCACCGTTATTACCCAGAGTATTGTCAAATTCAAGGGGCAGTGGGTGTATTGCTGTCAGAAAACTTGGCCGATATGACCAAAATATTCTTGTGTGGCGACCGCGTACTGGAATACGGAATAGGTAGAGAGACTGTTAGCATCAAAGGCATTTGATTCGTTGTTGTTGCGAACCTTTCTAATCATTCAACTAGTTTAACTTTTTAACATTTCAAAATACTTGAAATATGAGTACTTTTACAGCAAATAAAGTAATGGATTAGGTGTCCGTTAGACGTTTCAAAAGTTTATATTCGCACCATCTCGTAAATTAATGTTAGTATAGGGTGTTTTTTTAAGCTAGATAGAACTTTAAATTGTAAAAAGTAACACAAAAAATTAAATTTTGATGAAACTTTTTTTTTTATTTGTTTCAGTATACTCTGACAAATCATCATGAATAGACTCATGCTTGAACAACGCTACGAAATTATCCAAATTTACTTTGAAAATCAGCTCATTTTTGAAGAAATAAGGTCCGATGATGCCACCAGCGTGAAAACCGCACCATACGGTGCATTTTTCTGGATGTAATGGAGTCTGTAGGGTCTGTTGTGGATTGGTCTCACTCCATATGCGGCAATTTTGCTTATTAACAAACCCGTTAAGCCAAAAATGCGCCTCATCGCTGAACACAATTTTGCGATAAAACAGTCGTCTATAAGTTGCGCGAATCGACGACTGATTTTCAAAGTAAATTTGGATAATTTCGTAGCGTTGTTCAAGCGTGAGTCTATTCATGATGATTTGTCAGAGTATACTGAAACAAATAAAAAAAAAAGTTTCATCAAAATTTAATTTTTTGTGTTACTTTTTACAATTTAAAGTTCTATCTAGCTTAAAAAAACACCCGTTATAACTAACACTAATATTTGACCACGAGAGAACTTCTCCGGCGCAGTACATTTGGACTTACCAGAGTAACTTTCAGTATTATGCTTTTATTGTAAAATTACCTTACTAGCTTTTCAGTACAATAATTAGATGCATCAAAGAGTTGCATCAGTTAGTTGCCATGATAAAGAAATAACTTATTTAATTGTCAACTCAACATAGATAATATAGTGCTTGAAGCGCTCCACGCCGCTCTCTGCGCTAAGTTTTGTGGGTTCAAACTCTACATGGGACAACACTTTGTGTTGTCTACTAATGGTTCTTCTGAGTCTGGGTGTTCTTAGTATCCGTCTCATGTGTGTTTGTAAAGTCCCCCGCGACACAGAATTAATTCATAATACGATGTTGTCTTAAAAAAAAACATGTAATGGATTTCGACAACATTATTCGCAAAATTTACAGCATTTAGATAAAACACCTGTTTCTTTAGTATGTCACAAGGATGGGTAAGCCCTAAGGGCTCACTAAGCCGGCAAGCCTCTCTCATTTGTTAAACTCATTTAAATAAAGAAAACGTAAACTCATTTTTTAGAGATTATTTTAATTTCAGATTTTGTTTTCACCTGAAGAAGGATACATACAGAAAGCTAACTATTAGGAATAAGTCGAAATGACGTGACATAAAAAAGATTTATAAAATCCTTTTAAAAATGACGGAATTGTGCTATGACAAACAATTACTAAACTAAATTAATGTAAAAAGAAGAAAACATTCAAATCTAAAACGACATGGCAATGCTGCCAGTCTTTTTAGAACGCTACTAGTAGGCGATGATGTGGAGGAATTCTATTTAAATATTATTATTTTTATTATCTAATATTTTCAAATATTTTAATATAATTTGAAATAAGAAATATATACAACCATCCCGTTTGATAATCTATCATATAATATATAACATAATTATATAAAATTTTTATGTTGGTTTGTGTACGCTTCAAAAACTCAAAAAGTTCTGCACCGATCGAGCTGAAATTTTAGAATGATATATAATCCGCATCAAGGATTATTTTTATAAATTTTTTGCATCAGTCACATATCCACGACCGCGAAAAATCACGAAAAAACCGACATAAACGCGGATGGAGCCGGGGGCAACAGCTACTAATTAATAAAATCAAATTAAAAGGTCTCTTTTGGAGTCTGTTAAAAATGTGTAAATTCTATAGATTTAGTATACGAAACGAATACGAAACCTGTTTAACACAATGAAACAATATACTTTTCTCCTCTCCTCCTCTTTACTCCTTTTAAGGGGAGTCAATTTTATTGGTTTATATTATTAACAAGGTCTCTATTTGATTTGTTGCTTTGTTTTATATCTGTTGTCAAACAACGAACCACCTTTCACGAATTGTTCTAAAACAGCTATCATAAAGATAGAATAAGTTTTTTTCTGGTTTGGTTTTGGCTAAGAGTGGTTTTATTTTTTCGGCCGATATGAATAGATAAAAAATTAATGTAATCCAAAAGGTACTATGTACCACGAATTAGTATTTAAAGTAAAAAATACTGATTATTTTTTACAAAACAAATCTATACTTAATATCTTAAAGTTGCAAAGATTCTTATGAGCTAATCTCGCGATAATCTCATGAGCCGTGTCCGATTTGAAATAATCCCTCCATGTTAGATTGGCAATATTTACATTAATAAGAGTTAGGAAAGTTGTGGGTTGTAAATTGGACAAGACTGTGTAATGGTAACAGTATGTATTTTGAGATTAAGTACAGGTTATCTGTTCAGCACTATTGTACTAGGTGTTCTAGAGTTTTTTTATGTATATCTGTCTGCCGGAACATCCACATTTATGACGCGCTGTAGGGTTGTAGCTCCATAAAAAATAGACGTATTTTATTTCTGTTTTTTTTTGTTGACAATGTAATATGATGAAAATGAAATAGAATAATAAAATGTACAGTCGAAGTAAATCTCTTCGGCCGTATCAAGATCATCAATATAATTCAAGGATTTTTTTATTGTAATTGTTTTATTACGTTTTTTGTTTTAAAAGACAAGTTATTCGACTCTAGTTCTGCCAAAGTTTTTCTTTAACAATGTTTACTTTCTGAGTATCATTTTAGAAAAGTGTTATTAAATGGAATTTACTACCAGCGCATGTTTTTCGCTCCCACTATGATTCCGGGTTATTTAAGTGGGGCATGAAAAAATCTCACTAGGTATGGGGCGCTATAGTATCGGCATTTGCAGTGATAATGGTGGTCTCCACTCTTGGATTCTAAAAAAGCTTTCCATCAAGCTGATTAGAGACACTTTGGTAGGCCTCCAAATAAAAAAATGTTTGAGATAAAATTTAACCGCTTCATATTGTCTAAGGTAAGCAATCACGCCTACTTTAGAACAAATACCATTAATCTCAACACTCTAGAACAAAAGTCGGTCACAGCGAAGAACAAATAAAAACCACGCTCACAAAAACAATCCGTGTCTTTAAAA
This sequence comes from Spilarctia lutea, assembly GCA_916048165.1. Classification (NCBI taxonomy): domain Eukaryota; kingdom Metazoa; phylum Arthropoda; class Insecta; order Lepidoptera; family Erebidae; genus Spilarctia; species Spilarctia lutea. Next base: position 18,557,473 of record OU696480.1, on the reverse strand, counting down.
AGCCATATCTCACAAAATAAACTGTACATTCTCTAGCCCGTTTGTATGCGAGGAAACATTTTTTATAACCGGGGAAACCCGGGTCATTAATTCCCACCCGAGCTCACCTGTCTGTAATCGTTCCGGGATCCCGAGATTTGGACGAGCACAAACACTTTCTCAAGTTATCGCGATTTCCCGGGAGAATCCCGGCCTCAGATTGCGTCCACCTCAGCGGGTAAACCTCAGGTTTTTGTCATTTTTTCTTTTGTAGTTCTCGTTTTGTCGAATTCACAGTTATTATTTCTATTTGTGTTTATTAATGTAAGATATTTTTGGTTAATGTCCTTTTCAGCATCTTTAAATTTTGATGTATTTGTCAGTGCTAGGGTTGTCAAAATAGTACACAACCGTTAAGATACAAGTAAGATATTAATTGTACTTCTAATGTTTTCCTAAGTACCTCCGCTTCACCAATAATATTAGAAACCCTTCTGATGTTGATGATCCTCAAAATGAAGTTTGGAGGTCAGCTGACGGTAATCCTCGCGATCATAAGCGGCCTCTTGTTGGTAATACCTTAGTCCGGTCCAGGCCACGATGTCATTTATCCAATTCCTTCGTAGTCGACCTGGTGACCTGCTGCCAGGTATTTTTCCTTCTATAAAAAGCCTCAGGAATTCATGTTAAGGCCAATGACGAACATGAATTTAGTTAAAATAGTTTTTTCATAGTTCTAGACTAGAATAATTTCAAATTGTCGTTAAGTAAATTTTCTGAAATTCTCACAATAAAGTAATTAAAAGAAAAAATAATTACTTGTCTAGAGAGAGAGGACCATTATGACCTTCAAACCTTCAAGAAAAGAGCGTACTCCTTCCTAAAGGCCGACAACGTACTTGTAACGCTTCTGGTGTCGCGGGTGTCCATGGGCGGCGCTAATCGCTTACCACCAGGCGATACGTCTGCTCGTTTGCCCCTATACAACAAAAAAAAGTTGTGGGGGAAACAAACTTAAAATAGAGCCCTTGTAACTCATAAGCTCCACTTGAGGCTAGTGACCCAGGCTTTCCTTTAGGTACGAAGTTTCCAAAATTCCTGCCTACTGTATCGATTAGAATGACGTGCAACAAAAAAGACTATGTCTATGAGACTATGTCCAGCAGAGGACTGCAATGTGCTGATAAAGATGTTGTGTATATACCACATTTAAATCTAGCTACAAAAGCTTGAAAAACTAACTCATTTGTAATACCCGCTGTTTACGTTTTACGTTGACCAATCAGTCTAACGCAGTCTCAGGGCAAGTAATCTAATATATGTATAGATGAGAGGAGTAGACAAGTGTATCTCCTCAACAAGTCCACTCCAGTCGAAACAGGCCATACATCTAATTACACAAAGTACTTCGCTCTTGTTACTTGTCGAGTGATGAACGACATGCAATCTATTATCAAGATACGCAACATGTTCGAGATGTCTGGAGAACAAGGATGAAGGATAGAGTGACGGTACATAGCCTACAATTAAGTACATTTATGACAAATGGCTACTCTCAGTGGTTTTTCTAATTTACGCCAAAGTTCTGGTATAAAAACTTACGTAAATATTTAAGAGAATTGAGATTTTATCTGGTTTTGTTTCATTACTGGAAAAAGCATGTTTTCTTACTAATATATTACCACAGATGTTTGTTACTCTTTCATGTGAAAACGGCTTAACAGGAACAACATATAAGCATACAACTCAGGGAAAGTATTTAAAAATTCTAAGTCGGGTTGTTTCGTCCCGACTCGATTCGTATGGAATCGAGTAACTTTTTTTTTATCTATGACAGAAAGTTAAAACCGTCAAAAACTTCATGTCAAACTTTATGTCTGTCCACTTGGTGTTAGGTCGTGAACCACACGGTTTGGTTGTAAAATTCGCAGGGTAACTCAAACAATAAAACACGGTGATAGGCCACCTTGGGTTAAATACGGATACTGGTACGTAAGGTCTGGAGCAGGATTAACAAAAATACACTTCTCATGAAACGGTGATTTTCGTGGGAGAGCCACGCTTCGGCATGAATGGGCCGGCTCGATCGTAGTAATACCATGGCCTTATAGAAAACCGGTTTGAAATAGCCCTTGCGCTGTGTATCACCGAGTGGGTAAGGATACCGGAGGCTTATACCATAAACCCTCCGCACTCCTCTGGTAACGCACTTGTGTCGCCTCTGGTGTTGCGGGTGTTCATGGGCGGCGGTAATACGTTACCATCAGGTAATAAATCTGCTCGTTTGCCCACTATTCAATAAAAAAAAGAAAGAAGTATATTTGTCAATAACCTAATAACCCTTTCTATAATGTCTCTAAACTTGTGTCTGTTAACAGATTATGAACAAATAAAATAAAAATTCGTTACAAAACCCCCCTTAACACGAAGTAACAAAGAAATTTAATGTCTTTATCCTTTGTTGGTAAAAGTGCAAATGCGAGGACAACTTCTTATATCGAGTTTGAAAGTAAATCTTGTAAAAGTTTTATGGTGTTTGAATGGGAACAGGACGCGGGCCCCAAGTCACATTTACGGCGGTTAAAAGGGTGAGAAAATGTAGATTACGGAAAGTGAGAGAAAGAGTTTGCTATCTTTTCCTAGTATACTTCTAATGGTTCAGCTTTGTGTGGATATATATATATGTACGTATTAGAATAACAAAACTTATTTCAGTACAATAATTTGTGTTCAGGTTGAGTCTAATTTATCTCTAATATGTTACATGAAGTTTAGGTTAAGAGTAATATACTTATTAGTTGACCCAAGCAACTTCGTCTGTGACTCTTTAGAATCATGCTTGGCTCTTAGGCACAACAACCAACAAATATAAAAACATAACGTGGAAATCGGATATATATTTCCGTAGTTCTTTGTGAGCAACAATACTATATGAGAATTATAAATAATATATTAGTTTTTGCTAAATTTCACCCGCGTATATATCGGTTATTTCGGTAAAGTAGTATATGTCCTTATGAAACAATTAAAGTATCTCCTATAGTCCAAATTTCATCGGTTCAGTGGATTAGTCGTATAAGTGTAACAGACAGACAGACAAAGAGATATACTTCAGTACAATAACTAACACAAAAATTGAATAGTAATTGGTTTAACAGTTAATGCGTCAAAATTTTTGAAACAAAGAAAGACAATTTACTATTCATAATAATACAATGACAAGTTGTCTACAACCGACAACACAACAAAAAAATCGATCGTAAAACACACTCGTAACAGCGAGACACTCTTGGCTTTTTAAATGAATTTAAATCTGCATTTTTCAGAGCGTTTTCTAGTTGTAAAATAAAATATATTGTTCAAGTATCGGATGTATGGTTCTCAGCGGAACACTCGTTGTACCATCGCCTTGACTGGTCCCGGCGCTATCTAGATGGCACCCCGCCGCCACCTAGTCGAGTCGACACTGACATGTATTTTGAAAAACAAAGTTCGTTTTTTTAAGATAACGGTTTGGCAGAAATATTTCAGTTTCTAAGATAAGTGTGGAATGTTTTCGAAAAGCATGTTTTATTTATGATTTTACTATGCTTTTCATTTGAAACGAAAAAAACAACATTTGGGCAACTAATTTTTCGCCACGGCGACCAGACAACGGAGACCAGTCAACCACGCAGGAGACGTTATAGTGCACGAGTGTAAGTGCAAACACAGGTGAACTCTCTGTCCTCTCACTCTTATAATCCAATTGGACAACTATCTGACACGCTTTGTCCGATAACTTTTTGTACTATTCGCGGCCCGGGCTTAACCCCAACTTCCAAAATCGAAAACCCATGAATCGAACTCGACATTTTTCGATCGGAAATTACTTAAATGCAAATATATTTGAAATACTTCAAAATACATTTTCCTTTCATTTTAAGATATCACGCTGCTATGGTGTACAACAAGAGACCGAAATATTATGTCCTTGCTTCATTGTGTCATGGTAATAACCATCCAAATGGTGTTTTGATAAATTACCTCTCAGATTGTTACGCTGTTTGTATGCAAAAGTAATTACCACTTTCAAAGAATCTTATTTATTACTCCCAAAATATTCTTATCTTTTATGTATTAGTATTTGAGAAGAGGAACTATGATACGCATGTATAAAAGATTGTTGTAGTAAGATTCTACTGTGTAGACATGTCCACTTTCGCGGCAAAAATAATGCCCGGCCATTTTGTTTTTGCATGGCCGCAAACGTATATATTTACATACCTATATAGAAAAAATAACGTATAGTTGGTATATGTTGGCTGAGTCTCAGACCCATCGGATATGCACACAAAACTTGATAAAAATATGAGTGAAATATGTCTTTTGCAAAGTTTTCTTATTTTATTGTTTAGAAATACGGAAAACGGCTAATAATTTTGTGGAAGTGGGGTCATATATATACCGTTACATATTAATCTCATGGATTTTGATAAAACGGATTTGATTAACAAAGGTAATAAGTAAAAAAAAAACAAAATTAGTAAATTTAATCGGTTAATTCACCATGTTCAGAGAAATGTATCGCCTTTTATTTTAAGATGTTAAAAACAAAATTAACTTTCATTGGCCCTAAAACATTAAGAGCTTAAAATTTTACCATGCCTTTTATAAGACGTTAAAGGCTTATGATACAAATTTATTTACTATCTAAAATTGTTTCATGACGTAGCGAAACTCCATTAATTGTATAATAAAACGTTTTTCACCAAAACATGTACATAAATTTGCAGAAATGGCACAAAAGGGGTCATTCATTAAAACGATACCACCAGTTTCCGACACGGGATCAAAATACAAACAAATATATCAAGAACGACACATTATAATAGGAGACTTTATGGAAGCAATAAACAATAAATTGTCTACCTTTGTTTTAGCCACAGGTAACACTAGCTATGCCCTAGGGAAATGCTCGATAGGGCCGGCCTGGGGTGGGTGTAATGTTCTAATTAAGGGACAGTTATATATGACAAGGGCCGCCTCTAAAGTATCAACGTTTTTACGAGTGTTCGGCTACTCCCCGTAGGCAGTAAAACTCTTAAATAAATGTATTTCAATGGTGAGGTCGATTTGTCGAAAGATGCTCGGCATTGACGATTGAATTCCCTCTAGAATTGTGAGAGATTTTCCTTGGAAAAGAAATTAAATTGTTTTCTTTGTGTGAAATTAAAGAACAAAGGCGAACTTAGTGCCTTAGTCCTTTTCGTATTATTTCTTTATTGCTTTTGCTATATGTTAAATTCGAAAGTAAGTCAGGCTCAGAGATTTTTTTCTGTCTTACATCTAACGCTTACAATTAAAGTTGCGGCTAAATTCCATGAATTTCTTCAGTTTAAAACTCTTGCCTACTAGTTCATTGTTAAAATATAATAAATGTAAATGTTAGCTGTCTTTTTGTTGGTCAAGTTTTGATTCAGAGTGCGTCTACGTTCCGATGACTTATGTTCATGAGCAGTGGTACTCTCTTATAAACTCTATTTAATAACTAACGCGGTTCCTCCTCGAAAAGCTCTCATCTGCTCTGAAACTAGAAGAATACGCAATGAATATACCCTTGAGATTATTTAATTTTAATAAATAGGGTAGAAATCTACGTAATAAAATGAAAGGTATTTTTAAAACCACGTATTTTCAGCGAGAAGAACATAAAAATTGCGATTATATTACTAATTTATTTTACGATCCTTTTTACAACCGAAGTCAAATTCTGTTATAAATAAATAAACATAAAATATAATGGCTTCTACAGAGTGTAGAGGCTTATAACAACAATATCTGCCGAGTCCACTACGGTTATGGCAACTGAATATGGACTTACAATCCGAGTAGTATAGAACTTACGACTTTGTAGAAATAAATTTTATTGAGTTGAGATTATAATCAAGAACTTCTGAATCATATCATCATTAACAACTTTTAATGATCCACTGCCGGACTTAAGCCTCTCTTTCAAAAGGGTGTTGGCCCAAATCCTATACGATGATTAAACGAGAGTTACTTTTAGCTAAAGTAACTTTTAGATAAGTAAAGTATATGTCGTTTTTAGGGTTCCGTATCTTTGGATACCAAAACGGGACCCTATTACTAAGTCTTCACTGTTCATCCGTCTGGCACCAGGATGTATCTAATTTATATTAAAGCATAGAACAAATGTGATATTGGTACCGGCAACAGATAGACGTTTGAAATATATAGATACGGAACCCTGCCTTGGCTGATTTGTTTAGTTATTGTTGCGATTTTCGTACTTTGTTTAGGTATAGCTGACATTTCTATTTTTGTGTAAATACTGATTTCCTAGTTTATATAAATTGAAATTGGAAATAATAGCAGTGGATAAGTTATAACTATTATACATACATATATTTATATATATATATGTGTGTGTATGTATGTATATAGAACGTAGTCCACAAGAAATCATATACTACTTTTGCATTCAAATAAAATGCACACGGTGTTAAGTAAGCGAATTTAAGAACCTTTATTGGTTGCTTGGGTCCTTTTCCATGGTTTTTTAACTACACAATAGCTATGCGCTTATGTCTCACTCGTAAAACATATTTGGTTCAATATGTTGGAAATCTGACACACAACGTCATCCAGTCCTAAAATAAGCTAGAGCTTGTACTATGAATACTAGACAACTGATATATATACATATACTTTTTTTATAAATACATTTATACATATTAGGTAAGGTGGTATATGCTGAACTGGTTTGAAGAGTTTAAAAACTATGAGTATAGTGTGAGCGTATGGTAACTGTCGCTATACTTAGCTTAAGCTAGTGTAGTATTTAACTTAATTTTAATAACTTACATCACACCAAGGCGACAGTGATTAATATTGTCGCTATACTTCTGTACTATAATTTGTTACAAGTAACAAATTTTCGAGTTATAGTGTTACTAATGTATTCAGTAATCTGAATAGCAAATCATGATCCAAAATTTCGAGTACTATTATATACTCGTTGCGCTATAGGATGGTGCGGGTGACATTTGCCTGTACGACATTGACATCTATCAGTACCACATAACTAAGGGATGTGACGTTATGCAATTCATTTTTATCGCTAACGATACTCGCACCATAAATCTAGTTCTCTTTAATATTGTTATGAAAATGAGTGTGTTATTCAGTTGTGCAGTGTAACTGTTATTTGTTTGTTGAGTTCGTTGTTATTACCATGTCTCAGCATACAAAAATAAACTATTTTGGGTAGTCAGGCCAGGGAGGTTGTTGTTCGTTAATAATATCCGTCACAGATTCAGATGATGAATTGAGTGACAATTCAGATGTTCCTGACTCTGATATGACGATTTTGAAATGAATTTGGACGAATAAAATGTATTTTTACTTAGCAACCTTTTAAGCAACCTTACTATAATATATACTACTATAATTATAGACCAATTTTAACAATAAAAAATGACCGTTTTTTATTATGAAAAATATCGACTATCCATCGTAGCAGTACATCCCATCACTAAATACTTCTATGGCGTTACGTCATACGCATAACACTGGATAATTTTTCATTAAATTTGATTTTATTTGTAGATTAGAACATTCTGGTTTGGTTTAATTTAATTTACTACAGTTATTAATGATTTAATATATTGCGAATGTGGTACAGCTGAAATACTCAGTCATAATTTATAAATCGCGGCAACTTTCAAGAGTGAAACGAAGTGTTACTGAAAATGTCACCCGCACCAAGCTACAGCGCACAGAGTATAGTTGCATGAACTTTTGGGCTTTTAATGTATTGAATGAATATTTATAATTGTAAAAAGCCAGATATTTTTATATTTTGATTAGATTAGGTTATTTATTATTATTAAGTAAGGCCTAAATTCATCTCATCTGTTATTTATTTAAATGTATTGTTTCTTGACTATTTTAGCTTCTATACATATATTTTATCGCCGTTTATTTTTCGTTTGAATTTCTGTTTTTGCTGTCACCTATTGTGAATGCTGTTGTAGAGACTGGTTAACAGAAAAAAAGAACATCAATTGCCTTTGACAGTCCATTGCTGGAAATAGGTCTCTCCTAAGAAATGATGATTTGGCCTTCCATGGTACATTGACCAGAAGACTTGGTATAGGGTTTTCTCGAGTTTTCTTTCTCATTGCAGTAATAATAATAATAATAATTCTTTATTGTAACAAAAAAAGGATTACATAACTCTGTATAGCTCTGACTCCCAAAATAGCGTTAGCTGTGTGTTGGGAGTCAGTTACCCTCCAAAGACAAGAAATGCAATGGTGGTCACAACAAACAGATGTGCTAGTATACCAGTGTGGGTTAATGTGTATGAGGTGTGTCTGTGTGTGTGCTGTGTATTTGCAGCTGTTAGTTAAAATGTGTATGTTGTAAAGGTGTGTGTGACACTATTCAAGCTTCAATTACTTCACTATTTCTAAAAGGCTTTCAGTGCCGTTATCCTGCATAGTTCGTTACCTTAGTACCCTTTTGAGTTATTCTTAACCCGCCACGGACATTAACATGGCTAGTATGAGGTAAAATACTTTTCAAAATTGCACGGTTGGCCGAGTGGTTTCAGCGGTCGCCATGCCGCTTGCTACTGCGCCAAGTGTCGTGGGTTCAAATCCCACGCGGTACAACACTTTGTGTGATCCACGAATTGTTGTCCCGAGTCTGGATGTTCTTTGTGCCCGTTTCATGTATGTTTGTAAAAGTCCCCCACGACACAGGATGTTTATTCCTAATGTGGAAGTTGTCTTTTTTAAAAAGAAAAAAAAAAAAGAAAAAAAGAATAAAAAAAAGAACTTTAAAGCAACCGACAATTGGGAAGTAGCAGCTGCCAAAACAATTTCATATTCTTATCATCACGGAAATATAACATGAAAACGGCCAACAAATTACCGAAACGAATTATACCAAGAAACATCTTGTTGCAAGATGGTTGTCTGTTTTGCTATATTATTCTAACTTGAGATAAGCTTCTGGAAAGTAGACGCCGCACGTTACGAAGGCCCGCTGCAAATGAGGCCAGTCCACTCGCCAGATTGCTCGCCCATAATGTTTGTGATGCTAGTGAATTAGTAACGAACAGTTGTTTGTTGTTTAATAAATTGTTAAGTGTTTCTTGCTGAAATGCTTTGTTCCATGTTTAAGGAAAGACGTTTTTATATATCAGTTCTTATTAAATGTTTTCAATACAATATTTTGTATTTTTTTCTTTGACTTTATATTTAGAAGCGAGGAAAACCGTCTGCTGGCCTATATACTTCATTTAGAAGATGACACTACCCACCCATGACCCATGGTGATGACGATATTTAGAATCTTTCGAATGTTACACAAGTTAGAGCTGAAAAGTACTGTAAGTAAATTATCTCAGAAATTATTGAAAGCATATAGTACATTATTTTAGCGTAAGATAGCCTAATTGCTTGTAGAAGAATACTGAAGAACTTATCATAAATTACCAAAACTCTAGCTAAGACAAAAATACTAAATGAAAAACAACTTAAGACCTTTGTTTGCTGACCTTAATGGAGAGATAATTTTTAATTCATAAAGATCACGTTGAGGGTTTCATGGAAATAGTATAGTTTATATTAGATAAGACAGTAGATAAAAAGTACATAATTACTCGTAAGTATAAAATGGAAAATATCTACAGAGAATACTTTATCTAATCCCGAGAGTTAATTCCCTGTTTTTTAATAAATTATTCAAATACACAAGAAATTTTTATATTCAAAACAATGCCTATGTTTCAGCGTGATAGGTATCAAGTTATTTATAATTAAGGAAGGACTAAATTAATCTTATCTCTTTCAGTTACCAAATGTCTAACATCAAGGTTAGGCAGAACGGTACCAAGAGCTCGTTGGCGTGCATATAGTACAGGCTCTGCCGAGTTTGGGATCAGACGGCCGTATGTAAAATATGTCAGGATAATATTTCAGATATATTCTAGCTATCTACTGTAGTATAGTATCTATTACAATACATATTCGAGTCTAAAAGTCAATTACAGTCAAGCATAATACGTGTTCCTGTTCTTTAAACTAAGAGGGATAACTCTCAGTTGGCATATTAATATGAGGGAGTGTATTGATATTGTTTTAGGGTAAGAGAGGCCTCATAACCGCACTACAATAATACGAACATGTTTCTAAATAGGACGGATAAATTAGGGCGGTCTCTATGCTTATAATGTTTCCTTGTGTAGTAGGTTTAATTAAGTTTATCGTATTACAGATCTAAAGATATACTATTTATATAGAGAGATGAAGTAATTATCACGGGTTTTCCGTAATTACATGTGAAATATTTGTTTGTTTGCTTTCTCTTAATTATTTTTATTGATTAATTACATTTTGGGAGGTACTAATCATATTGATTTCGACTGTTTTGATGACAATGATATCTATTTGGTGTGGAACTTTTTTCACTTTTCTCTCTTCTAGTGTAGACACTACAGTGGTTTTCAAATGCATTATTGAAAAACCCAGATAATCCATCCTAGTCTATGCTAACACTATAAATTCGAAAGCAATTCTATGTGTTTGTCTGTGCTACTCTTCACTGCGATAACATTTCTTATGATAAATGAGAATGCGATGCGATAAATGAGTTTGCTCGATTGTCACCCTTTAGGGGGTGGTTACTTGTTGGGAATTACTTACAACGCCCACGGTCACCTGCAATTCAAATGCGCTACAGTTTGAGTCTGATGCACAGCATATTGTGCTTGGGTAACCTCTCAGACTTTGTGGGCAACAAAAGAAGTTTAGCGTCGGTTTCACTCCGTGGTCTCACTTCAGTAATACCAACATTATACAATTCTTTAATCAGTTCTAACATCAAACCAACACGTAGATAAGTACCTACTCACAACTCCTGCTCCTTTAGCCAATTTGCAAGTGGTTCGAGTCGATTATCTTTCTACAAACGTTAACGCATTTATTCTCTTGTATTATAGCCTAATATTTAGATTAGACCTCGTGACTTGGCGATGAGATAACATCATTCTTATATATTTGACAGTTTTCTAATAACGTTGACATTTATAGAATGTTAACTTGTACGGGGGGGTCTGCTTTAACTTGAACCTACTCACTATAACAGCTATTTAATTCTGACTTTGATTAACCAATAAGGTTTAAAAAACCGTTTTGTAGAAAAATTGGACGCAAAAAATTAACTACAGTTTTGCGAGCATTAAATGCATCGTGAGCAGCCAGCTTTATAGCCTGAGACTTGACAAATAGGCACTTGGCCCGTACATCAGGCGCTTCTCCATTTCTGCCGGTACACTTGTAATATTTATTCCACTGTCTTAACTACGGGTCAATTGTTAATGCTTCACACGTTTGTGTTTTATAAAGTACTTGATAAAAATTGCGTTGAAATACATTTTTAAAAGGTTTATTCAATTTAATTGCTGAAAAGAAAGATAAAGATATATTTATTTGCACAAAATTTGCATGTAACAATTAGCAGTTAGTAACATATAGTAGCTTAGTTAAAGAGTCCATAAGTAAAACTTATGGACTCTTTAACTTTTTAGTACAAAAAATATTGTTTTTTACCTAAAACCTAACACAAGTACTAAAATTAATCTTAACAGCGATCCATCAAAATAATACATCGTATGAATTCCTTCATCGCCTACAAAAAGCTATCTTCTGCGAGGCGCACAAAACAACAACGTAAGAAGTTACTAATGGTTGTGCGTTGTTCTTGACGTGTCATCACAAGAAATGTGTCGGCAGTTATGGATAAACGCTTTAATATTTCACCGTTTATTAAGAACCTATACGTTTTAAAATATAAATACACACAACACGGGTGTACTTCAAAGAGGCTGTATTAGTTTTGCGACTAGTCGGGGGCCGACGCGACTGGTGTCCTGCATCAAGTGGTGATCTGTCCTGTCCTGTTTAATCTAAGTATGGCGTCTTATATTATGAAGTGATATCACCGCCTCATAGTATTGTGTTCATCACCGAATGGTTACAGGACCTAAAGACCCACTGATCAATCTCCTGGCCATAGGGCAGGATCAATCACTTGTGTCTCTTGAGTTGCAGGTTACACTATGTGTGGTCACACTATAGTAGTCACTTGTCATTACGTGACCATCTCCCCGTTTTACCTACATTACCGCAAAGACACTCCTGAAAGTTTAATTGCTATGTCTGTGCATAATGATATCAGTTTTAGATACTGAGTACTTGTTATTTACTGGCTATAATTATAAACGTATTTTTACTTTGCAAAACTATTAACCGACCGTATAACAAAGAATGTTAAAGTTTAATGGTCATTACTTGAAAACACATAATACTTTAACAAAATAATACCAAAGAGGTGTAGAAGGGACTTATAACTTAAACTCACTTCACTACGATTAGTGTGAAATTATTGCTTTAAAACAATATAATGTTAACGACTTATGTACGTTTACGAGTAGTTTATAATTATATTTTTATAGTGAAGACCATGAACACTTCTTATTATGTCTAATTAAGTACGAAATGTTGAATAGGGTTCAAACGAGCAGACGCATCACCTGATGGTAAGCGATTACCGCCACCCATGGACACCCGCAACACCAAAAGCGTCACAAGTGCGTTGCCGACCTTTGGGTGATGGGGAGAGTGAATGGGGGGAGGGGTTGGGGTATGGGCCTCCGGTATTCTCACTCACTCTGTGAAACACAGCGCAAGCGCTATTTCACATCGGTTTTCTGTGAGGCCGTGGTATCACTCCGGTCGAGCCGACCCAGTCATGCCGAAGCGTGGCTCTCCCATGACCATCAAAGTGACTCTAATCTGCCTGATAGAAAGCATGAATTCAAGTGTCACTATATGCGTTGCGAATACAGACAAAAGTGGCATGGCGATCCCCACTATGGCGACCTATTGAGATGTTTTTTTAAAACTCCGCTTAAAGGACTTGGAATCATAGTGGGGAGGAAACACGTGCGCTGATAGTGATTTCCAGGTACTGACTATTCGACACAGGAAGGAAGAGCTAGATTCGAAAGCTTATTGGTTCCTATGTTTAACGAAACGTCATCGTGTAAATTTTTTTTACAACTGACTACGAGTCGTAAATACCGTTCCTCAATTTATTTTTATAGGAACGATTTTAGCTTACGCCCCGTATAATATACTACTATTCGTACCTAGAACGGATCGTTTTTCAAATATAGGAACTGGTCATATGTCAAACATTCTAAACCGGTAACTTCCACGGCCAACATGTGTTGTCGTGTAGAGGAAGCGAGAAGGTGGCACCAGTTTTAAAAGCTCGTCAGAACTCTCTCCATGATAACGGCGATAGTTTTTACTTCTGATTGATGTAGTTCATTGAAACTTTGAATGTATACTTTACATTTAAAGTTTAGATGCTTTGAACTTGACTTGATGATTCTGTAAAGAGAATTCTTTGCGGTTTAACCATGATCAGTAACAAAGCCTACAAAGTTAATAGCGTTAAACTATAGTTTTAAAACTTTTTATTTCAGTTACAGTGTGTATTTAACGAATAATAATAAAAAAAACTTTAAAACGTTTAAATAGCAATTAAAACGTCCTCTTGCTTTTCTTCGTTATTACTTTACAATTTTAATTGCCAGTATTTTTACCTTTCATATGACGTCACAGTATTTATCAGTCCGATGTTCATCCATTTCCAGTCGATATACAGTTGCGGACGACAGTTTTATAGCTTTATATAAATCGAGTCAGATAGCCGCAGACAGAGGGCTGAGGGTTGACTAATCGATCAGGATTGTTTAAGTTTGGATTGCGTTGGAGTGTTGATTGACCTCAATACGATTTACCATCGTATATCTACTAGTATTGATGAGTTTGTTATGAAGCTCGATTAAGCTAATAGATTGATTTTTGTTAAAGGTGGTGTTCTACAACTTGTTTTAATAAAAATTTATGGCCCTGTTGGTCTAGAGATTAGTGATCTAGACTTGGTAAGCTGGAGGTCTTGGGTGCGATTCCTAGGACAACTAATTCTGTGAGGAGCACGGTTATTTGCTCTGTGTCTAGGTGTTATTTGTCTTTAATATGTAAGTATTTAGAAATTAGGTACTATAGCGCAAGTTATGTGTTAACTTTTTTGAAAATATTGTTCTACTTAGGGATCAATACTATAACAAATTACCGTGAAAGTATATATATAATAACCATTTGTGTGGGATTTAAACACGGTTGAAGTTTTGAAGGTTTGTTTTCTTGAATATATGAATAAGCTACTGCTCTTCCTGCATCGCACAATCTGGATTTTAATACGTATAATATTTTGTAAAGGTATGAAGCATTTTATTTCAATTTCGACCTTCAATGAATTGCTTCGCATTTGTTACTTACCAGACTTCGCTCGGAAAAGGTTGTTGGATTCTAATCGTTATGAATTACTATCATTATTTCATTAATTAGTATTATTTTTTGGTCTAGGTAGCGTAAACAACTAGGGGTCCGGTCGTGTTAATATCTGCAGTTCCCGGACCCCTCCCTTCTCAGGCGCAGAGTTGGCACACACGTGTGGTTTTAGTCGGTTCGATTCCGACACACCGCCCCGCCGCAAACCCCGGCGGGGTGACGGCCCGAGGGGGTTTCCATAGGTAAAAAAAAAAAGGTAGCGTAAGCAACTACTGATCAAGAGGCCTTCGATTTCCGGGTCGGACTTCTGTTGGGTTTTTCTTACAAGAAATTCTTAATAGCAGACCGGAGTATGGTAGTCGGCGGTAATTCCTCGTTAAGCTGTCGGTCCCGGTTGTCATGAACATCTATGGCAATCGTTATTGAGAAGTCAGTGCCCTCAACTAATCTGACAACTAGTTCAATCTTCGAAATCAGTTCACTCTTAGGGTTGCAAAGGTCCGATGCTAGTCGCTCCGTGGACAAATTGATATTCAGGTAAAACTGGTTGAACTAGTAGGCGTCCCCAAATAATCTTGGGAGTAATAAAGGCTAGGAAGATGAATATGAGTATTACTTGTCATTGTATACATTTTTATACCATAATAAGTCAAAACCTATGATCACCTTGATAATAGCGTTATGTAGCTTTGGTATTAACATTAGCTGTATAATAAATATCGATTAAAAATGTGTTTTTACTTTAATATCTATTATATATATAATTGTCATGTCACTTCGTTGCTCACGATAAACTTCACAACTATCATATCGATTTTCATGTTTCTTTTAAATGTGTGTTTAGCTGGCGTGCCTAGGTTAGCGTCGTGATATGCGTATGCTCGGCTTGTGTTGGTCTTTTTTTCTTATGCCATATGTTATTATATAAATAGCTGGCAAATGAGCAGACGTATCGCCTGATGGTAAGCGATTACCACATCCCATGGACACCCGCAATACCAGAGGCGTCACAAGGGCGTTGCCGGCCTTTGGAGGATGAGAAGGGATTTAGGGGAAGGGGTTGGGGTATGGGCCTCCGTTATCCTCACTCACTCGGTGAAACACAGCGCAGGCGCTGTTTCACACCGGTTTTCTGTGAGGGCGTGGTAGCACTCCGGTCGAGCCGGCTCATGCATGCCGAAGCGTGGCTCTCCCACGATAAAAATACAAGCCGAGCATGATTGAAATAGAGGAAGTTGTGTGAGACAGCTATATTTATAATAGAGTTTTATATTTTTTATGTATTATCGTGCGTCATATTACTTAAATAGGGTAGTTAACTGTATCGTAAATAAATACCGATGTCTCATGAAAAAGAATATAACAAAACATCTTGGAAAATATTATAATTACACCTATTCATTTCTATTTCAAATTTTAATCCAATAAGCATTGAAATATATCGCTCAAATCAGTAGTCTAAAACAGTGACGTCACATCTTTGTATTTAGTTCATTTTCATACATAGTTATCGTTTTGACAGATGATAAATATAACTGATTTGACAGTCAACTATTCTATTAGCGTGGTATAGTGTGACAAAATCTCCACAGAGAGAAACCCATGTCTAGCAATTAACTTGAACTTGACTGCACGGTTGACCTAGTGGTTTAAGCGGTCACTACGCCGCTTGCTACTGCGCCAAGTGCTGTGGGTTCAAATCCCACGTGGGACATCACTTTGTGTGATTCACAAAATGTTGTCCTGAGTCTGGGTGTTCTTTGTGCCCGTTACATGTATGTTTGTAAAGTCCCCCGCGACACAGGATGTATATGCCTAATGCGGGAGTGGTCTTTTAAAAAAAATAAAAACTATAAAAGACTTTTGCTGATGATAATGACAAACTACACATTCAGCTCCTATTTCATCATAAAACTTAATTTTTAACTAAATACTTCTTCCTAGCCTTTATTATTCCCAATATTTGGGGTCGGCTACCAGTTCAACCGGTTTTACCTGAATATCAGTTTTTACACAGAGCGACTGGCATCTGACCTCCGCAACCCTGAGGGCGAACTGAATTCGAAGGTTGAACTAGTTGTCAGTATATTTGAGGGCACTGACTTCCCAATAACGATTGCCATAGATGTTCATGACAACCGGGACCGACGGCTTAACGTGCTCTCCGAAGCACGGGCAGGAAACACCGCCATCTTCCATACTCCGGGCTGCTATTAGGAATTTCTTGTAGGAAAAACCCAACAGCAGTCCGACCCGGGAATTGAACCCGAGACCTCTTGATTAAATACAAAATTTAAAATATCGCTACTCGAATATTAACTAAATGTGTCACAACCATTTTCCATTCAACAGCTGCCTGGAGACTCGTAACAGACATACCTAACGAGTAGTCTATGACGGCTTACACAAAACAATTTACTAGAGGAGATATGCGATATATTGCTGTTGCTCTCACGGGAAATATACGTCGGCAAAAATATAAAAGATACTTTGCATTCAACGGTGTATTTAACTCTCTGTGCTATGGAGTGGATCGGTCATGGTTCCTACGTATAAAATACGTATATACACACACGGGGAAAAATTCGGGATAGGCCCGCTGAAGTGGCAGCAGAAATTAAAAGTTATGTCTGTGTGTGTGTGTGAGGAGAGGTGTGTGTATTGCTTTTCATAAATCTTATTTTTTTTTCAAATATTTTATAGCTAACGTTGTGTTGTATCGATGTTACTAATTTTCTCAACAAAATTTAATTGAGAATGGATAAAGTGATGAGTTAGCATTAGTAGTTAGACTAATTCCCATGCTTTGCACTAACATAATATTTTAGTTTTACAAGTGTTATAAAGAAACAACCAGCTAATAACTTACTTACTCACTGTTTTCTATAAAATTAACGTATATCATTTTTATCGACATAAGTTAGTGCATAACTGAATTGTTTCTTGTATATTTTCTACAAGACCGAAAACTTATACTACGTATTTATCGCATAATATGATGGTTGATAGTCACACCGTGTCGTGAACTGTCGTGTATCTGCATACCATAACGGTTAAGTATGTAACGCATATCAACATATTCACAAAATATTCTGTGCTCATCTTTCGCATTAAAGCTAGTTATATTTTATGAAACTGTTATTATTCCCGATATATTACAACCCGATACGAAAAACATGTATATCAGTACGTACTACAATATTCATATAAAAAATAACATCTGCACATGTTCCTTAACAGGCTACATTATTCACAAAAATAACGTCTCAATAAAAAAGTCCGCGTACATAAAACGGTTCTGTATGTTTTCACAAAGTGTGCGAGTCGTGCGCCGACCACACGTTGCTTCTGGAATTCGGGACACCGTAAAAGTCCGGAAGTTGGCGGAATCCAAGCAATTTCAGCACTGAAGGAGGAATTTGTTGGAGTCGGCGTTGCGAGCTCGTTTTATTGCTTATACATCCCGTTTGTCACAGGCTCAAAGAAAAGTGAGTGGTTCGCTGGTATTTATTTTTGATCTAAAACCAATGTAGTAATAATATCAGTGGCGTATCGTAAGTTTCAATCGTGAGTGAACGAATATTGCCTATAGTCTGACAAAAAAAACCTTATCGGAATGGTGTTAATTTGACGTTTATTAGACTATCTATGGATAATAACTATCTCAAATAAAATGTTATAGAATTTAATGCATTTAAATTATGATTAATGAGATTATGCTCATTAACAAAAAATCTGTGCGCAAATCGTGAAAGTTACGAGTAAAAAACGGAGAATAAAAATCTTCTGTAATTGAAAGTAGACTTTTAATACATTTCACTGTTAATCCCTACGAAATAACATTTAAATAATAATTGCAAAGGAAAGGTTTCATCTGCGACAAAAGATGAAATCGAAATTATCTCAATAACATATAAAGTTTTCTCTAAATAATGAATATTTTGCAATTAGAATATTTACTCAATCATCATTGTTATCAATATTATTCTCTAACATAAAGTTAATTTATATAGGTATTATATCTTTTATTTTTTCCTATTAGAAAGTACTCTTTTGTTTTTCTGCAATTAGGTTACCTGACTGGGAAATATTATAATAACCGCATATGAACACCTCTGTCATATATAAATTTTATAATAAGAATCGACTGGGGAATAAGGAATTTCATTGCAATGTCTGGGGTCATAAATACTGATACTGGGTTTGATTTCCGTGGGAGAGCCACGCTTCGGCATGAATGGGCCGGCTCGACCGGAGTGATACCATGGCCTCACAGAAACCCGGTGTGAAATAGCGCTTGCGCTGTGTTTCACCGAGTGAGTGAGGATACCGGAGGCCCATACCCCAACCCCTCCCCCCATTCCCTCTACCCATCCCCCAAAGGTCGGCAACGCACTTGTGACGCTTTTGGTGTTGCGAGTGTCCATGGGCGCCGGCAATCGCTTACCATCAGTTGATGCGTCTGCTCGTTTGCCCCCTATGCAATAAAAAAAATACAATACCTGCATATAAAACAAGCCATACAAAATCGTCTGTCCCTCTATATCAAGCGACATTCAAAGAGTCTTTGTTACGTGTGCTGTTAATAACTATCAAGTACTAGATCACTCTGCCATACTTTTATGTGGCACTTTGTGATTACATACTCTACGTCTTTAAAACAATCGTATAATCGATCTAATATTAACCAACTTAATGTGTTTATACACGTACATGAAGAACGTCAATTATTTTTTGAAACATTAAAATAATATTTGACGTAGTCTGTATGTCTCCGTGTATGTCTCATAGAAGTGTATATTTTTTTAATAGAAGACAATTTCTGCACCAATTGAAAAAAAAGTGTACGTGTTTCTCTCCCACTTTGAACCCGGATCCTTAAAGCGGAGCGTGAAAAAGCATCTCATTAGGCCGCCATAGTGTGGGTCACCATGCTGCATTGTCCCTATTAGCATTGAGGATGGTGACCACCACTCTTGGATTCTGCTCGTGCTTTCCATCAGGCAGAGCAGTCACTTTGGCAGCTAAAACAAAACAAAAAAGAAAAAAAAAAGAGTAAGAATATATCAGTGCGTTGAAATTTTTATCCTCAATATTATGGTCTTCGTGGTGACTGTACATGGAGTTAGTATCAGAGGTCTAGTCACGTCTCGGGTCGCGATGTTACTGAAAATTGAAACTGCGCCAACCAAACTATACAGATACATCACAAAATTATTGTGATGTGCCTTAGAATGTTTTCCTTAAGACTTTCTAGAAAGATCATTATCTATTTACTTAGATTGACCCTGTTTATTTTGTTTTTTTAATCTTCATTGGTGGGATAGGTTGGCAAGTAAGCAGGCAATCATGACTTCCACCGTTGATAATCTTCTACATGCGATTTTAGGGTCACGAGATTGTTGCCGGCCCTTGAGGTGGAATTTTTGGGTATTTTCCATTAAATTTAACCTTGAAATTAATTCAAACGATACACACAAATAAGAAGTTTATGTACAAATATTAGTTAACATTCGTCATTCGTAGGAAATCAGGTGTTTAATTATAGTTTTATCTTCTCACGTTTGATAACAATGACCCAGTACACGCTATCAGTACAATAAAGTGATTACATGCACACTGACAGCATTTAAGTGCGCGACCGCCATTTTGAAATTTCGTTTTGAAAAAGTATTTATTTATTTATTAGTTTTTGAATTACGAACGTAATAGACATTGAGCCTTTGGTTTAGAACTATTTTGTAGATTTAATCAATTAGAGTGTTGCAAAGTAAAGAAAACTGGTAATCAGTGTTGACATAATAAAATAGTTTGTGAATTGTGAGTGGTTACACATCTGGAATCGTAGGTAAATATTTTGTAAATAATCTATCATACCTATTTTGTACTTAACTTTCATAAACCGAGACCGAGGTTATATTGATCTTGAAATTTAGGTTATGTTAAATAAAGTCATTTGTGTATTAACTAAGCTGTGTATTTGTCTCTTTTTGTCACCTGTTTCAACAGATGATCTCATGCGGTTTCATAATAATTTGAGACTAGCTCTTAAATGCCTTTCCGCTTGTGTGGTTATTTCATACATACATATATACATTTGTGGGTAAAATTTTCACAAATGTTTTCTTTGTGGGTGCATGCATCATAAAAAGCACCATCCCAGCCGTTTAGGTGCTTCGTTTGTGAACAGCCGGGTATAGTCGAAAGCATAAGCAAAATCCAAGAGCGTTGGTCAATGCATACAATAGAACAATACAGCATGGTGACTCACACTATGGTGGCCTAGTGATGCTTTTGTATCATTGGGCCTCCGGTCTCGCACTCACCAACGAAACACGTCAGCACGAATGCTGTCATTTTACGTTGATCTTCTGTGCGAGGGTAGTACCGCTCGGTGGAGCCGCCATTCGTGCTTAAATCAGCGTGGCTCTACTACCTGTAACTCATACTTTTATCAGTTTTAAAATTAAATAATTCTACTTATTTGCTTGCTACCGTTGTTATCAACAAAGTTTGAGCTGCTGCAATTATGTACTATTTGTATTATATTACTAGATTTTTATATATATTTATTAGTTTTTATGTTTATACGTAATTTTCCGATCTCTCGCGAACATTTTTCTAAGATAAGAGTGGGTTGTAATTTTGTTAATTACAGTCTAACTGTCGTCCGCAACTCCACCCGAGCGGTGCACGGTATGAATATAAATTTATAGCCAACCAGATTTTGCCCGCGGCTTTGCTCGCGTTGATATCGGTAAAGAATAGCTTATGTCCTTCCTGAACGATCAAAGTGTCTCATTAAATGGCAAATTACATTGTAATCGGTCCTGTAGTTTAAGTGTGAAAGCGTAACAGACAAACAAACAAATAAAGTTACTTGAATTTATTATACTAGTATGGGTAGCATTCAGAAATAAAACAGCTATTTAAGTTAAAGATTTTTCGTTATCAGTTCAGTAGTTTCAAAGCCCCTACAAATAAATAAATTAATATTCCGGACATCTAACACACAACGCCATCTATTCCCAAGCTAAGCAGAGCTTGTGTTATGGGTTCTAGACAACTGATATAAATACTTATATACTTTTTTTTGTAAATACATACATATTATACATAGAAAACACCCAAACTCCGAAACAAATATTTGCATATCATACAAACATTTAGTCTGACCCGGGAATCGAACCCGAGACCTCAAGCTTAGCAGTCGCATACGCTACCACTACGCCACCGAGGCAGTCGAAAATAGATTTTATCCCTAATATTATTAGAATGGATTAATGGTTTTAATCACATTTCTATTTCGGGGATACCTGACAGTGTCAGAACCTCATTTAAAATTAGTAGGTAGCAGGTTTTTTGTTGGAAATGCGTTGCCGTTGGGTTCAAAACGTACCCGGTATTTCGGAAATTTACACGTGAGTAACACCACCAATCTTTGATAAATAAGACACATGGCTATCTTTTTGAATCATGTAATATTAACATTACTGTATATTTGTCATATGTTGATGATGAAAATGCAACAATGCTGCATGGTGACCCAAACTATGGTGGCTTATTGAGATGTTTCTGCATTATTTTATTAACCGTACTAAAAATAGAGGCACAAGGTAGTTTTACATCATAATCAGTAATAGACGATTCAATATAACTGCCTCGATGGCGCTGAGATATGCGATTGCTGCGCTTGAGGTCTTGGGTTCGATACCCGCAATGAAAGCGTCTAAGTTCTGTTAATGATTCACAATGAGTACTTTCTCGGACATAAGATAAGATTATGACATTATCTGTGTAATTTGAAGAAATCAGTTTACGTAAATACAATTTTGTTTACGCACACGTAGTTATGTAAGAATTATTTATTTTGTACCAGTTACATTACACATTACAGTTTTCCTTATATGATTATTCTAGAGAGAGGGAGAAAAGAGGTAGTATCTAGTTTTTCAACTTACCTGTTGGTCTTCTACTTAGTGTTAAGTGTTAGGGTTTTGGGGTTTCAATACGATGATCGAATAACTGGTATTTGTTGTTTGGTAACCTATATACCTAAACTTATAATTTATCTGTAATATGTAAGTGTATTTATGACAATCCTCATAGGGCATCAATCCTAATCCTCAAAAAAAAAACTAGTTCAAATTTCGAATTCAGTTCACCCTCAGTGTTGCAAAGGTCCCATGCTAGTCGCTTCGTGGAAAAATTGATATTCAGGTAAAACCGATTGAACTGGTAGCTGACAAGACATCCAACCGTGGGATCCACGCTTCAGCCTGAATGGGCCGGCTTGACCGGAGTAATACCACGGCCTCACAGAAAACCGGTGTGAAATAGCGCCTGGGCTGTGTTTCACCGAGTGAGTGAGGTTACCGGAGGCCCATAGCCCAACCCCTTTCCCTTCCCCATACCCCAAAGGCCGGTAACGCTCTTGTGACACCTCTGGTGTGGGTGTCCATGGGCGTCGATAATAGCTTACCATGAGGTGATACGTCTGCTCGTTTACCCCTTACTCCATTAAAAAAAAAACTTGGGAATGATAAAGGCTAGGAAGACAATGATGTTTGTCAACTTTAATGATTTAGTATGGTTTTTTAGGATCCAATTATTATTGGAACACGTAAAATAATTAGCCTTACAAAGTTTGATATTGTTTTGTAAGAATGATTAGTATATTATATAACATATGAATGGAATTATGATATAAAATATAATTAGCTTTCGAAAACAATATTGAAATATTCAATATAATTTAATACTAAAGTTAGACATCTTAATTTTCTTTGTTAGTGATTTCTGTAACAGTTATATTCGATCATGGTGATGCAGATCATGGCGACGCATCACCACGCCATTAGTCGGTCTACTTACATTAAAACGTATAAGAAAATAAACATTCTGAAATAAATGTATGTTAACTTATTAATTAATTTATCGTTCTGTAAACAAACAAGTTACTTACGAAATTAAATATTCTCAAACAGTTCATACATGAATACCTTTGCAAACAGAAACGTAGTTTTGTTTACAGAAGCCGAACTTCTCTTGTATCGTTTTCAATTATTCTTTAAGCTAAGAGCCTGTACACACGACACGGTTCGAGGTCGGTGTAAGGCCACTTGATGAAAATGTGACGTCATGTTTACAAATGACGTAATAATGTCATCAATCTGGGGGCCTTATTTACAGTATCAGAGTTTTGAATAAAGAGGTTTAACTTATACTAAAATTTAGGAAATATATTATAATCTTTGGAAAACAGTTCTGTTAACTGATCTGAAACTCAAGGTCTCATTTCTAAAATAGTTTAAACTATTTTTTTCTCTGTTTACATTTCATTATTTGAATGTAATGTGTAAAAAATGATTTAGAGGAATCGCATAAACTAAAAATATTGTTTAAATTTGGAATGTCATACTGAATGGAACAAGAGTAAAGAGTTCAATTGATGGACTTTCGAAAATATTTGAGCTGAAAAAATTTACACTATTAAAATGGAAGGTACATGTATTAAAAAACAAACTAATCTAAGTTACTAATTGATAGTGCTGTGATATCCTGTATCTATTATTCTGATAATTAATTTGTTTACTGTATTTACCTCCAAACGGAACAGATTACTTACGATTAGATTTCTAATGATAACAAGACAGTATTATAATTCCTTTATCACTTCAATGAAAACATTTTCATAATATTTTTTATCTATATTAACTTGCACACCGCACCCGTGAAGCTCAGCCTATAACAGACCAAGTCGAAACATGTCGTGTGTAGAGGCTCTTATAATATAACCTAATTCTCATTAACCTTGTGACAGTTGAAAGGGTACAATGGTGTTGCCATTAAACAAATTGATCATTACAGTGTTACGCTATTGACGAGCTGTAATGAAATGGTAACCGATCGATTTTGATAATGAAATACATGTTTAGTGAACAGTGATTAATTTTCATACGGAAATGTTTATTGTTATGTCATTGAAAAGGTTCTATGATATTACTTTTGAAAGGTCTTCTGTTAGTTGTGAATTCTTCAATTCCAGGGTATACAATAGTGTTTCTCCGTTTTGAGTTTTATTTCTCATTGAATTTATTTTTGTATATTTTACCCAAGTTTCTCCGCCCTATTTGTTTTCTTTCTTTAAGGTACCTTACGTCTCTATGTCAAGTATTAAATCTACTAAATTCATAAGAAGACGCCGGACAGGCGTACAATCACAAAAAATCTAAAAACGCTTATCTTCAAGCGATTCATGTAATAATGGGATATGTGATAACCTTATATGTATAAGTCCCTTCAGCCTCTAATAAAGACTCATTCTCAGAACTGATGAGCAGGTCGGAAGTGTTTGTATGTAAAGCTGATATTTTTATATACAAAACCGTCTCTATAGTATGTAACCTTTAAATATTTAAATATATTTATATGAATTCTATAAAGAAAGAATTTGGGTTACAAAGCTGTTCCTTTATATGACGTAGTTTCAAACCGATACGCACGTTTTACTGTTTTCATAAAACACCAATTACGTTACTTCTGTTGAACATTTGAAAATACAACACGAATATGAAAGGAACATGAAATAAGTACACTTCCCCGGAATAGGTGTAATATAAATTTTTATAACGATAATTCGAACATTGATAGGGGACGTAAAGTGCCCCAAACTAATACGGGAGGCAATGGGGGCCGTCACGTACGCACCAATCACGTGCCGACTACAAAATACGGTTATCTAATATGCATTTTATTGTTGACGGTACAAGGCGCGCGACGAAAACTGAAGCGCTAACCTATGAAATTTTCTTGTAACGACAACAAAATAAAAAAATTATTGTTTTCAACAAATAGTAACTTTTTACAATATAGGTACGATTTAATTTCGTTTAACAAGGCAAGACATCAAATAAAAACAAATCGCAGCATTAACAGAAAAAAAAAGACTTTTAGAATTAATAAATAATAATAAATATTCCGGACATCTAACACACAACGCCATCTAGTCCCAAGCTAAGTAGAGCTTGTGTTATGGGTACTAGACAACTGATATAAATACTTATATACTTTTTGTTTGTAAATACATACATATTATACATAGAAAATACCCAAATTCCGAAACAAATATTTGAAGATCATACAAACACTTGGTCCGACCCGGGAATCGACGGGTTCGACCTCAAGCTTAGCAGTCGCATACGCTACCACTACGCCACCGAGGCAGTCATCATAATGTGACCTGCTAATTTTTTTGAACTAAAATTTCGCTCAATTATGATGCATTAGTCAATTTATGTAATTGTTATTTACTACATAAATTTTGAATAAAATTGACGAATGTTATTGCAAAGTCACCTTTTTTGACCGATTCCAGAACACTGATCAAATATAAATGATGACCAAAAAAGTCAATCGTGTATGTTTCTGTATACCTACTTCTTATACTTAGATATGACAGATAGACATGTCAAAACTAAAACACACATTTAAACATTGTTGAGTGTTGCCAAGTAGTACGATAGTTGACGATTGTACTTTCTAAGACACAATTTTAAGAATTTGGTACACATTTTCTCTTTGAACCATTTTGCTATAATAGTGTTTTCTCCTGCGAACTATTTCGGATGAATTCTATTTTCAAAATAAGAAACTACTTTTCATTATATTATGTAAAAAAATAGCCTAAAAGATGTTAGTAATCTCCAGAGTCTTATTATATACTCTTTAATAAAACATTTCACGTACACACAAAACTTGTTATGCGAACGATACACAACAAGTGGTGTAGCATTCGTAGACCAGAACCGCGTAGTCGCGTTGAGGCCTACGAGCGTGCAACTTTGATGAGAGTCGTAGAGGCCACATGCCACCGCCCGGGCTTATTTGTTCTTTCAACTTGGCCGCCTTGGCCGTACTTAGCGCAGTTTTGTTCTTGTGTCAAGAATATTTCGTTAGACAAAGACGGTCAGATGTGATACATGTGTGCTACGTGGAGTGTGCATTATGTGAGCTGATCTTAATTTAGATTTTTGTTCGTTGAAGCTGCCTAGGTTCTATACTACTCGAGTTATGTACTAATGATATTTTTGGAGAACTGACTAGTTTTTGTGGTGAATATTGAACGATAATCTAATCAAATAAATAAAATGCGAATGTCTATATACAATTTCAAATTAACACGTACGTGCATCAAAAACTCAATATTTAAATTTTTTGTCTGTCTGTCCATCTGTTCTGGCTTATCTTTGTAACAGTTGGACCGATTTGACGATATTTTTAGTGACAGATAGCAGATTTTTTAAGGAGTAACTTAGGCCAATTTAATTTTGGATTACTTTCATCTTGCTGTGACTCGGGGTTGTTCTAAAAGTATAACAACAACCTCAGAAAACACACACACACACACACACACAATAGTGAGGTCAAATATGTCCTAAAGTAAGAATTTGATTCTACTCAACATTATTGCCGGTGCCTTAAACAGACTCCAAAGGTATCTAGGATTCTAAAGTGGGGTGAGGCCACTAATAAAAAGTTAGATGCATAGTATAAGATTGGATGCCCATGTTTTAAACGTGACAAATTACAATTCAGTTTGCAAACATTTATTATATTCTCATACCAAATACGTACAATCCATTTTTATTAACTTTCCTTTTGAAGTTAACCTTTCACTTATAAGTGACAAAAGAAAATTAATGTCTTTTCTAAACACGGGTACGATGTTCAATGCCTTTATGTTGTATTTCGATGCATTTTATTTTTGTCACCAATTATTACAACGTATAGATAAAGTAAAGATATATATTAAACGTAGTAAAAACGCTAATTTCAGTATCAATGTGGTACCCTCTCAATCCTCAAAACTCTCAAGATCAACCTTAGGTAGTGGTCCGACCGCCACGCCGCCCGGCGAGAGTTCGACTAACTATTGACGATTTTCTCTCTCAAGAAACACACAATAAATAGGTAAATATTCTGTGTAAAGGAAAGAGATGCATATATTTATAATTGCTCTCTGACTGTTTATACTGCTAGTGACGATTCACTTTAGTGCTTCCAAAGATAAACTCTCTCAGCAACACTCACTCAGCGCAGCTGCCTCGCTTGATCGCCTTGATCATTTCTATATAGTGCAGCCTTCAAAGCACACGTGTGGATCAGATCATTGCAACTCAAATTGTTGTCTAGTTTAGACAACGCCGTTGATGTATTGTACGATAGTATTTGTGCAGTGGCAGTGACCGCGGGCGAGTGGCGCGGGTAATCGCTCATTGCACTTACA
Source organism: Spilarctia lutea (assembly GCA_916048165.1). Lineage (NCBI taxonomy): Eukaryota > Metazoa > Arthropoda > Insecta > Lepidoptera > Erebidae > Spilarctia > Spilarctia lutea. The sequence continues at coordinate 18,529,768 of OU696480.1, read as the reverse complement.
CACTCGCTTATAGCCCTTCGACAAAACTATTGAAACTACACACTCGTTTCCTGCTGATCACCAACTCGTTCATAGTTTCTAGTTCTACTCGTTCCTAGTTTATCGTCAGCGGTCGGACCACTGCCTTAACACATATGACAATATTCGTGCTGTCTAGTTTCGTTGGTGAGTATGAAACTGGAGGCCTAATGATGCAGAATCATCATTCACCATGCTGCATTGTTGTATTGTCTGCATTCACAATGAGTATGGTGACCGGCACTTTTGGATTCTGTTTATGCTTTCCATTAATTTGATCTATTATCCTACTAATATTATAAACATGAAAGTTTGTATGTAAGTAAGTATGTTTGTTGCTCTTTCACGCAAAACTACTAAATGGATTTTGATAAAACATTGCAACAATATACATCAGAATACACATAGGCTATAATTTATAAAGATATTAGCTGCCCGTGGTTAGTGTCGTACCGCGGGGTTCAGCTAGCTTAAGAATAACTTAGGAATAGGAGATATTTACAATATTTTGAATCAAGCTACTTTTGGAAAATCACGTAAAGATATTGTAACATGTCCAGTAAAAAATTACCGTCTAGGTACTTGTACTCGTATTATACAATAAAATGGCTATTAGTTTTGGCAATAAAAATACCTTTTACCCTTTATAACATCAATATATTTCTGTTCCATATTTTGTCCGGCAAATATGGAAAATGTTTTTATGTTAGATGTTCCTTAATTGAGGTTAGCTATCGGAAAAGCCTTATACTGTAGAACATTACATATTACATAAATCTATACTAATAATAAAGCTCAAGAGTATGTTTGTTTGTTTGAAGGCGCTAATCTCAGGAACCGCTGATCCGATTTGGAAAATTCTTTCAGTATTGGATAGTCCATTTATCGAGGAAGGCTATAGGTTATATATCATTACGCTGTACTACTAGTAATAGGAGCGGAGCACCAATGAAGAATGTTTAAAAAACGGGGGAAAATTTCCACGGTACGGGCAATATAATCGTAATACGCATACGAGGTTGCGTTGGTGAGCTAGTGTGCTATATAATTCACACCAAAATTCAAAGGATTTACTTGTGGAATTTTATAACAAAGATTTGATTGATTTTTCATAATGATCTTATCATTATTATCAACCTATTGCAGTCAATTGTTAGATATAGGCCTGTCAAATTACACGCTAATCTAATCGATTTAATTCTTGCCAGCCATCTTGAGTTAGAGGTTACTTCACGTAACCTTTTTTAAATAACAGAATCCTTATAATAATTAAACTACGATTTATGACCAAGCACTATAACTATTAAGCAGTGCATTTTTTTTAATTCTCACCAAAACCTTCAAACCATAAAAAAAAGTTTCTTTAACATTAGAACGACCCTTACTTATTGTTCCTCTTATCGTTATCACACAAAGAAACCTTAGCAGTTCTCCTTTGAGTTATAGATTAGCGAGACGGATGGGGCTGTGACGTGACGAGCGTGCAAAAGACAAAGACACGCCAAGCACGCCCGATATTCTCGTAATTCCTTTCACAGATAACGCTTAAAGTTATTTGATTTCTGCCTTACATTTTGGGTGTATGTATGTATTTCCCTACTAATGATAAAGTAATTTGTTTATTTGTTACATACTCCTCATTAAATTTTAAATAACTTTTAAATTGTAATGGAACGTAAAACGTAAAAAAAGTATATAAATTACATCTTGATTTTACACTGTTACAATAACTGTTTTAGACTTTTACAAATGGCTTTTGTTATATAAGGGGACCATACAAAGTTTTTATGGCATATAAGCCCCTCTGTACCAAAAAATCTTGCGGCTTTTTGAGCTACGAATATATTTTTTCAAATTCATGTGATACACACATACCACAAGCTATCTCGTCTCCATTTGACGTCCCCTTAACGCACACAAGGCAGTTATTGACATTCACATCCCTCAGTTGCGACGTTGCGAAGTTTTTCCGTCCTACATACTGACTGAGGCAATCGATCACAAAGAATTTAGCATATCCCTTGTTACGGACACCGACACTCGATATTTTTATACAATGTGTCATGTAATAAACGTACACACTCACAAACACGAAAGTGCTTGTTCGTTCAGAAAAGCGTGCTCGATATGTTTTGGTACTTTTGGTTTCACTAAAGTTTATATTTCTATTTGTTTTTAGATAAGAAAAGTATCAATTATGGACAGCCGACGATAAATTTCTTTCGCTTAAGGAAAATAACCCGTATGCCTAATGCAGACAGAGACTCTTTTTAAAGTGTTTCTAGCTAAGTGAACATACTGAAATAGAGGTTTTAGTTAAAATAAAAAAACAACCAGATTAATTACATACTGTTCAACGTTCACTGATCTTTCATAAATAGATTTATCCATCCAGAAATAATCAGTCGCGAACGTATTATAACGAAAATTGTTTTATAACTTCTGTTGTTTCAATGATGAAATTCACCCACCTTTCACTGACAATCGCTAAAATATAGTATTACTCTAAAATGCAATTATTAATTGCTGTTTTTATGGTTGTAATTTAATTTTTTGATCACCATCTTATTGCGATCTTATGAAAAAAATAACATTGTCACATGTTTGAAATAAAAAACTACTTTTATTTAGTTTAACTAACATTAGAAACTCGTTTCATACAGGGCATGGGAAAAAGTGAATTGGTGTTATAAACACGGAGAAAAGGAGTTAGGATAAGAAATACTAGCCTATAATATCAATCTTATGATTGGCAAACCTATTAGAACCAGAAAATCCAATGGAATTAACGTATGTGAAATTAAATGTTTTGTTTTTATTTCAGTTAACGCTACAGACTGCGGGGAGCGCGGGCTCGAGATCAGAACGGCAATGCGCGCGCGCAGCGGGTAGCCGGCAGCGTGGCGGGGTACGGGCGGCACGCGGCGTACGCGGGCGGCGCGGCAGCGTATCACACGCGTGCGCCCGCCGTGCCTCTCAATGCCAGTGAGTCCTTTAATATTTATTTCAAATACCACTAAATACCACCTTACCCAAAATGTAGCAGATTCCTCACAAATTTGATAGGCACTATATTCATTGTATATATATCGATTTATAGTAATGTGTGTATATGTTTGGTTTTTTTGTAGTATTGTGTAGATATATTATAATTTTCGATTCTCTTCTATTGTGGATCTAATAATAATAGTTATAAGTGTTATAATAAAAGTGTAGTGCATCTTTTTACTCATTTCCGCACCACCCAACGGTAGACTAGTGGAGAATGCCTTTAGCATTAAGTCCGCCATTGTACATTAATACATAAAGTTAATAAATAAACAAATACAAAATACAACACGGTAGTGTGCTGCCATACGCAATATTTATGGCCAAACTAAGTATAGGTTTGCGAAAAGAATTTTTTTCGCACATTTTTATAAAATTCAGGGCTACTTAGAGTTTATATAGAAGACACAATTATACTAATTTTAGAAATGAAAAAAAATCACCTTGAATTGATGGTTAAAAAGTAGAAAACATACGTTAAAAGTTCATTAAGCTAATAAATATGTAGATCTCTTAAAATCGTTCAGTCGGTAAAATCGGTTATGATGGCCAATAGATAAAATGAAATAAATGATGTCAGCATTTCAAACACTAGGCGAACTCAATGCTATATATACAAAGAGCCATCTATTCAAAATAATTTTACAAATTTGAAAGAGACTCTGCCTGTCTGTTATGCTTTTAAAGCCAAATCACTCCACCGATTACAATGAAATTTGGCATGAATATACTCCTTGGATGGATGGATTTTTGATGTGGAGATAGACTAGGTTTTATCGTAAAAACCGTCTTAAACGCGGACGGGGATGTGAACAAAAGCTGGTCATAAATATATCTATGCTAATATGTGAAGCTGAAGAGTTTGTTTGTTTGTTTTAACGCGCTTATCTCAGGAACACCTGGCCCGATTTAAAAAAAATCTTTCAGTGTAAATAGTCCATTTATCGATAAAAGCTATAGGCTATATATCATCACGCTAATACTAATAGGAGCGGAGCACCAATGAAGAATGTTTCAAAAACGGGGGAAAATTTTCACGCTACGGACAATAGAAGACGCAAACGAGGTTACGTGGGTCAGCTAATATTCAATAAAGTAATACAAATGTAGTGCATGCCAAATGTATATTAATACAGCTATAATTCATTTAAACCTAGTATTAGTCAGTGATTTACATGTTAATGTTATACTGAACTGCACAATTTGTAGATAATACATTGAAATACTCACACATAAATGTAGGTCATGTGGTCTATATAACACGGGTGCTTGACACTATTTACTGGCACTGTACAACGTAGTAACGTTTTTAACTTAACAAAGATGTCACGCGTTAAAACGCTCAAGAAAATATCGTACGAGAATTAGCGGTGGGCAGAAAAAATGTCTCTAAATAGTCCGTCCTCAGTAAAATCAGCTGCTTAGTTTAAGCGGTGAAACATACAAACACATACTCTGAAAACTATTACCCTTCCTTTTGGATTTGCCATAGTCAGGTAAAACATGTACTGTTTAATAAAACCGTAAAAAAAACACGGCCTACTGCTCAATCTCACACAACGGTCAATGGCCTTTATCATCCACTCCTTTTCCCGCTAAGTTTTCCTTCTCTTGCATTTGCTCTACCAATTCTTTTTTGACGATCTGGTCATTTTTTTTTCTTGCTCCTCAGAAATGTAATAACCTGGATATGTACCTATCAAAAATTCCAGCCGGTCTGAGGCGCGCTATTCTGAGACGACCCAGACCGGGTTAGTTTATGTCTGTGGGGGACGGGTGTCATGTTCCACCAAACACAAAGGGAGGATCCTCCGACCAGGCGAGATGATCATACCTGGCGGGCTACTGCCCAACAGTTGATGTTGGGATGTTGTACATATGATAATCGGCTCGAGAACTTCTATTGCGCGATTCAGGATTGGTAGTTACTTCGTGTTGTAAGTTGCTCGGTAGTTCAGTGTAACTTCGGTAGATGGCGCTGCAGTATGTTATGTTGTATGTGGAGGTCGCCACAATGTCCTTAAAGGATCGATGCCATGCCATTCTTTATCCCAAGGGCAAACATTTCCCTACTCATTCTCAGAGTGGTAGCCAGATTGCACCTTGACGCGGTCAGGCCTCCACCTCATCTTCTATCGTAGCAATTAATCTCCCGCCAAAGGTCCCTTAGTCGGCTCTTACGACACCTACGGGATGAATAAGATTACCACACTTATCAAATATTTGCCAATCAGGGTTATCATAGTTCCTATCTATCTATTAAGTTATCTTTTTAGAAATTAGTAAGTTGTAATTAGTTACTAGATTTCGGTCTAGTGATAGGACTTTATAATTGTTCTGTAGTACAAAGCGTGCGTGATCCGCTTACAAAAAATCATGACGAACTTGGCTGAGTAATAAAAGTTTGTACAATAATTGGTCTCGTAATTTGTATGATTGTTGTGAAGTTCAGGAACTACGAGAAAGTTTGAAATGTTTTCTTTTTGTACGCAAATATTTTGAAAATACATTTATTTAAAGATTTGTAAGAAAAATATAAAAAAAATATATCCAAATGCACTTAAAGTGGAACTGACTTTTAGATACATAGAATTAATAAAGTCGCTCCCTGTCTGTTCGCTTAGATCTTTTCAACTACTCGACAGATTTTCATGCAGTTTTCAGCGATAGATATAGTTATTCAAAAGGAAGGTTTATATTTATGTGAAGTACATACATATTATGATGTAATACATGTATTTTAGTTCCGTGCGCAGCTGGGTTTACCAGAAAGTTGTCTAGAATAAATTTTGCAATGCAAGTTTAGGCATAAAGAAATATTTAGGTACTTCTCAGCACATATTATTATTAACTTTATAAAAGAGTTCATCTTGATACTTCTTACGTTTATAGAACTACGGAATAGATTTTTGCAAAGTGACAGTTTTTCAAGATACGACTTTCGTCAAGCCAAGTAAATGTTAACAGGTCGTTTCAGGTTTATTGTGTGATTTTATATGTTTTACAAATAATATATATACTTAATCTGAGCAAAATTTCAGTCTACAGTAAAACGACAGTTTATTTGTCGACTAAATTATAAACCCGAAATGATAAATATTACGTAAACTTATTCTCCATCTATACGATACCCGTTCCGTGAAATAGAAACTGAAGTTTAGCTACAAAAATAATTCACTGACATCTTTTCTTCAATGTTTAATCAATAAAGTGCTTTAGAATAAATTCTTGTAACATTGTTTTTAAAAAGGGTTTCTTTTGTTTTATTTTACTCTATACTCAATTATTTATTTACTAAGAAAAATGTAAAACTACTTTTGTAGGTCAGTGGAAACTTTCCCACACAAAAATGAAATGAATAAATTTAAAAATGTATTAATATATTAGCCTCGAGGCTATTATTAAATAAAAAAGACAGGGATTGAAACACTTTAAGTTCCACAAGATATTTAAATATTTAGTTTTATGGAAACTAAGGTACATACCTAATGTCCTCGTTTAGTTTGTTATTGAAAATCGAACTACCTTATTGGTCTAGCGGTTGACGTGTGCGACTGCCAATGAAGAGGTCGCGGGTTGATTATCTCTGATTATAGAAATACTTAATAACAGCTCGGCGTTTGGAAGTTGGAGTCTGAACCCCCGTGCCTTGGAGAGCACGTAAAGCTGTCAGTCCTGCACCTGATCTCTCCCCGGTCGTGTCGGTTAACCGTCCCATCGCATTATGAGAGAGAGGGAACAGAGAGTGCACCTGTATTTGTGCACACACTTGTGCATTATAATATCTCCTGCGTAGTTGGCTGGTCTCTGTTGTGACTAGCCGCCGTGGCTGTAATCGGCTAGGAGAACATTATCATTGATAATAATGGCAAATCTAAACTTACTCTGGTACCCGATGAAACCAAATGAAAGTGTGATAGTTTTGGCAATCATGTATGTACTCGTATGTTTATACGTTTCACCGTAGCGCCTGAACTACTGAACTAAAGTAGGTTTATTTTAACCGAAGTATCATGAAGTGATGTATCAAGACTACAGATTATCAATAACGCTATTTATTCCGTGGATGTTAAAAGAGCCGACTTATTGAGCAAAACGCACAGGCACTCCATATAGAAGCAAAACTTGAAACAAACCCGCTTGGTCAATGTTATTTAGAAAACCAAAACCTAGTTTTTAAAGAGAGGCTTAATATACATCAATGAGCTATTATAAGCTGTTGATGATTGAGTGATTTCTACTTAAGAAAGTGACTCGTACAAAAGCGTGTGTAAGCGCAGCTTTACAATACATTGCGTATTAAGTTCCCATGAGAACTCGTATTGTAGTATTGTATTGAGAGGAATGTACGTTATTGTGCTGGCTTTTGCGGCATTTCAAATTATCGCCGTGATGTATGGAAGCTATTCGTTTGCTTATTAATTATAATGGCTCGCTTGATATTGCGATGTTAGGTAGTGTTTGTGCAGGAAACTAGGACAAGCGATGATTAATATTAGCCTTCTCCATAAAACGAAACTCACTAGAGAATATATATAAATTTTAGTTTATTATGAATTATAATTAAATAGCGTGTTTATAGCAAACTTAATTCAAGTATAGTTATTTATTTTTCTTTGGAGAGATATACTTTAGCACATATGAACCGGCACAGTAGGAGTGAAACCACTGTCTCAACAAAAAAATGCGAGGTAGTCCCCGGGGCTATCGATAAAAGCGAAAACTAAGTAATTTGTGAATTGTATCGTCGAGGAATCCTTCGGTGACGATGACGCAAGTTGCACGCTTTTTTTTCACACACACATATATAATACAGTATACGTAGGTAGAGCTCATGGAAAGCGTTCGATGAAGATGACGCGAGTTCCACGTTTTTTGTTCACCCAAAAAGTGCTTAAAGCAGTTTTCATTTCAAAAAAACGAAAGTGTTACATGCATAAGCATGTATAATCAATTCTTTCAATGAATTTCTCCGAGCAAATTGAAATTAAGTAACTTAATCGTCGAGATCAACAGCCACTAGTCCACAGCTGGACATAGGCCTTTACACACTGGCTTGCATACTGTTTACGTTTCATGTAAAACTGATACTATTGTACCTAGAGATCTGACTTTACAAAGTGTAGCCGTGAGATTCTTTGCCAGTATTCTTCTCATAAGGCTCTATGCGTTTAAGAAACTGGAAGTTATAGATCGACACCAGCAGGCAGTAGATTTGGTATATTCACCTAATTTACCTTGACAATCTAGTACATGCTGTGGCGTCTGTTAGTATGATCTGTGGTTTTTAACACTAAGTGACAAATGACACTTAGTGTCTTAATTGAATAAATGATTTTAAATTTTAATTTACCGTCTTTATTTATTTTTAGATGTTTCTTTTAAAGTTTAAATAAGGTATAAATTATTTAGATATATTAAAGCAAACTAATTAAAGACATCAATTTTTTTTTTTTTTTTTTTATTGAATAGTGGGCAAACGAGCAGACGTATCACCTGATGGTAAGCGATTACCGCCGCCCATGGACACCCGCAACACCAAAGGCGTCACAAGTGCGTTGCCGACCTTTGGGGGATGGGAAAGGGGATGGGGGGAGGGGTTGGTGTATGGGCCTCCGGTATCCTCACTCGGTGAAACACAGCGCAAACGCTATTTCACACCGGTTTTCTGTGAGGCCGTGGTATCACACATATATATTTTGGACATTTCTCCCTTAACGCCATTTATCTTTAAACTAAGCTGAGCTTTTTTTTGTAAATACATACATAACACATAGAAAACACTCAAACTGCAAAGCAAATATTTAAAGATCATACAAACATTTGGTCCGACCTGGGAATTGAATCTGAGACTTCAAGCACAACAGTCGGAATCAAGTCGGAAGAAATCGAATATAATAGTCTAGTAAAACTTAGTAAGATGAAAATCTTTGACCCAAGAGCAGATAAAACTTGCGTAAATTAAATCTATGATCCAGTTCGCAACGTTAATTAAAACCTTGCCAACAAACTACTAACTGATCTCTTCCTATCTCTTATTCATCATACTATCCTAGTAGTCGTTCAGCGGTGACATTTTAGCATAAATTTGCATAGCTTGGTTCTTAGTGTAAATATTTTGTGATTAAACTCTCGCCAGCCAACTGGTGGGCGACTCAGGTGAATTAATATGCAACACCTGTTCGTTCTGATAGCCTGGGCATACTGGGCAGCGGATGGTCGATCTCGGCGTCTTTCAGCTTGAATTTATCTTGGACGTTTGATTATGTTTAGTTATAACTAGTTACAAGTGTGTGTTTCGTCCCGACTCGATTCGTGTAAAATCGCCTAACTCTTTTTTGTGTATGGCATGAAGTTGAAGATGTCAAAAACTACATGTCAAACTTTTATTCTGCCCACTTGGTTGTAAGCCGTAAAGGCTACGCTTGGTTTGTGAAATTCCCACGGCGGCTCGTTCCTCGCTCTTGTCGCTAAGAGACAAGGGCACAGGATATGTGGCCGCCGAGTGGGGGGGATCACCGCGTACTGCGTATACTTCTCCCCCAACCGGAGTTTGAGCGACTTCGAGGTCTTCCTCAACAACTTGGAGACCTCGATGCAGTGACTAGCGTCTGGGCACGTCCTCGTGCTGGGGGACTTCAACGCAAAATCCATTGCGTGGGTTTCCCCAGCAAAGGACGCCAAGGGCGAGGCCGTAGTGAAGTGGGCGGCCTCGGTGGACCTCTGTTTGCTGAACAGAGGCGCCACCAACACGTGCGTGCGACAGCAGGGGCGGTCGATAGTGGACCTTTCGTTCGCTACCCCTGCTGTTGCCGCACGAGTAAGGAACTGGTGTGTCCTGGAAGAGGTTGAGACGCTCTCGGATCACCTGTTTATCCGATTTGAGCTCTCCCGGTCCCAGGGCCCCAGTAGGGGTCACGTGGCGTGGCATTTCTTCCGCTTTACGCGGTGGGCAGTTGCCAAGCTCGACAGGGACCTGCTAGAGGAGGCGGCCATTGTTCAGTCTTGGCTGTCTCCGCGGGCCCCGACCGAGGAGACATGCCTGTACTTGTGCCCGGAGGTCCTACACCCGCAGTCGGTGACGTTACCGCGTAGACGGTGAGGAGGACCAGCTTCACGAGGAGTACCGCGTAGCGCGGAAAACTCCGAAGCTGGCCATTTGCCGCGCCAAAGAAAAACGGAGAAAGGAGATGCTGGAGAGTATCGATCGTGACCCCTGGGGTCGCCCATATCGTGCGGCCCACGTTTCCACTTTAAACAATAAAATACGGTGATAAGTCACGTATGGGTTGAACAGTGTGTGAGTACCTAATTTATAGAAACTTTTAAACTAAAGGATATACTCGTACATCAACGTCGTCGTGTGGGACTCATTTCTGTTCGGAATTTAGTCTTCAGGTACAAGGTTGTTAGTTACTTTCAGAATGCTTTGTACAAAAATGTTAATTTGGTTAAAAACTCAAAAGGTTCTGCACCTGTTGAGCTCAAATTTAAAATCGATATGCAAACCGGTTCAATGACTGTTATCATCTATCTTTCCACGTATACCACACACACACTTTTTACAAGCAAGCAAACTAATTGTTATCTAAACATCACTAAATAATAGAACTAGTAAGCCAATTCAGTGTATAACCAAAGGATAAGGAACTGAAATTTTAAAAACTCAAACCCGACTACGTCAAAACTTTGATAAATGTGTCACCCGGTCCATTATTGCGAATCTATTGACACTTCATTCATTAAAATCGGTTCAGTATTTTAGGCGCTACAATCACGTATAAACTCATATAGACTATCAATACGAGTACTATTACACTTTATTTTAACTTCGCAGTAATCGGGGAAAAACGTTTATACATGACGAAATATCCTTGTAAATTCGCATTGCTTATGAATGCGTATGACATTCATAATAGTTATATGAAATTCGATTGCCAGACAATCTCAAGTCTCCAAAAATACCCAACGATCATTTCTAGAATACTTCAAGCTATAAGCTACTTCTCATTTCAATGGCCGTGAGAGTCTGAGGACGCCGATTTACTGACTAACAACCCAACTTACCCTGCGCGTCTGTAGAATTTGACGTTTAACCAACATCAAAGTAAAATTCAGAATTCACCGACCGCAAACTTAGTGATATGTTTATCTACGTTTAGTTCGTTAAAGTTTGGAGAAAGTGAAATTGTGATGCGTGGTAAAAAGGAGAGTATATTCAATCTTCTCTATTTATATATAGAATATATATAAAAATGAATTGCTGTTCGTTAGTCTCGTTAAAACTCGAGAACGGCTCAGCCAGTTTAGCTGATTATGGTTTTAAAATATTTGTTGTAGTCCAGGGAAGGGTTTAAAGGTGAATAAATATATAAAAAAATGTGGAGCATCAGTGAAGAATGTTATAAAAACGGGGGAAAGTTATTACGCTATGGACAATAGGAGACGTAAATGAGGTTGCGTGGGTCAGCTACTTAAAAATAAATACTATATTCTCGTTTTTAACGTGATTTTTATGAAATCTACAGTTTATAAAATATAGCTCAACCTCTGTGACAGATGGTTTCGAAACGTCACAATTTTTTAATTTTCTTTTATCACCTTTATTTTGCGTGCCAGTTTTATTACAAAACAAGTGCAATACGTTGTAAATATAAAAATGACAACAACTAGTGATAACTGTCACAGAGATCAAGCTATATTGAAAGGACTGTAGGGGGGTCGGACACCCATTTGTAACACTTGACTTGCAGGTGTTCTTGGGTGGCAGTTGTCACTTACCCTCAGGTTACTTGTCTGGTCATTTGTCTTCTTTTATAAAAATAATCTTTAAGTGTAAACGAGTAATTTCTTTGAAAACAAACAACGAATTTTTTACTGCATTATTAGTCAAAACGCGAAGAGAGTTTACATTTACAATGTTTTGTAGACTTAGACCCTCTTGATTGTCATGAAAATTATGATAAGAAACATCTGAAAATTATCAACGACTCCTATTTGATAAAGAAAATACTAACAATTTCATAAAAAATACAATGTTGTACTGATTGTGCCATTAGTGAGACAGCTAATAAAACACAGGCAAAATGGCAGATTAATAAAAAGGCTAGGTGTCCATTAGAATTTAAATAATGACAATTTAAATGATGATTGAACAACGAAAAACATCACGGACCCAATAACTTTGCTGGTATTGTTAACATAACCTAACTGGACTTCATCAATAATAATTATTTAGATAAATAATCCACTGATAGTTACATTCCCATCTCGCGAGTCTGGTCACAGCTTATCCAAAACATAACCAACCTTCAAAGGAAACTATACCTTGTTTCCACTACATAAAAAACAATTTATCGTGTCGATAAACAAAACGTTTTTCTATATTGTACTCATGTTGGAACTTCTAAGTGACCAAATATTTTTCCTTCAGCGTTTTATTCGCAAAAGAAATGGGACGCGTTCATTGCATGTCGCTCCAGCTTTATTTAGTGGAAACTGGCTGCTAACGTTTTTTTTATTTATAATAATTTGGAACGCAATGGCGGGTAAAATTAGACGTTCTTAAAAATTTACGTGATTATCTGAATGTCAATTTATTTCAATGTGAAGTAAGCATTTGGAATTTGTAATGAATGTGTCAATTTTATTCGCTATAACAAGTAGAGTGTAGGAAAAATTTCACATAACCAGTGGTAAATTACTATATACAGAATATGTTATAGTTATTTCACATTTTGACATATGAAAACATATTGACAGTATATGGTGCTAAAACCTGAATTCAAAAACATAAAGATATGTTAAGCCGAAGTCGTGAGTGGTTAAAAAGGGTGTAGTAATATAAAAGCATATTATTCTGTTCAAAAAATTGCATATTTATTTTTCTCAAAAAATCTTGGCAACCCAGCTGCGGTCTGTTATTATCTGTTGGTATGTCTTGAGTAAGTAGTTCCAGTTAGATATAAAGTAGGTGTAGTAAGTAAGTAGTTGTTAGTTCAATTAATAATGAAAACGTTTACTGTGCGAGGAACGATAAATATATAAGTAAATTATGTTATTTTAGGAAAAACACGAGCGAGCTCTTCTTTAGTAACTTAACTATTTAATTACCTATACATAAAATTCACCTAATATATGTTATCTTTACCCAAACTAAAATTTACTTTTAATTAAGTTACTAAAACACAGATTAAAATACTAAGATATTTTACTCTCTTTAAATACCTATTAGAGATATTTTACAAATATTTTTTTCTAAAGAGTGGCAAACGAAAGCGTCCCAACGTGTCCTATCATAAATAAAAAAAAACAAACAAAACCCAACCAATAAAAACATTATTATTTTATACACAAAAACTGTACAGTAAAACAATTGTTCATCAGAAATTGAACTCTAATCTCAAGACTGTAAAACAAAATTTCACATTTCATTGCATGTTACCAGTTTAGATTCGAAAGGTCGTTAGTTGAGGGCGTCGAGCCGTAATAATTGAATTACTGTACGGTTATGCAACTAAGGCTGTGTCATGCAAATGTAGACTCTAAAACCCTTGCAAAATGGATTATTTCACGTGTCAGTGTGCAGATACGCGAGGCTCCAGTGCCAATTGACGTGGTGTGATGTACTTCCTTTATTTTTATAAATAGAATAGTGTTTCTATTTGACATGTTTGATGCTTTGTTGACATCGACGTCTTATTTTATTAAACGACTACTGCGAAGCCAAAAGGCTAATCGATTGTACTATTGTATAAGTGTTCCACTGAACCGATTATAATGAATGAAATAATAATAATAGCTCGGGCATAGGCTATATAAATATTATATCAATATTTTTAAGTAGTACCAGAAAATAATAGTTGTTTAATTTTTGAAAGTTTAAAAGTTATAAAATCAATAAACAGGTTTTTGGGTTTCGTGCCCAAAGGGTCAAATGGGACCCTACTAAGACTCTACTGTCCGTCTGTCACCAAACTGCATCTCATGAACCGTGATAGTTAAACAGTGAAATTTTCAGAGATGAATCAAAAAAATACTAAAAAGCAGAATAAAATAAATATTTTAAGGAGCTCCCATATAAAAAAACGATATTTTTTTGCTCGTTTTTGTAATAGTAGCAACAGTTTGACGCTTAAAATAAATAAGTAAATTAAAATAAAACAAATATTTAAGAGAGCTGCCATACTAAAAACATATTTTATTTGCTTGCTTTTGTTATATAAGTTAGGTAATAGTATGGAACCCTTCGTGCGCGAGACCGTCTCGCATTGGTTTTTTGATATTTTGCCGAGGTTCGAGTTGCTTTTAACATATTTTTATTATTTTTTAACATATTCATAAAAATCGATACAACTGTAATCGTAATTAAAAACGTTCATCAATTCGCTTTTCATTAAATTAAGGTTCCATTTATTTAGACATCCACTTAAGTACCATCAGTAAAAAAACACTTTCCATAAAACATTGTGTTTTTTCTTCTTTCTTATATATAAAATTCTCGTGTCACGGGGTGCGTAATCGAACTCCTCCGAAACGGCTCGACCGATTTTGATGAAATTTTTTGTGATTATCCGGTATCTATGAGAATCGGTTGTAATCTATTTTTCATCCCCCTAAATGTTAGGGGTAGTCCACCCCTAATTTTTTTTTTTTTTTTTTAACAAAATGTTTAATTTCTATTTTTTTATGATGCAGCATTAGAAAATACATACAACCCTAGATTTTCAACCCTCTACGATCAACCCCTATTTTTCCATCGCGATTTTTATTGACCCACCTCTACAACATATATTCCCTTTTATGGCAAAGCAACGTTTGCCGGGACAGCTAGTATTATATAAGGGGCACACCAGCAGACGTATCTGATGGTAAGCGATTACCCGCACCACCAGAGGCGTTACAAGTGTGTTGCCGGCCTTTTAGGAGGGAGTACGTTCTTTTCTTGAAGGTTTGAAGGTCGTATTGGTCCTGGAACACAGCAGGAGACAGGTCATACCACAGTTTCTTCTGATTTCGGTTTAGCAAAACCCTTTGATAACTTTCTTCCACTTTTCAATCGTACCCATAGTCAAAGTCAAAGTCAAAGTCAAATTATTTATTTCCATAGGCCCCAAAAGGCACTTGTACACGTCAAAATATAAACATCAAAATATAAAATAAAACTCTAGTAATCAATTCAAGTACTTCATATTTTTGCAATCAGAAGATGTTCCAACAATATCTAGGCTTTTTGTAATTATTTGGAATTCATCATACAAGGAATCCATATTTACTTGTTAAAAAGTTCCGCAGTTTGTTAAAAATGATTGTAAAAAATTCAATCGATCAATAAATCTTTCTCACTTAGATCTAGGAGTTAAATCTGGTTGGTTTACAATAGATAGACGAATGGTAGCTATTCTAAGTCTGTCAGTGCTATTTCCATCGAAGACGATCCTCCTAACGGTGTCTATATATCCATTTCTTCAATACAAAGACTCGTTTCTAAAAGAATAATTTAAAAGCAATGCTAGAAGTTCAACTTAGGCAGTTTATTTTAAGTAAGAAGATGCAATAATATTATAAGACATTTTACGCTAAACTTAAACTTAACGATATTTATTCATTGAGTTACATAGATTTGTGTTGGTTAATCTCAGGAACGGCTGGTCTGATTTGAAAAATTCTTTTAGTATTGGAAAGTCCATTTATCGAGGCAGGCTATAGGCTATATGTCATCACGCTAATACTGATAGGAGCGGAGCACCAATGAAGAATGTTTCAAAAACGGGGGGAAAATTTCACGCTACGAGCAATATAAGACGCAAACGAGGTTGCGTGGGTCAGCTAGTACATATATAAAATTCTCGTGTCGCGGTGTTTGTTACCAAACTCCTCCGAAACGGCTGGATCGATTTTTATGAAATTCTATATGCATATAGGGTAGGTCTGAGAATCGGCCAACATCTATTTTTCATACCCCTAAAATATTAAGAGGGACCCACCGTCTACTACTGCATCGAATTTAATAAATAAGGTGTCACTAGACTTGTAATAATGACCCAGGTGACATTCATACTAGTATTATCAATACATATAATAATATCATAACTGGTCGCTGCTGCACATGAAATATAATAATAATAATAAAAAATCTCTTTATTAGTAACGAGGTTAACTTTACTAGATGGACAAAAAACTAGGGAAGTGTAATTAGAGGCCTTATTGCCCGGAGGCAATCTCTGATATCTGATCGTGATATACAAGGAAGGAAGGATGGTGATGATATATAATATATACAAGGAAAACTATTATAAGGGGCTTTATGAACGTAAACAATGATTTTTAGAGGCCGTTTGGCTGTAAGTTTGTGTACACTAGGCTGTTGCAGTTTGCTCCTCTTAACATTTAGTGATAGTTTCATTTCAATCGGTCCAAAGAATCACCGCGTTATCAGACCTAAACGCGGGTGTTGCCGCAGGTAAAAGTATTAATTTCACTGAACTTTGGCATGGATGGATTCTTGAGGAAGGGTACTTTTACCGCGAAAACCAGCCATCTAAATACATTTTATTAAGAAAAAAAAATGTAGTCGGGTTATAACTTTATGTATTTTCCTTGTTTAAAACAATGCTCGTACTGTTAAGTCACTTAATATACGGTAAGACTGCTGTTGGTATTATCATATTTTGTTAATATAGTAAACATTATATTAAAAATAATAATAATGTGGTGGTATAATAAGAAGGTATATCAGGATATTAAACCAAACCTCATAGAATACAAATAATATACGATTCTTTCCAAATCCCTACACACTGTGAAAGCCGGTTTCATTAAGTCCATCAAAAATTGTGAATAGCGCCATCTAACGTTTGTTATTGTACTGTCATGGTCGACTACTGTTTTACCAGCTGTGCCTTACCGCGCATGCGTACACGTATTCGAGGCCACGGTCACAACTACAATCATTGGAGATTACACACACATTGCTGGGACAGCTGTCTCCCCTGTCAAACGTGTCTGACGAAAAACATTGGTTTGGTGTACAATTGGTGTGATAATTTTGTGTTGATGGTAGTAAGGAGTCTCACAAGTAAGTATTAGTTAAATGTTATTATTCATTTCGAGTACTAGCAGATGTTTTTGTTTCACAAAACAATAAAGTTTGTAGATTGTGTTATAACCTTAGCCGCCAGACCGCAGTGCGCATGCGTACTTAAAAAATGATTTGTCCTTCATATCTTTTATTACAGTAAAGTCTTATTATCTTTTTTATCTGTTGGACATGCTTTATGTAAATGTATATAATATTTTAGTTACAGTGTAAGTGTTTACAGAAGTATAATTTAGGACAACTTCGTAACATCCGATATGGTCTAGTGGCTAGGATACCTGGCTCTCACCCAGGAGGCTCGGGTTCGATTCCCGGTATCGGAAATTCTTTTTGTATTTTTTTCAATTGTTATTTTTCTTTTCAGAGTCAAAATGAACGTAAAGGCGGCCTTGGCCATTACTATGGTCTTTGTTGGATGCTGTTCCAATGTAGTATTTTTAGAAATGGTTGTGAAAGAAGATCCTGGCGCTGGTAATCTAGCAACGTTTCTACAATTCTTACTCATAGCTGTAGTTGGATTTTGTACAGTTGGAAAATTTGGAACGGCCAAGAGAAACATTCCATTCAAACAATACTTATTATTAGTTGGATTTTTCTGGACCAGTAGCGTAGCAAACAATTATGCTTTCGATTTCAATATACCTATGCCTTTACATATGATATTTAGAGCCGGTTCTTTAATGGCAAATATGGCAATGGGTGTGTGGATATTGAAGAAACGATACCCGCCATTAAAGTATCTAGCTGTATTCATGATTTCAGCTGGTATTGCTATCTGTACAATCGTTTCAAGCGGAGATGTTAAAGCGCCGAGAGAGACTCACGCAGACGCAGCTGAAGAAGAAAGACTCAAATTCATTGACTGGCTTTGGTGGTGTCTTGGAATAGCTATTCTAACATTCGCACTCTTCGTTTCTGCACGAATGGGGATCTTCCAAGAATCCCTATATTCTAAACATGGAAAACATCCCTGGGAAGCACTATATTACACCCATCTTTTGCCTTTAATATTCTGGTTACCGACCTCATCGAATATAATCGGACACGTGAAACTCGCCACAGAGACACCTCTAGTTGAATTCCTTGGTTTCACACTACCCAGACAAGTACTGTATCTGATTTTATACGTTATGACTCAAGGAATATGTATCAGTTCTGTTTACGTGTTGACAACTGAATGCGCTTCCTTGATTGTGACCCTAACAGTCACTTTGAGGAAGTTCGTCTCGCTTCTATTCTCCATAATGTATTTCAGAAATCCGTTTACTGTAGGACATTGGTTCGGAACACTCTTAGTATTCATCGGAACATTGATATTTACGGAAATATTACAGAAGACTGTGGCAATCTTCTTGCCGGCAAAGAAGGACGATAAGAAGAAGAAATAATCTTGCCGTTAAATCGGTTGACTAACATTTGTGATATGTTCTTCAGAAGATTTTGAACAAAGTACAATTAAATAAGGAATTTGACGTGGTACGTGTGAATGTTTTTTTTAATAACTCTCCGTTGTGTAGGATATTGTAGATTTGTTTGTAAATGGGTGCCTATTTAGTTACACAAAAATCTAATTATAAATAAAAAATGTGATTTTAATAACCAACAAAGGAGAGCCTCTCTGTTGAATAGGTCCCATTTAATTAATAAATACGGTCGCAATTAAAATTATTTATAAAATTGTAAAGGTATATAATTTTTTGTTGTAAAATCAGTTTATGAGAATGATACCATAAGATAGCCCTTTTTCCTCTTAAGATTTAAGATTTAATTATGTAGGTGTAGATACACCTACAAATGAATCCGTAAATGGTGTGACGAAACAAATGACTTCGACACAAGTGATGTCAATAAAAATGCTATTTTTGACATCACTTGTGACGAAATTACAATTAATCAAATAGTTAATCTTTAATCATTTGCTTTTAGAGTTTGACGCTATATTTGACAAAGTATTGTATTAATATTAATTGTGATAGTGGCGTGTTCCTTGTAGATATAAATATATATTGGGGAATAATAATATTAATGTTTTTGCTCAAAAATATAATGTGAAATAAAAAATTAAAGGTGTGTTGTGTAGAAACAATTTAATAAGTTGTAATTAAAATAAAATGCACAAAACTATTACATTTCAAAATTTAAATAAAATTTGAATTACTTACGTAAATGAAACTTAATCTTAGTATTGTAATTAAAATGGAAAAGAGAAAGATTATAAATGTGGATCATATTTGGTATTTTGTATTAATATAAAAAAATGAACACTGACAAGCAAAACAATAAAACTAAATAATGAGTTTGACACAATTGCACAATAATAATAAGAGCACTATATTTTCAATTATTAATGTAATATATTAATTTAATTTAACAATTAATATTTATTTAACATTTTTTTATTTATGCAACCCCTAGTCATAATGCACATATTCAAATTGTTTATTAATAGATAAATTATTTAAAACCGGTCTTTATTTTTGTAAGATTTCTTTTTTAGATATTTATTAATCTCTTTTTGCGAAACTTTTGTGTCGATTGTGTATGTGTGCAAACAGTTCAAATTTATTCCAATTGTGATAAATGAATAGTGTAGATTTCTGACACAGCGTTAAATGGGTCAATTAATGTGACTTTTTATATGAGGTAATGTGACGTAGACATAGAATATACATGCTCAAATTTGACGCTATAGTTTTCCCGTGTGTTTTTAACCGACTTAAAAAAAGGAGGAGGTTCTCAATTCGACTGTATTTTCCTTTTTATGCTTGTTACCTCATAACTATCGACTGGGTGAACCGATTTTGATGATTCTTTTTTTTATTTGAAAGCTGGTGCTTCCCGTGTGGTCCCATTTCAATTTGTTCCAGTTCTTGAAGTCGGTTTTTTTGTTGTTAAAAATTTTACTGTAACATGCCATGGAACAAAGATTAACGATGAACCAAGTTATACTGGTCAATGGAATGAAATATAATATGCAAATGTGATAATATCCCCTATCCTACTCCCCATCCTTCAAACGTCGGCAACACACTTGTGACGCCTTTGGTGTTGCAGGTGTCCATGGGCGGCGGTATCGCTTAATAAGTGTGTGTTTGTGTATAATAAAATGATGTGAGCCTGTTTTTAATTAACTTTTCTAAATTATTTGTGTTCATATGCGGTACAACCGTTTATGTAAGTATTGTATATATATGAAGAAAGGAATTTCTAATTATTGCATTGTTTAATATTTCTCAGTCATACCCCTCATACCCTTAAAAAAATCAAGAAATCTAATCACGTTTAATAAAATGGGGCTCTTTCTCTTGTATAGATATAAACCTTAAAATCGGTCGAACCGTTTCGGAGGAGTGCGGCCACGAAAATCATGACAAGGTATTTAAAATTTTGCCTTGTAACGATGATTCAAATAAATCTTACTAGAGTGACACTTGAAATAGATGATAATTAACTAATCCATAATGATAATGAATCAAACATAATCATTATATATGAGCATATTATCCAACGTATGTATTTTGATAAGCTTCCATGACATGCAGATACTGGTATGGATACAAAATTAGGTTTCTTCTTATTTATTGCATACAATCTCAAGCATATAAAAGCTTAATTTTCTTTAGTTTTATTGTTGAAGAACTAAGAAGATTAAGTAAGACTAAGCGTGGCTTCTTCCAAACTAAGCATATCTATATTTCTAATACATTTGATACTAATAATATATATAGTTTAAGGAAACTATAAAATACAATTACAAAAGTGGATTACAAACAAACAATCTTAGAGATGAAGGTAATAAGAGGTTGTTAGAATATAATTTTGGGTCTAAATACATATTCGGAATTAAATTTACATGAGTACTATTCACATCTCTAGAAGATAAAAGGTATTTTTAACGTTTATTTTATTAAAGTTGTTGGGAAAGGCTCTATCGGGCCGAATTCTTGACGGGCCTTAGTTACATATATACACACGTGAATCGAACTATTTATTCTTTACAAATATACATATGTACATAAACACAATACATACATATAACTACGAAAATACATATATTCAAACATTTCAAACCAACAGATATTGGCTTCCGATTACTCATGTTTTACGTTTGTTGTTATAAGTCATAATTTATTTAATCTTATAGTTGAATACCACATAAGTATTGTTGCTTTATAAAATGAACGCAGCATATTTGCACATATTCAGCTAACTCATCGTTACGTAACATTGTGTGGAGTTTATAATACTCGTATAGCGTATGCGCAGTTTGGTGACCTTCGATCTTATTCGATTTAGAATGCTCTTAATTTTTTTAATTGCACATTTGTATCTTTTAAAATAACACTGCTTCCAATCTAAAAATTGGATATTCTTGTCTTAATGACATGTCTTATTAGGTACAAGATGGATATACGATCGCGTCGGTGAGATTCCGGTCTTTCCGAGTATCTGCGGTTACATTCCCGTACCCAGATCCTACATTTGCAATATCGCATCTTAGCTTTTTTCTTAACTTATTTATCTTTTATTTATTACGTCTGACAAAAATACAGGTGCAATATTTATTGGCAGAAATCTTGTCTCTTTTTTGTCTTCTTATTATTTTTTATGTATTGTATCATACATCAAAAATACTAAACACTCTTTTATAAATATCACTGGATTGTGGCATACTTTTTTAATGCATTTACTGTGCTACTGTAATATTAAACTAGACCATACACCGAATGCTGTCGTAGATATACGGTATTTTAATTTATTTAAAAACTGTAATGTATACTGCCGTATTATTTATCACAATTGATGCTCCATTGCTAAATAGATTCGTGGTACGTATTTCGTATTATATTGCGAGTTCAAAGTACAGATTTGCAAGTCTACAAAAAAATAAAAAATAATTGTGTGTTTTTGTTTTCACTTTGCTTGCATTTCCGTTATGTAACTGGTAAACTATTATTTATTTATTTTCTTTATTTTAAAATCGATTACAGATTTTAGAGTATATTTTTATTGCTCTTTACGCTCAATAAGCAATGGAAACGAAAAATATATTTTAAGCGGATGCAATAGAAAATATAAAAGATACTTGGAACTTGTTAAAGTACATCCTTGAAATTAATCGCACTTGTACTTCTTGTTCGACTATTTACTCAAAATGTTTTTACCTGGCTGGTTTTGTCCTAATGCCATATACGATCATTCATCTTCATAAATTTAAGAAAATTTAATAATGGAGTGAAAGTAAAAATGTGTTTATTTTCAAGATTTATATAGCTTATCTGCAAATATAAGTATAAATACATTCGCTAGGTATAATTGTTTGTTAATATTAATTGTATCATTTTAATCTTTGTCAGTTTATTTTTTAATCCAAAAGGTTTTAATTAATTGCGGCATAAATACTCAATCACATACAAAAACATTTTTAAATATGTTCATAATAGAAAGATGGTGATCTTAAAAATAGGCTCATTACTTTTAAGAAAGTCTTAAGGCAAGTTTCACTTCTTGCTGACGAGGTTAAGACGTCGATAATTAGGTTGATTGTGCATTAATTTCTATGTTCTGTATTTTCACTGATATTAAACACATTGTATAGTCCATTCGTTTAGATAGTGTCAATGCACCTGCACGCAGTTGTGGTTATTGTTGTGCAATGGAAATATATTAATTCATAAAACGGCGTAAACTGACAAATCATACTTGCTTGTGGATGTACGCCGCAGGCGGGCCTTTTAATTTTGTGGCGGTTTGCCAATCGTGCAACGGCGATCAAGGTGACCGTATCTAAGCGAATGGACTATACACCTGTTTATTGTCCCAAATAAAATAAAGTTCCTGTTACACTATTCTGAACTTATTTGTCAGATTTCATCTTCACAAGTATCAGTAACTTTTATGTGTTAAAACAGTGTTATATGTAACTAACTTTATCAGCCACTGGTGAAACTAGCCCTTAGAAATATAAACCAACATGTTCGGTTTCTTTTTTTTAATGTCTGTTAAAGGCAAAACTTGTTGTTCAGTGTTCAAATAATAAAACTGTATTATTATGGCATAATGATGTTTAAATATTTTTTAACTTTGTGTGTTAATTTTACCTCTTCAATAATATTTATTAACTATTTATTAACGAGTAATGTAATATTTATTATAATTAGATTTAAGAATCAATGTAGTAATAATAAACTTTTTTTAAAATAACAATGGTATTACTTTTACAAACTTATCTCTTTTGCTTTTGATGCCTCTAATGAGGCTTGATGAATAGTTAAAATACACAAAAATACACCCATTATATAACGTAACTAATGTTTACGTCATATTCAGTATGTTCAAGAATACAAGGTAGTAGAGCCACACTGATTTCAGCACGGTTGGGTCGGCTCGACCAGGGTACTACCCTTTTTCTTTACCACCGTCTGGTGGCAATATCGAACTCGAACCGACTAAAACCGCACGCCGTCTCGGGTACTAGAAGTCGGGGAACTAGATGCACCCTTGAATAGAAATCCCTGGAACCCCGACATACCACGGGCAACTTACGGCTTGTAGATGGCTCCTGTGCTGGAACCCTTATTTTTCCTTATTTGTCACAAAAGAAAATACCGCCTCCATCCCGGCCTGCTTCTGCTAGGGTGACAGACGGCCTCACCTGACACCGCGCTTATGAAGGACAGGGGTTGTTCTACGACCTCCGGCGCCTGAGTCGTCTGCGGTACCGGGCCCGTGCATACACAGGTGATCTCCGAAGCATCCTTTTAAAGTGATCACCTGCGTCAGCTGGTATGATATGAGAGGGTCCCGTGACGCCTCTCTAGCCAATCCTCCACAACGGGTCTTACCGCTGCAATAGGGGCGATACTACTAAGCCGCCATGGTGTGACTCATCATGCTGCATTGTCTTCATTCGCAATGAGTATGGTGACCACCACTCCTGGCTCCTACTTATGTTTTCTATTAAACTGTGAAATGAGCTGTCACCTGCGGTGTTCCCGGACCAATACGACCTTCAAACCTTAAAGAAAAGAGCGTACTCCTTCCTAAAAGGCCGGCAACGCACTTGTAACGCATCAGGTGCTACGTCTGCTCGTTTGACCGCAATATAATAATAAAAAAAAAAGACAGAGCACAGTAATTTTGGCAGGGTAGTAATTTGCGGTCAGCGCCGAAATAAAAATTCTTAAAGATTGTGAAAAATACCAGAAGTAACAATACTACAAATATCAATAACATCTTAAAATGTTAAGAATGGTCACCCATCATAGACTGACCTAGCTAGAATCGCTTAACTTTTGCAATGTGTTATTTATTTAAATTACATCGTCACGTGGTTTAGATAGATATAAATCATCTGTTTGGCGTGCCATGTCGTGTCTGAACATGTTTCAAAATAATATAATTGAACAATGTACTTATGATAAGAACAAGACAACTAAAAACTTGAACGAAAACAGATAGCTGCACATCGGATATGTACCGAACCGGTTCCTGACTGTGAAATATCATATAATTAACATACAAACTGCACTACTTAAATGGTATTTATCACTCGCAGCTTATGTGTGCCATGCCCACGCAAATGCAATGTGGGACAAGGGACAAAGCAGTTTATTATAAAAGCAAAAAAGTACAATAATAAAACGTTTAGGACATAAAATCATTTATTTTATAACTTTATCACTAATAAGAAGGTTTTTTATGGAATAGGAGCAAACTAGCATTCGTATCGCCTGATGGTAAGTGATTACCGACGCCCACGGACACCCGTAATACCAGAGGTGTCACAAGTGCGTTGCCGGCCTTTGGGGGATGGGGAAGGGAATGGGGGAGGGGTTGGGGTATGGGCCTCCGGTATCCTCAATCACTCGGTGAAACACAGCGTAGGCGCTGTTTCACACCGGTTTTCTGTGAGGCCGTGGTATAACTCTGGTCGAGCTGACCCATTCATGACAAAGCGTGGCTCTCCCACGGTCCCAAGGTACATTCATCGAAGGACTTAATGCCTAAGGCATTAAGTAAAGTTAAAGGGTCTACTGCTCGGCGATGGCGATAGCACTGTCAGCGATGTACATTCTCATGGTGCAGTTGCTCCATAGTTATTTAATTAGATATTACGATTTTGTGTTTCAAGAAAATAGTTTTGATTTGTTAAAAATATTTAGTTATATATTAGCGAGCATATTTCGCATCGAATTTGTTTATGTTCACTTATTTTATAATTTAATGAATAAATGATTTATAAAAAAATCTGTCAGTCGATTGATTGATTAGTGTGGAGAAAAGATGAGGTCGTTCTTACATTTGGTTTCACTCTTTTTTATTGCATTGTTAAAATTCTGCTTGGTGACGGATAAGAATACGTTTACAGCTTCTAGATTGACATCAATGATTTAAGAAATTTACGTTGCACTGGAAAATAAATTTTATTAACCCTAGACAGAATGTCTATTTTCGTTTGAAATCCAGTTGTGTTCTTGTAAATCTAGATGTCGGCGTTGCTAGAATTATGTATGAACGTAAACAGCATCACAAATAGCTTCGCTTGACCCTTCTAACAAAAACCCAGAATTGCGTGGAAATAAAAGCAAAGAATGTCATCCACGTTATCCGTTAGCCTCGATTGGGTGCGAAATTAGCGAGCACTAGACCAAAAGCTTGGCTAGCGAATTTCCTACATCCTATACGCCTTACCAACTTATAACAACAATTCTTATCGCCTAAATTAACCAAAAATGAATCTTATACATTCCGTACAAGGATCAAATAGAATACAGGAACGTTGAAGTTGAATTTTGCTGTCGCTAAAGCGGACGGCGGCGGAATTTCAACAAGTTGGACGATTGCTTCAAAATACACGATGATGAATGCGTTTATCCGAGCCTTTATTACAAGGAGGATAAGGTTGGCTTTAGTTTGAGATATGAGTAGTATAGAGCGGTTGTTTTGAAGGCAGTGCCCCGCTGCCAGTGCAGACATTCTTGACGAATGCTGCCAAAAACCGGGCAGTTTTCACCTCGTTCACGGAGGAGTTTATTGTTTTATTTGCGCTTTAGTTTTGAACTGGATTTTTAGGCAGTTTAGCTTTATGGGGACATTGTGAGAAATGAATAGAATGTATATTTCGAATTGCATTATTATTTCAGTTTTTATAACCTTAAAGTTAAGCTGTACTAAGTGAATAGCTGTTTGATTTCCCTATAGTTGCATTTATTGCAAAATTGGTAATGGGAATGAACGTGGAAATGATATTGTATTTTATGTATCTATGGTAATTTGTTAGTGTATTGTATTCATTTACGTTCGTGTAGAAAAAGCTTTATCTTCTTTCTTCTCTTCAGGTGAAGTGTTTTTGTTTGGTTTCCACAAAGTTCTAGTTTCGTTCTAGAAAATCCTTTCGTGATTCTTTGAGCAACCATCCTCTCTAAGTAGCAAATATATCTACCTATACAAGAGATATATTTGATTATTTTGAAACGTTTAAATTTTATATTATATACAAAATTTGTCAATTTGTTTGTAGTCATTTCAATGTAGCTCTTACGTTTTCCACCATAACTTTTAAAAGCTTTGAATTAAATATATCCTTACATCAGCTCCGTGGAATACATTCCCCTAATTCCCCAAATAACATTTACATACCCGTGATAAGTCGAAACATTGTGTGGGCGGAGCGTGGAATCGATTGGCGCCGTGGAATAAAAATAAAGGCTGTATAACTCCGGATGAACATAAACATTGGAAGTAGAATTCGAATAGTAGAATTGTATTATCAAGATCATCGAAAATGACAGCGTTCGTGCTGTCGTGTAGGTGAGTGATGGTCAGAGACACAATGATGCAAATGCATCACTAGGTCGCCTTGGTCACCATGCTGCATTGTTGCATTGACAATGAGCATGGTGACCACCACTCTTGGATTCTGCTTATGCTTTCCATCAGGCAGTGTAGGGTCATTTTGGCAAGGCCATACAAAAACAAAAACCTACGGTAAAAACTAATAGAAATATGCAAAAAAACACAAAGCAGTCATAAGCACTGCCGACAGAAGTGAAAACTCATAACTATAAACAAACGGTTGTTTTAACTTACCTGAAATGAACACCTATGCTTTTTTTAATAGTGTGCAATAAAAAGAACTAAAATAAGTAGTAAATGGAAGTAATGCTTTGATACTCCAATAGATGTCGCTGTTTTCAAAAAAATTATAATAATTACAAAAGGTTTTGTGTAAGTAGAAAATCGTTATTTTAATTTATTGTAAATCACTTTAAGATACTGAAATATTCACTATAAGTATATAAAATCATATTGAGAAAGGACCACTATCTAGAAAAACGAATGCTACCAAAGTATATCGGTAGATGGCGCTGTTAACAATAAATATCCTTACGAATTTTCGATCAGGACACGTGACCTGACGCTAGTTTATGGTCACGTGACCTGACGCGAGTTTTACATTTTTACCCATTCCAAAAAAGTACACAGCGCCGCTAAAGAAGTTTTCACTTCAAAAATTGGCTAATAAAGTGAATGTCAATTTCACAATCCACGAGCTCTTAAAACTCATTCGTCAAGACATCACCACGTAAAAACTTTTGATATAATGTGTGTAGTTTATGTCATCCGGGCCATTATTATGAATCTATTGACACCTCATTCATTAATATCGGTTCTGTACTTTAAGCGCTACGGTGGAACATACAAACTTATATAGTTTGCTAAAAGTATTACCGGAAGGGTAGTTCGCCGTAGTCGGATAAAAATAGTAGGTCACCGACTATAGGTGAAGGAACAAGGAAACCGGTAGTAACGTTAAGAAGAACTGCCTTCTGCATCAGACCCTTGATTCAGTCTTCTAACGTGAGCCTCTTAAGGTGTTGGATGTGTGTTCCTTTTCATTGTATGATAAACTGCCTTGTTGTTTTAAGCGGTTGACGTAAGTGACTGCCAATCAAGAGGTTCAAATCCCAGATCGGGCCAAAAGTGTTATTGAGTTTTTCTGGTTTTAGAAATACTAAATAACAGCTCGAAGTTTGGAAGTTAGGGTCTGAATCCCCGTGCCTCAGAGAGCACGTAAGGCTGTCGGTCCTACGCACGATCTTTTCCCTATCGTGTCGGTTAACCATCCTATCGGATTATGAGAGAGAGAGAGAGGACAGAGCGTGCACCTGTGTTTCCGTACACACTTATACACAATAATATGTCCTGCTTAGTTGGCTGGTCTCTGTTGAGACTTGCCGCCGTGGCTGTAATCAGGTCTAAGAACATCATCATAATATGATAAAAGAACTTACATTCTGAGGATACGGACTTTAAGCCTCAAATAATCCACAGCGCATGGTTTTGTTAAATTAAGTTACTCACAAATTAACAACAAAGTACCAAAAAAATCAATTGATTAATTTGTCACTGACTTGAGTTATTGCCACGACCCATGCAACTTCAGCCACGCTTAGCGTGCTAATAGAAAATATTTAAAGAAAATATTTTTTTAATAGATTAATAAATGTATGAATTGAACTAACATTTTCCGGTTATAAATTATTTTATTGAGTCAAACAACAAACCATTTAAAAATATACAATTGAACAGTTTTAATGATAACGATATAATTATTTCCATTAAATATGATAAAATAAAAAATAAAAACACGTTTTGAAATTAAATAACATGCAAATGTTTAGTTTGTAAAGTTATATGAAACATAAGCAAGAAGATTACATTTCTAAAATAGAAGAATCGAGAAACGAGTTAACAGTATAAAAACTTTGTTAAATGAGGCATTACCTATCATATCATCAGTCAGTTTAATATCAATTTCCAAAATTTTCAACTACCTAATACGTTGTAATTTAGTAATACCCGGTACAGACAGCTTTAGTACATATAATAGTTGAATCCCTAAGAACCTTGAAACATAACCAGTTAAATTCAATCTCTTTAAGATGCTCCTCGCTTTGATGCAGAGCTTCTTGGAAGGATACCAGTACGAAAATCAATTAACGTAAGCTTTACCTTACAATTTGTCCAGTAGTTAACAAACGGGCGACTATATTACGGAACGGGATGCGAATGTTTGTACCACAGCAAGATTTAGACGTCAATAAATTTAGTCCACCGCTGGGCAAGATTTATGTGTGTCTACAGAGAATTCCACACCTCCGTTTAGTGTTAGCATTATTTGAATATTTGCACGGTATTGTAATTTGGAACGTTTTGCATGCAGGAGTGTGTTGTTACAATGGGGTTTGGAATAGAGAATTATTGTTCGTGAATCTAATGATAGGGCAAAAAGTATTCCTTCTTTTTTGTTCTTAAGTTTTCCGACGGCAGCTATTCTACAGCAATATTCCTCGTGTAATTTTTGATAATAACTTATTTCTGATCATGTATATTTACATCTTTTTGAAAATGTTTGTGTTAAATTCGATTTACCACTTTTTATTGCCATAACCAATATACACACGGGTGAAACTGTAAATAAGAAAGTAGGAAATAACATTTTGATCTTTCTCTCTTCAGATGGCGAGCCAATCAAATTGCCGGAGAACTTGGAGAGCCTCCCGAGAGCGGAACACTTTGCCGCGCAACGACACAGGTGGAACACCAATGAGGTTAGTCCATTGATTTAGAATATTCAAATGCACCCTCAACTATGTACCTACTAATATTTTTCAGGAATAAACTTTTTTTGGTGACTTCCAAGAGATAATTTTCAGCAATAAGCCCTTGGTACATTATATTTCCATGATTAGTAATGTACAGAGTTGTAGTCCAATACTCAATGGTCCAAAATAGGTTAAAGAGTGAGGGAGATAGACATATATATCTCTATGTTTTATTTTCGATGTTTTTCTATTAAATCGATAATAATAATTCTTAATAGTATATTCGCAACGCGACTACTATAAGACTGCTTGTAATAATGTATTCTGATAACTTTCCTTATCAATCGATAAATGCAATCGAACACGATTTGACCTCGAAATATGACGTGTCAGAAATATTGCTGTTATCAGAAGTGTTAGGTATATAGTTTACATAAACTTGTAGCTATAATTATGCTTATCAATTTTAGGTCATTGTACTCGTACTACTAAATACATGTCATATAAATTATCCATTTTTTTCATTTATTATTTTGACATTTGACTGTTCACACACACATCACATCTGTACTTATCATTTGTATCGTTCCCTATTTACCAATAGAAATAAACTAAATATCTCATGTCTAATACATTAAACGAGCAATTCTCTTGTTTATATATTTTTTATATATATAATCTAGATCTCGGAGTTAGCTCGGTTTCAGGGGTTATAAATCGATCTAGCTAAATACTACACGCGAATTTTTTTCTCACAAATGAAAATTTCACAAAGTTGGAAATAATAATCATCATCTTCCGTAGCCTTTATTATTCCCAAGATTATTTGGGGTCGGTTACTAGTTCAACCTGTGTTAGCTGAATATCAGTTATTACACAGAGCGACTGGCAACTGACCTCCGCAACCCCGCAACTGAGGGCGAACTAATTTCGAAGGCTGAACTAGTGGTCAGTATATTTGAGGGTTCTCACTTCTCAATAACGATTGCCATACATGTTCATGACAACCGGGACCAACGGCCTAACGTGCTGTCAGAGGTACGGGGGGAAACACCATCACCATCTTCCATACTCCGGGCTGCTATTAAGATTTTCTTGTAAGAAAACCCAACAGCATCCGACCCGGGAATCGAACCCGAGACCTCTTGATCTGCCGTCGCTTACCCTAACCACTAGAACAATGAGGCCGTCGTAAATAATAATTGTTAGGCCTTTAACAGGCCACTGCTGGACATAAGTAGTAGTAGTACTTTCGTAGTAAGAAAATAATGCCACAGGCATTTTCTCAAAGTCTAACGTAGAATATGAAATAATGAGTGACTAGGTGAACTAGAAATCTACATATAAATAAAATTGGAGTTCTGTTTGTAATTCCAAATTAATAGCTTTTAACTGAATGAGGAGGAGGAGGAAGGGGAGGAGCAATCGAGCAGACGTATCTCCCGATGGTAAGCGATTGTCTATGAATACCTGCAACACTAGAGGCGTCACAAGTGGGTTGCCGGCCTTCAGGGCAAGAGCAGAGGGATGTGGGAGGGATTTGGGTTTGGGCCTTCGGTATCCTCACTCACTATGGCCCCCCTTTCGCGCGCGCTCTGCGAACAGACGTGTCGAATGTACTAACAACAAAATAAAACAAATAAAAACAACATGGTTCAGTGTAAAAAGTGTAAACTGTTTCTCTCACTCGCAAAGGATGAAATCATTCAATGTAAGGGTCTATGTGAAGGCGTATTTCATAAAAAGTGCGTTCATAATGTCAAGCAGTTTCAACGACGTGGAATATGTGATGTGTGCACGGAAAATGAAAAAAGCCCGAAGCCAGCAGCCCCACAGATTGTTATGGACGTTAAGAAGGCGACGGTGGAATCGCTGCTAGCCGAGGTTAACAGTAAGTTACAAATAATATATCAAACACAACAAAAAATTGATGAACTAACTGAAACCGTTGATTTTTACGCCGAACAGTATCAACAGATGCTAACATTCAAAGAGAATGCAGATAAAAGAATAGCATCGTTAGAGAATAAAAATACCCACCTACAAAAAGTGAATAATGCTCTAGAGGAAAGAATAACATTATTGGAAGAAAAGGAAACTGAGAAGTGCATTGAAATATTTGGGTTGGACGAGAATAAAGACGAAGATACTACACAATTAGTAAACATGATATCACAAAAATTAAAATTAGATCCCAAGAATATAGAAGAGACAAAGAGGGTAGGCAGAAAAAAGGATGAAGAGACTCGGTCGCGAACAATTGTCGTAACCTTGCGCTCGAAATCTGCTAAAAAAGAATGGATGCAGCACAGAAAAATAAACCTTACCAATGATGACATATTATCTAACAATAACGGCAAGAGAATTTACATCAACGAAAACCTAACAAAACATATGCGACAGGTATTATGGAGTGCTAAACAAATGCTTAAAGATAAGTACAAATATATTTGGGTTCAAGATCATAAGGTGCTGGTTAAAAAAGATGAAGGGTCGAGGATTCTCGCCATTCGATCCGAAAATGAGATTCACAAAATATGTTTTAACAGTGAACATTAAGAGAAAAGGTCACAGTCGGTGTGACAATGCGTGAACACACGGAGTGACTTTTTTCTAAAAAAATTCGATTCAATACTAGATTACAAATTATTTAAAGATATAGAGTACAAAAGGTTTCTAAATTTAGGACAATTAAACAACTTTATGATGGAAAATAGCAAAAGCACACATATAGTATACCTAAATGTTCGATCGCTTCGAAAATATTTCAATGAAGTTTTGATATTGTTGGAAGAAAATAAATTTGCAATAGATATTTTAATTTTAAGTGAAGTAAACATAAGGCAAGAAGAACTGCCACTATACCTAATACCAGGATATGAAACACATGCATTGACTAGAGAGACGCGAAGAGGAGGTGGAATCATAGTATATTCTAAGAATGGACTCGGAATGAATATGGAAATTACTAAAACCTCAGCAATGGAGATATTGCATGGTAAACTAACAATTCGAAACAACTATTTGCATATATTGGCTTTATATAGACCACCTAACTTGAATAAAATACAATTTATACAACAGCTTCAAATAATTATTAATACAATTCCGAACATAGACTACTTGATTGTTATAGGCGACACAAATATTGATACATTAAATAATGAAATGAGTGGAATCACGACGAGATACAAAAACGCCTTGTGTGGATACGGCCTGCAGTGCGGAATTCCTAGCAGAGAGATAACGCGCGAGGCGATAGTGAATGGACGAGTTAACCAATCGTGTTTGGATCATGTATGGGTGAGAGCGGGACGCAGTGAGAAGGCCTCGGCCTATGTTCTCGAGACGCACATATCGGATCATCATGCGGTCGGTGCATCAATAGACTTGAGCGCGAAGGTAAATAATAGTGCATGTAATGGTGTACGAGAAGTCATTTGTGATAGATTAGTTTTACAAAAATTTAACGAGTATGAGTGGTCACAGCTTTTAGGGATAACATGCCCTTTAGTTTTATATCAGACATTAGTGACAGTATTCAACACTATTTACAAAGACTGTACTTATGTAGCACCTGTACGTAATAAACGAATAAGGCAGCCATGGATAGATAAGTATTTATATAAAATGTTACAGAGAAGAGATTATTTATTTAAATCATGGAAACAGTCACCTAACAACATGACTAAGAGATTAGAGTATACCAGGTTTAGGAATAAAGTAAATAAGTTAATAAATGAATCAAAAAATAAATACAGGCAGGCAGAAATATTAAAATGTAATGGTGATTTTAGAAAGATATGGAGTAATATTAATTCGTGGTTAGGTCGGTCTAAAGGTAATTTAGATGAAGTGATATTAAGGCATTTGGGTGAACAAGATAGTATGCGTAGTATATGTACCAAATTTTCAACTACATTTACTAAAGAAATTGTAAACATTAAACATTATTGTGATACCAAGTTTCTAGACAGAAAAAGCTATGTAAATCCTAGTTTAGTTAGTTTTAGGTATAAGAGAGTCGGCCCATTGGATATAGAAAAAGTCATAACTAACTTGTCGTGCGAAAAGGCACCGGGTACAGACAGAATAAGAGTTAAGGACATTAAATATTTATGTAAACCATTGAGTCCAATCTTAGCTAATTTTGTAAACATGTGTATCAGTAAATCTACTTATCCCGATGATTTGAAGAGGGCTATAATACGACCAATTTATAAATCTGGTAGTCACAAAAACTATGAGAACTACAGGCCCATTGCAATACTGTCGATTATAGATAAAATTGTAGAAAAGGTGATTGTTGGCCAAATAAGTAGGTTTCTGGAGGCTAATTGTATACTATCTGATGCGCAGCATGGATTTAGGAAAGGACGTAGTACGGTGACAGCGCTTTCTCGGTTTGCGGACCAGGTCAATGGGAGTCTCAACTCTGGACAACAATTAATTATTCTATTTATTGATTACAAAAAAGCGTTTGACACATTAGATCATGACATTCTGCTACAGTCTATGGATGAATGTGGAATCCGTGGTCCTATAAAGAGCTGGTTTAAAAACTATTTATCTAATAGAAGGATACGCACGACAGTGGATGGTGTCTCGGGGGAGGAGGCTCCCGTTGATCTTGGTGTCCCGACCGGGTCAGTATTTGGACCCGTAGGGTATATAATGCACGTAAACAGCGTTGCGAATGTAGTAAACAGGTGTAGCGTGTACATGTATGCTGATGACATGTGCCTACTGAGTGCGTCTAAAGATGTGTATGAAGCTATGAGGAACGTTCAACACGACTTCGAGAAAGTCGCGCGGTGGGCGCATGACAACAGTATAATATTGAATATCAACAAAACTAAAGTCATGCATGTTTACTCACCTTACAATCGTCGCGCCAGAGCAATAAATAAAGAGGAGATAGTAGTTGTTGGACACACATACGAGTGCTTACACATAAATAAAATAAATTGTAAGTGTGAAAAGTTACAATCGGTTGTAAGTTACAAATACTTGGGATTAACGATTGATACACATTTTAATTGGAAATTACATATTAGTGAAGTTAATAGTAAACTTAGATCTATTTTAGGTAAATTTTATGTTTTAAAAAGAATTATTAACAAACATACGTTAACAGTGGTATACTATGCTCTTGCGGACTCATTACTTAGCTATGGACTCAGTGTGTACGGGCGAACGTTTCAAACTTATGTAAAAGAGATAAAAGATCTTCAAACAAGGCTTATAAAGTATCTGGCTAACGAACAAGACAAATTAATGTGTAGCAAAGAATACGAAAAACTATATCCTTTATGTAAAATTCTGCCAGTAGATAAAAAAATTGAATATTTAATAGGCATAGAATACTATTTTAATGACAAACACAAAAAAGCTGTAGAAAATATATACAATACAAGAAGTATAACAGAAAAAAAACTAAGTAAACCTAGAGTAAATAATTATTATGGTGAAAGAATGTCTTCATACGTGGTTCCCGATGTTTTTAATGAAATCGGCCTACTGCGACAACTACCTAAGTTGAGTTTATGTCAATTGAAGACACAACTAAGGGCTCTTTTGTTAGAGAGGATGGGTGTTGTTGATGTGTGAGGGAATTTGATATTTTGTAATTTTATAATGTACTAGTGAGAGTTGTTTAAATATATATGTAGATAAGAGCGCGTCTCGCCAACAAGCTTAACAGCTTGGCGAGTATTTGATTTTTTGTCATGTGTAAGATGTTGTTGTTTATAAAAATAAAAAAAAAAAAAAAAAAAAAAAAATGTATGCCGAAGCGTTGTTCTCCCACGGTAATATACAGAACTTATCCAGTGAAAGTCCCGTCAAAATCAGTCTAGTTCCGAAAATCGGTCTAGTTCCGGAGATTAGCCGGAGCAAACAGACGACAGACAGACAAAAATTTCGAAAATTGCTTTTGAAATAGTAAAGTATATACTTTAATATGCATTTTTTTAAAATATGTTAATTTTAGATGACAAACAGACACTTCAATGTTATTTATTTCTATAGATGCCAGTTAAATTTATAACAATTGTTATTCACTATCCTTTCCTGTACTACTATTGCTATTGTAATTACCAGAAGTAAGCAATCCAACTTTACCTTGTTATTCATTTGTTCCTTACCTATAAAAGCGAAAACATATTAACATGATTAATACGTAACATCAGTATGGCACCGACGCACTATCGCGCGGTATAAATCGCGGTTACATGTTTTATTCAAATAAATGCGAACGTCTCATATCTACGCGAAGCAATGTTTTAGTCTACTTAACCCCGCGTAGATTAGCTTTTCAACCCCTACTAATGTTACTTTGTCGCATAGAAATATATCGACCTACTTAGTCATAATATTCGCTTTGATTTGATAAAAATATACGATTTCGAAGTCGGAAGTGCAACATATAAAACACTGTAATTAAAAAATGTTTTATTGACTCTAAAATTTACAAGGTAAGTTTTAATAGTATGACATCGTTAACATAACTATATTAATGTAGGTACTAGAACTGATTTCCAAACTAGGTCCAAGCCTGTATCTTGGGAAACAGTGATTAGTTGCGCTTAGGATGACAAAATACTCATAGTTTGTTTACAATTTTGCTGTTGTAAGTGTTTGTGTACGGGGGGCGAGAGGGATTAAATGTTCTGTCTTTTAATTGAGTAGACGGGCTTAAAATCAGGCGGCTAGAATTGGGAGGAAGGGTCGGGGGAGGATTTGAGTGCCGAAAATCTCATAGGTAAGTAGCAGCGTATTACTTGTCCAATAGCGATTTTCTGGGAGGCGGTGGTATCACTTCTGTAGCATGGCTCCCTCAAGGGAATTGTGTTATCTTATCCTTTAGAGATTAATTCATTTCTCGTTACAGTTTGAAATGTGATTTTCAAATAAAATTAATACTATTATCTCGACTCTCGGCACTTGGTGGGACTTGTTTACATACATAAACATAATATTCAACTCTATTCTATATAACTAAATTCTAAAAAGCCTTTCAAATGTATACTAATATTATAAAGCTGAAGAGTTTGTTTGATGTTTGAACGCGCTAATTTCAGGAACCGCTGGCCCGAATTGAAAAATTCTTTCAGTGTTGGATAGTCCATTTATCGGGGAAGGCTATATATTATCAAGCTAATACTAATAGGAGCGGAACACCAATTAAGAACATTTCAAAAACGGGGGAAAATTTTCACGCTACTGGCAATAGAAGTTGCAAACGAGGTAGCGTAGGTCAGCTGGTCTTTGATATTTTTCTTTGAAAACGCTATACGTTTCGTACTGAAATATATAAATTTATTAGGGATTAAATTAATAATTTATAAGAATATTAGCTGCTGTCCGAGACTTCGCTCGTATTTAAAATAATGTAAAGTAAATAAAAATTCATCTCATCTTACTTCTAATACCTCTAAGAATATGTGCATGAAGATTCATGATAATCGGTCATAAGTAGCTGTCCCGTGAAAGCGTAACAAACAAACTTACTTTCACGTTTATATACATAATATTAGTGTGATGTATGGCATTTAGGATCGAACTAAGTGGCGTGCTATTGGAGAGGCCTATGTCCAGCAGTGGACTGCGATAGGCTGATGATGATGATGGCATTTATGTTCTCTTCCATTTATTTTGCATTTATGTGGCATTTTTCACATATACCTACTTAGAATTTGCGGTATTCCATGATCATCCTTCTTTATTATCAACCGTTTCAATCTTGACAACTTTCTGTAATACGATGTAACGTTAAGTTACCAAGGTCAGATTAAGCCATTAATTTTCTTATGGTGACGTTTTTACGGGGTTTGGTGTGGAAATCTAAAATTAAACCTAAATGTTATATAGTTTTTTTCCTACTAACATCATAGTGAACAAACTAAAATATCTCAAAATACTTATTAACTAAATTAAAAGTTATGTTTATATACTTCTGTTCTTTTAAAAAGACAACACCCGTTCTTGATTTTTTCTTGTGTCACGTACATACATTGAAATACGAAACGGACATAAAAAAATGTCTGAACAACAATTTGGATATTTCGCAAAGTGTCGTCCCAAATGGGATTTGAACCTTCACCACTTAGGTCAAAGTTGAACCACTGTCCGTGCAGTAATATTAAGTTTTGCGAGTATATGGTACGAACAGGGCTAATGAAATGCGTTTGGTGCAAAATTTAACAACGCTGTATTCTTGTATGTGACTGTTATGTTACTGCTTTAGATGGGCAATATTAGGACTGTACTATTATCATTATATTGGTATGAGTTGGGGCTACAACTGGTTTCTTTTGTAGCCTGTAACCTGCTTGACTCCAATCACCTTCCTAGACTTTATTATTCCCAAGATTGAGGTCGGCTACTAGTTTAACCGTTTTTATCTGAATATCAGTCTTTTCACGCAGCGACTGACATTGGACCTCTACAATTCTAAGGGTGAACTGAATTCGAGGATTGAACTAGTCGTCAGTATATTTGAGGGCACTGACTTCCCAAGAATGATTGCTGTTACTGTTCCTGACAACAGTTTAAGGTGCTCTCCGAGACCTGCTTGACTCAAATCCTTTTTTTTTTTAATTTTATATCAGTATTATACATCGTGGTTTACGTATCGTGTAAACATACATATGCATTTAGTATAAAGCGGTTATATTCATATTACAAATAGACACTCCAATTTTATTTATTTGTATAGTGTATATACAATTTGCTTCTCTTGTGACCCTCTCATAATTCCGACATCATGAACTCCTCGTTCTTTGTACAAGCTGTACTGCTATGGAACACACTCCCACTCGAAATCAGGATGTCAACAAGTCGTGTTACATTCAAAACGAACGTCAAAAACCACCTCTTGACGAAATTGCAGGAAAACCATAATTAAGATAAAATTTAGTACCTACTCACAGTGTACATATGTAAGGTTTATGTATTAGTGTGTACCTATGTACATCCATATATAGATATTTTATGTATATGTATTTGTGTATTATGAATTATGTTAGTCTATGTAAGTTCATATACTCGTAATGATGGCAATTACAACCTCTTACTTCCATCACAATGCACCTGCCTCACAAAATTTCCATATCTCCCAAAGGTTGGCTGGTAGAGAATACCTTGGGCATAAAGTCCGACCATACTACAATAGGCAGACCACTGATAAACAAATTAAAATTTTCTAAATACATACTGAACCACACCTAGATACAGAGAAATTAATTAATGAAGTTATTATACCGTCATAAAATATTCACTGGAACGTTTAACATCCGCCTGAAATATGTAAGTGACAAGAAGTTCGACCGTATTAGGATAATCCATATTCATAAGGGAGATTTTAACTTGATATTGGACAGAGTATAAGCGATGATGTTAATGGAAAGTTTAAGGCTCAAATCGTTCCTGGATGAAAGGTTTTAGGCCTTTTATTCTTTAATTTTCTTAAGTTTTAAGGAATGCTTTCGGTTGTTACAGTAGAACATTGATTAAATTTAGACGAATATTCTAGAAGTCGTAGGTTATATTGTTGTTAAAGTTTTGTATGAAGAACACAATAAAATTGTGTAATTTATCAACACGAATAAATAAAATTGAAGTAACAGAAACAGCTTTTCAGTTAATGCGTATGTTGCTTTGGTCGCGTGGTTTTGTTCCGGGATCAGAGTGAATTTTTATATCATTTGCACATATTTCTGTAGGTATATTATTCAAAAAATATTCTATAGGTAATAAATAATAATCCCTATTTTCAAATTTTACTGTGAAAGAGCTGGCTCGACTCGAGTGATACAACGGCCTCACAGAAAACCGGTATGAAATAGCGCCTGCGCTTTGTTTCACCGAGTGAGTGAGGATAACGGAGGCCCGTACCCCAAAGACCGGCAACGCACTTGTGACGCCTCTGGTGTTGCGGGTGTCCATGAGCGGCGGTAATCGCTTATTATAAGGCGATACGTATGCTCGTTTGCTTCCTATTATATAAAAAAAGATGGCGTTGTATGCCAGGTGTCTGGGTCAACAATAGACGGGCTACTTGATGGTATGTTCCTACGTCTGCCTATGGACAGTTACAATTCAAGAGTAGGGGGCAAAATCTCAAAGGACAAAGAAAAATATTCTCTACACTGGTTTCCTGCGCAAAATATATACTTTAAACGAGT
This sequence comes from Spilarctia lutea, assembly GCA_916048165.1. Taxonomy (NCBI): domain Eukaryota; kingdom Metazoa; phylum Arthropoda; class Insecta; order Lepidoptera; family Erebidae; genus Spilarctia; species Spilarctia lutea. Next base: position 18,489,806 of record OU696480.1, on the reverse strand, counting down.
TAAATTTGATCCGTAATAACAAGAATACTAGTCACAAAAGATATGATACTAGTACGAATTCCTTAATACTCCAATTCTAACACGTTACTATGATAGTACAAAAGAAATCCCAACATCAATATGTGTCTCCAAAGTTCCACCTAACCCTCACACCTAAATTGGTACTTTAGCACAAGTTTGTAACGACCGTCATTTGCTCAGGTCACTTATACCCCGTATCCCTATTCAATATAACACTTTGCTGGACGTTAGAGGGTTTGCTTTCACTGATTTGTATGGTGATAGAGATCTGTTTGAAATGCTTTATTTTATCACGCGGACGTTCCATAGCAGTTGAGAACATGGTTGTTACGACAGAAGTTGAGTATTTAAAGAAACCAGATTAGTGATAAGAAGATTTCGCATACATTTTGAGGACTATTTTGTAAAAAAAAAGCTAATTTGTAATTTATATTAATACTAGCTTTTGTTAGCGGCTCCGCCTGCGTTTGTGTCAGTTATCGTGATAAAAAGTATCCGATATCCTTCCTCAGGAATCAAAATATCTTTTTATTTATTTTTTTACTTTTTTTTATTTTTTTTTATTGAATAGTGAGCAAACGAGCAGACGTATCACCTGATGGTAAGCGATTACCGCCGCCCATGGACACCCGCAACACCAAAAGTGTCACAAGTGCGTTGAAGACCATTGGGGGATGAAAAAGGGGATGGGGGGAGGAGTTGGTGTATGGGCCTCCGGTATCCTCACTCACTCGGTGAAACACAGCGCAAACGCTGTTTCACACCGGTTTTCTGTAAGGCCGTGGTATCACTCCGGTCGAGCCGACCATTCATGCCGAAGTATAGCTCTCCCACGATTAATTATACCAAATTTCATTGAAATCTGTTCAGTGGTTTGCCCAAGAAAATACAACAGACACACAGAATTACTTTCGATTTTATAATATTGGTAAAAATACCATGATTTTGTATAGCTGTCCTTGATAAATGGGCTATCCAATTTAAACAATCTTTTTCAAATCGGGCGGGTGGTTTCTAAGCTATGACTTTTAAGCAGTCAGTTCCATAATCTATACTAATACTATAAATGCGTAAGTAACTTTGTCTGTCTGTTAAATTTTCTCGGCTAAACCACTGAACCGATTTCACTGAAATGTGACATCGAAATACTTTGATCCAAGAGGAATGACATAGGTTAGTTTTAATCGCAATTACCAAGAAACATGCAGGCGGACCCGCGGGCAAAAAATATCAGTGATTAATATGCACGGTATGAGCAAGTTGTATGAGTCAACTAGAACTTAAAAACAATTGAAAAATTAGTTTTAAAGCAAGCTAAGTTGCATTAAAACCTAGTCCTTTTTATTTTAATTGTTTAAATGTTGAGAAGAATTGAAAATTCTAATTTCTTATACAACCGTTTCATTGATAATTTATGGTAGTTAAACAGTTCAGCAGACGATTACGGTTTTGGGATTTTGGGCAAAAACAGGGTTATAATTTAGTATTGTTACCTTTCCGTTCTAATGCAAATTTTAATGGGAATTGTTGCTTTGAGGTCTGTTGTAATATGGGCATTCATAAAGCATTTCTTATATTATATTTAACAGTGGCTGAACCCAGCGGTGTTACCCGCGGTTATTAAAGTTGGTTCACAAGAAAGCGGCTAAACAAAGTGCTTCTATTAAACTAGAAGGACACTTGTACGTTGTTTTCGTTTTCATTATTAGATTTTAGTAACAATGAAAAGTAAGTAGGATTTGGTTTCATCAAAATCCATTCAGTAATTTTTGCGTGAAAGAGAAACAAATATACTCAATTACATACTCACAAACATTCGCGTTTATAATATTAGCAGAATAAGTACCTACCGTGTTTACTTAAATATGCGTTTAGTATAAAGCGGTTATTTTTAAATTACAATAACAATTAATTCTTAGACAACAAACATCGTAAATGCAGCAAAAATTGTTTTGTTGTGTTAACACTACAATCAAAAACTCGGTATTGAAATGACATTAAAACCCTGAATTTAGAAACGACTTATGACCTTTATGTTATACATTATCGTGGTCACACAACAGCTTGTTCCCAGTCTAGACGATTTTACATCACCCAATTTATTTACAATCAAACTTAGCAGCAATTTATTATCGAAGGCTTCAGTGGGCACGTTAAAACGATAAAACGTTGAAAAGAGTCGATAGCACATTGCGTGACATTGCCTACATAAAACCTTATGAAGGCTATACTTAGGTTCTATTGTCTGTTAAGTATTTTACTACGATATTGAATTGCTTCTAATAATATAGTTCAATATTCTAATATCTGGTAATACAATTGCAAAATGTGTATGACTTCGGTTTAGTTTTGAGAGTAACTGACTGTGTTGTTAAAGACTTATTTCTCTCTCGTCTTTGGCCATTTTTGTATTTTATTTGTCAAGTGTGCAACTAAACACATTACCAACACAAAAAATGACTTTAAAAATGTTTGTAGCATCTCTTTCTCTTTGCAATTCTGTACATCAGATAAGGACTTTCAAAATAAAGCGTTTGAAGAGTAGACTGGTTTAACATAAGTCTATTTATTTATTCTTCTGCTATTGAAAGCAAAATTCGCTGTCTATAAATTTATCCTTCTAGTAATAAATAATAAATAAATAAATATTTCGGACATCTAACACACAACGCCATCTAGTCCCAAGCTAAGCAGAGCTTGTGTTATGGGTACTAGACAACTGATATGAATACATATTATATACTTTTTTTTTAAATACATACATGTTATACATAGAAAACACCCAAACTCCGAAACAAATATTTGTAGATTACACAAACACTTGGTCCGACCCAGGATTTGAACCCGAGACCTCAAGCACAGCAGTTGCATTCATTACCACTGCGCCACCGAGGCAATATAAGCCAATATTATAGTCGTTCCAATAGTTTATTTAACTTTTGACAGCTCTAATACTTAATCAAATAGTGATACCCTGACCCGTTACCTATTCGATTTCTTTCATCGATCGATTTTATGCATTAAGAAGTTTTAATCGATTTAACAAACTCATTATTTTATAGATAATTTCGTACTTCATATTTCTATGTGTTTCAATGTGCGACCTCCTTTGTCAAAATAAAGAAGAAATGGATTAAAAGAATGTTGTTCAAATATGACGGTTCTATGTCATGAAAAAATATATAAAAGGAACTGAATTTTCAAAATGTATTATTGTATTGTGTTGTAATTCAGTGGTTAATATTGTATTTGTTAAACTATTGATGATCTTTATTAAATCTCTCTATGTCTATTTTAAAATAATCTACAGTATTTCAATGAGTAACCTTCAATATAGTTGAGTATTTATATTCCTCCGTATTGATTTATTTGTGAATTCTCACGTTTGGTTGAGTTGAGCGTATCGTTCCTGCCTTCGTTACTGTCAAAATGCCAAAAAAGAAAGTACTCAAAGGACAAACAAGAGAGTTTGTCTTGCGACTTCGTGAATACTTTGAAAAGGAAAGCCGTAATGGTGGGCCTCTTATACCAGTGACTCAAGTTAGAGACCGTGTTGCAGCAGCATTAGGTATTAGTGCTCCAACAGTGGCAAAAATAACAAAAGAAGGCTACGGCAGCAGTGGCATGGAACAGAATAAGCTATCTACACCTAAGAAAAAACGTCCGCCTAGTAAAGTTACAGCCGTTGACAATTTTGACGCTGATGCTATTCGTCGTCATATATACGACTATTACCAAAGAAAAGAGATTCCAACATTAAAAAAACTAACACAATCTCTTCGAAATAGTGGTTTGTTCCGTGGTCAAAAATCTTCTCTGACAAAGGTATTGAAAGACATTGGAATGTTATTCCAAAAATGTGACAAACGAAAAATTTTAATGGAACGCAATGATATTGCTTTGTATAGATGCGATTTTTTAAGACAAGCAAAAAAATAGAAGATTGGTCGAATGTTGTTTTCACAGATGAAACTTGGCTCAATGCGAATCATACGCTGTCAAAAACTTGGACTGACAACACCGTTGGCTCCACTTCTACAGTACCAATGGGAAAAGGCGAACGACTGATTATTTGTTATGCAGGATCAGTAAAAGGATTTGTGCCAGGCGCTCTATTAGCTTTTAAATCCCAGAAAACAGGAGATTATCATGAGGAGATGAATTCGAACGTGTATGAAAAGTGGTTCAGAGAAATGCTTACATCACTCGAAGAGCCATCAATAATATTTATTGATAATGCACCTTATCACTCTCGTCAAATTAATAAAATAGCAACATAGGCCAACAAAAAACATGAAATTATAAACTGGCTCCGTGACAATGGCGAAGAGGTGAATGAGTCCCTACTAAAAGTAGAGTTAGTAAAGATATTAAAAACAAAGAAGCTGCCAAAACGATACGTGATAGATGAAATGGCAGCAGAGCATGGGCATACCGTCCTCAGAATTCCCCCATATCACTGCCAATATAATGCAATTGAAATGATCTGGGCACAAGTTAAAGGATATGCTGCGAGGAACAATACAACTCCTCCTTTCACCGCAAGAAAAATGCTGAATTTACTGAAAAATGCGTGTGAAAAAGTAACTCCAGAAAACTGGGCGAATGTTGTAGAAAAAACAAAGAAGGTGATAATGTCGGATTGGGATCGGGATGTTGCATTCGACAATTTATCTATCCAAGAAATGATAATCAATATTACTGAGAACTCAAGTGATGATGATTCCTGGTCATACGAAGAAGACGATTCTTTATAATTAAAATTAGTATTACAGTACCTCTTTTGGTTGTTTTATTTTTAATCCGTAAATTACTACGAATTTCAACATTTTGTACCTGTTCATTACAAGTAGGTACCGCAGGTAGTTTTTATTTGAACCAACTATAGTAAGTCTAAACAATTACTTTAGATTCATTAATTTGCGGCGAATGCATTCGATCCCATTACTAGGTACGAGTACGATGGAACTGTTTTCATTACGCAAATTATTTATGCATTGAAACAGAGACATGTAGGGCATTTTAATGCAAAATAATAAAGCTTTTTACGTGATTTGATATAAAATATAATCACAATAATTTTATTGTGTTTTATTAATATAATCGATAATCGATTTATTTCAAAACCGTTTTTATAGTCTGTGGTCATTAATTACGAATGACACATCCCTAAGTAGGCGGAGCCCGCCCATAAAGTACAGTATTATCTGTAGTACATTGTATCAAAAATTATTACAAAACTTTATGTGCGTGATCTGTCAAAAGTTAAATAAAGTATTGGAACGACTATAGCATTACTTATAGTTGTAGTTACATAGTTGGTACACTTAAACTAAATAGTGCCGAATAGATTCTCCTTGCTCCAAACAACTTATTTTCAAAGTCTGTTTAGAAGCTTTACATCCGAGACACTTAACAAAATTGTTTTCGATGCTTCTGTACTACTTAGTACAGTCTCTCTAAAAACTTTAAGGTTGCAAAAGCATCTTCTATGTTATCAAGTTTAGTTTAAACATCATTTACGTAAAGAATATTATCTGATGGATATTCATTTTATATTTCATTTTACACACACAAACAACGCAACAGCAACATGCCACAGCGCCATCTACCGCAGATACTCTAAAAATATAGAACAATGAACAACACAATGGAACTACCAATCCTGAATTGCGCAATATAATTTCTCGCGACGATTATCATGTATAAAACACCCTAATATCAATTGTTGCGGAGTGATCCGCCAGGCATGATCATCTCGCCTGTAGGCGTCACAAGTGCGTTGCCTACCTTTGGGGGATGTAGGGAGTGATTGGGGTATGGGCCTCCGGTATCCTCACTCACTCGGTAAAACACAGCGCAAGCGCTATTTCACACCAGTTTTCTGTGAGGCTGTGATATCACTCCGGTCGAGCCGGCCCATTCATGCCGAAGCGTGGCTCTCCCACGGTTTGAATTAAAAGATATAGAATTTTAATTTGAAATGTTTTGTAAGAAAATAGTACACATAAAGATTACTTTATATAATTTACAATCATACTCACTATATCCAAATACGTTATAAGGTGAATAAGAACCTCAGCTTAGCTCCCAGAGGCTTTATGTTAAGAAATACTCCAACTAACTTTAACATTCTCATATAGTTTGCGGCTATGATCATAAGTCTTGTGGTTTCTTATAAACGAATATATTACGTACATTAGTTATATGTTTAGGTATTATTATAGTCTATCAATTTACAAGACTTATAGTGAGATTTGTCTTAAATAACCTGCCTTTTCTAGATACGGGTTTGATGTTCTCGAAATATCTCGTAATAACATACGTTAATCTTACATCTGAGATGATTATATAAAGGACTACAGGCTTAATAATAATTTTCTTGTTGTTTTTTCTTTTCTAATATATTATATAAAGTTATAAATATATGCCTATGTCATAAATCCTGAAGCCACATGTCATTTTGATGCAATGTAACACTCTGAATCACAGTAACTCCTCAGTGAGAGCACCTTTTTTTATGAAATAGCAGGCAAACGAGCCGACGTATCGCCTGATGGTAAGCGATTACCGCCGCCCATGGAAACTCGCAACACCAAAGGCGTCACAAGTGCGTTGCTGGCCTTTGGAGGATGGGGAGGGGGATGGGGAAAGAGGTTTTGGAATGGGCCTCCGGTATCCTCACCCACTCGGTGAAACACAGCGCAGGCGCTGTTTCACACCGGTTTTCATGTAATGCACTTTCATGTAATGCACCCGGATATCATCTGTAGAACCAACCAAAACCAGCATACCGTATCGGGTGCTAGTAGGTGGCGAACCAGGTGCACCCTAAAATCCTTGGCACCCCGACCTACCTCGAGCCACCCACGACTAATTTACATAAGTTACTTTATATATATGTGTTGTTATAAAAAACCGGCCAAGTGCGAGTCGGACTCGCGCACCGAGGGTTCCGTCCGCCTGCATGTAATGGACAACAATATTTTTAATATTTCATACATGGCCTGGACGCCCCAGGTATTGTATATACCTATTGCCTAGGTATTGTATAGATTATCTAAATAATACATATAAGTATACATTCATAACATGATCAGATAATTAGGCGTATTAAACATCTATATTTTAATTATGATTGGGTGAACGTCACTTACTTACTTTAAATACATTAATTAGACCAAGTCCAAATGTTTATTCTGATAAACATTTTGACTGTTGTGATAAAAATTTCACTTCTGAGTGTAATTCCATTTTATACTAGTCCACTAGGCTTTCTTAAATGTTTGGTAAATTATAATAATAAAAAAGGTATTTAGGTATTTTACACATTGCCTAGGCAAAGTATAGAATACCCGATTATACAGATTGCCGGCAACATATATAACATTAAAATATAGAAGACTTTTCAATATTTGCCAAGTTTTACTATAAAACTGTTTGGCCGAAAACGTTCTTGTGTACGAGTATAAACACAAAAACAGATTCAGAAAAATTGTGGGTTATTAATAACTGCATGTGTTGATGTGACAATAAAGAAGAAAAACACTCACTGTAAAATAATAATTAAATAAATAAAAATTAGATGCTATATGTGATAGTCCAAAGCCATATTTGAATTTTCGTTCGTTCAACATTCAATTTCTATTAACTCGACGGACTCCGACAACTTCTGAACGCTCAGCAAAACTGTTAAACATCGTCTTTTATTACAATTGGTTCAGACGTTTAGTCGTAAAAAGATAATAAACTAACAAACAGAACTTCTCGTTTCAATCTCTATTTGATGATATTTCGAAAAAATACAAAAACTATTTATGATGCTGAATAAAGTATTCTCAATAAAGAAGAATAAGTTGGTGGTACACGATATTTTTTAAATATAAAAGTAATAACAACTGTACAACAATAATACTGTAACAAATATCTCAATAAGTATTTTCCTTCTTACCGTTAGAAATACTCCAGCGAAGCTTTACGAAATTGTTAATTATATCTACGAAAAAACATCAAAAGAAATCCTTCGTGAGGTTCTCCTACAAAAAATGTATTATTAAGAGAAAACGAGAAAATATAAATCTTCATACATATTACGCGTACTTCATTAGATAACGGCTGCTTTCCAAAACTGGGTTTGCGAACGGCAGGTGACATAGAGAAGCGGAGCGGAGAGCGACTTTACAGCTTTCAGCTTGAAATTCCAATGAAATCTTTGAGTATAGGATATGACAATGTTTTCGGTATAGCATTGGGTGGCTCTTGACTTAAGAATGTGAAAGTGATAGATTGGCTTCAGGGTAATTTAAAAGTTAAAAAAAAAGTACTAATTGCGTTACGTGTTATGATATATTATTCCACTATTTGTTTCTGTTGAACAATATGTGTATAAAGTAACTATTCACATTTGTTATCAATAGGATTATCAATATGTCATCTTTCTACCTATTTTCGACTACCTATGAATGGGCCGGCTTGACCGGTGTGAAACAGCGCTTGTGTTGTGTTTCACAGAGTGGATAAGGATAACTAAGGCCCATACTCCTCCCAATTCCCCAAAGGCCGGCAACGCACTTGTGACGCCTGCGGGTGTCCATGGGCGGCGGTCATCGCTTACTATCAGGTGATATATCTGCTCATTTGCCACCTATCCATTAAAAAAAACAATTTGTGAAATAAAATGTGAAACTTTAAAATCTTGACTGTAAGACGAGATTTTCAATTACTTCAGAGACAGATTTATTTAAGCTTCTCCAAAAAATGCTATTCGATCCGCTACCCATATATAGGAATCGTAGCCTTATGCCTACAATTTAGTTTCGGATATCCGCTACAATAAGGAAGATTTGTGCGAATATTTGTACACATAATATATACAAACAACTGGACATTTGTGTAATACTTGTGTGAGTGTATGAATGGAAAATATGTTCTTAGTTTGCCAATCTTCGTTCAAAGCCTACCGTCTTTTGTGTCATAGAAATCCAAGATATCTTTTAGTAAACAATTTCTTAATCTATGTCATTATTATTTTCCTAACAGTGATACCTAAATTGCCTAGCTGGCAGGCTTTGCCGTGCTCTTTTGCCTAGAGGCAAATGTATGCTGGAGCATAATCAGGAGCATAGGTGAATGGCACTCGGTAATTAGAAACAATAATCGAGTCAGTCAGTATCTGGACGGGTGACCATTGGTGGCATGATATCATGAGCGTCTCCATGGTTCGGAGGTCACGTTAAGCAATCGGTCTCGGTTGTTATCGTAGGATAACAGTGATGAAGCTTAGTTCGAGGCCTGCGAGCGGCTTTGAAACATACACGGCAACGGCAACACGTTGTCTTGTCAGTCTCCAACCGGCACTTGGCCACCTTGAGAACGTATGGCCTTAACCCTCTCCTGAGAGGAGACCCGAGCCGTGGGATATTATGAGTTTTTGATGATAATCAGGAGGCCGTTGGCACCAGTTAGCAGTCGTTGTCTAGTTTGGGCGGTAAGGCGGACGGCTCAACTACCTTAGTAACTACGGCTTTGCTGTTAGATTTGCTGACGGCATACCCGCTGACCAGGTTGCCAGAATTACACTAATATATTTACCGTGGGAGGCCATGCACCGGCATGAGTGGGCCGGCTCGACCGGGGTAATACCACGGCCTGACAGAAAACCAGTGTGAAATAGCGCTTGTGCTGTGTTTCACCGAGTGAGTAAGGGAGGCCCATGTACCAACCCCTTTCCCCACCCGCCTCCCCAACCTCGAAAGGCCGGCAACGCACTTGTGACGCCTCTGGTGTTGCGGGTGTCTATATTGTTTTTTTTTGTAAATACATACATATTATACATAGTAGATCACACAAACACTAGGATTCGAACCCGAAACCTCAAGCACAGCAGTCGCATTCATTATCACTGCGCCACCGAGGCAGTCAATGTCCTTCAAATATAGCTTGATCTCTATTGTAGTTATCACTAGTGCCAGTGTTTTAATTAACTGGCACGTGAAGAATGAAAATATAAATATTACAAAATAAAATCACTTGTTCAGAACTACTTCTTCGGTTTTGTAGCTTTCTGTCATAGAGGAAAAGCTATATTTTAAGGACTACAGGATTGCGACTTTAACTGATCAAGCGTCTAGTTAACTTCATTTTTTCCTGCCCTCATAACATTATTTTTTTATTCAACATATTTCAAAGCCGTTGAAAGCACAAATAACCTTAAACCAAGTAATACAAAGAACCACACGACCTTGGCGAATGCTTCCGTATTTATAACATTCTTAAATGAATGCCTCAATAGGTGTCATTCGGTTCAAAGTTGGTCACGCAAACAAATTTGAGTAACTTTTCATAATGGCTTTTCACAACACAATGGGTGGAACAAAGTATTAAAGACTATTTTGTTTCGCATCTATAAAAAATAAACAACATAAAACCTTTACTGTCAATAGTTTCTTTTGAAACCATCGATGTCAATTATTAATACCTCATATATATATATATAAATAAATAAATAATTATTCCGGACATCAAACACACAACGCCATCTAGTCCCGAGCTAAGCAGAGCTTGTGTTATGGGTACTAGACAACTGACATGAATACTTATATACTTTTTTTTGTAAATACATACATATTGAACATAGAAAACACCCAAACTCCGAAACAAATATTTGCAGATCATACAAACATTTATGTACACATATAAACAAGCATGACCATATCTCAGAGTTTCGTTCTAAACTCAAGTGGCTCCCAATACGCTTTCGCCGGAATGTACATATTCTTTCTCTTTTATACAGTGTTCTGTTTCATCCTCATACCCCCTTTTATCTTAAAAAACGCTTTCAGTTTTTACACAACACTCATTGCAGGGACCTGAGATCATCAGAGAATTTGAAACTCGAAATGCCAAAACATTCCACCCGGTTTACAGACAAATCTTTTACTGTGCAAGCAGTAAGACTCTGGAACGATTTGGCTGAAACAATCCGTCGCGCTAAAACCTTGGCTGTATTTAAAAAGCTAGTGAAGGATTATTATCTGTCATTATAATGATGTACTTGTTATATATATATATATATATATATATATATATATATATATGTATTATATTTTAGTCTGTGTATTTGTGTGTATGTATGTATGAGTATATTTATATGTGTAATATGAGTAGATGTGTAAGTACTTATATGTAAAAGTTAAATATTTTGAATTTACTGTTTTTTTTTATATTCACATGGTAAATTTAAAACTTGTGCACCCTTCTACTGCTACCCTAAATAATATCACTTACCTTAATATCCGTACAAAGGTTGTCTGTAAGAGATCGCCATGAGCGATAAGACCGCCAATTGTCACATTTGTATATTACAACTCCTTTTTGTCTATCTGTTATGTGTGTACAATAAAGATAAATAAATAAATAAAAACATTTGGTCCGACCCGGGAAATATAAAGAGACAGTCTAACTAAGTTTTTGGTTCACCAAACATTCTATTAATTCAACGTATAATAAGGTCTTTGTAAATATTAATACAATATGATAATCTCTTTATAAAAGTCACTAGTTGTGAACAACTGCTTAATAAAGTATCAAATAATGACTTCAAGCTTACTGTTTGTTATTTAAATAATGAACGAAATTGTCAACTAAGTTCATTACTTCCATGACACGATGTCTGTTAATGTAAATTTACTGGTATATTCGAATTTAAGTTAAATAAAGATGTTTATTGAAAAATCAATATCCATAAATAAATAACTTGATGTTAGTTTTACGAATATGATGATGTAGGTGTTTTTTACGATGTGAATTTAATTTTTTTTTTGGATTTAAATTTCTCGGCTCTGTGTCTATATTTAAGAATGAATACTTTGCAAGTCCTCCATTCATTTAAGACCTTCAAGTCCATTTTAAACTGGTTAAATTATGGAAATTAGCAAATTATGATTTCCGTTTCATATGTTCGTTTATTTTACAGGCTACCCTGTTGTTTGTTTAGTAACGCAGTTGTTAAAAGTTGTTGCAAACATTTACTAGGTTTTGAATTACGAGTAGAACAGCCGAATTTGCATGCAGTTAAATCAATCGACTGTACTTTTCAATAGTTAGTTTCAATAGTTTCCACACATAATGATACCAACTGCTCTTTTAGATGCCGAGTGGCTATTTAGAGCTCTTAATATGATTGATATTTTTCAATTTATTCTTTGTCAAAACAACGCAACTGATCCAACCGTTAACAAATTCGCATATCGAAATCGGGATACCACATGTTAGCGTGCCCCGTATCAATTAATCGTATTTCGTAGCGCGCCAAAACAAATCCGCCATGTTTGTTCTCCCCCCTACCTCAGAGTGTACCCCTCGCGGCACTATATTAATGGCCGCTGTCACGCCAACCGGTTAAAACCGGATTGATGTGCGATGTCATTGTTTGGTTACGGTCATAGTTAGACAGACAGAATAGGTCGAGTTTGCACTGTCAATCAAATTTGTTTAGCAATGGTCTGGCGAAAAGTGAATATTTGACTACCGTTGGTAGTTTTCCCTGATTTATGAAAATAGATACCCCTTGATTAACGGTAAAGAGGATAGCGTTCAAATAATAATGTACTTTGTACTTTCATTGGACTATATACGAACATTTTGCAAAATATATTTTTTTATTTATTTTGTTACCAGGTTTTGACCTATAATCAAAATAATAATTATGAAATGAAACTAGTACTAAAAGTCACTATAATAAAAATAATGTTATTTAGATATCCATACTAATATTAAAAATTCCAAAGTAACTCTGTCTGTCAGTTACGCTTTCATGGCTAAACCACTGCGCCAAAGTCAAAGAAATTTGGAATGGAAATGTTTTGATTCCTAAGGCTACTCTTTGCCGGGCAAATCGACGTTCACACGGGTGTAGCCGTGGGAAAAGCTTGTTTTTCATATTTTTTCTTAAAGTAACACAGGCTGTACTTTATAGAGTGTTTACAACTTCATAAATAGATGAACAAGTCGGCCTCATGTTGTTTACTCATAAAAAGGAGAGACCTCAAGCCTTAACAGAACGTGTGTTGTGTGTGGGATTAGTCAGTTCCACTCAATATGAATGGCTGTCAAGTGGTTAGCCTTCTTGACTAATTAACCCTATATCCTGACTATTCCTACTTATAAAAAAAACGTTTGCGTCGCTGGTCGCCCGACAGAAGTGACATCTTAAACTAATCTAAGTTGAATTATTATAAATACAGCTAGCGCTGTGTGCTAGAGTAAGAGAGGAGGTGCCGACCTACCGCTAGGCAGACTGTCGCCGTAACGCGTTACGTAACGAAACGGTTTACACTCCCATGTTTTTTAATGGAATTGGGGTCAAATGGGCAGACGTATCACCTGATGGTAAGGGATTACCGCTGCCCATGGACACCCGCAACACCATAGGCATCACAAGTGCGTTGTCGGCCTTTGGGGGATGGGGAGGGGGATAAGTTGGGATATGGGCTTTCGGTACCCTCACTCTCACCGGTTTTCTGTGTGGCCGTGTCACTCCGGTCGAGCCGGCTCATTCTCTCTCTCGTTTGAATATTTGAAGTTGAATGTCAGTATGAGTTATAGTTAAAAATTGTGTTATGGAATAATTACATAATAAAATAAATAAATAAATTTTCAAGACATCTAACACACAACGCCATCTAGTCCCAAGCTAAGCAGAGCTTGTGTTATGGGTACTAGTCAACTGATATAATACTTATATACTTTTTTTTTGTAAATACATACATATTATACATAGAAAACACCCAATCTCCGAAACAAATATTTGCAGATCATTTAAATAAATATATTTTCGGACATATTTCATTGAAGTCGGTGCATCGATTTAACCGTGAAAGAATAACAGAAAGACAGAGCTATTTCATTTAAATTCATTCATTCTATTACAAACTACGTCTGAATTTTACACTGTCTTCAACGACACGGTAATTGAAAATCAATTACTACGATTAAAACTTATTGTTCCAGTTCCCACAGTTTGAAAAAGTTTCAAGTTGCGACTCCTGTACTTAGACATTCTTTAATGGGCCAAGTTTAACTCCGAGTAACAAAACGAAAGCTATGAAGCCTGCGTTACCTTATTTTCGGAGTAAACTTTTACAATTTGGTTAGGATACAGCTACTGTTAATTTTTGTTTTGTTTTCATAACGTTTTGTTCAGTGTTTTTTTTTTAGTAGATAAAGATGGAGTCACACTTAAAAAATTCTTTTGCGAAATTAATATCAAATTCTTTTTGGTAGTACTCCTAAATATATATTATGCTTTAGCTGTACATTTTTGAACTGTATAGTGTGGAGGGACGGATATCATTCGACTCCAATAAGTGGATGATCCTCCTATCTGGCGTAGTCTGCAAGCCTGTCAGGCCACGGCCTAACGTTTTATATTCGGGAGTTGAATATATAAATGCTAATCGGCGCGAGAATTTCTATATCGCGACACAGGATTGGTACTTACTCCGTAGTTCGGTATGCCTTTGATATATTTAGCTGCAGTATATTTTGTTGCGCTGTATATGGATATTATGGTTATCCATCTGTCCTGAAATGATTTTGAAAAGAAATAATATCGCGTTCAAAATTAGTTTTTACTGATTTTATAGATTAAATACTTTTAACTGTTCATATTCTAATTGTAACAAAAATATTTTAGAAAACTGAGTAGGTACTATAGTTTGTTGATACTGTTATTTACAGTATAATAGCTGTTGCTTGCAGTTCTCGCGCCTATGTACTACCAAAAACCAAAGTATCTCTATGCCAAATAAAATCGAGCCATGCAAGCGCAACAGACATACGAACAGAGTAACGTTCTAAGTTTAAATATTAGAATGGACTATGTACAAAAAATATTTCATGTATTGTTTTACCAACTTTAATAATTAACATTTTCGATATCTGATGTATTGGAAGGTAGCTTAAAAAGCCTGTATTGTCATTGTCGTGATGATTTACCGTTTCATTTTTATTGTGGCACAGTTTTCGCAAACAAAACGCTTTGTCGCCTCGTTTGGTTGCATTGTTCTACTTCCGTCATAGATCAATGCTCTATTGTCCCACATTCATAGGTTTAGGGTTCCACGGGGAAGATAAGTAAGGGGCAGTTTTTTATAATTATTTTAGTAAATGTCAGTAGTGATTGCTGTATCATCAATTAAATTTGCTTTAGGAAACAAAAAATGATTGATTGTTTTTAGTACGCTAAAGAATTGAGCAAATTCATTTATTATACTAGAATGTGTACATGTTATTGCACAGACGTTTCATTAAAACTGAAATCTTCTGCAACCAGACATGAATTAATTCAATCAATTTGTTTATTAATGATTTGTGATATCAAGCGGAAGCCCATCTTTCCGAAGTAGTGAAATGTTCTGCCGCGACGGCGTTAGTGGTTACATTGCCATATTATAAACAAAAACAGCTCTGACAGGTTTGAAAACAGTCGGGTAGTCCTTAAAATATATCCGAAATAAAACTGTTTGTATTTGCGAACTATAATTATAAGTCGCAAAGTTAATTCACATTCACCATCATCATTTTCAAGAGTCATGATTTGGATATTTTAGGGCTTCAATGAAATCTGATATTAAGGAGTTCATTAGTTTTTTTTCTTCGTCTCAGTGGGATTACCTAAGCCTACATGTCTGTGGAGAAAACCTCAGTCCTCCTTAAACCTACATCCAGGTCGTAAGTCCTGGGAACTGCTTTGAGTTTCTCCCTCTGCCACACGATGGACCCGGCACCCGCACGGTGAATCCATGGAGTGCTAAGAAGTTTGTCTCGGTAGCCACCTACCATCAGGTAACCTATCTGCTTACTGCTCTCCTATCCCAAGAAAACGCAATTTCGCAAGTTATGAGACCAATAAGGCTAACAAATGCGTGAAATTTGAACGGAATTTGAACTTTCGTCGTCGCCAGGAACATTTACATTCACAAAGTACTAAAGCTAAAGTCTTTCGCAATAATTCTTGAATGTGTTTGTTAACAGTAGTTTAGTAGATTGTTGAGAGTTGCTGATTATCGACAAACGAAGACAGCGCTTTCGTTAACATCGTTGGTAGTGTGCCAAAATATTCGCGAATCACAATTTGTGTATTGTGCATTTATTGGCATCATGTCAATGACTTTCTTCTCATATTTCTTCGTTGTATGTATTTGGTAATTACTATAACAGCTACATTTAAAGATTTATAAAAAAAATTGTTCATAAAAGTTCATTTTACACAGAAGTTCAGGAAAAAGAGCGTACTCCCTCTTAAAAGGCCGGCTACACACTTGTGCCTCTGATGTTGCAGGTGTCCATGTGCGGCGGTATTCGCTTGCCATCAGGCGATGTATCTGCTCGTGTGCCCCTATATCATAAAAAACGTTTCCTTCAGCAACAAGCTACATAAATATTGTCGTATATTTAAACTTGAAGAATCAACAAAATTTTTCAGCTATGTCCGAAAGATTAATAAATTAACTTCTTATTTATGTTCTTATTGATCTTGGTTCCGTACATAATTACAAAACACTATGTTTAAGTTGTTACCTGACAGAACAGAAATATAATGCACTAACCATGATGTTGCTTGGTATACTCGTAAATCCCCCTTTTTTTATCTACTTGAAAGAAGTGAACAGTTCAAATGTATTATTCTGCTCACTCTATGTAATATTTTGTGAATAGACTCCAAAATAATTCTTTATTAATAACACCACCCATATTCAAAGATTAAAATTAAAAAAATCCACATATGTACATAGAAAATTAAGACCTAAGGAATATTAAGACTTGAGAAAATCATTGGCTTTTTATTTTTATGAGATTATTTCCGATACCACAAAGTTATGCTTAAAATTCAAGAACACGAAGATATAACTTCAAAAGAAAATGAAATTATCTTTGTCATTTGTGATAATAATTCAAAAGGCTTTTATCAATAAGTCACCACTTAACCTTGGCTGTATTGAATCAACCTTTCTCTTAAAGAACCACCGGGAGGCCGAAAAGGGAAAATGAAACACACTACCGCTTTTTTTTCTACACGGCTCATTAGCTACGATGGCTTCAGAACCTTTTTGTCAAAGGACAAAACGTCTCAAAGGAAATACTACCTTACACAGAGGGAATAGGTTATAATTTCACATTGTTTCCGTATCAGTTACTATGTATTCGCGAATTGGGGCGCGAATTTCTGTACGAAAAGTGTAATAGTGTTTTGTTTGTCGTATCGCGTTTAATAACATACGTTTTCTCAAATGGAGAGTGTGGGATCGACTTAGAAAATATGGAACTTAACCCAGCCTCTGTAAAGAACAGCAAGCCTTTTAGTGAAAGCTCATTTGTCGTCAAGCTTATTCTTAATTTGCCACTTCTCTTCTGTGACAGCTAGTTTGTTACGTACAAACTGTAATTCATTTTAAAAGCTCTTAAGTCCTTTCAGATTAAAATATTTGTTAGTTTTAATCTTGCATTTTATTTAAAGAAAATAACAACTTTTATAAAATAAAAAATGTCCAATGGTTTAAAACTTATTTTTCGTATAAGAAATTAATCCAATAAAACAATTTCATGCACATGAAAAATGTTTGAATCGAATTAATGCTAAGGTTCAGTAAAATGCTGTGGGGCTATAGACGTACAATAATAAACGTTATTTAAACACTAATAGCTCTTAATATCGTGTGCCGACGATATTAACCACAAGGTACAAAACAACCATCATGTGCTTAAACAGTTTTATGAAAGCTTATCTAAATAATCACAAAAATAAAGTTTTCACATAAAAGATAAGGCACAAGATAAAGGCTATAAAGGCAGGCAAGGCGCAAACTGCATAAACCAAACAGAAAACGGCACCGAGTGCAAAGTGTACATTGAAAGTTCGCACTGGACTTAGCAAAACTAACATTATAATAGGCCTCAATTACGTTTCATAGAAATTAGTTCAAAACGTTTTTAAACAGTTTTTTTGGTAACTGAACAAGTTTTCAGAAACACGGATAGTTTATTAAAGCTCAGTTGAAATGAAGAATTTTAAACCTAATTAACACCAAAACAGATTTGATTAAATTACTTACTTGTAATTTATAATTGGATCAATGCAACTGGCTGAGAAGAAAGACAAATTGAATGCAATAAAGCAAAGAAAACAACTAAAACCGGCCAAGTACGTGCGGACACCGCACCGAGGGGAAAATTTGCATCATAAACTACCGTATCTTCTGATTGCGTCGGCTTAGAAGCTAGATTTTTTAACAAATTCAAGGAACAGTAAGCTTAAGTATGATATGAATTTCAGCTCGATGCGTCCACGCGTTCCTGAGATAAACTGAGATAAAGGGTCTTGACAGACAGACGGACGAACAAAAAAGTGATCCTATAAGGGTTCTGTTTTGTCGTTCTGAGGTACGGAACCCTAAAAGTATCTGTTGAGAGACAGTCTCAGTAGCACTGAGCTATTAATAGACCACGCTAAATATTTTTTGGGAAATTAACTTAACTTAAAAAGATTTGTAAAAGAGATGCAGCCTTATCGCTCAGCTAATTTCAGACATATAAAAGAGAAAAAATTCATAATGAGTATTACTATTTAAATTAGATACCATCTCATATCAACAGCAATTTAGAAGGACATTATCATGATAATATAATCCTCTAACCGTCCAATTTATTTTTCCGTGTCGTTTGTGTTCACGTAAACAAAGCATCACAACTCACATTAATATGCTAATGCCCCTATTTCAATCAACTAAAATGAAAATGAAAAACTTAAGCACAATAGAACATATCTAAACCTGACCATAGAACTTGTAACAAAGCCAAAAAGTCAGAATATTTCTTGGCAGTTATTCTGAATAGCAATAGAAATAAATTGCCGTTGATGATACTTAATGGGGAAGCACAAAGCCGCCCAATTAAGCAGCTTGGCATGTAGGCTATCTAGATTAGTATTTTAGCAGACGTGTGACTGTAATATTTCTTTGAACGCATTTTGGGACATAGTTTTATTTTAAGACATTTATTTCGAAAAGAATAGAACCTTGGTGAATGAGAAATTTCATCTCAAACTTTTAAAGGAAATTCTTCAAAAAACGATTGTTTTTTTAAACAACTTTGAAAAAAGGAGGAGTTTTCTCATTTGACCCATTTTAATAGACACATGAGTAATCTAATGGTAACTAATTTATGCTGCCGATAATACTTGCAAATTGAGAGTAATCAGAGCGTTGTCGCCCCTTGTATGCATGTGTGTATGTTGGTTATCACAGAAAAGAGCTGTTACTCTGTGGAACGCACTCCCACTAGAAATCAGGACGGCTACTAGCCGATTATCTTTTAAATTCAAAGTACGTAAGCACTTTAGGGACCTGCTGACGGAGGCATCAGAATAACACTTAAAAGTGTCTATTATATATGTAATATATATATCCTACTACTATTGTAAAGGCGAAAGTTTGTAAGTATGGATGTATGTATGTATGAATGTTTGTTACTCTTTCACGTAAAAACTACTGAATGGATTTGAATGAAACTTTACCACAATATAGCTTATACATCAGAATAACACATAGGCTACTATTTATAAAGATATAGCTTCGCCTCGCGGCGTTGCCCGCAGTTATCATCGTACCGCGGGTAGCACCGCGGGGTTCAGCTAGTTATATATATATTTACTTTTATTTATTTTTTATATTTATATTGTATACGTATAAATTATATTCAATGTATGTATATCTAGCACCTATTTATCTGTACGAATCATTGTATTTCATAAAATAATTTTATTTAGTCTCTCGTGTCGTATAAACACACACCTGCCACAAATAACTTCGCAACACCCAAAGGTTTGTCTGGAAGAAAATGCCTGTGGCATTAAGTCCGCCTTGTGCAACATGTTTGCAGGAAGTTTTAATAAATAAATAAATAAATAAATAAAAGAGTTC
The DNA here is from genome assembly GCA_916048165.1 of Spilarctia lutea. Taxonomy (NCBI): domain Eukaryota; kingdom Metazoa; phylum Arthropoda; class Insecta; order Lepidoptera; family Erebidae; genus Spilarctia; species Spilarctia lutea. The sequence goes on along the minus strand of OU696480.1, from coordinate 18,469,806 downwards.
TTTGCATCTACCAGTTCTTATTACTACATCACCTGAAGGTTGACTGGGAGAGAATGCCTCAAGGCATAAAGTCCGCCTTTGTACAACATGTGCAATAAGTTTAAATAAATAAAGAGTGTATGTCCTTACTCAAGGATCAAGTGCTTTAATGCCAAATTTCATTGAAATCGGGGCAGTGGTTTAACCGTGAAAGTATAACAGACTGACTATTTACTATTAGTTGTATCAAATATGTTTTGATAATATATAATAAAAATACCACACAAGCTTCAAGTAATTTGTATTTGTTCTATCTCTATCCGACCCAAACTACCGTATAAATAGAGGTGGCTAGAAGTAGACACTTTTTTGATAAATTTTCATAAATTCACATCTCATTATTAAAAGAAAAAAACATCTTATCTTCACGGTCTTGTAAGCACAAAAATAACTTGAAAATTTCTTGTACTAGAAAATATTGTTAAGCTATTTTGAGTATGTTAAGAAAAACATTGTAAGTTTTAGAAGAAAACTGTCTTTAAATATATTTCAAAAATCATAATCGCAGACTTTTTCATAATAATTTATGAAAGTCGTTATTGTTAAAATTACATTTAGCGGTAAAAGTTACAGGATTCCAAAATTAATATATGCTGGTTTGATAGGAATTCGAGAGACAGGTTTCATTATTTTAAGTCGTTGGATAGGGGGCCAGAACCTGGTTTCGAAGGAGAGGCCTCTATCCAGTAGTAGACTCTTTAGAGCTATTGACAATGACGATATTAATATCGTCATGTCTAAATTATGACACACATATGACGGTCCTCCAAAAAAAATCATTTAAAGTAGCCATTACCTTCGATTTTCCCATAAAACGGGCCCTTTCAGCGAACATAAATAAAACATAAGGGCTTGTGACACTTCAAGTCACCCTTCTAAGGCGGTAGTTGGGTCATATAGGTCATGCGCCGATATTGAACATGCGGGGTAAAATCGGGCACCTTTTGAACGGTCAGCTTTGATTCCGTTGCTTACAAAGGGTTCTATAAATTTGGAGAAGAATATTAGGGGAATCTCAAAGGATTACGTTCTGAAGTGCCTTGCTTTTATTTGTTGTTTGTATTTATTAAACAAAAAATATCCCTTATAAGAAATAACTGGCACTAAACTTGAGTAACTGGAATACTATAATAGAATTTCTTTTAACAAATTGTTTGTTTTGAAAATGTAAATCGGAACTCAGCTTAAGTAATATTTTTAGTAAAATATAGTTTATAAAACTAAAAAACCGTATACAAAAGTTGTTTTTTTTTTCATTCTTTTTATTGTATAGGGGCAAACAAGCAGACGTATTGTCTGATGGTAAGCGATTACCGCCGCCCATGGACACCCGCAACACCAGAGGCGTTACAAGTGCGTTGCCGGCCTTTTCGGAAGGAGTACGCTCTTTTCTTGAAGGTTTGAAGGTCGTAATGGTCCGGGAACACCGCAGGCGACAGCTCATTCCACAGTTTTGTTGTTTGTGTGCGGCAGAAAGTTTCGGTTACATACAAACAAAGAAATGTACAGGTAAAATAATAAAATCGTTTAAAAAAGGATATAATTTATAAAAGTACACACTAATATATGATTAAAGATTAAAAAAGTCAAAATGCTGAAAAGATTGTGACTTGAGTTCCAAGCAGGAATTTACTTACCAACACTAAAGTATCAATTTTGAGCGACATAGTCATAATTGTGGCTCCGTAAATAAAGATTTAAAAAAAATAGTATCAATTTTATTTATTTGATTACTAAGCTTACTATTAATGTTTATTTCTTTCTTTCTATACACCGAAAACACTAAACCAACTAAAATATTCCCATTCATACATAACCAAGATAGTTTCGAACAGTTACATAACATTTTAGTCCGACATACCTCGCGAAAACATTCATAAATTAACAATATTTAACTGTGATAATTAATACGAAACTTATTTCTAGATTTAGCAGAAACATTTACATCATATTTATCGCCATGGGACACGCGACCTGTAAATTGGCTAAATAACTTATAAATAATGAAATCTTGCTTAAATTAAGACTGAATTTCGCTACATATTTTAATACGAATACTTTACAAAATACTAGAATATACTAACAGGATTTTATGAGCTGATTTTTAAGAACAAAAATTACAGCGCTTTTTGTGGGAACCAACTTTCTTAACTTATTCTTATAGACATTAATTTGAAGGCACTTGGTTGTTTCTGGTACTCTAATTATTGCTTGTAATGAGAGATTATTTATTTTTAAACCCTCAGTACATTTCCACATATTGCATATGCTTAGCAATAAGCAAGAAAATTAGACAGTTGCAAGTTAGTGGCAACACGAAGTGTTAGGATAGGTTAAATAATCTGTCTGTAAAAAAAATTGTTTTGTTTCAAATTTGCTTAACATGTGCTGTTTATGGGGTTCCGTATGCAAAGTTTTGCCCATTGGTAAAACGGGACCCTATTACTAAGACTTTGCTGTCCGTCCGTCGTTCACCAGGCTGTATCTAATACAGACAGTTAAAATTTTCAGGTATCATTTTGATGTATTTCTGTTGTCGCCATAACACAAAATAGAATAAATATTTAAGGGTGCTCACATACAACAAAAGTGTTTTTTTTTGCTCGTTTTACCTCGATATTAATAACGGTAACAGGTAGACGTTTGAAATACTCACAGAATGTTTAAATATTTAATATATTATATTTTTTTTTTATATTTTTTTTTTTGGACATCTAACACACAACGCCATCTAGTCCCAAGCTAAGCAGAGCTTGTGTTATGGGTACTAGACAACTGATATGAATACATATATACTTTTTTTTGTAAATACATACATATGATACATAGAAAACACCCAAACTCAGAAACAAATATTTGTAGATCACACGAACACTTGGTCCGACTCAGGATTTGAACCCGAGACCTCAAGCACAGCAGTCGCATTCACTACCACTGCGCCACCGAGGCAGTTTATAAATATATATATATACACTTTAAAATAAATGATTAAATCAAAATAAAACATACAATTAATAGGGGCTGCCATACAAAAAACCTGTTTTTGAAGTGAAACTTCTTTATCGGGGTTGTCAAAAAATTTAGAGTAACATTTTTTCGTTACGCGTAACATTTGTCCGTTACGTTACGCGTCACATTTATCCGTTACGCTATCTTTTGCTTATCACTTTATCAGAAACTAATTGAATTTTTGAAAGATAAACTGAATTTATCCATGAAAAACAATCCTCAAACGTCGACAACGAGATCCAGCACTACAATTGATGGAGTTTTCGCTCGGTTACTAAATTTTGTGGAATGTAAACAATATATTTCGTATTTCAGTTACCATAAGCCATTAATAACACAAATATATAATAACGACATCAATGATGGTAATAATTCTATTACAATTAATGAAATTCAATATTAATCTTTGTAGTAATAAGCTACAATGAAATAATTGTAGAATTTGTATTTATGTCTATGATAATAAAAGCCTTTTATTAAACTTTATCTAATTTAACTTTATTTAACCAATTTCTGTAAAGTTGCATATAGTAAATTATTTTTTGAAAAATAACGTCATAAAGAAGTTTCACTTCTTACGAGTGTACGCTAGTACACGCACACATTTTTTTTTTTTGCTCGCTTTTGTTAGTTAGTTAAACAATAGTACGGAATCTTTGTCGTACGGAGTCCAACTCACACTTGGCCGGTTTCTTTTAATTTGTTTTACAAATGAAACTCTACTTATGGAATAAGCAAGAAAAAATGTCACTGCACTTTACAGGTAGGGATTTATTTAATCATGATTTTTCACCACTTTTCTGCGTGATTCTGGAGCATCTTCAATGATAAAAAACGTAAAATATAATTTAATTTGCATTAACATCGAATTTCTATTTGATTCATCATAAAAAGTATCATTTGTAAAATCGACTTCATTTTGGGAGCCTTTATATGTGTAATACAAATTTTAATCCTTATAAAATTTTGTCCCAGTCAGTTAAATAAAGTAGTCATTTTCCAGAACGATTTCGAGATCTAACTTAATAAAATCAGATAGAAATTTACTTAAAACACGAATACCAACAAAAGACATTCTGAAGATGAAGCTTTAATTACTATTACTGTCGCTAAGCAATCTCATCTTTGCAGTAAGATGTTACAATTATACAGTTACTAGGCTCCGTGGAAATTAAATTATCCATTGTAATCAGGTAACAGCTTCGTAATTATTATCTATGAGGCCTGTTCAATTTCTTGCAAATTAAGTTTCTAATGAACAATACTTTTTTGTTTGTTATATGTTTTTTTATAAAACGAGCACACAAAGTGAACATGGATAACTGTAATGCAAGAGATACAGCTAAAAAATACACTAACATGCCTAATTCTGAGGGTTAGGGTCTCCGGAATCAGAAAGGAGGGAATGGAGTTGTTCGACCTACGGTGTCCTCACTATTCTCTAAACAGCAACAAAATAATAACCTAACATCAACCGTGGAATTGGATTTCGATCTGGTGGACCTGAAATATCTTATCAAATTTATTGTACATGAAGAGACAATCTTAAGTTTTACAAACTAGTTAATATTTTATATACTTGACTTAATACTTGTGTAGAATAATAGAAAATTCCTGAGCAATAAATTCGCCATTGAACAATTTCATATTTGTGCATAAACCGTCAGATAAATAAATAAAATCTTTATCTCAATATTTCAATTCCACAACCAACAGATAAGTCTTAATAATTTTCTTACTAACGCCTCACTTCCATTCAAAATATTTAAAAGAACACATTTGTAATACCATTCGAGCTCACACACGTGAAAGCCTCTAGCGTCTAAATCAGCTCCGTTGATACGAACGCCGTATACAGGTATCTAAGCCTTTTTTCATTGAGCACACCTGTTTCTGAACGTAAATAAATAATGTACTACGATAGCTGCACACGATTTAGGAAACGCTGCCTTTGTTTTGGAAGACTTTTATGTTTATATTTTCCGATGTTTGTTCGCAAGTATTGGTTTCTCTTCTTTGCTTACTTGTGGATTGTTAGCTTTTGTTTCAGTACCTTTGTTTTATAATATTGTCTCTTTTTGTTACAGGTATTTATTATGAAACAGATTAAAATGAAACAGTTTATAAGGTAACGTTTTGGTTGTAACTTGTTCGTTAACAATTGGCAAATAAATCCAGGTTTTTACCAAAGTGAAATTTGGAACCACTCAATTGCTTTTGATCTAGGATAATGATACTTTAACTTTAATTTTCTTTTGTTCTTTAAACTACAAGCTTTGTAACTAAAACTGTAAACATACAATTAACTCATCCATATTAATATTATAAATTCGAAAGTAACGCTGTCTGTCTGATTTTTAATTTTAATTTTGCATGGAGATATTTAAATTCTTGAGGAAGGACAGGCTTCTCTTTCTCACGATGACCAACATACCCGCTTGTGGAGGCCCGTGTAAAAGCCAGTGAACTATAAATATTAACAATTCATTTCTTAAAACATGTTCAAAATATGTAAATAATATGAAAATGTTCACATAATTAATCAAATGAAACAAAACTTTAGACATTATTAAAATGAACTGTTTTCCACCCCATTACATTTTAAAGTAAATCTAGAAGTAATAAGAGTGTATTAAAGGAATTTACATTTTCAGGGACTTCCTAAATTTTGGTAATAGCCGTACTTTCTCGCTGTAGTATATAATTTATAACCGTTTTGTTGAAAATGAATGATAATAAACGCTATTATTTCCTACAAGGGAATATTAATTTTTTACTTAAAATCGCATGTCCGATAGCTAAACAGGCCACGAAATGCGAATTTTGAAATAACAGTGTTTAATAGTGCTGCCATTATTATAACAAGGCCTCCGTACCAAGGCATGTTTGGTTTGGTCGCGTTTTATTGTGGTGGGTTCAGAGGTGATTACTTGGAAATTGTTTAGTTTCTTGGATTGTTTTATTAGGAAATGAATTTTGTTGTATGTACTTCCGCGGTGAACTCTACTTTGTTTTATATTATACGTTCTAATAATCCGTACTTCTTTACTATATTTTAAGTTAGAAAAAAAACCATGTCTGTCAGTTACGCTTTCACACCTAAACCGCTGCACCGATTTTAATGAAACTAAGAATGGTGATAGATTCGTTCCTGAAGAAGAACTTAAGCTATTTTTACCGCGATAACCGCCATATACACGCGCAGAGCCGCGGACAAGAGTTAGTGATTTTATAAAATTAATTTTTCTTTAGCCATATTTACAGCCATGCTTGTTTCATCAATGGCTGATTTCAAATAAAACTATCTAACCGTTTACAAATATCACAAATTTATTTTTATTTTATCGAACGAAGGAGTTAATTAAAATAATTTTATAATTGTGTGCGTCATCACTGATTAGTACTGTGGTCAGCTGTGAAAAATTTGTAACATATTTTTATATAGACATATTTCTGTTCTATAAGCCTAAATAACAGATTTTAATATTACATTTTTGTAAATACATTTTAAAGTTAAGAAACTTAAAATACTTAACATCAAAATTCGTATAAAAACGAGCAGATGTTACTAACAAATGACGCTTTTCATAAAACAATTATCATAATTCACAGTTGAGTTTCCCGAAAAATGTGAAGTAAAGAAGTAATCGAAAAATAATGAGACTATTTTGGACGCAGCTGAATGCTTTTAGCGTGTCATCAATCATTAGCGACCACAGAAAGAGTTTATTAAATTTATTTAAAAGTTGGAAACCACAATCATTCACATCACAATTTCATAGCCTGATTAGAGTTTAAATGGCTATATATTGTGCCACAAACGACCGGTACGTATTATTTAAACAAGTACTAGTGCAGTATCACATCGTTAGTGGTTAACCGCGTCTGAGCCCGCCTTTATTGACCTAACTCATTGTTAATATACGAAAATTTGCATATAATGAGGGAGGTCGAAATATTTGGTTGTTTCTTCAGTTTACGACATGCGCAAAAACCGGTTACTGTTTTATTCTATTTCATATTTTATAAGTTATTTGTTTAACGGTTTTTAAGTGTGATTGCTTGAAACCCATCCTTTTTATGAGTTTGAACGTTAATTTCGTTTAAATATAATTAGGTATGTCTAGGGAAGGGTTCGTTGGCTGGCATCTGGTTTAACGGGGTTTGGAAATTTATAAAATTGGTGCTTATTCAAGTGCCTTTTTATTGTGGCTTCTGCATTTATGTTTTTGGGAAAAAACATGTTTTATTTTAATTATACATAGGTGTTTGTTTGATTGTGATACAGGTTCGTGTGGTGGGTAGGTGTCTTAGTACTAGATTCCAAATCCGTATTACAATCAAACAAACTTTAGGACTTTAGAAGTAAACAAACTCGTATATCAACAACAACAGCAAAACTGTGGAATGAGCTGTCGCCTGCGGTGGTCCCGGACCAATACGACCGTCAAACCTTCAAGAAAAGAGCGTACTCCCTTCTAATAGGCCGGCAACGCACTTGTAACGCTTCTGGTGTTGCGGGTGTCCGTAGGCGGCGGTAATCGCTTACCATCAGGCGATACGTCTGCTCGTTTATCACCTATAATATATAAAAAGAAAACTTTTTGTTAAATCAGATCTATTAAATAGTTTACACGATGTGATTTGTTAAGTGCACGCCCCCTTTAATTGTAAAATCTAGATGCTCTGTCATTTCTAATTCAAACAATAAACTAATTTGTCTAAATCTCACATATACTCATAATGTAGAAAATTTAAGGTATTTTAATTACTAATCCATTATTATCTTCCATAAACCACTAGATTTTCATTATAACTTTTTTTCTTTGAAAACAATATCAGAAAGCGCTGGCGGCCATGAAAAAGAACCTAGACTCTTTGAACATTACAGAATTTAACGACTTTAAAATTTTGAAAAGGGCAATCTTATGCTTGTACATTTATATGTTTAACAGTCTTTAAAAGCATACCTAAATGAAACGTTTATCTGTTAGCAGCATAGCCTTTCCCGCACTCAGTCTTGAGCTAAGAGCTTCTGAGGCTACTGTCAAGGTAATCGTGCTAGTATTAGCCTTAATTATGCCCTATGTCTATGAAGTCCTGCAATTTACTATAATGAATATGGTCTTATAACTAATTTCAGGGTCATATAGCGAATAAGATGCATATATAGTCGTATATCTAAAAATTTGTGTTATCTATACAAGGTGCATTAGTGTTGTGTGGAAGAAGATTCCTAAAATTCTGAAGATATTGATTACAATGTCTCAGAAGAAAAAGGTCACATAAATACTTTCACTAATCAGTCTTTTGAAAGGCTAACAATTCGCTATAAGTAGAACTATAAAATCAATCCAAAAATAAAATATTAAACATCCAATAACCATCGAAGATCGTTTTATGAGTTAACCGTTAAACACGTGGCACTGGTGTTACAATCTGGCGCGATCTCTTTGATCGCGCGTGTTCAAGTGCCTCTAGCCTAGAGCCTGGCATAGCACTTGACTATGATAGCTCATGACTAGATAGGAGCTGTTTTCTTATAGCAACCTACAAATATATTGCTCAATTAAGTAGTCTAAAGCAGTGACGTCACAAGTTTTTATTTAGTACATTTTTCATTAATAGTTTTTTCTTATGACGTAGGTGGCAAACCAGCAGACTTATTGCCTGATGGTAAGCGATTACCACCGTCCATGGACACCTGCAACAGCGGGGCGACCCAGGTGCGTTGCCGGTCTTTGGGGGATGGGGAGGGGACAGGGTATGGGCCTCCGTTATTCTCATCCACTCTGTGAAAAACAGCGCCAGCGTGGTCTCACACCGGTTTTCCGTGAGGCCGTGATATCACTCCAGTCGAGCCGGCCCATGCATGCCGAAGCGTGGCTCTCCCACGGTAAAAGTAAAAGTTATAGTTTAGACAAATGATAAAAAGTAATTAATTTACCCTAAGGTGTAAAACAAAGTAAAAGTACCGAATAGGTATTCGGTACTTTTACTTTGTTTTAGTTTAAACTACCAGAATGAAAAGGAAAATATTAGCTTTTATTCAATACTTTTCTAATAACACGTATTGATTTCAATTCTACACGCGTAGCCATCTCGTAGCACTTGCACCATCCCGTAGCACGTACACGCCCTCAGTTGGTGTAGAATGGCTACGTTAAATGTAAAATTTTACGTAGCATGTAATAACTATGTAATGTTAAAGTTTATTAACTATATTAGTTGTGTCACGTAAAGGTACATTTTAGTGGCACTATGGATTATTTAACTACCTTGGTAACTATACCATTCTCGACACTGTCATCATATTGAAGCGCTTACTATGTTTATTTTATACGTACACGATAAATTTATAGTTACGTTAAAAGTTAATGTTAGTTAAAAAGCTAAAACCTCAAGTACGTAAAAAAACATTGTAAAATTTATGTTGTTATTCTATGTTGACCTTTTGTTACGAATCTATTGACATCAAATTCAATAAAAACGGTTCAGTACATACAAATATACTCCCAAAAATATTAAGTACCCTGCCAGTTGGGTTCGTTTTAGTTGAAGAAAAAGTAACAGTTAGCGAACTCAAAGGTTCAATTGGAAGTAAGAAGAGAAATTTAGAAGAAGAATTTCAGTTCTAAAATTGTAAAAAAGAAATTATTTTTCACAAATCACAAACTTAAATTTATTGCAAAAAACAAGAAAATCCAACGTAAAATATTTTTTTAGATTCAAACCAATTTCTGAGATGAGCTCACTTAAACATTCAAACAAATCCTTCAGAGCTATAGATTACTAACTTTCGCCCGCGGTTTTGCTTGCATTAAATAAAAAATACCATATGTTACTTCTAATACCACAAAGTTTCATGAAGATCGGTTCAGTAGTTTTCGCGCAAGAGCGTAACAAACAAACTCACATTCACATTTATATAAGTAATGATTTTTTATCGCCACAAAAAGTTTCCTATGTCTTTCTTCTAAGTTTGACCTATATCTATACTAAAATCCATTCAAATTGGTTTAATAGCTTGGCCGTGAAAGCGTAACAGATAGGCCGATAGAACAACTTTATTTTTTTGTATTAGTATAGATGGATAGCATCAGACAAACACTATAAGTTTAAACTAACGTAGTATTGTGAAACTTAGGATAAGACCATATCACGATGTTCACTTCAAAGCGTCCCCTCGTTTCAAGTTGGAGTTCGAATCCCGAGTTGTTCACAACTAGCTCGACGCGACAGATAAGATGAAGAGATTTAGTTGTAGTTGATAGTTTTCTGTAAGTTTGTCTGTCTAGCGTCACGAAAGCTCCTTTAAGATGTATGTAAATATGATGATTACTAACGTTTGTCCGCGATTTCGACTGCATATATGTCAGTTCTACAGTTATACGTGTATGAATTGTAGTCTATGTACGAGTACTTCTTTAGGAACCGAAAGATCTCCATTGGAAAGCGGTGCAGTGGTTTAGCTATTTTTTTTCGTGGGAGAGCCACGCTTCGGCATGAATGGGTCGAGCCGGCTCGACCTGAGTGATACCACGTCCTCACAGAAAACCGGTGTGAAATAGCGCTTGCGCTGTATTTCACCGAGTGACTGAGGATAACGGAGGCCCATACCCCAACCCCTCCCTCATCCCCCTTCCCATCCCCCAAAGGTCGGCAACGCACTTGTGACGCCTCTGGTGTTGCGGGTGTCCATGGGCGGCGGTAATCGCTTACCATCAGGTGATACGTCTGCTCGTTTGCCCACTATTCAATAAAAAAAAGCTACTAAAGCGTAATAGACGGAGTTCCATATAATTGATAATATGTATTGAGAACAGAGCTGTATTAATATGGATTATTAATATAGCTCTGTTTAAATACACTTTCAAAACTATTACTGGGTGGTGTTGTACTAGACTTAGTAAAGTGCTTTTATATACGTTTTATTACATATTTTATATATACATCTTCCTAGTATTTATTATTCCCAAGATTATTTGGGGTCGGTTACTAGTTTAACCAGGTTTTATTTCAGTTTTACGTTTTCCTATATAGTAGACTACTAAAAAATATTTATTTATTTATATGCCACAATGAAACGTAGCAGGATACATATCGAATAACATATATTAGGTAAATGTTATAAACACTAATGACGAATGTGCCCGAAGCTAGAGAGGTGCATCAGGAGCGCAGTAAGTGGAGATCAATAACGTCACTGCCTACCTTGCAGGGAAATAAGTGTGAAATTAAATATTAAAGTATGTAATTGAACAATCTGTATGTATACTCATATAATGTTCTGTGTACCTTTATATTTCTAGAACTTATAAATCAATTCAAATCTTAACCTTTGACCTTTCCTTTTTCTACGACTATACTATTGAAACATGAACATTGCCAATAAACAGTTTAATCAATTGTCACTATTTCTGGAGACGATACCAGTCAACTTTAGAAAACAAAGATTCTACAGACAATGACAGAACTTGACGACGAGAGAAATTCTTACCTTAAATGGGAATACCAATTGCTCCCTCAATAATTCTTGGACTATCTTCAAGTACCAAGACGGTTAAATGAGGACGCAGAGGGATCTATTGAGCGTTTTCTATCTTTAGATATATCGGGAATACGATAAATTATATTCCAACGAATCTGTTAGTACATTTGAATTGTGTTACCTCCTTGGAAGTTTTTAGTACATTCAGAGGATATTGTGGGCGTCGTGAGTGTTTGGTTCAAGTATTTGGTAATCTGACTGCTAACTCGAAGGTTGTGAATTTGGAATTTTAATCTCGGAAAAAAGAAATGTGATGATCGTTTGTTTTAACCCTCGACGATTTGTTGTTTTATTTATTTTAAAGCTAGCGGTAGTTCTTAGCTATGTTGGGTTAATATCGGTCCAGCAATGGAAGGATGCTGCGTAGGGGGATTTTAAAATTTTAATTTACGATTATAAATCATATGGCGTTAATCCGGTGCAGATATTTTTAAATATATATGAATGTGTTCGGCTATTATATCTCAATAATAGATAAAAAAATGTTTAGCTGAATGCCTAAATATCAGGAGTATGGATATCATAGAATAAGCTCTATCTAGTCATGGATCACGCTGTCTTGAGATACGTAAAGTTATTGAAATATTATTATTCTTTTAATTTTTTATTAATATACATGTGTATTCCGGTTTGAAGTATATTGACCCTTGAAAAAAAAAAAAATATAAAAATAGTGTCCCACCGGACACATTCGTTTGACTGCACGTATAGCCTAGTAGTTTAAGCGATTGCCACGCTGCTTTCTACTGCGTCAAGTATTGTGGGCTTAAGCCCCACATGGGTTAAATCTTTGTCCATGGGTAAAATCTGGGTGTGTCAATTCTCTTTGTGTCCATTTTCTGTATGATATGTTAAATTCCTAATATAGGAGTAGTGTTTAAAAAATGCCATTACTGTTCTTAATAGAACACATGCACGGAAAATATCGATTGCATTTGTGTACATTGATACTCACTGAGCGCAGTAAACATAAAAAAAGCGAAAATCAATTACTTTAATAGTTGTTTTGTTATCTAATAAAAGGTCTATTTGCTTCGCTAAAAGTATTTGCCGATTTTATTATTGCTTTAAAATTAGGTTAGTTCTATTTGCAGTCCAATTTACAATCAAGTGTCTTTAAATTCTACAAACGTAGTATGGCATTCAATTATTTTCTATTACCGTTAGGAAATTGGAACAGAAATATATTTAGATATTTTTTAGTTTCTTGCTAACACTTATGCAAGGATGTGTGGAAAATATTGACTTAGTTATTTGGTTACAAACAATAGAGTATCAACGTTTAAAATTTCAAAAAATGAATGGTGCAAACAGAAACCTCTTTACTAAAGAAGGACCTATGTTCAGTGAATGTGATGTCAATAGAGCAGCCAAGAGTTTGGCCCAGTAAGTTCATATGTAGTATAATAGTAGTAAGTATTTAAACTGTTTCTTATGCCAAATGAATTACAAGTTCATGCCAATACCGTTTTAAAACGGAATCAACAATATTTATCATAAAAACGTTTACTAATAAATGCAGTTCGTAAAAACGTTTAGAAATTCGATGTTTCAAAACCAGTAATTTTGTTTTAAAAATTATCTTAGTACTTTTTTTAATAATTTAAAAACTTGGTACGTTTTTGTAGTGAAGTTTTTGTCCACCAATCTCAGCTTTACCTATTTATTTTCATCCAATTTAGCACAAAACTGTATAGGTTGAAATAAAAATTAAATTAAATTGTTGCTTTAAAAGCGATCAAGATATTAGAACGTACGTACCACTGTCAAGTCTGGTATTAAATCGTGTAGAGGAAAAGCAACGTTACGCGTCATAAATGTTTTCTTCCCAACTTGATTTATTGTGACATAAGCCATAACGGAAGGTTGGTAGTTGACCTCAGCACACTTGGCGAGGTGCCAACGTGTATTTTTCAATAATTATATATACTCGTACAATAAGACTTTAGCCCAACTGTGTGTTTATCAAGCAGGTAACGAGTTATTGTTCTTAATTCGAACAGGTGTGGTTGGAACATTTGTTTCTTATTCTGTTATTCTATCTTAGTTTCTGCTTCTCTTTGTACTTCTATTTATAGTTTTTTTTATATTTAATAAGTTAATTTTATGCTTAATCTTGATTAGTGATATTTAATTTTTCAATTAAACTTTAAAATATATTTTACAAGTCGTAATTTACAGCTAGAAGACGCTGGCATTTCTTAAGACTCAGTATGGGAAGAAACGCCGAAGCAAACACTTTTTTTAAGTTCATGTACGATGTTACTAAAAGCTATGCAACCCTATACTGTACTGTATAAGGTCTGATTTAGTCGTTTGAAGAAAGGAGCTTGGTTTTAACCCAGGAATGCCCGAATTATTTTTTTCTTGTTTTTCTTTAGTTTGGACTCGGAATATTGTTCAATTAAGGGTTCTTAATGACATGATTTTAGTCATTTTTTTTTTAATAAATGGGAAGTTAGAAAAAAACCATGTTTCCAAATGGACACACTAAGCGCTGACAGTAGCTAAAAAGTTGAGAAGATATAATTTATCTTGTAGGAGTTATTAGATAAAAAAAAACACGATTTATCGAATGAAAACATTTGCTTATTATTTTTTTATGATAATATGTCAGCAAAACATGGTACGCAAAGGCCGACGTCACACTTCATGCATTCAGTTCGAACCGACGAACTTTTCGACTTACAGTAGGTATGGACCGACACATCGCCTCTTTTTCATACATTTTTTTACATAATGGTTTAAACCATCGAATCACCCAGTATCAGCTAACTTGGAGGTGGATGGTCTTCCTCCGCTTTTGGCTGCTATTCCATAGGATTTGAGATAAGTTAGCACGATTTCCCTCCGGAACTCCAGTTGTGGGATTTCATCATTTTTCCTATGTAGTTGCCCAGCATTGTGTGCACACGTATCTAGCATCCAAGTAATAAGGGACCAATACCATTTCTTTCCTCTAATATGTGTTCTGTACATATTTACATTTTCGTCCATCCTGTCAACACCACCCATATATTTATTGTATTCACCTAAAAGAAACGGTCGTGGCACTTGAGTAGTAGCTTTATCTTTTTGGGAGTAACGTTTCACCATAGATAATAGTTGCACGTCCAAATTATTTGATGCAATAGATACTATAGAGTTATCCATCCATTTAGCCACAATCACTCTATCTTCTTTGCTAATTGCGGATTCATGGTAACCCCTCTGTTTCTTTTTCATAATTTTGCTAGATGTCAGCTTCTTGCATTTCTGCAGGTGGTTTTCTCGTACAGTAGCACCGTATCCCTGTTGTCTGAAGTAGTTTAGGAGGTTCAAGCTGATAAAAAGATTGTCAAAGAAGAAATGGTAAGGCATTCGCTTTTTTTCATTGGGAAATTCATCGATAAGCGTAAGAAGAGTAGCAGCATATTTTCCAAAATGTTGTTCATAAGCTGAATTAGCATTCTTCTATATAGAATTAGCTGAATTAGGTCTCCAGCTTCTTCCTCATCCTCAAATAAAATGTCCAAGAGTTCATTTAGGGTCCCAGTTCCCCGGTACTGGTCAAAATTGAAGAATCTAAAAACAAAAGCAACTTTATATAATGACATGCCAAGTGCTTAGCGTGTCCATATGGACTCAGCAACATTAGGCGAATAAATATAGTGCTAAAATAAAACTAAACTATAGTTGACCTATTTCAACATATAAATACATTATTTTAGAATAATATTACACGAAAATAACATAAATAAATAAAATAATTTAAAAATTATGTTACTTACTCTCGTCTCGGGTCCATTTTTTCCTCCGTTTTTGACTTTGGTGAGAATTGAATGAATTTACCCGCGAATTTAGATTTTTAAATGACATATCAATGATATGTAAAAAAACTTTCGACATTTGATAGCACAGTATGACCAGTTAAATATTTCTAAACAAATAATGGTTTGCCACAAAAATTATTTTAGCAGACCCATATTTTTGTGTCCATATGGACACGCTAGGCATTACTGGGTTAAGTCGGCCTGTCCAAACAGATGGCATACGAGACCTCATCTTACCGTCTTAAAATTTCTCTCAGGCTGGATTATCAACTTAATATACATACATACTATACATTTCATCTAATATTATCTAATTAGTGCATGGTTTAGTAGTATATATGAGATATATATGTATGTTATTTATCTTTACCAGCAGCTGTTCAATTTCGAATAAAAACGTTCATGATGTCATGAATTGAGTTACCTCTATTTAATCTAACGAAAAATGTATTATTGGAAAGCTAACACCTTCGTGGCTAATAATAGACCATGTACCAAAAACACATTCCTATGGTAAATGACTATGCATATGGAATAGTTCTTATTTGGAATATTAAACTGTAAAGGTTTATATATATATTTATATATATATATATTATTATGGATATATGTAATATTTGTTTTGTAACTAAGTCTAAAAACACTGACTTAGACAAATGAATGGCGCCGTCTCAATTTATATTATACTTGTCACTTTAGCATTAAGTAGTATTCCTTTCACTTTAAGAACCAAAATAAATTGTAAAGGTCACAACAAATAGACCAATATCGGAATTTTAAACATTCTCCAACTACGTTACACAGACAGGTTACTTCATCTCTTGGAAAGCCTTTTAAAATGTCCCTTTATGTCGCATTTGGGCGAAGAAAATGTTCGGTACGACAGTTAATTTATTTATGTAACCATCAATTTTCACTTGTTAAGTTTTGCCACTTGTCCGATGTTCCAAATATACCGAAGACTGCTTTTTGTTTTTAGATACTACTTTAGATGTTTGTAGGAGTTGATTTGAAATATGTTTTTTTTAGTTTGAGATTTCGTATTGAGTATCATATTTGGCTAGTTATGACTTTGTTTGATCATTTTCTTTTATCGTTAGATCTGCAAACGGTTATTTAGTCTTTGATAGCTACTATTACTAGACCTTTTGTTTTTGTAGAATTTAATTATTAGCTACACGTTAGTGCTTTAGTCTTTGATATAGTATCTATACAAATAAATAAAATTGAAGTGTCTCTATATACGATACTTACATCAAAAACCTTTTTTAATTTGATTGCTTATATGTTTATTCCGGCTTATCTCTGGAGCGGTTTAACCGATTTGGACGGGTCTTTCACTGATATGTAGCTGATGATATAAGGAATAACATAAGCTACTTTTTAGACTAGCTTCTTCCCGCGGCGTTACCCGCGGTTAATGTCGTACCGCGGGGTTCAGCTAGTGTTTTATATGATTTTAAAGATATAGTAATAATTAAAAAATATCTGATTGATTTTTTTAAGGTACAAGGACGACTTTGGTTCATTACACAAATAGCTAAATAAACAGTCATTAATGTACCACACATGAACACTATATTCACATCTGACCACAACAATCACATTGCAGAACCCCAAACTTAACGAATTGCCAATATTTCCATCGAGATCTTTCCACCGTCCAATTCCCTTAATGCTGCATCGTTGCCAATTGAAGCTTCTTTATTTTGACCTGACATATCCGATCCGGACGCAAAGTTACAAATACAGCTCCTTAATATTGATTAAATCTTTATTTATTTACCTTTGTTTGTTTTGCAAAAAAGTTCTGGCAATAGGGATGCGTGATTCGGGACGCATTCTTTTCATTTATGCACAGATTGACTCCCAACATTGTGGTTGAAGTTGTTTCGTATTGCGTATTCTGATGTTCAGTGTTGCCCGAGAGGGATTTAAAATTTACCTTAAATGTCTCCATGTGTTTTGAAATGTACATAGTGACGAGGCATTGGACTGCTGGGTCCAATTGAATAGGGAATTTAGCTTGTTTACAAGTATTAATAGATAAAGAGAGTAAAGATTGTTTTCCCTCGTAGAGTATAAGACGTTTTATTAGAAGTGGCAATACTAGAAACTTGTACTCGGTAGAAATGTTCATGCCACCATATATATAAAAAATATTTATTATAATTATATCATAATGTAAACGTAAGAATAGCAACAAATATAAAGGATTTTGTAAACACAATAAGTTTGTATCTAAGTGAAATTTCAAAGGTTTTATTAAAGGTCTTCTGTTACATCAATAGCTAACGATTAAAGAAGTATTGTTCAAGGGACATCGTTAAGATGGGCGTAAAGGCGAATATGAAATTAAATAGACTGTCATAGACTAAATAATATATAAGTTTCCTGTTGATGACGTTGAGTCGATTTGATTTCGTTTTAGACTTCACCATGCTGTATTGTCTGCATTCGAATTGAATATGGTGACTACCATTCTTGAATTTAAGTCGTGCTGCCATCATACAGAGTAGAATTAAGTACATAAATGTAAAACATATTACTATGTATAATCTAACATAAATATTACATATTACACAAAAAAACTAACAGCTAACACAGTGTATTTAGGAGCATATCAATTAAAATAACCAATTACAATTATATTTAAAAGCAATTTCTTCCAGCAACTTTAGGATGAAAAAATCAACAAAAAGACGAATTTAGGGACAGTTTGAGGTGAAAAGCCTTTTTTTTAAGGAGAGTGCTTAAGCTCCTGCATTGTCTCAGCCATGACAGCTCCATGATAAAACGGAAAATGGAAAAATAATCCCAGGAATCACAGATTGGTTTTGAATTCCTATGAGTCCGGTGTAGACTTAAGTAGAACCGTATGATTTATAGCAGTTTAGCCTGCTCAACATCTGTTGCGGTTTGGAAATATTGCGTTTTGTTAGGTACAATGATATACTACCATATTTTTGTTGTTCTTTGCTAAGTGAGTGAAATTACTAACATTTTGTGTACAAAAGTCACTTGGTAATAATGAAAGCACTTACTATTTTGTTGATGTATTTTTGTTTTTGTTTTACATGTTTCTTTTTAGTGAGAATATTTATTATTCAACTAGCTGAAGCCTGCGGTCTTGCCTGTGCTTGTTGTTATAACCGCGGATAACGCCGGGGGGCCTTACTCCTTATATAATCAGCTATCTGCCAGTGAAATTGGTCCAGCCTTTCCAGAGATTAGCTGGAACGAACAGACAGACAGACGGATAGAAAGACAGACAAAAGTTGTAAAAATTTATATTTTGGTATATCTACCGTGCAAACATACATATGAATTTAGTATTAAGCGGTTATTTTAATATTACAAACAGGCTCTTACTAAATTTAGTGCGAATTAATTCTTAACTTTTTAACATAATTCCTACATAAGTATCCTACACTATACATATATCCCACACAAGTTACTAAATACTTGAAAATAGACTGAATTTAAACACTTTACTAGTTTTTTTATTGTATAGGGGGCAAACGAGCAGACGTATCGCCTGATGGTAAGCGATTACCGCCGCCAATGGACACCCGCAATACCAGGGGCGACACAAGTGCGTTGCCGGCCTTTTGAGAAGGAGTACTCTTTTTTCTTGAAGGTTTGAAGGTCGTATTGGTCCAAGAATACCGCAGGCGACAGTTCATTCCACTAGGGATAAATAGTTGAACTATTTAATGACTAGTTTTTAGTTTAGTTCTTTGCGACTGAATTTATCACTAATTACTTTTGAAATATGCAAAAAAAGCATTGCCTATGTTTCCTATGTTAAACTTTTTAATTTGTTGATGATCTCAAGAATAAAAAAAAAAAACGGACATCTAGTCGACAGTCGATTAAAATTATTCCTCAATAACTTATCTAACGCTAAATATCAGACAATACATATTAATATATTTAACAATACGGATAGACATACCTTATTTATCAAACATTACCGTCAAGCTGAACATATAAAACATAATTCTCAAAGAGCTTTGAAACTGCAAAGGACACATACTAACATATAATATATATTCAAAGGCAATGTCGTACCTTACCGTAATCCTTTTTAACAGCAGCCATGCAAGGGATTTGTGTAAAGTCCTCATTCCACACAATTTCAAGCTATATGATCATTACACCACATTTATCTTGCTCGGGTTCTAAACTTTTGAGTTTTGAATTAACTTTTGATACAGTGAATAGAAATGAAGCTGCAACGTGAACGGGGATAAAGAGTTGAGTTTTGTGTTGTTTGGGTTTTGGTATTTTTATCTATGTATATATATTTATATTGTTGTTTGTCTCATCCTAGAATCAATGTCGTAGTATGTATTTTTAAAACTCATTAAAAAAAATGCATATACATTGCACACTGTGAGAAGTAAAGCGTATTCGACAATTATATTAAGTATAAATTGTAAATGAATATTTAGGAAAACACAGTTCTAGTTCTAGCGTTCTCAAGCAAATGTTATTTCGTTGATCCATACAAATATTAGGAATAAGAAGTTAACTCGGTCTGTCGGTGTGTCTGTATATCTGTTACATATTCACGGTTAAACCGTTGAACTGATTTCGATGAATGTTGGTAGAAAGTTAGATTGGACCTTGGAGAAGGATATTGGCTACTTTTTGTAGTGATAACTGACATGTACGCGGTAGAGATTCGGGCAAAAGCTACTCTTCAAATAATATAATTCTAGAATATTCATTGGAAGTCCTTTTGAATTGGTTCATTAGCTTAATAGTATCTATAGCACAGCATTAATTTGTATGACAAGCCCTTTATCCCTGATATGGTTTGTCTACTTAATGTTAAACCAATTTATGCTCAACGACCTCGATTTTGATACTTAAAGTAATCTTTAATATGGCTCAATTTGCTTTCGAGGCGTTGATGATATACTGCTAATGTATTTAAGTTTGACCATTTTTATGTACAATATTGTCGTAAAAGAGATAGGGCGCAGTATAATAAAGTAGTATCACTAATGTGAATTAAAATTCGTGTTTTTCTTTTCCAACACAATAATCAAACTACTGTTTTTAGACTTTCACGGCTTTTACAAATATTTTATTGAGAAAGTCCCGCTGAATTATTAAAACAATAGTATAATTTCTGTATAAATTTACGTATACAAACTTTCTGTTTTTAAATCTATCAGCTCATTCGACCTTCTTTCGTTAAACATACCACAATAAAATAAAACAAACTTTAGATATATAGGGTACAATTTTTTATCATATGATCCTGCCTTAGTGACTCTAATCTTTACTCTAAAGCATGAGCAAAATCCAAGAGAAGTGGTCAGCACGGTGTCTTCTAAATCATTAGGAACGAAATACGACAGCATGAATGCTGTAATTTCAGGATGGTCTTCTATGAGAGATTAGTCAACGAGAAATCAGTGTGGCTCTGCTACTTTATAGTACATATAAATGTGATGTGTACATCGATATCTGCTTTTGGATTTAGAACGGGATTATCTACATGATCTCCTATCTAAAAGCAGCTGTGCGGAAAATGTAATCTCCGGTAATTCTAGAAAATATATGTATGTCGATGCCGGTAAACTATTACCATCGTGTTTGACGCTTTATTGGTATGATATAGGAAATAACTCCTAATATACCGTTTTAAAATATGGCGTAGTTTAGTAGGGACCTGAATGGAGCCGCTTAACTGCTTAGCGAATTCGATTATCACTCACTGTATGTACATGTACATGTACATTCACGTAACTGCGATTATGTCCATGCACACGCACATACATATTTTAGACTAGCTTTTCCCCATAGCTATGAACACGTTTATGTCATATATCGGAGTAATCATGCAAATAATCATTTCACGGCCTATGATACTAATAATAATATAGCTTTCTATTGGTAAAAATCGGTTCAATAGATCCATAGATAGACTGCCTCGGTGGCGCAGTGGTAGTGAATGCGACTGCTGTGCTTTAGGTCTCGAGTTCAAATCCTTGGTCGGACCAAATGTTTGTGTAATCTACAAATATTTGTTTTTGAGTTTGAGTGTTTTCTATGTATAAAATGTATGTATTTACAAAAAAAAGTATATAATATATGTATTCATATCAGTTGTCTAGTACACATAACACGTGCTCTGCTTAGCTTGGGACTAGATAAGGTTGTGTGTAAGGCATAGTGTCTTTTCTCAAAACAAAACAGTCTGTCTTGTTAGAAATAATTTAAACTCACATATCATATCGCCTGTCGATATAAATTCACTAAAACAAAACATTCGCAATTTCACACATACAAAAACACATTCTGTGTCATAAAACATGGGCCTATTAGGGCGTATTCTTTGACAGAGGGAAAACGGACTCATTTTGCCGACAATGATCTATATAATGACCTTATCTTATCAAAAAGTCGACTTGTTGGATTTTGACACGGAAAAAGTTGTACCTGCATGTATCTGCTCGATCAAATTTAAAAAAATGATATTATTAAAAAAGCAAGATTAGCACGATGATAAAAAATAGGTACCTACAACGTTAAACTTGTCTAAGACAGTTGTTTGATATGTCGTTTGAACAAAAGACTTCCATTTAATGGTACTTATTGGAGAGTGTCGGTACTTTATCAGGCCGTAAAACGGGACATAAGTGTTAATCGAGAATATTATTTGGCATAAAAGTGACTCTCTTAAGGTACTTGAGGATACTTTACTATTAGTACTTATGTAAGATGGCCTTGTTGAGTAGATAGTGATATGATAAGGCCTTTATTGATAACTTAAAAACGTATCATAAATATGACCGACGAACACACCGAGTTATGATATTCAGGAAGTTCTAGGACCCTCAACGATATTCATCAACAACTCATAATGGGCTTCTAAAGCTGGGCTGGGGTCTCCTTTCAGGAGAAGGCCATACGTCTCTACGCTTGCCTAGTGCGGGTTGGGGACTGGCAAGACAACGTTGTAGCTATGTAATCTTAACGTTGAATGTTTTTAAGCCGCCCAAAGGCCTCCTATCAAGCTTCACAACTGTTATCCTATGATAACAACCGGGATCGACTGCTTACTGTGACCTCCGAATCATAGAGACGCTCATGGTATCATACCACCAGCAGTCACCCATCCAGGTTCCGACCGCGCCGTTACTGTTTACCCGCGGTGAGCAATTGATGATTGTTTCTAATCACCGAGTGCAACTAGGCTATGAGCAGCTCGATACAACAATATTAATCAGAAGAAAACTAGAGGAGTTGAAAACACAATAATTTCATAATATGTATATTGTAGGTTTATGGAAAGTGAACGATTTATTTGCTGTCAATTGACTGACAACGATATTTTCACGTGATGAGTGATTATATAGTCTATTGCGTAAACCAATCCCAGTAATGACGTCACGCTACCCTCCTCAGCTGTTCGACATTTTAGCCGTGTAACTCGAACACGTCCTGAGTAATATTATAATGTTATCGATAAAAGGCTTTCAGATTAAATTATTCAATGTAACTAAATTCTGTATTCGATCGAGAGGAATACCGTTGTGGTTTTTATTGACATATTTCGTTCATAATTTATATTTCCTTAGAATTCTTGACTTTTAACAATGGATGTCTATGTATTTATACGCGAAGCAAAAACTTTGTATCTCTTTTTACGAAAATTAAAGCAGAAAGCTATTTAAATAATTTTGATTGAATTACGGCCACAGGGCGACCTATTGTTAAATACCTTGTTAAGTATCACTGATATGTGTGACTGGCTGCAAAACTTTGAAAGGGAAGTTTTACATAGATTCAGCTAACACCTCTGATCATACAAACATCATACCTTGTTTATATTATTATGGTCTCTCTATCCTCGCAAATTACTTAAACTTTTTTACTAACATTATGCGCAATATTATTTAATTTGTTTTAGATAATCGAGTTCTAATCGAATCATTTATGGCTTAGTTAGTTAAATGCATCTCTAATTCTCCTTTTTAGGTATTTCCACAACATATGCATTTAGCACGTTGTGCTAAATTAATAGAACTTTAATATATTCTGCACGAGTTTAACAGCATTTGTTTCGCTCTTGGTGTTACGTGAGGCACATTCGTGAATGTAATTTTGTAACGTTTTGTGTTGGCTCGCGTGACTATACTCTGAGCATAATTTCTACTATTTAAATTCCTCAAAGATGAATATGTTGAGATTATCATCGGAAATTAATAGTCGGTACAAGGAGAACATCTTAATCAAAGAGATCATGGTATTAATATCATTTTATTGTGCTTTCAAAAAAAATATTTCGTAATGTATGAAAGGCTCTGTATTTGATTGGTATTTAAAACTGTTGAGTTAAAAGTAACTTAAGAAACTGTCAGTAATTGATTTTTTAAGAAAATTCTTGCCACTGCCGTTGTCTGCCGTTGGGCAGTGGCCTGCTAGGCATGATCACCTCGCCTGATCGGAGGATCCTCCCTTTGTGTTGGAGGGACATGACACCCGTTCCTCCACAAATTATATTTGTGAACACACTTAAATAAATAACTTATTTTAATTCAAAATATATTAGTTATATGATGATATGCGTTTAATTAAATGATATTTTGAGTTGTAATACCAAGGTCAAAAGATCATTAAATTTTATAATAGTACTAGCTGTTGCCCGCGGCCCTGCCCGCGTTTATATCGGTTTTTTCGTGTTTTTTCGCGGTCGCGCATACGTGTGTGACTGATGCAAAAACTAGATAAAAACAATCCTTGATGCGGATTATATATCATTCTAAAATTAGCTCGATCGGTGCAGAACTTTTTGAGTTTTTGAAGCGTACACAAACCAACATAACATTTTAATATATTTAGATATCAGACGAGACTTAATTTAACAATTTATTTCCTGATTCAAAACCGATAATTGCAAAGCACTTTGGCTTGGCTTTGTAAAGCGTATCGCTTCTAAATATTTAATTCATGTCTAGACTATACCGTTTTGTGCAAAAATAGATCGCTATTTTCAGCTAAATATTCCCATTATCGAACTACTATATTACAAAGTCATCAGCCAATAACCAAAGTGGCTCAGATTCTTATCTGGGAACTTTAATAAAATAATGCGATGATGTACCCTTAAATAATACGACATTAAATTTCCATTAATCACCGTAGATTGAAAGTTTTCGGGTAAGTGTGCCAAGTTGCCTTTGTTCAGCGCCTTCTCGGTAGTTACGAGTTATATTTTGTTTACTGTGAAGACGAGCTGAAGTGTGCTAAGTGATAAAGCGTTAGTATACTAATAGATATAAAGTATGATATTAGGAATAGCTAAAAATAAATACTAAAATAACATATTTTCGTGGGAGAGCCACGCTTCGGCATGAATTCACAGAAAACCGGTGTGAAATAGCGCTTGCGCTGTGTTTCACCGAGTAAGTGAGGATACCGGAGGCCCAACATACCCCCAACGCCTCCCTCTAGCCCTTTTCCCATCCCTCAAAGGTCGGCAACGCACTTGTGATGCCTCTGGTTTTGCGGGTGTCCATGGGTGACGGTAATCGCTTACCATCAGGTGATACGACAGCCCGTTTGCCCACTATTCAATAAAAAAAAATCCTTCAGTTTGTTGAAAAACCTGTTCTGTAAGATGCGTACTAGAATATTAAAAATTTGAAAGTAGCTCTGTCTGTTTGTTAGGCTTTCACGGTTAAACCACTGCACTGATTTCAATGAAATTTAGCATAGAGGTACTTTGATTCCTGAGGAAGAACATAGGCTTCTTTTTTATGTAATTACCAACATATACGCGAGTAATTACTTTAAATATTAAATTGTTGTATCATTGTTGTGATATTAAATTTATCAATATAATATAAACAACAATTGACATCTAGCAATTAACATCTAATGCATTTTTACAATAAAATTATTATTCTGTTTGAAGTTTGTAATTAATTTCGACTTTTTAAATCAGCTCATTACAAAATCGTGTTTTTTAGTTTGTTAAATAAAAATAAATAAGGAATAAATGAATCGTAGTAATTTATTACACGTTTTCGACTTAGAAATGACGAATTTTTACATCGTTCGTCCTTGAGATATTTCACCCGATTTCAAAAAGTGCTTAAAGAAGCATTTTTTAAAATTTTATAAGTTAAATGCATGATGCGATAATATTAGGTTTGTGGTTTAACCTGTGTTGATGAATTTGATCAATCAGAACAAATTATATTGTACTGGATTTTTCCCGCGGCTTCGCTTGCATTTAATGAAAAGTGTTACTTCTAATACTTCCAAGAATAAATTTACTAAGTATCATGATAATCGGTTAAGTAGTTTTCGCGTAAAAGTGTAAAAAACAAACTTACATTCACATTTATAATACACGTATAGGATGTTTAGAATACAAATGGTTTGTTTTGGGGGTTCCCGGAAATGTGATACCGTGTGTATGTCTATGTTGTTGCAGCAAGACATTTGATTTCTTACTAGGAGGGGTCCGGAGGACTTAATAGCATCTGTTCCTGAATCAATATTGTTTTAATTTCCAAGGTATGATAGTGTGGGGGAACGAGTATCATGTTCCACCAACACAAAGGGAGGATCCTCCGACCAGGCGAGGTGATCATGCCTGGCGGGCTACTGCCCAACAGTTGATGTTGAGATGTTGTATATATGATAATCAGCACGAGAACCATTTATTGCGCGATTCAGGATTTGGAGTTACTCCGTGTAGTGCGTTACTTCGTAGTTCAGTGTATCTTCGGTAGATGGCGCTGTAGTAGGTTATTGTTGTGTTATTTGTGGAAGTCGCCACAATAGTTTTCTTGATAATAACCACTGCTGTTGCTGACAGTTGAATAACACCTCAGTTAAATGAGAAGTTCAGCAACTGTTTGAAATTGATAATCTTTATTTCTTTCTAGCTTTCTGTCTTGAAATTTAGAAAATAATGTGTACCTATGCGATTGGTATTTTTTTTTATTGAATAGTTGGTAAACGAACAGACGTATCACCTGATGGTAATCGATTACCGCCGCCCATAGACACCCGCAACACCAGAGGCGTCACAAGTGCGTTGCCGGCCTTTGAGGGATGGGGAGAGGGATGGGGGAGGGGTTGGGTATAGACCTCCGGTATCCTCACTCACTCGGTGAAACACAGTGCAAGCACTATTTCACACCGGTTTTCTGTGAGGCTGTGGTATCACTCCGGTCGAGCCAGCCCGTTCATGCTGAAGTTGAAGCTCTCTCACATGTGAATATATAAATAGATTATCTAATTTTCTATTTTAAGTAAGCTACTTAATTATTTTCTTGCCTATCAACGGTACTTAAACACAATATATTATTATATACTTACGATGTCGGTTGAGTGTTGTCGAATAGCGTGAACTCAATCGGTCGTGTATTATAACAAAACAAAAAAAATGTTAGTTCGCATGAATCGTGCAAAACGTCTAGTAAGCCATGCTCTCAAATATTAATGATGTTTTTGTGCCTTGGACCAATAACCGACAGACTCATTCGCTATTATATCTGAACCAAATATTGACCCATGTAAGACATGAGGGGAAACCCTATGATTGATTATGTTCATCCCTTATCTGCGAGGCTATCGGTATTTTGGGCCGTGTATGTCGATTTGGGTCACTTACGCCTCAAATTTCGAGGTTATATTATTGATAGTGGAGATGACGCTTCGAGAATCTCTTTATTTAACATAGAAACGTCAACGTATATCTATATATTATAGAATACTAACTGACCAACTCAACTTCGCCTACGTCTTCAATCATTTGATGTTAACTATTTTATCTTAAAACACGCCAGTAAAACAAACATTTCAGAAAAAAACCTGATAATTTATTATATAACTAGTTGACCCACGCAAACCTCGTTTGCGTCTTATATTGCCCGTAGTGTGAAAATTTTTCCCCGTTTTTAAAACAATCTTTATTGGTGCTCCGCTCCTATTAGTAGTAGCGTGACAATATATAACCTAAAGCCTTTCTCGATAAATGGACTATTCAACACCGAAATTATTTTTCAAATCGGACCAGCGATTCCTGAGTTTCGCGCGTTCAAACAAACAAACAAACTCTTCAACTTTATTATTAGTGTAGATTTCGGAGTTCATCGTGACTAACGGGAAAGATATACTTATCAAAAGTAAATACGTATATGTATGAGAATTAATGCGAATAAATGTCTAACAGGTACATAGATTTTCATTGCCCCTCATTTCAACCAGCTACTGACCGTAACATATAGAACGTGAGATAAATAATATATTGTTTTTATTTTATTGGTGGGGGTTGTCCTCTTGTAACCTCTTTTACTTGGTTAGTAGTACCAAAAGATTTTCATTGATGATAATAAAAATTATGATATTAGGATGATAAAGATTACTTAATATCAGTTTTTTCAGTATTCCCATTATTTGAACATTTTAATTCAAATGTTTTTTCTACATTTACCGACTGCCTCGGTGGCACAGTTGTAGCGTTGCGACTAGTGTGCTTGAGGTCTCGGGTTCTTTCCTGGGATCGAACTAAACGTTTGTATGATCTGCAAATATTTTGTTTGAAGTTTCGGTGTTTTCTAACAGTAGTAATATATGTATTAATTCTGTTGCCTAATATCCATAACTCAAGCTCTGCTTGGCTTGGGACTAGATGGAGTTGTGTTGTTAGATGTCCGAAATATTTATCCGAAAAATATTGTGTCTCTCATGTTTATTTAGAATTTAATAGCTCTCATAGAACAATTGCAAGTATGTTAATATTTTAAGCAGTCTATAAACAATGAGATCAATCGATATTAACCCCACATTTAACTACTATGACATAATCGGTTCTCGATTAATACATACATGAACATGGCTTTAGACGATTAACATAAATGATTTGATTACTCACATCGGGCTTGGATTGTAGGTATTATATTGTCAATAGCTGAAGCCGAGGTGAGTAACAACAATATATCTATACGTATGTAGGGTACGGGGACATATAACTTTAGGGACACTAAATCTACAGAAGATGCTCCTTGCTAAGGAGAACCAGCAATGGACCATTGAAGACTGCTAATAATGATGTTCTATAGAAGAAGCACACATAGCTAAAATTTTTTTGTGTTATGATCATGTTCTACTATCAAATTTCGCCCATGGTGGCCAGTCCCAATGGAGACTAGTTAACTACGCAGGAGATATTATAGTGCACAAGTGTGTGCGCAAACATAGGTGCGCTTTCTGTTTCCTCTCTCACATAATCCGATGGAACGGTTAACCGACACGATCGAGATGACATCAGGCGCAGGACCGACAGCTTTCCGTGCTCTCCGAGGCACGGGGGTTTCGACCCCAACTTCTAAACTCCGAGCTATTATTAAGTATTTATATAATCAGAAAACTCATGTTTTATGAACCTGCCAAAGTTTTATGCTCTCTGCCTGATGGAGAACATGAGCAGAATACAAGAGTAGTGATCCGCATTCTCATTGCAAATGCAGACAATGCAAATATGCAGCTTATGTTATATCTAACTATTATGATGCTTTGCATACGCACATTGTATGGTCAATAATTGTACTGAATCGTATGAAGTTTGACCGGTGATCTAGTCAATATCAATCAATGTAATGTTTTACTTAGCAAAACTAGACCAATTTTAAATGCATCAGCTTTCAAAATTGGGTCACCCAGCCGAAACTTATGAGGTAACAAACATTTTAAAAAAATACAATAGATATGAGAACCTCCTCCTTTTTTGAAATCGGTTAAAATCTAAACAATTTTCTCAAGAATAAACTGTAATAAGATATAATAAAACTATTAAACTCCGTTAATACAACAATTTCGAATAGCATTTCCTCTCTCAAATCAATACGGAAATTGCTCTAAAAAGTTCTATTTCAATTTCGCTGCTCGTAACAATTTGTTAGGTGTATATTAATAAAAAAGTTGAAAGCTGAACAGGTGGCCATGTTGAAACAAGTTGAGTTTAATTTCCGGTTGGTTGCCATGGCGACGGCCCAATGGCTCCGTTTCCGGTTTTTTACTCGGACTCATTTAATTGCAATTTCTATGCCTTGTGTATCAGTTTCATTACTACTTTTAAAATTGATTTACATTTTTAAAGAAAAAATGAGGTATAATAAAATTAAATGAATATTTTTAAATAATACTAGCTTTTGTCCGCGGCCCTACCCGTGTGTATGTTGGTTATCGCGGTAAGAAGTAGCCTGTGTCCTTTCTCAAGAATCCAAATATCTCCATGCCAAATTTTACTGAAATCGGTGCAGCAGTTTAGCCGTGAAAACGTAACAGACAGAAGGAGTTACTTTCGAATTTACAATATTAGTATGAATTTATTAAGAAAAACTATGACTGAGTAAGTTGGCGTTTAAATGGCGTTTAACTGACAGTTAGCTTTGTTAGAAATGAGCCTTCTTTATTGGGGTGGTACAAGGAAAAAACAGAAACGCGGTGTTAATAAAAACAATGTTGCTTTTCAACAATTTAATGATCAGGTTCCCTGGTTCTTCATACAAAGAATGGCAATGAAACTGTGACTCTATGGATATATATGTCCACGATATGGACATATATGTCACGGATATGGCAAGTGGTATTCAGGAAGTCTCTTACCAGCTGATCTATTTGCTTGTTTCGCTACTATTTTTTCTTTTTTTTTTTGTTGTATAGTGGGCAAACGAGCAGACGTATCACCTGATGGTTAGAGATTATCGCCGCCCATGGACACCCGCAACACCAGAGGCGTCACAAGTGCGTTGCCGACCTTTGGGGCATGGGCAGGGGGATGGGGGAGGGGTTGGGGTATGGCCCTCCGGTATCCTCAGTCATTCGGTGAAACACAGCGCAAGCTCTATTTCACACCGGTTTTCTGTGAGATTCTATTAAATAAGTAACTCTTATTAAATACTTACTAGAAAATGGGATTTGAAATACTTATTTGTTAATTTAACAACGAATAGCTCATAAGTTTCAGTAACACACAATAATTTTCTTTTTATTCAGTATCACATAATATATTTATATTGCAGTCTTTACATTGCTTATTTGTTATTAATGAGCTCATAATTACTGCGTATCTAGTGAGCAATGTACGATAGAATGGCATTCAAAGCGGCTAGAGTTGGCATAACATAATACGGGCTAAGCAAAACTTTCAACGGTACTACGACTCTAAAATCTAATACATCAACGTCATTAGCACTATAGTAGGTCCGTAATGGCGCTTGACCCTACCCATTTGGTAGCAGGAAGTTTGGTTAACTTCAGTCTTTTGTACAACAGAATACATAGCCCCTTTGTGCTCAAGACCTGGCCCTCAGAGCTATATATAGCAGCTGAAGAACATTGTTTATGAATAAATAGTGAGGGTTTTTTCATGGTATAGGATGACAAATGAGCAGAGAGTTATCTAATGAAAAGTCATAAGTACCGTGACCTTTTTGAGCCTCTTTCGATTGGGTCTATGCCTCGATAAATTTATATAATTGATGAAAAGTAGCAAAAGAATAAATACCACCAGAGGCCATAGTATGGCCAGATGGCGTGTACGCGACGAAACAATCTCCCTCGAATGTACACTTAACCTATAATTTACAATAATGTTTTAGGACTATCTAAGTGAGCCAATAAAAATAACTAGCTAAACCACATAACCTCATTTACGTCTCCTATTGCTCAGAGCGTAATAATTTCCCCCCGTTTTTGTAACATTCTTCATTGGTGCTCCGCTCCTACTAATTTAAGTGTGATGATTTATAAAATATAACCTTGCTGGGTAAATAGGCTATCAAACATATAAATAATTTTTCAAATCGGACCAGTAATTCCTGAGATTAGCGCATTCAAGCAAATAAACGAACAAAGAAAAATCTCTTCCTGATGTGATTAGTCGCCCTAAGCGTTTCAGCTAGCTAGCACAGGTAGCTAATCAAGACTGATTTGAAGTATGGACATTTGGACATCGTACGAGACAGTTTAATGAAGATTACTAAACCCATATTATGATACTATAGCAATTTTATTTACTTTTTAAAATAATTTTAATCAATGAAATTGCTGAAATGAAAAAAGCATACCGAAGTATGCCCTTAATACATATCCACAACAACTTTCGCGTAAAAGGGGCCCTATAAAATTTACGATCAGACTCTGTGTGTTAATCCCATAGAAATGGGAGCGCGAACTGTTTACTGACGGTTAATTATATGTGCCAAACTTCGCTACTAAACCGTTATGCGTTGTTTGAAGTCCTCGAGTTTTGGATATGAATGCTTTCAGGAAACTACCACTTAAATTTCGAACATTAAAATTACTCTTAGCTGAGTTCAACATGTTCATATCAGAATTTATTTTCAGGATATCGGATTCGTTGAAAATCAATGTATTGTGACATAACCTACGTTTATTCGAGTTCACTTTGATGGTTCCACTTTCTACGCAATAGATAATTCAAGTTATAAGTATGCAACCTTAATCTTGTTCAAAATCATGTTTACACTCTTGAATTCATTTGTATGGCCCAAATACTTTCCTAATATTGATAATTGACTGCACGGTTGGCCGAGTGGTTTCAGCAGTCGCCATGCCGCTTGCTACTGCGCCAAGTGTCGTGGGTTCAAATCCCACGCGATACAACACTTTGTGTGATCCACGAATTGTTGTCCCGAGTCTGGATGTTCTTTGTGTCCGTTTCATGTATGTTTGTAAAGTCCCCCACGACACAGGATATTAATTCGTAATGTGGGAGTTGTCTTTTTAAAGAAGAAGAAAAAGAAGAAGAATATTGATTTCTTTCCTCCAAGTCTCCTTCTAACTGTTACAGAGTCCGCTTTGCAGTACTAAGTGGGTTGTTTGAACGCGCTAAGTTCATACTAACTAGGTACTCCTTGGAATTAAAGTTTTTTGAGTTGAGTAACCTTCTCTATCGGAGATGGATATATGGCAAACATCATCATGCTACAAAAAGGAACCGGGCATCAATGGGAAATGCAAACGAAAAGTTATCTAGTAAATATTTTTTGTCTCAGTTCCGAAGCGCAGTGAAATATCAACACTATTTAAAAACTTTAAGCTCCCATATTTGTCGGCAATCGGATATTAAGCTTAGATCAGACGAGGGACCGGGTAGCCGATTACATGAATATCGATTCAACCGACCCATTTACCAACCGCCGATATAATATAAAAGTCCTATAAAACCATTCAGAATTCTATGCCTTATGAATAAGGTTGACTTTAGCATGAGTTAATTGCTAAGAGAGTTTATGGAATCGATTTGTAGAATGTAATCATTCGATTATTGACCGTAAGAATCGATAGTAGTAATGAATGTTTTTGATTAATTGGAGTGGTGTCAATTTTAGATTCATTGCAAATTATTTGTAATTATTTTTTTCATGAAATGATATTTTATTCATATTAAGAATTGGGGTTGATATATCAATTTAAAATGCTATTGCAACTGATGATATTTATTTAACAATACCTTT
Organism: Spilarctia lutea; assembly: GCA_916048165.1. Taxonomy (NCBI): domain Eukaryota; kingdom Metazoa; phylum Arthropoda; class Insecta; order Lepidoptera; family Erebidae; genus Spilarctia; species Spilarctia lutea. The sequence continues at coordinate 18,436,870 of OU696480.1, read as the reverse complement.
AGTGACCCACAAATCGTTTTTCTGAGTATGACTGTCACTTGAGTCCGTTCCAGTTGTGAGCAGAAATAACCAGTGGTTTTAGAGGTGATGATATATATAGTAACAAAATTGTTGACCGTTTGATGTGTTTTTCAATAACATGATGATGATGTTGACCTAGCTGATTAGGGCCACGGCGGCCAGTCTCCATGGAGACAGTCAACTACACAGGAGAAATTATAGTCTATTCTCTCACTCTTATGATCCGATGGGACGATTATCCGACAAGACCAGGGAGGGATCAGGCGCAGGACCGACGGCTTTACGTGTTTTCCGAGGCACGGGGGCTAAGACAATAACAATAACATACATGCGTATAGTTAGCGTAATACATTCTCATACCTTTTATTTTTATTTTTTTTTTTATTGTGCGCAAATCCCCTCGGATGCCACCTTGGTGGTATGTAGGACCCGAACCGAACAAAACCGCACGCCGTCTTGGGTACTAGATGCCGGGGAACCAGGTGCACCCTAGAAAGGAAAACCCTGGAACCCCGACGTACCTCGGGCCACCTACGCTTTGTAGTTGGCCCCCTACAGTGTGAGAACCCCAATGTTCCCTTTAATGTCCCCCAGGGCGCGCACGCTCAGCGTCCGCGCCATCACCCGGGCCTGCTTCTGCTAGGATGACACAGGCCTCATGTGTCACCCTCAGGTTTGCGCTTATGGAGGACGGAGATCGTTCTGCGATCTCCGGCGCCTGAGTCGCCCGCGGTGCCTGGCCGTTTCCCGGGCCTGGCGCGCCGGGAGAGTTCTAAACCTCTCCCGGTTCCGCTCCGCCGTCTCCTTGGCAAGCATAATATTCTTATACCTATAATATATCTATAATACATGCTATTATATTCGCATCTATAATATCCATAATAATTTTATAAATTCGTACGTAACTCTGTCAGTCTGTCTGTTACGCTTTCACGGCTAAACCACTGCACCGATATCAATAAAATTTGGCATGATCATAATTTGATGAACTTAATTTGATACACGCAGGCGGAGCTGCGGGTAAGAGTTAGTTTGCTATAAATTTTCGTATGTTATACCAACAAATACATGTTATTTCTTATTCACTGATCTCAAAAGACATTAGGTACACGAAAATTCATTGAATCGTCAAATATTATGATGTCTTTTCTGATAAAACATCACCTGATGTTATTTGTTCAGAAATCATAAGATATATTACTCACTCTTAAAGATTTATGGCAACTCTGAACCTAGATTATTAGTGTAATTAATAAATCAGCTATCACCTAATTACTAAAACTTTTGTAAATGCTATTGGATACAGTACTAGTATTTACATTTTATGCTATATAATATTATAAAGTCGAAAGTAATTCTGTCAATCTGTCACGGTTTTACGGCTAAATCACTGAATCGATTAGTTTGTTTCGATATGAATTATGATATGAGTTAGGACAAGGATATAGGCGTATTACGTCGCAATAACCGACAGCTAGTAATGTTTATAATTATAAACTGAAATTTTATTCCAACTTGCAACAATTACAGCGTACACTAAAATAGACAGATAGTTTGCTGCAAATTGTTACCACAATGTGACGCCACTCTAATCTGAGTATAATTAAGAAGTAATTAATATCTGGCGATTTAGCGGCAAGCTTAATTACTTTCAAAGCAACACAAGTAAAGTGAGACTCTTAAACTAATTTGTTTTGCTGATTACGTACTCGTGTGCTTCCTTAATTTGAATCACGTGTGTAAACCGAAATAGTATCATATAAAATTATGAAGAGCGAAAGAGATATATTAATATTTTCGAGAAATAGAGGAATCTTTTGATCACGGCTGAAAAGTTAGAATACACCTCATAGGTTTAGAAGTATATTTTGAAATGTTTAGACTCAGTTCACATAATTTGTAAATAGAAGGAAATTTAATGATTTTAATTTCGTCCAGTAATAAATAAAATCATGTTCATTTTCGTGTTCATTTAATTGTGGTACGTTTGTTGAAATAACAGAGCTTTTTTACTGTTTGCAATACGTGAGCGGTTATGTTATGTTACAACGCATAAGTAATATTCATATCGTTTGCGAGTGTTTATTGCAACCTGTAAAACTTACCTTTTCATGGTTACATATACAAAGTTCATCACAAAATATAATATTTGGTAAGCTTTTATTGGCATTTAAATTTGTGTATCTAGAAAATGGGTGCCTAATTAAAGTTAGCGTCGGCAATGCAACAGTCTGTCGCAAAATGTTTGTCTAAATTATCGTACATTGGTAGTGTTAAACAGTGATCGTATGATAGTCGATTTTTAATATCGTCTTCAGCAACTGTGGTTCAAGACACACATACATTTGATTTGTTTTTCTGAATGAAATTGTATTCTGTTTTAAATATTCTAAACTTAACGATTCATTCTGCGAAAATTTCTTTAAAAATAGTGTATCAATTTTGTTCTCGTATTCATATATTACTCATATATTTATATATATATATATATATATATATATATATAGATACATATATATGTTTATAAATTTGACTGCCTCGGTGGCGTAGTGGTAGCGTGTGCGACTGCTAAGCTTGAGGTCTCGGGTTCGATTCCCGGGTCGGACCAAATGTTTGTATGATCTGCAAATATTTGTTTCGAAGTTTGGGTGTTTTCTATGTATAATATGTATGTATTTACAAAAAAAAGTATATAAGTATTTATATCAGTTCTCTAGTACCCATAACACAAGCTCTGCTTAGCTTGGGACTAGATGGCGTTGTGTGTTAGATGTCCGAAATATTTATTATTTATTTATTATTAGTATTTAGGTATGTTATAGTAAATGAAATTTCCGAATTTTACAAATTCGATGGTAAAATCAAAAAAAATACCTAAACCATTCTAACAATTGCAATGCATAATTTGGTTGATTGCTCATGTTACGAGAAAGTTATCCACGTGGGTTCAAACCTACAATCACTCGACCGCAAGTCCAATTCCCTAACCTTTATTATCACGCTATCGCCGCTTCTATATTGACATATACTCCATCAATATTCCAACATGTCTGTGCAGTAAATCAATACGCATAAAAGTATTCTCCCTTTCAGTAAGTATTTTATTCGTGTACATAAAATCACCTTATATTTTTATTGGATCATTTCCCCCTGCTTTCCCACCGATGGGCCAATCAATATTTACACAGGTAAATGTATTTGAGGTGTTTCAACCCCTTTTTGCTGTTAAAACAATGATTTAAGGGTAAAATGATTACACAGAAGGCTGTATAAACGAAATTATTTATAAATATATTATATGAGATGGGAATGTGAGACAAAATATTTGGTGTACCGTTACTGTATGCTTGAGAAACTTATGATTTCAGTTATTCTTTAGTTCGACTAATAACGGTAAACTTCTAAGAAAATTAGTAAGGATATAAGGCCCTAGTAACCTCTCCTCAAACTTAGAAGAGGTAACTTGCTTGTTTGATATTTTGTCCCTTATACCATAAAAACACTTGGGGCAAAAAAAGTACCCTGTCTGGAAAAAGGCATCGTATCACAGAAGTCTAGAGACGTACTTGGCGAAAGAAATGATTAAATAAGCCATCCCCAACGAGAACAAAAACGTCCTAACTTTGTACAAAACTGTCCGGCGTTGAAAAAATTCCATCGAAATACCCTCAGAAAAGCCTTTTCTATCCTATAAATGTTTACACAATTAACCCTAATTATGAAGAGCGGAGGACGACGGGAGGGGAGGGTTGTGACGTCACTTTACGACGTCGTTAGCGTTACAACTGACAGCGAGCTTTTAGAGCTATGCCAATAAAAGTACGAATGAACTCTTTGGGCACCCGGCGGGTAAAGGTTAGGTTGAGGACATTGTATGAAGCGGAAGCGACCAATGCGAGAAATTAAATTAATTGTCAAGCCTTCTTGTCCAACTTCAGCTTCGTCACATTAATGTTATGCGTCAAGTGAATTATTATTATTTTCATTTGAAATCGTGAGTTTGATGCCCTCAAATATTAATCTTTTGGCATTCTTAGATTATTGAAATAGGTTATATTGAAATTATTTGAATATTCTTTACTTTTGTAATAATAAGGTAACTTTTATCATCAACATCTTAAGGTGGTAGTAAACTAATTACACTAAATGACCAATTTCATAACAGAATAAAAATAATTAATTTTGACAAATACTATGCTCTTTACCGTTTGTGTGTTACTTTAGTTAAATGCGGTAATCGGAGGAACAACCATTTTGATTTAAAAAATCGTTAGTATTGAAAAGCCTATTTATTGAAAAAACTATGTGACACAATGCTTCCAGCAATAAGAGCCGGGCATCAATGAAAAATGTTTTAAGAACTAAGAAAATTTATTTAATTTGAGAAATGCAGACAAAGTCACACTAGATCAGCTGGTTACTTAATAAAGTTAACATTATACACATATTAACACTGAAAAGGCCCTGTCAGTACTTATGATCTGTGTTATTTATCTATAACATGTATTATTTGTAATAAATTTATTATAAATCTATTTACCATAGTAGAATGAAGACCTAGCTTAGGAATAGACGTACTGTATCTAGGAATAAAGTGCTACTTACATGTATTTTATTCCCATTATGTAGGTATTTTTACATCACGTTAGTTACTAAGTGAGTTAGATTATCGATGTTTTAACTCTCAACTTGAGGGACAGGTTAACGATCCAGGATTGGTCAAGGTTGTCAACGAATTGTTGTCTCTTGAGTTGCAGGCGACACTTACCAAAAGACGGCCTCAATGTCTTGTTCCTTTACCATAAAAATAAAAAAAGTCTCTATATTCTCAGCAGTCTGTCCACAGCCTTATTGGTTATTGACGAGAGAGAGAGTGAATCCCTTGAGGCAAGATTTCTAATGACCGCACCCTAATATTCATTTATTAAAATTTTTGACTCAAATTTGTTTTCATAATGTTTCACTAATGTTAATGATTGAATTTTTCGGTTCCTATAATGAGCTCGTAGATTGTAACTTTTTTATGCAAATGATTTCGAAGATACTTGATTACCGTTTTTAGATGAGTTATTCAAAATATTTTCTGTTTTTTCACCTTTTGCGGTGATTATTTTAATGAGAATGCTGTTTCGTCAGTTGTTCCATTGTCAATTTCGTAATTCAATATCATATTTTTGGCTCTAAATTGCGTTCAACTTTGCATTTTAAGAAAAATACATATTAAATACTGAGCTGGTATATAAATAATGATAATTTTCCGATTAATTTACAACAAAACATTGAGATATTATAAACTTAAATTAAAAAGCAATGATTTACTTATTATTTTAAGCATTTAAATAAATAAAGTCGAAACTCAATAACGCTAGATCAATTTTCTACAACAAGAACCCTTTATATTATAATCACTACTATTGGAGTCCACAGCTAGACATAAGTTTCACCTCGGATAATTTTTTTTATTATATGGAGGGGCAAACGTTCAGACGTATCGCCTGATGGTTAGCGATTACCGACACAGCGAGAGCAGAAGTGTTACAAGTGCGTTACCGGCCTTTTAGGAAGGAGTACGCTCTTTTTTTATGGTTTGAAGGTCGTATTGTTCCGGGAACACCGCAGGCGACAGCTCATTCCACAGTTTTGTTGTGCGCGGCAGAAAGTTTCGGGAAAATCGCACATATACACATTATGACTTTATAAAAATGTCTAATTTCCTTGTGAAAACAATTTCAAAACCATGTATATTATTCTTAGAAGCCAAACCAACCCTTTTGATAATTTTACACAAATAAATACTCCTAAACTAATATTTTGGGGGACGGAAGAAAACACGATCCAATCAAACAGAGTAATACAGAAACATAAAATATTCAATACTTGTGCCGGGGTGTAATTTAAATGAATGTCTAAATAGGTACCGTTTTGTTTACAAGAAAATATGGTAAACGCCTGTTTGGGCAAGCTTTTCTAAAGCCCTACCTGTTTCATATATTTTTTGTTCATGATTGTGTTGCCCCTCCATCCTTTTGTGTAAGTAACTTTTTGGGCAACAGGTACCTTATGTACATTAATTATATCTATTGTGATACATACTCGTACAGATTATATGACTCAATATTACATGTTAGTGACCAAGCAACAAATCTTAATTAATATTATTAATGCGAATGTGATTTTGTCGTTTTTACGACTAAACCTCTTAACCGATTTTTAAAGTTATTTTACCAATCGAAAGCATTGTTTTCAGAGAGCAACGTAGGCTTATTTTTACCATAATAATAGACATATATGCGTTCTGAGCATTATGTTCTGAGATTATAGCCACATCTTTATTTCTTTGTTGGTTGGTTGGTATATATACATATACATATTGTGCTCCAAGCCAGTCACAATAATCAGACATGTAGTCAACGGCAACCTTATCTAATGTGTAACTTTTTTCATGTAGCATTAGTATAACCAACCGTGGGAGAGCTATGCTTCGGCATGAATGGGTCGGCTCGACCGGAGTGATACCACGGCCTCACAGAAAACCGGTGTGAAATAGCGTTTGCGCTGTATTTCACCGAGTGAGTGAGGATCCCGGAGGCCCATACCCCAACCCCTCCCCCATCCCCTTTCCCATCCCCCAAAGGTCGGCAACGCACTTGTGACGCCTTTGGTGTTGCGTGTGTCCATGGGCGGCGGTAATCGCTTACCATCAGGTGATACGTCTGCTCGTTTGCCCACTATTTAATAAAAAAAAAAAAAAAGTATAAGAGAAATTTGTAAAATTATTTGTTGAATAAATATTATTATTATTATATTATTTTCTTCAAAAACTTCAAATTGGGTTAATATATTTTGAAATTCTTAAAGTTTTTATATGACATGAAATATATTTTCCATAAATCCAATCAATTATCAGGAAGAATTTGAATTGTAAATGAAGGCGCGTTCTTAAGATTCACTTTTAATACATACATTAATGGCGAATGTATACAATTATAACATGTACTTATTTATTATAAATACAGGCTACGTATTTCTTTAATTTCTACAAAAAGTGTTAGCAAAAATCTATACCGAATTTGAATACTGTAAAACAAAATTTCTCCTAAATTGCTACCAAAACAGTTAGACAGAGAGACGTTTCCTTAGTGGAAATAGTGTTTCCTTTACCGATCCGCTACTTAAGTATGCCTTAGCGTGCAAGGATTATATTTGGTGCTATAAATCTATAGCTCTAAGGTGGTGTTTATGTACGATTATTTTGCTTTAAGCCCCCGTACAGTTTTTTGTTTTCTTCCGATTGTAAGTTTTTTTATGTAATAAAAGTGCGAGTCGGACTCGCCACTAAGGGTTTCGTACAAATCTATAGGTATATTGTAGGATGTAACTAAAAAAATATGCTTTTCGCAATTTTTCCTATCTGTGGTAAAATATTACCGTACCAAATTTCAAGATTCTGAGTTCACGGGAATTATCCTGTAGGTTTTGATTCCCTTGCGTGTGCCGAAAATTTTCAGCATAAAAGGTTGTATCTTTTGGGTGCGTTGTCTTAGAAGTTTGATTTTTAACAACTCTAAGTGGCAGAAGACCTGAGTATTTAATATGAATTTCAGCTTGACTTGATATCTCCACGCGTTCCTGAGATAAAGGGTCTTGACATACAGACAGACGGACAACCAAGTAAACCTATAAGAGTTCCGTTTTCCTTTCGAGGTACGGAACCCTAAAAACGGCTGCTAGTGCAATTTCAACCATAATTAAATAAGTTTAGAACATAAAATGAAAACACTATTTAATAAGAATGTACATACAAGTTGTCAGCATAAAGAATTACTAGTTTTTGAATAAACCCGGAACTTTGAAAATCTTTAGCTGATTTAGATGGTATATAGGATTATCACTAATAACTTAAAACCTACTTGAAATAAAACAGTAAAGTTACTATTTCTTTAGTAAACTTATAGTGGGCTAAAATTGGCAGCAAACCTTTTGTTTTAAACATAGAGTTTGCTGGCTTACTGTTTTAGCTTGTGAAGTTTAAATTAAATGTCAACATTGTCTAAGATCTCAATATGTTCATGTATTATGTAGACCCTCGCATTTTTGGGCCTAGTCGTTAAACAGTAGGGTTATGTACTGTTCGAGTAATGTTTTCTTATTTTAGAAGATTGTCAAAGGGTCTAGGGTTTGGGTTCAAATATATATGACTTTAGGGTCACAATCTTTGAATCGTACTGCATGTGCTGTTAAAATAACATCATACTGTTGAATCAACAGAATTGCAAAATGTTGTGTTGAAATTTCCAAATCTATTCCTTCAAAGATTTAGGAAATTTAGACATTACTAATTCGTAATGAAAATGTTATGGTAACTTATTCCATTGTACACATGAAAGACAATTCAGTTCTATTAATCATGGTGGTAGTGAATATAGAGTAGTAGAGATTTTAATGAATGAGGTGTCAAAATATTCGTATTAATAGCCTGAGTACACAGAAAATATTTGAACTTTATCAAAAGTTTTTACTACGAGCGCCAGGGAAGGTTTGAAAAAATAAACTCATGGCTTATGTCTTCTGTAAATTCTTTTTGTATAGTTAGAAAATAAGATGATGATAAAAATATTATGGGCAATCATAATGCTTCTAAAAGTTGTAAATTAATTTTACATGAACAGTTTATAAAAGATAGATCAAAGAGAAATAGAAAAGTTAGTTCATGAAACTCACAAAGGAATAAAATTAATTTTCCCTTTGTAGATTTACAAAGTATAACAGAAGAAAATTATTTATTTTATTTACGTTTGACCAATTTCTTTTTTCTGATTTTGTTACTTTTACTTTCTGTAAATTAAAATAATAAGGACCTCACATATTTCACTCACGGCCTTATGATTGCATACCAGGCAGGACCTGTAGAGGTAACTAGACAGCGTGTAAACATATTTATATTTTGGTCACACATACATCTAATAAATTACACCCTGACACAGAACAAAATGTGAATTACTCTCTCCTTACAATTACTACTAGTGGGATTAGACCTCGTGGCTAGTGCCGTTCTAGACCGAATCGACAAGATCGAATCGATCGAATATATGCTGCATCGTAAGTTTTCATGTACGCACATGTGTATTGTCATGAAAGCTATCTCTAATTTTTGTAAAAATATGTATACGGAAAAAAACTGTCAAAAAAAAAACATAACAATTACTCAATTTCACTAAACCGAGAAAAAAATAGGCAAAATCAGAGACGATGATCACAAAGAAGAAAAATTACACCACGACGGTACCGTATAATATCTGACGTCTCCTTTCCTCAAATGCGAAGTAAGAATCTGTACCAAAAGTCTTGTAATTTAATAATTCTTCATCCGACTCAGTTTATGACTTCAGGGAGTCAGTACAACTTTACGATTACACTCAACAACTTATTATTCCGATCCTGTCCTGCACGAGTGTTTGATTTATTTATTTGAATATGTTCCGAATCTTTAGTTTTTATTTGCAATTCAAAGTGGACAAGTTTGTTCCGCTGCTTTTTATGTGGTTTAATATGTATGTGGTCTGATTAAGTTCCGGCTGTGTTTTGGAAACTTAATATATTGTGGGTTTATTTATTCCGTCCGCGTGGAAAGGGTTTGCAGCGAGGAATTTCTCATTTGATTACATGTGTGATGTTAATTTTCTTAGGCAATATTTTATTTATACTTGGCTTGTATGAATTCGGTCTGTAAAACGTAATATAACGAGGGATAAATAAAGTTAATAGTCATTGTCTTATAATATTCATTATAGAAACTATAATTTACAGTAACTTAAAATTCACATCACAGATTTGTTTTCATAACCTTCTTGTTAGATTCTTGTTTATATTTTATTTTAAAAGACAGTTTTATATTTGAAATTAGTTGTATATTCATCTCATATTTTAATTGTGACATTGTTCTATACATTGATTAGTTAGTGGTTCTAGCTTGTATACAATTTAATTTTACTTGCTAAAGCCATAACGATGTAAAATATTGACAATATATTTATGTGTGTGTTATGACACGCTTTGTACCTACCTGTTTCATACACATAAATAATTTAAATCAACTAATGATAATAGCATGTTAAAAACGTTGAAGTATTCGTACATATCTTGGTTATGATATAATAATAATAATAATAAAGCCTTTTGTTCAGACAACAGATTTACAATTTGTTTCTTAAACTAATTCACTATAATATATGTTTTTTTTTTCCATTTTACATTTCACGTATTTGATGCTTCTTTACTTTCTGTAAGTCCGTTTGCCAGTTGGCAAAGGCCTCCTCCAACCTACTCCATTCTGATCTCTCTCTGGCTACTCTACTCCATGTCATGCCTGCAACCTTCCTGATGTCATCGTCCCATCTTTTTTGTTGTCTGCCTCTTTTCCTTTTACCTTCCCTTGGGTACCAATGTGTAATAAATTTGCTCCATTTGTCCTTTCCTCTGGCCATTTGTCCCGACCACTTCCATTTTAGCCTTTTAATTTTTAGGGTTACGTCCTGTGTCTTGGTTATGATACATAGTAAAATATATTTGGTACCTACTCCTGTAGTTTTCTTAACGCTATATTGTTTGTTATATTACTTTAAACATGTATGTTCTCTTGTTACAGGAAATCGCAGCGATCCTTATCAGTTTCGACAAACACAGCGAATGGCAGTCCAAAGAAGTCAAAATACGGTGAGTAGATAAAAATAAGTTTAGATTAATTACTTACGTCTAGATTGAGTTACACTGTCACATCTGTCACACTTTAAAACAAACAAAATTGTGGCATGCGAGTGTGCGTGTTATACAATATTAAATGAAAATGATCTTAGTGGCTAATAGATGGACTTTACAAGGTTTTATTTTTAGTTTCACCTATGTAGATGTTTGTCTGTAATCAAATCTTGCAAGTTAAATTTGATCCACTTTCCTATTTCCGATTGAGCTGAAATTTGAAATATGCCTTTAGTGCAGATGACAATGCAATTATATATAATCAGTATTATTATTAATCCAAAATGGCCGCCGTAACAAAATGGGGTTCAAATATTTCTGACCAATCCACCTAATATAAGTATCAAATGAAAGGACAAAAAGCTTGTTTTCAGGCAAATAAATAAACTCTTCAACTTTATATCCTAGTATTAGTAGTATAGATGAATAAATCGATTGACTGCAAGGTCAACGTCTCTCAATTTTTTTTTTACATATATTATAGAAGGTAACCCGAGTGATGACGAATTAAAAATACGGTATATCACCACTCCTACTCACCTCATGAGTATCGTAAGAGGTGATTTAGGGAAAATCTACGCAGGACATCATCGCTGTGAAAACTTGAAATAAATACTATACCAACCCTGGTCTGGCCAGCGTGATATAGTAGGCCAAAACCTCTCTTTGCTAAGGAGATACCTATGTCCAGTAGTGGACTATTTAAAGCGGGTGCTTATGATAGAGAGCAAACTAGATAACTTGAGTAAGTAACTACCACTATTAAGAGACATCTGTAATCTGAATGACTGCCTCGGTAGTGTACTGGTAGCGTATGCGACTGCTAAGCTTGAGGTCTCGGGTTCGATTCCCGGGTCGGACCAAATGTTTGTATGATCTGCAAATATTTGTTTCGGAGTTTGGGTGTTTTCTATGTATAATATGTATGTATTTACAAAAAAAAAGTATATAAGTATTTATATCAGTTGTCTAGTACCCATAACACAAGCTCTGCTTAGCTTGGGACTAGATGGCGTTGTGTGTTAGATGTCCGGAATATTTATTATTATTATTATATCTTCTGCAACTCAACAAAGTGTAGGTCTACACCATTTTTTAGCGAGGCATAATTTCTCTTCAACCGGTTTTTGTATACCAAATTATAGATCAACCACGTTGAAATATTTGCTCTAAATTTGTTCTATACAATACAAAATGTATAAAGTGAATATGAAAATTTCTAACCTTAATATAGCTTGATGTAATTTTGCACAGGTAAATATTACCACGTAATATTTTGGGAGCTGAAGTCAAAATTCTTTAAAGGTAACTTTGTTACGAGCTCTTAAAAGGAAACCTTACTTGGCTCAAAAAGGAATGTACTCAGATACGGGGTTGAAAATCTTTGAAAATTAAAATGTTCTATCCATTCGATGCTAGGAAAAAGATCATTATATCATGATTGCTATAGAAATATATAGTAATAATATTGCTTAATAGTTTTAGTTGTCTAGGTTTAGTTAAAGTTTCACTCAATTATGGGTTCTAAAGCATAAAATAGATATAGCAAGCAAGTAGACATATCCATTCATCTAAAAGGTATTGCTCAAAATAGGATTTTCAACTTCTGACATTGTGATTGAATGATACCCCTGGTTCATAATGCATCGCGAAGTATTTTGATAACATCAATTTAGACTTTTAAAATTATTATAAATTTAGTTCTTCATGACCGAGAGGGTTTAAAAAATGAAATCTTTAGTGTATTTTTAGTTAATTTTTACATTAAGAACAATTTCTTATAATAGAATAATATCCACATATCATTTTTAGACTGTAACCGCTTCAATAAAGGGTATGAATATAATTATAGGTGTCATACACAGAGTTAAAACATTAATCGGAGCGATAGTGACTCAACCTGTATTGTAGCTAGTCTGAAAATTGTATTTACCTTTGTGAATGAGAGAAATAAATAAACTATTATAATTAAAAATGATGATTATAATAACGATTATTTCTTGAATGCATTTGAATGTCATTTCATGTGAAAAATACTCTCACTCTCTCACTCAATTCTGCTTATGCTTTCCATCAGGCAGAGTAGAGTCATTTTGGCAGCACCATATATATATAAAAAAAACATATTATTATATTATGCATGGTGACTTAACCATTCATAAACACTTCTACTTCCAAACCACAATACATTTCCGTATCACGCTGTACATATACTGTAACAAACATAAACCCTTAAAGTATAATAGCAGAGGGTAGGCGGACATATTTTTATTGAATGGAAGCCATAAAAGCCACCTGATGGTGAACAGTCATCGTAACTCATCGATAATGTGCATTTCAGCACTTTAAAGAGGTCCCTGATGCATTGCGTTGCTGAAACCGACTACGTTCCAATTCAATGGTTTTGAATTACTATATGTCTTTAGTTTTCTGATTAAGGTATAATTTTAGTATTAGTGTGTTTTAAAAGTATTCAGGTTTTTGCATTTGATTTTCTTAACATATTTTTCATGAGCAACATAACGTTATATTTTTAAATATGGATCGCAACGCAAATTTTTATATTTAAAATGTATTACTTCGTTGGTTTCGGCGCCATCTATGACTGAGGTCAAGTGTATTGTAGGACTATAGTTGATGCATCGGCCTTATGAAACATGTCAAATTATTAAAAAAACATTTTAAATTAGATTCAGTCACTAAAGCTTTAATTTTATAAAAACTTTATTTAAATTCTTATAAGACTGTCCGACCAAGTTTGAAGACAATTCTAGTTCAACCTTTTTAAAACTTAAATTGCAAACTAAATGTAGAATTGTAAACGAAAAAATAGTCGAAGCAAACGAATTAGAGTATCAGTGGAATAACGCGACCGTTACTTTTATACTTTAGTCTGTGACGGTACCTAATTTGGCGCCCAACGAGGGACCAGTTCCAACTTGTAACAACTTTAAGCAAATTAAAAGTTGGTTCTTGACTACTGGTAGGTTTGTGTGCGTTGTTGAAATATTAACTCTTTATGGGTGCGCAGTGTATAAGGGAGTTGTGGTGCGGTCGGCAGATCCGTGTCGTAACATAAAAAATTAATAATGGTCTTGATACTGCCAAGTTTTTTACGTGATCAAGTTTAGTTAGGTTATTTAAGACTGCAATAAGATTTCTTACATTTTTTGTTCGCAGTTTTGTTGGAGTTAGATATTGGAAAGTAAATTTAACTTGTGCACACGCTAGGTGCTATTACTAAAAATATTTCTTGATTGTACTTACAACAACGATTTAAAATAAAGTTTGTGACAAACGAGAACTTTTATTTGCATGAAATTTCTTAATTAGTTTATCTAAGTATACGAACCGATATTTAAACTTTAGTTTAAGAATTAAATATAATTAATATTTAAAATGGATATAAGGTTTTATACATTCAAAAGAAGTGACTGTCTAGTTTAGGATATGTCAGGAAACCATTGCAGCTACCGTACGTTTCAGCGAAACAAGTTGAGCTTTGCATTTCATATCATGCACACATTATTTGAGTATTATAACAAAATTAAAATTCTCACATAAAAACAAATATAATAATAATATTTTTTAAATATATTTTGATACATTCTAGAATCAAAATCAACTTGTACTTATTCCAGATAATAATAATATATACCGGACATCTAACACACAACGCTATCTAGCCCCAAGCTAAGCAGAGCTTGTGTTATGGGTACTAGACAACTGATATGAATTCATAAATACTTATTTTTGTAAATACATACTTATTATACTCGTACATAGACAACACCCAAACTCCGAAACAAATATTTGTACATGACACAAACACTTGGTCCGACCCAGGATTTGAACCCGAAACCTCAAGCACAGCAGTCGCATTCACTACCACTGCGCCACCGAGGCAGTTAAGGTCAAGGTAGATAAGATCTGCGAACCCGGTCAGGTGTAAAGATAATTAAAATAGTGAAATAAGTACAAGTGATTTTGATTCTAGATGTATTGCAACAAGTTCCATCAGGTGCCGACAATCGAGACTATAATTTACATATGTTAAGTTATATATAGTTACTGCCTCTGTTGGTCTAGTGGTTAGCGTAAGCGACTGCAGATCAAGAGGTCTCGGGTTCAATTCCCGGGTTGGACTGCTGTTGGGTTTTTCCTACAAGAAATTCCTAATAGCAGCCCGGAGTATGGAAGATGGCGGTGTTTCCTGCCCGTGCTTCGGAGAGCACGTTAAGCCATCGGTCCCGGTTGTCATGAATATCTATGGCAATCGTTATTGGGAAGTCAGTGCCCTCAAATATACTGACAACTAGTGCAACCTTCGAATTCAGTTCGCCCTCAGGGTTGCGGAGGTCAGATGCCAGTCGCTCTGTGTAAAAACTGATATTCAGGTAAAACCAGTTGAACTGGTAGCCGACCCCAAATATTGGGAATAATAAAGGCTAGGAAGATGATAAAGTTATATATATTTAGACCCTAAGTAATACCATGTCGTAAACTAATGTTAAATTAAAAATCTGTAATTTCAGTTTAAAAGTTTTCTTTACTGAGGACAATTCAATCTAAACTATAGACAATAACGTGCGATAATCTTGACATGGAGTGATTATGTCAATTGTTGACCAAAGCATTAGCGATCAATGTAACATCAACGTCAAGCAGTGGTTTAGTATTCGTTGTCATACAATCTATGTTTACGTAATTGGTTAGTGATGGCCCATTAATGTGCAATAATGTATCTTATTACTTTACGCCGCCTATATATTTATTGTGTAGCTTGAAGTGTTGTACTTATTACCTTTATAGTTCTTATTTACAAATAGGAAAATGTGATAATATTTAAACATTATAAAACTAAAGAGTTTGTTTGAATGAGGGCGCTTACCTTATGAATAGAATAGAATTGAATTGGTTTGAGTGTAAAAAGAAAACTGTATTGTTACGCTATTATATTATCAATAAAACAGACAATCAGGGATTTTTTTATGGATCTTTTTTTTCTATTTGGAGAGACGCAGGCAAAGTTTATATATAAATAGATGTAGTAGGGCCTGATATTTCAATATAAATATGTATTACGAATAATCTAAGTAATTAATTTATCAGATTTTGGCTATGAAACATTGGCCGAAATACTTATCTCGGCAAACTTTCAAGCTTTATAAGTAATCTTAGTATTCTTATACCTGACTGAGTATTAAAATAATTTAAGCTTTTTTAAAAAAAAACCTGATTTGCCAAAGAACTATAAGAAATACGAAGCATGCTGCAATTAAGAAAGATGTTCTATAGAAGGTATAAATCTTATAGGTACCACAGATAGTAGCTAGAAGAAAGCTGGCTAAGAATTCAGTTATGTTGTTGTACAAGAAAACTTCTGAGTGCATGAACTCTTTGAGTTTCCAACTTTCTCGAGGCGTAAGTTCGCAATCTGTCACAAGTTGTACACTCTTGTACATTTTAATACATTGTCTTGTAAAGTTTATAAAAGATAAAAGCACTTTAGCGAACATATGTATTTAACGTATGCATGTATAGTGAGATACAAAAGTGATTTACCATGTACGAACTTTTCTTTATCATTTTCTTTTAGTTTCGAATAGCAGTCAAGAGCGTCAGAGTTGTGTATGTTATGTTAATAATACGTTAGGTCGTTATCGAGCTATAGATATTTTTATAGAGCCATTTTTATAACAAACATCGATTTATGATTGTATGCAGAAGCGCAGAATGAAGAAAGTGATGGATAAAATCCAACATCACAATATCAGTTGATGAAACTTCAATGAGTATAAATACCGCTTAATAAGGTTGTATTCTTTTTGTTCAAGTATCAAGATTAAAGTTCTGCCTAACGATGCAAGGGATTGAGTCTAATCTTAAGTATAGTTTTTCTAATAGTAAACTTCTAAAGTTTACTGATGTAGTTTCAAGTCTAGATTGTTAATATGTTTTAACTGCCAAAATGGTTTTGTAGTAAGTTTTAAGTTTTATTTATTCTAATAGATTATTTCAGTATTATTATTATAGAATAAGACACTAATGGCGGCATCATGTATTTTAAAGCAATAAATCTAACTAGACACTATATTCCCCGAGGCGATGTGTGTGATACGGTCTGTCAAGGCTGTATTAACATATCGCTGTGTTGATAGCAGTCAAAGCATTTTATTGGAGAGGATTAACGGATGGAATTAATAATATGTTGAATCTAAACCGAACAGATTAATAATACACAATGCCTATAACCCAGGAAGGACAGTAGAGATCATAAACACAAGCAAAACAGTAGGAATCTTCGATCTATAGATAGATATGTGAAAAAATGAATTCATATCACTGGTGTGAATTTTCAAGAGTCAATGTTGAAATTATTTTGAAGTGTCGCTTCTACATAAAGAGGTAACAAAACCCAACTTCCCCTTTATCCTTTCTTTAATTTTGGGGCAAGGAGTCTTAAAGGACAATAAAGTACTTATGAGTGGTAGTTGTAATTCAGCGAGCAATAAAAATTACGTATTTAATTTATTAACTAAGTTAGCATTTCCCTTTCAGTCCAGAAAACCAGCAATAAAAACACCCCCAAGAAACTTCAACAATAAACGTTCCAACTTTAAACAGCTATATTTTGAATCTCAACACCCAAGGTTAAAAATGTACACCCAATGAATTATTAAAAACTTGACTTTGCCAATCGAAACTTAAGCAAAACTGCGATTATTCTAAACTTGCAAATTATACTTGTACCATGAACACACTATAGTTAAAGTACTGTCGTAAATCGCGGACGTTACGACTGCCATAAAGTTGGGCCACGAAACAAGCTGTAACTGCTATCGGCACGATACTTAATAGTTTTTATTTGAGAATTAATAACTAAGTACCGGGTATTAATAATGGCTGGATTTATGGTCGTGCTCGATGTAAGTTGTGGCGCTTGGGACCAGGATTGGGGACTGTTTTTCTGGGTCAGTATTGTCTGATTTCATAATCCAATATCTACAGGGTGACTTTTACATTTACGCTGTTGCAAAATATTTCATAAAATATTTAAACAACCTGTTACTGATTTAAAAGTGTCAAAACTTTAATTCTTTTTTAAAAGAATACGTCAGTAGTTTAATTGACATAGCTATTTAAAATAAGTACAATTTGTGTGACCTGACAAAAAAAAATTGGCACAGGGTACATAAGTCATACCTTTTTTACACAAAAACGTGTTATTTATCTTTCGTTGTTTTCATTTACATAGGTGTCTTAATCCTGTATTATAAATGAGTAAAGTTTATTTACCAACGTTTCTATGGATGGGATTATCTGTGACCACAATCCGCGTAACAAACCGAGCGAAATAATACTAATTATTATTTACATCAAGAAGTGCAAGTAGGTAAGACTCTTTTATTAAACAAGAAAAAGTTTAAAGAACTATAACCCGATTACATAAAAACTTTTCATAAATGGGCTATTATAACGAATCTATTAACACCTCGTTCAATTAAAGTGGTTCAGTAGTTTAGGTCCTACGGTGGTCCAAACAAATATACATAGACTGTCAAAACTATAACGGGTAGTCGGGTAAGAAATATATTGTGGTAACAGATCTTTATCTACATTATTGGCTTACGGTAAGTCTAAATTCTTGGAAATTTATATATTACTTCGTTATCTATCTATACTTTAATATAATATTATAAAGAGGAAAACTTTGTTTGTAATGAATAGGCTCAAAAACTACTGGACCGATTTAAAAAATTCTTTCACCATTCGAAAGCTACAATATCCACGAGTAACATAGGCTATATTTTATTTTGGAAAAAATAGGGTTCCGTAAGATATTTGGGTTTTTCGGACACAGGGTGTAAAAATCAACCAGAAAAGTTACTTATTTTGCGAAAATTTTCATGCTACGGGCTATATAAGACGCAAACGAGGTTGCGTGGGTCAGCTAGTTAGTTAATAAAATTAATCTATGTACACATGCATATTAGGATTTGCAAAGGACGTTAACAATATTTCTTTTAAGTGAAAACAACACGTATGTGCTTGAAATATTATTATTCTAGTACGATACAGCTTTTTAACAATTAATGTATTACTTTAGAACTTGGAAGTAATTCAAAAAAGTTTGTATAAAATGTTTTTATTATGAAAAAAAGTATCGTGTCATTGCTTTTAGTTTAAGTTAAACGCACGCGACCAAACTTTAACTATAAACTTACATCAACCTGTATATGTAAAACAAAATACCGTGGGAGAGCTATGCTTCGGCATGAATGGGTCGGCTCGACCGGAGTGATACCACGGCCTCACAGAAAACCGGTGTGAAATAGCGTTTGCGCTGTGTTTCACCGAGTGAGTGAGGATACCGGAGGCCCATACCCCAACCCCTCCCCCCATCTCCTTTCCCATCCCCCAAAAGTCGGCAACGCACTTGTGACGCCTTTGGTGTTGCGGGTGTCCATGGGCGTCGGTAATCGCTTACCATCAGGTGATACGTCTGCTCGTTTGCCAGCTATTCAATAAAAAAAAAAAAAAAAAAAAATTCTGTTGTAGTTATACAAAAAAAGTTGAGCAATTTTACATTGCCTTCGCCAAAAAGTTTTTATAGAAATTCAAATATGGCGGTGGTTTGGATGATTTATTAAAAAGTAGCGGCGTTTGGGAATTTTCGCGGTTGAAAAAACTAAGTTGCTAACTTTGTGACCTAAACGGCTTTGGAAAGAATGTTCCTCGTAAATCTTCTTAACGTATCGCTTTCACAGTATGAATGAATTTGGCGCCACTCGCCTTGAGGATAAGCATTAAAATACGTGTAATGGGAGCTGTGGGGCTATTCCGTATGTTAAAACTGTGATTTAAAGGTTACATACCACTAAATTATCAAATAATATTAATATGGTGCCCTAAATTTAAAGATCTCAATCTAAGTAGAGCTCGTACTAAGGATACTAGGCAATTGATATCAATATACATTTTTTTGTAATTATATACAAATTATACATAGAAAACACCCAAACTCCGAAACAAATATTTGCAAGTGATCCAAACATTTGGTCCAACTTGGGAATTGAATTTGAGATCTCAAGCTTAATAATGTTTAAAGAAACATAACAAAGGCCGCTTATAGATTTTGTCAAACGATTTAGAAAATATTTAAAAACCTACAATCCAAATAAACAAGTTGCTTCAGGAAATTCCTTTCAAAAGTACCTCCTCGTGGTATGAAACTAGTCGAATATTTCCGAATGATATATTTACAATCAAACAAAGCTTTAATAAATATAACTATCACTGTAATATTGTATTTTAGAAGAGAAGGAAAACTTAAAACAAATCTAAACCCAAATCATTTGGCCAGCGCGGCGTGATCTAGTAGGCCAAGACATGTTTCTACGGAGATACGGCTAATTTGGTGACGATGAAATAATACAGTAAAACCTAAAACTCTTAAATGCCCCAAGGCTAGTAAACCACTGCTAGCTCATGTTAAAAACAAGTGCTATTTAAATTTTGACCAAGCAAAATTAACCTCTAATTTCACTCATTACAGTACATCATCCTAAACACGAGTAAATAACATTCAAAACGAATCACCGTACCTAATTAACATGACCGGTGTAATTCTCGATTAAATCACTCGATTCGCGAACCGATTCGATTTATCGCAGCGATTAGCTTGATCGAGACGGAATACTCGTATTAGTGCTGACGGATCGTCAGAGGCGATTTGGCGAGTGTGTGAAGTTCTCGATTGCGATCGTCTGGCCGTTTATCTCGAGTTAACTGGTGATTTTATTGAGTAATCGAGGTTTTATGCCTGATTGAGCGAGTGTAGTTTGTAGAAGAAAAGATTGTTGATGAGATGTTTCTGGGAACGAAATTAGCTGTTTGTTATGGTCATATTAATATTACGGATTGTATTGCACTATTATTTAGTTAAAAACTAATTTATATCATGAATCTGAGAATATGAATCGAAATAGGATATATTTTTTAAGAAATATCTATAAAGTACTATGTGTGTTTATGATAATATTGTTCCAAATTCCAATACTGTATGCAATACAACTAAACAAAATTTAAGTATCTATTTGTAACTTCAAATGAAAAAATCAAAAATTTCCATCAAAGTCAATTAAAAAAAAACTTGTGGCACTCGGGGACTGCCGCGGTAAAGCTATTGCATAGCAATTCTTATCAACTTATGTAATTATAATTATTTTATTTTTGCAGTTTTTTTAATATTAATTCAAGTTTTTCTTTGATATTAATTCAAGTTACACTTTTTGAGCGTGGTGACGGATAAAAAAACTTTTTTTTCTTTTATTGAATAAATGAGTAGTTAATATCGTTTAAAATATTTTTATTTTTTATTATCTTACAACATCAACAATAAAATCCGTAATATTTTCACCGATTCGATTTTTTTTTTTTTTTTTTTTTTTTATTTACATTTACATTTACCCTATCAATCTCAATTTCTATACATATATACCAGATACCTACATGTATACTTACAGGGCGCACATGCGATGAGTGTGGCATTATAAATATATGATAGATACCTATACACCTATATACTCGTACTTTCTCACAAACAGCTGCTTACGTATTCGTCCGATTTCGAAGCAGCTCCTCTCGATCCGTGTGAGTTTCGTACAGTCGTACTATATACATACACGTTAAGCGAACGCTCGACCAAGCTACATAGTAGGTGGAGTGGGGGGTGTTAGGTTTTATTTTCGTTACAGAATTTCTTGATTCGGACGCCACGCTCAAAGCCTGCGATAAAAGCTATGTAATAGCTTAAAATTGACTGTCTGTTACGGCTAATCTCAATAATGGCAGGACCAATTATGACGGGACTTGCAATGACAGACAGCTGTAATATAAGAAGTATCTTAGGTTACTTTTTTAACACTAGCTTTACCCCGTTAACCGCAATTGTATTAAAACAATAGTGCGGGCTCAGTTAGTATAATATGAAATTGCACGTTTTTAAATAATTATATTTGTATGTATGCATATTATGTAATAGTTGCGACCTGGTGGAACACATTACTGTTGACACATTGATAGCAGTAGTAGTCACCTAATCACATGTTAGAAGCCCATTTAGGGAAACATAAAATTGTGCATACTTAACTTTTATGGGCGCGTTACTAAAGCTAATGTTTAAAAGTTGCCTAACAGTGTTTTTACTACATGAACCAAGTGACTGGAGTATTTTTTTATTTTATTTTATGGAATAGCGGGCATATTAGCAGACGTATTGCCTGATAGTAAGCGATTACCGCCACCCATGGACAATATATTTTCGGGTTCGATTCCCGGATTGGACCAAATGTTTGTGATCTGCAAATATTTGTTTCGGAGTTTAGGTGTGTGGGGGGAACGGGTATAATGTTCCACCCAACACAAAGGGAGGATCCTCCGACCAGGCGAGGTGATCATGCCTGGCGGGCTACTGCCCAACAGTTGATGTTGGGATGTTGTATATATGATAATCGGCGCGGGAACTTTATTTGCACGATTCAGGATTGGTAGTTACTCCGTGTAGTGTAGTTTGTAGGTACAGTGCGTTACTTCGTAGTTCAGTGTATCTTCGGTAGATGGCGCTGTATGTGGAGGTCGCCACATCACTCCCCTCCAAGACTGGAGGTCGATATATGTTGAGTCAGCTGTCTGTGCTCTGATGCGGAGCTTGCCAGTGCCAGGAGTGAGTAGTTCCAGTGAGTCGGAACTGAATGCCGCAAGTTCCAGTGAGTCGGAACTGAATGCCGCTAGTCCCAGTGAGTCGGGGCTGAAGTCCGCTGATCCCAGTGAGTCGGGATCGCATGCGGTGCGCGGTGCTGCGGTGAGGTCCCCAGTGAGTCGGGGCGATTGCTGCGTAGTGGCTGGCTGCTGCGTAGACGGGAGAGAGATGCTCTGCTTACATAGACCGTAGGTGCAGTGTGCTGTACCTAGACGCTGTAGAGGCCGTAGGGGTAACCAGGCTGGAGCGGTCGCGTCCTGCGTGTGGTGTATCCCTGTTGAGGCCGAGGTTGCTGGCTGGCTTGAGACTTGCTGTGGGAGTGAATATGATGATGGCGGATCTGCATCCTTGAAGGCTGTTTCCAATCACGTCGGGGTCACCACTGTGGGGGAACGGGTATAATGTTCCACCCAACACAAAGGGAGGATCCTCCGACCAGGCGAGGTGATCATGCCTGGCGGGCTACTGCCCAACAGTTGATGTTGGGATGTTGTATATATGATAATCGGCGCGAGAACTTTATTTGCGCGATTCAGGATTGGTAGTTACTCCGTGTAGTGTAGTTTGTAGGTACAGTGCGTTACTTCGTAGTTCAGTATATCTTCGGTAGATGGCGCTGTATGTGGAGGTCGCCACAGGTGTTTTCAATGTATATATTAAAAAAAAAAAATTATATCCGTTGTCTACCATACCATTGTACCATAGTGTCCAGCTCTGTTTAGTTTAACTAAAGGGGGTTTTGTGCTAAATACCCGATATTATTATTATTACTATAAACCAATTAAAAATTTATATCCTTAATATTGCATAATTCCAAGAAATATTTTATGTTTAACTAATTTATTTCAAACTCACATTTCCATTAAAAAGTTTTACTCAATTTTCTAAATCAAAGCAAGTTTTTTTTCAAAATAACGCAATATACGAATCCATCACAGCATCCAACTTTATGAGTTGGAAACGGTATAAATCGCAGTTTGCATTAGTCAGTCGGTTGTTTTAATTGAGAACGGTTCAATCCGCCATTCTGATTGCGACCGTCAACGCCATTTGCTTTTATAATTTTGACACACTTTCAATACTCGATAACGATATCTGTCAATTAAAATATCGATTGCTATGGAGAAAAGCGTCATTGTTCCACCTTTAGTTTATGTCAAATAAAGAATTGTATCAAAAGTCATAATTTTTCGTCTCGTTATATACTTTTTGATCATTTTTTGTTTTTTCGGAAGACGGTCCCTATTTCATGTCATCCACATTTTATATATTTTTATAATTAATTTCATCACGACGACCACTCAAAGACTCGAAGACTTATAGTTGAAGACTATAAATACTTGACATTGGCAGAAATACTCGTAGCTGATCCGAGTGATCCGGCTAGTTGCCATTTCATCAAAAGAAGAAGAAGAAGATATATATTTTCTTATTCATTGAGTGCTCTAAAGAGGTTTATAGCAGATCTAGTTTTAAATCAAACCTACTCTATTGCAAAGGTTTGTCCCCACAAAATTTGACCCTACATTACACCATACAGTATAAAATTTTATGACATCTTTTATAGTAGCATTATTAACGTTATAACATAACCATAAAAGTAATACATAGGAGAAAATATCCTCACTGTCTTTTTATGAGATAGTTTATATTATCAGTTTGTTATGTACTTATATAATTTCTAAGTTTCGTTGCGATTTGTAGATCGTATTACTCTAAAGAGTTGATGAGATTTAATCTCCTGAGGCAAATTATTTAATGTAATATATTTTTTATTTAAATTTCTTTCTATTCAAAATTGCTTTCGCTTTCTTAATGGTGAGCGGTTATCAGAGCTGATACTGTTAACATTAATTGATGTCTCTTTTGTTTCGTCAATGAAGGAAGTAGAAAGTAAGAAAATTAAAATCGATAATGTTTTATCGATTTTAATTTTCTTACTTTTCATATTTCTAAAAGACATGCTCCTCACATACACTTAACTGCAAAGTTGTTTTATTAAGTTGTACTAATTTTTCTTCAAGGTCTTGTTTTTGTGAGGTTTATCCTCTAAACAAAAATAATTTAAAGTAGTTTGCAAATATATCATATACACACTGACGCCTATATTGCTAAAGGTACAAGCAGGAGCGTTTTGAACTCGTATGTTTTTTTTTTACTGAATAGGGGGCAAACGAGCATACGTATCGCCTGATGGTAAGCGATTACCGCCGCCATTGGACACCCGAGGCGATGTCAAATATATTTCATATTACATCCAGACTTAAAATAAGTTACCGAACCCACTATCTTTTGCTTAGCAGTCAGAGTCACTAACTGCTAGACCAAAAGATCCATCCAAATTGTCTGTGAGATAGGAAAAATAACTTTAAAGTGAGTGAGGTGAGAGCTAAAATAGTGTAGGTATGTGGTGTTTATTATAATCTTTAATGCTGATATATTATTATTACTAATTCGTTTTGTCTGAGATATATAAAAACAGAGTTTTTTTAAAAAAAATTCTGATCCAATGGAAAAACAAATTTTTAGTAGTAAAAGTTAAGCTTGTAGTCAATATATCTAGTTCACACGTGCCAAAACAAAAATTTCGACGATTCAATTTCGTATTCAGCCAACATCCGATTCCCAGGCTACTTGGCAGTGTTAGTATATGTACTGGAATTATTCTTGATATCCCAAATCCGATCACCTTTTGATATCGATTGGCAAGAATATGTTATAATGTATACGTTTTATGAGTAGTTGTTTTTAATATTTATTGAGTTTTGTATGCATGTGAGCACATATTTGTGTGTTTATTTATTAAGCATAAGTAGAACTTAGGTATAAAGCCGTTAATCATAGATGTAAATATGTTATTAGATTAAAATTAGTCAATGAAATCTACTTTTTTATGGAAACGATAAACAGACGATGAAAAAAAGATAGACTATTTTTAAGGTGTCAATATATTTATTGACTACTGTATTAAATTCATTTATAAATCTTAAAGTATAATGGAAAAAAACTGTGAAACTACATTGCTTTTCTTGAAAAATATCTATACGATATTTATATTTAAATTGATTTAATACATTAATACAACAATTTCTGTTATAAAAATGTATTGTATTATATGTTTAAAATAAGCAGAGACGTGAGCACTGATATTCTGAAATATATATATATATATATATATAAATATTTTGCACAATTTACTAAAACTCACACACACACACACACACACATACACATACACATACTACACTACTACACACAAACCTAAATACCTTAGAATTTTGATCTCATATAAGTATTGTTAATTTTTTTTTGTTAAATTAGTGATAATTTTAATTTTAAGTTTGTAAAGAATTTAAGTATCTACCTTAGTATTTCTTCTTTTCTTGTTTTTGGAGGTGCAGCTGCATTTTTTATATTTATTGTTTATTGTTTCTGAATAATTTCTAATTATATTTAATACAATTAAATAAATATTTTGTCGGCCGTAGGGGGGGGCCTGGAGATCTGTGACACAGGCCTAGAGCCTAGTACGGACTCCAGCTCTCACCAAGGAAATGTAGAATCCTTTTAATTTTAATTAGATTAACTGTAACTAAATTGTAACTTTGTGAGAGAAATAAAGATTATTAAAGATTTATTATTAATTGTTACGGTTTATTTAGTTATGAAACAATTGTTAAAATTAAATTTAATATAAGAATAGCTAATAGGCGTGACCTTTTAATATAAATTACATTACAAATGACATTTAGGAATATACAAAAAAATTTAAGAATTGTGTCTTCAAATATTGATATAAAACTAAATGTTAGTATTTATTATTCGTGTAACTTAAGTTATAGTAAATTTCAGTCATTTCTTACCAGATGTCAATATAAGTTAAGAATGTCGGGAAACAATTGAATTAGTACCAACTTAAATCAACACAAGTTTTATCGCTAATCGATTTTAGTCTAGCGGCATCGTTTATACATCCGGGGATTCCCACAAACATTGCACAGCACTAGCCTATAATTTGTAGGGTCATTGAGGGTAGGAGCTGACTGCTGTTTGGCTACGTCACAACCCTAGATCGGGCAGCTTATTTGAGGAGCTTGATTTATGTAGCATTGGAGAGAGCTAGATCGCTTTCTATTACCGATAGTGTTCGAGTTGGATCGAGCTTAGTTTGCACAGAATTGATTTGGTTTGTTTAGATGTTCGCGATGAATTTTAAACGTACTATTTTATTGGTTTAGTTTAAAATGTTACTTACAGATTTGTTTGTGTGTGTATGGATGATTTTGAGTTGTAATTATCTAATACTGCGTTCAAGAGTCAGTTAAAGTATCGAATTTATGTTGTGTGTCGAATATTATGTAAATTAATTGCATCTTTATCGAGAATTGTTGTTTAGAAAGTAAGTTATTGAACATGTTGAATTGTTGTAATATACTCTAAGATATTTTTATGATATTTGTGTCGAACTTTATGGAATTTATGACCCTGTAAAATGTTAGCGGCGGTAATCATACATATAGGGTACTGTATCCCAATTGTTGATTTTTGAATGTTTTTCATAAAATATATATTTTTATGAAAAACATTCAAAAATTTTATTTTTTATTTATTATATATTACAAGATACTCTGATGATAAAGCTCATTTAAGTATATTTATTAATATGACTTAAAGTATATACTATTAACAGTAGTGGGTACTTCTAACAACTCAAATTAATCTGTTTATTGCATTATATTGGTTAACAATATATGCATTCATATAAATAGACTGTAATAGAGAAAATTTAATTTAATATTTGATAACCGATTAAGATTAGACGATGTTAGAATCTCATCTCTGAAAATGTGTTACCCTAATCCCTAGAATGTCGCTATAAGCTGATCAACAAATGGCCTGACAAATTCTAATTGGCGACTCTCACGTTCCTACTTAGAAGGCGAATATATCTGTTAGAGGACAGAGGTTTGGATGTCGCTCAGCCACAATTCATTGCGATCAGATTGCGGTGTTGGGACCCATAAATTTGGTAAACAGCTCTCTAATGGGTGCTGGCTTCTTTGGTTACTTTTCTAATGCATTTTACTCGTTAGTGAGTTTTAGGGACTTTTTAAAGTCGGAATATATTGTGTCGGAGTATATAGTGTGTGTTTGTTAATAGAAAGTCGGTAAATGATGAAACTTGTCTATGTGTGCTTCAAAGTAGTTTCTTAAACTGTGACTCTGTGGGTTTATTTAGGTTAAACATCTTTTTCGTCGAGCCTTTTGGACTAGTGGTTGTTGATCCTGACTGCTGAAACCTAGCATATTTTATTTTGTTATGAGCACAATATTCCGGGCTGTTCAATTTCAAGCTACATAATAACATGTGTAGAATGCTAATAGGATGTCTATTTTTCATGACTAATGATCAAGACTTGTTTCTTGTGCTTTCACAAATAAAAGAGTCAAGGTAATGAACAAATAAAGTAAATACAATTGAAAATATATTAAACGTCTATTTTTCTTTGAAAATAATGTGCTTTTGTGACCGTTATATATTAATAGCTGATCCAGTAAACGTTGTTTTGCAATAAAAATTAAATAAATGCTTAGGGGTTGTTCTATATACCCTTATCATTTAGGAGTATGAAACATAGATGATGGCCGATTCTCAGACCTACCCGATATAGATTATACAGATATATAAATTAGAAGATAAATAGTTTTTGACTACAATTGGAGTGATCTAAAAGATTTTGTTCTGAGTCTGGGATTTTTTTTTAATGTTTGTTTTGTATTTGTGTTTCAACCGCGATACAGGATTTTCTTTTAGTGTAGGAGCTCTTAAAAGAATATTTTAATACTTTGTGTTTGAGTATGAGTGTGTGTGTAAGATGTGTTACTAGTATCTGGTAAATAAAATCTCAATAAAGATTATTAAAATATATAATTTATTGTATCTAAAATACATTATCCTCGAACTTTTATCTATTTCATTGTACTTGAGCACTTCAAAGAAAATTGCTTACAAACAATTACTCAATGAATAATTTTCGTTAAAATCAATTCTTAGAAACTAGATTTAGAAATGTGAAGTTCCAACTAATCTAACAAATTAAACTTTCCATGAATTTCAGTAGCCCTACTTAAATAGGTAAGGTAATCTTTTGAGATATTCCAAAGGAGTCGCGGGAGAAAGGTAGTTAAGTACCGAAGTATAAGTACGTATATATATACGTATATGTTCTTTTATATGTATGTACGTATAAAAAACTAGATACCTACATCTATTCTACACGACATACACAAAAAAGAACGCAATGTGTAAAATCAAAGGCTATTTTAATTACAATTTAAAAAAGATCGTTTAATATTATATAATGATACTTAATTATTAAAGATTTTAAATCTATTCAAATTGAAATTGAAAATCATTTATTCAATTAAGACACTAAGTACTCCTTCTTAAACGCACGCACTTGTAATGTGTCTGGTGTTGCGGGTGCGGGCGGCGGTAATCGCTTACCATCAGGCGATAAGTCTGCTCGTTTGCCCCCTATACAATAAAAAAGTAACATTTGGGAACGTTAAATTGAAGCTATAGTTAAAAAACATAGATCGACACAAACAGACGTAACAGCATGTACTGGATTGTCAAGGTAAATAAAAAGGTGAAAACATCAAAATCTACTGCCTGCTTGTGTCGATCCATTACTTCCAGTTTCCAAAATGCGTTGAACTTTAAGAGAAGAATACTGGCAAAGAAACTCATGGCCACTCTTTTTAACTTTTGTAGGTATATGCTGACACAATATTATATCAGTTTTTTTTTTTTTATATATATTCCGGACATCTAACACTCAACGCCACCTAGTCCCAAGCTAAGCAAAGCTTGTGTTATGGGTACTAGACAACTGATATAAATACTTATATATTTTTTATTTGTAAATACATACATATTATACATAGAAAACACCCAAACTCCGAAACAAATATTTGCAGATCATACAAACATTTGGTCCGACCCGGGAATCGAACCCGAGACCTCAAGCTTAGCAGTTGCATACGCTACCACTACGCCACCGAGGCAGTCAAGTTTAATTAATTTGCTCAAACCACGTTCATTGCCATCCTTCTGTGAGAGCACAGAAGACCAATTAAAAATTACACCATTAGTGCTGTCGTGTTTCGTAGTGTCGAGTGCGAAACTGGAGACCCAATGATGCAGAAGCACCTCAATGGGCCGCCATAGTGTAGGTCATCCTGCTGTATTATTGTATTGTATGCAATGAGTATGGTGATCACTACTCTTGAATTCTGCACATTCTTTCCATTAGGCAGAGTAGTCACTTTGGCAGGCTCAAACATTTTTTTTTTCCTTCATCTTGCAATCGGCTTCACAAGCCTTTAGCAGATTTTTTGAGGAAGATGCAATGGCGGTAGAGATTGTTCCTCCAATGAGAAAACTATCACCTATTAACTAGGGTTTACTAATAAAGTCCCATATGTGTTGCCTTTTCAGCCTTCTACCACTCATCTGTTCACATAACACCGTTGCTAGGCTGTTAGTATGAGCTCCCAGGCGGTCCCTGTATGCTCGTGCTCTGTGTTCCACCTTCTCTTTGACAGTTTTAATTTCTGTGTAGTCATGCAATTCGCAGATTTTAATGAATAAAGGTGCATTGGTTATTCTTTTAAGTGCTTTATTCTGGAACTCATACATATAAAAAAAACGTCGACCATTTTGTCTTAGAAACACAAAGTCGAATTGAAAAGCTTTATTTCATCAGCGAGAAATAGAGTTGTTCTAATAACTTATTATTTAAGAGTAGTTCTTTTATAAATGTAAGTAAAACTGAGCCTTGTTAACAGCATAACTTTCTACTTAGCTAAACATTAATGAATCACTACTTTAACTAGGGTTATTAGACTTACTAGACAGACACCAAGTATTGTAAATAATATATATGTATATAGCAGACAGTACAGTTTTTTAATTTATCTTGCGTGTGTTACATCTAAATTTTCTTTTCTCTTTTCTATGTGTGGATAATTGTAATGATGAAAAGCATAAAGCGGAATCCAAGAGTGGTCACCATACTCATTGCGAATGGAGACAATGCAAAAATGTACCATGATAACCCACACTGCACCAGGGGGTTGAAAAAAATACTTCATTATGTACCTACAAACTTTATCAAACAAAAGACAATGTAAAATTTTTAATTAGGAATAGACACGCGCAACCTTGTTTAAGTCCCATATAAAGATTCGTCGTTTTTTTTTATATACATTTTTCATTGCAGGGTGGTTCCTACTGGGCGTAGCGTGATGTTATATACGAATTATTTGTGTAATTCTAGCTAACCCACGCTACTTGGTGTGCGCGCCTGTTCAATGGAAGAAGTTTGCCTAAATTTGGCCAAATTCGTAAATAAATGGTCCATATAATCTTTTTCTAATTTGAACTAGTAGTTCCTGATATAATTATCTTCAGTCAAACAAACTTTTCAACTTTATATTATTGGTATAAACTTGATTTTTTTAATAGTAAATGTATATTGTTTCTTCCAGTAGTAGTGTAAGATGAAAATTATGTGCACATAATAAATAAATATTTTGGACATCTAAAACACTACGCCGTCTAGTCCCAAGTTAAGCAGAGCTTGTGTTATGGGTACAAGACAACTGATATAAATACATATATAACTTTTTGTAAATACATACATATTATGCATAGAAAACACCCAAACTCCAAAACAAATATTTGCAGATCATACAAACATTTGGTCCGACCCGGGGATCGAACTCGAGACCTCAAGCACAGCAATCGCATAAGCTACCACGGCGCCATCGAGACTGTCAATAATTTTTGGGTTTGTAGAATAACCAACCACTGAACCAATTTTTCTCTTATTTATACAGTCTTATAGTATAGGTGTATATAGCTACTAAAGCTATATTTTTTGGTTTCAGGCAGGTTGCCAAATTCTACATTGTTACTTAAAATACCTTACAAAAGTTCGATTCATGCAATTTGGGTAGTGTAAAACTAGAGCATATTAGACCTATTTTTAGACTTCAGATGTCAATTATGTCGTGTTTCGTTGGTGAGTGCGAGACCGGAGGCTCAATGATGCAGAAGCATCACTAGAGAGCCATGGTGAAGGTCATCATGCTGCATTGTCTGGGTTCGCAAAGAATATGGTAACCACCACTCTTGGATTCTGCTTATGCTTTCTATCATCATCATCCATCAGGCAGAGTAGAGTCATTTTGGCAAGGCGATACATAAACAAAGAAATGAAAGTAAATGATCTACGAATCTACGAGGAATTAAAGCTACACATAGGGTTGGCTTCAGGAGGTATTTAAATATAATAATTAAATAAGTCAATAGGTAATAAAATTTCATTTAAAATAGGTATTTAGTAACTGTCGTAGTTATGGGTAGTAATAGATTACAGGTTATATTCTGATATACAGTACTATAATTCGTCCATGTATGAATCATACTTACTTCAATTTAGATGTTCAATACACTCCTTTAGAAATGATTCTTGTTTAAAAACATAAGCACAATCTCGATTTAGTTAAGTGAATACTCAAAAATTATCAGCCTAGCAAATAATACCGTGGATCAAGTAAAGTCCTACAAATTCACTTAATCTATTAAATTCTGTAGAATATTGATTCTCTTGAAAACTACCACTTATAAGTCCCCTACCGGCTATTACAAAACTTTAGTAGCAATTAATTCAATTCTTGGGCCCACATTAAAATTCCAAACACGTGGAACACTTGCCTGGCGGCAATTAAACCGCTGAGCCAGCACTATTCCTAATTGATTCGAGATAGCGTAGCCTCGGCTTTATTTTTGTGCATTCACTATTTTGTTTTGAGTAAATGGATTATTTCAATCAACTGCTTTAAAGTATACTTGATTGTATATATTTATTATGTAACGGTTATTTATTATTATGCTATTTAAAGCGGAAATGATTTTGCCGTGATAAATTATTTTTCAACAAATAAGTCCACGCACAAGTCGTGAAAAACCGGAACAATTATTTTTATAAAAATATTTTGTCATGTAAATTATTACTCGACATTTGGTTCGTTTTCGTGTTAATTGTAGTGACTTTGTTTTCTTCGCTAACTGTTAATTTTCTAATATTTCTATAAACGATTTTCCTTCGTATGAAATATGGGTTGTTTTAACATAAGTTATTAAGATTGTAACGTCAAACAAATTATAATTTGCCGTAAACAGACGTAGACTTTTTCAATTTTATTAAATATAAATATAAATCTAAAAGTGGTACACTCATAGTACTAGTCCAAGTTATAAATATTTCTGTCATAATAAAGCCGAGGTCATAAACTATTAATAAGATGTATCAGCATTCATAAAATACATTTAATGTTTCATAAAACCGAATCCTTTGCTATTTATCGTAGTACGACGATAAAGTATTGTTATAAATATATATATATATACTATTTATATGAATAACTACACACCACTAATTTGTTTTTCAATATGAATATATTATTTTTTTATGGAATATGGGACAAACCTGCAGACGTATCGCCTGATGGTAAGCGATAACCCATAGATAACCGCAACGCCAGAGGCGTCACAAGTCTGTAACCGGCCTTTTAAAAAGGAGTACACTATTTTCTTGAAGGTTTAAAGGTCGTTTTGTTCCTGGAATACCTCAGGCGACAGTTCATTCTACAGTTTTGTTGTACGAGGCAGAAAGTTCGTCCATCCATCTAAATTATCGGAATGAAGCTGTTGTCCCGTAGGATGATGGCAGAAAAAGGCGGCAGGGATCACTCCCCATAGTCAAAGTAAACTTGTTGGTCACAATAACAACAATAATTAATTTCAAACATTAAAAGAATAAATGTTAGTCAGTAAAGTTTAAGTTTTAGGGTATGCATAATACGCATACCTTAAATGTTAATAACCTGTAGCCTATATATTAAATACATTTTATTTATATATATTAAATCTATTTACAACATCTAATATTATTTATACACATATATTATATATCACATACACAAAATATAAACATTAATACGAACAAGTATATTATTTCAATATTTATATCGTGCATTGGAAACGCTCCGTCGGCCCGCCACCAAAACCTGTTTCGTTGAATTCTTATACAGACTCTGCGCTCGCGCCGCATTCCTCAGTCGATATTTACCTATGTCGCGCGAAGCTCATGTCGCTCATAACACGGTCGGTTGAACGTATTAGTTACGCGTCCAGTTATAATATTGTGATTTATAATATTCGCTTGCTATCACTATCATCTTACTTACTCCTTCATTCTAATTTCTATGTGCTTATTCTTCGTGTGTTGTGTGAACTATTTCTTATGTGTTGCTATGCAAAATAAACTAAATTTATTGTATTACTTGCTTGTGCTTCATTTCATATCACACAGTCACCTCACGAACAACCATAACTGGTGACCCCGAACAGGACGTAAAAATAGTTAAGATGAGTGATAGTAGTGATTCCGCAAAAACAGTTAGTTCAAAACCGGACGCCAACATTACCACGCGGCGCACTCGCAAAGTGCGCGTTTCCACTGACCGCGAGGACAATGTCGTACGAAAACAAAAAATTAAAGTCCCATCGTTTTCACCTGAGGATCCAGAGTTGTGGTTTGCACTTTTGGAAGGTCAATTTGAGAGTCAGGGTATCACGGATGACAATATTAAATTCACAAATGTCACAAATAATTTAGACCTACAATACGCCAAGTCAGTAAAGGACATTATTATTAACCCGCCGTCAAGGAACCGGTATGAGAAAATAAAGACCGAGTTAGTCAAGCGACTTTCTGCTTCTCATGAGAAGAAGGTGAAACAGTTGCTTACTCATGAAGAACTCGGGGACAGGAAACCATCTCAATTTCTCCGACACCTTCAGGACTTGGCCGGGCGTTCTGTACCCGATGACTTTCTCAGATCCATATGGAGCAACCGCCTTCCTCATAATATCCAGACTGTGCTAGCGTCTCAACCCTCCCATTCTTTGGAGCAACTGGCAGACCTAGCAGACCGCATTCAGGAACTGGCAGCGCCGTGTAATGTCGCCGCTGCGTCTAGCAGTGGACATGGATCTTACCAATCGGACGAAATCGCGGAGCTTAAGAAGATGGTGCAGCACCTAACCATGAAGCTGGAAGAGCATACCCGCGTAGCCTGCTGCGCCGCCGACCAATCTAGATCTCGTGAGCTCCGACGCCGATCATCATCACGACAGCGAAGCCGTTCCAGTTCCAGCTACCAGAAGTACCCTATCTGCTGGTACCACGCCAAGTTTGGACCACGGGCTCACAACTGCATTAAGCCCTGTGACTACTCCTCTTCTAAGGCGGTAAACAGCAGGGGCAGTCGCTAATGGCGACTGACGACTGTCCTTCCGCCTCTGGTCGCCTCTTCGTCACCGACCGCAGCAGCAACCTCCGTTTCCTGATAGACACTGGCAGCGATCTTTGTGTTTACCCTCGTTCTGCACTTCGGGAGCGTCGGTCCAAGACGGATTTCCAGCTAAGCGCCGCGAATGGATCGACAATTGAAACTTATGGCTTTATTGAGCTTACTTTAAATTTAGGTTTAAGGCGTAGTTTTTTCTGGCGATTTACTGTGGCCAATGTTACCAAACCAATAATAGGCGTCGATTTTCTGTGCTTTTACAATTTAGCTGTGGATTGCCGCAACCAGCGCTTGATAGACAATACTACTAGCTTGTCAGCTTGTGCTTTTCTCGCTAAAACTAATATTTTTTCTGTAAAGGTTTCGACTGGCGACACGCGTTACCACGACATCTTAAGTAAGTTTCCTGAAATTACACGCCCTTCAGGCACACCGACTTTTCCAAAACACGACACTGTTCATTACATTAAAACTACACCTGGCCCTCCTGTTTCTTGCACCCCCCGAAGACTGGCTCCTGATAAATTAAAAATTCCCAAACGGGAATTTGAGCTCATGCTTAACAACGGTACGGCGCGTCCTTCTGATAGCCCCTGGTCTTCTCCTCTTCACCTGGCGCCTAAGAAGGATAACGGATGGCGGCCTTGTGGCGATTATCGGATGCTTAACGCGCGGACAATACCAGACCGTTACCCGTTGAGACATATACACGATTTTTCCCAAGCTATAACCGGTTGTCAAGTTTTTAGTACCATCGACCTGGTTAAAGCTTATAATCAGGTCGCGGTCTTCGAAGCTGATATACAGAAAACAGCCATCACAACACCATTCGGCTTGTTTGAATTTCCCTTCATGACCTTTGGGCTAAGGAATGCTGGGCAAACATTCCAGCGATTTGTTGACGAGATGACGAGAGGCCTCGACTATGTATATCCATTCTGTGATGATTTTTTAGTATTCTCGAAAGACCACACCCTTCACGAGACCCACCTTCACCAACTTTTCACCCGCATGAAAAAATATGGTATACTTGTTAACACCTCTAAGTGCGTTTTTGGGGCATCTGAAGTATCTTTCTTGGGATATCAAATCTCCGCATCTGGCACCAAACCGCTGGAATCCAAGGTTCAGGCTATAAAGGAGTTCCCAGTCCCCAAGACAGTTCGACAACTCAGACGATTCTTGGGGATGCTCAACTTTTATAGAAGATTTTTACCTCACTCAGCTGCAATACAAGCACCTTTAAACGCCCTTCTGTCTGGTTGCGTCAAGGCATCTCAATCGGTTGACATATCCGGTGAGGCGCTGTTGTCTTTCAACCAGTGTAAGGAGAGCTTAGCTGACGCTGCACTACTCGCTCACCCAGATTGTCAGGCCGAGCTCGCTCTGGTGACAGATGCGTCCGACCTAGCAATGGGTTCAGTTTTGCAGCAATATAAGGATGATATGTGGCAGCCTCTAGCGTTCTTCTCGCGAAAGCTTAGCCCCTCCCAACAAAAATACTCACCATACGACCGTGAACTTTTGGCGATTTACGAAAGCATAAAATACTTTCGGCATATGCTCGAAGCGAGGCATTTTGTAGTTTATACCGACCACAAGCCCCTTATTTATGCTTTCAGTGGAAGGAAAGATAACTGCTCGCCTCGACAGTTTCGCCACCTCGATTATATTTCGCAGTTCACGACCGACATAAGATTCGTTAAGGGTAAGGACAACGTTGTCGCTGACCCTCTGTCACGTGTGGATGAGCTGCAAATGCCAGTCGACTTAGACGTTCTGGCTGCATCTCAAGCCTCGGATGATGAACTGGCTCAACTTTTGAGAGAAGAATCGTCTCTGCAACTGAAAGAGTTGAGCATTCCTAACACCCAAACAAAGCTTTATTGCGACGTCAGCACTGCTTCTCTAAGGCCTTATGTGACGAAACCCTTCAGGAGACAAGTTTTTAATAGTCTTCACAGCCTCAGTCACCCAGGCGCTAATGCGAGCGCTAAACTTGTGGCTGAGCGTTTTGTTTGGCCTGGGATACGCCGAGATTGCCGTGAGTGGACTCGTCAATGTCTGGCTTGCCAACGTGCCAAGGTCCATCGACACACGTCTTCTCCATTGGGCGTATTCGATGTTCCTCGCACTCGATTTACATTTATCCACGTTGACATAATCGGCCCTCTCCCTGTATCACAAGGCTATCGATATTGCTTCACAGCGGTGGATCGTTTTACTCGCTGGCCGGAAGTTATACCTATGGTTGATATCACAGCTGAGACGGTTGGAAAGGCAGTAATATCCTGGATATCCAGATTTGGATGTCCCACGGATATTGTCACCGATCGCGGTCGACAGTTTGAATCGTCACTTTTTCAGTCCCTTGAAAGAATGATTGGATTCAAACATCGAAAGACAACCGCGTATCATCCAGCCTGTAACGGGCTAGTGGAACGATTCCACCGCCAATTGAAAGCAGCGATAATGTGCCATGCCGATAGCAATTGGGTTGATGCTTTACCCTTGGTAATGTTAGGCATAAGGAGCGCTTTTAAGGATGACTTAAAATCGTCACCGGCCGAGTTAGTGTATGGAGAGCCGTTACGTTTACCTGGTGAATTTTTCCAGGCAACGGCTCCTGTAAATACCGATATATCGGACTTCACTACGCGTTTGTGGCATTTCACTTCGAAAATACGACCTGTACCAGCTGCACGTCACAGTAAAGACAAAATTTTCGTACACAGAGATCTGAAGACATCCAGCCATGTATTTTTAAGGACCGATGCATTACGAGCTTCTTTACAGCCACCCTACACTGGCCCTTATAAAGTCGTGGAACGAGGTGACAAAACCTTTAAAATTCTAGTGAAAGGGAAAATTGTCACGGTATCCATAGACCGCCTCAAACCAGCCTATACACTGGTTAATCCATCTCCCGATCCTATTTCCACTACAACTCCTGCTTTAAGGCCCGATCCTAGTTCCCTGCCAGATCCTGTTCCCTCAGGACCTAATTCTCCAACTCAGGATTTCCGAAGAACACGTTTGGGTCGTAAAGTCCGCTTCCCTGATTTTTACCGCCCGTCGTGACGGTCTTGGGGGGGAGTGATGTAGCCTATATATTAAATACATTTTATTTATATATATTAAATCTATTTACAACATCTAATATTATTTATACACATATATTATATATCACATACACAAAATATAAACATTAATACGAACAAGTATATTATTTCAATATTTATATCGTGCATTGGAAACGCTCCGTCGGCCCGCCACCAAAACCTGTTTCGTTGAATTCTTATACAGACTCTGCGCTCGCGCCGCATTCCTCAGTCGATATTTACCTATGTCGCGCGAAGCTCATGTCGCTCATAACACGGTCGGTCGAACGTATTAGTTACGCGTCCAGTTATAATATTGTGATTTATAATATTCGCTTGCTATCACTATCATCTTACTTACTCCTTCATTCTAATTTCTATGTGCTTATTCTTCGTGTGTTGTGTGAACTATTTCTTATGTGTTGCTATGCAAAATAAACTAAATTTATTGTATTACTTGCTTGTGCTTCATTTCATATCACACAGTCACCTCACGAACAACCATAAACCTATAGAATTGTAAAACTAATTTTGCTCTTGGCCACGAAGGAAACCATTTGGAATTTCATAAGTCTTACTCACCCAAAATGATACAGACGAAGAGCAAATGGGTAAAGGTGAAAAAAATAATGCAAATAGTGACGACATATTAGTAATTATTTTGTTACTTTTCATCGAGTGAATGAAGTTATAGGGTTAAAAATAAAGACTGCACGGTTTAAGTGGTCGCCACTCCGCTTCCTACTGCGTCAAATGTTGTGGGCTCAAATCTTACATGGAACAACACTTGTGTTGTTCAAAGTCTGGATGTACTTTGTGTCCCTTTCATGTATGTTTGTAAAATCCCCCGCGACACAGGATGTATATATTTCCAATGCGGGAGTTGTGTTTTTTAATACAAATACGAAAAATTTATAGTAGGACAGGGATTTATTCGCTGAGCTACCAAAAGTTTAGTCGATAGCACGAGTTACTTAAGTATCGCGTACTTCTAAATGTTGCAAGTGTTTTTTTTTTATTGAATAGTGGGCAAACGAACAGACGTATCACCTGATGGTAAGCGATTACCGCCGCCCATGGACACCCGCAACACCAGAGGCGTCACAAGTGCGTTGCCGGCCTTTGAGGGATAGGGACAGGGATGGGGGAGGGGTTGGGGTATAGGCCTCCGGTATCCTCACTCACTCGGTGAAACACAGTGCAAGCACTTTTTCACACCGGTTTTCTGTGAGGCCGTGGTATCACTCCGGTCGAGCCGGCCCATTCATGCTTAAGCGTGGCTCACCCACGGTGAAGGGTCCCTCGGTAGTGGTAGTTACAAAGCGTGAGGTAACTTCTCAATTCATTCGCCTATGTTCAAAAAAATGTAGACGTCCAGTTGATCTACTTTTCAAATGAGGCAAATTTATTATCGTTAGTGGTACAATGTTCGGTTGGCATTTAGCGATGTGCTGAAGATCGATGACGTAATCAGTATGCATTTCACGAGAGAGGCCGCTCTGAGCTCACTAATTGATATCGTCGCAACGGGTGCCAAGCGTTGGGTTTTCGGGCTTCAGAAAACTAAATAGTGTATGTTTGGACTCTAAAACGTCGTATTAGATTTGAAGTAAAACTCTTAATTATGACATGCATATATCCTTACCTTCAATACTACAGGACAAGTTTTTAAAAGAATGTATTTTAAGAGCCTAGCCCAAATGTGCTCAAGTATAGATTTTCCACGATTACTTTTTGTCATTTATATTTATTTTATCTCTTTCTTAGTAAAAGGTCTTCTTAATTAGATGATGATGATAATTTTTATTTTGATATTTATTTTATTTTTATTTTATTTGATATTTACAATCAATTTTTATTTTGAATTTGATTAGTTTGCTGAGTTCACTTCAATGTTTCTTTAAATTTAAGTACAAAAATTATAGGACCTTGTTGCATTGCACTCTGTTAGTTAAGCCCCGGTTAGGTACTAAAGAGTATTAAAGTTTTTTTTCCAAAGTATATTAAATAAACTATTTTCATATCCCTGACCTAGGAGACACAAAAAATCTATACAAAAACCTTGATATAAAATTTTATTTTACGGTGTATTGCTCTGTACACAGAAAAGTAAAAATAGATCTGTTAATTACAAATAATTAAATGAAAATAAATAAAGTTATAAACTTAATTTTGTAAGGGTCTATTAGGTACCGTTACAAGAAGATTAAAAGGGCTGTTGTTCCCGTCGTTAAGATTTTTATGGCAGTTGGTCAGTTATAAATGGCTATTACTTTTGTACAGGAGCCTTTTAACAACTTTGTTTTATGCTGAAGTGGTTGTTCAACAATTAGAAATGGCTGTTTTTTATTTAATGTTGTTATGTAAATGTGAAAACAAAGTTAGATATGTATTGCACTGTTGACCACGGTGCTTTCGCTGTTCTAGTTCTTGTATCAGTCTTATCTAAGTTTATTTGAAATAAGAAACACGGTCTTATCGAAAACACATTATAATTTCTTCTAAGGTTGTCATTGTAAGAAAGTCAGACTCTACGAGGTAACTGTAATGTGTTTTAGTCTTCTCGTAGTTCTTTCTTAACAGCAGTTCATTATAGTGTTGAAGTTTATACTACTAACGTTACGCATCTGACATTCAGATCCAGTCGTCGATTTTTCCACACATATAATATGCAACAAACAGAATAATCTTTAAATTTCATTTTTAGTTAAATTATTATCACTTAGTCTTTTATTTATTTATTTATCTTTACTGTATACAAAAAAAACAAAGCCACAGAAAAGAGGATTTACAAAATTTGTGAATGTAAAATTGTCGGCTTTATCATTGACTGTGATTTCTTCCAGACACAGATAACAAGGACATTAGGAATATAAAACTTTTAGGGTAGTTTACTCATAAGTAACACATTATTACGAGAACATTCCACTTGTAATTGAATTCAAAACTAAAATTCTGTAAAAAAACATAAGTCTTATGGTCGTATGATCGTCATTTTAACAATAAACACTAAACCAACAGGGCCGTTATACGAGTTCATATAATCGTTCTGGACGTGATTACTTTTGCTAAAGAGGCTGCAGATAACAGTTAAAGTGATGAAGTCCTCCTTTATCATTTAGATGCTTTTCATCCGGTAGTTTTAAATCAAAATTCAATGTAAATCATTTGACAAACAAAAATAGAACTCACCACCACATTTCGTAAAACTGGAATTCGCGGCTATAGTATCGTATCAAATGAAATGCTAGTACTAACTTTCCAAACTTGTTTCATTCTATTTCAAAGCTAAAATTAGAACTATTGAAGTGTGTACTCAAATAAAAAAATGAAAAAATAGAGTTCTTTTAGCAATTAGCTCACAATCAAATTTGTATTTGTATCGTGATCACAAAAGGCTAGAAAAAAAGCTAGAAATACATTTTTCATAATTAAATAAGAATCGGAACTGAAAAGTTGAATAATTATACGTTGAATGGAAAAAGTGACTGGCCTAACTAATGGACCTGCTTTGACTAATGATCGTACTACTTAATACAGGAACAAATTGTGAAGTTAAGTTTAGATTTTGAGGCCTGCCCAATCGTTATGCTAATGAGAAAAAAATGACAGACATATTGTTTTATTTGGAAATAAGTTTATCGATTTGCAGCAGAAATGTAACTTGAATTACAAAGAATTGAATTTGATTATTATTTTACTTGAGTTAGTCCTTTAATTTTAAATGTAGACGGTGTTAGGTGCGTGTCTTTGTTTTATGGATTGCAATTTTTTTTTTTAGTTTATGTTAATATTTGTGTTAACACGTGTCTGCTTTAAAATTAACAGTTTTCCACTAAATGCTTATGAAAGAATAAACGGAACTTATATATTTTTTATTATTTAAGCTGTACTGTCTGTTTGTTCCGGCTAATGTATATAACAACTGGACTAATTTTGATGGATGAAATAACTTAACTATTATTAATTTAAAATAGTTTCGCCCCGTGTTGTTGTACTCGTACAAGGTGCAGCTCGTAAGTAATAAACATGTCTATTGATATATTTTACTATGAAATACTTTTTACTAAAGTTTACAATGAAGAATTTGTCTGTACTACTCAGATTTTTTCATTATATAAAGCCAAAGTAACACATATAGATGATGGTATACAAAAGTTTCTTGTTACCCTTTGATTGAAACCAATTAAAGGGTAGAAGGTTGCACTTTTTTTATGGAATAGGGAGCAAACGAGCAGAAGTATCGCCTGATGATAAGCGATTACCGCTTACTTTGATTACCTTGAAAGAATTCTCGCACTTTCCTTTTAAATGTGAGGCAGTTTGTTTCACACCGGTTTTCTGTGAGGCCGTGGTATAACTCCGGTCGAGCCGGCCCATTCATGCAGAAGCGTGGCTCTCCCACGGTAAAGCATTCCTCCGGTATCGTCCCTCATACGGTGTAAAGCACATCTAAGATTTCTTTTACAGCGCGTGGTGAGAGATATGCCTCTCTTAATGTAAATTGTGAAATATGCAACTTTTTCCAACTTATTTTTTTTAATAAGAGTAATGGAAATTATAACTTCGCAATACCAAGATGTCCACTTTTAATTCCATCCCAACCATAATTAATTAATATATTTAACATATTGATTATACCATTTTAATAACAAATTTCAACACATTGAAGTATGTTGTACAAAATTCAGTTTTAATCTAATAAAATCGATAGTAATAATGAATATAAATTATATAATCTTGAGTAACTTTCTCTATTTCTCTATGAATACTAAATCTAGCTAAAAATATTTCAGACTTCAACGTAATTAAATAATGATATTTATAGCTGTTCATTGAATTGAATTGAGTAACTATTCATTTTGAAATACATTATGAATTATAAAGTAATATAAAATATAACTAGTATATGTATATATAGTATATTATATACAGGTTAAAGTAAATACAACAGCTATAAACTCAGCACGTGCACCGTTCAAAACGAATATCAGTACCATTTGTTAAACAACTACCGTCCCTCAGTGCTCAAAGCGATCTAAATTTATCTGAATATTTAATTATAATCACTCACATTTGGTTCAGATACCAAGCTTTAATTTAAATTTCATTTACTTTATAAAATAAATTATAGTCCGTTTCTACCTTATCTAATCATTCCAGGCAAAACTAAATAATGCCATATGAACCCAACCTCACCCTTCGTACGACTAATGTAATTATATACTAGCAAAACTGTAACGATCCGGCAAGATTTTATAGCTGAGTAATTGTTCAATTTTGAGTTTTGAGCGTTGAGCCTATGCAAATTATGAGCAATGAGCAATGATTCGGTGGAAAGTGTATGGTTGTTATTAATTTTATGATTGAGTTATGAGGTTGCAGTTATCGCTTGGACCATTGTATGATGATTAAATACAACTGGATGAACAAACTACAAGTGGATGAAGATCGGATGCTGTAATTGAGAAATACTGTTATTACAATTTTACAGACACTTAATATCATTAAGTGCAAGCGTATTAATTGCAAACTATAAAAAGTATTTTCATGGTAGCTACTCTAAGTAATACTCAGAAATTAAACTATTCGAAGTAAGTAAGTACCAAGGAAGTAAGCACCAAGCGATTAATAGTGATTGATGAAGCCTAATGGCTCATAGAATGAAAAAGAGTCACGATCCTCAAAAGCAAGGGAACGACTAGGAGAGAGAAAGACCCTGGGTAGTTAATTTCACGATTTCTTAAACGTTATTTAAAATCATGGCATGCCGAATTACTTGAAAGCCTATGTGTAACTAGTTTTATTGACTAAATTTATGGAGATGACCAAAATTTAAGATATCAAAATATCAATCAATTCATCGATCAATCTTCAAACCACGCTGATTACAGCACAAAAGGGCTGGCTCGACCGGGGCAGTACTACCCTCGCACAGAAGATGAACGTAAAATGACAACGTCCGTGCTGTCGTGTTTCGTTGGTGAGTGCGAGACCGGAGGCCCAATGATGCAGAAGCATCACTAAAGGCCGCTATGGTGTGGGGCACCATGCTGCGTTGTTGTATTTTCTGCATTCGAAATGAGTATGGTGATCTCCACTCTTGGATTTTTTCTATCAGGCCGAATAGAGTCATTATGGTAGGGTACAACTGCTCTTTGATTTATTTTAAATAATTCGATATATCTTATCTTCGAAATGTGGTTGTTTAACAATAAGGTTCATTTTTATTTTGGTTTAACTGTAGTACGCATACTAAACAAAATATCAAAGTCTACCTCTTGCTTAAAAGTCCTTTGTAATATGTATAAAAAAACAGCTTCATCAAACTCGCCCAATATTTTTCAAAGCGGAAAAGAAACAATAGCAAGTCTTCAACAAGAAAATTGTGCCTCGACTTGTTCACAGAGTTTCATAATTGTAGAACGAACGAACGAAAAAAGTCTATTTCAAAAAAAATCTAATGAACTTTCCAAATCAACCTCCGTTAGGATTTTTTTGCCAAGTACTGTCGGGTTTTCTTTTTCTTTTCTGTCAGTTAT
This sequence comes from Spilarctia lutea, assembly GCA_916048165.1. Taxonomy (NCBI): domain Eukaryota; kingdom Metazoa; phylum Arthropoda; class Insecta; order Lepidoptera; family Erebidae; genus Spilarctia; species Spilarctia lutea. The sequence continues at coordinate 18,392,240 of OU696480.1, read as the reverse complement.
AATTCTACCGATAGTAGCGTGGAAGTGCCGCTTTTTTTTTTAAAGTTAGTGCACTTTTTTTGCATTTGTTAATATCAAATATAGACAGCATTTTTTTCCTTTTTTTGCTTATTATATCATGGAAGTAAATCTGTATGTAGCATATCTTTTTGTTACATATTTCAATTTATTAAATAATTATTTTATTGTCTAGCCCGTTAATCAAATAGTAATCGAACATGACTGCTAAGTTCGAAGTTCGATTACAATGTATAAAAATAATGGCGTGATGAGCACAATCATTTATTTTATGTCTAAGCATAATTATTATTTATGTTTAACACGTATGTATTTATTAATCGAAAATTGTAAGGTACGGAGTATGTTTATCATCAGTCTGATTTTCATAGCGTAGCTTGTGTCTTATTTGGGATCGGGCGAATGTGAGAAGTTTCATATTATTACCATTACAATACGTCGTATTTTGAAATTCTTGTTTGTTTTGTATACTGTTTTACTTTGGACTTACATCACAAGCTTCCTGAATAAGCGATAAAATGCCAGGATGTTATTGTCATGTTTATATCCTTTATTGTGGTAAATATAAAACCCTTCTGTTTTGCATACAAATTTGCTTTACAACCAACAGTTATCAAATTCTGTCATCTGTGGAAATATTCGCCGGTATGTGGGCACATTGCATGTTGTTAGTGTGCAATTAATATTCCAATGTCTTTGTCGAATTGGTGGTGTCAGGCGAGCATTTCAGTTCATGGTAATTGCCTGCTTTTTTTAGTGATTTAAACTTTCTAGATACGAACTTTCTTTTTTTGTAACTTGGCATTATTATGATGGTAAAGTCAAAATCAGCGAGAATGTTCGTCAAAAGTTACTGATCGTGATTACGTATAAAACAAATATTAATAACTTCAGACATCTTATACACGGAGTTGTTTTTTAACCGTTTTCTGTATTTTTTTTTAATGTTTATTACCTCATAATTTCCGACTGGGTGAACCGATTTTGATGTTTTTTCTTTATTTGAAAGGTGGACTACCTTTCAAATAATTCCCGTGTGGTTAGATTTTAATTCGGTCCAGTTCTTGAAGTCATTTGTTTTTTTGTTAAAATTTGTGATTTTAATTAAAGGTATGTGTTATTATTTTGCCAATAATTCAATATATATTGCTCGGTAATTAAATTCTAGACAAACTTATTAGAGTTTCTCCATATTAATATATACGTTTATATTCTGTAAATATTTTAGTTTTGCCTTATTTCTACCACATGAATATAATGCGTAGTGGTAGCGTGTGCGACTACTAAGCTTGAGGTCTCGGGTTCGATTCCCGGGTCGGACCAAATGTTTGTATGATCTGCAAATATTTGTTTCGGAGTTTAAGTTTTTTCTATGTATAATATGTATGTATTTACAAAACAAAAGTATGTAAGTATTTATATCAGTTGTCTAGTACCCATAACACAAGCTAAATTAGCTTGGGACTAGATGGTGTTGTGTGTTGGATTTCCGGATTATTTATTTATTTATTTAGTGTATAGGTGAATAGATGTGACGACACTCAGTAATCATAATTCGTCACCCGTTATGTTTGTCGAGCGAGCGAACGGGTCTCCTGATAATAAGTGATAATCGTCGCTCCTAGACACTTATGATTCAAGTGGAAAAAGTTCATTGCCATAATTTTTTCAAGTGTCTTATATCATTCCAATGTTGCCGGACTATTTATTTTGAAGCATGTTTCTGACACGATCAAAAATCAACTTTTATGCTATTTGCGTCTTCCAGTTCTACTTTTATTTGACGAGCTTATAATTGCAAACACCAGCGTAAACAGTATGACGTACAGTTCGTGCATCAGCGGCATAACTATTCGATTGAGTTATTTATTTGCTATTTAACAACTTGCGAACAATTTATCGCAACTGGCGGTAATTTCCAACGTTTTTAAATTATCGGCCGAAAACGGCAGGAAATTATTCGTAAAGGTTGATTTATAGGCGTTTTTGGCAGCGTCATAGCATGTTGGAATGCAAATCGCATTATAGTTGCTTGGTTTTTATTACCTCATTGGTGAACCAGCTTCATTGTGCAGTCGATGATTAACAAATTATACAGTTCGAAGCAATGTTCTAAAATGTACATCTATATATATATATAAATGTTATGTTGGTTTGTGTACGCTTCAAAAATTCAAAAAGTTCTGCACCGATCGAGCTGAAATTTTAGAATGATATTTAATCCTCATCAAGGATTGTTTTTATCTAATTTTTGCATTAGCCACATATCCGCGACCACGAAAAAAACACGGAAAAATCGACATAAACGCGGGCGGAGCCGCGGGCAGCTAGTAGACTATATTTTTGGTCTTAGGGTCAAGAGTGGTCTTAAAATTATTACCTCTCTAGAATAATATTAACTCTTTGAATCTAAAGCATATGTTTATTTGTTTACTGCAGAAAGAGCACCTTATAGATTCTAGGTGCCTACTAGGAAACTCCAGAAAAGGAGATATTTCCTGGAAAAAACAACAAGTGACCACTAAATTTTAAAGTTTTGTATGATATGATACCTTAAGATGATAACCACAAATTAAAAAAAATATCGATTCTTAAAAAATAGATAAAAAGGAAATAGAATAGGAATATTTCATCTCCACTTCTTATTAAGACAAAAGCACACAATGGCGCTTGATTCCAATTCCAAATATTTAGAGGCAGTGAAAGAACTTAAAAGCTTGCAAAGGGTTAGTGAAAAATTATTTGGAAAATCACAGTTCACGAGCGCTCGTACTCTTAACAAATCTCTTGCGGTTGTAACAGCAGGGATGCCTCTGAACGTCTTTTTTTTATTTTGTCCAGTTGGGAGTCTAGGGTTATGAAAAAGAGTACAGAGTTTATCGCATAAGGTATTGAATCACATCTATAAGCTTCTAGACAGTCAATAGTCCGAATAGCTTACGTTTTGTTATTCCCCACATTTCTTTGTAAATCATAATCAAAAATAAGTTAAGCTGGAGGAGACGGTCTAAACTTAAGGCAATTATTCCTTCCTTCCTCATACGTTGTTTACGTAAGAATGGATACGCGACCCGCAATTAGACATATTTACAAATATGAGTACGACAAAGTAAACTATAGATACATCAATAGTGTAGTAAATATTTTTAAACCAAGGCTCGCTCATTATCGGACACAGTGTGAGTTTGACAAGAATATGAATAAATCTGAAAATAAAACTCAAATTTTCGTTTTAAAGGCAGTATTTCAAATGATTCTATTCGTTATTATCATTTCGCTATTGTATGTTAAGTGTCGTGGAGATAAATATGTAAGACTAGCTGAACCCCGTACTTCAATAACCGCTAGCAACTCCGCGAGGCGAAACTAGTATATTTATAAATTGTAGGCTATGTGTAAGGTATATTATTGTAAAGTTCCATCAAATCCACTCAGTAGTTTTTGCGTGAAAAAGCAATAAACACTTACATACAAATTTTCGCATTTATAATATTAGTAGGATTTACCTGTCTTTAAAATAGCAAAAAATGTTTGTGCCAACCCTAAGTTCCTCTTAGAGCTGCCTATTTGTCTGGTTTACGTTGGTTAAAAACCGTCGCCCGTAATACCCACAGTGGCCCGTTCTCTGGAACGTGTACAAACAAATTCCGGTGTCTTATCCTCGATTAATTAGCACTGTCCATCGTAAACCAGTGTTTATTGTGAATATTTTTATGTTGGAATTACACTACGGGTTTATCTTTGTCAGCAATTTTTTTGGGGGAATAATGAATTGTGTGTGAGAATATTCCAGTAAAAGCAATGATTTATTTTTGTTTTTAAATAGCTTTAAGCCGCGATTACGTCCGCGTCATCCGCGTGCATGTAGATTATCGCGGTAAACAGTGGTCTATGTCCTTCCTAAAAGGCACTTGTGACGCCTCTGGTGTTGCGGGTGTTCATGGGCGGCGGTAATCGCTAACCATCAGACGATAGGTCTGCTCGTTTGCCCCCTATACAAGAAAAAAAAACTCCATTCCAAATTTCATAGGAATCAGTGCAGCGGTTTAGCGGTGAAAGTGTTATACGTAGACAGCTGGTTATTTTCGAACGTATAATAACAGTATGGATTACTAACGAGCTATTGGCGCAGTAAATTAATTAATGTTGATTATTTATGGTTAATATTAATTATGAAATACCAACGTAAATATTTTTAATGGTTTCATATATATGCACCTACATACATACATTATATATTTAACTTTACAACTTACTATAGGTAACTTGACAAGTAAGTGTGTTTTTTATTTTTTATTAAATTATTTTACATAATTTAACCTATTATTTGGAAGTTAAGGTCGATAAATGAATTCTCGTTAGATCGATTTCCACAGAGGATGAATAATTATTACATGAGCACGATTGTTGATTTATTTCTAGGTGGAATTTATCCGTAATAATTATGTATTTAAAACCTATAGCAATCATTATTGGGAATCAACTTCCGAAAAATATTAAGAAGACTAGTTCAACCTTAAAATTAAGTTCGCCCTCAGGGTAGCGAAGATCCGATGCCAGTCGCTCCGTTTACAAACAAATATTTAAGTAAAACCGTTTAAACCCTCAAATATTATTGAGAATAATAAAGGCTAGGAATAAATAATTATGTATTTTTTAATTTAAGGGTATGTTCATTAGTACATTGGTTATCTCAGTACAGGATCTTCCTGATTTGGAATCGTATGATCTAATTCCCATATCTATACTAATAATAAAGCTGGAGAGTTTGTTTGTTTGTTTGAACGCGCTAATCTCAGGAACCGATTTGAAAAATTCTTTCGTTGGATAGTTTATTTATCGAAGAAGGCTATAGGCTATATTTCATCACACTACTACTAATAGAAGCTGAGCACCAATGAAGAATGTTTCAAAAACGGAAGCAAATTTTCACGCTACGGGCAATATAAGACGCAAACGAGGTTGCGTGGGTCACCTAGTGTTGTATATGCGACTAGCCTCTATTTGTCAAATTTAGTACATTTGTGAGTAGTCACTAATGTCATGTAGCTCTAGCATACGCTAATTTCTTTTTAATTCTACCTATATTATTTCAGAATCAAATCAGTTCTAATGAATTCAAGTCATAAATAAGCAACCTAACCCCATCAGATAACAATAAAAAACGATATTTATACCAAAACGCGATCAACGATCTAAATGACATGAACGTTCCTATGCGATCGTTAGCATTATTGACAGATAACTGGGCTACAAAAAAAAATATCGCCAAATTGCAACTAGCATAGATCGTTCAGATTTATGCGTCCTATAACGATTTATTAGTCAGCGCACTCATGAATTTGACGCGAACCTTGTTTTTGTCTCGATATAAACGCATGGCAGTGACGTAACACGCAAAATATGGCCGCGCTCCACGGTCGCAATTTTATTGCTCAAAATAAATAAAATTGCATCAATGGAATCGATTGTCATGTTATGCATAGGGAATACTTTGAAGTAAAAAGACAATACTTTGTTGCTGATTGTGATTCAATCATTACGATTTAAATTCGTCCAAAATAATAGTGTTTGAGAATGAAATTTTCTTAAAAAAAATTGTAATTCTTACTTATTTGTGTTATCAGAAAAATTTCAACAATGTAAAAAATAATTGTATTGATAAACATGAGTGCTGTGTATACTTTCCAAATCAGGGTTAATAGGTTTTTTTATTAAACTGGATAATGTTATTCAAAGAGATGTTTTGTAAATATTACCAACTACTATATAGGTCATGGCTAAAGATTATATAATTTGTATCATACGCACGACTCCGCTTTCTAATACATTTTTATACATCCTATAATATTTTAGTACTGGAAGCCTGAAGTTGTAAAATGTTAAAGACTTCGTATATATATACTTTTATTTATATCTAAACTATTTCAATATCAAATAATTCTCAGTGGCGGACCGAGGAAGTCTCCACAAAAAATAAATAAGCATTTCAAAAATAAACAATTCAATTTTTGTTATGACATCGTACAGATATCTATATCTATATATATCTGTTATGCTTTCACGGCCCAACTGTTGATCTGATTTCAATTGAATTTATCTTGAAGATACTTTGATTCCTGAAGAAGGAAATAGGCTTCTGTTTTCTGCGATAACCGTCATATACGCGGGCAGAATCATAGGCAAAAGCTAGTAACAAATATGCCAATTGGCCGTAAAACGTTTTATGCACGGTAACAGGGAAAGTGGTTACGCTAGATGATGTTTAAGTGTATTTTTGCAGTATTTAAAGTGGTTAGTAAATGGTTTTCGGGTACGGATGGGCTTTTTTTGCAAGCGCATGAAGAGTTTTGCCCTTAATCACCACGCTGGGCAGGCGGGTTGGTGATCGCAGAGCGTAGCTTCTTGCACCGGTGCCGCTGCTGCCCGTTACCGGCCTATTGTATTTAGTTACGCCTGTTCCCTCGTTCGTCATTCAGCATGGTGTGCCGCGTACAGATGAGGTTGGCTGGGAGCGAAAGATTGTGGTTCGCCCCATTACACCTTACGGGTAAATTGATTCTAGAGTAGAGACCGCGTCTTGGCAAACAAAGTATGGGACGTACGAGGGGAATGTGAAAAGCCAAGGATCGAACCAAGTGGCGTGCAATTGTAGAGGCTTATATCCAGCAGTGAACTACGGTGAGCTGATGATTAAAGAGTAGGCTGACAATAAACAAACAGTGGCAGTTTTTATGTAGAATACACAGTCTCTACATACAAACACAAGAAGTAGAAGCAGTAAAGCATATAGTAGAATATACACAAAATTTTCGTCATATATATAACACAAACGTTTGTTCTTAATTATGAAGTGTTTATACAATTTGATTTGAGATATGTTACAATAAATAATCTTGTAGTTTAGTAGGCTTTCATAAAATCTTCTTGTTAATTAATTCATACTTAACATACGTAGGTAATTGCCGGATTTGATTAATAGTGTGTATGCTCGACAATTCACGACAATCTAAGTTGTAAATGATATGTGGAAGCTTTTGTGTTCCTGAAATAAGATGTTAAACAATAATTATATGTTGATATTATATTTAGATTCCAATTTAAATGATTAGACATTCAATGAAATAGTTTTACAAATCAAGTGCTCTAGTTATACAGAACAGTTGTACAATTTCCATGACGAGATTTCAATTCATCCAGAATTAATCAAGCAGTAAAAATCACCTGATGATCGGATCCCGACTATAATTAACAAACTTACCGAGACCAATATAAGTTCGAACTGTGTATGCATTCATTTTCTATTTTATTCTGTTTATTAAAAGTTATCCATTTTTTTGTGGGATTAATTTATAAATTTAGAGACATACTGCCTACACATATTGACAACATGCTGCAATTACACATGGTCATACCTTTTTAAAATGTTTATTATTTAAAAATATGACTGAGTGTAATGCTGAATTAAGAATTAAATAAAAATACCTTAGTAAGGACCGTAGGTAGACCCCCCACGATGTGGATAGAAAACCCGCTGAAGGTTCTGAAAGCTTTAAATGCAGGACGTCATTCGGCTGAAATGTCTATCGCCGGTGGTGTTCCCGGACCAATACGACCTTCAAACCTTCAAGAAAAGAGCGTACTCCTTTCTAAAAGGCCAGCAACGTACTTGTAACGCCTCTGGTGTTGCGGGTGTCCATGGGCGGCGGTAATCGCTTACCATCAGGCTATACGTTTGCCCCATATATAATAAAAAAATAATAATAATGATGATTAAACTTATTTTTATTCTTCGACAGGCCAAAAAGTGGCTCCATGCTGCTGTACAGTCGCAAGAAGGTTCGCTACCGACGCGACGGCTATTGTTGGAAGAAGAGGAAGGATGGGAAGACCACCAGAGAAGATCATATGAAGCTCAAGGTTCAGGGAACAGAGGTGAGTTCTGTTTTATATTATAATAATAATAATTTTTATTGGTATAGACAGTGTTGAATTACATTGAAACCCTGTTTCCTGTGGTAGGTTACAACCTGTGTTACAGGAGTCTTTGTCTTCTCCCTTTATGATACGTCAACTATTGAATCAAAATACAGTAAAGAGTGTGTGGCAGTATGCAATGTGTGTGCCTGTGTACGTATGTACGATTGTAGATGTGACTACGTAGGTATGTGTGTGTTTGTTTGTGTGTGTGTGTGTTCATTGTAAGAGGGTTTCGTTATTTGTGTAGTTTAGTGTAAGTAGCCATGATTTAATTTTAATTATATATTATTAATTGTTATTTACATAGATTTCACTGTTAGACGTTTAAGATTACTGCTTGAGACAATTTTTTTTTTTACATATTAGGATTGGCGGATTACAGCTACTAAATCAAAATATAATCAAATAAGAAAACAGACAGCCAATGACAAACCCCCGCTTATAATATATATAACACAGTATAAAGTTAAAGTGCACAAGACAATACAAGGTAGTATCAACACATATTGTTAAATATATTACAGGCACAGATACAGACACAAATACACCATCATAGCAAACAAATTGTTTACATACATTTTCATTTAATTACTCGGACTCTCATTAATATCCCTAAAGAAGTTAAGGCTTAAACACCTTCTCACTCTTGACACACCATAATTAAATATATCGACATTTAACTATTCACACACAGTATTTAATTTTAAAAGATATAGTGACTTACTTACTTTCTAAAAATCTTTAAGTATTTTTTAAGCTATTGTGATGTCGGTCAGAATTTTATTATAAGCCTTGCTTAAAATTTATAGAATCTTAAAACTTACAATCACGGAACGTTGGGATCTTCAAGCTAGTGGATTCTTAACCCAGTTTTCATCCTAGAGTTACCGTAACTATTAAGATAGCTCTCTAGCCCTAGCAATTTTCTTACTCTCACTTACTCTTTTTTTGTGTCATACAAAAAAGTATCTCATATAAAATCACCTAAGAATTTCAGACTTCTAAGTTGAGTAATGCTAAGCAAGAGCCATATTTTTTTTAGTAAAACCGTTTCTATCGTGGAAAATGTTTCAACCTAAATTAAATTGCAAAAGAAATTGGAGGAAAGTATGCAATCAAGCTACTTTTGACACCGACCTTAATCAATCTAAATCTTTATACAAGTTTTTTCAAAGCTTCTGATATTCTTACATATTAGTATATTTTCTGAAATTCTTCGAGTTAAATTAGAATAACATCGAAGTTCCGCAAAACACAATTAATAAAGTTCACTCGCTAGAAGTGACTTCACCACAACAGAAGTCACGCCAAAAGACAGACAGCGTGAGCGATGGTTCAAAAGGAAATTAAAGAAAGCTAAATTATGGTTCTCTTTTGAAAGGTATTTTGAAACTAGACTTCAAATTTGGCATTTCAAAGCGCTAGATGAATAAAGAGACTTTGGAATCACAAACGGTTTGATACAGAACTAGGTCAACGAGAAAGGCATATCATCGTTAAGTTAATTACTTAATATTTTAAAAGGTGCCGCTTTATATGATAGGTGATTTATATATATGTTCTACAAACAGTTTTTTATTATTAAACCTACTATCGTGACAATCATATAAGCAGTCCAATTTGATATCAACACAAATATTTTTACTTTCTTGCCCCCTTGTTGTGTAATAAAATAAATAAAATTTTGTACATCTATCCCACTGCTATGTTAGAGTGTAAATCACAAGCCATTGAGAATATAAATAAATGAATTCACTCCGGAACATTTACTATTTATTTATTAAATATTCCGGACATCTAACACGACGCCATCTAGTCCCAAGCTAATCAGAGCTTGTGTTATGGGTACTAGACAACTGATATATATACTTTTATACTATTTTTTTGAAAATACATACATATTATACATAGAAAACACCCAAACTCCGAACAAATATTATATTATATCTTTGGTTTAACCTATGAAAATACTATAGACTCAATTGCATCTGTTATTATAATGCAACACACGCTCACAAACGCACTGATACACACATTCACAAACACACACACATACATTATCAAACACATTTATGATTTTGTAATTTTGTTATCGGTTCGAAATAAAGATTTTAATTTTTAATTTTAATCATTACAAATATCAATGAAAGTTGCATTAGGCGAAGCCTATATCGTAGCTGTCGAACAAAGGCAAATTTCAGTATGAAAGTTTATAGCTTTTACAATTTCGAAATGTATCTGATGCAGTTATGAATGAATATATCTAATGTGTGCTTGTGTAGTATGTGTGAGTGTATTGTGTGCTAACGTCGTGAGGTTAAGTGGCCGCTATAAATTACTCCTTTAGGAAACTATCCGCATAAATTATTCAATTTGGTGATAATTCAAGTCACTGATCATTTTATTTATCTTAACCTGAACTTCACAGGTTGTGTTTCAAGTCATATTTATCTGAAATTTAAGTATTTCAATGTTCGTAACGATTGAAAGTATTAAATTTAAATACTTAGAAAAGTAAATGTGCAAATAAATTACAAACTTCTTAAATTAATATAAAAATCAGAAAACCTCTTTTTTTTGTGGAAGCGATTACCGCCGCCCATGGTGTCATAAGTGCGTTACCAGCCTTTTAAGAAGGAGTACGCTCTTTTCTTGAAGATTTGAGGATCGTATAAAACCTAATATCGAACTTTGCTTCTGTATTGAGGTTCGAACCAAGTGGGTCGGACTGGCGTTGACGATGCAACTTTGCCATTACACCGTAGAACTTTAAATATTCCTACTTTATGATTTAAGTCATACTGGGCATTTAAGTCCAAATAGCTAAAAACAACAACCGTCTAAAAAGCAGCTTAATTTACTCCTTATATCATCAGCTATATACCAATGAAAGTCCCGTCAAAATTGGTTCCAGAGATTAGATTAGATGAACAAACAGACAGACAGACTGACGAACAGACTGACAGACAAAAAATTTAAAAAAAATTTTTGGTACATGTACCGTTTATACACGTACATATGCATTTAGTAAAAAGCGGTTATTTTAATATTTCAAACATACGCTCCAATTTTATTTATTTGCATAGATGTATAGATTATTATTTTGCGATGTATGTACAACTTAAAAGAAACAAGATCAGAAGATTATAAAAAGCGGTTTGTAGTGACGACTTCAAAAAGCAAATAAACACAGTACCAACATCTCTGGATAAGTACTATAGCTCAGTGCAAGCTGTAACAGCGAGCGATAAACCTGGTTATTTTAACAATACTCCTGTGGTATGGACCTTTACATTGCATTGCATTGAACTGGGAATTTTGCAACGCATCGTAATGAATGCAAGCTTAAAACGTTTTAGTGGCGTCAGATTTTTTATTTCAAGCAACTGAATAAAATCAAAATTTAATGTAGTACATTTATTTACAAATCTATATTTGTTTAACATGTACATATACTGCTTGAACTAATGATGATGATCAGTAGATCAACTTGCTGGTGTAAAATTTTACGGTAAAGGACATGCCCACATATCTTAGATTTATTAAATATTGTATTATATCAGATAAAATGTTAAAGTATCTATCATTATCAGCTTTTTGTAGGATAGATAATTGATGAACAAAGTGCTTTTACATGTACTATAAATTTATATTTTATACTAGCTGACTTATGCAACTTCGTCTGCTTCTCTTCAAAAGAAATATTTTTTTCCCAATTAGTAAATTGTGATATAAACTATCCTATCTCTCAAGTTGGATCGAACTGCACATGGTTTACGAATTTTATTATAATCGGTTAAGTGGTTTAGGAGTCCATTGAGGACAAACATTGTGACACGAGATTTATATATATTAAGATAATACATAACATGGAAACAAAATCCAATTAATATATTTTATTTCAAATTAACACGATTAGAATCTTAGAAAAAAAACTGCGATAATGTTTTGCTCCATTTATCAAAAATAAAATTCAAGCAGCACTTATATTAAAGCAATTACTTTGCAAGTATTCTTTTATTTCGTACAAAATATATGTAATAGTTCAGTAACAAACAAGAGGTGTTTCTGTTATTCATACGCCAACCTTGGTGGGTGAAAAATGAATATAGCTAAGTAATTACAGTACGGTTTCGTGGGCTGCCCTCAATCGGCTTGAATGTTTCAACTTTTTGTCGGATTATTTCTGTTCGGCGGAAGTTTTCAATTAAGGTAAACATATAACCTTGCTAGATTCAGCACGAGAGGTGGCACTAAATTGCTGCCGTATTATTACTACTGAACAATATAAAAGAAAACTTAGACAGCTTATGTGTTTTTGTCATGTACTTGTGCTATTTAGTTTATAACTTTTATAAAGATAGAAATTCTATAAAATAGAATCTAGCCGTGTAAGCACTTTTAGATTTTGCTAATGCTTTCGATACAGTGGATCACGACTTTCAGCTTAGTATAATCGCTTAAAATGTCTCTAACAGTAATTAATTGGCTCTGCACATATGTTTCAAACTTGTGTAGAAGCTTCCAACATACTTGTATCGATAATTATCTGTTCAATTAGTGCAAAATATTTGCGGGCATAATCCAGGGAAGCGTATTGTCCCCTTTTCCGTCTTGTTACAAAAGGACTCCTTTCTCTAACATGTCTATGCTGATAGTCAAGATATTATCATATATGTATTAATGCATTTCTAAAAGAATATTTGCTTTCAACAATGATGTTGACATGGTTTCCAAAATAACCCATCTGAACATTAAATAATTATGTTTAGCATAATGATTTATAACAAATTCAGAATCTAAAATATCATTTCTAATAAGTAATTAAAAACAGTTAATTAACAGACAAATTATTTACATATTTGAGTACATATATGAAACATTAATAGAAATGGCTGACCGAACATTCAGTAACCACGATATAGCCATAACGGAAGTGGTATCTATAAATCTGATCCATTGACATCAACTGATGAATAAGTAAATGGATCTGAAGCAATTAAAGCGGAACAAGGGCCTATCGCTAATTGCTACAGAACGCGGTCTGTTGTTGACTTTATTTTTTAATTTGTGGCAGTCGTGGTTTGTTCTGAATAAATTTGGTGATGTATTTGATTGATTACGATAATTATTTATCTAAATATATTACATACAGTACTATGTTCTATAAATGCATACTATGGGATATAGAGCAAGGCTTATTTGTGTATGCAAAACTATACGACATTAATTCCAAAAAAAAAACGATTTTGTCTGCATCTTACCGAAGGTATTATCAGTCTCTCCCCCCAATACTGGTTTTCTATGGGGCCATGGTAAAATTCCGGACGAGCTGGCCTATTTTCCTAAGTGATTCAAAGTCGATCAGCTAGTTAAGGATCGATAGGGGTTCTTTATCAGGCTTAAGTTAAAAGCTTAGGTTACAACTATGACCTTAATGTCACACACATAAGAAATGATAGAACACAATGACTAGCTACCTATAGTCATTTGTTATTACAAAATTTGATACAAAAATAAGGCATCTTATTTTAGTTGCCTTTTTTTTGTAAACTATTGTTGCGCCATAACCAGATGAATCTCGTGTCCACTAGAATAATCGAGAACTGTCGAGGACAACGCCATCTAGTGTCGGAAAGCGCGCAACTGTGTGCATTATGACGATTACTCGACGCTAGATGGCGCTACAAGCAGCTCTAGAGTAATCTATTTAGCCTAGAAACTTCGATCGAATGTTTTCGTAGTTTCGAGTAATTTCCACGGCCATATAAAAGCGGAACGTGTTGGCCGTAGGGACAGTATTGTTTCACGATACAGCGGATAAACATCGAAGAGATCTTTAGTGCGACTAACGAGTGATTTAGTGATTTCTTATTGTAAAAAGTGTTCTTAATAAATATTGTGTTATTTTTGGTAATTAATCGAGTACTTTAATTTATTTAATACCCAGCTCGTAACAATTTGGTGTCAGAAGTGAGATTAAAGTATGCCGGTTTTACCAAAGGAAGACACGGAAGGTATCCGAACTAGGAGTCAGCGCCAGCAAGAGGCTGATCAGAGGCGATTTGGAAGTGCACAACTGCCTACATCGGAAGATCAGCAGCCAGCTATGGAAACCACGCCGTCCACATCGGCAGCAGCTCCAGATATCACGGCCCTAATGGCAATGCTCCAAGAGCAGGCCCGCCGCCAGGAGGAGCAGGCCCGCCGCTTGGAAGAGCAGCTGCAGCGGGACAAGGAGGAGCAGGCCCGCCGCCAGGAGGAGCAGGCCCGCCGCCAGGAGGAGCAGGCCCGCCGTCAGGAGGAGCAGGCCCACCGCTTGGAAGAGCAACTGCAGCGGGACAAGGAGGAGCAGGCCCGCCGCCAGGAGGAGCAGGCCCGCCGCCAGGAGGAACAGATGCTCTTGTTAAAAGGCATACATGAGACTTTCGGCAAAGAAATCAAGGTAGTGAAGGATCAGGTTCTTCAACACGAGAATCGTATCACTGAGGCCGAAACTCAAATTGCTGACGTGAAGAAGGCCTTAGGAAACCTTAAAGTTGGAGACGGAGCGGCGACTATAGTAACTGCTGCTCCTTCGGTACGGGGGTTCAAAGTACCGCCGTTTGATGGAACATCTTCGTGGTCAGCCTACAAGATTCAGTTTGAGGCTGTTATGACGGCAAACGGCTGGACAAAGGAACAAGCTATGACCGCGCTCACCTTGGGTCTTCGAGACCAGGCTCTAACCGTCCTCGAAGCCCTCGGTAAGAAGGTAACCTATGAGCAACTGCTGGAGGCATTGGAAGCAAGATATGGTGACGCTCATCTGGAGCACGTGTTTCGTGCACAGCTGAAGGATCGTGCCCAACGCATCGGTGAAAACTTGCAACAGTGGGCTCTGGAAGTTGAGAAACTGGTCCGTAAGGCATACCAGTCTGCACCTGCGCTCGTTGACGGGAATCTGGTGCAAGCTTTTATCGATGGCATCCGTGACCTCGAAGTTAGAGCTGCTGTGAGACTTGGGCACCATGAAACTCTCAAGGACGCTCTGGCCCATGCTTTGGAGGTGGAAGCTGTGAGACAAGACCATCGGTCTCATCGGGTCCGGGAGGTTGTGGCATCACCTCCGCGGGACCGATTTAAGGGGTACAGCCCTAGATGCTACGCCTGTGGTGAAAAAGGTCACCTTCGGTCCAGCTGCCCTAAGCGAAGCATAGGAAGTGAATACGAGCGGTCTCAGGAGAATAGGGCGGTTGATAGTACCCGCCCGACAACAGCAGGGAAACGAGTAAACGCCAGGACTGCGGGGCGGGTGCTGGCTGGTGTTCAAAGAGCCCCAAGGATTTCGATCTCGCAGACTCATGATGGGAACAGCCTGGTCATCAGAGGCGAAATCAACGGAACGTCATGTAAGCTGACGATTGATACGGGAGCTTCTCGCACAGTTGTCAGTTCCCAACTTGCAAATCGGTTCCTGAGAGACATTGCATGTAACCGTGAGCAAATAAACCTAGTAACAGCCACTGGTCAGCGCATACCCGTCCGAGGCGAACAGAAGGTGGAGTTGAAGTTGGGCAACCAAGTTTACCTGCATAACGTCATCGTGGCCGATATAGTTGACGATTGCATCCTTGGCCTAGACTTCATGAAGAACAATTATTGTGAGATCGACATCAACCAAGGTGTAATGAGATGTAGTCAAGAAGAACTGTTCATGGAAGGAGCATCATCAGGAAAAGTGTACAGCTTAAAGAACGTTGTTCTTCCTCCCAGATCAGAAACAATCATGCCAGTTAGTCTCCCTCAGAATTCTGGACGAATGCATCGGTGTGTCCTTATTGAAAGGGTAGATAATGATCTTCCATGGAAGATCGCACGAACTCTAGTAAGTACCACTAACATCTCTGCAGTACGTGTGCTAAATCTTAGTGACAAGCAACATGTGATTCATAAGGGCACACTAATTGGCACTTGCGAAGATGTGGATTGGATGCGTCGATGCCAAGACTTGACTACTTCGAATATTAGCACAGATGCACGAGTCAACGTGTCAACACTGTTAGAAGACTGTCGAGATGTCTTGTCAAGGGAAGAAATTGACAAGGCTAAGAGAATGTTAGTTAGGTACACTGATATTTTCTCTACTAATGACGCTGATATTGGAAAGACTGGTTTGGTTCAACACAAAATAAACACTGGGAGTGAGTTGCCAATTCGTCAGCGACCAAGAAGACTACCAGTAGCACGAGAACAGGAAGTGCAAACCATGATTGATGGAATGGTCAGGGATGGCGTTATAGAGCCTTCATCCAGCCCATGGTGTTCACCTGTAGTGCTTGTAAAGAAAAAGGATGGCAGCATGCGTTTTTGTGTTGACTACCGCCGTCTAAACGACATTACGAAGAAGGACAGCTATCCACTACCTAGAATAGATGACACTCTGGACATGCTAACAGGGGTTAAGTGGTTTAGCACCTTGGATTTAAAAAGTGGATACTGGCAGGTAGAAATTGATCCCAAGGACAAAGAGAAGACTGCATTTTCGACAGGGAAAGGATTGTGGCAGTTCAAAGTAATGCCCTTTGGATTATGTAACGCGCCAGCAACTTTTGAAAGACTAATGGAATCAGTACTCACCGGATTAACTGGAGATGCCTGCCTGGTCTATTTGGATGACATTGTCATTGTAGGCCGTACGTTTGAAGAACATATTCGAAACCTGGAGCGCGTATTATCGAAAATCCGAAGTGCCAACCTAAAGTTAAGTCCTAAGAAGTGTTCATTTTTCAAACGACAGGTTAGTTTTTTAGGATATGTGGTTTCGGAAGAGGGTGTCCAAACAGATCCGCAAAAGATCGCTGCCGTCAAGGATTGGCCAGTTCCAAGAGATAAGACCCAAGTAAGAGCATTTTTGGGCTTGTGCTCCTACTATCGGCGATTTGTGAAAAACTTTGCGGATATTGCCAAACCCCTTCATAAACTTACTGAAGAGAAAAGGCATTTCTGCTGGGATGAAAGTTGTGAAATTGCATTTCGAGAGCTAAAAAGACGTCTATGCAACACACCCATCTTAGGGTATCCAGACACCGAAAATGAATTTATAGTTGACACAGATGCGAGTGATACTGGGCTTGGCGGTGTGTTATCCCAGCGGAAAGGTGATCAAGAGGTTGTTATTGCATATTTCAGTAAATCTTTGTCGAAGCCGGAAAGGAATTACTGCGTCACAAGAAGGGAACTACTGGCCGTAGTGAAGACACTGCAACATTTCAGCAAATATTTGCTTGGGCGTAAATTCCACCTCCGAACTGACCACGCTGCATTAAAGTGGCTCTTACAATTTAAAAATCCTGAAGGACAAGTCGCGAGATGGATTGAGTTATTACAGGAATATGACTTCATGATTGAACATCGCAGTGGAAAGTCTCACGGTAACGCAGACGCACTATCAAGAAGACCTTGCCCTGAAGACTGCAAGCACTGCGCCAAGCAAGAAGTAAAGGAAGCTGTTCCTATAAGGACGATAAAGACGGACCTTAGCAAAGAATGGAAGGAAAGCCTGCAGCAAGCACAGCAAGAGGATGCAGATATCAAACCAATTCTCGAGTGGATTAAAGCTGAGACTCCTAAGCCACACTGGAGCGAAGTTGCATCGCTGAGCTCGACCACGAAGAGTTATTGGGCTCAATGGGATAGTCTAGTCATCCAGGATGGAGTCTTGTGCCGTAAATGGGAAAACGCTCGAGGAGACAGCTGTCACCTGCAAATGGTTGTTCCTAAAGCTAAGATACCAGTGGTCCTGCAGCTCTACCATAACGGATGTTCAGGAGGTCATATGGGAGTTAAGAAGACATTGTTAAAGATAAGGGAAAGATTCTACTGGATTCATTGTCGTGATGATGTTGAGGACTGGTGTCGCAAGTGTACCAGTTGTGCGGCCGTGAAGGGACCTCATACACGTAGCAGAGGCGCATTGAAATTGTATAATGTTGGTGCACCCTGGGAAAGAATTGCTATAGACGTGGCAGGACCGTTTCCTGAAAGTGAAAGCGGAAACAAGTACTTCATGGTCGTAATGGATTACTTCACTAAGTGGCCAGAAGTCTTTGCCATTCCCAACCAAGAGGCATCAACAGTTGCAGATAAATTAGTGCACGAAGTCTTCTGTCGTTTTGGAGTGCCTTTAGAAATCCACAGTGACCAAGGAAGAAATTTTGAGTCTCAAATATTTCAAGAAATGTGTCGAGTGATGGGTGCTCACAAAACCAGAACCACCTCTTACCACCCACAATCGGACGGAATGGTGGAACGATTTAACCAAACACTAGAGAGGTATCTGGCAAAAGTAGTTGAAAGTAAGCAAAAAGATTGGGACAAACACATCCAACCGTTTCTTCTGTCATACCGAAGTGCAGTCCACGAATGTACTTCCGTAACACCAGCTTTTGCAAACTTCGGAAGAGAACTACGGTTGCCTGCAGACTTGATCACTGGAATACCCCCTGATACCCCGCGAAGTATAACGGAGTACGCGAATGACTTGCGGAACAAGATGAATGACATTTATGAGCATGTCAGACAATCGGGCCAACAAATGTCTGAAAAGATGAAAACCCGTTATGACCGGAAAGCGAATAATAAGGGCTTCGAAGAGTGTTCGCTAGTATGGCTACATAATCCAGTTCGCAGTAAAGGGAGATCTCCGAAGCTACAAGCAAAATGGGATGGGCCATACCGGGTAGTCACTAAAATCAATGATGTTACCTACCGGATACAGAAGTGTCCAAGAGGCGCCCCAAAGATAGTTCATGTAGATCGACTGGCGCGATACTATGGAACCGATAATGCTCGGGACGAGCATGTCTTAGGAGGGGGCAGTGTTGCGCCATAACCAGATGAATCTCGTGTCCACTAGAATAATCGAGAACTGTCGAGGACAACGCCATCTAGTGTCGGAAAGCGCGCAACTGTGTGCATTATGACGATTACTCGACGCTAGATGGCGCTACAAGCAGCTCTAGAGTAATCTATTTAGCCTAGAAACTTCGATCGAATGTTTTCGTAGTTTCGAGTAATTTCCACGGCCATATAAAAGCGGAACGTGTTGGCCGTAGGGACAGTATTGTTTCACGATACAGCGGATAAACATCGAAGAGATCTTTAGTGCGACTAACGAGTGATTTAGTGATTTCTTATTGTAAAAAGTGTTCTTAATAAATATTGTGTTATTTTTGGTAATTAATCGAGTACTTTAATTTATTTAATACCCAGCTCGTAACACTATGGAGGAGAAGAGAAATTTATTTGTACAACCTCCTGAATGGCCTCTATTTGATGTTCCACCTCTGAATGATTCTAGGCGTATTAGTGATCTAGTTCGTGAAGTGTAGAGCTGTTCACTTAATGTACTTGAATAGACGTCTGTACACCCGCGGGAAATCATAGGCTTGGTTCGCAGGCCGGCTAGCGGACACGACATTAACACATTAAAATAGTTCAGTAATTGAGATATTGATCGGCTGCGTGAAAACATTTTGATGTGTGACACTGTCTGAATATAATACTTTTGATATATTTAGGTACTTTTACTTTGTTAGACGCTCATAGCTCAGTTGCATTCGGTGATTTGAAACAACCACCGAGGGTAAGCAACGACGGCGCGGTCTATGCCTGGATAGGTGACCGCTGGTGGCATGTTACCATGAGCGTCTCCGTGATTCGGAGGTCACGTTAAGCAGTCGGTCCCGGTTGTTATCGTAGAATAACAGTCGTGAAACTTAGTTGGAGGCCTTTGGGCGGCTTAAAAACTTCCAATGGCAAGATTACGTAGCCACAACGTTGCCTTGCCAGTCCCCAACCGGCATTTGTCCAGCGTGGGGACGTATAGCCTTAACCCTCTCCTGAGAGGAGACCCGAGCCCAGCAGTGGGATATTATGGATTGTTGACTTCTTGAGAAAGAGAAAAGTATCTATTTGGCATGATTGAATATAAAATAAATAAAAGATTTTTCAACACTAAATTTATCATTGTTAATTTTAAAGTTAAAAACTAAAGTCATTAATAATTTTATTTCTTTTCTATTTTTTTTAGTTCGCTAAAGTGTCTTCTATTGTTTAATATAATTTATTTTCGTTACATGCTTAAATAGTAACTTTAAATATCATTTATAAATGTATTAAAAACAGTAAGTTGGTCTTTAAGTAAGTGTATGCGTTTTCACTTATGTCGTACATCACATTAAAATTGCTGCTAGGTTTGATAAAATTTGAATTCCTCTGATTTAATCTAACTCGTACTTCAGCCCACTTAGAGAATATCACTCCAACCTTACCTTTAACAAAGAAAAGGCCATTATCACAACATGCCACCTACTTTCCCTAAAGAGCTTTACGTTCGTACGTAATAAGGCCAAAACTAGGCCTAGTGTAGTGACTTATCTAATGGCCGTTACAATATAATCTTCAAAGAGTAAACTCGTCGAGTCCAGGTACACTTTACATTGGCCTAGTGCTTTTTGCCCATAAACAAGTGACAGTCTTGCGTGCCTGCTTGTTGTGTGGCCCAAGTTGCAAGCATATAGTTTTTAGTAAGTGATTTATAGCACTAGAAAATCAATATTTACTCTTAAAAGCGCAGTAACTATGCCAATGATTTTTATTCTGTACTATATAATAAATGCAAAGAATTAGTACTACAAGCTATAAGTTTCAAACTATGTCTTAGAAGTTACAGTGTTTGAGATATATGTGTATTTGGTTGCTTATCATATAAGTTTTATCTTATTTGAGTATCAATTCCCTTACTTTAAGAAAACATAAAATGTTGAATGCTAAACAAATTTTGATTTACTGAAATTATTATTCTCAACTACAGTGACACGTAAAAACTATTATTTCAATTGTTACTTAATTCATTCATGAAACATTTCATCTAAAATACCATTAAACAAGATGATATAATTATATTCTAGGAAAGAGACTTGTAGAAATAGTGTAGATTTCTTCAACTTAAAAAGACATTTCTTTGTTTACTTGAACCACACAACATTGGCAGTATTCCAAGCCCGTTGTGGAGTTACAAAACATAGTGTGCCGGTTCTAGATATCATTGCGAAAATAAGTCCAGTTTAGGCGTGAATTAGTGTTTATTGAGTTTTAAAAGCATTCACCAGGGTCCCAGGTTATATGTAAATGAGATGGCCACACGAATTCCGAACGATAAAGAAGGAAATGGTTTAATGAGCTAAACGTACACAGTATTCGAATTCATATATTCATATTACTTTATCTGTTTAACCATTATGTAAAGTACACTGTTTTATTTGAACGTGTGTATGTTTAGATAAAATATTAGCCTAAATTTACTACAATTTGAGGCCACGATTTTATCAAACGATTTTTTTATATAGTTTTTAATTGATTGTTAAACTTTAGCTTCTAAAAATTCTGTGAATATTTTAAGCTAAAGTCTAGTCTACCTGTTGCCATTATCAATAGTAAAAAAATCACGTTTGTTGTATGGGAGACTCCTCATAAATTTATTTTATTCTATATTTTAGTATTTGTTGTTATAGCGGCAACAAAATTATTATTAGAGTCATCTGTGAAAATTTCAAGTGTCTAACCAACAGGGTTCATGAGATACGGCCTGGTAACCGACGGACGGAAAGACAGACAAACGGACAGCGAAGTCTTAGTAATAGCTACCCGTTTTACCCTTTGGGTAAGAAACCCTAAAAATGTAGAGACCGTGTTGGTGTATCGCGTTATCACTCAAAGCGATTTGCTCATTTGATTTGTTAAATTGATTAATGGTCATGAATGATGTTAGTGTACCAATTTTTATTTTGGAACCGATTCAAATATTTAAGATGATAGTGTCTAAGGAACTGATCAACACTTGTCGTAACTAAAAAGCTGAAACTTATTCTTGTACAGTAATTTAGCACAGGCAGAACAGCCATCAATACATATAGCAATTTTATTTAAACTAAATGGAAATGGAACTATTAAAATGGAAAAAAACATGTAAAATAAATATGACTCGAATTAAATTTGAACTTATCAAGTATTACCTACTGGGGTTAAATAAATTTAAACGTATCTTATTATTTTAACGGAAGATGCATTAGTAAATTAAATCATTAATGTCTTTTAAGTAATGGCTACAGTATTAAACTAAGTTTTAGGTACGTCTTCGAAATTTTTTATCAGCTATAACTGATCTAATTCTGACAGCTTAGACTAAGACTATCCAACGGTCTTCCGAATCCTTCATTATCTAGTAACTACTTATTTGAATATTTGCGCGTCAACTGCGATGACGTCAAGGCCTGTATTTTCTTACGGGGCCTATCCGCTCATACCCTATCCTATTTGTATTTGCTCCGTGAGTAACTCTGTCTGTCTGTCTATAACGGTGTCATGGCTAAACCAGTGCATTGATTTTAATGAAATCTGGCATGGAGGCACTTTGATTCTTGAGGAACAACATATATGCGGACGGAGCCGCGGGCAAAAGATAGAAAGAAAAAAATTGCTGATCAATACTGTATTTCAAATAAAATACGACTAACAATGAGTGAACGAGCCTTGAACAATTTTGTTCAGTTTCGTTCCGGTTCGTTACACTATAGAGACGATAATCCGAACAATTTTCTTTAATAAAACACTCCGGTACATTTTTGATATGCTTTGTTAGATTTGGTTGAAATTTTCGGAGATTTATATAAATTGTGATCAATGTTTCTCTTTGCTCTTATTGCCTTTTGTCACTGTTTAAGTTATAGATAATGATTCTGATGCCTATTTGAGTAGGTACTTTTGACTACACCCATTTTTGTTCTACCTTTCTTAAAAGTTATATTAAAAATATCTTTCAATGATTGTCTTCTTCTAACATCCAATTTGATCCAAAGTATTTTAAAAATATAACGTTGTTATACTGTCTTATCCAAAATTTAAGTTAACGAACCAAGGAGTTCACATATTTGAAGAATATTAAGGCTTTTGAAAATTTGAGCTGCAATCAGTGTGTAGTTTGAGCTGAAATCAATGTGGGAGTAAGATGTGGCTGTTTACCCGATTTGGAAAAAAAATCCTTAGACAACTCATATGGCCGTCTGATCCTCGTGTAGGTAGAGCCTTAAGTATGGTGACCAGATTATTGATAAACATATTTAAGTATTTCTGTTCATGTGATGATAGGTTAAGAATACGAAGTGTCACCACCCCTACACATTTCAAGGTTATCATAACTTGACTTTGACTTTGATTCTGACTTTGAGACGGCAGCAAACTACGCAGGACAATATTACTGCAAAGAGAAGGAAAATTTGAAACTAACCCTACACCACCACGTATAGCTAACCGTGGGAGAGCCACATAAAGTCTGCTGATCTATATATATATATATATATATATATATATATATAGATCTATATATATATATATATATATATATATATATATATATATATATATATATATAGATCAGCAGCATATATATATATAAAAAGAAATTAAATTTATAAAAAATTTTAAGAAAACAATAAAAAAAATCTTATTACCGTGAACGTGGTACTTACTAATACTGTGGGAGAGCCACGCTACGGCATGAATGGGCCGGCTCGACCGGAGTGATACCACGGCCTCACAGAAAACCGGTGTGAAATAGCGCTTGCGCTTTGTTTCACCGAGTGAGTGAGGATACCGGAGGTCTGTACCCCATCCCCTCCCCCATCCCCCTCCCCATCCTCTGTGGCCGACAATGCACTTGTGACGCCTCTGGTGTTGCGGCTGTCGCTTATCATCAGGCAAAAAAAATAATAGCCAATGCTGTATAGAACTCCATAAACCCTCCTTTTAAGGAGATTACTATGTCCAGAAGTGAACTGTTAAAGATTGTTGATGTGATGATATGATGTATTGTATTCCATCACATCCATTAACAAAACAAATGAGCATGCTCATCAGAATATTATTTATTTGTCAGTTGTTTAGCAGTTCAGAGAACTAAACACTACACCAACAAGTAAATACACACTATTTAGTAAGTTGACAATTTCAGTAGTAATAATTTTACTGCCTCGGTGTTGCAGTGGCTTGATTCCCGGATGTTTGTATGATCTGCAAATATTTGTTTCGGAGTTCGGTTTTCTATATTATGTATGTATTTACAAAAATGTATATGCATATTTATACCAGTTGTCTAGTATTCATAGTACAAACTTTGCTTAGTTTGGGACTAGATGACGTTCTGTGTTAGATGTCCAAAACATTTTAAATTTATAAAGAGCGTTCACACTTTCAATTAGAACAATCATATTCTTCTAAAGTTTTTTTTTTTGTATTTTATAACAATTGTTTTCATTTTTAACTCCCTAAGGTGTTTTGTGGAAAATTTCAAGCCAATTTTCATTTCTAACTGAAATAATAAACGAAAATCACACATAATTATATAGCAATGAAATTAACATTTCATTTGTTGGAGGTGACAGATCTCGTGCTAATACCATGTTTTTCGCCTGAACTTCGCAGAAACTCAAAAGGAAATTATATTATATTTAAAAATGAGCAAAATATTTGACACAATGTGCATACTAAACAGCTATTAAATGTTGGGATTAATAAAAAGAAGTTAACAAGCTAACTTAACATAATTTTGAACTCAATTTTATAATATAAATATTTAAGAAATGTGAACTTTAATTTTTTCTTTATAAGGTATAAAGTGTGCTGAATGAAATTGAAAATGAAACTAGTGAGGGCGCATGCAACGCATGCCGTTTTAGATTTTGTTTATTCAACCGCAAGGCCGGAGACCGACGTACAAAACGGCCCATTTTGCCTGCACTGGCCTTTGTATGTAAGCCAACACTTTCAATGCGCTGCAATGTAACCTTATTCTAAACCAATTTAAAATATGTTAAATGCGTGGAGCAAATGAGTTTTGCGGACGTGTTTCTTTTCTTTTTTAGTTTAAAAGAGTTCAAAGTATGCCCTTTGCTCTATTTTGTTTCTTAAGGAAAGTTGCTAATAAAATTACTTTGTAGCTTAGTGCATAAAGACTATTAGTTCAAAGTTTAAAAAGAAAATAGATACTTCTTTCTATTAGCTACCTTTTCTGAAGAAATGCAATCGATATTAAAACGACCGACGGCTGAGTGGAGCTACGGCTGCTTCAAGGAAATATGCTTTTGTAACTTGATAATGTTGCTAGTTTATAAAATACTAAACTTATTCTATAGACGTTTTGCTTTTGCTTAAAATTCTTATATATAAAATTCTCATGTCACGATGTTAGTTATCATACTCCACCGAAACGGCTTGACCGATTTTTATGAAATTTTATTAGTATGCATATTCAGTAGGTCTGAGAATCGACCAACATCTATGTTTCATACCCCTAAATGATAAGGATGATCCACCCCAATTTTTTTTCATTCTTATGGCAAAGTAACGTTTGTCGGGTCAGCTAGTGATTTATATAAATACAAGGAATAAAGTACTTAAAAAGCAAAAAAAAAAATAATATCTAATATTATTGAAATAGTTTAAAATTTTGTGTACCATTACTAAAAACTGTAAAGGTTTTAGAGCTTTTGTTTACTAAGCAGAACTCCAATAGCCATTAGAATTTATTGCATTAACTCCAAAACACTTGACGCTAATCCTGTTTGACGGACGGGCTCACATAAATGTGTTGAACTTTTTAATTCATTCAATCTAGGCGTGCATTCATGCGAAATGCATTCCGATAAACTGAATGGTACAGATCCCTCTTCGATTGGTCTCGCAAAACCGGATTTTACTGGTTCAGACATTTTCACTGCCGTCTAGTTTTCGCCAGTAAAATTTCCAGGGAATATATACGTATTATGATTCATTTTATTTGAGACTTTGTGGGTACGATTTTAAGTCTTATTTCTTAATCAATATTAATGTGTTTTTATCCTTTGTAGTGATTTGTATTAGTTTGTTTGGAGTTACATCTGTTTACTAGTAGTTTTTTCTAAGGTTTATTTTATTCATATGGTGACAAATGTAAAATCTGTATATCTATAAAGTCTGCTGATCTATATATATATATATATATATATATATATATATAGATCAGCAGCATATATATATATATAAAAAGAAATGAAATTTATAAAAATCTTTAAGAAAACAATAAAAAAAAATCTTATTACCGTGAACGTGGTACTTACTAATACTGTGGGAGAGCCACGCTTCGGTATAGATGGGCCGGCTCGACCGGAGTGATACCACGGCCTCACAGAAAACCGGTGTGATACCGGAGGCCAATCCCTTGAGGGGTTCCATCCCTCTTCCCATCCCCCAAAGGCCGGCAACACCTTGTGACGCCTCTGGAGTTGCGGGTGTCCATGGGCGGCGATAATTGCTTACCATCAGGCGATACGTCTGCTAGTTTGCCCACTGTTACATAAAAAAAAATGTTTCACACTTTACAACACTTTCTCGTAATCTTGTTTTTTCTCTGCATCCAATGGTTGCCTGTAAGAGATTGCCGATAAGGCCGCCAATTGTACTTCTCTAATTTTATGTTAACCTTGAAATAAATCTAGTGTACAATAAAGAAATCTATTATTATTATAAACTGAAAAAATGTTATTTAAATAAGAAACTGATATTAAAATTTTTTCGTCATACGCGTCTGGTAGTATCTATCTTTCGTGCCTTCCAAAGAAAATGTCCATCGAAATATAGTGATGTTCTCTATTTGGCTCAAATTTAGATTACATAGTTATTCGTTTATGTCGATTCTTGTCAAGACCACCTACGATACGGCGGCATGGATTCGGCAGCGCTCGTAAAAGTCTAATTCACTCACGAGCTAGTCTTCGTATGGATATTCAGTGTGGTAAAAGTAACAAGCGAGGGCGATTTAAATTTTTTTACAAGATACCTGAATAGTACATTTTGGTATTATTGCTAAGATAAATTTTCTAACTGATTTAGTGGGCCATTTTATTGTCACAGTCAATGTAAAACAAATTATAAAATAACACTGCCTTTAGGAAAAGTACAGAGGTTTTATTTAAGTTAGTTCGAAATTGTTTGTCCTCTCAAAGTATGACAGAACATTTTATCAATATTTTAATTTAGTCACATATGAATTGTACAGATTTCCAAATAAAGCCTGCGTTTCACATTCTATACACATTCACTTCAAACTATCTGTATTAATAAATAAATATATCAGACATCTTACACACAACGCTATCTAGTCCCAAGCCAAGCAGAGCTTGTGTTATGGGTACTAGACAACTGATATAAATACATATATACTTTTTTTTGTAAATACATACATATTATACATAGAAAACACCCAAACTCCGAAACAAATATTTGTAGATCATACAAACATTTGGTCCGACCCGGGAATAGAACCCGAGACCTCAAGAACAGCAGTCGCTACGCTAATTATTCATAAAAATATAAAATATTAGTCATATTAATTTAACATATAAAACGACATTAAAGGCTCACCTTTTTCTCGTTTCACAGAAAGAGGTTCAAAATTGATTAAAAAGCCTTAATCTTGGTTCTTGTCCCACATTTTCAAAAAGCCCGGATATCCCTTCTGAAAAAGCCACTACAGAGCCGGTTATTGGCTGAAATGGCCTCGCAAAAATACGATTTAGCAATACGACTGCGATTTAGATCTGAATGTTCATTCTTTGGGCTCACCCCTAGCCCGGATATTTGATTGAGGCTACGGCCAAACTGGTCTACGAAAGGTAATATTTATAGGACAGTAATGATTATGACTCTATGACATAACTCTCTCTTTTTTTTTTGACTGTACAGTTGTCCTAGTGGTTTAAGCGGTCACTACGCCGCTTGCTACTGCGCCAAGTGCCGAGGGTTCAAATCCCACGTGGGACATAACTTTGTGTGATCCACAAAATGTTGTCCCTAGTCTGGGTGTTCTTTGTGTCCGTTTCATGTATGTTTGTAAAGTTCCCCGCGACACAGGATGTATAGTATATTCCTAATGCGGGAGTTGTCTTTAAAAAAAAAAGAAAAATAAGGACTGCTTAATTCCGAAATAGTGGGCGCTGATTGTCTGAAGCTTTCGTGAAATAGAAATTATTAATCTATAAACATTTCTTTTTCAAATTAGCCTTCACATGATTTTTTTAATTCAGTCATCGTTAAATCATTCAATACCTTTGGAAAGGATAGAATACATTTCCAAATCTTTAAAACATTGAAATTAGTACAGAGGAAACGATATTGACAAAAAACTTCTCTATATATTTTGTAATCATATGCTATGAAACTACATGTAGTTAAGAAAGTTTTAAATATGGAAGTCGATGGATATAGAAGTAGAGGACGACCAAAGAGAAAATTGATGGACTGCGTAAAAGAGGATCTGTTGAGGAAGGGAGTAATGCGTGAACTGACGAGTGATAGAAGAGAGTTGACAAGGAAAAGTCATTGCACCGACCCCAACTTAAGTTGGGGAAAAGGTAGAGAGATGATCATGATATGAAACTACAATTATAGTTGTGTCAAACTAAAGATTGACTGTAAAGAGAAGAGGCGTTAGACCTATTTGAGATATTTGCACAACATCGAGTTCCCCGTCTCCAAGATAGTTAGTATCAAAATGAGAATAGTTGTCTTCAAGTTATTAAAAATATTGATGTTTATTACACACATATTAAACCAACACGACCTGGTTTAGCAGTGAGGATCACAACCACTAGGCCTATAGGCAGTAGGGTGTAGATGACCATCTACAAAGCGTAGGTGGTTGGGGTGGGTGGGGTTCCAGGGTTTACCTTTCTAGGGTGCACCTGGTTCCCCTGCATCTAGTACCCGAGACGGCGTGCAGTTTTAGTCGGTTCGAGTCCGACATGCCACCAGGAGGTGGTATCCGAAGGGAATTCCACACGAGAAAAAAAAAAAGACCTGTAGGCCAGTTAAAAATAATATTTCACTATGCGAAAGCTTTTTCAAACAGTGTATTATAAACCTCTTTCTGTATGTTTAAAATGCGAGCAACAGTATTTAGAATAAAGTAAGCAGTCTACTTTATCTTTAGACAAGTAATACGCTGCAAAGGTCACAGGGGAGTACTAACTTAGCTAATGGCGCTAGTTAGAGTACTAACGTCTTATATAAAGACACTATTAAAGTTGGTGACTTTCGCAAGAAAGCGGCTAAACAAAGTGCTTCTATTAAACTAGAAGGACACTTGTACGCTGTGTGTGTAGTTAGCTGTTCGTTTTCATTATTAGGTTTTAGTAAGAATGAAAAGTACTATTCTATTACATTACTAGCTGAACCCCGCGGTATTACCCGCGGTAAAACAACAACCGCGGGTAACGCAGCGGTGTAAAGTTAGTCTAAAAAAGTAATCTAAGTTACTCCTTATATCATCAGGTATCTACCAGTGACAGTTCCGCCAAGATCAGTTCAGCTGTTCCAGAGATTAGCCGGAACAGACAAATAGATAGTCAAAAATTGTAAAAAAATATATTTTGGTACATGTAACGTATATACATAAATATGCATTGAGTAAAAACCGGTTATTTTAATACTTAAAACAGATACTTTATTTTATTTATTTGTATAGATTATTACTTATCTAATGCTTGATATTGCGATATCAGATAGTGTGAAATTCACTTAAATATCACATATATCGGACCGACCGTTTATTTAAACTGTAAATAAAAATTACGGCAATAAGCAATAGTAGTAGTGCACCGGCCAACGGCAGAAGCAACGCGACGCACGTGCTGTTCTAGGAATGCTGAATAATACATTTTGCACAACTGTGTCCATTGAGTGGGGCTCTCTTGAGTTATAAAACACAAGCAGAAGCGATAGCGGTTTTCCGGAACAATAAAGAACAGCTTAGACTTCTTTGTTCAGTGCCGATTTTTTATAAGATTTGTTAAAGTCAATACGACGCAAATCTTAATTTTAAACACTTTAACATGAAAATCTAGAGGCAATGTTAACAATGAGAAATTGTTGTAAAATGAAAGTAGATACGCTTAGTGTATTAAACATACGTTTAGTTTTAAGTGGATAAAATTCATAACTCTAAAATGTATTTCCTTTAAAAGTCTACGTAATTTAATGCATGAAAATATAATTGACTGCCTCGGTGGCGCAGTGGTAGTGACTGCTGTTGAGGTCTCGGGTTCAAATCCTGGGTCGTACCAAGTGTTTGCGTGACCTACAAATATTTGTTTCGGAGTTTGGGTATTTTCTATGTATAATATGTATGTGTTTACAAAATAAATAATCAATAATAAATAAATACATCGGACATCTAACACACAACGCCATCTAGTCCCAAGCTAAGCAGAGCTTGTGTTATGGGTACTAGACAACTGATATAAATACTTATATACTTTTTTTTTGTAAATACATACATAATATACATAGAAAACACCCAAACTTCGAAACAAATATTTGCAGATCATACAAACATTTGGTTCGACCCGGGAATCGAACCCGAGACCTCATGCTTAGCAGTCGCATACGCTACCACTAGGCCAATGAGGCAGTTAAAACAAAAAAACTATATATGTATTAATATCGTTGTCTAGTACCCATAACACAAGCTCTGCTTAGCTTTGGACTAGATGGCTTTGTGTTAGATATCTGAAATATTTATTTATTTATAATACCGTTTCGACAACCGTAAGGCAACTTTTGTTTCGGAGGTAATGGTAAACATTACGTTTTACTGTGGTCTGTTTAACTTGATATTTGTAGGTTTTAAATACTGCAGTGTAACTTTAAATGGATAGAAAACCTCGAGGTACCTGTTCATTAAGGTATACAGACAGATAAACTACAAAGTTTAAAATTGATCATCCAAAGAACAAAAGCAAAAGGTGTATTTTATATACTCGATCAAACGAAGGTATATTGTTTGATTTCTTTCAAACGGACCAAGGACGACATCTCACAGGAATGTAATAAAAACGTTCTGAAGTTTTATTTCTTCCTCACAAGTTTTTTTATTACATATAATCTGATTGCTTATCCAAAAATAGATATAATATGACCCGAGTATGGCATAATCATACAACACGTGGCTGAGGCTATTCAACCTTCATTTTTTTCTGCTTTACTGATACTCGATATTCTTGAGTGAGTTTTGTTTACTGAGGGGTACGAGTGCGTATTTATTAAGAAAATAACCTTTGTTAACTCTTCTTACGTATTATATATTGGCGTAAATTTATATACTAGGCATTTCTGTTTGAGTTGTATGTTGTATTTATTTATTATTACTTAACTGCTTGCTGTAATTGTCAGGGAAAGGTAAATGAAAATGCACGGAAAATCAAAATAACTTTCATTTAGCTATGATCAGTATCATAGCTAAATGAAAGTTATTTTGATTAACTTCCTTGTTCTGTAAATAATTTATGTAGGATAATAATATTTCGTAATCTTTACCATACATTGCCTGCCTTTGATGTGATAGTTAGGACGGATACGGAATTATAATAATAATAACATAAGATAAATTTGCTATCCTTCAATCTAAATGTTCAAAAGATTAAATACCTCAAACAAAGCGGTACCTACAATTAAAGGTTATTTATTTTAAAGAATAACATGGATTTAACCTTTATACACAAATTAATAATGAAGGTTACTAATCGTAATTGATTCATACAATTATTATGTACCTGAAGATGTTTTTAGTGCAATTCTAATTACCTACTTCTATTCTGATTCATTATATCCTTTAAATTTAGTTTCAGTAGCTTTCCAAAGAATTCTTCGATATTTGCAAGAGATTTCTCTCACTTCTCTCGGACTTATAAACCATTTTCAGATATTGATTTCTTTAATTAAAACTAAACAAAATAGCTACTACTTTACATGCTTTCAATTATTTTTGCAAGCTGACTCTTCTAATAAGACATTTCAGTAAATGTTTATAACTGCTGCCGCTTGTAACTTACACCATGTGATGCACACAGAGGCTTTTCTAGAAAACGAAGTTAGTTCAGGTGCCAATTCTAGGTCGAGCTTGGTTAGGCTTGTTTTACGACGTATGTGTGTGCCATGCTTTTGAGAATTCACTAACGAAATTTTCAAATATAAAAATGTAACTAATTTTATTGATCTCTTCAAGTACAGTTCTTGAATTTTATTTGAGTTCGAATGGTAATAGAATTGGTTAAGATGTTATACAAGTTTTTATACAAGCTTATTTAACTCAAACGCTTTGACATTTTAAACAGTAACGATTATGAGAGCTCGGACTTACAAACGGCTACAAGTATTCGATGCTAAAATATTTAAAATTTTTCATTCCAATTTCTAAAGTATTAAGTTAGTGTAATTTTTTTCGTTTAGCAAATGGAAGTCCTCTTGATAAGTGACTACCTTTCATCTAAATCAAGAGGGTGGGTATTACTTCGGTAATTTTATTGCCTTGCCTTTTTATTCACAAAATATTTCGGTATTACCTGTATGTCAGTTTTCCCATGGAGCAACCGGTATTCGACCTCCATAACCTATGGGTTATGGAGGTTCAGTTAACCCTATGGGGTGAACTTAATTCTAAGGTTGTCTAGTTGTCAGTATATTTAAGAGCACTGATTTCCTTGCAACGATTGGTTTAGATGTTCATGATATCCGGAACCTACGATTAACATGCTCTTCGAGGCAATGGCGTGAAACACCGCCAAACAAAGTCCGGACTGCTATTAAGAATTTCTTGTAAGAAAATCCAATAACACTTTTAGTGGATTTGGCCAAGATTTTTTCATCTGCAGTTGCACATACTAAATAATAGATCGATTAATGAGGCAGACAGGTATCAAAATATGTATCATTACTACCTCAAGTGATGGTCGCCATATTCACTGCATTGCACACGCCTTAACTGCCTCGGTGGCGCAGTGGTAGTGAATGCGACTGCTGTGCTTGAGGTCTCGGTTTCAAATCCTGAGTCGGACCAAGGGTTTGTGTGATCTAGAAATATTTGTTTTAAAGTTTGGGTGTTTTCTATGTATAATATGAATGAATTTACAAAAAATAAAATGTAAATTAATTCATATCAGTTCTCTAGTACCCGAAACACAAGCTCTGCTTAGCTTGGGACTGGATGGCGTTGTGTATGTCCGAAATATTTATTTGAAATATTTTTTATTAATTGTCCACAGTGTATCTACGGGTGCTACGTCCACTCTGCTATTCTCCCGACCTTCCACCGAAGATGTTACTGGCTGCTACAGGTAAGTGTATGTTTCATCATTATATTTATTAATACTGTTATTATCCCAATTAGTTACTTCTACTTGATAATCTTTTTCATATTCAGCCTTATTTCTATATAGCTTACTTTATCAAACTAATTTAAAGGTATCATTATCGTTTCTTTCTTTTAATTTTTTTTGAGCTCCATTGTGATCACTTTTAAAGTCTATATTTTTGAATTCATTCATCGTTGTTGTTTCCCGAATATGACTGAGAGTTTCTCTTAACTTTAGGTAAATGTTAGTGTTGATTATTATTAAGTAACTTAAAAAAATATCATACACGACTATACCTCAAATCAAGCAGGTCAAACTATGGCTACCACACTGCTGATATGTATGAATATTATAGATAAACTAGTTGAGCCGACTGACGTTGTTTTGCCATATAAATAAATGTTCAGGCACACCTAAACATTTATTTTGATGATAAGGGTGACCCACGAGTCATCCTTATCATTTATAGGTATGCAAAATAAATGTTGGTCGATTCTCAGACCAACCCGACACACAAAATTTATTAAAATCGGTTCAGCCGTTTCGGAGGAGTTTGGTAACAAACACCGCGATACGATAATTTTATATATTAGATAATATCAAGTAACAAAATAAGTAATGCGCCAATTATACAATTATTATTCCCTTGACCAAGACGCAAGCTTTACGCGTTGATTCTCTTTTTACAATCGGAAAATTCTCCATTTTTGCATTATTGGCTAATATTTTTATTTGACCACGCGAGCTGGCGTTGATATGACGTCATACCTTCACTTGTTAGTTTTCCGTTTACTATTTTAGAATGTCAACTTGGCTTGGGAGGCAGGATAAGAATTGAATAATGGACCAAAAAGCTGTTGATAATCTATATAATTTTATTTTCTTTATATTTGTAGTTAAAACACACATGAAAACTAATTAAAATATTTATTTCAATAGTCAAATCAATAACACGATTCAGTTTGAGCGAACTTTTACAATCAATTTCCGCAGTAAGCATTTACAACTTAGTAAGCGATATTGGATCTTAAACATTATCGCCATAAATTTAAGGTGAATTTCATAAAAGAGAATAAATTAGTTAGAAAATTAAATTAAAATACGGAATAGATCTAAGCAATATCATTAATTAATTAATTTAAAGATAAAAGTCTCGAATCTTCTTTCTTGACAGCTTTTCAACTTACAGGAACTTACTGTATCAATTTTGATTTTGTCCAATAATTAATAAAATTAATTTACTAAACTGAAGACATACAAGATAAATCTTCAACGATCTGTAAAATCTTTTTCGCCTCTTGAAGGTCTGATAGAAATTGATATACGGTAAGCCGTAAACATTTTTCAGTCTTCGAAATGCAACGAGTACTGTGAACTGAAATATAGGATATTGAAATACGAGTCTTTGATATCCAAGCTATTGATGAAACCGCGAACTGGAGGCACCGCTTCCAATATTTGTGAAATATTTCCAGAGAGGAAATTTTCTAATATTAATAGGTTCTCTTAACGTTATGGATGTGGGGAGCCTCGAGATTATTGCAGAAGTTCGGATTGGGCTTTTAACGTAAACAGTTCTTGGTTGGTAAGAAGTTAGAACATATTTACCAATATTCTCTCACCTCAATAATATTATAAAATATAATTGTAAGTTTGTTTAGTTTCTGAGGTACAGAAAGTATATATAGTTGTAACTAATCTAATTCTGGTAACTAGAAAGAGACAAATGCAATTATTTCTATTACCATCTGTCCGAAAACCGTTCAACGCTTCTGCATCTAACTAGCTATTTTAGTAAAATAATATATGTTATATATATATATGATGATATTTTTCAGTTTTTGCTCTAAATGGAAGAAAAGTGTTTTACTTTTGTATCTGAATCGTAATTTTAAACGGATTAACTAATTTTGATTTATCTTTTCTAATATAAAGAGCCTTCAAAAATAGTTCAGCTAGTCGAAAATTAGATCTTCTCTAATCATTTACGAGTTCTGGTTGAATCCATTTTAAAATAATTTTCATTATTCTGTTTAAATAATTGCTGAGATAGAGTTATTGTACCGTTACAGAATAAGTACAATCAAGATGTTAGACAATCGGTACAACTTACAGTACTTCAAATTGTAAACAATGAAACCGAAGTACTATATTACTGCAACTTTAGCAATACCGGAGCAAATTGAGAGTGGTATTTATCGAGCACTAGATGGACTTGCTCGAAGTAATTTTGTCTTCAATACGTATTGTAACTGGAAATATGAATTATTCATGATCTTCTCCTCTACTAGGGATCTCTGCGATCACAGAATGGATATATACGTACAGCTTTGTTATTTTAAACATGGAATCCTGACTCTTCAGGTATATTTCTACAGGCAAAATATCATGAGAGATATATACCATGCTGAGGCTTATTTAGGCAGACTCGACTAAAGTTATAAATAAATAAATATCCCGGAAATCTAACACACAACGCCATCTAGTCCCAAGCTAAGCAGAGCTTGTGTTATGGGTACTAGACAACTGATATAAACACTTATATACTTTTTTTTTGTAAATACATACATAATTATACATAGAAAACACCCAAACTTCGTAACAAATATTTGCAGATCATACAAACATTTGGTCCGACTCGAGAATCGAAACCGAGACCTCAAGCTTAGCAGTCGCATACGCTACCACTACGCCACCAAGGCAGTCAAGTCATCTTTAAGTTCGTATTTACCATTTTGTAATAATAATACTCTCCTAGCCGATAACGGCTATGGCGGCTAGTCACTAACCATCAAGTGATCCAACGGCTCGTTTAATCACTTTAATATAAAAGAACAGATTTAGCAAATCCAGTGTGGGTTGTTCTTCATTACATAACTGTTTTCATTAGTATTACCGCTATTTCGTCAGTCATATTACGTATGCAATGCCAACAGTCAAGGATTGGAGGCGGTGGTCGGCACCAAATGAAAATTTAATATTTGATCATATTAATTCCATTACGCGAACATATATATCGAATAATATATATTAAGTATGGTGATTTACAAAAGTGTTGAAACATTAGTGACGTAGAGAATGATAGTGAACGTGATGATGAACGTTACGAACGTTCCACAGCTTGATAAACTAAAAATCTAAGAAGGTGGCTGGGATGGACTGGTTACCTAAAAAGAATCACCGATTGTCCTTTTGATTATATTAGTCTTAACGATAAGCTATTTGACTTCACTTACTACTAGAGAACTATCTTACAGCTTTTTAATTTAAAGTGTTTTTTTTTCATTGAATAGTTGGCAAACGAACAGACGTATCACCTAATGGTAAGCGATTACCGCCGCCCATGCACACCCGCAACACCAAAGGCGTCACAAGTGCGTTGCCGACCTTTGGGGGATGGGAAAGGGGATTTTTTTTTTTTTTTTTTTTATTCTAGCACCTCCAATATTTATTTGGAGCCTATTCAATACTATCTATCCGTTCAATCCAATTCCATCATTTACTACATCTCGTTACTTTCAGTCTTAATGCCTCATCTTACTTTTATACTTCTTTTTAAAATTTTCCAGGTGGGATTCCTGTTATTCTATATCTTATCTATTTATTTATACATTTATGTTGTTTTATCATGCAGGGGCAATGAATATAACACTACATTTCTATTCTTAAGGGGATTGGGGAGGGGTTGGGGTATGGGCCTCCGGTATCCTCACTCACTCGGTGAAACACAGCGCAAACGCTATTTCACACCGGTTTTCTGTGAGGCCGTGGTATCACTCCGGTCGAACCGACCCATTCATGCCTAAGCATAGCTCTCCCACGGTTGTGTTCTTGCCATAAACCCATCTATCACACAACCAGTATTAAAAGGCTATGAAACAATGGCTAATAGTTTTCTTTTTTCAAGTGACCCACGACATTACCTAATATATATACCTACTATTTCTAGCGATTACAAAATGGCGTTCGGTAAAATGCCATCAAATCCGCATCGAAAATGCCGATGTTAATTGAATTTCTGATTATGTGTAACTGCATTGTTTGATGTTATACGTAACAGGTGTCAATGCCTATTGACGTATTAATGAATTGTTTCATTAAAACAAATCAGCGTTGTATGTTTGTGTTGATTTGTTTTGGTAAGTTAAAATTATGTTTATGAATTGTTTGTTTTTATTTCATCTTTCGCATTGGCATTTTACTTTGAATTAATTTACTTGGCATCTTAATCATTCTATCAGCCAATGAAATAGTTATTAAATGCTTATATTTTATTAAACAAATTGAATTTACTAGTTAGGTACATGACTTTTATAAGATAGATCTGAACAAGATTTACAGCATGGTAGGCCATTAAAAAGATATCATTATTGAAGAGGGTTATGACCAACAGTGTATTGTTATCTTCGTCTTTGAATTTTAATTTGAGATTACCTTTTTACATCAGAATATTAAACTATTATAGAACAGAGACAATAGTTACTGCTTTGTTTTAAGGGTTTTAAATTACAGGTTAATCCTAACGAGAATAGTTTAAATAGATGAACTTAATATTTAACTAGACAATTAAGTAAATATAAGATGTTTGTATAGCTGAAATGCTAAAGTCTCAAGGGTTTGGAAGCTAACGAGGGATTAAGTAAAGATAGCAATGGCTTATTAAGAGACAATAGAAGGTTGAGTATTTCTGCTCCTCGATTTGCGAAAGTGTCTAATTGTTTTTAATTGAATTGATTTTGTTCAATACTAATACACACAAATACTTTATTTTATTTTCGAGATATTCTTTTTTGTTGGGATTAATTTACACTTATATAAGAGTCTTTAAATTTTGGATCGTTTTTGTAGCACTTATTATGATTTTCAGTATACACACAAATGAAACTAAAATTGTGATCTTTATCTATCCAGGTAATATACAAGGAATAACAATAATTTACCCTGTAAGATAAAATGTTATCAGTTATATTTCTAAATATCTACCAAATGCATTAATTGTAAATAGTATATTGGTATTAAATAAAGTTCTATTCTAGTATATTCTAAACTGTTATATTAGGGCAGTTCAACATGTCTACAATTCATTCACTCGTAACCAAACTAAAACATTGTGGAACGAATTTAGTTTAAATCCCAAATCGGTTCGTTTTGGCACGATCGCTAAACATAACTTATTAATAGTAGTTTAAATATATTTCTTACTAGCTTCTGCTCCACGCTCCGCCCGCCTGTATGTTCGTTATTACAATAACGAGTAATAACCTATGTCCTTCTATAAAAATCAAAGGAGAAGTATCTTCATGCTAAATATCATTGAAATCGGTGCAGTTAAAGTGTAACAAACCCACAAACACACGTAGACAGACAGAGCATGTGTGGATATGGATTAGCTCTGTATTTTAAATTTGTGTCTTTAATTCCTTCGCTTCTTGATCTGTGTTTAAAACTGTAGCTCTATAAACCCCGTCATGTAATTGCTAGCAATGTACTTGTATTAATTCAATGATCTTTTTATTGTGTTCAAAAACTTGTGAACTTAAACTACTAGTATTTATTACATTGTATTCAGAAACTTGAAAGAGTCAGAAAATATTTCTAACTTTATCACCCTCTGGAGTGTAAAGCAATTTAATTTCAATTCTATTGCTTCTTAAACAATAAATTCTTCCGTTAGTGCTTCAGTACCATTGTAAAAGCTCCGATGAAGTTTTGTAATTGTCTCTTCACGCCCCTATTCATGTCCCCTAAGTTGATTATATCTAAATTGTTTTTAAAATGCACATATTTAAAGTGTTTATTATGTTTGCTCGTAGATGTTGTATTAAACAGTAAATTATAGTTTTATTTTCTGTCGCCAGACCGACCGTTAGATCGTGCTAAGCTCGTGAAGCTGCAACTAACTTTCGACTTTGGGATATAGAAAAATTAGGGCTGTCGCGAAAAGTTGTTTTGAAAATAGACTTTTGAACCAAAGTATAATAAAACTGACAAACTATTGATCTCAAATCTTTTAAAATTGCTGATAAAATAAAAGTCAAAAATATTATAACATTTTACGATTTCTACTAAATTTACATATGAAAATAAAAAAGGTCGATAATCCCTTGGCATCAATTCCCTTCTTAAAAAAACATTTAATAAAAAACCTTGTTTTAAGTTAGTAGTCTAATATTTCTTTTAACTAAAAAAATAATAAAAAATATAGGTCACACAAATGTTAGGAGGGAGGACTGGTCGCAATACTGCGGACAGGCCGCATTATGTAATGAGTGGGCCGAAAGGTAAGGGAAAGCTCTGGATTCTTCTAGCATAGAGTCTGAGTAGACGACGGTGAGGATCCTGGGGGGACCTAAAATAATATGGTCAGAACAGGGTGCACGAGGCCGGTCGCCGTGATGATTTTAAGTGGAATCATCACATAACTGGCTCCTCAGTCTTCCAGAAGCCGGCAATCATAAAAGATTTTCCACCACATCGGTTTGAAAAAATTGTCTGATACCACTTTTTAACTAACTATTAGAGTACTTAACATGATATGTCATTAACATAGATATTTAAATACAGTATGCAGTGTAAAAACAAAATTCGTGTTCACCTAAACCCATGAGATTCATTGAAAATAATACCGCAAACGAAATGTGAATTTATCGCACAATCAAATTGCACCACAAATAACACCAAAACTGTGTTGAAAATTTATTATAACAAACATAAAACGATACTCTGAAGTACTGTTACAACACCCAAAATTTTAACACGGTGTTAATGAAAAACCACAATAATAAAGTATACACGTGTCGAGTGGCAACCCTAGGTTGGCGACCATTACATAAATAATGACGCCATGTTTATTG
This sequence comes from Spilarctia lutea, assembly GCA_916048165.1. Lineage (NCBI taxonomy): Eukaryota > Metazoa > Arthropoda > Insecta > Lepidoptera > Erebidae > Spilarctia > Spilarctia lutea. The sequence goes on along the minus strand of OU696480.1, from coordinate 18,352,126 downwards.
CCTCCATTTTGAAGACAAATGGATAGTTATTACAGCGCACTCGGTTTTACATTCGCTAGGCGGGTTGGTAAAATTAAAATATTGTGTATTACTTATTTTTATACGAAGTTTAACTGCGCTGGAGTCGATTTACAGGCAGTTCCGGATGTTGGGCTATGTTTATGCATTACCGAGTGCAGTGTTTTTTACTTTGTTTTTAATTCCTGCCCTCGTTAGCCCATCCTTGTAACGTGCATTACGTTTGGCGTTTATAACTCTTTGTTATTTATTTAGATAAACTTGAGTTTTAATGGGTGAAGTATTGGCTGAAAGGCTCGTTTGTTAGTCTAAGTTTCGTTACCAAGCTAGTAAAATATAAAAATAGATTGAAATTTTTAGGATTTTCGTAATAGGCTATTTAAATGATAGATATTGAAGATACAAATTAATTAAAATGGAACTAAGAGATCCTGTAATAATACGAGTACACTATTACTGTTATGAGTATCTATCATGAACACTTTACCCGTATATTATAACCAATGATGATTACAATTCTAAAGAAAACTTATATTATATAATGTAATCGGGTTTGTTGGTCTATTGTTTAACGACCATTATTAATGCTAGAAGTTAGTTAACATATATTATATTTTGTCTCTTTATACCTGATATTGAAAGAACGAACAATCTATCTACTACTGCTATCTCGAAATTCTCATATTCACGATCGCAGCAAATTTTATATGAAACCAATTTGGTCGTAGTTCCACTTGCATGCATTCAGTTATCGACATAAAAGCTAGCCTATATCCTTCCTCCATGCCAAGTATCATTTGAATCGGTGCAGTGGTTTAGCTGCAAAGCGTAACAGACGCACAGACACTTTCGCATTTAAATTATTAATTTCGATTTGTACTACCTAATAGATCTTCAAATATCATATATATCATCATATATATATCATACTAGCTGAACCCCGCGGTGCTACCCGCGGTACGATGATAACTGCGGGCAACGCCGCGAGGCGAAGCTATATCTTTATAAATAGTAGCCTATGTGTTATTCTGATGTATAAGCTATATTGTGGTAAAGTTTCATTCAAATCCATTCAGTAGTTTTAACGTGAAAGAGTAACAAACATCCATACATACATACATCCATACTTACAAACTTTCGCCTTTATAATAGTAGTCGGATATAGATCTTCAAATATACACTTTTGAAAATTCAATTTATTACTGTAAATCACTTTATTCGTTTGAATTTAGTTAATAATTAATTTTGTTATTTCAAGTTGAGAATTAGGTGTCTTTTGTTATTTTTTATTCATTTAGTTATTCAAAGATTTAAAAAAAAAAATATCTTTGACGATTTTTAACTTTCTTCTGAATCGATATGCTAATATACAGTTTTACCTTTCATTCAGAACAAATTTCGCGGATTACAGAACCCCGACATCGTGTTAGTACATTACCTGAATGTGCCGTACCCCGACGACAACAAGCTAGCGACCGTCGCACCAAGCCTTGCCTTGTGGGCCGACAAGAAGGAATGGACGAAGGATGAGCTGGTCAGCCAACTAAAACCGATGTGTAAGTATTTTAACTTTTACCGTATATCGTAAATATAAATTCTCATAGATTAAAATAGGCAAGTACTTCTCGCAATTTTAAGAGTTCCTAGATCATCTAAATAGGTATCACATAACCAACATATTATAACAAATCTATTTTGTACCTAATATTGAAATACGGATTTGCAATCAGAAATAACACGCAGAATAAATTATGTATCTAGCTTACATTGACACTTTTAGAATCTGGCCTTTGAAGATTTCATAATGAATTGATAAAGAAATACGTATTGGTAAATTTTAATAACTTGAATAGTAAATTATAAAGAAAAACTACGTTTAATACCTATTAGCTGTCAGTTAAAATGAATAATATTTAGCTTGCGTATGAATGATCTCATGACAAACGTAAAAATTCAGATGGAACTGAAACAAATTCAAATAAACAATTAATTTAAATTATAAAATATATTTATGTTTCTACCTACAATAAGATCTCTTTAAGAACTAAAGTTATATTTCATTAACGTTTTAATAATACACAAACCCATTCAAGAAATTTCATCGAAGTAAAACATAGGTCATTTAGCTATACCCAAATGGACACCTTATGAATAAAATTATAAGATTCTTAAATGAGAAAGATGCAAGTACCTTCATCTTTACTGTAGATCAACATAAATTTGAATAATTTTTGAGATAAGATCGTAATGAAAGATTTTGACGTAAAATTTAAAAGTATGAAAGATTCTTTACTTGGACACCTTTACAAAATAAGATAAAAGTATAGAAATTTAAAGTTAACAAACACAACGTTATAGCAATTGATCAATTTAAGGTTCGTAAAAAAGATGTTAAAAAAACAGTCTAAAAGAATTCAACAATGAAATCAAATTTAAGCGCTGAAAGTTTCCGTTTCGATGTTGAATATTTATGAAATTGTGGCAAATATCAATTATGCATCGTGGTTATTAATCCTATCTGATCGGAATAACGATGCTGCTATTAATTTAGGGGCCTGTTATTGATTTTGCATTGAAAATTAATATTACAGACGTTATTTATTGCTTGAAATTATGTCGAAATTAAACGAATATAAAGTTAAGATATGTTATCTGTTGAACTACGTTCATGTGAATTTCTAGGATTTACGGGTTTTTACTTCAATACAATTTTGCATTAAAGTCTACAAATTCACTTTGCAAAAAATTAAGGAATACATTCGATGAAACGTCGTTCACTCTATACTTAAAACAAAAAGCATATTTTAAGTGTACTATTTGACACATTACTAAGCCAAAGTGATATTTTTTCCAGTCTTCAGCGAAGATGACCCAGATATCCACAACGACGTCGAGATAACAGTAAGTTTAAATAAATAGTATATTCAATGTAACAGATTGTCACTATTGTAAAATCTCAGGGGAAAATGTTCCAGACTACTGAAACTGTGGAAGCTATCGTTGGACAGCTTATGGAAAAGCAACGAGCAGCTAGGGCTGCAGCTTTAGCCAGGCAGCTGGAGTGCGGCTGCCCAGACTCTACTTGTCAAGATTCAAGAACTTGTGCCCACCCGCTACGTAGAATTCAAGCAGCAAAACCACCTCCATCTGATCACCAAGTATCATCTACAACTGGTCCTTCACCGCGACCAATGTCTCACCCACCAAGACAATATACCAGAGATCATAGACCTACACCACAGGCAGCATCTCCATTACTTTTATCTTTAGGCCAAATTCAAGGAGGTGGTGGGCTTTTAATATTAAACGGTACAAGCAACGGTACTCAACAGACTTCATCGTTAGTATCTCCACTGTCAGTGACGTCATTTGTCTGCGAAGAACCTAGAGATAGGTACAGGCAACAATACAAACCAACATTCGTGTTAAAAAGGGAAATTCCAGACAGTCAACCATCTTCATGTATTCAGAATTCTGACTCGTCATTTAAAATTGAAACTAAAGAGGAAAAGATTGATATAAATTTTGATAGGAAAATTAAAATAGAACCGAGGTGTAGAAATCAAGTAGTAGCAAGTGCACCAGCGACTCCATCAAGGTACCCAGATTTAGTAGAGAGATTAGAAAGTAAAGTTTTGACCGATAACTGTGATGATACTTTAGTGTTACTTGGTACTGATGGCAATTTAGCCGCTAGTGGATTCTTTGACGAGACCCTTGAATTATCGCATGAAGATATTCAGAAAACTTTATCGGCCAATATGCCAACTTGTGAGTTAGGCAGAAATGGGGTAAGACCGACTGATACCGCCAATGTTATGGTCTCAGGGATTGATACCATGGATTTTATAGAGAGTTGTGAAGCAGTGGCATCTCCAACGCATGGAGTAGATGATAATGTATTTGTAAATTTGGATGCGTTTGATATGCTCGGCGATTTCCCTGAACTAGAGATACTGGATCCTAGCACTATATCTACAAACCCTGTGGTGAGATTCTAAAATTAATTTCTATTATTAATTTGTAGCTCATTTAGAGTTATAATATTTAGTAATTAGAGTTTTTATTTCTCAAATTTCCAGACAATATGCGATAAGTCACTACCAGCAACTGAAGATAGCAATGAAAAAATGCAAACGGAGTCCTCCAGTGAAGGAACATTGAGTATCACGGACTATTCTCCTGAATGGGCATATCCTGAAGGAGGAGCAAAAGTATTGGTAGCTGGACCTTGGACAGATACATCGGATCAGTATACTGTTCTATTTGATAATTTTCCGGTACCTTCAATTTTGGTGCAAAACGGTCTTCTCAGGTGCTACTGTCCAGGTTGGTGAAATATTATTTAATTAATAATATAATTATATTAATATTCATTACTCTTTAGTTATAATTCTCTGTTTCATATAAAATTTTCCCTAAATCAATGGGCAAAAATCAGTATAGTACATAAAAGAAATGTAGAAGAAAGTAATTTTCACGCAACTTTAAAGCAACATATTAAACGAATTGTGTGAATCGAACTATAAAGATACTGTGAAAATATTTATTATTGTGTACATTTATATAAAAAAAATATTTTCTTCACATTTCCAGCCCACGAAGCTGGTTTGGCTGCATTGCAAGTAGCTCGGGGTGGACGTGTTGTCTCGGATACTGTTGTGTTTGAGTACAAACCGGGTCCCGCACCTACTCCATCGTCTCCTGCATCAGCACCATTACCATCACTAGATTTAAGAAGATTCTCCCTTCTGCAGCGTTTGCAGCGCCTACAGGGGCGTTTGCAAATGAAGATTGAACCCACTGATGATAATAATCAGGTAAATTATAATACTAAATAAATATAAAATAATAAATTATAACTTTTTAATTAGGTGAACAGCATTGAAATACGGATTGGCCAGAGTTTTTGAATATTATATTTAAAGAATAGATTATTTACAGAAATTTATAAAATAATGAAATATAAACCTTACTATCTATCTATTTTATAATAAAATAAACCTAATCCTCAACATTTATATTAGTCAAATAAATAAATAACTATTATGACTTCAATTCTCAACCATAAAATTATTGGTCTCTTGACAGCTTAGCTTTCGATTCTCTACGTGAAATTCTAACATGTAACAAAAATAGTTTTATTGTAAAAACTAATATGATATTATTATTGAAATCCATGTCATGTTCATTTCAGATTGAGGATGTCCAGCTCTATTCTAATCCAAAATTTGAAGAACGTTTGGTCACATTCTGTCGTACCATGAGCTCCAGATCTAAAGGCATGTCTGAGGGTTTCACTACTGAGCCTGGAGAAGATGGATCCACCATTCTTCATTTAGCAGCTGCCTTGGGATATACGAGACTTACTACTGTGCTCTTGAGGTGGAGACAAGATGATAGTAGTTTGGCATTGGAGAAGGAAGTCAATTTAGGTGCAAGAGATAGTGACAATTGCACACCTTTGGTAAGTAAATAAATTTTCAATGTGATAATTAAATTGCACACCACATACGTAGAGAATTTCTAAAAGTTATAATTATGTGTGACAGCAGATACTGTTGTAAAAAGACCAAAACTGAGATTCAACATTCAACTGTAACTAGTTACGCAAAAATTTTGCTGTAACCGCATAGAAAACTTAAATAGTGAAAAAAAAAACAGAAACCATATCTTAACCATAACGTTTTGAGCCTAATGAGCACGAAATCAATTCCTACGTTTAATATCTAGGCATAAAGTACATGAGTATGTTAGGTACAATCTTGACTTTCAAAAATTTCTGCCTGTAGTTTCAATTTTTTCCAATATTTAAATAGTAGTTTTAAAACACTGCACGAGTCTAAAATGTCAAATTAAGGAAATTCTGGTATACCTTCAGATGGTAGCAAGTGCGGCCGGTCACGTAGAGACTGCTGTAGTATTGGCGCGATGGAGCGCAGGTACGAGGAGCGAGGCAGGTGCTCGGGCAGCTGCAGCTGCTGCACGACGTGCTGGACATACACATCTCGCTACAATCCTTGATCGCATTCATCCACCACCTACCTCAGAAACTGGAATATTCCGTACGCCTGTTACGCACAGGTATACATCACTTTGTAACAATTTTTATTTTTTTATAACACCTATTTAGATTTATGAATTTTACCTACAATCCCATTGTTGTTGACACCGAAAATATAATATTTATATTATTACAAGCATATTATTTAATTATACTTAAATAGTAAGTAAATTCAGTAGATTAGGCAATTAATTTTAAGAAATGAATTCTCTCGAAGCTGGGAGTATTAGTAGTATATATTTTTGAATGTAATTGTAATCAAGAATAATATGCCTATAATCTCTTTAAGTGGTTTCATTGTGAGTGCATGGTATTTTATTTAGCTGTTTAATCGATAAGGGCTGGATATAAACTTTATTTATTGAAAATAAATTGATCATTGAGTACTTACAACGTGTGATTTGTCTTTTTACCAAGATGCATTCCCAATTTATTACAATGTCGTGTTACGAGTAGTTTTCACAGTAATTTTTTTCACATAAATAGCCTTTGATAATCCACTGTTGGACATATAAAGGACATTGACTATTCTTGTAGGGAAGTTAGGCCAAGTACTGCCCAGAATGACTACATAGTAAATTATGTACTTTAAGTTAATTCTTGCCTAAAAACTAAATGTCATCAAAGTCTATCTCAGGAGTTTCGAGAGAAAACATTTTTATTAAGATTTGTATTGGTTAAGAAAGATGTTCAATGACACGCTTTGCACTTAAATACAGTAGTCATTTTGAAAAATTACTCTTTTTATTATCACAATCATTTGTTTTACATTTTGAAATATTATGGATAGAATATTCATATTATAGAATTATTCCACGATTTTCCTGATGGATATATAAATAGCAGTGGTAGATTTTAACTATATAATATATGTTTACTCACGTATGCTCGTATGAGTTAAATGTCATTGGATAGCATAATAATTGCTGACAGATCGTTAAGATCGCCGTTATGTTGTTAGTTCACTGTAATGACTCTGAGCAAGTTTTGTTTGATATGTTATTATAGCAAAAGGGATCAATTCTTCAACGGTCAATATGGTAAAAACAATAACATTATTCTGCTCAACATTAATATTTTCGTTTTATTTTTCATCATCATCATCATCAGCTTGTTGCAGTCCACTGCTGGACATAGACCTCACCCAAGGAACACCACACATCCCGATCTGTTGCTTTTTGCATCCAGTCGCTGCCAGCCCTCCTATGCAAGTCATCCCGTCATCTGGCCAGAGGGCGTCCCACACTACGTTTGCCAAGACGCGGTCTCCACTCCAGAACGCGCTTACTCCAGTGGAAAAAATCGATAGCCATTTCATTTTTTTCATTTTTTTTGTCTTAAAGTGTGTTATTTATTTAATTCCAGTCTGTCCCAGAAGAGCCGTGTCGGCAGTTTAGAGAGCAACCTAGTCAAGAGACCTTCAATAGATTCTGGTATCAACATGGCTGATGCTTTTAGATCCAGTTCTGCTATTGACAAGTCGGATAGCAGTTCGTCTGCTAGGTGAGATATTTATGTACTACGTACGTTTTGAATACGATTTTTATTCATTTTAGTCATAAATCACAAATACCACGGCAAGAAAGAAAAATCTGTATTTTTTATCCATTTCAGCAAAATTTATAGCAATATTTTACATCTATGTATGTGATGTTGTTTATAATAATAAATCAAACGTAAGTCATGGTTGGTTCCTGATGGCAGCTAATGTTGCTTGGCTTTTCTCTTGTAAATTTGATCAAGGCGAGCGCTGATTGAAAACCTTAATTTCTATAAAAGGGTTTATTTAGGTAGTTATTCACCTACAAACAAAAATATGAACCACAAATATAGTTAATTATGATTAAAACTAATTTATTAATTACTGTAAGTAGAAATGTAATGCACATGATTTTTTTAATTTCATATCCGTTAAGTTCAAATTTCCTTTCTCACAAATTAATTAAATAACAATTGGTTACACATAGAGCAATATAGGTACACGATATAAATACAAATACAATACAAATACATAAATACAATAAATAATATTAAATAATATAAAACTATTATGACTCAGGAGTGACCCATGTCACAATTATGAGATAAATAAATAAATAAATATTTTGGACATTTAAATTCACAACGCCATCTAGTCCCAAGCTAAGCAGAGCTTGTGTTATAGATACTAGACAACTGATATAAATACATATATATATATATATATATATATATATATATATATATAGATACATAGGGAACACCCAAACTCCGAAACAAATATTACAAACATTTGATCTGACCCGGGCATCGAACCCGAGACCTCAAGCAGAGCAGTCGCTACCACTGCTCCACCGAGGCAGTAGATGTGGACGGAGCGAGATATGAAGAAAAACTATCCTCTGTTGCCGATCGAACCGCTTGAAACAGATACTGTCCCCACTTCGTCTGACTCATAGAACTGTTAGATTGTGGCATGTGTTTGTAATAATTTTTAACCGAATTAAAAAAAGAGGAGATTCTATGTTCCTTTGTATGCATTTTTTATGTATGGTCACCGATTACTTCGTCAATTGTGAACCGATTTTGAATATTCTTTTTGTATTCGGAAGGGTATTATTATTCAGGTACTCTGATTCCGACAGATACAATGAATTTCCTAAAATTGTTTCAAATTTGAGCTCAAAGTATAATAATCCGTTACTATGCAATATGACTATCAGGAACCATGATATAGTTTGAAATTATTTCTGTAAATTAAAATGATAATGGTTATGGAGAGAAAAATATTACTTATGTTTCATCAATCACTTCATGCTAAATATTTTCAGATGGGAACGAAGCATGTCTCTGCCATTAGATTCAGATACATCAGAAGATAGTTTTGGTGATTCTAAAATCGGGAGACGTATGGATTTAGCACTTTGTAAGTTTTCTAACCTTTTCACCTCATTGATAGTCGATTCAATTTTCATTTGCTGGTTATTTTATATATCGGCACGGCTGCTGATGACATTTGGAAGGTCCATTGAATTTTGCATTGTTTAATATGGTGACGGTTTCGTTCAGCGATTTAACTGGTCAAACGGGTAAGTTTATTTTGCGATCACATTTGCAAGACATAGTTGTGCAAATTTTGAAGCTTCGTAGTGAACTAAAGATAAGATAATTGTCATGTAATATTGATATACTGACCTCCTTTTGCCGAAAATTTCACTTTCACATTTTTATTATATCATATTAAATTAAAGCTCAGTAAATACGAGGCAACTGCCGCGATATAACATTATATAAAATACTTTGATGGAGAAATTTGGTTTCAGTGTCAAATAAACGCTTCCGATTTGTTTATTTTAATTTTGAGTAAGATGTATTCCCAGTAATCGCTTGTGGGCTTACTCGTTTGACCAGTATCGTTGTGTCATCGCGGAGTAGTAGAGCGGGTGTTCCGCAGGCGAGACGGCGGCGCGGCGCGCGGCGAGCCCGCTCATAGACGTGGAGGCGCTCTCCGACCACACGCCGCCGCTCTCGCCCACCACACAGCCAGGTCAGTCACTAAGCCCCCGACGCTCCGATGCCCCGACGCCCGGCGCCCGGCGCCCGGCGCTCTCGCACGCTCGAACGGTATAGACATTACTCCACACTAAATTGATATTCTAAGACAAAAAATAAAAGTTTTGTAAAAGAAAACTTCATAATGTTATAAACTTTTACAAATATTCCAGATTAACTCAAGTAAGATTTTTCTGGTTTGAGTGTAATTTATAAAAAATATCTACTATCATTGTTGAATTTAATTATTAAATCTCTTTCTAAAATCTTTTACTTCGTATTTTGTCTTCTTATTGGCACTTATTTTGATCCGTGAACGTTCTATACCACTTCGAACGCAGCATCGATCTCCGCTCGTTCTATTTGTCGATGTTGTATGTGTAGTAGTTGCATTGCCTCCCTCTTCTTCTAACAAAAATTGTCTGTATGTCTTCGGTCTCCCTCTTTGTCGCCAGTCTGTAGCCCTTGTATCACTGTATGTTGGTAGTCCACTTGTAGTTTCTTCTGTACTTTATATTCCAACACGAGCGGAGTATTCCTTGAGTGTTTGATGTTTGTAGAATCCTGAATTAGACCGAATTTTATTTGCCATTACTTTTTCTAAAAGACCTAAGGTTGATCCATAAATATTGTTTTCACTGTAAAATAAAGTTCGGTTTAGTTTACTTGATGTTGTCCCTCGATGTCGCTTTCCGTGGTTCGTATTGGGCTATCCACTATCACTGTATCACAACCAAAATGATTGGCTTCCTATTTCCAACTTCAACACAAGACTACGTCGTTCAGTCAACACACTTGTTTCAAACAAAATTACGTGACAATATAACACTGCATGGTCGCTATTACGCTTGCATGATTATTAACAAGCTTTTTATGTGTAGAGAGGTTTACTATTTGCCTTTAAAAGAGGTAAGTGCTTTGGCACAGGTTCTAATCAAGCACATAAATCTCATTTCAAGTATCTCAATTTTATTCATATTCGTTTAATTTTTTCATGACGCATCAATTCATAAGTTAACACTTTCATGAACAAAATTAAACACAACTATACGTGTATTATTTAAATTAGATCTGTGTAATTGGATTTTTAGAAATTTAATTTGTATCTTTATTTTTTAACTATCACGGAATTCAAAATTTAATCTAGTTATCTTCAGAAAGGAAACACCTTTTAAAGCATTTTGTTTTTTTTTTACTGGATACGCTTGAATCTATCTGCATTATTGTTTATTTAGATGACATTTTTGTTTGAAGTTAAAAAATGACAACGCGTATCTTTATTGATATTGATCACAATTTTATTTAAAAAAATGTCATCTAGGAACGTAAGTGTAAACTTCTAAATGTTGTTCATTGTTTAAGTGCATAGACTGTGTCACAAATATAAGTTGTAATTTAGCTATTTGTAATGAAATACATTTTTCAAACATCCCAGTTAACAAATCAAAATTTTTAATTTTACTGAAAATGATGTCACTACTGATTGCTTGGTTACAACTGATTTATATTTTTTATGTATTTTAATATTATGAAGTTCCACTTCATGAAAATGTTTCAGGGGAGCAAGATGACCGTGTGTTCACGCTGGCCGAGCAAATTATAGCGGCCATGCCAGAAAGAATAAAGGTATGTATGGATTTTTGGCTATTTTTAATTTCAGAACGAACAGGCCGGCTTGACCGTAGTGGTACTACCCTCTCATAGAATAAAATTACAGCATTCGTACTGTCATGTTTCGTTGATGAGTAAGAGACCGGAGTCACCATGCCGCATTGTTGCATTGTCTGCATTCGCAGTATGGTGACTACCACTAGTGAATTATGTCCATGGCTTCGATTAACCTCTCGGGTGCGGCAACACGGATCCATGTTTGTGCCGTCGGTGCGGCACACACGGATCCATGTTTTCCGCAGTTAACTGGCATTTTAATTAATTTTGGGTATTAAAGTTATTATAATAAAGTCTAGAAAGGTTTGTTATGCATTTGCTTTATACGAACAACATTTTAAAACATTCGTTTGTCAAGTGCGCTTCAAGAGCCATTAAAAAAACGAGTTCCAATTTCAAAGTTGACGATGACGCAACGCAATCTTTCAAGTGCCTCTTAAAATTGATTTTTTGCCGATAAGGTGGTTTTGAAGGTAGTTTGTTGTTATATTTTACTTATTATACTTATTTTAGGAACCACTATCAATACGAATTGAGGCATAAATCATGCGTAATTTTGAATAGTGTTACTCAAAAAGTTACCGAGTCTATTACCTATTGAAAAGGGCTTACTCATTTGAAGGTTTTTACGCATTTATTCTTATGTTTTTATTGATAAAATGATATAATTGCGATGAGAATCTTATATAGAATATAGAATAGCAACAAAAATGTGCTAGAAAAGCTAAATATTTAAATAAACACTCATTTTTTGCCTGACGAGCGAAATTAGACGCACACATACACAGGGCTCCCACGCCATTACTGTTCTACATCATCATCAGCGTATCGTAGTCCACTGCTGGACATAGGCCTCTCCAATAGCACGCCACTTAAAATTGTATATCGCCGTTGATTCGTGTTTGCACGCAGCCTAGCGGGAAGTCCCGGAACTATTAACACCCACACATACACAGTAGTGACGGACAATGAACAAGACGTAAACTGATCTTTGTTTATGTTTTACTAAATTATTTTGTATTGACCATAGACTTTGTGTGTCATAATGGAACGATCAGTTTGTTCTCTTTAGCATTCAGTCATTTTCATAGAGTTTAGAGAATTCTCAGAACTTAAAAATAATAAATGAAAACTGGTCTAGCAAACGAGTCCTTTTATTAAATAACTTGATAAATAGGTTGTTTTTTTTATGTATTGTTCCTGTCTTTTGCACTAGTTAACTAAAAAAATAAATTATTTAACTAAAAAACACTATTTCTTCATATAAATACTACGTAATTTGGTGTTCGGCGCAAATAATAGTTTGATTGTAAAGTGACAAAATGGCGAATATCTCGACAGCGAAATGTGATTTTTACAAATATGTTTCTCAATGAATTTTTACTGCAGTTATAGTGTTTTTTATATCAGTAGATAGCTTAGTTATCGAACTTTATGAGGATAATAAGTAAAATGAATAATAAACCACATAAAATATTAAAATCATGTTTATTAACACAATAGGTGCGTAAATTAATACTTGGCTCAATTGTGAGTAAATAATAAAGCAATAACATTAGTTTAGTAATAAAACATGGCATAACCATGTACGCTTGTTATCCATCTTTTGAAAAATAATCACTTTTATAACCACCGAGCATTGTTTTTGAAAAGATTTGATCATTTTCGTACACCATGCACCGTGCTGCAAAATTTTGCAATTTCGCCGCACGGTGCATGTAACCGGAAGTACCCGTTCGCGCATCCGAAAGATTAAGCAGAGTAGAGTCACATTGGGACTTCTTTTTTTAAATTTGAGCCATACTTAATATATATATATATAAAATTTATAATATAAGACTTTGGTGTTTGATTGTAATATCATTTTATTTTCTTTTAGAACGAAACTTCGTCCTTGCTATCCGGTTGCGGCCTGGACAACGGCCAGGAGGACACCCTTATGGTTCCACTTCTTGACGACACTAATACTTTCACCACTGAATTTAGCTTTGAGTTCTGCGATAATACTTATAGGTAAATTTTTATCAATATGTGTTTTGACATAATTTACTGATTTTTTATTTGCTGACATTGTAAAGATAATAATCACATAGCATTGTTGAAGAACAATATTCAATCTAGTAGCCATACTTGAAAATATTTAGAATTCGCTATCATAATTAAATCGTTGATCGAGGATTGAACTGTCTAACAGCAAAAGTACGTTCTGGACGTATTAACGTTTCTATATGTATGATGTTTGTCTGTTATGTGTGTAGTTAATAACCTTAACTATTAAACCAGAGGTCGTGGGTTCTATTGCAATTTAAGACAAAAGGGTGATGACTATATCATTTGTTCTGTATCTAGGTGTACTTTATGCATTATGTGTACCTACGTGTAATATTTAAGTATTTTTATCAGTAGTCTAGTTACCACAGCAGAGGCTCTGCCTTGTTAAGGATCAGACTGTCGTGTGTGAGATGTCTGAAGAAATGAAGATATTGTAATTATTAGTAAGGATACATAAACATCCTACTTATTCTTCAACAATATATGTTTTTATCATTTAGACATGCAGAATTGTCTTCTAAGTATCTGCTTCGTGAAGTAAGAAATAAATCTAGATTTTCCTCACATAATTTTTGAGTACCTGGTTGACCGACTTTTGGTCGGTATATTGCTATTGACAATTTTTTTTAAATGCATCCTTGATAGATCATTTTTTTGCCCCGGAAATCCTCTTTACACTAAATTTTATAAATATCGTTGGAGCCGTTTTCGAGTTTCAGATATATTTATAAAAAAAAGAATTGCTACACATTCTAGAATCAAAATATACTTATTCCACTATTTTAATTATGTTTTCACCTGACTTGTTTTGCCTTATGGCATTATCAAAGGGTATTGGTTATATAAAATCTTTACGTCTAAAACCTATCAACTGTGAATACATGGAAATACAAGTGTGTCAGTGTTAGGAACTCTTTACGAAAATAGAGAAATTGTATTTTGCGTCTACCACCGCTATTTGTTAAAGCGATATTTAAATAAGTACAAGTGATTTTGATTCTAGAATGTATTGCAACAATTTCCATGAAGTCAAATCACGGACAATTTTGATCAAAGTTCTTATAATTGACTCAGGTACTGTGGTGGTTCAACCCCTTGCTCTTCGGGATCCGTGTCACCCGGTTCAGCAGCGCTGTCACCTCCACCGGCATCACCTCACTGCGCCACACCATCCGCTACACTGCAGGAATTTCTTAATGCAACGACACACTTCTCTAATCTTACGCTTAATGGTAACATATCAATTTGATTGTAACTTTATCTTACATACTTATTTTGTAAGTAGGTATTTGATAGATTTAATACTATAGTATAAAATGGAACTCCGAAAATCATTTTTAAGTTTGTAGCGGTATAAATTCAAAAATTGTTTTCGTACAGTAAAATTCTAGATTGTTAGCTTAAAATATTGCATTCTCATTATCATAATGAACATTACTTAACTTTTCGTAATTATTATACTGTATTCATATTCAGACTAATTCAAATTAAATATGAAACAAAATTATCAGCAAGAGTACTAAACTTTAGAGTGCAATGAATATCAAAACGACTTGGACCCTCCAATTAATATGCTGTTTTGTGTTGAAAGAAAATTCATAACTTTTGTATTAGATCGTGAACAACGTGAGCTATACTCGGCGGCCATCACGATCCAGAAGGCGTATCGCCAGTACCGCGGGCGCCAGCTGCAGCGCCGCGCTGCCGCCGCCGCTATCACCATACAGAACTGCTACAGGAGATACAAGCAGGTCTGTTCACAATATAATTATGCCTAAGTACGGCTATGATTACACGGTTGGCCTAGTGGTTCAAGCGGTCGCCACACTGTTCTACTGCACCAAGTGTCAAGAATTCATACATTCATGGGACAACACTTTATATTTCAGAAAATTGTTGTTCCTAGTCTGAGTGTTCTTTGTGTCCATCTATTAAATAAAAGAAAGGGTTTTATTTATTAGTACTCCCTTTTTCTATAATTTATAATCTCGGATTAGAATTTTTCCAATATTTAATTAATTTAAAAATAAATGAATTGGTTTCGCCCTATGGTATTATCAAAGATTACTGCGACTAACCTTTAAGTACAAGAAATTTTCATTTCTAGAATGTATGTTATAGAGTATACTGCTTTATAGTTCGGACATTATCAAATACAATCACGCATACTTATTTTGAACATTATTTTTAAGTTTGTATGACTGCATTGTACTTTATACAAATTTAACGCAGTTGAATTTGGAGTATAAATAATAGTCTTCGAAAAAATTGTATCATTTCTATGTCCGTAACTTTTGAAATTTCTTACTATGCCTGTTTAAATATTACCTTGCCTCAAAGTTAAAACATGTTTGTTTCTGCAGTTTGCGTATTTGAAGCAAATGCACGCGGCGGCAACGGTGATACAGCGAGGCTATCGTTCGATGCGAGCTCGCAGAATGGCTAACACACCTATCAGGTGAGTCATAGTTTATTATGAAACAAATTGATATAGAATACCTAGAGTGTGTTCGCTGTTGACAGCAAGCACATTTGGCGTTGCAATTGGTAAAAAAATCTGTGAAGGCAAATCACAACACCGAACGCAGTCTTCATGACAATCATGCTGATGTCAAATAAACTTACACTACCCTTTATGATCCAAAAGTTTAAGAGAATGAAGTAATTATTTCTAGCATTTAGCATGGTCACTTAGCCAAGATTTTAGGTACGAAATTGGTTTGTAAACAAAGTTTTACGATATAACAGAATGACTCGGTTCTTTGATGTTAAAAGCATGTAGATCTGCGACTGTTAGTTGTGTATTGACTTTGAAACGGTTAAAACAAGTGTTTGCAATACCTTTCCATTTGTCTCGGCCTTTCATCTAAGTACACAAAACATCCGTAGGTCACACTATGACCTTTGAAGTTGCTACTCTTATTATTTTATTGATTGAAGATACTAGGGTATCTTCAATCAATAAAATTTATTGTTATTATTTATAATGAATTAATCCATTTTATAAATAATATTAATAATTTCTGTCATCTAATACACAACGCCATCTAGTCCCAAGCTAAGCAGAGCTTGTGTTATGGGTACTAGACAACTGATATAAATATTTATATACTGATTTTTTGTTGTTGTAAATACATACATATTATAAATAGAAAGCACCCAAATTCTGAAACAAATATTTGCAAGTCATACAAAGATCTGGTCCGACCCGGGTACCGAACCCGAGACCTCAAGTACAGCAGTCGCATACGCTACTACTCCGCCAACGAGGCAGGCAAATAAATATTATAACTGTTTTAATTATTTGGGGTTTAAAGTATATTAATATAATCTATTCGTACGCAGAAGGACATACTCACAAAGACGTCAAAATCAAGCAGCTAGAAAGATTCAACAATTTATGAGGCAGTCTAAAATAAAGTAAGTAACTTTTATTAGTTAGCTCATAGTTTTAATTTTTATCAATTAAGAAAATATATAATTATTTCTGTGATCAAATGGAAATTAATTTTGTGGATAGTTATAATATATTTTACTCACGTGTGTCTTTGGTCTATACTAGAATATCACGACTTTCCTCTTTAAGAATGATAAGTTCTTTTTACGGAAAAAATCACTGACCTTTATCCCGCCGGGGTGTGCGGTTTGGTGATTTATATAAACCAAACCGAATAAACACATATGGTCTATCACTCTGCGCCTGAAATAAAAGGCAACAGCTGTATGTTAAGACAATAGGAAGGAATGTGGTGTTCTACCACGACATCGCCTTCATCTTCGCATCATTTTATAAAATTTATCTACTACACTGATACTGGTTAGTGAAAACTAAGTGAAAATGGACTAAAAACTACTATCGTGATGTAACTGCGTGTGTTATGCAGACATTTTGGATAGTAATTTATACTTTCGATTGATGGCGGCACTTGATGGAACTTGTTGCAATACATTCTAGAATCAAAGTCACTTATACTTATTCCACTATTTTAAATATAATTACATCTTACTAGTTTCGCCTTATAGTTACCAGTATCCTCAAAGGTTAATGGTTATATAAAATATTTTTACGGGTCAGATGTAAACTTAATTTAAATAGTGGAATAAGTACAACTGAGTTTGATTCTAGAATGTGTTGGAAAGGAAGTGTCACGCTTAGTTTTAATTAAAGAAAACGTGTGAGCAGGTGTTTGTAAAAAGTATGTAGGGAAAGTAGATATTTAATTATGAGGAGTTTGTAACTAATAAATACGGAAAAGTGGACCCGATGGCATTCCAGCGGTGGTTCTTAAGAAATGTGCACCAGAGTTGTCTCCGGTATTGACGCGCTTGTATTGCCTGTCGTATTCATCGGGAACTGTTCCGATGGCCTGGAGAGAGGCGAATGTTCAAACCATCCCCAAAAAGGGCGACCGTTCAAACCCGGCAAACTACCGTCCGATAGCCGTCACCTCAATTCTCTGCAAGGTATTTGAAAAGATAATAAACAAACAACTGATTTACTACCTGGAGGATCACTCTTTACTAAACGATCGTCAATATGGTTTTAGACCGAACCGATCCACGGGTGATCTTCTAGCGTATGTTACACACCTTTGGGGTGAGGCTATTGACAGGCATGGGGAATCCTTGGCCATCAGCCTTGACATGGCCAAAGCCTTTGATAGGGTTCAAAGTCAAAGTCTCCATTCCTTCCCCTTCCCACTTTTCAGAGCACTCAACTGCCATTACAAGGTAGGCTCGATATCCTGGGCATGGATATCAGCCTCGATCTCAACCCTCGCGAATACGTTGAGAGTGTCACTAAGGCGGCCTCGCGGAAGCTAGGTATCCTTAATAGGGTGAGACGGTTCTTCTCGCCCGGGCATCTGTGTCTGCTTTACAAGACCCAGGTTCGCTCGTGCGTGGAGTACTGTTCTCATCTTTGCGATGGAGCCGCGCAGTATCTGTTCGACGCTCTCGACAACACGTGCCGGTCTTGGAAGTCACCGCTTCAGAGTGGTAGACATACGCTCTCGTACTCACCGCTTCGGTTCTTCCTTCCTGTGTCGAGCGGTCAAAACCTGGAACTCACTACCTGCGTACGTGTTTCCCTCCCAGTATGAACCTGGGTCCTTTAAGTGGAGCGTGAAGAAGCATCTCACTAGGCCGCCATAGTGTGGGTCGCCATGCTGCACTGTCCCTATTAGCAGTGAGGATGGTGACCACCACTCCTGGATTCTGCTCGTGCTTTCCATCAGGCAGAGCAGAGTCATTTTGGTAGCTAAGACATAAAAAAAAAAGAAAAAAAAAGAAACATCATTTGCTCATTTTATGAAGGTTGCTAGTAGAAGTGACTTTAATTACGAATACTGAGAGACTAGCATAGGGCAAATAAACTAAAGTCAATTTGTCCTGCGGTAACACATCTCGAAGGGACTTAAAGACGCATATTAATCGTTTTATTCTGGATGTAACTATTTCCCAGTTAAGTCTATTGTCTATCAACACACCCAAGTATTTAACGTATTTGATTTTTGATATTTAATGTATTTTATGTAACTTTAAGACAGAAGCATCATTTCCGATTGTGCATGTGTGAGCTTTAGTGGCAAAAGTACTATTAGGATCTGTCGCCTTTCTTACAAAAATTGCCACATAGCTCGTCTTAGGTATGTTGAGTGTCAAGAGATTTCTGCTCAAACAATCTATGACCATTGACAGAGAATGTTCAGCACGCTCCTTTAGAGTTTGCCAGTTTGGACCTCAGTCAAAGATGGCAGTGTCGTCCGCTTGTGTGAAGATCTTAGTGTAAAGAATCGCAATGTGCAGAGATACATATAGCAAAAAGAGCGTAGGTCCTAAAACACTGCCCTCTGGCACGCCATAGCCTACTGTTGTGTCATCACTAACAACCTCGAACTCCCAATCTTTCAAGCTTATCAAGAAGGATAGGAACAGAGACCGTGTCAAATGAAAAGAGACCCAAGAACAAGCATAGACCTCTATTTTCAGCATCTATAGCGTCTACGACAGCATCGGTGAGGTCCCGGACTGCATTTTCAGTTGATATTCTTGGGCGAAAACCGTACTGATTCGGTGCAAGTAATTTTTTCTGCTCCATAAAAGATCTCAGCGCACGGTTTAGTACTTTTTCGAAGATCTTAGAGCTGAAAGCACCGATATTGATCGATAGTTATTCATACTATCCCTGTCCCCACTCTTATAACCAAACTGTGCAGTACAACAGCACTGTAAAGAGAAGAAATATCCCAAATCATTGCCAGACGAGCTAATATAGTAGCTCGTCTGGCAAGCGCAGTAAAGTTGTCCAATTTTTTTTTCTAAGCAAAGTCTTTTGCCGAATTGTAAATAAGTTAAAGATTATTGAAGTGAAAATATAAAACATAGTAACAAAAAATTTGCGATATCTTCTGTTCTATCATCATCTTCTTCCTATCCTTTATTGTTTCCAACATTATGGGGTCGGCTACTAGTTCAACCGATTTTATCTAAATCTCAGTTTTCCACAGAGCGACTGGCGTCGGACTTTTGCAACTTCTAATGTCTTATAATGTTTAGAAAATATTCAACGACAGCAACACAGACGCACAAACAACTGACCCTAATGGTTTTATCGACAACGTCGTCTCTTCGTTCAAACCATGATTCTATAGCTAGAAGTTAAGAGAAACAGCTATGCAGATAGGTTAAACCTAAGTACGACTAGTTCTGTCTTAAATAACTTTGCAGTTCCACATGTTTCTTTACTGATTCATAAATAAATTTTGGTATACTTATCGCTTTTATCGATTTTGATGTCGCAAGAAATCTCTTAGTTCATAAGTTTCAAATTTATTTAATGTTATTTTTGGTACACTTCTAAACTAATTCTGACGCCAACCCCTGTGTAACTTGATTTCTGTTTCATCACTTTGTTGAACAGTAATAGGCATATCACTAACAGGAAAAACATTCCGAAACCAAAATTGAATAAGTAAAGTGCGTCATCCAATCTCATCGGCCTTAACCAAATAGTAAATGCTATGAAATGGATTTTTTTCGCTTGAATCAACATTACGCAATTATTTATACATAGTTGTAATACTGTCTTGTGTCCCGAAGAAAAAAGAAAAATATGAAAATATTATTTGTATCTTGGAATAGCATTTCCGTGAGGGAGACGTTTAGTGGGCTGTACTGAACTGAGCGAGTTGGTATAGTTTTTCTTCTATTTGCAGTTTGGTTTTTCTGCGTAGTTTGTTCTCATGATCAGTTTTCACGACTCCTATAGGGCGAATAGAGATGGTGATACTTAGTATTGTTAATTTATCATCACAAAGATAACTAAAAAAAAGTGAAGAAAAAAATTTAATAAAATATGAAAAAGGTTGACTGGTAGAAAATGCCATGAATTAAGTCCGCTCACACAAATATAATGCAGGAAGTATTGATAAAATAAATAAGTTGTAACGCCTCTGGTGTTGCGGGTGTCCATGGGCGGCGGTAATCGCTTACCAGCAGGTATTACATCTGCTCGTTAACCCCTAATTCCATAAAAAAATAACTGCTTACATTATATGGTCTTTATTTTTTTCATAAAATTTATCCACACAATCTTATTTTAATTTAAATTTTAATCTTAAAATTATAACTATGTGCTGTTCTTCTCAGTTTCGATATTCTAAGTATGTTTTATGAAAGTAAACTTCCTTATTCACCATTATATATATTAATGAGGTCCTTTGCCCTTTGCTTTCAAAAAAGTAATAACAGTATTATGATTTTGTTTACTCTTCCTTCCTTAAAGTATTTTTTTACTTCTAAAATAAATATTTAAGCAGAAAATATTAATCTTTTCCCAAGATTCGGAAACGTACTTACGAATTGACGATGGGCAAATATCTGTTTATGACGAACGGAGAGAGTCGTTTCAAACAAGAACTTTTTAGGTTCGAACTTAGCTTGTTATAGATTTTAATAAGAAAGCTGACATTTACATAAAGTCATTTTTGGTTGATTTGAAATATACCAAGCACATGGTCCTAATATAGTCAGTATTTTAGTTAATAATTCTCTTGTCTAGTATTCGTGAGATAACAATTTATAAAAAACTAAAATACAATTTCGATCTTTAATAAAAAACAAACTTTACGATACCGTGCATTTTAGAAACGGTTTAATATTCAAATTACTGAAACGAAGCCTAAGAGGATTAAGTAAGTAAGTTGGATTTATGCCCCAAAATACCCCAAATATATATTGAAAAAATGAAGATAAAGTGTATAGTACATTCACAAAAATAGAAGATAGCGAACTTTAAATTAATTTTAACTAAGGATAGATCAGAATATGGTGGTTTTATAGACTATTTTTTCTTTGTGTAAGAAACAATACGACTATGGTATGATCAGTGTGTCGACTTGTTAATTTTACTCGAGTTTCAATTAGCTTAAGTCGCTAAGATATGAATATATATCTAAAAAGGTTTCTAACTTAACGTTACCTGTTAATGTATGTGTGCTTAAATCAGTATAACTCAACCAATTTCGGACGAATGACGTTCTACCATATAGTATACTATTTGACTACCGCCTCTTCCCTCGAATATACCTATGATAGTTATCTCTGCAAAAGTAGTTGATGTTCTTCCTCAAGAACCAAAGTATCTTCAAAACAAATTTCATTAAAATCGGTTTATCGGTTTAGCTAATCGGTCTATGCGTAACAGACAGACTGAGCGCAGACTGCAAGGTTGCCCTAATAGTTTAAGCGGTCGCCACGCCACTTACTGCATGCGCCAAGTGTTGTGGGCTAAAATCCCACATGGGATGAAACTTTTTCTGATCCACAAATTATTATGCTGAGTCTGGGTGTTCTTGGTATTCGTTTCATGTATGTTTGTAAAGTCATTTATCTACATGGTTCATGCATATGCGTAGTCGTAGGCTAATGGAATGAGTTCCATTAGCCTACGACTAAATTGAGATTTAAAAGCAAAAATTGAACGCTTTTGGTAATCCTATTTTCTTTTAAAATTCACTCAATTCTTTTCCATTTGAATTTAATGAGCGCAAAAGAGGATTGGAATATTCTAGAGAATTAAGATCGTCCCTTATTCGTTGGCACGGTTCACATTAATGCTAAATTAATTTTGGGGTACCGACTTGTAGCCGATCCCCTCCGAAGTAATCTAAGCCGGCATCAGTTTGTTACTTTATGAATGAAACATTTTAGCTTTTCGTGAAACTTAGTATCCGTGGTGAATAGATAAATCAACTGTAGCTAAGTTTGTTTCTTGATTTTGATAAGGGAATCTTTAGCGCCAGATTTCGTTAAACTTTTTGAATTGTTGTTATATTAAATTAAAGCTGGGTTTTTGTTCAAGCTTGTTTATGCAAGTTGGGAACGTTTTACGGTTTGCGTTCAGAAAAGTTTTTAAGTCTTTAGAGTTTTTGGTTATGTATGTTATATTTCTTTGTGATACGATCTTCGAAATTGTATATATTCTTAAAAAATAAAAAAAATACTAGAACATAAGAAGTTGGAATTAAATTTATATGATAATTCTTTTAACCTTTTATATTTAAACATTTGAAATTGTAATTTTACGCTGCATAGCACCTGGGAAGAATTCACGACTAACGTAAGTTTTTAACAAAATAACAGTCTGTTCATCTTTTCCCCATAATAAATAGGTATACTTATATACGTAGTTAAAAAAATCATTATTACATCGTTTTTTTATGTGTCATTTCATCACTAGTTTGTCCAATATTTTTGTTTCGTTTGAAATAGGAATTGTCTGAATCACATGTACTGATACCTCCAGAATTGGTGGCTTTATTTAGTAACGCTTTTATTAAATTTGTGTCAGGTTGCAGAACGCACAAGCCGAAAACGTGAGGGTGGTCCGGCTATCGCCGGATGCCCGCCGAAACTCATCGCAGCGCATCACCAGTACACCAACCATGCCCAATAGGTGAGATTAAGTACCGCAAAACGATTATATAAAACTACCCTAAAACAACTTTTTGAGTTATCAAGGTGATAATAGTTAAGGACGTGGTTTCTTAACGAAATGTAGGAATGAAGACACACGTTGAAAGTTGAAACAAATGGTTCGTGCAAATTATATTCAATGGGACAAAGATGACACGTGCAATAAACATAAATAAATCTGTGGAGTCAAGTTAAAATAACAAACCTAAAATATTTCGTGTAGGTACGTTCACATCTATTTAAGAAGAGATAAAACAAAAAAGTGGAAGGAAAGAATTAGAAATATTTAAATTATAATTTCGTGTAAAATTAGCATAATATTAATGTAACTGTTTGTTTTATAGGATCGTCGATTATCTTGCACCCGAGTCGCCGATGAACGTCGACGACGACCTTCTACTCGAGCTTCTGTTCAAATAACGGCAATTGTTTAACAAACATCAACCACTAGAGCGTTGCGTTAAACATTTCATTTTGTTACAATATATTCGTTTTCATTTGTTATGTTAAGTGTTATGTTATACCGAGTAGTTGATATTACGCATTAACACCAACTGCCTTTCACATCATCAAATATACCTACTATCTGATATAACTAAACTACTTTTACGAAACAGGTTTCTTATCGGAGTTGTGAACTTACTCAGGCCTTGTCTATTACAAATGTCTTAACAGTTCTTTTTATAATCGTATTTGTTAGTGAATACGAAGTTTTGACTATCTCGGTCCATGGTAGAGTTATAATATCACTACCGCGTTACGGTTTATATGTAATAACGGTTTTGATTAATAATCTTACTGATCAGATTTAGCTGATTTGTTATCCTTTAAAATTTCAATTAAATCTGTGCAGTTTGGTCTGCGCAAATATTATCGATAATTTCTGGGGACGTATGACTCGTTTCTTTATTTAATTTCCTTAGAAATGACTTGTTCAGAGTTTAGATTTCGATTAATTCTTTATTTTAAACTCTTCAGGTCATAGACAGGGTTATATTTAGTATAAATTTTATCGTATTTGTATTATATTTTCATAACGTATTTTTGAGATATTCGTTTAGAACATTTATTGGAATCATATTTTTGAAAACTCTAAATTGGATGTAAAGTAATTAAACCTAGATCATCAAACGTGTTGGCTGGTGAATTTTCGTGATGATGCGAAAAGTTTGAATTTCATGGAAAATCTTTAAAAAAGCGTAATACATATTTGACTTTTGCGATTCACGACAATTGCAAACGATTTGGAAACGAACGATAATATGGTCTTTCTTATGTTTATATTTTCCAAAATTTGGATCGTTTCAAAACTTAAATTATATTCTGTGGATTATTTCAGCGATGGAGTTTAAAATATGTAGGTTAAGTACAAATTCAAAATATTAAAAGCCACTGTTCTTATAAAGTAGATGCACTTAGCGTATAATACAATAAACCCGACGAGCTGTGAGTATTTTGAGATTTTATCGTATTTAAGAAAAATAAAAGTAATTACGCAGTTAGTTTCGGTCGAAAGTTTACAATAGGTTTTATTCCAGCCTAAATAGTTTTAATTCTTTTAGTCTATGCAGTGAATTTAAAGCCTTAGAGATCATCGAACATGTTCTACAATTTTTAAGACTCCCTTTAGATTAGATCGTATCTTATGAAATAAACCTTCGACCGTTCATACTAATGTTTACTTTACTTATTTAAAAGCGTTTTCTCGAGTTTCTCTTTCTCCTTGTAGTTCCACGACTTTGTCGTTGAGTTTATGTTCCTCCTCCCCTGGTTCCTATTCCAATAAGTACGTATCCTTATATGAATTCTCATCGACTATTACATCTACCATTAGTTTATTAGATATATTATGTTTTCGTTTTAGATCCTCATTAATTATTGCTAAACGCCATACTTACCTAGCGTTCATGAAGAAATAAGGTTGTGCACCACTAATATAGAAAATAAAAACCTAAATATTCCCTTTTTCTGAATTCTCTGATATTTTAATGTAGTTAATATAGTAAAGTTTTATAGAATAAGAAATAATAGAATAATCATAGCTTAACCATAAGAAGACGTGCTACAGTCGAGATATTTTCGATTCGTATTTTTATAAAGCAAAAGTTTCGAAACGATTAAGGACGCTTTGCTTGAGCAGGGCCCTGGTACTTTGAGTTAATGACTTTTCTTCAACTGTCTCGTTTAACTTCTTTGTTTAACATTTAGTTTTATGATCTTTAGTGATACTTCGAAATAATTCCTTTGAAAGTTTTAATATTCTGAAAATCTTTCATTCCAAATGTTCGTAACATTCCGATATATTCCTGTTTATTTATATTTTGAGAGGCCCAGATTTGAAAATTTGTAGGTAAAAAGCGTTGGTGAATTCACAGCAAAAGTTCAATTTTTTTCTCGTTCATTATTGAACGGAGTTTTGTTGGGAATGTACCAATTTTTTTTTCGATTAGAAGAAAATAAAACACGCGACGAGGATTGAGAAAAACCGTCCAATTGTGGCGGCTTTTGCACCCTCCGGTGGCGTAAGGCAAAAGTCGCAAATATTGCGAGTATCTGCACACACAGACTGCTCTGCGGTACGGGGGTCACAGCGCTTCGTGCGTGGAGTGGGGCGGCCGGGGGCGCACTAATACAACACGTATATTTCATATTTTTGGATTGCTAATTTTAAGATGTTATATTTATATATGTATATGTAGTAATGGCGGGTACGATACCAGTATTTCGAGATGTATTGCGCCAAAAGTTTTGATGTATTGATTTTCCATAAAAGTTATTCTGTCATTTCTCTTTTAATTTTTGAAAAAATAGTTCGTTTAGCTAGTGGTCATGCGTATACCTATATTTTTAGATAGCGTGCACGATTGCTTCAGGAGCGCTGATAATATTGTTCAAAATACGAATTCGGGTGGATATATGAACAAAAAATAAATTGATATAAAATATTTTTCACAGAAACGCGGAACCTTTAAAAGCAATAATATTTTTGTGGTAAAACAACCTCCCGATTTCTTAAGAAAGTGTATTTTAGTATCCACGCGATCGTCACAATACAGTTAATATAGAAGCTTGTTAGTGCCGCCGATAACTGTGCTTCTCTTATTGTTCTAACTTATAAAATAAATACTGTAGTGTGTGTAGTTGTATGAATTAAATGAAAACTCAACTTAATTTCCGATAAATAAATTATATATTATTTTGGGATAGCGAAAATGTCAATTAGATAAAATAATAGAAAGCAAAAACTATAATTTATATTAAATAATGATTAATGATACACGAAAGTTTTTTTTTGAAAACAAACGAAAGCAATAAACGATACATATTATATTATTAATGAAAATAAAAGAGGCACATTTACGACCGGGCTTAGTAATTGACCACAGCTAAAAGATAGTGCACTAGAAGTAGATATAGTTAGATAAATTACTATTATTATAAGAAATAATAAAAAAAACTTGAAATCTATACATAGAATTTAAAACTAAAAGTTTAACTAATACTTTTTATTATTATATTGTAAGAAGCTTGTTCACACATTTTAACTTCATATTTAGTAAGTATTCGTAAGACTAAAATGATAGAAATTGTTACAAACTGGTACTGGAAGAGAATATTAGTGAGACTATGGTTGGAGTTTCTTTTTAATTTTAGTGTGGACCGTTAGTGGTGGGGGCTATATAAATTATTATGCCAAAGGCACGATTATTTCTATAATAATGTGATATAAATTGCAAAAGGCATTGTTTTTAGCCATCTATGATTTTTTGAATAGTTGTAATTATTTCATAAACTTATATAATAATTATTATTATAATTTAAATGTATAAATTGTTTACGCAACTTTTATATTTACTTCTTTCGCGGTAGCTTAATACTATTCGTCGTTGTTATAATAATGTTAGTATATTTTTATTCTAAAATAAATAATTTATAAATAAATTAAATTTATTTATAAAAATATACTAACATTATATTTTTAAAACGTCTACATGTAGTGTAATTACTTATGTTTTAGTCGAAATGAGCCTGCCTAAAGTATATTGCATATCACTTAGATACTTAATTATAAATTTGAACCTTTTTCAACACTCGCTATGATATTAGTTACTTTTTTGTAAAGAAATGCTAGATTACAAAAAAGTTATTCATTTTGTAGCTGCTAAATCCTTTTCGATAGGATGGTAATGCTTTAAAACGGAATCATTTATTCATTAGAGAAATATTCATTACTTATTAAAAAAACATAAAATTATTTTATGTTTTAGAGTTTTAATATTATATTTCATAGATCGCCATTTAGTAATTATTTCCTAGTCATTAAAAAAATAGAAAAAATATTTTTTCTTTTATATTAATTAACGGTATCATTAAAATCCCAAGTCTTAATAGTTAGCTATGAGTATTATTGCTTTGTAAACAATTTTAAATACATTACGAGCGTTTGATAGTAAATTTTAAGGCGTTATATAATTTAATGTAATTATTATTTTATGCAATCTTAAGCGTTATAATGTAAGTTTTCCTTTAAATAGCGATTGTAAGAAATTGTTATGTACTGCCAGTTTCAAGGTTTCTAAAACACCAAATAGAGGGAAGTGTGAATGTGAATTGTCCGGTCGAACGACTTAGAATATCTTGTAGGTTTTGCTTTTGTTAAATATTTATTGTGCTTACATGTAGTAAGTTACATTCGTCTAAAAAGAAATTTATGCATATGACTTTAGTCAAATATATATCTATGTATTCTACTATTTATATCTCATTTGTTTATTATTACGAAATTATGATTTTTTATTAAGGATGCATTCACAGATTTTGACTTTAAAAACCTGTATTGACTTTTTACTAATTAAAATTTTACAAAAAGTGTTGATATGACAATGACACCGATTGTTCTTTTAAAAATTATCGACTTTAGAAACCATAAGAGAGAAATAATTGTATTACGAAAACTAATTTGGCAAGAGAGCTAGGGAGAAGATACGACATATTTCGCGTGGGGAAAGGTTACTGAGATGAGATGTAGCAGGAAAGATAAAAAAACCAGCCAAATGCGAGTCGGACTCGCGTACGAAGGGTTCCGCACCATTATCTAAGTAAGAAATTGAACAAAAGAATCACGTTTTTTTTTGTAGAAGCCCCTTAATTTTGTTTTATATTTTAATTTAATTATTTATTTTTAAAGCAAATATATATCTAAAAATCTCTGAATATTTGAATAGTCTACCTTTTGCCGTTAAAAATACCGAGCAAAAACGATCAAAAAAATTATAATCGTTGTAAAGGAGCCCCCTTAAATATTTTTTTTATATTTTTTTAGTATTTATCGGTCCCGTCTTAGAGACAGAAAGGTCCTTACATTGAAATTGGCGGTTTGGATTAATTAGAGTGAAATGGGACTAAACTATAAATAAATATTAATAATTATAAATTCATTATATTTTGCATTAAATCGGGGGACTTATTTATTGATACCTAATGTTTGATTGGTGCATCTATGAATATTTAGATTGGTTTTCAGGTCTCAAAAGCAAATCGGCACGGCACAGTGTTAGTATGAAACCGTATCATACTTTAATTCTAAGAGAACTCTAATTACGCGATGCAGGGTTGGTAGTTAGTACGTAGTTCGGTGTATTATCATTAGATGGCACCGAGGTATGTATTAGTAATTTAGTAGGTTCATGTGAATGCATCCTTACATATACGAGTATATTGGTGTAAGTTCAAGTGAACCTGTAATGATTTAAACTGATTCACTATAGAACGATCTTTTTATTTAATTGGCAAACCTTGTTGCAATTTATACTTTGGTTAAACATTTATATAAATAAATGTGAAAAAAATGATATAGATATTTTGTTGTATTTATAAGTTACTGCAATATTATTATTGCTGTTGTATTGTATTGTATTCTGAGCTATTGGACAAAGAGTGTTTGATGATGAAATGTTGGTAAAGTGTACTTTGAACAAAAAAATAATCTTCCTTTGTAATTATTATAATCTATAAACACTACAAATTGTGATTCAAAGCAATTTAAAATATTACTGCTGATTATATTTTGTGTTTAATTTTGTATTTATCCCTTCCCTCATAAAAAAATATAAGCATGGTTAAATAAAATGATACATGATTGTGACTTCGTTTCATCGTCAGCTTATAATAAATTAAATAATTAAATAAATCAGACATCTGACACACAACGCCATCTAGTCCCAAACGAAGCGGACCTTGTATTATGAGTACTAGACAAAAACAAGACTGATATAAATACATGAAATTGTGTATATATACAAAACACCTATACTCTGAAACAAATATTTGCAGATCATACACAAACATTTGGTCCCAAGAATCGAACCCGGAACCTCGAGAACAGCACAGCGCACGTAGGTAGTCAATAATAGTCTAAGGAGAGTCTTATGTCCAATGAGACTCTCCTTCACAAGGAGGTTGTGGGGGTACGGGTATCATGTCCCTCCAACACACAAAGGGAGAATCCTCCGACCGGGCGAGGTGATCATGCCTAGCTGGCCACTGACCGACGGTTGATGTTGAGTTGTTGTAGATATGATAATTGACGCGAAAATGTCTATTGCGCGATTCAGGATTGGTAGTTACCCCGTGCGCTACGTGTGTTACTCCGCAGTTCAGTGTATCTTTAGTAGATGGTGCTGTCATATGTTGCTGTAGCACTGTATGTGGAAGTCGCCACTAGGTTTTGGCCTGCTATACCACGCTGGCCAGGCGGGTTGGTTTCCCTTCTTTTTGCAGTGATGTTGTCTTGCATAGCTTGTACCCTTAGTCGCTTCTTACGGCAAAGTCACCCATGGGATGAATGGGTGTGGCGACGACTTTGTTTGTGACATAAGACCTTAAGTCAAGTAAGTCACTCTTGCTTTTCTGTTATGACTTGACAAATCATCAAATTAAAGGTTTTCAGTTTCGTTGTCTGTAGTTAAAATAAACAAGCATTTAGTTATTTTGTAGACTTATCTTGCTAAGACTGCCTCGGTGGCGTAGTGGTAGCATATGCGACTGCTAAGCTTGAGGTCTCCCGGTTCGATTCCCGGGTCGGACCAAATGTTTGTATGATCTGCAAATATTTGTTTCGGAGTTTGGGTGTTTCCTATGTATAATGTGTATGTATTTACAAGAAAAAGTATATAAGTATTGATATCAGTTGTCTAGTACCCATAACACAAGCTCTGCTTAGCTTGGAACTAGATGGTGTTGTGTGTTAGATGTCCGGAATATTTATTTATTTTTATTCAATTAATGCTTTTGAAAAAGCAAGTCACTACGATCTAAAATAAGCAAACAATAAAATAATTGCTAAATGTGAATGTATACGAGTACATACACCTACACACTAAGCATATTAAGATATGCAGGAAAAATATTATTAAGAGTGATTATAACTTCACATTTGTCTGGAGACAATTAGCTTTTCAACATTTTGAAATACTTTCTTCAGCAAATACAATATTCTGTGAATACTCGGGCATTCAACAGACGTTGTAAATGTTGTGTTTCGAAATAAACAAGAGATACGAATATAAAAATAACAACGATCACCGAATAAAAACTTTTTCAATACAATGTTTCACGGCCACTGTTTCCTAGAAGTTTCACCGAGTTCTTATTTACTGAGTTCGTAGTTGAATTGATGAGAAATGAGAAAGGAATCTCAAGTAAAAAAGATAAAAACAGTATTTTAAAACAGGTTGTACATTATGTTAAAATTTGAGTATTGGTTAATATTAGCTCTATAACACATACAGATAAGCTTTACACATACAAACATAGTATGTTTACAAATATAAAATATCACAATGAAGGCCCTACGTAGGCATCCGTTTACTAAAATATGTTCGTTTTTTCAACTTTTGGTATTCATTGTCACTAGTTATAAAATTTAATACCTTGAAACGAGCCATTATTATACATGTTATAATAATTTTTTGAAGTGAAAACTTCTTTAGCGACGCTGTGTACTTTTTTGGAATGGGTAAAAATGTATAAACTCGCGTCAGGTCACGTGACCATAAACTAGCGTCAGGTCACGTGTCCTGATCGAAAATTCGTAAGGATATTTATTGTTAACAGCGCCATCTACCGATATACTTTGGTAGCATTCGTGTTTCTAGATAGTGGTCCTTTCTCAATATAATTTTATATACTTAGAGTTAATATTTCAGTATCTTAAAGTGATTTACAATAAATGAAAATAACGATTTTCTACTTACACAAAACCTTTTGTAAATCAAAAAGATTGTTTACAATTTTTTTTAAAACATCGACATCTATTGGAGTATCAAAGCTTTATTTTAGTTCTTCGAAAATTCGTAAGACGGATGTTTATTGTTAACAGCGCCATCTACCGATATACTTTGGTAGCATTCGTTTTTCTAGATAGTGGTCCTTTCTCAATATGATTTTATATACTTAAAGTTAATATTTCAGTATCTTAAAGTGATTTACAATAAATTAAAATAATGATTTTCTACTTATACAAAACCTTTTGTAAATCAAAAAGATTGTTTACAATTTTTTTGAAAACAGCGACAACTATTGGAGTATCAAAGCTTTACTTCCATTTACTACTTACAATCATAATATTTTTAGTTCTTTTTATTGCACACTATTAAAAAAAAGCATAGGTGTTCATTTCAGGTAAGTTAAAACAACCGTTTGTTTATAGTTATGAGTTTTTACTTCTGTCGGCAGTGCTTATGACTGCTTTGTGTTTTTTTTTCATTGATTTTTGATTCAATATCAATAATAATAAATAATAAATATTCCGGACATCTAACACACAACGCCATCTAGTCCCAAGCTAAGCAGAGCTTGGGTTATGGGTACTAGACAACTGATATAAATACCTATATACTTTTTTTTTTTTTGTAAATACATACATATTATAGATAGAAAACACCCAAACTCCGAAATAAATATTTGCAGGTCATACAAACATTTGGTCCGACCCGGGAATCGAACCAGAGACCTCAAGCTTAGCAGTCGCATACGCTACCACTATGCCAGCCGAGGCTGTCAATGTGATATATATATATATACAATCTGAATCTCGAAAACGGCTAAATCAATTTTCATGAAATTTCAGGAGATTTGGGAAGTTTCGGGGACTCTAAAAAGGTTCAAGCTAGGACTCATTCTTAGAA
This sequence comes from Spilarctia lutea, assembly GCA_916048165.1. Lineage (NCBI taxonomy): Eukaryota > Metazoa > Arthropoda > Insecta > Lepidoptera > Erebidae > Spilarctia > Spilarctia lutea. The sequence goes on along the minus strand of OU696480.1, from coordinate 18,319,627 downwards.
ATTTTAGCGAAGAAACTATCCAGGCACTTACTTTTAAAAACTATAGTTTGCCTACAAGAAGCATAATATGCTGACTATCTAATACATACATTATGAGAAACCTTGCCAAAAGCCTATAGTGAATTTTCAAGTCCACTAAGAGTAAGGACAAGTGACCCTTAGGTGATAAAAAAGTGGCCTCTTCAAAAACTTGCAAAGCTTATCTCCTTCAATAAATTATACGAGGAAAGGTTATACCAACCATAATCCTTAATTTATGAAAAGCCAAAAGACTTGGATAAGGGGAAGAAAATGAAGTTTTATTCCATAGGCCATTACAACGTACTATCTTCATGCCAACGTACAGCTTTAAAAATGTATTTATTTTCGCGGATCAAACTTGACAGCGTAAACGAGAAATTACGATGAATGTTTTATTAGAAATAATCTGGTGCCCATCATCATTTGTGAGGAAATTGAACTAAAATATTTCAGGTTTTTCGGACCGCATGAATCTAGTGTCTCAACCCCAAACGCTTCAAGAATGTAAATACCTATTAGATTTTCATTTAGAGTAATATATGACATATTATGTAGTTCAAGTATCCCAAATAAAAAAAATACTGAGGGAACAAATTTAAGATCAAAATAAAAACGAATAAGAATTTTCTCATTATGTCAACTGCACAAGATTTTGAAATGAATATAATTTACTCTGTCCATCTTTTTCCAATCCAATTCAGCCAATTCGTGCTGCATTATTAACTGTTTGATCAAGATCTATTATCTGTACCTCTGCGATTTTCTTCTATTAATATCTTAATAAAAATATTGCGCAATTCAGCCTTTGAACTAAACAGATTGATCCTACAATTCTCTTTATAGGGCACGTAAAATTTTAATGACCCCATATTTTATTCGTACGATGCTCAGAGCTTTGATTAAAAACCTTTTGGGAATACCCAATCGTTAATACGTGATCATCCCTTGTGATTAAATGGGAATATGCCCATTATTATAACTAGCCTCGATAGAGATATCCTTAAATTATGAGATATTATTATTATTTATTTATTATTTATTATTTATACTTTATGCACATTATAGTAACAAAGGTGAACTTAATGCCGTAGGCATTTTCTACCAGTCGACCTTGGAGCGATGCAGAGCCAAACAAGGTAGATGCACAAACTAAAAATTTATACCGACTTCTCAACAAGGAATTCACCAATTAATAATAAATTTCTCATCGAGAAATCAACAAGATTAAGAATAATAAATTAAACAATAATTAGTAATAATTTATATAGATACACATAACATATACGTATTAAATACTTATACATACATAGGTACTAATATATATATATATATACATGTATACACACAAACATATAATACATACATAATATAAATTCTAAAAGGGGAGAGAGTATGATGAAATCAGCGTGGATCCGATAGGGTGCTCAAGAAATGTCTCTGCAACAAGTGTTTAAAATTTTGTTTAGTTTTAGCCATCCTGATCGTGAGAGGGAGCTCGTTCCATAGTAGGACAGCTTGTATGAAGAAGGTTGAGTGTAAAAAATCAGAGCGGTGAGTGGGACATTGTAGAAGCAAGTTGTTGGAAGACCTAAGGTTCCTATCGTGGTTTGAACCTAGATAATGAAATTGAGTAGTTAGGTAGGAAGGAGAGCTTGAAGAGAAGAGTAAAGAATAAAGGGTAGTTAATGCCCGTATATGTCTACGTTGGCGAATTGGAAGCCACTTCAAATAAGACCGATACTCGGACACGTGATCATATTTCCGTAAGTTGAAAACGAATCGAATGCAATTGTTGAGAAGACGGTCGAGCTTATTGAGCAGATCTGCATTCAGGTCAAAGTAGCACACGTCACCATAGTCGATTATTGGGAATATTAGGGTCTGGACAAGCATTACCTTAGTTTTCATTGGCAGAAAGTTTTTAAGCCTATAGAGAGTTCGTAACGAGCCCGTGACTTTCTGGCACACAGATGCAACTTGTTTTTGCCAGCTGAGTGTTGTATCGATGTACAATCCGAGGTCCTTCACATTTTCACAGTATGGGATAACCATACCATCGTAGGTAAGTGGTGGAAGCGAAGCAAAGTCTAACTGGCTCATGCGACGGTTACTTCCGATGATGATACCCTGACATTTATTTGGATTTACCGATACGCCAAACATATCGGACCAGTGTTTAATGGCTCCCAGGTCACTGTTTACGATCGAGATCGCGGACGATACATCGCACAAATCAGTTTGATAATATAATTGCAAGTCATCAGCATACAGATGATAGGAACACCGAAGTCTTAACGTGATGAGATTAATGAATATTGAAAAGAGAAGAGGTGAAAGAATACCGCCTTGGGGGACGCCAGCATGGAGATGGCACCAGCTAGAGGAACAATCTTCCATCTTCACTGACTGCTGACGATCCCGAAGGTAAGAGGAGAACCAGTCCAGCGCTTCTTGAGAGACTGAGAAATTGGATAGGACAGCGAGAAGGAGTTCATGACTGACAGTGTTGAAGGCATTGGAGAAATCAATCAGTACCACGGTGGTAACCTTGGCATTCTCCATTCCCGCCTTAACATCACCAGTCACTTTAAGAAGGGCAGAAACTGTGCTGTGGCCTGGTCGAAATCCAGACTAAAGAGGACTGAGTAAGTTGTTACAATATATGAAGCGAGAGAACTGTTTGTGGACACAGGCTTCTAGCACTTTGGAGAGAAAAGGAAGAATAGAAATAGGACGAAAATGACTGGGAAGAGACGGATTAGGAATTTTAGGCAATGGGCGTACATACGCTTTACACCACAGAGAAGGAAATGTGCCGGACACAAGGGAGAAGTTAATAATATGGGAAATAGCAGGGAGGAGGTGAACTATTAATGTGGTGATCATTCTCCGGCTAATTCCATCACAACCAACCGCTTGGGATTTGATGGATAGGATTACTTTCTCAATTTCTCCTTCCGCGACTGGAGCAAAGTGAAAAGGGCTTGAGTTAAAGCGCGGTAGACTATTAATGTAGTTAAGGGTATTATGTTCAGACAGACTGTCCATAATAAAAGATGTAGTAAAATGTTGATTCAGGGAATCGAGACTTACTGATTGTGGAAAGTCTACATGCCGCGATCTGCCGACACCAAGAGTTCCAAGGAACTTCCAGACGTCGGCAGGAGAAGAAGAAGAAATATTATCTAGAATATGGCGGCGTTTAGCGTTCCGTATCATCTGGTTACACCGATTTCTTGCAGTCTTATACAGTTGGCAGTTGACTTCTACACGGTCCCTCTTAAAAGTTCTAAAAGCTCGATTTCGGTGTTTCATGGCCGTCCGTATATCCCTGGTCATCCAGGGCGCTGGCGGTCGTTTAACCCTAACCTTTTTAATTGGAGCGTGAGTGTCATACAACTTAGTGACTAGTTCGTTGAATATGTTTACCTTGTCATCTATGGAAGAACAGTCGATCAAGGGTGTCCAGTCAATACATGAAGCATCACCACTCAATTCATCGATGTTCATTCTCCTAAAGCAACGCCTGTATAGGATTTCGGGTTTGGGTTTAGAGGGTTTGAGGATATAGGAGAGGAAAATTAGGTCATGATGTGAGAATCCGGGAGCATCTAGTTGCCCATGAGAGGAAACAAGGGAAGGATTGGAGGCGATGATTAGGTCGAGCCAAGTGTCCTCGCCGTTATTGTTGTGATGAGTGGCATGTAGTGGCAGAACATTAAGGCTGACCGACGATATTGAATTAAAGAAAATATGGAAGTGGCTGGACTCTATCTGATCATTAATGGTCTATCTGTCATCATCAGTAATACTAACTTAGTTTCATAAACAAAATTAATGAAAAGTGTATATAAAAGTTCTAAAAAGTTAATACAAAACTAAAGATTACTAGCCGACTCTCGCAATTCATTCTGCGTCTCTTTTCGATCATACTCCTCCTGTTGGTTCTTACTTGATGTTAACTATTCTATCTTATATACGCCAGTAAAATACACATTAAAAAATACATGAAATCGGTTGAAAATTTACGAAACTTCATCATAAGCAACAATGTGACATGAAAATTTTATATAAATACTAGATTATTTTGAAGAAGACCAAGTAGAAAATCACGTTACGTTCAGGAGCTCTTCATTAAACAAAAATGTTGTAGAAACAAAAAGAACAATTCAAAAATTAGTTTAGGTAGGTTCTAGGTTAGCTGGTTTTATATACATTAGCACGCTCACTCTGATGGTTCATACATACCATTATCACAATAACTGGTATCAACGTGATCAAGATGAGCAGCTGATTTCTATTATTTTTCATTATACTTAAAATATTAGGCATACTGAGCGGAGTTCATACTATACTATTAACTGTGCTCAATTAAATTGAACAAATATAATTAATAAAAACTACGCAAAAACTAAAAAATAGGTATATTCTAGACAAATACCAGTAAACATTATTCGGCTTTAGATGCGTTCATGAAACCATTCGGAATTCCGGGTCCAGTCTGCAATTTATAGTCTACCCGGGTAGGATTAGTACGGTCACTCTTGAATTCGTCCAAATATTCACGGTTAAAGAAATTCCTACCTATTTTTTTCTTTATTATTATAGACCGATGTTTTTGTGTTCAAAGTGTCTGCCACTGGTCTATATGTTTAAGTTATTTTGCGTCGATATTTCTAGACATCAAACTAAGCAGCTTTGGTTTAAAATATATCATAGAAATTTGTGATAATAAATTTACATGCTTTTGTTATAGGTATTATTTTCCTTTGAATTGCTTTAATATATAGATATTAAAGTAATATAAAATTTGGGCATAATATTATGTGTATCTATAGAGGTACACATAATATAGGCAAACAGTTAAGCACATTTAGGAACGTATAATATCGGATTATGATGCACAGTGTCCTACCATCTCTTTCTTCCCTGTGGGTGTAGCAGACATCATTATAACACTGCAAAAAAAGAAAAACTAGAGACACACCTTAGCCATCTGGCCATTGTGGTATAGTGGGCCATATCTTTCAACGAGAAGCCTATGTGCAACAGACAGCTATTAAAAGATGTTGATGATGAGGCAAAAATGTGGATGTTAAATACGCCTCGGTGACGAAGACTATAATGCGTAGAACTTTACTGTTACTGCTCGTACTTTTAATATAATATACTAAATGAACTTTAAGAAGTCTACTGTAAATGTCATCAGTTTTAGTCCATTTGCGTTAACATATAGATTGGAGTAATTATTTGAAAACGATTAACATTTCATGATTTATGCCAGGATAGAAATAAATGTACAATCAGAAACAGTTGCCATATGTAAGGTTTATCATTAAAATATTACCATTTGGTCTAAACATCTAAGATTCAACATCATCAACAACCTATAATAGGGTCGGGTCTCCTCTCATGAGAGGGTTAAGGCCATACGTCCCCACACTGGCCGAGTGCGGGTTGGGGACTGGCAAGACAACGTTGTGGGTACGTAATCCTGCCATTGGATGTTTTTAAGCCGCCCAAAGGCCTCCAAATAAGATTCACGACTGTTTATTCTATGATAACAATCGTGGAGATGCTGATGGTATCCTGCCACCAGCGGTCACCCATCCAGGTACTGACATCTGAGATTAACAGAACGAAATCGACGTAATCAAAATCATTGCTCATACTAGGCAATGTGTGTTCCCAGTCCAAACTAATTGTGAGTTGTGCAGTGTCAAATCTCAGCATCTTAATTCTATAGGTACTCCGTGATAAGTTCTTGTAAACTTTTTTTAACATAAATTTCTTCCAAAATTTAGCTCCGAATTGACACGAGTTGTTGTACTATTTGATATATATTATTTTTAAATATTGTTTGCATTTATCTGAGTCAAAATTTTGATTATCTTTCCGATTTACTATATTCCGATCTAAATGAGTGAGATACAAAATTAGTGACATTTTGCTGGTCAATTCAATGGACAAACTTTCCATTCTATACTACTCTTTTCATGAACAGACAGTTTTTAAATGTTTTAAAACCTTAACCTATGTATACCACTTTCGTCGTCGGCAGTACATTGTGCAAATTATTCTAATAAATATGTAGACCTATATATTCGTGTACTATTAACCCTTGGCGCACAATTAGTGATATTAATGGCGTGGTTACACTGTCTATGGCTATCGATATAAAGGGAAATGTTATTGCTTACGAGAAGCCATTAATTTGGGCAAGTTCGATGGGATATTTAGTTGGAGTAGGTGGGTGGTTAGGATCAAAGAGGTGATATTATTTAGAGAATATACTTGTAAAGATTAAATTAGCGTAGCTTAACTACGTATTAGAAAAAGAAAATAACTTGAAACTTATTACAATATTGTAAGTTATTTTATATTCCATGGAATACACTTCTTGACTTCTTCTGTCACTTTAAATGCTTTGTATTTTGTTGGCAATGAATAAATCAGCTTCATTCATTAATTGAATTTAGTTACTACGACTTTTAACTTGTGGCTAGAAGATTTTTGGATGAAACTAATCTTTAAAGTAGATTCTTTATCTTACCAAAATGCCTGATAAAGTGATGTAGGATTTAATTTAATAAAAATGTACAGTTTCTTTTATAAAAATAATTATTTAAATAAGGTATTACATTTCTTTTATATCAAAAATATAAAAGAAAATACCTTTCTGAGTATAAAAAGACAGTCAAATTTTAATTATTTTATGTTATGGCTATAACTTTATTTGCTGATTGTACGTGTAAAGTGCCGAATTACCAAGATAAAAGAATCAATATCATTATAGAGGCTTTTGTTCACAAAGCCGTCGAATACAATAAATTTGCGGGGAATCTCGGTCGACGTTATTTAGAGTGAACGCCTTTGTACGCGGCACTGAATCGCGTTAGTGACAGCGAATTAGATGCTTAATGGGTTATCATTTAAACAGCTAATGCATATCTACAGTAGCTTTACCTTTCACTGTAATTTTAATTAAGAGCACTTAGTAAATATTTGAATGACGTTTTTAAGCTGAAACAAAGAGTGAAAAATACTTTTATTGAAACCTTATTGAAAAGTTTTTAAATTAATTTTATTTTCACATATGCAAATAAGCCGATTGCCGTGAAATGAGCATTGAAGTGATATCTTTAAAAATTGTAAAAGTATTGAAAAGGAATGTAAGAGGGAATGGAATTAAATAATGGTAAAAATATTGAAGTGGTGTATGAACTGAGTTGCAAACAATATAGTGCTTTAATCGAGAGCTTTTAAGGTAATTTCTGCATTGGGTATATTCCTGTGTCGCAGGGAACTTTGTAAACATAACATGAAATGACACAAAGAACCTCCAAAATCAGAACAATGTGGAACAAGTGGGTTTTGAACGTACTACACTCAGTGCAGTAGAAAATGACAAAGTCACCCGTGCAGTCAATATAATTTTATACTAACACACACATTACACTCAATTTAACCGGAGTAGTTAATTTATATGCTTTAAGGAGAATACATCTATCTATTAACACCAATTGGGAGGTTTAGGAGATAAAATATTGCCAACATTTAAACCACAATTTGATAAAAGAAAAGCCAATATATAAATTTTATTGTGTGCTTAGAGCTGATAAAAATATTTAAAATTTGGATAATTTGGTTCTGAATTACGGAACTAGTAAACAATGTAGATTATTCTGGAGGTGAATTAAATAGTAATATTTTTTTTAATGAATTGTATTACTGCACTGAATTGAATTATTATGATGAATTGAATAACTTTTAACCGTTTTTAAATAAAAAAATATTATTTCCGGACTCAAAACTTTGTTAAATTAAAAAAGGAATATTAAGAGAAAGAAAAACTTACGTCTATGTACGAGTATGAAGACTTATTTTAACGAATGTTAAATGTATATTAAAATTGTATTCAAAAATGCATACAACTATATTTATGTTATATTTTGCGACTGACGCATTATACGATACTATATACATATATACTATACACATAGAGATAAGTATTCAATATTTCATCTTTTATTGTACAGTTTCATAAACGATACACTTTACACGAACACTTGAGTAAAACATTTGCTCACGTGTCTGTTTATAAAATGTAATGTTAGTTCGTGCATGCTTCAAATATTCAAGAATTACCACATCGATTGTACTCGAATTGCCCCTTCAAAGGTAGTTTTGATCTTAATCGGATCAGTTATATTTATAATCATTGAATAAAGAAACCATAATGTATCACAGGAAGACACCAGATCGATAAAGATGGAAGTGGATAGATGACATCAGGGCCTGGACTGGATTACAAAAATATCACCAATTGAAAGAGGCCGATCATGATCGCGAGGGATACCGTCTGTTGACCTTCAAACTTAATTTTGAAGATGGCACCCCATGATAATGAATGTACCACAACTAGTGCTTCGTAAATATAAAAATCACTTACATTCATTTTTATTCCAACTTTCAATTAGTCAACAACTACGTAACGTATTTAATTCAGTACCTTGAACTTGAATCTTCGCTCTTATACAGGCGTTCACTTAATTTCAATGACCGTAAATGTAACAGAAATTAGTTTTATAAGAAACTGGAGTACCCTTAAGGGAGAGACGAGAGGGTCTTGCCTAATAACGCCGAAGTCAAGTAGGGATCTGTGTAAAAGTACCTGCCTAAATAATGATTGGATAAATAAAGTTGAAATTTTTCGGTACGGCAAACAAAATTAAGGAAGTCAGGTTTAAAAGACTTCTCCTCGATTCTGTGTTTATTTATGAAACTAGCTTTCGCAAATCGTTTTGCTCTAGTGGTTATGAAAAAATAACAGCGGTATTTTCATACAGTATATATAATATGTAAAATGTTGAAGGGTTTTGTGGCAAAAATATAAAAAGTTTTGAACTAATTGAGTTCAAATGTTGTCAAGAAAAACAATCCGCATCAGAGATCTTTTGTTTTCAGTTAGTTTTGTTCTTTATTTTTCATCAATGCAACTACAGTGGTCGGTTATTGTACGAGGCTTTTCTACGGCGTAAAAAATTAAATTAAAAAGCAATCGAAAAAGAAAGTTTAATAACGTTTTTTACTTGAAATTTAAGTACATTTTTATGAGAATAAAGTTATTTAATAATTATATTCAGGTGGAACTCTACTCGAGGCTCATTGGTGATCGAATAGGTTACATTGAATAGTTTAGCAATCTAAGCCCAGTCTATGATAGGTTCAGAAAGCACGTTAAGCTGTCGAGTCAATCTTTACGAGTTTAGAGCTCCACAAAGTCCAACAACATATTTTTTTCACAGAATTCTGTTTTCACCTAGTAGTTAGGTTGTCTAATGATGGTGATGATGGTCTCGAGTCAGCTCTCAGTCTCAACGGAGACCAGCCAACTACGCAGGAGAAATTATAGTGCACAAGTATGTGCGCAAACACAGGTGCACTCTCTGTTCCCTCTCTCTCATAATCCAATGGGACGGTTAACCGACACGACCGGGACGAGATCAGGCGCAGGACTAACAGCTTAACGTGCTCTCCGAGGCACGGGGGTTCAGACCCCAACTTCCAAACTACGGGCTTAATAGCCCGTAGTTTGGAAGTTTTAAGTATTTCTATAACCAGAAAAACTCAATAACACTTTTGGCCCGACCCGGGATTTGAACCCGAGACCTCTTGATTGGCAGGCACATACGTCAACCGTTAGACCAATGAGGTAGTTCTAAATAGTAATCAAGTCTAAGTCTAAGTAATTGCGTGCCACTTAGGTAAACGTAATATTTATTTTGCATTTTTAAAAAAGCCATGGTACAAAAACTAACAGCGTGAATAAAGTGTTTTATTGGAACGAAGTTCCTTATCGCGCGATATGAACGAAAAAACGAAGGGGGCTAGACGGAAATTGTCGCGACATAATTTGTTGTCACGACACTTTTTGTTGTCACGACACTTTTTGCTATTTTAAATTTTATTTGTTATTAGTTTATTTTTCATTGCTTGAAGCAACCCAGATACTATATATATATCTATATATATATATATATATATATATATATATCTATATATATATATAATCTATCTTAAGATTCTGTTTCTAAGTCAGAATAAGTAGAAAATAGAAAAAAAAACTACTAACAAAACTAGTTACATCATGAAAGTATAAAAAAATTGAAGTTTTAGAAATATGATGCATTCTTATTCCATATCAATCTAATTATATTCAATTTATATACAAAAAAACTTGAGAGGTGTCAAGGGACACCCGGATGGAACGAAGTTCGAAATAGAAAGACGATACAAATATTATATTTACTTCAATATTTTACATAATTTCAAGTTTTATGATATATGTGTACACAATAATATTAATAATAATAATAATGATAATGATGATAATGGTGAAAATGATGAAGATGATGAAAATGATGAAAATGATGAAAATGATGGAAATGATGAAAATGATGAAAGTGATGAAGGTGATGAAAATGATGAAAATGATGAAAGTGATGAAAATGATGAAAATGATGAAGATGATGAAAATGGTGAAAATGATTAATTGATGAAAATGATGAAATGATGATTATGATAATAGTGATGATAATGATGATAATGATGATATGTATATATAAAAGTTCGAAATCTTATCTATCTATTATATATATATATATATTATTATATATATTATATATATATAATAGATAGATAAGATTTCGAACTTTCTATTTCGAAATCTTATCTATCTATTATATATATATATATATTATTATATATATTATATATATATAATAGATAGATAAGATTTCGAACTTTTATATATACATATCATCATTATCATCATTATCATCACTATTATCATAATCATCATTTCATCATTTTCATCAATTAATCATTTTCATCACTTTCATCATTTTCATCATTTTCATCATTTTCATCAATTCATCATCTTCATCACTTTCATCATTTTCATCATTTTCATCATCTTCATCACTTTCATCATTTTCACCATTTTCATCATCTTCATCATTTTCATCATTTTCATCACTTTCATCATTTTCATCATTTTCATCACCTTCATCACTTTCATCATTTTCATCATTTTCATCATTTTCATCATTTTCATCATTTTCATCATCTTCATCATTTTCACCATTATCATCATTATCATTATTATTATTATTAATATTATTGTGTACACATATATCATAAAACTTGAAATTACGTAAAATATTGAAGTAAATATAATATTTGTATCGTCTTTCTATTTCGAACTTCGTTCCATCCGGGTGTCCCTTGACACCTCTCAAGTTTTTTTGTATATAAATTGAATATAATTAGATTGATATGGAATAAGAATGCATCATATTTCTAAAACTTCAATTTTTTTATACTTTCATGATGTAACTAGTTTTGTTAGTAGTTTTTTTTTCTATTTTCTACTTATTCTGACTTAGAAACAGAATCTTAAGATAGATTATAATTTTACGTGGGTACAGTCACTAACAAAATATTATAAAAATACACCAAAGGAAGCTATAGTTTCAAAAACTCGCAAGGGTAAAACTTATTCGTGGAATAGGCGTAGCAACTTATTAGATATTCAAAAAAGTAATGGAGTACATTTTTCCCCTTTTCAGCTTCATATCAAACTAAAACAGATATTAATATTCACGTCACGAATGATCCATAACGCCTACTGAACCCAACAAACAAAATCCAGTGCCATTTCGCGAAAACCATTCCAAAATTGGAATTGACGCACCTTCTAAGCGGATTTTTACACTAGCCAACTTTGTATTCCAATTCGTTTCAACCTTATGTCCTTAAAATATGAGCTACAATTGTTTGATGCGGTAAAACACGTGATTTGGTTTTATCAAATCCCGTGCATAGAGAACACAGATTTAAAATAAGGAACTCACGGCTCATCCCATTGGTAGCGAGATATATTTGACTTAGACCTCCATGCCACATCTGTAGAGATGTTAGGAAATTCGAATTTCGAAAGCGTTGCATTTCATGTCGCTCAGCATTTTATTTCCGTATACTGGATTCGTTATTTATTTTATATAAGGTACATAAATTTTTTCTTGCAGCCGTTTTTGATGATTGGGTGATTCTCAATTTGTTTTAATTTAACTATAATATAAAAAAAACACTCACGTACGTAAAAAGAGAATATAAAGTTTTCACCCAAAAACTAAAGCCTCTAATAAAATAAATGCTGTTTGACATAATCGTTTTTGAGATCCTGGCATCGTTGGAGTTTAAAATACCCTCACTTTATTATATTGGCAATTGTCGACCATCTATTGCATGCAAATATTTGATTTTATAATTTTATGACTTAAAAAATTCAATTTATAATAATTCTAAACAAAAAATACATACGGCATTCATATATTTAAATGGCAATGAAACGAAACGTTGTCTGGGCTAATATTGTATTAAGGGGACGATGTTGATACACACATAGGTAAAACTGTAAATCTTAATAGATTAAATATGACCGTTAAAGATTTTTATTAAATTTTATGCCAGGCACCAAGCGAGACAGGTCACCGTAATAGGTAAATGGAAAATGGTGTATATACATTTCTAACTCAAGAGGCACAAGCTTCTGATAACCAACACCTGTTTTCTGAACGATCGTGATGACTTTTAGTACCGATTATTAACCCTAAGCTGGTCACGATTATTTCATCTAAGGTAATGATGACGTCATACTATAAAACTTCATTTTAAAACTTCAGTGTGCCAAATTATCCAGTGCCAGTGTATTCATGAATAATGAGCCTAAAACAAAACCGAAGAGATTGTCTCTCTCATAATAAAATACTCTCAGGAAATACTTAAAGAGTTTGCTGTCAAAGGCACGCTGTTGATATTCTAAAATTGGAGGGACTCTGAAAGTAAATATTTACTTTACGAAAATCGTGCTTCGTTAATGTACTTTTGGCGCTGCCTATGGATAATCCAATTCAATCAAAGATCATCTTTGTTTATGTTTATTAAACATAAATTGTATTAGATATACTATTAAAAATAATATGTCAACTGTCATTTGATAAATCACCATCATCTAGGAAGATATAGGATAAGGAGGATAAGGAAAATAATCTTGTGAATAATAAAGGCTAGGTAGCCTTTATTATTCCCAAGATTATTTGCAGTCGGGTACTAGTTCAACCGGTTTTACCTAAATGTCAGTATTTTCACGAAGCGACTGACATCTTACCCTCGCAACCCTGAGTGTGAACCGAATACACACACACACACATACACATACACTCATACACAAACACTTTATTTAGTTATAGTTTATGTGAATGTTGAATTTGTTTTGTTCTTTTTTTTCCTGCTTTTTTTAACCTTTTCGAATTATTATCACTACTGTTTGTAAATCACCACACTTGGAAGGCACTGATGGCTGTCATACAGATAATTCTAGTACAGCTATCTAAAATTTAAAAATTTAAATGGTTTCAGCATTGCTCAAGGGTAGTCCTCATATGATATAAAATGCATACAAATATTAAATGCTTGTAGAGTGAAGGAAAGTCTCTCCAATGTGAAAGAAGAATTTTAAAACAATTTTATGAAATAAAGATATTTTTGAATTTGAATTCCAAAAAATAAGGATAATCCTATAACAAATCGAGCGCATCATGGATCGTTATTATTGTTAGGTAATTGTGAGTACATAAAACGTATATTCGTTCAAAGTGTCATTTCGTTAGTTAAACTAATCCCTAATCTTAGATTTATATAACTTAAAATAGCTAGCTACTTATGATGATCAAAGATGCATATACCAAACTTTTACTATTATATTTATACAATTAATTATGGCTAAAATATTAACTATACACATTTACCTTATCCAAACTCCTTTTTTCAACAACATAAATGCTAGTGCTTACATTGTATTTGTATTAGAAAGCAATATTTCATCATTTGCAAGTGATTGTTTGCAATATAATTTTTCGCATAATTATCATATCCGTGAATTATTTCCTCTAAAGTATAATCCTTCCAAATATATCTTGACATCATAAACCCAATTGTAATAGTCTGAAAATATATCGAAATCAAGATGGCTAAACATAGACGCTCACTTTACGATAATTTTACACATTATTTGTCAGAACACGCCTCGTTAGAAACTCAATGACGTTACGTTGAAACTTGGAAGAAATTTTGCAAAAGAATTTATAAGAAAGATTTTCTAATAAAGTTGTTGGATTTTGAGCCTTCTTTTGTATACATGTAGGAATACATTACACGTATCACTTTGAAGGAATGTATTCATTTTGTGTCATACCAGCGCGTAGTGACTTTCGCCTTACATGAACACTTACAATATGGATCAATCGAAAGTTTACCATAGACTTATGGAAAGCTAGTGTTAAATAATTACTTCGTGGCTTTTTGCTGCTCCGGGTGAACTAACCAGAGACCCAACTCTTAGCTTCTCCTTAGGACTGGAGAAGGAAATCAAACTATTTTTTTAATCCTTCTGCCAAAGCGACTCAACTCTGCATGATGAAAAACATAAGCAGAATCCAAGAGTAGTAGTCACCATATTTATTACTAATGCAGACAATGCAATAATACAGCATGGTGACCCACACTATGACTATTTATTCAGATTCTTCTCTTTTTATCTTCTTTCATTGGGCTTCGGGTCTCGTTTCTTTTGAGTTGCAATTGTCTAAGGATGGAGGTGATCACTTGCCTCCAGATAGCATGTCTCACCTTTTTCAATAAAATATGAACGTAGTACATTTTTACATTTAAAAATTTTCGATAAATTTTATGAAAAAACCCTCATTAAAATTTTAAAGCCCTATAAATATTCAAGCTCTTGTAACTTGGAACACCAGTTAATTAACTTTAGACTTTTACTGTAAATTGAAAAATGTAACAACATTGCTATACTGTCTGACGTCATTTAGTTAGCTCAATGATTCCGTTTTAAGGGAAATTATATTTTAAACAAAGACACCTTTGATAAATGAACATAAAAACTTCGTTCAAATGAGATATTTGTTAAGAAGTTATCTCCTTTTTCAATTGTAAGTCTTTAAACTTTGTGTTTTTTCTATAAAATTAATGTTTTGTGTTTATATTTTTAACCGACTTTAAAAAAAGAGGAGGTTCTCGATTCCACTGTATTTTTGTATGTTTGGTACCTCATGACTGGGTGAATAGATTTTGATGATTCTTTTTTATTTGAAAGCTGCTGTTTTCCGTGTGGTCCTATTTTATTTTGGTCCAGTTCTTGAAGTCGGTTGTTTTCTTATTACAAATTAGTTTTTTTTTTATTTAATTAAACTAATCTTGATGAATGGCAGATATTTAGTAGTAGTGGCAGTAGAGGTGATGTTGAAAAATTATTCAATATAATATGTTAATCAAAGTGAGGATTGTTTAGATGGCACTATTGTACATTTTTGTCTTATTGCATGTAGATCGCCATAGATACATTATTAGATATAGAAATCATAACTGTGACAGAAAGATGTTTCCTGCCAATTTGGGGCAGCCACCGGTAATGAATTGATCGAATGCTGCAACGCTCAAGAAGTCCGCCGCAAGCGGAAAATTTAAACGCCACTAGTTCATTGGATGTTCGGTGTATAGGTATAAACTATATTAGGACTGTTGTTACGAAAAAAAAACTTATTTTATTGAGATCCCTCTCTAGTGGAAAGTCCAGCGCATTGAGAGGAGGCGTATTTTCACATTTCCATGCAACACAAAAAGTATGCAATCTTATACAAGTCTGTATATATGTGAATATGCAGTGGAATTATCTTTTATTAAATCTTGTAGTGTCACTTGCACTCTGTAGAGAGTTTTGGCTTCAAAACGATATAAGGCGGGCTGTTCACGAAAGTTATTGTTTGCTCATTTAAAATATAATTATTGAAGACAGAAGCAAAAGATAAAAAAATGTTTATTATTTATTAACAAACATTATACATCCTTTTTTACTTCTGCCAAACTGCAGAATAGTTTATTGGCAGCCGTAGCACCTTATTAAATAAACATGAAATTTGTACAATTTGTATAACATTCTTTCCTTTATATTACAAAATTTTAATTTACACAAGACGTTTCTCATCAATTAAAATATATATCTATCAATATAACATTGAAGATTCTCAAGTAGATACTTCACTAACCTCGATTTGAACATTTTTTTACATGAGAGCAGTTACTATTACCCATATTATAAATATCCTGTGGCTGACTATTAAAAAGAACTGGCACTCAATATTTACTGGCCCTTTGACCATAATAGTTGTTACAAACAGGTACTTCAAACTTCTGTGTACCCTTCTTTTGAGATCTTTGCCGCGTTATTGTACGTTTATATTCATCACCTATACAATGTTCCAATGGCAACAGTAGCCCTGACTTCTCATGTACTGGCACCACTTTACATTCACAGAATAATTGTTTATAATTACTATTTTTGGAACGCACCTTAGTAGATTTATCAACTAACACTGAGTATTTAATTTGATGGTTATAAAACATAAATAGTAACTATAAACAAAAATAAAATAAAAAACTGTCGTTTTCAGATGAATTTGAAAGATGGTTTTCTTAAAAAAATGTTATATTCACAAACCACATTTAAAGATACGTAATTACCTTTTATTTATATTTTTGCTATTATTGAAATATTAATGAAATGACATAAAATAAGTCAATTTAATTAACAATATACATTATAATGTTACACAGAGCTAAATGTAAACGTGAAATAAATCTGAACTATGTGTGAAGCATGGCAATGGGACATATAAATAGTAATAATTCTGTGACTTGCTCTATCAAAAACATATTCAAATAACTTAAGCTTCATAATCATTATTCATTAGTGACTGCCTCTGTGGCGCAGTGGTAGCGTATGCGACTGCTGTTCTTGAGGTCTTGGGTTCGATGCCCGGGTCGGACCAAATGTTTGTATGACCTACAAATATTTGTTTTGAAGTTTGGGTATTTTCTATGTATAATATGTATGTATTTACAAAAAAAAGAAGTAAATATGTATTTATATCAGTTGTCTAGTATACATAACACAGGCTCTGCTTAGCTTGGGACTAGATGGCGTTGTGTGGAAGATGTCCGAAATATTTATTTATGTATTAACAATATTTACCGAAGTCGAATAATAGGATTTACCGAAGTTCATATATCGCTCACAAAACTATTTATTTTAAAATTTCTTATATTTTTATGTTTTTATGGTGTGTATTTTATACTTTTAAAAGTAGATAGTAGGCCGCTTTATACCTTTAGTTGATAATTATGTCACGTCACAAAATTATTTTGTTCTTTATTTTTAAGATATGACATAAAAATTCTTAAAAAGTTAATAATAGTAATTTATACGCGGTAGAAGTAGGCGCGAGAGGTATACCAGCTAAATCTGAAAGACCTTGGCCTGTCGAGATCTTCAGTAAGTTCTATTTTGGAACGAGTATCCAAGGCTGCACAACAGCCTGCTGCAACAGGTTCCTACCAAATTTGGCTAGGCTAGGTAGGGCGGGAAACTCGAGCAATGAAGGTGAGCGTTGATGCGCATCTCAAAGGAGGTCTCCTTAAACCTACACCTAGGTCGCAAGTTCTGGGAGCTGCTTTGAGTTTCTCACTCTGCCACACGATGGACCCGGCACCCGCACGGTGAATCCATGGAGTGCTAAGAAGTTTGTCTCTAATAATATGACAAAATAAGGTTTGCCAAGTATAGTGATGTAAACCAATCATTCGTTCGTACCCGATCCTCCAGCTTTATTGAAATTCCGTGAATGGCAAGCTTTTTTTCAATGCAGTATGCACTTGACAACGCTGATAATTTTAGATTCAACGAAGATAATTTGGAATGAATCCAACTGTACAGTACTTATCGTTACATCTACATATTTTCTTTGGAAATGGTGGACATTGGATTTTATATTTCCATTTTTTTATTATTTGTTCCATTCATTACTTTTTTTTAAAATGTTTCTTTTTTAAACATGAAATTAGTTTACTTGTTTTACGGTATGAAATTATATATTTACTAGCTTTAGACCGTGGCTTCGCCAGCGTGTATGTCTTAATAATATTTTTTATTGAAATCTGTGCAGTGGTGTAGTTGTTACTGATAGAGTTACTTTAGAATTTATAATATTAGTATGTATAGTGTGGATTAGTAAGATAATGCTTTCAAGCTTTTTATACATTGTAGTAGGTTATAGATAAGTGGATCAATGTTATATTATCATAGTGTCGGTAAAATTTACAAAATGAGATTTAAAATTGGGATCCGACGAAAATAAATATTGTGATATGGATTATATCTATCATCTATCATGAATGAAAATTCATGTTAAAAGTAAATTTAGTTTAGTTCTTTGTCTATCAAATTTCATAAAACAAAGTTTAAAATATTAAAAATATTTTAATCGTAAGTTTAAACTTTAAGTATACATTATACTTGAAAACATAAAATTATTAATAATAATATAGTTTATTTCTTGCCACAATTTAATAGGTATACATTACATTTAAAAATATAGTTGCACTAGCTGACCCACGCAACCTCGTTTACGTCTTTTGTTGCCCGTAGTGTAAGAATAATTCCCCCGTTTTTGAAACATTCTTCATTGGTGCTCCGCTCTTATTAGTATTAGCATGATAATATAGAGCCATATAAATGTAATTTCCCACACTAAAAGAATTTTTCAAATCGGATCAGCGGTTCCTGAGATTAGCGCATTCAAACAAACAAACGAACTCTTCAGCTTTATAATATTAGTGTAACTCTTTTATAATATTGTGGAAGACTGGTGCCTAAACTAAGCTAGAGGCTTGTGTTTCAGGACACTAGGTGTCCCCCTAGGTGTGTTTACACTCAGTTTTGCAAAAACCGGGCATTATGAAATTCATTGTATTTAAATAATGCTAAAATTATGCTAGAGTTATTTACTTAAATTTCTTGTCTCTCTAATATTATCATTTACGGTATAACTTTCATAATAAGCAAGTATTTTAACGCCAGTATTCATAAATCTAACTAGTTTATTTGATTTACCAAAAAGCTTTGCCTACCCAACTCGTGTGCACTAAAAAGCAAAGAATTTTTGGGTTTTACATAACCAAATACGCTTTTGGTAGCCATTGCTTTGACACAGAATGTCCACTTTTTATCACACGCTCACCGCGCCAACAGATTTATGTCTCAATTTCCGAAAGCTTATAAATTGTACTTATTTTAAAATACTGCTTTCGGTTGCGAAAAAGTATTTTTTACATCACTTGCAAAGATTTCGTTGGGTTCTTAGGTTAATGAAAACATTGAAATACTTTAAAGACATGGAATTATATTATTACAGAGTACTATTTTTTGCTGTTGCTTTTGGTGAGTTTACGATCTACAAATCATAGATTGCCACGGTGGCACAGTGGTAGCGTATGAGACTAATGAGCTCAAGCGGGACTCTAACCGGGAATTTTAATGATCTGCGAATATTTGAAATTAGATGGCGTTTTGTGTTAGATGTCCGAAATATTATTTATCTATATATTTGCATGTTATGTAAAACAGTTTTACTGTCTTGGAAAAAAACAATGCTGAGGCAGTAGACTCCTGTTCTCAAAATATCAATAAAGATCTTTCCAGTAAGGGAACCAAAAGTTTCAAATATTGCCATCCAATTCCGCAGAATAGCCCTTAACCACTACTTCACGAATAATACCCATATCCAATAGTAATAAAATACAGCAAAACGTACTAAACGTCACATAGTCATTGTAAATTTGTTTCAATTGTCCCAAAAGTATATAAATATGGGTGGGACAGACCAGGGTCCAGTGCCTGCCTCGTACGAGGTCAAATAACCCACTTCTGATAGATTTATAGTCACTCTGTCGCCAATTGGGTGCGTAATTTTGCGCGTGCCGACGGACAGTGTGCAATAGTGATGTATTAATATTGGCCTCCAAGAGCAACACTTTTCTTCCAGAACCTACATTCGTTCTCGATTTTTTTATTTACGTCTAAAACGGAAGTGATATGTTCATTGCGTATCTTTTTATTTTTATGTGTTTTCACACGTTTCTCGGTAGAACTGATTTTTATTGCTTGACCAGAATTTGATTTAATTACTTTTTTTAAGAATTACTATAAATTTATCAAAAAATAAAATATATGAAAAAAAGTTGGACTGGGCAATTATCGCAATCAATAAATATGACTCTCATAATGCATTATTCAATATTTTCAATACTAACTACTGCAGTCAATGTCCTGTACTCGACTCGACTGCCTAGGTGGCGTAGTTATAGCGTATGCGACTGCTAAGCTTGAGGTCTCGGGTTCCATGCCCGCGTCGTACCAAATGATTGACTAATTATCATGTTCATTACATAGTGATTTGTCCTACGTGGCAGTCGAACCTATGACCTCCAATTTAATAGTCATGGTCGCTAACCTTTTCAGCATCGTGTCAGTCATCTAGAAAAAAATGACAAATATAGATAGGGAGCTAAATTGAACCGTTATTCACTCATTATTAAAAAAACATATTTTAGATATAAAAGAACACCAAAGTCTATTATTTTCAAAATTTAATGGGTAAGTATTAAGATTTTCTATAATTGATTGAATAGGCTAGACATGTAAATAAACAAACGAAGTGAATGTAGCTGACCCTAATCGTAACAGAGCTAACACCGAAATTATACCATGGTCGTAGCAAAATTAGTGATAAGTAATTATTTCGTTGTTATGAATCAAGTCAGTGAGTTTGCCGTGATTGCAGGCTTTGGATTGCAGGTGACTTTAGACGTCGATAATAATCGCCTACCATTAGGTAGCACTTATCATTTACTCCCTTTACTATTAAAAGTATATTGTTACATTTCAAATATAGAAAATATTTAATTGCCTAATAATATTTTATATTATCATGAATCATAGTGTTTGATATAAAAAAAATCACCCCAAATTGTCTCGTTTAAAATTGTCACGAACGAGACAAACAATCTTGTCAGAATCCCGAGTCAATTACCAGAAACTTTTGACATTTGACTCCTTTACGTAAAGTATCTTTACAAAGGATATGATCTCAATTATAAAGGAGGATAAAGTAATAAAATAGCTTACGGTATACGAGTGAAATTGAAAGGAACTCGAGACAAGTAAGTAGCAAATTATCGCGACAGTTTTCGGTTCAGTGATCCCTGTTATGTGCAAATATATCTCGTGCGGGGATTGCGTAATTAAATACCGTTATAATACGTTTTGCTTTGCCTGTGATTTATGCTCTTTGCGTAATTATTTATGATTTTCTGCTTGATTGTTCAATGTTAGGTTTGGTGGATTAACTGTGATCAAATAGCGATGTTATTTTGTTTATGATTCTTGTACTGTTGGGTAAATGAAATTGTAATCCGGACTTATAATCAGTATCAAGCGCTTGTGTGCATATTTTTTGTCGAACATCGTGTGTCTAAAGAAAATAAAATCATTTGTCGGTCTGTCTACCTTATACATAATTATTATAAGAAGTGATGTCGATTTCCTCGCAGCAAAGATATTACCATCTTATTCCAAGCACATTAACAATGCATTATCCAGACCAATATTGTAACTAACCATGATAGAAAAAAAGCTGTTTTCGAGAAATAATATATATACATGAGTGGCGACTTCCACATACATCACAACAATAACCTACTACAGCGCCATCTACCGAAGATACATTGATCTACGAAGTAACGCACTACACGGAGTAACTACAAATCCTAAATCGCGCAATAAATAGTTCTCGCGCCGATTATCATATATACAACATCCTAACATCAACTGTTGGGCAGTAGCCCGCCAGGCATGATCACCTCGCCTGGTCGGAGGATCGTCCCTTTGTGAATATATACCCGTTCCCCCACACATACAATAATGCTTTTATTTGAAAACTAAAAAAATATAAAAAACATGAATATTCAAGTTGCGTATTTAAGGAAAATAAATCAACTCATTCTAATAATAAACTGAAACAACAACCTTTCTAAAATGTTTTTTTAAATGTATAACTTTATTCAAATCTACGAAATAAAACGCCACACGCGTCGCTCCAGTAATAGACACTTATATTATTTATTTGTATACACAAAGTTGTTACCAAACTACAAAAGTATCAAGACGTATCTGTCTTCCAAGTACCCTATTAGTTCGCTAGAACTAAACACCGACTTATAGTGTGGACTGTTTAAGTGGGCGAGTTTGAAGCACCGATCAAACTTAATGTAGAATGGCAGGCTTTTAACTATTGACCTTTATCAGGCGTCGGTTTACTACAGATTTAGTTTTAGCATCGGTCTATTTTAGTTTTCCTTTATTTTGATTTTTTGTGACTACAATATTTTGTGTAATATCTAAGCCAAAATGGTTCCGGGACACTAAACATGGACAGATCTGATGATGAGCTATATTTCGTTAAGATTTTGTCTTTAAGGGATGTCTTCTCAGAATTAAAATCTTTTAGTAAATAAATTACCTTCAAGAAAAGAGCGTACAAGGAGTCGACAACGCAGTTGTGACGCCTCTGGTGTTGCGGGTGTCCATGGGCGGCAGTGATCGCTGACCATCAGGCGATATGTCTGCTCGTTTGCCCCCTATTCAATAAAAAAAAGTCCATCCACTAACCTCTTTTTTCTCACTTTATCTGAAATTTAGACCACAGTCTTTACTAGGCCGCTGCCGGATATAGATCTCCTCATAAAAAGAGGTTCTGGTCTACTCAGGAAGTCTGTCAAAATTCAAATAATTTTGTGAAATAGGATAGATGCAGATTTACTCTATTATACACAATAGGATACAGTTATCGTAAATAAATACTGATGTCTCCTACATTTAAACGAATATTAAAAAAACATCTTGAAAAATTATTACAGCTTTTTATTTCTAGTACAAAATTAAATCAAATAAACTTTAATTTTTTCATACAAAGTTATCGTTTTGACAGATGATCATAAATAACTAATTAAAAATTTTTTTTATTGAATAGGCGGCAAACGAGCAGACGTATCGCCTGATGGTAAACGATTACCGCCGCTCATGGACACCAGAGGCGTCACAAGTGCGTTGCCGGCCTTTGGGGAAGGCGACGGGGAAGGGGGGACGGGTTGGGGGTATGGGCCTCCGGTATCCTCACTCACTCGGTGAAACACAGCACAGCGTTATTTCACACCGGTTTTCTGTGAGGCCGTGATATTACTCCGGTCGAGCCGGCCCATTCATGCTGAAGCGTGGCTCTCAGTAGATAAAGAAATGACATAATTTGACAAAGATGTCATTTACCCTTTTTTTTTACGTGTGGAAACTCCCTCGTCACCCCACTGGGGTTTGCGGCGGGGTGGTGTGTCAGAATCGAACCGACTAAAACCACACGGTGTGCCAACTCTGCGCCTGAGAAGGGAGGGGTCCGGGAACTGCAGTTATTAACACAACCGGACCCGGTGTCATTTACACTATTCCAACAATAAAACTGTTAGCAATTTTTGCCATAACCAGGCTCAGATGTATTATACCAACCACGTATTCCTTTTATTATACGCTTATTTATATTTCTTAGTAATTTAAATTTAAGTGTTAAAACCTCCAATATTCCTCAGTGCACGTGTGACTACTGTATCATGTAGACAGATTTCATTACATTGTTAAGTACGTGACTCGAATGGTCTGGTTTCTTCACAAATTTTAATACTACATATGTTTCATATAAAAATTATTTTACGATTCCCCTTTTGCAATAAGATAAATGGAATGAAAGAGAATTAATTCAAGCAGTAAGGTAGTGTAATTTCTTTGGTGAGGTACACTACGTAAAAAAATGGGTTCTAATAGGACGAGAAAAGTTTGATTGTTTTAAAGCTGAAAACCTTATACTAAATATATTGTAAATTCTATTTTAGGAGATACATACGTCCTTAATTAATACCGTGGGAGAGCCACGCTTTGGCATGCATGGGCCGGCTCAACCTAAGTGATACCACGGCCTCACAGAAAATCGGTTTGTAATAGCGCTTGGGCTGCATTTCACCGAGTGAGTGAGGATACCGGAGGCCCGTTAACATTCCAAATCCTCCCCCATCCCTTTCCCCATCCCCCAAAGGCCGGCAACGCACTCGTGATGCCCCCGGTGTTTCGGGTGCGCAGCGGTAATCGCTTACCATCAGGTGCTACGTCTGCTAGTTTGCCACATACTCCATAAAAAAATACGTAGGAGACATTTTTGATTATTTTACTGACTGGTTTAGTGATAAGCATTCGTGACTAAACGAGAGTTCTTAAGTTCAAATTCATTAACTTATGACAAATATGTTGAGGACCATAATTATAAATGTCTGTGTGTAATCGATATTATATTGGGTTTGAATATGATCGCTTAAAAAAATAAATGTTGTGTACCGTTTCAACTTAAAATTTGATACGATTTACAACACGTATCAAAGTTGATTTTCATTTAAAAAATATTGTTTTGGTAAAAAATTCAAAATTTTATGATGTACTATACATACTATTTTATTTATTTATTTATACAATGAAACTTTTAAGCGTTTATCTTTCATTTATATTCATTTCATATATGGCATATCTTTTAATCGTTGTGTACGTAATATATGTATAAGATGAGATCCAACCAAAAATGTCTGCCTTAGTTATCTACCATGAAAGAATTCTCTTACTGTAAAATATATTAAACCTAAATCCACAATAACAAACAACAGCTATTATTCCCGCCCAACTTTGCATCATAAATTAATTCAACTAACTCTAACGTCAGATTACGAAGGATTGTACGTTTCTAAATTAACTTTTAGACAAGTTGTGGCTGCGGCAAAAGTTGATTTTACAATTTTTAGTTGCCTAAAGGTAGCAGAAAGGTATACTTAATAAATTTATAATGAAAATACTTTAAGATTTTTGAACTGACTAAACCAAATAAGCAATGTAAAATCGTACCTTACTAAGTTGCATTTTGCTGTTAATTATGTTGTTGTTTCACTAAACTAAAATTCCAAATGCTATTTTGAAGTGAAACTTCTTTATCGGGGTTGTCAAAAAATTTCGCGTCACATTTATCCGTTACGCGTCACATTTTTTCGTTACGCGTCACATTTAGTAGTTACGTTTTGAGTAGTTACGTTTGAGTTTTTTTCCTGTTATTTTTAAACTGAAACAATTGTTCATTTACAGTCTCTACTTTATTCAGAGACAATCGTTTAAATTCTGCTTGTAAATCGATGGTGGACGTTGACGTTTTTCGGCCATGATAAAATGTTTTATCATTATTGAGAGTAGTTATATACAATCCTTCAAAAAAAATTTATAAAATAAAACAAAAAACATTTTCAAACACAAACAGGACCAAATTAATACTACAATGAAATATCACATTACAAACAATATTATTTTATTTAGTCCACAATGTAAATAACTACACACATCACATTCCACAAACTTACTTCATTCACACCACAGATCGCGAAATATTTACTCAGGTCTCGCTCCTTAACTTTATTGCACTTGAAATAAGAATTGTCACGAATATTGCTGGTTTATAAGTCTTTTGTTGATATTTATTTTTTGAAAAATAACGTCATAAAGAAGTTTCACTTCTTACGAGTGTACGCTAGTACACGCAACTTTTTTTTTTTTTTTGTATGAATTTAGATAACGTCTAGTTTTAGTGTCATATATCTAATTTTAGTCTATTGCTGACATTCAGAGCTATGTTTAATAGGACATAATTGATTTTTAATCATTTTAATTTAGCTTTTATCAAATGTTGATTTTAGCAAACCAATAATAGGTTTGCTAAAATCAACATTTGATAAAAGTTTTGTGATATGTTAATCACAATGGCTCTGATTCACTTAAAATTTAACAGTCAGGACAAAATGAAAACAATATGTAAGATTTACAACCATTTACAACCGTAATTCTTCACAACTTAAGAAGCAAATGAATAATTCAAATGGAACCAGTAACAGAATCTACTGCCATTTTCTCCTCAACATTCTAAAGACATAAAATTAAATTAATTCTTCTTTGCACATAGTCCTATTCAGATATTTCAAGTTTTAATCAAATTATTAACCCGTTGAGACGAGGATTAAATTATATCTTTTGAGTAACAGAGTTACATCTTATCTCTCTAGTGACGAAAGAAATTATATTTTATTTCAAGGGAAAAGTACTTAATTTGGTAAGATTGCCGTCATCCATGCATGAAGAGAATATTATTCGAAATAAAAGTACAAGTATACTGGGAGTCTTTTTGTAGTGATAGGATGGAAAATGTATAAGGTCTTCTGTTTTTGGGGAGCGTTATCACGAAGATGAAGAATTCAAATCAAAAGATGTATCCACTAAAACATGTGTGCCGATGCCCAGATGATATGGGTCAGCTCCAGCTCGATTGCATAAAACGGATGCTTAACGATTCTTTCGCAGCTTTTCAGAAGGGTCATCAGAAAAGAAAAACCTCCATACCTTAATGTAAGCCTGGTCTCCTGTGACTCCTATTTATAAGTGGCCATGATTGAGGGTAGTCGTTTAACATATAGAGATTCCATCTTCCTATTTCTCCCTTATAATAATATACAAATACTCAGAAGCATATATATATATATTTTAATATTTCGTACATCTACACACAACGTCATCTAGTCCCAAGCTAAGCAGGGCTTGTGTTATGGGTACCGGACAACTGATATGAATACATATATACTTTTTTTTGTAAATACATACATATTATACATAGAAAACACCCAAATTTCGAAACAAATATTTGTAGATTACAAAAACATTTGGTCCGACTCAGGATTTGAACCTGAGACCTCAAGCACAGCAGTCGCATTCACTACCACTGCGTCACCGAGGCAATCAAATACGATTTCAAACAGTGAGCATAACATTTACACTTTTGCGAAATTATTGTCCTTTTAACTCACGAGTTCTATTTTCAATAAACTATGCATCACTATTTAAATACATAACCAATGAAACATAATGCACACTGTAGTGAACCAGATCTCAAGTTAACTATCAAAAGTTTTATCACATTGATGAAACTGACAATTGTTGTGCTAGAAGAGCTACAAGAAAAACAAAACACTTAGTGGTTAGAAACGCGACGCACTGACGCTTTATGAGATAACACAGAATGCAAAAATGTCTAGACGCTGAGTTTAGTGTCTCAATGTTTTGCTCTAAGTGGACTAAAGGAGATGAATTGTGAAAGTAAATTGTATCTGTTATTCTTTTTAGACATTCTGTAAGCAATTTCCAGCGACTCTATGAAATAATACTTAATAATAATAGTCCTCTTTGCTGCGGCCCGTGTAGTAAGGAGGTTCCTGTATTTTGTTCCCTAACCACCGGTTACTTGTTACCTATACCCGAAGTTAATTGTCATATGTCTACATGTACAATAGCAATAAAGAGAATAAAAATTATTTCATTACACATGTTACCCACGGTTTCATTTTTATATTGATGAATATGATATTTAGGGGGAAACGGACAGACGAGTCACCTAAGCAATCAAAATCTACTTCCTAAGGACAGATAATATTCAGGAGTGGAGTAATAAAGATAATGACGATGATATCTTTAATACATTTAGTGTTTTTGAAAATGTAGGTAAATATATATTCGTGCTAAAAACCGTAAACAACCAAAACATTATCATAATTACAACGTTTGGCAAATAAATTGGTGATCACGTTCGGTCACTAACGCCCAGCTAATATTTACTGCTGCAGACGTTGTGTTCAGAGGAGGAATGAAATATCAGCACATTTGTCCATCGTGGCCATTTATTGATGATATTAGTAATTTATTGGTAGAGCTTGCCAAGATTGTTCTGGTTTTAGCCTTGTTACCGTTATAAACTACAAATTGCGCTTGATGATCGTAAAATAGTCCATTGGTCCTGATTTCTCAATTTTTTCATGTTTGGGCCTATCAAGTTACTCTACTGTATCTGATGGAAAGCATGAACAGAATCCAAAATCAATAGTCTCTATACTAACTGCGAATGCAGACAATGCAACAATGTAGTATGGTGACCCACACGATAGCGACCTTCTAAGATGCTTCTGCATCTTTTAGTCTCCGGTCTCGCACTCACCAACGAAACTCGACACCAGGGATGCTGTTATTTTAGGTTGGTCTTTTGAGAAACCAAATTTTAATGTTTTTTGATGTCTGTGATTTTTTTACTTCTTGATCACGGTTAGTGCGAAATGGTCTAAATAGCAATCAATTTTGGAATTGCTAGCTACCTACTAAATACCTATCGTGAGCACGTTGTAAGTCGTTTATTCTCATCACATTCAACTATGGATAATTATATATGCACAATTCTATTAAAAAGAGTAAATTGTATTTATTTACATTTATTGTTCAAATTAAACTGACCTTTGTTCTCAAATCCTTAGATATTATATATTAGTTTCGTAATTCACAAAACATCACAGCAATTATTATTGTTTTTATGTAATATTAAATTAAATCGTCAAAATCGTCCAAACAATACAGAAATATAAATTTCCCTACGTCTTCCATTATTGTTCGATCCACTTTATAGCTATCTAACCCACGAACTACATAGTATAGTAATCTGGTCGTGCCGCATGTAATCCCTGGGTAATTCCTAAGGATATGTGGATTAAATATAAAGCGTCGTCGGCATAAACCACTGTTCATAGTCCAGGATCCCGATTCTATTTTTACCATTTATTCCTTTTAAGCATTTTTTTCGTGAGTAGCCATTTTGATGAAAGGCCCATGTTTCTCCCTTCCGAAATTTCCCGATTGTGGTACCTAATAGAAGTGGCGGTAATTAGAATTGTAGACTAAACGATTCTTAAAAACCGAATACCAACTGTGGGATTTTATTCAATCTTTGGAAAATTATTAATAATATTCGAAAAAAAAATTTGTCCCACAAAACGTACGGTTTTGATCAAAGAAGTCCCATGCTTCCAATATATTTCAATATCGATATCATCAATTTTTTTTACTAACTAACTGATTTTATTGTTAGGAAAAGGTTGGGCGTCTCATTAAGGCTACTCACAAAAAAAATAGCTTGATGGTTATAATTGGTAATAAAAAAACGTCAAAACTAAAACCCAACTACGACAAAAAACGACGATGAAATATAAAACAAGTTTGAAAAACCGTAGTCACACGTTGTCAAAGTATTATGTACGTTTCTTAGTACTTAAATACCGTAGAAATATAACTAAATATTTTCAGACATTTAACACACAACGCCATCTAGTCTCAAACTAAGCAGAGCTTGTACTATGGGTACTAGACAATTGATATTAATACATATATACTTTTTTTGTAAATACATACATATTATACATAGAAAAGAACCAAACTCCGTAACAAATATTTGCAGATCATATAAACATTTGGTCCGACCCGGGAATCGAACCCGAGACCTCAAGCACAGTAGTCGCATACGCTACCACTGCGCCACCGAGGCAGTCAATATAACAATTTCTGAATAAATACGGCAAAATTCACGGGCAAATGCTAATAATACATATATTTTTTAAATGTACAAGTAACGCCATTTCTAATGATACCAAACACGGCATATTTATCTGAAATTTATTTATAGCACAGTATTTTATGACCGGTAGAGGGTGCCACATTAGATTCAGTGACACGTCATATACTTATAGCCAGCGGACGATCAAGACGCTTCTAGCGATATCTCATTTGTCCAGTTTAGATAAGTAATTGAGGGCTATGAGGGAACAGATGAACATACATACATAGCATGTCAAAATCACAACCCGGGATCTTGGACTATCAAGACAATCACTAAGCTATTTAAATGTCAATAATTTTTTTAATTGTCACGATAGATGGCGTGTTTATACCTAAATGTTGGTAAGCTCTGCTCGGTAAGTAACTACAAGCAACTTATAAATTAAAAAATAGTTTTAATAAAAATATGCTGATATATTTATTTAAATAATCCAATACCGAAAAATAGTAATGTCAGCACTCGTATTAAAAAGTCTCTTTCGCCCACTTTGATAACACAGTAATGCAACATTCCGCGCTTAAAACGTGGTATGCTTTTATGGACCGTTACTGGAAGGTGCCATACAAGTTACGAAGAA
Source organism: Spilarctia lutea (assembly GCA_916048165.1). NCBI lineage: Eukaryota > Metazoa > Arthropoda > Insecta > Lepidoptera > Erebidae > Spilarctia > Spilarctia lutea. Next base: position 18,289,387 of record OU696480.1, on the reverse strand, counting down.
AATATTTACCTACGATAAGTATCTACGATGCGTAGCTAAAATGAGTACATACTATAGGTAGCTACGAAAAGTAAGCTACGATGAGAAAATACGATGATTTAGCTACAAAAGTTAGGTTAAATGGTAAGCCACTATGAGTTGCTACGATGAGTAGCTTCAATAATCGCTACAACGGGCAGCTAAGATGTGTTGCTACGACGTGTAGTTACGAGGTTTTGCTATGACTTGTAGCTACAAGGTGTCGTTTGATGTTGTTTTGAGATACTTTGTACATTCATGGTTTGTTTATAAATTGAAATATAAGAAATATATTTTGAAACATATTAGTTTTCAATTCTCCCAATCTAGACGGTTACTAAACGAACAGCATTTTAAAATAATTAATTAAAATTTCTTCAGACATTGAAAAAAAATAAAAAAATTGTTGCCTTACACACTAGAAGGTTCCATGCCATTAACTTCGGTCATCTTTTGTTAAGACAAGTTGTTGGCACAAGAAAACAATTCTTCCGTTTTCGTGCAATTAATCACGGAAAAGCTTCAGGTTTCCTAAGTTTCACGTTGTTAGGGAAGGGTAGGATTAATGGATTGTTGATAAATTAATAGATATAGTTATGTACACGAATTACAGATACAATTCAATGAGATATAAATCCGTTTGATTATTTGGGATACATAACATACGTTCATTCGTCTCATTCATATTTCATTACTAGACTGTTGAAGAAAATCAGTGATGTACTTAATTACTGCTACCCTAATTTATGTCACTTACCATAATATACATGCAAAGGTTGCCTTTAAACGGTCGCCATGAGCGATAACACTGCAAATTGTCACGTTTGTATATTGCAACTCTTTTTTCTATATCTTATGTGTGTACTATAAAATGACAACATTCGTGCTGTCGTGTTTCATAGGTGAGTGCAAGACCAGAGGCTCAATGATGCAGAAGCATCACTACGCCGCCATGGTATGGGTCACCAAGATGCATTGTTGCAATGTCCGCATTCGTAATGAGTATTGTGACCACTACTCTTGGATTCTGCTTATGCTTTCCATCGGGCAGTGTATAGTCATTTTGGCAGGGCCATATGCCTGGCCATGGCCTTTTGATCATGATGATAGAAAAACGTGATGAAATTTAATTAAGAGACATGAAAAAAACAATATAACTATTTTGAACATTATTTTTTGAAGTCGGTTAATAACTACGCAGAATTGTAGCACCAGGTAATCAGACAAGCAAACTGCACATATAAAGTAGACTTAAACAAACTTTTCCCTAACGTTATACAGTTTTGCAGATTGTATCTATTTGCAACAAGTAGGTATTTCCATTCCTTTTGCGTTTCAAAGAATTTATACTTTCTAAATCAGAATACAGAACTATGAACCTTATTTCCTTCGAATTAAAATATAATTTCATTTACACTCCAATGTCATTCTAAAACAGTTATCCGTTTATCGAAATTTGACTCCATATTATTAGAATTAGAGTTGAAAATTGATAGGCATCGGGCTTGAAAGAGTATTTCTTCATATACCGCCGTGTGTATTACGTAGAGAGTATTATTCTGTGAAGATTTCAGTGGATTCCATTTCCTGGCGTCTCGACTAAGGCTGTTGAATAGATGCTAGATTCCAGATGTCCTAGTTAGGCTTCATTTATATTTGTGCTTACTCTATTGAACTGATATGTGGGATTGGAGACCGAATTCTAGTGTATTACTAGAATTTAGTCTTCGATTCCATATTCTTGTCAGTGGTTATAACGGGGTTAAATACAACAACACTAGGTTTACAAACAGAAATATTAAAAAGGTGTTTTTATTCTTTGAAAATTATGCTTCTTTACACGAAGGAGCATAATTTCTAAAGAAATTACTGAACAGTGAGAATATTACAGCACAGCGGATTACAAACAAAACATTTTGATTTTCTACCGTGGGAAAGCCATGCTTTGGCATTCATGGGCCGGCTCATGCATGCTTTGGCATGCATGGGCCTGCTCGACCGGAATGATACCACGGCCTCACAGAAAACCGGTGTGAAACAGCACCTGCACTGTTTCACCGAGTAAGTGAGGATACCGGATGCCCATATCCCAACTCCCAAAGGCTTGCAACGCACCTGTGACGCCTCCGGTGTTATCTGGTCACCTACTCCATAATAAAAAATACCTTATGGATGATTTAAAGTATTAGAATATGAAAAATAGCTTCCTCGGGCAACATTTTAACACAAATTTGCGTGTGGACAACCTATATTGATTTAAACAAAGATCCCAGCAACATTCTTGTAGCTCATCAACAATGTTTTCCATGAGTACGAGGCTTTACAGTACAAACGAATGTTTTTTTTTACAAATTGTCAAAAAAGTTCAGTAGCTTAAAACACAGTTAAAATGTACTTCACGCTAACTATAGAGTAATTACTATCAGTGATACGTATGCAATTATCTATTTAATAGGAACCCAAATAATCCATGGTCATATAGAAAGATTATGACTAAAACATCAAAACTGGTTTCATTTCCTCCATAAATTTTATATCGATTTGCTAACCCATTAAACCTACAGAATTTTTATTACGTCACTTAAGATAACATTTCATAGACTCCAACTAATTCGTATCTAAATCGCATAAGTTTTCTTGAGGACCAAAAGTAATAGAAGCCAATAATTTGAGATGAATCGAAGATATGAATCTTTACCCCATTGTCTAAAGAGTTCCTTGACAATTTCTTCGTCTATAGTTTTTGACTTCGCATCGCTTGCACCCTGATTTTTAGATAGATAAATAGATAGAAAACTCTTTATTTGTACACCATTTTACATATTTATAAGAGAGTTCATAGATGAACAATATATAAATTAAAAAAATATAAAAAGGGCGGCCTTATTGCCAAAAGCAATCTTTTTGCCTTTTTGACTTTTAGACGTGTTAAGTTTTAACAAACAATTTTTTTTGTCTACCTTAGATTGTCTTTTCATTTAAAATCTAATAAGAATTGTAAAAAATAGCGTAAAGTCAAGTGATTTATTTAAAAGTTATTTTAAAACAAGCTTTTCTTACTTGTTAAAAAAAAATTTAAACCCTTTCATTTAATACCCATATTGGGAGGGTTGTTCAGAAATTTGTACGCCATCATTTTGTTACGAAGGTCATTTTGGATTAATAATAATGTCGATATACTTTTTAATATACAATTGCATGATCATCAGAATTAAAGGTATATTTCAAATTTCAGCTCAATCGGAAATCGGGAAGTGGTTCAATTTTAACTTACAAGATTTGATTATTTTGTTATAGAAACGTTCACTATTCACAAAGTGAGTTTTTATAATTAATTATTTTACAAGTATTTGAAAGCTATCAACCTACTATATTTCGCGATGTGAGTGCGCTTAATTTAAAAGATGAGGAACCAATAAACGCAAACCAAATTAGCTGTAATTTTACCATCCTCAATATTAACTTACTAATATAATTAATTTATGACAGTCATAATCTTATAGCTGATCTTAATCTTGTATTGGACATAGACTTCTCTCAATATGTGTAACAGTACCCGATCCTTTACATCGTACATTCTACCATCCCAGCTGTTATCTATAATTTGTCAGTTTGTTTTATAGTCACGATTTTAGGACCTGCTTGCTGTACTATTCTAAACAGAGTTTAAATCGAACATAATATTCTAATCCTAAAGAAAAACAAATATTGTAGACGACATGTTATTTTCGCTGTATAGATTACAAAGCAAGGAGTTGAGACGTGGTCAGTAACGGATATTAAACCATACGCCCCAATAAGCACATTCTTCGAGCAATTTTTTTCTGAGAAGTGAGGAATATTGGTGAATAAGATGTGTTGAATTAGTTATTTACCACAATTAAGTCACCGATGATCCATTGGATAATGATATATGTTTGAGGAATGTAATTTAAATTTAATAATACCTTTTGATGCATATAGAATTAACGTTTATTTAGTGGTTGGTGATATTAGGTGCGAATCTAGAGGTCATGGGTCAATGGTCATGGTCATTTGCTTTGTTTCTGAGTTAGCACTTCATCTATAAGTACATACATATTAGATACTTGTAATACTAAAAAAAAAGGTTAACATCTTGCTATAGAATCTAAAGTCATTTACATAAAGTTAGTTTGAATCAATCAATCTAACTTTTTGTACAAAAATCAAATACATCAATCAAATAGCATTTCGACCGGAGTGACACCACGACCTCACAGAAAATCGGTGTGAAATAGCGCTTGTGCTGAGTTTTACCGAGTGAGTGAGGATAACGGAGGCCCATAGTCCAACACCTTCCCCCATCCCCCTTCCCATCCCCCAAACGAAATTGTGACGCCTCTGGTGTTGCGGGTGTCCATGGGCGGCGGTAATCGCTTACCATCAGGTGATACGTCTGCTTGTTGGCCCAGTATTCAATAAAAAAAAGAATAAATTCGGAAGCTTTACGTAACTAAACGTATCGCTAGACATAACCATCTAGACGATGGGGATGAAATTTCTGTCGCGTAGGACGATGGCGGAAAGAGGCGCTTGAAAACGCAGTATTTTGCTCCTAGCATAGATAATTCTAGAATATCTTTTTTTCACAGTACCTTAACGACAAAGGTAGGTGATCAAAACCTAATAAACCCAGAAAAAGTGACCATCACCCAACTCATTGACATCTAGGCAAACGAAAGTTTCTAAGTAAAACATAAAAGCGGTATGGCCCCTAAAACTAAAGTCACTTAAGCATACTATCAAAAACTAAAACAATATAAACCGGGGGTAATCTAGCGATTTAAGTTAAGGCCATTTCACGCAGATTTATGACGGTAACAAGAACTGTCAGTTTATTAAGTAGTGAGAAATGATGCGATGTGTTTTGTTTTACTTGTTTTTGTTGAGACTTGTTGAATATTATATTAAATGGGCTTGTTGAGACCCGCCAAGTACGGTGAAGGTAGTAGGGGTGTAAAGTAAGTACGAGTTTTTGTTTTCGTAAGGTTAAATGAATATACTTTTAATTTGATATTTTTTTGTATTTCGTTCTCCGTCGGAGAGCCACGCTTCGGCATTAATGGGCCGGCTTGACCAAAGTGATACCACGGCCTAATAGAAAGCCAGTTTAAAACAGCGCTTGCGCTACGTTTTACGAGTGAGTGTCGATACCGGAAGACCATACGTTAACCCCTCCCAATCCCCCTCCCCATATCTCAAAAGCCGGCAACGCACTTGTGGTACCTCTGGTGTTGCAGGTGTCCACGGGCGGCGGTAATCCATTTTTATCAGGAAAATTAATATATTTTTAGATTGGTAACTATTTTTTTTTTTTTATTATACCTGAGCTACCAAAATGACTCTGCCCTGCCTGATGGAAAGCACCAGCAGAATCCAAGAGTGGTGGTCACCATCCCCAATGCAAACAAGGACAGTGCAGCATGGTGACCAGAACTATGGCGGCCTAGTGAGATGCTTTTTCACGCCCCTCTTAAAGGACCCGGGATCATAGTGGGACGGAAACACGTGCGCTGGTAGTGAGTTCCAGGTCTTAACCGCTCGGCACAGGAAGGAAGAGCCAAATCGATGAGTGCGAGAGTGTATGTCTTCCACTCTGAAGCGGTGACTTCGGAGGCCAGCACGTGTCGTCCTGTAGAGGAAGGGAGAAGGGGGGACCAGTTGGAAGAGCTCTTCAGAACACTCCCCATGATATAGGCGATAGAGGACTGCCATAGAGGCGATTTCTCTACGCATTTGCAGGGGTTCAAGGGACTCGGAGGCTTCGGGACTGCCGACAATGCGAATTGCTCGCCGTTGCAACCGGTCGAGAGCGTCAAACAAATACTGCGCGGCTCCATCGCAAAGGTGTGAACAGTACTCCACGCACGAGCGAACCTGAGTCTTATAAAGGAGACACAGATGCCCGGGCGAGAAGAACCGTCTCACCTTGTTGAGAACACCTAACTTCCGCGAGGCCGCCTTAGTGACGCTCTCAACATACTCGCGCGGGTTGAGGTCGCAGCAGATGGCCATGCCCAGGACATCGAGCCTGCCTTGTGATGGTAGTTGAGTGTTCTGAAAAGTCGGAAGGGGAAGGAATGGAGACCTTTTGGCAGAGAACGCGCACACCTGTGTTTTCTTGGCGCTAAACTCGACCAGATTCTCGCAGCCCCATTGTGAAATGCGGCCTAGAACATGGTCGAGCTCAGCGACAAGCTCCTGTCGTTTTTCCTCTACATCTACCGGCTTTGCCGCAGGGCGCCCAAAATATCGTCCATGAACTGTGCTGTCGTCTGTAGGTATTTGTAATTTATATTAAAGAATATTATGTGGGTAGGAGGCGCGAGGCGGCGCCCGCGATGAACGAAATAAAGATCAGTCTCTAAACGAATGTGTTGTTTTAATCACGAACCCCAACATAACATGGCGTAGTCGGTATAAAATAAACCATATAAAACGTGCAATAAAAGTAGTAAATAATCGGAAATAGAATTCGGTTAGACAAATTTCAGCGTTTTTAAAAATTTTCTCAAAAACCAATGGAATCCGTTCTCCAGCCGCCGCACAGTGGGGCAGAATGAGGTAAAACATGGCAACAATTCGGAAAAAAAAGTTTAAAATGTAGGGTTTATTTGTTATAATATATGTAGAAAACAACATTCCTGACATTTTGGTACCACAATGACCCCTCTTTAATGAGTCCCTGTTAAGTTACAAGCGTACTTCTAAAGTTTTGCTAAGCGCGTATCTCTCTCGTATCAGATGTCAATCAAAATGTATTGATTTATTTTGTCAAGATTCGATGGTTTTGAAGCAATGTTTTGAATTAATTGTTTAAGTAGACATAATAAATAAACTATTTACGATTTTAAAATATTTTTATACCATTGACGTTCAGAGAACTTGATGTTTCAAACTGGGTCTTCCAAAAATCTGCATTTTTTTTGAGAAAATAGACCATAAGTTACAAGCTAGGGCTGGGTTAGTGACCTAATTTGTTTTATGAAGAGACTAAAGGGTTCACTTCTTAAACCTAAAAGGATTTTTGCAGATGGTTGCCGATGTGGGAGATATTAATAATTTTCTTAACTTAGGTGAGGTGTATTTTTGCTGATTGATTAACATATTACCTTGGTAATAGATAAAATTCTACAAAGGAAAATAATACCTTTTCCACATACATTATGGGTACCTACTTAAACTTCAGTTTATTATTTTTTGGTTACTATTTTTTTTTCCTTTTTGCTAAATCACGATGTCATTTACTCGTAATGAGTTTTTTCGCATTATGAAACAAAGCGGAAAAAAGAAAATAGGAGAACAATTCAATCATTTGCAAACGGAATTGCCAATTATCAATGAAAGTTCAAAAGGCAAGACAATATTCAAGAATTTCAAGTGTCAATTCAGAATAAGATGGAGCAAATCCGGCCGTACTTTAGCTTTCATAAGAGTGAATAGTGAATAGCTTGAGGGAGAATGTAATTTGTCTTCACCAAATGTCCTCAGTGAAGGCAGTAGTCAAGCCCGCGGCAGTGGCCGAAAAGAACAAGAGAAAGAAGATCAAAAACTCAAAGTTTGCTTATTGAATATAGTGATGATGATGAAGAGGAATAGGAGGAGGAAGAAGTGTAAAATATAAACGTGAAGCATGATTTTGTCTAGTAATTTAGGTACTAAGGTCTATTTTCTCAAGTGTTTTTCATAATTACATTGCTTCAGTTTTGGTGCTTGAGGGGTTCAAGTTCAAATAAAATTCAATGTAAAAATAGGTCGTACATTACAATTTGATAGTAATTAGTGGTTAAAAAAATCTCGTAAAAGAGTTACATGATAAGCGAAATATTTGTAAAAATATTACGATTTATAACTGAACAAAAAGTTGTAAAATTAAATAAAAAGTTTTAAAATGAGATGCAAACCCACTTATATATGTTATTTAATCATTTAATGTCCATTTCTTTCCCTTAGAACTGAATACAAAACATAATTACTTAGTACCGATTTGTTGCCAGGTTTACCCCCTTTCTGCCCCACTGTGCGCCGTCCCCTTTTTAATTTGAAAATAGTTTGTACAATATCACATCCGGCAATCTAAGCACAGAATGGCAAAAGTGGAAAACTGCATTTAACATTTATTTTGAAGCTTGTGAATTATCGAACAAAAGTATAAAAACGCAAGTTAACATTTTGTTACACATTATTGGTGAGAAATGTCGAGAAGTGGCGGTACAATTTCATAAACAATGCAATACGGTGGATGAACTATTGAAAAAATTTGATGACTTTTTTATACCAAAGAAAAATTTGGCCGTGGAACGACATAAGTTTTTCAAAAGGGACCAAAAGGAGTTGGAATCAATAGAACAATATGTGTTTGAATTGAACAAGATGGCGGTCATGTGTGAATTTAAAGATTTACGTGACGATCTTGTCTGTAGTAGACTGATATGTGGCTTAAGAGACATGGCCCTATCGTAACGATTACTACGTGAACCCGACATAAGGCTGGAAAAAGCAGTAGATATATGCAGATTAGCAGAAATGTCACGCATTCAAGCAAGAAACATGAAAATGGAAAATCAAGAATACAATGGCCAGGTTCATGAGATTAAGCAAAATAAGATAAACGAGCATGAAGTTAACTGGATGCAGCGCCGCGGGAAGCCCAGGGAGACTTCACGATCGTTGCACCAAGCAACTACCGGCCGCTCTCGCTATCACCCTCTGCCGAGACAAGACACGGCCTCTGCGGGGCAAAGTCCATGTGAAGCGATCTCGTCAACTTACATGGCTAACCAGACAATGCAACGTCATCAGCACGCAAACAGAAGATGTGAGTACTGCGGTCGAGTACACAGAAGAAACGAGTGTCCGGCGCGGGGTCAAAGGTGCATAAAGTGTAATCGCATGAATCACTTTGCAAGAATGTGCAGAGTTTATACTATACACGAGGACACCGATCAGGTAATGAACAAAAATACTTATAACTATAATGAGTGGCTAGCAGAATTAGATGTAAATGGTACGATAATTAGTTTTAAATTAGATATACCAGCCCCCGCAGAATTACTATATAATAGAAAACTACGTAGCATCGTGCCGTGCAACCCTATTTTATTACAGCCAATATTACATAACAACATGGCGCAAAAGATACAAAATCGTCAACAAATGCAAAAATATTATCATGACAGAGGGTCAAAGAATTTAAAACCTTTATTAGTAGGACAGAAAGTAAAAGTTACAATGAACAATGCTTGGCACTCGGGCACTATAAAAAACAGGTTCGGAGTGCGATCGTATATTGTGTTGTTGAATAACGGAACTAGTTTGAGACGTAATAGAAGACATTTAATTGCAGATTCATGTCGCACTTGCTTATCACCACAGAATGAATGCAATTTTTCTTACGACGACATAAATTTAGACACATCTCGGTCCGCGTCTGTTGGCTCCAGTGGACTAGTATTGCAATCAGCTGATGATAATATTTCTAATGAATATCGTACTCGTTTTGGCAGGATAGTGCGGCCTCCTGATCGGTGGGGTTACTCAGTGAACGAAATTCAATAAGTGACGGTAATAAGGTTTTGGAAATGTTTATTGATTGTGTAGTTCTAAACTATAAATTACTAATAAAACAATAATAAAAATGTTATTGTACCTAAATATAATATATCAATTAATCTAATATCCGTATACTTTGAATGAATAAAAATTTGATAGCGTATTTATGATTTAATTTAATTGTAATAATGTATTTTTTATTGTATAGATCGATAAGCTTATACTTATTGTTCCTAAGTAGCATTGCATTATAATGAATATAATTCAATGATTGCGAAGTTGTGAAAAATAATACCTACTTATATAAAGAAATTGAAATTAAAATTATTATCTTGATTGATATAATGATCTGTTAAATTGTCACACTATTTCGCTATGTCACATCTATGTTTGAATGAATTTAATTGTAAATTATTCTTTATTATTTTTGTTATGCTAAATTACTTCTAAAATGTATTAGTTTGCATGTTAATATTATTCTTATGTTTCTGTTGGGGACATTGATTATGGTTTATATAAAGTTATTAATAGATAAAGTTTATTAATTGAGAAAGGGGTTGTAGGTATTTGTAATTTATATTAAAGAATATTATGTGGGTAGGAGGCGCGAGGCGGCGCCCGCGATGAACGAAATAAAGATCAGTCTCTAAACGAATGTGTTGTTTTAATCACGAACCCCAACATAACATCGTCTGCATAGCAATGAATGTTGCCAAGGTCTAACATGTCATTGATATGCAGAAGAAACAGCGTGGGCGACAGGACGGAACCCTGCGGTACTCCTGCGTTAATCGACTGAACGTCGGAGGCCGCGCCGTCACAAAGTACTCTGATGCGACGTTGGTGCAGGAATCCGGCAACCCAGTTGCAGAGTTTGGGGGGCAAGCCAAATGCCGGTAGCTTGGAGAGAAGCGAACGGTGCCAAACCCTATCAAAGGCCTTGGCCATGTCGAGGCTAATAGCCAAAGATTCCCCGTGCCTGTCAATAGCCTCACCCCAAAGGTGTGTGACATACGCTAGAAGATCACCCGTGGATCGGTTCGGCCTAAAACCATATTGACGATCGTTAGTAGTATCGTTAAGTAGGGGATTATCACACTCGCTGAGTAAAAAGTATATATAAAATTCAAGTTCTTCAAATCATATTTATTTTTTTGTTAATAACTAGCACCTCCAATGTTCTTTGGAGCCTACTGTTTACGTCCGTTCCAGTTCTCACTAGTGCTACTTCTCGTATTTTCATTCTGCTTACTATTATCTATCTTTCACGTTTTTCCTTTCATTCTCCATTCCTGGCTATTCTTTCAAATCACATTAGGATCTACGGGGTAACATAGAAGTTGAAAATGATATATGCAAGTAGATTGTATTAAAAAGGTTGTGTATCACACAGAGAGGGAATACAAATTGGTATACAAGGTAATTTATGTTAGTATCATATCATTAAATATCGTATATACCATTGGTTAAATTACTGAAATAAGTCGCAAGGAACCATTTTATAGTGTATCCGTACCCAGACATGATTGAATGAATGGTACTATAGGAAACAAAGACGAATAGACGACGCGTCATAGAGGTTCCTTTTTCCAGCCATTCTTACAATCCAACTTAATGAGTAACTTCATCATATAACGTGAGACTGAAAGGTAATAAGAGACTTTTAATAAATTTGTAAGCCTGCAAGCACTTTTTTAATTATGACCTTTACTTTCAAAGCAGTAAAACTGTATATTTGTTTAAATGGAACATAATGTAGGTAAAGAGACGAGTGAAAGTTGGCAATAAAAGGAAATTAATTAAATTTCTGCTTAACATTCCTTACTTTATGGTATATAAACGTAACGCTTTGACGTGATACATAAGTCTTATTTACCCCAATTGAATTCTCCTCACAAAGCAAGTTAATAGTCAAACTTTAGGCGTCACATGGATCAGTAGGTGAAAACTAACAGCGCTTAAAGGTAGTTGCTAAGTTTAACTGCAGTTAAGGACAGTTAGCGAGTGTAATTGTCTTAGTTAATTTAGTTGGATTTTAAGATTAGGTGACGTTAAAAGTTAGTGTTTTGGAGGGTTTGTATTCAATTTGTGTTTATTATTTAGAGTTGTTTATAAAAAAAATATATTCTTTGTGCTCACTTGTATGCTTGTAGAGAATACTCGGCAAGGCAAGAAAAACAATTACATACTGGTTTATTGCAACAACTATTAGCTCAGATTTAAATACGAATTTAAGGTAGATATGTGTATAAACAGTAATTTTAATACAAATCATGTTATGGTGTACGCGGTGGTTGAGGTCTCGGGTTCGATCCCAGGTCGGACCAAATGTTTGTATGGCCTGCAAGTATTTGTTTGGAAGTTCAAATGTTTTCTATGTTAAATATGTGTACAAAAATATATTTATATCAGTTGACTAATACCTATAGTGCCAGCTCTACTTAATTTGGGACTAGACGGCGTTGTATGTTAAATGTCCGATATTATTATATACAGAACTTATCTTATATGACTTAGAAAAGCATGAAATTGGATGACGTTGACATCATTTATATTCGTAGTACACGATAATAAGAACGCGAGTTCATCTTACACTGGTCGTTTTTTTAGTGACCCTTAAAGTAATGCCCGGTTACCCAAAATCTACTTACAATACCCCTTGTGGAATAAAAAGTAAAAAATAAAAGTGTAGATACGAAATTGTACCTAATGGTTTTCCCATCATTTCCCATGCATGATAATTTATAGTTATTAGGGATAGGGAATGGGAAAGGTACAATCAATAGTTATTGCCTTCGTTTAGGGAATTTGTTCCAAACGATTAAGATACAGGGTGTCCCAAGTCGCTCGTGCTATTAGCGATAGTTAGAAGATTGAATTTACCGTTACGAGAAAACTTTCTTCCGAATCTGTAAGCTATACTAACTCAGTGATAAATAAGTTAATTGAAAAATAAACCAGAATATTTTAAGAACTTTTCCCCGTTTTTAAAACATTCTTCATTGGTGCTCCGCTCCTATTAGTATTAGCGTGATGATATATTGCCTATTGCCTTCGGTAAATGGACTATCCAACACTGCAAGAATTTTTCAAATCGGACCCGGGGCTGAGATTAGCACTTTCAAACATATATAGAAACAAACAAACAAACTCTTCAGCTTTATATATTAGTATAGATACATATACATTTACGTCTTCATTCCTGAAGAGTTCAAAATTCCTTTATTAATTTACATCACGCGATAAAATATGCAAAAGTAAACATTAGTTTTAAAAAATTAAATTTGTTACAAGAAAATGATCTGTTTATTTTTTTTAAGTATTAATGTTTTTGATAAAATACAACTTTTTTTAAATTTATAAATTTACCAGTGCCATTACTCGGAGAAACAAACTTAACAAACAGACAGATATAAATACTTTAATAAATATATTATATATAAGGAAAGTATATATATATATAATAACGGACATATGAAAAATCGAAATTGTGGCATGTCCATCGATGTTATAGACTTTGGGTAAATCGGAACTAATGATTTCGGAGTATTACCCGTACATATGATATGCAAAATCCAGTAGTAAATTCATAAATATCACTGCTTATTTAATACTCAAATAATAATAAATACACAACGCCATCTAATACCAAGCTAAGCAGAGCTTGTGTTATAAGTACTTGACAACTGATATAAATACATTTATACTTTTTTATAAATACATACATATTATACATAGAAAACACACGAACTCCAAAGAAATAAACAAAAATTTCGGTCGATCCTGGAATCGAATCCTGCAGTTACGGCAGTTAAATTTAATTATATATAAAACACTATCTGTACTATGGATAGTGTTTTATATAAAATGCGGCATATGATTTCTCAAGCAATTTTTGTCTCAAAAGCTTTTTCTTTCTCTATAACATTAAGGCGTTAGATGAACAATAAAGATATTCTTACAAAAGAGTATCAGTATCCTAATGGTATGTAGCGTCACATGGTTCCTAAATAGCCAGCCATTACGGAGGTCCCTTACTAAATTGGTCCCAATCTCCGCTGGAGTCAGTTAGGAACTTTATGAGCCTCACCATCCCTAAGGATAGTACACGTTATGTAGATTTAAAAATAATCTTGTCTGCAAAAAACGAAGTGAGTTTTAGTAGATATTTAATATCCTAATACGTATCTAGACGTATATATACGTGTATATACTCGTATATATCTAGACGGATGGATATGTATGTGTCTATACTTTCCTTATAGCAAATAACTCAGACGGCCTCGGTGGCGCAGTGGTAGTGAATGCGACTGCTGTGCTTGAGGTCCCGGGTTCAAATCCTGGGTCGGACTAAAATGTTTGTGTAATTTACAAATATTTGTTTCGGAGTTTGGATGTTTTCCATTTTAAATATGTATATATTTACAAAAAAAAGGTTTTATGTAGGTATTCATATCAGTTATCTAGTACCCATAACACAAGCTCTGATTAGCTTGGGACTAGATGGCGTTGTGTGTTAGATGTCCGAAATATTTAAATTTAACTACCGTCGCAAAGAGAAAAAAAACTTGAAATCGTATACTCGTCTGGCAATCATGGTATAGTAAGCAAAAACCCCTTTCTAACGAGAAGCTGACGTCCAACAGTGGAACGTTTAAGGCTGTTGATATGATAAGATGTGATAAGGGGCAAACGAGCAGACAGTTCACCTGATGTTAAGCGACTGCCGTCGCTCATGTACAACTGTCACAAGTGCTGTTCTTCTAGGATCGGTGGAACCCCCATCGATTTGGGTGAATATGTTGTACTGAAGAAAACAGTCATCTTAATCATGATGACGACATCAATTTGTGCCTCAACTGAAATTTTAGAACAGCTATATTAACTTGAACTTAACGTAAACTCATCTCGTTAACCCGCCAATTTTCATAATTACTTAAGCAAAGGTGACTGAGGGGCCTTCTGCATAATCAGCCCCTTAATTAGGGGAGCCCATTCAGTGAACCATTAAATCAGAATCAAGATAATTCAATATAATGGTTAGGACAAAACTGGTAGAAAACTTAAAGTCATTTGCTTGATGACTGGTCATTTAAGAAAAAAATCATTTGACGAAAGAAGTATTGCATACTCTTAAAACTGAGTGTTCGAAATTTGAAACTTAAAACTTTTATCAGGTTCTGATAATCGTTCTTTTTGAACAATTTTCTTCAGTCAAACATAAATGGCATGAACTTTTCTAAGCTAAAATTCCATCTATTCCTAAATACCTTTCTTCGAATATTACGAAAAACTTTTTTATCAAGAATTCATACATGAAATTCCTACTAAATATATACCGAAGAAAGAATTGATGATCGTGGCTTTAAGGGTTCATTGCTATTCGTTTAGCTGATATCACATAACATTTTTGTTGTTAGTTTATAAGAATTATTGTCTTCACATTATATAAAAAGGCTGAAATATTTTTCTTTATAAGATTATTGGATATTCAAAATTCAAAGTCGGTTAAAACAATTAATCACAGGTAGAAGGATGAATCTATACTTCAATACTAATGTATATTACGTTTTCACGACCAAACCGCATGTGAAAAAGCAACGCATGCATTAGGAATATATCCGTGTCGCTGACTTGACTTACTTGACTTATAGTCCTATGTCTCCTAGATGGGATAAAAGGCGTCCACAGCATTCCGCCATCACGTTCGGTAGTGAGCTTCGCATTTTATTTCGCTCCACGTCTTTCCGACCTTCTCTGTCTCGTCTGCAACTGTACGCCGCCAGGTCTATTTGAGCCGGCCACGGATTCTAATCGAGCGCCTATTTGGCGATGTGATCGGAATCCTTACGAAGTGTGTGACCAATCCAGCTCCACTTGCGACGTTTGATCTGCTTGTCGATCGACGTTTCACGGCAGCGCTACATGAGAGGAGATTCTCTCGGGCCAGTAAATACCGAGAATTCGGCAAAGACAACGGTTTACGAAGACCGTCCAGCTATAGGGGCCGTACGGCGTGCCAAAAAAAGGAAAGAAATACCTACAATCATCGAAAAGCATGTACTCCTTTGTCACGCAGTCGTGTAAAATGTATAAAAGAAACATGTTTCGAAATATTAACACAACCGAAACACATTTGAAAAGAAAAAACGGATTCCATTTCACAAATACTAATGTTGCATTAACATGTTACATTTGTAATTCCCGTAATAAAATTACCTGTCGAGTGTGACGGGATGGGAATAAATTCCACTCTCACCTGTTGCCACTCAGCTAATGTTATCCGCGGCCATATTTACTAAATATTAAATGAAAAGCTCTTGGAATAAAATGGAATAATAAATTGTTATATTTCATGCGTGCTCTATAAGAGCCTGTATTTTTTTAGCTTTGACGTATAAAACTATTTAGAATAATTTATATAGTGAATGAAGAGTTTTCATATTTAATGTGCTTAGGTTTTGATAAATTGCAACAGCGTGTTACATTCTTTATCGTTTGCTGATCTTATACACTCATTAAAACACCGCTTTGAAAGTGTTTTTTTTTTATTTCAATTTACTACATAGGAACGGTTGTTATCATAGGATAACAAGTCGTGAAGCTAACTTGGAGGCCCGTGGGCGGCTTAAAAACATCGAATGGCAAAATACGTAGTCACAACGTTGTCTTGCCAGTCCCCAACCCGCACTCGGCCAGCATGGGGACGTATGACCTTAACCCTCTCCTGAGAGGAGACTCGAGCCCAGTAGTGGGACGTTACGGGTTGTTGATGATGATGATGATACAGGAATAGGTCTGTCAGAGATAGCCTTTGAGTGATAAACCAATTTTGAATTGTGAATTTGAAGAAAACCTTTATTATTATTTTTTGTACATAATTAACAGCTTTGAATTTTTCACTTGAATTTAGGAATTGATATATTTATTAACTTTAAGGCTAATCTGTATTACGTTATTACTTACTTCGAATACCTAATTTACGTATTAATCTATAACACATCTTTTTTACCGCTCTATAACGAAAACAGGTTAAAAAAAATGCTCTAATAATGAATAATTTAGATATCAAAAAACACATAAACAATAAAATTATAACACAACTTCTGCACTTATTATCGATTAACTTAGAAAACTGTTTGAAGAGCAATATCTTTTGTTAAACCCCTTGGAGGAAAAAGCCGACCCCTTAAGGTGTAAAACTAAATGATGAGGAATACCTCGTGATTTTATCATCAGTGTTTATACAAAAGCTTACTTATACCCATGCACATTTGAAAACAATTTTATTATATATATTAGTATTAACCTGGGCCGTTTTATATAATGTATGCAGTAATGATGAGTTCCTATCTATGTACATATTTCATAGCCGAAAACACTGTGAGTTCCTTCACAAAAATCTGTCCCATTTTTGTCCCTGAAAAATCTCTTTATCAACGTCGCTGTTGTCTTCTATTTTTTCAGTCACTTTTCACAAAATGTTCAGTACATTTTCAGTTGAAGAATGTCTTTAACGTATATAAGAGGATGGCTCCTGAAACTTTTTTTCACTTCACGACACATTTGGCAAAGAAAAATGGCTAATTTGAGCGGGACTCGTAATTGAACCCCTCTAACCATAGAAAAAGTAATGTGAGTTTCAACACGTCTTGTTAGGCTAAGAGGCACACATTTATTTGGTTTAGTAAAATTGTATTAAATATGTATTTTTTTTTATTCTGTAACTTGACAATCTGTGTCTACACAATAAGCCATTCAGATGACTTTTCATCTGATGTCGTCAAATCTCACGATAAGTGTAGAGACACTGTGTCGTTTCTTGAGATTGAGCTTGAGGAACTTCTTCATTATGCAATTTTATAGGGGGATAAATCTGGCTTCTCAGGGTGAAGGTCACATAAACAGATTTTCCTTGATTGACTTTAATACGCCATTTATCTAACCACTTCTCCACTTTATTGATGTGGTTTTGTATGGTAGCTGTTGCTATCGCGGGATCCACGTGTACTGATAAAAAGGCTGTATCTCGGTGAATTTGCTCTATAGTGCCATGTAGCTTTCGGAAACCAAATCGGTGAAGAGGAATGACTTCTGGAAGGTAGGGGCGCATCCTGTTTAGATTTTTTTTTCCAAGATTTTACCCGACACCGGAAGGAGGCTTATGGGTCTGTAAGAGCTTGCATCGTGGAGCGATTTGCCTGTCTTGGGTATCATTATCACCTGCGCAATTTTCCACTGAGCAGGGTAAACTGCTAGCCTTAGGCAGGCGTTGTAGATGGCTGCGATGTGAATTATGCCTTTTGTAGGTATCTGCTTGAGTAGTTGTGCGTCGATAAAATCATAGCCAGTTGTTTTTCCCTCTGCAGTTTAAAGATTTCTCTCCATACTTCTTTAGGGGAAAGCTCATTTGCAGTGGAGCGTGAAGATATTTGGAGATCTCTTTGTTGTGTTCCGGATTTTTGCTTGGTAAGGGGTTAAAAACAAATTTTAGGTACTCCGCGTATTTTTGGGCCTTTCAAGGTTGGTTTTTGCCCACTTGCCATCTAGAGCTTTTATGGGTGGTATATGTTCTTTCGGTCGTTTGAGCCTTTTTGTTATTTTCCATAGAGCATAGTTAGTATCCTTGTTGGGAGTAAGATCATTTAATTGCTTTTGTAGAATCACGTTTTTAGCTTGGCATAACATGTGTTTTAGTTTCTCAGAGGCCTAGTTGAAAACTGTTTTTTCACAAGGATATCTCGTAGAATGCCATTTTTTCAGCAGTAGTCTTCTTTCACTCACTTTATTCTTGATAAGTTTGGGATAATGTGCTATTTGTGTTACTTTTGACCTTAGTGAGGGTGTAGGTTCTTTGGCTGTTAAGTGAATAAGCTTACTGAGCCTTTCAATAGCTGTTTTAAAACATGACATGATGTAAAAAAATAAAAGCTTTCGTAATCTTTTCTTCTTTTTCACTTAGATATTCATATTAAGCTATATTTAGGTGTAATGCTTACCACCCAAATATAGAAGGTGGTATCCGTGGGGATTTCCGCACAAAAAAGGTGTAGTATTTAACAAAATAATAATGCTTTTTATTATTTTCTTATTACATGGTAAGTAACAAGTTATTTAAAAAAATATATGAAACTTGAAAAAATTATGTACACAATTTTAGGTGTATTATTTAATGGAATGTGTTAATTTTGTGAGTAATTTTGCTTATTAAAATAAAATATTTTTTATTAAGATGAAATTATAATCACACAATACCTTCGAAGTGTTCTGAAATCTCCAGCTATAAAATATGAAAGGTTTTATTCTTTTCAACAAGTAAGTTCTAAAGCATTTTTGAAAATATTGCACGTTTGATATTTATGTAGATGCAAATGACATTTACATGTTACGTAGATTGTTGTTTTATAGGTAATATGTTCATTTTAACATCCGTCCATGGTCCACTAACATAATTTATAACCAATACAACTTTTTCACCTGTCACAGGTGACAATACAATGTCAAGGATATCCTGACAAAGACATGTTATGACATATGCAATTTATTAAACGCGCACATGGTCGTAGTCAGTACATGAAATAAGATTAAATTTAACTTCTGTATAGTGTAGTTGTAACAAAATACATATTGAGTATTGAGTGTTTTCATTCGGTGTATAATTTCGCAACTTTATTCAATTGATGAAAAAAAAGTGAGAAAAAGACTGTTTTATTGAACGGCAATATTCGGTTAAAATTAATTTAAATTATTATTTACACGACACGAGCTCCTAGACTACCCAGTCACCTTAGAAATAAAATTCCTTGAGAAAGGCCTTACGGTGTGCGTAAGTGTGAGACACGCCGTTTAAATCGTTTTTTAATTTTTTTAGGTGTTATATTGTAGATTGCAATGATAATTTATATCCATAGGTGCTGATTGAAATATAAAAATTGTATAAATACTATGTTGGATAATAAAAGTGAAGGACGATCCGTAGACTTGAAAGGAATTATTTTTCGCCAAATGCATCTTATCTCGATCATAAAATTTAGTCCAACCGTTTTTGAGCTATACACTTAAATTTATTATTATCATCTGTAATTCTAACACTTTATTTACAAAGAGTCGTCTATATCCAGTTTCTATTGAAACTATCTGAATCAAATCAAACAAATCCTAAATGGAACCCAATGTTTATTTTATCTATCTAAGTAACGTAGGTGTCTACATAGAGCTATTCTACACACGAATGGCGGTGATTAGTTCGAGTCGGGGATTGATCGCGCTCGCTCACATGATAAAGTGACACACAGACGTTATCTCATTAGATGAAACAAACATCGCTTACTGTGCGCCGTACTTGATTCTAGGGTAGAGACCTTATTAAATTGTTTGATTTCTTGGAGATTTTGAAATTCAATATATTCTTTTTAGCCAAAAAAGGATAACTTATAAAAACAAGCGAAGTGGTTGAAATGAATGTCAACAATCTTCAAGGTTGTTGCCATAGCGTAACAACTGATCTATTCTATTTAGTAACAAACACTAGACTTTGAAAGGAAATTTACTAGAAAAAGCTATAAAACCATGATATTCATTCATGGGATTTAAAAATAGAACGCTTTCGATATCTAAATTGGTGGTTAACCGCGACTAGACTCATTACCGGTGTTGGTCAGATCCGGATCCTCTAATCAACCATCTTCATCTCTCTCTACGTCTGATTAAAAGGAATTTTGCAATTTACTACGCTTCTTACGTCGAATTTTCAGTTCATTTGGTGGAATTTTAAACTTTCTTACAAACGCTAGAAAAATAAAAGTAGCTGAGAGCTTTGGACAATATTATTTCTGTTTGAAGTTTAGTAAAGTAACTAATTTAATGAAAACTTTGCTTATTGAGGAAACAAAGAGGAAACTTGTATTTGTTAGTGGCATTAAATAAAAATATAGATTAAGTCTCAATTGTATTTCTTGTGGTATTACTACGGAAAGATTCTTGATACTGAGAAAGTACTCACTGTTCAACATGGAACTGCATGATGATGATGAATTAATTGATAAATGTTCATGACCAAATTAGTCTATAAGTCAAATTATCTTTTGTATAAAGTATTTATTAAAACGTGTATAAAATTCTTTGAACCACAATATTTGTCAACTAAAACACCTACATAATTTAAACTTTTAAAATTTAAATGTACAAGTGCAGACACTCAAATTATGTTTTAGGTCCGTATTATAAATAAAAAAAGAAAAACTATATTCATGATACATAATTGACATAATAGGTGTATATTAGAGACCGGCAATTCATACACATATACATGCACTTTTAAATCCTTTGGATGGCATGGATAGCCCATGCAATGAAATTTCAACTTAACGTGTAGACAAGACAAAATTCAATTATCTACACTAACAGTTAAGGCATTTCATATGCCTGCCGTTTTGTTTTTATTTAAACAACAACATTTTACAAATGCAAATAAATTAATTAATTACTTGTCAAACTGTTAGTATCTTGTTGCCTACCTCGTTCTCTTTCGGTACTCTTGTTTGGGATAAAGACATGATAGTGTGTACGTATGGATGTTTATCTGTATATATTCACATATAATATCCATCTTCTATCTTAGTAAAGTCTTGTAGAGCTTGAGAAATTGTCCTGGACTGCACAAGATAGGTAGTACAAATTGCTGTTCCGCAAATTAATCGGCCCCAGTCGTGTGGTCAGTGCAATATTAAACCAGTCTCTATGTTCCAGTATATTAATAGAGCGCACTCTGTGGAAACATTTGTTATTATCATTTAACATTTAAAATTGTCACGAGTAAAACATTCACTGTTAAATTAAGAAAAAAAAATACTTTTTCCTTAATTTACTTGGTGATTAGTCGATCATTTTGTTTATTTAAATTAAGTGTACTATAAATATCAATACCTCTCTCTGTTTTGTTTTTCTTGGTTTATACGGTAAGAAAACAATAACCGTATATAAAACCTCATTAAAATTTTAAAAAAGTACTTAAAAATTTATTCTTCATCTCCCCATCTCGGAATGAGTATTTTTGCCCTTCGATATCTGAGTGCCAAAGCCGCTTTTATTCTTTATCTTTTCTATATTATTATGTTAAAAACTCAGACTCCCTTGCCTACTTTCTTTGTGTACTTTTTGAAGTGAAAACTTCTTTATCGGAGCTGTGTACTTTTTTGGAATGGGTAAAAATGTATAAACTCGCGTCAGGTCACGTGTCCTGATCGAAAATTCGTAAGGATATTTATTGTTAACAGCGCCATCTACCGACATTCTTTGGTAGCATTCGTTTTTCTAGATAGTGGTCCTTTTTCAATATGATTTCATATACTTAAAGTTAATATTTCAGTATCTTAAAGTGATTTACAATAAATTAAAATAACGATTTTCTACTTACACAAAACCTTTTGTAAATCAAAAAGATTGTTTACATTTTTTTTTAAAACAGCGACATCTATTGGAGTATCAAAGCTTTACTTCCATTTACTACTTATTTTAGTTCTTTTTATTGCACACTATTAAAAAAAGCATAGGTGTTCATTTCAGGTAAGTTAAAACAACCGTTTGTTTATAGTTATGAGTTTTCACTTCTGTCGGCAGTGCTTATGACTGCTTTGTGTTTTTTTTTTAATACGCTACACGCCCACCGTATTTTCTTTTCACATCTGAATGTTGTAAAACTGAAATAAAATTATCTTGTGATTGTAACACTTTTCATTTAGTCATTTCCTCGCTATGGTGGGATGATAAGTAACGTGTTGCACTCGACTGTAAAGGTTTTTCACCTCGTGCTCTTTTGATTCACTCGCTAACGCTCGGGATTCAAATTTTTAGAATCCATTTTTATTTTATTATCGGCATTTTAAAATTTTTCGCATGCTCGGTCATCAAAATTGAGCACGCGGTTAAAAAACACTTTGCACTCTTGTATAACAAATAACTATTTGTTTTTATTCAACTTCTTCACATCTCATTTAATGTTTATGTACATAAGTAACATAACGTATTTGAATACCAAATAGAGGATTTGCTATTGGTACGAGTCCCTATCAACAGGGCTCTCTAATCAACTAGATTCTGCTTGAAGAGTCGATCAAATAAGATTTTATACATTGCGACAAATCTTGTCGCATGCAGTTAAAATATTTAAAATTAGAAAAAAAAATTGACTTATATTGTCGAAAAAGGCAGTATAAAGTTTAGAAAAAAAAAATTAACACTGTAAACGTGTAGCAGAATATGTGATTTATTTGAACTATTAACTAAAACGAGGTGGTTGTATTTCCATTAATGACAAACTATCATCATTGACAAACATTTTATAATAAATGTTTCGTTTACCCGACCACAGCAAAGCCAAAAACAAGAGTAATATTTTTGGCAGTATATATGCATGTTCCTCTAAAACGCCTAAATTACTGAACCGATGTTATTGCATGATATTATGTCAAAAGAATCGTCATAATGGATTTTTGAAGTGAAACTTCTTTATCGGGGTTGTCAAAAAATTTTGTGTAGCATTTTTTCGTTACGTGTAACATTTATCCGTTACGTTACGTGTAACATTTATCCGTTACGTTACGCGTCAAATTTATAAATTAAAAAAAAAACATTTTCAAACACAAACAGGACCAAATTAATACTACAATGACACAGGATGTTTATTCCTAATGTGGGAGTTGTCTTTAAAAAAAAAAAAAAAACATTACAAACAATATTATTTTATTTAGTCCACAATGTAAATAACTACACACATCACATTCCACAAACTTACTTCATTCACACCACAGATCGCGAAATATTTACTCAGGTCTCGCTCCTTAACTTTTATTGCACTTGAAATAAGAATTCTCACGAATATTGCTGGTTTATAAGTCTTTTGTCGTTATACCTTACGTCGACATATGATATTTATTTTTTGAAAAATAACGTCATAAAGAAGTTTCACTTCTTACGAGTGTACGCTAGTACACGCAACTTTTTTTTTTTTTTTTCCTCCGCCTCTCGAGCCAATCCTTCATAACGTGTCTTACCGCCGCAATAACGGCGTGCCCAGCGCTTGGTTGCCCAACTTGTTCCTTCCATTCCTCCAAGAGAACCTGATGGAGTTGCGATTTCCGATCATCAATTTCTCGAGTCTCAGGACTCCTACCCAACTCACGTCATAATGCCATGGGAAAAGTTTTTATTTAGTTGGTTTATTACATATAATAATTCCGGACCGAACAGGACTGGTTTAATCGAAGTTTATCTATGAGTTTGAAATACGATGTCCAGAAGGAGTTGTGAGATAGATACATAACGATGGCTGAAAATTATTGCTTACAAATGATCGACTCTACTGTTGAAGTTTGTCTGAGTTATACAGTCAAACACTTGCCTCTGTATTTAGATATACCTTAACTTTTAATAAAAATTTAAAATTGCAATCACTTCACTGACTATTAAACAAAAGCGTTTTATGGGTTTTTTAAACAATGTTTTTTTATGGGAAAGGGGACAAACGAGAAGACGGTAAAAAAAAAGTAAACATGTATTTATATCAGTTGTCTAGTACCCATAACACAAGCTCTGCTTAGCTTGGGACTAGATGGCGTTGTGTAAGATGTCCGATATATTTATTTATTAATTATTTATTTATACTTATGTACATACTTGCATATCATCAAAACAAAATAGAACATGTGTGATGAGGTCGTTATTTCCCTTAAGTAGATTTTTTGTTTATTTAAAAAGATAACACTCTTATAACAAAATTCGATTCTAAGCCAACGAAACCCGTAGTTTGTTATCATACGTAATACGTTCATGTTTATGATATCTGCGTAAATTTACACATTAAAAGCTTAAACCTTTTTCTATAACTTAGCATAAAGTCTATTCACATTAATTCGTGTTTATAACTTGTGTTTAATGTCGCACTGAAATTTCCTCTTTCGCTACAGCTTTGGAGTATTTCAAAACGTGGTTTTGCTAGCAATTAGTTTGAAGTAAACGCTCACTTGGCTCGGCAGGCGGCTGGAGGGCTTAAAATGAGCATAATAGTTTCATGTACATGTAAGTACTGTTTTTAGACGTTGGATGGTTTTTAAAAGAGAAAATCCATTAAATATGAAACACTTAAAGCTTTTAGTAGTTTCCAATACTAAATCAATCATTTGAACGTGGATTTATGAATAGCGTATAGTAATACTAGTAACCCGCCCCGACTTCGCAGGGGTTATTATGGAAAATATAATATAGTCTATATTTCTTTGAGCTGTGCGGCTTTTTTTCCTGACATATTCAACACAGTCATATATTTTAGCCAATTTTCTGAAAAAAAAACAGATTAAATACGAAAACCTTCCTCAGGAATCAGTTTATATATAAATAAATATTCCGGACATCTAACACACAACGCCATCTAGTTCCAAGCTAAGCAGAGCTTGTGTTATGTCAAACTCAAAGTCAAAGTCAAATCATTTATTTCCATAGGCCCCAAAAGGCACTTGAACACGTCAAAATACAAACATCAAAATATAAAATAAAACTCAAGTAATCAATTCAGTGATAAAAGGTCCTAATACTAAATGCATTGAAATGATTTCAATTACTGGAGCTAAGATTGATTTTGATTCAACTCAAAGGTTAAATTGAAATCAATCCAAGTACCAGCTCCGATGGGTATTGCATTTATGAGAAGAGCTGGTGAGAAACTCATGTGCACCATCTTTTCAAATAATTCATACAGAGTTTGTTTGTTTTTGACAACAGTATTTTATGTGAAAGTTAAGGCAACCAAAACACAAAGGCTAGAAAGCGATCTAAAGAGATATTAAAGCTAGGGAAATCAATTTTTTGTCCAATAAATAATAAAAATTAGTCCATAGCATATAAGGCTGCAATCACTTACACAATACACACATATGGGTACTAGATAACTGATATAAATACCTATATATTTTTTACACTATAAGTAAAAATTGCATAAAAAGCTTTTGAACGTGTTTATCGCGAACAGATAAAACAGACAGATGCGGTAATTTAAATAATTTTTAGTTCATAACGTTAGTTAATAAACATTTGCATGCCGATACAAGACAGAATATGGTATGATCAAAAACCGCCAATGTGATGCTTGGTACTAACCTATGTAACATACAAATAAATTTCATTTCATTTCAATATAATGATTTAAAACGAAGAGAGATAAGCCGAAAACAACAGCAGCAAAAGGTTGGATACTTTCTTAGGCTTCACTGCACGAGTTTTTAGAAATTTCGATTTAATCATACTTATATCCATATCTAATATTATAAATGCGAAAGTTTGTGAGCATGTAAGTGCTCTTTCGTATGTATGTAAATGTGTATGTTTGTTGCTCTTTCACGCAAAAACTACAGAATGGATTTTAATGAAACTTTACAATAACATAGCTTATACAACAGAATAACACATAAGCTATATTTTATAGAGATACTAGCTTCGCCTCGCCGCGTTGACCGCGATTATTGTCATACCGCGGGTAGCAACGCTGGGTTCTGCTAGTTTATTATATAACTTGTTGCTAAAAAGTCATTGAAGTTAAAGCAAACAAAGAAGTATTCCCGCAGGAATGTCAAGCAAAAGATTTTTCTGTAAAATGAAACTAAAACTGTCAGCATTTCTATTATACGCTTCTTTACAAAATTGACAATTTAAAGTGTAACGTATTCCTGTGAAATACATATCAATGGTAATTTATTTCATTTAGCAAAGTGAAGAGCGGCCATCTATGAATAATGCAACGAATTCTTTAGTGATCCTTCCCTCGGCCACTTGTTATATTGACTTCTCAGTACCACTGTTTGTTAAGGTTTTATGTAAAGAATCTATGGTCTGAAAGGACGCGGGTTTGACACTTTACTGTAAGTTGTTTTGTTAATGGATTAAAAATTATTTTCAGCCAGCTACCTTATAAATTATATTTTTAAACAGTCTAGCCATGTTAATATTCTACAAACATTAACTACAATAAAAAAGGAACAAATATATGACTACTAGCAGACTTTTCGCCTGATGGTGAGCGATTTCCGCCGCCCATGGACACCCGCAACACCAAAGGCGTCACAAGTGCGTTGTCGACCTTTAGGGGAAGGGGAGAGGGAACTATCTATTATTGATTAAAATCGGTTGAGTTCTTTTGAGTCCGAGTGACTCTAAGTCTAAAATAACTAAGTTAACAGAAGGCAGAAGCCACCTTGTTTTATACTATGAAAGAGGTAGTAGTGTTTGTGCCTTTTTGAACAATTAATCACATACCTAATAATAAAATGAATAAAATACCTACCGCTGGTGATGTCTACTTAGCTGTGAATTCGAGGCTTTCTGTAAATTAGTTAGTAACTGACTCGCCTTTAGACCCGTTGACAGAACAAAGTCACCGTGGCTAAAGGTAGATCAACATTTGTCACAGATGGTTTGTTGTAAGGACCCGCAATGGTCACTGCGGGTCGTTACAACCATGGTAACAAGTAAATCTCGGAAATAGTTTGGTAAATTTTAAACAAGAGGGTTACATGCAACCATTTTTTTGTTACTAAAATTCAGCCATATAAAACAGCGCAAAGTTTTCTACTACATATATACTTATGTCCAATATGGGGAATTAACAGACAGGGGTAAACAGAGTATGTAGCTGTACCTATCAGTATCCAGCGTTGTGCGGCTCACTGATCACTAAAAACAAATAAGAAAAATGAGCCACGCATTGAATGGAAAGAGGGGAGGACAGGGGAATTGCTTATAAGAATAAATTGGGCTTTGTATACAATAGTTACAATATAATAGGGGACGTATGGGTTGTAACCCTCTCCTGAGAGGAGACCCCAGCCCAGCAGTGGCACGTTATGGGTTGCTGATGAATACAATAGTTATAGCAGTTCAGTCTAACTGACTGTTTTATTTTAGTTAGTGGAGAACCAATTTACGTTTACTAAATGTCAACAACACATGTCGATTGCTGTTAAATATTTTCTTTGTTAGAATAGTAAGAACAACAGTTTAAAAGGTTTAAATAGTTGTTAGTATATTAAATATATACTAAATTAGAGATTAATATTATTATATGTTGTGTTTTGTATATAATATTTTTGTAGTAATTATAATTTATATCTTAGCAAGTATGTAAAATAAAATATGTGTAAGCTTTTTTATTATTTATGAGTATCCAATGAATGTTTCACGTCATTATCAATCATAGTATCCAAAAAATAATCATCAATAATGTTACAATGCCACTGTTGACAATATCTATAACTGTATTTCTTAAAAAATATAAAATCTACCGAGAATGCCCCAGATAGTGCTACAATAAACTAAATTGCCCATATATCCTCAATACGACTTACGAAGAACAATAAGGAAAAATCATTTTTATACATTTTACCCCGAGCCCTTTGAAGGGTAAAGATTTTCTAATCCAACCTTCACTTATGATTGTATCGAGGGTACAAATTTTATGATCTAAACTATATGTATAAGCTTTTCAGCGCTACGATACCAATGCACGCATTATTATTTTTTATATGGTGTCCTGAATCTTGATATCTTCCTTAGTGCATTTTGGGGTATCCTAGATTAGTGTCCGAGCATCTTCTCTCTACATCAGGTGCACTCTCTGTTCCTTTACTCTCACAATTTGATGATCAGGGAGGGATCAGGCGCAGAACCGACTACAGGTTCAGTAGTGCCAGTGCGAAGATTATGCAGCTTCTAAAGGTAAAGAATTGAGGTTATTTTAAGAAGTTATATTTATTCTAGTCTATATCATTATAGCTAAAATCTATACCCAGGTGGGTGTAAGCATGCTGGTTGCATAGAAGATCGGAAGAGCCTTTGACAACGTCCATCACATAGTATTGGATGGTGAGCACCACTCTTGGATTCTATTATGCTTTCCATCAGGCAGAATAGTCATTTTGTTTCTTTTTGGTGGAATAGTGGGTCAAGGAGCAGACGTATCACCCGATATTAATAGATTATCCCCGCCCATGTACTGTACGCGTACATGTACGCAACACCAGAACCATCACTTTTGGGGATGTGGAGGGGTATAGGCCTCGGGAAACACAGCGCAAGCGCTGTTTCAGATCGGTTTTCTGTGAGTCCGTAGTATCACTCCGGTCGAAACGGCCTATTCATGTCGAAACGTGGCTTTCCAACTGCAAAATGCACTACCGGGATCACGCACAAAAATGTTTTTTATCGTCACTTTCAACAAGGGGATATTGAATTTCACTTTGTGTTAGTTGTCTTTTAACCATTTTTTTTAAATAAAAACGAATTAGAACACGATTATTTGCTAGTCACTGATACGTGATACAATTACAAAGACTACGATTCTACGATTATTACACAAATAAAGGTCTGTCAGCCACCAAATCTTATGGTACTGTGTAGGAAATAACCACATACCGTAAATGTAAATTGAAAACCATCTACCATCACACTCGAACCAAAATGTTGGTTGGACCCTTGTGGGTTGATGAAGTACTATTTTAGTTAACTCAATAAATAAAAATATTCACGTTACAAATATTTTCATTGCAGATTTAGATTTGTAAAACATTAGTGATTATTAGATAACAGGCCAATTTTCTAAATGAATTATCTTCATAAATATAGGTATTACTCGTATCATTCATTCAAAATGTCCTCAAACGTAATTTAAAATAGTGGTCTTGCATTAACGTTGAAAACAGTTTTAAGATTTATTATTTAACGAATACTGTGAAGTTCTAACAACTTACTAAACCAAATGAAGAAGCCTTTATTTTAACTTTACTAACCACGTGATCTGACATTCGAAGCAATGGTTGGTGGCTCATCAAATAATAATTATTTATCTACATTTGCAAATACAAAATATTGTACGATAGTTCATGAATTCAGTACCACATATTGTTCGTTATTCAAACCGAAACAACTGAACTCAACAGAGCACAAATCAACTTCAGAAGTGAAGTAGGTACCTTTGAGAAACTTGTGTTAGTTTCAGTTATTATTCCATCACCTCAGCATACGTTTCTCAAAGTTTGCACACACAACATATATCTTAATTAGAATCCAGTAGGATCTAAAGTTACATTATGTGTAATGTAAATATTTATCTCACGGTTGTGTGTTCAGCGCGTGTATGTAGTGAATAGCGAATGTGTTACAGCTATTCATATGCAGATCTCGGCGCTAGGCAGTGGTCGAGGAGTAATTTGGAACAACATTGGTGGTGATTCTGTTGTTGTATTCACTAAACTAAAATTCTCATTTGCTTACAGTCCATTTTTCGATATCTCACATTTCAGCTGCCACAGTGTTTAGTTTAGTACGTTAAACGTTAATCAGAGACACACGCTCGTTTATTAATAGAAAAAGTAAAACCAAAATTAGTCTAATTACTAAAATAAGGCCATAATTTTTTCTTCCGATATGCCTGTGTCGAACGTTTAAAATGTGTAAAGTGTGACGTAAAACTTGACATGTCGCACTAAATTTTGATGTCGTCTAAGTACATGCCGAGTAAATGACTTGAGTAATTATTAGTCATAACTTTTACATTAAGAGTTTAGTTTAGTTTTATTTACCAATAACTAAGCGTTTACATCTGATCAACTTTTAGTTGGTATTGAACTAAATATAGTGAAAGCTGAGATGTGAGATATCGAAAAATTAACTGTAAGTGGCCGAGATTAAAGTATATAATCAAAAAACAAATTTTATTGATTTTTATATTAGTTATAAAAACAACAGAATCACCACTATTGTTGGTCAAATGTGTCGGATATATTTTATGTGTATAATACAGTACGTCATATGGCTTCAAATGTGTCTGTTACTACGATAACATTTAGAAGGCCTGACACAGATTCGCTTTTAGTGTAGCGAGGCCTGGCCAACCTATGTGATTCATAATAACGCTACAAAACCTACTAACATTGGTGTAGCTAATATTTCCGTAAATCTATATTCATGCTTTATTACCAGTGCTTAGCTGTGTACTTGTTTGTAATCTATAAAAAGAGTGAGGGTTGTGAAAAGTACCAGAAACCGACGAGTATCCATGCAGCGACTGTTGAATGTTGACGAAGCTAAAGAGGTGTGTCTGTACCGTAGCCAGTGGATATCAATTATCTTTGTCTACCACTCTGGGAAATAGGCGTGACTCTGTATATGTATGTGAGTGTCGTTCTAATAAATTTAAACTTCACTCACAATGATTTAACTATATTTCTACCTAAAACATTGCCAGTAGTAATACTGCTTTTATCTTGTTGCCAAAATTTAAATAGTTATGATCCTCTAGAACGTTTGAATGGCTAGTTCTATTACACTTTTAGGTTTAAGTGTTTAATGTTTGACAATGTTTATTTTTGTTTCGAAATTCTTTTAGATCAGAACAACACTTCTTTACAAGAACATCGATTGCTTAAGACAGATAATTAAATTAATTTCGTTTTCAAGGAACTATGTTCTGACCAAGTATTCGAAATACCCTTTGGTGTTATTATAGTCAAAAGCCATTTATTTTAAAGTCATCTATAGATATAATTTTATCGCAGGAGATTTTACAAATATACATAAAACAGGCACAAATAACACCCAAATTCAGCACAACTATTTGTTGATCACACATAGAGTTGGCACTTAGTTTAATTTTAGGTTTCTCGCATCCAGCTCTTGTCAGCCGTCTTGCGAGAAATCATCTCTCCAGCTGGCCTGTGGACCTCCTGACTAAGTGTCGTGAAATTGGAGAGGTTTATGTCCAACAGTGGACTGCGGTAGGCTGGTGACGATGATGACGACATAGTGTTGTTCCATGTAGGGTGAACTCACAATACTAAGCGCAGTAGAAAACAGCGCAGTAATCGCCTAAAACACTATGCCATTCATGCAGTCTAAGTACATGAGTTACACATATGGTTACCGCGACTTAAAATTGACGGCAAACTTGATGCAAGAATTAAACCAAAACCAAAATATGTAGTTTACACTTATGCCAAATCTTGTGAGAATGTAACATAATTATACGTAAATAAAAACTGTAATAAATTCGTTTCTCCTCTGTTTTCAAAGTATAAAAACACGTTTCAAACCCTTTTTGTACTATTTAAATTACAATTTATTCTGCCATTAATGAAATTGGGTTTCGAAGCTGATATTGTATTCACAAAATGAACCCGAAGATTAGTGGTGGAATATTCGTTGTACATTTACATAATAACGTTGTATCAGTAACTACAATAACGGAGGATATTACCATTAGATAATAACGGTTAGATGGAACCAAACAATATAAAAAAAACATTCATTACAATTGCGTTGGTTTAAACAGTTTATCGTTAAGTTTTTATAACAAAACAAGCAAGTGTTTTTTTGATTTTGCATTTGAACTGGAATTGATTAAGTCAAATTAGTTGAAGGTTTAAATGGTTGGACTGTGAGCGGTGATGGCGTGTGATTTTAATTCATAACGAAGAAGACGGACGGTAGTAGAATTACACGGAGTAACTACTAATCGTGAATCACGATATAGAAGTTCTCGCGTCAATTAGCATATATGCAACTTTCTATCATTAATCATCGGGCTCCTACCCGCCAGGCATAATCACTCTCAGAACTCTGGTTGGAGGATCTTCTCTTTGTATTGGAGAAATAACATTAGTCCTCGTTTAATGTATATAACAATTAATTATTTTTTACAAAGCACAACTCGTACTCTGCCTTGCTTGGAATCATTAAATTTAGTACCATTATCTCAATCGAAAGAAGTCCACTGCTGAACTGAGGTCAATTCCAAGGTTCTCCAGAACAGCAGGTCCTGTACAGACCTTAAAATAAATAATTATAACATGTACTTGTAACTTCTAAAAATAGGCAAAAAAAATTATTCAAATATGATGACGGGATATCGAAAAGGTAAATGTATTATAAGCTGTGGACATGTAAGTAGAGCCTGAAAGTAGAAAATTGCCCTACGTCTTGCTCGTGCAATTACGCGAATTCCATCTGCGGTGAGAAGCGACAAAATATTAAGTGGTGTACATACTGTAGATATCTTGATTCTAGTCGACCTTCAGATGTAGAAACATGATGCGGTAAATACAAAGTAAAATGATAAAATTTTAAACATGTTCATGATAAAAAAAATTATAAGTGAAGAATATTCACATTTAAACTTTACTTATGGTCTAAGTTATATATA
The DNA here is from genome assembly GCA_916048165.1 of Spilarctia lutea. Classification (NCBI taxonomy): domain Eukaryota; kingdom Metazoa; phylum Arthropoda; class Insecta; order Lepidoptera; family Erebidae; genus Spilarctia; species Spilarctia lutea. The sequence continues at coordinate 18,256,557 of OU696480.1, read as the reverse complement.
TATAGAATAACGTCGTTCTTATATAATTATATGAACAATGTATAATCATGGTGAATTTTCTGAGGAATCGTTCTAACTTGTTGTGGCAGCTATTATCCATCGTCTATCATGACATGATTTGCATTCCCATAAGTACCTGTATGAACTTTTAAGATTTAATAACACTTGTGGCTTCGAATAATAAATCTGTAGAACAAATTGTTTGCTAGGATATTTCTGCGATAAAATAATAAATGTTTTGGACACTTATTCTTACACACAACGCCAACTAGTCCCAAGCTAAGCAGAGCTTGTGTTATGGGTACTAGACAACTGATATAAATACTTACATACTTTTTTTTTGTAAATACATACATGTTATACATAGAAAACACCCAAACTTCGAAACAAATATTTGTAGATCATACAAACATTTGGTCCGACTCGGGAATCGAACCCGAGACCTCAAGCTCAGCAGTCGCATACGCTACCACTACGCCACCGAGGCAGTCATAACTATGAAAACATTAAAAATAATCAATCCTGCGGCTCGGGGCTCTATACAAATAATAATAAATATTTAATAAATAATAAATATTTCGGACAATTTAACACACAACGCCGTCTAGGCCCAAGCTAAGCAGAGCTTGTGTTATGGGTACTAGACAACTGATATAAATACATATATACTTTTTTTTTGTAAATACATACATATTATACATAGAAAACACCCAAACTTCGAAACAAATATTTGCAGATACAAACATTTGGACCGACCCGGGAATCGAACCCGAGACCTCAAGCACAGCAGTCGCTTACGCTACCACTCGCGCCACCAAGGCAGTCAGTCAGTCAAATATACATAAAGAACGCCTAGAAATAGAACAAAAGACTTTAGATAACACAAATTGTTGTCCTGTGTAGAATTTATCAATCCACAATACTCAGCGAATGTAGAACAGCATGGCGACCACTTTACTCTCTGCACTATCTATGCAGTACGTTTTGGCATCAATTGCCCTTGGCTCCATTCTGTAAAAGTAGTCTTATATAGTATTAAAAGCTTAAAATATTGATAGTAACAGAAAAACAAAAACTAATATTATATAAGTGGACAATCCTCTTAAGATGTTCAACGAAGACGCTGCTCAAGTATTTAATAACACACGTGAGATAGCGAAACTAGACACAGAAAGGCAAAGCAATTAAGTGAGAAGTGAGTTGCTGACCTAATGTTAAGGAACTATACTTATGTTGAGTGTTTAGTTTACTTACCCTAATGTAAGCCTCATTAACTTTAATTACTAGTAAAAATACTTTAAGTTACATTTATTTTGCAATTGTTTTCATACTTTTCTCATTGTATTGTGTTTATCAGTATGTTGATTTCTGCTATCCTGACTGCTTTATAAGTCAAATATTTGGTGTTTTCTCTTATCGCAAATTATTGATAAATGTTATCATGTCAAGAAATTCACGTCTTCATTTGGGACGGATTGAAACACCATTGCAGTATTGATAGTTTAACTGCGGGTGCTTTAATTTTGAATACATCATGTTTTATATTCAGCTGCTTTCTTTGGTTATCCTCAAAAGCGTCGCTGAATCTAGCGAAAAGATAAAAATTTGATATCAAAAAAAGTTTTTATAATGTAGACATATTATAAAAACGGCAACTGAGAAAATATTAAAAGCTTTACTTAAATTAATGATTTAGATAATTTTTAAGCCGCTTTGTGTTATTGCTTTCAATACAAAGGAAAATTAAAGAAAATAAAATCAAGTTACAGGGTGTAAAAAGACGACTACCGAAAACGAAAGGGGCTGATCCAGCACCCCAAAACTTATTGAAAAAAACAAACAGTTGTCTTTAAAAAAAATGTAGCTTGAAAAAACAATGTGTCAAGATTTTTATTAATTTTAGAAGCCAGCAATGTACAACATAACGCTCCCGCGCGCTCTGTCGCGGTCATTGCACTCACCCGGCCAGCTGTTTAGATATTAAAATACATTACTGTTTTATTGATTTTCTTTGTTTTTTGGTTTTCTAAATGAGATAATTAGGTAGTTTGGGTCCTGTTATGTTTTACTATGTGTATGTAAGCAGAAGAAAACATAAAACGACTTAGATAAATTAACAATTTTTTTTAGTTTTTTTTTCGCTAAACCTATTCAGTATCATGGTCTGATTGCAACCCCCAAGTTTTCGGTAGTAGTCTTTTTACACCCTGTATATATATCGTTAGCCAGAATCTATATATCAAATGAATAATTTTGCTTTCTTTCCTTTGGAATAATGACAGCTTTTTCGGTTTTCACGAAAGCTTTATGAAGGCTCTCTAAAATGTTGACAAATAACTTGAAGATATTCTAGAAGCAAAAAAGGTGACAGTCGCCTAGCTGATAATACGCCGCATACGAACAGTCCTGAGAGTTTTAATTACAAAATAATATTGACAAGATTGTATTGTACTTGTCTTTGTAACTATCTCTTTGTTGTTTTTAGTATTACATAGCATAAGCATTCCTATTTAAGTAATTAAATATTGTAGTGATAGATCTGAGAAAATCATTACACCGGTTTTTTTATTTATTTTACTATCTATTTATATACAACCGTGGGAGAGCTATGCTTCGGCATGAATGGGTGGGGTTTCTGTGATACCACGGCCTCACAGAAAACCGGTGTGAAATAGCGTTTGCGCTGTGTTTCACCGAGTGAGTGAGGATACCGGAGGCCCATACCCCAACCCCTCCCCCAATCCCCTTTCCCATACCCCAAAGGTCGGCAACGCACTTGTGACGCCTTTGGTGTTGCGGGTGTCCATGGGCGGCGGTAATCGCTTACCATCAGGTGATATGTATGCTCGTTTGCCAACTATTCAATAAAAAAAAAAATCTTTTGCTCTAGACAGTGCTCGTGAGGGTACAATACTTTCTTCTCATTAATTTATGTAAAACAAGTTATATGTTAAGTTGTAAGATTTTGGGATAACCAGGTTCATTTTATGAATATAATGTATTTGTATGCTAGATCAGAATTTAGGGTCCAGAAATTAGGATAAGAAATTAAGGATTGAGAATAAGCTAATAAATTAAAGTCATTATTAACCAGTACATAAATTCAATCTTAGAGACCAAACCCTAAATGCCAATAATACGAGTAGGATATTATACAATTTTCATTACCTATTATAGACTTTGATTACGTAACGTGATGTAGGCCATAGTTTAACAATATCGATTACTGTTCCTCGCTTCCGTATATTAATTGCCCGTGTTTAATTATCACTCTATGTTAGCTGTAATTCCATAATCCGATGCTTTGGGTATAATACTACAATTATTAATGTGTAACATTTAACTGAAAGCTTGAAGCTATGAATGTAATTTATATAAATAGTAATTCCTGTGTTTAAACCACTTGGTTGATTTAAGAGGTCTATTGAGACGCAAATACCTTGTGAAATGTGCGTAGTCCCCGTAAATCAGCAGCTTACATTAACATAACTAGTTGTGCTGTAATATATGCAACAGGATATGACCATGCGACATTAAATGAAACTGTGGCCTATTTAAATGTGTTGGTTTGCTTTGGGATTGTATAATTTATCCTAGAATTGAAATAAAAACAAAGTTTTGAATAAACTAAATATTATAAATAATTAAAACCAATAAGGACACCATTTGTAATTTAAGTTAACCTTTTTTTAGTGTGGAATCCCCCTCGGGCCGTCACCCCACCGGGGCTTGCGGCAGAGCGGTGTGTCGGAATCGAACCGACTAAAATTCGTAATTAAATGAAGTCGCGACCGTAGGTGCTACGGTCGTTAACCTTTTGATGATAGTGTTTTATTAGAAACATCGTGTAGTAAATTTCTGAAACGAAACATAGTGTTCTGTGATTAAAGTACTGAACCGATTTTGTTAAAATTTTATAAGCGTACTTGTAACATGTGTACTTATGTCTACCTCAAATAACTATAGTATAGTCATATACTATTATGCCCATAGCGGGACATAACTCGCGTTTCTTGTTCTAAAAAAGATTGTACTATTTGTAATGAAATATTGCCTAACTTTTTGAGTTTTCTTTCTTTGATCACCTCGTCGTAAGATTTCCAAATTGAAATTCACTTTTCTTGAGACATATTTTATATACCTACTTTTTTGTTCCTTTAATCATGCCATAAGAAGCAAGCAATTGGTGTCCCCGACCCTGGCTTAAATGATTCCATCAATCATAGTACATACATAGAATGACCATCGATATGGTGACTCTTGGATTTTACTCATGCTTTCTGTCATGCAGAGACTCTATCTGCTTCATCATTTGATCATTTTAACAGCCTTTAATAGTCAGCGGTTGGATATAGGCCTCGTTCATGAATTACGTTATTTCTAATAGTAGCTTCTTCATTTTGACACCTTATTCTTATGCACTGCAAAAGGTAAGAAAAACATTGAGAAAACCGTCACAAAACTAATGTATTTTAATAAAGACCTGTGAGGGTATTCCAAGAATAAAAAGCTGAGTATTTTGTTCAAGATAAATGCAAATTATCTTAGCTACTTACTGGTATTAAGCTGGAATCATTGAGTTACTGAATAACACAAGCATTAATAGACTGCAGAACACATATGTATTTGGTGTTTTATACGAAAATCCATTACCAACCCACAGTTATATCACCAATACAACCAAAACTTTCACTGAACAAAAACGAAAAGTTTCACGATCCATTTATTTCGTACCGGAACGGGTGTTGTCACATATTTTATTCATGCTCACGTCTGATGTGCAGTAAAAATCCCTTAATTGATTACTATGGACTGGTGTCGTGTTTCATCGGTTCAAATTCGCTATTCTGACCGTATGGCCTTTTGATGTTTGTGTGTGTTAATGCTTTATTACTTGATGGTTGTAAAAAAAGGTCCATTGTACGTATGGACATTTCATTATTATAACATTGATATTGTACCCGACTGTATTATTCTTTGCGGATTTAGAACGTTTATATTAAAATTATCATCATATCAAAAAAGACAGTTACAGTTGTACATAATTAAGGTATAAATCAAAGAATGTACCTTACTTTTTGTTACAAGTTACTAATCAACCAGTTCTTAGTTTTTTTAATTTATAATTATTTAATGATTATAATATGAAACAATATGAGCCATAAATATATTTTTGTCTTATGTTTTCTTAAATACATAATTTTTATTCTTGAAAAAATAATTAAAATTATACATTTACACTTGTTTTGCATCCTTTTTTTCATCTTTCGAGCGTCTCAATTTGGCGTCAGCTTCAAGTCTACTGAAATAATCAACTTCGATTTTTTACGTGGACTGACTGCCATATTTTTTTCTATTATTGTTAAAAATAAAACTTTTAAACGATAAATCTGACAAGTGACGAGTCAAGATTAAAAAATGGATATGTCCTGTTCATAACACTCTCAAAATCTTTACTCTAACTTATTCAAGATCTATTATTAAATGGATAATGGAGAAAACAAATTAATCTAGACAGTCAGGTACCGAATCCATAAAGGTACTTACTGTAAATCGGATATGGATTCAGGAGACGGTTAACCGAAGCCGGTTATTTCGGATATCACATAATAGTTGATGTTCGCTAAATCTGATATTCAGTAGTATTAGGTTATATCAATACAAGATGTTACTAAAATCGGTTATTTATTTCTGGATCGCGTAAATATTGGATATTGGATTGTAAAAATTTTAGAGAACACCGCGATTCTTACAGCTGAATGTATTTGATGAAGATAATGAATGGAATACTAAAGGTTATGGGTTCATGCTACATGTTCTGCTAAAAAATCGTAAATATCAAAAATTCCACTTCAAGTTTCTCTATTTCTCGCAATAATTCTCAAATTATGATGCAAAAGATGCATATGCCATAAAAAACTCATATATTTTATGTCTGATATCAAAACGGACTTGCAGTTTCCTTCAAACGTATTTTGTTAGTGAGGATTTACTTATATGCTTATAAAGTCGCGACTGCATCATGGCAGTCAACATATGGTCTTACAAGGAATTTAGGAAATCAATTTCTCCCTAAACTTCAAATAAAAATGTACTTTAAGTTCTTAAACCGTAGACACACTTTTGTAAAGATGTCTTTATATATTTTTCAAAATTCGTTTTCAAAGATGCTTTCTCATTGTGAACTGACAAAGGACTTAGAATAGAAATTAGAACAACAAACTCCAACTGTTCTGCGGAACGGTTTTTTTTTTAAGTTTAGTTCTCATTAATATTGTAATTTGAATGATTTGGATGTGAAAGGTAAGTAAGAGAGTTTAATTAAACGCCTTTGAAGTAAGAAAAATAGTTGTTTTACTTCTGCGTTAGCGTTTACATCTATCATGAATTAAAACACTCACTGTATGTTTTAGTAGCGAAAGCTACCATACTCAACAACCCTTAATGTCCCATTGCTGGGCTCGGGCCTGCTCTCTTTTTATCAACTTGATTTTTATTTATAAATTGGTTGTCAATATGACTCAAATGAACCTGGTGAAAAACATGATTAAAATCCAAGAGCGGTGGTTATTATCCTCATTGTATGTGCGTACAATGCAGCTAGTGACCTACACTATGGCAACATAGTGAGATGCTTTTTTACGCCCCACTTGTAAAACCCGGGAGCATAGAGGGAGGGTAACAAGTACGCTGATAGTAAGTTCGAATTTTTAAATGCTCAACACACACAATGGAAGAATTCGATCTCTTTCTAGGCTTAAAATTTTAAGTGCCTCATGTTTGTTATTAGGACATTAATTTTATAAATTTGTAATATTTTTGATGTGAAATCTTCTTCAGATGCGTTGCTCACGTTTTGGGTGTACAAAAATCATAGAACTCGCGTCATCGTCACCGAACGCTTTCCATGAGCTACATTTGAAAAGAGCAACTAACTTTATTTCAGGTGAGCTTAAACAACTGTTTGTTTATAGTTTCGAGTTTTCACATAATGTCGATAGTACTTATGACTGCTTAGTGATTTTTTGTGTGATAAACTGTTATGGTTACTTCTAATATTAAGAATTATGATTATAAGTACGTAGTTAACTATCTGAATTATCCATAATAGAACACAGAATATATCATTGAACAAGTACACAAGTCCCATTTGGAGTCTTGCAACTTCAACACTTTTAAAGTTTTCAGACACAAAGCAGTACAGCGCTTTGTAGTCGCTTTAAATGCTAACGGAGCCAGTATGGCTTAAAGTTTATATTACAATGATCTAGTGGAGCACTTGTACATAAAACCTTATGGAGTAAATCTCTTCATTGCAAGATTTTATTAAATTTTCTTATTTCGGACTTTGATAAATGTTGCAACTACATTTTTAGCCAGTTCAGATTTTGATAGTGCTGAAATTTAGTAAATAATTTAAATAAACATTGACTAATAAAAAATAATATGATTCTTATTTCATTCGATTTACATCTAAAAAATGTTAGATTTATGTCTAGCATATCAGAAAATAAGAAAAAATGCCATACTATTTAAGAACAGCTATTAGAAAAGTCATTGTTTACACAGCCTTTTTTACTAGATCACGTTTGTCTTCTCTACAGGGAGTATGTCTCTCTGTGTATTTTAAGTTGATTTGAATTTAATGTTCTTTAGCCTCTCTACTAGCCGACCTGTACCCACTTCGTTGGGCGTTAACGGCTCGCTTTTCTTCGACTTGATTTACAAATACTATAATTTTTAACTGAATTTTTTGATAAATCATAATGAAATATGACCTATGTCACTCCTGAATAGTGTAGCTTTTTCTAGAATCTGTACTGTAGGGGGTAATTTTCCTAAATCTATACAAAGTTAAAAACTTTACCTCTTTATTATATTAGTATAGATATAGAAGGTTTTTTTTTATATTTTTTCTCTAAAGCAGTATCACCTTGTACTGACAATCAAATTTACTTTTTACACAGCCGTTAGAGAAATATTCTTTCCCTTATTTTTTAGTGAAACTTAGATACTTTTAAGTAAAAGAATAAACTCTAAAAGCTGTCAAAAAACGCGTGTCGTAAAATTAAGGTTCTACATAATTTTCTTTGAGCAAAACTTCAAGGGTTTTTAAGACCAAATTAAAATATTATGAAAATATTTGTTAAGAACTTTTGATGTTTCATAATTATTAAAAAAAAAATTGCAAAAGAAAAATTATAAATATAATCTCAAATTCAGTACGAATTTACTCTCTTTTGTTACCGGCAAACGTTTCGTTTAGTTAGTAAAAAAAAAAATCAAATAACTACAAAATTTTGTAGTTATTATAATGGTAGCTACTCTGGTAGGTAATCAATACTAAAAGATAAGCTATTTTTAGTATTGATTGATAATAAATAATAATAAAAATATTATTGATAATTACGTCTAAAGTTGATTATCATCTGCTATATTATGTTCTAGGCTATCGTCATATCTGAAAACTTGTAAAAAATTTAAAGTTTCTAATCGCAAGAAAAAAAATTTTAATTGAATGTTTAGATCCCAATTTTTTAATCTCTTTAGCATATCATCTACACTGCCAACAAATATAAATATTTTCTATTTGCTTGCTGACACAATGATATTACTACGAAACGCAAATTATAATTTTAAACTTTACCAAAAGTTAACGCGGCAATTTCGACGGCTCGTGTCACCTAATCCGGGACAAAATGGCGTCGAAATTGTATCCGGCAGGCGGCACGGTATAGTATTTACCGGATAGACTCTGTTTTAAATCGCACAAATCCGGTTCTAGTTCGAATAGCTACGTGAATTGTGAATTTGTACCATTTCGTTTTGTGTTCCGCGCTAAAGATTTGTGGAAAATGTCATGTGTTTTGTTATTTAGCTTTTTTTAATCTTTTCAGATTTTTCACGCTACCCGTAATATATGTTACTTTGACAGTTTTGTATTCAACCTTGCTTATTCTAAAATTATGTGAATCCATTTTAAAGCAACGCTACGTTTTTGTTTCAATTTAGAAACAATGCAAGATATTCTCTCTTTGACAGAACGTTCTAATCGCTGAACTAGCGGCTAAATTTGGAGATTTTTTTTTTTTTGTATAAACCATAATTACTTGTGAAACTAGATGATTACGTAATTTAGTCTTGTAGCTTTACAAATGTAACAACTGTCAAAATAAACAATTAAAATACTAGCAGAGTAATATTGCTACGTACGTAGCTGAAACTGAACTGAACTGTGACTTTCGAGAAACGTCTCGTATGTACGCGCTCATCACTGTACCAAAGATGCGCCCGGCGTTAATGGTGAAACTAACCGCACAACAATTGATGTTCGGCGCTAAGTATATCGACGTAAGGTTCATTATTCCATGCCTCAAGAAATCGACGAGATCTTCCTCGATTGTCGATCGAGAATAATATTTCTTTGTAACAATATTCCCGTTTTATCTAATTTTCTAGGAATGATATTCGAAACACACATTAAAACTTGATGTCTGCGACTAAAATTGTAAATTATTACGAAAGTTCAAGAATAAATTATATTATTATTGATATCCAGTATGTCTATCATTTAATCAAGTCGATCTATTGAATATTAATAAATTCAAATAAAACTGATGTAAGATGCCAAGTATTGAAAAAAACATGAAGATTTTATTGATAACCATACAACGCTTTTGAATTGAGTTCAATCAATCTAACTTCTGCAGTAAAAGAAAGTTGTACGAAGCCCACTGTTAGAGTGTAGTTCGGCAATTTTTTTGGTCATTGCTTTTCATAACACCTTTTTTAAAATAAACTTAGTCCCTTCTGTGCTGGTTATAAGTAGCAAGTTTCATTATCATCATAAATTTAGTCATCATCATTATTAATCTACCTTTCTTCTTTGTCAAGATATGATATACCCTGTCAATCGACGATGTTATGCAAAGTTATTTTGTCTATCGAAAGCTCATGACACATACCAACCTCGCGACGTCATATCTCATCGACAGTTAAGTTTATATAAATCCATATATTAATATTAACAAATTGTGTACTACTGGACTCTAAGTAAAAATCAACAGAATTTAACAATCCATTACTAGACATCAAGTTTGCCTTGTCTTTGTAATGATGTTGTCATGCAAAGAATTTACTCCTCAAGTCGCCTCTTACAACACTCATGGAATGAATAGGATTGGTAACACTCTGTATTCTTAATTCAACGCTACACGGCAAAACCATTGAACTTAGAAATTAAAAATAAAACATTGCACAAAATCTGTGGCTTTAGATCTCAGTTCACCTGTCTACTAAAAATGATCTTACTATTAGTTTTGTGGCGACTTCCACATATAACACAACAATAACCTACTACAGCGCCATCTGCCGAAGATACACTGAACTACGTAAGTAATGCACTACACGGAGTAATTACAAATCCTGAATCGCGCAATAAATAGTTCTCGCGCCGATTATCATATATACAACATCAACATCAACTGTAGGGCAGTAGCCCGCCAGGCATGATCACCTCGCCTGGTCGGAGGATCCTCCCTTTGTGATGTGTGGAACATGGTACTCGTTCCTCCACTGTTTTATCGAGAATATTGTCAACTGCAACCTTCATTCTTCAACTCACAATTTTCAATGTTCCAATAAATTTGAACATCATAAATAAATTTTACATTCATATTCGGTAATTACCTAAAGCTAACCAGGGAAACAATATCTTGATTTATTTAAAGTAATAAAATGGTACATTAATTTTGCTCGACGGAATATTGAATTTCAGTAAGAGATCATTGTTGAAATAATTGAGATAAGGAATAATTTTATTAAGTGGAGTGGAATTCGATTTGTAAAATAATAAATAACGGAAGATTAATTTTGATTGACTATCGTGTTTTAAGATTTCGGTCTTCTTAACCTCCTTTTTACTGAAGAAAACTATTTTACTGTTTAGAGTTGGGTCGAAAATTTAAATATGGCAAAACTAGAGTGTTATTATGCATTGATTAAAAAAATAGTGAATAGATGAATTTTGTTGAGACATCGTTTAATAGCAGCAATATTTGTTGACATAATATGAACGTTTTAAATGTGCTATACGATATTAAGACAGATATGAATTCGAAAAAATCTTTTTTCTGCATACGTCAGTAAATCTATGTTATTTCATTTCTGAAGTCTGAATATTACAAACTTTGAAATAGCTATCGTATAACGTCAAAAATTGTGTCATCAGAAAAACTTCAAAATCGTTAAAATACAGAGATTGTGAGAATCGATAAAAAATTTGAGAGAAACCAAAATTTCCGCAGTAGAATTTCAAACGGAAACGGACTGCTTGAACAGTTGTGTGTCCATGCGATGCCAGCCTTTGTTTGTCTTAGACAAACGTTCCTTCGCAATTGCGTTTTAAACTGGTGGATTCAGATTAAAAATCTCTTTGAAATATATTTACACTTACAAATTACGAGTATGTGAATACGTGTGTACACTAATATACAAATTTATATATTGTCTGCAAAATTTCGGCATTTTTCTGTACATTTTTAAATTTAAATTGAGGTTCATCCATTATATTACTTTTGAAATTATTTTGGAAATATACTTATAAATATATATATATATATATATTTGTGACTGCTCGTGTGCTTGGTGACAAATCCTCTTTACAGCGAGTCCTCGTCTTTGGATGGAACTCAAAACGATAATCTATACGATTAAGGAAAGGGAAGAACTAAAGCATACCACATTTCTTGGATAAAAATCTGAGACTCGATGAAGCCGTGGTGACTTGCCCATAAAATTATCTTATGATTGGTCATGCCATTCACCTGTACTGTGTGTGTGTTCATGTACTGACACACTGCTGCTGAAAACTTGAAAATATAGATAAGTATACTCTACTGTGTACAATTATGCACACACATTGTGTATATACTGTTTTGGCATTATGGTTTTAGTATATTTTCTCAGCCAGTTCGGTGGCAGCCTTGATTGATTTGTAGTATATAAATGGAATTTAATATTAACACTCTTAGTTTAACTTAAACATGTTATAAAAAGTGAAAAGGCCAACTTGAGCACTCCTTATATCTCGAAACTTAATATTATCTTCCTCCTTCTATTGAAATAATAATGGGGTGTGGATGTCAAAGTGTTAGACTGAAATTTTTCTTTTGATGTTGCCAGCACAAAAAGGGAAACTGAACGTTAAGTTTGAGTTCTTTTCGTTTAATGGTATATGTTCATGATGCTAGCTTCTACTGCCGTTAACATAGATTTTCTGAAATAGATCATATCATATCTCCCTGGGACAATAATTTACATACATACATACATAGAGCCACGCCTATTTGTTAGAGGAGTAGATAATTTGCCCACTAAGGCCCTGATACATCTCTTTTGCTTCATCCACATTCATCAATCGCTGCATGCATGCTCATCGATTCCTGTTCCTTTAACCGTCCCCTTTTTTCAGTACATCACCAATTTGGTAGGTAAATCTTTGCGGTTGATGTCATCTGCCGATACTTCCACACACATCGCTCTATCAATACTAATATTATAAAGCTCAAGAGTTAGTTTGTTTGTTTGAACGTGCTAATCTCAGGAACCGCTGGTCCGATTTGAAAAATTATTTCAGTGTTGGATAGTCTATTTAACAAGGAAGGCTATAGGCTATATCTTCACGCTAAGACCAATAGGAGCGGAGCCCTAATGAAGAACGTTTAAAAAATGGGGTGATATTATTACGCTACGTGCAATAGTAGACGTAAAACGAGGTTGCAAGGGTCAGCTAGTAGTCTATATAATTCATTCGTTTTGGTGATGCTTCTATCATCCATCCATCATATCATATCATATCATCCATTGCGATATTATTTTTTTGGATTACTTATGGCTTCGAGAAAAATAAGTAGGTTGACAAAAAAGTGTATATTATACTATATATAATAAGTTATCGGTCTCCACAAGCTTTATATGTATCTGCTAAAAAGTACTCTAGAAATCACTGATTAGTGTAAATGCTGATGTTAGATGCTAATTTTTAATATATTATGATATAAATTATTTTGAAAATAAATTTAAATACACTGCAACCTTACATCAGCAACCCTGTGTTACACTATTTGCTTTTGACCAGTATAACTAGAATCACCATTGCACATTTTACCAATCCCCGATAGGCAATGGTCCATTATACCTGACGGGTCCGGATTTCCGGTCCGATCAGCACCCGAAGGTGATTCTCTGAGAAGCATACGTTAAAATTGTACCAAAACTTTTGTATGTTTAGAAAAGCTTTGATACAATTTTAACTTGCGCTTTTATACGATTCTCTACCATTGTAAGTAAAACTGTCAAAAAGAAAATATTTATGGCAAAACATCCTACTAATTTTATAAACGCGAAAGTTTGAGTATGTAAGTAAGTATGTTTGTTGCTCTTTCACGCAATAACTACTGAATGAATTTTGATGAAACTTTATAATAATATAGCTTATACATCAGAATAATACATAGGCTACAATTTATAAATATATTAGCATCGCCTCGTGGCGTTGTCCGCGCTTATTGTCGTACCGCGGGTAGCAACGCGGGGTCCAGCTCTTTGGTAATAAAACTATTAAAGACTTAACCTTACTGTATATTAAACTGATACAGAAGATCGTATAGTGTTCATTAAACTCAAGAAATGACTGAATGCATTAGTGCAAATAGAAGCATAAATTATTACTTACTTTCTGTTCCATAATAGATATTGTCTGACCACAATAAATAACTACAACACATAATACAATAGTTATTAAAAATAACTTCTACTACGGCATCAAATAGTTTCACGTATTTTTCTGAATTACAACACACAGTTAATGAGAATACAAAAATAGTTAGTTGAAAGTGAGAATTACAAAATATATGACGTTGCAGTCCAGACTGATCATAACTAACGAAAGTTAGAAATTAAATGAAGTAATTTATTCTGCAATTAGGTTACATGAACACTTTCGCAAGTTTAACTTTTTTGAGCAGATAAGTAATAGATAAGTTCGGCCTTTCCTAACTTGACCAGCCCTGAGAATAAAGGACAAATAATATTTTTTTAAGTCCTAACAATCTTCTTCATTAATTATCATAAAAAAATTTTTTTTTGGTATACCTCGGCTTTCAGAAATGTTCTATGCAAAAGTTTTGAATCCATATCTACAAAACTTATTACAGTAAGGACTTCAAAATAACAACAGTGTTCTACAATACTTAATTTATCAGTTCAATTAATCAGAAGCTTAGAAATACATACAATAAGTAGTGGAAAAGAATTAAAACAAAGATGATAGGGTAAATAATTTATTATAATTTATTTAGAATTCAGTACTCCATTTGTTCTTTGAAGTTGTATTAACCTAGTTACTTTAATACTGCGATAAGAAATAACAGTGTGCACAGGACTCTTATTTCTTTACATCCTGAATATTACAGTCTAGTCTAGTCTATGGACTTGTATCTGATATGTAAAAGTGATAAATTCTGTGGGTACTTATTATGAGGTTTATAACGATTTTCATTCTGTAGTAGTAGCTGTCACCTAACAGCCTGAAATTATGGACATACTGTATAATTCTCTCCCCGGTTGGATAGTCGTCTCATCAAATGTGAGTGTGAGGGAAGAGAGTGTGCACCTGTGTTTACGCACACACTTTTGCACTATATTTTATAGTGCAAAACTTCTGTGTAGTTGGCTGGTCTCCGTTGAGTCTGGCTTTCGTGGCCGAAATCGGTAAGAAGAGCATCATCATAATGAAATAAATTAAAATAATATTCATTTACATGCAATGATTACCAAAACAAAGTATTGAAGCAAAACGGGTTTGACACCTTATATTTCTTTTATCTATTCGAACATTATATTTCAAGAAGTTATATACTCTTTGTTTCCGTTGGTTCCTGTTCTTAAAGCAGCTAATTAAGCTTTATTAAGTGAACAAAATAGTCTAATTTTCCTTAAACCGTCTTAATGCTTTTTCTTAGAATGTTCGTAATGAGCGGAACAGTGATTGACATTCGCTAATCTCCCATCTTTCTGAAAGAACGTTCAACTGACGTTAATATTAAATACTTCTAAATAGTTCTTTTTACACCATATGCCTTAAGAGTACAAACTTTTCGTAACATTTTTGATCCGGGTAACTTTTGTAATGTGGAAGGACAGGTTGGATAAATAATTTTCTGTGTTTCTATTATAATTAAAATTAAGAAAAACGTATGTAAATATTGTGTGAATATGCAATAAGTATATCTAGTCCGAAACTAAACTGATATTGTATTATAAATGCTAGACAACTGATATAAGTACCTACACATAGATTTTTTTCTATAAATTTATACATAGGACTTAAACTCCAAAACAAATATTTGGTCCGACTCAAGCATCGAACCCGAGACCTCATGCACAACAGGCGCGTCAATGATGACGTAGTGGTATTCTAAAGTGTTATTGGAGTAAATATTGTGTGTTCGATCTTCACATGAGAAGACAATTTAAAAATATATTCATGATACGGTGGTTTAAAAAGAAATTAGTATTACTATGTTAAATATCCACAGTTGTAATCGAGGAGAAACTGTAGATGTAGATTTTGACAAAGTCAAAAGGGAATAATAAATTAACTGTTAAAGGAATAAAATCAAGAAACTATTTTATTATTAGGCAGACAATTGAACTTAAAATATATAAGTCATTGGAAATTGTGGTTACATTATTTAAATTATTAAAATTTCCAGACACATCAAATTCATGAAATTTTTATAAATTGTTGAACTTGTTAACAAGGTGTCTCCCGAGGAATACGAGTATTAATATATCGCTTAAACGAAAATAGATAATTTAAACAAAGTGTTTAAAAGTGTAATGTTTGAATGTATTGTTTTTTTTTTTAATTTTACATTTGAAATCGTAATTTCAGAAATATCTGGTACACCCTCAGCTAGAGTAAAACTATAATGACTAGTTACTAACCTAGGTATGTAGGTAGGTATACAATACATTAAGCTTGTTAATTTTATAAAAGCCATATTACAAACTACACTTACTTAGAGCTGTAGATGCCGTTTTGAATACTACTACAAGTCTTACCTTATTTGTTACTAACTATTACACTAAAAGTGATACCATTTTGGTTTACTAGAAACACGCTTTAAAATTCTAGCGTATATGTGCTATTAAAATATTACTGTCGCCTGCGGTGTTCCCGGACTAATACTACCTTCAAACCTTCAAGAAAAGAGCGTACTCCTTCCTAAAAGGCCGGCAACGCACTTGTAACACCTCTGGTGTTGTGGGTGTCCATGGGCGGCGGTAATCGCTAACCACCAGGCGATACGTCTGCTCGTTTGCCCCCTATATAATAAAAAAAAACTCTTAGAATGACTATGGAGAGCTGAAAGCATTAGAAAGTTAATATAAGTAGTTCATTGCACTGGGAATTTCCTTTATAATTTGAATATTTAATTTATAGACTCTATTCTACTACACTAATATTAGTGAGATTGAAACAAATACAAAGAACAAAGGTACTCGTAATACATAAATGAGTGAGAATTGAGTTATTTGCAAGCTATACTTCGAAATATACGAGAGCACGACCTGGATCGTAACTATACTTACCGAAAATATCACCTTAAAATGACATAATAAACATTGTGTATATCGGTTTTTGCGGAAAAAGTGGTATACGCCCTTCCTCAAGAACCAAAGTATCTTCATAACAATCTTCATTGAAATCGGTGCAGCAGTTTAGCCGTGAAAGTTTAACAGGCTGATAGTGTTACTTTCGAATTTTTAATATAATGATATTATAATAATAATATAAGTTTAATTTTAAAATAAAGTAATGATGATTATCAATTTTATTTACACAATAAATGAATAAATATTCCGGACATCTAACACACAACGCCATCTAGTTCTAAGCTAAACAGAGCTTGTGTTATGGGTACTAGACAACTATAGGAGATTAGTAGTATTTTCCGTACCTTCTGAACTATACTACTCGTATATACTATACTATAGTATACTGTATCTAGGATAGTATCTCAGAAGGTAACAGTTCATTGTTAATAATATTGTAAATTACAAATACGTGAAAATGGTACAGTTATTACATTAGATCATCAGTTTAGGCATGCAAGTAAATGGATTAAGTATTAGTAAGTAGTAGTAATAAATAGGCCTTTTTTAAATTTAATGTCATATTTCAGCCTACAGTATTTAGTAAGGATTCGGTGGCGTCATAATTAATGGATCCCAGGTAGCTAAAAACAGCGCTTTTGCAATTTCTTTCTTTAATAAATAATATTAGTATTTATAAAAGATTTGAATGAGTAACTATACAAAATCAATTTAAAACAATTTCTGACTATACTATTTAAAGAAGTGTGTCACATGGTCACCACAAAAAAGAAACTACTAGCTTACGCGCGTGGCTTATTAGATGCGAGCGCATTTAATAAAAATACCCTATGTTATTTCTAATACCTCCAAGAATATGTGTCGGTTACGAAGTTTGCACGTGAAAGCATAACAAACAAACTTACGTTTACATTTATAACAGTAGTATGATTGCGGTGTTGAATGTAAATAGTTAAAATAAATAAAATAAAGTGTGTTTTTACTATTCCTTTACCTTTATACTTACTTACTTAAACGTATTGATCTTTTGAACCACACAAATCACTTGGTCTATAAAAGAAAAGCATTATTTTTATTCTAAAGTAGCTCTTTGTCTGATATTTTGAACCATTAAAAACCATCACTACTTCAAATAGTCTCTCGGAAGTCCTTTCGTCAACTCGATAGCCAATTCGCAGCCAGAGAGCCATGTAAACACATTACCTACACTGTCGACTGTGCGACAAATATTTGCTCCACTATGGAAATTGGGGGAATAGAACTTGAAAGTGCTCGAACATTTCGGTATTTTTGATAAAGATTTTATTGAGAGTTTCCTGGTGAAATACTGTTTTTTAATTGACTTCAAAAAGGAGCAAGTTCTTTATTTGACTGTAATTTTTTTCATATTTGTTACCTCAGAATTTTCAACTGCGTGAACCAATTTTGATGGTTCTTTTTTATTTGAAAGCTGGTGCTTCCCGTGTGGTTCCATTTCAATTTGGTACATACAGTTCTTGAAATTGGTTTATTTTGTACCTATATTTTTTTACTATTATGGATTAAAAGTTAATTTAATAAACGGAAATATGCATTTATAATGATAGTGCGGCTAAACTATCGTTTTAGGCTGAAAGCCTGTCAATATAGTGTGTAGTACTTTAATAGTAATAAGTTGCTACTGTTACAACAGCTAATGGAAAAAAGTAAATTGTCTTAGTGTTTATGTACAAATGTAACAAAGGCGGTTTTAATACTAGAGGTAATTTTTACCAGTCGACATTAGGGCGACGCAGAGTTACGTCGGGGTTCCAAGGATTTCCTTCCGAGGGTGCACCTCCCCGGCTTCTAGTACCCCAGACGGTGTGCGGTTTTTAGTCGGTTCGAGTCCGACATAACAACAAGTGAAAAAAAAAAATAGGGCGACGCAGAGTTAGAACATGGTAAAATGGACAGAAATTCAAAATGTAATTTTTATATAGCTAGAGTACTGACTGAAATTCAATTTACTGTTTATACTCACTTTGTAATGGCACTAAAAAATGATAAGCACGTATATCTAATGTATTTTTAGGAAAAGACATACCTACATATCTACTAAATTTAATAAGCATTTGAGTAAAGTAAAACTTATTAACGTTAATATAAAGTTCCAAGCGAACCAAACCAACCTTGGTTTCGGGTAGAGTGGTGAAGTGCTCTTCATTATTCTTGATAAGTAAAAGTAAAGATAATATGAAAATCATTCTTAAGAGTAAATCTTAAGAACTAATTTTTATCCTTTTCTAACCGCCTTGAAAAAGGATGAGGTTCTCAATTCCACTGTTTTTTTATGTTTGTCACCTCTCATAAGTTTCGACTGAGTGAACCGATTTTAATGATTTTTTTATTGAAAAGCTGGTGCTTCTCGCTTAGTTCCGTTTTAATTTGATACTGTTCTTGAAGTCAGTTATTTTTGTTAAACTTTGTAATTATTTCTATAATGTTTAATTTAAAAGTCGTCTTTACCGTGACGGCACTAACCTCTCACTGAAAACCTACTTAAAATAACAGCATTCGCGCTGTTGTGTTTCATTGGTGAATGCAAAACCAGGGGCCCAGTGATTTAGAAGTATCTCAATAAGTCACTATAGTGTGTTCATCATGCTGCATTGTTGCATTACCTGCATTCGCCGTGATTATGCTCACCACTACTCTCGGATTATTAGCATGCTTTACATCAGGCATAGTAAACACTTTTGGACGTCTATCTATCTATACTAACATTATAAAGCTGAAGAGTTTGTTTGTTTGTTTGAATGCGCTAATCTCAGGAACCGCGGGTCCGATTTGAAAAATTCTTTCAGTGTTGGATAGTCCATTTATCGAGGAAGGCTATATATCATCACGCATATACTAATAAAAGCGGATCATCAAT
Source organism: Spilarctia lutea (assembly GCA_916048165.1). Classification (NCBI taxonomy): domain Eukaryota; kingdom Metazoa; phylum Arthropoda; class Insecta; order Lepidoptera; family Erebidae; genus Spilarctia; species Spilarctia lutea. The sequence goes on along the minus strand of OU696480.1, from coordinate 18,236,978 downwards.
GAAGAATGTATAAAAAACGGAGGATTTTTTACGCTAAGGGCAATAAAAGACGCAAACGGGGTTGCGTGGGTCTGCTAGCATAAATATATATATATGTGATACCCGGCTCTATTATACGTGAGTAAATCTTATATCTTTGAAACACAACAATACCTAAAAGATATATAATATACACAAAAAAAAAGAAATTGTATATTTAACTTGAAGAGAGTTTTGATCTACATAAGCATTAAAATTACTAGCAATCCCGCATTAAAACTATAGCCTGTATCGCGGGGGATTTTACAAACATATAGAAATGAACACAAGGAATACCCAGTCTCAGAACAGCAATTTATAGATCACAAAAAGTGTGTGGTTTTGGCATTCCGAGAATTTGTTAGATACCACTACCATTGTATTCTGATCCTAGCGCCAGCCATGGCCGGTAACGGTGATTTCATTACAATCATGCTTCTAAACCGAAAAACACAGACACATCTGCTACCATAAGGAAAACAAATTTTCATTTACTATATACGACATTATTATACACCATATCTATAAATGTTTAACAATATCGATTTAAAAAATAATAAAAACAGAAATAACCCAAACATCAACTGGCCAAAATTCAAATGCTAATACCAAACTGTTTCTAACTTTGTAAATTCTAGAATTTTTATAAAACCATAAATAGGTAGGTACTTTATTTAACTACATTATGAAAGAAATTTACAAAAATCTTTTCATTGGATGCTCCTAATATGAAAAACGTCAGCTGTCAAAATTTCAAGTCTGTAACCTCAGGCTGTTTAGCCTTTTCGTTGATGAATCAGTCAGTAAGGCAAGGTAAATAATTTTCTGCGAATAGATAATTTCTACACTTCTTTAGAATAAACAGCGGCCCTTAAGGTATTCTCCATAAAGAGACAAGAAATACTTTCTTAAAGGCAATGTATAAATTTTCCTTCATCAACCCTTGAAATTTAATCCGAACGGTGACCTGGCCCTTTTAATTCGACAAGTTCAGGCCGGCCCTATTTCGGCAGCAAACACGGTCCTACACAGTCCTTCGTAAAAAGGTGTCGGTTCCTATTCATCGCGGCTGTCTTTATGCAAACTTTGTGACGAAATTGTCCCTTTTCAGAGAAGAAAAAGTAATGTGATTACATCACAAAATAATAATATGTGAAATTGCTTCAGGCCTTTAGCGACCACACGCTTAAAGTAATATGGTTTACAACACGATATTTCTACTGTATTTTACATGGTTGCCTGTGCAAGAGATTGTCTTCTAGAGACAAACTTTTTTTATTTACGTTTGTATATCCCCTCGGGCCGTCACCCCACCGGGGTTTGATCGACTAAAACCACAAGGTGTGCCACTCTGCGCCTGAGAAGGGAGGGGACCGGGAACTGCTGTTATTAACACGACTGGACCCCTCCCATTCTAGAGATAACCTGGTTTAAGTTTACCGTTGTTATTAATCTTATGTACAATAAAGCGATTAATATATCGCTTATTATTATTAGACACATTAATTTGTATGCCCCCGAAGAGGTAAGCAAAGACATAAACGTTCACATGTGGCTGATTATAGCTTTGATTTCGTTTAGCCGTGGAGTATTCATGCTTTGACACATTTTTGACTATCGCAGAGACGCAGCGGTAGCGGCGACAGCTGCATAGAGGTCTAGGGTTCAATTCAAGTATCAAATGAAATATTTGTATAATTTCCAAATGTGTTTGTTTCAGAGCTTGGTTTCCAAAAAAAGTATACAATAAGGGGGTGTAAAATTTATAAAATTAATATAACATTAATAATGATATTATAATATCGTTCTAAAACAGCGTTAATTTGTTTTTGTGATAAAAACCGTGAACACGCTCGCTTATAAAGTCATTTTAACTTATAATATGTTTTTCGTACCACTTAACTCATTTACTCACATTATGAATGGTACATTACTTCGCGATCAAATTTTTTGACGAGACTCCACATTATGATGATTGATGGTTTTGGACGCAGATCTAACGCGATTATATTAATAGGGTTAGGTTATTTTATTTACTCATAGTAATATCTGCCTGACATATACATATACTTTATTGTAGATATCACGTTCGTCGTCAATATACTTGTATCTAATCCAATACCTTTACACGAGGAATTCTTATATAATTTCTATATAATTAGAATCTCGGAAACGACTCCAACGATTTTTATAACATTTTATATGCAGGGGGTTTCAGGGCTACAAATCAATGTAGCTTTTAGAAAATTTACAAAAAAACTAAACCTAGCAAAGTGCGGTCTACCAGATACCTACTATATAATAATACAACTAGGTATATACACACGCAAACACACGCGAGCACGCACGCACTCACACACACACACACTTTAAAAAAACCTCATAAATATTCTGTCAGTCGATTTAGCCGTCATAGTACAAACTCTGCCTAATTTGAAGCCAGATGGCATTGTGACGCTGATGTTCGAAATACCTATTAGTTTACTTATTTATTAATTCAATTTCAATTTCAAGTGAACAAATAATTTAAACATTCTGTTTCAATAGAGAGTGATTTCAAAATCCATAGCACGATGCAGAAATATTGGCTTATTCATAAGGCTTTATAATGTTCTCCTAGCCGATTACGGCCTCAGTGACCAGTCTCAACGGCGACCAGCCAACTAGGCAGGAGATATGAGTATTATAGAGCACAAGTGTGTGTGCAACCACAGGTGCACTCTCTGTGCCGGTACGGTTAACCGACACGATCGGGGAGAGATAAGGCGCAGAACCGACAGCTTTACGTGCTCACCGAGGTACGGGGTTCAGACCTTAACTTCCAAATTTTGAGTTGTTAGTAAGTATTTCTGTAATCAGAAAAACTCATTAACACTTTATGACCCGACTCGGGATTCGAACCTGGGACTTCCTGATCGGCAGTCGCATATGTTAACCGCTAGACCACAAAGGCATAAAGCTTTATAGATGCGACTGTACCGTTTTTCATATTAATAAATAACGCCATTTCTTTCCAAACTACTGGGAATATGTGTTACGAGTATAAAAAGAAAATTATATACGCATTTTCACTTTCACTTGCCCCATAATACAAGACTGTGTGTTAAATATAAGAAAATATTATTGTTATTATTAGATTAAATCTGGTCTATTAGTCTAGCGGTTATTAGACCCTAACTGCTTCAACTCCATCTGAATAATAATTCTGTGTTGAGCGATATCTTTTGTTCTGCATACAAAATTTAAAGGCAATCGTTACTATAACTATTACATTATATAACTACTAGCTGAAGCTCGCGGTGCTACCTGCTATACGACATTAAAAGCTAGTATCTTAATAAATTATAGCCTATATGTTATTCTGATGTATAAGCTATATTATTGTAAAGTTTCATAAAAATCCACTCAGTACTTTTGCGTGAAAGAGCAACAAAAAAACTCACTTACATACTCAAACTTTCGCGTTTATAATATTAGTAGGATAGGATATACAAGAATTGCTCGTTTGAAAGTATTAGATACACATACTCGTATTTATCAGTAATCTGGCTACAATGAGCTCTGCATAGTTTCGGTTAGACGGCCGTATAAGAGATGTGTTAAAAATAGTATATAAAAAACATTCTTTAGATAACTACATCACATGTATAAAAATAGACATTATTATTTTAAGTATATGTATAAATAGTGTAAGTCGTATAGGATGAGGTGATATGCGCGTAGGCAGATAGGTAAACACGTGCTATTTAAATGAATTGTGCAGTGTGCAATGTCAGTGCTGCAGCGAGAATCGTCAAAACATTTCGGCGTACCAATATAGTCGTCCTTCAAAACAGCTCTGCAAATAAATGAATATACCTACTAAGATGTGGTATTTGACTTTCGGTAATGTATTTTTGTATAAAGTCATATCAAATTCCTTGACACTATATGTAGTACGATGCAGAATATATATATATATTTTATATATAACATCAGGCGATAGGGATAGGGAAGTTGGCAGATAATGGTAAAGATTAACTGTAGGGTAGTAGACCTTATAATAATAATAGGTATACTATATCGCTTTATTGTATACCAGATTAATTAAGAAAGTTAACTTATTGTATAAGATTAACTGTACGGATAGCATAGTGGTTTAAGCGGTCGCCACGGTGTTTTCTACATCCCGAGTGTTGTGGGTTCAAACCTAATATGGGACAAAACTTAGTGTGATCCACAAATTATTGTTCAGAGTCTGGGTGTTCTTTGTGTCAGTTTCATGTATGTTATTGGGGTTCCGTAACTCAAAAGGAAAAACTGAATCCTTATAAGACCAATTTGCCGTCCTTCTGTCTGTCAAGATCTTTTTTTCAGGAACGCTTGGAAGCTAAAATTTATAGCAAATTCTCAGGTTTACTGTCCCTTAGAGCTATGAAAAAATTAAACTTCTAAGGCAACGTAAGCAAAAGATACAGCCGTTTATGTTGCAAATCTACAGGGTATTTCCCGTGAACTCAGAATCTTGAAATTTGGTACGAAACAAGGTTATTGTTGTACTTATAGCACAGATAAAGGAAAAATTGCGAAAAGCATAAATTTTTAGCTACATACGGTTTGCACGGAACCCTCAGTGCGGGTCTTTAGCCGACAGTTGTACCGCCGGTTGCAACCTTCTGTAAAGACTTCATTTCGCAGAAAGAACAACCACTGTTAGTAGGACTTCCACTCAGATCCACCAGCTAATGGGCTCTCTGCGGTATGATAGACTAACGATTTATACAAAATGGGTAGCAGCGGATGGATGCAAACTGCCCAAGACCGGGATGATTGACGCTCCTTGGGGAGACTTTCGTTTAGCAGTGGATGGCGATTGGTTGATTCTGAAATTGGCAGCGAAGGGGCGCGCTTACGAGCTCCTCATGCCACCAGCCTAAAATCCTTCAACATAGAGCTTGTCCACGTAATGTCTCTGCAGTTTAACTAGCAGATGATTTAAGTCATTGCCTGATTATAACCACCTGTGTGCTAACTATAGACAATATCTTATTGCATTTTCTGTAACACTTGCCAAGAATTATGAATATGTTATTTTAATAGTTATGAGATGGGACGGTTGCATAAAAGATTATTAGTTAGTCTTTTAACCTTGTACCTACTCACTTATCAAATTATCAAGGAAAATATTGAAATAAATAAACATTCCGGTCGTCTAACACACATACCGTGGGAGAGCCATACTTCGGCATGCATGGGCTGGCTCGACCGAAGTAATACCACGGCCTCACAGAAAACCAATGTGAAACAGCACCTGCGCTGTGTTTCACCCAGTGACTGAGAATACCGGAGGCCCGTACCCCAACCCCTCCTCAGATCCGTTTCCCCATCCCCCAAAGGCCTTTTCTAACTGTCTTTAATATTAAAGATAATTAAATTGCTAATATAGCGAATAATTAATTAAACAGACAATAGTTTTTTACCTCACACAGCTGGTTACAAACATCCTACTGCTGTTTTGGTTTAAGGTGTTATCAAGAAGCGCGACAGTCAACTTGCCCGTGTGTTCATAATGTGAATAGAATAGAATATTTTCCAATAAAACACAAAACGCGTTGACATAGTTCTATTAAAGAATTAAAACAGCGTGGATCGTTATATCGAAAGTTTCCTTTTCAAATTTATTTAAAATCCTATAAAAATCACGGAAGTGTTATAAAAATTTAAGTTAACGAAGCACATTTAATGCAGTTTTCAGAAATATTGCGTCACTGCTCTGAACGAAGGAAAGTTATAAAACTGAACGTGAATAATAAATCATATTATAATTAAATTATTATAACTAACTCATAATATAAATTTTGAGAATTTAATAACTATGAAATCGTTAATAAAAATGAAATTAGTCCGCATTAGATATAAAAAAAATTTTAACACTAAATAGCGTTGACAACCAAATGCACTAATAACCTATTTACAATGATAGAACATTTAAAACTACAAATTCTAAACGAAACTAGACGTACTGGCACGAAATAAAAAAACACTTCAATGACGTCCCGATATATAGTACCGCACTCCAAACGAATGACTGGCCTATCTTTTTTTAGAAGTTAGCGAACGAAACGCGATGAGTGGAATAGAAGCAGTATCTTTGCGTTAGGCGTGCGCACTACAGTAAGTAACCAATTAAAAAGCTCTTTAAAAATTACATTTATAAAACAATTCCTTTTTCAAACATAAAAAAATAAAATCCATCTTTCTTCTTTCGAATAACGTTAATTTAAAAATGGAAGTAAAACTTTTTAAATGTTTGTCTATGGAAAAATGTGTTATAATTATATTATGTGTTAGTGACATAGTGACGATTAGTGGCAATTATAAAATGTGACAAGTTTTTTTTTTCTGTGCGTGTGAAATAGGAGAGTGGTCAGGCGCGACATGTCTATTTTAAGATGTTCCTTCTAACATTTTATTTATATTTAACTAACACTGTTACACCACGATATCTTTCATATGGTAGACGACACCTTAGTGAAATTAATTACTTTTTATCATCTGTGTAAATGATAAATTTCTATTAAAAATGTACCAAATACAAACTTGTGACGACAATGTTTTATATATTTCAATGTTTATTTGATTGATATTTATAATACAAATGAAAAGCTGTAATAATTATATTTTTTGAGATGTTTTATACTATTCGGATAAGTTTTGTAATATTTATTAACATAATAGTTATTAACTCTATTCGGCGTACTTTGAAAAGAAAAATGTATCTTTTTTTGCATAAATAACCTAATTCTAACTATGACCGGTGGACTTAATACGTCATATATATAATATATTAAAGTATTACGTTTCATCGGAAATATCATTACATTTACAATCATACTTCCAATACGACCATCAAACCTTCAAGAAAAGAGCGTACTCCTTCTTAAAAGGCCGGCAAGGCACTTGTGACGCCTCTGGTGTTGCAGGTGTCTATGGGCGACGGAAATCGCTTACCATCATAATATACAAAAAAAAGAATATTCTTTACGTATAAATGCGATAATCTTTGAAAGCACCTATTAACGGATAATCTCTGTTTAATACTTAGTATGGCGTCCAACTGCCCTGGGTTAGATGTTTAAAGTAATTATTATAGATTTAACACTTTAACAGCAGTAAAACAGTTTAACAGTAAACAAATATATTTAACATGAAATTAACCATATTTAATATAAATAATATTATGGGCTATTAATTTCGTGTTATATAAAAAAAAAATGTTAAGACGAGTTCTCAATTATATTTAGCTTAATCTGTAGAAGTTTCTACATAAAAAGAGTGTTTAAAAAATTACAAAACTATAACTATGTCACCCGGGCGTTCATTACGAATCTATTGACATCTCATTCATACTCATTTCTATAATCGGGTCCGTACTTTAGGCGCTACGGTGTAATAAACAAACATATACAGACCGCCAAAACAATTACCCTTCCTATTTACAAAAGTTGTGATAATTGTGGATCGATTTTAAATCAAACGATTTCTACGTGAATTGATGCGCATTTCGAATCACAAAATTTAGGTAAATTAATTTAAATATAATATTAAATTAATTATTTAATCAATTGAAATTGAATTCATAAATAAATTTAAATTAATTTTGTATTTTAATTAATTCTGAAACTTTTCTCACGAATTACAAGCATCTTATCGTAATCACGATTGAAAAACAAAATCACACTCAATAACAGCCAAATCAAACAATATATCAATACAAAAAATACGTGTTCCTTGCTGTATATAGATTTGAAATTCGTTTTAAAAAATCGCATGAAATAGAATTACTATTAAAAGTTTTATAGGTTAGACATTAAAGTTAATTTTAATATTTGCGTGGTTACATCATTTTTCTCTCAGCATTGTCATTAATTGTCAGTGTATCTGACTGCCAAACCTAAGATCTAGGATAAATAATAATGCGATAAGCTCGATCATTTATTATTTGTCTAGATGTACTGTAACAACAATATCGATCGATGACAAGGTGCACATATTTAATGCAGTAGTAACCAAACTGTATGATATTCATGCCCCAGTTAGGAGGATAAGACTCAAGCGACCGCCAGCGCCTTGGATGACTAAGGATATACAGCTGGCCATGAAATCTCGAAATCGTGCCTTTAAGACTTATAAGAGGGATCGCATCGAAGTCAATCAGGAACGGTATAGGATTGCAAGGAATCGGTGTAACCAGTTGATAAGGAACGCTAAACGCCGCCATGTTCTAAGTAACATTTCCTCTTCTTCTTCTGCCGATATCTGGAAGTTCCTCGGAACTATTGGAGTTGGCAAATCGCGACATGTAGACTTTCCGCAATCCATAAGTCTTGATACTTTAAATCAACATTTTGCTACCTCTTCCACCTTGGATAGTCTGTCTGAAATGAACACCATTAATTCTATCAATAGTCTACCGCGCTTTCAAGTAAACCCTTTCCACTTCAGTCCAGTCACAGAGGAGGAAGTCAAGAAAATTATTCTGTCCATCAAATCTCAAGCGATTGGTAGTGATGGCATTGGTAGAAAAATGATCACCATATTGTTGGACTACCTCCTCCCCTTCATCTCACATATTATCAACTTCTCCCTCACATCCGGCACATTTCCTTCTATTTGGCGGAAAGCGTATGTACGCCCGTTACCTAAAACTCCTAGTCCATCACTACCAAACCATTTTCGTCCTATTTCTATCCTTCCTTTCCTCTCTAAAGTGCTAGAAGTCTGCGTCCACAAGCAGTTTTCCCACTTCATTTACAGTAACAACTTACTTAGTCCCTTTCAATCTGGTTTTCGACCGGGCCATAGCACGGTTTCCGCTCTTCTTAAGGTGACTGGCGATATTAAAGTGGGGATGGAGGATACTAAGGTTACAACCGTAGTATTGGTTGATTTTTCCAATGCCTTTAATACCGTCAGTCATAACCTCCTCCTTGCTGTCCTATCCCACTTCTCGGTATCTCGTGAAACACTGGACTGGTTCTCCTCCTACCTTCGGGACCGTCAGCAGTTAGTTACTGTGGACGATTCTTCTTCCAACTGGTGTGTCCTCACTGCTGGGGTCCCTCAAGGCGGTATTCTTTCTCCTCTCCTATTTTCCATCTTTATTAATCTTATCACCCTAAGACTTCAGTGTTCCTATCATCTCTATGCTGATGACTTGCAATTATACTATCAAACTGAGCTGAGCAATGTATCATCCGCGGTTTCGGTTGTAAATAGCGATCTAACAGCTATTAAACAATGGTCTGACATGTTTGGTGTTTCGGTGAATCCGAATAAATGTCAGGCCATCATCATTGGTAGTAACCGTAGTATGAACCAATTTGACCCTTCTTTAATTCCGCAACTCACCTACGACGGTATGGTTATTCCATACTGTGATAGTGTAAAAAACCTCGGACTATATATGGACACAACCCTTTGCTGGCGTAAACAAATTGCAACTGTGTCCCAGAAAGTCACGGCCTCATTGCGCGCCCTCTATAGGCTTAAAAACTTTCTGCCATTGAAAACTAAGGTAATGCTTGTTCAGACCCTAATATTCCCTATAATTGACTATGGTGATGTGTGCTACTTTGACCTGAATGCAGATCTGCTCAATAAACTAGACCGCCTTCTCAATAATTGCATTCGATTCATCTTCAATTTACGTAAATATGATCATGTGTCTCAGTATCGCTCCCTATTGAAGTGGCTTCCAATTCGCCAACGCAGAGAGATACGAGCATTAACGACCCTATATTCTTTACTCTACTCACCAAGCTCTCCATCTTACTTAACTTCCCAAATTCAATATCTAGGTGCTAACCACGCAAAAAACCTTAGATCGTCAAACAACTTACTTCTTCACTGTCCCACTCACCGCTCGGATTTTATACATTCTTCTTTCCTGGTTCAATCTGTCCTGTTATGGAATGCACTCCCTCTCGAGATCAGAATGGCAAAAACTCGTCAAACTTTTAAGTACATGTTGCGGAAACATTTCACAACAATATTAACACCTCAATCCTAATTTTATCCTCTTCACAACAAAATATGTAATATTTAGTGTATGTATGTATGTATGTATGTGTATGTATGTATGTATGTGTAAGTATGTATGTATGTGTGTATATGTATGTATATGTGTCTATATGTATATATACGTGTGTGTATGTAAATACTTAATTATTATGTAATTTAATATACATTTCCGATCAATGTGCATCTACCATTCTTGGCTCTGCATCACCCTAAGGTCGACTGGTAGAAAATGCCTACGGCATTAAGTCCGCCTATGCACCAATTATGCATGAAGTCTTAAATAAAAAAAAAAAAAAAAAAAAAATATGTATGTGAATTTAAAGATATGAGAACATATTTATCACTTGTCTAGTTAACGTGCTACAAGCTCTGTTCTAGATTTGACGGCCATGTGTCAAATTAATCTATTGCATATAATTCTCGTGTCACGTTGTTGCTCATGATGACCTCTGAAACTTTATAACCGATATTCACGTTTTATTTAATACGTATTTTGCTGGCGCTTCTAAGATAAAATAGTTAACATCACATGTAGACCAATAAGAGCCGAGTATGACTGAAAGAGACGCAGGCGAATTTGCATGGTATTGTGAATAAGAAAGATCATTCTAGAACAAGACTTGATACAGCTAAACATCGCGAAAGTTCTCGTTGATTTCTTGGCGCACGGAACAATGTACCTAACAACGATAGCGATAGCGTCGAATATAGATTGATTGTCGCGCGGTTGATTCGAATACATTGGCACGTTCTTGAAACCTGTCATCGACCTCTCTCAAATGTTGTAGTAATAACGGCATGTTCAATAAAAATGCGTCTCGCGGGCCGTAGTTCAGATCAGCTTGAGCTAAAGTGTAACAAATATCGAAGTGATATCAGTGATTTACCTAGCGACCTTGGCGACGATTAAGGACTAGTATTCAGAGTTATACTGTGCTTTTAATAGTGTGTTTTTTAATAAAGTCTCTTTTACTCGTCAGAAGACTTATTTCTCAAATGCATCGAACCTTAACACGCCACAGTATTTTTATAATACAATATTTAAAAATATCGTCAAGTCAATCTTGAACCATTTACAAAACAAATGTATAAAATCGTGGGTATTAGACAGTCATACTTCATTTGAGATCAGACGGCAATATCTGAAATGAAACACTTCGAAAGCAAAATTATTATTTAGTAGTTTATTACTAATAAAATTTTAACCATTTATGCAATATTAGTGAGTTGTATCTCCTATTGATCATATTGCTTCTAGGTCATTGGCCTCCAGTCTCAATGATTGGTAAATGAATTTCTGAACTATAATACTATTATCACTTGATATATGGCTCGCTTTGAATAGTAGTAAAATCATTTTATAGAAACACACATATATTATGACTAAAAGATATTCTCATAGAAATAAATTAAAGTGTTCCTGTTCAAGACCTGCACTGCATCAATTTTAAATAAAATTCTAAAGAGGAAATAATAAGAGTAGTTTTTGAAACAGCAAATAAATAAATAATACAAACATAAAAAGTAACGAATCGTATTCTCTAAGAAAAGCCTCTTGAATTTTAACGTTTATCTTGAGAAAAGGCAGGTAATTCATTAAAACACTTTCTAGAATATCTGTGACCTTGTGTACGTCTTTGATGGTCTATGTTACTAGGTCAAGGGGTTTCAAGTAAAACTTTACGATTCAACGCGAGAAACTGGTCTTAGTGACACAGTAGAATATTAAGGAATAGTTGAGATTGTTATCCAAAACATATTGAAAAATCATCTACAATTCATTTACTTATAACAAATGATTTAACATATAATTGAATTCTTTTAACGTAATCAATTAGTAGTATAAAATAAATAAGATTACAAAATTAAAGATAATTTCTTTGGTTAAATTGCCATCCTCTGAATCGTCAGGTTGAATGCTTATGTATTCATACAATCTGTACGAGCTCGTACATGATTTGATGACTCCGCACTTAAATATTTATATAGCATAACAATACGTTTTATATGTGTGGTGTCCACTATCGATCATTATAATAAACACACGTTAGTAATTTAATAAGTAATAATATAAAAAGAAGCTGCAGATTTGACTAAAAATGCAACTGAATAGTGAACGTGTATTCAATTTTGTTTTGATTTATTTCCTTTCTGATTCTCTTTCCTTTTGTGGTTCATTTTTTAACTATCACTGTATTCGTTTCTCAAGTACTCTAAACATGTTTGTGTTATATGCAAGGACACTGGTACTCTAAACACAAGTTAAACCTTATTCTGGGTAACAGAGTTCATCGAAAATACTTTTGATTTGTGCCATATGTTTTGACTTTGTTTGTGTATTTCTGTCTATGTTGTGAGAAATAAATCATATTAATATTATTTATTAATACAAATAAATCTTGTTTTACGTTAACTACGACACACTACTGTTTTATCTGTACACTACCTATAACGAAGAGACCTCCACTGCTCCACCAGCTATCTCATGTCACTGTACACAGTCCTTTGATTCCATTTCATATTAAAAATAAGCTTAGAATATGACCAATATTTCATTGTAGGTATTGACATTACAATTATTACCAAAAATAACAAGGAACATTAAACAATTAAACGAGAAATATCTAATAGCCTATTATACATCTCACTGTTCTCGTCTACGTATGCTATGAAGTTAAGAACATTTTCGGTTTGTAAAAATGGCTGCCCACTTCAACAGCATTCGTTCGTTCGTTTTGCGAGTATTTGTACTAGTTTTTTTTTAATTTAATTAAATCAGAAACTGATGTCGGCTCATGTTAGCAACGGCTAACTTTTTCGGTGCCTCATAAATAAAGTTCCTCAAAGTTTAAGTGATGGCCGAAATTTCGAACATTCTATAACTCAGATTTATTTAACTTTTTAAGTTTACTTTTACTTTTTTCTAGAATGCTGCTAGCATATTTTTTTGGATTTTGTTTTTTTTATAATTCTTATACTTAAAGTACCATAGACTACTTTTTTTACTATTGTTGATGACAGTAAGCCAACAAGACTATAAATAATATTTAAATTAATAACGTCTTGAAATAAATAAATAACAATATAGGTTCTGGCTATTATTATTTCAGAACTAAAATATTTTTACTCAAATTGGTAACCTTAAACTTCTTGAGATTTTCTTTATCTACAATTCTCAGATCCTAGGTAATAACTTGAATAAAAGGTAGTTTTCCCAGTTTATGTAGCTTTATCAAAATGTATTTATCAAAGTCCTTCACATCATTTTAGGAATTCAAGTAAGTTTTATACTTTTTAAGATGTTAAACTTAACATCATTTACAATCTTATTCACTTAGAAACTTTGTTCTACTCCTATCGGTGGTTGGAAAGCATCATTGCAGTTCTAACTTTGGAGGCTGTTGTTTCAAAGAGTGTGGTAGTGTTGCAGTAGTGAACCACTCTCAAAGGTTTTTTAGCTAAGAATATCGTCTCTGATACACATTTCTCTTTCACGCATTCAGTATCTATAATTTCTCAAAATCATTGTCATAATAATTTTCCTAAGTTCAAAGTTTCAGGATTCATAATTATTAGGTAAACACTTCTCATTAATCCAAGCTCCTAAATACACATTAGTTGTTTATTAGAAACTTTAACTAAATATGTACACGTGTACGAACACGTGAGAGTACACAAATTAATTCACGTAACTTTAATACAAAAGATAAGATTAATTACATAATCAACATAAAGGAACATTAATTATAACATGTTAACGATTAAGAATGTCTTGATTGAAAATTAATGTGTTCTAAATTTCTTAGTGTTTTGGTAAATTTCATTAATTGTTTAAACCTCGTTTGTACCTCAAAGGTAGGTAATTTGTTTTTGGTTCATTATTCCAATCTGTGAAGTTGAAATACGTTCAAATGAATCTAATAAAGTTTATAAATTCAAAGATTTATGCGAGTCATCTTCCGCTATTGATGTAGTTCTTAGAAATATATGCATGCAGCATTGCCGTGTTTAATGGCAATACTAAATCTATGTGCTGGAATAAGGCTGACATTTTGGTTACAAGAAGCGTTAACCAGACGCTTAGCTACTACTTTATACACGGAATTAAGGAACATATTTATAAGCCAGCGTTTAAAATGACCTACCGTGTCTTTCCAGCGGTTACGTAACTTTCTTTTTCTCTATATCTCTATTTCTAGTTGTGGTTTAATTGTTCTAGTATTAAAGTGGTTGCTGAAAAAAACTTTTAAATTGAGCTTGCACAAATTTCAATTAACTGATTTTGGAGATAACTAGACTTTGCCTAAATCTTAATATATTTACGAACAGACCAAAAATTTTAGACCTTTTAAGGAAAATTATACTAAATGGGACCACTCGGAAAGCACCAGCTTTCAAATCAAAATCGGTTCACCCAGTCGAAAGTGATGAGGTATGAGGTAACAAACATAAAAAAAACAGTCGAATTGAGAACCTCCTCCTTTTTGAAGTCGGTTAAAAATACTACAGAACTCAATCAATAAGCCAGTTGGTATTTAACATCAGATTATTTAAGACATCGAAATTTTGTAACCATTGGCGGGAGTTCTTCAATGAAGAATCTGGTATATTCGGAGAGGCATTACGACTCATACATTATTTTGTAATGATAAGGTTCATTTCAATAGGTCCTAATCTACGTTAGAGGGATTTTAAAATGATTCCAACCACTTTACTATTACTGCGAAATATAAGTGGTATTCCCTCAAATACCTGCCCGCGCTCTCCTGTACGCTTGATATATAGAAGATAACAGGAACCGAAGACAAGATTATCAATGCTTGTACTTAAATAATTAAAAAATAACTCTTATAGGAAAAACTTTGCATTACGTATAAAACTTATCACATACTTCAATTTCCCTATTTTTTTTCTAGGTGCGCCGTCAGTGTTGCAAGATAGCTGAAGACGTGGGAATAGACAACATGGTGTTTCTTTTTTGGTCTAGAGGTAAGATTTTTATTTTTCTTTCTAGATTTTTTAATTTGTGGACATACAAACAGTAGTTAGATTATTGAATAAGAGTATATATGGTCCCCGTAAGGTATACTGACCTGACAGGGTCTCGAGATAGGAAAGCCTTGCTGATTTTCGCGGCGGTACTACCCGGTCACAGAAGACCAACCTAAAAGTGTTTTGTCGGTGAGTGCGAGACCCGAGGCCCTATGATGCAGAAGCATCTCAATAGGCTGCCATCACAATATATAAGTATGGTGACCACTACTCTTGGAATTTGCTTGTGCTTTCCATGAGGTAAAGAAGAGACAAATTGGTAGGTTCATACTTATAAAAGGGTCTAGATAAAAGCACCAGGAACCGACAACCGTATATCAAAGGCATGTTATAAAGGTATAAAGTGCTAATGGTTACATTTATCATAGATTTAAATAAATATCTTAAGCAGCTAGAAGTCTATAGTCATGTGAATTATCAGTCGTCATGTTGAGAAAAAGACCCTGGCCTAGATCAGAAAAGCGATTCGGCGTTGCCAAATACCTGCAAATTTCTGCAAATTTATACCCAGCTAAAAGAGAGAAAAGATGTAGTCTTTTATTTTAGTAGTAAATAGAAAAATGATCATTAAAATGGCTTAAAAATTAAAAAAAATCCAGTATCTTCCCTTACTAACTGAGATCTAAGACTTTAGCTATAGGAAGTATATAAAACATAATAGTGTAGTCCGAAGTAATCTTTGCACTTCAGGTGTCCCATTGACTCACTGAGCATCTAGAGCTGGCACGAGATACTTCCTACACTCACCTGTATGCGCAATATTAGTCTGTTTCATCACCTCTATATAAATATAACATTATAAATAGATACATTACATTTTGGACATCGTGCGTACGTAGTAAAAATATCTAAATTCATAATTTTAGTTCGTAAAATATTTTGTAGTGAAACTCAGAGGGTTAAGAATAGATTTAAAAAAAAAGTATTAATAAAGTTCTCCTCTTAACCAATTTCGGACACGGTAGCCAATCTCAACGGAGACCAGCCAATTACGCAGGAGATATTATAGTTCACAAGTGTCTGCGTAAACACAGGTGCACTATCTGTTCCCTTACTCTCATAATTCGATGGGACGGTTATCCAAAACGACCAGGGAGAGAGATCAGGTTCAGAACTGACGGCTTTACAAGCTCTTCGATGCATGGGGTTACGACCCCAACTTCCAAACTCAAAGTTGTTATTAAGCATTCCTATAATATCAGAAAAACTGAATAACGCTTTTTGGCCCGAGACGGGATCTTCTAAGTCGGGCCAAACGGTGCTGTTAGTATCTGGATGGGTGACCGCTGGGGGCATAATACCATGAGCGTCTCTGCGATTGACTCCGTGGTCACGTTAATCAATCGGTCTCGGTTGTTTTCACAGGATAAACAGTCGTGAAGCTTAGTTGGAGGCCTTTGGGCGGCTTAAAAGCATCCAACGACAACGTTGTCTTGCCAGTCCCCAACCCGCACTTGGCTAGCCTGGGAACGTATCGCCTCTCCAGAGAGGAGACCTAAGCACAGCAGTGGAACATATATTAGTATTCTAATTTTTTCCACTAGGACCCACCATCTAAATCTACCCGTGGATTGAACAGCATTTTAAATTTTATTGTGATCCACATTTGGTTTGGGAAAGTATCATAGGAACTATCCTGAGATACTTTTAGTTCTATTGTATGCTCCACTAGTGAAGACAAGATTTTTTCTTTACTCTCTTTTCTTTAAAAAAAACTATGAATATTGTTCAATATTTTTTCGAGTAAATAAATTTTATAATTTACTCTTCTAACACAAACAGTTGTTCATCTTGTACTGTCAATTTAGCATTATCATAATATTAACCCATAATAAAGTATTTAAATAAAACTGTTACCATCTCAATACTAAAAAAGACACTAAAAAAATATCAAATTTGTTCATCAACTGCTATTAAATGTAGCAACAAAATACTTACCGTCAATCTCAATAAAGTGATTCTTTGAACATAATTTTAAACAAATATTTTTACAAATCAACGATTGTGTCTCGATTACTGAAATTACTGCTTCGTACCTCGACAGCTGTTTCTGGGGCAAAGCCAAACGATAATCCATTGACATGACATTGGCCTTCGCCGTGTTGACGGTTCATTGGAGTTAAATGGAGTACGGAAGCATGTCGGCGATAAAATAGATCAGTTTACTAGATAAATGTGTAGTAATAAAAGTTTTATCGTAATTTTATAAAAGAAATAATAAGAAAGTGTATATTCTAGATAAGTTATAGGTGGAAATTAATAATAATAAATAAAGAAAAATTTCGGACTTCTGACACATAACACCATCTAGTTCCAAACTAAGCAAACTTATACTATGAAAGCTAGATTGACTGAAAAAATATTTATATACTTAATATACATAGAAAACACCCAAACTTCGAAACAAATATTTGCAGAACATACAAACATTTGATCACTTCAAGCAAAGCAACCGCATACGCTACCACTGTGCCACCGAGGCAGACATGAAAAGAAATGTTTTGAACAGTTTCAAAACCATTCAAAGTTTTAAATGGAATTTCTTCAAGTCCGTGCTCATGTCATGTTCTTACTTTTCAACTTGATTTATAATGTGATTAGTATCTACATTAGATTGTAAATAGTAATTTTGCAGAAAATAATTGAGGTCTAAGTTTAAATCAGTTCAATGTTTAGTATAAAGACTATAGTCACATTCATCACTCGTAAATATACCTACATATATATGTTTTAACTATAACTTGTAAAAAACACAAAAAATAAGTTTTTTTTATATATTACTAGCTTTTAATTTTTACTCGACTACAGCGAAATTAAGGGCAATATACAATGAATATATGTTTGGCAGTCCATGTATATTTGTATATTCTAACGTAACATCTAATCTACTGAATAGATTTTAATGAATGAGAGGTCAATATATTTATATTAATGGTTCAGGTGATATAGACTTTATAAATTGTATCAAAAATTTTAAAGTAGTTGGGATATAGTTTTTGAAACTTTTGTTATCACCAATATACTATAATTATAATTATTATTTCACGTTAATTATCTTTCGTTCGTTGTCCAAAGTCTGTTATTTCTAAAGTGTAGCTCACCCACTGTAAATATTCGTAAGTCTTTAAAAGGTGTGATTAAATGCCTATTAAATTCTAATTCCAAACCTATTTTTAATCAAACCAAACGCATTTGTATATAAGTCCTAAAGTAAAACAAAAACAAGTAGCAAATATACAAGTCTCTTAATAAAATCCGCAATTTCTTTACCCAAACTTTCTAAAGCACTCTTCGGCAGCATTTAATAAAAACTTTCTTTACCAAGTGTTAAGTCCACTTTCTCGGGATACAAAAAAAAAACGTAACATTGCTCCCCAAGCCAAAGGCCTCAGTCAGGAGACGAATTAAGTGAAACGTATCGCACATTGAGTTACCATGCCGCCTTTGAGCGTTTAACTTACAACTAAGTTTCTGCGAGGTAATTGTATTATTGTCTATGTGAAGGGTCACCATGATGTTGGCTACTATAAATAAGGGCATTTATTATTAAATCTGCTTGAAGGTACAGTAGGTTAATCAGATTAGTGTTTTTGAAATCCGGTTTTAATTTAAAAATAGTGATGATAGGAAGAACTTATCTCAACTCAAAATGCATATATAGTGTATATTTTTAAATACAGATAGAATATATGCATTTGTTTATAAATGTGTTGTATCAACCTCGCTATCATTACAAGTCTGATCTAATGCGATAGAGAGTCTCATACTTGTATTATTACATCTATTGCTTTTTAAGTGCACAAAGAAACACATACAGTATTGAAATAAGAACTAAATAAAAATAACAATCCATTTTAAAATTAAAACAAATTATTGCGTTTTAGGTCTTGTATTTACAAGACACTTTGAGAATATAGTCAATTGACACGAAAAAATATTTAGTTATTTGTGAACTTCGATAATTACAAGAATCGATATAAACTACAGCTACACATGTCATACCTAGCTTAGCATTCACGGTCACTAAACGTCGGTTTAGTTCATACCTTTTTTACGAGTATTTCCTTTATTTAATTTTGATTCCTTGAAAAACTTAAAAATATTAAGTTTTCAAGTCTGAATTCCCGTAACCAATATCCCGCACACATGAAATTGAGACGCGGGCACTTACCGTTGAAGTGGTCAACTAATTTGGACCAAATTGAAAGTTCTTTGAAAAACTGTCCATTTTAGAATAGACTACAATAGACTAACTCATTTCACAGAAAACGCTCCGTGTATAAATCCAACCTTAAATTCGCAAGCAACTTTAACCTTCCTGATAAATAAAAGAACAAAAAGGAATTATTGTGAAATAAATATAACTACATAAATTTACATTAAATATTACATAACACGTCATGAACAATTGTCCCTACTAAATCACGGGCATCCTACACCCACGAACGTGAAAGCAATAGTTACCCACTTGGTTCGTATTTCACATCATATATGGTTCACTTCTCCTTAACAGGTTCCTTACGACTGTACGAACTCAAGTGGTGGTATTATACAAATTTTGTTTCCCAGCTCGGCTAACAATATTTTTGCTAGTCTACTAAAACGGGAATCGAGGGAGTGTTTTACTTTTTGTGATTTTTACACCATACTGAACGAAATCACGCTGTATAGCTTGTGGTTAAACTTCTGAAGTGTTTTTCTTGGTTTGTTTAACGTCATCATGTTTTGACTATTGCAGACGTTGAATAGAAGATTTAGCTATGTACATCTGTATTTATTTTATACTACACAAAGTTCATACTAGCATTGTATTTGAAGCCACGCCTCACAGAAAACCAGTGTGAGACAGCGCATACACTGTGTTTCACCGAATTGGCGAAGATAACGGAGGTCCATACCCAACCCCTCCCCCCATCCCCCAAAGACCGGCAACACACTTGCGAGTGTCCATGGGCGGCGGTAATCATTTACTATCAGGCGATATGTATGCTGGTTTGCCCCCTATTTCATAAAAAGCAGTGTAATTTGGCGAAGCCAAAATGAAGGGCAATAGTTTTTACAGTTTTTGTATGATCTACCAGAGCGCCTTTATTACTGCACCAATTATAATGAGTGAGGTTAAATTTTATTAAATAATAATAATAAGTTTTATAAAATATTAAACTCCTTCACTTAATTTTAATTAACTCAGTTTTGCTTCTGACTATTTTATTCTTGAGGTTTGAAACATATGTGTATTATCACTGACAGCTTAATTTATAAACGTTTTTAACTTTAAGTAATTCGTTAACGTTATTTTCAATTTAAAATTTACTACCATAAAGTTGAAAATAACATAGATGCTTTGCCTAAAGTGAAAAAGTCTGTAACAAAATTACTTGTCCGATAGATTTGTCTTCTTGTAGATTTAAATCAAGACACAATATCGTACTTACCACATAATAATTCATTAGTTTACGATATATATATATATATATATATATATAGATATATATAGATATATATATATATATATATATATATGCTTTCATTTTGAAAAATAGAAAACGTTTTTACTATTTATTCGAAAGTGAATTGTGTAAATTGAAATGTATGTAAAGAAAAATATAATTATCTTTTAATTTAATTTCCCCACGCAACAAACTTTGACTGCCTCGGTGGCGCGAGTGGTAGCGTAAGCGACTGCTGTGCTTGAGGTCTCGGGTTCGATTCCCGGGTCGGTCCAAATGTTTGTATGATCTGCAAATATTTGTTTCGAAGTTTGGGTGTTTTCTATGTATAATATGTATGTATTTACAAAAAAAAAAGTATATATGTATTTATATCAGTTGTCTAGTACCCATAACACAAGCTCTGCTTAGCTTGGGACTAGATGGCGTTGTGTGTTAAATTGTCCGAAATATTTATTATTATTATTATTCACTTTATTCCATTTGTATATACATATAAATTACATTTTTAAATATACATATAAAACAAATACATTTAAAAATATAAAAAATAGTAGACCACCGACTTCGGGTACAGGGACCAAGAAACCGGTGGTTAGGGCTCCAAAGACAGGAACCTCCTCACTATACGTGCCGTGTCAAGAAGGACTGCCTTCTGTATCAGACCCCTGATCCAGCCCCCTAACGTGAGCCTCTTAAGATGTTGGTCGAGGCTCTTGGCTATCAATCCGTGAGCTGATACGACTATCGGAACAATGATCACCGAATCCACATTCCACATATCGACAATCTCGTGAGATAAATCCAAATATTTTATTTGTTTTTCTTTTTCGACTTTCATGAGATTCTCGTCATGAGGAACGGCGATATCGACAATCATTGCGCGGCGCTCTAATCGATCTATCACCACAATATCAGGCTTATTGGCTACAATAGTCCTGTCTGTAATAATAGATCGATCCCAATATAACGTAGCACGACCATTCTCGAGAACTGGATCGGGCACATACCTGTAGTATGGTACCTCTGAAATCACAAGATTGTATTTAAGGGCAAGTTGCTGATGTACGATCCTTGCTACTTGGTTGTGCCTATGCAAATACTCGCCGTTAGCAAGACGAGAACAACCAGAAATAATATGCCTGATAGATTCTCCAGGACGGTGACATGCCCGACAAATGTCGACCGTACCATCCTTCAGGATATACTTCCGATAGTTATTCGTCATGATAACTTCGTCCATAATCGCACAGACAAAACCTTCGGTTTCTCCGAAGAGATCACTATACCGTAGCCAGGACGTAGATGCTTTGAAATCTATATCAGGCCCATTTAGAGCCCAATAGAATCGACCATGGAGTACTTTGCCCTTCCATACTTCCCTGCGATCATTAGTACTAAGTACTACAGGCTTGCGCCAATTCTTATTATTATTGTTATAAACCTCACT
Source organism: Spilarctia lutea (assembly GCA_916048165.1). Classification (NCBI taxonomy): domain Eukaryota; kingdom Metazoa; phylum Arthropoda; class Insecta; order Lepidoptera; family Erebidae; genus Spilarctia; species Spilarctia lutea. The sequence continues at coordinate 18,214,946 of OU696480.1, read as the reverse complement.
GAGCCTGACATTTTGACACATGAATTGTGCAATCTGTGGTAAAAGTTATAACCTATAAATAATCATCTTTTGGTAGTACATAGTAAATGAAAATACCAAGGATATTTTAAATTGTGATTTAGGACATGACATTGTGATCAATTACATTAAATGTCGTTTCTTTTCTTATATATATATAAGATCAGGAGTTCTTCTTAAAGCACAACACAATGTGATTCGTCTAAAACAGAGAATCGACAATTAAATGTTCATGCCTTACTCTTTTTACTACAAAACTTTAATCGTCTTTTGCACAATAAATCTAAGCAAATTCTCAATTATAACTTGAACATAACAAACATAAATATTAAAGAATCTCCATCTTACTTATCGCTGTACTAATGCAAACTCAAATTTAATGTCAATGTCACTGTCAACGTCACAAAGCTTACATATATGTAAGGTTTTGTTACCAAACATTTCTATTTCATGTAAAACATAGTACTTGTTAAAATAAACAAAAGAAAATCTTTTCTTTCAGAGAAATTCAATTGTGTTTGATTAACTGTGTCGCCCAAGTCACAGAAATATAAAAAAGTACTTTACATGTATTTAAAAACTTAATGTAGTTTATTTGTTCAAGCTTTGGATTCACTCATATTAGTTTGCTAGGACGTTGCTGCAAAACCACAAACCACGGGCCAAGTCCAACCCTGCCAATGTTTAAAGTAAAGTATGCGGGGTTGTGTTTCATGCCAGTTTTCAATGGGAATAATGAACTTCGTAATTCCTGGCACGGGCTGCTGCGATCCAAATACGAACATCGTCTGATTGTGGATGTGGTATATGTTTAGCTTGATTTCCTGTTTTATATTGTAAATAGAAGTTGAAAAACACTTTAAGATCGAGGAAATAAAACTGGAAGAATAAAGAATTGATTATGCGATATTAGAAATTTTACAGTTAGGAGACATTACAAGCTCGTGGCTAATCTTTGATTCAAAACTACTAGTACAAGGGGAAGGAACGGAAGGGGAGGTTTTATTTTCTCTGAGACCGTTTACTGCGATAGAACTCCTTCTTCCAGCTTTATCTCGGAACGGTATTAAGATACCCTTAATGAATAATCACAAAACAAGGGAAATTCTCACTCTAGTAAATCAATTAAAAATATTAGGGATAGGGAATCTGTGGTAAAAGTTATGTAAACAGCAAAAATGTATGCCTATGGACTTTTTTATATCTACAGATTATGTCCACAGTTTGGAAATGGTTCGAGGAAAACTGTCGTAACTGTGTAAAAATTTATATTACGTTATTTAATTGTAATTATTTTATATTTTTGGACTGCGGTTTTACCTCCGTGTATGTCACTCCGTGTTATTCCATACCAGCCAGCAACTTTGGCTATATAGCTTTCATTGCTACATGCTTCGCTTCATAGTTTTCCACAGATAAAAGTTTTGTAAAATAGTTTCAGTAATTTTATATAGAATTTTCAAAATATCCATTCAAAAGGACTCAGAAACAACAAACTTTCTCCTTCGTTTATTCTTAAGTCGTATTCCTAAATTGCATTATTTAGTTAAGACCAAACGCTCTAATGTTATTATTTTAACAAAAGTTGAAGACGCTACAAACAGCCTCTGCGCTATTCATAGGATATCAATAAAATTACCAAACCAACTGTAAGTGAATAAAAACAGAAGAGCATTCCACAAATGGAATATAAATTAAGCTTCGAGTCTTGTTTATGAAATTATGGAATGGAGTGGTTGCGTTCTGTTTCGTATCATTTTTGTTTGTTTACTTTCTAAGATAAGACGAATATAATGGATACAAGTTAAAAGATAATTTTTAATGTTTCTGTTAAATTATTGCCAAAAGATTGACGCTAATCATGTCTTCAATTACAGTGCGGACTACGTTCGAAATCGGGTCTTTTAAGTACCTGCAGACTTAAATTATATTTTCCAATCAGAAATAACTGGTGGTATTCTTTATCAATACGGTCTCTCTTGCCATCTATTCGTTTCTATTTTTCCTTTAACTCTGTGGCGACTTCCACATACACCACAACAACGACACACTATAGCGCCATCTAGCACAGACACACTGAACTACGCAGCAACGTACAACACGAATAAACTACCAATCCTGAATCACGCAGTAGAAGTTCTCGCGCCGATTATCATATGTACAACATCAACTGTTGGGCAGTGGCCCGCCACGCATGATTACTTCGCCTGGTCGGAGGATCCTCCCTTTGTGTTGGTGGAACATGATACCCGTTCCCCCACAACTCCAACCTATATATGGTCTCATTCTTAAAAGTAGTTAGTGTCAAATCGCGTTCTTTAGTTGGAAAGCACTTGACGTCTCCAAATCAAATAGGAAACTGTTTCGCTACTTCTGTAATTTTACAGTTTTACCAATTACAAGTCTACAAAGTTATAGTGATGATAGTATTCCTGGCCGATTTCGGCCACGACGGCCAGTCTCAACGTAGACTAATAAACTACGCAGGAGATATTATAGTGAACAAATGTGTGCGCAAACACAGTTGCACTCTCTGTTCCCTTTTTTTTCTCCCTTGCGGAAATCCCCTCTGGTACCACCTCCTGGTGGCTAATCGGACACAAACCGACTAAAATCGCACGCCATCTCGGGTACTACGAGCCGGGGAACCAGGTACACCCAGAAAGGAAAACCCTGGAACCCGACGTACCTCGGGGCATCCACGGTTTGTAAATGGCCCCCTCCTGTGTGGAAACCTCGGTGTTTCAGTTGCTATCCCCTAAATGTAGGGCGCGAGAGCTGTGGAGTAAACACGCCCCCCACACTCTCTGTTCCCTCACTCTTAGAATCCGGTGGGACGGCTGTCTGTGAAATGAACTAGGTATATAACATACGTATTTTTGTGACTAGAAAGGTTTTCTCAACACAAGATTTTTTGATGTGCAATTTAAGGTGGCAATGTTGACAGTAAAATGTTTAATCTCCGTTACCGACATTCATTATAGCTAGTCTATAAAATATATTAAATAAGAAATTTAAAACACGAGAAAAATGTATTACAAAGTCAATATTGAATTCTTAAATATGTAAAACCGAGCTACAGGCCAGTTAAAAACTCAATGCGAAATGAAAGTCTACCACTGTAATAACGAGTAATTAATAATTAATGTTGACTTGTGGCGTTTTTTACGATGAATTTAGACGTGAATCTTTGTTATTTTAGGGTTCCATTAAATTTGTTGAAGCTCTTTAAATGTAGTAATTATACCTAAGTGTCTTATAATTTGGTTACCTACTGGAACTACACATTGCATTTAATTATATTCTTTGCCTGAAAAAAGGAGAGACATACAGAGGCAAGTTAGAGTTTATGGAGTTTTTCACATATGCCTACTATCATCTACTTACCTACGAGAAATAAAAAGCTCTTTTTCAAAGCATTTAATGTGTTACTCGTTTACGTAATATCTCTTTTCTCAAACGTTGTGTGGTGTGAACACGAAAGACGTACAGATGTTCGTGGAGGGACAACGCGTCGCTGCGCTAATAACGCTACTTTGAGAATATAGTTTCATGGTGGCGGGAGCACTAAATTTTTACTTTTTAAAGATAGATTTTTTGTGGTAGGTATATCTCAGTAGATAAATTTATAATTATATATACAGTAATAAATGCAGTACTAACGTATGTTTTTTGGTTCTTTATACAACCTACTTAGTATAACTATGCATACTTTACAAAACTAATAAACACTTTAGACCTATTGGTTAAAAATAAAAGTAAGTTTATTCTTTACTGAATTTGAAATTACCAGGAATAGATAGGAATTATAAATATATTTAAAAATTATAATTAGAAAAAAGGTTTTAGTGGTCTCGCTGTCTTTGAGAACACAGTAAGGAAACTGAACGTTTTTAACGAGCAAGACGTTCGTCACTTCACACAATGTCTCTCTAGAAACTATGAACTATAAAACTATAGCTAACTATGTTATTCTAATACGGAACTAAAACAACTATTTCTGTGTATCTTAAAATATCAACAACACTGTTTTAACTATAGGTAATAGTTTATTGGTAAAGATGTGTTATGCAATATTCGTGAATAATCAATATTCCAACCACTTTAATCGTTTTAATAAAAGAAGAATATTACAATTATATTAAACTGACTGCCTCAGTGGCACGGCAGTAGCGTATGCGGCTGCTATGCTTGAGGTGTGTGTTGGTTTGATCTACAAATATTAGTTACAGAATTTGTGTGTATAATATGTATCTATTTATATCGATTGTTTACTACTCATAATACAAGTTCTGATTAGTTTGGAATGAGATGGCGTTGTGTGTGAGATGTCCGAAATATTATTATTATCCAGATTTAGCAGTTATTACAACCAATTGTATTTTTTTGATGAGGTGGATAATCTCTTCAAATCTCCGGCTTCTCGGGTACTGAGGAGCCAGGTATGAGGTTATTCCACTAAATACCACCCCGGCGGCGGCCGGTTTCTGGCGACTTGCTCTGAGAAGGACCCAGACCATGTTATTTCAGATCTCCAACAACCTATTGTATTCTAATACAAAAGGAAAGCTCAGTTAATACATAGATAATATCATCAAAGAAGACATATTATCTCTATAATCAATAGAATAGAGATGCGAAACGGAGAATGTGACTCTTATCGATAATAAAGTTAGTCCTAGCAAACAAGCATTGTCAATCAACTGATAGTGGAACCGATAGACGTGTATACATGCTTCATTATTTGATCGCGTTAGATGTACTGTCATCGACAACAGTCTTAGAATTAGATGTAGCTAAATTATCATCAACTATTTAACGACAGCGTCAGTTAAATGAGCCTGAAACTTATTACAATATATAGTTTCAGGGCAAGGTCACCTATTGGTTGGCAAGCACAGACGCCTATGAACATCTGCAATACAAGAGTCATAAGTATCTTTGCATCTGAGCCTTTAAATCCATTCTCTTAAAACCATAGGAAGGGGGAAGGATATTTTGGAAAATGTAACTTTACTTACTCTCAGTGAACTCTGTGAAAAACTACAATAGAATTGCTCTTTTTAATTGTGCATCATATTTATGATAGGCATAAATATGAAGCACAATTTGTTATTTTGACATATGCATGTCAAAATGCCTCAAAACATACTCAAACAGTAACAAAAGAAGAGATATGCATACCCAGCCTGCTAACTGACTGTCTGAAGCCACCGAAAACCAAATCTACTATCAAATAGTCCAGTAAGGAGACAGATAGTAGTAATCTAGAAAGTAAATAAATAAAAAAATTATGTCGAGGATGAAAACCTAATATCAGTTTGTAACCACCAACGTATTACAATCCACTTCTAGACTTAAGGCTCTGGCGTTAGTTAGATGTACTATATTTTTAGAACTACTGAACAGCAAATTACACAATAGTTTTAACATTTTTGTGTGTAACTGTACAATGGGAACGTAAACTACAACAAATCAATATTCAATGAATGTCATACCCCTTTCACAATCAGTGCCAATTCTGTCCAAGTCTATTGTACAATAACGTACATCGTAGTGTTTACAATCGAACATGTCATGCCTGAACACAACACATAAATTTTTTAATAACTTTTTTATCAATGATTCATAATTCATCATCCATTAATCATGAACATATATTTTTTTTAACCTGTTAGAAAGTAAGCTTTAACTCGGTTATTAATAAATGCAGGTAGTAGAGCTACGCTGATTTTTTAACACGAACGGGCCGGCTCGACCGGGGCTTTACTATTCTCGTAAGATCAACGTAAAATACCAGCGTTCGTGTTGTCGTGTTGCGTTGGTAAGTGCGAGACCGGAGGCCCAATGATGCAGAAGGATCACTAGACCGCCATAATGTGGGTCACCATGCTGCGTTGTTGCATTGTCTGCATTCGCAATGATTATTAACTACCACTCTTGGATTCTGATAATGCTTTTCAGCAGGCAGAGTAGAGTCATTTTAGCACGGCCATACATAAAAAAGAAGAAGATCAAGAAATTCAATTTATAAATAAATACACTACATTCAAGATTCTTGAAATTGTAAATCTATAAACCAAATATTTTAACAGTTTAAAACTCCATTTTATTTTTGAATAACCTGGCTTCCAAGGAGGAAGAATTTTATTATAAGAAGAGAAAAGCATGTGTTATATGTATTGCACTTGTATGTATTTACTATCTCATAAGTGCACCTACCTCACCATTTCTCTGCATCTCTCAATCGGTCTACTGGCTGAAAATGCCTTTAGGAAAAGCTATTAAGTCTACCGACGCATGTATTTGTGCATAAAGTTCGAAAATAAAAATTACCGTGTGAGAGCCACGCTTCGGCATGCAAGGGCCGGCTCGACCGGAGTGATACTACGGCCTCACAGAAAACCGGTGTGAAACAGCGCCTGCGCTGTGTTTCACCGAGAGAGTGACGATACCGGAGGCCCATATCCCAACCCTTCCCCCATCCCTCAAAGGCCGGCAACGCGCCTGTGATGCCCCCGTTGTTGCGGGTACAGGCAGCGGTAATCGCTTACAATCAGGCGATAAGTCTGCTCGTTTGCCACATACTCCATAAAAAAAAACCGATTATTAGAAGTCAACACGATAATGACGTAGGTTCACAAAAAAATGTGATTATTTTAATATAGATTCTGTAGATTAAAGTATTCAAAAATTTACAGAAAGAACTTTAATTTAAATACTTATTATGTTATGTAATGTAAATGTACGATTAGATGAAATTATTTTACGCTTTGTACAAAAGAAATGGTTAAGCCATGGTTTATATTTCAAAAGGTAGTGTAAAGAGGTTCTGTCAGAGCAATATTTTTCACCCTTAATAAGAACAGTACAGCAATGTAGTTATTTTTAATTTTTTTTATGTTTTCAGTCTTCTACTTTCATCTCAAAGGGTTGTCTCATGATTGAAAATGTAGACTTCAAAATTGTAAAATAATACGTAAAGACGTTTATTTATGAATATTATATTTTTTATCATATAAGAAACAAACGCTTTGTGCATTCAACTGATTATAGGTGATTACTGCAGCTTATAAAACCCTGCAGTTCAAGAGGCATAAGTTGATTGCCATTCTACCATTTTTTTATATGATCCATCCTAAGTGTTACTTATAAAACATTGTTTTCTCAGAAATCTTTATTATGAGGAATAAAGATTCTGTAAACCTAAAGTGACGAGCATGAGCAGAATCCAAGAGTGGTGGGCATCATACTCACTGCGACTGCATACAATTCAGCATGGTGACCCACTCTATGGTGGCTTATTGAGATGTTCCTGCATCATTGGGCATCCAGTCTCATTACTCGTTAACAAAATAAGATAGTATGAATGCTTTCATCTTAGGTTGGTCTTTTATGAGAGCGTAGGATCAGTCCACAATTTATCATTATAATCGTAATTGTGAATATTGCTGACACTGATAGAATACAGAATCATTATGTCTTATACCATTACCATACGAAATTACCATATGAAATCACTGATTGTATCACTGTTTTACGAAATAAATAAAAATATGTTTTTCAAACACAATAAAATAAAATAAATGTTTTTAAAGGATATTTCCGAACGGTGGCACCATGAGGGGATCTGCTCACGGTAAATTTTAGATATTTCTGAAACGTTATAATGTTGGTGACAGGCTTTTTAATTTTGGCAGTCGCTTACATTTTTGTAATATTTTTTTTGTGATTTTTTCTTGGCACCGACTTCAAACAAATTTAAGATGACCCTAGCACACATTATTACTACTTTATTAAATTAATGGAATAGATATGGACAAGAATTTACATTTACATTTACACATTTAAGCCACTCAAATTGATACCAGCTCATTTTACGCTTTTTAGTTTCTATACTAGGAGTTTACGTGGATGCTTTAAGAAGTCGTTTTACAAAAGTTTTTATACTACTAATAATAAATGGTGTGAGCGTAACAAAACGGCCACATAGATATATTTATCCAGGTCCTTAATTTTTCCTACTCCGCCTTAAAAAGTCCAATGTTTCTCACTTATTTTTCCCAACTTAAGCTCAATGGTGTGTGACATTTTCCGTTTGAAAAGTGCTCTGGGAAAATTTCATGTCGGAGGATAATAATATAATCTCTTTCGTGCCACCGTCCGAAGGTTTTATCTCGTATATAAAACGGCGTAAACCCAAAATAATGCCGAGACCTTTCTTCGTTTAAAAACATACGTACATGTGAGTTGGTATAGACAAGAAAATTGTGTCAAGGAAGCTGATGATGAAAAAAAATGTGTATGTTAAAACATACACATTTTTTTTTTACTAAAGTGTACATTACACTAAAATTTATAAAAAATAATATTTCTTTTTTTATAGCAATTTTAAAACTATCAAGCAGTTTGACTGCAACTTTGGCCTAGCTAATTGATGAAGCGGTAGCCACGCCGTTCCCTACTTCGCCAAGAGTTGTTGGTTCAAATCTTACATGGAATAACACTTTGTGTGATCCAAAAATTGTTGTTCTAAGTCAGGGTGTTCTTTGTGTCCGTTTCATTTTTGTTTGTAAAGTTCCCCGCGACACAGGAATTATTCCTAATGCGGGAGTTATCTTTTATTAAAAAAAGATAAAAAATAAAGTTTATACTGCAACGCGTGCCTAAGAAAAATCAACAAAATAATGCCTAGGTGAATGTTAGGTGAAACTTAAAACTGTAGATTTTTGGCATATAAAATACCAATTTTCTGAACTGCATGAATTTGAGTCAATTGGTGTTCTTCAATGGTATAGTTTATAATTCGATTACCTCACATGTTATGCACGTTTATGTATAATGAAAAGTGTAGAAGACACGTTCCTAGTATTTATAAATGGGTACGACATTAATTTTTAACCGTGGGAGTGATACCACGGCCTCACAGAAAACCGGTGTGATATAGCGCTTGCCCTGTATTTCACCGAGTAAGTCCCATACCCCATCTCCTCGCCCCATTCCCCTCCCCATCCCCTAAAGGCCGACAATACACTTCGCTTACCATCAGGCGATACGTCTGCTCGTTCGTCCCTTACTCCATTAAAAAAAGAACACGATTCCAACTTTTAGTCTATTTATTTGTACACAATGTTCCAATTGGAAACGTTTGTATCCATGAATTGTATTTTATTTCCAAGTGGTTGTGAAGCTACCAAATCAGCGTATTGCGTAAATTGTGTGAGTAGCACAAAGATTTCTTGAGATATAAATATTCCCACAGGATCTTGGTGTTATCTATTCTCACAAGTCCATTCACGTTGAAAATCAGAATTATTTTGAATTTCAAGTCTTATATTTTACAGATATTACATAATAGATATAAAACTAATGTGTTTTGTTATCAAATACTCGGTGCTACCTATCTACTTCTAATACCTGAACACGGCAAAACTGATTTATTCTATTTATCAATACCTGAATTTTGGCACACTAAAAATATGCTATGCAGGGTTTTAGTATTTGTGCTATTTTCGTCTATTGAAATGGTAAATTACCAATGGTATACAGACAGAGAGTATATAATACATTTATAATATTTAATATTCTGAGACGTATGACATTTATGTATGTAAGTATGATATTTATTATAATATTCGTAGTATTTTGGATATCTGACACACTACTCCATCTAGTTCCAAACTAAGTAGATCTTGAACTATGGGTACTAGACTACTGACATGTATGTATATATGTTAGAATTCATTTATTCCTTTTTTGTAAATACATATATATAGAGAGAAACTTAAGTGACTATTTTTAGTTTTTTTATAGAACATACGAGTATGTATGCATGTATGCTATGTATGTAGTCTTTCACTTCTGTGGGTTTGCTTGCTTGCTATACATTATTTGTAATTATTGACAAATAAAAAGAAATCACAGAAACTGACAAGAAACAGACAAACAGTTTATTGAGATTTTACTGTTAATAAAGAATATTAAACAATTTAATTCAATGTGTTTCCAAACACCATGAATTAAAAAAATAGGGGAGGCAATGTCAAGCAGTGGACTGCAATATCCTGATGAGGAGAAATATGTAATAAAAAAAATTGCTGTCGTTCTTAAATGTTATTGAAATTGATGGTTTTTGATGAACTGAGAAAGTAATATATGTAATGTATAGAGGTCTGAATTGTATTAGGACATTATACAGTTTCATTAATATAAAACTGTTTCTCAGCAAATAATTGGAAAGGCCTACATTCCAATTGAGTACGCTGTCCTAAATTTTATAGTATTTGAAAAGGATGAACTATATTTACTACAAAGTCTAGGTAGGCTAAGTTGAAAACTTAATATTAATTGATTCAAAACGTAGGTACATTATAAATGTCAAAGAGTGAGAGTTGGAGTAGAGTAAATACGGGTATATCTCGCTCACCAGACTTGAAGATTACCGTCCGAGTTGCTTAAATTTTTACGCTAGGGTTGGCACTTTACAAGTAAAATGAAACCTAAAATTTAGTATGTCGTACATTGCTTTAAATGTTAAAAATATTTATAAATTTATTAGTTATATGGATGAACGTGTCATGTCCCTCCAACACGAAGGGAGCATCCTCCTACCAGGCGAGGTGATCATGCCTGGCGGGCCACTGCCTAACAGTTGATGTTGGGATGTTGTACTTATGATAATAGGCGCAAGAACTTCTATTGCGCGATTCAGGGTTGGCAATTTCTGCGTATGGTAGGTTACTCCGTAGTTTAGTGTAACTTCGGTAGATGGCGTTGTAGTATGTTATGTCGTATGTGAAGTTACCGCTTTTTGCATAATATGTTCGTGTTTATTTTAATATCAAAGAACTCTTGTATTTATTTTTAAACTGACGTTGACAACTAAGCATTCAGTGTATTTTCCAGCTCATTTCACATCACGTTGATATTAAAATTAATTTCTTCATTATTTAAAACTGTGCCTTGCCAGCCCTAGTGCCGTTGAATTTATTTACAATTTTCCTTATGAAATACTTTGAAGTGTTTCAAGAAAATTTATGGCAGGACTTTCTCAAGCAATTTCTAAAACCCGGTGGAGTTTGAACTCGTCGCGTTCACTTCTGGACGAATTTTGATACGATCTCCGGCGATATTTAAACTCTTCAATTGGCTATTCCACGATGAAACGGCGTACGGATATTTTGAATACAAGCTTATGAACTTTTTTATTGTTGGTTTATTTGAGGATGAAAAAATTATACACGTTTTACGATAAACAGAATAAATTATGTAACATTTTGTTGGGTTTTATTGATTTAAACTACCGTGGTATTGTCAACGGGATATTTGATGTGTAGGTATTATTTGGGAATTAGTTCCTGATATTTCAGTTATGTTGTAGATGCTTTCAAATGTGCTGTATGAAATTAATAGGAGTTAGCTTTTAAGTATTATTTTCTTTGGATAAAATATTAAAAGTTGCGATATTAGTAAATATTAATATAAAGCGATAAGACCGCCTAATGTGATACCTGATGTTGGTGTCCGTATCTCTGTTCAAATGTTTACTGTAGTGGTGTGCATTAAAGTTTATAAATAAATAAAACTTCTTAATCTAATACTAATTAAGACTCTTCTCGGCCACTCCTTCTCTGTTTAAGCTGTTTTGTTGCACAAACACTAACTGCATTTAAGAGACTGGTAAAGGAGTACAACCTGGGAAACACCAATGTCCCTTAACCAAGTTTTCTTTCTCTTTTTATTTAGTCAATTAGGTCACAATATGTCACTTAGTATCTAATCTATTTTGTATATTTAACTCACACCTTATTTTTATTTCTTTGTATTTATTAGGACCCCCCCTAAATCATTTCACAAATGATACATCATACTACTATATGTTTTCCTTCTTATCTATCTTTTAACACACCAGAAACTACTCTGTACTTTCTCCTAATCTTAATTTTGTCTCCATCTCATGGTTGTCTGTAAGAGATTGCCTTCGATAAGGCCACCACTTTTACCTACATACCTAGTTATAAGTCCATTTTATAATCTCCTGGTGTACAATAAAGATATTATTATTTATAAGCAATGATACATAAGAGTCATTACAACGATAAGATTGATAAGATTATATATATACTTTTAACTTTATTTAACGAGAAAAGGAAGAAGCTGATAGAACTGTCTTAGAATATTAGTAGTCGCTAGCAAATAACTTGATGAAGATTGATTATTGAATGGATTTTAAACCTGTAAAAAGTAACCTATATCCATGGGCATGATGTCATTGATAGTGATGAGTAAGGGAGTAGAGAAATTAAAGAACTTTGACTTGCAATAGTTTTCAACACACATGACTGCCTCGTCGGTCTAGCTGTTAGGGTAAGAGATTGCCAATCAAGAGGACGTCGGTGTTTCACGCCCGTACCTCGAAAAGCACGTTAAGCCGTCGGTCCCGGTTGTTATGAACCCCTTTGACAATCGTTATTGGGAAGTCAGTAACCTCAAATATACTGACAACTAGTTCAACGAATTCAGTTCACCCTCAGGATTGCGAAGGTATGAGGCCAGTTGCTCCGTGGATAACTGATATTTGGATAAACCGGTGAAACTAGTAGTCGAACCCAATTACTATCTTGACACACACAAGTCACATGGTACACATTTATCGTACGTAAACCGTATTGATCTGTTTCACTAATACATCATGGTTGCCTGTAAGAGATTGCCTCCGGGCGATAAGGCCGCCAATTGTACTTCCCTAGATTAAGCTTTCATTGTTAAGTTAATTTTGTTACTTATCTGGTGTGCAATAAAGAGATTTATTATTATTATTATTACATATCTGAACTATAACTTGCAATGGAGTCCAGAACCAATTGCAAGAATACGGGGTAACAATGGTTTGTTTATATTTCCACAGATATTGCTATGCCCGAAATATGTAGACAATATAAATAAAGCTTAGGGATCACATTTAGTTTAATACCAATAAGACAGAAAAGGTGAGTCAAATGGTGAAATTCTCCTCTACTTTCAATACGATATTAATTCAAATTCACTATTCTGTATTAGTTATAAAACTCTAAGTCTTATTAAAATAGAAAGTTTTGGTAAGCGGTTGGATTTGAAAAGAGTTATAATTTTATGGGAATGAACCAATACATTTCTTTATTGAAAGAGAAGACCTATAAAGTCCTATAAAAATACCATTTCACTACTTTTCATACTGTGGTGAGGTGTTCCAAGTGGATTTTCGTGTTGAAATTTTTCATACGAAATGGGTTTACTATGAGGGAGTGCTAACAGAGAAAACATGCTCTTTCCCTTCCCATTCCCTTTTATGGCAAAGCAACATTTGTCAGGTCAGCTAGTATTTATATACAATTGTGTTTACTAGATTTTGCCCGCAGTACCGCTCGCGTGTATCGCGAAGAAGAGTAGCCTATGTCCTTCCTCAATAATCTAAGTATATTCATGCCAAATGTCAATAAAATCGGCGCAGCGGTATTTTTCAGTCAGAGTTACTCTTGAATTTATAATATTAGATACATATTATGGATAAGTGACACCCAAACACGTAGCAAATAATGGTGCTATTCAGCTCTCAATTATTTGTCCCCGCTGTAAAAAAACCTGTAGCTTAACAAACAGACAAGTTAAACCAGCATTTTTCAACACGGTTAAGTTAACACTATTTTCCTCAAGTCACCTAAATAGACATAAAGCTTTTTCCCCGTCTCTAATATGTCCAGGGTCATTAGCGACGATGTTTTTCCACCTAGCACAAAAAATATACAAATGTTTAAGTTCCGACTCACTAACGAGTTCTTATTGGTACTGCTTTAGTCTTTAGCGCTAATGTGCGTCCAACAAAAAATAAGTGCTCTTAAAATGTACATAATGTTAATATTTTAGTTGTTAAGATTCTCGGTGTTCATAAGTTTGTAGCTACGAGTATTTAGACTACCTCGATGTCGAGTGTTAGCTCTGCTGTGCTTAAGGTATCAGTTTCAATTCCCGGGCCGACCCGGGACCGCAACCAAATGAACTCAAACTCAAACTCAAATCATTTATTTCCATAGGCCCCAAAAGGCACTTGAACACGTCAAAAATACAAACATAAAAATATAAAACAAAACTCAAGTAATCAGTTCAGTAATACTGATACTAAATGCACTGAGATGATTTGAATTACCGGAGCTTGTGCAAAATGTAATTATGACATTGATTTGATTACAGTGAAATATATAAATGCATTTGAAATTAAATTTTAGTACAATACGAGTAAAATTCTAAACATGGATAAATATAGTCTAAGAGAGTCTTGAACTTGCATAAAGTGGGCGAGCCACGGTTCCGCATGCATAGGCCGGCTCGACCGGAGTGACACCAAGGTCTCTCAGAGAATACCGGTGTGAAACAGCGCCTACACTGTGTCAACGAGTGAGTGAGGATACCGAAGGCCCCCACCCCATTCCCATCCTCCTTCCCATTCCCCCAAAGACTGGCAACGCACTTGTGACACCACTGGTGTTGCGGGTGTCCATGGGTGGCGGTAATCGCTTACCGATATCATGTGATAAATCTGCTCGTTTGCCCCTATTCCATAAAAAAGGTCACGTTGGCCGGGCTATATAAAACAAATCCAAATCTGTTTATATATGACGGAGATCTGAGGTAACCAAAATACGAATAATTAAAAAACAACCAAATTGAAAACATCCTTCTTTTATTTAACTCTACTAAAAATAATTTATTTGTAAAAAATAAAATGAAAAGTATCATGCAATGGATCTCAGTAAACAAGGTAGCCTTTGGATACCGACTGATAGGATCTTAAAGACCCTCTTCACTCTGTCAACTCAAAGGGTCGTTAAAGCGGCCGCGAACCAAAATTATATTTAATCTGGGTAGTCCCTGTTTAGTCCAAACTTTTCCAATAAATAACAGCTTGGATTTCCAACATTGCGTTCATTGGTGAATGCCACACTTGTGTTGCACTACAAACGTTTTATTTTCATGGTTTGCTTGCAATTTTATTTTAGGACTTTAGAATGACTTTGAGAATACTAATTAAGTAACGATTTTCGTATTTAACTCGCGGTATAAACATTTTATGAACAGTAAAATCTAAAAATAAGGCGTTACGTTGCAGAGCAGTAGTTCTGTCGTCTAACAAACAGTGCTAGAACGCTTCAACGCCAAAAATTTCATGCCGTTTTAGCGTTTGGCCTGAAGTACTCGTAGTATAAGTGCGCGACGTACAAAAACGAAGACGCTTGTAGCGTAATAAAACTTTTTAATAGCTCGATGCGCAGTAATGACGATGGAAGTACATGGGGAGCTACCCTTTCTAGAGTTTAGTCAGTTCTGTCCACAGTGTTTGTTATTTTATCAACCTAATATTAGATCTAGCCTTTGCGATGTCTACTATATATGAATACGGAACATCATTACCTCTATTAAATCTGTGGTTGAAGTAAGAACTAAGGAGCAAATTACAGAAGATTAGAAAAGAAAAAACTTAAGCCCTGTACGAATTTGTATGGCCAGTTAGTTGTAAAGTAGGCTAAAGTGTATTTCACGGAGTGAGTGAGGATACTGGAGGCCCATACCCCAACCCCTACCCAAATCCCACTCGCATCCCCCAAAGGTCTAAGAGAGGTTTAAGTAGAGATGGTCCAACAGTGGACTATGAGAAGTTAGTTAGTTAGTTAGTCAGCCTATTGCCGTCCACTGCTGAACGAAGGCCTCCCCCAAAGAGCGCCAACCATCCCGGTCCTGGGCAGTCCGCATCCACCCGCCGCCAGCCACTTTCCTCAAGTCGTCAGTCCATCGTGCCGCAGGGCGCCCTAGACTGCGCTTGCCTAATCGTGGTCTCCAATCTAACACTTGTCAGCTCCAACGACCATCAGTCCGCCTGGAGATCCGAGTCCGCTATGAGAAGCAACAACCTTAAGCAGTCAAAGCACGCATCAGATTTTACACCTTTTTTAACTCAAATATTCATCACCGATTGAATTCAAATTTCAACACAATATACAACCTGCTTCAATTATTGCATTTATAGGGAAAATTTTTGTGTCCAGCACTGGGATATGAGAGATTGTTAGTGTGATACAATGGTGTCGTCGATTATATTTGTACATATACATTAAGTCATGAACAGTATGGCGTAAAAGGACTGCTTGAACTCTGCTTCAACTTTAATTGAAACTTTTTCAAACATATCTCATCATTTTAATTCCAAAATAGAGCTTATACTTAACCTATCAGCATTTTTTTTCAAAAGCACCATTAGTAAAATCCACTATGAATGTAACTCGAAATAACAAACTTTTATACCCGAAATTGCCCCAACTTTCTCATCTGTTTTTAATTTTTATATAAATTTTGTAACTTTTAGTTTTACTCGTGGTTTTCTGATTTGTGAAATGTTAGTTAATATTTTCGTTATTTTTGTGCGGCAATTCCCCGGATAACACCTGTTGGTGGAATCAAATCGACTTAAACTACACGCCGTCTCGGGTACCAGAAGCCGGGCAACCAGATGTACCCTAGAAAGGAAAACCCTGGAACCCCGACGTACCTCGGGCCATTTACATAGTAGGGGCCTGTGTGGGAATCCCGTAGTTCCCGTTACTGTCACCAAAAAGGGGGCGCGCTCGCTCCGCAGCCTGCTTCTGCTAGAGTGGCAGATGGCTTCACCTGTTACCCTCAAGTTTGCGCTTATGGAGGACGGAGACCATTTTGCTATAGCCCGCACCTAAGTTGTCTGCGATACTGGGCCTGACAAACCGGGCGAGTTCTTTCTATGCTATCATCAACAATAGTCTTTAATAGGCCACTGCTAGACATAGACCACTCCTTAAATAGGATTTTTTGTCCTACCACCACGCTAGCCATACGAGTTTTTCTTCTTTTTGTCTTGACGTTTCTGTGTTCTTTTGTGCTAGTAGTTTATTAAGGCGCACACAATAAGTGGAAAGACTAGTTAAATCAATCCTAATGCGGCTTGTAAAATTTATTTCTCATGAGTTTCTAGTGCCACTGTTAACGAGATACATAAATGTTTTGCTTTTGTCAATCTCGAAACTTTCGCCTTCACAATGTAACAGTCAAAGTGCGGTCGATGGTACACAGATGTTTGTCTCTGTTTTCATCGGACTGAGTTTGCGAACTATCGCCTTGTTTGTGTTTTGACAAATAATAATAAGGAAGTATTTTTATATTTTAAAGGTCATGTCGTAAACTGCCTATAGTTATTAACAAAAGTGTATGTATCTGGTTATTATTTCTTCAATTCTTAATTCTTATGAAGACATTTATAGGTCAGCAAAATACTTCAGGCCCTTGAAACTCTACAAAAAAATAAAAAAAATTGAGATATAATAGAATCTCATATAAAATTAAACAATCCTTTTTCCCTCAAAAACGGCAAAGGGGAAAAATTGATCATAATTCAACAAATATCCATCTAAGCCGAAGTTACACAACATCGCAAAACTTTTATATTAGATCTATTTTGGGAACAAAACAAAGCTTTGTAAGACAAACTGAGGAACAGATATAAACAAAGCGTCATATTTTGCAATAACAGTCACTGCAGAACGTTTCTAAATTTGTCTTTTTATAAAAAAAAACCACGTAAAAGCACTTTCCCTTGAGAAATATGAGAAGAAGACAAATCGTCAGACGGTCAGCTTCCGAAGACAGTTGAAAAATGAGGTTTTAGCCTCGAAATTGTTTTTTTTTTGACATTTTACGTGGACCCAGATTGGATTGCAAGTGAAATAAAGGTTTTCTTATATTAAAACATATAAGTAATTGTTTTCGAAGTATGTTTGTGACTTGCTATCCAATCTCGACGAATAGACAGACGCAATTTTATTATTGAACTCCTAACGTGGCCTGCTAATAAGGCACTTACATAACTAAACTTAACTTGCAATAATTCAGATGTAAATGCTAGTTATACCAAACTTATCAAATGCAAATTTCAATGATAGTACTATAATGTCAAAAAACATTACAAATCATACCACAAGTGATATGATGCATTTACCACTATAAATCACAATTTTTGTTATAGATCAGTGTAGAAGCCTTTAAAAATAATGAAAAGTGAAATAAAATTATAATAGAATGAAACCCATTAGAAAAGGAGGGAAATATGATTAAAATGAAAGGAAAAATAATTTACGGGCGATCTGAGGTTGGGAAGGGGATGGGGGTGAGTTTTTAAGGGTAAAAAAAGGTTTTTCTCTATTTCCGGCAAAAATAAAAGTCCTATCGAAAAAAGTCGAATGGAAAAGTTGTAGATAATAGAAAGATCTAAAACTTTTGTATTTACACTTTTTTCACATAACCTCAAAATTTATGTGAAAAATTCAAAAAACCAAGTTTTTGGTTTTTTATTTGTATCTTTTACAAAAATTTTTTTTTTTTAACGAAATTTTGTTAAAACTTACCTTTTTATGTCCCAAATACGCTGTAATTTATTTGATTAAAAATATTTATTTTTTCACCTTATTTTGAATTAATATCGGAAAAACACCCTAATTTTCAATCGAAAATTCACCCGTCAAAATATCAGCTTTTTTCAAAAAGTTGGTATGGTTTCTGTTCGTTGAAATCTCTACTTTCCGATGGCGAAAAAAAAAATATATGTTACTATGGTAAATCTTCTCAGAAAACGCAAAAATTTAAAAAAATCTTGAATTCGAAAAATTTTTTTTAATTATTATAAATAATTTTGAGGTATTTATTAAAATTTAGACTTTAATTACTCGAAAAACGTTAGATTACATGTGACGTTGATAACAAAAAAATTTGGCAAAAAAATGATACGGTAGAAGAGATAATGAATAAATATTTGCGCTATGTTGAAAAACATTACGCAGTAAGCAGCTATATTGTCTTTGATGGGTATCCCGAAATTAAAAAATCAGTTAGTGTCACAACAGTACCAGCAGCTACATCAACTAAAAAAGGAGAACGTAGTCGTAGAAAAACCTCAGACAATATTCCAGAGTTCGATTATCAAAATCATACAAATATACCTTTTTTGCAAGAAAATTTTTTATCTAACGAGAAAAATAAGGATAAAATAATAAAAACTTTGATGAAAAGATTACAGTCACGAGGATTTTCCTGTAACCAAGTAGAAGAAGATGCTGATGCTGACATAATTGAAACCGCGATAAAAGTTGCAATAAGTACTAATAAAACTGTAATTGTTGTGGGCCAAGATATTGATCTTTTGGTCCTTTTAAATCAGTTAAATTCATATAATCATGACATTTATTTTCTCAAACCAGGTTCTGGAAATGTAAAAGACCTATTTTTCACGTCTAATAGTTTCAAACATGAATCCTTAAGAAACATTGTTGCATTTCTGCATTGTTTTTCTGGTTGCGATACAACATCTGGATTTGCCGGAAAAGGAAAGAAAAGTATCGTCAATTCATTATTAGACGCTAAAAATTTGTCAAATTTGGCCAATGTTTTTTATAAGAAAGATGCAAGTAACGAAGAAATAAAAAAAAATGGGTTACAACTAATCAAATCTATTTATAAATGTAAAAATGAAAAAATTACACTGAATCAATTAAGGTTTAAAAAATATCAATTGGCAAAAATTAAATCATCTTTCGTTTTGGCAAACCTCCCACCCACAGAAGGAGCAGCAGAACAACATTGTTACAGGGCATATTATCAGCTTCAAACTTGGTTGGGTAACGAACTAACAGCAACAGATTGGGGCTGGAAGCAATTTCAACGTGGAATTATGCCCAAATTTACACAAAAAGAATTAATTCCGGAAATATTGCTCAAAACAATTTGCTGCAGCTGTGAAACTGGATGTAACAGTTTAAAATGTGGTTGCCGAAAACATGGTTTAAAATGCACAAATTTGTGTTCAAACTGTCATGGTTCTGAAAATTGCTCCAATATTGAAAAAGAAACCTATGAGGAAGTTAATGATTCAGAAGATATTGTGGATGAAGAACCAACGCAGTTTGGAAATAATGTTGGAGAGGAAGAAGGTGATAATCATGAAGATTTCGAAGATCTACTAGAATCGGAGATGTTTGACGAATCTAACGATGAAGAAATGCCATCAAAAAGACAAAAACTTATGGATAAGTGATTAGAATTGAAGATAAGGTATTTATGAATGATGAGATTAATGTGTTTAAAAATATTGTAATGAATAACGTAATGAGAATAAAGCATCTACATTTAATAGTACGATTTACATTTATATTTCTCTATAATGAGATTTTTTATGACATAAATGTAATTAGAATTAAATAAATCAACAACAACGTCACATGTAATCTAACGTTTTTCGAGTAATTAAAGTCTAAATTTTAATAAATACCTCAAAATTATTCATAATAATTAAAAAAAATTTTTCGAGTTCAACATTTTTTTTAATTTTTGCGTTTTCTGAGAAGATTTACCATAGTAACATATTTTTTTTTTCCACCATCGGAAAGTAAAGACTTCAACGAACAGAAACCATACCAACTTTTTGAAAAAAGCTGATATTTTGACGGGTGAATTTTCGATTGAAAATTAGGGTGTTTTTCCGATATTAATTCAAAATAAGGTGAAATAATAAATATTTTTAATCAAATAAATTACAGCGTATTTGGGACATAAAAAGGTAAGTTTTCACAAAATTTCGTTAAAAAAAAAAATTTTTGTAAAAGATACAAATAAAAAACCAAAAACTTGGTTTTTTGAAATTTCCACATAAATTTTGAGGTTATGTGAAAAAAGTGTAAATACAAAAGTTTTAGATCTTTTTATTATCTACAACTTTTCCATTTGACTTTTTTCGATAGGACTTTTATTTTTGCCGGAAATAGAGAAAAACCGTTTTTTACCCTTAAAAACTCACCCCCATCCCCTTCCCAACCTCAGATCGCCCGTAAATTATTTTTCCTTTCATTTTTATCATATTTCCCTCCTTTTCTAATGGGTTTCATCCTATTATGATTTTTTTTGGTTTTAAAAATTATCGACCCTGGACTATTATACTTCCAGAAGTTCTGAATCTAATCTAATTTGTGGCTATAATTACCTATACCCAAAAGTACCCTTATGCGTAGTTAAAATCTCCTTTGTACTAAAAATGGACAGCATCAAGTAAACCATTTGTATTTATAGTTACTGTTTATATTTTCCTCCACTATAAAATCCTACAAGGTATTATGTGCGACTCGAAAAGGGGAACAAGAAATAAGTGAGGCCTTAAATCAAACACCGTTGGTCCCCAAAGTGGCGTAAAGGCATTACCGAGTAAAGCCGGACATAAAACTTAGTTATCCTCAACCACTGTTAACTGCCAAGCATAGTGCGTACGTGACCAGCATCGAACCGAACTCCGCAGCCCACTGACTTTCGATTTGTTGTAACATTTCCGATAATTTGATTAATAATAAACTTAATTCCATATTTGAGTTTAGTTGAATCGAATATTTCTTACTAATTTTGGCAATAATGGTAATCCATGTTGAATCTAAGTTATCAACAGTGTCTTTGCGTAGAATTCTAAAACTGCAACGAAACCTCTATCTGCATAGCGCATTTTTACGAAGCTAGTGTATTTCGGTTTGTTCATTTTAAACATAAGATAATTACACTACCTAAAATGAATGAAGAATAAAACATGAATATAATATGCGCAATTTAGCAATGTAACAACAAAGCCTCACTTCTTCTGAAGTAAAAACAGTTTATTCACTACTCAGATTAAATTTTATTCCATTTCAATCTCCAAGTCTCCCATCAATCTTTCTCTAAAAAAGAAACAATTAATGTCTGAAATACAAATAAGTCTAGAAACAATTTATTTGTCAGTAAAATAAGTTTATTGACTTCTACCATGTCCATTTTCATTGCGTAACTCACTTGATTGCCTTCTAATCGCATCATTACGTCGACTACATAATGCAGTATCCAGTGTCTATATAACATTAGTGAATTTGATTTGACGAGAATTGTTGAAGTGAGATTATGTGGACTCACGGTTTGACATCATTACACCTGTTTAATTGTATTGGTATTTGTTTTAACTTGGCAATGCTGAATGTTCTAATAGAATCTTACCTTCCGCCTAGCCACATTCTTGTTTTATGTACATTAAAAAAGCCAAAGCTGACTTTATCATGTAAATTAAACCGATTTTTCATGTAAATAAAAGAGACTTCAAAAACTGTTCTCGTAGCTAAATGAAACTATCTTTTTTTGCAACAAGATTGACAGGAGACTTCGAGCTACGTGTAACGGGATCCCATCATTATCGAAGCCTACGCCTCCCCTATCTGCTAGTAATACTTATCAAGAAATATAACGGTCTGCTGATCAAATTTGGCTGCTATACCGCCTATGAGGTTATTTTATTTGCAAGTCAGAGATCTACTGCGTTTATGATTAGTGACAATCGCAAGTTTACTTTAAAATTTCAAGGTTTGTACTTCACCTGTTGGATGTATACACTAGAAAAATGGCTTATACGAATAACTCTGAAAACATGATAGTGTTTGTGTAGCAGCACTTCAAAACGTGTGATAAAATCTTTACGTAGCAATCTCTCTACCTATTTACATATATATATTTACTGTTAACAATAACAATAATAATTTTATTACATAAACTTAACCATACAATAAGGGACTTACAAAGTCATTTTAATTACATTAGCAACGTATATTGGCTAGTATGGCAGGCAATTAAATCAGACCCCTAATCCTTAAACTAGATATTTTGAGAAATAAATGTCAATTCGTAGATAAATGTATGATGCAAGTCAACATATGAATTTAACTTCTGGCAATATTACATACGGATATCAATTTGATATACACTACAGTATATGAACAAAAGGTTTTATAAGGACATAAGTAATGGAATGGTTACTTAAAATACTTGTAAAGGGAGAAAAATGTTCTTATTTCATCCTTATAGAGTGGGGTGCTTATCAACCCCCGGCATCTATACTCCCCAACTGAGGCCTATTAAACGTCAATTCCTGTGAATATATTTAATGTCGGGACCCTCCTAATTGGAAATTCCTTAACATTTTTCCTTTACTGTTTTACATGTGAAGTCTGCTCGAATTAATTCAGCAAAAGAAGGTGCCTTCTTAAATTATCTTCTTTTATAGTTAATGTAATATTGTGAGTGTATTTCGTGGAAACTTAATCATCCTTGGTTTTTAATACTTACTTTCATCCAAGAATAACTTTAAAATGTTTCTATGTATAAGAACAGTTTTTTTTTTTGTTTTTTTCTTTATTGAATAGTGGGCAAACGAGCAGACGTATCACCTGATGGTAAGCGATTACCGCTGCCCATGGACACCCGCAACACCAGAGGCGTCACAAGTGCGTTGCCGACCTTTGGGGGATGGGAAGGGGATGGGGGAGGGGTTGGGGTAGGGGCCTCCGGTATCCTCAGTCACTCGGTGAAACACAGCGCAAGCGCTATTTCACACCGGTTTTCTGTGAGGACGTGGTA
This sequence comes from Spilarctia lutea, assembly GCA_916048165.1. Classification (NCBI taxonomy): domain Eukaryota; kingdom Metazoa; phylum Arthropoda; class Insecta; order Lepidoptera; family Erebidae; genus Spilarctia; species Spilarctia lutea. The sequence goes on along the minus strand of OU696480.1, from coordinate 18,191,408 downwards.
TCACTCCGATCGAGCCTGCCCATTCATGCCGAAGCGTGGCTCTTCCACGTTTTGTTTTACATTTGTGCCTACCTCGGTAGCGCAGTGGTAGCGTAACGGTGACGCGACCGCTGTGCTTACGGTTGTTGGGAAGTCGCATGCCTATATAACTTACTAGTATAAAGAATGTAACGTCGCACTTCCTTCAACGTGGCAGACAGTTTGGTTCCGACTGCTGTATGATTCTGTGTTGTCTCTGCTAATTTTTCACTAAACCCACGTATTGCCATCCCACTTGACATTGTCAGAATTGTCAGAATCAGCACAGCTTGCCATATATTAATAGAAAGAAAGATTCAGTATCGCATGAACTGTAATTGTATAAGTCTGATATTCATCCTGGACACGTCTTTTACTCTTCACTTCACACTTGACGCCTCCAAACAATACTGAGGCGTCGTGTTCGATTTCCGGGTCGAATTTTTAAATGATATGAAAATATTTGTTTCGGAGTTTGGGTTTTTTTTATGTATAATATCCATGTACTTACAAGAATGTATTTAAGTATTCTATCAGTCAATCTAGCTACCACAGTACAAGCTCTGCTTAGATTGAAGCTGGATGGCGATGTGTGTGAAATGTCCGAAATATTTGTGTTTGATGATTGATTGATTGATTTAAGTATTAAAAAATTATCAATTAAAATGGTCTTGGAATTGTTTGAAATCCGTTCATATCATAAGTAGTCACTCTACTTGTGTCATATCTTTTCAGGTAGGATGAAAGCCTATTTGCAGCGTTTTTAATATCAAAAAAATCTCATACTGCCTGTTTATTTCTTAATCAACTACTTTCACGAATTGGATAAACTTTTCTTTAGGAAACAGACGTCGGCTTATGATATTTAATGAAATAAGTTCAGAAAGTTACATGAGTTTTCTTAGTAAAGGTTTGATAATCTTATATTTTGACTTGAAGTAATTGAAACAGTTATTATGAAAATACTTTTTTCAGTTGATTGCAAATATGACTTTATTAATTACAACATCAGTAGTTTCATCTGAAGAATTTTGCACGTCAAACAAATCTCTGAATTAACAATAAGACCCATTAAATATATAAATACAAACTTAAATATAAAGATTCTATTACTATATAGAGAAAACAGTAGTCAAATTGTAAGGTAAATAATATAAAACGACCATTTCACCTGAAGAAAATGCGTACTTTTTTAATAAATGGGAATGCATACAAACAGACAGAATAAAAATACTAGGAAATATTGATTAAAAAAACAACAATAACAATATTTAGATTCGATTTAGATTCAAGCTTCAAAAGAGAAGTCGTCTTATTCAAGGTCAAACTAGTTTACATGCTACGAGTATTAATTTCCACCGAATAATGATCCTAAATGTTAACCCATTAAGTGCTACCACATCATATTTTCTCGGCATCATCAAACGATCGACTGGCAGAAAATGCCTAAGTCATTAAGTCTGTCGATGTATTGGTGCAAAAGTTATAAAAAAATAATATTTTTTTCTTTTTATCAAGAACATATTTAAGTAGTCAATGAAAATATAATATTAGTTTATGTATTGTTAAAAAAATCTAAATTACTAAAACTAAACGAAACCAAAATCTTTAAAACAGATAACAATACCAGCCAGTGGTACTCCTCTAACTACTTCTTCTTCTTCTTCTTCACTCTTCACACACACACACACACACACACACACACACACTACTTCAACAGACTATACAATATCTGTTTAGTTCCAGCTTCACAAAAATTTCCATTGAACTGTACTCGACTACGGTTTTTATTGTTCTAGGAAAAAAAAATAGATATGTATATCCAGTTAGGAGTACTATGCGAATGTATCGCACTCTTATCATCTACAAAAAACACGCGATATTCGACATTTTTTTTTTATAACGACTGACTTTCAGGATAAACCATAGTGAAGTTGTGATTTTCTATTATTTTTGGGCATTAAAATACTAAGAGTTCAAAAGGATTTTATTTCTTATTCGTCTAAAAGTAACCTAAAAGTAATTGAAATGTTAATATGTTTGAGTTATGGAAACTCTTTCATTTATAGAGATGTATTTATTAGTAAAAAAAAATAATAGATAGTTTCAACCTACGCCGACTACTGCTGAACAAAGGTCTCCCCCAAAGAGCAACCATCCCAGTCTTAGGCAGTCCGCATCCATCCACCACTGGCCACTTTCTTTATATCATTGGTCCACCGTACCTCCGAAGGATCACTACACTGAAATAAACAAATTTGGGATAAAAGAAATCGGTTATTCGTTTTTAATTATTATCTTTACTCCAAAGTTGCGCAAATATTAATACAAATACAAATTTGACAACGTGCATTTGTTTTAAAACTCATACAAATTTAACTAATTTTCTATTTGCAGAGTGTCACAAACTAACGTGTCATTTTCTTGCATAAAATATTTTAAATAGCGTAATATGTACAAAAGGCCAACGTATATGGCTTGGCTTGGCACACCGCCAAGTCAGCCAGTTATGCACTTCTAGAAAAACTTTTATTCTTGCTAGTTTTTCTCAAGTAGGATGATTGGTTTTTCTCCAGTTTCTTCACATTTCATTAATATTTTACCTATACACAGTGTGTGTGGAGATACATAATATCACGGATAAATTTGCCATAGATTGGGACACAGTTTTAGTTTTAATATATCTTAATTGTGAATTTATTTTAAAGTAGCTTTTGACTCTGTCTCATTTCTCGTGTATGTCGGTTACCGGGATCCAGAGTAGCCTATGCCCTTCTTCAAGAATCAAAGTATATCTATGTCTAATTTAATTGAAATTGGTGTAATTGTTTAGCCGTGAAACCGTAATAAACAGAGTTACTTTCTAATTTATTACTGTATACTGTGGATTAAGTATTATCATATATATAAGTGGGCACATAATATATATGTAGACTCGACCCAAAAGATATTCTGTTCAAAGAGTCCAGGGTTCAACCAGCCCGCTCTGCCCATAAATCTCGAGGAAGGCTTTCAAAAGTAAAAAACATATAAACCCCACACTAGAAATGACTAACATGTCGCAGAGATATTTAACAATACATTTGTATGATACACGCGTTATTTTTCAAGTCTGGGTATTTTTCTAAGTCTCCCGCAATACAGGATTATGTTCAAAGTGCGAGACTCGTCTTTTAAAAAAAAATATAACAAAAAATGTCTTCAATTGTAAGAATTAAACCGAAAAAATTAAAACACGCTAAAGTGGTGTGGTGAGTTTTAAATTCCGAAAGTTAAGTAAGAAAAGAAACTACTTTTTTAACTCTAAGAATATTTTCTTGCAACAGTATTCTCACAATATAAACCCATGTTAAAATGTTAAACGCTTTCTTTTAAGCACTCGGTCTACGGTAAGCTGTTCCTGGAGCCGTTACAATAATAATGTCAGTTATATATTACTCTCAGCTTACTCTATTCTACTTTCATAGAGCTTAAGTATACATTCTTTAGAAAACTAATTATGCTCTAGCTTTGTAGGGTAGTTACAATTTGAGCAGTAATTTTCTACTGTCTGCATCTTAAATTTGCAAGAAGTACGAGTTTGCCCAACACCTGCTCTTGGTCGCAATCATTAATTATCTGGTTTTTTGGTATATAATGGAATATTTTTTGGCTTTATCTGTTTGTCTGTTACGCTTGCACGGCTAAACTTTGGCATGAAGATATTTCGATTCTTTTGGAAGAATATAGGCTACTTCTTACCGCTATAACTGACATACTGAGCCAGAGGCAAAAGCTAATATAATAAATAATAAATCAGTCATCGCTATCAACGCCATATAGTCCCAAGCTAAGCAGAGCTTGTGTTTTGGGTACTAGACCATTGATATAAATACATACAGGCATTTTTGGAATTTTTGAAAATACATATTAGACATAGAAACATCCAAATTACGAAACAAACATTTGCAGATCACACAAACATTTGGTCCAACCTAGGATTTGAAACTGAGACCTGCACAGCAGTCAGTCGCATTCACCATCACAGCGCCACCGAAACAGTCAGTGATGGGAACCACTTTATTTTCTTGACATAATTCATATGCAAACTAATACAACAAGATTATATTTACTTGAAACGAATAGCTGCCTGCAAGTATAGAAGCTTGGCGAGGATCAAAAATAACCATCATATAACTTTTTTACCCCCTTACTTAGCTCAACGTTACTTCCAGTCCAATGGGACAAGTAATGTTATACACAATGTACGGTATTAAATATTGAAATTGTATAACACTTGAAGATTAATTTATTCTTCGTAGCTATTATATTACCTTATACCTTACCTTGATTATTTAATCTCAATACGAAAAATAAATAAAAATAAAAATGTTTTTATTATTTCTCATACATTGTCATACACTACATTAAAAGCATTTTAAGTATGTGATGTACCTTTAACTCTATTAGTTGAATTTTAACTGAGTATAAATATCAGTAAAAATAAATAATACAAATAGTAGTAACCATCTGCCGATACAAGAATTTGATACATAAACTGCAGTCGTAAATCATTTAAAGTCTTAAACCATTTACCATAAACTTAAGTTAATTCTGGGTTTTAAATGATTTTAAAGTCTTAAATTCTTAAAAAAATGGTAAAATGGAGAACAATTTAACTTAAAAACTTTGAATCTGCACTCAAGTTAAGCAGATTTTAAAAACTGAATTCCTCTCCAAAACTATTTTAAACTGGTAACGAGGTTTGATTTTTTAAGTTTCTATCCAGTGCCAGATGTCGCGAGCCAAGTATAATTAGTTTAGCTTAATTCGCTTGAGCCTACAACTTGAGCGGTAACGTTCGGTTGGCAGAATGCCAGTTGCCACAGCCTGTAGAAACTGAGATAGACGACAAAAGAAATAAATGCTACCATACAGTAGGTTAGATAGGTGGTAGTATTATTATATGTGTTTGCTAACATTTGATCATGGCAAATTTCTTTTTGATTACCTCTGTGGCGCAGTGGTAGCGTATGCGACTGATGTTCTTGAGGTCTCGGGTTCGATTCCCGGGTCGGACCAAATGTTTGTGTGATCTAAAAATATTTGTTTTGGAGTTTGGGTGTTTTCTAAATATAATATGTATGTATTTACAAAAAAAAAGTATATATGTATTTACATCAGTTGTCTAGAACCCATAACACAAGCTCTGCTTAGCTTGGGACTAGATGTCGTTGTGTGTAAGATGTCCGAAATATTTATTTATTATTTATAAATTATATGACATCGACCACATCGTAGAGGCTCCTGGCCTAGATATAAAAAAAAATATTATTGAAATAACAATACAACTTTTCCATAGCCTATAATAAAAAAACATATATGAAGTTTAATATCAAGTCTGTCATATAATAAAATAGATCAAAGCAGAAAAGCAACCACAAAGTCACATTCACATTACAAGGAAGCACACGAAAAGCAAATAACCGATAACGCAGGCGGGAATCATAAGTTGACATTAGTCAAGTGTTCTAGAATAGGCAAATAAATTACACAAACCCATGTAAAATTTTGTTTTATTCTTCGATAAAAACATTTGTTACGTTTCTCAGGTAAATAATTAGAGGATTTCAAACGAAATATTATTAGGTTAACATACTTATGTAGTTTTTGTAAGCATTTTATAAGTTGTTTCGTATTTTATCCTTGAATAGTCTGACTTTGATTAATTATTTAAGTGATCAAACGAACGATTGGTACTACCTTAAATTAAATAAACATCATACCAAAGTAACGTTAAAGTAACGCCTATGTGCGTATATTTAAGAAAAACTACTCACAATTTGTATTCTTAACAAATCGGCTGTCCACATTTAGGTGAAAATATGTCAGTGTGAGTGTTTTATCGGCTATTTATTCTGCCCCGTGTAAAAATTTCCAGCGATTTAATTACGTAAAAAGGAATACAGTCCAATAAATTCAAATACTTTACTTCAAAAATGCAATGTAAAATGTTTTTAAATTCCAGGTGCCATAAACCACTTCTAGAAGAGGGTCCCTCTAAGGAAGTCCAGGCGGGCCCACCAAAGGGCGGGGCCCGCCAGTGCAGCTGCTCATTTTCATAGTAAGTTTGTTTAGTCTTTTCACTTTTTTATTTAGTTTAGTGCTTTTTTCATTACAGTTCTCCACCAGACCATCAAAAAGTTACTTGAATAATTTTGTGGCATTTTGTAGTTCAATTGTTTTAACTTTATCTGAATGTCAGTTTTTCCACGGAGCGACTGGCATCGGACCTTTACAACCCCGAGGGCGAACTTAATGCGATGGTTGAAAACATGTTACAATGTAAATCTCGTAAACCCAGAACTCTAAAAATTATTATTTTTTTATTTTTTTTTTATTTATTTATTTACATATTATGGAGGATTAACAGCTACTAAAACAAAATATTATCAAACAAAAAAGAACAGAAAGCCAATGACAAATCCTCGCTTATATAATACAAAATAAAGTTAAAGTGCACAAGACAATACAAAGTAGCATCAATACATATTATTAAATAGATTATAGGCACAAATACACCAATATAGCAAGCAAATTCTTTACATACATTTCTATTAATTTACATGGACATCTCATCATTATCCCTAAAGAATTTAAGGCTTAAACGCCTTCTCACTTCTGACACATTTATCGAATTCATTTCAAAAGAGAAAATAAGGTATTTGGTATGTCTCTAGTTCTGATAACATAGTTAAATGAAATGACACTGTATTATAATATGCAACGCCAGCGACACGAAAACATGTTTGTTACTGAAAACACTGGTTTGCAGGTGATAAAAGATTGTGTTTGCTCAAATAACATTTTACAACCTTGCTTGTGTATATTCCGATATTCATTTTATGATAGTCTTTGAAATACTTTATTAATTAAATTAATTTCATAATAAAAAAACGAAACCGAAGATTGGCGAATTTGCCTCTTTTTAAACCGACTTCAAAAAAAGGAGGAGGTTATCAACTCGACTGTTTTTTTTGTTTATTACCTCAAAACTTTCGACCGCGTGAACCAATATTGATGATTATTTTTTTATTTAAAAGCCGGTGCTGTGCAATTTGGTTTAGTTCTGACAATGTCTCCCATGACAAAACCATATAAGTTTTGCTTTGCTTATCTGAAATAAATCTAATATATTTATATTATTTAATAAAACGATGACTATAGAATTAAATTTTCTTTTTAGAATAATGATTTAGGAGCATCGCAACACGGAATATATACTCGTATTATTATAAACACGTTTTCATTATATTTAAGCCGTTTATAGTGTTTCACCGACAAGTGCGACGCGAAGTGGTACGCACCGTCGTGGTCAGTTCAGTCGGTTCGGTTGAGCACTATAAACAGCATTACTTTTTGATAAGATAGAGAGAGAAGACAAAGTTAGTAAAGGATCAAAAAGTTTAAAGAATTACAGTCATCGTGTTTTAGTAACCGATAATACCTATATAACGTTTGCATATAAGTTTATAGCCAAAAATATTTGATGACATCTTTAGCGACATATAAATAAATTCCCTCATGACTATTAGCTCTTTCAAACTAGAATGCCGCAGTTCTGATTATGTTTCTAACATAAGTATGGGGACACCGTGGCATACATGGGCCGGCTCGACCGGAATGATACCACGGCCTCACAGAAAACCGCTGAGAAACAGCTCTTGCGCTGTGTTTCACCAAGTGAGTGAGGATACCGGTGGCCCATACCCCTACCCCCCAACCCTTTCTTAATCCCCCCAAAGGCGGTAAGGCACTTGTGACGCCTCTGATATTGCGGGTTTCCATGGGCGACGGTACACTTACCATCAGGCGATACGTATGCGCGTTGCCCATTATTCCATAAAAAAAGTATGGTGAAATAATATATCATCATATATATGTATATGTATATATCTTGTTGAATGATAACTTTTAATAAGGTTCTTGAAAGGTTAATGTTCAATGATTATATACAGGCTATGGGCTTGCAACAAATATTTTGAAGTTTATAATTTCAATAACTCAGCACTGCTCTCCATATCATTACTTTAACTGAAGGTTTATGTACAAAACCACTTAGTTTTACTATAGAAACTACTTAAAAGCTTTTAGCATGTATAATAAAATTATAAATTCAAAAGAAAACCTATCTGTTACGCTGTCACAACTTAACCGCTGCACTGATTTAAAATTTGGCATGGAGAGACTTTCATTGTTGAAGAGGGACATATATTATGTTACTTTTTGTATCCATGATACCAACATTAATGATTAAAGAATGTATCTAATGTTTTTTGTTACGGATATTACAAGGAGACTTAAAAGGATAAAACCCTTTAAGTTAGTTAAGTGAAAGTGCGAAGTGAACAAAATACTGCCATTTTAGTGCAGTGTAATATAAGAACACACGAACAAAGTGTCCTCAATTAATTAGAGACAATAAGAAAAGTATAATATATTACATCTAAACATTCTATGAATATTTTAAGCGTTTAACTGTTGCCGTAAATGAGATCGAGCAAAAACAAGCAAAAAAAATCACGTTTTGAAGTGAAAACTTCTTTAGCGGCGCTGTGTACTTTTTTGGAATGGGTAAAAATGTATAAACTCGCGTCAGGTCACGTGACCATAAACTAGCGTCAGGTCACGTGTCCTGATCGAAAATTCGTAAGGATATTTATTGTTAACAGCGCCATCTACCGATATACTTTGGTAGCATTCGTTTTTCTAGATAGTGGTCCTTTCTCAATATGATTTTATATACTTAAAGTTAATATTTCAGTATCTTAAAGTGATTTACAATAAATTAAAATAACGATTTTCTACTTACACAAAACCGTTTGTAAATCAAAAAGATTGTTTACAATTTTTTTGAAAACAGCGACATCTATTGGAGTATCAAAGCTTTACTTCCATTTACTACTTACAATCATAATAATTTTTAGTTCTTTTTATTGCACACTATTAAAAAAAGCATAGGTGTTCATTTCAGGTAAGTTAAAACAACCGTTTGTTTATAGTTATGAGTTTTCACTTCTGTCGGCAGTGCTTATGACTGCTTTGTGTTTTTTTTGTATGGGCGCCCTCTTGAATAGTTATTTTATTCTCTTTTTTTATAATTTGTTGGTATAGCGGCTACAGAAATATTTCATATGTGAAAATTTTAACTGTCTAACTATCACGGGTTACAAGATACAGCCTGGTGACAGACGGACGGACAGCGAAGTTTTAGTAATAGGGTCCCGTTTTACCTTAATATACCTTATTAGTAAAGTTCAAAAATCACGTTACATACAATATACATATCTACGCGATTCGCGTTCTATCTACGCGAGATACTAAAGTTCGCGAACTAACGTATATAGTTATAAAACTATGTATATCTATAACATATATTACTACTAACTAACGACTAAGAATGTTAGTTCATAAAACTTGAATGTGGCATAAACTAAAACATTTATTACTAAAACAATGTCTATAAAACATATACGAATGACGAGTAGCGAGTATGAAATAGGTTTTTACTAGAGTTATGAGTACTGCAACACATGAAATTCGCACATTAATAATTTCATTTCCTCTACAGTATTTCCTGTTGGCTATTGTACAGGAATGTCGTAGTGTTGTAAATAATATGAATAATTAATAAATATTTCAGACATCTTACACACAACGTCATCTAGTACCAAGCTAAGCAGAGTTATGCATCTAACTACTACCTTAAGTCTTGTACTGTGAAATGAAATATTCCCTTATTCTTAATTCATTTTCTTAGCTGAAGGACATAATCATACTGCTAGATATTGACTAACGTCTCTTCACGACAACCGGGTCTGTACTGTCCAGATTTTTAAGTTTAAGCTTTAAAGATGAAAACTAATTTTACATTTATATTTTTAATTCTACTAGTATTAAAGTTTAAATATTTAAGTTGTAATAAAATATAAAACTCTTATAAAGACTATTAAATGTCAATGACGAATACCATTACTGTATTTCCAGAAACGAGCTTACTCCTTCTTGACGCCGCTGGTGTTGTAGGTGTACATGGGGCGGTAATCGCTTACTATCAGGTGATACGTCTGCTCGTCTGTCTTTCCTTTATACCAAAAATCTTATACCTTTAAACGAGTAATTCTTTTGTATATGTATATAATTTGAATCTCGGAAACGGCTCACAAAAATTTCATGAAATGAAGTATTTAGGGGTTAACATTTTGTAAACTAAAATTTGGACCTATAATTGGTGCCAGTTTGGCCACAGTAGGACTTCTCTTATTGGCGTGGTGAGCGTATGTAGACCCTAAAGATTTAAGAACTGTTTCCGAAATGGAGAAATAATTAATCAATAGAGAACAGTACACAGCCCCAGGACTATTTTGGTTCCTCTCATAAAGACTTCGATATTAACTGCACTGTATCCAATTTTTATCAAAGAATCAGGTGTAAAAAATTAACCAAAATTTTTGGATTAAAGCAATTATTAAATCATACATTTCTCGCTCGGTTTAGTCGTTATATTTTAGTTTACATGCAAACAAGCTGCCTCAGTTTTTACTGAATTAAAATTAACTTTCACGCTGTGTCGCTATGCTCGAAAATTTCACTGTGTGGCCTTTGAAAGAGTTCGTAAAGCTCATTTTTGGTAATTAATTAAAGTACATTTTGCGGTATATATTATTATTATACCATTCTCCTTTGTTTTTAAAAGATTTTCGGTAGTTTATTAATAACCAGCTGACCCACGCAACCTCGTTTGCGCCTTATATAGCCCGTAGCATGAAAATTTTCGCAAAATAAGTAACTTTTCTGGTTGATTTTTACACCTTGTGTCCGAAAAACCCAAATATCTTACGGAACCCTATTTTTTTCCAAAATAAAATATAGCCTATGTTACTCGTCGATAATGTAGCTTTCGAATGGTGAAAGAATTTTTAAAATCGGTCTAGTGGTTTCTGAGCCTATTCATTACAAACAAAGTTTTCCTCTTTATAATCTTATAGTGTAGATAATATTGTACACCAGATTAATAACAAGGTTAACTACAACTAGGGAAGTACAATTGGTGGCCTTATCGCCCTGAGGCAATCTCTTACAGGCAACAATGCCAATCAACGTCTTCAATATTCAATCTCCAGGTCAATCTAACTAAAGATAGGTAATAACCTAGACCTCAATAGAATATGATATTTTTTTTATAAGACAACTCCCGCACTATGAATAATTCCTGTATCGCGGGGGACGTTTCAAACATACATGAAACTGACACAAAGAACACCCAGACACAGAACAACAATTTATGGCTTACACAAAGTGTTGTTCCATGTGGGATTTGAACCCACAATACTTGGCGAAGTAGAGAACGGCATGGCAACCACTTAACCACTAGGCCAAACGTGCTGTCAAATTGGTGATTCCTTTTCTTCTGTGAATTAAAAAGTATTGTACTGAGCCTGAGTTTTCTTTGTGTTCTTTTCATTTGTGTTTGTTAAGTATCCCGTGACACAGAATATATTACTAATTCGGAAATAGTGTTGTGAAAAACACTAAAATTATTAACTTGAATCTAAAAAGTCTCAAAATACATTAGGTTCTTTTAAACAATAAGTTGTGAAAATGTTTAATTAAGGTCTACTAGCCGAGGCTTGAGTAATTATTATTCAGCAATAGATTTCTGCCATGTAATGCTTAATTCATTAGGTCATTCTATGTGAAGTATATTAGAGATCATTTATATACTTCATGAAGTATTATTTTTAGGGTGCGATCGTACGATTTCGTGTGTGTATGTGTAAACACATGTAAGTATATTCACGAATATGTTCTTAGTTAAAAAATAATAGTTTTTGGTCAATGTGTAAGTTCTTCCTCAGCAATCTAAGTCTCTCCATACCAAATTTTATAGAAATTGGTGCAGCAGTTTAGCCATGTAACAGTAATAGAAGGACAGAACAGCACACATATTATTTACTAGCTGACCCTCGCAACCTCGTTTACGTCTACTATTGCCCGTAGCGTAATAATTTTCCCCCTTTTTTAAACATTCTTCATTAGGGCTCCGCTCCTATTGGTCTATATATATGGTATATAGCCTATAGCCTTCCTCGATATATGGACTATCCGACACCGAAATAATTTTTCAAATCGGACCAGCGGTTCCTGAGATTAGCGCGTTCAAACAAACAAACAAACTCTTTAGCTTTATTATATTAGTATAGATTTATTATTTTTGAAATTATAATATTAGCATAAATTTAATGTTTAAAAATCATTCACTCAAATTATTTGTATGGGTGCGTGTTAGTGTAGTTATAGAGAGGGAAGATTTTAATTCAAAGTTTCATAAAGAACGGTCAACAAAGTTAATTAACTTTGGACGAAATTTGGTTGTTTAACTTATTACCTTGAAGTTCATTTTAGTTTCGTGTCTCTTCATTAAAATTACCATAATATTATACATACAAATTTCAACTTAAGTGCTTTACGTAATGCGAAGTGCGATTTAAATTAAATGTGTTTTTGTAAAACGATCAGTATTAAAAAATAAATAAATAGCTAACAGTGCTGCCGTACAGTGCTGATGAAACATATTACAATAATGACTGAGATTTTGAAGTATTTATTTAGGGATTTATTACACAGAGAAAACAAATTGAATTAAAATCTTTGTTTCCCAAAACGTGGTTGATGGTTTAACTAAGGGAACGAGCCCTTTTAGTATATATCAGTTCTTGTTGTACACAGTTGTATACATAAGCATATACATCATGTCTTATTTTTTAAACCATTACAGTCCTTAAAAACTTTTTCTGGTAATATAATTATCTGAAAATAATCATGTTTTCGAACGTTTCCCTTTTGTAAGGTTTCACTAAAATGTTTCTATACAAATTAATGAAAAGCTATTTTCGGTAGCGAGAGGAACAGAAATTATAGAATTAATTAATCTTTTTGAATCATGGTGGGCTACGGTTACTAAAAGCTTCCTGTTGTCGAAAATTTCAAATTAAATTGCTGGTATGTTTATGGAGAGGGAATCAGTTCCAGCCAGGACAAATAATCATTTATTCTGTGTCTGAGTACAATTTATCGATAATATGATTACATTTAGAAATATATCAGAACTTCTGTATCAGATTCATTTTTGGTTTACGCAAATATGATCATGTTTCCGAATTTCGTACAAAACTCAAGTGGCTCCCAATTCGACTTCGCCGGAATACACATATCCTGTCACTCCTATATAACATCTTATTTAACCCTACTACACCAGCTTACTTAAAGAAACGATTTACCTTTGTTCATGACACACATATACGATGCTTAATGTCATCGGAAAATCGAATTTTAGAAATACCAACACACTCCACAACTTTTACTGATAAATCGTTCGCAGTGCAAGCTGCACGCCTGTGGAACTCCTTACCGGAAGCCGTAAGGCAGGCACCGTCAGTGAATACCTTTAAGAGACTCGTCAAGGATCACTATCTATCTATTTAATATCTATATTGTTTATGGACATGTATATATGTGTATGTATGTATTCATATTTATACATGTACGTTAGTGTGTATATATTGTGGATATATGTATGTAGGAAATATTAATTTTATACGTTATTTGTAAATGTGCACCACAAGCTACAAATTACTCATTATGGTCCATCTTAAGGTTGCCTGGAAGAGATCGCAGCCTGCGATAAGGCCGCCCATTGTACTACTGGTTTTTTTTACTATTGTAATATTATTTTATTAATATTAAGGTGTATGATAAAGAGTTTATCTATCTATCTATCTATCTATCTATCTATCTATCTATCTATAATATAAGCTTTGCTTAGTGTAGGATCAAACGGCCGTGTATGAGATATGTGAGAATATGAAAATAATAATGACTAGGGGCAAAACGATTTTTTTGAGAAACAACAATTTAAATATGTGATGACATTTAATTAGACCTTTATAAACTACTTATTGCTTTACAAATATACGTACGTAGCAATAATAATCAAGATATAATATAATATTCAAACATATTCTATAAAGTTCTTAATGCTAACGTTTAATAGATTTTACAGTGTGTTTATAGTTAAGTTTACTTAATGCCAGTTAAGGTTAAATACCTTAATTACAATTAAGGTTTATAACTTCATTGTTAATGAGTAAATTTCAAAAGATTTTTCATCATTTATTTTTAGAAGCAATGTGTAAAAATGTATATGTCTGTCTTTACTCATAAATTTGGCGTCAGTAAATTGACACAACTACAAACTGTCATAAATAATTAAGACGTTACAACAATGCTAAGAAAATAAATTTCACAAAGTTTCTCAATTCTGAACACGTAAAGAATTCAATGAACCCTCCAAGGCAGGTATTTTGTAGTAAATATAAGAAATTATAGTAAAAATATACGGCTATTATGTCGGAGCAATATCATCTTTGGTAACATCTTGTACGGTCTCACCGAGTCACGTAATTGAATTTGGTTACACAGCGAAACACCGCAGGTACAAGAATACATATATGCTTACATTTTGGTTACAAATTTTACAATATAAACTGCAGCTTTTTTATTTATAACTAGCTGGCCCACGCAACCTCGTTTACGTCTCCTTTTTTTTTTTTTTTTTTTTTTAAAGACAACTCCCACATTAGGAATAAACATCCTGTGTCGTGGGGGATTTTACAAACATACATGAAACGGACACAAAGAACATCCAGACTCGGGACAACAATTCGTGGATCACACAAAGTGTTGTAAGTACCGCGTGGGATTTGAGCCCACGACACTTGGCGCGGTTGCAAGCGGCATGGCGACCGCTGACACCACTCGGCCAACCGTGCAGTCTACAGTATTGCCCGTAGCGTTATAACTTTTCCCCGTTTTTGAACATTCTTCACTGATGCTCCGCTCGAACAACATTATTCTTTTAATTTACGAGTAATAACTTAATACAATAGCTATAAAGCTCAAATTGACTTTATGTTTTAGTTAGAAAACGTTTGTATGAAAATCAAAAAAGGACTGTTTTTAGGACTTTTCCGGTCATTATTCGATTTTTTCTCGCCTTAAAAACCATCCTTGAACTTCGACGAACATTTAAAAAAAGAATTGGCGAAATTGGTCCAGGCGTTGTTGAGTTATACGCACAGTTATAACACATTGAGCGATTTATTTTAATATTATACGAGTAGATGAGCTTTTATCGAGCCTTTGTTTACTTCGTTGTAAATTTTGACAATCTACTTATATATTTCTAAGAATTTCTTTTTGTAATCTTTATCTTATTCTGTGTCATTGTGTGCATACAGACTGTCACCAACCCTATTTATTCCGTAAGTGTCGCAAGAGCCCATTAAAGGTAAAATACCAGACCCGAATCTCCTTTCCAAGAAAAACCTATATCCAGCACTGGAATACTAAATATTGGGATAATAGGGATGAGTTAAAGGACCTATAAATGTTTGTACTGTTAATTTTATATATATAAAATAAATATCACTTCATTTTGAAAATAAATGTAAATATATGTATTTCTTAGAAAATATTTATTTACATATGCGAAGTCCTTTAGTAAGCTGTTTAGTAGTAGCGAATTATTCTTGATCTGGAGTTTATAACTAGCTTCCTCGAAGTAGAGTATAAGTGGTATTAGTGTCATGAAAAAAAACCTAGATCTTGGGTTATGTTTCATATTGCACTACTTAAAACTCAATTGTGAGCAAGGATTCAAAGATAAAATTCACGATTTAAAAGGCAAAAAGGATAGAGTAACAAATTTTTACAAAAAAAAAACAACAATTCAAGAACTGGGCCAAATCGAAATTCACGGAATGCACCAGCTTTCAAATAAATAAAAGAATCATCAAAATCGGTTCACCCAGTCGAAACTAATGAGGTAAACATAAAAAAAATCAGTCGAATTGATAACCTTCTCTTTTTTTAAGCCTGTGTTATAACACTATATTGTAAAAAAAATACTCCATGTCTTGGATTTAAATCTGAACTAAAACTCGAATACCTTAAAAGATCAATAGTAAAACTCATTTTAAATTTGTATTCTCTTAATTGTAATAAAATAAAAAAAGTATATGTGTATTTCATTTTGTTTGCGACTATTGTTCCCTTTGATTGAGTTTAGATAATAAATAATATTGTGATAGAAAATATACTGAGTAAATTGCATTTGTTCGATTGTAGTTCAGGCTTGATTGGCATGATTAATTAAATGGATTAAATAATTAATGAATAAAATTAACCTATCAATCTATCGAACCAAATTAATCAACCGTTAGAGAGCTTTTACAAATGGTTTTATTTGGATTGGCATTTAATAATGTTTAGTTTAGTTTATCATTTTATTGTGTGAATTTGTTTTTTAACAAAATTACATCAATTTTTTAGGAAAAACATCTAAATTAAAAGTTAAGGTCTCCATGATCATTTTTCGCACTGTATTTCTTTTTATAATAATGCAAAATGCTTATTCTGTATGATAGGTCAAGGTAACCTAGTACTCAATGATATTTTATTGTTTTAAAATAATCTGTTACTGCACTATATGTACTGGCAAATAACTTTAAAATCACGCAATAGTTAGAGAACATAAATCTAATGGAAGCCAAGGATAGCCAAATTTGTACCATAATTTATGGTTAAATATAGCCGTATATTATCGTCTTAATCTACGAATATATTTCATCTTAAGAATCTCTTTTTTTCCGTACCCAAAGGATAAAATAGGACCCTATTACTAAGACTTCGCTGTCCGTCTCTACTTCTGGCACTAGGCTGTATACCTCATGAACCGTGATAGTTAGACAGTTGAAATTTTCAGATATCATGTATTTCGGTGGTCGCTATAACAACAAATACTAAAGAACAAAAAAAAAATAAAGGGCTACCATACAACAAACGAAATGTTTTTGCTTGTTTTTGATCGATATTGATAAGGACAACGCTTGTCATGTATAGATAATGGTACATAACCCTTCCTGCGCGAGTCCAACTCGCACTTGGCCGATTTATTCAAATTAAATTAGTTTTACAACTTTAACTAAATATTTATTAAAAAACCACAATTCTAGCAGAATAATGCCGCAATAAAATATTAACTTAAAACTACACAGAAAAGAGGAGAGAATAACTATTTAAATGGCTTGAAAGCAACAAAGGTTCCAGCGACAAAGACTTCGTCACTTATAGAATGTTGTTTCGAATAACATGAGTCAGCATTAACTGTTGACAACGTTTCAATGGGAACACTTGCATTTGTGTAAATAAAATACAAATTGGATGTGAGAATTTCTTTTTGCTGGTGAATCTTGTATCCAAATGTAGATGATAAAGGTGGCATGGGAAATTTAATTAATATTAGAGAAAATAAAGCATAAATCATATTTGAGTACTTTGGTCAGAATATACTCTTGGTAAGATAGTTTTTATGCTATTTTGTTGTATAAATTTTATTCTTCTCTTTTTGGTATTAATGAGATCGAAACATGTCCATCTTAATATGAATTTACGCGGGATTGCTCTGCTAGAAAAGCTAAGCAATCTTTTTTCATTTATACGTTGTACTTGGACTAAAAATACAGTTGAAATGAATTTCACTGACGTCTATGAAAGAAAAACCAATCAAATTACATACCTGTTAGACATCTTACAATGTAAACACAGACACAAAATCTTTCCATAACATAGTAGAACTTTTTAAATCTATACTAATATTATAAAGCTGAACAGTTTGTTTGTTTTCCCTGTATCTCAGGAACCGCTGATTCGATTTGAAAAACTCTTTCAGTGTTGGATAGTCCATCTATTGAAGAAGGCTATAGGCTATATATCATCGCGCTATGACGAATAGGAGCGGAGACACAATGGAAAATGTTTAAAAAATGAGGGAAATTTATTACGCTACGGGCAATAGCAGTAGGAAACGAGGTTGCGAGGGTCAGCTAGTATATTATATGGTTATAAAATACTTTTAAACCTTATACCCGCCCAAAAGTATTTTGTTGTATAATAATTGTTCTACCTAATTCTAGAATTTGTATTACGATTTAAATACTAATTATAACGCCATCTAGTGCTTAAAAACTGCCAACATTTAAAAAGAAACCTTATTATACCAGGGTTACCAAGTTATTAAAGGCACTTACATATGATTTTATAGTACCATAAAATCGCTCCATCGCTTTTATTACTAACTGGTAATTGTTGAAGTCGTTTAACGTGCGGATAAAGTCATCGAGTCGATTATGAGAGTATCGATTTTGATATTTAATATTAAGTCGATTATAGACGATACAGTAATGGAGTAATTAACTGTGTCGTGTCTATAGAAAGCAAAGTAAAAGGCACCGGTAAAGTTTGTAGCAAACCTTTGCCAATCTGTTATCAAAATTCGTGTTGTTTTTGAATTATGCATAAAAAACTTAACTATAATACTAAATCATGCAGTTAGTACCCTAGTTACATGGTTCAATTCGAAATGATTCAATTCACAAACTGCCAAAAGTCAAATGATGAATGAAACTTTGTGAAAATGTTAAAGGAGGTATTAGAAGTAACATAGTATACGAAGCCGTGGACGAAAGATAGTTTAAACATAAAGTCAATGTTCTTTTTCTACGCAGTTGTTTTTAAAACGGTTTGCATTTTTCCTTGGATAGTTTCCCCTTCTTGACAACATTTCCAAGTTTAAATACAACGATGTAGACCTAATAAAGCATATTTGCGAATTTAGGCATTCCATTCGTGCATACAATATTATTTGAGTTCGAAAAATGACGGTAAGAGCTACAAAGAAGAGCGTTGAGCGTAAACGCACATTCACAACAAAAATCTTGTATGCTAATCACCTGAGGGCACATCAATGAAGGTCACATTATTAAGTTCTCAGTCGCCGTGACCGATTACGTTCCGGACTATTTAAAGTTAATTCTTCGAAAGCTGCGTCCACTGCTGAACGAAGATCTCTCCCAGAACAGCACCAATTATCCCCATCTTAGGTAGGCCACATCCATTCGCTGCCAGTCATTGTCTTATAAGCCTACTATACCAAAAACATACACACTGCTAACGATTTACTCATTTTAATTAATTATTCACTCTCACTACACTTACTGTATTGATAATGAATTCATTAAATCTTCGTTAGACGTATCAAATTTTAATAAACGCACATACTAAGCAGAACAATTATTTAGAAAATTCACTAAACATCTGTCTTAAAATATTGCTGGTGTTGACAAGAATTTAATTAAAATATGAAACGTCTGGAGAAGCAGAACATTAAATCAATGTGTCGTAATTATATTAGCAAGCGATATCAAACACACAACAGTTTAAGTGTTTCGAAACTCAAGATTTAAGAGGTTTTATTCTTAACTTGTTGTCAACTGACTGTTAAATTTTAGCGAATAGATTCAACATTACAAAAGTATCACTGTAATTTAAACGGAGTTGAAGAGATTGCCGTCAAAGAAATCGGGCGGGCAAGTTTCATTACAGTAAATAATATACTATTTCATAGTTTCTAATATTTTTTTATACCAATAGGAAATAATTTGAATATTTGGATGATAACGTACAATACCTTGTAACTGTAGTGATTACATACACATTTATATATTACATATATTTCAGTTCTTTATTCGTTTAACCTGAAATCGAACTATAAAATATTATTAAATATAATTCCAGAATTTGATTCGATATGTTGGTAAACAAATATTTTGAAAAAAAAACTAACGTTTTAGAAAACTCTCGACAGACGGTTAAGCCGTGAAAGTTCTAGCAAGTTGTAATAACAATGCATCGTGTGCACAGAAGAATGAACCTAACCTTTACATAACGTCGAATATTGATTACGTTTGGCTTGTTTACATTTTACGAAAACGTCATGTTACAGATGTTTTATAGCTGTTACGTTGTCCAGTGTCCTGTTACGTTCCAGTACCTGTCGCGTCGAACATAAAAAGACGCTTCGTCGACACTGGTTCAGTTCAGTTTGAGCTACAGTGCGACAAATATCTGAGTGATATCAGTGATTAACCCAGCGACCTCAGCGACAAATAGGGACTATTATTCTGAGTGAAACTGAGGTTTTAAGAGTTTATTTTTTAATAACGTCTCGTTTATTTTTCGAACCCTAACATGTAACAATATTAATGAAATATTAAACAAACTTCGCTAGCTAAAAAACTTATGTTTGCCTACTAAAATTTTAGATGTTGTAATGTATAATATTTTTTCATGTCTTACTCTTGTGTGTACTCAATGTATTATTAGACATTACGTTCTATTATTCCGTAAGACGGCTGGCAGGAGCTGGATGCGAGAAGCCGAGGATCGAACAAAGTGGCGTGAAATTGGAGAGGCCTATGTCCAGCAGTGGACTGCGATAGGCTGATGATATATGATATACGTTCTATTATAAAAATGTTGCCAGAGTAAACAGTTTTATATTTTAAATTAATAATGATTCTTTTGGTAATGAACCGATATTCAAGTTTCATAGCTTGTATCGTAGACTGCTGTTTTTAAAGTAAAATTAACCATAAACAAAATGTATGGAAACGAGTTATATCTTTTGTTTTTCATTTGTTTAGTTTTGAACTTTCAGAATAGGGATATTGGTCCCAAGAAAGTCTAGCGGTGTAATAAGTAAGAAAAAATTGCTTAATGCCGGTTTTTGTGCTAAAAACACATTTTTTTGGGTTAGATCTAATTCGAATATCTTGTAACTTTACTCTAATATCTGCATAGTCTGGGAGTGTCATGTGTGAGATATCTGAAGTTCTTATTATTTAAGCCAATGTGTCGACCTACCGCTGTATTTAATTATACTATCTACATACATAAATACATATATTTGACTAATCCAGACACAGATGCCATAATTCAAATGAAACATACTAAAATATAAAATATGGATGTTATATCGGAATATACAAGTGCTCGTAGTGGATCAATTATCAAAATATTCAAATTCAGACACATCAGCATATCGCACACATAAAAAAGGCATCAGAGGGTACATAAACCTACATTAAGCTCGAGTTTATCCTATCGTTTGCGATGTCATATCTTCGCGTTTTTATGTCTGAATGTGTGGCTGCTGAAGCGAGTAATGGTGCAATTTGCCTAATGCCCATTTTTACTGTGAGAACACAACTGTAAGGCGTATGTAAAAGTATTAGTTCTTATCTACACATATGCGTGAGTAAGTAGTAATGTGTTATACATTATACATAAGAGAGAATTTATCTCGGAATAATAATGCACTTACATGTATTCCAGAATCATTTTGTATAAATAATAATAAATATTCCGGACATCTAACACACAATGCCATCTAGTCTACTAGACAACCGATTTGTAAATACGTATTTATTATACATGGAAAACACCCAACTCCGGAACAAATATTTGCAGATCATACAAACATTTCGTCCGACCCGGGAATCGAACCCGAGACCTCAACAACAGCAGTCGCATTCACTACCACTGCGCCACCGAGGCAGTCGCAGTTATACATTTTAAGTGCAACCCGTACAAACAAAAGGTTATAGGTATTTTAGATTATACAATTTTAAAACACGTAATAAAGACAAAGTTAAAATATGTGAATATGTCTACGTAAACCTATGAGAATCCAGTATATACGAATATTTAAAATCATCATCTTAAAAAAAGGACGTAGGAAATTTACAGCTAGATGACATAAAAGTACTGTAGAGGATTTTAAGTAAAAATCTAAGCTTAAAAACATTACAATTATTTCATTCATGTAAACGACAAGGCCCCAATTCCATTCTTTAACTTTTAATGATTGGTGATGATGATGAACTCGACTTCACCCAATAGTGAAGAAATTATTCGACAATATATGTAAATGTATATAATTATGCTTTGCATGCTACATTCAAGTATATATAATCGTCATATGTTGCGACACGACTCTGAAATTGGAAAGGAAAGATCTCAAATATTGTGAAACGTAGCACAAAGGGGAAATATTTTCACTGGAACTAAAAGACAAAATTCGATGTGCTTGATTACATTTTACCAGAAATGGTAATCTTACAATGTGAGTTTGAAATACAAATAAATATCGTTTCCTTATTATTTAAGATTAACACAGTCCCCAACCCGCACTTGACCAGCGTGGGGACGTATGGCCTTAACCCTCTCCTGAGAGGACACTCGAGCCCAGCAGTGGGACATTATGGGTTGTTGATAATTGATGAACCCAAGTAATTATTTTAAATAAATAGATTCGATGTTGATTAAAGTCGTTTAGTCTAATGTAAGAAGTTTGCATATGTTCAAAAATAATTGTTACTGAGAGATTACGTGAGTGAAATCCAGCAACAGGTTTGTTTCCTTATTATCAATTTAACTTTACAAGTATATCTTAATTTACATTAAAAAGCTAATAACAATGAGTTTATGACTGCCTCGGTGGCGCAAGTGGTAGCATAAGCGACTGCTGAGCTCGAGGTCTCGGGTTCCATTCCAAATATTTGTTTCGAAGTTTCAGTGTTTTCTATGTATAATATGTATGTATTTACAAAAAAAGCGTATATGTATTTATATAAGTTGTCTAGTAGGTACCCATAACACAAGCTCTGCTTAGCTTGGAACTAGACGGTGTTGTGTGTTAAATTGTCCGAAATATTTATTCATTTATTTATTATATATTTTATTTAGAACAGACAATTAATGCTATTGCTAACTACAAAAAAAAATAATATTTAAACTTCCGCGATCTATATTGCATTAAATTATGTGATCACAAGTCAGCCTCCGATCAGTGTTGATATAACCTGGTCGAAACGTCAAGAAATTCAAAGGATGTATGTAAATAAATAAATATTATCACGGAGAAAAGTATTATTAGTAGGACAGTACACGTTAAGTTGCAGATTTTGGCACACGCTTCTACCATATTCATTACAACTACGTACATAAAAAGTGCCTTTGTAAAGTAGTGGGTGTATTTAATGACCGCGATTTGCCAACTTCATTATTGTGAGAACTAAGCATAAGCCATAGAACTAAGCTATCTTTTAAAAACAATAATTTAGTACATACAAATAAATAAAATTAAAGTATGTTTGTAATTTCTAATCAACTACTTTTCACTAAATGCATATGAAAGATTTTTTTTTAATTCAGTTTGTTTGTTTGCTCCTACCAATCTCTAAAACGGATGGACCAATTTAGACGAGACTTCCATCAGCAGATAGCTGATGTTATCAGGAGTGACTTAGAAGTTTAAAAAAAAAACCTGTTGATCTATATATTAATATGTGAAGCAAAAAAATTTTGCTCATTTTTAATTGCACAAACTGAGGTGTATGAAATTTCGCACACTTATGGTTTATATAGAGAAGGAATGCTAATTTTTTTTTAATTATGTATAAAAAATACATGTATATAAATAAAAATAGTTGACAAAAATGTAGACTGAAAATTCTTTTTTTATGTGTTTGTTATTGTCAGGCAAAGTTTGCATAGAAGTAAATTTAAAGATAACCGGAGGTGTTATATTTTCTTAGTCAGCTTAGTCTTAAACACTGCTGCCCTGCGGGAAGTTGAGGCGGGCTTTAAACTGTAATAAGTATTGCGTGATTTAGGAAATATTCTCGAAAATAAATATGGAGTCAGCTAGTTTAATTAATAAAATATGATTACACCCATTATAATGCGTATTATACACACATAGACTAAATATCCATATACAAAAAAGTATGGCAAAATCAAACTAAAAAGACAATCTTTGATTAAAAATATGTAATATCTATTTATCATGTGAACTGCCTTAGACGAAAGAAACCATAAAAAGTTTTATCCAAAAAAATCTAAGAGTTATAGTCGAATATCGATCTCGTTCGTATTAATTGCATAAAACAACACTAAAAACTGACTAGAATCCATCTATCTACATAAAAAAGCTGGTTCAATAATAAAGTCATCCAACACAAACTTAATATTAATAAAATAAGCTACAAAAATAATACCTATTGTCCTGTCTACCTTTCACCTTCACTGACCTTTTCTAATCTTTTTGGCTCGTAGTCAAACACAACCTTTTTTCAGTCTCCGTCCTTTAGTTTTCCTCTATTCGTTGTTTTCTCGCGAAATGCCCAGCTAGCCAATTATCGAACCATTCAATACTGATATATACTGTCAAGTAACTGTGTAAGGGTTTCCACATGCACGAATTAAACTGGTCAATAAGCTACATATTATATTAGCAAAAATTTTGCGTGTGTGCAGTATGTATTGCAGTGGGCTATATATTGTTATAGATTATTGACATATTGACATTGATAATATTATTGTGTCTCTGCGCGACTAGCCTTACTGTTCACATTTGCATTACGGTGAAGTCATTCATTTGTCAACTGTAATGTAATTATCAGGATAAAAACTATAATTTTAATTTTTCTATCGTCAAGTTGCTTTAATGAAGTAATTTTATAAAGATTTTAATCCTTTAAAGATACTCAATGATTGCCAAGAGCAGTGACTGCTGGAAAATGTTCCTTGAGTCTAGAACACAATTTTTGGTTTGAATTATATATCGCATAAAGTTGGAAATTATTTAGAGCATTGGCTGCCTGACTTAAAGGGGCACAGCACAGTATGTATAGGTCTTACATGGTATAAAACTTAAGTTAGAGTAGTCAATAAACTAAACAAGACATTGAAACCCAAATAAAACTATGAAATCTTTTTTAGCAGGTGGGTCATCAAGCATATATATATATGTATGAATATCAGTTGTTTAGTACCTATAATACAAGCTCTGCTTAGTTTAAAACTAGATGGCTCTGCGTGTTAGATGTCTAAAACATTTATTATTAAAAAGTAATGGAAAGTGATTACCGTTGTGCATGAAGAAAAGTATTAACTAAAATGTAAAAATCGCTGTATTCTAATAGTGAACACGATATTGCACTTCTACACACTCAGTTTATATTCTAGAGGGTTTTTCGGTTCAAGAAGCCTAGACTCCTTGAAGAAATTCTCACTAATCTTCGTATTATCTCCTCTCCGATGGAATAGTCAGTCCGGATATTACAAATGTATTTAGTTTTAGATCAACTAATGCTCGCTTAACCGGTAATAATGAAACTATTAGCCTATCTAACGTTTAACTTAATGAAACAATTTCAACTGGGGAGATACTAGGTACAATTTATGACTCGTAAACTAGTTCTTGACTGTCTAAGATGCCGTTATTAGTTAGACTTAGGTATGTATTAGTTTTTGGACCGTAAGATTAAAGACTATCTGTACATTTAAGTATTTTTTGTTTATTAGTATCCTGTATCTTTGCAAATAATCCCAAGGGTACAGTGAAAGGCATGTCTCAGGAATGTAAAAATGATTAAACAGCTTTATTTCACATTTATATTGCTATGTAGGTTCTTAAGTTTGATACAACGTCTTCGTGGTGTGATTCTAGATAAATTTATGAGATATATGTTTACTATCAAATTGGTTTCGGTTGATTAGTTACAGATTATTGTTTATGTGTGGTTGTTGTATATCTAATTTATATTCTCGATTGCAGGCATTTGATGAAAATTGTTGCAAAACATTCTAGAATAAAACTTGTACTTATTCCACTATTTTAATTAAGTTTACACCTGACCGGTTTCGTCTTATGGTATACGGTATATGGTTTGATTCTAGAGGTAAATATCCCTTAATCTTTTGCATAATTGTTAGTTTACTGGTCAAAAAGACAGTGAAATAAAAAACAAAATATTTCTAGTAGTGGTTTAGAAATTAGATTTAAGTTGACTGACTTTAGCTTCAATTACAACAGTCATATTTCTCACAGAATCATTATTACTGCCTTCAAAAAAGAGGAGGTTCTCAATTCGTTTTGATCTTTATTTAAAGACTTAAATTACTTGAAATATTTAAATATCTTCTTCTAGTCCAAATTTCATGACGTTCATGATGATGTTCATGTTCATGTGATAAAAACTCGAAAGTAGCTCATTCTGAATTTACTTCAAATATAGAATCTGCCCCTACAAGTATAGTTACGTTCCCTACAACAAACTACCTTAGTTAATCTAAAGAAGCAACTCGCAAACAAATTCTATTAGCGCCAAGGTCCCCAATGAAAGTATTACCAAGAATCGTTACTTTCTACTTTACGAGGCATGTTATGTGCAATAGACTGAACATTGTGAATGTGCTTTGTTGTAGAGAGAAGGAGAACGAAATTGTATATCTACTTTTTAGTTCTTATTACAACGTGGCGAGGGCGTGACGGGTTCGGAAATACAGTGTCTTTTTTTCGTATATTTTTAGACTTATTTCTTTCGTACGCCGAGACGATGAAACGCTATTTGAAGGATTCGTGACATACAGCTCTCACCTCTTTCGCATTCATCACAGTAATCTTTTGCACAAACGTTTTATTTCTTTGTGAATTTTTCCTTCACGCAAAGACACTGGAAGATGATACGAGTACTAACGTCAGAAATCACGGCAACATCAGACAGATCCGTGTACTTTAATAATGCTGTTCGTTTTTTGAGTTCTGAATCCAAACTATGAATAGTTACTGCATAGAAAATCCCCATTTTCTGCTGAAATTAGAAATATTTTTTCAAACTGTCCAGTGAATTTATAACCAAATCGTTTTCCAGAAGAGTCGTCAGTTAATGATGCTGAATACTCATTATGCAATTCCATCTAAACTGCCTCGGTGATCTATCGATAAGTATTTGTAACTTCTGATTAAGAGGTCTCTGGCTCGATTCTCGTATGAGATCTATAAGTGTTGTACAATCGAATCTTCGCCTATATCGCCAGGGACAAAATCGGCTAGTAATACATCATATAATACTGATGACTGACATCAGAATTAACTCTCATTTTAACTTTTATTATGTTGTTTTATTATCTACTCATTACGTTTAATATAAAATGGTTCTTGTCTTCGTTCAAATAGAAGTGATGATAAAAATAAATATACACGTATTTTACAAAACATAAAAAGAGGGACCATGATATAGAAAAGATGTGAATGACGTACATTCACTAGAATAAAGTGATTGTATTGAAAGGGTGCGTTCGGAATCTGTATTTTATTTATATTTTTTTTTACCAACGTCGTTTGTTTTATGGCTGCAATTTTTTTCCAGACTACTACGTTTCAATTCAATGTACCTACTACAGGAAAATTTGGGTCATAAGTTTTGAAGGATAAAAATTATTTTATATCAACTTGATGCGGGTATTTAATAAAAACAAAAGCTGACCAGTTTTAATGGTAATTAGGAAACAGTTTATATTATAACAGTCATTATTTTTACAAGTTGAATAAAATTTTAAAAAAAATCGCTTCTGCTTTTTATCGTGCCTGCAGGTGGTTCGGGTTTGTTTCTTATCTTCAACGCACAAAATTACTTATGTAGCAGAAATATTAAAGATCAGTCGTTCCTAATGTCGACAAACTTCAATAGTCTACTGCAAGACTTATGTTTTTTCTTACATAAGGTTTTCGCCCACTTTACCAAACTAGCCATTTGGGTTGATTTAACGTATATTTCAAGCGGGTCGTCCGGATATCTTAACAATTGCAGTTTCCGGATCTCTTCTATTTCAGGCGCTTAGCACCACGCCGTGGTTGTCCGATTTGAACAGACCACCCTGCCGCAAAATGGTGGATGACAGCCTGAGAGCTTATATGCATGTTCGTTTTAAAAAGGTTTGATTAATATTTATTTCATACTTAATGAAAAAAACTGATTCACCTAACTGTCCAGTATGTAACAACAATGAAGATGTGCAACATTTGCTGATGGAGTGTGACAGGAATAGAAGTGAACGCGAGGTTTTACTTATAGAACTAAAACTAAATTTCTTCGATGTGGGCTTAACACAAAGCATAATGAGTTGTCCATGTTCAGAAGCAGCTAAAAAATTATGTCACCTGATTACAATAGTTCAGCAAAGTAATATGTAATATTTACAATGTATTGAGGTACGATGGGGTTGGCATATCATTAATGGATAAAAACCCAAAAAAAAAATAAACAAAAAAAAAAAAAATTCTCTTGGAACTATTTTGTCCTGCGTAGTTTGCTTGTTTACTTTGCTTTTACGCTATATAATAATTTCTTATCACTACTATAATTAAGATACATTATTATGAAATATTCAAAGAGTACATAACGGTATTAATTACATCCTCCATCCTGATGAGATCGGATGACGTGTCACACGAAATGTGCTCTGCAATTAAGTGTTTGAGTTGTGTTAAGAGAAATGTTGTGTCAGCATTAATTACGAGTTCCAGATCGAACAATGAACTTGGACTTTCTGTCATATATAAGTTTATGTTTATAGATTTTATTTTTTATGTGTGAGAAAACAAATATAATCTCTTACTAGCGTTTGACTGCAACTCCTAAACAACTTCTAAGGCTATGTTCTTACTTAAGTATCAACGTATCTCAAAAATAACTTCAATTGATTTCAATCAAACCGTTAATGAATTGCATTTATAATATTATACTTAGTATGGGCAATTTGTGTAAAGCACATCTATAGCAGTGTGTAGAATAGCTTATATGTTTCGCGATAATTATTAGATTTTCAACAAAAGTAGAGATTATCTAGGGGTTTAATCTTGGTAATTATAATGTCTTGTTTGTATTCATTGACCATTGTAATACTTGAACTGTCATTGTACTGAACTATTAATTTACTGGACACCTATATCTTAATATAGCCGTGTTTTTACAATTTGTTACTTCATAGCGAAAGTTAATTAAAAAAAAAACATGTTGTACATTTCTTTTACAAATATTAGGTACCTATTTAAAATTTAAAGATATGGTCCACAACAATAGGTACTATATTTAGATACAGATAATTGGGTAAGAAAAAAATCGTCAATATATTCAGTCAAAAATAAGTTACTATTCAGTAAATTTACCTTTGTTTTTCTTTTTT
Source organism: Spilarctia lutea (assembly GCA_916048165.1). Lineage (NCBI taxonomy): Eukaryota > Metazoa > Arthropoda > Insecta > Lepidoptera > Erebidae > Spilarctia > Spilarctia lutea. The sequence continues at coordinate 18,162,359 of OU696480.1, read as the reverse complement.
CAACACGTTGTAAACAGTCGTGGTTCTTTAAATAGATGATATCACTAGATGTCGCTAACATTTTTTATTTCATATGTATTTTTGTACTTTTTTACTAGTACACACAACTAATTTCTGCACACAGCTTTTCTTGAGTGCTTATGTCTTTTACATACATTCATATCATCGTTTATCCCTTCATGTTTTTTTAAAACATAAGTAGAGCCCAAGAGTGGTGGTCACTATACTCATTGAGAATTCAGACAATGCAGCATGGCAACCCACACTATGGCGGCCTAGTGATGCTTCTGCATCATTGGGCCTCTGGTCTAGCACTCACCAACGAAACACGGCAGCACGAACGCTATCATTTTACGTTGATCTTTTGTGTGAGGGTAGTACCACCTCGGTCGAGCCGACCCGTTTATATTGAAGTGTGACTCTACTACCTAATGATATCTTCTCAGTTAATCAGTTAGTCAGAGTAAGTAATAATATAATAATAAAACATACAGAAGAATTTCAAAGTAATACATTTTGCTGCAAACACGTAATGTTTTATACACCTGTGTTTCTTCGCAATCTTTTCAACACGATGTAACTGTACACAGATTTACATGACATTTTCTCGTTATTTCTACATACGAATTACGTATGGGCGTGAGTTAGTGTCTTAGATGAAATAAATTTCAATGTTTTACATATTCCGCTTACAGTAAAATAAAATAAAGCAGGTTTTAAGCCAACAGCTGATTGAGTAAAGTAGTTTTTTTTATGGCTTTGGATGCAAACGACCAGACGTATCGTCTGATGTTAAGCGATTACCGCCGCCAATGGACACCCGCCACACCAGAAACATCACAGGTGTGTTGCTGGTCTTTGCGGGAATAGGAAGAGTAATTGGGATAGGGTTGGAGTGTGGGCGTCCAGTACCCTCACTCACTCGGTGAAATACAGCGCTGGTGCTATTTTACACCGGTTTTCTGTAAGGCCGTGGTATCACTCCGGTCGAGCCGGCCAAGGCATGCCGAAGCGTGGCTCTGCAACGGTAAAAATGCAATTTCTGTGGAACTAATTCGGAAATCGTTATATTCTATAAAAAACCAGATAGGTTCATGACAACCAATATGGTGACAGAAAAAGAAAAAAAAAAGTCATAAGAACTGCCGATAGAAGTGAAAACTTATGTTTCCCCGATATGTTAATGTTTGATGTTGATAATTTTAATTTAAACATTATGAAAATTTTAATTTTATACATTTGTTTTACAAATAACATTCCACGTTACGAGTTTTCTATAGGCAGTCCCTATGATTGCCAATGTTTTTTCCTACCAAAAAGTGCTCAACGCGGCTAAAGAAATTTTCACTTCAAAAATGCTAATGTAAGTTCATAAATATTTGTTTCGGAGTTTGGGTGTTTTCTATATATAATATGTAAGTATTTACAAAAAAAAAGTATAAAAGTAATTCTATCAGTGGTTTAGTGACCATAATACAACCTCTGCTTAGTTTGGGACTAGATGGCGTTGTGTGTTAGATGTCCGAAATATTTATTTATTATTTAATACTACATGGAATTATTTTTTTAATCAATTCAATCTTTCTTATGGTATACTACAGCCATAAGCCTCTTTTCAAAAAGAGTATTTATTCGAGGAAGCCCCATGTTTAGTCATCTCTTTCCGCCGAAGTCTACACTAATAATAAAGCTGAAGAGTTTGTTTGTTTGTTTGAACGCGCTAATCTAAGGAACTGATGATCCGATTTGAAAAATTCTTTCAGTGTTGGATATTCCATTTATCGAGGAGGGCTATAGGCTAAATATCATCACGCTACTACTAATAGGAGCGGAGCACTAATGACGAATGTTTCAAAAACGGGGGATTTTTTTACGCTACGGACAATATAAGACGCAAACGAGGTTGCGTGGGTGAGCTAGTGATAATAGATAGCCCTATATATAAAACTACAACAAACCAATAAACAAACAAACGTTGTCATCTATAGTTCCACTATCCAGTTATCTCAGCTTGAACTGGAACTTTCACATAACCTATAAATTACATCCCTAACAAGGTGGTTTTAATACGTGCAACCAGCCGTAAAAAAGGCCCGTTAAATCTCATTATACGGTACATGTATTCTGTAGCAATAAATACAAAAAGTTTTATTTTATAAATAATGAAAAAAGCTGTGTAGGTATCTAATACCTTTGACCGAGTAAGTCTTGTAAACATATCTAATATATAAAATTCTCGTGTCGCTTGTGGTTAAACTGTTCCGAAACGGCTTGACTGATTCTCATGAAATTTTGTGTGCATATTGGGTAGGTCTGAGAATCGGACAACATCTATTTTTCATCCCCTAAATGGTAAGGGTAGTCAACTCCTAATTTTTTTTTTATGATTCAGCTTTGGAAAATACCTACAACCCTGAATTTTCAACCCTCTACGATCAACTCCTTTTTTCCATCGCGATTTTTATTGACCCACCCCTAAAATATACATTCCTTTTATGGCAAAGCAACGTTTACCGGGTCAGCTAGTATATATATTATTCTGAGACGTCTCGTTCGTTATTATTATAAGATATATAAAAATATTTTAAATTTTTTTCTCCTTACAAATCCAACATAGCACAAAATAATCAACAAACACAGATACAAAATACAATTGAAACTGAAGTGTCTGCAAGGAGCTGGTGTCTATCATAGGTATAACCTGTATTACAGATCACCAGGTCCTCACCCCACGGCAGCAATCCCAATGATTTTCATGTAATTAGGTATGCAGGGGTCTCAGGGTCGATAAATTGATTTAATTAGATTATTTTTTTAGAAAATTGACCAAAAACAAATGCCGAGCAAAGCTCGTCATTCAGGCACTGATAACTTATTATGAACATTGTTTCATATTACTTAAGAATACAGCATTGTTGAAATGATAAGCGAGAAAGTTTAAAACAATTTATTTTAAGAAAGTTGAAAAAACTCATGAACGTTGTTGTTAAACTTGTTACAAAAATTCATTTTACAGATGTAAAGTCAGATGCTAATGTTTTAATAAAAGTGATAATGTTTTACTTTACAAGTGAAAAACTAATATTATATAATACGTTATTTGTGTATTATCCTTATCTTAGTTACTCGTATCTAGGTTGCATATCATCAACATATAAATAGAATATTTGATGATATAAATTATTAATGTATTTATGTTCTAATATTAATGTATTTATGGAGTTTCTTACCCATTGTTCTCCATAAGATTAACATTTTGGAACAGAGCTAACTAGAGTCATTATTGTAACCTTTCGAAAATGCCTAAAAAGGTCTACTTTTATTTGATTTTGAACAATTATCATTTCTCTCTCTCTCAATTGGCAGTCAGTATCATGAAAAACTAAATAAATCTGATATGTTTATCTAGATGTTTAAGTTATATATACAATACACTTATATTTAATCAACAAGCCAACATGTAAGGGTAATACGCGTTAATAAATTTAGCGTGTTGGTGTAATGTTGGTAAATCTTTATTAGGCTTAGTGTAGGACGCGAGCCCAGCTTTTGGGTTGATCTGACACTTGAGTTTCAAACTTTGACCGTGGTTTTGCTTCACGATCTATGTAAGAAGAGGTTAGCGGGCATCATAACTATTCTGACTATTTATTTATTTTGCCTTCTGCTGGCTAAGAATTTTAAAATTTTATTTTTAATTCAATTTCATTAAAAGTTTCTAACTCGTACTTATGATAATACAATTTTACACCTTTACTTCATACACATTTTTAAACGCGCTAATCTCAGGAACTATAGGTCCGATTTGAAATATTATTTCAGTGTTAGATAGCCCATTTATTGATTCATATAAATTATCGAGTAAAGCTACTTTAGTTTTCTTTGTGAGATCTACTTAATCGCAAGAGATTTAATATATAAATCCACTGCCATATGTATTTGCCATACTATCGTTAAAATTTAGTCGCTACGTCTTAATTCTTTCACCACAACTTAGTTGCAGCTTACTTACAAGTCTCCGTAGAACTCGTGGCCCTCAATAGAGCTCTGAAAACGCTATCAAATCAGCACTTTGATTTGATTGCGTTCTCACTTTTACGATTAAAACCGATAAGTAACTGGTTGATGTAATTTCTGCAAGTTGACTTAAACTTTAATATGTAACTTGTAGATGATGAGACATTAAAGGAGTATCACTATTCCTGTTAACTCCGTAGGTGTCGTAAGAATTAACTAAAGAAGCAAAATATGCAGGATAGCAAGCACTGCGAAGAGCAGGCAAACATGAAAATTAACTCTAAACGAACCTATCTGGCCAACGGGTATAGTAGGTCAAAACCACTTTTCTAAAAAAGCTTTTGTTTTAGCTTTTTTTCGGTAATACTAAGAGCTGTTAACGGCGATGATGAACCTGATATAGGCTCGACTACATGGATAAAATAGTGCGCAATCACCTCGCCCGTTACTTTTGTCCTGCCTGTTGTCTTTCCTATCCCCACATTACACCTTATTGTATGATTCACTAATTGTTGTTCCGAGTCTGAGTGTTTTTGTGCCTGTTTCATGCAAGTTATTTAAAATTTTACGTGAGCCGCTGCGTACTTCTGGTCTGGAAGGTGGTATTTTTAACATGAGCATCCTGCAAATATTATAAACGTGAAAGTTTGTGAGTATGTTTGTTGCTCTTTCACGCTAAAACTACTGAATGGATTTTCATAAATCTTTTCAATAATATAATTATTAAAAATAAGCTATATAGCTTGTATATCAAAATAACACATAGGCTACAATTTATAAAGATATAGCTTCGACTCGCAACGTTGCCAGCGGTTATTGTCGTACCGCGGGGTTTAGCTAGTACGAAATATATGCCAGTAGCACGAAATACCTATTGTAATGAACTATAACTAGATAAATTTAAACTAATAAGGCAGAATAGTTGCGAAACAATATTAATTTGTTTATTCAAAGGCTTGTTAGAATGGCACTTAGGGATCTTGACAGCTAAGCTGGAAGTTGTGAGTTAGGGAACCTAACACAGGGCTAATAATTTTGTAAGAAGCTTGATTAGTGGTTCTGTGTCTAGGAGTGATTGTATATAACATATATGTAGTTAGGAATTATGAATATGTTTATCATATATAAACATTTTAATAATAAACATTTTAAATTTTCCAACCATAATCATATATATTTTCGATTGTCGGAACTTGATGCAACTTGTTTTTGTAATTTTTCCACTATTTCAATTACCTTCAATCTTGAACGGTTTCGCCTTATGGCATTACCAAAGAATGCTCTAACCTTACACAAGTGAATTTGATTCTAGAATGAAAAATCATATAAACATCTTCAGAAAAGCCTGAATATTGCAAAAAGAATTAAGTCCAATAATTAATACATGTACATTATACTCGCGTACATTTCTTGCCTTTTTGTGTCATTTAATCATGAGCTAAAGCTTTAATAAATTATATTACTTCCCTATCGGCAAAATTATAAGAGCCTGTCGTAAACATTTTGCCTATTATAATTTTAATCACATTAATACCTCATACAGACTAGAGACTTTTTGATCGGCCGGTACTTTGTTGTGTTTCTTAAGTGTAAATATGTATGGGAGTCCGTACATTATAACGATTCGGTATCGGATGATAACTGCTTTCAATCTAAACTATCGGCAAACTATCGACCAATTAAAAGTCGGTAGACTGCGGGGGTCTTACGGAAGAAGAGACCCGCATATTATTACCGTCAACCGAGTGAATGTATTCCTAATTAAACACAATTAATGACATACAAGAATGGTAAACAGATAAAGAACTGAATGGAAAAATCTGCAGACCAGGGTCTGATGTGTGCCTTAGGAGAGATCTATGACTATGGTCTTTAACGGGCTGCTGATGTTGATATCAGAACAAATTATCGTGCTTATCATACAATATTTGTCTGTCTGGGTTTGAATGGAAGTTATGATATTTAGCTTAGCAGTCAGACGGGCCATGTCTGTTAAGCGTTTAGTAAACTTAATGAATTTGCACAAGAACATTAAGGTATTTTTTGTATGCCTTGAAAATTCAAAAAGTTCTTCATCGATTGAACTAAACGTTTGAGACGATACACAAAACTCTGAAGATAATTAATCTAAAAATATATTTAGAACAAAAATTTGTGAGAGACCAGCATAGTCTTTTAATGTAAAAAAAAGCAAGTACAACGTAAGCCTACTTTAAATAGAGCCTCCATTTGATCCTACAGGCTATTTTAGCCCCTTTTCCATCGCACTTCAAGCATAAACTTATTTATTTTACTTCCCAACACTTACATGTAAAATAACATTGTTAGAACAGTATTTTGTACTCGGAAAGGGAGCCTAGACGTTCTCAAGACAGTGAATCGTCATTTAAGGGTAATGTAGGGAGGTCTGCACGGTACGTTAACTGGTTTATGACACGTGAATTTCTTAAGGTTTTCCTCTCCCGCGGTTTGATAAATTTGTTCTGTTGATAGATATATAAAGGGGAGATTGGGGGCGAAATTGCATTTAAATTTATGTCATATTTTTTCATGTTTAGATCCCGAATGGAAGAGAAAACAGATTCTTTCTAGGATTACTCGTGGTCTATGACAAAATTTGATCATTGCATCTTATAGTACCATTATGTATACATTCTAAAGTTGTATGCAAAATCAACAAGCACTTAAAATAATAAAATTTCTAACTCAAACGATTTATACTTATATTTATAAAATATTATAATAAGTTAACAATATGTTGCTCTGTAAATAAGTAATTAAAAAAATAACTGAAAATATTTCTATTAAGTACATATTTCGTGTGTTAAGTAACACTTAAATCTAAGACGCAATTAATTTTGATACATTAAAATAATCACAATTCAAATTTCCATATATCCTTTTAACGTTATAACCTAATATCTATGGTAATAAATAAATAGAAATAGCAATGGTTTATTTGGAACTGTTTACAATATAACACTAAAACAAAATGGTTACGATGATAGGTTCCAAAGTATTAAGCTGGGCTTAAGTATTAAGCTGGTATTAAGGCACTGCTACCAACGCGGGGAGGCGTTGATAGGCAAGTGAGTTTTTAAAAAATTAGAACTGAGTAAATACCGATAACCAAACTTAGATACATTACATTAGAGTTCCCTTAACATTCTCAGAAAAAAATATTTTTAGCGATACATTTTATACTAAAAACCTTCTAATTAAGGATAGTAATAAAACCGTGAATGGAAATTTATCGCTTATTTGTTCATCGTCATTTTATCATCAACCTACAATTTTTTTTTCATCTGATTACATTAGTTCTTAATTTCAGTTCTGAATAATTTATAAATAATAACAAAACATAACTACAGAAACAAGCTTTTTGTTACAATTTATTTTTGTAGTAATGACAATATTTTTTAAACTATTTAGGAATATTTTGTGTATTTTTATTAAGAACATTTAAAAAATTGTTGAGACAGTTTTTAAGCCTTTTAAATAATAGTTTAAAAATTATTAAAAGTTATTTTCAGTTAGAAATAGCGTATGAATGAAAATAATCTTGAAACCTGTTATGACGCACATCATGTGTATCACTAAGCTAAACTAAAAATCACTAACAATAAATTTTGTAATATCAAAAAGCTTTAGATGTCAGAGTTTGAGTACCTACAGTTAGATATGTACCACTGAAAATAGACGTTGTAGAAATACTTTAAATGCCTACAATAAATCATCATCAATTCAATCATCATTAATTTTGGAAATCGCTTCACTAAAATAAAATTAAGACTATTTGTCTGCCTCGGTGGCGTCGTGGTAGTGAATGCGACTGATGTGCTTGAGGTCTGCGGTTCAAATCCTCGGTCGGTCCAAGTATTTTTGTGATCTACAAATATTTGTTTAGAAATTTAGGTGTATGTATGTATGTATTTACAAAAAAAAAGTATATATGTATTCATATCAGTTGTCTAATACCCATAACACAAGCTCTGCTTAGCTTGGGACTAGATGGCGTTGTGTGTTAAATGTCCGAAATGTTTATTTTACAGAAATTTTAGATTAGTAAAACAAAAACAGAAATTAAATTACTACCTGTCTGTATCAGTATTTAAGTGTTATGTGTTATTTATTACACAAATTTAATAGTTGTAGCGTAATGTACCGAAAATATCAATGAACACACGTTTTAATCGTCATAAAATGCTCTCCTCCTCACAAATTCTCCAAAAACGTGAGATTGCTGACACGCGTTTGGCATCAACACAAATTATTTATCATTCCTACATTTATACTATTTTCTACTGGAGGCGATAACACTTTCGTAAACACTTTTATTAAACACCTTCAACATAACCTAAAGTTATAAAACTGAACAGTTTTTGTTCGTGTTTTTTTTTAAAAAAGGATGTTTATTTATAATCAACCTGTTAAATAACTTTCTCATTTCTCCGAAAGATTTTTTGTACATTACGCGATATTTTTACCACTAGGTAACTAATTTTATCTTAATTAAGTTATACCCTTGAACTTAAGTTAGATCCCGTTGAAATTAAAAGAAAATATACTATATTTAAAAGTGGATGATGGAAAGTGCTTGATCAACCCACACATTACTGATTAAGGTTAATGAAAATGACACTTTTGATAACATTACATTAAATTAAAATGGCATTTTTAAATATCTAGTCCGAAAATGTCTGGTTTTTATTCGGAATGTTTACTAAAAAAATATGTAAAGTGCTTAAAGTATATATTATTTATTTACGATGTAAGGGCGTTCTCACTTGGTAAAGCATTATAATGAATCGCTTCTTTCCTTAACTACGAGTATTAGCAATGCTAAAATCAATTTAATTATAAATCTTTTCTGCCACCCGTATAGTTTACTATCTAACCATATTTCATGTCCAAGGCAAAGCTTGCCTTCGGAAACATTTATTTATCTTAAGACATATGTTAGATAATATTAGTTATATAAATTTTTACTATTACTCGTATCTACAAGACTGCCTCGTGACTGGAAAACATTCTTATTATATTCAAGTCATTGTAATGTCGAACACAACATGAACTTGATAAAATAATTGATAATTGAAATGATCGGTGAATAGCCCGATCTTATATTTATTTGTTTCATTTATAAACTTTTTGCAGTTTCTTACATATACATATATATATATATATATATATTTATATATATATATATATATATATATATATATATATATATATATATATATACACGTACATACTCTAGCGTCTTTCTCACATCGTTACAAATATAGGAGTTAAACATACATTTAGATAAATTATAACAGTTTTAATAATCATACATTTTTTTAGTACGGCCAAATGACTCAAATCTGCCTCATGGAATAAATAACTAAAATCCAGGAGTGGTGTTTACCATACTCGTTGCAAATGCAGACAATGCAACAATGCAGTATGGTAACCCACACCATGGCGGCCTAGTGATGCTTCTGCATTATTGGGCCTCCGGTCTCGCACTAACCAACGAAACACGACAGCACAAACGCTGTTATTTTACATTGATTTTCTATGCGAGTGTAGTACCGCCCCGGTCGAGCCAGCCGTTAAAATAAGCTCTACTACTTATCAGATTTATGGAATAATTTAGCAAATATCAATCGAATCTAGCTCAGTAGATCAATATGTTAGTAAGCTAGAAATTTTAGTATTTCTTATTATTGATTTAATATGCAATCCACAGTACTACAAACAATCATTTCTCAATTAGTAGGCAATCTAGCAGATCGAATAAACGTGTATTTTTTCTCGTGAGATAACATGACATCAGACAAATTAGGGTTTTGCTAGAAAAGACGGATGATATATAACTTTGGTATCAATATATCTAAAGAAAATTGCTTTTGTTAAGAAAAACACCTGAGTGTACAGTTTTTTACTTTTCTCCTACCTATTTTTCAGAATATATAAAACGGTAATTAATCTGATGTCAATCTGTCTGTCAACAATTCCAGAATGATCGCAATTTGCAATAAAACCGTATATTATACTGTTTTATAATTAGTTTTGTATTGTATAATCTTTTCACATTAACGTGTGTTACAATGATATCAAATGAGATTGGGAATAATCTTAGGGCAAATTATCATATTTGTTGAAAGATCGTGGGAGAGCCACGCTTCGGTATGCATGTGATACCACAGCCTCACAGAAAACCGGTGTGAAACAGAACCTGAGCTGTGTTTCACCGAATGAGTGAGGATACTGGAGACCCATATCCCAACCCCTCCCTCTATCCCTCTCCCTATCCCCCATAGGCCGGCAATTCACTTGTGACGCCTCTGGTGTTGCGGGTGTACATGGGCCGCGGTAGTCACTTACCATCAGGCGATAAGTATGCTTGTTTGCCCCTTATAACATAAAAAAAGATTTTAAAAATACCAGGCACTCACCAGGTTAACAATAAAAGTTTATAACAATTATTATTAAACAAATTAATTTGTTGGAAAATAATAATTTCTACCATGAAAAACGGAGGAAAAGCAAGTTAACACTATAAATACGTCAGAACGTTTTACTGTCATTGTACTTCAATAATATAAATAGGAGATGACAAGCAGCATTTAACTCCAAATGATGAACCTTTCACCTCTAGGGAAATGAAACTAATACACGAACACAAAACCCGAACAACTCAAGCCTTGGAAACAACCAAGAACGATATCTGAATGAATAATTCCCATTTTGTTTCTTCAGACAACTTATTACAGAAACGGAAAGTTCGTTCGAAAACTCACTTCGTTCACAGAGCTTCAGAATGTATGGTAATTACCTAACGCACGTATTGCACAACAATTTTGCTTTATTATTTTAAAAAATTTTACTCCACTCTTATCTCAAACTACGTAAGGTTTAAGTTTGCACTTTAATTTTTATTCGTATTTAGTTGAAATTTGTTGGAGGAAAATAATATAATTACATTTTAATTTGAGTACGAATTCGTTCTTTGAATGTTAATTTGTTGGTTAAATGGAAACATTGAAACGAGCAATATTGTTGAATAGTTAGATTCTGAGATTAAATTAGTTTTGTGTAACGAGACATGTTCAAATATTTTGGAGTTTATTTCTTTCATTAAACGTTTCGCTCGGAAGTCATAAAGCTCTTGGATTGTCTAAACTTATAATACGCATGTATTACACATTTAAACCTATGTCTCGCATTATTATATTTATCGCTGAAAACTGCTGAGAACAGACAGTAGCAGTCATTTCATACTATTTAAAGATGTAATTAAACCTAAATAAATATTCCGGACATCTTACACATCGCCATCTAGTCCCAAGCTAAGCAGAGCTTGTGTTATGGGTACCAGACAACTGATATATATACTTATATACTTTTTTTGTAAATACATACATATTATAGATAGAAAACACCCAAACTCCGAAACAAATATTTGCAAGTCATACAAACATTTGGTCCGACCCGGGAATCGAACTCGAGACCTCAAGCTTAGCAGTCTCATACGCTACCACTACGCCTCCGAGGCATTAAATTCATCGGCGATTGTTTGTTTTGAAATTTCGGATGGAAAATACTTTTCATTTATTTGTTGAATGTATACACCTTGCTTTTGCCATAAATTTGTAGCTTTTGAAACCTTTGTGTTTCAGGAGTTAGACATATTAATTTTATTTAACACTAGCTGAATCCCGCGGTGTTACCCGCTGTTATTATCGTACGCGGGCAAAGCTAGTCTAAAAGTAGTCAAAGTTACTCCTTGTATCATCAGCCACCAGTGAAAGTCCCGTCAAAATCGGTCCAGCCGTTCTAAAGATTAGCCGGAACAAACAGACAGACAGACAAAAATTGTAAAAAATGTTATTTTGATAATTGTAGCGTGTAAACATACATAGCATTTAGTTCAAAGCGGTTATTTTAATATTACAAACAGACACTCCAATTTTCAGTTTCAGCTAGTAGTAAATATGGTCGATATTATAAAAACAAACATTCAAGTTTCTAAGTGAAAGTTTCATTCTTCACCCAATGTGTAATCCAAAAAATATATACAATTAATTATATTTCTCAATATAATATCGAATTATATTTCAGAGAAATACGAAAGTGATTTTTAGAACATAAGCAACACTGCGAATGCGAAACAATCGTTATATCTTATAACTTACTTTTTGTGTCTATCACGCTTCGTATTGATGAGAACTGAGGAACAAAAGTAATTTAAGCAAGAATAAAGTAAAAAAAGTAAAACCTGCCTACATTTTTTTTTAATTTATATAACCTATGTCATACGGGCTACTATTATAAGTCTATAAACACCTCATTCGTTAAAATCGGTTCAGTAGTCTAAGTGCTACGGTTGCGTAGAATATGCGTAGACTGCCTCATTATTAGTCATTATACTTTATTTTGACTTCGTCGAAGTCTGGTAAAAAAAAAACTTTGATCTGGGTAGTCTATTATGTCAAAATTTGAGTTCAATCAGTGTCAAATTTGAATTTTGAATCGTACACAAAACCAATTTAATTTAATACGATATTTCAAATTTAAAAAGAGAAGCATTTTCCTTTAGCTTTGAGTGAATACTTAATTGAAGTGCATCTGTTAAGATAACGATCTCTACTAACTGGAAAACACGATATAAGCAACCGTCTTATTCGTAGTCGTCTCTAAATCTAATCAAACTCCAATAAAATATATACTTTATTTACTGAACCTTACGGCTCAGAGGAATTACTTCCTTTAAAGATTTGCTCAACATACCCAGTCTCTTGAAAACTAGTTCATATTTAAGCTTAGAAAAGCTCTGAAGCTCTCTCTAGTGTTCTTAAATGTAAATCTTAAGCTTATTTCGTAAACATTTATGTGTATATTCATTACTTTTGTCTCACCGTTTCCTATTCATATTCATATTCATTTCTCCTACTGCTCCGCTTGAGTTAAGGTTCTTTTAGATGTATATATACATAAAAACTGTTGTGTTTTTTCTCAGAAATTATACTGAAATTTTAGAGCCTGCCTCTTTCCTGTTAATAAAAAATATATATCTTTTATTTTTCTTTGCAGTAAAATCCTAAATAACTGACAAGACCTGTTAGCGTCTTGCTAACAGGTCTTGTCATTTATTTATATCATCAAACCTACATCACATTCTACCGTCAACCGCGATTCTAATCACACAAATATTTACTCTCCTGTTAGAATTCCTATATTTACTGTGTCTCAGTTGGTGTTTGTGGTGGTTTAAGTCTAATAATCATATCCAAAAGTGTATTCCATCAATCTCGACAGTGGGTGAACTATTACACAGTGCCAATCATTAAATATTGAACAATATAAACTTCCAATAAGAAACCGCATACCGTCATTCATTTTATTAACTTGTGCAGTCTCGACGTTTAAGTCGTAGTATCGTAGTAATATTAAGCGACAAACGAGATTACTTAGTCTGTTTTATAAATATTATATTACACTGGGCAATTGTCAGTTTTCTCATCATTCTGCGGAACATTGCATATTTACACTTGATCATCATGAAGTGTGCCGGGTGTATGAAGGCTATCAAGGAGCCCCACTTAGTTAGATGCATGTCTACTGTCTGTGATAAAAGCTTCTGTGCGCAATGTATTAACGTTACAACCCTGACTGCCGACCGCAAAAAGCAATGGAGGTGTCCTGATTGCTGTGCTTCGCAAAAAAAGGGTGGAGACAACAGTCTTACCCCAGTACGAGTTGTCTCCGACAATGTTACCCTTCGGAAAAAGACGGACCTAACCCCAGAATCCACGGAACCTCATCTGACCAGGCTCACCGATCAACTGCGAGCAATGACTGAAGCTTTTTCAGCACTTAAGGCACAATTAGAAGACGTGACGGTTTCTTTGTCTCACTCATACGAGCGATTGGATGAGCTTGTACTGAGACTCGGTGCCGCTGACGAGCGGTTAAAATATCTGGAGAAACGAGAGGCAGAAGTTGATTTTTTACAAGCAACGGTAACTCAGTTGAAATCTGAATTAAATGCGCAGGCACAAACTAATCTACGTAACGAAATTGAGATAGTGGGAATACCTGAGATTGCCAACGAAAATGTAAATCATATATTACTAGTTGCAGCCAAGAAAATAGGGATTGATCTTGAGGATAGGGACATTGACTGGGTATCAAGAATGGGGCCACGCCGGCCTCGGGTGACGACATCGCTGCCGGAGGATGGAGCCAGGATGCCAAGACCAGTGGTTGTCAGATTTTTGCGCCGATCGAAGCGGGACGGATTCCTCAGGGCTGCTAAGTCACGGAGGAATCTCAGTAGTTCTGATCTGGGCGTGAGTGGAACACAAACACAAAGAGTTTTCTTTCATGAACGGTTAACCAAAGAAAACAGAGTTTTATTTCGTTCTGCTAGGATCCGTGCCAGGCAGCTTGGTTACGCTTTCTGCTGGTGCAGTCAAGGTACTATCTACGTTAGGCAGAGGGAGGGCAGCCCAGCAGTCCAAATACGATCACCTAATGACCTGGAGCGTTTCCCTTCACCTTCTACTTCTACAGCTTATGAAGATACTGGGAAGGAGGACAGGATGTCTGCGATTGCTCCTAGTATTTCCTAAACTTGTTTGTTCTACCTTAAATCTAAATCATTTACCTTTCAACATTAAAAACAAGTGTGTCCGCCAGTATGAGCTTATTAAAACCCTTATTTGTGACAGCGTAAGGCTGACAATAAGTCCGATCATAAGTGATATGTTTTGTTGCATGCTGTTGTTTGTTTTGTTGCTGTATATTTTTATTTCTACTTTAACGGCATTACATTCACAATTACACACATTACCTAAACTCAATACTTTAAAACTTCTTATAGCAGATAATCTTACATTATGGTCTCTTTGTTGGACCAGTTATGACATAGATACTTATTCATGCTTGTTATTAATCGTCATTAATCAAAACTTAATCTTTGTAATAACTGTATATGCAATACCATATGTCGATGTCAATACAATCACATTCATACTCCACTTTCACATACACATACCATACACTATCCACACGACATTACATCTAATCTTAAACAAGTATACTAAAAACTACATACAAAGTTGCATCACTGGTCTGGTAAACAAAACATTTTATGTACACATCTTTCATGTTTCCATTATTTACGTAACTACCCACAATAGGCAAATAATTATTAATATTCTAAGTATCAATCTTTGTGATATCAATAGTTTATTACTGATATTGAAAAATGAAACTACCTTCTTGTTGCTATTAAAACGTGACTTACAATTAAATATAAACAAAATTTAATCAAATACATACTACAGTAGTAAACGATGTTGACAATGAAACTATTAAATGTAAAAGATTAAATGAACCTTCGGACTGAGACAAACTTCTTAGCACTCCATGGATTCACCGTGCGGGTGCCGGGTCCATCGTGTGGCAGAGGGAGAAACTCAAAGCAGTTCCCAGGACTTACGACCTAGGTGTAGGTTTAAGGAGGCCCCCTTTAAGATACGCATCAACGGTCACCTTCACTGCTCGAGTTTCCCGCCCTACCTAGCCAAATTTGGTAGGAACCTGTTAGTGCAGCCTTGGATACTCGTTCTAAAATAGAACTTACTGCAGATCTCGACAGGCCAAGGTCTTTCAAAAGGTTATAGAGAGATTTAGCTGGTATACCCCTCGCTCCCACTTCTACCGCGTATAAATTAACCACATAGCCATTTTTGTTAAGTTCAGTTGTTAGATCGTAATATTTATTTAATTTTATTCTATGGTCTTTAGGAATATTAGTTTCCCACGGAACAGTAAGCTCTACTAATATTATGTGTTTAATTTGTCTAGAGAAAAGGAATATGTCCGGTCTGGATGACGAAACACCAACATCCTCTGGGATTTTATAGTGCTTATCATACGTATCCATCAAAATAGTCCAGTCAGGTGCAGTACCTAGGATTGAGAAAGGCTTGCTTTTAGATTTGGTAGTTGAGCCATCCTTTATAAAGTTAATTTCTCGTTTATTTGTAGTCAATCCTTTTTGGGCTCTAGCTACTGAAAGACTTACTGCTTCACGTATGATTTCTAGTACTCTATCATGTCGGCGTGAGTAATAACCCCTATCAAGCAGCACCCTGCAACCTACCAGTAAGTGCCTAGCAGTACCTACTGCCTCACCACACGTATAGCAAGATTTTTCAGATGCTTTCCCCCATCTCACTAGGTTACTTTGGTCTGGGAGGGTCATTTGGAAGGCATTCAGATAGAATTTTAATAGGGCAGGAGACCAATCATATAGCAAGGTGCGCCATTTCAGGGCTAACGGGATGCAGAACTCACCTATAGTTAACCACTCACTTTGCATTTCTAGATTCATTGCATGCACTTTATATTTATCATTTTCATCTTGTTGTATAAAGGATTTTATTATTTCTCGGTCTCCCTTCCTCTTTGCGAAACCCAGCCCGACTTTATTAAACTGTGCACCAGCCATAAATTGTTTATGGAATTGAAGTCTTGACTCAAGCTCTGTAACATATTTATCTTTTGGGAGTGATGAGACTATTTCATCCTGGGATTGTCCCAAGACATGCATTTTGGTCACTCTGAGGTGTTTATAGAGTTCAGATGGCTTCTTTAATTTCATCCCAAAACTGTTTTGATCCCTAAATAGAGTTGAGGGGTCAGCTGAGTGTGCAATTCCGAGCCATGACTTCAATATCTTCTTGACATTTGCATCTAGTTTTGCCAGGAGGCTTTTACCGATGTCATATACAAGGAAAGGCCAAGTCAGACGCGACGTAAGATAATTGTCGTATATCCAAACTTTTTTAATATTGTTTAATGGTTGTTGGTCTACCTTATTCAAGTCACTAAGAAAATTTTCGACAGTTACCTCTAAGGATGGTGTACGTCCTTTGTAATCAATCTTTCTACCAAGAAATTTGAAAGGCACTGCTTCAGCAATCGTGGTTACACATTGTCCTCCTATTGAGAGTCCCGGATCATATGAGGTATATTTGGTATTCCGTCTACCCAGACATAAACAGTGGCATTTACTTGGTTTTGCCCTCAGTCCGTCAGTCCATGTACAAAACTCATCCACTTCAATTAATAACTTCTGACATTGTTTTGGATTACGTGTCAGTATGGCAAGGTCGTCTGCAAAGGCTAAGATGGACTCTGTGTATTTGTTGTTTATTTTAAACCGATAGCCCCATTTTTTCTCATGACTTATTAACTTATCTATTAGAATATTTATAATTATATTAAAAGCTATTGGTGACAAGCAGCAGCCTTGGAACAACCCTACATTATAATGCAATGTTTCTGTGTGTTCCTTGTCTGCTGCTATGGCAAATTGTAGTTGAGAATAATAAGATGTGATTATGTCGATAACCACAGTAGGAAAGTTATACCACTTCAGGGCGAAGATCATTAGTTCATGCTGTACAGAACCAAATGCGTTTTCAAGGTCTATCCAACAGACCGTAATTTGCCTCTCATGCATTCTGGCATCTTTCAAACTTTCCGCTAATAATGTGTTATGTTCCAGGCAGCCAGAAATACCGGGCAAGAACCCTTTCTGGTGGTTTGGCCTGAAATACCTATTGCTGATCATAAATTTTGTCATTTTTGTTTGTAGTACGCTAAAGAAAATTTTTGGAAATTGTATTGGTTAGTGCTATCGGTCTAGTATCTTTTGGATGAGTTACTTCGTCTTTTTTTGGAATGAGGACAAAAACTGCTTTGCCAAATGATGTTGGTATTTGCTTCTTTGACCAGATTTTACAAAATACGTTTAAGAGATGTTTACGAACCGATGGACATTTTTTGTACACTATATAAGGAATACCGTCAGGTCCTGGAGCTGACTTGGATGTTTTCTTTTTAATTTGATGGTCAACTTCCTCTAGGGTAGGTGGACAACTTTCAAAATTGACAAGAGGATAATGAGGTTTTTGGATGTTTGGATCCTCATACCGTCTCCCGCGCTTTGGCACTTGGTAAGTGCTTTTAAAGTGGTCGTAAATCTGTTGGTTGGTCAAGAGAAGCTTACCTTTTTGTTCATTGAAAATGTTTTTCGAGTATTGAAAAGGGTTTTTATCAAAATCTACTTCGTGTTTAGCTCTGTTAAAATTATCGCGATTTTTTGTGATTTGTAGCGATATTCCTTGAATTAATTTAAGGATCGATCTTAATGCCCTAGACAGTTGGTGACTTAGATGGTTATCGCCCATGGCCTTGGCTTTTCGAAGTTGTTTTATTAACTCTCTTTTCTTTCTCCGCATTTTCGATTTAAAAGTGTTTTCTTTATCTTTTTGCGCATAAAAATTTGGTGGTGGGTAGCGCTCACAAAAGTATGTATATATCGTGTCCTGAAAAGTTTCTACTTGGCTGTTCAAGTCTTGCTTAGATCCCGGGTGTTCTAGCAGGATTGCCAAGTTTTCATCATGCACTTTCCAGGTGGAGTTTTTTAGACTAGGAATGCTAAGACGTGTCCTGATGGCAATGGACTCCTGGTGATTTTCACACGATGGCTCACCTTGGGATGTATGAGGGTTAACTCTATCCGCAGTGTTTATTGAAGTACTGACATACATTTTTTATCATTCTCCGAAAATAATTCTCTATTGATTCTAACTATAAATATACGAAGTATTAGTGCTAATTTTGATATTTTCCTTATGTTTTTAACTAAATTTAACGTTAAAATAGACGTTTTAGTGTTGACAGAGTGTTGGACTAATGAACATTTTATACCGCCAACTATTAATGATTATAAAATGTTTAGATCGAAAATAAAATTAAATCAGAATGACGGAGTTGTGGTGTACATTCGTGAAGTCTTTGAAGTAACGTGTACGGAACCAGTTTGTCGTGAAGGCAATTGTATTGTGGTTGGTCTTTCGAATAGCGTATATATAGTCTGTACATACCGCCCGCCTAGTTTTAAAAATCCGCTTACTTTTTTAAACTCCTTAAATTGCATTTTAAATACATTAAATAGAAATAAAACTGTTATTGTGACTGGTGATTTAAATCTAGACATTATGCCTAATAATCTAAGCACTAATGCTGCTATATATTTAAATTTAATGGCCAATCACGGCCTTAGGCAAGGAATACACTGTCCTACTAGGCAAACTACGTGCCTTGATCATTTTATGATCAGAACTCTTTCTAAAGTGCGAACGTATGTCTTTGATGAACTAACTGACCACTCCCCTATACTAATGCACATTGACAGTACACCTGTTCCCAGGCAAACCTTATACGTTAGTAAAATTAGCATTAACTTCGATACTGTGGGTGAGTGTTTGGAGAAGGAGCTGTGGAGTGATTTATTTTCTACAACCGATGTTGATCAAGCTGCGCTAATTTTGACAACAAAACTAGGAAATATCATCGATACCAGCACTATTGAAAGAAAAATAGCTAAGCGTTATAGACCTTTAAAACCCTGGATTACTATAGGGGTAATTAAATCAATACGAAAGCGCGATAAAATGTACAAAAAAGCAAAAGTAAATTGTAATACATATGATGCAAATATTTACATAAACTACAGAAACAAACTAAAGAAAATCATAAAAAAATTAAAACAAAACTATTACAAAGATAAATTAAACAAAAATAAGGGAAATATAAAGGAAACATGGAATATTATAAAAGAATTATGTAATATTAACAAATCAAATACTTCATCGGCGGAATTACTTAACATTGAAGTGACTGCAGCTGATTCTCTTTGTAAAGTGAATAAGTTTTTCACATCTATTGGCCCAAGTCTTGCAAAACAAACACTACAAAAATTAAATACAGATGAGATAACACTAGCACGAAAGGCGAAAGCCATATATTCACCACTAAAGTCCATGGCACTATATCTGTCAGACCCTGTTGAGATTGGCGAAGTGATCGACACCCTGAAAAAACATAGCGCTCCTGGCATAGATAAAATCACAGCAAATATTCTACAAAAATTTCGCCATTGTCTTGCGGGGCCCATATGTCACTTAATTAATTTGAGCTTTGAGCAGGGTGTCTTCCCTAACATATTTAAACGTGCCGTTGTGTGTCCTGTTTACAAGTCGGGTAATAAATCACTACCAACAAACTATCGACCAATTTGTCTCTTAGGTAGTATATCTAAAGTTATAGAAAAGGTTATGAACAAACGACTTGTTACTTACCTAGAAAGAAATAGTATTCTTTCGGAAAACCAGTACGGTTTTCGCCATAATCGCTCTACTGCTGATGCTGTTTTGCAACTTACTTCTAAAATCACAAAATACCTCGACCAAAAGGAGAAATGCATTGGAGTATTCCTGGACTTACAGAAGGCGTTCGACACTGTATCCACTAAAATATTAATTACCCGCTTGGAGAACATAGGAATTAGAGGGAACGCACTTCTGTGGTTCAAGGACTACCTAACGGAAAGACAGCAATGTGTTAGAATTGATAACCACGTAAGCGACTACGACACGGTGACGTATGGGGTCCCGCAAGGCAGTACCCTTGGACCAACGCTCTTTTTGGCATATATTAATGATTTATGCAAGCATCAGATCAGGGGCGCCGATATACAAATGTTTGCAGATGACACTGTCGTGCTTTTTCACGGTAGCTCTTGGGACCTAGTACGACAGCTAGCAGAAGAAGGTATGTCTGTTATCACAGCATGGCTGGAAGATAGTTTACTATCTTTAAATACCACCAAAACAAAGTTTCTCTGCTTTAGCAAAACATTGGCTACAGCGCCTAATAATTGTCATATTCGGGTTCATTGCTATCCGTGTAATCGAGCGAATGCTCTGCCTTCATATTGTTGCTGTCCCATATTATCAAAAAATACTGACATTAAATATCTGGGAGTAAACATAGATGACAAATTAAATTGGAAGAAGCAAATAAATATGGTCTGTAGTAGAACAAGAAAATTTATATACATATTTAGGGATTTGAGGCTGATACAAGATACTTTGCTTTTAGTTCAAATTTACAAAGCATTAGCTGAATGTGTAATTACATATTGTATATGCTCGTGGGGTTCAGCGGCCAAGAGCCATTTAATAGAGTTAGAAAGGGCACAACGCGTCATCCTTAAAGTCCTTCTTTATCTACCATTCCGCCACCCTACACATTTAGTCTATAAAACTGCGGATGTGCTTACAGTACGGAAGTTATTTGTCTACCTGACTGTACGCAGATATCACAAAGTAACTGTTCCACATTTAAAACCATCGGGTAAAAGAATGGAAAAGTGTCCAGTTCCAAGAGTGGCAAGCACATTTGCTCAGCGGCACTATGATTATCTTGCACCAAGAATTTACAACCATCTAAATTTAATCCATAAAACAAGAAACTTAAGCAACTTTAAAATAAAGCAAATAATTAAATTATGGCTTAATGAAATGGATTTTGATAATGTTGAAAGCCTATTACAAATAATAAAGTAATGAAAACTTGAAAAATGTCACACACATCTCACTACACATAAATCTAAACACATAACCTCAAATACACAGTAAATCATACTCATACATTTATTTATTTATTTATTTATTTATTTATTTATTTATTTAAGGATCTCACAACGAGGAATACACAAAAACAAGACAAAAGTAATTAGTAGGATAACAAGTTATGTGCTCCCTCACTTATAGGAGACCACATCATGCACAAGCAAGTTCACACAAATATAAAAAATAGAAATACAATAAATTTTAAATGTAATAAAAGTGTAAATAGGGTACATAATGTTATTATTATCCCCCCATTGACACCTCCATCATCACCTTTACAAACTTAAAAATATGCAATTGACAAATTGACAAATGAGACACAAACATTTATTATCTAAGCATTCATTTTTAAAATTTATTAACTGTAACTGTCTATTATTGTAACTACTGTGTGTTCTTTTTGCCTGTAAATAGGAACTGACTCCCTACACACAGCTTGCGCTACTTTGGGAGTCAGGGCTCTACAGTGTCTTGTAATCACATTTTGTTACAATAAAATTTATTATTATTATTATTATTATTTTGTTTTTATACCTTTTGTGGTCTCCCTTTTATTTTAAAGGGGAAGCTAAATCTAACACACGGGCTTAGCCAAGTGTGCCAGGGGGAAATGATGTGAGATTAGGATGATGACGATGCAAGAAATTTTCGTGTGAGACGGCATGTATTTAGTAGAACTGCTTTTTGAATCAACATTAGGGTGGATTTCGGCATTTGCAGTATATTGAGGCTATTTTGAAGAGTCTTCGGAACCACACCAGTTGTAGACATGATAATGGGTACAATTTTAACTCTTTCTACCTGCCATTGTCTTTTAATTTCAGTAGCTAAGTCTATATATTTTGAAACTTTTTCTGTGTGCGTCGTAAGAATATTGTGTGTGTTACATACTGCTATGTCTACAATAAAAACTGTCCTGTTAACTTTATCTAGGATTGTTATGTCAGGTCTATTGTAGTGTATGGTTTTGTCGGTAATTATTGTCCTATCCCAATATATTTTAAATGCATTATTTTCAAGAACTGTACTGGGTTTATATTTATAATAAGCAGTTTTATTGGGAATGAATGAATATTTGTGAGCCAGATTTTGGTGGATAATTGCTGCAACTTGGTCATGCCGGTATTTGTAATCAGTTTGTACAATAGATTTACAAGCGCCAGTAATGTGTTGGATGGTTTCAGAACTGCTATGGCATCGTCTACATAAGTCGGTAGAAAGATTTGGGAGACGGATTATGTGTTTTTGATAGTTAAGGGTATCTATAACCTGATCTTGAATAGCTATCACAAAAGCCTCGGTTTCTGGGAAGAGTTTATTATTATTATTATCAAAATCCATTCAGTAGCTTTTGCGTTAAAGAACAACGAACATACTTACTAAAAATTATAAATTATATACCTATAAATGAGCAATTATTGCGGCTCCAACAATTTTTATGAAATTAAGTATGCAGCCATATATCGATCTAGCTAGGATAATTTAAGAAAATTTACGAAAAAAAAATCATATTGATATTGAATCAAGACCGCTATCGGTGCAACACCATCAAACCGGCCGTTAAGTCTCCAAGCAGTTATCTTGTCTAAGTGAACACAATAACATCCGTATAGATTTTGAATATGAAATAGGCTAAGGGTCACTGATATTATCTATATCAGTATTATTACAGCGGCACAAATTTAATTTGCTCAATAGATGATAGTGGTTAATGCCTACTAAAGAATAGGCCTTTAAAAAAAACAAATAGTAGAAGTGCAAGTTCAATCTAAGGGTATAGATGATTTACACTATATCAATATAGAACAGATAAATTAAAATAAAATAATATATATATATATATATATATATATAGACCAGGAGATATACTCATCACCTTAGTCCTCTCGGTAACTTAATTTTTACGTAGAAATTAAGAAAGGTTTTTAACATAATTTACTCAATGAGCTATCATTTTAGCTAAAAAAACATAAATTTTGTCAAGTGGCTAAACCTTCTGATTTGAACTCGATATTTGCGTTTGATCTAATAAACTAATTCAAAAGGGTTTGGGCCTAATATACCACGCGGGCCAGTAGAGTGGGATTAGGGCTCGTTTGACATTTCCCTCTCTCTTTGCAGTGATCTCTTTAGGTCTCGGGTTCGATTCCTGGGTCGGACCAAATGCTAGTATGATCTACATACATATATTGGTTTCGGAGTTTGGGTGTTTTCTATGTATAATATGTATGTATTCACAAAAAAAAAGTATTTATATCAGTTGTCTAGTACCCGTAATTTAAGCTCTACTTAGTTTGGAACTAGATAACCTTGTGTGTTAAATGTCCGAAAAATTTATTTACTAAAGAGAAAAGTTAATCTCGGTTTATGTAAGGTAATCTTAGCTATATAGTTTTATTTTAAATACGAATGTATTTATTTAGGGCATACTTACGGCGTAGTAGTAAAAGTATAATATTCACTTAAAATAATTACGAGTACTTACGATTTATAACATAAATTATTAAAAAAAGTAAAAAACAGAAATTAACGAATAAATAAAAAAAACACTTACGAGACCAAAAGACTAAATTAAATTACAGATTAATTAAATTACAATTAAGATGTTTTTAAACAAATATAACAGAAAAGGTCTCCTCGTGAACAAACATTTTTTTCCTCTTTAAGAGTTTCATGATCCATGGCATGTTCAAAGAAATAAATAGCGCAAAAGACACCTCCGTTATCTGTCCGAGGTCACTGTTTTCTTTCACGCCTCATATGATCGATGACCAGAAGATTGTTATCGGTGGAGCCATCACTGTTTTGTTTGATCACGGTTGAATTCAATTATTACGTTGGCCTTTACTTTTTTGTTTACTTGAGCCAGTACTTTATATAAATGTAGGTACTTTATTGCTCAATTTTAATTTGAGAAAATTGGTTTAAAGAAACCAAAAACATTTCTGAAAAGAAAACGAGTGTGTTTCTATCTAAAATAAATTATTAACTATACTCTATACATACAAATAAATAATATTGGAGTGTCTGTTTGTAATATTAAAATAACCTATGTATGTATACTCGTACATAGTGCATGTTACAAAATAATATTTTCTACAATTTTTATCTGTCTATCTGTCGGTTTGTTCCGGCTAATCTCTAAAACGGCTAGACCGATTTTGACGGGACTTTCAGTGGCAGATAGCTGATGTTATCGAGCAGAGAGAGTAATTTAGGCTCCTTTTTTTGGACTAGCTTTGTGCGGTGTTACCCGCAGTTCTAAAGATACAAAAATATCCGCGGGTTACACCGCGGGACTCAGCTAGTAGAAAATAAGTTTGGAATCTTTCTTTTCGTTAGTAAAACCAAATTTATATGTTTTGAGTAAATATTTCATCCAAATAGTTGTTGTTAATAAATTGCTGTAGAGTATTTGCAAGTATTTTATTCATTATGGTGTACTACTTCAATTAATGTCTAGATTTTAAATAAACAATCATGTCCAATATAATCCATATCCTCAGAAAGGAACTTTCCATCGTTTAATTATGTATATAAAATTTCGTTGATCTATATTGAACATGATTGCATCATTCAACTTGTAACGCGAAAAACTCCTTTTCATACATAATATTACTGTAAATCACAATTTCAAATCATTAAACAAGTAATGCGGTTGCCAATTAATAAATATAATTAACATACAAATCAAATGGCGATAATATCAATATCAATAGGATTAAATAAAAATCCTATCGAAATATATATACAATGTACCTACCTATTTTATGCGTGTTCATTCAAATAATGTTTAAGCACGCAAATCATGCGATGTCAAGATTAAAATGTATTTGACGAGATTCACTATGTCATTTCGTTTTCATAAATAACGTCATATTACGGTTCTTTTATTAAATGTGTTTGGAATCAAAAATGGAATCGCGTGTAATGCGTGCGATGTCAAGGTCACGCAATAAATATTTGCAGAGTAAGGTCCTACTTCTTCCGCGCAAAGTTGTTTATTTTTTATTTCGGTCTTGTTTGTTTTTTATTAGGCCCTTGAGTCACCTGGCGCTGGTTGTTAATTTATATTAAGGTATTTTATAGGCCTCTTCTCTTGTAACTTATTATGAGATATTTTTTTAGGAGGACTGACGAAAATATGGCTTTTGTTCTGTATATAATTTAAAATTTACTCCTGATGATATTTATCTAATTTCGTTTAATTTCTTAATTAATGTTGTTTTTATTTCTAATAATTAATTCTTGATTTGAACAGCCAGCCAGTAAAGGCTAAGCTCCATCAAAATCGGTCCACCCATCCGGTCAAAGATTACTCGAAAAAAAGACAAATAGACAGACACAAAAGGTTTAAAATTTATATTTTTTGATTCAAATGAATCGTGTATACATTCATGCACATTAAATAAATAGCTGTTGAAATTCAAAAACAGACACTTCACATTTATTTATTTTTATTTAAGGTTATGTTCATCCATATTTTCCCAATCAAATAGTAATCTACCCTTTTATACTTTCCTTACCTCAACTTTGCAACAGTTGTTAAGTAAATTTATGATTACGGAAGAATAACCGCTGACACCTTTTTTGCATAAAAATAAGATAACGAAACGCACTTCCACAGAAATATACCTGACAAGAGCGAACTCACATAAAATATCAAGAATTACTCACAGTGACAATATCGCTATGAACTTTACCATCCCGGATTGTACTTCAGCCCGTTTTTTTTCGTTGATGGATGGCGCAGATCTCATTCCACACACATTTCAAACGTGTCTTAGGCTGTGTTTGTACTACAAACCCTTTATATTCTTAACTTATTTAGTTAAATTTATTTATGAGATTACTCTTTAAGAAAATATTTTATATTTAGCCCACTGTATGAAGTGTTATACATGTGACGTGGAGCTGCAGCGCTTTGTATTTAGTTATGTCGTCTAACGAACTATTAAATCATACAGCGCTAGAACATATATTTATTTATTTAAAGCTTATTGCACATGACGTACAAAGGCGGACTTAATGCCATGAGGCATTCTCTCCCAGTCAACTTTCAAGTGATGTAAAATTATGATATGGTAGGTGCAACGACAAAGAACTGAATTCAACAAAAATGACAATAGTTACCTAAATAAAAAAATACCTTACATTAAATATAACCAATATATACAAATCTACAACTATACATATTATTAAGGATGTGGCGACTTTAACATACAACATAACATACTACAGCGCTATCTACCGAAGATACACTGAACTACGAAATAACGCACTACATGGAGTAACTACCAATCCTGAATCGCGCAATAGAAGTTCTCGCGCCGATTATCATATACACAACAACCCAACATCAACTGTAGGGCAGTGGCCCGCCAGGCATTATCGCCTCGCCTGGTCGGAGGATCCTCCCTTTGTGTTGAAGGGACTCGTGATCAAAATGATTGCGCATGTGAATTATGTTACGTAGTATGCGACGACGATCACCTTTCAATTATTTTTTTGACCCTAACAGGTATTGTAATTACAAAACTATAGAACGCACTTGATCTATTTTAGTTATATGATTCTTTTCTAGTTTAGAGATATTTGATTTACTTACATTAGAACTAAAATATGTAACATTCTTTTAAAAATATCACCAAAGTTATATATCAAAATTAATATTTATCAGTGTGTTTGTTGTTTATCATAGACCTCCATATTCAACAGTGGACTACTATAGGTAGTTGATTTGTTAAGATTACTCTTTGATTACTGGATTTCTTGGCGTCCATTTATTCTCTGTTTCAAAATTCTTCTTGTACAAAGAGCCTTACATTTTATTCGGTCCCCGGAATCATCTTGGTGTTTTATATGAGCTTATAGGAGAACAGAACGAATATAATGTAGTATATTTTTGGTATATTTTAGTAGTAGGAAAATATTTTCCAGTGATCTTTCGCATGAAAGAATCATAAAAAAGGTTTAGTTCTATGTTATGCGACATGATTCTTATTATTGTGTAGGTCTACTGAGATATGTCATGATATTGGACATTAACCGTTTACAATTTGGGCATATTCTTATTTTATAATTAAATTGTAATAGGGAAAAATATATTTGGCATTAGCATGAGTCCGGTGGATTGACAACTCCAAAAAGATAGCATTCCTGTGGCAGTATTTTATTTTACTTAATTATTTATTACAGCAAATATACTTAATAAGGCAAGCTTAAAATAGGTTGCTATAGTAGTTAGTATTGTTAAAATTCAAATCTTTTTTTGATAGTTTGAAGTTGATTTACTGTTGATTTACATAATAAATGAAAAACACTAAAAGTTTGCCAAGGCCGTATACTACAAAGTCTTTAATTATGAAAATATTTGGATTGGAGAAAACGTTTCAGGAAATAAATAAACAAAGCTGCACAGTGCCTTTGCACTAATACAATAATATAATAAGTACCTATATAATTAATTATTCATCATACTCGTAGCTTTTCTATTATTCTATTACCAAAATTAATGCTGCTCCTTCCAAAATGAGTTGACTTTGAGCTATCCCACATCCATTACCAGAAGTAATGTTGCTCCTTAAAAATATTGAACTTTCATATAGCTTTGAGTTTTAAGAAACCATTACGATTTTATAGTTTTATTGATGTACAAGTTTCAAAAATCGCTGAAGTACGAGTCAAGTCAGGCATTTTTGGTGTATATTTGGGCCCGCAAAAGTGACTCTAATTTGCCTGATGGATACATGAGAACAATCCAAGAGTAATGGTCACCATGCTCATTGCGAATGCAGACAATGCAATAATGCAGCATTGTGACCTACAACTATGGCCGCATATTGAGATGATTCTGCGTCCATTATGTTCGTGCGTGGTTCATTCTGTACCATTCTATAAATCATCTATGAAAATATCAATTGTCTAGTTATTACGGTTCATGAGACATAGTCTCGTGATAGACAGACGGACAGTAGAGTCTTAGTAATACGACTTCAGTACCCTAAACATTATAATTTTGTTTTTGAAACGGTGAGTCAAGCCGAGTTATGAATAATTTATCAATGAATAACAAAATGCCTTGTTTTGTTTTTCAAACCACTCGTAAGATAATTAAAAACCATAATTTTCATTGTTAATAAACACATAATTCTTGTGTAAATCGAATGTCTCTTAGAGTTTTACCACCTGTAGATAAATCCCTTCATTAGATTCTTATTCTCATTTACCTCTTTAGTATTATGATTATATGTTAAAATGTCACAAGGAAATCCGTTCTCCTGACAAAGAAAGCCACGGTCATTTGCAGACAACTCCAGCTCATTTACAAACCTGAGCGGCAATTCCATTTTCGCACAAGAATTGAACAAAGACTTCAACGGGTCTGTTTCCAATTCCCAATTTACCATTTTCGCTTTTCTTCTAATAAAGAAAACTCCCAAACGTTTCTCTTTAAATTGAAAGATGTCAATGCATAAGAATGGAACTTTCTTATTTCCAGTTTTTGTTTTCTCACAGAGCTTGGTAAGTGTTTCAATGTGAAACAAAATGGCAGACCTCGTAAGAAAACTGATACCGAACTTAATCAGTAAAGCTTGGTTCATGTTATCTCAAATTCATTTCCTAAGAATGGCCTGGTAAACTATAAAAGCTTATATGTAGTTGTCCTTATACATATTTTGCTCTTCTCAAAAACGCTTTCTTAAAAAAAAAAGAAGAGGTCCTTTTATAGAACATTGGCAATGTTAACTTATACACTCAGTCAATGATGCAGAAGTATCACAAGGCTGCCATGGTGTGATCACCATGCTGCATTGTTGCATTGTCTGCATTCGCAATGAGTGACCACCACTTTTGGATTCTACTTATGGTTTTCATCGTGCAGAGTAGTGTCATTTTGGGAGGCCCACATATAAAAATAAAAATAGTCAGCTTGTCACCATAGCCGTGTCAACCTGGTGGAAACGATTTCTCAATTATATACCTTGCCTAAAATTATACAATATACAAATACGATATTAAGTAAATATGTCCCACTAGTTAATGTCGGTAATCGACTTCCCTGATGACATAATAATAAAAGAAAAAAATTGGTGTCTAAACAGTTCTCTACATCGTCATTTTCAAGTTGTCAACTCCCTCCTACACAAGCTTACTCACCAGCATAAACACAACACTTTCTCAGTCTCGTTGTGTAACACTAGTTTTTTTGTTATACGATCTCTATTGTTTTCTGCACTTCCTTGTAAGTTTGTCATGCCAAAATTATTTTAAGCACGATTTTAATTTTTCATTACCTTAATGTAATTTAATGTCGAATAGTAAACCGTAGAAAAAATCCACTACTTAGCTGCTCATAATTTCCAAAGAAAAATGAATCAATAAAGTTGACACTCTATTGCTTAAAAAAAGCTAACATCGAAACCAAGAATCCTACCTACTTACTTTAAATATGTACTGCTATCATTACAAACATTGGCAAGCGATCATGAAACTAATTTAGTATAAACGTTATACCTCACCGTGAAATCTAATTAGAGAAAATAAAATTTATCCCACCTCCAATCCAACCATTGTTTATTAAAATCAGTATTACCTTTCTTAAAATTGGAGAATCTTCTTCATGTTTTGCCCTCTCATAACTGCGCACTTAATGTATTTTTGTCCGTTAATTATCATAATTTCGTGTTATTCTAATAAAGTGTCTAAAGTACTTTCGTGTAATTCTCGTGTTTTCTTGTCGGTTTTCTGGCTTCCCTTTTTGAGAACTCAGAAAATTGTTATTTTATTTTAAGTGGTTTTTTAATTGTGTTCCTTCTACATTTTTAACTTATCGGTGACAAAATAGTTTATATAATAAAGATTAATAATAAGAATAAAAAGACTAAGATTAATATTATATTATGTATTTTTTATACTTTAATTTATTTGTTTTCTATTTGCCCATATGATTAAAACTCTCTACTGTGACAGTGCGAATGCTGTCGTAACTAGATTACGAACTTTTTAGTAATTTAATTATTATTAATTGTCATTGAAAGTGTATTTTCCTGAAATCAATAAGGAAGTAGGCTTAGGTATTTCATACAAAAATGCACGGAACCGTTTTGACGTTCACTAAAAAGACACTTATTTGACTTGACATTCAACTACCCTGTTCTGTATAAAGTACTCTAGTACTTTAGTACTAGTAGTAGCTATTTATAGCATACGCTAAAAAGGATTATCTACCATTCAACATAGCCTGAAGAGAAATGTCATATATGTTGTTTTACGGCTGAATGATTTCGAACCTAACGTACAAAATTTTCCAGACTCTAATGGCGTCAACTAAAAGTGACACAGTATATTTTTAACCAACATCACATAGCACGTACAACATTCTGAAATTAAATCTACGTTTCAAACACATTTTATGGTCCAGCATTCCTTTCTCGTTTATTTAAGTGCTCACCTAAACTTCTAACGAAAGTCAGCTTTCGGACGCGATTTACATAACAAGTCCTAGTATATATAGTCGGACAAAACAAACTTGATACGAAACATATGCCTTTGCGTACGTCTGAACGATCGATCATTAATTAAAAACGCAATGTATCAATCATAACTATCATTGTTTGTTGATGTAAAGGCGATAGACTGCCAAAAACATGCAATATACGAATTGTTTTAAGATGAACGTTGCCTGTGCTAAAATAATATTTAATACTCTTGATTTCTGTTTGTTTTAATGAAATAAGACTATATCAAAGTCCGAAATACAAGGTCATAATTATATAATATCATTAATATAATAAGACCTTTTTATATCATATTAAGTGGAAAGTTAAAGACATAATGAAAGAATAGAGTAAGACGGAAAGGCAGTTCTGAAAAGACTTTCTATATTACTGATAGTCGAATAGGCCAGGGCAACGTGTGCTTATGTCTGTCCAATGATTAGGGAAGTTCCAAGGATTAAATGGCCAATAACGTATAAAAAGTAATGGCTTTTTGTTGAGAAAAATTAGAAAGTTGATATTTTGTTTGCCAAACAAATGTCTTTTAAATGTAAGCAATATTTGAGCCATGTGTTCGTTACATTAGATTGTTCACACTGATTGTGGCAAGATCGAAAACAAATGTGGGTTCAATGTCTGCTTGGTCAATGTTTTGGATTCAAAATATATTTTTGTTTTGATTAGTATAATTAAAAATAATACAAGTACAACCTGGGGGCATTTCAACAACGGTATTTTTAATTATGCATGTATGTGTAATTCAAAGTAAATTTATACATTCAATTAGCAGGCTTCAGACTCATTTTCCTATTCCAGACTAATGGTATCCTTTATATCCTTCATAATATCCAACTTGCTGTTCTAATGTGTCTTAATTAACTTCTAAAGTTGTTCTCGCCTGAAAACTGTTTGCGTCTAGCAGCCAATCATAAAAATAAAACAAGTAAAACCATTGGAAACGTACACACAGCACCAATCAAAATTGAAAATAGGGCAGGTAAATAATAACACCGATGATCATAATGATAACTTGAAATATCTAAAATAAAGTCATCGAATTCCAAATTTGTCAGGCTCTGTATCATAGGACCAGATTAATGATAAACCGATGATACCGTGGGAGAGCCACGCTTTGGTATACATGGGCCAGCTCGACCGGAGTAATACCACGTCCTTACAGAAAACCGATATAAAATAGCGCCTGCGCTATGTTTCACCGAGTGAGTGAGAATACCGGACCAACCCATCCCCCCATCTCTTTCCTCATACCCCAAAGGCCGGGAACGCTGTATAGGCGGCTGTAATTGCTAATATTACACGATACGTCTGCTCGTTTGCCCCCTATTCAATTAAATATAAAAACACACTAGAATTTTACAATACAAATTACCTATCACAACAATTAACACTAACCTTATTCTTACCAGTTAATTTAGTCAGCCATTTGTTGGAAAAAAGTGGATCACATATTTTTGATATCGTAGTACAAACTTTGTACGACGCCAAACACCTTTAACTCTATTGCACTAAGATCAAAGCGCTGAATACCATCGCACATTACTTAATTTTGGCACACCGTGGTTCTATTTATATGAAGTCATTGGCATTTGTAGTGAAAAGGACAGATAGGCAGATCGATATAATTAGAGTAGTGAAAGTTATTCTGCTAGTACGATGCAGAGAAAATTATTTTATATCTATAACATCTATTTACTTTTTTCTGTGGCCTGTGAGTTTTTAACCTGGCTATATCATACTCTAACCGACTAATATCGCACGCCGTCTCAGGTACTAGACCTATATAGCCGGGGTATACCCTAGAAAGTAAATCCCTGCTACTCCAACGCACCTCGGGCCACCTTCGGTTCGTAGAACGTTGTTGTAAATTCTTAGAGGCGTATGCCGACAGACAACCTGACCAAAGTAGTTGCTAATAAATTTATTATATTTTGCTATTTAAATTAGATTTAAGATACTACTGTTTTATAAGAATAGCATGTAAGTTAAGAACGTCAGCGAATAAAGACTTTTATTTTTATAATTATTTATAATAATAAAAAAACAAAACTCTGTCTGTATATCTATCTATCTGCAACGCATTACTTGCTAAGCCGCTGAACCGATTACAATGAAATTTACAGTGGAGATCCTTTGGTTTTTGATTAAGGACATGGGGTATTATTTACCGACATACACGCCAGCGGCGCTGCGGGCAAAATCTAATTACTTTATACAAAATATACTGAGTATACTGCTTTGATGTTTTCTAAGAAGACACTGTCTTAAACATATGTAAACCTGAAATTGAATAGTATACAGAAAACATAGTACGTGCCTAAAAACCTCGGGAGCATACCCTATGAAGTACAAAAATAATTTTCAAAATCGGTCCACAATTGGTAAAGTAATCGGTGAACAAACATAAAAAAAATGTGTTATAAAAATATTGTCTGTAGTGATGCAGAGAAAAGCAACTCATTCAATTTCTACATTACATCATTTATTTGCGTTTGATCTGTGAAACCATTTTCGTGTCACGTAATTGCTCACGATAAACTCTAAAACCATGTAACTAATTTTTATGTTTCTCAAATGTGTGTTTTGCTGGCGTGTATAAGGGCAGTTAACATCATCCTCGGACCAATAGCAGCCGAATATATTGTAATAAGATGCAGAGAAAGTTGCATGGATCAAATAATGTTAAAAATTACTCAAAAATAATCCTCTGTTCTCTTATGTTAGTGATGCGATTTCAAATTTATTTTTTGTAAATTATGTAATATCTATTTTTAGTGTGATACATCTCATCTTAATCAATCTTTAACATTCAGAATATGTTTGACAGAAGAAAAAAATTTTTTTGTGATTTTAGTTTAGTTTAAAGCGTTATCGAACAACAGAATAACCAATAAATTATTAATAAATCATCAAATCTCCTATTTTTTTATATATTACAAAGTTACTCGTACCTTAACAGAGAACAAAAGCTTCAAATTGATGTAACAAATTGTTCTCTGAACATGAATATACCGATTTTAGGTATTCACACCATCGCGAGTTTAATTAAACCTTACCTTAATTACGTGATACATTTTAATATGAAACTTGTCAATTTGTATTAATAGCGTAACGGATGGGTTTATTCGAAATCATTTTAAAGGAGAGTTGCATACCGGATACATTATTACTACGAAGTGTTGCCTAAAATTTGGTGTTACCCATGCAAAATCCGAAATTTGGTTTATGACAGTAAAAATTTTGATATTAATTTAAAAGTAAACTATTTGTATATATATGTCTGTTACGCTTTCATGGCTAGATCACTGCACTAGTTTTAATGAAATTTGATATTCAGATACTTTGATTCTTGAGGAAGGACTAAGGATGCTTTTTACTGTGATAACCAAGATATATGCGGGTGGAGCCGCGGGTAGTATTATTAATACCAAAGTTTGGGAGGATGTGTGGATGTTTGTTAGTCAATTACGCAAAAATATTTAACGGATTATAGGAAGCTTTTCAAAAATATAGTGCATGCAACAGAATAACACATAGACATAGACATTCTTTTTACTGCAGCTTCCGGCATAGACAATAGTTTATCTCTGATAATTCGATTATTTTATTATAAGCAAGATTTTTTTAATTACAATATTATTTCTTTTAAATATGGGATACGAACCATAAGTACCTACACAATAAGTCATAAGTATATTTTTTCTTTATAATTCATAGAATGCAATCAACTATTCAATCTAATTTATAACAGATAATATTAAATGCAGAGACACAATTTTAAAAAGAACAAATTCAACAACTTATTATTTATTTAATCTTTGACGAAGTGTAAATTGTTGCTGCGATTAAATTTAAAATACAAGCACACACATTGTTGCTCGTCTATTGCTACAAAAGGATTCTATAAATGTCATTGAAGGTCATAATCGGATTGACTCCCAAAAGTCACATTTAATTATTTATTTACTGTTACTCTGTTAATGGCTTTATGAATATATATAAATGATTAAGTGTAATGAGATTATTTGTATTAAATGAAATTCCATAGTGTCGTAATTCACAAAATAATATCAAAACAATCTATGATCTAGACATTTAATTTTTAATTATATGAAATATGTTTGGGATAATGAAATAAATGGTCAGCTGGTGTTTAAATTTAGGTGCTTTACTGATATTTCAATTTTAAAAGAAATATATATTTTTGGCAAGATATTTTAAGTATATTTAATAAGTTTAGGAATTTACTCACGTGTTTATCGCGTGTCATAGCGAGTGTCACAAATAACACCGCATCGTCACACTCTTTTAAGTTAAAACTTTGCTTTCCTTTGAATTTTGAAAATTGAATGAAGCTATAACTGTACAAATAGTCCAAATAGTCAATCTCAACCAGCGTGAAAAAACAGCCCCACAGGAGACCAGTGTTAAACAATGCCTTTATGCTATATTTAAAATGAATGAAATTCCCAAAACACAAGTCTCTCCTTACTCTGATTTTAGAAATTAGGACATAAAAGGTGACATTTTAGATTTTGACTGATGAGGTGATATATCTGCTCATTTGCCCATTAAAAATAAACCTCTTGAAAAAGGAACAACTCTCCGTAGAACTTTGGAACTAGACAGGCATTCTAGAAATTCATCCGTACTAATATTAAAAATGCGAAAGTAACTCTATCTGTCTGCTTGGGACGTATCCACAGCTAAGCAAGCCGCTGCACTGATTTCAATTAAATTTTGTATGGAGGGACTTTGATTCTCGAGGAAAGACTTAGGCTTTTTATCACCGCGAAAATCGAGATATATGTGGCTGGAGCCGCAAGCAAACGCCAGTCTGTGAATATAACTTTTTTTTTTCGTCATGTAATAGGGGGCAAATGAGCAGACGTAACATCTAATGGTAAGCGATTACACCACCAATGGACACCCGCAACACCAGAGGCGGCACAAGTGCGTTGCCGGCCTTTGCGGGATGGTGAGAGGAATGGGGGAGGGGTTGGAGTATGGGCCTTCGGTATCCTCAGTCACTCGTTGAAACACAGCATAGGCGGTGTTTCACACCGCCTGTGCTGTGTGGCCATATTATCACTACAGTCGAGCCGGCTAATGCATGCGTACGAAGCGTGGCTCTTCCGCGGTAAATTAGAGCCAAAAAATCGTTAAAGAAATATTAATACCATTCACGAATATTTTTCTGCCATGTTAAGTCATATCAAACCAACCTGAAACAGATCTAAAACCTAAAGGTCACAACCATGTTTTATTGAAACAAACATATTGCGCTTTGTTTATTCCAATAAAACACTCGGATCTTAAAATAACCGCTTGTAAATACGGCGGAGAAAGATGGAATTAAATCACTCACGTTTTGGTACATACGCTTTGTGACGTAGCAAGATGAACATAAAGGATTGGAAGGTGTTGAAATGCTTAATGCAATCTTGACATCGATTCTTGTGTTGACATTTGAAAGGATACAGAACAACAAGAGTTAGGGACTCTATTTTTAGATACATACAATATTTATATTTAGTAATGATATAAGTATGAAAGTAAAATATTTATTTATTGTTAACGTAGGAAAGATGCAAATTTGTGTCACAGCTTAAAACTATTAAAGGCTTAAGTTTAGTTAAGTAACGTGAGGAGGCAGGAACTATAAATAATTTAATTTTTAATATTTATTTAATACTATCAATTTACCTTATTATATTTTATTTCCGTTCTTGAGTATTCTAAGTTTTTATTCATATAATCAACAGTGCGACTATGCAGAAAATAGAAATAAAGATACGATTATTTTGATACACTAGTGTGTAAAAAACTATTCGTAAGTAGTAGCTGTCAACAGTCTAAAAACCAAGCTGTCCAGCGCTATTTTCCCTAGTTTTGAGTAGTTTACATTCCAATGAATCTATAGACCTTAAAAATAAGAGGGCACTCATAACATATCTTGAAACTCGCGGGCTGGGTTTCCGCAACTCGACGACTTCAGTGCGCCTATTTTGCGTGATGGAACACACACTCATAACACAATACACTACTTAAATTTGTTTGTAACGTTCTTAATTAAGTTTACGAATGATTCCACTAACTGTCCTAAACAAAGAATTAATTAAGTAATATAATATAATGTACTGCGTACTAAGTATTGTGGGTTTGTCCTTTGTGTGATCCACGAAATGTTGTTATAAGTCTGAGTGTTTTGTGTCTGTTTCGTGTTATTTGTAAAGTTAACCGTGACACAGGATTTATTCCTAGAGCGGAATTGTCTTTAAAAAGTGAATCTGGCGACTCTGAACTGCGTTTTGAAAATAATGTATTAATTTACAATTTGTTACCATTCCACTACTGTTTAAACTTAATTAAAGCGATAGCTAATTAGTACATATATAAAGATTCGTTTGTTTAGATTATTTCGAATAGAAACACTATCTCGTCTGTTGTCTTTTTCACAAGTAGCAAAAAAGACTGTAAAGATTCAAATGTAACTCGTTCTTTTTTCTCAATCGAGGACGAAGCGTTCGAATTATCATTATGCTTGTTTTTATATGTTTTATACACCGGCGTTCTTTTTAAA
Organism: Spilarctia lutea; assembly: GCA_916048165.1. Taxonomy (NCBI): domain Eukaryota; kingdom Metazoa; phylum Arthropoda; class Insecta; order Lepidoptera; family Erebidae; genus Spilarctia; species Spilarctia lutea. Next base: position 18,124,695 of record OU696480.1, on the reverse strand, counting down.
CGTCCTCTATGGGAACGTCAAGACGATGCGGGGGCGTCAAAAGTGAGAAGTCACTGTTCATTTTGCACGCGTTCTTTATACGCGACGCAACATTTATTAAATTATTATACATTCGGGGGAAAAAAAATCGTACGGTTCATTCACTATTTGTCGTAGATACTGTTCAGTAGTGAAACAAAAAAGGTTTACAGTTTTGATTGTATATGTAAAAAAAAAAAAAAATTAAACATTTATTAATGGTATAAATTTTGAGTTCCATTAGAATAAAAAAATAAATAAGTATGCTGAGCACAAATACATCTATACTACTAGAATATATATATGTACACTTGTATATACATATTTATATCGATCCAGAAATAATTTGAATCAAGGAATTTATGGATTCTATATCGAATCCAAAAATATCTTGATTTAAATTATTTTTTTTTACTTTTTATTTACTCACGTTTAGATAATACATTTAACAATGAAGGTTTAACGATATCTGGCCTTTATTACTCAAACTTTTTCAATAATAAAAAAAATTAAACGATGTCTCGCTGTTTATCGAGTACAGGAAGTGTATAGTACTCGTATGTATAGTCATAACATTCGTAAAAGATGTACTAAATCCTCCCACATATGCGGAAATCGGTCAAGTGCGTGTCTTGTTTTTGTTCACGACGACTCACTGTAATACGTATTTGGATGACGTACTAAATATATTTGTCACCTTTTTAACAGCTGGTTTGAAATTCTTAACCCTTACTTCCTTGTTTCTTCTTCATTAAGTGCTTAATACATTTCTGTTTGTTTGTGTTGTATTTCATTTGTTTGTCATTTCGCAATAACTTAAATATAGATCGTTTGTTCTTCAGTACAGTATTATTTAGATTACTTATTTATAGATTTATAGAGTTAAAAAGTCAGTCTTACACTAATACTTGTTTATCTGAATCGCATTGTATGTTATGTACGATGGTTTCTGGGTCACTGATTGAAAGGTATAGGATTGTAAGTGGTGTTAGTCTTATTATTAGAAATCGTGATATTTTATTCAATAATAGCATTTGCAAAGAGAAAGTATATCTCGAAGATAATAGTAGATAGATAGAATATTTCTTCTTATAAATGATATTTATTTTATAAGTAAATCTTTAGTGATATTATTACACGTCCGATTTTACAACTAAAAGAGGCCGGCATTTGCTAAGACTCACTCTGGGAAGAAATGACGAAACAAACCACAGAGGTGTCTTTTTTTAAGTCAGTGAACATTAATTAATTACAAAATAATAAAAATCCGTTCGTGCACAGTATAGTATCTGGGTTGTTTTTTTTAAGAAAGTACCATAGTATTGATTCGACCTGCCCATACAGACAGCATACGAGCAACAGCCTCTTTAAAAACAATCATTATTTCCTTTGAGCTACAGATTTATTTGACAAAACTTTTTGTAGACAACTCCTGCTGTACGAATAAATAATGATATACTGTGTCACAGGGGATTTTACAAACATACATAAAATTAACATAAATAACACAAAAAATGGTATCTCATGTGGTAACCGAACCCACAACATTTTGTACAATAGGAGGCATCGAGATGTCCGTCCAAACCGCTACTATAATTACACTACACCACCAGTTCAGTCAATACAATTAGAAATATTGGTTTCGTTTTCAAAGTAGAAAAAGGTACATAAATCGTTTGAAAATCATTAGTGTAAAGATTTCAAACGTACAACTCCTTACTAACTTGTGAAGGCCTGATAATGAATGGTAATTAGCAGTATAATTAGGCAGGTAGGTACTTTGATAGAAGTTATCTCCAAATAAGTGTGTTTAAGTCCTATTTTATAAACAAGTTAATAAAGGTTAGAGTGCAGATATTTTAGATAAAATACAAAGGTTTATCATAGGCCTATAAAAGATTACGAATATGGCGTCCCAGTTGGAGATTCAGCGCTTGCCAAAATAGTCATTTTTACTGCACAGTTGGTCTAGTGGTTGAAGCGCCGCTTATGGTGGGATATGAACCCCCAACACTCAGCGTAGTACGCTGAGTGTTGGGGGTTCACATCCCACATAGGACAACACTTGTGTGATCAACTGATTGTTGTTATAAGTCTGAATGCTCTTTGTGTCCGTTTGTAAAGATTTTCGCGGCAATTCAAAATCTGGGTCCTTAAAAAATGTACATAAGTATGATACATAAAGTAGATAGTATATGTTTCCTGTGAACAAATAAATAAAGATATTAATGTTGGGTAGGCGTTAACTATACAATATATTATCAATGTAATCACTCATACCATATGGTCTAATACTTTAAATATTATTTGTTTTTATTATTGAGTTAATTATTTAACTATCTCAATAACTAGCGAAAATAATCAAATCCAATCTGTCCAATGACCTTTCGCCGTCCAAAAGTAAACCGTGACGGGAGGAAAATAAATCTCGTATGCGCACGCGCCGACCAAACGTCCCAAAATAAGTCCCGCGCACGAGGTATCGAGTTCCCGCCAGTGTCTACCAAAGTGTGCTACCAAGCACACCTATCCTGTGATAAAACTCTAGTCTATAGTACTACAAGCCGCATCAATATGACAAGTAATACAGTGTTCCTATAAACCATACTGATCACAATTACCCATAACCTCCTTTTGTGTGAATTGGATTACCCTCAAGTGTGTTTTATGTGGCTATAATTACGCTGTAAGTATCTGCTTTGTTTTTCTGACTCTAATATCACACACTTATATTTGAAAAAGGAATGCCAAAGTGTCAATTCCATTTACTAACAAAACCGTTACATTTAAAATTAAGCGCTGACATTTGATCTAAAGCCTAGTTCAGTTTTTTATAATCTATTATTTACTTGCTAGACACTAACATCTTTTTTAACTGACCCCTTGCACAAATGTATTACCCCACTCTTATACCCTTGCTTACATATAACATCACGGTCCAAAAACAGCAATTTCACTGCATGACAGTTATAAAATTTCAGCACGTGCCAAACTGCGCCATTTTAGACAATGTTTTGGAAACCATGTCTATCTTAAGGGTATATTTATGTTCTCGTTTATAATAAAATACGTTGAACTATACCGAGATAGATAGCGTTTGTTTATTCATAGTCTTTAAGTGAGTAACTTGTAAAATTTCAAAGCTAATGTAAGTAGTAAAGTTTATCATGAATTAAGATATTTATTCAAAATTCGCAATACTCTCTTTTCGAACATACCTACTCTTACAGGTTAGTTTATATTCAATTTGCAGAAATATGCGCCTCTTATTCTGATGAAGTGTAATTTTAACGTTTTAGAAATAACATTCAGTGAATAAATTTAAAGGGTTATCATTATTTTTATTTACAAACAACCTGAATACTTAATTCAAACTAAACACAAGAAATTGTTAAATATCTTCTCAATAAACTTCATAAATAAATAGATTGTAAATAGACCTACAATTCAACAGAATATTATTAGAAACGTATTTTACTCCCTATTTTCCATACTCTCTCAAGTACAAAAAGGTTAATATAATATAAACACTTAAAACAATACTATTTGGTTGTTTATTTTCTCAATGCTGACAATCTTCGCAAGTTTCATATATTTATCTTCACCTCCAGAAAATGAAATTCTGACAGCGTTGTCTTTCTCTGTTTGCTCTTTGTATTCACCATTTTATTTTTGTGGTTTGCGTACTTATTATTTCGACATATTTCATGTACTACTATTTTCTGAAAGGTAATGGTTCGAAGTATAGACTAGACTAATTTTATGGTAGTTTTAGGTATATTAATTCGTCATACTAACTAGAATAGAAGAAAAACAAACAAAAGTGTTAAATGACTAATGAAGAAACAGAAGACAAAAGTGTTATAGTTAAAGCTAAATATGATACAAACGTACAAACCTTAGTGAACAAGCCAAAAACGTAGAAAAGTGACTCAAACTGTATAAAGAATTCCAAAAAAAAAAGAAATGTCTGCCAAGGAAATGAAATTTATGGTTGCTAATAAGCTTTGGTTATTAGCTTCAAGTCATAATACCAATGATACATATCAGAATGATATCAATTAAACCACCAAGACGGTGGATCACGCAAGATGTTTAAAGTATCAAATAAGGCCTGAATTATAATAAAGCACCTTAAAACAATTGGTATTTAAAAACAATCTATAAAAGAATTTGACATCTAATTTAATCAAGTTTCATTTGTTATAAATGCATCATTGAATTGTAAGAATCCAAATAAAGATTTCATCAATCAATGGTTTAACAGTCCACTGCGAATGTGGATAACCAAAGTGTTTTTACAAATAAATGAAAAACTCCATTTGTCACAGTTAAAACCAGACCAGAGCACTGTATTTTAATACTGAACAGTTTTTTTTTTTAATTTTATTGCAATTTTCACAAGTCAGATGATTTTAAAATAATGTGGCATATAGAAAGTGCAAGTACTTATGACTGTGTTTTTTTTTTTGTAAATATTTATTTTCATAAATATTTTTTTGGCGCACGAGATTTTGTGGTATAAAAAGATTTTGATATGTTTGCAATAGCTTGAGTAACTTAGAATTTCATACCTGTGACTCAGTTTGACTATGGCCAGAGCGTCTAAGTCCTTGAACAGTACTGAATTAATAATATAATGGCATATTTAAAATATGGTTTTAGAAGTGGAATGGTTTCCCTTGGATACTCATAGATATCAAAAACCAAATTATTTTCCTCCTCCTCCTTAAGGTCTTTTATCCTATGATAACAACCGGGACCGACTGTTTAACGTGACATCTGACTCAAGGAGACGCTCATAGTAACATGCCACCAGCGGCCCCCCATTCAGGTACTGATCGCGCCGTCGTTGCTTACCCTTAATGATTGATTCTAATCACCGAGTTTAACTGGGCTATTCATTCATTCAGCTAAATATCAACTAGAATTGTTTTACATCAGCTGATTTTTAGTTGAACTTAAAAATACATACTAATATTATCATTTCGAAGTAACAGTATTATTGTCTGTTACGCTATCATGGCTAAACTGTTGCACCGATATAAATGAACCGTATGCAGGTACTTCGATTCTAGAAGGACATACAGTAAAGACAAGCCAAGAACTGCGATAACCGTTACACACTTAATCCAGTTTCTTATAATTGCAGCAATTTGTCATCTTTTAGTTGAAAATATTCACAGCAAGATGTTGCAACAAATGTTATATTAGTACTGATAAAACAAGATCTGATCTAATGTGAAAGACGTCAACACTTTAGTTATAGTTAAATGACGTATGTGATGACGTAGGTTCCGAATCAAATCTATATTTAATTCCACCGTCATTAAAGTAAACAGGATTTGGTTGAAACCATCACTGGAAAAGTATTAATACCGTTCGTATCGTATTATAATTATTACAAGTGAATTACATTTAACTTTGCGAAATTTTATAAATGTTATCATCATCTACGTTTCCCTTTTTTTCGATGAAGTTTGGAATTGGTGTAAAGTGCCCTTTTGTTTTTTTTTATAGTTTTAATAGTAGATACAAAGGGAACGAGCCAGCTATATCTCCTAATGATACAATCTGATCCTACGAACTAATAACATAAAATGAATTAGAAAAAATATTCAAGTAAAACACTATTACATACTGATAATGCTTATAATGAGTCAAAATAACACAAGACGAGCTCACTTACCAATCAACACATTTGAACACATTATCGTTTTCATTGTCGATAGTCCCGAAGCCACTGAGTCCCTTCAGCCCTGCAGTTGCGTAGAGATGTTGCCTCTATGGTAGTACTCTATCGCTTGTATCGCTGATAGTGTTCTGAAGAGTTCTTCCAACTGTTCCCCCCTTCCCCCTTCCTCTACAGGGAGCGTGCCAACCTTGGAAGTCACCGCTTCAAAGTGGTAGACATACAATCTCGTATTCATCGCTTTGGCTCCTCCTTTCTGTGCCGAGCGGTAAAATCCTGGAACTCACTTCCAGCGCACGTTTTTCTCTCCCACTATGATCCCGGGTCCTTTAAGCGGGGCGTAAAAAAGCATCTCACCAGACGGATAGTGTGGGTCACCATGCTGCACTGTCCTTATTCGCATTAAGGATGGTGACCACCACTCTTGGAATCTGCTCATGCTTTCCATCAGGCAGAGCTGAGTAAACTGGGCGAGGCTAAAACATAAAAAGAATAAGTAGTTGGTAACGCTAAAAATGTTGACTAAGTTCTTTTAAATACTTCCCTACGTACATGTGGAGAGTTGCTAAAAAAACAACGTTACAAATCAGCTGCTTTTAAATTTGTGTAGGTGGTATTTATTTAAATTCTTCCCATACAATGTGAATTTCGGAGAAAAGAGTAAAGTTAAATATATTGTTGCCAATAACCAAATGCCACCAAAAATAAAAGAAGATTTTCAGAATAAAATAAACTCTAAAGGACTGAAGCTAAGGCTGTGTTGATAAGTATCAAGTAAATAGCTTTGAATTGTCTGATGTTTCGATCTGTTGACAGACTGACTGCCTGAACTATCTGTGGTGAAGTTGTGCTTAGTATAAGATTGTTAACCAGGATTCACTTAGTCAAAATGACAGCGGATAGCTTGCATTGCAACGACGTTCACCAGATACCATTATTAATGTAAAGTAATAACAGCAGTGATTTAAAAGACGAATATTCTTTCTTATCAACTAGTCTGTCAGCTTTTGACCACAATGTTAATTCCTGTAAACATAATTGTATAAACTCCATTAATGAATTCACTTCAGTGATGGACTTTCACAACAGGAAAATGATTCAAATTATTCAGACGTGCGTCATTTCAAGACCATAAAATTTTGCCATATTAAATTTATAGTTCAGTTTCCGAAAACGTCAATGCCGTGCCGTTTTAAAATATTTTCAGTACCTAAGTTTTGATGTTAACTCTAATTTTATTATCAGTTTTACGGATAAAGTTGTTTTTATATTCGTCGCTCCAGTTTAAGATTATCAGAATAAGCGCGATTGGAATTCAATCGAGACTACAATTATTTCAGCTAATTATACCACATATCACTTCCCAAAAGGAATCACTAGAAATGAACACAAACCTTTTATGAACTAACTTGCGTGTTAGTCGGTTATCGCGATAAAGAATAGCTTATGTCCTTTCTCAAGAATCGAATTACACATTATACCAAATTTCACTGAAATGAAGGACTATCAAATTTATCATATTAGTACGAATGATTCCAACTACGTATTCGCCTGACTATAGTAAAATTAGAGTTATGAAGTCAAATGTCAAGCTAATCATGACTTTACATATTTAGGTTCCTTTGTACAATTATATTGTACAGTTGTAATCCTTTGTATTTCCTCCGAATTATATTTAGTACGTTAGAGATCGTTTCGTGAAACTAAGCCGGAGCATCCGTTCAAATAGGTATGTGAAATACCACGAGTCTATTTATAATTTCGAGCCGATTCTCTGAGGATGCGAATACCAAATTAAACTTGCCGGAACTATTAATAACTAAAACGAGCTTTTTAGTATTACAATTGTATTTAGTAAAGGTCACTAAATCTGACAATAATATTCAACATGCATATTTGCATATTCAATATTTTGGCATGTAAACAAATATTTTCAACGTAACCTTTAATAGATTCATCTTCCGCAATGCCTCTGAATATTCTAAGAGCTCGACATCAAAAGTCTCTTTTCCATTGAATTTCAAAGGAAATTGCACCTTTCAAGAGAATACGACTTTGATCAATATTATTTTTTTATATTCCTTGGTCAAACGAATATTAACATAAGCCGCATTGGTATCTCTTTTCTCTCTTTCATACTCATAAAGTAATTTATATATTATACTAGCTGCGTTCCACGGTATTACCCGCGCTAATTGTAAAGGTCGGGTAACATCACGGGCTAAAGCAAGTCTAAAAAAGTAGCCTAAGTTAGTCCTATTTATATCAGCTATCTGCCACTGAATGCTCTATCAAAATCGGTTCAGCCGTTCCTGAGATTAGCAGGAACAAATAGAGAAACAGACATACAACAATTAAAACAAAAAAAATGGTATATGATTGTACTGTGTTTACACACAAATCCATTTAGTAAAAAGCGGTTCTAATAATATTACAAACATACACTCCAATTTAATTTATTTGTATAGATTAATATAATTTTATTGTATACACGTACTGTGTATATGTATATATTTAGACGCAGAGGTACCGCAATAGGTTTAGATTATGCCCATAATTTTTTTTTATTTTTTCATATTTTCTTCAACAGGTACGTAAACAGACCTAAACAAGAATGGAGCAGTTTGAATCGTTGCTGACGTGCTGTGTCTGTCTAGACCGGTACAGAAACCCGAAGCTGCTACCATGTCAGCACAGTTTCTGTATGGAACCTTGTATGGATGGTCTGGTCGATTATGTGAGGCGACAGGTGAATATTTTTTTACTTAATTCTTCTGTGTCTCTTAAAAGAAATACATTTTACCAGTTTTTCAATATTTTTCATCGGTGCTTGGAACGTAATAGTCATGGCTAGATATTATGTAGTCTTAGAATATTGCTCGATAAATAAGGTTATCCGATTTAGTGCTTACAATATATTTTTTTTATTTGAACCTGTAGTGATTAGCTTCTCTAATGAAACGTACTTCTGAGCTTCATGATATTAGTTTTATAAAATTACCTGATTCTGGTAGATTTTTACAATTTTAAATTTTTGCAGGTCAAATGTCCAGAATGTCGGGCCGAACACCGAATCCCATATCAAGGAGTACAGGGCTTTCCAACAAATGTTACTCTTCAGCGGTTCTTAGAGCTACACGCTCAAATAGCTGGAGAGCTCCCAGATCCCACTGCTGGGCAGGTTATGGAAAGGTGCAATGTATGTTCAGAAAAAGCATACTGTGCTCTGTGCGCCCACTGTGACAAAAAAGTATGTGAAGACTGTAAAGCAGCGCATATGGAAGTGTTACGTAGAGAAATTTCAAGAATTAACAATCAAGTACGACGTGGTATCAATAGGCTTCAAGATATTCTATTGGTAGTAGAACGAAATACTTCAAATCTTCAGTCAAACTGTGGAGCAGTTGCCGGTGAAGTTGATGAAATACATAAAAGATTGGCAAAAGCCCTAAAAGATAGAACTGATTTCTTGAGAAATGAAGTAGATCGATATTTAGCTACGGAGCTTAGAAACCTTACACACTTGAAAGATAATTTAGAGTTAGAGTTAAGTAATATACAAAGCAACTGTGATCTCGCCGACAAATACATGAACGACGACGTGGAATGGGAAGATACCGAATTAGTAGATACCAAAGAAATTTTCCTTAAAACGGTTGAGTTCCTAAGAAACTTTGATTATGAAGCGGGTGACTATAATCGTAGAATACGATTTATAATGACGCATGATCCTAATCAACTTGTAATGCATGTAGCAAGTTATGGTGAATTGAATATTACCCAACCTAATGCATATTCTGCAGGAATGCAGCAGAATCAAGGATTAACAAGATCTAAGAGTGACCACCGATTAGCTACACAATTCCGTCAACAGGAAGAAGCTAAAGGGTGGCAGGAAAACGATGAGCCAATATTAGGCGGCCGTAAGTTTGGTGAACGTCGCCCACCACCACCGGAAAAGCATGCTAGAGATCCTTATGGTGCCACCGACGACTACAGCGGATATGAGTCTGAACACAGACCGGCACGGTCAAGGTTCCGTTCACGGTTTGTTAAGAGTCATTTAGATAATGATTCTGACTCTGAGCAAACTAGTCGTTCAGTGAAAGCTGAACAAAAAGAAAAAGAGAAGGAAAAAGTGACTGATACTGAAGATGCTACTCGAGGACCATTGAGTGGAATATTCAGATTAAGTGACTGCCCTCGAGTCATGCAGAGAATATTAGATGTTGACAGTGGAAAGAAAAAAGAAAAAAAAGAACCACCACCACCCCCAAAACCAGTTCAGCCTACTCCTCAGCCTCGTCGCCCCCCACCTGCGCAAAGACAAGAAAGTGAAGATGAAATATCACGTCTTAAAAGACAAAACAAAGGTGCAGCCTCATCCCAAGAACCCGAACGTGCACCAGCACGTCCGGTTGAAGAAGAACGTACTACTACAGTAAATCGTAAACCACCTACACCGGCACGGGAGGTGAGTTGGGAAGACGAAAGAGAGTGAAAGAATTGCCAGCAGTACAAAGTAGAATGTAGGAATATCATCGATACTAACCAGATAAATCGCGAGAAAACTAACGGCATTCCATAAAATACACTCCACGTTTAACTCATACACACATAAACACAAAACAAAAACTTTAGTCTACCTACCGTTATGGTGTCCATACCGATTTACGTATAATTTCTCAGGCGTCCAGTGATGGTGATACCGATGATGAATCTGTCGGGTCTCTGCAGAGAAACCAACGTAAAACTGCTCTTGTAGTACCAAAACCAGCAGCGACTCCTAGGAGACCTTCTGCATCTGAGGTCCCAACACCACACCGAGCTGTTGCTCGTGCACCTAGCACGGAATCAAGCGCATCAACAGAGAGTTCCGGCTCGGCGGTAAAACACACAGGTGCTATTCTTTCCATCGCAGAATTAAAAGCAAAATATGCAAATAGTACACCACCAACCACAACTGGGAATCGTTTCAATTCCACAGGAAACGAGAGAACAACGCCGGCGGCTACAAACGGTACAACTGGTGGTGCGCAACGAGTTCAGAGTCGTTTTATTGGCTCTCAGCGACCAACGCCAGCTCCCGCACCCGCCGAGCCGGCGCACGAAGAGTCCGATTCAAGTTCCGAAGAAGAAACCGATTCGTCAGAGGAGAGCGATGAGGAGCCTGTAACGCAGAGAAAGCCCGAGAGCCAGGCGATGGCTCGCAGTGATATTGGTCCCCTTCTTGCGCGTAGTACAAATGCACGTAATGACGCTATTGACAATAAAACGAAAGACACACCCACGCAATCGCGCTATCGCACGAGACAAGCATCTCAGACTGAGGAAGAACCTGCACCTAGATATGGTTCATCTTCCGGTGGATCTTCGTATAGCAACCGCTACGGAAGCAAGCCGAGAGAGCCTGAACGAGAGCTAGAGACTCAGTCTTCTATAGACGATGAAACTAAGTATCCTACAGCTAGATCGAGGTACCTCGCCCTGAAAGAGCGTCGAAACCGTCTCGCTAGAAGTAAGAGCAGTCACACCGGTTTTGGTGCGGCAGACGATGACGATCAGGACGATCCGGTATCGCCGACGACAGCATCTCCCTCCGCGTATCTTGCGGCTCGATACGGCTCCGGCACTGGTGGTTCGGAGTTGTCTCGTAGCCGGTCTTCGCATGCGCTAAAGTCTAGAGAAAGCTCACCTGAACGGCCTTCTACTGGTGAAAAAGATGGAGCAGCACTCAGTTCCTGGGCTAGATACTTAAAAAATAAATACGGGTCTCGGGGTAAAGACCGTGATCCTAGTAGTACATCGTCAACTACGTCCCGTCGCTTGTCTCTCGGGTTACCTTTACGTTCGGCAAATGAGCTTGCCAGTTCTGATGACGATTCAAAAAACGCGGCAGGCTCCCCCATCTCCCCTACGGCGGCTACAGCAGCGGTAGCAGGTTAGAATAAGGAGTGGCGTGTAAATAGTGTTATGCTTAAGTTTGGAAAATTGTTTAATAGAAATCTCATATTTCTTTACTAATAAATTTTCTTCATAATAGGTTTCGCAGCAGCCGGTTCCTCCCCTAGGAGCCAGTACATGCAGAAACGCCGTTTACAATTCAGCGTGGGGAGTCGGGGGAGCGAACCCGGATGCTTTACATGGCCTCGTGGTATCGCTGTGGGTCCTGACAATACAATGGTCGTGGCTGACTCATCTAACCACAGAGTGCAGGTAATGAATAACACAACTTTTGTCTGTTGGTATAAAATTAGATATTAAACGTAATTTCGCCAGTCTTTCAGAATAAAATTTTACTCACAAAGATCAAAGCGCATGAATAGGTGCATAGTCAATTACTTTTCTTATTGAAATCATTTTATGTTTTTCGAATACCTTTCTCGACTCCATATTATACAATGAAATAAATTGCATTTGACACCGAAGCTTAAGTTAGGAATTTGTTTATAAAGCAAAGAACGTATTTCTAAATATAAACATTCAACACATCATAATTTTGGCATATGGTCACACAAAATTAATTTCAGCTCATTTTATGAGATTAAAACATTTTTCCAATGGTGTTAGTTTACCATCGATAATGTTATCTATACAAATAAATAATATTGTAGTGTCTGTTTGTCATATTAATAAAACCGTAAGCGGTTTTACTAAATTAATTTGTATGTATACACAGTAAATATACCAAAACAACATAATTTTCAATTTTTTGTCTGTCTGTTTGTTCCGGCTTTCACTGGCAGACATCTGATGTAATAATGAGTAAATAAAGCTACTTTATTTTAGACTAGCTTTGCTCCGCAGTATTATCCGCGGTTGTAAAGGTACACCAATAAACCCACACACCGCTGGACTCAGCTAGTATTTGATAATCCTGATTATGAGTGCTACAATAATTTATTTTTACTCCAGGTGTTCGATTCCAATGGTATATTTGTAAAAGAATTTGGACAGTACGGTAGCGGTGAAGGCGAATTCGACTGCCTCGCTGGCGTGTCTGTCAATCGCATTGGACAATATATCATAGCGGACCGATACAATCATCGTATTCAAGTAAGTACATTTTAACATATCATAATTGCATTTAGTTTTATTTAATTACTAGTTGACCCACGCAACATCGTTTGCGTCTTCTATTGCCCGTAGCGTGAAAATTTGCCCCCGTTTTGGAAACATTATTCATTGGTGCTCCACTTCTATTAGTATTAGCGTAATGATATATAGTCTACAGCCTTCCTCGATAAATGGACTGTCCAACACTGAAAGAATTTTTCAAATTGGACCAGCGGTTCTTGAGATATTAGCGCGTACAAACAAACTCTTCAGCTTTATAATATTAGTATAGATTTGGACAACCAGTTGCTGTAACACTAAATCTCATATTATATATGAAACAGCAAATTTACAATATACCAGTTTAAATGCACAACATTTTATGGTGTAACAATATACACCAATAGTAACGACAGAAAAAAATACAACGACTATGAGGAAATAACAAAAATTCAAATTAAAACAAATTAAGTAGGTAGGTAAATTGTTACTACTTCGAATACCATTGACATCTCATTCATTTAAATCGTAAATCGCCAAAACTATTACCCTCCCTTTTGGCTTCGCTATAGTCGGCTGAAAATGGATTTCTAGTCAGCAATAATTTGTCTCTTAATTTTGAAATCAAAATAGAAGTAATGAGGTAGATATTATTCACGCCATAAATTTACATTAGCTCTAAACTCATTTCGAACTAGGTATACATTGAAAACAAAAGGTAAGTTGGAAATAAAAGGGAATTAGGAAGACTTCACAGATCTCCGTGAATCTGAATACAATCGAAAATTCAAAAGGCTTCATTATAAATTCTCAGTGCAAAGATGAACAATCTCTTAGCATTTGCAAAGTTCTTGTAACTGAATAATGAAAGTTATATATTATCATTGTAGCTTGCTTTAATTCTATTGCAAATGAGTCGTGTACGTATATAATTTGACTGCACGTTTGGCCTAGTGGTTAAGCGGTCGCCACACCGTTCCCTACTTCGCCAAGTAGTTCAAATCCCACATGGAACAACACTTTATGTGATCCACAAATTGTTGTTCTGAGTTTAGTCTGATGTATGTTTGTAACGTCCCCCGCGACACAGGAATCATTCCTAGTACGGTAGTACTCTATTAAAAAAAATCTATTACATGCTAAATATATTTGTTCGTATTTAGTAGTAGTAGCAAAATTTTTATTTTACATTAATATATTTATTTATTTACGATGGCTGTTGCTCGTATGCCGTCTGTATGGACAGACCGACTCAATACTGTGGTCCATTCTTCAAAAGGTCAACCCAGATCCAGATTAGACTGCACGGTTGGCCGAGTGGTGTCAGCGGTCGCCATGCCGCTTGTTACTGCGCTAAGTGTCGTGGGTTCGAATCCCACGCGGTACCTACAACACTTTGTGTGATCCACGAATTGTTGTCCCGAGTCTGGATGTTCTTTGTGTCCGTTTCATGTATGTTTGTAAAGTCCCCCACGACACAGGATGTTTATTCCTAATGTGGGAGTTGCTTTTTTTTAAAAAAAAAGAAAAGATTATTTTGTAATTAATCAATGTTCACTGACTTAAGAAAAACCCACTTAAAAGACACCTCTGTGGTTTGTTTCGGAATTTCTTCCCAGAGTGAGTCTTAGGAAATGCCGGCTGCATCTAGCTGCAAAATCCGATGTGTAAAAATAAATAGAAAGATTTACCTACAAAATAAATATCATTTATCATTTCAAACTACACACGCTTTTGATAAATTCTTGATCAAAGACGTTAATGATTGCTATACAAATGATTTTTTATAAAAACAGCTGTCTAATAATATCAATTTATTTGCATAAATGTGGTACAAAAGATGGTAAAAAAAATAAAAATAGGCACGATACACATTTCGCCAGTTATAGGCATACAAATATAGTGTTGCAGTCTTTCATACAATAGTTAATTAATTGCTAAATTACCATTAACTATTACTAAAACAATTTAAAAAAAATATGTGTTACGTTTTGAAAATATTTACAAAAACTACTTAACAAATTCAATACACACCTACAATGCATTTCTAAAATGATAAGACGGACACGCATTTTTTTGTAGGAATTCTCTGACGGAATAATAACTGTTTTCTACCAACCATTTTCTAAGCACCACATAAAACTTCTTGAGTGGTAGGTCAGTTATCCACTTGGGTATTGTGTTATAAATAAGTGGAGCCATATACACGCAATTTCGTCTAAATAGTTCGATTCTGGGTTTCTATGTGTGATTCTAGCTTCTACGTATAAAAATAATTTTACTATTAGTTCAATAAAACATGTTTTTAGCCCAATTATATTACAAACTCGCTGACCCGGCAAAAGTTGTTAAGCACAAATAAAAAAATAGGGACTGATCACTCCTATCATTTAGGGGTATGAAAAAAAATAATGGGCGATTTTCAGACCTACCCGATACGCACACAAAATTTCATAAAAATCTGTCCAGCCGTTTCGGAGGAGTTTGGTAACAAACACCGCCACATGAGAATTTTGTACATGGGATATCAAACATATTTTAAAAGTATTGCAACTAAGCGTAACTCACAATAAACTAATAATATAAAACTGATGCTATATTATAATATTGTAAGAAATATTGATCGAAAATATTTTATCATCCGTAATACTCGTACATTAGATTCGTGCAAAAATGAGAAAGGAATCATCTTAAACAGGGTGCCTCAATAAAAGTTCACTTTTTCATTTAGAAATACATATATTTTTTGAGAGAGTTGTGATTTTTATTGGATTGTAAAGAAGAAAATATTTCGATTAAGTACATAATAAAATATTCGTCAATATCCTACATGGCTTTGATGAGAGGTCATTCCTTTTTCATGCAATTTTCTATGGCTATTGACGTATGGCCTTAACTCTCTCCTGAGAGGAAATCCGAGCCCAGCAGTAGGACGTTATGGGTTGTTGATGATCTCTGGATTTTGCTGTATTTTACCAATGACGCCTTGGATCTCGAATTTAAACTCAGGAAATATTTCATACACACAAGATTTCACAAAATTCCAAGGAAAAAGATGCAATGTCTCTACTGAAAAATGTTCAAAATGTGTGAACGGTGTCATTATAACGTGCCATATTTTTATATTTTGTTTGAACGTTTTTTAGTGAACCGTTTGAACGTTTTAATAATCTCAATAAACATATGGTACACCTGCAAGATTTTAGAGATGCCACGTGCACTTTTATTGGGACATCTTTTATAAGTTCAATAACCCACTCAAAATAGACGGCTAAATCTTAATAAAATTTTCTTTATTGAGTATTTTAATTTACATAATTATTTGGACTGATCAAAGGTATTTTATAATTTCCACGTAGAAGGTGGAAAGTTCCTAAGTTGATCTCGGCTAGCAATGGAATAAGAAAACGAAACTAGTTATTTAAAGTAGAATTTGAGATAACCTACTGCTTGTAACGAAATGATGCTGATGATATTTGAAATTACGTCTGTTAATAAGTTTTAGATTTTAGAAATGAAAGAAATAAAACTATGAAAATAAACTAGTAGACGCCCAGTGGTTGAAATTCCAGCAGTTTTTTTTAACCTGCACTCTTCCCACATTAAAACTTCATCAACATTAGCCTATTGCAGTCCACTGCTGTATATAGGCCTCTCCAATTGAACAGCACTTAGTTCAATCCTCGGATTAAACATAAACAGTGACAAATTGCATATTCCTCCGTTCGTATTATTTTGCCAAAAATAAGTACAAGTTTTGGCTTCACGTAATAATAAATAGGCCTCTTCCATAGCCTTCCAGCTCTGACGGTCTTGAGCCGCCGACATTAAATCTTGACCTGCATGTCCTTTGATGTCATCCTTCCATCTCATTGGTGGTCTACTCCGCGATATAGTTAGTGCCCTCGGGCACCACTCCAATAGTACGGCAGAGGCCTACGTTCAAAACTGGATAGAAAGAGGCTGAGATAGGTACACAGATAGAATAATAAATAGATATGATATTCTAAAAATCATTAGAACGGTGGCTGTCAAACTTTTTCCTTACATTTTCTGTTCTACAGCTTCAATCCCGAAACAGATTTTCAACTTTGAAATTGTATTTTGCAAGATTACTTCCACCTCGGTATAACTTTCTATGTAAACGTTTTATTTTAGTTTTCTGCACAAGACGATAATATTTATTATTATTATAATTGTTTATTATTTGATTTTAGAAATTTAGCTTACGTTTTTAGGAACTCAAAAATTATAAAACAAGAAAGAAAATAAAACTAATGTATTTATTTGTTATTCGACAAATTAGTTCTAAATATTTGCGAATTATAACAATAATGTTGGAAGTCCGATTTCGTGTAGTAATCCATCTTGGAGTATTTCCCGGAGGAACCAAATTTGTATTTCAGTTGTCTATTTGTCCAGGCAGTAATTTATTAGTGTCAGTCAGCTTGCAGACCGACCCATGGGACCTAGTAACGACAACGTGAAGTTTCCCAAAATAAGAGATGCAGACGTATTTGACCCTATTTTACGAGCGGTCTGTATTTATATGGTTGTGTTATAGTTTTATGAACTTGATTTGTTCTTAAGATTAAGTTCTTACATTTTTATTTAATCTATAGAGTCCTAATTAATATCAAAAACATGAAAAATTTTCCCACCCCATAATTATGTGTATGATTTTTATGGAGTGAATGTTGCACAGATAAAATGTACTGTTCGCAAGCAAAAGAAGTAAGCACTACAGACGAAATTTGGTACAGTTTCTAGTTTTATTATTTGACGTAAAACTTTGACATTCACGTATGCAGTAACCCTTAAAAACTTAAACTTGAAAGTTCCTAATGACTAGGCAGAATACAAGAAATACAATACAGATTTGATACTTAATGAACATCAAACTTTTTAATTATTTCATAGAACTCGATCACGATAATCTTAAAGTCTGATCTAAAATATTACAAAGACAAAGTTTTAATACAATATTTTTTTTCATGAATTAGGGCAGTGTATGAAAAGATAATTTAATAATATCTTTCTTTATAAAACACTTTGTTCTATATCAACATAAATAAATTTTGTTATAATTTTTTAATTTTGAAATTTGTCTGCAGGTATTTGACCCTCAGGGCCGGTTCCTAAGGGCTTTTGGTAGCCAAGGTACTGGCGACGGCAAGTTCAACTACCCATGGGGTATCACAACGGATGCTCTCGGATTTATATATGTCTGTGACAAGGAAAACCACAGAGTACAGGTATGCACCCTTGATATTTCGATCTTGAAAGTTCGGTCACTGTCTGTCATTCATAATCAATATTATATGTTAAATTCAATTAAGGACCAACAGACAGAAAGCCTTTTATACTGCTGTTGTCTTACTCTGATTTTATTTTTCTTTTTGTAGAAATACCCGATCATTTTCTTCATTTTCTGCAATATACATTAGATTTGATTTTTCTTTCCCCTATCTAAAAATAATTACAAGAGTTGCAAAATAATCCAGCTTAGAAAATACCCATACCAGAAAATCATTAGAACTTTTGTTATGCTTATGCCATTGTTATAAATGAATTGTATGCACCACAATAAAATAGAGTAAATTGCAGGAAAAAAATATATAATTCGGCGTTGTCTATCCTGTTTCTGAAGTGTTTGCTGCTTTTAAATTAATGTCAAAACGAAAAGATTTTTTATTTTATTTTATTTGTTCAGGTATTCCAATCTGATGGTACATTCGTTGGCAAATTTGGTTCCTTCGGTTCCAAGCTCGGTCAACTTGAACATCCTCATTACATCGCCGTCTCCAGCACCAACAGAGTCTTAGTCTCAGACTCCAACAATCACAGGATACAAGTCTTTGATGTCAATGGAAGAGTTCTTTCGTCGTTCGGCGAAGAAGGATCTGAAGATGGACAGTTCAAATTCCCGAGGTGAGACTTGTAAATTTATAGACACTTATTAGACATATATTCCTTATTATCATATATTTACTTATACCTTCCAAAATTTGCCAATAAAATTTAAGGAATCCGTCAAGGAAATTTGGGAAGTTCTCGGAACTGAAACCTATTTGATTTTAGCATGTGCCTCCAATTACCCATAAAGAGTGGTTAGCTAGTCTTCTAATTTAGCTTTACGGGCGCTTAAATTCTCAAGTTGCGACCAAATATTTACTCAACCAGCAATCCGAAGTCCATAAGTGCTGAATTGCTTGAACTTAGCTTTTAAATAGTTAAATTTCTCTAAAATCGATTTTCAATGTATATCTGGCTAGATAATTAGGTGATTAATATTCAAGATCGAATACGACCGCAATTTCGTATTTTATTTCAAATTGTTTTATTATTATCTGTACTTTGGAACGCGGACCAATCGATTCTTTGAAACTTTATTATTTTTAAGTAGTTAAAAATTTCATTTAAACCAATAACTACTTATATTTCTACTATAGTATTGGAAGGTGATTATATCTTGTGTTTGATTAGATTCTGAATTGTAAAAATACACGAATTTCCTCTAAGTTATAATTCGTTTATGAAGTAGTTACTGCGACCATCATGTGGTCTTCTTTATTATCAGTTATATTTCATACTGCTTTTTGACAGCAAGTCCACGTATTATGTAGCTGTAATTTTTCCTTCCATTTCTATAGAATTCCGTAATAAGTACTTGACCTGATGATGCTTATTAAATAAATAAAATTTACTCAAGCCGTCCATCTCGGGATAATTGAGTAATTGACATGAAAAAAAACAAAACTTTTTTTTTTTTTTAATTATTTACTTTTTTAATTCGTAATCCATACTTCATGTACGTACTTTCTACTAAAATTATAAATTCGAAAATAATTCTGTATGTCCGTGACGTTCTGACGAATAAACCGCTGCATCAATTTCAATGAAACTTGACATGGAAATACTTCGATTCTTGAAATAGGACTTATAACTTTTGACACGTAGACGGAGCCGTGTCAAAAGTTAGTAAAATATTAATGTAATTTGTTAAATGTTTTTCTACAATACCTGTTAGGTGTTGTTATTACAACTTTAAAAAAAAAAACGCGTTTGTGAAGTTACTGATCTAATATATTATGACAATACAATTATATTATAGGTAACGTATATAACAGAACACATTTTGTTAAGAGGTCATTATTATGAAAGTAGTGAAGGCCTAGTTGTACTAACATTTTTTATTACAGGGACTTGAGATTGATCGTAAAGTTCATAATGGATACTCTTGCTCTGATGGTTTACGATATTGGTGGTTTAAGTTGTAATCAAATCATACTTAATACGCGATTTATTTATAAACAATCAGAATTTATCATGTTAAAATGGATAAAACAGTAAATTGAAAGCAATAAAATTAAAAATGCCTTTTAGGATAAAATACTACCCATTTGTAATCTTTCAATTTGACGAGATACACAAGGTTCTACTTAACACAAATATACAAAATCTCGGCTCATGCGCCATAAAATGATTTTAAAAATAAATTTCTGCGGATTTTTTGGTAGGATATTTATAACACGTCAATTTTGGGTTTATTATTGAAAAAAATCGGACAAAAATTTTAATGAACGATTTCTGGAATAAACGAGCCATTTACATGATCGTTCAATTCAATTTATTTTGTAGCATAATACAAATAAAAAAAAATTAAATTCACTTTTCATATATGAAACTCTGATACGATTTATTGAAATACAACCAACTAAATACTACATGACAAGGTACATTACAATTATTACAATTCGTTTTGTGCAAAACAATGTATCTCCTCTTACCGAAAGATACATATAAACATACCTACACTTTTAGAAAATATGTCAGATATAAAAAAAACTGGGTAGAATCCAGGTCAAAATCACTATTACTAGAGAAGTCCTTGTCAAACAATCTTTCTTGTCTCTCCGGACGTCCAACAATAAAAGATAGAGGCCTTCATTACAATGATGCCAATATTTCAACCTGCTCTGGCGTACCTTGACCGAAATTCCCGTCTCAATAATAAAATATGACCTGAATACGTGGTCTGCTTCCCAACATGTTTTACAACTTTCAAGAACAGAACGACGAATATTAAGAATCTTGTACATTAAATGTTTTTGACTCGATCCGGGACCTGATTGAAGATAGGTTTTATATGATTTTTATCGCTCGCATAACCATATAGCAGGATTTTAAAATATTTACTTCTAGGATACTTTTTTTTGTTTTGTTAACTAAATAACTTTTAAAATAGTTTTTAGTAAACGAACTACAGATGAACTTTTCAGTTTTATAATTTTATAATATTGATTGTGAAAGTTGAATGGTGTACCTATGGATACCGCATTTTTTTCTGCATATATTTATTTGAAATTAGTATAGAAAATATTCTATACTATTGCAAACATTTATTTTGGACGATTGTAGAGTGTAGAACGATGTTTTATTTAGAATAAAAGGTCGGTCTGTCCGGAGTGAAACGGCTTGTGATTCCGGTATGAATCGTGTACAAGAACTTTACAATTTTTACGATCACCGCCCGAGTTGTACGTCCAGATTTTATTGGTGGAAAAGTTGTGTTGGTGATTTAGAAATTAATTCTTATAACGTAAATCATGGTGAATGTTTGAGACGTTTACAAGGCACTAAAATATGAAACGACGTTTTGTGAGTGACACTTTAGTAATGGATTATTGTTAGTTATAGCGGTTAATGAAATAACATTGCTAAAAACTGAAATGTTATTCTGAAAACTTTACAATGAAATGCATAATTGATTTCCTTTTTTTTGGATTACACTAAGTGTTGTCTCATGTGGGATTTGAAGCCACAACATTGGCAAAGAAGGTAGCGACACGTCATTCGCTTAAACCACTAGTCCATACGTGCAGTATTAGTACTCTGATAACAAGTTGATTTGCATAAATGATAAGGTAGCTATGTAGTAATAATTGAAAATAATAATATCGTTTAACCTTTTACGAAATTACAACTAATGAGGTCATAAATAGCTATTGGTGGTGATTCTGTGTTGTCATTGCTAAACTAAAATTCACTAAAATTTGTTATTGGATTATATACTTTGATCTCATCGGCTTACAGTCCATTTTTCGATATCTCACCTATCAGTTTTCGCTATACTTAGTTCTGTACCCTATGACAAAGGATATTTTCTTAATCGAACGAAAAATCGAAATTCTGAATCTTAACGATCTCTATTAAATACCGCAGGAAGTTTTGATTGACCCTAATAACCTAGTTAAACAACATTTCTACAATGCTGATCTACCAACAAAGCTATGCGTCTTCAATTAGACTAGACATGAATCTCTGTAATACCTATTTATTAACTCATTTCTGATAATATATAGAAAAAAACAATTTTAATAACTACCTTACAACACATCATATTTCACGTTAATGTTATAGTTCAATCTTTTATAATATCTTCATTTATTTGTTTTTTTTTCTAATAACGCAATTTGATTGTCAACACAAGCAAATTAATATCCCAAATGACCTAGTTTACAAGCCATTTAAAAATCAAACCTCCCACAAATAAATAAAATTCAATGTCGTTTTCCCCTACATCACTTAGATATAAATAGCCTAAAGGTCGCACGCGCAATTTATTTTGCGCAAATTCACTACATACACGTGGGAGCATTTGAAACTTACTGAATGCTCTCTATAGAGACTGTTCTCTGGGTCGAATTATTGGTAATCCTGACTGCTAAGCCAGGGATCGCGGGTTCGGTTTACATCCAGGAAAAATGTAGATAATATGTCTAGATATGATTAATCTATAACATTTATAGAAATAAATAAGTACTATCTGACACACGCCACATTGTTTTCGTCTCTTATTGACTGTATCGTTATGTTATACAGCGTAAACAAATTTGTTTAGCACAAAAAGTTACAATGAGCGAACCTTGTGAGATAAACATATCATGTCGCGGACTGTTTTTAGATATTTTAAAGGGGAACAATTATTTTATGCATTACTTTTTAAAACATTAACCGTTTACGCACAGAATCGAAGATCGCTATAGATATATTTCTTCCACGTTTTAACTTTAATAATTGGTCGTAATACACTGCATAGACTGAAATAACTTTTCAAATCGGATCAATAGCTCCTGAAATTAGCGAAGCGA
This sequence comes from Spilarctia lutea, assembly GCA_916048165.1. Taxonomy (NCBI): domain Eukaryota; kingdom Metazoa; phylum Arthropoda; class Insecta; order Lepidoptera; family Erebidae; genus Spilarctia; species Spilarctia lutea. The sequence goes on along the minus strand of OU696480.1, from coordinate 18,101,775 downwards.
ACTCTTAATTTAAATAGTGTTAAAACTGTACATTTATCTTATTCCTTGTTTGTATTTATTTCATGATCCACACTATGTAACGGTATATAATAATCTTTATTTATTTATTTTCCGTATTGCTTAGTTTTACACCAGACACTATCCAACACTTTCTCTTAATCATGTTTTCACTTCATCCAATCGTTGCCTGTGATTATCTTCGGGTGATAAGGCCGCTAATAGTACTTCTCTAATTAAAACTTACCTTGTAGTGCATCTGGTGTGCAATATAATGATCTATTATTATTATATTGTATACAGATGATATTAGCAACCAGTTCACCATAGTAAACACTGTCTAGGTTCGGATCACACAATCATGTATGAGATATGGGAGGTTATTCGTGTTATAGCATTATTATTTTTCCCCAGGGGTGTGGCTGTGGATGATCAAGGCTACATCGTAGTAGCTGACTCTGGCAATAATCGCATACAGATATTCCACCCTGACGGAAACTTCTTGAGGGCCTTCGGATCCTGGGGCTCTGGTGATGGAGAGTTCAAAGGTCTGGAAGGTATCGCTGTCATGTCCGGCGGCAATATTATCGTTTGTGATCGGGAGAACCACAGAGTACAAGTATTCTAAGGTGGGTAAAATCACGTTTTATTAAATATGTTTTGACTAATATATGTTTTTTCGAAAAAAATGTATTTATATTATTAAAATTCCATTATATAAAACAGATCTTCGAGGTCATTAATAATGTATTTTGTTGTTTTCAGATGAGTCTTCAACAACTTTAAATGCCGATGGTTGTTAACACAGCAATATTTAATTTATGCTTATATTACATTATATCACTTTCACAAAATGTAACCAATGTAAAATGATGCCTTTTATTAAAAAAATAAATACCAATTTTGTAAATCGTAAGTTTCAATTAAAAAATGGTAAACAGTAAAAAATCTAAGTCATAATAAACCTAAAAACTATTACCAGACTGATCAAAATGCTTTGAACTCGTTAGAATTTTTATACCTTATCACGTAGAGATGGATGGCTTATCAACGCGGTGATTTCCCATAAGCCCGCTTTCATTTCAAAAGGTCACAAGATTTTACCTATGTCGGTCGAGTAATCGAATTTATCTTATATAATAAAGTTTGATAGAAAATGTTTTGTAAGCTTTGTAAAACACTTGTAATTATTATTATGATAAAATTTTATATTAAAACCTTTAGTAACCATACATGAACAAAATGACAAATGTAAATTTCTACTTTTTTGTTTACAAGGGTTCTGAAAATTATTTTGTTATAATATTATTTTCTAAAAAAAATTTTAAACATATTCAGTTAAAAAGATGGTTATATACGAATTACGTTTTGCAGGTTTCTTCGAAAACGAAATGCTCGTATAACCATTATACGCAATTGTATACTTTGATATTTCAATAGCGTTTTTTTTCAAATAAATATTACGTAAATGTTGCCACGTGAGAATAATAATAATGCCACTTTTAATTAATTTAAAGTAAAAGCATTTAAATAAATAAAATTATAAATTAAAACTTAAAGCATTTATAAAATCAGGTGCAATTGAAAGAATTTTATCAAAATTCCAATAAAAAATACTCTCACGATTCGTAAATAAATAATTTTAAGTTCAACTTTTTTTTTTGTAAAGCACCAAAACGGTAATGGGTAAAATAAAGAAAAAAAAAAGATTGCCGTAATCATACTTGTTTGATTACATACACATTATTGTTATAGTAAACTTTATATTTTAGTATTTCGTTAATATAGCGTTACTAGTTATATCTATGTAAATCAGTAAAATAGTATTTTATATGACTGAAAGTCATATCTTTGAAAAAAAATAGTTATCGTGTTATATATAATAAATAAAAATAAAATATAGTTACCATACAAACTATTAAAGTAACCACTTTTCCGACCTCAAAATGCTTGATCACAGTGCTCATACTTGTAGTATAATCACAAATAAAAAAAAAGAAACTGACTTCAAGAACTGGACCAAATTGAAATGGGACTATCAAAATCTGTTCACCCAGTCGAAAGTTATGAGGTAACAGACATAAAAAAAATACAGTCGAATTGAGAACCTCCTCCTTTTTGAAGTCGGTTAATAAAGTAGGAAAATGTCAGAATAATAACTCTAGTCGAAGGCGTAAATAATTTTTCTACGAAATGTAATGCTTACGAAATAAGGTATCTATCCAAACACATTTTGTGCCAAAAAAAGAAATGTTACGGGTACACGTGTAGTGAGAGCTGAAGCGATTACTGTTTGAAAATTATTGTAACATAACTTTAACATTCTGTTTCTTGAAAAGAAGGATCTATGGTCTTTTCGGAGCCAAAATTCGTACAGTTAAGGGAACATGAGGCCTTGTATATCGTTTCGTCTTCATTGTCATGCGTAAAACTGTATCTTCAACAAATAAAAAACGTGTACTTTAGTTCAAGTAACGATGTACTATTTTTCAAAAGCAGAAATCTATAAACTGCACGTTTGGCATGGTGGTTAAGCGGTCGCCACGCCGTTACCTATTTCGCCAAGTGTTGTGGGTTCAAATCCTACATGGCATAACACTTTGTGTGATCCACAAATTGTTGTTCTAAGTCAGGGTGTTGTTTGTGTTCGTTTCATGTACGTTTGTGAAGACCCCCGCGGCACAGGAATTATTCCTAGTACGGAAACTTCCGTCTTTATAAAACAAAGAAAGGTAAGAATGACTACATTTATTTCTATTATCAAGCGAACTACATAAGTGTGAATATAAATATATTCCTATGAAAATACAGTAAATGTCTACATAACGATGTACTTATATGTTACCTAATCTTCATCTCATAAAAACTAAAATAATATCGCTCCTGGTTTCACTATGACATCAACTTTATGTGTATTCTGTATATGTAAATGTAAATAAAACGCTACTATGTATTCAAAGGAACATAAATATATTATTTACATTGACATAATAAGTTTCTGCCACCATTGCCTCTTGTGGTGAATATGATACGAATGGCTTTTTATAGAACAAATTTCATTGGTTCGAAAAACAAAACAAGGAAAAACAAAGATTTGAAAAAAGAAGAAGTTTTATTTAAAATGTCATGAAATAATAATTGTAGTAATAATATTTAAAATTGTTATTAACATACACAGCTTTGCTTATGTTTTAATATAAAAAATAATTTGTCTATAATATTATGTACTCAGTAAGTATTAAATACATGAATGTTGAGGACATTTTGTATGGTTTTTGAAGTTTAAATAAACTGAATTTGTTGCATAATTTTAATGTTGTTTTCATTTAATATTTCCATACAGAAATGGGTACTACAATAACTAGTCATAACAAAATGCTTGTTCGAAATAATTAATATTTTTTTAATATTTTCTACCAGCCAACCTTTGGATGGTTTAGTAAAGGACGTGGCAGGTACACTTGTCTTATGACGGGAAGTTATGAACAACAAATATAAGATAACGAAAGTTATATATAAGTTTTTAAGTTCTCTGTCTTCGGGCCTTAAATGTATCACAGTTAGTTAATTTCCTGATCTCAAGTGATAGGAGTTCCGTAATAGAATAGCAGCAGCAGTAATTGACAGCAAAATAAGAATGGACAAGAGAAGAAGTGTGTGGACATAAGAGTAGAAGATTATATATTAGTGGAGCGAAGATCTCTGTCATGGTTAGAACATAGCAATATAATTGTATGTACACCTTACTGGGGCGTGTGATCTGTACATCCACAAATAAAAAAAACAAATGGGTACGGTGAGTTTGAATGGAAATAAGATATGATTTTAAAATTATATTTTAGAAACATCATATCTTATTTACTAGCAACGGTCATGAAAACTTATGAAATTTAAAGTAAAGTGAAATTTATACAATGATGGTAAACGGTGAGACTTAATAAGAAAGTTATTAAGTACAAAACCGTGAGCCAGAAGCTCAGGGCGCCTCCACTCACCAGAACTCTCGAGCCGCAACTTCTGGATCGAGTGGTAAACGGTGAAACTTACCATTAAACGTTTTTTATTTCTTCTTCTTCTTCTTTGTATTACATGAATATTAAAATATGTTTTATCTACAATAGTTTTTAGTTATAATAAATTCTTCATTGGAGGTATTCACAGCAACTTAGATTCTTCGATACTTAGAGACTTCGGTGATAGAAATACACGATACTTTAAGACTATAGAAGTAGAAAAGGCTTACTTGAAATATTGATGGCGATAAACACTTGAGTATAAGTTGCGTTATATGTTTGCAAGGTTAGTTCAAGCAATACAAAGACATTTTTGATAAAATTCCCATCACACCATAATATTGTAACACTTTCTTTGTTTGAACATTGACATTAATTCATTATTAATATAAAAACCCCCATACTTGTATATAGAACTCGAAAAAAAAAAACAAATTTAATAAAGCACGTCCAGTTAAGTTGTTCAAAGCATCTGTCTTAAAATATTGCGAAACATTTTATGCCTCGATGGGTTGTATAACACTTTTTGACTGAATCGTATAAATATTAAAAGGGTACAAAACCCTTTTGCCCGTCCAATGATTCTTTTCTTTGACAAAAATGTTATTTGACAACAAAAATTAACATTATAAAAATAGTAGCTGTTCTATAAATGAACGTATTTTATGGTTAAAGGGTAATACAGGGTCGTAATAAAAAGCTCACATTTTATCTACTAATAATATTCAAATAATAATATTGTTCTCCTAGCCGAAAACGGCCACGGCGACCAGTCCCAAAGGGACACCAGCCAACTACGCAGGAGATATTATAGTGCACAAGTGTTCGCAAACACAGGTGTACTCTCTTTCCCTCTCTCTTATAATCCGATGGTACGGTTAACCGACACGATTGGGGAGAGATCAGGCGCAGGAACGATAGCTTTACGTGCTCTCCGTGGCATGGAAGTTTAGACCCCATGTTCTAAACTTCGATCTGTTATTAAGGCCCGTATTATAGAAGGCGTCTCAAGTATCGTTTGAACTCCGATCAGCTAAATCAAGTTTCAAGTTATGATCAAATCTCAAGCGTCGCTCTTATTATAGAAGGCGTTTTAAGTTCTACTCAGTTAAAACAAGTTTCAATATCTAATCCCAACTCACGTCGTTTCTGCATTGTCGAAATTATTGTTCTGTGTTACGCACAGAACAATAATTTCTGTGCGTAACACACTAACAAGTATAATTTATATATTATTGGTTATTAGTTTATATATAATACACTATTGGCTAGTGTATTAATTTAAATATAATAATAAGAAGCAGTTCGCCCTAAATTAAATACTTTGAATATTAAAATAAAACTGACTAGATACTACCTATAACAGAACGTTCAAATTGTTTTCAATACTTGTCAATGTCAAATTATCAAACTGTTTTTGTTTTTATTTTAAAGTTATTGTAATATTTTTGTCAGAAACCAAAAGGTTATTACTATTGCTTGAAGGATATTATTTGAAATAAATAGTTGAATGTGTATTTTAAGTGAATTGAATATCAATTAGTGTTAATTAAAGTGTATTGAGATGTGTATAATAAGCAATTCTTTCGTAAATAGAGTAAAGTAAAATAAATATTTCGTTGTTATTCTGAAAAATCATCATAAAATACGTTAATTGCCCTTGAACTTGACTTGAACTTGAAACTCGCGGGCTGGGTCTCCGCAACTCGACGTCTTTATTGCGCCTATTTTGCGTGATGGGATGGTTTCACACGTGCCACCCCAGTTCTTCCAAGAAGCCTAGCAGACCCTTCACGTTGCCGACGACTTCAGGAAGTGACCTCGGTAATCCGAGGTGTCTCGCCCGGTATTCTGCCACCACAGGACATGTCATAATGACATGGGCGGCTGTCTCCTCCTCCTTCATGCAAGCCCTGCACAGAGGACTGTCCGTTACACCTAAAGTGAAAAGATGTTTGTTTAGTAATGCATGACCAGTTATTGCTCCTATTAAAAGTCGGAGCAGCGGCCTCTTAAGTTGCAACAGCTTCCGCGACAATCTGGGGTTGATCGTCGGGAGGGCCTCCTTGGTCTGCCTGCAGGTACCAAGGTTGGACCAATACATTTGGTGTTCCACCTTGGTGTTCTGTTGCAGTGACCTTCGCAGCCAGGCGGATGGCAGAGGCAGTATTGGTTCAGGGCCTATTGCCCTTCTTTCCGATCCACCTCTTGCCAGTGCGTCGGCTGCATCGTTCCCGCGTGAGTTACTATGCCCCTTTATCCACTGCAGAGTTATGCTATTATTGGCACATACCTCTGTCAGGGCTTTGTGGCATTCGTAAACTAGCCCCGATGTTGTCGAGTGATTTTGTAGGGCTTGTAAGACTGATCGGCTGTCGGAAAGTATGCGGATGGGGTAATCGGCTACTCTCCTGGAAGTGATCGCATATGCATACGCCATTATTATGCCCATACACTCTGCCTGGAAGACTGTGTTGTGGGCTCCTAGTGACGTTGAGATATGTATGTTTAGGTCCTCGGAGAATACTCCCGAGCCAGTGCCTGACCTTGTTTTGGATCCATCCGTGAAGACACTCAACTCTTTCGGGTGGAGTACTTCGGGGGGGTCCTCATGTAGTTGTATTTTGTATTTTTTGTCAAATACGAATTGCCTGGGTACCGCATCGGTCACCGCCTCCATGAGCGGCTCTCTGCCAATAGCCTCATAGAGGATTTCGGTGTGCGGTATCCTAGGCGGTCTCCAGAGATTTTGCCTCTTTAGCCGCGCTGCCGTTGCTAAAGCCTCTTGCCTTATGAAGAGGTGGAGAGGTGGTAAACCTATGATGGCTTCCAGAGCCGCAGTCGGTGTGGTCCTCATACAGCCCGTGGTCGCCAGACAGGCCAATCTCTGGAGTCGTTGTAGTTTAGCTTCGACTGTGGATAACTTGGTTCGTGGCCACCATATTATCGCGCCGTAGCTTACCATAGGTCGGATTACTGTTTCGTAGAGCCACAGAGTGATTTTGGGGCTTAACCCTTAATTTGGCAGACATTTATGTTATCTTATTTTGTGAAAAAACATATATTACTGAAGTCCTAGTGTTATAATAAGTACAGAAAAAATATTTAAAAAAATATAGCTTTTACAGGTTTTCAGGAAATCCATGTTTCTCACAGTGAACACCGCCAAATTCATAGAGAACAAAATTATTTTTTCATGTTCATTGTGGTAAACATTGCCAAATTAGGGTTGTTTAAAAGGTAAAATAAAAAAGCTATGTTTATCAATTATTAAAATGATTTATTATAAAAATATAAAAAACAATTACGAGGCTTTTTGCCAGTGACAAAACAAAGTATCTTGTTGCATATATCTAGTAACTGACTAAAAATTCCTATCACTACCTTCTAGTTTTCAATGGTACTTTATATAATGATATCAACATGTTTAGCCAGGTCTACACCCCCCATGTGTCTGTTGTACTTAGCAACAATTTGCGGACAATCAACATCAATCCTTTGTTTGTACTCTTTACTATACCTCTTTATTTTTTGAACAGGTTCAGATCCAACAAATGAGCTTATAAGAGTTACTGGTTCATTATCATTCCAGTGTACAATAACTAAGTTATTTTTATAGCAAACAACTTGTGAATACAAAAACACAAAAATTTCACAAAATATCGTTGCTGATTTATTTTGAATAGACTGACTCAAGGCTATAACTATTTGTGCTCCGAATCCAAGTGAAGCTTCTTGCACTGTAAACTTGTGTGAACGAAAAGTATCTTCTGCATATGAAACGAAATCGTAAATCATTACACTTACACCTGCTCATTACATTTTTGAGCCCCCATTTATTCGGGTTGTCTTTCTTGTACTGTTTTCTGTTGCCCGCTTTCCTGCCCTTGTAGGGGATCAACATCTCGTCAATACTAAATTTGTTCTTATTTTGTTGCTGTAAACAGTTTCTTCCTATCTTTTCAGATATGGGTCTTACTTTATAGTATCTGTCAGAGTGCTATAAGTTGTTATCAAAATTTGGTTCTCTAGATGGGGTAGTAAGGCATATTTCCTGCAAAACTGGAGTCAACTGAAGAGCTTCGGAGTGATACAAGTCGAAGGGTTCTAATAGTTGTTCATCATCTGTATGGAGTATTTTCAGGTTCCGGACTACTATATATGTTTATTAGGCGCTCTAAAGAGTAATTTATGGAAGGCGCAGAAGATGAAGCAAGGCTTGAAGAAGGTGGCGGTAGTTCATTGTCACTGCTATTATCGGATTTGTCACTAGTACAAAAAGGTGCATGCTCAACAGGAACAAGTACTAAGATTCTATTTGTGCGACTTCGTAATGTATGCTGATAAAAAACAGAAAACAACCCATAAGCCAAATAAAAAGCCATATGAAAGCATGCTATTGGTAAATAAACGTTATACCTATTTTGGCAAGGTTCATCACAGTGAACATATCAAATTGAGAATATTTGTTCGTGTATTTGGCAGTGTTCACTGTGATGAACAAACAAGTTTATCGATAAAAAAAACTTACTAAAAAGTCATAAAAATGCGCAAAACACACAAAACCAAATAATAAAAACATTATATAGCAAATATAAAGAATGAATAAGTTAGGAAAGTGATGTAAAGCATGAAAAATATAATATTTACTTTTCGAAGAATTATGCTCCCGCGTCTTGTCGACATCCTTTCTCGATAATGTCAGATGGATAGTGTTACCAGTAGTAGGAATATTTTTATACCATAGACTATACTTTAAACTTGATGTACGTAAAATAAAAACGGAAGAAAAGTAGAAATTAGTTGCTCAATATTTTTTTTTCTTTTATGTTCATCACAGTGAACGTTACCAAATTAAGGGTTAATCCCCAAGTTTTACCTACCATTCTGCGGCACTGCCAGAATACGACTGTTGCTTTTTCAATTTTATTGTCAAGGTGGGCGCTCCAATTCAGTCTATGGTCGAATATCACTCCTAGATACTTTACCTCAGACGAGAGTTGGAGCTCTGTATTGAACAGCCTGGGAAGTCGGTATTTTCCCAGATTTCGTTTGTTAGTGAACATTACCATTTCAGTCTTTCTTGGGTTGACTGAAAGCTCGTTGTCGACGCACCAGCGTTCCACTACCGCCAGTGCTGAGCGGGTGACGTCGCATACTATACCTGCGTGCATACCGCTTGTTAATATCACTATATCATCAGCGTATCCGATGGTGTAATGGTGATTTTTGTTCAGAGTGGTGATGAGGTCATTCACCACTAAGTTCCATAGTAGTGGTGAAAGGACGCCTCCCTGGGGGCAGCCCTTCGCCACTAGTGCTTGTTTAGTTACATCTGCTTCGAGTCTGATGACTCTCTGGCTTAGCATCTTGTTTATCCATTCAATCATAACTGTGTGCACTCCATGTCTCTCCAGTGCTACTGTTATGCTGGCGAATTTAGTCTTGTCGAAGGCTCCCTCTATATCTATGAAGGTGCCTAGGCACATAGTCTTGTTCTTGATCGCCACTTCAATCTTGGTTGTAACCGCGTGAAGTGCCGATTCCGTGGACTTACCTGGGCTGTAGGCATGTTGGTTCGGATGCAATGGTGCATGTAGTAGCACCGTTTCTCTCAGGTACCTATCGCACAGCCTCTCTAGTGTTTTCAGGAGGAAAGAGGTTAAGCTTATAGGTCTGAAAGATTTGGGATCCGAGTAGTCAGATTTACCTGGTTTTGGTATGAAGATTACTTTGACGTTTCTCCATTGTTTTGGCACGTATTTATGTGCAAGACAGGCTCCCATGATGAGGGACAGCCTTTGGGTGAGTACCCTCCCTCCCCATTTAAGCAGGGCCGGGAAGATCCCGTCCGGGCCTGGAGATTTGAATGAGTCAAAGCTGTCGATTGCCCATTGTGTTTTGGATGGGTCAATTACCTTATTGGCCAGCTGCCATTCCTCCTCCATTGGAATGGTTTCTTCTTCTGGCCATCTTCCTGGACTGGTTATTTCACAACCCGGGAAGTGTGTCTCTACCAGTACACGTTCTGCCTCTTCCGCCGAGTTGGTGAGGGAGTTGTCTGGTTTTCGTAAGGACCCCAGTGATAAGTTTGAGTTATTGGAGAGAACTTTTCTTACCCTGTTGGCTTGTGTCGTTGTTTCAATGTTTGTGCAGAAGTTCCGCCATGAGTTGCTACTCCTGTATCTGAGTCGTTTTTTGTACCTGGACTTGGCGGCCTTGTAATTATCCCAGTCCTGGTCTGTACCAGTGTTCATCGCTCTGTTGAGTTGCCTCCTCATCCTATGCCTAAGTCTCTCCAGCTCAGGCCCCCACCAGCTCTTTTTGTTTGTTCGGCCTTCTGGTGGGATGGTTAGGGGGCATGTCTGATGGAAGCAGTCCATCATAGTGTTAGTAAGGAAATTTACTTGCTTTTCAATTTCAACAGCACCTACGATCCTAGGTGGATTATCCTCCTGACGCAGGGTCTGACCGATCCGCACAGAGTAGCTATCGCGATCGGTTTTTTTAGGATTCCGCCTGGGTGGTGCCTTGAATTTGCTTACCTGAAGGTCGAAACGTATCCATCTGTGGTCCGAGCACGATAAGTCGTCAGATACGTGCCAGTTCGAGATGTGTTTCGCTACTTCTTCTGTTGCCAAGGTCAAGTCAATAATTGTCTTGCTTCGTCGGTTGACAAATGTTGGTACGGAGCCTGTGTTCACTATGTTTAAGTTTGTCGTAAACAAGTAGTCTACTAGCTTCCTACCTCTGTCGTTTCCTGTAGGCATGCCCCATAAGGCATGGTGCGCGTTGGAGTCGGTTCCCACGATTAGCTCGAGTCCTGACTCCTCGCAGTAGTGGACCAGCCGTGTAAAGTCGTGCGGTGGTGGGTCGTCGGCTTCTGGCATGTAGACCGATGCCATGACAACCTGCGCGAGCCTGGTGTCCTGGGCTCCCTGCACCTTTATGGCACATAGGTCTCTGGAACAGAAACTCGTTAGGGCCTGTGTATTTATATCATTTGTTGTGTATATGCATGTGCGGGGATTTTCTAGTCCCGCGTATACTGTCAACTTACCTCCCATATTTCGGAGTCCGCAGACCTTGCCTTTATTGACCCACGGCTCCTGGATCAATATGATGGCTGTCTTGTTAATCTCCAGCCACTTCCGGATCTGAGCCGTAGCGGTTAGACTGTGGTGGAGATTAGCCTGGAGGATGTTGCTATTGGAGGAAGGAGACAGCGCCATTGGAGTCACTTGCCTCCTCTGCTTCGCTCCCACCCTCCTCCGCACCCATCCTTTGCTCCTCCGCGCAGTCATCCCCATCATCCGTGCGGTCATGAGGAAGGTGAACTTCCTCCCGCACGTCTGAGGCGGGGACAGGTTGCGCCGGAGCCTGGGGTTCAGGTGCCACGACTACGTCGGTGGCATCCTTTGACCCCTTCGTCGTGTCCATGGGTTGGGTGGTGTCATTCGCATCCTTTGAGTCAGTTTCGGCTGGTGGATGCTCCACAAACTTGCCGCTGGGACCCAAGAACTTAACGTACACCGTACCCAGCATGAAGCTGAGTCGGCGCCCGCGTTCGATCAGGGGTTTCACCACCGTCTCCGGGATGCTTACGATAGCGAAGGTATCTGTTGCTTGCCTGTCCATTTTCAGCAGGAGCCATCTTTCAATGTCTGCCCACCTATTCTGGAATCGCAGCATATGTGCCACTTTTTTGTGGTCGTCGTGGGCACCCGGGAGCAAGATGCCGCAGCGAACCCGCTTTGTCACCTCGCCCAGGCGCTTTACCACTAACTTGTCTCCAGTGGAGAGGGTTATAGTGGCCACGCTTTGTTTAAGCCAATCCAGCGTTGGCTGGTTTTCGCACCAGAGTCTCAGGGATCCGTCGGTCAGTAACGGCCTTCCCCGAAACGCTGGGCCTTCAGAGGTACTGTTGCTCGGCTTCTTCGACTCCTCGAACAACAGCTCCTCGATTCTCTTTATGACCTCGTCGGACTGGCCCTGGCTGAGGTTTTCCATATTGGCGGTAGTTATTGCCGCCATCAGGTCTGCCTTCAGTGCACTTGCGTAGTCCGCGTGAGTGGCTTCTCCTGGTGGTCCGGTCCTCCGCCTCTTTGGTTCGCCTCTCGGAGATATAGTCTCGTCGAGACGCGCCCTTTTGGCGGAGTACCGGCCCCCCTGGGTACTACCACCCTGAGGTCGTGTATGTGTCCCTTTGTCCTTGGGAGGGGGCGGACGACGCGGCGCTGGGGGTTCAGCGCTCCCGCCATCCCCCTCCCGCGGACGGGTGCCCTGCCCTTCGGTGGGCACCGGAGACGCGCCTGCCAAAGCAGTAAGTCGCTTCTCCCTCTCCCTGCGACGCTGCTTTTTGTTTCTCTTGTGCGGCTTGCTTTGAGCCACACAAGAGGAGGAAGTTGGGGGTTGGGGCGTCGGTGTTAGGCCCTTCGCCTTTCTCCCCTTACTCTTCCTCGATTTTGCGACTTGCCAGCCAGACAGACTAGGGTCCGTGGCTGGGTCGCTGCATTGGGAACCCGTCCCCGCAGTCTGCCCCTGGTTGGCGGTTGCCTCGTCCGGAACGACTGTGGGTACTGTCTGGGTACGGCCCGAGCTCGTAGAGCCCGTAAAAGCCTGTACCTGGCCAGTGGGTGTTTTCGCAGTGGGCGTCCTGGCCATTGGTCTCCCAGTGTCCATTCTGCCTCCTGCGGTCATTTTTGTCTTCGGTGTCGGTACCGTAGTGGTGCCAACCCGAGACTGCTTACACTTTGCCCCAAGGGTTGCCGAAGCTACCCTGAAGGCTCGTGATGAGGAAGGAGGTCCTGCCGGACCCCTTCCTTGGGTTTCAGGTCCGGCAGATGCCGTACCGTCCACCATTGGGTTAGGGGATCTTTTTTTATCCATAACTGTGTTTTTTGTATCTTTCACCTCTCGAGCTTCCCACCCTCCGTGGAGCCCGCACCTTTGGGGATGTCGTTAAAGACACCAGGAATACCCGAGAGGTATAGGTTCGTTGGGTTGGGACTCATGCGCGACATCGGGAACTGCAGACTTGCGGCTGGGGAGAACGATCCACATTCATCCCCAGTTGTTCCACCGGCCCTTGTTCCGTCAGCATGGCCAAGCCCCCGTGCCCTCCCGGAGAACACACCCCCCGAACCTCGCCTGCGAACCGTACCACCTCGACCGTACGGGACGCGTGTCCATTACCCTATAGTGGCTAGCTACAGGGCTACCGTTTCGCCAGAATTCCAGACCAAAGAGGGCGTGTTGCTTCCCGGAGGTAACTAACCCGACCCCGTTCAGCTCAACCCTCCAGGATTCCTTCATCCCGGCTTACGGCGCTCAACTGCGCAGGACTAACGCAGGCAGGCGTAATAGTCTCCTGGGGCAGCCTGCTGTTAATTGCCCTTACTAGGTATTAGAAATTACCACTTGAGACTAGATTGAGCTTGTCTCAATTGAACGGAGATCACATCTGTCAAAATCTGTTCTTGGGAGACGATTTTGACATAAGAATCGTTCTGAAATAAGCTATTCATTGATCTTTACTCACTTGATCAACGATCGGTGAACCTTGTCTCAAGAGACATTCTATAATACAATCTCTTCTTGAAACTAGTTTTAAAACTCGATTCACGACTGAGACGCCATCTATAATACGGGCCTAAGTACTTCTATAATCAGAAGAACTCAAGAACATTTGTTACAAGTCTATTCATTCATTCGGGCACTTATAGTAGTTCCTTTTATGTAGTACGGCAATTGTCTTTATTTTAATAATTCCTAAACATTATTTATTATGTACCATATTTCACTTACGGCTAAATAAAAGAATTTACGAAACTAAATAATTACAATGAATGATTAATTAAATAAAAGTTTATAAATTAACTACGGAAAGTGACTCGGGTATCGAAGAAGAACTTATACAAGATTATCATACACTACAAAACATATCAGTATATTCTGAAAATGTTCATTAATCATATCATAGTATATATCGTTTGTTTTTCTGGACATCGCTTGCGTTTTATGCTCAACTGCGCGTTACATTGTATTAATGATCTACATGAGAAATTGCTTAGATAATATATAATGTGGATGTTAAATATTAGGTTTGGTAGCAGCGGTGAGAGAGATAAAGTAATTCATCTTTGATTGTCATAATGTACAGTTGTAGTTTCATGAATCGTGATCTTACATTTGTCATTTATAGGACAACTTTAAATTGCACCTGCAATTATAAGATCACGAATGAATTCCGGTATATTAATTTTTGTCCTTGTGATGATGAATTGAGAATAGGTCTAAGTGTCACCACCCCTATTTATCCCATTGGTGATGTTGCTGCAAAAGTAGGAAAACTTGAAACAAAGCTATATCAATCCGTCTGGCTAGCATGGCAACCTCCTTTTGAAGGAGAGGTTTATGTCCAGCTGTGTATGATTATAGGCTGTTACAGTACAGTAGGTACAGAATAAAACTTATTCTGTATTAACTTAGACTGCCTCATTGGTCTAGCGATTGACGTATGCGACTGCCAATTAAAAGGTCTCGGGTTCGAATCCGGGTCGGGCTACTTGAACTTGAAACTCGCGGGCTGGGGTTCCGCAACTCAACGACTTCAGTGCGCCTATTTTGTGTGGAATTTTCCGGGTCGGGCTAAAAGTGTTATTGAGCTTTTCTGATTACTTAATAACAGCATGGAGTTTGGAAGTTGGGGTATGAACCACCGTGCCTCGTCTTTCGCCTGATCTCTCCTCGATCGTATCGATTAACCGTCCCATAGGATTATGAGAGAGAGGGAACAGAGAGTGCATCTGTTTGCGCACTCACTTATGCACTATAATACCTCCTGCGTAGTTGGCTGGTCTCTGCTGAGACTGGCTGCCGTGGCCGTAATCGGCTAAGAAAACATTAATAACTTAGATTTGCTACTATCCAACCAGCTCCAATCCCGATGGTTGTTTTCTACTGTTTTACTATCACCCTCTTCAACAGTCACTTTTCGTATTCCGCCTACATCAAATCCTTGGATAGGTCGTCAGTCTAGTGGTATTTAAGGCGATTTTATTTAAGATGAACAAAATAAAATCAAATGCTTTATTTTCTCTTTTCTGGCAAGACTCTTGTTCTCAGGACCGCGTGGAAGTATTAAGCTGAAATTCATATCAAATACTCGAGTCTACTGTCCCTTGGAACTGTGAAATAATCAAACCTAAACCAACGCAAAAAAAAAAATAGCCTACAGAGAATCAAAACCTACAGGGTACTTCTCATGAACTTAGAATCTTGAAATTTGGTACGAAGCAACGTCTTATAGCAGAAATAAAGGAAAAATAGCGATAGGCATTAATTTTTAATTACATTATATAATATAACAACAGGTTTGTATGGAACCCTCGGTGCGCGAGTCCGACTCGCACTTGGCTGATTTTTTATCATGTATAGAGCATCTTGAGGTGGCTAGGAAGCAAAACACAAATATACTTTTTTCATTAATACATGTAGAATAATCTTACTAAGATTGCATAATGCTACTTTCATAATTGCATAGTATAGTACTAGTATTCAAGAGCATTTGATAATACTAGATCCAAAATACTAGGTTTAATACAAAATATAATTCGATATTTTCTGTGTTATTACTCTTATATATTTTTGTATTTGTGTCGTTATTATATAAATTGTTTCATTTCCCTGAATGAAAAAATATCCAGACCAGAAAAAGCAATTACTGTAACGCTAGTGATTATTATTGTATGTACGGAAATTATTTGTTTAATCTAGGGAGCAAAAATAAAATACGCGCCGTGTATTGTTCTTCTGACTTATTTATTTACTCTCATTATGTTTTCATATAATAATATGTTTTTATTTCACGATACAAAATAAATTGTATTCGAAAATACAATATAATGTAACAGCGGTTAGAACTTTAGATTAAATTAGAAGTATTTATATTTACGTTGTCTATTATTTATCAAATCATTTGTATTGTCTTAAACCAACATTAAAATGCGAAGGAGCTGATACAATTTAATTATCAATTAACATTAACATTATTTTGCTTGTAAGCAAAACACAAAAAAACATTTTTAGAATAATCTTACCAAGATAACATAATATTAATTATAATAAATTTTCAAATAAGTAAATTATAAAAAAAATTAGACATATAATTTAAAACTAAAATAACACTGAAATAACATAGTGTTATAAAAATAAAACCAATCGACCGTAAGTTTGTCAGTTTATGAAGCTACATTTCAACATAGAACCAAATACTAAATTAATTAACAACGACGTACCTCGGGCCACCCACTGTTCGTAGGAACCCTGCGTCAGCATGAGATACCTGGTCCGTTCACAGACCTGGCGGACAGGGAGAATTCTAAACCTCTCCCGGTCTCGCACCGCCATCTCCTTCGCAAGCAAAACTTGTTCGCAGAAAGAGAAGGTAGAGTTGCACGCACTCTCGCTCCGCAACATGGCAGTATAAAGTATTACCCTAGAATAAAATAATTGTACATTAAAACTGTTCTTCATAAACAAAACACCAACAGATATAAACACATAACTTATAACACTACTCCGTTTGCTAACTACATTTGAAGATAGTTACATTTTCAGTTACATCATTAAATCCGCCAAAGTTAAGATAAAGAAACCCTACTTATCTCGTTTCTACACTCTTAAGAGTTGCAAAAGAAAGTTTTCTTAACAAAGAAGATAACGGGGCAAGCAATCAGACCGCCTAGCTGTGGTCCAGTTTACTTTGTAGTCTGTGAAATAACCAAAGAGCTTCTCATAAACTACTCAAGATGAAAGCACTAAAAAACGAAATTGCTTAAGTACATTTTAATTGAGCTTTATCTTATGAGATGCTGAAAATTAAAGGGGGTACTATTATGGAATGATGTTCGGTATCAACGCTGAATTAGAAAATGTGGTCTATATGTGAATCATTAATGTTTCCCTGCGTGTTTGTTTTCGAAGCTGAAATGCATAGTTTTTCATGAAGAGTGGTGATCTGTCGTATTAGATGGTATATTTTACGTTAACTATAAGAAAGCCAAGGACAAATTTTGTTTGTTAAAGGCAACTCCACATTAGCAATATACATCTGGTATCGCAGGGGACTTTACAAATATATATGAAACGGACACAACGAACACCCAGACTCAGAACATTAATTTGTGGATTTGTTATTATCCCATATGAGATTTGAACCCAGAACACTTGGCACGGTAGAAAGCGTCGTGGCTACCGCCGTAAAATGACTCTACTCAGCCTGATGGAAATAAAGAGTAAATAATAAGGTAAATATGCCGGACATGTAACACACAACGCCATCTAGTCCCAAGCTAAGCAGAGCTTGTGTTATGGGTACTAGGCAACTGATATAAATACTTTTATACTTTTTTTTTGTAAATACATACATATTATATATAGAAAACGCCCAAACTCCGAAACAAATATTTGCAGATCATACAAACATTTGGTCCGACCCGGGAATCGAACCCGAGACCTCAAGCTTAGCAGTTGCATACGCTACCACTACGCCACCGAGGCAGTCAAGAGTGGTGGTCACCTTACTTTTGTGCATGCAGAGAATGCAACAATGGACTTGCATTATTGGGCCCCGGTCTCGCACTCACCAACGAAACACGATGTCACAAATGCTGTAATTTTGGGTTTATCTTCTGTGCGAGGATAGTACCGCCCTGGTCGAGCTGGCCTGTTTGGACTGAAATCAGCGTGGCTCTAAAGTAGTCGGTAAGTACTCACTTGTCACTCAACATCAGTTAAATCATCAATTTGTTTGCCTGTATACCAGATAAGGGCCGTCTCACTAAAAACCAATGGTTCATTTTTGGACAGGATTAAACAGCACTGTCTAGGTCTTAACCAAACTTAGCTATGATTTCTGTAAAATAAATAAAAATATGTTCTTATGATTAAATTGGTAGTTCATAATGTTTTCTACGAAGAGAAACAAAGACCTATACAAACGGAATAGTTTGTGATCACAAACATTTGCTTTCAACCGGAGTCTAACCCGAAATTAGTTCAACTTGTAAGCTCACTACCATCTGCCTACCCTTATCTTATTTAATTATAATTAAATCGACCATTTAAGTAAATATATAACTAAATTTCCTTTGAAACATAAATTCCACGGTAAACAAAGCTATAGATTAATGTCAGACGACACCGGCATGCCGTGGAATTTGTTACAATTCGCAAGTAATTAAGAAAACGTTTCGCAGCTAGTTATCTGAGCTTTCTCCTGATGACCATAATTATTCGGATAGGAAATTAAATACGAAGGTACACAGATTTAGTATAACTTTATAGCCTACGTAATATTTGAAAATGAAATTAATTGAACGGAGTTTAGAAGATTTAGTTCAAAATATCTTTATTATCTATAGATACCATCTTTTAAAAATGTATTTCACATTTACTGGTAACGCAAAAGTTTGAATAAGCATTGTACATATAATATGTATTAGTTACACAATCAGGCCAGAAGAAGTGGACCAAGTTTCAGATATTTAGTAAAAGTACATCTTGGGCAAATGCGTTACTATTATTGAGATGATAATTGAACAAAACAGGTGTTCTTAGTTGAATCAAAAACAAAAAATGTTTTAAAGTGGCGACTGCGTATCAGAAGATGTAGTGTTGGTAAGAAGAAGATGCTTGTGAAAATAGCAGGAAGCCGTTGGATACGGGCAGCACATGACTGGTTGGAGAAACTTAGGGGTGAGCTATGTCCAGCAGTGGGTGTCTTTTGGCCGAGATAATGATAATTTTGTAATTGAATTTTATTAATAAAACAAATAATGAATAAGTAAGCATTAAATATATAACAGGATGTTAACGCTTAGCCAAACCAGTCGCTAAAAACTGTCTTCTAACTTCCAACTATTTTAATTAACCTGTACTCAACAGCATTAGTTATCTCAGGGCTTAATCCACGACTAGAAGGAGGCTTGCATCTCCCTCTAACTCGTAAATTATGACGAAACAAAAGCACGTTTTAATTTAAACTCATGCGGTGTTGATATTAAAATTCCGGTTTATCCTTCCCGTGGCGCTTATAAAGTTCAACTTGAGTTACTTGAAGGTAACTTAATTTAACATTTTGGCACATTTAAGAAAGTGTACTTGTGAAGTTCAACTCCTCTTTTTAATGCATAGCTATGATTCCTATTAAGTAGGATTTACAAGATTTATAAGGGTAAATAGTTTTGTTGCGGTTTTTAAACTTATTCTTTAGTGATGCAATGAATTAATTTTCATTTATTCTCCTTTTTTTTCTATTAAAATACAACTCCTGCTCTAGAAATATACCCGGAATCGCAGAAGCATAAATATACAAACATACATTAAACGACCACAAATAACACTTACATTCAGAACAACGATTTCTGAATCACACGAAGTTTTGTTTCATGTCCATCTCATCAGTACCACAGTCTAATATCAGCGAATTATAAAACTTTCATTCTTTGAAATATAATTAGATTGTAATAGATAGAGAAACAATCATAATATTTTAATTTAATACTTTGATTATCTATGCTAATATTATAAAGAGGAAAACTTTGTTTGTAATGAATAGGCTCAAAAACTACTGGACCGATTTTAAAAATTCTTTCACCATTCGAAAGCTACATTATCCACGAGTAACATAGACTATATTTTACTATATTGGGGTTTTTCGGACACAAGGTGTAAAAAATCAACCAGCTTATTTTGCGTACGCTGCGTAAACTATAAAAGATAGAACCATAAAATCTTCTAATTAATCGTAGATCTTATAAATATCTACAAAAAAGTCCACGACACACTATACGGGGGAATTTTTTTCGCTACGGGCAATAAAAGACGCAAACGAGGTTGCGTCGGTCAGGTAGTCTTACATATTTTTCTTTCAAAAATACGGTCTATTTGGATTTCATTTAAACTCCAAACAGGACTAAATTCGCAGTAATACCATTCGTAGTTCGAAACAAATTCGCATTCTAGATCCATCATCACAAATGTTTATGTAACCACCTTCAGACGATAAAGGCGAGAAAATATTGAAATTTTTCCCAAAAACATTTTCTTTTATTTGCAAATAATGGCTTCTAAACGTATAAGAATGTCAACATAGGACGCCACTTGTCACGTAACAGAAAAATACGTGTATTCACAGTTAAAATATTCAACGTTATGGCTCTTGGTAGGTGGCAACGGAGGAGAATTTACATGTCATTTGTTTGATTTACATGGAGATAATAATTAAGACAAAAATACTAAAGACTTGTTTGGACCAAAATATGATAAATCAGGTGACTCTTTGCATCTACGAGTATACTAATAATAAAGCTGAAGAGTTTGTTTGTTTGTTTGAACGCGCTAATCTCAGGAACCGCTGGTCCCATTTGAAAATTTTTTTCAGTGTTGGATAGTCCATTTATCGAGGAAGGCTTTAGGTTATATATTATCACGCACCTTAGCGTGACAACATGAGCGGAGCACCAATGAAGAATGTTTCAAAAACGGGGGAAAATTTTCACGCCACGGGCAATATAAGACGCAATCGAGGTTGCGTGGGTCAGCTAGTTTATATATAAGGTAGTAGATTTTAGCATGAACATACCGGCTCAACCCGGGTGGTATTACCCTTGCATAAAAATCAGCGTAAAATAACAGCATTCGTGCTGTCGTGTCTCTTCGATAAGTGCGAGCCCGGAGGCCCAATAATGCAGAAGCATCACAAGGTCGCCTTGGTGTGATTCACCATGCTGCATTGTTGCATTGTCTGCATTCGCAATGAGTATGGTGACCACCACTCTTGGATTATATTTATGATTTCCATCAGGCAGAGTCATTTTGGTAGACTCATGTAAAACAAAAACAATTTATAGTACTAAGATTACCCGTTAAGATTATATTTTATAATTACAAGCATAATAAAAATTTCTGTGATTTTAAAGTTATAATTTACTTATTACTTAATTATATAATATGGTGTACAACAAAGAGATTTATTTTATAACTCTCATGTGCTTACGATGAATTCCGAAACTATATAATCGATTTCAGGTTTTCTTTTTTCATAATATGTGTTTTGCTGGAATGTTTAAGATAC
Organism: Spilarctia lutea; assembly: GCA_916048165.1. NCBI lineage: Eukaryota > Metazoa > Arthropoda > Insecta > Lepidoptera > Erebidae > Spilarctia > Spilarctia lutea. The sequence goes on along the minus strand of OU696480.1, from coordinate 18,080,625 downwards.
AAGAGTTAAAATCACACTTAGTATCATAATCAACTAATAATAATCTATAGTCATTCCAATCGTTTATTTAACTTTTGACAGATCACGCACATAATTTTTTGTAATAATTTTTGATTCAATGTACTACAGGAAATACTGTACTTCATGGACGGACTCCGCCCACTTAGAGATGTGTCATTCGTAATTAATGACCACAGACTATAAAAACGGTTTTGAAATAAATCCATTATCGATTATGGTATCCACAAAGTCGCAAGACAAACTCTTGTTTGTCCTTTGAGTACTTTATTTTTTGTCATTTTGACAGTAACGAAGGGAGGCACGATACGTTCAACTCAACTAAACGTGAGAATTCACAAATAAATCAATACGGAGGAATATAAATACTCAACTCGACGTATGAAAATGTGGATTAACACTGACAAGAAAATGGCGTCGTGCGTCCATTGTTGTCGTTTAATAATCGATAAAAGTACGAAATTATCTATAAAATAATTAGTGTGTTAAATCGATTAAAACGTCTTCATGCATAAAATCGATTGATAAAAGAAATCGAATCGGTAACGGGTCAGGGTATCACTATTTGATTAAGTATTAGAGCTGTCAAAAGTTAAATAAACGATTGGAACGACTATAGTAACTGATCCCGCAAACGTTGTTTTGCCATAAAAATAAAAAGAAAATTTTTTTTGGTTTGAGACAAGACTTCTTTATCATTTAGGGTTATGAAAATTAGACTTAGACCTACCCGATCGATATGCACACAAAATTTCAAAAATAAAGGTCCAGTTTCTTCGGAGGATAACTGGTAACGAAAACCGCGTCACGAGAATTTTATATATTAGATGTATAGGACTTTTTATTGAAATGAAATAGTTAAGTTAATTTTATTTGCTGAACGTTCGCTTTTTAGCCATTTTCGCAGCAGATAAACTCGTTAATTAAATCTTATTTTAAACTCTGACTGAATATCTGACTTTTAAAAAGAGTGGTCAGCCAGTATTCTTCTCATAAGGCCCTAGGCTATTTTAAGTTATAGATCGACACAAGCGGTTTCATCATCATCAACACAAGATTTTGGTGTTCTCACCATATATACCTTGACAATCCAGTACATACTGTGGCGTCTGTTTGTGTCGATCTATAATTTTTAACTGTAGCTTCATTTCAATGTTCATAAATGTCACTTAGTATCTTAATTGAATAAATGATGTGGCTTTGATTTGAAAAGTTATTGACAATATTTTGCTGACTATTATTCCTAACCAAAGAATATTAAAGATGAAGCCTTGAAAAATAAAATAACAGTAACATACAAACTTTAAACACTGAAGATTAAAGCTGTAATATTGCACACTGGTTGATCACTTATCTAAATTAACACGTCGCTTTTACCAAGGCCCTTGAAATCGTATGGTTAATGTGGGTATATGACAACACACTATGGAGATATTGCTGCTCACCTCGTCTTAAATTATTGCCTCGTAACTCTTAGTCGCTTTGCGTTCGTGGTTTTGTTATGTTTGACATCAAATGATTATCATAACGAATGGAATTCAGGAGAATTTAATTCAGAAAGTAATTGTTTGAACATAGTTACATAAAGGACTAAGTCATGGAGTAAAAGAACAAAAGTCAATGTCAAATGTTATAAAAATATTTTAAAATTTAGTTTCTTTTTTTAAAGATTCTCTAGATATTTTTGTCAAAATACATATTATAAGAAAGTGACTGGTGATATTAGGAGAGGCACAAAATTTACTGTTATGGTCTTAGTGGATTTTTCTAATGCCTTCAATACCGTCAGTCACGAAATCCTACTTATCAATACTCAGATATTATATGTCCCCCGAAGCACTGGAATATTTCTCTACCTATCTTCAGGGGTGTCAGCAGTGTGTGCAAGACTCATCATCGAATTGGTGCAACCTCTACACTGGCGTCCCTCAAGGCGGAATTTTAACTCCTCTGCTATCCGCTATTTTTATCAACCTCATAACTGATTACCTTCGATAGTCGTATCACCTGTATGCCGATGATTTGGAGTTGCATTCACAGGCAAGGGCGGAGGACATATCGCAAGCCACCGACAACATCAACAAAGACCTAGAATTCATAAAATCTTGGTAGATGAGATAAACCCTCCTAAATGCCAAGCAATTTTAGTGAGCAGCAAGAACATGATAAATCGATTGGATACTACATCAATCTCGCCAGTCGTCTTCAAGTTCCTTTATTTCCTTCCTATAGTTCCGATTTCATAAACTCTTCGTTCTTTGTGCAAGCAGTACTGCTATGGCACACGTTCCCAATTGAAATCAGGATGACAACAAGGCGTTTCTCATTAAAAACGTATATAACCTCTTGACATGACGGCAGGAAAACAATAATTAAACCACAATATAGTAATCACAGTTTGCGAATGTAGGTAAGGTTTATTAATAGTAGTTTACATAGTCACTTATGTAAATATGGCCTGTAAGAAAATGCCTGTGGCATTAAGTCCGCCTTGTGCAATATGTTTGCAGGAAGTTTAATTATAAATATATTATTAATTATAAATAAAGTTTAATAATAAATAAAATAAATAAAAATAAAATAAAATATATATGTAGTTATATTTGTAAGCTTATGTTACGTTTTTATTTACATTATTAATTATAAATAAAGTTTAATTATAAATAAAATAAATAAAATAAAATATATATGTAGTTATATTTGTAAGCTTATGTTACGTCAGTTCTCTAAACTTATTTAAGAAAATTATAACCTATATAATAACCTGTACCTTCAACAGTGCACCGACCTTTCAAAATTTCTTCATCACCCAAAGGTTGGTTGGCTGGTAGAGAATGCCTTAGGCATTAAGCCCGCCGATGTACATATGTCCATAAAGTATTAAAATAAATAAGATTTTTCCTGTAAAATTTCAAGAATTTACATTTTCATTTGGGAGTGATGGTGTGCAGGACCGTTTGTGTGTATTTACAAAAAAAGGATATATGTATGTATTATATCAGTTGTCTGTACCCACAACACAAACTTAGCTTGGGATTAGAGGGCGTTATGAAAAAATAATATCATTTTTATGTGATAGTAATACGATTTACTTAATATATGACTCAAAGGCGATTGTTTGGCAAGTAGAACGGTGTTAGCAACTTGTTTATATTAAACCATATTGTAGGATTTGAATTTAATCTAAACAAGTTGGAACCACTCCAGCCACTAAAATATTGCCAGTTCTACCTGGAGCTGAACCAACTGACAATATTAAACCTTTATTAACCGAGCTATCGTTTTAAGAACTTATAAAATAAACGTATTTTTAATCTTACATATCATTTAAAATAATGTAGGTATATTTGTATCAATGTACGTATGTCGATCTAAATATAAAACGAAAGTAAACGAAACGAAGTATATTACTTCAACGTCTAACAAATATTAAAGGAAATACAGAAAACATACTAATACTGCATCGTGCACTTAAAGTTCTCTTACCAGTTAGTATTCACAACTTTTGAGGCCCCGTTGTCTGAAAATGTAGCTTGATATCTGTACCAGCTGTCAGTATTGTCACTTTAGAACTTATGAGGTACATTTTAGGTAAGAATTTTTATATTTATAATGTACGAGTATTGCACTTGATTTGTGATTAAAGTGGCACGTAAAGAATGAAACATAAGTGATACAAAATAATATTTTAAGGACTTGTTTAGCTGTTTTTAACCTTTTGTGACTTTCACACATAATTTTTGAGAGATTTATTCTTGACTAGCTTACCCACGCAAGCTCGTTTACGTCTCTTATTGCCCGTAGTGTAATATTTTTCCCCGGTTTTTGTAACATTCTTGATAAGTGCTCCGCTCCTATTAGTCTTAGCATGATTATATAAAGCCTATAGCCTTCCTCGATAAATGGACAATCCAACACTGAATGAATTCCTGGGTCCTGGTGTTAGCGCGTTCAAACAAACAAACAAACTCTTCAGCTCCATAATATTAGTATAGATTCATGATAATGAAATAAATATGCAATCTCCACCACAAGGACTAGGCAAAGAGTGACGACGTTAGTGTAGTGTATAGAAGTACCGACATTACAAATGAACGCAACCAAGTGCGGATAGTCACACCTCGCGCATCACGAAGGCTACAGTTGACATACAAAAGGTTTCGTAATCCTTTAAATGATGAATTTTACCACGAATGAAACAAACACTTTTGTGAATTTATTTCACATAGACTCAATCGTCAAAGTGACCGCTTTCCGTGCTTCACTCTTCCCCACTAACTAAATATATTACGTCATAACTGCCAGTATCAATACCATAACAAGAAAAGGGCAGTGAAAATTACTTCCTTATCATTGAGTCCTTATCCATAACACAGCTTAGAAATGGATCAAGCACATTATCGTATAGATTAAGTAGGTAGTATTTCCAATGGAACTATTATGATTATGCCCATAGGAACCCTAACACATTTGATTGCAAAGAAATGTTACCAAACGTTCAAATAAAACGCTCTGCGATCAAATCCCTTGCAATTTATAAGATGTTTATCAGTTAAAAAGCTGTATTGAGAGGTTTTTATAGCATGAATGGAATAAAATTGCTATAGAAACCTTTCTAAAAAGAAGTGTTTGATATTAGAATGAGTCGACACTATTAGGGGAAACGCGGGTTCGTCTATTGTATTGGATAAAACATATATATATATTTAGTTTCGTAAAATATATTATTTATCTGTGTAATTTAAGGTGTGTTGTCTGTAAGGTCAGCGTTACGTGTTATTTAAATGAATCATACTAATATTATAAACGCGAAAGTTTGTGAGTATGTAAGTGAGTATGTTTGTTGCTCTTTCAAGCAAAAACTACTGAAAAGATGTTGATGAAACTTTACAATATTATAGCTTTTACAACAGAATAACACATAGGCTACAATTTATAAAGATACTAGGTTCACTTTGCGGTATTGCCCGCGGCTTTTGTTGTATCGCCGGTGGGGGTTTAGCTAGTACTTAATAGTATTGTTTACGAATATTTAATAAACCAGTAACAAGCTATTAAAAGTCGATTATATTATTTGTTAGAATATCTTGGTATCTTTAGTAGATTAACTCACTTAGGTTAAGTTACATTATGGTGAAAATTTAACTATTATCGATTGTAGCTTTACATTTAAAATGTTATTTCTGTTACTAATACTAATATATATAAAAATTTACCCTGCTACTATTGTGATGAACTCAAAGGCTTAATTCTCTCCTTGATAGTTTAAAAATGTTGCATGGGAAACTAGTCAATATTTCACAATATAAAATACACATTTTTGGCTTTTAGGGTATAGTGTTAGATTCAAATACTTAACTTACTTAGGTTGTCTTTGTCAAATACTTTCAAAATTTTTTTTAAAGCTAAGTATGGGATAACAAGTTTCAATACAGTTATTAAGTCAGTAGAAAGCACACAGAAAGCAGCAACATAAACGTACTATGTGTTGCATGTACAGTTATTAGAATAATTAATTCAAAATATGGACCAATTTATTATCGTATTTAACGTGGATGACCGAATACTAGAAATACAGGATTAAAATACGAAATAAAGAATTCCCCCAAAAATTAACGGAGTATTTTATTTTGTTAATTATACAGAAGCACTAATGATGCAAATGCATCTCAATAGTTGGCCATTGTGTGGGTTACCATGCTGCAGCCACTACTTTTGAATTCTGTTTATGATTTCCATTAGGCAGAATTAGAGTCAAATGTGTCTAATGGAAACTAAAATAAACGGTTTAGATTTTTTTTTATATACTGACAGTCCCGTAACAGGCCTAAATGGCCAGTTAACTCTTAGACTAATGACACCTCATTTGTCTAAATTGGCCCAGAACTTTAGTTGCACGCTATTAATTATAGTTTACCCTCTTTTTGTTGGCTAATCCCTTTGTTACTTCTGTTTAGACGTAGATGTTGTGAGATTCATTAAATGTTGCTTCTCTTTAAGCGGTTTTATTTTTTAATTGGGGTAGTACCCTTAGTAGTAGTGTAGTATGTCTAACAGTGTAACTACCTTCACAATGTGCTTTTATTTCTTTTTGGCATTATTGATTTACCAGCTGACCCACGCAACCTCGTTTGCGTCTTATATTGCTCGTAGCGTGAAAAATTTCCCCCGTTTTTGAAACATTCTTCGTTGATGCTCCACTCCTATTAGTAGTAGCGTAATGATATATAGCCTACAGCCTTCCTTGATAAATGGACTATCGAACACTGAAATAATTTTTCAAATCGTACCAGTGGTTCCTGAGATTAGCGCGTTCAAACAAACAAACAAACTCTTCAGCTTTATTATTAGTATAGATTATTAGTATAGATGAAGCATTTTTATAACTATATAGTTATAAAAATGGTGATAATAAAATTAGTTGTTAGTTATGTATTAAAGTCATCTAAAACAAAAAAATAATATTCAATAAGTTTGGTGTAAAAAATAAATACAACTTTACTTTTTATATAATAAAGGAACAGCTTATTTGTGCACTGGTGTCCAAACTAGGCTTGAGCCTGTATTTTGGGTGTCAGTTTACAAATTGAAAAAAGTCTACCGCAGTCAGTACAGTGAATGTGTTTTGATAAATTGAGTGTTGTAGCTTATAATATAATTTACAGGAAATAAGTAGCAAACATTTAAGTAAAGTATTTTTTTTTCTTTTTTTAGAAAGTTAGGGTATGAAACAAATGCAAAGGAAAAGGAAAGTGTGTGAGTGTGTTAGTGAGTGTGTGTGTGTGTGTGTGTGTGTGTGTGTGTGTGTGTGTGTGTGTGTGCATGTGTGTTTATGTGTGTATGTGTTTGTGGGATAAATGCGAATACTTATTCTAAGATTCTATATATTTTACACATGAAAAGAGAAAACGTACCTATATTATTATAACAAATGAATGTCACATATAATCTTAAAAAGTACGACCAGATTGTTATCGAAACGACTTTCGATAATGGCCTACAGAATAAATAAATCCCCTCATATATCATGGTCAGTTTTCCTCCCTCCGACATTAATTATGTGGCCATCAGCAATGGATTAATAATCTCTTTATATCATGTTTAATCGTATGATCAATCATGAAGTAGGACAAAGGGAAAATTCAAAATAAAATTAAGTTACGAACATTGTATGACAAAATGAAATTTGGTTTAAGATTAAATAGATCAAAATTTATGAATATGAGACAGAGCGACCCTTTCACACCACTGGTTGCCAATGGGATAAGCAGTCGCCTTTGGATTATATTAAAAGGAAATTAAAGGGTTCCCTAATAACGACAGTATAAACCAAATGTTGGAATTATAATTAATATATTTGTACTCATTTTGGTTGGTTATTGCTTATAGTAATACACACAGTTAATGAAGCGATTTTCTCTACTAATATTTTCGAAACAACTACCATAGGTATCAAAAACTTTTCGATCGAATGGGTTTGGTTTCAAGTGTTCCATCTCTTTGCAGAGCTATTACAGTTCTCCTGTATAATAAATCATTTGCTTCAATAGACACAACTGTGCAATTTTCCCGAAACTATCTGCCGCGCACAGCAAAACTGTGGAATGTGTGTGGCTGTGGCCTGCGGTGTTCCCGGACCAATACGACCTTCAAGAAAAGAGCGTACTCCTTCCTAAAAGGCCGGCAACGCACTTCTGACGCCTCTGGTGTTGCGAGTGTCCATGGGCGGCGGTGATCGCTTACCATCAGGTGATACGTATGCTCGTTTGCCCCCTATATAAAAAAATAAAAATAGACGGCTCTTACAAAACCCACAAAATGAGTAAGCTTGGTGACACTTCATATTCTTAATTTGTCACCACATGGACGTTTCTAAGCAAAATGACCTATAAATTTTCACAAAAATCAGAGGCCTACTGCGCATTTATATACTTTGGGTAGCAGGTGTGCATGAACTGGGAAAATTAAACCAACAGACATGCTCTCCGAATACTCGTTTGAATTATAAAATAAAATATCTTATTGTACACCCCATTATTTGTAAGTCGACTTGTTTTTTATTACTCGGTGTCTTGAAATTTGCGTAAATATTTCCATTAGAAGTCAAAAAGCGTATCACGCAAAAATACCTAATAGTTATTACTTACAGTTTGAGGTTTATTTATTGATCATAGCAAAATACTTTAGAAAATTTTCACAACCTACAATTTTCCTAAAGAATCCACTTTCGAGTCAAATTAAGTTAAGCTAAGAAAACAAACATTTCTAAATGAACTGCCCTAATTACTGAAATATGTAAATTTTATTAAAAAAAATGTTGAGTTTTTTTAAAGAAATTTAGGACTGAGAATTAAGAGATTTTAGACCACCGTTGTGAATAGTGCTTGGTTTTAGGAAGGATAGGACAGTATAATTTATAAAGAAAAGTTTTCTAATTATACTTTCACAGTTACTCACTTACTTACCTACTTTAGCTTGCACGAGTACCAATTTAGAAGTTTAGTCTACCAAGTTTGACGAAGTTGATTTCCATTAAAATAATTACGTGGTTAATTTACATGAAATAATATTATAAATATACAGATGCGTTTAAAACTATTTATACATTATAAGATAGCAGAGCCACACTGATTTCAAAACGAAAGGTCCGGATTGATTAGCGCGGTACTACCCTCTTACAGAATACCAACCTAAAAACCGTGTTTCGTTGGTGAGTGCGAGACTGAAAGCCCAATGAGGTAGATGCATTTCAATTAGCCGCCATAGTGTGGGCCACCATACTATATTGTCTGCATTGTCCTATACTCTTGGTTTCTACTCATCTTTCCATCAGGCTGAGTACAGTTTTTTTTTTTTATTGAATAGGCAGCAAACGAGCAGACGTATCGCCTAATGGTAGGCGATTACCGCCGGCCATGGACGCGCACAAGTGCGTTGCCGGCCTTCGGGGGAAGAGGAGGGGGATTGGGGGACGGGTTGGGATATGGGCCTCCGGTATCCTCGCTCGGTGAAACACAGCGCAAGCGCTATTTCACACCGGTTTTCTGTGAGGCCGTGGTATTACTCCGGTCGAGTGGCTCTCCCACGATTATACCTTTTGAAGGCTCATAAAAAAACTATTATATCATCATTAATTTAGGTACAATAAAGAGAAGTCCTATAACTGTGTATCTGATTTCTAAGTAATAAACCCGATAAATACAAAATCTTTAAAGTATCTAGCAATATTCTACCTTGGTTACTGTACTAACAATTGTACTGTACAATTTGAAACATTGTTGCATACAAGACGTAGTGGAGTAATTTACCTAAAAAGGGCAAGAATAACTGAGTGACAAACAGCTGAACAGATTCTCACGAGCTCGTACACCGTCAATCTCAGTAAAGAGGGGTGTGTTGTGACACGTATATCATATAAGTAGTACACGCGTGACCTGAATCTGTAACGCCGATGTGGAGTCTTACTTTCATTCTACATTCTGAAGAAGCTTGATATTATTGAGAATCACCAACAACATCGAAGGTTTTGATCGCAGTCATTCTTGACAAAAACTTTGACATTCCTATTTTGGGTGTTTTGTTTACACTAAGGTGAGTCATATACGGCAAATTCTATGGGTAATTTTAACTAGTAAAATGATCATTTTAACTCGTTTAACATTAAAGACAAACATCAATACATGAGCATTCGTCATATGTGCGCCTTGAGTTTTTGATACTATTTACTATTAATGGAAAGATAAAAAGAACAAAAGATTTATAATTTAGCTGTGAATTAATGCGTCATTTGTAAATACGTATTTATACAAAGAAAATCATATCGATAGAAGAAAAAAAAATCGACGGGTTGCACTCCGGGAGTGCCGGCAGAAGTGAAAACTTGAATATTAACGTTGTGCATTTTTGATATTTTGGAATGGTTAGAGAATAATTTTGTACGAATTGCTTTCATTATCAGTATAAAAGTACTATTATTTATGTGGTGGAATACAATATTCATTTATTGCGCTATCGTACACAAACATGACAATTTATATTACATACACACACGAACATTCGCGCAAGCGCCCTGCGCCGCCTGTCCTGTCACGTGACCTGATGCGAGTTTATACGTCCTCTCTCCATCCGTCTTACGAATTTTCGATCAGGTCACGTGACCTGACGTGAGTTTATACATTTTTACCCATTCCAAAAAAGTACACAGCGCCGCTAAAGAAGTTTTCACTTCAAAAATTATCGGCAGATACAGTATTCAAAATGCTACTACTCGTATCTATCAAATAACATCAACACCATTATAGGAAATGTTTATATACTTTGCATGCAATACCTATCATGATAGAATATTTAAAAGAAGTAAAAAGAAAAATGCTGATATTGGAGTTTTGTATTTTCTTTTTCAGATATTGAGGAACCTAGAACTGTTAGCTTTCCCAGAGATTTTTCAACGTTTATAAATCTAAATAGCCTAAGTAAGTCAAACACTTCAAAGTTAGTCTTGAAGGATCAGACAAGTGACAAATTAACGGCGAGAACCCATCCCTTGTCCAAGCTAAATCTTTTAATTTAAAAATCAATTGGGATTTACGAGAGACGAAGTGATTTTTTATAAGAATTTCGCCAAATCTTAGGTTTCCTTTTTGTTTGCATTTCTATTTGCAGACAAAAATAGATTATCTTTTAAGGCTAATATATTTTCATTCATTTCATTCGTTCTTCCCTAAGTAATTATAGGCTGAAGATAGATAATTGAACGTTTTGTGGATGCTTTTGTTCTTCTTAATACATGTCTGGAAATAACTTGAACTTCCATTTAATATATTTTTGTGCCGTATCTGATATTTATAAATACTTTTTTTTTGTATAGCCCTTCCCAAATGTCTTTATTCTGCCTGATGGAAAGTATGAGCAGAATCTGCCGTGAGTGAGTCACCGTGGTGTGGGTCACCATGCTGTGCTGTTGCATTGTCTGCATTTACAATGACTATGGTGACCACCACTCTTGGATTCTGTTTATGTTTTCGATCAGACGGAGTGGAGTCACTGTGGCCCGTATAAAAACGTTTAAATTCACTTTTATGAAACTCACACTTGCCATTTCAAGTAAAACCTTTTCATTGTTGTTAGTTACTAACAAAGTTTCAGCAATATTTTTAATCAAAAGGCAATCAGTAAAACACTAAACCAAACTGTATTCTTTTATACACAAGAAGTTTATTCCTCAACACCCTTGTGCCCTTGACTCTGTCTTATCGACCCGCTCTCCTCGATACCAGATTAATTCCATCTAATCCTCTCATGTCTCCCTTATGTGCTCTGCAAGGATTTTAAAAGATTTTCTTGCGAATTGCTGATAGCTTGTTTGTATGACGATGAAGGATATATTTGTTATAAACCGTATTGCGACTTTTGATTAAAACAAGTAACGAATTAATTTATTAAAAAAATGCAACTGCGTTAATATCTGCCATCTTTATTGAATTCATCGTTTCGGCTCTAGGGCGTACCAAATAAATATACAGACAAACATATACTCGAAAAATAAAATCCTCCTTCTTTCGCAGTCGGGTAAAAAGGGATATGATCCTTTATGATGCCATTTTAAATATACCGTCATGGCTTTATGATGCCATTTATACCGTGGAAGAGCTATGCTTCGGCATGAATTGGTCGGCTCGACCGGAGTGATACCACGGCCTCACAGAAAACCGGTGTGAAATAGCGTTTGCGCTGTGTTTCGTGTGTTTCGCTGTGTGCGAGGATACCGGAGGCCCATACCCCAACTGGCAACACACTTGTGACGCCTTTGATGTTGCGGGTGTCCATGGGCGGCGGTAATCGCTTACCATCAGGTGATACGTCTGCTCGTTTGCCCACTATTCAATAAAAAAAAATACTAAACATATTTCTTGGAGTTTTCTCCCTCTGAGTATTCCATTATTGAAATTTTTAAACAGGCAGACTTATTGGAATACATTAAACTTTTCATTTGTTCTACAAAACCATTCTAATGATAAAACTTATGTTTTTACATTTTAACTTGTTTTCAATGAATTATTTTAAACGTTATCATCAAGTATTTATTAACCTAAATTTATTTCATAGTTGCAATTAACAATATCAAGAGACTACTGGACATAGGCCTCTCCTGAACACTGTATTATAAATTATTTAAGATAATTCTAAATTTTAAATGATCCATACCCCAAATCCCTCCTCCATTACTCTCCCTATTCCCCAAAGATCGGCACCACACTTGTGACGCATGGTGTTGGTCTGGTAATCACTTACCATCAGGCGATACGTCTGCTCGTATTACACAAACAAACAAAACAAAAAAAAGTTCATAATAAATAATAACATATAGTGCAGATCCTTTATATATTCTGGAAAGATACAGATATAAGATGATGCCTGAGAAAAGAAATGACTTCAAAAAATTTAAAGAGCGCCAAGGTAAAACATTCATTTAAAAAAAAGCGTATGTATGCGTTTTTAAGCGAGATAATGGCAAAAGATATTTGTTCTCCTTATGAACGTCCCTAAATCCCAAAGACGCAATTGAATTATTATTTTGCAGGAAACGTTTTCGTTTTAGTGTTTTATTTGAATCCGATGGTATGAAACAAAAGAAACTACGAGTAAGTCGAAATTACTGACATAAGCTGAGACGGCAGAAAAAAATGTGTGAGTTGGAACTTTTCAATGGGGGGCATTGTCTTGCCATCCCCAACCCGCACTTGGCCAGCGTGGGGACGTATGGCCTTAACACTCTCCTGAGAGGAGCTCAGCAGTAGGACATTATGGGTTGTTGATAAAATATTCTTAACACGTTAAAACTCCTTAGAGTTTCAGAGAGCACGTTAAGCCGTTGGTTCTGGTTGCCATAGGAACATCTATGGCAAACGCTATGGGTATTTTGCGCATTAAAAAATCAGACAACAATCTTCGTACTTTGATATCATTTAGCATTTGCGTTGTCGAGGCCTGATCGCAGTTGCTCTACGTGAAAAAAAAAAAAGGTTTAACGATTTCACAATAAATTGAAAACCGACAACTAATTTTGAAATGAAGGATCAACAGAAAAAAAATATCCTCCAGCAATCGTCTAAGACCAAAAGAGTGCCAATATTCACATTTGCGTGATTACTTAACTACTTAACTGCCTCGGTGGCATTGTGGTAGCGTATTTGACTGCTGTGCTTGAGGTCTCGGAATCGATTCCCTGGTCGGACCAAATGTTTGTATGATCTGCAAACATTTTTTTCGGAGTTCAGGTGTTTTCTATGTATAATATGTATATATTTCCAAAAAAAAAACTATTGAGGTATTTGTATCAGTTGTCTTGTACCCATAACATAAACTCTGCTTAGTTTGGAACTAGATTGCCAAAATATTTACTTCAAGTTCAAGATTCCAAGTTGTTTTAAAGGAAAATAATTAAATTTCAAAATTGCAATCGTCACAGTTCATAACTTGCTCCACACGAAGCGATAACCCCCAAAGGGAGTCATTCCTCAGTCATTTATTTTATCTTCAACACAAACGCTTTATCTCACTGACTTGACTGACAAGATGGCTTGACGGTGTTATTGTAGGTACGCACGATCTAAGATAAACGGTACTTTACGGGCAGTGTTTTGTTTACTATATAAAAAGATGGTTCCGTAAGGATAACTTTAGTACCGAATATAGTGTATATATCTATATGTTTTTATATAATAAATATCTATGTAATGTATGATGGATAGTGATGGTATTGTTTCTCTGATGTGTCTCTGTCAAGAAGAATTTTCCTATGGGGAAAGTATTGTACGCTCCATAGCTATTGTACCAAGATTGAATATCCTGTATCCGTTATTTATGTATATGCAGTCTCTCACAACAAATACGTAGTTATAATTTTGATAAATCTTTAAAGACACTGAACATTATCAAAGGCTGTTAAAATTATTTTCAATATAAGCCTGTTTTCATTAGTCTCCTTTTAAATCATAAATACTTTCTAGATTTACTTATCTGCAGAAATATCAAAGTGTATTTTTTTCCAGTAACAAGTTTATGTATTTGCGTATGTAAATACAGCAATATATTTTTATATTCTTATAATATTTCCTCATTTCTAGCAAACAATCAAGATAAATCAAAGAAGATAAGTCGTCAAGATTAAATCACAACACAAAAATCAGCCACAAAATGCTTCACACCAAAAACAAATTGGTAAGATCCAAAGCGTTACAGAAACAATAGGAGTGTGGGATGGAATCGCATTAATTAATTTTTTTCATGTCGAAATCGAATTTGGGGGCCTCGTGGCCCTCAGAGGGCTCTGTTTGTTTGCTTATCTCTTCTTATTAACTCCCTTGATGGGACTCGGAGCTAATTATCTCAAGAAAGCTTTTATTTGTTGAAGATTTTCTGTGTATAACTTTTCAATCCATGTTCTATTTCAGTAATAACAATGGTGAGCATTATTCGTAAAGTAAATTTATTCCTTATTAGCAACTCACACAAGTTTGTGTGCGTCTCTCATACTTAAGTTCTATTGGTCAAAGCGTGATGTTAATCTTACGCACGCCAGCAAAACATACATTTAAAAAAGTGTAAATTTGGCATATAGTTTCAGAGTTCACCATGACGTGACGTGACACAAGAATGATATAGATATGGATGGATCTGTGCTGTTCGTTTCCAGTTGATGTTTTTCAGTACAATATCAATTTAATCTAAACTGAATTAGTTAGGCACTGGGGTAAGTAAATCTTTCACGAACTTCTTGCAGCTATAGTAAATGAAACTAAAACTAATTAGTTTTCTTGAAAAAAGACTATCGATTGATTAATATAAAACTTTAATACGTCTTTATTTTTTTTTTACGAGTAGGGGCAAACGAGCAGACTTATCGCCTGATGGTAAGCGATTACCGCCGTTCATGGACACCTGCAACAACAGGCGTGTGAAGTGCGTTGCCGGCCTTTGGAGAATGAGGAAGGGGATGGGGAAAGGAGTTGGGGTAGGGCCTCCGGTATCCTCACTCACTCTGTGAAACACAGCGTAGGCACTACCTAGTCACACCGGTTTTCTGTTAGGCCGTGGTATCACTCCGGTCGAGCCAGCCCATGCATGCTGGAGCATAGCTCCCCCACGGTATAATGGTGAAATCAAAAGGATAATATTATGTATATATGTTTGTATATTCCACCATATCATCTGATTGAGGTGTCAGTAGATTCCTAATTATAACTCCGATAATAAAAACTATATTCATTTTATCAAAACTTTTTAGGTGGTCGAGTCATAGCTTTTTAACCTTTTTAGTGTTCATTTCTGCTCTAATGCGTGCTTATGAAAGGTGTTAAGTGCTTAAAGCAATAACATTGTTGAAACAAAGAATAGTTTTATTTTTCTATGAAGACTGAAACATGTTCATCCAGAACTTTATTAAAGGCTTTCTCAGAAACCACTTACTGCAAATGCATTAAGACCCTAGACTTAAAACTCTATTCATAGTTAAAGAGATGTTCATTGTTAATGTTTATTGATATTACATCTGTTGAGTGGTTTTCTGTGTTGTGGGAGTGCATTAAGTAAACTTGAGCTTTCGAAGTCTAAATAGTAGATATCGTGACATGATGACTGTTAGCAGTATTAATATATATCATTTGACAGGTAAGCGCTTGGACTGCCTCTTTGGTCTGGCGGTTATCGTATACAACTGTAAATCAAGAGGTTTCGGGTTCCGGGTCGAGTCAAAAGTTTTATTATTTTGTTTTTCTGATTTTACAAATGCTTAATAGCAGCCCGGTGTTAGGAACGCCATTGTTTTATCGGATAGACGTCCCAGCGTATTATAATAGCGAGGAAAGAGTGCACCTATGTTGGAGTGTATACTTGAGTAGTAGAATATCTCCTTCGTATTTGGCTGGACTCCCTTGAGACTGGCCGTCGTAGCCGAAATCGACTAGATGTAAATTTGGTTTTTGATTTGCCAGCGTTCGTGATCAGTAGTGTTAGTCAGTTTCCCATAGTAAGGTTCCCTTTTTCTGAAATGAATCTAATAAATGCTTTTTGTCAGTTTTACCATCTGCTTGATCCCATTTGGAATTAAATAATTATTTACAGACGGATAAGGAAGGAGTATAAGAAAAGAAATTTGACCTCTACATATAATATTTACATCACAGTCGTATATAATCTATGTGAAAGACAGATATGTACATACTAATACTCCACTAACAGTAAACTATCCAATTGCATGCTCATTGGCCTGATTTCGATTTCATGTAACAAGGACTCAAGGGTTCAACCGAAATAAGTTATATGGCACTAAATTCCTCATGTGAATGATATAAAGATTCTGCAGTACTGATAGCAAATAAGGCACTAAGATGTTTTAAACACATCAAGTTGTAAAATAACGTTGATGACTCAACAATACGCCTAATGATGCCTCTTGTACAGTCAGCAAAAAAAACCTATAAAATGACGTTAATATTTTATGTAACGAACCAAATTGGAAGCAAACACCGAAACCGCTTTGTGTTTACAAAAGAAAAAAATACTTTTATTGTGGGTTTCAGAATTGTTCTTTTTTTATATGTTCTGAATCATCATTATGTAAAAAAATATTTAAATATATTCCCGAAGTGTAAGCAGAGGTGCCTGATATAACGCTTTTTTTGACTGACTGACGATTTGGGACTGTTTGCTTAAAAGCAAGTGAGGCGTGAAGTTTGGATTTGAAAGTGAAAGGTTTTAGTTACATACGAAAATCAACCTTTTATGGCAACATCCTAATCGATTTTCGAATTGTTTTACAAACAATTCTAACCCTCAACGGGGATACAACATCATTCTAGCACACAGAAATGAAAAACAATCTTCTTGTTAGCAAATAAATTCATCGTAAAAGCAATTTAACTGTTGAACAGTTCCAAATTGAAACTGAAAAAAGTAATAATTAAGTAAAAAGGGTTGTTAATTGGGTAGCAAGCTAATTAACATAAGACCATTCTAAAATTAGCAGTTAGGGAACCAGTAAAAAACGATTTTGTACTTTAGCTAGGGTCTTCAATTGAAGTCAAACACGAATAAATAAAAGAGTCATATTAATATTAATTCGAAAGTAACTGTCTGTCTGCCTGTATGTTATACTTTCAATGCTAAACCGCTGATTAAATTCACAGTATAGAGACAACGCTAGTACCCGTCTGTGTATATTATAAAATACCAAGTATACAACGTGTCCCAAAATTCAACGATAAGCCGGTACCAGAAGGTCGGCCTGCTCGTTTTTTGCGGTTGGTTTTCAAGAAGTATTGTACCATTTTAGATTCATGGTTAGATGTGTAATTTTTTTAAAACATTTGCCATAGTAGTGACCATACATTTTTTTACACCAGGATGAGTTAAATTGCCCTTAAAGAAAAATCTTTTAGAGTTTTCAAGAAAAGAAAAAACTTTCATTAATTTTCGTGTAAAATCTACAGGTGTCATGGGTTTTCTAAGGATTGTGATGGGTAACGGTATTACTTAGGATGCTGATACAAAAAAAAAATCTGAAATATTTGGAAAATTGTGGTGATTTTAGTTAAAAATATCTTAAGAGGTGTAAATTTTTAAGAATTTTAGTTTTCTTTTCGTAATTAATAAAAAAAAAGATATTTATTTTTTAACATTTTTTCACGAGTAGTCACGAGTAGGCCGACCTTCTGGTACCGGCTTATCGTTGAATTTTGGACACGTTGTATATATGTGTATGCTTAAATATGTATGTTATTCATATGTTTAGTAGTGGATTACTATGTATTGGTTTTATCTGATGCAGGTATATCTCTTATTTACGTAACCATTATGATCTTTGTCGAATTTAGTACTTTGTCTTTGCACCTATCGCAATATATTTCTACATCACACTGGTTGACTGGGGAGAATGTCCGCTTTTGTGCACATGTGCAATAAGTTTTAAATAAATAAATTCATTCAAATAGGATGTATTGAAGCTTCGAGAAGGACATAGGCTACTTTTGGGGACGATAACCGATATAATAAAGGTACACTGTAGAACTTAACATTGATATTTAGTAGCAAAAACAGGGGAATGGGAATGATTACTATAAGATACTATCAGAACAGATCATTTTGAGCAAAAAGCAAATTGGTACTACATTCGTGGGAGAATAATATTTACGCATGAGTATATCATTTAGGAGGGTTCACAAAATAATTTTTTGAGTTGGAGAAGTCTAGGGGCAGCTGTGATTTAAAAAAATGTAATGTGTATAAGGTTTGGTCTCAATTCTGTGTCTCATTGTATACAACTGTGAAAGATCATCGGCGGTTCCGAAACTTGGTGGATATATTGCATTTCCGAACTTTGAAGACATTTGTGTCCCATCCGTTTATCCGGTGTGTGCTTGAAATTATTTGGTACTCGCTGATATTGTATCGTTTAGTATTAACTGGCACTTCAACCTCACATTAATATGCATACAATAATTTATCTCCATTAGTTTAGGTATTGGATTATTTGAAAAAGTAAACTTTAAAAACCTTATAACACTTAACTTAAGCTTAAAAGTGCAGTAGAAAGTCCAAATATCGGTGAAAAAGCGCTTATGCTTTGTTTCACCGAGTGAGTGAGGATACCAGAGGCCCATACCCTAACCCCTCCCTCCATCCTCCTCCCCATCCCCCAAAGGCCGGTGACGCCTCTGGTATTGCGGGTGTCCATAGGCGGCGGTAATCGCTTACCATCAGGCGATACGTCTGCTCGTTTGCCTCATATTCCATTAAAAAAAAGCTTTACAATCGCATATTAACTCAATGATTTATTTTAATCTCTCAAAGTCGAACTGATGAACTTTTAATATATGTATCTCATTCAATCTATTGACTTTTCTTTGATTTTATGTAAATGTTATATGTTAATTATTATAAATAAATATGTACACAGTTGCTTTTTAATTATATTCCAATTCTTTGTGGGTGTGTCGTGAGTGGTTCATTTGTGTTATTCATGTTGGTGCTCTATCTAGTGACTACCTAAAGTTATAGAAATTGGAAATGTAAGAAACTTCAAGATGTATATTTTAAATGTTTAACTTGTAAATTTGTTTGTGTGAGTATTTGGCGCTGACAGCTCATAACGAGGGTCTTTCAAGACTCTTCAATTTTTTCCAATTTTAATCATAAGCAACTTTATATTAAAAAACCTATTAAAATAAACATAATAATATACTTATGTAAGTACATATAATTTAATAACATATAAACCGTGTAAGCAAATGATTTCTATTGATTCATCGCATGTATTTATGCGTAATAAAAACGATAAACCGAATGTTACGTAATCCCTTTGGAAATGAAGTACCCCTGCGTAATTCATAAATAAAGTCCGAGCTGATTAATTAATAATTTTTTTAATTTATTAGACTGGGATGCCATTAAAAACGTAATACTGGGTTAGGGGTGTCCGTCCTTTGAGGTCGATTTGTGTAAATTAAAACACATTTTCCTTTGTTAACGGTCGTGGTAGAACTTTTTGGTCACATAGCACACTTGGGACTAACGATTGTTCAAGTTAATAATGAGTGGCAAACCCTAGACTTAGTTTAATTTATATGGAAGGTCAGCAAACATTAACCATTGAGTGATGGCTGTGACTTGTTCAGAAGTTTGATACTGAATACTAAAACGTAGGCTGATGAGTACGAAACCGAGGTACTTTACGAGCGCATGTTCCAAACACATAGTCCCACTAAGTTATTTTGTATTCTAATAGAAAAAGTTTTATAGAACTAATGAATTTGAGAACGCTTAAAGTTCTATAAATCACACATTCCCATTTCGTGTGATTCTATTTTAGAAATAAAGGCTCAAATTATTTACTTTAGTTTAAGTTAATTTTGTTAATGGTCTATTTATAAAGTTTTTAAAAAAAAATTGAGAGGTGTCAAGGGACACCCGGATGGAACGAAGTTCGAAATAGAAAGACGAAACGAAAATATCTGGCTTGCTTTCTATAAGAGAGAGAGAGAGAGGGACAGACAGAGAAAGGGTAATGATTTCTGACAATTTCAGGGTGTGCAAGGGGGGACTAAAAAATGTCTCCGAGCGATAGTTTCGGAGATAGAGGAGGAATCTTCCTTAAGAGATGATTTTAGGGGGTGGGGGTGGAAATGAGTAACTTGCTAGTTAAACGTGATATCCAACTAACGGGTTGAAAATATGTGCGGTCCTAGTGTGGGTGGGGGGGGATGAATTTACTATCAGCGGGGAGGAGAGGTCAGAAAATGACCAGTCTGGTGGGGCGAAAGGGTTGGGGGTGCTGTGCTCGTTACAATTCCGTCTAGCCCCCTTCCGCAACGCGCGATAAGGAACTTCGTTCCAATAATGTTTAGAAAATTATTCCTAAAAGAAAAACCAATTGATCTTTATAGCTAAATTGTTTTGTACATTAATATACAGAGCTGAAGCAATATTTTACAGCAAAATTACTCATTCGTTCTCATTAATTACCGCGCCTAAGCCATAATATTGTAATTGTTACGAGTGTAATAGCCTAAAGTTGAGTGATTATACCATATGTTCATGTTAAACATTTAGTATGGTTACATAAAATCCAATTCCGTGCGAACGTTTATCTTTTGAGGTGAACATAACTCAAGGATTGTGTAATATTACGCGAATCCTTCGTGTTCACGCGTAAATTTGACAAGATGGTTATAAAACACTTTATGTTTGGATCGTAAGAAATAATTTGTATTCGTACTTGGGTCGAATAGATGAAGGTAATAGTCTTTATTTAATTTTTAACCTTTATATATAGATACATTTTCTTTTCAATGGGTATATTTTCAAAAATTAGGACTAGAAAATGTTTAAAAAATTATAGTCATCAAAACGATAATAGGATTAAACAACCTTTTCTTTAGAAATAAAATATAAAACAGAACAACATGAAGTCAAGTCTTACTTTTTTTTTTATTTGGGGGGCAAACGAGCAGTATCGTCTGGTGATAAGCGATTACCGCCGCCCATGGTCACCCGCAACACCAGAGGCGTCACAAGTGTGTTGCCGGGCTTTTAAGAAGGAAATTAGGATCATACTGCTGTGAGTAAGATCATAAGTCATCAACACCAATTAGTCATTCACTCCTGGACACAAACTTCTTTTTAGAAAAGAGGTTTTGATCTCCTATGCCAAGCTGGCTTTCCAAGTTTCTTCTTTTCAAATTTCCTTTCTCTTTGCTTTTTGACTGATATGTGTAGTTTGAGATATCTGACACTATTGTTATTATATTAGCATGATACTCAAGCACCTTCATCTAAATAACTATACTATCTACATTAAGTGACCAATTTAACTAAGTGTCAGTAATTTCATCAACCGCATCATGGAGTATTTAAAAGCTCTCGACTATGTACAAGGGTCCTTTACTGCTTGTAAAATAATAATTGCATTTACAATTTTCATTAAGCCTTTATGTCCAAGCTCTGATAATAATATGCAGGTAAATTGGCGGAACTTTGAAATTAGGACACGGTATTTGAGCACATAATTTAGATGACAGCGTTAATATTTAATTTATTATGAACGACAATATTAGTTTTATGTTGATGGATCACATGGAGTATAACTCGTTTTTGAAATTTCAAGTTTTGTGATATGTAACAATGTATACAGAAGTACTAATATGACTACGAAAGATATATTACATGCCTTCGATCTTAGCAAAGTTGTTTCGCATTAATTCTTTGTCTAGAATCGCTAACATCTCACTCCCTTGTATGGCGTGGGAAATATTTTGTTTTACTACGTCACTTTGTATGGAGATGTTTCATTTTCATTTAGTTTTTACTTTCTAATGACTGTTACGCTTGTAGAATATCAACTTGACTGGACTACAGCATCAACGTTATTTCGAGACGGTGTTTACTATCGGGCATATGTTCAATTAGTTAAATTATTTTATTAATTAATAATAACTGGTAGAAGTTTCATTAAAACTTAATGAAACTTCTGAGGTCAAATAGAGTAAACTAAAAATCAGATCCTTTCAGCTTTTAGCAATTATTTGATACAATTTATTAAAACATATTTATTTATTATGTATTGTGAGATAAAGGATACCATTAGTGAAACGCGTAACCGGAAAATCATTAAACTGTACAAATTTAAGGGTTAATTAAACTCCACATCTGCAACGAACTTTAAATTTTTTTTACGTGTTTCCCTTCTATTATGATCCTTTCAACAGGGCGTCAAAAAGCATCTCACTATGTCACCATAGTGTGGATCACCATGGTACACTGTTTGCATTTACAGTAAGTACGGTGATTCTCAAAAAAAAGTGTTCAAGGCCATATTTATATGCTTTTTATGTAGTCTGTACTTTAGTAGCAATACAAAGCAGGTGTTAGAGGCGCTTGGTGGCTTTTAGTACGATTGCTCACGCGACGTCAGAAGAGCGCCCTTGTGCACCTTTGAGGCAGCATGAGTGTGTTGTCAGAATGACAACTGAGGAACAGTAGGATGAGTTGTTGAAACAGACTACTAAATTTAAATGGCTTTTATTATTGAAGTGAAATTTAGTGTAACATTTTTTCGTTACGCGTAATATTTATCCATTACGTTCCGCGTCACATTTATCCGTTACGCTATCTTTTTGAAGTGAAACTTCTTTATCGGGGTTAATAAAATAAAATGTTTTATCATTATTGAGAGTAGTTATATACAATCCTTCAAAAAAAATTTATAAAATAAAACAAAAAACATTTTCAAACACAAACAGGACCAAATTAATACTACAATGAAATATCACATTACAAACAATATTATTTTATTTAGTCCACAATGTAAATAACTACACACATCACATTCCACAAACTTACTTCATTCACACCACAGATCGCGAATTATTTACTCAGGTCTCGCTCCTTAACTTTTATTGCACTTGAAATAAGAATTGTCACGAATATTGCTGGTTTATAAGTCTTTTGTCGTTATACCTTACGTCGACATATGATATTTATTTTTTGAAAAATAACGTCATAAAGAAGTTTCACTTCTTACGAGTGTACGCTAGTACACACAACTTTTTTATATTTTACTATCAACATCAAATACGTTGAATATATAAATTGACAATTATCTACATTATTATTTATTAAACTTTTAAGTGTACAAAGTTGTACGTCATTAGAAATTAGTGATCTAAAATAAATACACTTAACATAAGTTAGAACAAGAGTCACTATTTATTAAAATGATTTAAGTTAGTAGAACTTCTGTAAGTAGTGCTATGTACTTTATGTTCACATTCAAGATCTAAGCTGAAACAGATTTCAATGCAGTTAAATGAACTGAGATCCTTTAGTGTGAGATAAGACGCGTCAGAGACTAGTGATGGCATATCCATATCTGTATATTTAATACCTTTAAATGAGCAATTCTTGTATAGATATATATCCTGAATCTCAGCAACGGATCCAACGATTTTTATGAAATTGAGTATACAGTTAGTTTCAGGGGCGATAAATTGATCTAGTTAGGATTATATTTATTTTTATATATTACACTTAAGGTACATTGGCAGACTTAATGTCTAAGGCATTTTCTATCAGTCAACCTTTATTATATGATATTTTTAGAAAATTTACTAAATAATTCTTAGTAAAGCTCAAGTATGCAGGTACTTATAAATATGTAATGTTCTATTTATGAATTATTGTACAGTTGAGTAAAGTTAGTTATTGAGGAGTTGTTGACTACTAAGCCACAACTTCAATTCTCACCTAAGATATAATTAAAGTTTAGCCATACCTTAGTAGACTTGTAGATGACCCCGATCTAGTTTAAGAATTGGATAGACTAGTCCACAGGAGATAAAAATAAACAAAGAGTTTGTGTGTAGTTTCTACAAAAATTGGAACAATCATTTAACCCAAGAAAAATACAAAATATCTACAACACAATCCAATAAAAAAAACACTCCAGAGACACTGTAATATCAAGCTACAAGTCCAAACGCAAAAATTACAGCCATTCGTGACCACAAAGCGGACATTGCCATTTTCTGGGGCGTTCAACCGTCCAATTGGTGGAAAAAACTCATTTCCGCCCGTCTTTCTTCTGATTGAAGTCGGCTCTAAATCTTTATGGATGCTTCGTAGATTTATACACAGTGGAATTTCAGCTTGAAACTGACCATTATTGAATTACAATTCAACTATAGAACACTCCATTGCTTTTCGGATTTATCTGAATTTATTTAAAAATAAATTCATCTTGTCGTTTTTTGTGAAGCTCAAGGTCACGTCCAGCTAAGTTGGAATGCAATTTAAGTTAATAACATTATAGATTGTATGAAGGGAATATGGCTCCCTCACATAACTGAGATGCGATGCGGCGTGAAGTTCTTGCGGTGCATTCGTACAAGCTCGTAGATATTTGCGATGCGTTGCGAATTCGCAATTATGTGTGAGAGCCCTATGTCCAGCAATGAACTGCGATAGGCTGACGATAATGGTGTATAAAGTTCTGAAATTTATTTTGTGAAAGAATTGAAATGATAAGAATTGCTACATTTTTTTCAATTGCGTATTTGTTTTACGAGTTTTATTTATAGTGCTACCTCGTTGATCTTGCGGTTGACGTATGCGACTGACGATCGGTGAGGTCTCGAGTTCGAATCTCGGGTCGGGCCAAAAAGTGTTATTGAGTTTTTCTGATAACAGCTTGAAGTTTGGAAGTTAGAGTGTGAACCCCCGTGCCTCGGAGAGCACGTAAAGCTGTCGGTCCTGCGCCTGATCTCTCTTCGATCGTGTCGGTTAACCGTCACATCGGTTTTTTTTTTTTTTTTTGTTTTATTCTGCTACTTGGCAATCTGTTTTTGTCACAATAAGCCAACCTTTGTTTACTTATTCTTATTATTATTTTCTATGTGATATTATATCTGAGCAGCCGGCTCAGACTTGGAATGTCGTGTCGCTTAAGCCGCGTGTGTTGTTGGCAACCTCTTCCACTCAATGCCGTTACCAGTTCGTTCCGATGTTTGGATAGTCTATTCTGATATAGGATGCTGTATTGACTTATTTCCTGTTTAACCGTTTTGATGTTGAGATCCAGATACATGTATTTATTACTTATGCAATTCGGGATGTTAAACATAGTTCTCAATGCCTTGCTTTGAAATCTCTCCAGTATTTCTACGGATTATTAGATAGAGGGAACAGAGAGTGCACCTGTGCTTGCGCACACATTTGTGCACTATAATATCTCCTGCGTAGTAGGCTGGTCTCCCAACTGGCCGCTGTGGCCATTATCGGCTAGGAGAACATTATAGTTTAACACGGTACAATAAGAACTTTTTGATTAGTAAACATCTTAACACAAGTTTTTTAATAGTACAATATTTTAATAAACAAAAAACCGACTCCGAGAACTGGACTAAATAGAAATGGGTCGAAACGGGAAGCACCAGCTTTCAAATAAAAAAGAATTATGGAAATCGGTTGGCACGACACTGAGTTATTCGTCAATTTTTCGCGCACATATTTAATGCAAATCGAAGGCTTATACGGTTTTCTCATGGACGACATTTTCAGAACTGAAATAAGGATCATGAAAATCGGTTTACCAAGTCGAAAGTAAAAAAACAAACATAAAAAAAAAACATTCGAAATGATAACCTCCTCCTTTATATGAAGTCGGTTTAGAACTAAATTGATCACATAAAGGAATGGTTTATTAATAACACCAAAAATCTAAGTTTGTTAATAACGATTGATTGTACCAGCGCAGTTTTCCAATTGTGTATAATATATGAAATATTTTATCAAACTTTTGCCCGCGGCACCGCCCGAGTGTATGTTAGCTATTGCAGTAAAGAGTAGCCTATGCCCTTCCGCAAGAACCAAAGTATCTCCATGCTAAGTTTCATTGAAACCGGTGCAGCAGTTTAGCCATGAAAGCGTAATAGACAGACAGACGTTTCTGAAAATTAATTCTAGCTAGCAATTTATCGCCCCCGAAACTCCCTGCAGCAGTTCGTTCATTGGTTAGATCAGTTTCCGAGACTTAGAGTAAATATAAATACACACACATATACAAGTATGGATCATTATTAGAATGGATTTATACAGAATATATTTATACATCTTACCGTATCTTTCGAAAATCTACTTTAACCGCCTTGCAATTAAGACTAGGTCCTTTAATCTCCAATCACATTATTACCACAGATTACATTGTCTGAAGCTCAATAAGACATAACGACTGTAATTAGATTCTTCACGCGCACTGAACCTCTATTGTCAATAGGGAACCATGGTATTAAGTTCATTATGATTCTCTTTTTATCTCTTTTAAAACAATACAATTATTCAAAATGTCATCATTTCATTTAAATGTTTTTAAAAATCTTGTACTAAGTATTACTTAAAATATGACACTCAATATGACAGCGCGGTCGGAGTAGTGGTTTATGCGATCGTCACGTTGATTTGTACTGCGCCAAGTGTTGTTGGTTCTAATCGCACATGGGATAACACTTTGTAAGATCCACAAACTGTTGTTCTGTGTCTGGGTGTTCTTTGTGTCCCTTTTGTGTATGTATATTCCTAATACGAGAGAGGCCTTAAAATAAACCTTTTCTTATTTATTACTCACTTGTAAACGAGTATGTAAATTATAACGCTCTAATCAGAAAGGGCATTAATTCATTGCATGTATTTTTTATTCTAGCACTACCTGAAGTCGGAGGTTTTACCAACTGTTGTTGGGATATTCATATAACAACAGCCGCGAGCAACACCGTTCAGCAGTCAGTGAAATTTCTATTAAAATCGATCTAGTCGTTTCAGAGATAAGCCGAAACAAATATACATACAGAATTTATATTTTTTTATTTAGACACTGTAAGTATGTATGTGTAAGTAACATATGAATTCAGTGAAAAGTTGAAATTTGAAATTAGAAACAGACACTTCAATTTTATTTTATAACTCAAAAAGCATGATTCCTTGTACTTAAATTTTTTTACTTCAATATTGTGTTCGAAAATTCCGCAGTGACAATTCGAAGAGATTCGAATTTGGAATAAATTATATAAATTTAGAATTAAGTTTCCAAACTTCAGGATTTTCTCGATGTTGTCACTATTATTTCAAAATCAAAAGCAAATAGTTCCAAATAAAAAAGCAATTGGGACTTCAAAACAATTCTTTCAATTCCAAAATCAATACTTTGATTATAATGAAGCCCAACACTCGGCAACTTTACTTGAATTTGTTCTCAATATTGTCTATTGTTTCAAAAGCAGAAAAAGCTGACCGCTCCAGCGTACCTCGTTGATTAATCTTTAGTCTTCCTTTCTCTTATACCCTGCTTTTAAGATCTTGTATTGTGAAACATTTTATACCCACACATTGCTTATCGTTTGTGTTTGTTATTTTGATTATTTTTGCTAAAATTATACATTTTTCCTATAAATCCCTCTACTTCTTACGTACATTGTTAATGTAATTAAAATGTCCTGGTAAAACTATGTTGTGGCACAATTTGGCTATCTCGACTTAGACAGGAACTTTAAAGACAATTCCCGAATTAGGAACCAATCCTGTGGTGCCAAGGACTTTACAACGATCACCCTTAAAAAAAGTTTGAACCCACAACACTCAGTGCTATAGAAAATGATACAGTGACCACTTTAAAATCAGCACGTTATTCGTGCAGTCAAGTCAATCCAAGACGCTTATTACTTTTACTTTTAGAACGTCCAAAGGAAGGTTTGTACTCCGAAAATCATTTGCTTTTGGTAGGAGATTTAATCAGAGGGATTTGACCTTCAGAAAAGTTACAATGTTCTACAGATGTTCAGGGGCAAACATATTCACTAACAAGTGTGACCCAGTGACATACAAAATCATGTAAAAGTTAACAATACAACGTCTATCGTGTCCGAATTAATTTACTAAATCTACTTTATTGTTATGGACGTAGGTGGGTCCTGCCATTTGCACAAAAATATATGAGTATAATTACAAACTATGAAGCTCTTATCTTGAAAATGTATTATAAAACCTTGGGAAAGCTAAATAAATATTTAAAGTTAAAAGATTTACAAATAAATGGGCAGCTAAGTCTAATTGATATCAAAGAGTGAGACTTGAGAATTTAAGGGAAAATATCGTAAATCCTTTGCTAAATCAACATTTTAACTTATCTACTGCAGATATTAAAGTATATCTCGACCGAAATTCAAACTAGGATAGTACTTCATAAGTTATTTACTTATAAACTTCATAGCATAACACTAAAATATAAATTTTGTAACGGGCAAAGATAAAGATTTACATTTGGTATTATAATAAGCGGTCTTATCGCTTTCAGAATACTCGTAGCTTGCAACACTCACTTTAAAAAACATGTACACGTACTGTTCTAGTAAACAGCTAATATTATTAGTAAATATATTATCACCGTGAAGAAGAAAATATGTCACTGATATTATGTGTCATCGCAAGGTTCAATATTAGCAGGTAGGTTGATTTAATTAGATTCTGAGTTCAAACACGTGTGGGCCGCTATCGTTCATGACTAAAAACACATTCTTAAGGGCAGATTTCATTGTATACCCGCCCAAGGGCCATGAATAATTCATTCCAGGCGAGCTCTTTGTTGAATAAACATTATCCACTCAGTACTAGACTTAAATAGGGAGTTTATTTTTACCTTCTTATAGTCACTAGCATCAAATCACTGAGCCTTTCTTACTAGTTGTGAATATTGTACAACGAACCCATATCTCATGGTCTTTCGAGCCAATATACTTAAAAAAGAAATTTATAATCTGTCTAATCCGTAATTATCCCAGTCATTGAAGAAGTCTGTCCTTTTGTCAAATTTTAATTTAATTTTGAAAGGATGTTATCTTAGAGTTTTTCAACTTTTTATTAGCTATATCTCTGTTTGTTTATGAGTTCCCGTTTTTAGTTTATTTAAGCTTTGTTTATTTTTTACAAGGCTTATTACTTTTTAAACCAATGTACACACACATACAGAAGCTATTACGTTAGTGAGTTAAAATAAAATTTATTTGACAACTAAAATCTCACTTAACTGTATAAGTTCAACCATAACATTTTAGTATTCTGTGTGGGACTGTCCTATAAATGGCTCACAATTATCTTGACTGCGGTTCCTGCTATAAAACCATAATGTTCACTAAATCGTTAAGATTCTACTATGTATGATACGATTATGTAATAGATTATGTGGATAGATTTCCCCTATGAATTACTGGTTTTGACGTAAATTGATAGTTTTGATTTTTTCGCATAATTTTAATTATTAGGGAATTTTACTTACCCAGAACAGCATTCTTTATTTATGTCGAAGAATATGTGAAGTGCAGGTTTGTTTAATGGAATTCTTGCACAACCTTCACGATTAGCAGGTTCAATTCCGAAAGCTCACTGCACCACGAAGCGAGAACAGGACACGCGAATATTACGACACAAATACTGAAATATTGCTACAGACGCAAAGGGGTAATCCCTTGATCTAGGACGTGAATTTTTAAGAGTAAAACTCGCCTAGTGACTGACTGATGCGCCTACTAACGTCTGAGCGTCCAACTAAGCAGGCATTTTTTACAACTACCCGCAATAAATACCGGAAATTAATGTTCTTAAATATATATTGTCATTTTTTCTAATTGGAAACATAATAAGGTGTTCGCTTTTGACTCAGGAAAACAATGGAGTGATGAGCACGATCACTTACTAATAAATCAATATTTTAGACATCGAACACACAACGCCACTTAGTCCCAAACTAATCAGAGCTTTCTTTATGGGTACTAGACAACTGATATCATTACATTTTTATTTGTTATAAATACATGCATATTATAAATAGAAAACACCCAAACTCCGAAACAAATATTTGAAGATCATACAAACATTTGATATGACCCAGGAATCGAACCCGTGACTTCATGCACAGCAGTCACGTACGCTACCACTGCACTTCCGAGGCAGTTAGTTACTAAATTAGAGTTACTTCAAAATAATTATAATAGTAATATCCATACTAATATTATGAATTTAAAACTAACTCTTTACGTCTGTCTGACTGTCTATTTGGATTTAGAAGTAAATATACTCGGTTGACAACAATAGGATTATTGTTAGACGTATTAGACGTATATATATTTATTTGATCCATAAAATAAACAAACGAAATCCAATATTATATTTATTGTAACTAAAAAAGTTTTAAAATATTATTTTATAGTTTTTCAATTATTATGTGTATCTCCAATCTCTTACCCAGGAAAGAATTTTCTTGTTATAAAATATATTCTAGGACATTTTAAGTCCCAAATCCCTTACGATGACTAACCATTAATCTTAAATTCTCCCCGCAACCAGCCGATCGTAATATAATAACGATAATTCAAATACCCAAGGCCTATAAAACCTTAGCAGCCATTCATCTGAAGCTTGAACAAGAATACCAAATCATTGTACGAAAATCACGTGAATATTGATCATGAAAAGTACATTGATAAAGAAACGGAATCAAGAGGTATTTGTTTATTATATTTTATACAGAATACATACTACATTACCATACAAAGATATCAAGCTATAGGATAACTACAAATCCTGTATCACACATGTATTGAAATTCTCGCACCAATTAATATATACAACTTCTCAACTTCAAAATTTATTGTTGAGCTATGATTCACCAGGCATGATCACCTTGTCTGGTAGGAGTGTTAACATGTAAAATAATATATTATTGTACATGTTAACAAAAATATTTACATATTATTCAAGGGCATAACAATAATATCAGTGCAGTTTAAACTAACACACTACTGTGGTAGATATTCACGCATTAGAGAACATAAATTGCGAACATAAATTCATTCTAATGAACGTTGGAAACAAATATTTTAGAAGGAAAGAGATACGCTATGCGGTTTTAATGTTCTAAAATCTAGTGACCCGTTTTCCAAATAATTTTCACTATAATATGTAGTATAATAAAGTACATGAAGTACTTCAATTGCTATCATAGATATACTTGTTACAACACTATTGAAAACAACGTTACTTAAGCCTCTGCAATAGACGTAACCTCTATGGCAGTTCTCTGTCGCCTTTATCATGAAGAGTGTTCTGACAGGCTCTTATAACTGTTTTGCATTCACCATGAGTATGGTGTCCATCACTCTTGCATTCTAATCATGGTTTCCATCAGGCAAAGTAAAGTCTTATTGACATGTATATTAAAAAAAAACCACTAGGAGAGTCATGGTTCGCGACAAACAGGTCTCAAAAAAACAAATTCTCATTTGTTTTTATCGAGCGAATGAAATTTTCGAATCTAGTTTATTACTGTGGGAGAACCACGCTTCGGCATGCATGGGCCGGCTCGACTGGAGCGATATCACGGCCTCACAGAAAACCGGTGTGAAATAGCGCTTGCGTTGTGTTTCACCGAATGAGTGAGGATACCGGAAACTCATATCCCAACCCCTTCCCCTATCATCCAAAGACCGGTAACGCACGTGTGACGCCCCCGGTGTTGCAGGTGTCCAGAGCCGGCGGTAATCGCTTACCATCAGGCGCTACGTCTGCTCGTTTGCCACCTACTCCAAAAAAAATATAAAAAGTTAGTGAAGTTCTACCCTCCTTATGATTCTAACCTACCTTTGATTATGAGGGAAGGGAGGAAGAACTTAGAAGATAACAATGTACTTGAAATTAAACATTTTTTTCTTGACTAAGTCCTTTTCGGGACTTTGGTAATAATTATATTTCACTTCTTGTTAAGAAAAAGATAAATGAAATGCCTAATAATGTGTTGGAGCTTACTTAACTTAGTTGTAATGTCTCCTTAGTTTCAAGGTCAGTCTGTTGGACTCAAAATCAATTTCACTTAAGACAAAACATATCACGTTCAATGTTTTCGACTCAAGTGGAGCGTAATCATTAAATAGAGGTCAAACAGGCCAAGGCTGATTGTTTCTATGTATCGGGATTTCTTTTCACGTAGGGTAAGCTCTGAACACGAATAGAAGTTGAACGTTACGATTATTATTTTTGACGCAAACATATTTTCTATAACTTACTTGATATTTTTTGGATGTGCTAATTACTCATTATGTACTTTCTAACTTAACTTGAACTTAAAAACATTTAAAAGCTTGTCTCAAATTCTGCCGTTCGGGTGTGGGCACACCCTCAACACCAAAGGCGTCACAATCGAGTGGCCGGCCCTTGGGGGATAGGGGATGGTAGGAGGGTCCAGTCCAGGGTTGGGGTACGGGTTTCCGGTATCCTCATTCACTCGGTGAAACACAACGTAGGCGCTGTTTCACACCGGTTTTCTGTGAAGCCGTGGTATTACTCTGGTCGAGCCAGCTGATTCAAGCTGATATCATAATGGGCCGCAGTAGAATCATGTAGTTTTAGTCTGTTTGATTTCGATACAACGCTTGACGAACTCCCTTAGAGTTAGGAACTAAGGGTACACTAAAAAAAATTCTACTTCCTTTTGCAACTTTTACTTTTAAACGAGAATAGCAACGTTCTCAGGTTTACTTACGAAACGTTAACTGGCTTACATGATAATGTAAAGAAAGTATCTTTCATATCTCAAAACACTCCATAAAAGTATCGAGAAGTATTTGCTTTGATCAATAGTCTGTAAAATAAATACGTCGGATGCGAAATAAAATATAAAAGATAAATCATTCGTAATGATGGCAGACTCTATATATGTCTTTGAGTTCAGCCATTACGCCGCGACATTTGTAACAATTTGCAAAAATACAAATAGCTTGCCGGACATAGCTCGACGGAAGCTTTCAAGTCCTGCGCGAGTTTCTAGCCAACAGTCTCCACAACTATCCGCAGTCTGCATCTAGAGTTCGAATAAATTGCTAGCTGTAATGAGTTGGCTATCTAACCCAGATTTAGATGTTTCACTTTAATTAAAACACGACCTACTTGAATAAATTCGAAAGTTGAGCGGCTTAAAATAATTAAATTAATTTATAAATTTGTTTCCAATAAAAGACATGCAAGTGGGTATACCGTACACTAAAGGTCACATGACGATAATCGCTGTGCAATGAATTAAAAACGTTGACACTGACACTCATGGAAATAATTAACCTGTGTTATGAGCATCAATGTCCACTTGCGCCAATAAAAAATAATTACAAAGACCGTCAGTTACAGCAATAATAACAATCACAAAGTAGTGCTATTTAGTGGTAAAATTACAGGAACTTCTAGTATTATATCAATTTAAAATTAAGGTTTATAATTTATAAAAACAAAATTGACGTGCAACACTTGTGTGGGTGTAAATGTGTATATAAGTGTGTATGTGTGAATGTATGTTTTGTATACCACTGTGTGTATCCGGAGTATTATGATGACATTTTTATCAAAGCTTCCGTTGTATTGTAGTCCAATCCCATCAGCCAAGATGTAACTTTCTGTTTGTACTTATATTTATTTGTGGAGTAGATATTACTATCTATATAATGACGTTCAGTTGCTGCAGTTCGGTGAGGAATTGGTTGCCACACTTTGTAGAAGTTACGTTTAATATTATTGATCCCTTGGTATTGAACACACGCATGTTGACTCATAATTGTTTGGAGAACAAATAGTAGCCTAACAGTAAGTATCATGCACTCTTTATACAAAGCTTCAGTAGAGCAACGAAAAGGCTTAAATTTGGTCTCCTTTAGAACAGCCGTTTGCGTTCATTCTAATTTGAGCATATGTGTTTTATAGGCACCACCCCAAACTAAAATACATTAGTAGTATTACATAAATTTTAATAATACTCGTATCATAGTCAGTGGAATGTCGAAGTTTTTTGAATATGTAGATTTCGTGTCGTGTGTGACGTCTAACTAGCTATTCAATATAATATACGTACAAGTTTCTACGAAACCCTTGGTGCGCAAGTTTGACTCGCACTTGGCCGGTTTTTTTCAGAACTACCAGTAGGTAGTTCTAACAATAAACCACATCCAAAATACTTAATTCCGAGCAAAAACTTGTTAATAATTTTTCACATTGTGTGCACCCATAAAAAGCTGAACAGCTGACTAGGTGACCATGCCTGGTGAATCACAGCTCAACAATAAATTTTGATGTTGAGAATTTGTATATATTAATTGGTGTGATCATTTCAATTGTGTGATACAGAATTTGTAGTTATCCTATAGCTTGATGTCTTTGTATGGTGCCGAAGTATGTATTCTGTATAAAATATAATAAACAAAGATACTGTATATAAAAGTACAGAAAAAAGTTCATGCAGCTCTAAATTCCGTTTTACTTTGGTTAGTTTTGTGACACATCGCCATCAGCTGAAGTCATTACAATACATAAATAGCAAATTACCTAAGAGCTTTATTTCAATAACCATTCTTAACCACAATGTACTATATTACTACACCGCACTTCAGTATGTTGTAATGTAAAATATTAATATTCACAAACTATCACTACAGACTCTAGTAATGGACCAAAAGTAGGGTCTTCGATAAATCTCTATAATGTATGGGATCTCTGTATCCTAGGTAGGATCTTGTCATATATCAACCGAACATACAGTAGATTTTAATGATAAATCAGATACTGTAATCTGGTGATGGATGAAGCTCGTCCTGAGTTGTAAACTTTAGGTACTACCCAATTAACGCTATTGTACATCTCGATTTTATTGAACTTTGACTATGGATTGCTTTTCTTTTCTCGAATTCGGCCATATATGTTTATAAAAATTTATTTACTCAAACCTTTATTTTTAGATAGTTAATAGAACAATTTGTTTTAAACAAATTAATTTAAGTAGTTTTTAAATGGATTCATATAATATATCAAAAATTGATTGCCTTATATGGGTATCGTTATAACTTCCACACATAAAAAGTAACCACAGCTTTTTGGAATAAACCAAACACTTTAATAACTTTTTTTTTAAATTTATACACGTTCGTACAAAATATAATATTTTTAAACTACTATCTACAAATAAATTAAGATACTATATTTGGAAAAAAAATTGCCGATCCCTGTCTCACAACATTGTTAATCTTAATTTCAGCACTGGTCGCACAGAATCTATTAATTCGTCAATTTTTATCATAGGAAACTTTTTTTGTCTGAGGCTCTGCCCGCCCATATTTCGGTTATCATTGTACAGTGATTTAGTCTTGAAAGTGTACCAAACAAACAGACAGACAGAACTACTTATCATATTAGTATGGGTTCTTCTAAAACTGTATTTTGAGAAAGCCGTGATTCCAGAAACAAGAATAGGTGTCACCGACTTCTAACCGACTTTAATTACAGAACTATGTATTATAACAAACTGTAGTTTTTATGTACTGTATAAATTTTATATACGCTGAAAAATTATTGTAATAAAATTAGTCGTATTTTTGAAAGTTGGAAAGAAAATTATTTGTAATATATATATTTTTGTAATAATGTAATTTTTTGTATATCACAAAGTATTATTTTGTATACCACAAAATAATACACAAAATGAGTCACAAAATATATACATACCACAAGTGGTGGTATAATAATGGTATTGTAATTCCTAATTTTCTGCCCAACTTTCGTACATGTACGCAATAAGGATAAGTAAATTAATTAATTATTTTTATGTATTCACAAATAACTGTCTTCTTTCATTATATGTGTATCTTTAGATCCTAAAACGATAACTCTTGTCAGATGCCGTAAAAGTTTTCTGATAATAGAGGAGTCCATCTTTGATGGCCATTAATTCTATCAACATCACTTTTATCTTGGCCGAAAATAGCTAAAGATAAATCATGGAACCTTAATACCCTTATAACGGCTCTGCATGAAAAAAGAGGAAGTTAACGGGATAATAGTTAAAGTTCTTCACCGGTAATAAATTGAAGCAACAATATTATCTGCCACAATGTACTTTGTTTGCCTTTAAATAATATATATACCATACCGTCTTCGAATAATTATAACACTGGTTCCACATACAACCAGGTGTTAAATTGATTTGAATATTTTACCAGAAACTGCCTTGAGTATAGTACCTACTATACTCGATCCTCGTATGGTACGATTATTTAGGTGATTCGCAAACAACCAAACCAACTGTGAAATTTACGGTCATTAATTGTAAATAATGATCGTTCAAGTCTGTAACTATTCCCAATATCAATAATTTCTTGATTATAATGAGGCTATTGATATTAGTTATAGACCTAATTTGAAGGAAAGACAATAAATATTTCACAGGCCGCCTTCACCATCAATGTCATAAAATTTATATGAATTCAATTTAAATTCAACACCACGCCGCGTCCAAATCCGCAATTGAAAACTGCACTGTCTACCCGGCCAACATTTGCCCAAGAGGCCAAATGCACAACTTTAAGCGAATTCCTCAACTATATATAATACGTATAATACGCTTTACGCGAGAGCAGTACTGGAGACAGAGATGGACCCCGGTACCCTGAATCCTTTTGCAGCAAAGGCGCGCTGAAATCCCAGTAAAGCCTAGACACAAGGCAAAATCGTTAGTTCTGGCTGAATTGAGACACACACTTGAATAACCTGTGGCGAGCAGTTGACCAGTTGATTATGAAAGATTAACTTACTAACACAGCAAATGCTGACGGGGAATAGGGAGTACTCCCAATACTTGTATCGCTTTAAATGACGTCATGCATATTATTTTTTATGACCCATACTCAAAAATACGAAACTAAAACACGAGGCTGAATAACACCTTGACACTTAGAAACTTGAAGGAGAGGCACACCTTCTATAACCAACTTTTTTTTTCATCAGCATCAACTTGATGCACATTTTCAACAAAGACGGACTTAATGCCATGGGGCATTCTCCAGCAGTCAACCTTACCCAATCAATCTATTGCCGTCCATTGATGAACCAAGGGCTCTCTCGATGTAGTAAGTACAGTTTTGAAAGTACAGTATTGTTATGAATGAAGTTAGAAATGTGCAAAATTTAAGGATCATTTTGAACATCATTATATGATACAGACTTAATGAACTTCATCATCATCGTCTTAGCGTTTATCCCGGTTGCTTCCATTCTGGAGCCCGGGGTCCGCTTTCCTGCTTTTTCTTCTCCACTTTGCCCGGTCTTCGGCATCCTTGGTAGTTAGACTATTAGCACGCATGTCACCCTTTACGACGTCAAGCCAGCACTTCTTGGGTCGACCCCTTCTACCGGGACCCGGCGGAGGCAGCATGGCCAGACATTTGTTGCCCACGTAGGTAGACGGCTGTCGTAAAACGTGGCCGAACCAGCGCAGGCGACTCTCCTGCAGTTTGTCCGCGATGTCACGGACACGCAGGCCGCCGCGAATGCGGGAGTTTCTCACACGATCCCTTCGCGTGACTCCGCACATCCACCGCAGCATATTCATCTCCGTGACGCGCAGCTCTTGCTTGTGTCGCACCAGCACCGGCCACGCCTCACAACCATGTAAGAGGACAGGCCTAATGATAGTTTTATAGACCTGTCCCTTCAACCTAACCGGCATTTTGGGATCACAAATGACGCCTGTCAACTCACGCCATTTGGCCCACGCGGCAGCAATGCATGCCTTGACGTCGTAATCGATGTCACCGGACGCGTGAAATACAGATCCCAGGTATTTGACCTGTTCCGTGCGCTCGACTACGTGATCGCCTATGCGGACGGGTGAGGGACCTGCACAGTTAAACGCCAAGTACTCGGTCTTCGCCACATTAAGTTTCAGACCGCCGTTCTCAAGCGCCCCCTTCCACGCCTTCCCTCGCCGCACCAATCTACCCCAGTCCGCATCTGCCAGCGCGATATCGTCAGCATATATGAGCAACCATGGTGGTTGCTCATGTGTGTCCCGGATGCTGTCCGACAAAACGTCTAATATCAAGCAAAACAGAAACGGACTAAGGACGGATCCTTGGTGTACCCCGACGGTTATAGGAAAAGGTTTCGTGTCGCCAACAGCGGTCCGAACCAAGGAGTCGGATTCGTGGTACATGTCTCGGATCATGTCAATATAGGTCTCTGGAACCCCTTTGGATCGCAGTGCCCACCAGATTACCGCTCGTGGAACACAGTCGAAGGCCTTCTGCATGTCCAGGAACAGGCAATGCAGAGGCGTATTCTTCGTCCTGTATTTCTCCGCTACATTTCTCAGGGGAAAAACAGGATCCATGGTCCCGTGACCGGGGCGAAACCCATATTGACATTCCGATAGAGTGCACTCCTGTCGGATCCGGGCGTCAATTATCCTCTCAAGGACCTTCATGGTGTGGGACATCACTTTTATACCTCGGTAGTTGCCACACTCCTGCACCGATCCCTTGCCTTTGAAGACAGGAGTTATGATACTCAGTCTCCATTGCCTTGGGATCTCGCCGGTAAGGAGTGCGCGGTTGAAGATGTTAGTAAGGATGCTCACACCACGGGGACCCATCGCCTTCCAGGCCTCGATGGGGACTCCATCGGCGCCGACAGTTTTCCGATTCTTCGTGGAACGAAGAGCACCCAGGACTTCGGTAGCTGTAATCAGTGGCACTAGTCCGAGATTTGGAGGGAGATCCGGTGGCTGCACCACTTTGTGTTGCTTGTTAAGCAGCTCGTGAAAGTAAGAGCGCCATCTCTCCTTCACCGCGAGCTCTTCGTGTAATAAGCTACCCCCAGGATCTTTAACCTAGCAGCACATGGAAATATCCTGTACCGCTTTGATCCTGGAACGCGCCAACTTATAGATGATCTGTTGCCCCTTATGATTTTGAACTTATAGACTTAATGAACTTCATTTATTGTAATCCAGGCTTGACAAGTTACTAAGTCTTGAAGAAAACCAAAAAAATACTTCAAATTCACAACATTATTTTTATGAAACGAGTAAAGTTTCCCTTCTAATTCCATCAGTGACAAGGCACTTGCATATTTTAATGGCATCATTATTACCGTTTCTGAACATCAAACTATCAATCTGTATCCTTACATTATAATATAAAGATTAAAAAACTACTTTTTTTATACATAGCGGGCAAACGAGCAGACGTATCGCCTGATGGTAAGCGATTACCGCCGCCCATGGACACCCGCAACACCAAGGCGTTACAAGTGCAAGTGCATTGCCGGGCTTTTATGAAGGAGTACGCTCTATACTTGAGCTATTAGTACCAATCTATCGGCACTAATAAATGTATATTAAAATCATTTCAGTAGTTTAGTAATAGTAGAACAGACAAATATATATAGACTGTCTTATTATAGTTTTAACTAGAAAGCTCAACTCAACTGCCTCGTTGTTCTAGCGTTTGACGTATGTGACTGAGATCAAGAGGTCTCGGGTTTAAATCCCGGGTCAGGCCAAAAAGTGTTAATGAGTTTTTCTAATTATAAAGATGCTTCATAACAGCTCGTAGTTTGGAAGTTGGGGTCTTAACCCCATGCCTCGGTGAGCACGTAAAGCCGTCAGTTCTACGCCTGATATCTCCTCGGTCGTATTAAAACTCGTACCATTAGATTATGAGAGTAAGGGGACAGAAAGTGCACCTGTGTTTGCGCATACACTCGTGCACTATAATATCTTCTGCGCAGTTGGCTGGCCTCCGTTGAAACTGGCCGCTATGGCTGAAATGGCCTACGAAAATATCATCGTCATAATATTTCCAACTCCTCCAGTTTTCTTCTGATTAATTTCGTTGCAGGTTTCAAGACAGTTTAATTTTGCCCGGAACTTCCCTAGTGTGTTCATGGGTTACTGCTGTTAATCCTGGTGTACAGGGGTTACAGTGATGAATATGTTTTCAGGATTACACTGTCAAAACTATTACTCTTCCTATTTGCTTCAAAGTTGTCGTTTTATAAAATAAGAAATTACAATTTAAAAATATTAAGGTAGGGTCGGTTGTCGAACAGTGAACCAACCAGATACAGTGAACCACCGTCATATTTCTGAAATCGCGACGATTGTTACTTGCTCGATCGTGTCAAAACATGTGCCATGTACCCACTTCCCCTCTTCCGTAGTAAGCCGACGACCACGACTTGAGCGAAACATGTGATGTGTGCTTGTTTGTTTTTCGCCGAAAAAACGTACTATTTCCAAGTAAGTATCTCGATTTTTGTATTTTTTGTTTTTAACTAAGAGAGTAAAAGTTGTGTGGTGCAAATATTGTTATAGCTTTGGAAATATCATAAGCATATTGCATTCTGAAAATTTCAAATAAGACTTATTAATTTTTAGCTTTAAAGTTGAAAAGTACCTGAATTGAACAGTGAACCAGGTCTGCATATTACACAGTGAACCGATTCACTGTGTACCTTACGATCCTGGTACACTGTTTCTTGAAGTGTTTTCTTTTTGTTTTAGGATGCCAAGGCAAA
Organism: Spilarctia lutea; assembly: GCA_916048165.1. Taxonomy (NCBI): domain Eukaryota; kingdom Metazoa; phylum Arthropoda; class Insecta; order Lepidoptera; family Erebidae; genus Spilarctia; species Spilarctia lutea. The sequence continues at coordinate 18,040,128 of OU696480.1, read as the reverse complement.
AAGATAAAGAGCGGAAGATAGGAAAACATAAAAAAATGACATGATGTCAACTTTACGTATGGTAGAAAATGGGAACTCTGTTAGAACGGCGGCAAATGCTTGTAATATTTCATACCATAGATTGCGTCGTTATGTAAAAAAGAAAATAACATGGAACAGTGAAATCACAAAATTTGCCTAATGCTGCAGTTTCAGCAATTCTCGACTTCATGTAAAAGCAATAATCAAGAAATTCAAGATTCAACTTCTGTGACTGAAGTTTGACAAGACATGACGTTCAAATTTAAGTAACCTTCTAGATGCACTTTCTCGATCTGGGGTAACATCTATAACATCGTCTACGCAAACGTCTTATTAAATATTAATGCAATGTGAACTTGCCTTTGTTGAATATGGGATGATTAATTTTAAGTATTTTGATTTCATAATTTTAAGTGATAGGTAAATTAATGAAGACTGATAACTCTTGTTGGCAGAAATGTTTTATTTTTTTTCTTTTATTTTCTATGGTCAAATAAAAAGATGATTATTAAAGATTGTGTTTCTTTTCTACAAATAAGTGTCCCATCAATATAATTATATTGTGGTTCACTGTTGAAATAAGGGTGGTTCAGTGTAAACCATCCATAGTACACAGTGAGCCAAATTCATTTATTTTTTAAAACCTCTATACCGTCTTAATTAATTCTTTGATCTTTCTGTAGTCTATAACTAAGACACCTTATAAAATTACCTAAACGATGACACCTAAATCATGTTCTTATCTTTATTTTCTAACAAGATATATGACTTAGAAAAACAGCTGGTTCACTGTTCAACGACGCACCCTACTTTCTCACTTATAACGTTCAACGTTTTGCAAAACAATAAAGTTAAAATTTGACAGGTGTATCGATTCTACACAAGCAGCAAGAAATGAGTTTTCACTCGGCACTCTGATTAAATTCCAGCCATTTGCTTCCATTCGTTAGCAACGAATCATGTGAATTTTATTGCCTTTGCAAGTGAAGTATAAATGAAAATTGGAGTCTTGCTGATTAGTCAACAATTTTGGTTAAAATTTTAAAGCAATTTATGTTAGAAAGTCTACTCAAATTTGGTTTTTACAAAACTTTTAAGGCCACATGTAAGTTGGATGTTTGCAATAATTTAAAATGGAACACAATCCAAATTTTAGTAAAGGACAAGAATACATGAATATAAAGATTATTTTTTATCTATATTATTGTTTATTCATGCATGTGTGTATTATTATTTTTCTAATCTTGAATAGATTATATAGAAGACCTCCCGCGAGGTGGACGGACGACCTGGTTAAGATCGCAGGGACTCGTTGGATGCGGACCGCTAACGACCGGTCAATGTGGAGATCATTGGGGGAGGCCTACGTTCAACAGTGGACTTCTTGCGGCTGATATGATGAATAGATTATTGACATATGGCTAATGTCATCGTCCTACGCGACAGAAATTTCACATCATCTAGATGCATGGTAGTCCACAACTGTGCGCTTTTCCCGAAACTTTCTGCCTTGCACAACAAAACTGTGGAATGAGCTATCGCCTGCGGTGTTCCCGGATCAATACGACCTTCAAACCTTTAAGAAAAGAGCGTACTCCTTCTTAAAAGGCCGGCAACGCACTTGTAACACCTCTGGTGTTGCGGGTGTCCATTAGTGGCGGTAATCGCTTACCATCAGGCGATATGTCTGCTTGTTTGCTCCCTATACATTAAACAATAATAATAATAATGCGTCTTTGTGATTTCTTCTTATACTGATCTAAAGAATGGGTAATGAAATTAATGGTGGTCAGAATTGATGCTGCAATTATTTTGGACATGATATTTAAAAGCAAATAATTAAATGAGATCATAAACGACCGCGAGCAATGATCATGTCAAGATTATCAATTACATTCTATCATCTCTGCCTATGAGATGCGAGTTTTAATCGTTAGTGTACATATAAGGATATTTTGTTTTTGTTCGTATCTGCAATCAGTGCATTCTCTTTTAGCAGATGTGCTGCATAATTCTCTCTTTAACAGTGTGTCCTCCAGCAAGAACATTTACTCATAATTAACTCTTCTCACTATAGAATATCTCTTCTTTTAAGACGCTTAGCATAGGTGGATATTGTGAACTGTCGTGCAAGGATATTGGGGTGGGCTTCTAGCTGTTTCCTGTATGTAGTCTTGATATTAGTAATTTCTTCTCATACTTACACTACTTACAGTTACATACAAGGGGACATTACTGATCGTTCGGAGAAGAGAAAAGAAAGAAAAGAAAAGAACCTCAAAGCTGAAGGCCTTATATCCATATAGATTTCAGGATCGATTTATAAACTAGTAATTTGATATAAAGGATAAATATATACTAACCAAAACTCATTAGTTCATAAAAGAAAACCTTATTATAGAACCCAAAAAACAAAAAAAGAACACGAATTTAAAAGTTGATCTAAGAAGTTCGCTGTTTATTAAAACTTTTTCTGCAAAACTTTTCTACAGGTACAGGTGATCGAGGCATCTTTAAAACCTGTCAAGGGTAAGAGATAACAAGCGATTTGTACGACGAGTTAGTGAAACTTGAGCAGCTGAAACTTTGTTGAATGTCTTTCGTGTTATTTTTATTAAGTGGATAAACGTACGAATACCTCTAAGTATATCTACACAACTTTTATCTATTAAAGTGCTTTTTGTCATACTTGCACTTGTTTGACTTTTTTTCTTTGCAAAATGTCATAAATTTGAAAATAACTCTGTCAGTCTGTTTTGTCATCTATTAAGATTTTATGGCTAAATTGTTACACCGATTTCAATGAAATTTACCATAGAGATACTTTGATTCTTAAAAAAGGACATGAAATACTCTTAACCACGATAACTGACATATACGCGGGCGGAACCTCTGGCAAAAGCTAATCTCATTCAGTCAGTCAGAAAAATAAAAAAAATAAAAATCTTCGTCTTCAAAAGCTTATTAAAAACACACTATTTATATTTAGTTATAAATACTATAACTTTATTTTGAATTTAAGAACATAAGGACATTAGAAACAACACTAAACAATTTTAAATTCTATTTTGAAACGACATGAGAGTTACACTAAAAACAAACTTTAAACTTACGAGTTCCCAATAAAATTAAGGGACGTAATTTAGTGAAAAAGTTACAGTTCCCGAGGGAAATCAACAAAACTGGTTCTAAAACGAACAGCAGTAAATATTACATCGATAGTGACCGTTGATCGCTAAAAATCATACATAAATAAAAAAGGGAAAAACATGAATATGTGTACTTCAAAAGATATCATAATATGTCCACTGGCTATATTGTCAGTTTGTTCGCGTCAGTCAGTTCATATAAATTCTATAACAATACTAATGATTATTTTATTATCCAACTTTTTGATCAGATCCTATCAAAGGGGTTCTACTCTGCTAGATAGAATGCACGAGTTTACCAAGAGAGAGCCACGCTTCGGCATTCATGTGCCGGCTCGACCGGAGTGATACCACGGCCTCACAGAAAACCGGTGTAAAACAGCGCCTGCGCTGTTTCACCCAGTGAGTGAGTATACCGGAGACCCATACGCTAAAGGCCGACAACGTACTTGTGACGCCTCTGTTGTTGCGGGTGTCCATACGCGATGCATCTGCTCGTTTACCCCCTATTCCAAAAAAATAAGAATAGTTGTCACCATACTTATTGCAGAATGCAGACAATACAATAATGCTGCATGGTGACCCTCACCAAGGATGCTTGTTGAAATACTTCTGCACTCACAAACGAAACAAAACAGAACGAATACTGTCATTACAGGTTGGTTGAGCCAGCTAGTTCGTGCTGAAATCAGCGAAGCTCTACTACCTAGCAAATACTTTGGTATAAAACATATGGATGTAATACAAAATAATAAGTGTATCTAAACATCTTTTAAAATAATTGTTGTTAAATGTATCAGAAATAGTTATAGATACTCTCAGATCTAATTCAGGGTTCTGAATAAAAAATAGAATTGAAATAATATGGGTATAAAATATAGACACTTATGCCTACTTATTTTTGTTTCTAAATGTTTACTGAATATTATTAGATTGTACTATAGAATAATTAAAACTATTATTACATAAAATCACTATCATACAAGTAATTTTCATAAAATTACTTGCGATATTTCTGGCAAGTATGATTTAGAGTATAATGAATATCATTTTCGTCATAATTTATACGTCGGACGTGCATCTTAATTTCAACAGCAGTGGCGCTTAATTGGAGCCTTTACTTGCCTTCCACTCTACACCTTGCATCTTACACCTTACACATTGCATACTTGAATGCTTGCCCGGAATATTATTCAAAATTCGAAGAACGTTATGATAATCAAATATTCTTATTAAGAAGCAGTTAACGCGTTTTTATAGTTCGGACCTAGATGGCGTTGCACAAATCACATTATTCTTATAAGTCGGTATTAAGATTATCATTAATGTAATACTTTATATACATTTTGAACTTGGTATTTTAATAAATAGCGCTGGAATTACGATTGTCATATTTCCTGTTTCTATTCCATATCGAGTCATTAACAGTCCTCTGCTGAATATAGACCCCTTCCTTTTTAAGAGATTTGGTTTGGTTAAGGGCTTTTGATAATAATACCCAATTCTTCTATTTTCACTTTTTTTTAAGACAATCCTCACCTTAGGAACTTACATCCTTACATCCTTATAGCGGGCGCTTTAGAAACATATCCTAGTCTTTGCATGATAAAGTAACAAAATCCATACTCGTTCACAAATTTCAAAAACATGTAGGGCAGAGAGGAAAAATTATACACACACAAAAAACTTTTATTAGCGTTTGCTATATTAATACACTTCAACTAAACTAATAGCATAAATAAACAAGTTCCACATTAAGTTGGAGAGAAATAAACTACATGCTGTAGTTTCACACCACCTACAAACAGCAAAGAAACGAAAACTTATAATTGACTTTGGAATTAAATTTGTTATTAACTAAATATATTATCATACAAGCAGTGCATGCAGTTAATTTTCTCCAGCCTTTTTCAAAAAATAATAACTTTATTTTACGAGTTTTCAATTATAAGAACTTTTTTGTATGTATTCTAAGACTAAAACGGACCATTCAAGCTGATTAACATACTTATAAAAGACATCGATCAATCTTGGCCTGAACGTGGACAATCGAATTGTTAACCATGTAAACATTTGGATGATGGGGGACGAGAAATGGGTAGAAAGGGTTGGTTCAGGGCCTCTGGTATCCTCACTCACTCGGTGAAACATAGCGTAGGCGCTGTTTCACACCAGTTTTCTGTGAGGCCGTGGTATCGCTTCGGTCGAGCCAGCTCATGCATGCCGAAGCGTGGCTCTCCCACGGTAATTACAATCCACATTATATTTAACACCTTTCTAGAAACAGAGAAGTTTCCTTTCGTTGATATATCTATAAAACATAGATTTTTAAGTATAAAATACCGTAATTAATCTATTTTCTATTTTCCCTAACTGCGGCCCCAGATGCAAGATCTTGGAGCATAAATCACGAGGTACTCGTCGCACAACTTTTATTTCCTTACAATGCGTTCGAAACATTTTCATTGTTCTTTTAAAAGAAAACAGATACTTTATGAGAAGTAAAATTTATGAGGTGTTCTTCCACTGTAAGGCGCCATTAGGAATATGTAAGTTTCATAAGGTGAGTTACTAGAAATTTCTTGAACAATTTTTCTTCTTCAAAAAAACTTACATATAATTCGACTACTGACATTTTTATTCACATTTAGATGAGTTTTGAGCATTAGTATTTTTATACATGCAAATATTTACAAATCATACAAATACTTAGTCCGACCCAGGAATCGAAGACTTCCAGCACAGCAGTTGCTCACGTACGTACCTCAGTTTTAGAATTGGGACTCATATCAGTAGTAACTAAAGTATTATTTAGAAGATAATAGTCAATAAAGTAAGTTTTGGTACTAAAATTTGAGGTTAGACTAAAGAGATAGATCTTAATATCATTGTAGAGTATGTTATGCGGCAGTTTTAGTGTAAAGTTTTGGGTTGAGAAGTACCTAGCTAGTACCATAGAAACCTCGTGCAGAAAATCAACAAAATTCATCCCAACTCATCCAAGTCACAAAGGCCTAGCTAATTTCTCATTCGTCCGGGCGAAATACAGTAACTTAAGCGATTTGTAATAAAAACAGTTTCCTTTTTACAGTTTGTATAAAAATTAAAAATAGTAGAGAAAAATAAAAACACAGCCACACTTTTAAATTGCCTCTAATGACTAGCGTTTACTGGTCACTTTCTGGTTCATATTAATATAGAATTGAATATTCATGTTAGAACGTTAACATGTTTTGTATTCAGTCAATTTGTCAGTAATAATTTTTAGGTATTATTTCGAAAGTTGTTGGTAATATACGTACTCAATTCGTGAATATTTAATATGGGCAGTTATTAGTTCAACTACTACCCCAATAGGTCCGTCAAATGAATCTTTGAATAACATTCATTTTTCAACCCTCACTACAGCATGTATAAAAAAACAAACTGTTAATGTTGATTAAAAAATAGGAAGCAATATAATGCAGTTTTTTTCTTTATTAAAGAACTCCCGCGTTAGGAAGATATCCTGTGTCGAAAGGGACTTTACAAACATAAATGAAATGGACACAAAGAACACCCAGTCTAAGAAAATCAATATGAGGGTCGCACTAAGTATTGTACCATGTGGAGTTTGAACCTACAAAACTCGACGTAGTTGAAAGTTAACCAACCATGAGAAACCAAATTTGTAGTCATATTACATAATTCAAAAATGAAGAATTTGGTTGTACTTGGCGTTGTCGCTCGTTGCGTAAACGTATTCTATATACTATATGTGAAATACTTCAATATATATGGTAATAGGTTTATCCCCTATTTCACACTATTTCGTTTCCAAACATCTGAAATAATAGTTACAGATAATTGCCAATGAATGTAATTTCCATTAACTACCTAATAGTCCTTTCTATTGACGAAATACATGGAACTGTGCCAATGTATCTTATTATGATAATACTCGTAGTATTTTAATCGTTATAATTCCATTTTATTCTATTCAACACTTTTCATACAGTTGTATTTTAAATAAACTATACTTATTGAAGTAAAATTAATGGTCGCCCAGTGGTCGAAGTTCGACCATATTTAGTTTTATTTAGATTTCTGCACTCCTCTTCCATATTAATTGCCCCGGTGGCGTAGTGGTAGCTAAGCATGAGGTCTCGGGTTCGATTCCCGGGTCGGACCAAATGTTTGTATGATCTGCAAATGTTTGCTTCGAAGTTTGGGTGTTTTCTATAAGTATTTATAGAAAACACCCTATAAAAAAAAGTATATAAGTATTTATATCGGTTGTCTAGTACCCATAACACAAGCTCTGCTTAGCTTGGGACTAGATGGTGTTGTGTGTTAGATGTCCGAAATATTTATTTATTTATTTTATATTTATATTGACCATGTCAAATTTAATACTCCGCTTTCGCATAATTTTCGTCGAAAGAGGTACAAAGTTTTAACTTCATGTATTAATATATATGTTCTATTATAAATGCACTAATCCTGATACTTTCGCAAGTGTTCCGCACCATTATTAATAATATAATATATTTATTAATATCTTGTAATGAAGTAGATTTTGCATGAGAATGGAAGGTCATTACCACGAATTTAAAGTAGTTTCAGATAGAAAACGGATAAGAGAAATGGGAGAAAGAATAGAAGAAGTAAGGGATTTAAGATGAAGGATACATCCATTTTTTCTCCTAAAGTTAATATTTCAGTATCTTAAAGTGATTTACAATAAATTAAAATAACGATTTTCTACTTACACAAAACCTTTTGTAAATAAAAAAGATTGTTTACAATTTTTTTGAAAACAGCGACATCTATTGGAGTATCAAAGCTTTACTTCCATGTACTACTTACAATCATAATAATTTTTAGTTCTTTTTATTGCACACTATTAAAAAAAGCATAGGTGTTCATTTCAGGTAAGTTAAAACAACCGTTTGTTTATAGTTTGTTTGTTTGACTGCCTCGGTGGCTTAGTGGTAACGTATGCGACTGCTAAGCCTGTGGTCTCGGGTTCGATTCCCGGGTCGGACCAAATGTTTGTATGATCTACAAATATTTGTTTCGGAGTTTGGGTGTTTTCTATGTATAATAAGTATGTATTTACAAAAAAAAAGTTTATAAGTATTTATATCAGTTGTCTTAGTACCCATAACACAAGCTCTGCTTAGCTTGGGACTAGATGACGTTGTGTGTTAGATGTCCGGAATATTTATATATATATATAGTTATGAGTTTTCACTACTGTCGGCAGTGCTTATGACTGCTTTGTGTTTTTTTTTGTTATCTCATAAATTTCGACTGGGTGAACCTATGAAAAAAGAATCATCATTATTTTTTTTATTTGAATGCTGCTGTTTCCCGTGTGGTCCAATTTGGTCAAGTTCTTGAAGTCGGTTTTTTTAAATAAAATTATAACAAATAATTAGTTTCTAAAACAGTTTCTAAAATACAAAATGACACACACAGGAAACCTATCCCAAGTTTCCTTCCTTTCTTCCACTTAGATTGCTTTTCACTGAGGGAGTAAGATTACCAGATACTTTTTCTTACTTTACTTTCATTGTTTTTTTTATGTACTAGATTCCAGGGTAGAAGACTGAAAGGACAGATGTACTTATGACTCTTTAGCCCTAGGTTTCCATAGATAGAAGTAGATACTTTGTGTCGTTTGTCCCTTTTAACCTATCTGTACAAAATATTAAAAATTGAAGTGTCAGTTTATAATGTCAAACTAAAAGCTTCACTAAATGCATATAAAAGTATCTACGATTCTTAAAACATATTTTAAATGGTACGCCACTTTTATTCTTGACTAGCTTCGCCTCGCGGGTAACTCCGAGGCGTGCAACTAGTTTTCCATAAAAAAAAAGTAATAAACATTTTGTGCATTCGACAGATTGGTTAAATATTGATCGTATACCCTTGAAACTACCAAGCGATAAATACCACCCAATACATTTTCTACGGCCTTTCAACAGCCAACATGATTCGTCGCTTTCCAAAGTTCTCGGCACATTATCCAAACTTAGACCACGCTCAGTGACTTTCCGAAGCAATTATGTGGTTCGATGACCAACGGTGGCAACTGGTATAGGTTAACTATGTAGTTAAACACACGTGTAGAGATATAAGTTATAATTTTGTACGAATGAATGAAATAATATTAAATATGTAACAACAAAATAAAAAACGATAATATTTTGCCCGTGACTCCTCCTGCGTATATATTGGTTATTGCGGTAAAAAGTAACCTTCCTTCAAGATTAAAAGTTTCTTCATGTTCATTTTCATTGAAATTGGTGCAGCAGTTTAGCCGTGGAAGTGAAACAGATAGACAGACAGTTACTTTCCAATTTATAATATTACTAGGTTTTGACTGCGGCTCTGTCCACGTGTTTTTCGGTTATCGCGACAATAAGTAACCTATGTCCATCTCCAAGATCTATTCTATCTTTATAACAAAATTCATCTAAACCTGTTAAGCAATTTAGCCGTAACGCTACTTTCGAATTTATAATATTAGTATGGTATGCATGGAATTTCGAATTGATAAAATTATTATTGTTAATTTTTATTCACGATTTTTTTACGGTATTATTAAAAAAGTATTTTCAAGATGCCGAGTCAATCCGGTATCCCACGATTGTGTCTAAAATTCTACGGAAAGTTATAAAAGTTTGAATACCAAGTTGATGTATGCAGCCTGTATTCCTTGTTCGGTATTCGAAATATTTCACTATTAAAATATAGTTGCAAAGTTTATGCATGCAGAAAGTTTGCATTCAAAGAAGAAGTATTACCAAAGAAGTACATCTCGTTTTTCAACATTGCCCAACATCCAACTAAAAATTTCCTTTTGCAGATAGAATTCTTATTTACTTACTCTTCGATTTTAAAATTATTTGTATCTGATAAAGACTTATTACTGGCAGCACGAGACTTTCTCGAAATAAAGATAGTGAATTGCAGTATATTGAAAAACAAATGAAAGAGAAGGCAAAAGATTAAAAATAATATTATTTATGTAGATGAATTACAGTGTGAACTGCTGGGTACCCCATTTGGTTAGAGAAAGATAGATAAAAAGAAAACAATAAAAGGAGTTAAATACTATTTGTATAGAGAAATTAGGGATTAATCATGACTGAGCACTATGGTAAATGAAGATAGAACAATAAAGAGTACATTAATAAGAAAAAGGTAGGCAAAAAAAGAAGGCTATTTTGAACAAGGGTTATTGCTCATATGGATGAATTAGATAATAAGAGCAGTAAAGTACTTAAGCAACTGAAGACTGAAGTAAATTAAGGGAAGGTAAATAAAGAATAATAGTATAAAGGAAAAAAAAATAAAATAAAAGATAAAATAGAAAAGGAATAAGTTATTTGTGAAGGTTAACTGCAAAGTATTTTCTAAACGCTAGTCACACAAAAGTAAGGCACAGTCGATTTAGCAAACTCAGTGGCAGAAAAACAATTGCGACAGTGATTATATTTTATTTGACGATTCTCGTAATGGACCAAAATGGACCTGCCAAGTTATATGATCATTCAAAGTGGATTTTATAGAAATATATTCAAAATCGTGGTTGTTTATTTTAAGACTGTGACGAATTATTTCTAATAATAAAAATGATTTTAATCATAATTGTGTGATCGTAATTTTTGTTTTTTTTTTGTTATAACCGTTCGCCAGGTGAATAAAACATCCAAAACAAAAAACCGGCCAATTGTGGGTCGAACTCGCGCACCGAGGGTTCCGTACAAATCTGTAGGTATAATGAATGATGTAACTAAAAATGTATGCTTTTCGCAATTTTTCCTTTATCTGGGCTATATATAGACGTTGCTTCGTACCAAATTTCAAGATTCTGAGTTCTCGGCAAGTACCATGTAGATTTAGATTTCCTTGCGAGTTTCGAGAAATTGCAGCTGTATCTTTTGATTGCGTTGGCTAGAAGTTTGATTTTTTCACAACTTCAAAGGACAGTTGACCTGAGTATGAATTGCAGCTTGATACCTCCACGTGCCTCTGAGAAAAATGGTCTTGACAGACAGGCGGACAACAAAGTGGTCCTATAAGAGTTCCGATTTTTCCTTTTAAGGTACGGAACCCTAAAAATAATGTCCAAAATCAATCAGAGAGGCGTACAATGGAAGAGGCTTATATCCAGGGACTGCAATAGATGTTGATGTCTATAAATAGAGAGTGATTGTTGGATTGTGGTAATTATAAATAAAAGCTTCATTGCATTATATCTAAAAGAACCTGCGCCTGAGTCTCTGAAGAAGGAGGACTAAACGCTGATTTGGCCTATTTTGGGACTTAGTACTACTAATTACACTAACATAATTACGTAAACGACGTTCCTACTTTTAAGTATCATGTTGTAATTTTGGAATCTTATTTTTTTATTTTTACTTAACAGTAGAAACATTTTTATTTATTTATTTATTTATTTATGTATACACATCACCTTTACTATCATTACAGGTTTCCCTAATGCGATAGAGAGGCTACTTTGCATTTATATTATTACATACACAGACATACACAAAAAAAAACACATACATTAACGAAATATAAACTCAATAAAACTAACAATCTATCTTAATATTAAAAAATATAAAACAAAAACAAAATATTGCAACTCTTTTAGGTTTTAAAACAAATTAAATTTAAAAGACATTTTGCGAGTACACTCAATTGACATGAAAAAATATCAAAATGTTTGTGAACTTCGTTAATTAGATAGATAATTCGCGTTAGGGGTGCTTTCTCAAGTAAGTTAGTTCTGGCTACTGGTAAAGCCAATAGAGGCGGGCGTCGGCGCCTCCACACGTACCGATCAGGCACGCACAGGTTCAGGTGGCCCAGTACCCCAGGATTATGTTCTAGACCTCGTAGGAGTTTTACTACATACACAGCAAGGGTGTATTCACGTCGCACTCTTAGTTTGTTATATCCGACCATACCCAGCACAAACAGAGTTGGGTACATCAATGGGAAGAACGGGTATACCCCGTACAGTTTTAAATATAAGTGTCTTGTGAACTTATTCTGAACCCGTTCTAACATGTCACAATATTTTGCTTCATGCGGAGCCCAAATGACCGCACTATGTTCCAGGTGGCTACGAACTAATGCGTCATACAATACCTTTAGAGCTGTAATGTTGGTGAAACCATGAGACTGTCTTAGCAAAAACCCGAGGTTTCTGTAGGCTTTCTTACATATATTTACTACCTGTTCTCGAAACCTTAGATCCGGAGTGAGATGTACCCCTAAATCCCTCACCTGCGAAACTCGTTGCATGGGCGTGTCTTCTACTTTGTACTCGTACTTTATGCATGTTCGTGCGCGAGAAAAAGTCATCACCGAGCATTTAGACGCATTTAAACATAGTTTATTCTTATGGCTCCAGTCTACCACTCGTTTTATGTCATCCTGCATACGTTCACAGTCTGACTCATCCCTGACTTCTAATAACAACTTAAGGTCATCTGCATACAGTAAACATGAACCATGCCTCACGACCTCCGGTAACTTGTTTACCATAATAATAAATTGGAGAGGTCCCAGGTTACTACCTTGGCTTACGCCAGACCTAGTGTAGTACGGTTCAGATTCGTACCCATTATAGTCCACATACTGCTGTCGGTCTTCCATGTAGCTAACGAAAAACTGTAACAGGTGTGTGGTACATCCAATTTCTGACAATTTTCTTAATAATATCTCATTATCGACGCTGTCAAATGCCTTTTTGTAGTCAAAATATGCGACATCCACCTGTAAACCTGCATCCACTGCTGGCACCACCTTCACCATAAAATTAAGTAGATTTGTGACAGTGCTACGTCCCGGCCGGAATCCGTGTTGCGCATCCGACAATTGCGCACTTACCTGTCTTTGCATTCTATGTTGGATAGCTGATTCGAATATCTTTGCTGGTGTTGACAACACTGCCACAGGTCTGTAGCCGCTGACATCTGGACCTGCTTTGCCTTTTGGTACTGGGATCACTCGTGTAATCTTCCACCGAACTGGGAACGTCGCTTGTGTTAGACTGACATTGAAAATATGATGTAATGGTTCGGTTAATATTCTGCCACAGTCTCTAAACAAAAAAGCCGGTATACCGTCCGGGCCAGAGGAATATTTTGGTTTGAGACTTAGAAGTGCATCCTTAACATCTTGAAGACTTAAAGTCTCTAAATGCACCCTTGCGCTGTTCGCTCCCACCTCTGCTGCTACGGCCCGTGCGTCAAGTTGAGGTCGCTGAGTACTGTAAACGGACTCAAAAAAATTTGCAAACTGCGTTGCACAATCGTCATCCGAAAGATATTGACCATTGTATACAATGTTCTGTTTATCTGTTCTACTCCTCTTTGACCTAACATATTGCCAGAATGATTTTGGATCTTTTACGAATTGACCTTGTATTTTATGTAAGTGTTCTTTGTGTGCAACTTCTATTGACTTTTTAATACGGGCCCTGCACTGAGAAAATTTATAATAAACACTTCTGAGCTTAGTTCTTTTAAATCTTTTATGTAGAATGGCTTTCATCTGAATGTCTTTAATAATTTGTATAGTATACCATTCGGGGTAAACATACTGTGAAGTTTTATAGCTTAGCTTTTTACGCGGAACACACAAGTCTAAAATAGTATTAAGTTTATCATAAAAAATATTCAATATTTCTTCAACGTTATAGGACTCATACATTGTGCTCCAGTCTATGGATGCGAGCATGGAATACAATAATTGGTAGTCTGCTTTGTAAAAATTCCATTTAGGTCTAATTTCCCTCTTAATCTTATTGTTTCCGTTGACAGCATCAGAGGATGGTGATGGCCCAAGGGTAGGAACAAAAGTGTTTCCAAAGCTCACTGCCAGAGGTGGATGGAGCGTGTCTTCGCGCACAAGTGCTTCGTCTGCCGCTTCCACCGACACTCCTCCCCTAATGCCCCTACATAAGACTAAATCTAACGTACGACCTAAACAATTTGGTACTGCATTACTTTGTGTGAACTCGCAAAATGTCACAAAATATTCATAGTAATTACTAATATTATCTGGACACGAATATAAATTAAAATCTCCAATTACAATCACTTCTGTGTACTTGTCACATAATTTTTCTATTAATCTAAATAAAATCATATACTCGTTATCTGAACTACCGGGCGGAATATAAACTACACAACACAAAAACAAAAATCTGTTATTTAAATGTATCGTCGCACAAACTATCTCAAAAATACAGGTGTCTATCGACGCGTCCTTGAGTAACACTTGTCGCATTTCGAATCGGTGTGTGGCCACGAGAAACACTCCACCCTGCTTGCGACCGTCCGCTCGATCACAACGTAATATTTTGTATCCCGGTGGGAGAATTTCCGCATCTTGAATGGATTCATTGCACCCTGATTCAGTAATTGCGAAGAGGTCTGCGTTAGATGATACTATGTTATTTCTAAAGATGTTTAATTTTGTCCGAAGGCCTCGAACGTTTTGGTAATAAAGGTTTATTGTTTTACTGGCCACCTTTTTTGTTAGATTTACGAAAAAAAATCCACTCGTTAAATTCTGCATTTATTGGCCATGCATCGTCTTTCATCAGACTATCAAATATGTGCACCGGTACTCCAATTTGAAATGAAGAATATTCCTTTTCCGCTTTGTGACTGATTTTGTTTATTTTTATATCTACTTCTGGGCCACATAAACTCTTTACATGCTCAGTCATTGTTTCTTTTGTTGTGTCAGGATGTAAACGCCATACGTGCAGATATCTCTTTCTTTCCGTAGCTTGTATAGCCACCAATTGAGTGCTCTTCCCCGTTCCTACCATTTTGGAGCGTCCACTCAGCCTCTTATTTTTCTGTACTAATGTCCAATCTACTATTGTATTGTTACCGTCTTGCTGTTCTGACATTCGCGAGGTATCTGTGCACGATGTCATATCCAAAATCGGAAATGGTTTCGTGGCCCCATTTTTGTTGTCATTTTGTAAAATAACGGCCCGTTGATCTTTACTAGACATTTCATTAGATTTTTTATGGCACGGATTCTTGTCCTGAATACTTTCTGCGGTGACACAAGAAGAAGAAGCTGAGGTTTCCTGTAGTATATCTGCCGCTTCTTGGTGCTGACAGGTCATTTCAGTTATCCTATGTTCAATTTTTTCCTCGAGTCCGCCTATCATTTTTATCAGAAGATTTAGATCAGTTTTTGTTTGGCAGATGGCACATCTTGATTAGATCCCGTAAAGAAGTTTTTATACTTATTATTAGGTACAGCGGGTATTTTTTATGCTTTATTTATTTATTTTTATTAAGTACTACCACATCATACATATTATACTTATAACTAATTATAATACGAGTAACATGTGGGATTGTTTCTGATATGTATGACAATTACGGTGTACATAGCATTTACTGCAATATGACAACAGCGATCTACTTAAAAATAACAATAACTAACTATATTCTACTACTACTAATTTTTATATATATTTGACTGGACACGGAAGACTTTCACTATTTCAGTTTTAATAATTAAATACATTAAACGACTGGCCGAAGATGTCAATGTCAGGATTATGAGTTTGGATATTATTATATTGATTAAGATTTTTTTTCTGCAAATGTCTGCTTTTAAATGTACATTTCAGTTTTCATTTAATTAAGTAGCAAAAGATGTGTATTGATTTAAATGGTCACCTCTCCTATAGAGCTAAGTATTAGTTCAGATTTAGGTACTTAGTGTTAACACCAATTTGTTATTTTAAATCTGTGTATTCTTTTTGTCCGTTTCAAAAATGCGACACTAGCAAAAGTGACAACAAATAATCATTCTTAATGGAGTTTTATATTTAACGGGATTACAACGATTATATCCGTGACTATTTGTATTACATATATAATTGAAAAACCTTGTTGAAATATAAAAATATTCGTTGATTTATTTATATTCTACAATCAAGAGAAAAAACGCTGTTTTCATAACAATCGAAAGAATGGTTCATTCAAATGAATTTTTACTTTATTCAAGCCAAAAGCGGCGTCGGGACTTCAATGGCTGCGCTTAACTTTTAAGACCTCCGACCCGGCTTTATGTAAATAAATAACAACAATAATACTCTCTTGAATTATTCTCACTAATATTATAAATACGAAAATAGTATCCTAATGCTATGAGATTGAACTGTTTACATTATTTAAAAGTCCTTTAGTCAATAAAACTGGTGACTTTAGAGGCTTTAAAAATGACAAATAATTTATGAAAAAATAACCAGTAATTCCAGTTTTTTCCTATTACTTATTTGGCTCTCTATATGACCACTATTCATCCTACGAGTGTCATAAGAGGTGTCTAATAAATCTTATCAATTATCTAAAGTGAAAAAACTATGAAGGACTACATCACTTAACCAACTTAGTCTAGCTGACCCTGTATAGTACGACAACATCTCCTTTTTAAGAAGAGGCCTATATCTAGTACCGGACTGTTAAAGACTACTATATATAACTGTGGGGGATTGGGTGTAATGTTCCACCTAACACAAAGAGAGGATCCTCCGACCAGGCGAGGTGATCATGCCTGGCGGGCTACTGCCCAACAGTTGATGTTGGGATGTTGTATATATACTAATCGGCGCGAGAACCATTTATTGCGCGATATAGGATTTGTAGTTACTCCGTGTAGTGCAGTTTGTAGGTACAGTGCGTTACTTCGTAGTTCAGTGTATCTTCGGTAGATGGCGCTGTAGTAGGTTATGTTGTATGTGGAAGTCGCCACATCACTCCCCTCCAAAACCGGAGGTCGATATCTGATGAGTCAGCTATCTGTGCTCTGTTGCGGAGCTTGCCAGTGCCAGGAGTAAGTAGTCCCAGTGAGTCAGAACTGAGTGCCGCAAGTTCCAGTGAGTCGGAACTGAATGCCGCTAGTCCCAGTGAGTCGGGGCTGAAGTCCGCTGATCCCAGTGAGTCGGGATCGCATGCGGTGCGCGGTGCTGCGGTGAGGTCCCCAGTGAGTCGGGGCGGTTGCTGCGTAGTGGCTGGCTGCTGCGTAGACGGGAGAGAGATGCTCTGCTTACATGGACCGTAGGTGCAGTGTGCTGTGCCTAGACGCTGTAGAGGCCGTAGGAGTAACCAGGCTGGAGCGGTCGCTTCCTGCGTGTGGTGTATCCCTGTTGAGGCCGAGGTTGCTGGCTGGCTTGAGACTTGCTGTGGGAGTGAATATGATAGTGGCGCTGATCTGCTTCCTTGAAGGCTGCTTCCAATCACGTCGGGGTCACCACTGTGGGGGAACGGATATCATGTCTCTCCAATACAAAGGGAGGATCCTCCGACCAAGCTAGGTGATCATGCCTGGCGGGCTACTGCCTAACAGTTGATGTTGGGATGTTGTATACATGCTAATCGGCGCGAGAACCATTTATTGCGCGATATAGGATTTGTAGTTACTCCGTGTAGTGCAGTTTGTAGGTACAGTGCGTTACTTCGTAGTTCGGTAGGTGGCGCTGTAGTAGGTTATGTTGTATGTGGAAGTCGCCACATAACATTTCAGACACTAATTAAAGTACCAATATACCCTTAGTTATCCCACGAATAAAAATATTCCAAGCTTGATTATGAGTCGAGCAATAATTTTATTATGTACATAGTACACAGTGAGGATCCTTGAATAAATTACTACCAATGTTTTGGGTCTGCGGGCGCAGCGCTTTGTCAATGTAATAATGTAAATAGGGCCCCTGTAATGTTGTAAGTGTATTTGTAGTAGGTAATGAGATATCTCACGGTGTGTGCACAAGTTTCGGTAAACCAAGGTTTATTTTGGAGGTGCTTTTATTTGTTGTGTATGATATGATTTGGTTTTAAACTGTACTTATAATTGTTTTTTCTCAAAGGTATTTGTTTTTTCAACCTTTATCATCTGTTATGACGGGAAGCCGTGTGAAATTTGCAGAAATTGTGCTATGGCAATCAAACAACAAATGAATACATATTTTTAATAAATATTCCGGACGTCTGACACAATACACCACGTAGCTTTTAAACTATAGTTTTTTCAATCATTTATTTAACTTTTGACAGATCACGCACATAAAGTTTTGTAATAATTTTTGATACAATGTACTACTGGTAATACTGTACTTCATGAACGGGCTCCGCCCACTTAGAGATGTGTCATTCGTAATTTTTGATCACAGACTATAATAACAGTTTTGAAATAAATCGATTATCGATTATATTAATTAAATACATTATATATTATTAATATATTATTATACTTTATTTTTTGGCATTTTGACAGTAACGAACGGAGGAACAATACGCTCAACTCAACCAAACAAATAAATCAAAATGGAGGAATATAAATACTCAACTCGACGTTAGAAAATGTGGATTAACACTGACATCAAAATGGCGTTGCGCGTCGGCTCCGCGTTCGGTGTTGCCGTTTAGTAATCGATAAAAGTACAAAATTATCTATAAAATAATGAGTGTGTTAAATCGATTAAATCTTCTACATGCATAAAATCGATCGTTAAAAGAAATCGAATCGGTAACAGGTCAGGGTATCACTATTTGATTAGGTATTAGAGCTGTCAAAAGTTAAATAAACGATTGGAACGACTATAATTAGAGTTAGTTAGTACTATGACAGCTACAGTGACTGATAGAATACAAATAAATATAATTTTAACACTAGAAAGACCAAGGTCGTCAATTTGACCGCACGGCGATTTCATTTTTAAATATTTTACAAACTATATTTTTGTTTCTTTTTATATTTTATGACTTTTCCTAATTTGATATTGTTAGGCTAAATCTATATAAAAAAATATTAAACTTTAAGTTGTATATGAGATTCCTTTACATTACCTACAAAGACCGCATACCGTCAATGTGACGGCATGTAAAGGCAGCGATAAGAATAGTAAACAAAGATTTCTTCAAACTAATGAAGGTACTTTTGTTTTTATTTATAATGAATTCTGAATAAGTGGTTACTGTTTAGCTTGTTTACATTACACTTAGTAGACATTGATTTCGATCAGTGAATAGTCGTAATTTGTTATGAAAAATGAGACACGGTCTCACTATTTCTCAAATAGAACAAGAACTGTTGCGATATCGGTATATAGAACTCTCTATCTATATAAAGTCTCTAAATCTGGCTAAAAAACTATTGGTTGAAAAGACTAGTATTGTTGGAACAATACGGCGTGCAAGACGAGAAGTACCGCCGATTTGTAAAGGTATTCGTACTCCAAGATATGAAACCTTCATAATGAAAACCGAGACTGATACAACCCTTACTACCTATCAAGGAAAACCAGGAATTTTTTTTATGATTTTGAGTACTCTGCACCCCAACGTTAGCATAGGAACTGATCAAAAAAAGCTGCCTAAGACAATTCAATTTTATAATGAAACAAAATTGGGTGTAGACATCATCGATCAAATGGCACGCAAGTACACCGTAAGAGCTGGTAGTCGGAGATGTCCTGTTCACTTTTTTTTACAATATACTTGATTTAGCAGCTATAAACTCGTGGATTCTGTACCGAAAAGTTACAGGAATAAAAATTTCTCGGCATGATTTTATCCTTCAACTAGTCAGCAATGTACGTGCAGAGAATGTGAAAAAAAATGAACTTCAACTACAACTCAAAGTCAAGAAACTAATACTGCAGCAAGTGAACGATGTACTACAAACAATAAGAGAAGGCATTGCCAAGTCAATCATAATTGTGAAAAAAATAAAACGTGTGAAAACTGCACAATCTGTAAAAAAGCTGTTTGTGGAAAATGTATAAAAGATTTAAAAAAACTATTACTTGTTACAAATGTTACTCAGTCTAATGCCTCAAATTGTTTATTATTAATTAAAAATAAATTGATACTATTTTTATTTCATTTTAATGTGCATATATGCAATAATTTCATTAGTATTCTGACTGAATCTCTAATACCGTCAAATTGACCGCTGCGGTCTTTGAAGGTATAGTATGAAGCCCGGCCCTTCTAGTGTTAAATACATACTTTCATCATTATCAAAACTCCGAAACAAGTATTTGCCGATCATAAACACAAACATACACAATTGTCTATATTTATAGAAACTGAACAAATCATGATCAAGTTCATTACATGTTATATTGGATGAGAATTGAACCCATAACCTCTATCATAATTTCTTTGGCATAATCATTAAATCAAAGCAACTAGATGCTGCCAAAATAGAAAATAAGTTAGATTAATAAAGTGTATACACATTTACTTGAACTACAATGTCAAAAACTTCAGAGCAAAAAGTAAACGAAATTGACGGCGACAATTATAGCGGTATTCTAGTCTTCCAATCTTCATTTTCTTCATCCTAAAATTCCTTTAAATTTGGAGAAGGCGAAACCGGACACTTCGAGTTTCCATTTTCTCAGAATATTTAAGACGAGAGTTTTACGCCGCGGATATTACTCTGGATTTCGTGGATGTTATTTGGGTAAATCGTCTTAGACATTGTTTATTTGAGGTTTGTTGCTTCAACTGCTTTTAATTGGGTTAGCATTTATCTGGGCTCTATTAAAAGGGCTTACTCCAATTGAATGTTTTATCCCCTTTGATATTGTAATTACTACTTGTGTAGTATATACAAGTGATGATGGTTTAGTATTGTACAGTAATTGAAAAAAAATATTTTTAGGACATTTTGTACTACCGCTGAACGCTTGAGTTACAATAAAAGTACGTTGCTATTTCTGAAATCTTCCTATACGGTTATCTCTTCTCCGTATGCTCGGTTAGCTTAGTGGTTGAGACGGACGCCCTGCTTCTTTCTACTGCGGCAAGTGTAGTGAGTACAAAACCCGCATAAAACGTTATTATTGATCCTTGAGGGGCGAATTCTTCCTTTGATGAAAGACCGCCAATGCAATTGTGACGCCTCTGGTATTGTTGACGATTCGTCTGCTCACTTGCGATGTATCCCATAAAAGTAAAGAATCAGGGGGAGAGAAGAGGCTTCAGTAACCTCACCCAATTGGTGAAAAGAAGTTATTTAGAATATGTGTCTACTAATGTTTTGGTTGACAACTAAAAAGCATCCTGCTACTAACACTACTGTTGTGTCCAAAATACAGTTCCGTTATAATAAACTACACCAGTGTTATTTTTGTTTTATTTTAAATAAAAATTATCTCAAAGTTCTGGGTAGGCTACTTAATAGTCTGAAAACAACATGTTTTTCTGGAACACTGTCAGTTCTGTGAAAGAAAAGCAATTATTTTAAACCATGATTTTTATGAAATTGAAATTTTCTAGATTATTTTCATTATTATTTAATTAATATTTACCAACAGCCCGCTCGTTACAGAATAAATAAATATTTCTGACATCTTACACACAACGCCATCTAGTCCCAAGCTAAGCAGAGCTTGTGTTATGAGTACTAGACAACTGATACAGATACATATGTAGGGACTCGTTCCCCGTTTAGGAGTGTGGATAGATTCCATATTTTTAAATGAGGGTAGACGCGAGTTGTCGGGCGAGGAGAATGATAGTAATGGTTTTCGTCACAATCGCTTTGTTATAATCACTTTATGATAATACATAGTGAAATACAGTCACTATAATCAATAATGGTATACAGGTTACGATTTAGGTACGACACTCCACCGAACATGTGATGCTACTGTGAGATGCTAAACGATCATGCTTGCACTCCGGCTGCGTTCCATTTTATAACTACCCACAGTTCTTTAGGGATGGGATCAAAGTCACTGTTACCCGCAACTATTCACATAAAATAAACGACTACCATCAATTATTCTAACGCGTGATTATTATTTTTAAAGTGGCAATGATGTTCCAAAACTATTGTCATCGGTCGCACGCTTCAATGCTCGGTGTTGCGTCAGTGTCCAACTACCAACACTTATGTGTTACCAAATAAAATAAGTGATACGCCGTCACATATATATTTTTTTGTTTGTAAATACATACTTATTATACACAGGAAACACCCAAATTCCGAAACAAATATTTGTAGATCATACAAACATTTGGTCCGACCCGGGAATCGAACCCGAGACCTCAAGAACAGCAGTCGCATACACTATTACTGCGCCACAGAGGCAGTCAATGTTCAGAATGTTCTATTTTCGCAATCAAGAATACATTGATACATACAGGGTAGGTAAGTTTTATTTAGACGGAAACATCATTCTGAAATGGATTGACAAAATCTATGTCAACAACAAGTATTTTATCTCTGCTATTTTTGAGTAAAATGTTAAAAGTCAATACAAGTATTTGCTTTTAAATTAAGTTTTTTGTTTAGACTTCAAATGGAATATGGATTCAATCAATGTCAGTGACTCTGACACAATATTTAAACATAACTTTAGATACTAGTATAAAAATTTACTGCGGTGAGACAAATTATTTTAAACAAGAACCTTAACAAAAAAATTATGGACAAAATCAGTGTAAGTGACAATGTATAACAAAATAACCTCAGTAAATATTCAATACGAAGAGATCTTTCTTCTTAAAAAAATACGACATTAATTTCCGCAGCTGTTTTTCTGTAAAAGCCACTCCATTGATTCACCATTCAATTCACAGTTTTCCAATCGCAGTCAAGCTATTTTCCAACGCACTCGAAGCTCAATACACAACAATAACTCGGAACTACTTTTCTTGGATTTTGCGGCTAAACAAAAAGCGGCCATCTTGCTTGTCCGTGACAATGGGCCATCGCAACCCAGTTGTGTTGTTATTTACCGAGAGTTATAAAACAGGATAGGAATAATATTTCAAACATATTCTACTAAATTATATTAAAAATATTTAGACAGTATGTTATTCCATGGTTAGAGAGGTATAATAGATATTTTTGGCTCCATATCTTCATAATTATAATAGACTCTGAAATACCTCGTGATATATATGTATATTGAAACTAGGATTTTATATTAATGAAGTAGTTCTGCCTCTAATTACCTACATTTAAACGAAAACGAAGTCCTGTAAAGTAACTTGATCTGTAAGAGACATATTAAATAATACAAAGGCAATATTTTTCCTCTAATAGCTAGAAATGAAGTCACTTCTAGAACGTTATAGAAAGCTTCTTTGTTTTAGAACGAGTAAGACTGATTCAAATACCTTAGCTTTATCCCTAAGCACAGAGCATCACTTATTAGTCAAGAATGGAACGCGGAAATATAATAACTTTTTACAGTTGATTTATTGCTTAAAACGTTTGTAATATGTATGAACAAAGTTACCTACTTCTGTAACTTAATAAAATACTTTTCGTTTGGAATGAGTAATTTGTATTGTGTTTATAAATCTATATCTATAGGCAAATGCAGTATTTTGAAACTAGTGATTTATATCAGAAACGTCCAGTTAAGAGTTGCCTATGACTAACAAATGACCATTGGCTCGTACCCTAAACTGTTTGGAGTAAATATTGCATCTGCAACAAGCATCATGTTCAGAATACGTATACTATACATATACATATACATATACATATACATATACATATACATATACATATACATATACATATACATATACATATACATATATATATATATATATATATATATATATATATTCTTATTTTAAAAGACAACTCCCGCATTACGAATATACATCCTGTGTCGCGGGGGACTTTACAAACATACATGTAACGGACACAAAGAACACCCAGGCTCAGGACAACACTTTGTGGATCACACAAAGTGATGTCCAACGTGGGATTTGAACACACGGCACTTGGCGCAGTAGCAAGCATTATAGTGAACGCTTAAACCACTAGGCCAACCGTGCAGCTATGCTATACATATGCTTTACTATACATACTATATATAAGGACCATTTACAAGATTCTTAAAGTATTTTAAAGTTCTACATCGATTTTAAGAGCTGCTGAGTATTTAACTATTTATTAACACGTGAAGTAAAATTATGCAAACGAAGGAGTATGAAATTTGGCACAGTTAAAGTTTATAATGAGAAAGAGTGCAGAAAGCTAATTATATGACCGGCCACTGGTTCTTCGTAAATTTGCATAGTTGAATATTGTGTACGCGATCTTTAAAACAGTTTTATATTCAATAACTTTTTACATACAATACAATATTTAAAAAGTTACAGAACATAAAACTTTTTTAATATTGAAATTTTTCCTGAATTTTGTACTAGCGACTAAGTAATTATATGGTTCGAAAGCCGAGAAATTAATCTTTCTGCCGTGTACAACAAAACTGTGGACCAATACGACCTTCAAACCTTCAAGAAAAGAGCGTACTCCTTCTTAAAAGGCCGGCAACGCACTTGTAACGCCTTTGGTGTTGCGGGTGTCCGTGGGCGGCGGTAATCGCTTACCATCAGGCGATACGTCTGTCCGTTTGCCCCCTATATAATAAAAAAAAAATCGAACACAGTGGCGTGCAATTGAAGAGGCGTGTGTCTAATAGTGGACTGCGATAGGCTGATGATGATGATGATGATCAAGTAATTGTGTTACACTATTTACCTAAATAAAAGAATCCAAGTGGTTATCGAGATTGATGGTTTCCCCTAGAAGAATCTACACTAATATTATAAAGAGGAAAGATTTGTATTTTTGTATGTAACGAATAAACTCAAAAACTACTGGACTGATTTTAAAAATTCTTTCACCATTCGAAAACTACATTATCCACAAGTAACATAGGCTATATTTTATTTTGGAAAAAAATAGGGTTCCGTAAGATATTTGGGTTTTTCGGACACGAGGTGTAAAAATCAACTAGAAAATTTACTTATTTTCCGAAAACTTTCATGCTACGGGCTATATAAGACGCAAACGAGGTTGCGGGGGTCAGCTAGTATGTTATAAAACAGTCTACGCCCATACATTTACAAAATTATTTAGGGACGTCGTTAAAGCGATTAATATCGGAAAGCCAAATATTTCAACGTTCATTTTTTCCTTTTCTTATCCTGTCTTTCTTAAATCTAAAACTTCTCCATGCAAGTGTTTTTTACCAGATTTTTTTATCTGTACCAGCCGAATGCTTTTATTTGACGCGGGGACTTTGCATCTCAACTCACAGTCTTTGAGATAAGCTTGCTTTTACATTACTGCTGTCCAATTTCAATTTGTATGAACTCTTATAATAAGAGGTTTTAGTAATGGACTTGATAACACTCGTTTTTAAAGAATTTATATAAAATATGGTTTTTGTGTTAGACGTGAATGTTTTGTGGTACTCAGTGTTTTTATCTTTTTTTTATAGTACATGAGGCAAGCGGGCACAAGTATCACCTGATGGTAAGCGATTACGGCCGCCCATGATCCCCCGTAACACCAGAGGCGTCACAAGTGCTTTGTCGGCCTATGGGGGATGGGGAGAGGGATGGAGAAGGGGTTGGAGTATGGTGGCTCACTCATCCTGGGTCCGGTCGTGTTACTGTTATTAACACGCCCGGACCCAGGATGAGTGAGTCACCACCCGGACCCCTCCCTTCTCAGGCGCAGAGTTGGCACACCGTGTGGTTTTAGTCGGTTCGATTCCGACACCCCACCCCGCCGCAAACCCCGGTGGGGTGACGGCCCGAGGGGGTTTCCACACGTTTAAAAAAAAAATGGTGGCTCACTCATTCGGTGAAACACAGCGCAAGCGCTGTTTCACACCGGTTTTCTGTGAGGCCGTGATGTCACTCCAGTCGAACCGGTTCATTAATGCCGAAACATAGCTCTCCCACGGTAACAGTCAGTTTTTATCGCACGTTGTTATGCACTTATTATAGATATATATCCAGAGGTTCTAAGAAATGTTTGGGCCAGATAGCCGAACAGCTGGAGATACTTGTCAGTGCAACATCCCAGGCGATGCGATGGATGGATGAGGTGGAAAAAACAACTGGTTTTTTAGGGAGTCACAATCGTCAGTGATGGGGGAACGATTATGGAATGAAGAAAGCAATTTTTCTGAATAATATTGGAAAAACAAATAACAAAAAGCATCAACAAACATTAAATGATACTGTAGTAAAAAGCTTGTTCAGGACTTTTATTATAAGCTATCAATTTTTTCGGATATAAATTATGTATATTGTATGTAGTTATATACAATTTACGCATGTTAAATGTTACATTATAAGCCCTTAACCAAACCACAAGCTAGTGACATAAATTGCGTGCCATCGCTGATAAACGTCATAATTAAAACGTCTTTTAATTTATGGTCAGTTTTTAACAACTAAGGTTTTTAACGACCCTTGAGGGTACTTAAACAAATTTTTACACATTAATAAACTTTAAGTAATACAATTACATTTGTAAACATATTTTTATTTAACCGTGCACTGTTGTAGGTGAATCGTGTAAGTTTTTTATATTTCATTTTAAAACTATAATTTACATAAGAAATTCTAATCAAAACTTAAATGGTTAGGTTAGTTATACCTACCAGCAAAATAAATGAACTAATTTCTTTGATGCTTATAACGCTTACTAACATAAGTAAGACCCACTTACTAAATTCTCTTCAACTTTTTTTCCTTCATAACCTCAGATGTCAAACGAACTGTCCATGATATTTGAACTACACTACACGACGACGTTCGCTTTGAAGATACAATGGCTGCCATTCCTATTTAGTTCCGCTACCTAAATAACTTAATGGCACTCCGCCAGACCACTATGCCAAAGTCTATAGATTCAATCCACAACCTGCTCATTTGTTAAGACTGAACTGCCTATGTAACATGCACTGAAGATTTAGGTTTAAATACTCGATATATACAAGTACTGATAGAAATATGAAACACTTTGAAAAGCTGGATTATTTTCTTTTTTTTTATTATTATATAGGGGGCAAACGAGCAGACGTATCGCCTGGTGGTAAGCGATAACCGCCGCCCATGGACACCCGCAACACCGGAGGCGTTACAAGTGCGTTGCCGGCCTTTCGGGGAAGGGGAGGAGGATAAGGTAGGGGTTAGGGTGTGGGCCTCCGGTATCCTCACTCACTCGGTGAAACACAGCGCAAGCGCTATTTCACACCGGTTTTCTGTGAGGCCGTGGTATTACTCCGGTCGAGCCGGCCCATTCATGCCGAAGCATGGCTCTCCCACGGTAAATACGATGATCAAGTAGTTTAGAGGCATTAAGAATATATATATATATATATATCTTTGGGTGGTCTTGTATAGAGTTGAATATTGTGCATAATGCAAAGCGAAGCAAAAACTTTGTATGTACATATACATACAAAGTTTTTGCTTCGCGTATAGTTATTTAGATATTTCGTTTTTGATAAACCTGAACGTTTTTAGTGATGTCAGTTGCCTACCTTTAGTTTAAAATCAAGCTGATATCGTATCTCTATTAAAAATAAAAGAAAAACACGTGCAGAATATCTAATAGCTAACCTACAAGAAGAACTCAGATGAGTACGAACTCTGCGTGCTCATTAGTTAAATCGAAGACTCTTATATATGTAGTTCAGACCCCAAGAAAGCAAGCTTTAAGTTATTACACGTCAACACTTTATAGATACTTGTTACATTTACACCTACGAAACATTTGTCATACAAAAAATGTTCAGATATTTTCAGACGGTAAGACAAAAAAAAAGTTGCATCGAATAAACGTGGTGGTTCAATATCCGGCGACAGTGCTTGAACGAATGGAATGAAAAATAACGGTTAAACACAAACCATATCCGTGGGTTCTGCTGGTCGTGACGGCAAATCGATTGCTGTGATTAAGATTTTAAATTGCTGGATTGTTAGAGAGGTGCAGAGATTGAAATTTAAAATATTTTAATGAAATTATGTATTGTACAGTTTTAAACTGGGTATTGTTTTCTTTCTATTGTTTTCTAACTATGATTGATTTTGTTCTATACCAGTAAGATTAATAATTACGGTTGGCCCAGTGGTTTTAATGGTCGTTTTGCCACTTTGATGACTGACTGCCTCGGTGGCGTAGTGGTAGCGTATGCGACTGCTAAGCTTGAGGTCTCGGGTTCGATTCCCGGGTCGGACCAAATGTTTGTATGATCTGCAAATATTTGTTTCGAAGTTTGGGTGTTTTCTATGTATAATATGTATGTATTTACAAAAAAAAAGTATATAAGTATTCATATCAGTAGTCTAGTACCCATAACACAAGCTCTGCTTAGCTTGGGACTAGATAGCGTTGTGTGTTAAATGTCCGGAATATTTATTTATTTATTTTACTTTCTGTTGTGATTTCAATGGATCACCATGGGGCAATACTTTCTGTGATCCGCAATTTTTTTTCTGAATTTGAATGTTCTTTGTGTCTATTTCATGCATGTTTTTAAAATACCCCGCTTCATAGTATGTATCTCCGCATGCGGCTAATGATAACTAGACTATGTTGCTGGATGGCACTTGAGACTCTAGGCAAAAAGTAGTTTTATTTAAATAAACTAATATTTAAGTCCTTTAAAGATCCTAATAAAGAAACCTATCCAGCAGTGAACCGTCGTAGGCGTGATGATGATAACATTATTAATTGTTCTTCTTCTTCAAGTGCCGCTCCTACAGAAGGTTGGCTGTCAGCTCTTTTTTATGGAATACGGGGCAAACGAGCAGACGTATCACCTGATGCCCATGCAACACCAGAGGCGTTACAAGTGCATTGCCGGTATTTAAATGCTTAAATAGCTTGGCAAAAGTTGTTCTGTCCTGAGCCAAGCGGAATAGTTCTTCGAACATTCGATATTCGCCTATTCACGGATGTTGCGGAGCCAAGACTTTCTTATTTTTCCAGTTCGTCGTTTCCCGCAAATTTTTCGCATCATTATGAACTGGAGTAGCTGGTAACGCTCATTTCGCAGCACATGGTCCAGGAATGCTAATTTTTTATCCTTGATGATGGGCGTACGTGATTTCTCCCGAGAAGTTGGAGAAGTCTAGCATATTTAGGTCCAGTTAATACGGAGTATTTTAAGGTAGCACCATTTCTCAAATGTTTCGAAAAATAATCACTCAGATCACTCACCATTAAAATGCACGTATAAATAGATGTGTAATCTAATCTAATATAAATTAAATTTAATTAAATTTTCTCACAAATTTTTTTCTTTTTGTTGGTCAGGTAAAGCTTAAAAAAAAAACAACGTTATTTTGTCATGGTATGTAGGTGGCAGTTATATTTACCATTCAATAATAATTTCACCACAATCAATGTGATGTATGGGATATCTCTAGCTGATCATGGACCCTCCAAACGACTTTCCTAACGAGCGTTTTTGCGCTGCCCCCATAAAGATGTGGGCCGCAAAAAATATGATTTATTTATTAATCGTGTTCTAATGTTTTGACTTATTCCATGAACATACATGACTGCTATAAGCTAAAACAAATTAAGTTGTTAATGTTTGGCTGTAATGCTGGAGGTCACAGATACGATTTCTGTTTAAAGGCGATCGTTTTATTATTATTATTATATGTAAACATGTAAATCAGCCTCGTTGGTCTTCTCTAGTGGTCTCGGGTTTGATTCCCGGGTCGGGCTGCTGTTTGTTTTTTTTCTTATAAGAAATTCTTAATAGCAGCCTGGAGTATGGCAGATGGCGGTGTTTCCTGACCGTGCATCGGAGAGCACGTAAAGCCGTCGGTCCCGGTTGTCATGAACATCTATGGCAATCTTTATTGGGCAGGCAGTGGCCTTAAATATACTGATAACTAGTTCAATCTTCAAATTCAGTTCGCCCTTAGGGTTGCGGAGGTCAGATGCCAGTCGCTCTGCATAAAAACTGATATTTAGGTAAATCCGGTTGAACTAAAACTTAAACTAAAAATACTGAATTTAATGTTTTCACTTAATATATACTAATATTATAAAAATATAAAGTTTGATCCGATTTAAAAAAAACACTTTCAAAATAGAAAGCCAAATTATTGAATAGGCTACTTATTAATCCAATACAAACGCGGGTGGACCCGCGGGCAAATCCTTGTTTCTTTTATAAATCAAAAATAATTTGTAAATAAGTCAATCACGGACTGTACTATTTATCATTTATTATAATGTTATACTTAAATTCATTTTTCGAATATGCTCCTCAAATGGTTTCAAAGGTCATGTGTTTTGTTTTTGTCTCGTAAACCTTGGCAGCTACAAGTAAAAGTACATCAACAAGGAAAGTAGAAACTTTGAACTTTCACAGTTGGGGCTTGTTAGAGGTTTTTGTGAACGCATCCGATGGGAATAGTTTCGATCACAACGTGAAAACGACAACAACGTAGCGATTCCTGTACCAATGTAAGATTATTGTCAAAATGTTTCCAAAGATCGAATTCGTCATCCTTTCTTCATACTTCAATTGATGTGAAACCAACTTTGAACATAGGTATTAAAATATATATACACATTCCTTTTGGAGGTAACTGAACAAACTGTTAAGTTTATCAACACGTAATTTAACAATAATTTTAATTAAACAATAGATAACTAACTGCCTCTGTGACGCAGTGGTAGCGTATGCGACTGCTGTGCTTGAGGTCTCGGGCTCGATTCGGAGTTTGGGTGTTTTCTATGTATAATATGTATGCATTTACAAAAACAAAAGTATATATGTATTTATATCAGTTGTCTAGTACCCATAACACAAGCTCTGCTTAGCTTGGGACTAGATGGCGTTGTGTGTAAGATGTCCGAAATATTTATTATTTATTATTACAGATATACATACTATACCATCACCCATACCATACATTATATACATTGTCCTCTTCGGATTTCCAGCTCCTCGGGGACTGAGGAGCCAAGTATGTGGTGAATCCACTAAAAACCACCCTGGCGGCCGGTCTCAGGCGCCCTGCTCTGAGGAGGACCCGGCCCAAGTTATTTCTGATCCTTTTCAGGAACGACACCGCGTCTATTAGACTCTATCCAGGGGAAAGTCTGGCCTTCTCTTTGCCTATTGGCCCAACCGTTATATGTTGCGGCCCGACCGTAGTTTCGCGGCCAGGACGCCCCTCTATCGGTGACCGCATCATTGTCATGTATACATTGTCCTGGTACTCTCTCATAAAAGAATAACCTAAAATGTAAGTATTCGTGCACAAAGAAACACATACAGAGACAAAATAAAAACTCCATAAGAATAACAACAACAACATTTTCTTTATGTAAGGGCCTACCAAAGTGACTCTACTTTGCCTGATGGAAAGCAAGAGCAGAATATAAGACTAAATCATGGTGATCCATACTGCGACAGCCTATTAAGGTGCTTCAGCATCATAGGGCCTCCGAGCTCTGAACGACAGTACCAATGCTGTTGGTCTCCAGTGCGAGGGTAGTACCGCCTCGGTCGAGCCGGCCAGTTAGTGCTGAAATGAGCGTGGCTCTACTACCTTTACACTGGTGGCTGTACGTGACACGTGTCTTATTTAAACTAAAGTGAGCAATGCTCTGAGGTTTATTGAACTAGGTAGATATAAAATACACGTAGACATTAGTCTAATGTTATTTAAATAGACACTCAACTTTATTAGAGCCTAACTTGGAAAAGTCATATAAAAAGTAATAAAAGTAAAGAATAAAAAATGTTTTATTACACAATATTTCATTTTAAACCTATTTCGTTTTTTATGTGTTAAAGTGTAATTATGGTAATGGTTTTTACTTAAATAGAACAATACTTGTATAAACATTAGTTATGGAATGAAAATCTGGTTAACGTCATCCAAATATATCTTGGGCTTCTGGTGTCTACTGTCAATTATCATAATGAAACTATTATCATTAAATTTTCTACTATACTAAATTATATTAATTTTCCTGTTAGTATAACGTTTGTTTAACGTAACTGCGAAGCCAGAAGGAAGGGGTTTGATTTCCACCTAGAAAAAAATATCGTAGATTGAGCAAGATCTTTTTTTAGTATATACTTTTAAGCAGTTTACTAACAGCAAATTGTTTTGTCTAGTTTGCGAACAGACAACTGTATGTGAGATGGATATAGTTATAAAAACAGAAATAGTCACAGAACCTTCTAGCAGCAGTCATATAACCTTCTAGTCTTGCAGTGCTATTTAATAAAAAAAATATTTTTTACTTTGTAACTCTTTTGATAACATAAACAATTTTCAAGCAGGGCGTGAGAAACGTCTCTCTTTGTCTCCATAGTGTGGATCAACATACTGTATTGCCTATTCGCATTGAGGGTGGTGACCACCACTCTTAGATACTAATCATGCTTTCCATTAGGCAAAGTAGTGTCATTTTGGCGGATCTTATATTAAAAATAAATTAAAATTAAATGAAAACGTTTAGTATTTCTTGGCTAACTTAACTTGATAAAATACCTGACTGGTTATTTTCCTATCTGGAGAAATGGCAATGGCCCAGCTAAGTCGAGCAAGCTTAAAAAAATGGCACGGCCGTACCATCCTTCAGTTCAGGCTAATTTCGACCCCCAATAACTTAGTTGTGAATAATACTAGAAGTTTCAATGTTAATTCAGTGCATTTCATTAAATTTTAACCAATAGTTTAAGAATTACAACTTGTCAAAGTTTCTTGACTTTGTTAGTCACTGACATATTGACCGATCATCAAAACTGTAAGGCACTTTTAGCAGATATTTCATCATCATTAGAAGCTTCAAATTTCCAATATTAGTAGTATTTAACATATAAATCAAGGAAAAAAAAGAACAAACATTTTCGTCATCTAACACAACGCCATCTAGTCCCAAACTAAGCAGAGGTTGTATTATACATCCTAGACAACTGATTTAAATACATATATACTTTTTTTGTAAATATATACTTATTATACATAGAAAACACCCAAACTCCGAAATAAATACTTGCAGATCATACAAATATTTGGTCTGACCCGGGAATCGAAACCGAGACCTCAAGCACAGCAGTCGCATACGCTACAACTGCGCCACCGAGGCAGTCAAAAAAAGCTAAAATGTTTTGTGATTTCGGTTCAGTTTTCTGCGCCAACTGCATAAATAAGTTTGTAATCTATACTAATATAATATTTAAAGCTGAAGATATTGTTTGCTTGAACGCACTAATCTCAAGAACTGCTGGTCCGATTTGAGAAAATATTTCAGTATTGCATAGCCCATTTATAGATGAAAGCTATCATCTCGCTAACATTAATATGAGGGAAGCACCATTGAAGACTATAACAAAAACAAGGGAAATATTATTAAGCTACGGGCAATAGGAGACGAAAACGAGTCGGAGTTTGCATGGGTCACCTAGTCCCATATAAATGTATAGAATTACAAAGTTAAATTTCCAGTGAAGGTATCAGTGCACCTGTATACGATTAATATAATACTGCACCAATAGTTATAGAATGGTAAACTTGTAAAATGGTCAACGGAATGGAAAATTCAGAATGGGACATGTATTATGAAGTTGTACTAAAGTTCCGCAAAGTATTAAATAGACTGAATTGTCCGAAATTACCATGAAATAATAAAACATTAATTACACTAAGCTTGACGTTGTAATTTTCTGTTAGATACATTTACAGTATTTATAGTGAATGATAGGTAACAAATTTACATAAGGATTAACTACTGTCGTTAGACGAGTGAGCTCATAAGAAAATTTGCTTTAAGAAAATTATTTGTCGGTATTCAAGAAGTATAAGGTACTAGAAAGGAAAAAAGTCTTTATTGGACTTGGTATTAGATGTATCTTACAAGAATTGAGTGGCGAGACTTGTTTTTTTACAAGTTATGTTTTTGACAGCATATGCATTTCCTTTTAATTATGGTAAAAGTAAACATTTCATCAAACCTTTGAGCTACGTAATTGCATTGATATTTGATTTCACCTAATCGACGCTAGCGATACAACAAGCAATCACAACAAGGCCCGTAACTAAAATTAGGTTACGTAGCAAGTGCTACGAAACTGTAGTAAAAGCTACGAAAGCGTAGCAAGAACCCAATTAGATTCGGCGTCTATGAATTGCGGATCAACAGACAGTTAGCAATATAAGTCTGTGTAGCAGTCTTGTTTATTTGATCTTTTTTTAGAAGATAAAGGACTTTGTTTAATGTTATGTAAAGTGGGTTATTTTTAGTTGCATTTAAAAATACGAGTGTATGTATTGAATTTAAATGAGTTATCGTGGCAAATATTTTTAAAATCAGTTAATGATTTTTGATTGAATCTTTTATTACTTTTTGTGAAACTTTTTAATAAAATTAAACACTGATACATAGTTAGATTGCTATATTGTAATTTTTTATATTTCATTTGATAATAATAAATAAATAAATATTCCAGACATCTAACACAACGCCATCTAGTCCTAAGCTAAGCAGAGCTTGTGTTATGGGTACTAGACAACTGATATAAATACTTATATACTTTTTTTGTATTACATAGGAAACACCCAAACTCCGAAACGAATATTTGCAGATCATACAAACATTTGGTCCGACCCGGGAATCGAACCCGAGACCTCAAGATTAGCAGTCGCATACGCTACCACTACGCCACCGAGGCAGTCCTTTATACTGATCTATAACACATCATGTTAATCTAACAGCTAATGACTACATTTACCTAATTACCAATCAATCTTTATTGGGAAAGTAAAAGTCTCTACAGCCATATAGACATAGAAAAGAAATCCTATTTCGGGACTGAATATTTAAAGACTGATTTCTCAGTAATTGGGCTATTTCATCCTTGTCTTTGCGGCGAAGAGGAAAAACAGAAGAGAAAAGATTATCCATCTTTGATTGAACTTAGCACATAAAGAAATTTGGGAAAAAAAACCCAAAATAATATATTATGCAATGAATAATTAGTTACTTTTGCTTGATAGTTTTGGCAATTTGTTTTCTTATTCATTTTAGTTCAAAAACTCTAGCAATATTTTTCTGATATAAATACTAACCCTAAATATTACAAAAAAAAAAATTTTTGGATTAATGCTTATTTTAGTATTTAACAAACAGTATTAATCATCAATATATATATTTATTTTATTAACAAATACGTTAATCCTGACCCTTTAAATAAAAAGAGAGAGACTAGAGGAGAGGCTTTAACAGTTAAGACACTAACTGAAGCTCCACCATTAAAATTGAGATGCAAAAAGGCTTAAATATGATAAAAAATATAAAAATTCACAGATTTAAAAATTAAAACTTCAATGTTCATTTTTCTTTCTTTATTTATTCAAGCAAATATTTTATTTCGTTACTTAAGAAAGGATTGGGACACTCAAAGTATATCAACGAACTTAAGTTACAGGTATCCATGAACTGATTAACTATACGGTGTAACTTAACAATATCACTGCAAAAGAAAAGAAAGCTTGATACAAACCAAATATGAATCATGTGAGGCGCTTAAGGCCCAGTTGCACTCGGTCATTAGTAACAATCGTCGAGGGTAAGCAACTATGGCGCACCGCCTGGCGACCGCTGGTGGCATGTTACTATGAGCTTCTCCGTGACCGGTCACGTTAAGCAGTCGGTCCCGGTTGTTGTCATAGGATAACAGTCGTGAAGCTTAGTTAGAAACCTTTGGGCGACTTGAAAACATTCAATGGTAAGATCACGTAGCCACAACGATGTCTTGCCAGTCCTCAACCCGCACTCGGTCAGCATAGGAACGTATGGCCTTAACCCTTTCCTGAGAGGAGACCCGAGCTCAGCAGTACCAACCCGTCTTGTCAGCGTGATAAATTAAGTCAAAACCTCCTTTCTAAGGAGAAGCTTGTAGCCAGCTGAGGACTGTTAAAAGCTGTTAATGTAATGTGGTGTTATGAAGATAATTACCACCAGTCTCCTCATTTCCCACGCTATCAAAAGAAAGGTGAAATTGTTCCCGGTATAACAATTAAACGAAAATCTTCAGGTTCAGGAAATACTCACATCCCAGTTAGCTTCAATCAAATTTGGTTACAGCATAAATTTGTCATGCGATCCTGTGGCTACCGAGAGATTTACATACAAATGAATGGAGTTATACATCTTTGAATAATACCGTTATGAGTATATGATCTCTATGCAGTTAGCATAAACTAGAATCTCTCTTACTTTTAACTATTAAGAAATATAACAATGTCTATACGTTATTATATACACACGATATATAACGAATGCCCATTTGTTTGCTTTTCGTTATATATGATTATTTAAGGTTTAAATAGACAGAAATCTCATCTTTGGTACACTGTATTAAAGATTTTTAAGAGAGTGCATAAAATAACAAATATATAATGTACAAAATACGGTCTAAATGCCAAAAATAATCTATTTAGGCAACCTTAGGAGGGATCAAAATGTTACTGGCTGGTGGAGCCGCGTCACCGCTCGTTTAAGTAAGAGCGCGCGTGTACGGAGCAGACAGCGTGTGCGCCGGCAGAGCGTAGAAGTATATTCCTACTCTGAATCATGTGGCATACCGAATCAGACTTCTGTGGCACATACTTTTTATAGTGACCGTCTAGCGATGCTTATATACTGGCGGATCATTGGGGATAATGACCGCGAAGTCCCTGGTTCCTTGTGAATGGACAGTACGACCGCCAATTGTGTAGAAAAATTGTATTTATATTATAAACATTTTTACTATAAATATTATTTACAACTTACGACTTATTGAACCGCTGATATTTTATTTCCGTATCGAGAAAGTAATGACCCTGACGTGATTTGAAAAGCAACATTCTGATCTGGAGTCAAATTATATGAAATTAATGATTGATAAGCACAAATTTAAATAGTATCTAAAATATATGTAGGAGATAATAGTTTAACTATGAAAGTGGCAAATTCCATAATTTGTTTGTGACATGTTTTATATCAAACTTATTTGTAAGCATCACAAGTAGTAAAAAATAAAGAAGCAAGTCTCATCCCTATCAAATTACTTTTTAGCAATTTGATAACTTACTTACAAAGTCACTTTCAATTCGAGGACAAAAGCAACGAAGCTTAAAATAACATTACAGAAATATCTAACAATACCACAGACGACGCTACTTAACAAATAAAAGACAAAACCTGGCACAATTTTAGGTAAATTACCTGTACAAAAGAAATACTCCATCTGCGGTGGTATTTCAAATTATGTATAAAATACATGTAACATGAAATATCTACTCCGTTTTCTAAGCGACTCGTTAACTTGATACACGTGTGTCAATTGTTAATAATGTAGGTAGTAGAGCCACGCTGATTTCAGCGCGAACCAATGGTGCAGAAACATATCTAGGCCGCCATGGTGTGGGTCACCATACTGTATTGTTGCATTCGCAATGAGTATCCTCGCAATGAGTAATGAGTATCCTACATACATTACTTACATCTTTATTGATTAATGCCCGGTTCCTATATCTAACGAATCGTCATCGTGTAAAAATTTTCTACAACCGACTACGAGTCGTAAGTACAGTTCCTCAATTTATTTTTTATAGGAACGATTTTAGCTTACGCCCCGTATAGTATACTACTATTCGTACCTAGAACGGATCGTTTTTCAAATATAGGAACTGGACATAAGTGGACCCGAGGCTTAGTAGTTAATGTAGGTTAGGTATTGAAGCCCATCAATGGATAATTTTTTACACTTTGGAAAACCTCCGTGCCTCAGAGAGCACTTTATCCCGTCGGTCCGGGTTGCCTTGCAAATGTCTTTGGAAATAATGAGATTATTAACTGCCTCGGTGGCGTAGTGGTAGCGTATGCGACTGCTCTCGGACTCGGGTTCGATTTCCGAGACGGACCAAATGTTTGTATAATCTGCAAATATTTATTTTGTAGTTTGGGTTTTTTCTATGTATAATATGTATGTATTTACAAAAAAAAAGTATAAATGTATTTATATCAGTGGTCTTGTAACCATAACACAAGCTCAGCTTAGCTTGGAATTAGATGGCCTCGTGTGTTAGATGTCCGAAAATATTTATTTATAGATATTTCTTATCTCATGATTCTAATTTTGAAAATTAATTTAACTTAAAAGCTTTCAAACAACTACTTATGCCTTATTTGAACTCGTTACCAGTAAAGTATGTTATCGTGAATAACATACTAAAGTCATCGTCCGTCGGCATTAACCCGTCGTGTAAGCCCTGGTGGTTCAAGGTGGCTTCAAGACGATGTGAGATGAACAACTTTGCTAGCACGACACGAGATTAGCTGCATGCTAGGAGTATATTAGTTATTTTAAGTTAAAAGGGTTTTTTTAGTTTTCAAACGTTTTCGCCGCCCCATTGCATATTACTTGGTTTGTTTTAACTTTTGTATGTAAAATTCTTAAAGGTTAAATTTTTTAAACAGCGACGAGATGTTCCATATAATACTCGTATGAATAAACAAATCTATAAAACTGACAGTTTTTATCTTAAGTTAATACCTTTAGTATTTAAAATCAAATAAAAATCTGTACAAGCTTAGAACACCGCCCAGCTTTACAAATAAATAAAATTCGAATATCTGTTTGTAATATTAAAATAACCGCTTTTTACTAAATGCATATACGCGATACACATACCAAAATTACATTTTTCAATTTTTGTATGTCTGTCGGTTTGTATGTTTGTCTGTTTGTTTGTTCAGGTTAACCCCTGAAAGAGCTGGACTGATTTTAATGGGACTTTCACTGACTTAGATTATTTTTATAGACTAGCTTCGGCTAGTACGTAAATAAAACTATATAATTATTGTCTTGGATGATTATAAAATACCCAAAAGACACCAATATACTTAACCTTCAAATAAACACTACCTCAAACATAACAAATACTGAGGTATTCCATTACAATATCCAGTAAACAGGTGTCCTCGATCATCATTCTAAGTCACATAAAGAATGCAGACAACGTAAAAAAACAGTACAAACATAAGAGGTAGATAATGAATTACTCCCAAAGACATTTTCATTATAACACAGTGTCGTGTGATATGTTATGAGTGCGATAGTAAAGACTGGTGAACGACCGTTGTAAATGATGATATTATTCGTACATATTTAACCGACTGCGCTAGTAGGAGGGTTATGTGTTTCGGTGATTGCACGCTCTGTAGTCAAAACGGTTTGATTGACATTAGTTTAGAAGGCGTTGCTATACATCTATACTCTATATAAGTAAATAAAATTGGAGTGTCTGTTTGTAATATTAATATACGAAAAAAAAGTTTTTTTTGTTTGTCTGTCCTTCTGTCTGTCTGTTTTTTTCTGGATACTCTCTGAAACGGCTAGACTGATTGTGACGGGACTTTCGCTGGCAAATAGCTGATAATATAAGGAGTAACTTAGGCTACTTTTTTTAGACTAGCTTTGCCCCACTGCGTTACCTGGGGTTACTGTTGTACAGTAACCCCAGGTAACGCAGTGGCAGTACGCGAGCTTGTACAGTTTAAGTACCTGTTATTTAACTACTCTTATTTGTTATAAAAACAATGTTTGTCAGTAAAGTCGTTTTACAGACAATAATAGAGTTGATGAATGTATAGTAAATAAATACCGACATCTATTTCATTAAAACGAATATAACAAAACATTTCAGAAAATATATTTTTAAAGCTTTTCATGGCTACTACCAAATTTAATGAAAAAAAAAAGTAAAAAAATGTTTAATTGATTCTAAAAATTACAAGACAATATTTTAATAGTAGGACATCGTTTACATAACTACATTAATGTAGGTACTACAGCTGATTCCCAAACTAGGCTCTAGCCTGTATCTTGGGAAACAGTGTTGAGTTGCGCTGAGGATGGCAAAATAGATGGTTTACAATTTTGCTGTTACTACTTATACACACTTTTTCCATGAAGATTAAATATGTTCATGCACTTGTGATTGACAGTGTTATTGTGAGAGTATGAATGATAATCTGGTATGTATGTGATTGTGAGTGTGTGTGTATGGGGGCGAGAG
The DNA here is from genome assembly GCA_916048165.1 of Spilarctia lutea. Lineage (NCBI taxonomy): Eukaryota > Metazoa > Arthropoda > Insecta > Lepidoptera > Erebidae > Spilarctia > Spilarctia lutea. The sequence goes on along the minus strand of OU696480.1, from coordinate 18,000,005 downwards.
GTTCGAGTTTATGTGGGTGTGGTTTAGAGTGTGGTGTATGAAGGCGTGTGTGTGAATGTGTCTGTTTGTGTGTATTGATATCAAAATGCGATGAATTTATAACAGGTAGGTGAGGAAATCTTCCGTCCGTAGTTTAAACATTGAGATATATTGCTCAAATGAGTAGTCTAAAACAATGACGTCACAACTTTGTGTTTCAAAGTGTGTGTACAAAGATATCGTTTTGACAGATGACAAAAAGTAACTAATTTGACTTAGGTGTCACCTACCCTATTTTACGTGTTAACGTCATAAGAAAATATTGATAAATAATATGCATCACAAGCTGAACGCTTAGGCCGATCGTGCCTCTCTTATCGCTTGTTTCGCACTCACGCTTGCACGCTCGGCTCAGGTGGAAGGTGACAATGAGTCATGCTTTTTCGTGCGTGCAGCCGACGTTCATTGATTTATAAAACGTTATTACGTCAAAAAAACAATGCTCAGCTTGTGCAGTAAATTGTACACACATACCCTCATATCTGTGTTTCCAACAGAAGTAGACAATGGTATATTTCGCGACATATAGTCAATTTTGCTTCAGTCCAGCTCGATCAGTGGTGGAAATACAGTGTTTAGCATTTCTATTGTTACTTTTTAACGAGTGAGTGACGTTGGTGGAGTTCCTTAGATTTCATTTGAATGAAATGGCGGTACATACTATTATATTGCTTGCCTTATAATAATCAAGGTCTGGAAAGAAATGTTAATCAAAACAAATTTAATAAGTTGTCACAGAAAATCCCACTATACTCTTAAGATTTTACAGTTTTCCGAATCTATAAGTGTTTTTTTTCGATGTAGTTTTTAAAAGTTTATCTATTAAAATTCACGGCATGGTACAAAAGTAGATTGGTAGATTGTTCGGAAATATGTATGCCGCCATTTTGTTACGGCGGCCAGTTTGGATTAATTATAATACCGATGATTATAATTGTCATCAAAACTAAGGTATATTTAAAATCTCAGCTCAATCGGAAATCGGGAAGTGCATCAAATTTAACTTAACTAAGATTTGATAACAGACAAATATTAGGCCTGGAGAAACTAAATAAAAGTTTGTAAAAAGCAACATTCATTTTAGATGTCGGAGTACTACAGTAAACTTACATTTACGCATCATTCTCGTTTAAGATAGACCGAGATGATAGAACGCCTTTTCCCTGAGATATATCTTACGCCTTTTATACATTCGTCAAGCCTTTCGTTCAGGCTCGCTTCTTCAGTATACCGTCAATTTAATCAATGTTTGTATTTTGACTCACAGGGCCTTATAAATAATTTTAGATACTTTTGATACTAGAAAAATCGCTAACGTAGTGTGGGAGCCTGCGGAGTGACTATTTTCTACAGATAGGTAGCAGAAGCTTGATGAGAAACTCAGAATCGGTCAGAGTGGCATGCTTTGAAGAGATTTATGTCCAGCAGTGTACTGCAATAGACTGATGATGTAGTGCAACAGTACGAGGAATCATGTATGACGGATATCATGATTTTAACCAAAATACACTTATTGCCTGTTTTCTCTGCATCACTCAATTTTTGACTGCTGGAGAATGCCGTACGAATAGAGTCCGTAAACCAACTAAAATTGCATGGTGTGTGAAATAAATGCACAATGGTAATTTTTTGATCTCAGGCTTAAAAGTTAGTATAGTCCTGAGTTCAGACATCGATAATATAATTTGCTATTTTATTAAAACTTCTTTACAAACGTAACTAACATAAATTTATTGTAATTTTAAAGAATAATAATAATCTCTCAAACACCCTCAGCTTCAATATAATAAAAAAGCAAACCAAACAAAACAGCGCATGATGAACTTATAGGAGTTTTCAAATTTATTTATTTACGATTTTTTACTTCAAGCTTTGCAGTATAAACTGGCATCAATTTACTTCCCTTTACTTGACAACAAGAGGAAGATTCAATCACAATTACACCATGTATTATGGCGTTTTAAACATAGAATATTCATGCCAGCCATAAAATATTAAGCTCCAACATAATATGTAAGTTAACACGTTCAAACGCTCCTGAAAACGGATGGCTGGAATAATTTAATAATTCAGAATATACAGCCAGGAAAACCTTATAACAAAAATATAATATACTCTATCCTGGATAAAATAATGCTTATTATTGTTTGAACACACAGTAATGCCACCGATTCGTTTTCTATACATGTATTATTGGGTATAGGTATTGTTATTCTATAGCGAACAGATGTGGCTTTTGGCGTTTTTAATACATTATGTATGAGGTTACTGATTAATGTTTAAGGTGATAATTTTGGAAGCCGAGTTAATTTGTGACCACATGACAAGCATTAGATTTTAAGCTCCAGTGTTTTTGTTGAAATTTGTAGTGAATAAATAATTATTCTACTACTGTTACTCGTTAATATAACTTCGTTTAGTCAAGTGGGGTCCAATACCTCTGTATGATGTTCTTGTTGAATTTAAGAGAAAAAGTTAATGTAGATGGAAATTTTTGATGTGAAAGTTCTTTAGAATTGTTGTGATTTCAAACTGGATGCAACGGAAAAAACGACAGGTAAGAGACACTAATACAAAAAGTCGCCTGTAATTAGTGTGCCAGAGCGAGAGAGCAAATGTCGGCCTCATTCTTTTGTCGATTTACTGAAGTTTTACTTCTATCTTGTGTGAATCGCAAACACACACCTTTTTTTTGTCTGTACAGAATTCTTTCCGGATAGTCTATTGGTGGTTATATCCACTCAAATCGACCAAACAACGACGTCTTGGATACTAGTAATGTACCAGAACTTTTGTAATACAATTACCCAAAAAAGTATTGTTTTAGCATAGCGCCTTAACATTGTTGTACTATATGTCATATACGGACGTCTGATGCCTAATTAGACAAAGCTTTTTTACGATGATGAAACTGCTAATTAACATACTAAAATATTTTTAAATATGTACATTTACTTTAGTTCATCGTCTACAATGCAATGGTAAATTTGGCGCAAATCCTTTCAAATGACACGTGTGTGTGACACAATAAATATATAAATAATATGTATATGAATTTGACTTCTAGAAAATGCCTCACACATTACCCAAGGATGTACATAAGTGCATAAATTTTTAAATAAACAATATTATCGTTCCATCCGAAGTACGAATAGCATATTCCATATAAAATGGGGTTATAAGTGGCTGCTTATAGCAACAATATATATTAAATATTACCACAAGTAATATATATACTAGTAATTAATTATGCTTACCATCCACACTTTAGCGTCAACGGTTTCGGTATAAACGTACAGAATTCATAGCGACATAAATTAGTGCGTACGAGGCTCTTGAGTGATGAATGATTAGTTAATAGACGAACCTGATTATTCTCATGCCATGACTTGTATTCGAAGTGTGTATGTCGAATACGAAATAGATACTCGATTGTAATATCGAGATAATGATATATTTAGATATGTAAGTTAATTGTAGCACAGTAAAAGGCTATATATTTGTCTAATTAATTTCAGACAGTTTGATATTCAAAATGATAATGTTTGTTGTTGATGGTAGTAATTATTATAATAATATATTGTTACATATTAAAAATTGTAAGAATTTGATGTCTGTACTTTAAAGAGTAGGTACCTGTACGAACGATCTTTGCTCGATTTTTTTGGTAAATTTTCTAAAATTGAATCCTGGTTAGATCGATGTAATTTCCCAAAATCCCCTGCATACAAAATTTTAATGAACATCTTTGGAGCCGTTTCCGAGATTTAGATTAGATACATATTTACAAGAATTTATCGTTTCGTATTTTGTACAGTAGATGAATTATGAAACTGGTGAATTAAAAAAAAAAACAAAACACAATACAACGGTTTTTAAAACTTTTGTGTTTGTCTGTGAATTTATGGGCTCGAATCTCGTAAGAAGTCGAACCGATTTGGATGCTGTTTTCTTTTATGTATTTTGATAACTTTCATTTAACATTTTCTGTTTGTTTTATTTTTAAAGGTTGACTAATAAAAATGTTATACCAGTTAAAGAACCACCGCTATAACCGACAAATACTTACTTACTACTTTACTGCATAGTAAAACAGCTGTTAAGTAATCAAAGTTTCTAACTTGTAAGTCTTAACCGTGATGCGTCAGTAGTACCCATTCTAAATAAGATAGAGTGGCTCACTATTAAATTAGTAAAGTTACTAGACCTATTGAGCTATAGAAAATTAGCCTCGGCTTATAAAACATGCGTTGCTTCATAAACCAAAACTGATTATGAGTAATATATTGTACACAGATAAATAGTCTCAAACATATTAGACTTGTGGCGACCTCCACATACAACATAACAAACTACAGTGCCATCTACCGAAGCTACACTGAACTACGGAGTAACCTATAATACGAAGAAAGCACCAATCCTGAACCGCGCAATTAAAGTTCTCGCGCCGATTATCATATATACAACATCCCAACATCAACTGTTGGGCAGTAGCCCGCCAGGCATGATCACCTCGCCTGGTCGGAGGATCCTCCCTTTGTGTTGGGTGGGACATGATACTCGTTCCCCCACAGACTACCTTTTAGATTCAATCGAATACTTTTGGACTTAATGGTATTAGTACCCCGCTCTAGAATAAAATTTATCTCTATCTGAAATTTCATCCTATTCCGTTCAGCCATTCTGGCTTCATTGGGTAATAACATAGTCATTCATTGAAGCAAATTTTCACATTCGGTTATTTTTATAGTCAGGAACAAAGTCAACACAGATAAGGTCAAGACTATCATATGATTCATAACAAAAATCATTATACAGAATAATCAAGTAAAGGCAAGAATTGATTCTCGCCTCGCTTATCAATTGTATTCGAGGTCTGAAATAAAAAAAAAAGAATGGCCATTGTTCGCGTTAACTCAATTTATGAAAAGAAACGATATGAATAATTTATACTTATCGATATTACTCGGGACTGGGTTTCACATTTTTACGCATATTAAATGTATGTATTTCATCTTCCTAGCCTTTATTATTCCCAATATTATTTGGGGTCGGCTACCAGTTCAACCGGTTTTGCCTGAATATCAGTTTTTTCCACAGAGCGACTGGCATCTGACCTCCGCAACCCTGAGGGCGAACTGAATTCGAAGGTTGAACTAGTTGTCAGTATATTTGAGGGCACTGACTTCCCAATAACGATTGCCATAGATGTTCATGACAACCGGGACCGACGGCTTAACGTGCTCTCCGAAGCACGGGCAGGAAACACCGCCATCTTCCATACTCCAGGCTGCTATTAGGAATTTCTTGTAGGAAAAACCCAACAGCAGTCCGACCCAGGAATTGAACCCGAGACCTCTTGATTTGCAGTCGTTTACGCTAACCACTAGACCAACGAGGCAGTTTACGCTACATTAAATGTATGTATTTCTTTGAGTTAAAATATATTATTTATTTGACCGTTAGATAGACGTATTCACTTTTACATAACAGCATACCCTTCTCATTGTATTCAATAAACACGGTTCTTGTATAACTTATCTCTTAGTTCATACAATGTCTGACCTACAATAGGCTAGATCTACCAAACATTTCATGGCCCAATGACTTGCTTCAGCTTATAGAATATAGAAAGTGTCAAGACTTTGTTCGGTATTACACGAATAACTTTAACTGTTAGGTCATGTTTGCTTAGACTTCTTGAACGGGTTACACGAGAGATATAACCTGATCGAAACGTCGAGAAATAGAACCTTACAAATAATTTTATCGCGAGAAAGTCCTACTGTATAATAAAAACTACGTTTTTTTATAGGGGGTAAACGAGTAGACATATCGCCTGATGGTAAGCCATTACCGCCGCCCATGACACAGCAACACCAGAGGCATTACAAGTGCGTTACCGGCCGTGTATGTATTAAAGTCGCAAAAGTCTGAAAACATTTAAACACCTAGAAATTACGATTGCATGCGATTCAAACAACTGAGGTCATCACGAATCAAAATAACATTCCCTTTCACGCACAATTGTATTTACTCCAAAAATTCCACCCTGCGATACACACCAATTTCAAGTCCATTAACAATGCAAACACCTAAGTATTTCCTGCTAATTTATTCAATAACACTTAATTGAACATAAAATAAAGCATTTTAACCTCACATTTACCTTATAATAAATTCATTGGTGGCCAAATGGCTGCGTTCCCATCTAACTTGTTTTGCGATTATTAGTGACAATTTTTTTTTATAATGTTCATTGTAAAGAAAATTAAGTAAAACATGGTATATTTTCAAACGAGCAGACGTATCGCCTGATGATAAGCGATTACCGCCGCCCATGGACACCCGCAACACCAGAGGTCTGGGGAGGAGGATGGGTCTCTGGTATCCTCACTCACTTGATGAAACACAGCACAAGCGCTATTTCACACCGCTTTTCTGTGAGGCCGTGGTAATACTCCGGTCGAGCCGGCCCATTTATGCCGAAGCGTGGCTCTCCAAAAATACATGAAGATAGAACATAATATCGTGATTACGTAGGTCTTATCTTAACATTAAAACAGCAAAGGTTGTCTGGAAGAGATCGCCGTGAGCGACAAGACCGCCTATTGTGATACCTGATGTTGGTGTCCGTACATATATCTCTGTACAAATGTTTACTGTAGTGGTGTGCAATAAAGAATATAAATAAATAAATAAAACTTATTTGACGACTGAATGTTACATGTAGGGGTTTGACTTATTTGAGAAATAGGTCCTGATGAATAAAAGAGACTCTATAGTAGTCTTTAATAGTCGCCGAGGGCGCTGGGTTACTCACTGACATCACTCAGGTGTTTGTCGTTTGCTCAAACTGAGCTGTGGCCCGCGAGACGCCTTTTGTATTGTAGAACATTCGAGAGAGTTCAACGGCCTTTCGCAATTACCAGTTGCGTAAAGATACCAAACGCGCTACAATCAGTTTATATCATATTCAACGCTATGTATAGTCACGTAAGGTTCATTGTTCTATGCATCAAAAAATTAACTAGAACTTTCATGACGTTTAGCCTTTGTCGAGTTTTTTTTCTGGATCGTTCTATCTTCGTAACAATAATATAGGATGTTAGTGTGTAAACGAATAAAAAATACAAAGTGTTAATACCTCACGATGTTGTGTTTGTAAAGTTCCCCTCGACACACGATGTATATTCCTAATGTGGGAGATGTCTTTTAACAAAAAAAATGCTGTTGATTTGCTGTTGGTATAGACGGAGAACATAAGATTTCGATACAGTCATATTATCATCATGAACAGTCTTTTATCGTGAAGTATATAATAACAAATTTATTAGTTTACTAAGAGTCATTATCATCAACAGTTTTCAATAGTCCACTGCTGGACATAAGCCTCTACTCCTTTAGTTTACTAAAACTATAAGAATTGAAAAAAAAAAATTTTGATCAACATCATAACAATTTGTATTTAGAAACATTGACTTTTGCCTTAGTTTCATATCCTAATCAACGACACGAATAACAAACAAATTACCCTGCGGATATACTGAACCATTATGATTGATGGACTCGCGATAAAGAATAATGATTTGATACCCATTGGCATCCTGTCGATGACGGTTACACATTTTACGAATTGACTATTGACTTGTTTTTACCTGATTTGATGTTTAAGTTTTATTACTATAGTTTCATCTAAGCCCATTGTGTAGTCCTTATAAACTTTCGCATTACTAATACTCGTATTTAGTAAGATATGTAACATAGTAAAAGAGTTTTGTCTAGTGGTTTTTATGACCAATTGTCTACTAGTCTTGTCAGGTAGCCTTGTCTATACAATTATTGTTAGAAAGATATGTATGATATCAAAATAGTGTAGAAACCTCTGTAGATATTTATTCTCATGTCAATGTCAAGTATCATAAAAAACAAATAATAAATATTTTAGTCGTTATCCATCTATCAACGTGTTTTAATGGAGATCGTTTTTTGTTTTTTCGGAAGACGGTCCCCATTTCATGTCATCCACATTTTATATATTTTTTATCATTAATTTCATCACGACGACGACTTGAAGACTTGAAGACTTGAAGACTTGATATTTGAAGACTATAAATACTTGTCATTGGCAGAAATAGCTGATCCGAGTGATCCGGCTAGTTGCCATTCATCATCAAAAAAAAAAAAAAACGTGTTTTAATAAAAGGTTATGGGCCCAGCACCCATATAATTAGTTTTTGTGGTATTTTTCGTGTTGTGAAAGCTTAAAATGAGTTCCAGTTATCTCGCTAACGTACCAAAGTTGAAAGGACGTGAAAACTTTGACGATTGGGCGTTCGCAGTTGAGAACTTGCTGATTTTGGAGGGAGCGGAAAGCTACCTAAAGCAAGAAGGAACGGGTGATGCAGCAGCGGCCGATGCAAGGGCGCGAGCAAAAATGATTTTAACGATAGATTCATCACTATTTGTGCATGTTAAGGAGACAACGACCGCGAAAGGATTATGGACAAAACTACGCTCTTTGTTCGACGATTCAGGATTTTCCCGGAGAATTACGTTGCTTCGTCATTTGATTTCTATAAGGTTAGAAAACTGTGAGAATATGACGAATTACGTGACACAGATAGTTGAAACGTCTCAACGTTTGAGCGGAACAGGCTTCGCTATAAATGATGAATGGGTTGGCTCATTACTACTCGCCGGATTACCAGAGCGATTCATGCCTATGATAATGGCTATAGAACATTCCGGAATTCAAATAACCACAGATTTAATCAAGTCGAAATTACTTGATATGGAAGTGGCAGATTCAAGTGAAATGGAACGTAACTCAGCACTAGCGTCAAAATGGCATAAATCGAGCAAAGGGGGCAGTCAAAATCAAATGTAAACAACATGAAAACAATAACTTGTTATCGCTGTAAGGAAGTTGGTCATTATCGGAACTAGTGTCCACTTTGAAGGAGAAAACAGAAACTAGGAAACAAAGTTACGCTTTTAATGTTGTTTTTCTCAGTGGCGGATTCAGTAAAAATGACTTTTATATCGACTCGGGTGCAAGCATGCATATGACGCCGAACGAATGTTGGTTGAAAATCCATTATACTCATCAAGATTACCAGAAATAATTGTTGCCAACAGGACAAAAGTTCCCGTTTTATGTTCAGGTGACATAGAAATAACGACAAGCTACAATTACGATATTACTGTGCAGAATGCGTTATGTGTACCAAGTCTCACTACTAACTTATTGTCGGTGAGCGAGTTAATCAAAAATGGGAACAGTGTCGTATTTAAACCCAATAAGTGTTTCATAAAAAACAAGTTGGGCGATGTAGTTGCAGAAGCAGATCTGGTTGATGGAGTATATAAGCTGAAAGTACAAATACAGAATTGTTTATTGACAACAGTCAGTGGAGATACATGGCACAGACGGCTTGGCCATATAAATAGCGCGGATATGAACAAGATGAAGACATGTGGTTTAGTGGAAGGACTGGAGTATCTTGATATGTTTGTAACAAGCAAATCCAGCTGTCGAACATGCTGCGAAGGTAAACAATCAAGATTACCATTTAGTTCTGGAACACGTGCCATAGCTACTCTTCAGATCATTCATTCAGATGTCTGTGGGCCCATGGAGACAATGTCAATAGGCGGTGCACGTTATTTTTTAATATTTGTAGATGACTACACAAGAATGACTTTTATTTATTTCTTGAAGGCTAAAAGTGAAGTGTTAAGTCATTTCAAAGAGTTCAAATGTATGGTTGAAAATCTTCAAAACAAGAAAATAAAAATCCTGCGCACAGATAATGGCTGTGAGTACTGCATTAAGGATTTTGAAGATTTCTTGAAGAATGAGGGAATTGTTCATCAAAAAACCAACCCTTACACACCGGAACAGAACGGACTGAGTGAACGAACAAATAGAACCATAGTGGAGAGAGCGAGGTTCTTACTTTTCGAAGCAGGTCTAGAGAAAAAATTTTGGGCAGAAGCTGCTAACACAGCTGTCTATTTAAATAACAGATCAGTAGCTTCAGGTGTCGAAAAGACTCCATATGAGGCTTGGACCAAGAGGAAACCAGATTTACAGCATATACGTATATTTGAGAGTCCCGTAATGGTACATGTGCCAAAGGAGAAAAGAACCAAGTGGGATAAAAAATCAAAAATGCACATACTAGTTGGTTTCAGTGAAAACATCAAGGGTTACAGAATTTATGACCCTGTTAAAAGAAATGTAACTACTACTAGTAGAGATGTTGTGATCATGGAGAAACCAAGGAAAGAAGAAACTGTAACTGTTCCAGTTGAGACCACAGATTCAGTGGGGGAATTCTTTCAGGAATCTGCGGTGAAAGCAGAACTCGCTGATGATCAGTCGAGTGTCAGTGAGTGTGAATACTTGGAAAGTCTAGATGATTTGCTCCACGAAGATATGGAACTTAATATAGACAATGAGAGTGACAGGAAAGAGCAAGAAGAAGAAACAAATGTACCTCTGACATGCCATGAAGAACCTAAGAAAAGACAAAGGAAAAAACCAGAAAGATTTGGATATGCAAATATGAGTACTGTACCTATGGGAGACAATGAACTGACTTATGCAGAGGCTATCAGCGGACCCGAGAGGCAGCAGTGGTTGCGGGCGATGGCGGAGGAGCTGCAATCATTCAATGACAATCAGAGTGCATTGAAGACGGCAAGTAACCATTATTCTCACAAGCGGTCCAAACATATTGATGTTCGAAACAATTTCATCAAAGATGTAATTACCAGTAATAAGGTTGAGGCAAAATACTTGTCAACTTCTAGTATGCCTGCGCATTTATTGACCAAGGGATTGTCAGGAGTAAAGCATTATGAGTTTATGCAAACAGTTGGTATTGCTAAAAAATAGGCTTGTTATTTTTCGTGTTTGTGTTAACTGTGCGATACTTATATGTATGACAGTATATAATATTCTCAGGTTTATACATGTGTTTGTAGTGTAAAAGAAATGTATTTTATTTGTTATTTTGATATAGTGGGGGTGTTATAAAGATATGTATGATATCAAAATAGTGTAGAAACCTCTGTAGATATTTATTCTCATGTCAATGTCAAGTATCATAAAAAACAAATAATAAATATTTTAGTCGTTATCCATCTATCAACGTGTTTTAATAAAAATTATGTTAACTGGAATTGACGCGCTCACAATATGTATTAAGTAAACTAAATATATATTAAGTTGCAGGACTCGTGGTGTATCATCTATAGGTACTCAAATTTTAAAACAAAAGGTATGTCTACATGAATGCACTATTCTCAGGAACTACTGGTTCGAACGAAATAGTTAGGTTTTTATCATTTTTATTTATTAACGAAGCCTATGCGCTGTATAAAGCAACATTACTTCTTTTGAGAAAGTGTTTGTTTTTTCTTTATTTATTCAATGAGAGCTCAGTCACGAAAATTAAAAAATTGGTGTAACCTAATTCATAATACTCGTATATTATTAGATATTATTAATTTCATTACTTACGAGTACATAGTATTTTCGTTTTATTTTCGTTTTTGTCATTACTAAATACGAGTACTTACCCAGTTATTAAAATAAAATACTAAAGAGCCTAATTGAAAAAATGCAAAATAAAATATCAAAAACAAATACTATGTCAGAAACGTAAGTTCAATTTGATAACCGAATCACATTTTGTAGTTTGGAATACGCAAACAGAGCGGTATTAATGCGTATCGTATTGTTTCATTTCTAACAAATTTGATTTTAGTTTACCGATTGCAAGCGAAATATGCTTACATTGTTCGTTTGAGAGCTACTCTATGGTATATAGGGGTCGGCTTCATCGAAGTGATACGATTGCCTCATATAAAGCAATATTTTTTCTGCACAGATGACAGGTTCAAAAACGTTATTTATAATAATAAATAAATATTTCGGACATCTAACACACAACGCCATCTAGTCCCAAGCTAAGCAGAGCTTATGTTATGGGTACTAAACAACTGATATGAATACATATATACATTTTTTTGTAAATATATACATATTATACATAGAAAAAAACCAAACTCCGAAACAAATATTTGTAGATTACACTAACCCTTGGTCCGACCTAGGATTTGAACCCGAGACCTCAAGCACAGCAGTCGCATTGACTACCACTGCGCCACCGAGGCAGTCAAAGTTAATTTAAAGTTCAAGTTATTTTTTTATTAACTTTATGAATAATTAGTATTAAGCCGCTTCACATCTACAAATTCCTTTAGATTTTCTGCAATATGGCCGTGTAGCGAAGAAATTGTAACTTTCAAATAACAATACTTCATCGGCAATTGTACGTTGTGACAAATGTTTTTTATTACAAAACTTTATTCTCTCTTACAATAGATTTATCGATTAAATGGCTGTTGTAACCATAATTCGTTTCACATTTCCACTACACAATATTGAAAGTTTGGATCCAAAATTTATTATTTGGCAGCGTATTTTATTGTCTGTATGATGCATGACTAGTAATATCACAACTTGGAACAGGTTGATATCAAAATCGTATTGAGCTAGAGCTCTTGGATACCGTTTAAACTAATGTTAGTTTTAGTATATAAAAAATGTTTCATATGTATTTTGTATTTGTACTATCATGTATATACTCGTACTATGTGGTTTTAAAAAATAAAAATTTCTAATTAACTTGATTAGTAAATACTGACTAATCTCTGCGTTATCTGGATTAAAAATGGTAAATTTTAATTTCTTGGCATAGCTTACGATGGTCATTGCCAGTCGCTCTGTGTAAAAACTGATATTCAGATAAAGCCGGTTGAACTGGTAGCCGACCCCAAATATTGGGAATAATAAAGGCTAGGAAGATGATGATGAGCTTACGATGGTCATTTCTCTATTTGTATTTTATCAGTAATATAATACTAAATTATAATCAAATTTTATAATATTACACGACAATTATCATTATCTATAAATTAAACAAGACTAAGGAGCCACTTAAAAAATCCAATTTTCCAACTCAATTCGTGACTATTGCTGGCGTTTCCGCAATCGCGGACGGTACCAAATTATGCTATGGTTCAATTCATAAGTTAAAGCGATTATACAGTTTTTTTTTATATATCTTAGGAGCAAGCGAGCAGGATAAATTGTAAGTAAAAGTTAAATTTAAGTGACCTTTATACCTTGTTTAAGCACGCTGATATATAAGTAATAATGAAAATTAGTTATGGAAACCAGCAGCAAAACCTTTTTAGGACTACAGACTACTACTTGCTTTTTTGCGGTACGCCTGGTTTTTGTCGGAAGTGCCTTAGGGGCTGTAACGGGTTTCACTACTTCTTCCCAAGTAACACCAAGCACCTGTAGAGTCGTGATCCGATGTCGCTTATCACCGGGCGCCATAACATAAATATTGCCCTCCCGAATTCAGCACTTACTTATCCCGATTTTTTTGCGTGGAGACATAAACACAATATGCTGTGTTTTGGTCAGAAATTCAAAAATGGTAAAGCCAAAGTTCTTCAGTTATTGTCATTAGCTTAAAAATTGAAATATTTGGAATACACGAGTAATAATCTTGCCATTACATAAAAATGTCATCACGTTTCATAATTTATATAAAAATATTTAGTTTTAAGTTTACTCTTTCAGTTATCGTAATTTGAAACAACCGAAGACAACTTGACCAAATCTATTGAAAAATATGAAGCCAGAGCAGCTCAGAAAGTCTTCTCTAGATAGTCAGATATTGATAAGTATTTAATAAAATCAACAGTGCATAAAAGCTAGACAAGAAGAATAATATTTATTTAGTAATATTGCTGAAATTAGCACCTACACGTAAGTAGTTTGATGGCATAAACCTTATGAAAAGTTACTACCGCTATCTATGCTCACTTGCAACTCCGGTGTCACAAGCGTATTACCGGCCTTAAAAGAAGACCTTCTTTCTTATAGGTTTGAAGGCAGTATTAGTTCAAAACAAACGAAAAATAAAATTAATTTTTGCTAGGCGTGTTTAATCCACTGTTTTTATTACTTGTACCACAACCAATTTGTGACATACTGCGGCGGAGCACTGAAGCTGGCGGCCTTTGTCCGGTACTAGCCAGTAATAGTTCGTAATAGCCGGTTATAATTACTCCATAGCCAATGCACAGCTTTTGATCGAGACGCGTGAAATGCTTTAGTAGTAGTTAGTTTTATACGTGTATGGAATGCTAGCCTACCATATGTCAGTAGCAGACTGGTAATTAATAGCTTTCAGATCTCAAATTTGACCAGTGGCGTTTTATATATGACCTGACCCGTACTCACTTCGTTGAGCGATAAACATGAGAGCTACAACGAAAGTCTTAACATGTAATACAAGTAAGTATCAAGTAACACATAACTTACGATACTCAGAAATATGTGGCTTTAGATCCAGAGAGTTATAACCACCTTTTTTTTCCTCGTGCGAAAATCCCCTCGAATACCACCTCCTGGTGGCTTGTCCGTCTCGAACTGACTAAAACCGCACGCCGTCTCGGGTACTTGATGCCGGGGAACCAGGTGCACCCTAGAAAGGAAAACCCTGGAACCCCGATGTACTCGGGTCACCTACGCTCCATCCGAGCCTGCTTCTGCCAGGGTGACGAATGGCCTCATCTGTCATCCCCAGGCTTGCGCTTATGGAGGACGGAGATCATTCTGAGATCTCCGGCGCCCGAGTCACCTGCGGGACCTGGCCCGTTCCTTGGCCTGGCGGACCGGTAGAGTTCTAAACCTCTCCCGGTCCCGCTCCACCGTCTCCTTGGCAAGTGTTACTGGCTCGCAGAAAGAAACGGCGGAGTTTCACGCGCTCTCGCTCCTCAACATGGCCACAATCATGTTACCGAGCGAGAGAACCCCCACCCCGGTGGCCGCCATGAGATCACACCTCGGCTCTCCCCACGCCGGACATTCTGCCAGCGTGTGGAGGGCCGTGTCCACGGTCTGGCCATCGCAGCTGTGGCACTCAGGCGTTGGCTCCTTGCGGATCAGGCACAGGTGCTCTCCGAAGCATCCTTTCCCAGTGACCACCTGCGTCAACCGGTATGAAAGGGTCCCGTGACGCCTCTCGAACCAATCCTCCATAACGGGTCTTACCGCTTTGCGTGTCCAGAGAGGTATAACCCCTTCACAACTTTTACTTGTTTATAATATTAGTATGAATGTATCACATTAGCGACATCGTTTCAATGAATACAGATATTGAATATGAAGATGTTACTAAAGATTTGCTAATTGTCGGGTGAGAAAACAAAATACCAAAAGACAGAAGAAAAAATAACAAATAAACACAAAATTGGTTGAAACTCCTGGGTTAAGATGTCCATAGACGGTGGAACTCCTTTTCTTTTTAAAAACCCACTTACAATTTTGCAAGATAAACCATAAAAGCAATACCATTTTTAAGTACAATATTTTAAATTGTTTTACGTAAAAAATCTAACAAATCCCTGTACACCGTTGGCTCAACGATAATAAACAAGTTTCGGTGCTCATTAACATTAAATCCTTTTGTCCCACATCCTTTTGTACCTTTTATTTCATTATGCTTCTAATCTACTTGATACGAATAATATTGTCTCGTCCTTTGCCAAACATGAAAAGGCGACAGATAAAACGTTGGGTACCATATCATGTCTTTTTATTGTTACTTTTTTAATTCCTTAAGTATTTTCTCGTAAATAGAAGTCTCGTTTTCTTAATTTTCAATGGTTAATGTCTCTAGAGTAATAATAAAAAAATATAAATTCCTTTTAACCTGACCTAGGTAAAGCTAATGGTAATAATTTTGGCCTTTTGGTAACAATGTTGCACCGTATCATCTAAAATAATTAACCGATTTTGATGAATGAGGTATAAATTAATCGTAATAATAGCATGGGCGTCATCATATTAAATATACAAGAAAGCTGGACCGCTCTTGAATTCTACTTAAGCTTTTCATCGGGTAGAGAGAACAATCATTTGGCAGCGATCTATTAACAAGAAGAATTACAAAAAAATATATCAATTTTGTTTACATCGATAAATCAATAAAATTAAATTTAATACATTCTTCACTATAAATCTAAAATACATTTGTTTCACAAAATTGTTGTACAATGAAAAATCTCTTGAAAAGCGTACACTGAAGGAGACTCAATTGTGTAAGTGATGTCTCTAACAGTGGCACGTAGTCTGATAACTTACTCAAGAGACCACAATACGGCTATCCATAGTATTGTTTGATAATTATACAAAACATTTTGTGGTATATGAGCCTGACAAAGTAACTCTACCTGCTGGATAGCATAAGCAGATTCAAAGAGTGGTTGTCCCCATACTTATTGCGAATGGAGACAATGCAACAATGCAGCATGGCGACCTGCATTCACTGAGACCAGCCCATTCGTGCTGAAATCAGTGTGCCTCTACTACCTTCATAAAGTGTCACACACGAAATATTAAAGTCAAGACAACACCATATCAAGTATTATCTCAGAAAATTTACTTTACAATAAATTTTTACTCCTATCCTTCGTTTCTGACAAAGCAAGCAGGGATTTTTTTTTATAATCAGAGTGTTTTATGTGCATAAATATTTATGAGACAAAGTATCTGTATACATCGTTCTTATTCGCGTCACGTACTTCAGTAATCCTAAATGACACAAAAACTGCTATCTACGACTACCATATTATATCAAGATGTAAGAAGTTCAAGGTCAAGGTCACACATGTGATTTATTTATATTTAAAATGTTCGTTTCTTGTTTCCAAAAGTTGAAAGAATTATTTAATAAAAAATGTATATAACACTTAGTATAAGTAAGAACAAAATAAAAATGTTTTACCAAAATCAAAATTGGAGTAAAGTTTATCGATATTTTGAGGTCTTTGCAATTTTTTCTAAAACTTTGATTAAAATCACGCTACGAGCAATAGGAAACGCAGAGAGAGCAAAGGTTGTGGTGTATATATAAGTTAGTAGTATCAGTATACCTTTAATATGACTGACTACAGCGATGATAGCTGATACTTTATGTCCATTAACGCTCACAATGTATTCCAATAGAAAATATCTTGTTTCAAGTATCGTACTGTCTTCCTCCTAAATTTAGTCACCACAGTAAATTTATATTGCCTTATATTTAATACATACTAACTAGCTGATACATAAAACGTTGTTCTGCCATTAAAAAAAATTAGGGGTGAGTTACCCTTAACATGTAGGAAAAATAGATGTTGGCCGATTCTCAGACCTACCAATATGCACACAAAATTTCATGAGAATCAGTCCTGCCGTTTCGGAGGAGTTTGGTAACAAACACCGCGACACTAGAGTTTATATATTAGATTTATAATTCGTAATATCCAAATTGGTTTTAATACAAGGTGTCTCAAAAGAAATTTCATATTTAGTGGATTGATTAAAAAAAAAGGAAGCGGTATATAGAAAAAATGTTTATTTATTGTTAAAATACACTTTTTGGGAATTCATTTCTTAAAAATAATATCGTCTAAATGTAAACCCTCACGTTGTTGGCACTCATTTAATCGAACAGTAAAATTACTTATGACTGCTCGACAGGTGGAGTGAGGGATGGCTGCCATTTCGTGACGGATATTTTCTTTCAAATGCGCCAGTGAAGTTGGTTTATTGGCGTAAACTTTAGATTTAAGATAACCCCATAGGAAAAATAGGGGTTAAATCTGGGCTACGTGGAGGCCAATTTATGTCACCTCTCCGAGAGATCAATTTTCCTGAGAAAATTTCACGAACACGTGGCAGAGATATATTGGACGTGTGTGAAGTTGCTCCGTCCTGTTGAAACCATGTTCTTTGGTTATAGCCAGGAAAGTTTTGCAGTTCAGGTACCAAGAAGTTGTCTAACATCTCCACATAACGCTCTGAATTCACTGTAACTGTACGCCCCATTTCGTCTTCAAAAAAGTAAGGGCCGATAATTCCTCGCGCCGACATGGCAGCCCATACGGTCACTTTAGGCGAGTGTAGGGGTTTCTGATGTTTGCGTTTCGGATTGGCTGAACTCCAGTAGCGGCAGTTTTGCTTATTTACGTGGCCATTAAGATGAAAATGAGCTTCATCCGAAAACAAAATGTTGGTAAACGTTGAAAATCGCTCAATCATCTGATTTACGAAATTAAGCCTCTGACCGGCATCTTGGGGCTTTAATTCTTGCACCAATTGAATTTTGTAGGGGTGCAGCTTTAGATCTTTGTGCATAATGCGATGTAATGATGATCTATGCACATTTAAAGCACTCGCGCGCTTCCGAATTGAAAGGCTCGGGTCGTCACGTACAGATTGATTAACACTCTCCACGTTTTCTACCGTTCTTGATGACCTAGGTCGCCCGGATTTCGATTTATCCAGCGTTGATCCAGTCTCTTCAAACTTTTTAACCCAATGTCGAATGAGAGGAAGGCTTGGCGCATCATTTAAGTGGCGAAAACCTCGAATACTGCAGAATTTTCTACGCGCGACAGTTGTCGAATCACCGTTCTTGTAAAACTCTCGCACGCACAACGCGCGGTCTGCTCCCGAGAAACGCTCCATAGCGACTGAATCCCCAAGAGCCAAGCTACCAATTGACATAACCCCCGCACCCCTCAAGTACGCAGCGTTCACGCAGTAAGCTAAACAAATATAAAATTTCTTTTGAGACACCCTGTATTTGAAATATCCAAATTGATTTCAATATTATAAGCGTATATCTGTATGGTGGCTGATTATGAATGCGAAGTGGAACAAGTCTCCCTATTTATTCCATGGGTGTCGTAAGAGCAAGTAGTAAAAGCTTAAAACGAACCCGTCAGTCTGGCTAGAGTGGTATACTGGACCAAAACCTCTTTTCTAAATTGAGACGTATTTTTGAAAGAGGACCAAAGTCTGTTGATGCAGTGCATGATCACTGCAATTAAAACGCTTCATTTAAAACGAATGGGAGCGGAATACATTTCCACAGTACTTAGTTTTTGATATCCAAAACATACACTTTTTGCTTATTGTAAGCGCATCATTTATCAAGAAAGAATAGAAACGTAATACACACCCACACCAACACCTTGGGAGATCCACGCTTCGGCATGAATTAGCCGGCTTGACCGGAGTGATAGCGCGGTCTCACAGAAAACCGTTGTGAAATGTCACTTACGCTGTGTTTTGTGTGAGGATACCGGAGGTCCATA
This sequence comes from Spilarctia lutea, assembly GCA_916048165.1. NCBI lineage: Eukaryota > Metazoa > Arthropoda > Insecta > Lepidoptera > Erebidae > Spilarctia > Spilarctia lutea. The sequence goes on along the minus strand of OU696480.1, from coordinate 17,980,721 downwards.
CTCCTACTCCTACCCCACTCCCATCCCCCGCCCTATCCCCCAAAGGCCGGAAACGCACTTGTGATATAATTTCAAACACTTGATACTGTTCATGATTATCATTAACTTATTTTTCTAGATGCAACGATGTGTGTTTTGTCATATTTATTTGGTGATTGTCTATATTTACAACGTAGGAATATAGATAATTTAAATTTTCCCAAACTAAAGAGGAAAATAACAAATATAACTAAAAAGTAGAGTAGTACTAAAAACGAGCAAACGTATCGCCAGATGCTAAGAGATATATATATATGGACGCCCGAAACACCAGAGGCGTTACGAGTGATTGCCGGCCTTTGGGGGATGAGGAAGGGGTTGAGTAGGGCCTCCGGTACCCTCACTCACTAGGTGAAACACAGCGCAGGCGCTATTTCACACCGATTTTCTGTGTGGCCGTGGTTTCACTCCGGTCGAGCCGAACCATACATGCCGAAACGTGGCTCTCCCACCGTAAAAAAGATGTTCCTAAAGCATCTTATCAAAACTTCTACTTTTGTTACGACTGACTTAAATATGACCTGGTTGACCTATGAAGATATACTCGAAGGGTCCGAAAAATGAAACCACAACTGTAATCTGATCTAACTAGTAAAGTTTATGTAGCAGTCTAACTAGGCCTCAAGTAGTCTCTTTTATTAAACAAATCAAAGTATCTTATACTACGCGATGTAAACAAATAATAGCGCGATTTAGTCACATAGTACAACGCCATCTGTCGATGCTGTTTTGGTCGTGAACAACTTTCATTATAAGTTTCTACACCTTTAATGATATTATTGAGATTTCTTGAATTTTACTGTGATGATATAAAAACCTACTGAAGTTTATTGTCATTTTAAAATTACTAAAACGGATATTACACTTCAAGACTTCGTGTTTTCACTTATTGAAGTCTGGTAAAGAGTTGAAACTGTATTTTGACATATTTTACAAAACAGTAAACAAAATTAAATAAAGTATTGGACATGAAAATATTAAGTTTATTTAAGTCGAAATCATACCACATGACGAACATTTCATTTCCTCAAGTTCAAATTTATTTAAATAGAGGTGATTATGTAAATATATATTTCTGTAAGAGTATTTATTCTAAATAACCTCATTATTTTCAGCTTAAATACGAGTGACATTCATACACGAGCAGTCTTAAAACAAAAACAAACTAGGATGATATTCTTTTGAAGAAACATAAAACAAGTAAAATTTGTCCTTTCAAGCATTCGCTTGCTATCCAGATACTGTGTCTCAAATTTTTCTATTCTATTGTAAACAAAAGCTCTGACATCGATACAATAGGCAATGGCAACATTGGAATGGAACTACGTACAAATGTTTTGTTTTTTGTACATTTCCAGAAACAAAGATCACCTGTTTTTATAGTAGTTTTTTATGTTTGGGAAATATACACAATCTATTGTTTCTCAATACAATAAAAAAATCTCAATAATCCCTTCATGTCAACTTTTAACTGGTGTAGAAATCTTGTAAGGAAGGTGTACAGAGGTTACATCTTTTGCTTATATGTGTGTTTGTTCATGGCCTGTGTATTGTATATTACGTTTAAGTATATACGTAATGACCCGGGTATTACTAAAAAGTAAATAAAGAAAATAAACACATACCCAGGACAAATCTTTGTGTGATGAACAGAATGAACACAATCGTTTGTTTGGTATCTGGGTGTAATTTATCTACAACATGTATGTATCAGATTATTTTTTGGAAAATTAATCGTCTCTCAACATAAATATTTCAAATTTTACATAATTATTTTTATCCGTAATCTCTCTTATTTTAAAAAAACTTTTCTCAACAAAATGTTGACGTACGGTAAGATACACAGTGAGCTAGTTTTCGATTCTTTCTCGCACTGTGTCTCAAACTTTTTCTATCCCTTCGAACAATAGCTATTGAAGCGCTACACAATATGCAATAATTTTACAAGCCGTTACAATGACAATAAAACATTAAACTCAACTGTCGTTTTCTTTAAAAATATCCCTTTCATTTGATTATTGTAGTTTTGAGTATGAAACGTTGAGATAAAACTTGTATTCCTCCCTGGCAGGCCTGCCAAAGTGACTGTACACAGACTGATAGAAAGTTTGCGTAGACTCCACTAGTGGGGGGTCACTGTGAATGCAGACAATGCAGGATTTCGAACAATACTATGACGTAATACTAATGTACTACTTAAAATGTGACTCTTAAAAGCTGTTAATAAAATGTGACATGTCAAAACCGTCATACTTGACAATTTGGTGCTATAGTCGTTCCAATAGTTTATTTAACTTTTGACAGCTCTAAGACTTAATCAAATAGTGATACCCTGACCCGTTACCTATTCGATTTCTTTCATCGATCGATTTTATGCATTAAGAAGTTTTAATCGATTTAACAAACTCATTATTTTTTAGATAATTTCGTACTTCATATTTCTATGTGTTTCAATGTGCGACCTCCTTTGTCAAAATAAAGAAGAAATGGATTAAAAGAATGTTGTTCAAATATGACGGTTCTATGTCATGAAAAAATATATAATAAAAGGAACTGAATTTTCAAAATGTATTATTGTATTGTGTTGTAATTCAGTGGTTAATATTGTATTTGTTAAACTATTGATGATCTTTATTAAATCTCTCTATGTATATTTTAAAATAATCTACAGTATTTCAATGAGTAACCTTCAATATAGTTGAGTATTTATATTCCTCCGTATTGATTTATTTGTGAATTCTCACGTTTGGTTGAGTTGAGCGTATCGTTCCTGCCTTCGTTACTGTCAAAATGCCAAAAAAGAAAGTACTCAAAGGACAAACAACTGTCAAGTGATGATCCATCCTAGCGATCAAATGATTCCTGGTCATACGAAGAAGACGATTTTTTATAATTAAAATTAGTATTACAGTACCTCTTTTGGTTGTTTTATTTTTAATCCGTAAATTACTACGAATTTCAACATTTTGTACCTGTTCATTACAAGTAGGTACCGCAGGTAGTTTTTATTTGAACCAACTATAGTAAGTCTAAACAATTATTTTAGATTCATTAATTTGCGGCGAATACATTCGATCCCATTACTAGGTACGAGTACGATGGAACTGTTTATGCACTGGTTATGCACGCAAATTATTTATGCATTGAAACAGAGACATTTAGGGCATTTTAATGCAAAATAATAAAGCTTTTTACGTGATTTGATATAAAATATAATCACAATAATTTTATTGTATGTTTTATTAATATAATCGATAATCGATTTATTTCAAAACCGTTTTTATAGTCTGTGGTCATTAATTACGAATGACACATCCCTAAGTAGGCGGAGCCCGCCCATAAAGTACAGTATTATCTGTAGTACATTGTATCAAAAATTATTACAAAACTTTATGTGCGTGATCTGTCAAAAGTTAAGTAAAGTATTGGAACGACTATAATAGTTACATTACATGAACAACCAGAAACGCCTTCTCAGTGTTTCCTACGACTGCTGTTTTCGTCAACATATTATTATTTACTCACCCAATTTTTAAATAAAACAAGAAAATAAATATTATTTACACTTTTATTTGGAAGTGCGAAAGTTTGTAAAATAAATTTAACATAACTATTATTGTCTTTTAGAAAGAAACGCTTTAAAATTTTCAAAAGGCTGCCACTATTAACCACCACAATGTTTCTATATCAATTGAATTAAATTGACAAACCTTTGTTATTAGTTGACTGTTTTCATCATACACATCTAAACTTGTTTGAAATAAGTCATATTACAATTATGAAAATGGGTAGATCATAATTATTTCCCCAATCTTCTTCCAATTTCTTTGGGATCGGTGTAACGTGTGTGTAACATTACAAAGGTTTGTTTGATTTCTATTGCGATTGACTTCCTGTGTAGTGCTATAACTTCTTAGAAATGTAATCTTACACACGGGACTACGAAAAAATGTAAATTAGGTTAGGATAAAAAGAAGCAGAAATACCATAAGTTTCCACATTCGAGAATGACGAAACCAGACTAAGATTACAGGATTTAATAATAGACTTAAAGAAGATGAATAACAAATGTGAACGTATAAACATTTATGCAAACATATATACAAGTATACATATTTAAAAACAACCTTATATTATGAATTCACTTAAAAATACGAGCAATTTTCTCTACTCTACACTTAATTGTTTTCTAAAACATTAATAAACCTTGAAATATGCTTCAACAACAAACAAAAGAACTTTTTGCAAACAAATTCTAAATTTTCCAATTTTGGAGTTCAATTAAATGGAATATTACTTTAAACCTCATTCAGGGATCACATTGTTTTTGATGGTTTTCAAGTGATTTCGAGGGGAACCCATCATTTACTGAACCAATTAAAACGATTCCTTTGTCTTGATTTGTTTTGATATCAGAACCCACTTGTATTCCGAGCAGTTTGAAGGTAGATATATTAAAATACATTTAGTAAATAATTTAATAACTGTTCATGATTCATTTAATGAATATATTTTTAGAAAACTTTTATTTAAAAGTTAAACTCTTATGGAAACCTTACTTCACTTAACCTAACTCAAGTGTTAAATATGTCTCTCCAACATTTGCATTGGGACCTAACAAATTTAAATATTTGAATACCTAACACACAACGCCATCTAGTCCCAAATAAGTAGAGCTTGTAAGAGTGCTAGACAACTGATATAAAAACATTATATTTTTTTTTTGTAAATACATACATATTATACATAGAAAACACGCAAACTCCGAAACAATTATTTGCATATCGTACAAACAATTGGTTCGAACGGGGAATTGAACTCGAGACCTTAAGCACATCAAGGCAGTAATGTTCATAAGATCTGCTTACATCTTTTAGTCAGTTTAAGTTTGTTTGTCAATTCCATGTATAAAAAGGACATAGTCGATCTAGCTATTATAGTACAAGCTCTGCTTAGTTTGAAACTAGACAGCGTCATACGTCTAATGCCTTAAATATTGACTGCTTCGATGGCGCAGTGGTAGTAAATGCTATTGATGTTCTTGTGGTCTCGGGTTCAAATCCTGGATCGGACCAAGTATTTATTGTGATCTACAAATATTTGTTTCGAAGTTTGGGTGTATTCTATGTATTATATGTATGCATTTAGAAAAAAATAAGTATCTATGTATTTATATTAGTTGTCTAGTACCCATAAAACTAGCACTGCTTAGCTTGGGACTAGATGGCATTGTGTGTTAGAAGTCCGAAATATTTATAAAAAATGTATATTATACAATGATTTTTAAGTCAAAATCTAATAATTTCAGATACTAAACTTCTAAATTCAGAAGTCTGATCTGTTATACATTCGAAAATGGATTGTGCAGCAAAATTTTGTTCGTGCTTATCATTGATTTGACTAGTTATAAGATCGAGTTAGACCGTGATCTTCGAAGCGACACGTTTGTACCGTTTCGCTTTTTATTACTTGTGGGATAGGCAAAAATATCAAGGAAAAAATATCTAATTGAACGTTGCATTTTTCGAGCGTTGATTTAATTTTATTACGCGATTGACATTGCTTAAAATTATTTCAGGCTTGGTATTCTCATGAATTTTATTGAAAAGAAAAGCTTAAAGTTTCCGTTATACAAATATAATATGACAATAGCATTTATGAAAAAAAAAAATTAATAAAAAAACAGAATAATATTTTAAGCATTTTGTCTCACACTCAGTTTTTACTTTTTGTACGGAACTAGCTCCGTTGGCATGTATGTCAGTTATTGCGATAAAGAGTAGCCTGTGTCCTTCCTCATGAATAAAAGAATCTCCAATCCAAATTTTATTGAAGTCGCTGCAGTGGTTTAACTTTGAAAGCGTAACAGATAGAGTTATTTTTGTTTTTTTTATAAGTGAGTGCTAAAGCACAATGGATAACGTTTGAAAGCGTAACAGATAGAGTTATTTTTGTTTTTTTTATAAGTGAGTGCTAAAGCACAATGGATAACGTTTGAAAGCGTAACAGATAGAGTTATTTTTGTTTTTTTTATAAGTGAGTGCTAAAGCACAATGGATAACGTTTCTTTTTAAAATAAATATAAGGTTTGTATAATTAGTAAAGGCATTATTAAGGCATCAACTTTTTTTAGAAGACTTTTTCGTCAACTTAGAGTAGCCTGACACTGCTGCTGTTAATAATAATATTATTTAAAAATTTACACATCTTATACAGTAATACCTAACACCTGGTATAAATAGGTAGAGTTGTGTCGTTCCATTTAGGATTTGAAACCACAATATTTGTTGAGACAATAGAAAGCGGCGACGTGACCGTTTAAACCCCTACGTCATCCATGCAGTCTCAGAATTAAATAGACACAGAGAAAATACTATTATTACAATCCTTCTTACCTCGCCCGGTATCGCGGTCCAGTTAGTGTAACAATAAAGTGTTTAAGAGCTCTGTAGTAATTTCTTTCGTCCAACTAATGTTTTTAGTTAGTGAGTATGTTTATTTTTTAGTTACTACTAAATGGATTTTAATTAAATTTTACAATAATATAGCTTATACATCAGATTAACGCATAGGCTACAATTTATAAAGATACTAGCTTCGCCTCGCGGCGTTGCTCTCGGTTTTTGTCATACCACGGGTAGCACCGCGGGGTTCAGCTAGTACACAATAATTATGAGTAAGACTCTTTAATATATATGACTCTCCAATATAAATTAAATCTTTGAGTGAAATTACCTTTAAATAAAACCATTTCATGTTTGTTAAAATTCAAATTAATTCTTAAAGAAAGAAAAATCAGAGTTCAATAAACCAGAAAATTGTCATGATAAATACTTACCTAAACGAAATTTCCAAAGCTTTTTTCCCATATATTACAAACGCACGCGCTTCAGTTAACAAAATCGTATTAACTCCAGTTATGAACATTAATGGAAGCAACGGCGAAGTGGTATTTCAAACTTGAAACGGCTACAACCGAGTAGGGTTCCGTCATAAGCAGGTTTATTGTAGGGGAGCCGAGATTCCAAAAAGACCAAAGACCAGATCGACAATGACTACACCGTGGAGTGCAGAGGGCCTTATCTCACCTAAATATAGCAGAGAAGTTGTGTTAAGTCTCTTTCTATTCGGGTAACTGGTATCTCGCCCTCTTACATGCTGATCATGGGGATTAGAAATGATTCAGCGATCTTATGTACATACAGTTCATATATAGATACTAGCATTTGCCAGCTGCTTTGCTCGCGCTTTGTCCTGCCCCACAAATCAATGTATCTCCATGCCAAATGTCAATAAAATTGGTGTAGTGGTTTAGGGTTAAAAATGTAATAGATACACAGACTTATGGATTTATGATGGATATCCAGAATATTAAATGAAAAAAAGGTACGTTCATAATTTGATCATTCTTATTTATCCAACAAAATATCTTAAAATTTAAGAACCCAAATAAGGAAAAACAGTAACAATTTAAAAAATACTTAAAATCGTACAAAATCAACTAGGTAGAGAATCTAGTTAACGAAGTTCATTAAAAATCTTCATTAACTTTCTTTTAAAAACCAACAACCTCAAAGGAGTAAGTATTGTTCCACTATATGTCTTTTTTAGTTATCTTATTAACTATTATATATATTATATATTCAATAAACATTGTATAATATTCGTTAGTTATCTTAAAGAATAATTATATTTTCACATATCAAACACACGTCAGTTTATTCAGCACACTTCGGCCCAAAATCTGCTACAAACCGACCACAGCTCTCGACAAATGTTGAGATCTAAAACTGATTTATGCTCATTACATCGACACATTATAATATTACTAGACCTGTTAGTCTGACTTAAACATTAACGCAGAGTCTATGTGGCCACAAACCCAAAGTTTTGCAGGTGATAATACTTTTTATGTAGCAAATAAAGCACCCACTAATTTAAAGATTCTTGAAAATCCCAACTGTAAAGACGGTAATTTTTGAAGTTAAGAACACGATTAAATATTTTTTGAATCATTGATAAGAAAATACTGTGTTGAAAGTGAATGTTATTAAAACATTTTCATGTTTAAAACGAAATTTACAACATATTTTTAGGTTTTCAGTAATTTAGGAAAGAAAAGTAAAGAATTTTTATTAATTTTGTCATCGTATCATATTATCGTCATTCAGAAACGATTCAAAAAACAAACCTATTAAAATTGCGACTTGGTTTTGTAATTTACTTTCATATTTCACGTTTACAGCTGTGTACCGATTCTTATTTGTATTTTCCACCAATCGGAGCAAACACAAATCAAAAAAAATTGTATTCACACACACAGTGCAACATTAAATTTAATATAAAAAAACACACTCGCAAGATTGGTCCAGTGACGGATTCAACAGTTTTGCGCGCGCCTGATCCCACCCCTCAGTTTATTCTCTAGTCTGCAACCGTTCGCACGTCCCCACACGGTCCCATCTCACACCGATGTTCTAAATTCAAAAATCGCGATCCTTTTTTGAATGACATAATAACTATATTTTTTCATTTGTTTAAAATTTGTGAGTGCCAGTGTTGAACAGATGATGTGGTACTTGGCTGATGCGGGGTAAAAAATCATCATTTTGATGATAAAATGATTGAAGAAAACAAGATTTGAGCTGATACTGCCAGGTACTGTATATTATTTTTATTTTAATAGTAGAATTAAAACGCAATAATTAATTTAAGAAAGGTTTATAACATAAAAAATAATAATATGAATACCTTATTTTTTAAGTAACACTTACGGTGTTTAAAAAAATTATTTTTTCGTGTAACTTTTTTCCAGTCAGTAAATTCAAAATCATTTGAAGTAAATATAGGTCGGGGATAATGGAGTGTGGTATTAATAAGAAAGCTTAGAGCTTTAGGCTGTTTGCAAGTCATACCTGCCCTTGGTACGATTTGACGGATAAAAGAAATGAGAATATTGTTGCTTACGAAACATAAATGATGGTTCATTATATATTTTTGTAGTTTACATTTCATTCTATGGCTTCTTAATTGTACTTTTGAAAATGTTTGCTAAAATAATGATTTTTTTAGCAATTGTATATATTTATATGAATATATTTATATGTATTAAATTTATATGTAAAGTGATGATGATTTATTTTTAAAAAATATGAACATCAGTAGTATGACTTTAGTTCATTTAAAAAAAGGTATATAAAAAATAAGTAAATCACTGGTAATATTTAACTGCAAAATTATTACAGTGGGTTTGCTCGATCAGGATGTGTTTGAATTGTTTTGAAATCTATAATTTAGAGAACGTCTTTTTATACTTTCTTTTATTTTTATTCAAATAACCATAAAATTTTACGTGGGGAAACATGAAATTATAAAAATAGATAACAAAATTGTAAGATCATCATTTCATTACAGCTATTGCACGCGTTTCCTGAAAATAAAATTAATTACTAGCTTATTAATTTTTACATTTGTTATATATATATGTATTATTTTGATGGTAACATTTTAATGAAATTGAAAATTCACGAATTTGTCACCATGGTAAAAATATAATAATATATTCTAAGTCCACGGCTGTTTTCGTGTGAATATGCGTGTGAAAGACTGCACGGTTGGCCGAGTGGTGTCAGCGGTCGCCATGCCGCTTGCTACTGCGCCAAGTGTCGTGGGTTCAAATCCCACGCGGTACCTACAACACTTTGTGTGATCCACGAATTGTTGTCCCGAGTCTGGATGTTCTTTGTGTCCGTTTCATGTATGTTTGTAAAGTCCCCCACGACACAGGATGTTATTCCTAATGTGGGAGTTGTCTTTAAAAATGAAAAAAAAAAAAAAAAAAAGAATATATTTTTTTTTCAATCAATACGAGTATCCCCAGAGAAGAGAACCTTTTTTCCGGATAAATTTACTGTGTCCTTTTCAGTACCGTTGTTAACAATATGCACATAAATTGTACCGGTGATTAATATACACCAAGATAAGGTGCGAAAAGGTTAAATACGAATAAAATAAATAGATACAAATAAATAAATAAACACAAATTTCACTTGTAATTTGTACTCTCGGCTGTCGGTACTTGATAGAACTTGTTGAAATACTCATACATTCTATAATTAAAGTCACTTTTACTTATTCCGCTATTTTTATTAACTTTAGTCCTAACCGAATTTTCCCTATGATCATATTGAAATTTGTCTTTTAGTCGTTTAATTCTAGAATGTACAAAATTCACTCTATGATTTCTTCTTTACGAGAATTCAAGGTTTGTAGGGGGTTATCTTGAGGATTATTTTAAGGTTGATGGTTTAAATTAATAACCAACATTTATACAATGAATCTTAAATAACCTGCATATACAAGTATTATGACGAACTAAATTTAAAATACTCGTAGTAAATTTTGTTAAATTTATTAATACTAATTTTGTATTTCGATTTTTTGTTTAAAAAGGCATCTCTCCATTAGGAATAAACATCCTGTGTCGTGGGGGACTTTACAAACATACATGAAACGGACACAAAGAACATCCAGACTCGGGACAACAATTCGTGGATCACACAAAGTGTTGTACCGCGTGGGATTTGAACCCACGGCACTTGGCGCAATAGCAAGCGGCATGGCGACCGCTGAAACCACTCGGCCAACCGTGCAGGCAATTTCAAAAGATTTAATACAGTTCATTCAAGTTTTACTTTAGAAATAGTAAAAACACCAACCACTACCGATGGGGATAACATTTATCGGTCACCTTGACCTATAACTTAAAACAACCTTGTGTCGAAATTACTTAATAATACTTAATTAATTATACATACATATACACATGTTTTATAGGCGTAAAATCTTTCAAGGCTTCATTAATATACTCCGGAGCTTAAGTTTTCCCTCATCTTACATATTTAATCAGAAATTCAAAACCTTTAATTAAAGTTCCACAATGTTCATTATTCAGTAATAATAAAATATTTACAAAACTTACTATATACTATAAATATTAAGAAAATATAAACAGACAACTTATAAACTATCGCGTTTTATGATGCACTTATCACCTTTCACCAGCGACTCCACCAGCGTGTATTTCAGTTATCGCGATGAAGAGTCGACTGTGACCTTTTTCAAGAATCAAAGTATATCAATGACAAACTTGATGCAAAGAGGCGCTCATAGCCCAATTTGTACCTGGATTCTCCATGATCGAATGTCACGTTAAGGACTCAGACCCGGTTGCTATCAAAAGATAACAGTCGTGAAGCTTAGTGGGGAGGCCTTTGAGCGGTTTAAAAACATTCGACGGCAAGATTACGTAGCCACAACATTGTCTTGGCTATCCCCAACCAGCACTCAGCCAGCATGGTAACGTATGGTCTTAACCCTCTCCTGACAGGAGATATGAGTCCAGCAGTGGGACGTTATGGGCTGTTGATGATGATGATGATTAAATTGAAATCTGTGCAGCGGTCTAGCCGTGAAAGCGTAGTAGACAGACAAACGTACAGATAAAGTTATTTTTAAATATATATTATATCAGTATGAATAATTATGTTCAAGATCTTTAAAAGGATCACAATAGGTATGAAGAATATACTTTTATAGTACATATCACTCGTTGCCCCACTTAGGTACGTATTGTCTAACGCTTCGACCATGTTGAACTGGACGTGATATCCCGTAAACTTAATTACTAAAAATTTCTTATTGTCATAATATAAATTATGATATTTTTATTTTCACTGAGAAATTATATTGCACGGCAAAACTAATCCACGTGAATGACCTGCTTAAGAAAAAGCGACGCCGAAGAAAAACCTATTTATCTGTATTTTTTTAATAAATTCAAATATTTAAAAATATTATTAAATATACAGATATATTTTTAAAATCTTATCATTTACATAAATTGAATTTTTTTTTTATTATATTAGGAGCAAACAAATAGACGTATCGCCTGATGGTAAGCGATTACCGCCGCCGACCCGCAACACCAGCGGCGTTACAAGTGCGTTGCGGGCCTTTTAAGAAGGAGTACGCTCTTTTCTGGAAAGTATTTCAAGTAGGCACCTTTCTGGCACTTTCGAAACGTGACATCAATGACTCCAGTTGCGCGGTTTAAAAGTGTTATTACTATGCAGATAAATAGGCAACAAACTCCATACTTATACTTTACTCTTTTAAAATAGAGAGTGAGATATATAAGAAATAAATAATATTTTAATTGATAGGTAGTCCTCTGACATCGCGTCCTCTCTTTAGTGGCATAGTAATCAGTGTATGTAGATACGTATTTGTCAATATAGATGAATGAAGGTAAAGCAGTATGGGGACTGTTACGATGTCGCAACCCTGCCGGGGTTCCATATAAAACAAAACTGCATCGTTTGCATTGACGTAAGCGACGCAATTCATTCTAAACGATATTTTAATATATGACATCAGACTTATTTCCGATTTCGTTGAGGGCACTAGGTATTTATGTAATTTTATTGATTTTTAATTAAATAATATTTCAGTCGTAATTAAAATTGTTTTTTTTTAAAAAGAACTTCTAGACCCACCCCGTAACAGTGGTGTCAGAAGTGGGATTCGAACCCACGCCCACAAGTGGCCCTACACTATGGCGGCCTATTGCGATGCGTCTGTGTCATTGAGCCTCCGGTCTCGCACTTATTACCGCTGTAATTTTATTTTGGTCTTCTGTGAGTGAAATCAGTGTAGCTCAACTACCTTACCACCTACCTTAATGTGGTAGGTGGGTTGCCTGGATAAAATGGAACGTAACTCTTATTATTACGTACTAATTTTTATCCTCCCTCGGATACAAAACCACGCTGTAAGGCAAGCCATACTTGCATAGCTATAACGGACTGTTTCGACGAAACTGCCTTACAGAAAACCAGTAATAAATAGTTCATTTGTTGTTATTTTCCCAGACTCAGTTGTGGATAGCATCTGTGGACGACGGTATTGAGTTACCATGAGGTAGCCCATCTACTCGTTTGTTTATTTATATATTTTATATAGTTCAGAGGCCTTCCTTTACATAACTTGCGAAGGTAAAATCCTCGAGTCATCTTTTTTATTTTCTATTTAAATAGAAACAAGAATTACCGAACTTTTCTGATGCTGACCTTTATCACAATTGTGTAAGCCAAACGAGGGTGAGGTATTTGTAATAGCTAAAGCTTTATTTACTGAGAAGATACTTGTAAATAATGAAAAAGAAATAACAAACAACATTTTCTATAAACTGGAATGGAAACTTTGATAAGATGATTTAATACTGATATTGTCAATAATCGTATCGATAGAGAACCAAACCACCGCTAGAGGCAGTTGAAAATTTCTTCCTTATTATACAAACTAGCTGAACCCCGCGCTGCTACACACAGTACGACAATAACCGCGGGCAACGCCACGAGGCAAATCTAGTATCTTTATAAATTGTAACCTATGTGTTATTCTGATGTATAAGCTATATTATTGTAAAGTTTCATCAGAATCCATTTAGTAGTTTTTGCGTGAAAAGCAACAAACATACTCACTTACATACTCATTAACTTTCGCGTTTCTCGTAATATTATACTAGGATATGGGACTGCTAAAGTGACTATAGTGAAAAACCGACTTCAAAAACTAGAAGAAGAGTTACTAATCACTAAACTGATAAATCAAATACAATATAGAAATCGTCTAAGCCATACTAATATTTTACAACCTCGAAAACGTACTTATCTACCACTATAAACATGTATTTATTTAGTATTATCCTGTTCATGTTAATGCTATTACTCACTGCATCGTGTAACCTGATTACTTGATTCCCAAAGACAGTATGTTGTCCAACCTAAACATTGACAGAGGAATCCGCAAGAACTGCTGAGGTTTACCAGCTTAAACTTTGTGTCTCGCATGAGTCAAGGAACAAACAATGTGATATCTATGTCAAACAAACAAACAAAAAAATGACTAGCTGACCCACGCAACCTCGTTTGCGTCTTCTATTACCCGTAGCGTGAACATTTTCGCGTTTTTAAACATTCTTCATTGGTGCTCCGCTCCTATTAGTATTAGCATGATTATATACATTCTTGATAAATGGGCTATCCAACACTGAAATAATTTTTCAAATCGGACCTGCGGTTCCTGAAATTAACGCGTTCAAACAAACAAACAAACTCTTCAGCTTTATAATATTAGTATAGATTAATACTGACTGTCTGGTAGATACGAGCAGTTGAATCTATGGAATATAATTGAGAGTTTTTTTTTTATGGAATAGCGGGCATACGAGCAGATGTATCGCCTATATATACATCTGATGGTAGTCGATGACCACTGCCCATGAACACCCGTAACACCAGAGGCGTCACAGCGTTGTCGGCCTTTGGGGGATGGGGAGAGGGTATGGGCCTCCGAGTGTAATTGTGACGCCCCCGGTGTTGCGGTTGTCCATGGGCGGCGGCAATTGCTTACCATCAGGCGATAAGTCTGCTCGTTTGCCACCTATTCCATAAAATATAAATAAAAATAAATACCCAGACTACTGAAGTACTACTTGGCGTAGTAGATTAATCGTTCACCACGTCGCTTTCTGCTGTACTTAGTGTAGTGCATTCAAAAAATGCATGGAATAATAGTTTAAGTTACAACTTTGAGTGTTCTTTGTGTCAATTTCTTGTATGTTTACAAAAGCCCTCGGGGCACACACACATATATACATACTATAACATCAAAAAGGAATCCAAAATTATAAAAATCGGGATTTCTTTTAAATAACTTCTAAACTGACCTGCCCTATTGCCCTAGACTAGACTGCCTATTTCTAAAGTTCTTAAAAGTATTAAGTACTTAAACATTTTATTTAGAATTTTTTTTTACTATAATGCACTAACAGGCAGAGTAGAGTCAGTTTGGCAGGCTCATGCATAAAAAAACCTAAAAGCAGTCATGAAGACTGCCGGCAGAAGTGAGAACTCAAAACTATGAACAAACAATGGTTTAAGCTTCCCTGAAATGAACCTCTTTACTCTTTAAATAAAATACGCGATAAAAAGAAGATATACGATTTTCATGATTTTCGTTCACTTAAAAAGAACGAACGCGCCTAAAGAAGTTTTCACTTAAACAGCATAAAAACAAATACCAACTTAAAAAGTTTCAAAGATTAATATTTCAGTCACAAACTTGAAATACTCTCTTGTTAGAGTCATTAATATCGCTTACTCTGTAATTTAGCCGTATAATAATTATGCTTTAGCCGTCTTAGAACTTGATTTGATTTGCTTCCCTCACTAAATAATTATCGGGTCCATACAGAAAGCCTTGACGACGATGAATTAGATAGAACCTTTCAAATGCTATGCTAATTAAGAGATACGAAAACACTTAGAATTATAATATTGATCTTAATCTAAGAGCTATCTGAAGCTAATTCGATTTCTGATTTTATTACTAATTATTAATATTAAATAGTCATTGTTTAAGCAAAATTTTATGATTCACATAGTTATCTACCATATAATACTATTTAACATACATGTCTCTATCCAATAAGTGCATAAAATTTTAACTAACGTGTACAAGCCTCTGAATAACTGTGACCGTTAAATATTTTTGTATTTCGTTTCTGAAAATCAAATTTACCTTTACATAGATAAATCTACAATTGATAGCATTATTTTCTAATAAAACTAAAATCCAATAATATGCACTAGTTACACATAAAAGAAAACAGTTTTCTTGCTCTCTCTGTAGCATTTTATAATCTCTTAATACATTATCAATGAATACAGGAAAGATAGTTTTTTTTTTTTAAAGAAATGTTAGCATTAGTGTAGCTTTTGTATCGTGGTAGACTTTACAAAACATACTTAAAATAGACACAAAGAACACTCAGACTAAAACAACAGTTAGTGAACTACATAAAGTGTTTGCTCATGTATTACAATAATACTCAACGAATTAAAAAGCGGTGATGGCTGGCAGGAGCTGGATACGAGAAGCCGAGGATCAAACCAAGTGGAGTGCAATTGAAAGGCCTATGTTCGTCAGTGGACTGTGATAGGCTGATTATGATGATTATAATAGAGGTGTTGTTACAACCTTTTATTAATATTGACTTTTACGAACTTACATAGGCACTGTAATAACGTGAACCAGTATGCATGTTAATGCACCAATATCTAGTGGCATCACTTTTGTCGACTTATTTAACAGTGCATTTGGATAATGTTATTGCTATCGCTTTACTAATTACTGTTTATTTTTAACCGACCTCAAAAGCTGAGGAGGTTTTATTTTACCGCCTTCAAAAAAGGAGGTTTCTCAATTCGACCGTTTTTTTTATATGTTCGCGGATAATTTCGTTGTTTATGAATCGATTTTGATGTTTTTTTTTGTTGGAAAGTAGATATCCCAACGGTGGTAACATGATAAGGAAACTAGAATCTGATAATGGCATCTCAGAGAAATTGGCGGTTTGGAGTCGATCTGATGATGGAGCCAAAAGGCAGACGAAGGAATTCCTCCTCGATTCACGGAAGTTACCCTGTGTTTGGGCTTGTTTAATTTGTATCTATTGATGAGAACTTTAGGTTAACCAACCTAGAAGGATTGTAACTGTGATCTGATAATGAAGACGAAGAATAATTAAGGGAACTTCTCAATGGTTTACAGTTGCTACCTTGTGTTTGGACTTAATTCATTTATATTGATGAAAACATCTGTTGGTTATGAGATGGATGGATTCGGACTGCCCAAGACCGGGATGGTTGGCGCTCTTTGGGGGAGGCCTTCGTTCGGCAGGCTTAAGAAGAAATTGAATCCAGCTTATTTTACGCTTTTTAGAGTTTCTATGCGGGGAGTTTACGTGGATGCTTTTAAAAGTAGGATCTTTTGTTAACACAGGTTTGTGTTTCTAAAAATATAATTGTGACAGTGGCTGTTATTTTGATACCAATATTAATATATTGCCTTACAAAAATACAAGGTGGGTAATATTCAGAATTCCGCCAAAAGTTGTGTCGACAAAATTGTGACTTTTGTGACTGTTTTATGTCACAAACTTTCAAATTCAGAACAGAAAAGGTACTACACTACTATGTTGTACATGAATCACAGTTTAATGTTTGTATTTCACTTAGGATCTTCGAGGCAACGGTTGTTTCAGCTCAACAAGATTGTGAAACGAGTTTTCTTCGTTGTTTTAATAAGATCAATAAACTTTAAGTATAAACTGTGCTTAAACTAGATTTTAAACTTAGATTCTCTTTTACTTGAAACGCTATTATACTACTACTAGAACTTAGAGTAACTTAGCAACTTGAGATTTAGTAAGTTATATCCTAAACAGGACTTTAAGAAACGAACCAGGCTACTGATAAACATATTTATTTACTTAATTATTGACTGCACGGTTGGCCTAGTGGTTTAAGCGTTCACTACAACACTTGCTATGCGCCAAGTGCCGGGGGTTCAAATCCCACGTGGGACATCACTTTGTGTGATCCACAAAATGTTGTCCTGAGTCTGGGTGTTCTTTGTGTCCGTTACATGTATGTTTGTAAAGTCCCCCGCGACACAGGATGTATATTCCTAATGCGGGAGTTGTCTTTTAAAAAAAAAAAAAAAAATTAACAAATACCTATTGGGAATACTTATTGGGAGGTTAGGTTTTAGCATATATTAGACTACACATATGTCACAGTGATTTAAGCGATCAACTCGTTTCTTATAGAGCTAATAATTTGAGTTTGTATCTCACAGGAGACAACACTTTATATGATTCACAAACTGATGTTCGGAGTTTGGGTAGTCTTTATCTACATCACTAGGCTGCCATGGTCTAAGCCACTATACTGCATTATCTACATTCGCAATGAGTATGGTGACCACCACTCTTGGATTCTGTTTATACTTTTCATCAAACAGATTAGAGTAATTTTGACAGGGCCATTAATAAAAAAAAGGTAATTTCATATAAACTATATTCGCTGTTACTACCTTAGCATTGACCTATAGATGTATTAAAAATTAAAGCTGAAACACTTTGTTACCATGTAAGTTAGCTACTTATTAATCTTTCATCTATAACAAATTACTGTCATTACTGGCCACCTGCTACGGTTCCTTGATATTTGAACACAGACTGCTATAGGCAGTAATTAAAAAAAAATGTAATAACAACGCAATCTGTTTACAAGTTTTTAATTAGTTTCACCTGTCCCGATGTTTGTCTGTGATCAAATCTTGCAGGTTAAATTTGATCCACTTACTGATTTTTGATTGAACTGAATTTTGAAATATACCTTTGGTTCTGATTCTGATTATATATAATCGGTATTATGATTAATCCGCCGCCGTAATAAAATGGCGGCGTACATATTTCTAAACAACCCACCCAATATGGATATCAAATGAAAGGGCTTAATTTTGTTTTTTTTTATGAACAAGTTATGCACTATGCTTAAAAAAAATATTTTTAAATTAAACACTTGTTCTATATTTTCTTTACTCTATACAATCAAATAAAATTGAAGTGTCTTTGTGTAATTTCCAATTAACATTTTTTACTTAAATGCTTTTAAGCCGGCTCGAAGGACCATATAAGTACGGGTCGCGTTCACAGCTTGCTGATGATATACGTTGCTTGATTTTATGTTATTTATTTGTTGCGCACTAAATGACTTATTCAACTAATGATATAATGTGGAATGATTAACGCTAATGAGTTCACTCTGTGATTGTTGAAAGTGCACTAATTTGTAATTGTTATAATCGACTTTTTGGACGTAAAATGCTGACCGCTCCAAATGTACGATCATTGGCCCGTACACTATGGAAAGGCTAAAACTTGAAACAAATGCTACGCAAAAGCGTCTGACCAGCTTAGTATAGTAGTTCAAAACTTCTATTTCAAAAAGAGGTCTATGTCCATTAGTGGATTGTTAAAATATATTGATAATGATGATGACCGGTGTGAAACAGCACCTGCGCTATGTTTCACTAAGTGGAATAGGGGGCAAACGAGCAGACGTATCATCTGATGGTAAGCGATTATCACCGCTCATAGATACCCGCAACACCATAGGCGTCACAAGTGCGTTGCCGGCCTTTGGGGGATGGGGAGAGGGATGGATACTAAGAAACAAAAATTTGCAGATCATGTCATACAGACTCTCTTCTCTTTATTTATTTTCTTGACTCCAATTAGCATTATTTTATTTCATTATGTGTTTTTCTCTTAACTTCTTTTATGTGTTCTCAGTTTACTTCAGTGAGTGTGGGTAGTGTTATCTGTCTTGCGATTTGTGCAGTGAAGTGTATCCTTATTTTACTTTGAAATATATTACAGGGAATTCTATTGTCAAATCAAATAGTATATAGGTAAATATAATATGTAACTATATCTTATAGCTTTTGTATAATTATCTGACGTAATTTTTTAGACGAGTTACTATATTTTATTGTCCATGAAGAAGTTGAATGTTGTGAAAATACAATTGTTAATTATGAAAAGTAATAACGGCCTTGCTAAGTAGCC
Organism: Spilarctia lutea; assembly: GCA_916048165.1. Taxonomy (NCBI): domain Eukaryota; kingdom Metazoa; phylum Arthropoda; class Insecta; order Lepidoptera; family Erebidae; genus Spilarctia; species Spilarctia lutea. Next base: position 17,961,139 of record OU696480.1, on the reverse strand, counting down.
ATATCCCTCATCGGTTCTACGCCCCATGGATTTATCAGTTGTTATATCTTATATAGATATTATATAGATAGACTTATTTGGAGAATTTCATTATCATTTAAATTACATTATTCTTATACTCGTATTTTAATATAAACCATTTTTCTTTTAGTTGTTACAACTTTCTCTTAAACGCTCGAGCTCGCAATATACGCGAACTAAATATTTTTTTTTTAAATTAGACTTTGTTATTTCTTTCTAAATCTAAAGAGACTACACAGAGAGTTTAAGGTAGTAGAGCCACGCTGATTTCATTACGAACTTATCGGCTCGACCGGGGCGATAGTTAGCTTGAGGCTAGATGGCGTTGTGTGTCCGGTGACACGAGAATATAGACAAACGACCTCGAATTTTGAAAAAAAGTAGAAGACAATTTGTGAAACAAATGACTTTTAATTTGAATATTTAAATGGAATGTCCGGCCACAAATCATACTCGGACCGGATAGGATCGTTTGTGGTTCACATATAACTTGGCAGGTACTGGCGATATACTGGGTCGTTATGGAGAGGTGATGGCCATTCTTCAAAAAAGGCTTTTATACTTATATATGTTAAATATGCTAATTACATTGTAGCATGAATGTAGAATATATTACTTTCTGATACACATTAATTTTAAATAATCCATCTTAGTTACTGTGTTTATAATCCGAAACGCACCTTTTTTTTATATAAAAGAAAAAGACTTATTTTAATCATTATCATCAATTGAACTTTATTCAATTTTCTATCATGCTCGGCTCCTTTTGATATCATCCTAATGTTAACACATGAAAATCGGTTGGATAGTTTCGGAACTTGTCGAGAATTATATATAATAATGGATTATGCTATAATTTTCACCATTATATTTCCATAAAACAAAATATTTGTATGTATGTTTAAATACAGTATATAATTCTTAGGTTATGACAACGGTACGGTATCACGTTCTGTACAACTGTAACCTCAATGCATCTGCTACATTGCCTCGGTGGCGTAGTGGTAGCGTATACGACTGCTTTGCTTGAGTCTCAGGTTTGATTCCCGGATAGGATCAAATGTTTATATGATCTACAAACGGATTGTTTCGGAGTTTGAGTATTTACTATTTAAAATATGTATAAATTTACAAAAAAAAGCACTGTATTTATTTATATCACTTGTCTAGTACCCATAACACAAGATCTGCTTAGATTGGGACTAGATGGTGTTGTGTGATAGATGTCTGAAATTTTTACTGTTATATTTATTTATTTATTTTCTATCTCACTAGGTCTTACCCTTCAAAGGTTCGTTGGTAGAGAATGCTTAGTTGGGAATTAAGTTAACTGATATACATATTTTGATGCATGAAGTTGTAAATAAATGAATAAATTAACAATTGCATTTGGTTTGCATAAACACCATTGTGATAACAGTCTTTATAGTATTTATAACTTCATGTTTACTTTACTGAGTGTAATTTTCTTTCAATATTATGTGAAAGGTTGCGTGTCTGTAAATGGATTAAATTATTATATAATAACTACTTACAATTATTCTAATCGTGTGTAAACTACTTGTAATAGTAACCTTTAGTACTTTTCTGATTATCATTTTCAAGTGTAGCAATTTTGAGCGGGTTTTGTTAAATTGTATTGGTAACTTACATTTTATGATAATGATTCATAAATCCCTTCTTCTATCCCCCTCCCCATCTCCGAAAGGCCGGTAACGCCCTTGTGACACCTCTGGTGTTGCGGGTGTCCATGGGCGGTGGTAATCACTTACCATCAGATCATACATCTACTCGTTTGCCCCATATTGCATAACAAAAACTTTTGAAGTTTTCTATTGCGTGTTACAGAAATTTATTTGTCACTTTTTATGTAGTTGTTTTAACAGTAATTTGTTACATTAACAGCCGTATACCTACTTAGAAAGTAAATTGACAAACTCAGAACTATTTTTACTAATCTCTATTTAATGATATAGCTACCTTGCATACTAACACATGTCAAAAAATCACAATCTACGCAAATGCATCCTAAACAATATATGTAGGTTAGTTCCAACTTATAGGCTATTTTACTTACGTTTACTTTTCTCAAATAATCCTGAACGATTGACTTAAACTTGGCTTGAAATAGATTTGACTGCCTCTGTGGAACAGTGCTAGGGTATGCGACTGCAGTGCTTGAGGTCTCGGGTTTGATTCTCGGGTCGGACCAAATGTTTGTATGATCTGCAAATATTTGTTTCAGAGTTTGGGTGTTTTCTATGTATAATATGTATGTATTTACAAATATATATATATATATATATATATATTTGTAATATATGTGTATTTATATCAGTTGTCTAGTACCCATAACACAAGCTCTGCTTAGCTTGGGACTACATGGCGTTGCGTGGTAGATGTCCGAAATATTTATTCATTTATAACTTGCGAGTAAATTTCTTACAGTTTACGCTTTTGGTGGTTCACATTAAAACTATTATGGTTTAAGTTAGTTGACACAATGTACCGTAATCGGGTAAACCTCAAAGAGTTTAGACAGAGCAATCAGAATGCTTAGATATTATAAATAAGTCAACCTCAGCTACAAAAGAGATTATCATGCTCATCATGGTATCGAAGTTAAGACTTTTTTATGTTTATTTTATGACAGTGCAGGTACACTATATTCTATGATGGACTGCCGCCGCACAGGCCTTGTAATTTGCTATAAGTGTAAGGACTGAGTTTTATTGACAAAAGCAGCTTGGTACAAATATATTATTAGTTAGAACATTACTATTATTTATTTCATCAACTTTATTATTCCTAACATTATCTAGAGTCGGCTACTAGTTCAACTGGTTTAACCCGATGACCAGTTTTTTCCACTGAGCGAGTGGCATAGGACCTCCCTAACCCTGAGAACGAACTGACTTGGAAGATTGCCCTACTTTTCAGTATATTTTAAGGCACTGAGTTACAATTGATGATTTCCATAGATGTTCCATAGATATTCATGATATCCGGGAGCGATGACTTAACGATTTTTTTCAAAGCACGGGTATGAAAAACCACCAAAAATTCCATACTCTGCTGGATATAGCATAGCTAGCATAGCAGATACGCTAATTGATAGATCAACGACACAGCCTATTATTATAAATTAAAAAATATGACCATATGAATTCATTTTTTTTCTTTCAGTACTTTTTTTCCATCCCAAGGTTGCCTGGAAGAAATTGCTTTTTAGCGATAAGGCCGCCATTTGTACATGGTCAGTCAATTGATGCATTATTTTTATGTAAACTGTTTTATCTAGTGTACAAAAAAGATTATTCAATTCTATTCTATTCTATTCTATTCTATTCTATTCTATATGGGCAAATCATATGTTTCGCAATACGGCTTACACAGTAGGCTACTTCAAGCTTGTACGAGAGATATAAGTCACTAGAGCCTTCCCTTCGTAAAGGAAATAAGGTTGTCAATGTACGAATGATATTTCTGGTACTACGATCGTTTATAGTATATACTTATCATCTCGGTGAATTGAGTCTTGATAAATAAACAAACGAACGATAAAATGTCTCACATTTACACCAGTCTCTTATATCAAAGAAATCAAGTACATTTTCACCCTAATATAATATTCTGGCACATTCCAAAGATGTAAATAATTCCGAAGGTAGTAAAATTTATTTGTTCTCATAAAATATTCAGCATCTATCATGCGTCGTATGTCGAACAGTTTACGCAAGTTTACGACTTGTAAAATGAAAATACCGAAACACTAAGTTGTAGTTTAGAAACGACGATGCGAAGAGTACAAAATAATATCTAGTTGATTTTAAGTGAATACTTAGAGGAGTGAGAGATTTAAAAAAATAGAAAATACCTTTTCTAACAGTGCTGAAATAAGGAAATCCCTAACAGATGAGACAAATATGTCAGATATACATAAACTTATTAGCATCTTTTAGGTAAATAGTGTTATATGACAGATAACTATGTGATATTTGAACAGGAACTGGTGAAACTTATGTTAAAGGCTGGTTTAAATCAATTTTTAGTTTCGTTTTGCTGGAGTCTGTTAAAAGGTGCATCCTATAAAGGTCATATTAATAAGGGCAAGTAAATTTTAAAGTATCATGATAGTTTTATTTATAAACCTTTAAGATAAAGTTAAGTTAAAGTTTTTAACATTTAAAACAGCTTCACGTTTCGTTTCACTAAAATCTGTTAAAAGGTGCATTTTACAAAGGTCATATAAGCGGCCTTGTATTCGAGCTAAAGCCCCCTCTGTGTTTATAAATACAAAGATTAACGTTAGAGATAGAAGGTTATCGCGTAGGTTACAAAACCAGCCAACTGGATACGATGAGAACAGTAAATAATATGATTGTGAATACTTTCATACCAATAAAATAAACTAGCTGACCCACGCAACCTCGTTTGCGTCTTCTATTGCCCGTAGCGTGAAAATTCCCCGTTTTTAAAACATTTTTCATTGGTGCTCCGCTCCTAATGGTCTTAGCGTGATGATATAGCCTATAGTCTTTCTCGATAAATGGTCTATCGAACACTGAAAGTTTTTTTTAAATCGATATTAGTATAGATTTGAAAGCAACTCTGTCTGTATCACTCTATGTTACGCTTTCATCGCTTTAGCTCACTACAGCTGATGAAAATTTGACTAGAAGAAAATGCTTGCGGTATTATTAATGTCTTATGCTGTACGTTTACAGGAAGAGTCAATAAATAAAATATTTGTGTAGTTCATGTCACCCGGGGTATTATTACAAATCTGTTGATACCTCATTCAATGAAATCGGTTCAGTAGTTTGGAAGCGACACATCCAAACAAACATATACTGCTAAAGTTATCCTTTCTTTTGATTTCGTCGAAATCAGGTAACAAAAATAAATATAATAATAATAATAAAATGGATGAATTAGATGCCATTGATAGGAGAGTCCGTACATTGTTGACTGCATTCCGAATGCACCACCCACGTTCATCGGTTATGAGATTGTATATCCCGCGAAGGTTAGGGGGTCGTGGATTACTAAATATCAAGACCCTGCACAATCGCGAGGTATACAATCTTAGAGAATATTTTCTACAAACTGATGTGGGAGTGCATCGTAGTGTAGTCACAGTGGATACCGGACTCACTCCGCTCGCTCTGGCTAAAGAGAATTGGCGCAAGCCTGTAGTACTTAGTACTAATGATCGCAGGGAGGTATGGAAGGGCAAGGAACTCCATGGTCGGTTTTATCGGGCCCTTCATGGACCCGATATAGATTTTAAAACATCTACGTCCTGGCTACGGTATGGTGATCTCTTCGGAGAAACCGAAGGTTTTGTTTGTGCGATTATGGACGAAGTTATCATGACGAATAACTATCGGAAGTATATCCTGAAAGATGGTACGGTCGACATCTGTCGGGCATGTCACCGTCCTGGAGAATCTATCAGGCATATTATTTCTGGTTGTTCTCGTCTTGCTAACGGCGAGTATTTGCACAGGCACAACCAAGTAGCTAGGATCGTACATCAGCAACTTGCCCTTAAATACCATCTTGTGAACTCAGAGGTGCCATACTACAGGTATGTGCCCGACCCAGTTCTCGAGAATGGTCGTGCTACATTATATTGGGATCGATCTATTATTACAGACAGGACTATTGTTGCCAATAAGCCTGATATTGTGGTGATAGATCGATTAGAGCGCCGCGCAATTATTATCGATATCGCCGTTCCTCATGACGAGAATCTCGTGAAAGTCGAAAAAGAAAAACAAATAAAATATTTGGATCTATCTCACGAGATTGTCGATATGTGGAATGTGGATTCGGTAATAATTGTTCCGATAGTCGTATCTGCTCACGGATTGATAGCCAAGAGCCTCGACCAACACCTTAAGAGGCTCACGTTAGAAGGCTGGATCAAGGGTCTGATACAGAAGGCAGTCCTTCTTGACACGGCACGCATAGTGAGGAGGTTCCTGTCTTTGGAGCCCTAACCACCGGTTTCTTGGTCCCTGTACCCGAAGTCGGTGGTCTACTATTTTTTATATTTTTAAATATATATTATGTTATTGTTTATCTTTTTTATGTATTTAAAAATGTAATTAATATGTATATATAATTAAATAAAGAGAATAATAAAAAACTATAATAATTTCGGTGGTCTACTATTTTTTTATTTTTAAATTTATTTATTTTATATGTATAATTAAAAAATGTAATTAATATGTATACACAAATGTAATAAAGAGAATAACAATAAATATTCCGGACATCTAACAACGCCATCTAGTCCCAAGCTAAGCAGAGTTTGTGTTGTGGGTACTAGACAACTGATGTAATACTTACATACTTTTTTTTGTAAATACATCATTTTATACATAGAAATTACCCAAACTCCAAAACAAATATTTGCAAATCATACAAAAATTTAGTCCGACCCGGGAACCCGAGACCTCAAGCTTAGCAGTCGCAAACGCTACCACTACGCCACCGAGGCAGTCACAATAAGTGTAATAAAGGGATGAAGATTTCTCACATTGATAATATAGTATTACAAGTTCTTATGCAAACAAGTATCCTGAAAACTCCATTTCAATACATTCTGTGTTTAAAATATTTAAAGGGAACATTTACTTTTTAAAAAGTAAGTTATGATTACATCTGAAAAAAAAACACAGCTCGAATATTCTTTTTAAATTTCCCAGCGCCTCTAATACGTTTCAAAGCTCATGAAAGCGGTATGGAAGTTGAAAACATTCCTTTTTTTCACTTATACAGTCACTAGCAATACGTTTTAATGTAAAATGAATACATTTAGAATTATTTTTTCTGTTATAAAGTCCATTGTTATTTTACACTGATGAAGCCTGTCTTTCTTTTTGAGAACTGTACTTATATAATTGTGTTCTATGATATACTTTAGATGGAGACATGCTTTTGATTTCAGTATCTATCGAAGATATTTTAAAAATACGAAAGTAGCCAAGATGCATGTATGGATGTTTTTTATGTATTAGCCTACCAAAGTACCTCTGCTCTGCATGATGGGAAGCATGAGTATAATTCAAGAATAGTGGTCACCATACTCATTGGGACAGACAGTGCAACAAAGCAGCATGATGACCCATACTAGCGCGGCCTATTGAGATGTTTTTGTATCACTGGGCCTCCGGTCTCGCATTCACCAACGAAACACGACAGTGTGCCTACTACAACTATAGGTGAGACTTTTGTGAGAAATACCGTCCTGGACTTCTGAAATTAGCGTGGCACTACTATCGACTTAGCTTAGGAAGGAAATTTCGACCAATAGGTATAATATTACTATAGTTTAAAAATCTTTTTCGTTCTTTTGCGCAATCTGAGACGTTTAATCTTAAGTGCAAATACTTAATATACTATCTGTCTTTGGCCTTCGTACGTCTATACACGTTAAGAGACGCCGGCGCTATACCACTTAGTCTCGAGCAAAGTATATTTACAGCTATAAATGGCCTTTAATATAATTTGATACATACAATTGAGGTTCAAGAACGAACGGATTCAAGTGCTATAAATAAATTATTTAGTGTTTCAGCATTAAAGAAATATACAGCAGGTGTTGCAATACGCATTATTTTAAAGATTTTTTACCTGTACTTGCTAAAAGTTTCTTTTAAAATTGCGTGAATGGAAACTGAATATGAATTTTACATACAATTTGATACCCATTCATAAATTAATTACTCAAAAGATACAAATGATACATAATAATAGCCGTCGGTAAAATGGCTAGTAATACAATTAAATGATAAACAAAGAACATAATAAAACCTCACGCTAGTTTGTTATAGAGGATTAATTACAAAGTATAGTAGACACTATGATATTATTCACTATATATAAACATACTTTAAAGCTGTGTACAAAAAGTTGCAATATTTCTACGAAAATTTAGTTCATATTCATCAATATATTACTTGTACAACTCAAGGTGACTTTCACCGTGTTTTATAACTTAAAGTGAAAGCGTGCTGGTCCAGGGGTTATGCCACAATTAAACACAATTGTCCACGATACATTTTACTTTCAATAAACCTGACGTACCTGGCGAAATCAGCTAAAATTATTAAGGTAGTAGTAGGAGTAAGATACAAAAAGAACTATTTCTACTGCGCAGCGATTAGCTTCAAGTAAACCTGTCAGCCGTCCGTAATCATTCCCCTCCGCAATCCAAAAGGTGTCAACGAAGTTCACAATTACTTTTTGTCACAAGGGTTTGTTTCACAATATATTTTACAAAATCCGTACGCCAACAGCTTGCGCTACCAATAGTAATATGTAATCAGATTCCATACTCTTTAAAGTAGGCTTACAAATCGACAACAAAACGAGTTATCCCACATTTCTTTGAGAGGGACGGTTATTCGCCACAAATGTCTCAATTACCAATTTCCAACAACGAAATAGACAGACGATGCTTAACGAAACCGCGCCATTACATTGTTTGACAGGTGGGAAATGACAGTTCAACTTCTTACCATAGGCAAAAAAGGAGTTACTCGATTATCGAGTCGGGACGAAACATTACTATTTTCTATTTAAACCTACACAGTAGTTCATGAATTATGTTAATAATACTAATTACGAAACATTATTATCACCCAGATACGATCCCAGCAAAACTATATAAACGACTAGGAAAGCATTTAGTCACGATTCTATTAGTTGCGATAGTTTATGCCATAACTTCGACGCGCGTGTCCCATACCATATATTATAGTGTTCTTACTCATTTTCAGTCTTGTTGCTACTATTCCCGTGCACAAATATATGTGACGACTACCTCATATAATGTACATAAACATTATTTACTATTCATTTAACAAAGATACACTGAACTGAAGAGTAACTAATAATCCTGTATCGCACAATGAAAGTTTTGACAACTTTTGATAAATGGCGTTTTTTAACATTTATTACTATCATAGTGTGATAGTTTAATACATTAATATAAAACCATCACACACCATCACTATTTATTTCACACCTATCACTTTTGAATTATTACTTTACAATATTTGCAAAATAAAACACTCCAACGTTTTTAGGACAGTTCTTGAAATACTGATGCTGCCCCAGGAGAAAGTATTCCGATGGCATTCAACATGTTAATAACTGACCAGTGCATCTCTTACAGGCTGCAAGTCCTAAATCATCTTTTAAAATACGCGACATGGTGCTATCTTCATCTCCCGAGATATAATGTTTTGCTTTTGGGGCAGGACTTCTTCGAATTCTTTGCGTTACTGCTTTTATCGCCTTTTTCGTACAAATACTACGTAAACTACTATATATTTTTCTGTCACAAACAGAGGAGGTTGCAGTGTACCTTTTTTATTGACGTGGGAATATTTGGATACACAAACACACATACATACACCGGTACACAAACATTTGACTACTACCAAGCGTATAGAGTATTTTAAACATTGTATTTTATTCCATACCTACTTTATGTAATGCAATAGTAGCAAAAGTAATATTTCGTATATTTTTAATTGTAACAGTTTTTATGGCCAGAATAAGTATAATTTACAACATCTACCTTTCCTTTAAAGTGCCGTGCCAACGAAAACCAGAACGTATTTCTATGGGTAAATAAATAACAGTATAAACAACAACAATATTAACTTTTAACTTTAAAACCAAACATAATAAACGTTTCATTTAAGCAAATACACCGCATTTAATGTTCAAAGTAAACGTATTAATATTAATGTCTGTTATATCAAAACACATGTATACACAGCAATTTGATTATATAATCAATCAAATTTCAAAGACATACATATCACTAAACACGTCAGCATTTAAACTATTATTGAGCTAAACAGCCTCCAAACTAAACAATAAACACCTAACTTGTGTACAAGTTGTGACGTCGGCAGTGGCTGACGGCGATAGACGCCATTTACGTCAGGCGCGTCATGACAGAGACAAATGACGTGTCTGTCAAATGTTTCAATGTTGTATTTTTACGTCATAACCCACTTTTCGAATACATTGTCAACAATTACGAGGCTTACCGCATGGTTACCAGAGTAAATGAAATAATGCGTTGTGTCATTGCGTGTTGTGTCATTGCGTACTGATGTAATATCTAGGATTTTTTAAATATGTACCAAGTCTTGTGTGCAACATCATATAATATTGACAGCGATTGTTTTTATTTATTTAACTCTTATATACTTTTCTCGTTTCGAAATATGACAGAAAATAGAAAAACTGCAAACGTAAAAATACTCTCCACAACTTTTATGGTCTTATTAATACTCGTATTTAGCTGTCGTCACTTTAGTTTAAATTTAAATGTGGGCATCTAATATGCTTCTGCTTTCCTATCCGGAACACAGTCGTGAATATTAAGGAAATATTACATAAATGACACGTTATCTAATCACACAAATGAGATCTATGAGACAATAAATGAATAAGACAATGGTAATTAATGGGTGAATGCCATTAATGAACTATAAATATTACAATTAAATTCAAAATTTGATATAAAAAGGATGACAATGAATTAGCCTTAGCCTAAACGGGTAATGCTGAGTAGCAGACTAACACTTCAGGTTATCTTATAACTTTCTGCTATGCAAGCTTCGTCGTGAATTCATGACAATAACAAACGTCAAAACGTAAAAAAATAATTCAATTTGGTGCAACCAATCGGGTGTTTCATTTCGGTATTTATTTATTAGGTATATAATAATAATAATAATAGCCTTTTATTTCCTTAATATTTTGTACGTACATCATAAATACAATGCTTTCAATTACAATAACAAAAACAAATATACTACAATTCAAAAACTAAATTATACATTGAAAAAATAATAATTAATTAATTTAGAATTACTATATAATTTCTATGTCAGATTATTTATTCAAATAAACTCAATTATCAAATTAAATGCATGTTTCTCAATTCAAAAAATAAAAATATCCATTGATTAAGGACCTCTCAACGAGTAAAGGCCTCCTCCAGTTCTTTCCAATATTCTCTATCTTTTGCTTTAATAAACCAGTCCATGCCCGCCGCCTTGTTTATTTCATCCATCCATCTTTCGTGTGGTCTTCCTCTACTTCTCTTACCAACGGGTCCAGTCCAAAGCGTTACTTTTTTAGTCCATTTTTGTTTGTTCATCCGAGTTATGTGACCAGCCCACTTCCATTTTTGTTTTTTACAATATTTTAAGGCGTCTATAACATTTGTTGATTTTCTTATATTTATACATCTGATCTTGTCTTTACGTTTTATGTTTAAAATACTGCGTTCCATTGACCTTTGACATACCTGTAGTTTAGTCTTCGTCTGCATATTATATATCCAGGTTTGGCAACCATATGTGAGACATGGTAGGATATAAGTGTCCAGAACCAACTTCTTTAGTTTTATGGGGAGATTTGATTTTAATATTTCTTTGTGGCTCCAGAACTTATTCCATGAATCATTAATTCGCCTGTTTAGTTCATCCTGGTGTCTACTGCTTTTAAATGAAATTAAACTACCCAAATATATGTACTCTTGTACATATTCTAGTACTTCATTGTTGACTTTAATAGGCCTCGGTTGAAAGTTAGTCATAACTTTTGTTTTTATGGTGTTTAATTCCAAGCCGATTTCTTGGCTAACAGTATTGAGGTCATTCACCATGCTCTCGAGCTGGTTTGCTGTTTCTGAAAATAATATAATATCATCCGCAAAACGCAGGTTACTTAGGTATTCGCCATTTATATTGATACCTTTCGTGTCCCAATTTAGGTTCTGCATGATATTCTGCAGTACGGTTATAAAGATTCTTGGTGAGAGGGGGTCGCCTTGTCTAACGCCCCTCTGTATATTAATATCGGTCCCAATTTTTTCCATTTTCACACGACTTATACTTTGCTCGTATATATTTTTTATAAGACAAATGGTCTCTGTTGGTACATCACACCCATGTAGAGCTTTCCACATGCTGTTGTGGGAAATAGAGTCAAAAGCTTTGGCGTAATCAATAAAAGCCAAATAAAGAGGTCTCTTAAACTCTACATATTTTTCTATGATGAGATTAAGTGTGTGAATATGATCAGTAGTAGAAAAGTTCTTCCTAAAACCTGCCTGTTCTGGTTGTTGTTCTGTTTCGGTGTAAAATGCAATACGCTTCTCCAGGCAAGATGCAAACAGTTTGTATAAATTTGATTGCAGGCTAATAGGTCTATAATTGCTGATGTCAGCTGGATTTCCCTTTTTGTAAATTAGTTTTATGTATGATTCTCCCCATATTTTTGGTATTTTTTGTTCATCCAATATTTTATTAAATAATGTAGTTATGGGTGACACGAGCAAAAATCTGCCTGTTTTGATTGCTGCGTTTGAGATATCATCCGGCCCAACACTTTTATCGGGCTTTAAGGTTTTTTATTAGGTATATAGGTATATAATACGTGAAAAATAAATAATGAAATTTAAATCATGAAAGTTCAGGATGTTAAAAATTATTGATTGGTGAGAATAGAGGTTTCTTTTACTATATTTGAAGTCACTGGTATCTCGACTCAAATTTCTAAAGTTACTTATCAATGAATTCAGATCACATCATGGGTAGCATTTAAGACAATCTAAGTTTCCTTAATATTTAGTTAGTTAAAAGTTTATATTTTTGTTCTAGATTTTACTCGTAGTTTTATTCACGTTTATGTCGGTTTTTTCAATCAATTTTATCTTGACAATAGTAATGTAAGTGCTATTCTATACCTTATCTCCATATTAAATCTCATTTAGGTATTCTGTCGTCATTGAGTAACAAACATCCATACATCCATCTCAGAAACTGATGGATGCTGTCGTATTGTACTGTCTAACAAATATTTCATAAAACGTAACCTCTTATATTTCCACACTTTTGTGTGCCTATCAAAGATTTTCCCAGAATAATTGGTTTGGAAACAGCTGATATTTCATATGTACATAAATATTAAATTGCGTCGTTATTAAGAAGTTTCGAATTAATGAATGTATTCTTGTTTTATGGGTTTGTTTTATAAAAATATGTAATATAAGAATAATGAACGGTTTATATACAATACTACCTATGGTGATCACATTGCATATGATATATCTGGTTATCAGGTTATCTTATTCTCTATTTGCATTAGTTGTATACATTTTTTTTTTATTTTGACTAACGACTAATGAAATTTTGGCAAAAAAATACATTAACACAATAACCGACATTCATTCAAAATGAATCCAAATCACCTCAACTTTTAGTCAGAGACTAACTCACTGAATTCTTTCTTTGAATCTACTAGGACATAGACACAGCTTACTGACGTTTACAAGACACGTGTTGCAAGCTTTAAAAAACAATATTCCTTTGTTAATTTACTTTATAATTAGATTTTTTTCGTACAGAAAATAATACTTGAAACATTTAGGAAGGCTTTTAATAGAGAGGAAAGTTCTTTGGCTCGATAGTATATTTTAATCCCAAGTATTATTTGAAGGACTCCTCATAAGACAAGCTCTTTTAGGGTATAAGAACATTATCCCAAGTTGACATGTTTGTTTAGTGTCATATGATGTAGGTTAGGGGAACACAAGTGCGTTATATCTTAACTAATATCATCAAGTCTACTGTGGGTTTGTTTCTTGCGTGTTTACATTTTATTTGCTCAATCTATTTCTAGGAAATTGGGAGTACGTTGTCGTGATTATAAAAATAACGTTGCTACATGTATTATCATCCCGAAAAATTATACAACGAGTAGAATCAGTTGAATGGTTAATATTTTAATGCAAACAAAATCAATGTATTGCCATACACAGCTGAACGAAAGTCTTCTCTAGAGAGCTCTAACTATCCAAGTCCTCCAGTTGCCAGCCACTTTTTTCAAATCGTCGGCCCATCGCGTTTCAGGGCTCCTTACACTACGTTTACCAATTGGGGTCTCAACTCTAGCTAGCATTTCGTCTCTAGAGACCATCGGTTCGCCTGAAGACAAGACCAGCTCACTTCACTACAGTGTACTAATTATCCGTGCCATGTGGGTTCTCTGTCGGATAACTTCATTATGAATTTTACCGGACAGAGAAAAAATCAACATTGTACGCTTAAATTTGTGGCGTTTCGTACGCATAATTAAAGTAAAAAGGTTTGTATTGTAAAACAGAGGCAAATGTACTAAAATAAACAAAGTAATAAAAATACTGTACTTAATCTCAATATCAAATAATATCTACAAATATGCACTTGAAAAGCTAATTAAAGCCTTGGAAAACAAACACGGTATGTGTAAACAATTATACTCGTATTTCGTATTTTGCTAACTTTTAAAAGTATTTACTTAAAACACGTTTCCTATTATTTCATGTAAAAAAATGATATAAATATTTATTAACAAACGGACTAAGAATACAGTGTCACCCCCATTTTAATCTCACAGGTGTCGCATACAATAACATGGTTTTTTGTTAAATATGGCGTAGACATAAATTAAAGGTTTTCCACTTTCATGATGCTGAGTTCGTTTTCACCCTTTTAATGGTATGTAATGGTAATGGAAGTTGATGTATTCGATTGTTTTTTTTTTTATTTTAACCCACAACACTCATCACAGTAGAAAGCGGCGTAGCGACAGCTTAAACCTATAAGCCATATGCAATGAAAGTGTTTGAAACCTCAATTTTCCAACTATCTGTGCACTATTTCCTAAGTTTGGCGAGGCGTATGACTGCCTTGATGGCGCCGTGGTAGCGAATGTGACTGCTGTGCTTGAGGTCTCGGGTTCGATCCCCGGGTCAGAACAAATGTTGGTATGATCTGCAAATATTTGTTTCAAAGTAATTTATTTATTTATTTATTTAACACATCAGCACTTTAGGTGCAGACGGACTTAATGCCTAAGGCATTAAGTCCGTCTACCAGTCTACCAGTACTAGTCTACCAGTCAACCATCGGGTGATGCAGAGAAGACAAGAAGTGGGTGCATCTTGTAAACAAAAATGTATTAATATAAACATATCTGGCAATATATTAAATACAAATAATATATACAAGCTAATCATACATACAAGAACTAATTACATACTATACATACTTAGGGTATAGGTACAACAAGTCAGAGTTTTTTTGTATGTATGATATGTATATATTTACAAAAAAGTATATTTGTATTTATATCAGTTGTCTAATACCCATAACATAAGCTTCGCTTAGCTTGGGACTAGATGCCGTTTTGTGTTGGATGTCCGAAGTTTGTAACTGCCATTACCTATCTCTATTCGAACGTGATACAGTCTCAGTCGATCGACAGTAAGTCCAATAGCTAAATTGAAAAGCTCGGCACTTCGTGACTCGGGTGTACTACGAGTATATGCAACGTACATTAGTTTCGGAGAGTTTGTAGTCAGAACACGTTTAGACGTACTCTATTGTTTTATGAATTACATGTTAACACACTATCTTTAGGTGTGGTTTGTCTTGGGTAAGTATATATAATATACAGAGATTTCTTTTCAAAAATAGTAATGATATGAGTATTTTTAAGAAATGTTTCTTGTAGCGTAGGCCTTTTTTTATTTTATGAAAGTCGGAACAAGCTGTTACCATTAAACTAACGAAGGCTGTTTTGTTTTCTTGACCTTTATTTAGCTGAATTTCTAAACAAAATATAGTCATCATATATTTGATTATTTGGTCATGTGTTTCTAATGTCGTTTTTCCCATCTCCTCCTAATTAGATTACTCGGTATAATTCGATTTTGCATAGAATATTGATGCATTATTTTTTTTTAGGAATAAGTATAATTTTTATTCCTTACGTGATGTAAGTTGAATGATAAATTACATTCATTTGTAATTAATTCTTTTACATACATTTTTAGGCAAGGCAATTCCTAAGACTCACTCTGACATAAAAAAACATAGTTTTTAGTCGGCATACGAGCCTCAGCCATCGTATTACCTTACCGGTATTAGTCAAGATTAGTCAAGCGCAACCTGAAACGCGTGACTACTATCAACAGGACATTTGGGTAGGTCATAGATACACTCAAACCCACTAGTAAGATACTAAATATGAACTTATATTACAAGCCTAGATTTTACAAATCCTGGGTCGGACCAAATGTTTGTGTAATCTACAAATATTTGTTTCGGAGTTTGGGTGTTTTCTGTATTATAATGTGTATGTATTTACAAAAAAAAAGTATATATGTATTCATATCAGTTGTCTAGTACCCATAACACAAGCTCTGCTTAGCTTGGGACTAGATGGCGTTGTGTGTTAGATGTCCGAAATATTTATTTATTATTTATTATTTATATACTCCTATTTATGTCAAACTGTATTCTTTGTAACAAAAATCCAGATCTAGTTATAGTATATATTGTTTCTCTAGTCGTTTAATTTTTACACCAGCCCTAAAAAACTAACAAATCCTTAAGAAATGTGAGTAAAACGCCCAACGATTTTGAATTTTACGAAGAACGTTTCAGATTTTCCCTCGCTTATGAAGCGGAGAATGTAAATACTTTTTCGTTATGTAAGATAGCAGGAGCACTTGAGTTTACAGTTTTCATTTACGAAAATGGCAAATGATAACATTAAATTTCAATGTCATTTTAATAACTTGAACTTTTTAATTGAAAAAGAGAGATTTTACTTTCTTACGATTAGAAAAAAAAATGGGACAACTATATACAGGCTGGATAATTATTATTACACCACTATGCGCTTTCCGAATCTTAAACAACCAAGTTATACTAACAATTTTTAACTACTTTATCTTGACCGATACAACCTTAAAAACGTTGAGATATACCTTCACCTCATGGTTCATAAAACATACTCTAAAATAATCAAATGTGGATTAGAAGTTTCAGAACAGACAAGTACCTTATATGTCATTCGAGTTAATGTTACCACAATGTAATGCTCTTCTGCGTTCAAAGTTGTTTTAACTCCATTTATTCTTGTGGTTTTATGACACTTTTCTCTAAAAACATAAAAGGTACATATCACTTTAAAATCTCGTTCAAGTCGTACGTTGAGTGAAGGAAACAGTCGCGAAGTTCTGACATATGTCACAACAATGTGTAACATTGTAGACTTCGTCAACTTTAAGGCGGATAAAATCATTGACGTAAAAATTTACGACAGTTTAAGAACCACTTTATAGAAATGAGTTTAGCTTTCACTCGTGGCACTTACGGGTTTAGGAGTATTACTGTTCTAAGGTATATTATTATTAGGGTATATTATTATAAGACACACCAATATCTAGATTCAAGGACAGTTTGTATTCTCAGTTGGCATATTTAAGTTAGTAAATAAATAATCTTAACTTGAGATACACACGGCTGTGTGATCCCAAACTAATTGAAGATCGTAATATGGTAACCAGGCTGGTGACAAGCAAACTTATTTATTAATGTAAATTTATAATTACATTATAGATAAATTACACTTATACACATATATATATTTACAAAAGAACGATTGTCGGATACATACATTTCAAATTACTTATTTTAACTCTTTGTTAGGCAAGTTACTAACCAGTTCATCTGTAACAGTACTGAGCTTAAAAAATAGTTAGTAAATAAAAATACGAAGGATGGCTTGATATTTTTTTTACAAACTAAGAGCTTAAAGGTATTATTGCCTCGCTGATTTTAGCACGAAAGGGCTGCTTCATAAAATGACAGCATGCGTGCGTGACAGACTGAAGGCCGAAATAAATAGAGCATCTCAATAGCCCCCATAGTGTGGGTCACCATGTCGCATTGTTGCATTATCTGCATTCGCAGTGAGTATAATGACCACTACTCTTAGATCCTGCTCATGCTTTTCATCAGGCAGAATAGAGTCACTTTTACAGACTCATATAAATAAAAAAAAGATCAATAAGAATATTTCACTTTTACCTTTATTCTTGGATGTACATGACTAAATATATATTATATATATATACATATGTGAGGTTGTGAAAAGATAAATGTCTCGAAAGCATTTAACATTGTTTATTTCTTTTAACAGCGTCGTAGTTTTCGTCTTTCACAATTGACACCACTTGTCGGAGTTACCATACTAATAAAATTAAAAACTGTTGCTAGCCAGAGAGAAAGTGAACAACTAAATGAATTATTTAACAAGTAAATTTAAACTAAATACCACATATATATATCTTATAAGTGTCTATAATCTGGTATGTTAGTACGCATTATAAGTACGGCGCCTGCAAAATTTTCCACACCAAATGTCACAAAAAAAATTGACTAGTGACTCCTGTATTGTGGATATTCACAACTTTGGCTACGCGACAGCCCATTATTTGAAAAAAAAAACAAAAAACCTAACTTTTCAAGGTAGGCAGAAAAAACTGAATTAATCGTATACTAATGTCACATCTCTAAATTTAACAGCTGCTCCAACATAAAATGGGGTTGTGACCAGAGACAACGATTAGGCAACATTATTCAGAACTTGATCGTGTGCCAAGTGTGTCCAGTGTCCACTTACGAGTGTGACGTATAGCTTTACTGGCAAGTGCCAAAGCATAATGATATTTTGTCGAGTGGGGACACTAATCTGGTGTATGTCATTGATAATGTGTATTGTATGAAATAGGTATATAAGAATAAGCTTAATGTAATACTCTATTATGTTAGTAAACGTACGTATAGACTGTAAGGGGCTGTGTACCGGTAGCTATAACAGTAGATGTTGGTCACAATTTTAAGTTTAAAACCATCGAAATTTTTGACCATAAAATACCACAGATTCTATAGTACTTGGATATATATTTGTCTTTTTAATTCAACTGCTCCAATGCATTCATTTTGATTCCTCAATTTTTCAAGCTCAATCATTTACTAATATTAAACTGACTTTCCTGTTGTGAGAAATATCCACAAAAAGATTTAAATGTAGATTTAGTGATTTTTATATAAAATACTAAGGTTACACCAGTATGAAGTTAGTTATTTGCTTCTTCGACTGATAATGAGGTTTAGCCTTTGTTAGCGCCAAATGGCTTGCCCAGAGAATCTAGTCGGCACTAACACACTTAAACGGGTGCGGAGATACCTTCAGCGACTAAGCGCTGCCTGAAACTCGATTGACTGCCGGCAGATGGGTAAAGGTTGTGGAAAAGCACACCTACTTTGTAGTCTTGAGCTGCTGTTCAGACCCGGCGGCCTTATTAGGCGTCCTGGTTTACTAAACACAAAATGGCGGCGGGCTACACATTATAATTATAACAAATGTTACCACTTGTCGGCAAGACACTATTCAGCGGACAATGCGGGCGCCGCGATACCATCTTACCAATATGATACACATTTAAAAAAATCTAAAACTGAGTAAAGTAAAGTTGTGTGATCCACGAATTGTTGTCCCGAGTCCGGATGTTCTTTGTGTCCGTTTCATGTATGTTTGTAAAGTCCCACACGACAAAGGATGTTTATTCCTAATGTGGGCGTTGTCATTTAAAAAAATAAAAAAGACATCATTAACGTACGTACGTTTAAATTAATAATAATAAATCGCTTTGTTGTACACTAGATAGCTAAATAAATGATTTAATGCTAAGTCAGTACAATTGGCGGCCTTATCGCTCAAAGCGCAATCTCTTCCAGGCAACCGTGGGATAGAAATAAATACAGGTGTATTAGAGAGTAGAGGGAAAAAAAGCAATACAAATATATTATATAGATACATAAACTACATTATATATAATATTAGGTCTTTACCTATGAAATTGCCGTTTTGTATGCAATAAGTGAAAGTACTTATTTTTTCAAACTTTTTTATTTCTGTTATTCGAAGTAATCACCCATGCAATCGACGCATCTTTGCCAATGCATTGGCAGTTTATTGATGCCCTTCTTGTAAAAATCAGCTGGACGGGAGGCAACAAACTCTTCAAAGGCATTTTGTACTGCCTCTCGGGAATTGAATTTTTTACCCACTAAAAAGTTGTCTAAATTTTGGAAAAAGTAATAGTCGGTAGGTGCAAGGTCTGGTGAGTATGGCGGATGAGGGAGCTTCCAACCCCAGCTCTTGCAGCTTGGAGACTGTCTGTTGCGCAGTATGGGGTCGCGCGTTGTCGTGAAGGAGCAGTGGGGACGACCGATTGACCAAAGCTGGTTGCAGATGTGCAAGCTTCTCCATCATTCTCTCCAGTTCTTCACAGTACACATCTGCATTAATGCTCATGCCGTTTTGTAAAAAGCTGTGGTGAATCACACCCGCACTAGACCACCAAACAGTGACCATCACCTTTTTAGGGGTCATTTTTGGTTTAGGGCATTGCTTTGGTGCTGAACCAGGGTCTAACCAACTTGCTGAGCGCTTTCGATTGTCGAACAGAATCCATTTTTCGTCGCACGTAACTACTCGTTTCAAAATTCCTTAATTTCTTTGCCTGTTGAGCAGCGAAAGGCAGGTCTCGACGCGTACGTTGCGCTGGCGATCGTTAAGGTCGTGGGACACCCATCTATCAAGTTTTTTTACCTTGCCAATTTGTCGCAAATGGATCAATATTGTTTTGATGCTTACATTAAAAGCTGCTGCTAGCTCAGCTGTAGATTGAGTTTCGTCAGCTTCCACAATCGCCTTTAATTCATTATTGTTAACCAAAGTCTCCGGACGACCACGAGCTTTGCAAAATTTCCAGAACGGAACCGGGAAAACCAATAAAGGATTGTGCGTTCGTTTGTACAGTTCTCTCCGTAAACGTTTTTGATGTTACGTGCCGTTTGTGTCGCGTTGGTGCCACGACGGAACTCATATTCCATAATTACACGAATTTTTAAAGTATCCATTATGACGAAAAATGTTCAAATGTAATGAAAATACAACGCTAATCAAAAAACTAAAGACTGAGTTTGTAAATAGAATGTCATGGTTTTAAAACAAAATTAATTTGAATTTAGAATACAGAGCCATTACAAACTTTTTTTTATTTGAAGTGACCAGTACTGAAGAAACGCAATTTCATAGGTAAAGACCTATTATTTATTGAAAATAATGATAATAAGAAATTGGGAAACGATTAGATACTAGCTAACCCACGCAACCTCGACTGCTATTGCCCGTAGCGTAATATTGTAACATCGTGAATTTGTTCACCATAAAAAAGGTTATAGTAAGCCACGTTTTTTTGTTTATGAAATAGGGGACAAATGAGCAGACGTATTGCCTGATTGTAAGCGATTATAGCCGCCCATGTACACCCGCAACACCAGAGGCGTCACAAGTGCATTGCCGGCCTTTTAAGAAGGAGGACGCTTTTTCCTTGAAGGTTTGAAGACAAAAGCGTACTCCACGTAGAAAAAAAGAAAAAAAAACAATTTTAAAAGATATACATTTGTACTATTATACTTTTATTTTTATTTTTATAGGGTAACAATTCTTTCCTACAATTTTTTTTAAATTTTAACTGTTTATGCAAGGCTCGCAATGGAAGGATTTTCTTTATTGATACTTCGTTCCTTTTCGTCGTAGCTTAGTGATATACATAGCCTTTCTCGAAATATGGGCTTTCTAACAATAAATTATTTTTTTAAATCGGATCAGTACTTCCTGAGATTAGCACGTTTAACTAAATAATACCACTCAAATACCAAAATAGGAAAGACTAAACTCAGCTATAAAATAAATAGATTACGGATAAACTCTACACCAGTTACGTGGCATATTATATTATTTATTACAGTTCAGTAAATAATCATTTAGGTCCCTCGAAGCAACCATAATAATATTGACAGTTTATGTTATTTAATGACACAAATTGTAAACAAGAAAGCAAAACGTTTGAATAAGCTTGACATGTCCTAAAGCCTAATGATAGGTTCATTTGAGCGTTCGAGAATACGTCGTTACCTATGTAGATACGCAAACCGCTAATTAGGTAGGGAATTTCAGTTCTCCTACGTAGATAAAATGAGCTGCCAACCATTTACACTTTAAGTTACAAGTGATAAGCCATTACTCTTATGAAGCTGAGCAAAAACACTTAAATTTTATTTGGAGCTTTCAACATATCTGGGGAAAGCACGAGCTGAATCTAAATGTTACATTATTCAGCCATTCATTCCATAGCTTATAATTAGGGGCCCACTATTAAAGCAGATCGCCATTACCCGTTGTTCGTACGTCGCAGAGCGGCAACGCAAAAATCGTATCGAAACTTGTTTAGTACTCTTCAAGGTCAGATTGTAATAAAACGCTAATCGCTTATATCTTATACTTCTCCAATATCATAAATCATGTAGAATGAGCAATGTAATGTCCTTTTCACACTAATAGCAGATCTAAATTCCACGATTACAACCGTTTTCTCTGTATTCGATAACCTTACATGAATGAATTACAAGTCTTAGTTAACTTGATAGCCAGTAAATACTGACATAGAAAAGAAGCAATGGATACTTAAAAAAACAGATATTTACTTTATTCATTAACTTATCTAATTGTCTTACGACTATTGTAAGTGTATCAGGTTGGATAGTTCCTAATTACTTTATCTCTGTAGGTTTTAATGGATCTTAATGTCATTTGGCACAGGGATAGAAGGTAGTTTTAAATAAATACACAGACTTAATTTATCCTGCAAAAATTGATTGACAATACTGGAAGAACTACGTGATGTCAAGAGCAAAAGCAAGTGTGCTATGTACTTATAATTAAATTTATGTACATGAAGTACATCGTACTATTCAGAGCTAGGTGTGAGTCACGTAATTAATGTGTCTTGCTGTAAATGAAACCACAACACTCGGTGTAGAACATAGTGGAGAAATTGCTTAAACCACTACGCTTTCCGTGGAGACAAGTTCCCGCTGAAGATAAATAATATTAATTTATTTAATTCTTCCTACATTTGATATTGCATAGGTTGGTTTTAGTGCCTTAGGGCATTATCTATGAGTCAGTCTTTGGATCATGAAGTTGAAAGTACTATCGAAAATTTTTTTATATATTTTATTATTATATTTTTTTTTATTTTTTTTTTTAAAGACAACTCCCGCATTAGGAATATACATCCTGTGTCGCGGGGGACTTTACAAACATACATGTAACGGACACAAATACCACCCAGACTCAGGACAACACTTTGTGGATCACACAAAGTGATGTCCCACGTGGGATTTGAACCCCCGGCACTTGGCGCAGTAGTGAACGTTTTAAACCACCAGGCCAACCGTGCAGTCAATTTGACACATGACCCACCAAAAGCTTACTTTCTAACAGACTTTCAATTACAATTTAAACGTCAGATTCGTTTGTCCATAGTGCAGTAAGTTTATTGACATGCATTGTGGTATAAATCTGGAGTAAAAAGTCATCGTTTCTTCTTTTTTTTTTTATTGAAAAGTGGGCAAACGAGGAAATGTATCACATGGGGATGGAGAGAGGGTTAGGGGAGGGGTTGGAGGTATGAGCCTCGGGTATCCTCACTCACTCGGTCACACAGTGCAAGCGCTATTTCACACCGGTTTTCTGTGAGGCAAATCACTCAAATGTATGTAATGAATATAATCTTTAAAATGCAAAGCACAAACAATTCACAGAACCCATGGAACTTCACAATACTTCTGCTTTCCAAAAGCATTTAAAATAATACTACTTGATTTATACCTTCATTTTCAAGAATTAGTTTCCTGTAGGACCAATATTAAATGATTTGATAAAATATTCCTTTCCTTTCACATTAGCAACTCATATGAGTGGAAATAATTATTTGAATTGGAGGTCACCCTGTATAATTAAAATCTTTTATCAAACTGAATTTTCTATTCACATACCCGGGCCTCCGTATCCAAATGTGGATGTAAAATTTTCCACAATACAAAGACTTATTGTAACTTTTCTCTTACAAGCCCTTTTAGCTTAACAAGGTGGAATCTATACTTTCCTAACAATAGCACCAAAGCTTTGTTTAAGTAACATTGTCGAATTAAATTACATCCAAGTCGCGTTGGGCGGTATAGACCACTTCGTTGTTTATATTATTATATTAATATCTGGACTCATTTTGTTCGGGCAGCCGTCGGTTGTTCCTAACTGAAACAATTACATTAATAACTTAGATTTCTTCTAACGGCTCAAACTATAGGGAAGTTGTATATTGTGGGAATGTTTGGAGATTGTTTACCTGATTTAAAAAGTTAGTGGTTTTCATGTGATGTATTTATTTTAAAACTAGCTGACTCATGTTCACTTTGGTTGGAGTTTAATTTTTCTTGGGTGCATCGGTAAGTTCCAGGGTTTTCCTTTCTAGGGTGCACCTGGTTCCCCGGCATCTAGTACCCGAGACGGTGTGCGGTTTTGGTCGGTTAGAGTCCGACATACCACCAGGTGGTAACCGCGGGGATTTCCGCACAACAAAAAAAAAAAAAAAAAGAAAAAAGGGTGCATCGGTAAAATAATTTTCAAAATAAGTACAGTTGATCCAGAGATTATTTTATACAACCTCACAAGCTTATTAACTTTTAAACGGGCAATTCTTGTACATATATAATCTGAATCTTGGTTACGGCTTCAACGATTTTCTTGAAATTTTGTGTGCAGAGGGTTTCGAGTGCGATAAATCGATCTAGTTAGGATTCATCAAAATTGTTCAAAAAAGAAATACCATCGGCCTAATCTATACATCTATACAAATATGTAAATAAAATTTAAGTATCTATTTGTAATATTAATATAATATTTCATTTTTTGTCTGTCTGTCTGTCGGTCTGCTTGTCTGTTTGTTCCGGCTAATCTCCGGAACGGCTAGACCTGGATTTTGACGTGACGGGTCCAGACAGCTATCTGCCAGTGAAAGTCGGTCCAGTCATTCTAGAGATTAGCCGAAACAAACAGACAGACAGACAAAAAACCAATTTATTATTTTTATGTATGACAGTATACCTACTGTACCTACATCATATTTCATACATAATATATGTATTTAGTAAAACGGATGGACACTTTAATTTTGATATAAATATAATATGAATAATTTTTTTTATCCTACATTTCTGTTTATTACTTATTCAAAAGACAACTCCCTCACTCGAAATTATCCTGCGTCAAAGGAGATGGAGGGGCGTGGTAATCGTTTAAACCACTACAGGCGTGGTAATTTTTAAACTGCTGTAGTGCATTCATACAGCTAAATGAGCTATTATGACCGAAATGATAATCATCACATTCTATATCACGAACGAAAGAGTTTAAAAGTATTTTTATTCTAGATAAACTGTATCCGAACTCATTACTAGCATGAAGTTTTATTTCTGGATTATCATAATGCGGGATGTAATTTTACGAAAATCACTGACATTCGCTGATCTTTTCCCAGTCGCAACTTGATCCCACTTCGCTCAATCGCCGCCCGCTTAATCTACTTACATTTAGAACATTATAATATTAAGTTCACATTTTCTCTTCAATAAGTATTACCTCGAGAGCCTAACTTTGTCGCAATGATCAACTTCTGTTAAGCAAAAATCAGTCCTAAGCTATTTACCGAGGGCTTGATTTTAGTTTAATGACAGTATCTTTGTAAACTGCTCTAATTTTTCAGACGCAAATCAATTAGGATTAAAGTTTGCCCAACTTAGTTGGTTCAGATCAAAATTTTAATCTGTGAGTTTGTTTTAGTAATTACTTTGTATTCCCAAGTAATTCAAATTGCTGTTTGACATCTAACATTGCTAATTGAAGATTTTCTGTCTTTTGAATTATTTTATCTCTGTATTTGTCTAATTTGAAGTATTTAAGAATAACTTGAAATCTTTCATTGAAGTAAAATAAATATCTTTCTAAATTTTCTCTCAATTGTGTGTGTCAACTTGGCGTAATATTGCATAAAATGTTACCTAGTTTCTTTTATGGCTACTTACGTCGATCATTTGGTTCAAAGAAATTTGGCAAAGGACATTGACATTGCAGTGCCAGATAAGAAATGGAATTGAGACTGTAGAGATGCTATAAACATTATAAACATTGAGTCCGAGAGATAAATAAATAAATAAATATTTTAAACATGTAATTCTCGGGTGTGGCAAGCGGATTTTCAGAAATCATTGAATACATTTTTCTTTCAATAAGTTAAATATTCTATTTACAGTATGCAGAGTACTTTCCCTTCAAGTGGCATTACAAAATGCCGCCCAGTTTGTTTTTTTTTACATACATTTATATTATACATATAAAACATCCAAACTCCAAAACAAATACTTGTTGATCATACAAACATTTGATTTGACCGGGGCATCGATCCCGAGACCTCCAGCGCAGCAGCGCAGCAGTCGCTGCACCACCGAGGCAGTATATTATTATGTCAATTACAGTAACAATTGTGTCGTTGTTTTTTTTATATTTCTCTTATTGCCTTCTTTTACTATATTTCGATGATTATTTTTTTTATTTGAAAGCTAGTGCATCCCGTGTGGTCCCATTTCAATTTGTTTTTTTTTGTTAAAAATTTGATTATTTAGTCTGGTATTACTGAATTGATATTAGCCGAGGATGGAACCAAGTGGCGTGCAATCGGTAAGGCCTATGTCTAACAGTGGACTGCGGTATGATGACAATTTTAAGTTTTATCCTAAAATAAATCTCATTTTTTTTTTTCATTTTCCTTATGTCGTTACTTCTTCAACCCGGGTCGGGCCAAAAGTGTTATTGAGTTTTTCTCATTATAGAAATACTTAATAACAGCTCGGAGTTTGGAAGTTGGACCTGGACCCCCGTGCCTCGGAGAGCACGAAAGCTGTCGGTCCTGCGCCTGATCTCTGCCCGGTCGTGTCGGTTAACCGGCCATCGGATTATGAGAGGGAGGAAACAGAAAGTAGACCTGTGTTAGCGCACACACTTGTGCACTATAATATCTCCTGCGCAGTGCAGTGCTCCAGTCCGCCGTGGCCGTAATCGGCTAGGAGAATCATCACTTCTTTAAAATGTTAGTAATCAAATTAACGAGGGAGGAATAGAGAAATCATAAAATAAAGGTGAAACTCTGAGCTTCAGAGTTCATTCAATATAGTTTTTGACAGAAATAGAAGTTTAGAAGGTTCAGAAATGACAAAATATATTCCTCCATTAATATAGTTATTAAGTTTTTTTAATACAAGGTTCCTGATTTTATCAAAGAATCCAAGTTTTATGTATATTTTATTATTCATGCATAAAGTTCCACAGTTTGTCCTTGAGATCCTTAGTTATTCTACAACTTCATGATCAGAAGATTCATAAGATTGACCTCGACCTGAAACATCTTTGCAATTCAAATTTAGTATCTTATATTCAGTGGGTCTTAGGACATCGTACTTGCTGTTTGACGAGATGATAAATGGACTTATTTATGGAATACAAACTTATAAAAAAGGTAGTATACTGGCATAATACCATTTGTTTATTGTGAATGGTTTTGTAATTATTCTGTGGAGGAACGGGTGTAATGTCCCTCCAACAAGAAAGGAAGGATCCTCCGGCCAGGCGAGGTGATCATGTCTGGCGGGCCACTGCCCAACGGTTGATGTTTATGTTTGTAGGCCTGCCAAAGTAATTCTACTCTGCCTGATGCAAAACATGTCTTGAAAGAGTAATGGTCACCATGCTTATTGTGAATGCAGACAATGCAACCATCCAGTATGGTGACTCATTCATCATTGCGCATCCGATCTTGCACTCACCAATATAGTGATTTACATATAATTCATTATTTTGAGCAAACCCTATCCTATAAAATAATTTAAAATTTTCCATATCAGCACGGACTGCGAAAACACAGTTTAGCCTCTATTATCTGAGATCAAAACTACAGTTTGTTTATTATTGTGAAATATCTTCCTTAAGAGTGTACTAAATTTAATTTTTCAACTTTCTATGAGATTTTGCTGGTTCATATTTTTTGTATTACCGCAGTGTTCGACTTATCGACTGGTATAAAATTTTGCATACGCATAAATATTGCATTTTTGCGAGGAACACTATTTTAAATTTCATCTATAATAAAAGTGTTCCCTACGGATGCAAAAATTGCTTGCATGCAAGTGAAACTGCAGGAACTTGTATTTTGTATGAAATACTATTTGAAAACTATTCTTTTTCTGATAGAAGTGTATCTTTTTATCTCTCAGAAGTAAATGCTAAAACAAATATAAAGAAATAAAAAACCAAACATCTTTATTAAAACACTTAATTGTCAAATAAAAATCAAATATCTTCTATTTCAACAAAGAAAGATAGCAATATAAGTACCTTACTTTCAAATATATGAGATTAAAACCATCCTAGAATCATGGACGTGAAAAAAATCTAAAATATAATATTCTCGTCTCGCGGTGTTTGTTACCAAACTCCTCCGAAACGGCTGGACTGATTTACAACACTCAGCGTATTTATAAATTACTGAAGTCCCTGAATCTTAATAAGTTAGCTAGGCCCAATTCTCTTCCCGCGTTATTTTAAGTGTAATGTAATAAGGAGCTGTCAGTGTTAGTTTTGATATTTTTTCTTAAACAGGTTAAGCCACTAGAGAAAATCTTATTAAATGATTTACATCGTATCACACTGATAGAACACAAGCTTTTGTTTTGGATGGCTGTTCTTCCAACTGGGTAGATATCCCGTCGGGCGTTCCGCAAGGATCATTGTTAAGGCCACTCCTTTGAGTCTTATTTATCAACGACAAAGCATCTTGTTTTTTTAATTTTAATTTTTATTGTTTGCTGATAACATGAAAATGTTCCGCATTGCTAATAATGTTTCCGATGCGTTACTTCTCAGGGAAGACTTCAATAGATAAGACATCTATTGTAAATGTAACAAATTGGACTTAAATGTATCCAAATGTTTCCCCATCATCTTTACTCGGAAACGTAACATTTTCACTTTTGCCTACAAGTTGAAGGATTATGAACTTTAGTCGACTGGCGTAATCAAGGACCTGAGTGTTTTGTACGATGGTAAATTACAATTAGATAATCACATGGAACATATTATTGACTTGATTTCATAATTCGCGTCTCCCGACCTTTGAAGCATATGCACACAATAAAAATACTTTACTGTACTGTACATCAATTCATAAACTGTTTATTAGAAATTTAGGCTTTAAATTACTTTATCTTGATTATGAAGAACAATGCATTCAACTTCATTTTTTACCTCTTTTCTGCCATAGGAAAGTATCTGATATCTGCCTTCTTTTAAATATAACACAGAGCAACCTAGATTATCTACTAGCTGGATTTACTTTGTAAAATTAAATTCAATATGCCCACTTACGTTCCAAAAACCTACTCCACGTACCACTTTACCACAGTAATTATCAGTTTAATAGCTTTCTACCGCGAGTTTCCAGGTTGTTTAATAAGCTAAACCATTTTCAACACATTGATTCATTCTACAATAGCAAAAATAATATCAAAAGTCTTATTTCTCGTGAACCAGAAATACGGACTACCTCGGTGGCGTGGTAGCGTATACGACTGCTAAGCTTGAGGTCTCGGGTTCGATTCCCGGGACGGAGCAAATGTTTGTATGATCTGCAAATATTTGTTTCGGAGTTTGGGTGTTTTCTATGTATAATATGTATGTATTTACAAAAAAAAAGTATATAAGTATTTATATCAGTTGTCTAGTACCCATAACACAAGCTCTGCTTAGCTTGGGACTAGATGGCGTTGTGTGTTGGCGTTGTATGTCCGGAATATTTATTTATTATTAATTGTTTATTTATTGTTCTAGGAATCTATATTCTGTTATATTTTACAGTTGATTATAGTCCGATTAGATTCTACAGCACTATGTTCTTTCTACATGCGGAAACTTTTAATTGGCATATAAAGAAGCAATATTATATGTATATTGTGAATTTAGATGTAAGCTCCTCTAATAAAGAGAAATAAAATAACAAAAAATATATTAAATTTTGTGTGCACCTAGCCGATGGGTGAGAATCAACCAACATCTATTTTTCATACCCCTAAATGATAAGGGTGGCAAAATTATGTTTGCCGGATTAGCTAGTTAATATATAAAACTTTGTACATTAATAAGGTTAAAAAAATATACATAGTAAGTATATGGCCCTAATCAAATCCCTAACAGGTATGTCAAAGAAAATGCAATTCAAAATGGAGAAGCTAACAGAATTAACTAGCAAAAC
This sequence comes from Spilarctia lutea, assembly GCA_916048165.1. NCBI lineage: Eukaryota > Metazoa > Arthropoda > Insecta > Lepidoptera > Erebidae > Spilarctia > Spilarctia lutea. The sequence goes on along the minus strand of OU696480.1, from coordinate 17,930,901 downwards.
AAAACTAAGTAATCTAGCAGACCACCAGGGAGACCACATAGGCGGAGAAGTCACTACTTCCACGCGCGCTTATCCTCTATCTCTTCAAAGATAGTAGAACCCCGCTGATTGGGCCGCACGAATGGGCCGGCTCGACCGGGGCAGAACTACCCTCGCACAGAAGATCAACCTAAAATGACAGCATTCGTGCTGTCGTGTTCCGTTGGTTAGTGCGAGAGCAGAGGCCTAATGATGCAGAAGCATCACTAGGCCATGGTGTGTGCCATGCGGCATTGTTGCATTTTCTGCATTCACAATAAGTATGATGATCACCACTCTTTCAATCTGCTTATGCTTTCCATCAGGTACAGTAGAGTCATTTGGGCAGGCCTATACGTGTATATATAAAAATTAAACACTAACTTTACCTTTATTAATCAGTATAAATTTCAAGGTATTTTTAAACTTAAGAATGAAAGACTTAGTGTTTGTTGTAGTTAATCTAAATCTTGGAACAGAAACTTGAATCCGTTTTTACAACAAATTTATAATTATAATAAGTCACCGTCTACAATTTTTCCTGTGTATTTTCAACCAATTCTTTGCCAACTATGTCCCTCTGACGTCACTATACCCATCTATGGTAAACCACCATCATTATTATCAATAGGTTGCCCGTATCCGTAAACCCCTATAACTTGAGTTGGGTTGCTTAGATAAGAAAGGGATACGATTCCCTTCCCACATAGCCCATGAAACACGATATTTATTACGCTATTTTTCTATTCTAAATTGAACCTTATAACCTTAAGAAAACAGTTTAACAGGTTAACAGGTTAGTAAGAACGCACAAATCTCAGTTACAGGTTTACTGTTAGTAAAAGTTGGAATAAATGAAAATGTTATCTTTGCGAAGTCAACATTTCTAGTAGAATTGTTGTATTCCACGAACAATGGTTTATTTCAAATAGATTTGTAGATATTGTGGGTTTTTATTATGAAAGTATGATATTTTTCATAATAATTTCAGATTTTGTAAAGTAACTACAGATGTAGTGATTAAAAATGCTGCTTACTAGGCTACAGGTCGTGAATCGAATGTAATTCATGTCAAATATTGCACAATGAGTATAACTTAATCTAAATTTTAGTGAATTTTATTAGAATCTATAGTATAAATGTATTAGAAATAAACGTGGTTATCAGTAGTCTTATCGTTGCATCTTCTATGGAATCATTATTACTATAAGAGTTGTAAGGTTAATAAGCCAAGATCTTTGTAAAATACTGTCAAGAATTTAAATTTGGAACCAGACTAACATTATGATATTTACTCATTTTAATTTGGTGGCATTAAAATGAGTAAATATTAAAATACTAGTTATTAAAAATATTATAGCTAAATATTTAATCAATTACTGAAAAAAAGTGAGGCATTCATTATTCGACGGTAGAATAAAATAGTTGTGGCAAAAATATAAATCGGTTTAAATCTAACTAATCATCGTTCAATTTGAGAGATTAAGACCTCCTTTTGGAGTAAACATTATGACGGTAGGGACGCATTGATTGCCTATTTCGTGATTAGTGAAAATCTCTGTTGGTTTTCAAAATTCATCTTCCCACTGTTGTATTTAATGTTATTCATACATTACAAATTCGATTGTGACTGTGTGACATTTTAATTTGAAAGTAGCTGTGCGTCTCTCTATCTGTTACATTTCCACGGCTAGACCTCAATACCGATTTCAATAAAATTTGTTATGAAAATGCCTCGATTCTTGAGGAAGTACATAGGCAACTCTTTACCGAGATAACAGAGATACACACGGGGAGAGCTGCAGGCAATATCTTCTAGAAATGTAACTTAAGAGTATGTATATACTAATTGGTAGGAAATTTTATAGCAAATCCAAAAAACAAAATAGTAGGTGTTCCAATAAAATTATCATTAAAAAACGAAAACCTGCTAGACACTGGTCTAGCGCTAGGGGTCTCCCCTTAAACTGCCGCCAGATGCAGATTGCGCGTCAGCCGTTCTCCCGGTCCGCCAGGCCCGGGAACGGATCCGGTATCACAGACAACTCTGGCGCCGAAGGTCGCAGAACGATCTCCGTCATCCATAAACGTAAGTCTGAGGTGACAAGTGAGGCCATCTGTCACCCTATCAGAAGCAGACCGAGGTGGCGGCGCAAGCGCCTACAAACCGTATGTGGCCCGATGTACGTTGGAGTTATAGGGATTTCCTTTCGAGGGTGCACCTGGATCTCCGACTTCTAGTACTTGAGAAGGCGCGTGCAGTTTTAGTCGGTTCGAGTCCGACATTGCCACCAGTCGGTAGCATCCGGCTTTCCGCACAAAAATAGCGGTTATTTAGGTAATATAAAATATTATGTAAGAACAGAATTTTTGAAGCAGGTTTCTTACCAGTGTTAACTTTTATAGACTTTATTTTTATAGGCCAAAGTAATCAAGCTTAGTCATAAATTTTATTTACTTCTGTAGGACTTGTCGTCTTTCACAGAATCTTTTATTTGTGTTGTGTAGGAGCCACTGATGGATTAGATTTAGGTTTATCCTCGACATCGTGGTACAATTTGCTGAGTCACTTTATTTAGGTTTCAAGTTCCATTTTGTAAATATCGGATAGCTAATTATCATGTCTTAACTTGACATATATACACAGTTAACTGAACTTGTACTTAAACCAGGCAAAGGCTGCAATTTGGTAATACTTATATTTTTCTAAATCTACACTAATATAATAAATTTGAAAATAACGATGTCTGTCTATTTGTCTTTCTGTTATTTTTACACTGCTAAACTGTTGTACCGATTTCAATGACATTTGGAGATTTTTAATTTAGAGAAAATACATAGGTTAATCTTTACACCGATAACCGACACAGTTTGGAGGCTGGAGTCACGGACAAAATCTAGTACTTTATCTTTTTAAATACATAAATGTTATAAGATAAATTTCATCTAAGTACAAATGTACTATTTTCGAAAATATAAAATAAAATAATAGAAGATGTAAGAATAAGAAAACTTAAGTTGAGATGGGCAGGACATACAATAAGAGGCAACGAGAAATGGAGTAAAAGCATCATATTCTGGTATCCAAGAAACGCTAAAAGAAAATAAAAAGACAGTTCCGAAGATGGCAAGACGAAATAAAACCAACAACAGGAAAAGCATGAACTAGGACCACGCTAAATAGATCGAAATAGAAAGAGTTGGAGAAGGCCTTTGCCATAGTACTGTAAACAGACGATGTTGTCGATGTCGTTCTTACACTAGATTCAACAGCAATTTTAACTAGGAAAAATAATATTGCAGTGATATTGTCTGAATAAAGGCTTATATTATTATTATTATTACAGTACAAATGATGTTTATTACACAATTATTTTACCTGACTCGGTGGCGCAATGGTAGCGTATGAGACTGCTGCGGTCTTGAGGTCTCGGGATGGATTCCCAGTTCGGACCAAATATATTTATATGATCTGCAAATATTTGTATCGGAATTTGAGTGTTTTTTTTGTAGAATATGTATGTATTTACAAAAAAAAGATTTTCTATGTCTATACATTTACTAAAAAAGTACATAAGTATTTGTATCAATTGTCTAGCTAGCGTTGTAGATGGCATTGTGTGTTAGATGTCCGAAATATTTATTTGTTTATTTTTATTTTATAACTACGAGTATTTTGTCTGGCTAGGTATTGATATAGTCTGACCTGATTAGACGAGGTTAACTACTGGCATAATCACCAACCATTAAACGAATACGCAAGTCAAGTAAGTTTGTTTTTATTCCTAAAAACGTAACACCTTTCGTTTTGTATACCTCATCATTCATTATAGTGTCATCTTAAAAGTCTAACTCATTGTTAAATAGCTGAACGTTAAACTTTAAAGACGACGTCAGTAACTTTGATTCAAAATTACGTATTCACTACCCGTTCCATTTTGTCTGACATTAAACAGAGATTACATGGCTTGTAACGTCATCGTTCAGTAATTAACACGGTCTTGCTCTGTAATGGCCAATGCAAGCCATGTCTATATATTCCTTGGTATGCATCACGTCAATAGCCTTTAGTGGTTCACTACTATATATAGGAAGTCCTAAAGCAGGTACAAATTTTATTTCTAAGGCGAGCTTTTGAAGGAAGATTTTGGCTTACTTTACCACCCTAGTCAGACGAGTTGGCATAGGGTTTGTGAGAAGTTTTGCTTCTCTCTGCAGTATTATTGCCCTATATAGTCAGCTCTTACGAGAACACGGGATGAATATATTACACTGTGTATACAATATACACGGTTATTCTCCGTTCTCTTAATCCGGTACCATACGAAGAAGTATATACTATCAAAACATAAATGTGAAATGAGAGCCAAGTTCGATATTATGATATAAGCCTTAGTTGTTCATTCCAACGATAAAAGAAGTGAGATCTAAATGGATGCTAAGTTCAGTCAGTGGTCAGTTCTGAACTTTATTTATAACAACATAAAATATTTTATAATAACTTAAAATATCATTTCTTTTTAAAACTTAGGATTATATATTGAAGCTTAAAGTCTGACTTGGCCAGTTTCTATATACGACTTATTATCAAGTACCTACTAACATAATCATGGAAGAGTCCTACATTCTATGGCTAGTAGAAACCACCAAGCCAAAGTTTCAGAAGAATAAAATAAGAACTTACAGTTTTAGAACTTGTGAAAACTATAATATGATTCGTATTGCAAACTAGCCTAGTCATACTTTCGGCTTCAATAATTTCAGTTGTTACAAAATATTCTTGTTGTTAAATAAATAAAATTCAAAACAGACCACTGACTGAACTTGGTAGCAGCGCTACCGCGTGTCTAGATCATAAATATGCATATAACTTCGTATACATGTCTTTTGTATTTATACATTTTTCTACTAAATCTGTCGATATTCTGTTTCCTTCAATATAAATGAATTCTAGGTTAAATTTCGAAATCCGCAAACCTGAGATAGATTGTGTTATCTATCTCGCCATTTGTAACGATAGCCGCAAACATTCTATCAGCCAGGATCGATTGCAGAGGCTGAAAGCAGGAGTAAAGGGCTGAGTAAAGACAGAGCAGTATGACCGACACATAAATAGTATGACTTTTAGATCAGATCTTGTATATTTATTCTTAAATTTTATTAAAAGTACTTTAAAATTTTATTTCTAATTATACTAATTTATATAATACCAATTGCTCTGCCTGTCTATATATCGGTCTTTCTCCAAGGTCCAAACTATCTTTATCTGAACTTTATCCAAATGGCTTCAGCGGTTTAGCCGTAAAAGTGTAACAGACAGACAGACAAACCTACTTTCGAATTCATAAATTCTGTTTCATTGTAAATCCAAGATGGCCGCCGCTACAAAATGGCGGTTTATGAACTTTGTCAAGACTACCTCAATACAGGTATCAAATGACAGGACTTGACTAATAAAACACATCTCACTATAAAAAATATTAAAATCTAAGATGGCCGTCAACAAAATGGCCTGTTGAATATTTGCCCATAACCTCGTCAACATGGGTATCAAATGAAAGGGCTTGAGAAGTATAACACAATTACTATGAATAATGAAATCCGAGATGGCTGTCAACAAAATGGCTGGTTACATATTTTCTCAATTTCCAATCATCAAATTAATAGAAGACAGAAAGAAACCGTGTAATAATGAAACAATGTGGTGCTAGTGTAGAAATGACGGACGGTGCCAAGCCCTATCAAAGGCCTTGACCATGTCGAGGCTGATGGTCAAGGATTCTCCATGCCTATCAATAGCCTCACCCCAAAGGTGTTGTTATGTCACACACATTTGGTGTGAGACTAGAAGATTACCCGTGGATCGCTTCAGTTTAAAACCATACTGACTATAATTTAATAAGGAGTGATCCTCCTGGTAGTGCATCAATTGTTTATTCATGATCCGTTCAAACAGTTTGCAGAAAATGGAGGTGATGACTATCGGGCGGTAGTTGATAGACGTCACCTACATTTTCTTAGTAAATTAAAAATTTTAAAATACGCAACGTTTTATGCCATTATTTTTTTTATTAATTTTCTAAAAAAGAATCCTAGCTAGATCCATTTATCGCATCCGAAACCCCTTGTCGTTTCCGAGATTTGCATGATAATAAATACAATAACTGCTCGATTAAAGGTAATTTAAAATCAAATATAGGACCGTACTCATTTTGAAATGAATAGGAACATAACAGTTAAGTATAATTATATAAATCTGTGTCTCAATTAATATAACACAGACTATCGTTCGCTAATGACCTAGGAAGGAATTGGAGTGAAAACGGCCCATTTGGCTGGCACTCAAAGTAAGTATAAGTATAAAATAAATTAAAACAAGGGATTTCAAATAACTTCACATTCTTATCGTCGAATTCAACTCTGGCTGACCTATTTTGAACAAGAAGTAGTTTATTTCGTAAAGACAACTGCACAACCAAATATATTATGAGATACGTAGATTGAAAATGAATTTATGATATTGTAGACTTCAATATTCAATTTGGAATTCGTTCAAAGGTTTTCATTTTAAACGGGGAACAACTTTTTAAAATTTTATGTGAATAGTAATAAAATATCATGCTAGGTATGCGGATTTAAACTTTGTTAATAATAAACGGACAGCACTAGTGTTGTCCAAATTTTTAACAGACTTCCAAAAAGGCGGAGGTCATCAATTCGTCGTAATATTTTTTTAACCGTCTTCAAAAAAGGGGAGGTTATCAATTCTACTGTATTCTTGAAGTGAAACTTCTTTAGGCGCATTAGGGTAATTTTTTTACGGATGAAACGTCATGAAGATTTGCAGATTCTTTTCTTTTCTTCAAAGTTTTAAATTTGTATAAATATAAACAAGACTTAAACATTTGTTTGCCCCAGATGTTTCACTTCTGACGTGTGTTACGCACGCACTTTTTTTTTATGTTTGTTACCTCATAACTTTCGACTGGGTGAACAGATTTTCATTCATTGTTTTTAATTCGAAAGCTGGTGTTTCCCGTGTGGTCCCATTTCAGTAGTTGGTTCAGTTCTTGAAGCCGGTTTTTTTGTATTATTTAATGTATGTTCGTCTATATTTTCATCGTTTATGAACCTTGTTTTTATTTTCTAGTTTGTGTTTGGTGTAAGGTGTAAAAATTGCAAGAATAAATATAGATTCGTATATTAAAACGTAATGAATGTGACATGGATGGATGTACATCACTTACCTATTGAACTTGGCACCGACTTTAAACAGATTTTAGTTACCTAGTAATTTAAGGCAGCCAAATTGAAGTCAGTTTATTTTAGTGTTCCTAAGCAGGGAGTTTTCGTTTGATGTTCTTTTGTAATTGTTTTTTTTTTAAATGATTTTATGGCGATCCTACTAGTGTGTATTACGATATGTATAACTTCTATTTTTATTATCATAAAAGTATATAATCACACTGTTCGAGTTTATTTTCAAGTCCTAATAAAAGTTCATACATATGTAGAAATCCTCAGTACGTAATATGTGAATTATTAAACATACCTATGGACCAGCTCGATTAGAATGATACCACGGTCTTCATCTTGAACTTTTTTCCTTTAACCAATTTCTCACTAATAAAAAGATTATTTATTTTGGTTACAATATTGTGCTCTAGCTTTTAACAGATATGTATTTAATTTTACTAGATTACTACTAATATTAGGAAATACATTCACGAAATTCGTTTAAACTGTACCGAAGACTAAGATAAATTCAACTCTTAATGTTCCGTAATTTAAACTTTAAAAATATAAATTCTACAATAGCTCTGTCTATCTGTTACACTTTATTTCACTTTAAAATACGGATTTAAATGAAATTTGACAAAGAAGTCATTTGATTCTTGCGAAAGGACATAGACTCCTTTCTATCTCGATAACCGACATACACGCGGGCCGAGCCGCGAGCAAAAACTTCAATTTATATATTTTTATCGTATACCATTTTTGTTCCAGGTAACATGACGTTTACTTTACAAGTACCTTTATTTCCCAAAAAATGTGTGAGTATTTTAGCAAATATATTAGACATGGACAAAAACCTAATATGGGTCGTTGCTTTAAAACTTACACGACTTAAACCAGGCTCGTAATGTACACAGGTAAGACCGTCCCTGACGGTAAAATAAAACGAAAGCAAAAGGTATTGTACCTTATTGCCAAGATTAAGGACTTTTCCCTTCACATATTTGCTGCCGAAAAATACAGCTTGTGTTTATGTGTGTCTAAAATGTGTTGTGTGAGTATATGTGTGCGTTTTACCTTCTTTTACCCTCATTATCCACAATTATCTGACTCTCGTAACTGAAATACATTATAATTATCGTAACGTGCTACCTCCTCACTTTGCCTAATGTTTTTATAATGTAATGTGTTATTTGATTTAATATTTTAAGAGTGTGTTTGTGAGTTTTAAAAGGTATTAAAATTACTTTTATGAACATAATGGAAAAAATATCTGGTTTCTTTGATACTTTTTCCCATTAAATGAGTGCTAAATTTTGTTTGAGGTTCAAAGGTTAACAGTTAATTGGTTAATCTTCGGTCCTGTTATAATTTTGTCATTGGATTTCTGTTGTGATTTTATCTATGTCAGTGTTTCTTAACCTGTGTTCACAGACACCTGGAGTTTTCTTTCTTTCTGAAAGAATGACATGATCATGATAATGAAACGCTGGTTAAAACCAAATAATTCCGCTTTAGACGAAGCAAATGAAAAACCTTCAACGGTTAAACGTCGTAACTTAACGTAACTTAGCTTTCGGTTTCACAAGAACTAATTTAAACGGTGAAGAAATACCTCAGTATGTTATGTTATGCTATGAAGTTTTGTCCAATAAGTTGATAGAACTGGCCAAACTCAGACGTCACTTAGATACAAAAACCATGAGAAATAAAAATCTTTTTTCAAAATTAAAGCGTCGGAATTAGAACGAGCAAAAACCAATGATTAGAACCACTACTGAATAATACAAGAAACAAAATCTTACCTATTTTTATGTAAACAATGCGAGCGGTGGTGTATGAAATTTGGTGTACTTAGTTAAAGTTTATATGAAGGACGTGTGCATAGTGTGTGAAGCTAAATAGTTAATAAAAATAAATTGTAGTCGAATTCTGATCACCGAGCGAGCACTAGTCTCTTTAATTAAATGATTTGTTTCCTTTAACAAAATTATTTATAGTCAGTTTGAACTGTTGTGAAAAACTTTACACACGCCAATACAAGGCTTTCTTATTGCACGCCACTCTGATCGGTTTTGGGTAATGCATAGGCATTAATGTGGGTTTATTTTTCAACCTAGGAAGACAAGCAAGAATAACGGCACCAACAGCGCGTTGGCTCGCTATTGGTGCCGTTCTGCCTACACTCGAAGCTTGGGTAGGAAGGGAGGGAGGCCGCGTCACCTACCGACTGACGCAGATACTTACCAGAAGACACATTCAATATTTTCAAATATTTCTACATGCAGGTCTTGGTTAATAGAAAATGCCAATATTTTTTATGTATAAAAGCCTTCGAAAGTTCTCTACTCTGCCTGGTGGAAAGTGTATGCAGAATCCAAGAGTAGTGTTTATCATACTCATTGTGAATGGAGAGAATGCAACAACGCAGCATGGTGACTAAACTTTTGCTGCCTACATCGAACCAACCAAACACGAAATCGCGAATGCTGTCATTTTAAGTTGGTCTTCTATGAGAGGATAGTACCATCCCGGTCAAGCCGGCCCTTTGGTGCTGAAATCAGTGTGACTTAACTGCCTTGAAAATTCATTGAAAGTTTACACTAACGTCTCAAAAGGCAGTAATGTATTTGAAACCATTAATTAGCTTTATTCGGCTATCGATGTGACGAGTCTGCTCGTAAACTATTAACTATATTTTTTATTAAAACGGTTACTAATACTTTAACTAGTGCTGAAATATATTTGTTACATTTTCTTATTCACGAGGCCTGTTCATTGAAATAAAGGTGAGCATAATATACTTGCATGGTAAGCAAAAACACACTTTGTAGTCTGAAAGCATTCTTTTGAAGTCCTCATTTACATATAAATAACATTCTATCAGTTTTGCCTCCAGCTCCTGTTTCGTTATATGGGAAAAACAGTGTACAAGGACGGTTAAGTAATTATATTAAAGCCGTCGGTCATTGAACCTTTAGGCAGGCTGTCAGTGATAGATGTAGGAAAGGTGTATGATGCGGCTTATGGCAGTACCTGGGGGTGTAGGTTTGTATTTTATATGCTGATTTTATGAGATTATATAGAACGTGCTTTATGAAATATAATGAGTATGTATTAGTAATGCAATGAGTATGTGCGTATGTCAAATATCGCGGTAAAAAGTGGTATATGTGTTATTCTGATGAATGAGCTTTATTACTTTATAGTTTCAAATTAATTAGTTGGGTAGTGTTGCTAATGAAGTAGTTTTTGCGTCAAATAGTGGGTGTAATTTCACAATTCCACAGTTGTTACCTACTTAACAAGATATTATTAATAACTAACTTAAGTCCGCGGATCGAGCCCGATGTTTATTATCACGGCAAAGCCTAAGTTCTTCCTCAGAATCAAATTCAAATGCCAAATTTTAATAAAATCGGTGCAGAGGATTAGCCGTGAAAGTGTAAGAGACATGCAATTACTTTGTAATGTATTAGTATGGGTACAGATTAGCTCAATGCACTTGAAACGTTAAATGTGTTATTATTCGGATGGTGGTCACGAATGAACTTTGATAAACTCGACGATCATCATGAACAGCCTTTAAGAGTCCACTGCTGGACATAGGCCTCTCCTTAGAAATGAGGTTATGGCCAGCTATCCCACGCTGACAAGCCGAGTTTGTATAGAGTTCATTTCCAATTTTCCTTCACTTCCCAGTAATGTTGTTCTACGTAGCTTGCTTCCTTAGTTGCCTTCGTTGATCTTCTGTGCGAGGGTAGTACCACCTCATTCGAGCTGGCCCTTGGACCCTGAAAGGTTTCCAGAAGATAAAAACAATGTGAAATAAAAATTTAAATGCATACTGCTCTATACCTTTAGCTTTATTATTGAGTAGCAAGTGATAAATTTAGATGCCTGTTAATTTGTTATGATAACGATCTTGTTTCAACCGACGTCATTACGGAGAAGAGGCGACATAATTGCAACGTCTTTTTTTTAATTGCTATAAAACAAATTGAAAGAAGTTGTTTATCTTGATATACCTACCAAATATAGGTTCTAATATTTATGTTACCTTACATAAAATCTACTCCGCTTTATAGATTAATATTGTATTCTGATAATTTGCAGTTATTATAATCACGTTGTAAATGTACTACTTGTATTATTTCCTATGTGGTAACTTCTACATGTAGGATAAAACATAATTTTACTTCATTCAATAAAAACGAACTGAACTAATATAATAATACTAATACAATCAAATAAAATGAAATTACTATTGCATCTAAAATCGTTCATTGAGAGTTAGTCATGTTGCTAGGGCGCCGTTTTTTAATTCAAGTATTTCAGTCACGGGTCTACTATTAGTCAAAAACAACGGCGACCCATATATATATACCTGATCATATGTATGTATCATTTATTTATATATCGCGACATATATATATATTTAAATATGGCGCTATATAGAAATAAATAATAAGCGATAAACGAACATACAGGTCACTTTTTAAATGCAAGGTTGCAAGACTATTTCTATAATTATAGTTCTTTTTTTATATAGGAATTAAGCGTCAAAATTGTGAGATGTGTACATATAGAGAAACACCTACTTTATTCTCCTCACAATGTAATAAAACAACTAATCCTAAACTACGACAACATAAGTATAATTGATATGAGAAAAGAGCCCACCCAGTTTAGTTTTTAATAAAAGACTCACGCAACACATTAAGATTGAAATCCGTGCAATGAATATAGGACAGGCATGGAATGCAGAACTATAGAATCGTGGCCTAATGAGTGCAATAAAAGCCTCCAGCGCAGAATGCAAAAAAATCCAGCGTTCAGTTTCTAGGTCATTTCACGCGCCGAGAGGAATAGATCTTTTCTTTTAAATGAATAACGATTCGAGAAACGCTTTGTTCTTTATTTAAAATAGGATCTGATTGAGTCTTTTGTGGATAGTTTTTAAAACTATTTTAATTAAATTAATTAATCCGAAGAACTAAGACCCGGCGAACTTTCAAAAGCCATATTTTAAATAGTGAACATTTTTTTAAAAATTTTAAAAACCTTGGTTTAATATCTGTGCCCACCACAACTTCCTTTGGAAAAATGCAGTAGCAGACTAAAAAAATCATATTTATAAAAATAAATTGCTGTTAGTTTGTCTCGCTAAAACACATTTTGGTTTTGAAATGTTTGTCGTAGTCCAAGAAAGGATTAAACAGTGAAGCATTAAAAATAACTTCGATATTCAAATGTCACGTTTACGTAGTAAGGCACAGCTAGTACGTTATATTATATATTCGGTTATCCGTTTTTATTTAAATAGCAAAGTTACTACTTATTATATATTTTACCGTGTGAGAGCCACCCTACGGCATGAATGGGCCGGTTCGACCGGAGTGTTACCATGGCCTCACAGAAAACCGGGCTGCGGTGGTGTTTCACCGAGTGAGTAAGGATACTGGAGGCCCATCACCCAACCCCTTCCCCCATCCCCCTCCCCATCCTCCAAAGGCCGGCAAAGCACTTATCAATCACCTCTGATGTTACGGGTGTGCATGGGCGGCGGTAATCGCTTACCATCAGGCGATACGTCTGCTCGTTTGCCCCATATATAATAAAAACAAAAATCTGAGCAGCTTAATGATATAAATATTCTTTCAACACCTTTGGTATTACTCTCTATTTAAAGACTAGCTGCACCCTGCGGTATTAACCGCAGTCATCGTTGTAGAAGCGAGTAACACCGCGGGACAAAGATAGTCTAAACAAGTAGCCTAAGTTACTCCTAACATCATCAGCTATCTGCTAATGAAAGTCCCGTCAAAATCAATGCAACCGTTCCTGAGATTGGCCAGAACAAACATACAGACAGACAAACACTTCAATTTTATTTATTCGTATAGATACTCTATATATTATTTCGATATTTGAAACAGCAAGCTCTAAAATTACAGCACAAGTAATACGAAAAACTTACTCATGGCATTAAACATATCTTATGAAATATGCACAGTATAAGTTGTATAAAATGTTGATATACCATCAAAAATGTTACGAGGAACGCTGTAGTAATGTATCAGTGCACAATAAAACGGCGGGTTGCATTCAAATACTGAAATTCAGCTCAAAAAGGCTAAGGACATCGTATTTTTCTGTATAATAATAGGACTGGAAAAACTACTGAAACGAATTTCGGGTCTTGCAAAACGGACTTTGTTATTTCAAATTATTTTCGTGTGAATTTTAGTTGTAATTCTAACGATGCGGACATGACAAGTTGTTTTGTGGGCTACCAAAGGGCCTCTATTCAGCCGAAAGCTATTACGCATTGTTTATTCGAACTTACATTTGATTAAATATAGAGAAGCAAAATTGAACTTAGCTTGTACAATATAACTACACGCATTAGACCACTGGCATGCTTCTGTGTTCTTAAATACCAAATGAATCCTTTGCGAGTCACGTTGAGAGTGTACAGCTATTTACTTCTTCTTTTGATGAAATGGCAACCAGCCGGATCACTCGGATCAGCTATTTCTGCCAATGTCAAGTATTTATAGTCTTCAATTATAAGTCTTCGAGTCTTTAAGTCGTCGTCGCGATGAAATTAATGATAAAAAATATATAAAATGAAATGAGGACCGTCTTCCGAAAAAACAAAAAACGATCTATACGGCTATTTAAACATGTTCCGTTGTTTTTTGGAACGAAGTTCCTTATCGCGCGTTGTGAAAGGGGGCTAGACGGAAAAAAATCATACGAAAAAGATGTCACGACACTTTTTGTTGTCACGACACTTTTTGCTATTTTAAATTATATTTGTTATTAGTTTATTTTTCATTGCTTGATTCACTATTTTTGTTATGGGAACGAAGTCTTAATATTTTTTTATTAAGAAAATATTGTTTTGTTATTATTTTTTAAAGAATTGGTGAAAAACATTTTTCAATTTTATATATAGCGCCATCTTTTGAATAGAAACTGAACTTACATTTACGTGTTATAGTTGTCGTTGCCAGTAGTTTAATATTAATAATATAGATGTCGCTGTAAATTGATGATTTTTAGAATTATGTATATCAAATATAAATACAAAATATATCAATAAATAAGTTTAGCAGTGAACTGCGATAGGCTGGTAACGACATTTTTTGTTACAGTAAGCTATTGTAAGCCGTGTGGCGTGCGCATGTTTCTCTGTCTGTCTCTCTATCTCTCTTATAGAAAGCAAGCCAGATATTTTCGTTTCGTCTTTCTATTTCGAACTTCGTTCCATCCGGGTGTCCCTTGACACCTCTCAAGTTTTTGTTTTATCAACTTCAATATACATGATTTCATAATTTTTTGTACTACATGAAATAACAATCAAATCTTAATTATAAAATGCTGCCGTCTATAAAATCACATTATTCAGTATTAAAATCACATTTAGAGAATATATTTCTACAAGAGCTATGTTAATTTTCTTTCATTTACGTCTCATTTCTGTCTGGGCGTGGAACTGACGTGTTCTTCAAGAAAATTAACTCCTAAACGCCTTTGTCTTTTACATTCACTCATTCAATAACACGGGGTCATATGTTGAGGTCAGCTGTTATAATATTAAAATCATTAGTAATTATAGTAATAACTAGCTGAACCCGCGGTGTTTGTTTGTATGATCTGCAAATATTTGTTTCGGAGTTTGGGTATTTTCTATATATAATAGGTATGTATTTACAAAAAAAAAAGTATACTATGTATTTGATCCGTTGTCTAGTACCAATAACACAAGCTCTGCTTAGCTTGAGACTAGATGGCGTTGTGTTAGATGTCAAAAAAATGAATATGATGACCTGGTGAAGGTTTGGGATCATTGGATGCGGAAAACATATTATCGATTGTTCAGTAGTGGGCTTTATTATGACCCATAACTTTACTTAATGTAATTCATTGGTAGGTGTACATATAACTATTCATAGGTGGGCCAAAAATAGAAAGTAGCAGTTCGCAAAAATGATAGAATGAGGCAACTAGGATTTATGAAAAAATCATATTTCTATTTTTTAATGAATAGGGGGCCAACGAGCAAACGTATCGCCTGATGGTAAGCGATTACCGCCGCCCATGGACGGGTGTCCATGGGCGGCGGTAATCGCTATATAATACAACACCAGAAGTATCACAAGTGCGTTGCCGGCCTTTTAAAAATAAGTACGCTCTTTTCTTAAATATTATATATATAAAATACCAAGTTTATTATTAGAAGAATACTATTGTTAGATCCCAGCCTTTTTGTCTCGTAAATGAATACATCGTACAAAGTTCAATTAAAAAGATAACTATTTACAAGTTATCTAAGTGAATATATTCAAGAACAAAAATTACCATTTTTAATAAACATGAATAAATGAAAATAAATTAAAAGTATCCTCGCATACGATATGTAACGTATGACGTTTTAACTTACCGATCAATAAAAATGGCCGTTATTTAATTCCAATTTCAGATCCCGGAACACAAAATAAAGAAAATGATGTTGATGAAGTTCCGTATGATTGTAATTCAGTATTTTACCTTGTCATTGAGCTATTTACCAAACACTCCTACCTATACAAATAAATAAAATTGAAATGAAAGTATACTGGCGCAGTGGTAGTGAATGCGACTGCTGTGCTTGAGGTCTCGGGTTCAAATCCTGGGTCGGACCAAGTGTTTGTGTGATCTACAAATATTTGTTTCGGAGTTTGGGTGTTTTCTATGTATAATATGTATGTATTTACAAAAAAAAAAAGTATATATGTATTCATATCAGTTGTCTAGTACCCATAACACAAGCCCTGCTTAGCTTGGGACTAGATGGCGTTGTGTGTTATATGTCCGAAATATTTATTTATTTATTTATTTATTTATAATATACGCTCGAAAAAAAAATTTGTTTGTCTCTCTGTTTGTTCATGCTCAACGAGGTTGCGTGGGTCAGCTAGTAATAAATAAAATAGGATTGAATAAATAATACATTTTCATCCTAATAACTTTCAAAATTCTGACCTCCCACATAAATAACTTTGCCCCTTAAAATTAACCCTTTACTCAATTTGTCTTATTTATTTGTATTTATATTGCACGCCTTTATTTAAACAACAATTGGTAGGCGTTGTAAATTTCAACCTAACTGGCTCAGTATATTCAGCGACAAAATTTGAAACGGCTACAAATTCTCCCACTTACTTACGGAACTCTAAAAAGATGAAAGTCGTTACAGTGCGGAAACACATCGAATTTTGATGCTCTACGTAACCTTCTTTATTCATTTTCAACCTTTTTTTGAGTATTAGTATTCTTTCAGCATTTCGACCGGTTCAAAAGAGATGATTTTCGAAAATATTCATTTTATATAAAGTTCCGATGCTGGGTCACATTTCAAAGTGGGAACAACACATATGAATTATTTAAATATCAAATTTCATTCTGTTTTTTTTATTTATGTTGCTGACTAGAATTGGAAGGTCTAATTTTCGTTTCTTTCCTGTTTTTGTACGTGTTAGATAAATAAAAAATAAAATAAAATATTCCGGACATCTAACACACTACGCCATCTAGTCCCAAGCTAAGCATAGCTTGTGTTATGGGTACTAGACAACTTTCTTTTAGTGGTTCAGTGTGCTCGACAGTATTCGTGCTGTCGTGTTTCGTTGCCGAGACCGGAGTCCCAATGATGCAGAAACATCTCAATAGGTCGACATAGTGGGTCGCTATACTGTCATATTGAATTGTCTACATTCTCAAATGAGTATATATATATATATATATGCTTGAAGGTACCGAAGTGAATAACTTGGATAACAGTGATATGTTTCTAAAAATCTAACTTATTCAAGATGGTTCAAATAATTATAATAATTAATAATAGTTTATTTATTTCTCTCAAACACAAAGGTAAGTACAATATTTAAAGCCACAATACAGCTTATATAAATAAACTCTTTAGGTAAAAATATGTGTATGTTTAGTACGTAATGTATGTTACAATCTATAAATGAGTGTTATATTAATAAAGGAAGCTACTCTGTGAGTGAGTGAGTGAGGATACCGGAGACCCATATCCCATCCCCTTCTCCTTACCCCATCCCCCTCCCCATCCCCCAAAGGCCGGCCACGGTCTTGTGAAGCCTCTGGTGTTGCAGTTGTTGCGGTAATACGTAATCAGGTGCTACGTATGCTCGTTTGCCCCTATTCAATAAAAAGAAATAAAAACGAATACAAAGTTCGTTTAACATCCATTTCCAAATGAATTTCTCAATGACATTTTGAGGCCCTTGAAAGTAAATGAATATTTAACTCTGTGATGTTATTTAATCGATAGACACATAAGGAATTACTTTTAACATTTTTTAACAGTTAATTGCACCATATTAGTTTTCTTTTCACAAAATGAAACTATCTTTTGCGCACTTCTCTCCCGCGTAAATGTCTTCATCCAATCTATCTCTAAAAGTGTAACAGACAGACAAAGTTCCTTTCAAATTAAAAATATTAGTATGATCTGTAATCTAATGATAAAACCAGAAATATAAAAACAAAAAATGTACCAGAATATTTATTAAGCTATCAAAATACTTAACTTTTGATTATTATATTCCCACAAGTAAACGTAAACCGCATAATATTTTAAAGTATCGCGTTCAAAACACTTCGGGGCCTCTGGGATTTTTGTGCTAACGTTTCGTTTTCTCATCCAATACGCAATAGAATATTTTGTTGCCTTTGGAAATACGGCTACCGAGTCGTTATTTAATTATAAATAAGTAACTAAGTCTTATTTTCTTTTGTGTATTGTTCGTAAACAAACACCTACTATAACAAAAATACGGATACAAGTGTTGTTTACATAAAAGTACTTTATTGGTGTCGTATGCTTTCTACGTGGATCAGCAGTTTAAATAAAATATTATAAATAAATAAATCAATATTTCGGACATCTAACACACAACGCCGTCTAGTCCGAAGCTAATCAGAGCTTGTGTTATGGGTACTAGACAACTAATATTAATACCTATATACTTTTTTTCTGTTAATAAAAAAACACTCAAACTACGAAACAAACATTTGCAGATCATACAAACATTTGATCCGACCCGGGAATCGAACCCGAGACCTCAAGCATAGCAGTCGCATATGCTACCACTGCGCCACCGAGGCAGTCTTGAAAGTAAAACATTATAAATAGAAATAAAATATTATAAATGTAAATTTTTAAGAAATTAATGGAGTTTCAGGGTAGTTTTGCTCCATAGGAATATAATTTTGGTACTGCGCAACTAGTCACAATTGTTAAGTTTCGTAAGTGCCTGAAAAGGCATATTTAAAATAACTATAATAATACGAGTAAATATAGTCTAAAAACCTGCGAATACCTGAAGTATGTGACGTCATCACAGCCCCCAAACAATAATAAAAAAGTTATTATTACACGATAAATAAAACAAACCCATTGCTTATATAGCACCCTGCACTTGTATTATATCAGTTCTCTGAATAATAGTAAAATATATACACCAATAGATATTATTGTAAGATATAAGTAAATACAAATGTAGATAAATATTGACTTACAAAATACTGTTCTCTATTGCGTTTTTGTGAATAGTAACTGAGTATATAGTATGGTAATTCTAGGGATGTCCAACATATACTATTGTCGATACAATAAACTTACATATGTACTCAAAGCGTTGAGTAAATGTATTTGTTTGATAACTGAAACTTAAACAGCAAAACTGTGGAATGAGCTATCACCTGCGGTGTTCCCGGACCAATACCACCTTCAAACCTTCAAGAAAAGAGCGTACTCCTTCCTAAAAGGCCGGCAACGCACTTGTAACGCCTCTAGTGTTGCGGATGTCCATGGGCGGCGGTAATCGCTTACCATCAGGCGATACGTCTCTTCGTTGGCCCCCTAGATAATAAAAAATAAAATTTAAAAAAAAACAAAACAACTTGCGTATTATGAATATATTCAGTTTCGCAGGGAACTTTACACGTACATATGCTAAAGAACAACCATACTCAGAACAACAATTTATGGATCACACAATTGTCTCACAAGGCTTAATATCGCTACGCCATTTGTGCAATTATATTTTTTTATTCCTAGTTTCAGGCTAACAGAAGTTATTGAACAAGAAATTGGTTAGAAAAGCAAACACTCGCTACTTTAGTGAAATATAGCGACTCAGTAATCGTTGACATATACGACTACCTCGATGGCGCAGTATTGCTGATGTGCTTGAGATCGCGGGATCGATTCCCGGGTCGAAAAAAATGTTTGTGTGATCTGCAAATATTTGTTTCGGAGTTTGGATGTTTTCTATCTAAATTATGTTTATATTTACAAAAGACAAGTTCTACTTAGTTCGGACTAGATGATGTTATTTGTGTCTTAGATGTCCGAAATATTTATTTCATTAATCTAGATAAAGTTTAACTGACAGAGAGATGACAGTCTATGTTAGTCCATTTTTTTATGTTGAGAAACTTTATTTTCAAAATATGCATTAACACAATTGAGAGTTAATATTCTACGATAGCCTTGAAGTAAAATATACTTGATAATACTGGAAAATGGAACATAGGACAGTACTAGGTGTCACATTGGTGGTTTTTGATCATTCCATAGTCTGACTCGTTTTGGCATGTAAATCTTTGTTATCTATCATTATGAACTACAATTAATCTTATGAAATTATACAAAAACATATTATAATATAGGTACATATACATTGTTTTCCATCATCATATTTTTCATTAAATATGTGGTTTTCCAAAATAAATTATTTTATAAATGTAAATGGCTTTATCGAAGGCGTTTGTATCAATACTCAATATTATAGGAACTAACAAAGAAACTTCGACATGATACGTTGATACGATATATTTAAGCGTATTGTTACCAATATCGATAACATTTATCGATGTTGTTTGGATAAATTGCATTGTATCGGACATCCCTATATAAGTATTACATTCATACTCGTAATATCGCCGACATGTCATATCAAACGAAATATCGACTCTTGTTAGAGACAGCTCCAACTTTATGCTTATATTTTTTATTAGGACGTTCAATTGCGATGCTCATACGATACTATTGTTTAGATTTTATATTTTGTGTGGGGATGAAACCAACTTATCTATGAGGCTTGATAAAAAAATTGCGTGTATAATATTACGAGTGCGTTACACACCTATTAATTTTAAAAAAAATTTATTATGAATGTTCTTTTGAGTTTTTTTTCCCAAATTAGGTTAAAGTCAGCTTTGACGCAATAAGGTAAAAGCTGCGTAATAAAAGCTTCTTCATTTTAAAAAGTATTTTCAAATTGAAGAAGCTTCTATTTCTTCTTCTTCTTCTGATGAAATGGCAACCAGCCGGATAACTCGGATCAGCTGTATCTGCCAATGTCAAGTATTTATAGTCTTCAATTATAAGTTTTCGAGTCTTCAAGTCGTCGTCGTGATGAAATTAATGATAAAAATATATAAAATGTGGATGACATGAAATGGGGACCGTCTTTCGAAAAAGCAAAAAACGATCTCAGCTTTAATTTCAAATGGGACCTTTATAAACGTTACATTAATGACTCCAATTGCTAGGTTACAAGATGTCATTGTTATAGAAAAAAACCGACAAGAAACTCTTTAAGTTACTCTTTAAAAAATACTGATTTCTAATTTTTGTGTACATTATTATTTATGTATGTGTGGGGGAACGGGCGTGATGTCCCTCCAAGACAAATGGAGGACATTCGGATATATCCTGAAATCACTACATCTCAAAATCTATTCCTGCATTCAAAACTTTAATAATATGAAAACGACCGGAACTTCATTTGTAGTGAAACTGTCAAAACAGTCATAAATATGCAAGACGCTGAGGATTTGTGTGGCACTTTCAGTTACAATGTACATAATACATTTTTACAATTCTATATTTTGAAAGTGCCAAAGTATAAAGTTTTTATTCGAAAAAAGCATAAATCGTAAGACATAGTTAACCGAATAGTAAAATAAATGCGTAATAGATTGCTATTTTACTATTCGGTTAACAATGCAATGCATAGTAGAATAATTTTGGTAGCTTTTACTTGGAAACAAAAGAGATATAGAATATTTAATGAAATGGCTATTTTAACCGGACTGCATGTTTAGCCTAGTGGTTAAGCGGTCGCCACGCCGTTCCCTACTTCGCCAAGTGTTGTGAGTTCAAATCCCCCATTGAAATAACACTTTGTGTGATCCACAAATTGTTCTTATGTGTCAGAATGTTCTTCATGTCCGTTTCATGTATGTTTGTAAAGTCGCCCGCGACACAGGAATTATTCCTAGTGCGGGAGTTGATTTATTAAAAAAAAAGAAACCAGTAGATTTACAATCTATCTTCAAATTTGGTTATAAATTGCCTTATTCTGTCTATTACCCGGGATAAAATTAAAACTAAATGTAGTGAAATCAGTCATGGATTTTTTTATTATACATAAAGACAAACTATATTTCTCTACTTGTTGCGCTGTTTTGCACATAATGCACTTCATATTTATTAATCACCTAATATACATATATATATTACTTGTCCAGGAGTTGTCTATAAAAGACTTGCTGACACACGTAACATCGTTTGCATCTTCTGTTGCCCGTAGCGTGAAAATTTTCCTCCTTTAAGAAAGTGCCATCTTCTTATAAAGATAATGCATGCATAATTAAAAATGGCAAGTGATGCTTGTATTATAATATTTTGTCCAAATCTAGAACAGAAGATGGTGATTAATAAATATGAAGTGGATAGGTTTCATTAAGTGCAAAACAGCGCTTCCAAACGTATCAATATTTGTTACATGTATTATTATTAAATATTATTGCAAAAACACAACAACGGAACACAATAGCACAACCCCAACCGCTAAAGAGAAAAATAATATCTCAAATAAATATTGCTATTACTCCTATTATGAGACGTGGTAGGCCGCAGTCCATCATGCTGTCAGATGCTGACAGGCCTCACGAACCTTCGAGAACATTATGGAAAGATCTCATATATGCAGGTTTCGTTATGATGTTTTGTTCACCTGTTAAAATATATTCTCATTGTCCTGTCTTCTAACAAGTTCTTAAGGGATTTCTATGTAAAGTATTGGACGTTTTACGGTATTCTTGTGTTTTGTTATTAATATAAAGATATAATTCCAACATATTACTTATTGATCTTGTGGGGGAACGGGTATCATGTCCCTCCAACACAAAGGGAGGATCCTCCGGCCAGGCGAGGTGATCATGCCTGGCGGGCCACTGCCCAACAGTTGATGTTGGGATGTTGTATTTATGATCATAATCGGCGCGAGAACTATTTATTGCGCTATTCAGGATTTGTAGTTACTTCGTGTAGTGCGTTACTTTGTAGTTCAGTCTATCTTCGACGCTGTAGTAGGTTATTGTTGTGTTGTATGTGGAAGTCGCCACACACTCAAATGCTAATTAACCCTTACATATCAGTGATAATTGGTTTAAAATCCATGCCAAATTTATAAGTTCGAAAGTAACTTGATCTGTCTGTTACGCTTTTATGGTTAAACCACAGCACCAATTTGAATAACAGTTCAATAGACAACAGAAGAACCAAAGTATCTGATTTTTGTAGAAGAACGTAAGCTAAACTTTATTTCGATAACCAACATATACGCAGATAGAGTCCCGGGCAATCGCTAGTGCAATATAAACGATACTTCGTAATATGAAATAAATGGCCATGTTTTTTTTATGGAATAGGTAGCATACGAGCAGACGTATCGACAGATGGTAAGCTATTATCGCCGCCCATGGACACCAGCAACACCAGAGGCGTCACAAGTGCGTTTCCGGCCTTTGGGGGTGAGGAAGGGAATGGGGGAAGGGGATGGCGTTGGGCCTCCGGTATCCTCACTCACTCGGTGAAACACAGTGCAGGCGCTGTTTCACACCGGTTTTCTGTGAGGGCGTGGTATCACTCCGGTCGGGCTGGCCCATGCATGCCGAAGCGTGGCTCTCCCATGGTTACAGTTTTGATACTAATGGCTTAAGCAAATCATTATCAGTGTTAAAAAAAATCTTAAATTACTTTCACCTAGGAAATCATTAACACCATTCATTATCTCACAATTAGCGGGAACGGTGATATTGAGGTGATTGATGAGTTGAAGATTCCCGATTCAAAGGGCAGTACCAGCCCGTAGATATCACGCAATGGGTGGTGGTAGTCACTTCCCTTTAGTCTAATCTAGTCTAATGGAGTCTGATGTCTAGTCTCGTCTGTTCATTTGTCCTCCTATGATATTGAAAAATCAAACGAATCTGCTAGGAAATGACTTGTATTAAACCACTTGTACGCAGGGCGCACTATGACACCACTGTCGCGTCACTTGGGGTGATTTGAATAAAACCACCGTATCACACTATATTGTATATTATAACACAATTATATAAACAATTCATATGCCTTGAACGCATTAACAAAAATACATGTTTGATCTATTTAAGCCGCCATGTGAACCAAACTATATCGCGATTCAAAATTTGTGAGATACGCCATCTATCCATCGATCGACAAACTAAATGAATGTTGCTTCCAAACACCACCAATATATATTCTTACCTGCGTAATCAAAGGAGACATTTGTGTCTTTATTACGCCTTCAGTTAATCTTTTAAACAATCTATTCATTACACTTTAAACACTTTGAACTGCCTAAGTACTTAATATCTTGAGAGGTTGCTAGTCCCAAGTGTTCCACTTTAAATAAAGTCTGTTACGGTAAGTATATTGTTTAGAATGAGTTTTTAACAGCCGTCGTAAAGCTTCAGATTGTGCCGGAATATTTTCATGGTTCGCCGACAGATGCAGGCACTTGGAATAACATAAGTTTATTTGAGCCTTTATACAGGAGGTTGCTTGTTTATCATATAAATGTTACCTGGTAGTACCTTTGCAGGTAGCTTATATCTTTTTGTGAAATTTGTTATAATTAGTAGTCAATTAAAGGGATTTCTTTTTTATAAAACAAAGTTTCTTCGTCACAGGAATAAATACGAGAAAGTATTTTAATATTGTAATCATCATTTTTCTATTTTTATGGCATCAAAGGTAGCCAAATAGACGGTTCACCTTTTTTCTATTGTTTTCTTTGCTTATATTTTATAACAAATATGTTACAGAAATTATAATCAATACCGTAGATTTTTGTGATAAAAATCTTAATGTTCTTTATTTCATTTAAACAATATTATGTCTATTTTTTATTGAACATTCTCTTAGCTACATAAAGTATTTATTTTCTACTACAAGTGTGAAAAGAAATCAATAAATATACATCAAAGTTGTGGGCAAGACTTTAATACGTTCATAAATCTTCATATAAGTTGTGCATTGATAAAAAAACAAGTAAATTACATTCTTGCAATGATTCACAGAACGGTAAATTAAATTTTATTGCATCTGTACAAAAGCACCTTCCAACGTAGAAAGCTGAATACTGGTTTTTATTTTAATTTATGTGCTTCATTTATTTCCATCTTGCGTTCACGACACTTTCTATAGCAGATAACTAGATTTAACCGACAGTAATATTTTATCACGTGTAACGGTTTTACTTACATTTTATTAGGCGTGAGTTGCGTTTGCAAGGTTAGGTAATATCTGGATCGACTGGACTGATTTCGAACATTCCATAAACAGCCACATTATTTGTGAGTTTTATAGGCCATATTTAATGCGAAAAATGATCATCGCGAGCGATATCCGTCATAAATGCGGGCAGAGCCACAGGTAAAGGCTTGTATCATATATATATATACCTATCTCGACACGAGAGCACTCAATTAATCATTAGTACAGTTTCATATACTAACAAAATTTCTTCACTTCAAAACTATTGATTTATGTATGTACGAAATGCAATAAAATGCACTTCATGTTATAACCCTTCTCCATGAATCTGCCGTTGAGTGGGAGGATATGAAAAGAGAAGGTGCACTAAGTTTTTAAGTGATTATTTAAAAATTATTACAAAATAAGTATACCTAATAGGCAAATATTGTCTGTCTGGTTATCAGAGCTTAATTATCCATCCTACTAATTCAAAGTTGAACTCAAAGAACGACAACGCATTCTGTGATTCTTGAGCTGTAGGTACCGATTGATGGCAGTAGTTTCTTATTAATAGGTAGTTTGGTCGAGGGTTAATAGGTGGGGACTAAGCAGTAGCCACGCATTCCTAGCATTTTTGACTTGCAGGTGTCGTCGGACCTGAACTGAAATTTGCAACCAAATTCCAAAGACAATATTTTTGTCCGTTTGTCGCTACTTTTGCCATTGTTATTGACTATTTTTAGAAGGTAACTAATGTGTTCACATATGAAACTTAGATAAGAAGGATCTCTCTCATTCCAAGTACATTCGAAATAAACAATAAATAGAAAGACGAAACGAAAATATCTGGCTTGCTTTCTATAAGAGAGAGAGAGAGAGACAGACAGAGAAACATGCGCACGCCGCACGGCTTACAATAGCTTACTATAGCAAAAAGTGTCGTTACAACTTTTGGTCTTAATTTTTTCCGTCTAGCCCCCTTTCGCAACGCGCGATAAGGAACTTCGTTCTAAAAATTACCGCTTTGACTTACTGCCTTCTCGACTACAACGGCAGACTAATAAAGTATCAACATGTTTTTTCTCCTTTGGCATAGAGCAACACAGGCGTGCAAACCGAAGGGGGGAGTAGTCAAAGCGTCTTTTAGTCCGATAGAAAACAATATATAATTTTTTGCCTAGGAACCTTCATGCTAACACAATTTAGACTTACATACAAAAACAATCACCTGTCACTACGAACTCACACATAACAATTAAAACAAAACATGCACAATTTCACACACAGATAAACTCATTATGTGTCATAATGATATAAGCCCATTTGCATATGACTACACCCTACCGTGTTGCTCTATGCCTTTACTACAAAAAAGCATCATCCTTTACCTAGCCATTGCTAGACGTGAGTTCAGGAATGTTGAAATATATTTCTAGAAACAAAATTGTTACTCGTCTGGTGCACGTGCACGTTCGCGTATAGCGACGGCGCGTAATGGTTCAATCTGATTTACGCTGCAGTTGTGAAATTGAGCACACATTTAGAACGCTTATGTACTGAATATACTACAACTAAACGCTAACAGTATTAGAATAAAGGTATCGATTTGTGAAATATGAATGTTTAAATTTGAGTGCACCAGTTTTTTTTCGTTTTATAAATCGATCGGCGTTCATCGATTTATGCACGCCCGGAAAAGCATGACTCATTGTCACGTTACGTCTGAGACGAGCGTGCGAGCGAGAGTGACAAGCAACAAGCGAGAGCAACAAGCGATAGAGTGGCACGATCGGCCTAAAAAAAAATATTGAACTTTTCGTATTTAAAAAAAACATCAAAATCGACACCCATTTGAAAGTTCTGAGGTAACTAACAAAAAAAATACAGTTCAATTGAGAACCTCCTCCTTTTTTAAAGTCGGTTAAAATCCAGTAATCATTACTTGCAATATTAATATTATTACTCACACCTAGATAATTCTATAGTAAACAATCAGGTCGGTCCAAGTTTTATTTGCTATCAAAAGAAAAAAGTTCATTTGTCGAAGAAAATATCGCAACAGAAATTATTGAACAAGGTAATGATGGCAAAGCCTTCAGTATATATAAATTGCAACTGTACGGTTTAAAGTGCATAATTTTTCATGTCTGTAATATCATTTCATGAATTTAAAAATACTTAAGTACTTTTGCGGTTGGAGAAAATAGTATTTTGTTTGTGTTTTAATGAAACTTTCACTGATAGGTCACAGCTTCGCCCCGCGTGTTACCCGATGTTATTGTCGTATTGCGGGTAGCACCGCAGGGTTCAGGTAGTCCTTAAATAGTGTATCCTATATGTAACGACAACAGAAAAAGACCGATGAACTGTAACTTATTAATAGTCGTCCTTATAACTTATTAATAAATATCGGTCGTAAATGTAAGATATGAAGGGTATATATCACTTCGGATTCTGATAAGTAATGTATACGGGTTGACATTTATTTGACTCTCTCCTTTGTATTATGCGAGCTTCATAAATAAAATATATAAATAATATGACGCATTGAAATGGTAATTTTTGTATCATTTACTATTATTGAATGTAACGTGACATTGATATTGACAGGTAAACAAATAGATGAATTTCGTTGTTTTTTACGTGTCGAAACGAGCAGATGTATCACCTGATGGTAAGAGATTACCGCTGCCCATGGACACCCGCAACACCAGAGGCGTCACAAGTGCGTTGCCGACCTTTAGGGGGATGGGAAAGGGGATGGGGGGAGGGGGTTGGGGTATGGGCGAAGGGGTTGAGTTACAGATCTCCGGTATCCTCACTCAATGAAACACAGCGCTGTTTTACACCGATTTTCTGTGAGGCCGTGGTATCACTCCAGTCAAGCCAGCCTATTCATGCCGAAGCATGCCTCTCCCACGATAAATTAATTATTAGTAGTGGTTTAATTAATTATTTTACATAAGTAGAATTACACTACTTAAAGACGGATTTAACAGTATTAGGATTACACTCTTTGAGTTTGTCCTTCTTATTTACTTATAATATACCCTATTCTTTTTTTCTAATCATGTTTTCGTTCTATCTCATAATCGCCAGTAATAGATTGTCTCCGATCGATAAGACCGCCACTTATAAATGGCGCACTTTTAATTGGGCAAAAGGACTTAGGTATATCTACATACCTAGTTTTAAGTCCTTTTTAATTAACACTTATACAATAAAGTCATTAAATAATCACACAAGTTTAAGTGAGGCAATGGAGGAAGGCATTTCTATATGTTAAAAACGTCAGTATTGGGTACGCAATAAGTTCAAGTAGATAACAGTCTTATATTTCTTAAATTTGTGGAAACACCCTCGAACGGTCCATCTGGTAGGGAAGTCTGTCGGAATCGGACCAAGTTAAGCCACATAATGTCTCACGCTGCACTGATCTTTAACTCAAACTTATTATTAGTAACGCAAGGCCTTCAACATCCCAATTATTTTCACATTTCATGTCATAAAATTATTTTACTTTAATATGTTCCAAGAAAAAAAAATGTGCAAGTAACCTTGCGTTAGAAATAGTTGTCCCAGTAACTCGTAAGCACTCCTTCTTAATTATTTCCGTAAGCCATTATATGTTGACATAATTTATTCCAGAAGTGGGTCGTAGACTGTTAAACATACGCTTTTACGAGAACTTTCAACGAGATTTATAGTACTGAAGTCCATGTGTTTTCACAGAAAAAATACCTTTTATACTGAAGGTACGTTATATTTTAAAAGGAGTAAATGTTTTTTTTTTATTAAATTGAGAGTTAAAATGAAAACCCAGAGCATTTTCATTTCTTTTCACCGAGGTTAAGAATTATTATAAACTTTAAAACATCAAATTGGTTGAAATTGTACACTTCAATTTACATCATCTTTAAAGCATTAAACTCAGACAAACGTATTTTAAAACTTTAATATTGTATATCTCACGAATTACAAATAAATCCTGCGTCACTGGGGACTTTACAAACATACATGAAACGGACACAAGGAACAACAATTTGTGGATTGCACAAATTGTTGTTCCATGTGGGGTTTGAACCCACAACACTCAGTGCGTTAGAACATGATGTGGCGACCGCTCAAACCCCTACGCTATTCGTTCCGTCAAAATGTGTAAAAGTTATGATAGAACGAAGAAATATGTAAAAATACTCACAATTTATGCTTTAAAAGAAGTAACAAACATCACAAAAGCTAATTATCCAGCAAAATATCTAACTACAGTAAACGCTGACTTCATTTACTTATTTCCTAACAGCTCTCAACTGGACTGACGTGTTCAGACATGTTTAGACATCGTTTGGCAATTAATGCGCCTTGACGAGCATCTTCTTACAGTTAACTCGCTTTATTTTTCTGAAAAGTTTACTTTGTGTGTTAGAAATTATCCTAATAATTAAATTTATTATAACTAATTAGCCAGCTTGAGTTAGCTCGAGACTACTATATACATACATACATACCTGTTTTTACCGACTGCCTCGGTAGCGTAGTGGTAGCATATGCGACTGCTGTACTTGAGGTTTCGAGTTTCCTGGGTCGGACCAAATGTTTTTATGATCTGCAAATATTTGTTTCGGAGTTTGGGTGTTTTCTATGTAGATTGTGTATGTACGAATATTTACAAAAAAAAGGATATATATATTTCATATCAGTTGTCTCGTACCCATAACACAAGCTCTGCTTAGTTTGGGACTAAATGGCGATGACTAAATTATTATTATTTACTTAAAAGTGCTCTACGATCTGCTACGAATTCGTAGCTGTGGTTACGTGACTACGCCGTAGATGTTTACCGTACTTACACCTCACTTATTATGCAAGGTCGCAAATACGTAATCTTTCTTTGTATAAGACAGCTTTATATTGTACTAGCTGTTTTATGAGAAATGTGGAATTATACGAGAAATAAGTAACTAAGTGTATTTAAAAGAAGCAGCCTTCTTAAATTAATTCTATTAGTTGAAAAGAAAATTTTATGAATTTATTATTGAAAAATTTTTTTTTCAACTACGGAGCAATACAGAAGGTATGCCATGATACACACTTAAGGGGCTTCTACTTTATATCCTCCATACGAAGCTTAGCAAGACCCTTCTAACGAAGCCTTTTTAAGCTATATATCTCCACATACGGCTGAAACCACTCGAATCCATAAAACCTTAGGTAAAAAACATTCACATATCTGGTGGATCGGAAACCAAAAGGCGTTGTTAAGCTATTCGAGTGAACAGGATTAAGGAGATAGGATTCCTCGGACTTTTGTCCGCGGTTTTTGCTTATAATGTCTGATATTGAAATTACTCTGAAGTTACAATTTATGCGGTAAAATATAAGCTCGATAATCTTGACTATTGTTGGCGTTAGTTTATTTGTGATTTTGCTTGGATCTGCTGGACATATGATATAAAGTATCTTAGTAATAAACAAGTAAAAATTATGATATGCAGTTAAGTTATTGTCGGTTGAAGAGTGCAATTTATTTTGCAATAAATATGTGGAAAAAATCGTATTAACATTATATTCATTTCTGATCAGGACATGTTAAACTGACGTCACTTAACTATGGTGGAGGAACAGGTATCATATCCCTCCAACACAAAGGGAGGATCCTCCAACTAGGCGATTTCCTCATGCCTGGTGGGCCGTGACCTAATCGATGCGAGAACTTTTATATCGCTATACAGGATTAGTAAAAAAAGTAGTTACTCAGTAGTTAGATGTATCTTAGCTAGATGGCACTGCAATAAGTTGTAGTTGCGTTGTATGTGGAAGTTACTTTAATTCCCAGTTATCCGTATTATATATGTTAGGTTTCTTCAGAATCCTGCAGTTGTCGAAGATCAAGGGGTGGTTGTCCTGAAATTAGTCTGCATCTTTGCTCTCTGTAACGTGTAAAACATACTGGCAAATCAAAACAGTTACTCACTCGATATTTAGTAGTTAGTAACACGCTGGCCAGACGGGGTAGTATAGGATTGGCTTTAAGTTTTCCTTCTCTTTCTAATGATGTGTTCCTCCGTACTTTGTTTCCTAATTGCGACACCTATTGGATGAATAGATATAGAAACAATCCGTATTCTAAATCCATTTCCACAAGAGCAGGAATCCAATATTACATTGCTAAAACATACCATTAATGTCCAGATTTTTAATGCATACTCTACTGGTCTCAGTCTAAAGAGAACCTATCCTACAGAAACTGTATTGCTATTGAAAAGATATGCATTTTAAATATTACATGTATTTAAAAATGCGTCTCTTACATAATAGTTAATGTTTACAATAACAAAATAATAAATAAATAAATATTCCGGACATCTAACACACAACCCCATCTAGTCCCAAGCTAAGCAGAGCTTGTGTTATGGGTACTAGACAACTGATATAAATAGTTATATACTTTCTTTTTTGTAAATACATACATATTATACATAGAAAACACCCAAACTCCGAAACAAATATTTGCAGATCATACAAACATTTGGTCCGACCCGGGAATCGAACCCGAGACCTCAAGCCACCACTACGCCACCGAGGCAGTCGATGATAAACAACAACAACGAACAATGATAAAGTGATAGTAATCATGCTCATGTTCCCAGCCTGCACTCGACCAGCGTGGAGACGTATGGTCTTGACCCTGAGAAGACTTGAGCCCAGCAGTGGGTCATTATGAGTTGCTAATGATGAATCATGCTCATAGTATAATTATATTGTCCTGGAGATAAATTAACTCACAACCTACATGTCAGTAGTCAGAATCATAAACCATTGGACCAATAACAATAGGCCAGAGCAGGCCATCCTGAAAATATATTAAACCAAAAGTCTTCACTCATTATAACCTTATTTTCGAGAAAATGTAATGAAATCTAGTCCCATTCTCTCAGCATGTAACGGCTTAATGAAATTGACTTTTAAATGAAGACGACTTCAATGTGACTAGTTTGTAATTAAACTACCGAGTTTTCTAGCTTAGAAAGATATTAGGTAAAAATATCTGTTAAGGGCTGCCTTACACAAAGTATTTAGAATTTGGTTGGTATGAAAAAAAATGTTGAAGTGCTATCGGTCGCCTTGTTTCTGATTAAGTAGGGGTAAAAGTTATAGTCGTCTTAAAACTTGGTTACTTGATGGTAAGCGACAACCACCTGCTATGAATATCCACAACATGAAAGTTACAAATTCGTTGCCATCCTTGCTCTATCTAGTAAAGAGCTTTTTTTAAAAACTCCCGCACTAGTATTTTACATATCCTTTGTCGCGGGCGACTTTATAAACATACATAAAACGCACATAAAGAACATCCAGACTCAGAACAACAATTTGTATATTACACAAAGTGTTGTCCCATATGGGATTTGAACCCATAACACTTGCCGCAGTAGAAAGTGACGTGGCGGCCTCTCGAAACACTAAGTCAACCTTATAGTCAATATTCCATGTTTACAATTCAGTTTTCATACAAATAATGGGTTAACTATCAAACCTCTGTAATCATCACCATCTGGAAGTAGACGTCTTCCTAGAAATGAGATTATCAATACATTATCAAGCGTAAATTTTATCGTCGATTTTATCGCGTCATTCTTTGACGCTCCATCGTCTTCAACTTTTAAGTATCTAAGGGCTTCATCATTCGTCATCAAAGTCTCATACATAATTTTCAACAACAAAAAAAACAATTAACCAAACGCGTCGATCGCGAGGTTTTAACATTCTTCTTTTGATGAAATGGCAACCAGCCGTATCACTCGGATCAGCTATTTCTGCCAATGTCAAGTATTTATAGTATTCAATTATAAGTCTTCGAGTCTTTAAGTCGTCGTCGTGATGAAATTAATGATAAAATGTATATAAAATGTGGATGATATGAAATGGGGACCGGCTTCCGAAAAAACAAAAAACGATCAAGAGATTTTAACAAGAGGGCACCATATACTTTCTCATGGTTTAACAGGAAGTGAAGTGACAGCTTTAACTTTCTGCCATAGATAAAAAGACGTTAGTCGATTCCACACGAATCGAGTTAGGATGATACAATACATATTATATAAAGAATACATTAAAAAATGTATGGGCTACAAAGACAGGAACCTTCTCACTAAACGTGTCCGTCTCTTGATTCAGCCGTTTAAGGTGAGCCTCTTAAGGTGTTAATCGAGGCTCTTGGCTGTCAATCCACGTACAGATACATCTATCGGAACAATAATCACCGAATCTTTATTATTATTATTGTTTCGATTCGTATAAGTTTTATAATCGATTATCTATTATATCGTATATAAATTAACTATTGAATTGCAGTCCATCCATCGTGGCCAACGATGTAAAGAAAATTGATTAAAGAAAACTAAATTGCAACACTTGATAACAGTTCAGACTGAGTAATTGCCTATCTAAGTTTGAAGGTAAACTCTAACTAGTGCCAATTAACCAGTAGAACTTTTATAAAAGCGACTATAGATAAGGGCCTTCAAGAATAATTTTTAATGTATATTTTATGCTGTCTAGAGCAAATGATTCTGAATAATATATATCATCATCATCATATCATCATCAGCCCAACAAGTTATCATCAACGTAGTGTGGGACGCCCTCTGGCCAGATGCCGGGATGACTTGCATAGGAGAGCTGGCAGTAACTGGATGCAAAAAGCAACAGACCGCGCTCTATGGTGTTCCTTGTGAGAGGCCTATATTCAGCAGTGGACTGCAACGGGCTGATGATGATATTATATATATACATAAGGAATATTTACTAGATTAGTAAAATAAATATTTGTATGATCTACAATGGCTGTTGTCTATGTATAATATGGTATGGATTTCCAAAAAAAAACAAACCGCATTAAGTCCGCCTCGTGCAATTGTAACGCAGAAAGTATAAATAAAAAAAAAAAATGTATTGATATCAGTTGTCTAGTATCCATATTATAATTTCTTTTTTCTGCATAGTACCATATTTATAAAATTAACATACAAACAAACGTATTTATAAAAAAAATTATATTCTACCTAGATCGATTAATGAGCCTTAAAACTCCTTGCATACGAAATTTCATGAAAATCGTTGGAGATTACATTTATATATGCAAGAATTGCTTGTTCAAAGGTACTAGATTGTTTCAAAGATTTCAATTATTAAGTCTATTCTTAGAATAACAAAAAAGCACTCTTATCAGTATCTAATATCTCATACAGATCAACGTCACTAAAATGGGTTCTGTGATAACTTTTTTAATTTAAATAATTCACTTGAACATTTGTAAATTTATTTGACAACGCCGAGAGTGACGTTTTGCATTAAACTTTTGTAATTAAATAACAGTGGCCGCTATAAACTCGCAGCATTTTTATCTTTAATTTATAAGCTTTTTAATTAAAGTTTTATATTAAAAATGATGTTTTGTAAACTAAAAAGATAAATGATTATATTTTTATTAAATACTGGCAATACTGCGAGGTGTTTTCTTATTTTATATTATTTTTAAATTGATTACAAATAAAACATATAACTGATGTGAAAAGAATATAAACAATTCTTGCTTTTGGCAATAAGGGCCCTTTATATATTATATATGTATATCTATTTCGTGTCAAATGTTAATTTAAGTGGAGAAAATCTTTTTGTATTTTTTTTTTGAAACGCATACAAAACTAACTTAACAGTTTTATTTATACAGGAGATATCATTATAGTCATTAAATAAAGAAATAAAAGCCAACTCAACTCAAGAACGTTAATAAACTTGATTTTTTATATCTGCTATTTGTAAGCTATAACATTTTAACGTTATCGTTATAACTGTGACAGCTATGCTATTGTGAAAGGTGACGTTAAAAGCTATATTATCGTAATAGACCGTAAAACTGATATTATCGCATCGTATGAGGCATAATCTATTACGTCAAGTGTAAATGTTATTCGTTATTGATAAAGATATTTAGAGAAATGAAAGATAATCTTGCACCTCTTGGTAAGTAACATCAGAAATTTCAAATCGGAACTTCGAAACAGTTTGTACACATGAGTGTACGTGCGTATGTATGTGTATATGTTTATGATTATATGTATATGTGTGTTTGTTTGTGTGTATGTGTTGTTAATTGACCAGAATTTACAAAAATTCTAAGGAAATTGGATTAGATATATACTTACTATACTTTCAACTATTAGTCAATTGTCAAGGTGTATTTTACTCTAATTACATCATTCAATCTTTTTTTACCTCCTTATTTATCTTCTTCCTCTATCAATCCAAAAAAATAATATATTTTTCAAAGGAGGCTTCACCTCAAACGAGCAGCTGGCTATAAAGATAACATCTAAAAATCTGCACCAATCTGACTGCCTCGTTGGCGCAGTGATAGAGTATGCAACTGCTGTGCTTGAGGTCTAGGATTCGATTGCTGGGTTGAAACAAATCTTTGTATGACCTGCAAATAGTTGTTTTGGAATTTGGGTATTTTCTGTGAATAATTTGTATGTATTTATAATTTATTCCACTACACTATCTGTGTTGGCATAATTTTTCTGTGCAGATTGACCTGTGGGAACATGAAAGAATACTTCGTTTAATCCACAAATTGTTATTCTGAGTCTGTGTCTGTTATTGTTGTGTCTGTCTGTTTCTGTTCAGGAATATTTGTGTAATCCCTCGCATCACATTATATATCTTTGAAAAAAAGGTTTTTAAATTATCAACATTATCTGAAAGCACTTGATAGGTGAACCATAGTTCAGCGTATTGAAAATATCATACTTATTTCTTTAACGATGGCAGTAGCCATCACAATGTAATATTAAATATCCAACCACAGTAAACACTGATTAACAAAATCATCCTTATTTCCTAAGAGCTCTCAACTGGAGTGACGTGTTCAGACGTGTTAAGACATCGTTTACCGACTAATGAGCCGTAAAAGGGCTCTCGCAAAAATACTTACCAACACTCAGTTTGATCCTACGCTACTCTGATACTCGATGTATCTAATCTACAGAAGTATTTATAGCCAGATTGACTAATTAGTTAGATTCAGGGTATGTGTAATACATAACAGGTCGCTAGAGACGGCAATAAAAGTTATTAACATAACAGAGCTCGTAACATTATAATATTTGTGACATCTGACACGTAATGCAGTCCAATCTTAAGCCATACATATATATGTATATATATATATATATATATATATATATATATATATATACTTTTTTGTAAATACATTCATATTATATAAAGAAAACATTCAAACTCTTGCTTGCGCTGTGTTTCACCGAGTGAGTGAGAATACCGTGGGCCTATAATCCCATATTGATGAAATCTATACAGCCTATGTCACGCGGCCTATTATTACAAATGTATTAACATCTCGTTCATAAAAATCGATTCAGTATTTTTATGAACACATATCTTTAAACATTAGATAGAATGCCAAAACTCTTCGTTTTTCGTCTTTTTCGGTAATTATTACACTATTACTATAATAATTACACTTCTAGGTAATTTGTTCATTCTTCAAAAACTAAAGAACTCAAAAAGTTACTAAAACTTTAAACACGTTTCATTATAGAATAAAACAATTTAACTAAAAAGCATTAATTAATAACTCTGAGTGCACCGCAAACACGGGTAATGAACAGTTTGTTGAAAAAACAAATTTTCACACAATTCGAGCTCATGTTAAAGCACTTATAAACTTACATACACCAGCAATTCAGTTTATATGCCTCGAATAAATAAATTTCAACATTATGGAAATATTAATAACAGTAATATAAATAATGTAGATATTACAGAAGAGTTATAAAATAAAAAGCAAAAAAAAAAGAGGTCATTGACCAGTACACAAATAAACATAAATATTAATGGTTCATCGAAATAGTTTCATGAAATATAGTCTTCGGGGATTTCTGTATAAATAAAGTCTGAAGCGAACTCGGAATAATCGTCGATTTATTTGCTTGAGTCTTTGGGCTAAATTATTTTTGTAGTGAAAGTTCATCCTAAGTCCACGAATTAAAAGTTCATCCCTACGAAACAAAAAGATCAATACTGTTCTAAAATAGATAGGAGGAACTCGTACTTTTAATATTCTTGCTCTAGGAAAAGTTTTAGATAAAAAAATCTTGTTCTTCGAAATTTTTATTTTACTTTGTGACGTAATCGGAGAGCGTCTACGTGGGAGAGCGACGCTTCGGTCTGCAACAGCGCCTGTGCTGTGTTTCACCAAGTGAGCGAGGATACCGGAGGCCCATATCCAACCACTCCCCCATCTCCTTTCCCATTCCCCTAAAGGCCGGCAACGCACTTGTGACGCCTCTGGTGTGGCGGTAATCGCTTACCATCGGGCGATATGTCTGCTCGTTTGCTCGCTAAATAATAAAATATAAGTCATTTTACCAAATTTATTCTGAGTCTTTCCTATTTGTTCTATTGCAATGTCTAGCCTTCTGAATTTGTCACTCACTACCAAATTTCTCATCGTTTTGAAATGGAGAAAAGAAAGAAAGTAAATATGAGTGAAAACTCTACCTTTTTGATAGAGTGAGGTACCTACAATAAATTATGCTTTAATTACCTTATCTTCAAACTGAAGGAAATATGTAGGGCGAGCAAAAATTATCAAACAATATATCATGTAGTATGTATGTATATTTCCATATTGGTAATAATGGTTGATTGAGTTAAACTATAATAATTGAGATGATCCGGATTTCACTTCAATGATCGTTAATTATCGATTCCATTTCATTATGTAAGTTCTCTGATCCGTTAAATCAATTTCTAGTTTCTGAATACTCTGCTCTAAATACAGCATATCTTGAGAATGTTATTGAAATTTGAATTGTGGTTAACTTGGAACCAGTATCGATTATAGGAAGAGGCAGTTGTCATAGATGAATTAAATTTAAATTAGTATTTGAGAACAACGGGTGGATTAATTATTTGATTGGCCTGGTGATTTATGCCCGGTTCCTATATTTAACCAATCGTCATTGTGTCAAAATTTTCTACAACCGACTACGAGTCGTAAATACCGTTCCTTAATTTATTTTTTATAGGAACGATTTTAGCTTACGCCCGCCGTATAATGTACTACTATTCGTACCTAGAACGGATCGTTTTTCAAATATAGGAACTGGGCATTAGTTATTAGTAGTCCTACCTGGTGAGGCAAAAATGACGGGCAATCCTATTTCAAATTATATGGGATGAGCAGGTTCATAGATGATTTTTTGTAATATTTGCTTAGAATTATATTGTTAACCAGCATCTGGTTTCCGTGCTACAGGATTTTTTTGGTTAGAGATTAGACAGCCGTGTACTAGATGTTTCTAGTTTTCCACAATTATGAATATCGTGTTGCCCTGTCAAAAATATATGATATTTTCCAAACACAGCATAACCTCATGGATATTATTTCATACATATTTCAACAAATACTCTATTGGTATTAAACAAAAAAAAACAGTTTTGATTTAACACTCAAAAATTAAAGCCAGATATACTGGTTAAATTATTATGTGAACGAATAACGAATGAGTGAGGATACCGGAGGCCCATACCCCAACCCCTTACCCTCATCCCCTTTCCCATCCCCCAAAGGTCGGCAACGTACCTGTGACGCCTTTGGGTGTTGCGGGTGTCCATGGGCGGCGGTAATCGCTTATCATCAGGTGATACGTCTGCTCGTTTGCCCACTATTAAATAATAAAAAAAAAAAAGATTTACATTATAACTATAGAATTAAATGGACATACTGGGAAACAATAATTTAAACCATAACCTTTAGCTTTGCCGTAGTCTGGTAAAAAAAACAATAACAATATTTACATACAAGTATAGCTACAGGTAGCGTTCTCAAAAGACAGTATTGCCACTTTGTATGGCAATGCTAATTCTCTGTGCTAGAAAAAGACAAGCCTTCTGGTCACGAGAAGCGTCAATCAGTTGATTAGCTCGTTGTTGAAACATAGCGCAAGCACTCGGACCCCATGAACCGTCTTGACCCCAAACGGTTCAAAAATTGAATTACCTATTTTATTTTATGTTCTTTTATATTAACTATATTTTTATTCAAAACTAGCTAAGTCATACTGCTTACGTGCGGTTGTTGTCCCTTTACAACAAAAACTAAGTAGCAACGTGGAATCAAGCTAACCTAAAAAAAGTCACTTCAATTACTCTTTATTTCGTCAGCTATGTGCTATTGTAAAGTCAGCTAAAAGCTAGCCTAAAGCTACAGTCAGTACAAACAGATAAAAAAAATACAACTGTATTATTGACTGCCTCGGTGGCGCGAGTGGTAGCGTAAGCGACTGCTGTGCTTGAGGTCTCGGGTTCGATTCCCGGGTCGGTCCAAATATTTGTATGATCTGCAAATATTTGTTTCGAAGTTTGGGTGTTTTCTATGTATAATATGTATGTATTTACAAAAAAAAAAGTATATATGTATTTATATCAGTTGTCTAGTACCCATA
The DNA here is from genome assembly GCA_916048165.1 of Spilarctia lutea. NCBI lineage: Eukaryota > Metazoa > Arthropoda > Insecta > Lepidoptera > Erebidae > Spilarctia > Spilarctia lutea. The sequence goes on along the minus strand of OU696480.1, from coordinate 17,891,454 downwards.
ACACAAGCTCTGCTTAACTTGGGACTAGATGGCGTTGTGTGTTAAATTGTCCGAAATATTTATTATTATTATTTATTTATTATTATTGATGCAATTTCCGCATGTACTTTGATATGTATTTAATAAAAAACTTTCAATTTGAAATCACAAACATACACTTTAATTTTATTTTTTACTTATATAGATACTGTCGATCAAAGTTATCCATATTCCATACCTTTCTCTATCACTACTTCAAAACCAATCAGATCACTACAAGAATAGGGTTCAATTATTGGGGTTGCTAATTGGCTGTCGTGAATAGGTAACTTGTGTATCGCACGAGGCTGCATCATATCGGTGTGAAGTGCTCTGTTTTGTTAGGTTGTTGCGAATGTATGCGGAACAAGTGGATGACATATGTGACACCCATTAATGTATATGTTCTCAATACAAAGAAATATTTGTAAAATTTAATATATTTGAATTAATATGCTTGACTATGAATAGAGAGACGTAAAGCACTCACATTCTGTCAAATATAACCAGTACAACTTTTTTTTATGGAATAGGGGGCAAACGAGCAGACGCATCACCTGATGGTAAGCGATTACCGCCGCCCATGGACACCCGCAACACCAAAAGCATCACAAGTGCGTTGCCGACCTTTGGGGGATGGGGAGAGGGAATGGGGGAGGGTTATGGGCCTCCGGTATCCTCACTCACTCGGTGAAACATAGCGCAACCGCTATTTCACACCGGTTTTCTGTGAGGCCGTGGTATCACTCCGGTCAAGCCGAAACTCATGCCGAAGCGTGGCTCTCCCACGAAAAATTTCTATGTGCCTTTTCCTATTTTACTTTTTATGGAGCTGAAAATCCATTCGGATCTTAAGTACGTTGACTAAACCATGGTGGCGATGCAGGCACGGTATATAGTGTTTCTACTAAAAACCATCTCTATTCAGAAAAGAACTCCTCCCATGAGGAGGATCCCAGGTGGAGCCGTAAGCTTCTACCACCAATCATCATCATTTTAACTATCGTTACCTTTATCTAAAAATACTGGAAGGCAACAATCAATACTTATTATAATAGACTTGGGAATTCAATCAACCGTTCCAGAAGTTAAAATCCGCATTATATTACTAGAACTAGCTTATTTCAATGACCCTGAGCCCTGTGACCGAAATTTTTACATTTATTATGTTACATACTGTACAAATAATTCGATATAAGAGAACGTGAGGAATTTGTTGAAAGCGAAAACCTATTTTTGTTGTATTTCCCTAGGGCTGAAAGAAATACCGATTTGTCTGTACCAAAGGGAGTAGGGCAATCAATACAGCCGGCGTCTCAAATGATATATTTATATCACTAAGATGTTCTATTTACCTAGACGAGGTAAATTATGAACAAATATAGAAGTACTAGTAATACATTACTGTCACAGTGTTTTATTAAATAATGTCAAAGTAGTAAGTACAAAGTATTCTTAGAAAAGTGTTTTTCTTCGATTTTCTTTTAACTGTATATTCAATAGGGGCTTGGTAACAAATTATTTTTAAAAACGTTGTTTTTGGAACTCATTTCCAAAAACAACGTTTTTGGAAATGAGTTCCAAAAACAACGTTGGTCACAGTGTCACGTGGGTCACAGTGTTTTATTAAATAATGTCAAAGTAGTAAGTACAAAGTATTCTTAGAAAAGTGTTTTTCTTCGATTTTCTTTTAACTGTATATTCAATAGGGGCTTGGTAACAAATTATTTTTAAAAACGTTGTTTTTGGAATGAGTTCCAAAAAATGTCTACCACAAGCTGGACTGACGACCTGGTGAAGGTCAAAAAAGCCGTTGAATCCTGAAAAACGATTATGTCTAGCAGTAGACATCTTACTGCTGAGATGATGATGATTTGGAACAAATTGAATCCCAGCGTTATCTTTTGTTTTAGAAGTCTGAGTTTACCATAAACATATTGATACTTATAACTTTATATACCAACTTAAATCAACTGAGATCTTCTTAGAAAAACTGCTACAATTCTAGCCTTTATGCGAACTGGTCATCCATTTAACTTATAGGCTTACATCACAAACCATTTGTATTAATTTTCAGTCGACTAGAAAACCAGGATTATCCCTTTATTGTTCTTAATGTAGCAACCTTCAGGGAAAATACTTGAATTGTAAAAATTTCGTAATTAATTAATTCATCATATCAGCTCTAAAAAAATCGTAAATAACTAATTTGTCTTAACAGCTCTTTTTTCCACAGGGGGCAAATTATTATTATTTTTATTTCAAAAGACAACTCTATTAATTACAGCGTATAATAATAACACACATGTGTACTACTTCTACACGCTATAATGACTTGAGTTATTGTTGCTAAAACAAATTAGGTTCTTGATTTAGTACAAAAAATAACTTTGAAAGAGTAATTTTATTACTAAACCGAGACTGGCAACACAAAATAGTACGCATATTCCATTTCTGTTTAATCTCGTGATGTAATTTCGCAAGTGACATCAATTTATGGTTTCTTTTTCAAGCACAGTATCCCAAGATAGGTCCCAGAGAAAAGCGATAGAAAGGGATCGGCAAAAACTCCTAAGTTTTTTAGTAAAAGTTTGCTTACCTTAAAGGTACTTCGGTGCTACACAAATTTCAATAACAAGAATTGAAACTTTGACACTTTTTTGGCCCCTAGATATTTGGGCAAAATGGTTTTTTCTACTCAAAATATTTGTAAAACTTGAGAATTCGATTTGCCGGTTAATTTTTTCACTTCGAAAAATTTTTAACTACACAAGCTGTTATATAAGCAAACTACGGGCAGAAGTCACTCTATCTAAATTTGAGATAAATAAATATCCTTAATGGTAGTTTTATCCTCGTCGCGACGTACTTCATAGTTTATGAACACATATTCTCTTTGGTTGAACATGTATTTTAGGTCAATGACACTGTTTTTTTCATTTCAGGAGGGCGAGCGACAGTAAACATGAACGCGTCACGCTTACCACATGGGTTCAATGACACCAACCGTAAGTCCAACATCTTACATAGTGATTAAGAAACAAAAGGTATCATAGTATAGATATCCCAATTACTCATTTAAAGGAATCCAATAACTAAAAAGGCAAAAAAATCGGCTGCTAAATCACTTTTTCAAAGGATTTCTATTCCACTACAACAACTACTTTAATAAATTTGTGCAACTTAATTTTATAAAAGTAGGACAATATATGTTTTAAATTGATAAGGGGCATCTCTAACCAATAAATTTCTTATGCTGTATTTTACTTGGCTTAAGCCAATTCTTTGTACAAAAATATATGTAATGGAGAATATCCATACTAATAATATAAATTCGATGCTTTCATAGTTAACTGCACGGCAATTAAATTTGGCGTGAAGATACTTTGATTCTTAAGAAAAGGCATAGGCTGCTGCTGACCGCGATTACCGACTGCATCAAAAACTGCTTATATCATAAAAATAAAGGCTTTGTTGATAGTTTTTTATGATAGTCAAGAAATTTCAAGATATGGTGACTATTTATACGAAATTTCTTTAGTTATTCAATTCATAACTTGTATATATAACCAGATACTGTGACTTAACCAAAACTATATAAAATAATCAAAACCGTATTCATAATCTATAACATGCCGCTAATCAATCAAATTTTAATAATATAATTGAAGTTGAAAAATACAGAATGTAATAAAACAAAAAGGCTTAAAACCAGTTTTTCGTAATATTTTCATGCAATATTATCTTTGTCATAAAATACGCGTTCAGATCAACAAAACTGATAACCCGTTCATTAAAACACAGAAGTTACCGCACAAATGTTTAACGTAGCATTCGCGTAGCATGTATGTAGCATTTCATAGCGCTCTGTAGCACTCATCGAAATGAGGTTCGGTTCTGAAAATGTTTTTTGAAATCATCAAAACTGAAGTAACTTGGTTTTTTGACACTACGCTTACTATTTGTCGCATACATACCTCCATAAAGTATAGTCACGTGACACAATAAATAAAAATAAATATTATTAATTAATCTCCCTTACCTTTTGTTTTAATAATTCTGCAGCCTTAAAATTTTAAAGACTGACAAACGGCCGATGACTGAAATTATTTTTTCCATTTAAAAAACTCAAAAAAGAGGGGTATTTCAAATATCCAGAACTGTTCTAAGAAAATGTAAAAATTAAAAGTTCAAGCCTCAGTCTCCGTTGTAAATGATTCATGAAAGAATTTTGTTGAAACCAAACTTTTGGAAGTTCGTTATCTTGTTCCGATTGTTACGAGTGGGTCAAGGATTTTTGTTGTTAAATAGAATATTTCATTTTCGTTGGTTTTTTCTGGGCGGGCGAAGTTTTTGTTACTTAGCACGGACTTTTTAAGTTGTTTTCATTTCATTTTTGAAGACCGGACAATTTAATATTTCTGACCGGGCAGGTAAACTCTAGTTAACTAATATTTAGTTGAAATATATTTACAAGTATGGTCCATTTGCAGATTCAGAGATACATAGTGATAGTTAGAAATATTTTTCTATCTTTCGCAGAATTCTATTTTGCGTAATACGAGTATTATGCGTTCTAAAAGCTGTCAGCTCAATTTTTTGGCCCAAATATTTTACAAGACACCCTCAGAAATAGACACTTATTCACATAAAACCATAGAATAAATTTAAGATTTATTTCCTTTATCTGACAAAGCAATACTGTCAGAAATTAATATTTTGAATCGAAACTTTCCTCGTTTTACCTTCGATGTTTGAATTGAATCTTCATAAAACTTTATAGAGTCCCTTAAAATTTTGAAGACATATTTTCTTTGCGTCACTTCGCTTTAATAATTTCTTATCGTATTTTTTGAAGACCTTAGTGGAAGGTCTTAGATACTTTTTTTCTGTAATCATGAGTTATAGCATCCTTTATCTGGCATTGAGAACGGTCGGTCGTGCCATATTGAAGCTTGGGTGCGAAAATTTCGTTAAAAAATAGGTTGAACGACTTTCTTGATAAAATGTTTTTGAGACATATTTTCTGATCAATTTTCGTTGAGTGGTTTTGATTTTTTTATATTTTACGATGCAGTGATAAAATAGAGTTCAGGCACGGGTGTAATTTTGTACAGTTTTTTTTTATTTGTTATAAACGTTAAATCATTACTAGTAAAATGTTGACAATTATCTTAAAATAATATTGATTAAATGTAATTCAATTTGTTTTTTTTTTAAATTTACAATAATTTAAATATCATATTTAAAAAATATTGGGACGATTGGTCATCATATGAATAGTTTTAGTAGCTATTCCGTGGGAGAGCCACGCTTTGGCATGTATGAACCGCCCCTATTCCTCTCCCCATTCCCCAAAGGCCGGCAATGCACTTGTGATGCCACTGGTGTTGAGGGTGTCCATAGGCGGCGGTAATCGCTTACCATCAGGCGACAAGTCTGCTCGTTTGCCCCTACTACATAAAAAAATGAAACTTGGTGGTTACTAGTAGATTTATCTAGTTTGTCAAGTCGTTCCTTAATATAATGGAATCAATTGACTAACTTATTATTATTACTAGCTATGTGTCTCCATCCACGTTAATGTCGGATATCACTGTTAAGAGTAGCCTATATCCTTCTTCGGGAATCAAACAAGTTATTGAAATCGGTAAAGCGGTTTATCCGTGAAAGCGTAACAGACAGGGGGACAGACAGAGCTACTTTCAAATTTATAACAGTACTATTGGTTATATTGTCTTTCTTTGCTATAAACTACTAACAAATTTTCCTCCAAAATTGATACAATATATAATAATAGCTTATACTTTGTGAATACAGCCTTATCTTTCAATACTCGTCATTTGCAATAAATGTGATAATGCACAATTGGGAGCTACCAATCGTGCATTATTACATTTATTGCAAATTGCAACAATATTGAAGCCATCAAAACGAATACTGAACCATTAAAGCTCACTTTATAATCTGCTAGGGCCTATATTTGTGTTCCATTCACAGCCACATACCTCCATAACGTTTATTGAAGCATTTCCATGTCAATTTTCTCTCGTATTGCTATTTCTAATTGAAAACGGGAAATATAATTAAAACCATATCGGGTCGGAACGAGACCGGCTGCAGCTTTAATGCGGTGCCTTTATGATTTCAATTTAGGTTTTTATAGAAATAAAATTGTACAGAGCTTATGAGGTGTATAAGTGTTGAATCTATTAGATATAATATATATTATCTCTAGTATTATAATATTATAGACGCGACAGTTTGAGAGAATGTAAGTGAGTATGTTTGTTGCCCTTTCACACAAAACTAGAGAATTGATTTTAATGAAATTTTACAATAATATAGCTTTTTAATCAGAATAACACATTGGCTACAATTTATAAAGATACTATCTTTGCATCGCGGCGCTGTCCGTGGTTATTGTAATACTGAGGGTAGCACCGCAGGAGCTAGTGTGTGTATATTAGTATATACATCTATACTAATTTTATTAAGATGAAGAATTTGTATAATTGAACGCACTAATCTCAAAAAACTTGTCGGATTTTGAAAATTCTTTCGCTGTTAGATAGCTCTATAAATTCAGCACCGTAAGTCAAACTTTGAACCATAACTTCTGTAACCTATTATATTTAATAAATTAATTCATTTGTATAACATCATGCTACGGGTAAGGTTGCGTTCTTAATATAATAGAGAAAGTTACAGAGAAACTTCGTGTATTTCACACATTTAACTTCAAACAAAAAAATTGTATTCCATTCAATTTCACGAATGCGATATCTTGTCTAAACTGTCTGTCTGCTGCAAGCGTTGTTTCTTGAAGCACTAATTATCTGAAGACATCTGTGCAAAGACGTCACATATGCGAAACAAGACAAAGCTATAATACAAGCATACAGAGCGAAATACTAATTACAGTTATCTATATAAATAAAAATGAATCACTGAAATACGCGTACATACAACGCGCATATCTCCCAATCGACTGCATTAAATTGGATAATCATTGTTTTTATGTACATATTGGCTTAGTCAGGATAAGGTTTAAATTATAGAAAATTATAAGAAACATCCCTGTTTTAATTTTTTTTTTAGTCCACGTTTGTACTTCCCATGAGAAGCTACTTTTCAAACAGGCTTTTCAGAAATATAGAAAATAATTACGAAATAACTGGCGGTAGGAAGTACTCCTGGTCATCTATTTATCTGATAACCACAACTATCAAAGATATCCGTGTTTAGTAGTGATCGGTATAATAAAAATACTTATATAAAACGACTTTGATCCCAAACTAACTAGGCCCTGCACTACTTGATACAGATTGCTAAAATACACACCTATTTCTTTGGCACATGGCTATTGTATATAAAAGTCAACATTATATCTTTTGATCTTATGCACTGTATATCTTATTTTGAAATAGCTTTCATTTATGCCGTGTGAGAACCATGTTCTGCCACAAATGGGCTGGCAAGACTGAAGTAACTCGATGACCTCACACACCCATTTTCCCGTTACTTTTAACAAAATAAGAAGGTTGTCTTTGACTCCACTCCCTTTTACCTTTTAGGTAGTTAGAATATGTAATTATTTTTTTAACATTTGAGATTCGTTTCGTCCGAAAATTTCGGGAACAAATGGTTCCCTGTAGTACGAGTAGTACTACAGGGAACCATTTGTTCCAGAAATTTATTTATTGTGCATGGGAACGTTCAAATTCTTCAAAAGCGCACCCACGTTACTGCTTAATATTACTTTTTCGATATTATTTTTTATTGGCAGAGCTCTTTATAAGACACAATAAAAAAACAACTGAATTGAGAACGCCCTCATTTGAGCTTTAAAATGAAATCGGTTAATAGTAAATTTAAACTGTCTCCTACGTTTAAAACGGTTTTAATAGTTGTTACAAAATTATATTCAGTAACGTAAAATTAAGTTTAACGCTAGTAAACTAAACAAGCTAAGAGCAAAGTTATCTAGCTGTAGCGACTGTGAGTATAGTATGTGTACATCTATATAATATTAAAGAAGGTATCAGCTCAGTCATTTTTTAGATATTTGTTTTTGTAAGTAAATCTTGCAAATATTTTTAACTATCTTAACTATGCGAGCGGGATTAACTATGCGAATATAATATAGGTTCTGGAATGGCCTTTTGAAGAATGGACCACAGTTTTAAGTCGACCTGTCCATCCGTCGTGTTACATAACCGGTATTAGTCAAGATTAACGACCCGAAGGTCGACACTACCGTCAGCAGAACGTTTCAGTTGGCCGTGGAAACACTCAAAACCGCCAGGAAGATACTAAATACTTACACGATACATATATTTAATTATTAATTGATTAAATATCGAGTAAAAAATAAAATTAAGATACTTCTCTTTCTTTGATACCAGTTCAAAACAGTTTACTCATTGGCAGTCCTTATATACACGTTATAGATGTTCTCCAGTCTTCAAGCCCCAGATATACAGATATTTAGTATTCGTTAGTTGCTTGCAGTGACACTTCTTGCATCTTAATGCAAGTTTGCATTACCATGCAAAACTTGCTTCTTACAACGGAAGTAATAACAACTGAACACGTCTAACTGACGTCATCAAAATGGCCGCCATAGCTCCTAGCCATTTATAATGAGGGAACATTTATTAGCATTTAACCTCAATTATGTGGAACCCTGTTTTTTTTCTGTTGTGACAAAAAGTAGGCTCAACTTGTTAAAATAAAAACTGTTCAATAGGTACTCATCTGTATTAGTTAAAGTTCTTATTGAATTTATTTACTATAAAGCATTCAAAAAAAAGTTAAATGTTTTTATTTTGGAGAGTATACGTGCAGGCGTATGATGGTAAGCGATTACCGCCGCCAATGGACACTCACAACACCAGAGTCGTCACAAGTGCGTTGCCGGCCTTTGGAGGATGAGGGGAAGGGTTGGGGTGGGGTATGGGTCTCTGGGTTCCGGTCGTGTTAATATCAGCAGTTCCCGGACCCCTCCCTTCTCAGGCGCAGAGTTGTCACACCGTGTGGTTTTAGTCGGTTCGATTCCGACACACCATCCCGCCGCAAACCCCGGTGGGGTGATGGGCCGAGGGGGTTTCCGCACGTTAAAAAAAAAAAAAAGAAAGGGGTATGGGTCTCCGGTATCCTCACTCACACGGTGAAACACAGCGCAGGCGCTGTTTCACACCGGTTTTCTGCAAGGCCGTAGTATCACTCCGTTCGAGCCGGCCCATGCATACCAAAACGGGGCTCTTCCCGGTCCTTGTCCCTTGCCCTGGCTGATATTTAAAAGCCCTTAATGGCGCTCCTAGTAACCCTGGTAGCCCTCTAGAGAAGAGACGATCCCTAGACCCTGATGAAGTTTTTCGAATTTTATCTGAATATTTCTTTGGGAAACTTACATATTATGTATATTTTTTGGTGTCATTATAAAATTTTCTACCCATTAGTCTATAAATATGTGGCGACTTCAACATACAGCGCAACAGCGACATACTATAGCGCCACCTACCGCAGATACACTGAACTACGGAGCAACGTACAACATGAAGAAACTACCAGTCCTGAATCGCGCAGTAGAAATTCTCCCGCCGATTATCACATATACAACATCCCAACATCAACTGTGGGTCAGGGGCCCGCCAGGCATGATCACCTCGCCTGGTCGGAGGGTCCTCCCTTTGTGTTGGAGGGACATGACACCCTGTTCTCCACAAATATATTAAAGATTGTTTACACACAACTTTTTAATACTTTAAACTTGAGAAAGCAATGAATAAGCTATAAAATTACGCATAAAATGAAACGTCTTCCGTGTTTCCCCATCTTTTTCTCTAATTCTAAAGTTTTTAAAAGCTAATTTCTATAGATTAGTCCATCCCTAGTTTCACTTTCTTAGGAGTATATATTTGAAAAAATCCTTTCTTACTGGCTGTTTTTGACACAAAAAACATCAGTAAACAATTCTTTCTTGTTTACAGTTCCAACGGTAAAAGTTCCATTGATGAATCAGTCACGTCAATAATTTTATATGTGTAGATATTAACTGAAGAACCTAGTATTTCACTGTTTGTCTCCTCCGTAAAGGAGCATAAGCAAAACACGTCTGTTCGATAACACAATTTAATCCGATAGTAGTTCACACATTTGAGGTTAGAAAAATATATTTATTAAATAACCTTCAAATATAACAATAATTTCTTAGATTTTGAGCAATTCTTGCATATATTCATGAAAATATTCAAGAAATTTAGTATACAGGCGGCTTTAGCGGCCAGAAGTCGATCGAACTAAGATTTCCCGTTAGAAAATTTACTAAAAACAAAATTCCGAGCAAAACTTAGTTATCCAAATACCAAAAACTAAAAAAAAAACATTTTACACTAATAATTTATTTTCTTAACATTTACTAATCAAAAACATTTGGAACTACATTACATAATTATTAAAAAACATTTCTTAATATACACGTAGGTTTATTCACATGTTTCACTCAAAGTAATGAAAGAGCAATTTATCTAAGAGAAACCACAGCGATTACTGACAGGAGCTTAAAGGTTCTACCAACTTTGGGTTATTACCGGTGTCCGTACTAATTGGGCTGGCGAGGTCGGACCACGGCTGTACTAAGTTAGACAGTCAACTAGCCACAACACTATCGGGAAAAGGGTCTTGTAGAATTTAGAAGAATGACGTCTATAATATGAATAATAAAAGTCATAGAGAAACATGTCTATTCTTTAAAAGTAAAAAAGGTAAAGTTTGATTCACTACACTACAGGTTTCGGTATCATTCATCATTTTAAAGGATTGATGTAAAGTAGCGTTCTGTAGTAGCGAACGCGTCTTGGAAAACGTAGTGTGGGACGCCCTCTGGCCAGATGGGGGGGGAGGCTTACATAAGAGAGCTGGCAGTGACTGAATGCAAAAGGCTAATCTTTGGTGTTCCTTGAGAGAGAACTTGTAGCGAAAATTGCCTTAAAAAAAATTATAAAGGTTCATATCCATTAGTGAACTGCAACGGGCTGATAATGAAATAATAATTATTGTTTAAAGGTTTCAAACAAGACCTTTGGTAAATTGTTACTCAGATCACCTGTAGTAATGTGAGTGACGTAACTACGTTCGATGCACGTCGGATAAAAGAAAATTCATAATACTTTAAAATTGTTTTCGCAGTTAAATAACCGTTTTTATAACTTACTAGCTGACCCACGCAACCTTGTTTGCGTCATATATTGCCCGTTGTGTGAAATTTTTTCCCGTTTTTGAAACATTCTTCATTATTGCTCCGCTCCTATTAGTAGTAGCGTGATGATATATATTCTATAGCCTTCCTCGATAAATGGACCATCCGACACCGAAAGAATTTTTCAAATCGGACCAGCGGTTCCTGAGATTAGCGCCTTCAAACCAACAAACAAACTCTTCAGCTTTATTATATTAGTATAGATACAGAAAGAGCTTTAGTACTCGTAACATGTTATTTTTACTATTAGATTTTTTTTTGTTGAGTTTAATATAGCATTCTTCTACCTATGTACTGCAGTACCCAAATCAATGATTTTCTATGATTACAGAAAATAGAGTGTTTTAAAAACATGCTATAAAAAGTTCATTCCAACTTTTTGACCACTGAACTACCTATATAAATTATGTTAATGCGTTAACTGAATACAAAATTCGAAAGAGAAAAATTAATGAAAGTAATTTATAATTAATTCTGTAACGCGGACAAACCATGGAATTACAATTCAGAGTTTCGTAGCACAATTTACCTTTAAATATTTTTAATTTATCTTGCAAGAGCAATTAATTAGACCTATATCGAGTAATTGCCGTACAGCTTAATTAGTCTTCTGCTATTTATTAATGAACTTCTTTTAAGTAAATATAACAATAATTAAGATTTAAATAATATTTAATTTTACAGATTTCGCGTTAAAAACACACTTTTTTAATATTTTCAAATTCAGTGTGGAAAGACGGGTTTCAAGTCCTTATAAGACTTTTTAACATGCTATGTTTCCTAGTGTGTATGAGAGTGTGCATCTGTGTATATGTGTGTATACATTTAGAGTTTTTTTTTAATATACTTCTATTACAAACAATACACAAACAACTCGATATCTTCATCCTCTTTAAAGCTTAGAATAATCGTTCAGTTTTATGACTATCTATAGAAGATAATAGCATAGCTATCAACGCTCCTTGGTACATTAGAAATAACGATTACAAAGAGAATTCCTTCGAGATGTAGACACTAAACAAAAGTATATATACACTCGAGAGCAATAATTCCGGGTTACGTAAAGATGTCTTAAGCTGAAATACAGACCAAGAATTCGATTGTCATAAAATAAATTATGTTTTATATAAAAATGAGTTATACAATATATGTTGCACTTGCTACATATACAGGCCTGCCAAAGTAAATCTACTCAGATTTATGAAAAGCATGAGAAGAATTCATGAGTTGAGGTCACCATATTCATTGTGAATGCAGACAGAAAAAGTAGGGCCAAGATGACCCACAATATTGTGGTGTACTGAGATGCTTCTGCATCATAGCTTGGTTGAGCCGGTTCCTTCATGCTGAAATCAACGTGGCTTACTACCTTGAAGACTTGTACTTTTTTAATCGAAAATATTAAAATTTACAAAAGGCAACAATTTTATATTTTGTACTAAAAACAAATTAAATATTTTTCACTTATCATTATAAATGTAAGTGTTGTGTGCGACCTTCACAAGCCGCAGTTACTGCGGTAATGCGGTTTGCGGTTTGGCAAACTATACACAAGTTTTTCTACCCCATGAGAAACTTTAAATGTTTTTTATAGCATTAAAATCTGGTTTGCCTGCTTACATTCACAGTTTGGGTCTAATTCATTGCTCTCGAGTTTACTAATTTAGAAGATGGTAATTTTGATTATCCAACTAATTATTATTGTGAGAAGGCTAAAAAAATTAACACAATGGTTTTAAACTCGGATATGATGAAATATTATTTTATTTAATGAAGTGAGAAATTAAATCGTACTATAAATTATGTCTTCATACTTCAATTATGAAGAATATTAAAGAGAACGTTAGTGGAAAGATTAAATTAACGAATTGGTTCTACTCGCATAAATATTATTCTTCAATTCTTCAACAACGTTTATCTAAGTAAGTTGTAGGGGTATTTTTATGGCATATGAGGGTAAACTGAACTACCGCCCACCCACAGACATCGGCAACTCAAGAACCACAGGTGTATTGCCAACATTTTAGTCGTTTCTCAAGAATAAGAGAGAGAATATGACTGCAGGAACTTAGGTCGCATGATAAGAACCAAAGTAAGATTGTTTAGGAGTGATGACTTCTTCTACTAGGATATCCCTGGGGGAATTATCTGGACTGTTGTAAAAAATTGTCTAGAGGATTTTTTCTTTTTTTTTTTAAATTTGATAGAGCCGTGCCTAAGGATGCTATTCAATCGTATTTAATTATTTTGAACGATTCATCAGGAACCTAGAAAGGAGGCTTTGGTCCACTATACTGGGCACTATAGGATTTGTGTCAAGTTTTCCTTCTCTTAGCAGTGCTGTTGTCCTACGTAATTTGCTCCCTTCATCGACTCTTACGACATCCACAGGATTAACGGGAGTGGTGTCACTTCGTATTCTTAATCTGTCACTATACAGACAACACGTTTTTTTAAGCATTGGTTCCTCAATCAGAAAATAAGAGACGAGTCTACAATCAGTGAACAGTGAGTGAGAGTAATTTAAAAGCTGTTATGGCAAGGCGATGGCAAGTGATTTTAATATGCAGTAGAGTAGAAATGTTGTCTTTCAAATGGATACACTTGAGTTTACTTAATAATAACGGCATGATTAGTAAGTTTTGTGGCAGCACCAAAAAGGAATTCAAAATTCATACTTTGTTGTTCGTTTACAAAATTATAAATTAGAAAAAAAACATTCTGCGTTCGAATGGCGACTTAGTACGAGGTTATCTAACTAACAAACTAACTTCATAGTCAGTGTTGAAAGTAATTCTGTAACAACTATTTGTTCGTTTTCGGTTCCTTGAAATGTATTCTGCACTTCCTTCTCCGAAATTGTATTTCATTTCCACATACGAGTTTATACACATATAAAGTATTCTTTTAAAGATTTTTATAATGTACCGATATCCCAATGGCAAGAGTATGTAAAAAGAACTGTATTAAAAATGAGACTGATGTTTTTTTTTGACGCAATACTGATAATAGATGTGCATTTGGAAAAAAATCAGGATATTAAATTAATTTTAGTTATTTTCACGGCAGTAACATACAGGTTTGATAAAAAATTACAAATCCAGACACTTTCAACCCAAAAGTAGTCTGTAATTCAGATACAAGAGAAATACACATCGTCGCTACGTCTCAACCTATAAAGGATCAACGCAGAGTAAGCCACACTATTCATTAAAATGGAAATTTACTATCGTACGATATTTATGTTAAATTTTGTTTCGTTTATTACACACATGAATATCGAAGAAGCTATAATCATGTCGTTACCTTTGCCATTAACATTTTTATGTTAGAGCCAGCATAGGAAACGTTTATATGTCCTATAAGATACTCTAAGCCCCAAGCTACGTTATGCTCGCACTGAAAGCACTATTCAAAACACATAACTGGCGAACGCACCTTCGTACAACGCATTTACTATTCTACTAGTATTTTATATTTATTGTGTACTGTTTTTTTTTATAATAATAATTCTTTATTTTAACAAAAAAAAGAAAACATAACTCTGTATAGCCCTGACTCCCAAAATAGCGTTAGCTGTGTTTTGGGAGTCAATTACCCTCCAAAGATTACATATGTAATTTGATAATCTTTAACGTTTTTGGAACATTTTGGTAGGTATGTGAAAAGATTAATGTCTTACATTCGAACCCACGATATATGGTTGTTAACACACCTCCCATATTATCTAATAATACATTTGAAGGCGTAAAATTAAGGAATGACGAATACTTAAGAATATCACTTATGAAGCGATCAAGAACAAAATATTTTGTTTGAGTTAATAGTAGGGTAACATACACGGTTAGGGTAACGAGAGGTTTACCCTAAAACCTTTACAGTTTATTACATAACACTAAATCAATTTTTCAAAATTGTTTTTTACCAAGTTACTTTTCAATGAAATTCAAGTTACATATTTCGTAAAAATTTTAAGAACTTTCAAAAATGATTTCGTTACTTCCTCCCGGGTTTTAAAGTTGGAATTTCCATAGGTATCGTAAAACATTGGTAACTCTTAACTTTTCATAAAATATCATTAAAATTTCGGGAATTTTCTTAAAAGGAAGCCCGCAATTTTAATACATTTATGCAATCTTAATGACTTTCTGAAATCTAGATGTTTTAAGTTCATTTGGAAAGTAAAGAAGTTTTGTTTTACCGAGAGTGCTTCTTCTGTAGTGTTACTTCTCAAAACCAGATACAAAATAGTTTGTGATGTATTGTATTTTTAAGTCAATGACATAAAAGTATAGAATCAAAAAAGTATTTCGCAAACTGGAAGGTTTGTTTAAAAAAACTCTTAGGTGCGAAAACCTTATATATTTCTATATTGGTGAAAAAAAAATCCGTAAGATATAGTTTAATTGAAAAGTGATGTCGAGTTAAACAGAAGTAAATACAAATATGCATTTCATGCACTTCATAATATTACACTGACTTCAAATAACTCAAGTAGCAGTAGTGATGAGCATTCTGAAGACATTACTAAATATTGCTACAAATTCTGGTTCGTAATTTAAAAATACTTAGTATTTTTATACATTTTCAATGATTAAGTGGTGTTGAGCCAGCCGTGTGTGATCACGGTCCTCCCAGGGATTTTCTTTTATCAAATGAGGAGGAGGTTTTCAATTGGACTGTATTTTTTTTATGTTTAATACCTCAGAACTTTCGACTGGGTGAACCGATTTTGATAATTCTTCTTTTATTTGAAAACTGATACTTATGAGGTTCAGAGTTGGTCCAGTTTAAAGTAGGTTTTCTTTTTGTTAAAATTTTGTAATTAAAGCTTGCCTGGTAGAAATCCTTTACGAGTGGGTCATTTAAAATAATAGAAATGGAAGTAATTTCAAAATAATTGGTTAGTTTCAGGGCCAGTTTCACTGCTTACTGATAAAATCTCTGATAGACTAATGTCGACTTTTTTCCAGATAACAGTTTGGCAAGTTTCGCATAGGGACAAATATGTCAAATTATCATTTACATATATCAACTTTTATCTGTCACATAGTATCGTATGTCATCCGACATACGATACTATGTATAAATTACATCTTTATATATAAATTTATAAATATGTAATTTATGATAAATATGTATATTACTCAAATTAATTATTAATTATATTTGTTTCAAAAATATATAAATTTCAGATAGCTATCTGAAAATTTATCAGGAAGTGGTAAAATCTGGCCCTAATATGAGCTATTTTAACATGAACTATCGACACTAAGTTACTCTCAACAAAACCATTTAAATTTAATCTCTACTACCTTTACTTGTTTTTATATAAAAAAAAATCTTCATATTTCAGATGACGTCACATATCCAACATCGTCGGAGTGGTTGGAAGGCAGCAACTGTTCATGGGTTGACGCGGTGTCGTGGGGCTGCAACACCACCATCAACGGCACCAGCTCCAATGCCACCAGCACCGACGTCTCGTCGCTCGTCCTCATGACCGTCACTTCTGTGGTGCTTGCTCTTATTATACTAGCTACTATTGTAGGTGAGTTTCTTTTTATGTATACCATTATTATGTAATACTAGCACATAAGTATTATATAGATTATATTATATTATATTATATAGATAAGTATTATAAAGATTAATTTTTAAAACTATATATCGGCCTCATTAAAATCATTCACATTTCCTTGCGATCCAAACATTTCATTCTGTAGGCTGTTCTAAGGATTTGGTACAGAGCTACGGGTAGTAATCTAAAACGACCACGTCATAACAAAGTTCAAGTCTTTAATAGGGAAACATAACATAACATTATAAAACACAAAATCGTAATTACGAGGCAGGCGATCTGTCCAACGAATTGTTCCTTATCTACCGCATGCGCGCCGGGCAAACTGTAGTTCCCGATCGCCATTTCATGAGCACATACCAGCGCCAACGATTCTAGCGAGAACTACGCACTGTGCCTCGTAGTCAAACCTACTCCTTATTAATTACGCCGACATATATAAGCCTACCAAATTAACTATACTTTGCCTAATATAAAGTATCAGCAGAACTTAAGAGTAATGGTCACCATACTCATTGGGAACGCAGACACTACAACATTAGAGCATTGTAACCCCCACTATGGTAGCCTTCGGTCTCCCACTCACCAACAAAATACGACAGCACGAAAACTGACATTTTAGATTGGTCTTCTGTGGGAAGGTATTACCGCCCCGTTTGACAAATTTAAGTTAAAACAACTTGGTAAATACGTGCAAAGTAAATAACGTTATTTATTTTTAAATACTTTCGTATATAACATTTAACTAAAATAAAATTAAAAAATACTTTTATTATAAATTTCTCCGGTGACTTGTCGGCGGTATCGTGTCTTGTGTTCACTGTTTTGGTCGGTTGCGTTCATCAGTATTTGACAGTAAAATATAACTTTAAAATATAATGTTGTGAACTAAACAAAATCCAAAAAAATTAACTGTTTTTACCCGCTCAGCACTTCTCGGTTGACTATTTCTTGGTTTAACTTAGTTCGTTTGAAGTCCATTCCGGTTGACAGACGACAGAGCAGGTCTCGTAACAGGATTATATTAACACCCTATGCAATGTATGAATAGTAGATGCTTTGTAAACAGATTGGTTCCAATATGAAAATAAAATTTCTTCAATCTGTTTTGCATTTTTATTAGTTTATAAATATTGGAGAAACGTTTTTATATATTCATTTATGGCGCCTCGGTGGCGCAGTGGTAGTGAATGCGACTGCTGTGCTTGAGGTCTCGGGTTCAAATCCTGGGTCGGACCAAAATGTTTGTTTAATCTACAAATATTTTTTTCGGAGTTTGGGTGTTTTTTGTGTATAATATGTATGTATTTACAAAAAAAAATGTGTATTCATATCAGTTGTCTAGTACCCATAACACAAGCTCTGCTTAGCTTGGGACTAGGTGGCGTTGTGTGTTAGATGTCCGAAATATTTATTTATTTGTAAGTCTAATTACAAATCAAATAATTTTAAATGTACTAACATATATATTTTGTTTTATATATTATATACCATGATAAATAAAACATAGTAAACAAAACACAAATTGTAATCAGACCCTTCAAAGGGTTTAGCCTTTTCAGACAAGAGTTTCTACTTTTATTCCCAACCCAGATCACAAACTATCTCCAGATGATTGTTACGACAACGTATATCGTAAAAATAAAAAAGGTCTTAACGAATAGAATAACAAATAAGAGGCAAATACCTTTTTTATTTGGTTAAATCGTTTTAGCACCTCTATAGCCGTAAAAATCGAATCCGTCTGATCGTTTAATCTCTCGAATCATATAAGCACTTTATTTATATGGAAGTAAAGTGCTTTTTTGCTTAAGTCTATATGCTGAAAAAACCGCGTAAATTTCTATTGTGATAAAGCCTCTTTGTACGCTTTTTTCTAATCAAATTGATACGAAAGCTGAATATATGGGTTTACTGGCTGTCAGCCAAATTGGAGATACTAACGGATGCGTTTTGTTGACAAAGGTGCGCTTCCACTGTCTTTTAAAGCGATATAATGCTATAATATTTTAATTATTTAACCTTCTGAGCTAGTGCCTTTATTTCTTGTTTATTTTTATGTAATTTGATGACAGTCATGACAGTCTCCGGTTCGATTTCCGGGTTGGATTAAATGTTTGTGTGTGATCTGCAAATATTTGTTTCGGAGTTTTGGGTGTTTTCTATGTATCATATGTTTGTGTTTACAAAAAAATATTTATATCATTTATCTAGTACCCATAATACAAGCTCTGCTTCGTTTGGAACTAGACGGAGCTGAGTGTTAGATGTACGAAAGTATTTATTAACTATTTTACTAAAAAGACCGCTAGTATTTTTTGTGAGACATTTTTGTTTAAAAAACATTTTTATATAAAAATAATAAACCATTATAGCGGAAAAAAGGGAAAAGCCTTTGTAGTAAGATATCTTTTAGTGATACGTCACGCGAATATAATTGCAGACCCTTAATATTTATATTCTAGTATATCTTGGTTTATTTCCTAATAATATCTCGCATATATATAACCCCTTCTCAATTACTAAACGCTTCGAAGAAATCGGAGAAAAAAACCTTCAAAAATTACAGAGTTAGGAGGCCTTTGAAACCCAACATCAATCGCCTATCATTATAAGCTCCGGTAAACAAATCTAACCCTTCAAAACAAAATATAAGTTTAAGAAAAAATATAAATATTACATAGCACGGGTATATTATATTTGTGAAGACTACCCGAATGGGGTAGTGGTATCAATAGTAACTACACCGTTTTCTACTCCTCAGAGTGTAGTGGGTTCAATCAAATGGGACAATACTGTGTGTTCCCCAATTTTTCGTTCGAGGTCTGGGGTGTTTTAAGCTCTATGTGTCTGTTTCATGTATATTCAAAGTGCCCGCGATACACGAATATTCCTACCGTGTTGTTTTTCAAAACAAAAAACTGCATTCAACACAATTACAAATTTAAACAACAAAAAAAACTGACTTCAAGAACTAAATTAAATTGAAATAGAACTACACGGGAAGAACTAGCTTTCAAATCAAAAAAGAATCATCAAAATCGATTCACCCAGTCGAAAGTTATGAGGAAACAAACAAAAAAAAAGTCGAATTGAGAACGTCCTCCTTTTTAGAAGTAGATTAAAAATAGTAGATGTTGCTTCTACCCACACACCTCGCAAACTTAATGTCGGTAATGTGAATAGCAGCACAACAAAGAGGTGTATCAGGGCCGTAGTAAGTGGAGAACAATAGTGCCTACCCCTCTGGGAAATGGGCATGACTTTATGTAAGTTGACGTTGCGTCTACCCACACCCGAACTTGATGACATAATATCTTAGGATATCTACGAAAGGTTCCGAATTTACGTCACTATAACGTTTTATACCCGGAATTATTACCGCTTGGTGCGAAATTTACCCTTTTTATTTCCAAAGCTGTGAACGAAGCCATGATATTCATTTGGAATGAGTAAAAAGTCATGGAGTTAAACCGTTTTTTGTCTTTTGTTTTATGATCTTGCACTACCTGCATCTACTAGATGCTGGATAAATTCTTCTACTCCAAAAAAATTACTTTTAGAGATTTCTATCCACAAATCTATGAAAGTTTTATTAAGACCTATTTAGAGACTATTTCATTGCAATTCGAATCAAAAAGTTACTCTTCATTACTATGTTTTGCCATATTTAGAGTAATTTTTTTCAGAGTAATATTGGGAAAGTAACGTATTTTTATGGCATAGAAAGTATTCGAGTCTACGGTCCACCTACCACTCCTATGTAATCACGAGTTCAGTCCAGACTCAAGAGTCAAGTATTGCGGTCCCGGTTTTAGAACTGAACCTCCGATAAACTACTGAACTATTTACGCACTCGGTTGAAATGCAACAAAATAATTGGCGAAAAGCGGTTTTCTGATGTCCTAGCAAAGCTGTAGCATAGTACAATCATCTTAAATATAAAAATGAATTGATGTTCGTTATCCTATTAAAACTCGGGAAGCAGTTATTGATCGATTTAGCTGATTTTGGTTTGAAATATTCGTAGAAGTAGAAAAAATATTTGAACTTTATGAAAAATATGAAAAGTTTTAATATAAAGTAGCGGGTACAGTTATTATTAAATGTTTATTTTTGCTTTTACAAATATTTCAAATTTGTGATATACCTTCTCTTTGACAAAACACATGCAATGAAGCATGAACTTTTACAAAATCCACACGAAGTTAGTGCTCGAATGGGACTTGTATTAAATCAGCCGTGAATTTACTGAGAAGTAAATTTAAAAAATACCTCACTATAGCAAATACTCAGAGATTTAAGGATCTTTCAAAATCTATAAATGGACAATATTTGAAGACCGCTTGCGATAAAACTCCTTGAGTTTTCTTCGGAGGATTATTTCAGTCGTATAAACTCAAATAGGATTGGTATCCCCTATATCTCTGATGAATAGATTATTATCAATGAATAGTTGTGAATACGTCTTCGTATTATACTGGTCTGTAATTTTTTGTACTTTTTTTACGAAACAAGCTGCTAAGCTAGCAACGGACGGTACCTTAAATGCTTTACCTGAACTATAAGTCTCATAGACGTTTAATCAGTATTTAAAAATGTAAATGTGCGTTAATGTAGCGGTTTTAAATATACACATATATTGTCTATTATATATATACTCTCGTATCATGTTGTTATCTAACCAATTTTAACGTTTATTTTTAATAAGGTATGTTTAGTTGTGCCTAAGATGTGATAGTTAAGAGTATGCTCAGACCAATAATAGCCGATCGTTATGCTGACAACAATATTTGTATAGAACTCACAACCAGCTTGGCAGTCACTAACCACTAGAGAAACAAGACCGTCAAAAGTGAAATGATTAAATGGCTCAATAATGCAGAAGCATCACTAGGTGACCCACACTATGGTGGCATAGTGTGGGTCACCATGCTGCATTGTTGCATTATCTGCATTTTTTCTGGCCATCATTCTTGGATTCTGTTGTATGTATACTTTCCATTAAAGATTAGATTATTTGACTGCCTCGGTGGCGTAGTGGTACGCGTATGCGACTGCTAAGCTTGAGGTCTCGGGTTCAAATCCTGGGTCGGACCAAATGTTTGTGGAATCTACAAATATTTGTTTCGGAGTTTGGGTGTTTTCTATGTATAATATGTATGTATTTACAAAAAAAAAAGTATATATAAGTATTTATATCAGTTGTCTAGTACCCATAACACAAGCTCTGCTTAGCTTGGGACTAGATGGCGTTGTGTGTTAGATGTCCGAAATATTTATTTATTTATTTATTTATTTATTATTAGGCAAAGAAGAATTTCGGTAGGCCTCTAATTTAATAATAAAAAAAAACGGCAGGCTCATGTATTTAAAAAAGAAATTACAATAAAAGAGGCCATTAGCCCCATCACGTTATACACATATATTACATTTAGTATACAGCGTTTTATAACATGGCTGTAATTCAGTTAATGGTTTTACGTGTTTAGAAAACATGAACTTATAATATATTATAGTAGCTGAACCCCGCGGTGCTACCGGCGGTACGACAATAATCACAGGCAACGTCGCGAGGCGAAGCTAGTATGTTTATAAATTATAGCCTATGTGTTATTCTGATGTATAAGCTATATTATTGTAAATCGTAAAATTAGTAACTTTTCTGGTTGATTCTTTACACTTTGTTTCTTAAAAAACGCAAATATCTTACGGAATCCTATTTTTTTCCAAAATAAAATATAGCCTATGTTACCCGTGGATAATGTAGCTTTCGAATGTTCGAAAATGTTTCGAAAATTTAAAATCGGTCCAGTACTTTTTGAGTTTATTCGTTACATACAAAAATACAAATCTTTCCTCTTTATAATATTAGTGTAGATTAGTGTAGATAAGCATTTGTATGTAAATAATGCACATGTCGCATTTTTGTTCATAATGTTTCAGAGGTACGTGTTTTGGTTTTTGCTTATCTATGAATATATATAAATATAACTTTAGTGTCTATTCGTAATATCTTAACTTAAATTAAAAGTCTAATTACATTAAATACATCAATAAATCAAATTTAATTTTTTTTGACTGTGTTTGCTCCAGCTAATCTCAACAACGGCTAAACGGATTTTGACAGGATTTTCACAGGGAAATAACTGATGTAATAAGGATTATTTTGGCTACTTTTTGGATTAGGTTTGCCCTGCGGCGTCACCCGCGCTTTCTGTTGTAATGATACAACAACTGACGCGGATAACACTTACCCTGGGTACTTTGTTGAAATCAAAAGCCATTTATTATATTTCTAATGTCAATATTATAAAGACCGTCTAAACGACTCAACGAATTTTAATGCGGTTTTCAGCAATAGATGGAGTGATAAGAAGAAGGTTTATATATGTAACATATGCATATTATAGTAGAGAAAATCCAAGAATTTAAGAGACTTCCGTGTTAAGCCGGGCTGAGTCGCTAGTTGTAGATAAATAACACCCATACGCAAAACAAATAATCAAACTCATAAATAATATTTGTCCAGGGTCTAAATCGAAACCATGACCCCCAGATTATCAGGCAATAACCACTAGACAAACAGACAAAGTGGAATGACAGTAAAAGAGACGTTAGCCCCCATAGCCCCAGCGTTTTATAAGATGGTTGTAATACAGTTAATCTATACTAACATTATAAAGCTGAAGAGTAAGTTTGTTTGAACGCGCTAATCTCAGGAACCGCTGGTCCGATTTGAAAAAATCTTTCAGTGCTGGATAGTCCATTTATCGAGGAAGGCTATAGGCTATATATTATCACGCTAAGACCAATAAGAGCGGAGCCCCAATTAAGAATGTTTCAAAAACGGGGGAAATTTTCCCACTAGGGGCAATATAAGACGCAAACGAGGTGGCGTGGGTCAGCTAGTCTATACTAATATAAAGCTGAAGAGGTATTTTGTTTGTTTGAACGCGCTTATCTCAGGAACCACGGGTCCGATTTATAAAAATATTTCAGTGTTGGATAGTTCATTTGTCGAGGAAGGCTATATGCTATATATTGTCACGCTAACCCCAACAGGAGCGGAGCCCCAATGAAGAATGTTTCAAAAACGGGGAAAAATTATTACGCTAGTAGTAATAGTAGACGTAAACGAGGTTGCGAGGGTCAGCTAGTAGCCTTAAATGTGACATAACGATTTATATTTATAAAAAAAAAACAAAAAACACAACGTTTTATATTAATAAAACGTTGTTTTTTGTTTTTTTTTTTTGGTTGATTAATACGTTTCCCAGTGTTATCACTAATGTGTCAAAATATTCCGAACTAGCTGACCTACGGAACATCGTTAACGTCTCCTATGGCCCGTAGCGTGATAATTTTCCCCTGTTTTGTAAGATTCTTCATCGGTGCTCCGTTCCTAGTGGTCTTCTTAATAACATTAGCAGTGAAAGTATCGTCAAAATCTGTCCAGCCGTTCCGCTCAAAAAGAGATTTTTTTTTAGTACCGTATATACTTTAATATCCATTTGGCGAAAAGCTTGAACAAAAAGAGACATTTCAATTTTATAGATTTGTATAGATATCATTTTCCTACAATTAATCTAAATATGAATTATATAACATTTAAACGTAACCCGCAATTAACTACTTAATTATAAAACAAAATAAAAACAACAAACTTGCGACAAATTTAAAGCTAACAACAACCATTTTTTAATAATTCAGAAAGAAATTAATTTACCCTAAACGAAAAGTGATTAAGAATAATTAGCTTCATTCCAACATAGTCCTTTAGTGGATAGTAATTAAAGTAAAATTCAAATAACAAGCGACTTGATGTCTTTTTTTCGGCATAATAATTTGGTGGAACTTTCAGGGTGTCATTTTTAATTACCTTCTGTAATGGATTAATTTCACGACCTAAGACGTACCAATCAGATCGACTTACAGAAACAAGTCGGTGAAATAATTGTAAATAGTACAAACGTGCCGGCTCGACGAGGGCGGTAATACCTTCGCACAGAAAATCAACGTTATGTAACGTTTCACCAACGAAACACGACAGCGTTCGCGCTTCGTTGGTGAGTGTGAGATCGGAAACCCAATGATGCGGAAGCATCACTGTGTGTGGCTGCCATGGTGTGGGTCACCGTGCTGCATTGTAGCATTGTCTGCACGAGCAAGGAGTTTGGTGACCACCACTCTTGGATATTAGAATCTATTATATTATATATATAATAGAATACATTAGAAGAAGAAGAATAAATAAAAGATAATAGAATTGGTAAGACCATGCATAAAGAAAATTGCGATTCTCGCTTCCCGGCCATTGGCAGGCAGAAGAATATTGGGGTAGTTTTCAGTCGATAAGAATTCGACAGATCCCTTCCTTCCCCCTAATGAACGAAGGACATCCATGAGGGTCTTCAACCCCATTACCGAAATAAAGAGATTTTTATGTATGACTAATAAATTAATACATTTATAAATTGTATACCGTGGGAGAGCCACGCTTCCCCATCCCCCAAAGGCCGGCAACGCACCTGTGACAGTGTTGCGGGTGTCCATTGGCGGCCGTAATCGCTGAACATCAGGCTATACGTCCGCTCGTTTGCCACCTTCTCCATAAAAAAAAACCCTATTTCATTCAATACAAAACTTCACAGGTCAATAACACGGCAAAAAGAAAGAAAACCACTACCAACCAGTCTGAGCAGCGAGGTATAGTATAGTAGGGCTATATCAAATTTCTAAGGGAAGGCTATTTAATAAGCTCTTAATTATGAAGATGATTACGAATTTCTAAAGTCTAAAATATAGTCTGGCAATATGCAATTCATATTTTGATATTTAATGAGATACGGTCACATCAACATTTTAAATGTTTTCTTGCTTTTGCACAGACTTTTTTGTTACAAATGATATTACGTGGGGATCTAGGAATTAGTTAAACTTTTTTTAGGTAAACATCGACATTTGTACAAAGTTCCTGTGTTATTTTCAGATCTTATATCAATATAATCACCTTACCCGGTCGATGGATCTTCTTTCCTTTTGGAAAGACACAATACCCGATTGTATTCCTCCAACACTGAAGGAGGGGCATATATTCACATAATGACAATTTGTTCGGCGTAAAACTTTTTTGTTATTCGTAAGCTTTATGTAGAAGAGTATTTTTAGGAGTAGGTGAAATAGCTATCAATGACACATAATTGGCCGAGGCGCCAGTCGTCAGCTGGCCGCTGTCGCTTTGCAAGACAGCCGACGATGGTGATCATGAGCTTGCTTTATGAAATATTGCTAACCTGTGCATCTTCGTTTGGGTCTATATATACGAGTAGATCTTCGTTCTTACAATGTTTTTCATGTCTATGAACACTAAAATATTTTTATTCGTACCAGCATTCCCTGAGATTAGCGTGTTCAACTAAATAGACCATTCAACTTTATACTATTAAGAGACCAATCTTTTGAATTAAGTTTTAATTAATTATTAATCTGCTGAGACAACGAATATTTAAAAATAAAAAATATCTATAATATTTATGTACACAAATATATCATGTTTCTAAAGAATGAAACAGTCAATTATTCTAAGATGTTAGTTGAAAAAAATTGTCCTGACAAATCAAAGCCAAAATCATTAATAAAATTCCCAGTGGACAGTGAAAAGTCTTTTCTGCGCTAATATTATAAAGTGATTGAGAGCGTTGCATTCAGACTACAATCGAAGCTCGTTCGAAACAGTGTTCGTACGTAAACTGAAGGGAATTGAGTGCGAAATCTGTTGTGACTAGGTCAAGTCGTTTCCCGTATATGAGTCCGTTGTGTAGTGGGCTCTTAATGTGAGCGGACGGGTTATTGTTGCTGTGTTATCTTAATGACAAGATGGTGATGAACTTCGCAAGGCTGTTTTGAATGTGAATAGATGCTGATATTTAACTTTGACTGAGTTCTCATCATATACTTAGGTATAACTTTGAAATAGTTACATTCATTGTCGAGGAAGGACTTAATATCACATAGCCCTACTCTTGCTAGCCGTAGGAGGTAACTGTCGATGATCCGGAGAGATTATCATTCACTTCATTATAAAAGAGGTATATTTATTGTCAATAGTCCTTTTTACATCGAAATCTGTGAAAGTCATTTAATATTTTATCATAAAGTTTACTATTTCCTCTCTGTTTATAATCGGTTTCAATGTTTATCTTAATTTATTTATAACAAAAACCGAGAGTTTTAAACTATAAATACTATTCAAATATGGTAATAAAACACAACATTTTCTGCCCTCTGCTTTTAATGCTACAACAAAGATTAAACATTTATCTTAAGCCGAGCGAACAATAAAGGCAGCGTCAGGCGGGTTGATGGGTCCGATGTAGTAAAAAATATTGTTATACCGTGCTTGTAAAAGGTTTTAGTGGGTCTATTTATTAATACATCCCTTAAGTGTTGTTCGACGATAACTTTCTAGAAGGATTATTGAACCTAAATGTAGTTATAAATTCGATTGACTTATATCGGTCGCTAATATATTATGGACATGTTTTAGCGCACTGGAGTCTTATAATTTTAACACAACGTTTTGCTTAAGTTTATTGATACATTTAATAAGTGGGAAAATATGTAAGTAATAAGCGATATAGCTTGTTACTTGCTCTCTTAGTTTCAGTATAATAGATAATTAAAATTAAAGTACCTTTAGAACAAAAAAGATTCTCAAATGATATATGGAATTTTAGACTTACTAAAAAAATAATATTCACCCATATTTTCTTCTTAAGCTTGTATAATAATAAACATTTAGTATAGGATACGCTACAGTCAGGAGGAGTGACGATCCGTTCCAAACGACGAACAAAAACTAGTTGAAGAGAGTTCACTTCAGTATTCTTTGTTAGGAAGCGTATGATCAGCAGTGAAAATTCAATAAAAAACAATCGGCCAAGTGCGAGTTGGATTTGCGCTAGAACGATTTCGTATCATTAGCTATCCATTTCAATACTTTAGCTACCTTTTCTTTTCTTAGTCTACCTTTAGCTGTTATTAATAGAAGTATCTAGTAAAAAAAGCTGCAAAAAAATCTGTTGTATGCGATATTTTACTCTGCTTTAAGTATTTGTGGGTATAGCGGTACCAAAAATACATCATCTGTGAAAATACCGATATTCCAGCTACCACGGTTCATGAGATACAGCCTGGTGACAGACAGACGGACGGACGGCCGGACGGACAGATAAACGAACTGCGAAGTCATAGTAATAGGGTCTTGTTTTTACCCTTTGGGTAAGAAACCCTAACAAATGTTACAATACGATACACAAATGGGACTAATCCCGCCCACGTGCCCACCACTGTAACTCCTGTTCACCAGGATCAACAGCAGTGACCCACGAACACACTTAATTATAACACTCGGGAAGTCCCAGGAAATATTTAACTGTCTTGTAACGATACACATATATATAATACATATATTACACACACACACATACATATATAATGCCCTGGGAAATCTGGAAAATTGTTCTTATGGTATTTGGTTCATCAGCAGCAACTTTATCTCTAGGTCAACAGGCCCGTCAAACTATATATTTATCAAAATGTAGATTAAAAAAAACACTTTTTTAATGTTATTCACACTTAAAAAAGGGCCTATACCAAAGGGGTAAAGTGACTTCTTCCGTCCGTTTCAAACTTGACACATCTCTAAAACACACACTTGAATAAAGCCTTATATCTTTTAAAAATATCTTACTATACAATTTTTTTGGGAAGATCGTTTTGTTATCTGACCCTTGTCTAGCTTTTTTTTGTTTTACATTAGCATATGGCTAAAATATTTCCCGTCTAATTAGTAGGCAAAAATTCTTAACTTCTCCATTTTTTTGCTGGAATATCCTCGTATGTACACTGGTTGTTATGTCGGACTCGAAACGACTAAAAACCCGCACCGTCTCGGGTACTACAAGAGTCGAGCAGTTGACTGTTAAAAGCTGTTGATGATCATGAGGATTTAGTTCTTAAATGAATAGATCAATTTGATTGACTGCCTCGGTGGCGTAGTGGTAGCGTATGCGACTGCTAAGTTTGAGGTCTCGGGTTCGATTCCCGGGTCGGACCAAATGTTTGTATGATCTGCAAATATTTGTTTCGGAGTTTGGGTGTTTTCTATGTGTAATATGTATGTATTTACAAAAAAAAAGTATGTAAGTATTTATATCAGTTGTTTAGTAACCCATAACACAAGCTCTGCTTAGCTTGGAACTAGATAGCGTTGTGTGTTAGATGTCCGAAACATTTATTTATAAATTTTTACACTCATATTGATCACATCTAGTTAATGTAATAAATTGATTCGTAAAAGTGTTTGTATGTGTTAATTTACAAAATAAATTCGTTCTCGTTACATACTCGTAAATTCAAAATATATTTTCATTTCATTTCACAGATTTCTTTTTGTTTTTTTTTTTATTGAATAGTGGGCAAACGAGCAGACATATCACCTGATGGTAAGCGATTACTGCCGCCCATGGACACCCGCAACACCAAAGGCGTCACAAGTGCGTTGCCGACCTTTGAGGGATGGGAAAGGGGATGGGGGAGGGGTTGGGATATGGGCCTCCGGTATCCTCACTCACTCGGTGAAACACAGCGCAAACGCTATTTCACACTGGTTTTCTGTGAGGCCGTGGTATCACTCCGGTCGAGCCGACCCATTCATGCCGAAGCATGTATGTATGCATGTGTAACTGAATATAATATTATTACTCATTTACAATTAGTGGAAATCATTCATTTATAGGTTAAATAAATTTATAGCTTACTGTTTGCTTATTTTTATAAATAAATATACATAAACTCTGTTTCTATAGAATGTTAAGTGGTCAAGCTTGACCCATATCGGTGCTCCGTAGAGGGCCTTGATCAAAGCACCCCACAGTGGTAGCGGTGAACTAGTGCGGTAGTTGTATTTAAAAAATCCGATCAAGTGCGAGTCGAACTCGCGCACCGAGAGTTCCGTACAAAACTATAGGTATGTCAAAGTTTTTTTTCACAGGTTAAAGGCAAATACATCTAAGTATTTGACATGAATTTCAACTTGATACCTTTATACGTTCGTGAGGAAAAGGGTAATAAGTTTTTAATTATTAAAAAATATATTTTAAGTGATGTAAATAAGATTTGTTTTTTTATGTGTGCTGTAAAACGTTACTCATGCCCAATTTTAAGATTCTAGATCGACTGGAAGTATCCTTTAGGTTTTGATATGCGGCTTAAATGGCTGTTTTTTTTATTGCATTTACATATAAGTTTTATTTTGTTATAGCTTAACGGTGTTATAAACCTGAATATTTGATATGAATTTCGATTTAATACCTCTACGCGTTCATGAGAAAAAGGTAGTAAATTTGAAATTACAAAAAAATATTTTAATTAAATAAAATATAACGTTGCTACGTATGAAATTTCAAGATTCTGAGTTCACAGGTTTTGATTCCCTTGCGAGTGTCGAAAATTTGCAGGATAAACGGTTGTATCTTTTGATTGCGTTGGCTTAGAAGTTTGATTTTTTCACAGCTCACTTTATGGACAATAGATATAAATATTTTTTTATAAATTTCAGCTTGATACTTGATTTTTCTGAGAAAAAGTGTCTTGAGAGACAGACAGACCAACAATAAAGTGATCCTATAAGCGTTCCGTTTTTATCTTTTTGAGATACGGAATCCTGAAAATAAACAAACAGTTATTTATTACATCAGATACAATATAAAAAAAACAAACCCATCAATGCAAATGATAGCAAAAATCTAACAAGCCAATGCAGTTGAACACAAATAGGAGTAAAAGGTCGATTCATGTCCAACGTTGAACCCGGATGCGAAACAGTCCCCGGACATCGCATGTGCCATGCGATGTCACTGATAAATCGCAGAGATATACAGCGATATACGACTCGAATGCGATTCAAACAGAATGGAGAATGTATCACTTTAGATTTCACCCGGACTGTTTGTCAGGAAGGCGATTTGGCGAGAAATTTCGTGATGGTACTCAACTTCAAATAAAAATGGCGGTCTTAAGCGTGGTGTTCGTAAATAGGTGCCATTGCCAACTAGTTATTTTCAGACTGCTAATAATCAAAAACATTTAATTTAATAATAATTTTCTTAGTATAGAATATAAAATTGCTTTCAAAAAAAAAATGTTGCGAATTGTGTTTTTAGACTTTTTTACCGGTTTTTTATCTTTTTTTTAACTACTCCATGTGATCTTCATACTGAAACCGACAGCTCTTTTCAGTTAACTTCTAAGCGAATCCTAAGTCTTGACAAATGTTTTATGATGATCAAAATCCATTCTATAAATCTGGGTGTAATTATTATATCGTTATCTATGCGTCTATGTAAATAAATCAAATTGCAGTATCTGTTTTTAAATTAACGTACATACATATAATTTCGTTACTTCCAGCTAATCTCTGGAACAGATGGACCATTTTCGATTTTCACTGGCAGGTAGCTGATGATAAATATAATGAGTAACTTAGACCACTTTTTAGTCTAACTTCCCCCACGGTAAGACTGCGGTGTTCAGCTAGGCTATTTATAAATATAAAAGTATTATGATTTAGAATTATATTCACCCGGTCAACAATGAAAAGCCGGTCCCCATTACAATTAATGATGTAATTATGAAAATATAGGTAACTAGCCGACCCACGCAACCTCGTTTGCGTCTTCAATTGCCCGTAGCGTGAAAATTTTCCCCCGTTTTTGAGATATTTTTCATTGGTGCTCCGCTCCTATTAGTATTAGCGTGATGATATACAGCCTATAGCCTTCCTCGATAAATAGACTATCTAACACTGAAAAATTTTCAAATCGGACAAGCTGTTCCTGAGATTAGCGCGTTCAAACAAATAAACTCTTCAGCTTTATTAATAGTATATATATAGGTAATTAATAAGTCGTAACGTATGAAAATGTGAGTACGTGTCATGTATCTGTCTATTGTTAATAATATATGTTTACTTTAACTGACCAATCGTTATATGAAACATACTTTCACACAACACACAATGGATAGATTTACTGAATAATTTTCAAAACCATATGTCAGCAATTGAAATGTTAATTTGATCGCAATCACCACTACGCCTGATTGTATTTACCGCAACGGATTATATTAATTTGCTAAAATGATACTAAAGTGTTCATTTCAATAAATATGTGGTTTTATACCCTCTACATAACAAATATGAAGTTTATTTAGTACAAACACACTGATGACCTACTTTAAAACCAGTCTAAACTTTGTCCAATATTCTACATTATGCTGCCCTAAAAAGTCTTCAATCGTGTTTATGTAACGTATTGATTAATTAAACTAACTTATTAATCTATCAGAAGCATCAAAATTTGGCTCATAAATTATCTTCAAAGTTGTGAGATGTAAGAAGTGTGATTATTTTTACTAAATTCCGAAGTTTCAAAACTTCAAGCCACGGCAGAAGCGGACCATTGTCATGAATGATTTATTGCTC
Organism: Spilarctia lutea; assembly: GCA_916048165.1. Classification (NCBI taxonomy): domain Eukaryota; kingdom Metazoa; phylum Arthropoda; class Insecta; order Lepidoptera; family Erebidae; genus Spilarctia; species Spilarctia lutea. The sequence continues at coordinate 17,859,045 of OU696480.1, read as the reverse complement.
TAAGCAAATTTCACAGGGACCCAATACAGTTTGGAGCGGGAAGCCAAGAATGTTCACTTTAATCGATATTATCTGAACACTGTATATATTATATATATGTTCATATCTGGCCTTGTTCGCTTACTTTGATAATAAATGTTAAGAATACAGAATCGACGCTATTAAAATCTTTATAAGTTTTTAATAACGTCTTTCTTTATAATTTTTTTTGAGCAAGTTATTTTAATCATTACAATGTTTTTTCATAAGAATATTTTTAGCGACATGCTTTATGTTACTTATATTTTAATTCATGTTATGTTAAATGTGGTGTGGTAACTTCACGTGGTGAAAGATTAAGAACAGTGATGAATGATTAAGGGAGCAAGTTTTGAAGGACAGGAAGAGGAAAACTTGATACAAACCGTATACCAACTCACCCAGGGTATTTTAATAGACCAGAACCTCCGTCGTATATGGGTTTACAATCATCACTTATAAAGGGTTTTATTTAATAATAAAATACCATTAATAATTATTTATAAAACATTATTAAGGTCTCAAATAATTTCGTTCGATTATCATCGAATTTTCATAATTATCGTCGAATTATTATATATATATTATTAGTTAGTTATAATTAGTGTTAATAATTAATATATAACATATTATTTCTATCCACAGGAAATGTGTTCGTGATCGCCGCAATCATCATCGAAAGGAACTTGCAGAATGTAGCCAACTATCTGGTCGCGTCACTGGCTGTCGCGGACCTCATGGTCGCCTGTCTTGTTATGCCTTTAGGTGCTGTTTATGAGGTAACAATATTAACTAAGAGCAATAAATATAATATTTTTTTATAGTACAGGGGACAAAGAAACAGATGATTCACCTAATAGAAGTAACTACTGTTGCTAATAGACTTCTGCAACTCTAGAGTCACAGGTGTGTTGAAGTCTCCCCTTGGAATCCCGTCTGAGAACGTGAGGGAGGGGCGGATGCAACGAAAAATCTGTTGAACAACGGTTATCGATTAGACGTTTTTCACTCTGAAACTGAATGATTCCTGCTATCATAGATTTAAATCATCTACATGAAGATTTTAAATGTGTAAACAGTATAATTTACGATGAAATTTGTTACAAAAGTACACAGAGCGCTGAAATGGTTTGAAAATTTGTATTCTTAGCGAAAAAAGTGAATCCACTTTAAATCATATATCACTCTATAATATACATTCACGCAATTGAAATCGCTAACAAAAGCTAAAATTTACTTATTAACTGATAAACAAACGTGTCTGACGAACTTTTAATTGGTACTGAACTAAATGTAATGAAAGCTAAGATTTGAGATATCGAAAAATGGACAGTAAGCAAATGAAGTTAAAGTATACAATACAAAAACAAATTTTAGTGAAATTTAGTACAATGATGTCAACGACAGAATCAGCACCATTATCTCTAAAACCAATATCGTATATCCCAAAAAAATCATTACTGTCATCAATGAGGACAATCTAACGTACCGTGGTAATCCACATCAGAGCTTATACACACTACACTGAATAGTGAAACATCATCATAATCGTATTTTGGTCAAGCGACTGACCGTGAACGTAATCGTTTACACATTGATAAGACACGACATCTAGATTCAACTGTGTTGGTTTATGGTAATGCACGACATTAATCCTAATACAGTTAGCTGGTTAGGAGATAAATGGCTTTGTATTTCTAGATAGTTTCTCTAAATTTTGATGGTGTTTTAAACATATTTGAATATAAGTTAAAATTTCACTAGCTAATACTTTCAAATACTTTCCTACTCAACGCATCTGTACAGTGGACCAAATTGATTCATGACCCCCCTTAGAGTCATTTTCCTACAATTATTCTATACCATTAGGTTGAAATTAGCTTGAACATACATTTCATAAGTGACGAACCATTATCATTCTACTAGATACTGACAAAGCCATAACATAGACATAGACGTATACTATGATAAGTATTGCACGAAAAAGTTTGTTAGCCAGTGAACGTCCTTATCTATAGGTATATTAGGAAAGATTTAATTGTATATTTGTTTGAGACATAGGATTGACTTTATTTCGAACTAGCTGACCCCCGCAACCTCGTTTGCGTCTTCTATTGCCCGTAGCGTAAAAAATTTCCCCCGTTTTTTAAACATTCTTCATTGGTGCTCCGCTCCTATTATATAAACGAAAAACGCAAATATCTTACGGAACCCTATTTAATCGGTCGGTAAAAATAAAATCGGTCCAGTACTTTTTGAGTTTATTCGTTACATACAAAAATAAAAATCTTTCCTCTTTATAATATTAGTGTAGATAGTGTAGATAATGGGTAGAGGTACCGTAAAGGTAGCATAGGGTACTGTAGAACAAAAATAGATAAGCATTTATTTAACAGAACGAAGTCTGTCGAGACAGCTAGTCATACATATTAGTAAAATAAAACAGTAAAATTAGAGACCTTTGTTTATTTCATATTATTAAATTAAAAATAATGGCATTCACTTCGTAAAGCGAATAAAAAAGAAAATTTCTCAATAGTTAATTTTTGGGTTATAATGGTTCCAATTGTTTGGGTCTGTAGGATTACTGGTTAAACCTAAAACCGAGTGTAAGCGCCATGGTTTTCAATAACGTCTAATAATCGATTACGCATAGACCCGATTAGACGACTGCAAATGTCACTTCCCCTCATGAAATCCCAGATTTCGTTACAATGCAGCTCGATTGCTTCTTTAGTTCTCTCGTTCCTGTTATCCCACATTTGAACCATCAAACCCCATAAATTTTCTATTGGGTTAAGATCTGGTGACCTAGACGGCCATGGAATGAGATTAAATTCATCTTCATGCTCCGTAAACCAATTTGAGACAATTCTGGCAGTATGCCCTCGACAGTTATCATGAACATAGGAGAATACTGGCACATCTTCACGGGGGTAAACTGTTCGCAAAGTCGGTAACATTGATTCTTCCAATAAATCGACATAGTTGATAGCGTTATGACGAGGAGAAATAGGAACAAGTTCGCCTATGTTTCCAGCATCCATCCATGCCTACCTGTTAGCTGAAATACGGCCAGATGATTGGTTAGGCACTACGTGGTCTTCTGTGTATCGCGTGTTATCGTAACGCCACAAAGTTAAGCGACCATGTTGAGAAGAGCGAAATGATTTTTCGTCTGTAAAGATGGTGTTTGTCCAGTCGAAATCTAAATAATTACGTCCAAAATTCAATCTCACAGTTCTGTGTGCATCCGTTAAATGAACTTTCTTAGCATGATGTCTGTAATGCAGCCCAGTGCGGTGCAAATTATTTCTAATTGTTTCTAGACAAACGTCGTAACGTGCTGCAAAATAGCGGGTACGAGTAAAAGGATGTTCTTCGTAATGGTGTTGCATTTCCGTTCTCTGCTGGTTTGTGATTCGACGAACCCCATGATTATGTCGTCGTCGGTCTTCAAGGATACCCTCTTCAGCGTGCCGTCTGATCCAGGTTCTGACCGTGTTACGACTTATATTTAACTCACGTGATATTTCTCTAACGCCGCAACCTTGCTCAATGAGCACTACAATCCGAGCTCTTTGTTCTACCAAATTGGCCATTATACGATTCGTTTATAGATATAAATATATTCTTAGATTTTTATTTTAATATTTTCAGATTGACTACTACTTGACATCTTATACATAATGTCATTTCATTTTACAAATTATAATACTTTTTCTTCGCAATGAAAAGAGTTTGGATTATAAACGATTATATTATTTGAAATTCAAATAAGTAACTTTTTTAATTCAAGTAACTGCTGTATCAAAAATATATCTTGTTCAGTGGTGACAAAGGTTTAAATTGCATTGACATTTAACCCGTAATGACGCATTTATGTTTATATCTAAAACGTACTATGTGCAAATAGCGAAGAAAACCTAACTACATTTATGATTACAAAGGAATAATTGTCAAAGTGGGTCACCTTTCAATTTGGTCGATAGTACTATACTTCTGAAAATGAACGTTAATTTGTACGAGTATAAACATTTATTGGTGATATCGACCGAATCTTCAAGGATTAGATGACAAAATATGAAATATTTTAAAGAAAACGTAGATAAGAATGAGAGGTAACGACAGGAAATGAATATAGCTTATAATAGCTCGGAAATTAGTAGAGCTAATCAGGTTTCACGCACGAACAGGCCGGATCAACCGGGACGGAACTACTCTCTCATAGAAAACCAGCCCAAAATAATAACAGAGATTGATCTCTGCCTCATCTTTCCGTCATTGTCCTACGCGAAAGAAATTTCATCCCCATCATCTAGCTAGGTGGTTGGCAGTCCACAACTGTACGATTTTCCCGATACTTTCTGCCACGCACAGCAAAACTGTGGAATGAGCTGTCGCCTGCGATGTTCCCGAACCAATACGAACCTCAAACCTTCAAGAAAAGAGCGTACTCCTTCCTAAAACGCTGGCAACGCTCTTGTAACGCCTCTGGTGTTGCGGGTGTCCATGGGCGGCGGTAATCCCTTACCATCAGACGATACGTCAGCTTGTTTGCTCTCTATATCATAAAAAAAAAGGCCAAATGATGCTAAAACATCCCAATAGACTGCCATAGTGTGGATCAACAAGCTGCATTATTATATTATCTGCATTTACAATGAGTATGGTGACCATTACTCTTGAATTCTACTTATATGTTGCATCAAGCAGCGCAAAGTCACTTTGGTAGGTCCATATTTATGAAAAGAAAGATCCAAGTCAGATATAATATTAATGTGCTCAAATTTTCACCCTAATCTCTTAATAGGTCAATATTAATTTCAGTCCTATCGAGCAAATCACTTTCGTTACACTCAAAATAATCAAATTTTCCGGGCAGCTTTACACAGTTCTGATGGCCTAATAACTGTAGTCGTTAATTAACAAAAGTAATTACCCAATTCGGTTAATCCGTTCTCAAGTAATGGTATTATTAATGTGCAGAACAATTTTTATATTTACATATATTGATGGGATTACAACACGATATCTTTAATAATTTTTACTACTTCTTTCTGTTTTAAACAAAGTTAGTTGTATAATTAATCAAGTTATATATTAGTTGTATAATACATTATTAAAATTGTGTAATAAAGGGTTGGTTATATTAATACATTTAATTTTGTCCGAGGTTCTGCTCTAGGTAATTGCAATTTCAATCGCAATTTCGTTTTGAAAAATATCCAATATCTTATTCCAAGCTACAATTCATCTTTATGCCAAATTACTTTGCAATCAATGATAATTTTCGCATTTATAATAATAGATCTGTTCGGCAGAAGGTTCGTAGGGATTTTCTCTTCTTCTATCTAGCTTTTATTATACCTAAAATTATTAATGTCCGATTACAAATTAAGAAAGAAAAAAGAAAAAAATAAGTATATTTATTTTGGCAACAAAAATAATAGCAAACGAAAAAGAAAAGGTAGCATAATACAATTTTGCAAGGGCGAAACTGGATCCAATTCAGCATTGTGTCAGACTAAACATCTGACGGTGGTTTTCAATTGTGCCCAGGTGACGCCGTATATAAAGCTAGTTTACATTACCGTGCCATAATACATAAAATAATAATATAACAACACAAAAAACAATAGTTAAATTCTACTGACTTTACATGAATATCACCTTCTGATTAAAGCGACTAGAATCGGACCTCTTCAATCCTGAGGGTGAACTGAATTCGAAGTTAAACTAGTTGTCAGTATACTTGTGGGCATTAAATTCCCAATAATGATTACCGTAGATCTTCACTACCTCCAGGACCGACGCGACGGCTTAATGCGTCTTCGCGGCAAGGGCATAAAACATCGTAAAAGTTTCATACTTCTTTCTGTTATTAAACAAATATTGCAAGAAAAATTCAACAACACTTTTCCCGAGACCTCTTGTTCGGCTGTTGCATTGCATCGCTTACTACTAGGAAAACGAGGAAAAGCTAATTTCTATAGTTCTACTTTTTATATAGCTTGAAAATATATCATACTGGTGTAATCAAACCATTAAACACACGTTTAACAAAGCAGATATATATATATATATATATGTATATAAGTTTACACATAGAAACACACGAGCAAATGTTTGTTCAACTTAGTACTTACTGTGTAATTTGCCAAGTTCGTAATTTTCATGTTGTTCCGTTTACACGGTTACTTGTGTGCATAAGTGAGAGAGACCCTTAGGCAAAACCCTATGTTAACTCAAGGTTTTGTGTGTACATTATTTATGGAGGCAAATGCTGAAATGCATTCGTTATGTGCGGTAGGAATGTTTTAGTTTCTACGGTTGTAATATTTAGTGCATAACTAAATACACGATCGAATTTCAACGAAACTTTTTATTTATATAAGCCTGCAAGACTTTTCTTAAGGTTAGGTTTTGACGTACAGACTCCCTAATGACAATCCCTCATAATTGTAGACAATTTGAGATTTCCTTTCCTTGGAACACCTCATCTCAAATCAAGGTAGTTGATTATGTCCCATAAAGTATATAAAGCTGGTCATTATATTAACTAATCAGAACACAGGGTTTCCTGCTGACGGTATTCCCGTGTTTGTCAAGTGTCTAAAACTAAATCATTAATCCATCAATCAATAGAAATGGAAAAGTTCTTAATACAGGTATACCCAAAAGATATGTACATTATCATCGTAGAACCAGTTTTTCAGTCGGTGTATGTCACAAATCACAATATCGTAAATTCCAATGTAACAGCGGCTAAAATATTAAAATAGTGAATCTGTAAGAGCAAAGAACACACTGAAACTAATCCACTAGTTTAAATATTTTAGTAGAAAGTATTCGCAACGAAATATTCAATCTACTTTCAAGTTATAAATTAATATATGTTCAGAAAACATTCAAGCTATGAAAGCACCTGTAATGTTACGGTTATATAGGGATTTAATTAATAATTTAGATCTAAACTGACTGGACGGTTAGCCTAGTGGTTTAAGTGATCGCCACACCGCTTTCTCCTGCGCTAAGTGTTGCGAGTTCAAATCTCGCATGGGATAACACTTTTTCTTTATTGTTGTTTTGAATCTGGGTGTTCTTTGTGTGAGTTTCGTGTATGTTTGTAGAGTCTCCTGCGACACAGGACGTATTTTCCTAATGCGGGAGTTGTTTTAAAAAAAAAAAAGAATAATAGCTAAAGTTAGAAATAGGTTAAAGTATAACCAACAAGTTTAGCCAACGTGGAATAGTCAGCCAAGACCTCCTTTCTCAGAAGAGTGAATTCAGCAGAGGACTGCTGAAAGCAAATGGACGGGGAAGAGCTATGTCTCACCATAATTTGAGCAGCTCGACTGGAGCTACGACTTCACAAAACTATTTTTTAATTTCACGACTGAGAGTACCGGCTTCTGAACCTTTTCCTTCTCTAGTAAGGACTAACTTGGGTACTTTTCGGTATACCGTCAGGTGATTTGTATCCTTGTTTGTGCACTATACCACACAAAATACGAGAATAAATTAGATAACAATCACAACCTTTAATCGATTGCATGCACCTAACTACTCGTATTACCTACTGATTCGCCACTTTAGCTTAATACTATATATAATATATATTCAGGGTTAAATCTCTGAAATCATTTAGTCATTTTTCGGTCAGAGTTTGACTAAATAAAATCGCAACCAATGTGTCTTCCCATAAAGAAGGATCCATTACCAACAAAATAAACTTACAGTTGGTCACGCAATACTAACTTATTGAAAACTTGTTAACGCTAGTACATCCCCCAATCTCTCACTTAGACAAACTGTAATTTATACTTATCACAACTATTATTTTTAGTATTACGTAAGTTTCTGTACATGAGAAAGAATAAAAAATTAAGTTATTACTATTAGCACTTAGGCCTATCATTGAAACTCCTACGTTATAGTCTACATATGGAAACCCTCATATCAATTACATAAGTTACTAGCTGTTGCCCGCGGCTCCGCCCGCGTTTATGTCGGTTTTTTCGTGTTTTTTCGCGGTCGCGGATATGTGACTGATGCAGAAATTAGATAAAAACAATCCTTGATGCGGATTATATATCATTCTAAAATTTCAGCTCGATCGGTGCAGAACTTTTTGAGTTTTTGACGCGTACACAAACCAACATAACATTTTATATATATAGATTACAAATCAATGATGCAGAAGCATCACTAGGCCGCCATGGTGTGGGTTACCATGGTGCACTGTTGCATTGTCTGCATTCGTAGTGACTTTTGGATGCTGCTTATGCTTTCCATCAGGCAGAGTAAAGTCACTTTGGCAGGGCCATTCAAAACAAAGAAACTAGGAATACAAGTATGTTGCTAAAGTTCTTAGAAATAAAACGTAATTGTCCTTAACATTGGCTGTATTTGTCTCCAGGTTAGTCAAGGCTGGATCCTGGGTCCGGAGTTGTGCGACATGTGGACCTCCAGTGATGTACTCTGCAGTTCAGCGTCGATCCTACACCTTGTTGCTATTGCTACTGACAGGTAAAATACTAAATTATTGCCTTGATGCGTTACCAATTTAGGTTTTAATACATCCAGCATTGGCGCTATCGTTTATTTTTGTTTTATTGCTATGAGATTATATTTAAATGTATATCAGTAAATCGCGATTCTAACACATACACCTATTTAAAAATATTAATGAAGCTACAGGTAACACTCCAAAGTTTGGCTAGTTTAAAATATAAAGATCAATTTGCAGATGTTTTTGTTTTTCCTATTTATTATCTAATATGAATCCTAATTTGACTCATATAGAGAAAGAAAATGAGTTGTATAAGAAGTCAAGGCATAATTGATTGATTTTATAAAATGTATCTGTGTATTTTTATAACTATCAGAACGCCTCTAGGTTTGTTTAACTTATCCCAAAGTTCTAAAACAACTCTTTTTCTGCGGTGTTCAATTATGAGGATAAAAATGTAACCAAAATTGTTAAGTTTTAAAATGATTTGGCATTTTGATCGATGTGGATAATTTCCTACATAAGTCGAACAAAATGGAACTGTTGTAAAAAGCCCCTGATGTCTAAAACGCGGCGAAATTGTTAGCATGATAAAGCCCTCAGCAATTTAACGACCACAATAAATGAGATAAGAAAAATTGGAAGGTTTGTCTAACGACCTACAAATTATATTCGGAAGTTTTTCAATTATTACCCTTATTAAGACAAATTAAGTATTTAATAATTATTTGGTCTAGTTGAATGCCAACACCACACGGGTGGTTGTTTTGAAGAGCTTTTAGGAAGACCCAAATCCAGCAGGACGTCTTAAGGCTCTGATGATTTGTTCTAGTTGGGAGAATAGATATTTATGACCTTTGAAATCCCCATTTCACTCAAATTTATAAAGACTTCATTGAAACCATTACGAATTTTTCACACCATAAAACGCCCAATATAGCTTTTAAAAATATAAATAAGAAAAAAATAACATCTCAAATTTTGTTCTGTAATGAAAAACAAATCCTGTTCATATATCCTATCATTATTGACAATTTCTTGAAATGTAGTAATGATATTTCCTTTACCATATTCAACGATATGCCAATAACATGGAAAAGCAATCATATCGCTGTCTGCCATTTTATTCGTGTCAATATATTGGAAGTGTTATTATATACCTTAATCGAAAACTCTTAAGAAAAGATATTTCATTTTCTTAAGTTTCAAAAGGTAATTTTATTTGACTGTTACAAGGACAGTTCCAAATACGATTTTTTTAATAAAAATGAATTTTATACTAAGAGCAGCTTAAGCATAGACTTCGGTTACTATCCAAAAGGTTTACACTTCAAATATACCAACTTCAAAGATCCATCTACTCCATCAAGGAGTTCAAACTTGAATATATTAAGATATTTTAAATACTCCTACTAAAACGTACTTCTTTTTCAGGTACTGGGCTGTGACTGACGTAGATTATATTCATATACGAAATGAAAAGCGTATCTTCACAATGATCGTCCTTGTGTGGGGAGCCGCACTTGTCGTCTCTCTTGCACCACAGCTCGGCTGGAAGGATCCTGACTACCTTGCCAGAATCACCCAACAACAAAAGTGCCTAGTCAGCCAAGATCTTGCGTACCAGATTTTTGCCACAATGTCCACATTCTATGTGCCACTAGCAGTTATACTTATCCTGTACTGGAAAATTTTCCAGACAGCGAGGAGACGTATAAGGAGGAGAAGGGAACCACCTCCTCCACGTCCAACTTCCGCTGATGGCGCTACGCCTTCGGGAAGACCAGTTCAATCAGCAAGAGACAGGAGATTTGTAAAGAAACGTTTCCTGAACCTTAAGAAATGCAATCAGCGAACGCGCGCTGAGACATTAGCTGCTGCGTTGTTATTAACAGAAGGACAAAGTACTTCAACAGTCGACACACTAGATGAGGAGCCAAGAACAACAGCGTTCACAATCAACGAAAAAGCACCACCGTCAGTATCCCCAGAAAAGTCTTCCTCAACTGTTACTAACGGCTCAAAGACCGAACGGGCCATTGTACCTGCACAGACACACCGAGAAAAGAAGGAATCTTTAGAAGCTAAGAGGGAAAGGAAAGCGGCAAAGACGTTGGCCATAATCACTGGAGCGTTTGTGTTCTGCTGGCTTCCATTTTTCATAATGGCGTTGGTGATGCCTATTTGCCAAACATGTGTTATCAGTGACTACTTAGCCAGCTTCTTCTTATGGCTAGGCTACTTTAACTCGACCCTAAACCCTGTTATATATACAATTTTCAGCCCTGACTTTCGCCAAGCGTTCGCACGGATCCTCTTCGGCACACACCGGCGAGGGAGAAATAAAAAATTCTAACGAAAATGTCAATACTATGTATATAATTGAAGCCGTGTTGGCAATGGACTATGTTACTCAAACTATATGTATGATATTTCTCGCTTTCTGTATGTTATACATACTAAGTAAGTAGGTAGTGTAAATACGTTTATCCGGTGATATATTGTAAATAATATAAAGATATATGATAGATGATGTTGACACATTGTTTTTTTACGCGTTATAGTCTATGCAGCCGCGACGGGGCCGCCCGTGAGTCCTGGCGTCCCCGCCGCCCGCTCTTATGTTATTTCAAGTGACATTACCAAATAAATATTTAAATTATATCATACTAAGTGTTTCATTTAACCTGATAATATTTAAGAGGACTTCATCAAAGTAAGACTTAATTATAAAATACTACCGATTACGGCAGACTACGACGAGGTGTTATCGACAGTGTCAGGTATAGTCCATTCCTTTAGATAGTGTCAGTGCACCCGCACAATTGTGGTTATTGCTGTAAAATACGAATATAATAATTCATACAACGGCGTAAACTGACAAATCATACTGGTTTGTGGATGTACGCCGCGGGCGGGCCCTTTGATTTCGTGGCGGCTTACCGCACGCAATATACAAAATACATTGCAAATACGTGAAACAATAAGGTATACCTAGGCTACTCTTAAATAACCTTTTTTCCATTTTGATGACATTTTGGATCCGAGTAACTATAGCCATTACTGTAACGTAAAAACCTGAACAGGTCTACTTGAAATAAAAGCGATTAAATTTTGATTTCATTTTAATCAGATCTTGATAGTAGGATAATAAAAGGGACTATACACATTTAATAAACTGAATGTCGTGTCTTGAGTAAATAAGGTAGCGAACATTGGGTTCTTAAAATTGAACTGGAAAAAAAAAGACTAAATTATACTAAAACACAATTTTTAAATATTGTTTGACCCAAAAGTAACAAATTTTATTGTGTCAGTCAATATTGTTAAAGCTTTTTTACATTCTATAGACAATTGAGGCACAAAACCTGAGATTAGCGCATTAAAACCAACAAACAAACTCTTCAATTTTATAATATTAGTACAGATTTAACAGTTTTTTTATTAGCGGTAGCTGCTACCGCTAGAGTTTGTTTGTTTGTTTGAACGCGCTAATCTCAGGTACCGCTGGACCGATTTAAAAAAAAAAGTGTTAGATAGCCCAGTTATCGAGGTAGGCTATATGCTATATATCATCACACTAAGACCAATAGGAGCGGAGCACCAATAAATAATGTTGCAAAAATAGGGGAAAATTATCACGCTCCGCTAATTTGTTAATAATCCTATTTTACGAATTAATTACGCTCCGAACCAGGTAGATGCGTAGATATAAGCAAAAGTAGTGACCATCCATCAAACTCACATCTACTGAGTAAGCAGTTAGTATCGGTAACCGATAGACCAACATCTCTTATGAGTATAAGGCCGTGGTCAAAGACAGCGTAGCGGCATATGTAGGCTCGCCGCCGCTGCCTTCGAGGCCCCTTTGTGTAATGACTTCGTATACACAACCTAAAATAATGTATAGGGTGTTTTTTTAAGCTAGATAGAACTTTAAATTGTAAAAAGTAACACAAAAAGTTAAATTTTGATGAAACTTTTTTTTTAATTTGTTTCAGTATACTCTGACAAATCATCATGAATAGACTCACGCTTGAACAACGCTACGAAATTATCCAAATTTACTTTGAAAATCAGCTCATTTTTGAAGAAATAAGGTCCGATGATGCCACCAGCGTGAAAACCGCACCATACGGTGCATTTTTCTGGATGTAATGGAGTCTGTAGGGTCTGTTGTGGATTGGTCTCACTCCATATGCGGCAATTTTGCTTATTAACAAACCCGTTAAGCCAAAAATGCGCCTCATCGCTGAACACAATTTTGCGATAAAACAGTCGTCTATAAGTTGCGCGAATCGACGACTGATTTTCAAAGTAAATTTGGATAATTTCGTAGCGTTGTTCAAGCGTGAGTCTATTCATGATGATTTGTCAGAGTATACTGAAACAAATAAAAAAAAAAGTTTCATCAAAATTTAATTTTTTGTGTTACTTTTTACAATTTAAAGTTCTATCTAGCTTAAAAAAACACCCGTTACTAAGTATGTTTACCTAGACCCTACGGTATACGCTAAGCTTAGTTTGAATTTAAGTAGCACTTTGTGAGTCCTAGATTTAGTCCCAGATGGCTTAATTTGAAACTCACATTGAGTTAAAATATCAGACTTTTTAAGGTACAACGAAATCTCTTTTGTAAGTTAAGTTCGGCAGTGTTATAATATAGTTATAATATGAAACACAGCTCCTCACTTTAATGGAAAATCAATAACACTATCGAGTTACCCGCTTTATACCGACTAACACCACATCTTTATATATTTTTATACGTAGATGTGATGGGACATAAGAGTAGAAGAGTCACCTTAGGATTTTTTTTTATTGAATAAGGGGCAAAGGACAGACGCATCACCTGATGGTAAGCGATTACCGCCGCCCATAGACACCCGCAACACCAAAAGCGTCACAAGTGCGTTACCGACCTTTGGGGGATGGGGAGAGGGAATGGGGGAGGGGTTTGGGTATGGGCTTCCGGTATCCTCACTCACTCGGTGAAACACAGCGCAAACGCTATTTCACACCGGTTTTCTGTGAGGCCGTGGTATCACTCCGGTAGAGCAGGCCCATTCGTGCCGAAGCGTGGCTCTTCCACGGAAAGGATAAGTGGATACTTAGAAGAAACAGTAATATATAACTTGACACATATTTCACATAGCCATCTAAACGAACCTACACTAAGTTGACTGTTATAGTAACTAGTCTGGTGATACCTATAGCCAAAATAAGTAAGTATATTACTAAATATATAATTATATATTATCCATAAACAACGCCCCAAGAATCAATGTATCTTTATGCAAAGTTTCATTGAAATCGCTACAGCGGTTTAGACGTGAAAGGGGATAGACAGAGTTACTTTCGTATCTATACTAATATTATAAAGCTGAAAAGTTTGTTTGTTTGAACACGCTAATCTCAGGAACCACTAACAACCCATCGGGCCAGCGTGATATATTAGAACCAGATCCTTATTTTTAAGGAGAGGGTTATGACCAGTGGTGGACTGTTAAAGCCTGTTGATGATGATAAGCTACTCAAACGTACTCCACTTACATCGCACTTCTTACTTATTCTTAATTCTGTGGAATAAATCCTACTAATATTATAAACGCAAAAGTTTGTGAGTATGTAAGCGAGTATGTAAGCGAGTATGTTTGTTGCTCGTTCACGCAAAAACTACGAGATGGATTTCGCTGAAACTTTACAGTCATATACTCGTAGTTTATACATCAAAATAACACATAGGCTGCAATTTATAAAGATACTAGCTGAACTCCGCGGTGCTACCCGCGGTACGATGATAACTGCGGGCAACGCCGCGAGGCGAAGCTATATCTTTATAAATAGTAGCCTATGTGTTATTCTGATGTATAAGCTATATCGTGGTAAAGTTTCATTCAAATCCATTCAGTAGTTTTTACGTGAAAGAGTAACAAACATCCATACATACATACATCCATACTTACAAACTTTCGCCTTTATAATAGTAGTAGGACAGCTTCGCCTCCTTTCGCCTGCTTTGCCCGCGTTTATTGTCGTACCGCGGGTAGCACCGCGGGGTTCAGCTAGTATTCCATATTAACCATTGTGACTTGTAGGACATATACTTCTAAGATATTTGCATATAAAACTATTCTTACTAACACTCAACTCAGCGATCTTAGTCCTGTCAGTTTTTGAACATTATTCAAAACCAAATTAATGCCGACTAAGACATATGTATAAAGCAAATACGTTTTTTGCAATAAATATGGCCCCTAAAATACATAGAAAACTGCAACCAAAATATTTTAGTGTAACGTATTTTTATTTTCTATTTCCATAGCTCCGTAAGGAATTAAATTACTGTACACGCACTCGTAGATTGTTAAGTTTCATGGAGTTTCACTTTGAGCAAAATGAAAATCTATATAGCCATAAACGGATAATATTCCTTTATCGAGAAATTAAAAACCATCTTCTATAGAGGATTATGCAAGTGCATGCAAACCACATTTCAAAAGAATCTAAGGTTCCTGTCATTATTTTTACTTAAAAGAGTTTAACAGACTTCTATATTTTTTTCTTAATCAATTTGATTACATTTAAGGTTAGATACTTTAAAATTTAAAATAAATCAGATTGTAAGTTCATCAATATTTAGGCACATTGAAGTCGCAAATATATTTTCTTAAAAACCAATAGACGTAACACTTGAGACTGTGATAGTGAAACTAAAACTAAACCAGGTTTCTATCCGAAGCAAAAAGCAAACGTCCCATACATTTTTCCTCAAATGCTGTCAGCCTTGAAAAATCGTTGGAAGAATGCGCAGTAACTAAGTTATAGCGATTGTCAAACTTTTCATTTTCGTTACAATAACTAACGTAGACATGGAGTAACATAAAAAAGGAAACATGAAATAAATAAATAAATATTCCGGACATCTAACACACAACGCCATCTAGTCCCAAGCTAAGCAGAGCTTGTGTTATGAGTTCTTGACAACTGATATAAATACATATATACTTTTTTTTTGTAAATACATACAAATTATACATAGAAAATACTCGTACCCACACTCCGAAACAAATATTTGCAGATCATACAAACATTTGGTCCGACCCGGGAATCGAACCCCAGACCTCAGCTAAGCAGTCGCATACATACTACGCCACCGAGGCAGTCAATGAAAAGAGAAATAGTAAATGTTAGTTTCATTCTTTTTTTAATTTGAAAGCAGCTGTATGTTTCTCCATCTGTTACGCTTTCACGGGTAAACCACTGCACCAATTTTAATGAAATTTAGCGTCGAGATACTTTTATTCTTGTGAAAGGACACAAGTGAGTTTTTAGCTTGATAACTGACATATGCTATGGCAGAGCCGTGGACAAAAGCTAGTGTTATTTATATAAATGTTAATTTGCTAACCACCCTGTTGATCTAAGCCAGAAGTCGTCGGTACCATTCACACCCAAGACAAATCTTTGTTTCGTCATTCACATTTTCGCACTATCCCACACGTTTCAAAAATTGTTTTATTATGTATTTGCATGTAATTTATTCATGACATGTAATTATTTAAAAATATTTAAATATGTTCATCAGCAGGCTAGTCGACATAGTAAAGGTTTTGCTCAGTTTGAGATCAGTCTATCTGCCACCCAACTTTGCGTCACTTTTCAATCATACTCGGCTCCGAACAGTCGTTATGATAACTATCCTATCTTAAGCACGCCTGCAAAATACACATTTGAAAATTGATCAGATAGTTTCGGAGTTCATCGTGAGCAACAAAGTAACACGAGAACTATGCATAATAAATTATTAATTCTTACCATAAAAAAATTGGTAACTTTAAAAAAACGCTTCTTACAATAATATGTTCACAGCCTACGACCCCATCTGTTGTCACTCGACGTTCGAGGGGGAAAATAAATTGTTGAAAGGAGTTCCCCACCCTAGCTATGTGGCAACTGATTTCTCCACTAGTTGATAAGAAATTGCCTTTTAACGGAAAAGGTAAACGATAGCGAACCCATCACTTTCTCTCATATTTATTTCTATGGTGGAAGGTGTCTAAGATAAGAGAAATGTGTGGCGATAAATCCATATTAATAATAAATATAAATATTTTCGGACATTTAACACACAACGCCATCTAATCTCAAACTAAGCAGAGCTTGTACTATAGACAACTGATTTTAATACATAAATATTTTTTTTGTAAATACATGCATATTATAGATAGAAAACAGTCAAATTCCGAAACAAATATTTGCATGTCATACAAACATTTGGTCCGACTCAGGAATCGAACCCGAGGCCTTAAGCACAGCAGTCGCATAGACTACCACTGCGCCACCGAGGCACATTAAGAACATCTTTAGACGTTTTAAGAAGAAGAATTGCTAATTAATATAAGTGGACTTTGTGTGATCGATATTTAGTTTAAAAAACTATGTAAAAGGACAGGTAGCTCTGGAATAATATGGATGTTAATAACTATTGATATTTTCTATGGAACCATTTCTCGTAAATAGCAGATGGGTATTTTTCTATCACAGACAATAAACAACGTGGCAATGCTGCCAGTGGGCGATAATGCGAAGGAATTTTTGATATATGTATATTGTATGTAAATTGTAAAGGAACGGGTGACATGTCACCCACACTCTGAATTGGCAAACTCAGGTAACCAGTGTTAGTCAAAAGGTTACGAATACTCTGCGTGTCCTCTAACGACTAAAAAATTTTCTCCCAGTAAAAACCAAGACCATGCTGGTACAGACGTTGATTTTCACAGTCATTGACTATGGTGATGTACGTTACCTCGACCTGAATACAGATCTCCTCAATAAACTAGACCGGCTTCTCAAAAATACGATCATGTATCTGTTTACCGGACGGAACTGTCATGGTTACCTATCAGACAGCGCCGCAGTATACGGGCGTTGACTACGTTGCACTCTCTTCTAAATTCTCCCAACTCACCCAGTTACCTAACATCCCACTTACAATATCTCTGCTCTAACCATGACAGAAATCTTCGTTCCTCCGATAATCCCCTCCTTCTTTGTCCTTCACATTGTTCCCGCGTTATTCATTCTTCCTTCACCGTCCAAGCCGTAAATCTCTGGAATGCCCTCCCCTTAGAACTTAGGGCGTGTGCCAGCCGATTGAGCTTCAAGATTAGAGTACGCAAGCACTACGGAGACTTGTTGACGGAGTCATCGGAATGATCTTTTATTCGTTTACAACTGCGTGTGAACGTATGTATATGTATATGTGTGTATGTATGTATATGTATGAGTGTATATATATATCTATGATTATTGTATTTTTAATATTAATGTCGCGTAATAGTACTTTTACGTATAATTCTCACATATGATTCAATAATACACCTGCTACACACAGCTCTGCACCACCCAAAGGTAGACTGGAAGATAATGCCTATGGCATTAAGTCCGCCTTGCGCAATGTAATTTCAGGAAGCTTAAATAAAATAAAAATAAAATAAAAATGTCACTTCAACACAAAAAGATCTTCCGACTAGGTGAGGTAGATCACTGCGATCAAATGCGGAGTTGAATGGTGAAGTTTTTTAATAACTAGACGGTAGCAACGTTGGTCCTTATTGTTAAAAGTGTGACCTATAAGTCCATATTCATAAAAAAAAGTATATAAGTATTCTATCAATCAATCTAGCTTTCATAAGTACCAGCTCTTAGTTAACTAGCTCTTAGCTCAGTAGTTTCAAAACTAATTGGCGTTGTGTTTTAGATGTCCAAAATATTTACTTATTTAATAGAACCCACGACGTCAGGCTTATCAATTAGGGTCACAAAGCCCAAAAGGCCCGAATAAAAGATAAACATAATGTAAGTTAGTAGACACACCACGTCACTTGTTATATATAATACAGCTATTGTGCCTGCATATTTACTTTCACTATATTTCAGTCTCTTTCATGTATACATATACAATATGTATGTGAACACAACGATTAAAGTATGTTAACGAAACACAACGACCAAAGAGAATTGCATTATACGATCAACCCTAAGCGTGGTGTGCCTAACGACTGAATAGCTCTGAGTTGAATATTTTATTGAATAGTTTCTTATACCCTTTTGAAAATACATTAGTGGTAATTTTATCCTGAGATTACCATCAGAGCATTAACATTTAATCAATGAGATGCATTGAAACCTATTTCAATTTAGTATTATATTTTTTCACGCATAAATGAATTAAATAAATATTTGGGACATCAACACACAACGCTGTCTAGTTCCAAGCTAAGCAGTGCTTGTGTTATGGGTACTATGATATGTGGATGTTTAAACCGTGGGAGAGCTATGCTTCGGTATGAATGGGTCGGCTCGACCGGAGTGATACCACGGCCTCACAGAAAACCGGTGTGAAATAGCGTTTGCGCTGTATTTCACCGAGTGAGTTAGGATACCGGAGGCTCATACCCCAACCCCTCCTCCCATCCCCTTTCCCATCCCCCAAAGGTCGGCAACGCACTTGTGACGCCTTTGGTGTTGCGGGTGTCCATGGGCGGCGGTAATCGCTTACCATCAGGTGATACGTCTGCTCGTTTGCCCACTATTCAATAAAAAAAACCATAACAACTGATGTTCCTTTTTTTGTAAAAACATACATGTTATACATAGAAAACATTCAAACTCCGAAAAAAATATTTGCAGCAGTAGCTACCACTGCGCCACAGAGGCAGTCATACCAAAATCTTACAAATATTGCTTATTACCTACACTACATAAAGACGTCATATGTGTGATTACATTTAGGTACTTAGTAGAGCAAGCTTAATTCCACTTTCTCATTCCTCAAATACAGATGATAACATACATTTCATGCACAGTGAAACGGAATCTCAGATCTAGATGAGTGTCAAGTCAATTCTATTTCTTTTCATTACATGTCAGAGTGATAATTATGTAGAAAACTTGAAGTAACAGGTCATACTTTGTTATACTTTTTAATCATGTAATATTTATTTTCTCTTGTTGTTTTACGAAATAAAAATTTAATTAATATATCAGAGTGGCGTGCCACAATAGAGGCAAAAGTCCAATAGTTAACCTCGAGAAGCTGATTTAAAATAACAACCTAACTAAGTTTTTTTTATTAACATTCAGTTTTGAATGAACAAAAGAATCAGACTGATCCTATACATTTTCCTAGAAATTATTAAACATCTAATGACAAAAAGTTTGTACTAAAAGAAAATGAATACAGTTTATTATGATCGCGGGCCTCTTGAAGTTGATAAAAACATTAAAGTTATTTTTCACTATGCTTTAAATATTTTTGAAGTTAAACTTCTTTAAAGTTTTTACGGATGAAATGCAATAATAATATTATTTGCGTCACGAAAATATACAGCGTTTTTGTCGCAGAAGAGGTAGAGAGCGATTGAGACCGATTGAAAGAGAGTAAGAAAGGGCGAATTTAAATTCAATGTTCGTCATCTAAGATTTTACCATATTACTTTTAAACAATATAAAATAAATGTATTTTAATAATACTCTTTAATTATTTTTATTAATAATTATTTTGCCAAAGAAGTTTCACTTCTGACACGTGTACCTTGTACGCACGCACTTTTTTTATGGAATTGTGTGCACACGAGCAGACGTATCGCCTGATGATAAGCGATTACCGCCACCCATGGACACCCGCAACGGCACTGTTTCACACCGGTTTTCTGTGAGGCTGTGATATCACTCCAGTCGAGCCGGCCCGTGCATGCCAAAGCGTGGCTCTCCCACGGTTGATGAATGATTATAATTTATCTCTAAGTGAGTGTACTTTCAGGCGGTGCTCTAGTTGAATTAATTTACATTTACAAAATCAATTTTCACTGCTTTCTGACACAATATATTCCAAATTTTCTGTAAATACAACGTCTGTACCAGAGATACCTAATTACAAAGATATGTCTTTGACACTTGCCAACTTCGAGTGGATGTCTGGAGATTCTTTGAACAGTAGAAAGTTTAGACTAGTGAATACAAGAGCTGGGTTTTGGCAGGTCGCCAATTTTAACTTAGTTATAGTTCAAGTTTCACTATCTTAAACACACGAAAGGTCAAGAAAACTGTAAAGATATTAGGAAGGTATAATTTATGTATTATTTCAATTGCTTACTATTATTCGTCTAATCAATTTAATAATAATATATAAAAATAATACAATAAATAAAAAAAATAAAAATTATTCTTTACATATTTGAAGGGACATCGATTATTGTCATTGGCAACACTATTTAACAGCAGACATTGGCGCGGCCAGTGGCAGTATGCAAGTGGCAAACAAGCAGGCGTATTGCCTAATGGTAAGCGATTACCGCCGCCCATGGACACCCACAACACCAGAGGCGTCACAAGTGCGTTGCCGACCTTTGGGGGATGGGGAAAGGGATGGGAGGAAGTGGATGGGTATGGGCCTCCGGTATCCTCACTCACTCGATGAAACACAGTGCAGGCATAGTTTTACACTGGTTTTCGGTGAGGCCGTGGTATCACTCCGGTCGAGCCAGCCTATGCATGCCGAACCGTGGCTCTCCCAAGGTAAATCCCATTAATTTATTCTTATTATTATTATTATTATATCAGCTAAACAAGAAAATCAAATTGAAGTGTCTGTTTGTAACTTAAAATTAACAGCTTTTCGCAATTGTGTGCGAAAAGGCGGTTTTACTTATTTCCACGCCAACGCTCACGTCTACTTTCAAATGGAAACATGGATACCGTCCACTTTCTTCGGAGTATGAGACTCTTAATATTTATGTCTGTTACTAGCTATAAAAAGAGTTTAAAACTAGTGTCAAAAAAGAAATTGAAAAGTAAGTCTCCCTCGGAAATATTTTGATTCCTGAAAAAGAATTTATGCTATTACCGACATGCATGCGGACGAAGCCGCGGGCAAAAACTAGCATTTAATATTTCTTAGTAATCCATAATCCATATCTACTTATCATCTCTCGTTATATCATAACATTTTCGCTTGGTACCTTCTTAATTTTTATCATCAACTTTTACGAAGTAACCACATAATATGATAAGAGAAATTATTTAACCCTTTTATCACTGAGCCATTATGTTCCGTACCATTATATTCTTATCTGAACAACCAAGCGAGTACTTCATAAGTACCGCAATAAAGCCTAAAAAGCGCCTGTCAGCGTTGGATAGCTGTGACGAAAGGCCGCGTGACCTGGAACATTATTTTTTGTCATGCGAGAGCTCAGAATCCCTCGTCGTCATTTTGACATTAATAAGCTAGGGTTGCCAGTGACTTATATAAATAATATTTACAAAGTGCCCGTCCAATGACTTTATTATTATGAGCCGTACATTCGTGCAGTATTGAGCGATTAATTTAAATTGTTCGCATTTATAAAAACGTTGTTGTGTTGACACTATAAATAAATGTTAAATTTACATAACCTTGTACGAAAAGTAAGCAAAATCACACGTTAAATATGCTTAACAGGGAAATGCCACAGCAGTCTCCTACGCGGTTATCCTGAACAATACGTTCTTATTGAGTTTATATTCAGAAATTCTTAATTACACAGACTACGATACATTTTCGTATCAATTAATTGTTCAAAAACATTAATACTTTAAAGGTCGTGAAGGATATCTGAATATAATCCTAATATATACAAATGTGATTGTAAGCTTGTTTGTTACACTTTCACGTGGATACCACTTAACCGAGCATTATGAAATATACATATTCTTGGAGGTATTAGAAGTAATGTAGTATATTTTTTATTAAATGCGAGCGAAGCCGCGGGCGAAAGCTAGTTCAGTTATATTTTTCACATCTCAATATTTCTGTTTACATTTATACAACTACATGTGTGTATTCTATGCAT
The DNA here is from genome assembly GCA_916048165.1 of Spilarctia lutea. NCBI lineage: Eukaryota > Metazoa > Arthropoda > Insecta > Lepidoptera > Erebidae > Spilarctia > Spilarctia lutea. The sequence continues at coordinate 17,836,611 of OU696480.1, read as the reverse complement.
TCATTACTAATAAATTTTACTTAATTTATTCTATAACTAGCTGACCCACGCAACCTCGTTTGCGTCTTATATTCGTTTTTTTTATATATGTACTCGTATATTGCCCGTAGCGTGAAAATTTTCCCCCGTTTTTTGAAACATTCTTTATTGGTGCTCCGCTCCTATTAGTAGTAGCGCGATGATATATAGCCTTCTTCGATAAATGGACTATCCAACACAGAAAGAATTTTTCAAATCAAACCTGCGGTTCCTGAGATTAGCGCGTTCAAACAAACAAACAAACAAACACTTCAGCTTTATAATATACGAGATAGTAGGATCGTAGATATACCTGTACCAAGTAATTTGGTACTATTTAGCACTTTTACCAGTGTTTTCATCCGTAAACGAGGCTTCAAAGACATTAGTATAAATGCTCAACCCGTGACAACATATATTTTCCTTGAATGTCGGCCCGGAATGTTTTTATATGTCTAATTACGACTGGGTACTCTCTTAAACTTAATTAGGTGTATATTTGTACAAATTATTTTATTACTTCGCAGATGGGATTAGCTTAGACTTAATTTTGGTCTTTATGTTTTTTATTTCGCTAATGAAATGAGCGTCTTTCTCCAACGTATCCGACCGGAGTGATACCACAGCCTCACAGAAAACCGGTGTGAAAAAGCGCTTGCGCTTTTTTTCACCGAGTGAGTGAGGATACCGGAGTCTCATATCCCTACCCCTCTCCCCATTCCCTCTTTCCATCCCCCAAAGGTCGGCATTGCACTTGTGACGCTTTTGGTGTTGCGGGTGTACATGGGCGGCGGTAATCGCTTACCATCAGGTGATGCGTATGCTCGTTTGCCCCATATTCAATAAAAAAAAAAAAAATATCCCAACCCCTCCCCCATTCCCTCTCCTCAACTCCCAAAGGCCGGCAACGCACCTGTGACGGCCACGGTGTTGCGGGTGTCCATGGGCGGCGGTAATCGCTTACCATCAGGCGATACGCCTGCTCATTTGCAAACTACTCTATAAAAAACGCAATCAAATGAATATGAAGATGTTAGGTGGTTGTGTTAAGAGAATCCTGTTCTATCTTGTTATGACATAGGGAGACCAACGGGTCACCTAAATTTGAATACGTGTCGGAAATAGAGACTTGCGACTCAAGGATTTTTGTTTAATTAATTATGAAAATTTGAAGAATTGAAATCATAATTTGAGATCGTTCAAACTACTCGATATCGATACTACGATGTTTGTATTTTTGACGTGTTCAAGTGCCTTTTGGGGCCTATGGAAGTAAATGATTTGACTTTGACTTTGACTTTGACTACTAGCTTTATTCATAAATGTCTTTATCATTATAGATACCTGTGTATAAAAAGATGTAAGTACTTACATTCCTATCCTACACAGCGAAAATTTACACAATTTTTTTTTATTTTAGTACTATAACAAATTGTCGTATTTATAACCCGAAGTTATTCTTCTCGAATATATTTACTTTTTATTCTCTATCTATACAAATAAATAAAATTGGTGTGTCTGTTTGTGAAATTAAAAATAACCGTTTTTTTACTTAATGGATATATTTGTTTACACGATACACATACGAGTACCTAAGTAACATTTTACAATTTTAGTCTGTCTTTCTGTCTGCCCGTCTGTCTGTTTGTTCCGGTTAATCTTTGGAACGACTGAACCGATTTTGACGGATCTTTCACTGGCAAATAGCTAATGATATGAGGAGTAACTTAGGCTACTTTTTTTAGACTAGCATTGCCCCGCGGTGTTACACGGAATTACTGTTGCATCGCGGGGTTCAGTTAGTCTCACATAAAGCTTAAAATACAAGTTTCCTACGTCTGAAATACCTAGACGACACCTGAGTGCATTCCAGCAGATTAAACGCGTAGTGACAGGCCAGGAGTGTTAGGTTGTCGGTGCTTTCCTACCTGTCAGAAAATATCAATCCGACTTTAAAATAAGTTCGTGGCATTTTATCGGCACGTTTACTGGTAAAGAAATTTATTTCTAGCCTAACACTTGTAGGTTATATCTCTATCTCAACAAATACAGCAGAGGTCTATACAAACCTAACATCTTGCCGCAATGATATCACCAAATTACTTATATCATTCATGTCTTCATTTATCTTACTGTACGATTTTAAGTAAGTCTGTAATTCTTTACGTATTCTGCGATTTATCTTGTCTAATCAAAATAAACTCAAAGAAATTATTTTGAAAATTAATCATGTATCGATGTCGCAGTATGTTCCAAAAGTTTTTAATTATTTTCGAGTTATCTTATAGTGTCTACAAATATCATACACTCACTATAGTCAACTTTGCAAAGAAGAATGCTCAAAGATACATAAATCGCAACAGAAATTTCATCCCCGTCATCTAGATGGTTGGCAGTCCACAACTGTGCGCTTTTCCCAAAACTTTCTGCCGCGCACAACAAAACTGTGGAATGAGCTGACGCCTGCGGTACACCCGGACCAATGCGACCTTCAAACCTTCAAGAAAAGAGCGTACTCCTTTTTAAAAGGTAGGCAACTTGTGACGCCTTTGGTGTTGCGGTTGTCATAAAAACACATAAGTATTAACAAAATATGTTATTTTTATTTATTATATTATAAATTATTATAAGACAACTCCAGAATTTAAAAAAATTCGAATATCCATCCTGTGTAGCAGGGGACTTTACTTTACTAAACATAGATGAAACGGACACAAAGAACAACCAGACACAGAACAACAATATGCGGATCACACAAAGTACTGTCCTATATGAGATTTGAACCCACAACACTTGGCCATCCGTACATTTTTTCCCATTTTCATCAAAGTTTTAAACAGATTGCTCTAAAAATTTGTCAGACCGAGACTTGCAGAATATAACCACACAATATGGTACGTACGTATACGTAACCATATTGTGCATAAAATAAGGAGAATTTGAAAACATTTTATTTAAACGTTCGTTCGTATGGGAATCTATACCAATAATAAAGCTGTAGAGTTTGTTTGTTTGTTTGAACCTAATCGCTAAAGCGCTAATCTCAGGAACCGCTGGTCCGATTTGAGAAATTCTTCCAGTGTTAGATAGTCCATTTATCGAGGAAGGCTATAAACGTTATATCATTACGCTAATAATAATAATAATAATAATAATAAACTTTATTTGAAAAACACAACCCACAACCAAAATACAGAGTTTCAAACACATTAAAAATAAGATCTTAACAATTACTTTTTTTTTTTTTTTGAGACTGCAACATTTCAAACGTCAATCAAAGGCAGATTACGTGGCATTTGATGACGCATAATAATGTGCACTCTCTCAAACATACAAAATTTATAGATTTTATAGTAAAAGTTTAGGCGACCAACAACAAATTCATCCACAGAACTTGTACGCAACAAATCAAGCCACCTAAACTGAGTAACCATGGCAAGAGGTTGTACGCCGTACTTAACAAAAAGGTGGACTCTCAGCATACTCTGTGATGGGCACAGCCCATCCCAGTACTGATTTTCAGGGCCCACCTCAGCAGTCAATTTGACGGCGATAGGCGCCGCCACCACCAGAGATTCCATCTGTCTCCATTTCTGCTTACAAATTAAGTTGAACAATCAACATTTCACAACACAACAGTTAAACAATTTGTCAAGAGATGCTATGTGATCCCATGATTTGTTCCTTTATGAACACTTATACAGTTTACTATTTCTAACAACTATACTCATAGCCACAAACAACAACTTTCAGTGATCAATAGTAAGTAACCATAACTAAAACCAAAACAGAAAACAAGAATCAAACAAACAAAAATCCACCAGAACCCCTCACACCGGGACACATCAGACATGTGGACACAAAATCAATGTGGTAGCAACTTGATCTTCATTAGTAAAGGCATAAATGTGGTAGTAGCCTAACGGTAAGATATAATGGTCATACCTTCTTCTGTTTGCTGGTCAAGAAGGTATTTCTTAAGCCTTAATTTAAAGGTGAATATGGAAGTTAGTTCCCTAATTGGCGGTGGTATTGAGTTCCAACATCGTGTTGCTGCATATTTAAAGCTACCACGGAATGCAGTCGTTCTATGTCCCGGTATGCTGAGCGCTCCAGCTGATGGTCTGATGGAATACGAGAAGTGACCACACCTCCAGTCTATCTTCTCACGTAAATAGGTAGGACTACTTTTTTTAATTACACCAAAAAGCAATGTGGCTAAATGCAGCCTTCTTCTAGCTTCCATCTTTAGAATGCTATGGTCATTTATAAATGGTGTTACGTGATGACGCCTGGGGATATTAAAGCAGTAACGAGCGCAGGCGTTTTGGACCCTTTGTATTAGATTCCTTGTTCTGACTAGTAAACAGGGACCATATACCACATCACAATAGTTAAATTTGGATAATACTAGGGTGTCCATTAATTGCTTCCTCAAAGGTATACTGAGGTAGTCACGGATGTTATATAACATTTTGAGTCTATAAAAACAATTCCTGACAGTGTTCTTTATATGAGCCTCAAACCGGAGCTCGGGGTCTATTAGCAGTCCCAAATTATTTGCTTCTTGTACTCTTGAAATTTTCTGTCCATCTATAATAATTTTAGGGTCATTTTGGAGCATAGACTGGATTTGCCCCACACTACCCAAATTCATAAATTTGGACTTCATTGGATTCAAAACCAATGAATGCTCCACAGACCATACAACCACCCTCTCCAAGTCTTCATTTATCCTGTTCACTGCAGAACCCGTTTCATTGGGTCTAAATGACAACAACAGTTGAGTATCATCTGCATACATGTGATACCCACAGCTCAGAAAACAATCAGTTATGTCAGCTGTATACAGTATAAATAAAAGGGGCCCCAATATGGAGCCCTGTGGGACGCCCCTGGTCACTGCCAAGGGGGGGGAAGACATAACTGATCCATCCTCCCTGTGTATTTCTACCTGTTGTGACCTATTTGAGAGGTAGCTGTGAAACCACTGTATCGAGTTATGGGCAAATCCGTAATACGCCAACTTGGACAATAGTAAAGATGTATCTATGGCATCGAATGCACGGGAGTAGTCTAGCAGTGTGAGTATAGTTCCCTCTCCATGATCCCTAGCTTCCAATATGGTACCTATGACATCACTCAAGGCTGTTGCAGCTCCACGTCCTTTCCTAAAACCAGACTGTTTATCTGGCAGGATGCTACTGTCCTCAAGGTATTTCCTGACCTGTGTATATACCACCCTTTCCAACACCTTGGACAAACAGGGTAGTATGCTGACAGGTCGTAGATCCTTTGTTGTGCTTGGTGCACTTATTTTAGGTATAGGGCGGACAATAGAGTGTTTCCACATACTGGGGAATGTATGACTGGTAATGGAAGTGTTAACAATGGTTGTGATGATGTCCAATGTGTTGGGTAGTGTGAGTGTGATCATGTCTATGTTTATTTTGTCTATACCCGTTGCACTCGACTTAATGTTGTTTAAAATAGTGAGTATAGTACTTTGGTCCACAGGCTTCAGCTCAAAATGTAAGTTTGGGTTGTATCTGTGAAACTCATAATAAGTCAACTTGGACATTGCCACCCTACCGTCACTAGGTAAATTTAGAAAATCTTTGTTAATTTTATCTGGATCATTAAAGTGATCTGGCAAGAATTTAGGTTTATGTGATGTAAGTACAGTGCTTTTTAAGTTGTTCCACAAAGTCTTTGGATTATTTATATTATTATTGATGTTTACTGAGAAGTATACAGATTTTTCATTAAATAATGCTATTTTAGCTTGATGTTTGAGATCCAAATAATATTTCCTTCCTGATAGTGATTTTGTCTGCTGATATGAAGTCCTAGCTTTGTCCCTTAAACTGAATATTAGTTTAATGGTGTCTGTTATCCATGGGGTGCTCTGCCCCTTAAATAATGTATGCTTTAGAGGAGCATGGTGATCGAACAGCTGTAAAATATATTTTGAAAATCCTTCCACCATGTTGTTCACCCCATCCTGCAAAGCCAAACCCTGCCATGGAATATTCTCCAGATCCATGCTAAAAGGGACTTGCAGGATGTTCTTAAATGGTCTATATGTAACCCATCTGGGTTTGACTTTCTCTTTCCTAAACACCGACTCACATGTTACTATGGAGTGTTGACCTAAGTCGGGAACATAACTCACTACAACATTTCTCACACCAATATCTGTACATATCACATCTATTAAGGTGCTACTATTTCCTGTAAAATGTGTTGGAGTGTTAACCACTTGTTGCATGTTGGTATAGTGTAAAAAGTGCTGCAGTTTCATAGTGTTTGTGCTGCACCCATCCAGCATATTGACATTAAAATCACCCAAGAGAATAATGTAATCATAAGGGGCCAGTGCACTTATGCTGTCAGTTAAACTGTCTATGAACCTGTCAATTAACAACCAGGGGGGTCTGTAGGCTGTACCCACTAAAAGCTTTCTTCCAGCTATGGTTAGTGAAAGCCAATATTGTTCTACCTCTCTATGAGCAGGGTGGCTTCTATTTTGCACTTTGATTCCATTTTTAATGTAGTATCCTACACCCCCACCGCGACCATCCCTAATAGATTTAGGTCTTGGAATGTGCCTCAGCCTATAACCTGGCACAGTCGGTGCCCTACCCTCCTCACCTGGCCTCAACCAAGTCTCATTTATGGCCATGATGTCTACCGAGTGCAGATTCATTGCCACTAAAAACTCATCGTGCCTAGTCCCCAAAGAACCTGCATTAAAAAGACCAAACTTTAGAAACTTGCTACGGGTCATTATAACATGATATAGAGGTATTAAATTTGCATTGTAACAAGTTAAATAAATTTAGTGATTGTTTGTCATTATATGCCTTTATTTGCCACATGCAGGCAGTCATCACGTAAACCACAATAGCATTAGATCTTATATAAAAATAGGTATGTATTGCAATCAAAACCAAGTGTATGTTCATGTTTGTGATTTCCATCATGAGTAAAACCCTCGTGGAAAAATTATTATTATAATATAAAAATTTATAGCTTATTACAAACATTTCATTCAGTTTCTGTTTTTCAATGTGCACAAAGGCCATAAAACCATTTCTTTTATTCACAATGTTGCATTCATATTCCTCCATTAACCTTATTACTGGTATATAAATCTGTAAATTTAATTTGTAAATGTTAACATGTAAGAAAGGCCTACAATCTATCTTAGCTAAATATGTTCTGCAAATAGTTTTATATAATTTTAGGCAAGTAATTATTTGTATAAGAGTATTCAGTTTTATAATAACTATTGTTATGGCATATATAGATATCAGCAACATCAACACAAAGGTGGCCCAACTTAGGAAACACTCATATGATCTGCACTGTATACTCAATATATTATCTGGTACATGTATGTAATATAGTTGGTACAATTCAATACATACATACAATATACCCAGCACGGGTACACAGAGACACTGAAATAAATAAAAAAAACACTCAAACATAACTACTATTTTTTTCCAGAAGTGGCTGCTTCCCTGCCAAAAATCTGTTCGAGATCATTCTCCGAACGAACTACACACATGCGTTTTCCATCCGCTTCCCTTGTCAGCACCCTACCGCGACTTGTCCACGTGAACCTCCAGCCCTGAGCAGCAGCCGCCCGTCGGGTGCGATAGAACAGATCTTTATTTGTTCTTGTGAGTCTCTCGTTCACATAGAAGCGACGCGCCGGCGCATCGATGCCGAGGTCCGCCGAGGTGGCCCCGCGTCTCACACGTGCACTCCGAAGCATCTCGTCACGCAGCCCGCGCCGCGCCAGCCGCACCACGATGCGGCGGCACCGCACTGAGTTCTCCGACGCGCCCGACTCACGCGACCGCTCCACACGGGGGCCTACTCGCTCCGCAAACACTATGTCCCGTGCCTCCAAGGTTATCCCTAACTTTTTACCCACCAGTTCCACAGTGTGAATCACGTTCTCACCAGGGCTCTCAGGAAGGTTCGAGACCTCTATATCAGAGAGCAGCAGTTCCTGCTCTCGTTCGTTGAGCTCCATTTGCAACTGCTTCACCGTGTGCTCCAACTGGTCCACCACAACTCCGGGCGAGGCAGCCTGCTTCCTCTCCACATCCTCCAGCCGACTCTCCAGGCTGTCGACCTTTTTTCTGGAAGCAGCTATTGCCTGACGCAGGTCATTCATCTCGAGACGAATCTCCCGCAGCTCTGTCTTCATATCCTCCCTCATCTCCCTCACTTCCGCTCTCATTAGCCTTAGTTCGCGGACAATGTTAACAGGCTGTTCGTCTTTATCCGCAGAGCCAGTGGCAGACTGGGAAGAGTCATATGAGCTAACGGGAGTACTCTTACTCTCGTCTTCACGATTAGGCTGGTCGCGGTCCTTGCCAAGCCCTCCCATGCAGTCCTGGCATTGCCATTCCTTATTCGCCCTTGTCATGTTTACACACGATAGATGATGTTTTTTTGTACACCTGCAACATACAGCTATACTCTTGGCAGACACGAACTTACCACAGGCCGCACAGTTTGCCATTCTGCCCTTCGATGACTCTGTACTCTTCAAGGGATCAATGAAATATCGGTTCGTGGTCAAGGTATTTCGCAGGTAAACTGTAATTCGACAACAGATGGCGCTGCTGTCAACATATATTTAATGCTACGTTTCTGGTTTACTGTAAGGGATTCTCACTTGGCTGTTAAGTAACACTGTTACTGCAGACCCAGGCACACAAGATTAAAGTTCAAACTATAACAAAGCTAACGTTTAAATTAATATTGATTTTTTATTTTATATTAAAGGGTAGATGTTTTTTCTTATCTGATAAGTATTCCTGTTGTTAAGTCTATTTATAATTATAGAATATTAAACGTCTTGAAAACACTGTATATTTATTAATTGAACACACTAAACTTTAAAAACTAATAAATTATAGAAACAAACTAAGTATATTATTTTTGAAAACAAATGTAAACAGAGAACGCAACCGGTACCTTCGACGTCACTTTGACAACTAATACTAAAAGGAGCGGAGCACCAATGAAGAATGTTTCGAAAACGGGGGAAAATCTTCACGCTACGGGCAATTGAAGACGCAAACGATGTTGCGTGGCTCAGCTAGTATAAAATATCCGTTTCTCCACCCACTTAACATCACTTAACATTGAAAGCGCGCACGGATCCATATCAATAAAAGTAACTTTAAACACCATCAACCGCAATGGCAAAGCAATTTTCCATTATTCGAACTTTCCCCCTAATCACATCACTGCGTGTTTACTTCGAAACTTTGATAGATATTTGATGGCCCTTAAAGACCAATGTTAACAAACTTATAATATACACTGTATGAACTATATGAGCACTTGTTTGCAGAACTACATTTATAGTTGATGCATAAAGTTTCAACCGTACTAGCATTGGAATGGCTCTTGAAAACCGATACTAAACTATTATTTCGTACTTGAAATAATAGAAACTCAATCAACCTTCCTACCTTCCGCTGTTGCCCATGTGCTACTGTAGCCACTAGTACCTTCATAAGTTGAACCACCTGCACATTTCTTTTTCTATACTACTTTGACTGCCACCTTGTCGCAGTGGTAATGTACACGACTGCTGCACGTGAGGTCGCTTTATTGTACACCACATACTGATATGCTTATTGCTAGGTACAAATGGCGGCTTTATCGTCAAAAGGGTCTCATCCAGGCAACCGTGGAATGGAAATAAATATAGAATATATTATAGGGTAATATTACTGGTGTATGTATTTATATCAGTTGTCTAGTACCCGTAACACAAGCTCTGCTTAGCTCAGGACTAGATGGCGTTCTGTTCGATGTCCGTAATATTTATTCATTTATACCATAAAAAAATATAAATTTGAATCAACTGTAGTACAACCACTCTCTTACTTATTGAATCTATCCTTTGAGGAAGGCTCATTCCCAGACCTTCTAAAAAAAATATTGTCAAACCTCTTTTTAAAAAAGGCGATGTAACCAACATGGAAAATTATAGGCCGGTGGCACTACTACCAATTATGTCAAAAATCTTTGAGAAAATAATGCTGAAAAGACTTCAAGATTTTACAAAAAGTCACCATATACTCAAAGATGAGCAATTCGAGTTTAGACAGAACAGTCCAACCTCATTGGCGTGTTTCAATTTAGTAAAAATTATTACTCAGTCCATTAATAATGGAGTCCAGCTGCTGCTATCTTTTTGGGCATGAGCAAGGCCTTTGATTTCGTAGATCATGAACTGCTATTGCACAAATTGGAAAGGTACGGAATAAGGGGAAAAGCGAACGACTGGTTGAGAAACTATTTACAGTGTAGACAACAATGTGTACATATATCAAACATCCAAAAAGGAAAGAAGGTGTATTTTAAAAGTGACTATCAGCAAAATAACTTCGGGGTGCCGCAGGGCAGTGTTCTGGGACCATTTTTGTTTCTGATTTACATCAATGATCTCCCAAATATTACTCACCATAAAGTAATCTTGTTCGCTGATGATACGACTCTTGTGGTGAAGTGTGAAAACAGTAATGCATATGAGAACGAAATTAATGAAGCATTTAATAATGTAATACACTGGCTTGATTCAAATAATCTAAAAATTAATATAAGCAAAACAAAATTAATGCAATTTCAAACGTATAGAAAACAACCAAAACTTTTGAACATTAAACACAATAGTGCAAATATTGAACAAGTAGCAAGCACTACATTTCTCGGCATAAAGTTGGATCAAAACTGTGATTGGAAAAGTCATGTCGAATATGTCTGTGACAAACTCGACAGATTTGTTTATGCACTAAAACGATTACGAGTTACAGTATCAACCGAAGCTGCATTGTATGCATACCACGGATACGTTTCGTCCGTACTCTCATATGGTTTTTTGTTGTGGGGCAATTCGATTACCGAAAGCATTTAAGATTAAAAAAAAATGTGTGAGAGCAATTTGTGGAGCTGGGTATAGAGATAGCTGTAAGCCCCTATTTAAAATGTGCAACATCTTGCCACTACCGTCCATGTACATCAGGGAATTGTGCCTATTTGTGCGACAACACCCAGAGTGCTTTGCCAAACATAAAGAAATTTCAAAACGAACTGTAGTATTTAGAGACAAGTTTAAGCTGTATTTCCCCAAATGTAAGCTCGAAATGTTTAAAAGGAACTCTTATGTGAATGCCATAAAAGTGTATAATAAATTACCAAACGATTTTAAAGAGCTTCCTCCAAACAAATTTAGTTCAAAGTTAACACAGTGGTTGAAAGATATATGTTTTTACGAATTAAACGAATTTATGTCGTATCGCGAGGACAGAAAGTAGTTATCGTTTTATATTTTTGCATATTTTTTAATTTTTAATTTTTTTTTGTTCATTAACATTGACATCTGTGGACATTGTGTGATTGTTATTAGCTAGACATTTTTGATTTTTATTTATTTGACTGTACTTTTAATTTTTGACATACATTGATATTTTTGACATTGACATTGCATGTGAGTTCAGTTCATTCATATATTTTTAATTTTTAATTCAATCAATGTCATTACAAATATTTGCATACCATGAATGTACTGGTAGAATGTATATGGGCCATGTATAAATTTAAGACCGTACTGTGTATACCTACATTCTGGCAAATAAATGATTATTATTATTATTATTATTTTACATGTTTTTGTCATGATTAGTATATATTTGTGTCAACTTAAAAGATTTCCTCCCTAGAATTAAAAATATACCAAATTTGGTTCGTAAATAATGGGTTAATGAGTAAAACTTAAAAATACAACTCAATTGAGAACCTCCTCGTTTTCTTAAGTCTGTTAACACAAGTATAATACTACATTGTCTTCAAATATATTTTTCAATCTCAAACTTAAATATGCTGTAAGAATCAAAAAGAGGTACTATCAAAATACCTATCATTTATATCTCCTCTTTAAAGGTCTCTAACAATAAGAATATATATTCATATAAATAACACTTGCCTTTGATAGTCGTATCAGTAAGTTACGAACATGAAAATATACATCCCTTATATAACGATATTTTACTGCCAAAGCTTTATACGATATAAAAATAACTATTTCGAAGTATGTTCGTATCAAAACTGTAATGTAGTAATATTTTTGCGTGAGTGTAATGTATGTTAACTGTGTATCTAAACGTACTCGTCTGGGTAGTAATCAGTGACATCAAACGCAAAGTAACTGATATATACCTACAATATAATACTCAATGTAGATTATTTAAATTCATCAGTATCTATTTATAATAATAATAAAGCTGAAGAGTTTGTTTGTTTGTTTGTTCAAACGCGCTAATCTCAGGAACCGCTGATCCGATTTATAAACTCTTTCAGTGTCGAATAGTCAATTTATCGAGGAAGGCTATAAGCTATATATCATTACAGTACTACTAATAGGAGCGGAGCACCAATGAAGAATGTTTCAAAAACGGGGGAAAATTTTCACGCTACGGGCAATATAAGACGCAAACGAGGTTCCGTGGCTCAGCTAGTATGGTATAATGCAGTACTGATATGAGTTATTTAAAAGGACAGCTCTATTATTGGCAAAGACAACTACTATATTAGAAATATATCTTGTGTCGCGGAGGACTTGAATAAAAGGAACGGACTCAGAAAAACAATTTCTGGACACCATTAAATATTGTTTGTTCTATATACATGGGGTCCGAACTCACAATAGTTAGCGTAGTAAAAAACGGCCTGGGGACTGCTTTAACCATTAATAAGTTAATAAGTTGTTATTCATGCAGTTTATTCTGTTTTATAAGTTTTTTTTGTACAAAATCTTAATAGAATATTACTAGATACTAAAATTAACATGAATTATATTTTTTTTACCTTACACAATTAACAATATTCAAGTTTAAATCTGAGCAAAGTTACTGGACTTTATCCGTCATTTCCACCGGCAAAAATCAATAAAAACATTACATATATAGTACGACCATAGTTATACATTTATCTTAAAAAATTGAGATCTGTTCAATCTGTCAAATGGTTTAAAATAAACAAAGCTAAGTCGTTATAATATAATTTTTTCTACACTACTTATTCTATTATAGTTACCTTATTTCTTTCTTTCAACTGAAGTATCAAAGTGTTCATAAACCTTTGTAGTTATTACAGTTAACACTTTTATGAATTCTACCACTTTTATCTAGAAATATATTTTTCTTTGACTACTGTTAACAACTGTATTCTGTTTATATTTAAAATTTTGCTTAAACATGAAATTTTAATTTACATGTCGTAAGTAAAACAAAGAAAGTATTTATTAAATACTTCTGATTTACACAACTTTGTCTACGTGTCTTTTCAATCGTACTCGGTTTAGGTACGATTGAAAAGACACGCAAAGCACACATTTAAAAATGCATAAAAACATACATGTTACATAGTTTCGGAGTTCATCATGAGGAACAATGTAACACGTTCACACACAAAACTATGGAATAAGCTGTCGCCTGCGGTGTTCCCGGACCAGTACGATCTTCAAACCTTCAAGAAAAGAGCTTACTTCTTCCTAAAAGGCTGGCGACGCACTTGTAACGCCTCTGTTGTTGCGGGTGTCCATGGGCGGCAGTAATCGCCTATCATCAGGCGATACGTCTGCTCGTTTACCACTACATAAAAAAATTAAAAAATACGAGAATTTTATACAAGACTCGCTTATGAAAAACCCTTAAAAACAGAAGAAAACACACATAAAAAAAAAATATCGGCTTTGCGTGTATGTTTTTGCTTGACAACTTGACAAATATGACTGAAAATTGGAAGATAACAAGTTTATTCTAGTGTTTGCACAAATGAAGTTCGGAACTTCTATAATATGTTCAAAATTGTTTTTGGGTAGCTTAGCGCTAATATATCATCTACGCATGAGTCGCTCAGACTTTGGGTACACTATTAATTTATTTTTTCAAGTTTGTTTATACGGGAAGAAAAAGAAAACATTGAGGTAGTGAAGGGTTAAAATTATATAGATTTATTTGGTAAGATGAACACAGACTGTGGCAAATATCAACAAGGCCTAACCCGTTCGGTCGCTGACTGAGAATTATTTATTAAATTCTACTGAATACGACAACGACAAAATAATGAACTAAATCTTAAGTCTTGTCATTAAATAAATAAATAAATATTCCGGATATCTAACACACAACCCAGTTACTAACTACTACTAACTGGGCTTAAAATTAACACACGGAAGACCCAAGAGATGCGATCTGGAGTGAAAAATAGCACACCATTACGGATTGGTGCAGAGACTGGGGGAACTGAAGAGGACATCACTTCGCGCATTGCCAAAGCTCGAGCAACCTTCGCACAGTTGCGGCCCGTGTGGCAGTCACGGAAATTGACGCGAAGAGTGAAGTTGAAGATATTCCAGTCCAACGTCAAATCCGTACTGCTATATGGGTGTGAGACGTGGAAGGTCACAAAAAATATCTCGCACCGGCTCCAGGTCTTCGTAAACCGCTGTCTTCGCCGAATTCTCGGTATTTACTGGCCCGAGAGAATCTCCAACGAAGACCTAATGAAGCGCTGCCGTGAAACGCCGATCGACATTCAGATCAAACGTCGCAAGTGGAGCTGGATTGGTCACACACTCCGTAGGGATTCCGATCATATCGCCAAACAGGCGCTCGATTGGAATCCTCAAGGAAAACGAAAACGTGGCCGACCCAAACAGACCTGGCGGCGTACAGTTGCAGACGAGACGAAAAAGGCCGGGAAGACGTGGAGCCAGCTAAAATGCGAAGCTCACGACCGAACGCGATGGCGGAATGCTGTGGACGCCCTCTGCCCCAACTAGGGGACATAGGACTATAAGAAGAAGAAGAAAGAAGAAGAACACACAACGCCATCTAGTTCCAAGCTAAGCAGAGCTTGTGTTATGGGTACTAGACAACTGATATAAATACTTATATATTTTTTTTATTCCCAGTTATACGTTATTCGACTCAACGGAACAGGAGAATAAACAAACTTGGCTGGCTGGCTATGTAGGTAGCAGTGTGGTAAAACCCTAAATGCTAAGTCTTTTCTATTCCCACTCAGGGCAAATAACTGTGTGATGAGGACGATAAACGACCGTTCTGTGTCTGGGATAAAATGTATTAATTATATACTAACTTTTGCCTGTGGCTCCGTCTACGTGTATGTCGGATAACGCAGTAAAGAGTCACTTATGTCCTTCCTCAACAATCAAAGTATCTCCGTGCCAAATTTGATTGAAATCAGTGCAGTGGTTTAGCCCTGAAAGTTTAACAGACAGATAGACTTTCGAATTTATTTTATTAGTATTTGTAGGTTTTGTGTTTCTAGCTCTCTGGTTAACACGATACATGCTCTGTCTAGTTTGAGATTGTGGGGGAACGGGTATAATGTTCCACCCAACACAAAGGGAGGATCCTCCGACCAGGCGAGGTGATCATGCCTGGCGGGCTACTGCCCAACAGTTGATGTTGGGATGTTGTATATATGATAATCGGCGCGGGAACTTTATTTGCGCGATTAAGGATTGGTAGTTACTCCGTGTAGTGTAGTTTGTAGGTACAGTGCGTTACTTCGTAGTTCAGTGTATCTTCGGTAGATGGCGCTGTATGTGGAGGTCGCCACATCACTCCCCTCCAAGACTGGAGGTCGATATATGTTGAGTCAGCTGTCTGTGCTCTGATGCGGAGCTTGCCAGTGCCAGGAGTGAGTAGTTCCAGTGAGTCGGAACTGAATGCCGCAAGTTCCAGTGAGTCGGAACTGAATGCCGCTAGTCCCAGTGAGTCGGGGCTGAAGTCCGCTGATCCCAGTGAGTCGGGATCGCATGCGGTGCGCGGTGCTGCGGTGAGGTCCCCAGTGAGTCGGGGCGATTGCTGCGTAGTGGCTGGCTGCTGCGTAGACGGGAGAGATGTGCTCTGCTTACATGGACCGTAGGTGCAGTGTGCTGTGCCTAGACGCTGTAGAGGCCGTAGGGGTTACCAGGCTGGAGCGGTCGCGTCCTGCGTGTGGTATATTCCAGTTGAGGCCGAAGTTGCTGGCTGGCTTGAGACTTGCTGTGGGAGTGAACATGATGGTGGCGCGGCTTGAAGGCTGCTTCCAATCACGTCGGGGTCACCACTGTGGGGGAACGGGTATAATGTTCCACCCAACACAAAGGGAGGATCCTCCGACCAGGCGAGGTGATCATGCCTGGCGGGCTACTGCCCAACAGTTGATGTTGGGATGTTGTATATATGATAATCGGCGCGGGAACTTTATTTGCGCGATTAAGGATTGGTAGTTACTCCGTGTAGTGTAGTTAGTAGGTACAGTGCGTTACTTCGTAGTTCAGTGTATCTTCGGTAGATGGCGCTGTATGTGGAGGTCGCCACAAGATCAAACGGCGGCATGTGGTATGTTTGAGGTTATTATTAAATACCTTACTTCAATTAACGTTATTTTCGTTGTTTTTCATTAAATCCTCTGATTACAATCGTTAACTGAAAATTTCTGTACCTACCTTTGTAATATTAAGCTTTTCTAAAGGCCGATAGACGACCTCACCTCATTACGAGAAATTCATTTAAGGTTTTAACTTTGTGGTTTTTCGTCGAATTGTCTTTGTACTGCGGTTGTTGCTTAGTTTATTTGTTGTTGAATTTGCTTTGAAAATTTCCGGTTGATTATAAACGTTCGCTTGTGGAGTTTGAAAGATATTTCTGTACTTAATGATTTTCGGTTGACAATTCTATGAAGTTGTCGACGACATTTCAGAGTATTCAATTTGGAAATATTGTCGTGTTTATGGTAAGTGGCTTTTTCATAGATAAATATATATTTTATGTACAGTGCAGTACAGTACAGAACAGAATATGTGTAGGTACAGAATATCCGTACATTTCTTTAATTTAATCTATGCTTACTTACTTATTACTATTGTTTTAGAAGTAACTCTGATACCTAAGAATAGGGGGGGTGACAGTCTGTATTCTTAATTTGTTGTCGCACGGACATACCTACACACATCCATACTAATATTATAAACTACCTATTGGAGATCGTTTTTTGTTTTTTCGAAAGATGGTCCCCATTTCATGTGATCCACATTTTATATATTTTTTATCATTAATTTCATCACGACGACGACTTGAAGACTCGAAGACTTGAAGATGATAAATACTTGACATTGGCAGAAATAGCTGATCCGTGTGATCCGGCTGGTTGCCATTTCATCAAAAGACGAAGAACTACCCATTCCGCCCGCGTAAAGGTCGGTTATCGTGGTAATTCTTCAAACTGATATAACTTTTTTATTTACAAATCGATTGCAATGATAGAATCACTAAATTTTAAGTAAAGCTAGCTGCAAAACATTAGTGAAAACCGCATTCAAATCGGTTAAGCCGTTCCTAAGATTAGCGTTCACAAATGTACAGACAAACAAATAAAAATTCTAAAAATAATTATTTTGAGTTCTATTGCGCTTATAGAGCTCCCTATACTATATTTTTTAAATATATTTTTCATGTACAGCGTCCAGTTAAGATTTTATTATATGTATTGATTGATTGATGATGATTGATGTTTCGAAAGCAACCCTGTCTGTCTGACGCTTTTATGACTAAGCTGCTGCACCGATTTCAATAAAATTTGGTAAGCTTCATCTTCTGGGCTTTATTGTTCCCAAGATTATTTGAGGTTGGCTATTAGTTCAATCGGTATTACATAAATATCAGTTTTTCCACAGAGCAGTTGGCATCGAACTCTACAACACAGAGTGAATTGAATTGAGTTGAACCAGTTGTCATTATATTTAAAAGCACTGACTTAATAACAATTGCAATAGATAGTCATGAACGGCACTATCCCAGATACGGACGTGAAACACCGCCAAACTTCCATACACTTTTTATTAAGAATTCCATGTAAGAAAAACCTGACATTTTTGGTCCAACCCGAACCTAAGACCTCTGGATCGACAGACGCATACGCTAACCACTACACCAACGAGATATTCTCTATTTAGCATTTGTTTCTAAATACTTAATACAGCTTGGAAGCATTTTCAAGAAGTACTGATGTTATCATGGAAATTTTAGATAGTTTAATTAGGCTCCCTTGTCAAGTTACATCAAGTGACTTGTATGTTACTAAAAAACTACTAGAAGGGATCAATATCCGGTATCAGATTTCAAGTTCAGTAATATTTCAAATTTCTATCGTGTCACGGCATGGTGGTGCGTGACTGTAACTAAATATAAATAAGCTTAATCACACACTTCCTCGTTTCTAAACAAACCCTAAAATAGTGACTCGTTTAACTGTGCGTGTAGGTCATTAAATCCGATTAGCGATAAAAAAACTAGCTGAAATGCGCAACTTCGTTTGCTACTCTTAAACGGAATGAATTTTACATTAACTTTTTCATTAAAACTTGATTCCTATTAATCTTATTGTTATGTTATTGACCCCTTAACTTTTCTCGATAAATAAGTTATCTTACACTACAATGTTTTATTTAGTATTATATTTAGTTCAGCAGTTACGACTTACGCGCGTTTAAAAAATTAACAATCTCTTAATTTTTTTAATGTTAGTATAACTTAACTGCACGTTTAATAAGTAATATAGTACTTAATAAGTAATTAAGATATTTTATGACCTACTTAACAATTACCATAATGTTTTTACAGGTGTAATGAATTATGGTCGTTTAGCGGCAGTTTTCGGCAGAACACGCAATTAGTATTATGGCATAAATTCTGATCAAAAATTAAGATAAGGCATTAATATTTTTAGATTTAACTAAATTATTTAAAAAAAATGTACTATTAGGTTCGATTTAGCTATACAACAATAACGCATATATACACATACTAGCTGACCCACGCAACCTCGTTTGCGTCTTATGTTGCCCGTAGCGTGAAAATTTTCCCCCGTTTTTTAAACATTCTTCATTGGTGCTCCGCTCCTATTAGTAATATTTTAATTTTGCCATAACTTCAAAACCAAACGTCCAATTTTTATCATTCACAGACCAAATATTATCTACATAAACTGTAGTTAGTGATGAAATAATTTATTTTGATAAGGATTGATAGCATGAGTAAAATAAACGCGTTTAAATGTAGTCCAAACAAAATTCAAGATTTATAAATAAAATAATGGTTGTTGTGCCTCACTCGACATAGATAGGTATAGTGTGTCGCGGATTTTTTTGTAGATATTTATAAGATCTACGATTAATTAGAACATTTTATGGTTCTATCTTTTACCGTTTAGGCAGCGTACGCAAAATAAGTAACTTATCTGGTTGATTTTTGACACTTTGGGTCCGAAAAACCCAAATATCTTACGGAACCCTATTCTTTCCAAAATAAAATATAACCTATGTTACTCGTGGGTAATGTAGCTTTCGAATGGTGAAAGAATTTTTAAAATCGGTCCAGTAGTTTTTGAGCCTATTCATTACAAACAAACAAACAAACAAACATACAAACAAAGTTTTCCTCTTTATAATATTAGTGTAGACATACAGACAATAAGACACATATTTGTGTATGTATATATAAATATATGTCTTATTGTCTGTATGTATGTATATATTCTTGTATAATTACGCAGATATATCCTATTTCATTGTTTTCTTCATAAAGTGTTGTGCACCATCTCACTCATTTCCGCACCACCCAACTGTAGACTGGTAGAGAATGCCCTAGGCATTAAGTCCGCCATTGTACATTTTGTGCATAAAGTTTATAAATAAATAAAAGTCATTTACTGTCTATAATTAATACCAAACGCTTTGGAGGTCACAAAAAGAAGAAAATATATCACTTATACCATCTTTAAGTAAGTGAAACCAGATCAATCTGAATGAACTGATAACTTGCAAACACGATAAAGTTACATGATATCCTCCCACGTATATTCAGTAATAGATTATTTTACTACAGGGTTCTCTCCAATATCACTGTATGTTAGTGTAACTGCTATACTTCCTAACGTTTATATAATTTTGAGACATTTTCATTTTCAAAGTGAACGATGTGTTCACTTTTAAGGATCAAAAAAGACTAAAGCTTTTTTTTAAAGGTAGGAGAGACACGTTTATTTCAGCACGAACAGGTCGGCTTGATCGGGGCGGTACTACGAGTACCCTCGCACAGAAGAATGCACAATGACAGCATAAGTGCGAGACCGGAGTTCCAATGATGCAGAAGCAGATGCACTAGGCCGCCATAGTGTGTCACCATGTTGCATTGTTGCTTTGTCTGCATTCGCAATGAGTATGGTGACCACCATTCTTAAATTCTGCTTTTACTTTCTATCAGGCACTATTTTGCAGGGATATCAAGCATAGACAAATTATATTTAGGTGACCGCAAAACTAAACGGAAAAGGAATAGTAATAAAATTGATTTTAATATTATTATATGAATATTCATAGGCTGTTACCTATCCCTATAAAACAAGGTTTATCTTTTTGCGATAAACTCAAAAAGTACTAATCCGATCTTGCGGTTTTCATTGATAAACAGAAACATTAATGAGGAAGTAAATCTTCCTCATTTATGGTTTGTTGAGGATTTGTGTAAACTAAATAAATTATATTCAGTAGTTGGATCACTAGTACACTTTTCATTTACGCCAATAAAATATGTACCGTAGTGTAAGTATTTTACGACTTATGTATTATATTATATGAAATACCTAAATCATACACAATGGCGGTTACATATAAATTTAATTGATCACCCAACATAATGCTACCAAAGCCTTTTGAGGGAGGCAGTTTGTTTGATTCCAAAAAAGGTTCATGAATAGCCAATCCATGTGTCACCGTGACGTGCGGTCCGCTTCTAATTTGTATTTCCTAACCTGTATTTTGTTGATTTTTCTGTACCTTTTTTCTTGTTGGAAAACATTGTAGCGTGAATGTAATTGATCACACAACGGTGAGTTGATTGTTTTCGAAGAACATTTTAACTTAAAATATTTTTTGTCCTATTTCCTGGCAGCTTATTAGAGAGTGATAATGACACAATTTGTTATTAGCGTATAAAATGTGCATGGTAACTACACGGATAGCGCAGTGCTTTAGACAGTTGCCACTCCGTTTTTTACTACGCTTGGTATTGTGGGTGCAAACCAAGGGGAGGGGAGTTGTATATGCTTTGTATTCGATACATGCGTTTTTGTAAACTCTTCCGCGACACAGGAATTAATACCAATACGGGCCTTATCTTTAAAATATATTCATTTCAAATATTAGGAAATTGTACACTAGTGTCGGGGTTATTTTGGGACCAATACGAATTTTAAATCTTCATGAAAAGCCATGTACCTCAAAAGTAGGCAAAAGGTAGTTGAGCCACACTGGTTTCAGCTCGACCAGGGCGGTACACACCCTCGTGCAGAAAATCAACGTAAAATGACAGCGTTCGTGCTGTCGTGTTTCGTTGATGAGTGCGAGACCGGAGGCCTAATGATGCAGAAGCATCACTAGGCTGCCATGCTGTGGGTCACCATGCTGCGTTAAGCAATGAAGTTGTGGCGACTTCCACATATAACACAACAATAACCTACTACAGCGCCATCTACCGAAGATACACTGAACTTCGAAGTAACGCACTACACGGAGTAACTACAAATCCTGAATGGCGCAATAAATAGATCTCGCGCCGATTATCATATATACAACATCCCAACATCAACTGTTGGGCAGTATCCCGCCAGGCATGATCACCTCGCCTGGTCGGAGGGTCCTCCCTTTGTGTTGGAGGGACATTACACCCGTTCCCCCACAAAGTCAATTACCACAAAGTGAGACGATTGCTATATTTTTGAACTATGTGTAAAATTGTTTTGATGCTTACATTAAAAGCTGCCGCTAGCTCAGCTGTAGATTGAGTTTCGTCAGCTTTCACAATCGCCTTAAATTCATTATTGTTAACCAAAGTCTCCGGACGACCACGAGCTTCATTTTTCAAGTCAAAATTTCCAGAACGGAACCGGGAAAACCAATAAAGGGTTGTGCGTTCGTTTCTACAGTTCTCTCCGTAAACGTTTTTGATGTTACGTGCCGTTTGTGTCGCGTTGGTGCCACGACGGAACTCATATTCCATAATTACACGAATTTTTAAAGTATCCATTATGACGAAAAATGTTCAAATGTAATGAAAATACAACGATAATCAAAAAACAAAAGACTGAGTTTGTAAATAGAATATCATGGTTTTAAAACAAAATTAATTTGAGTTTAGAATACAGAGCCATTACAAACTTTTTTTTATTTGAAATGACCAGTACTGAAGAAACGCAATGTCATAGGTAAAGACCTATTATTCTCATTTGCAAATGTTACCAGTTTTCCTAATTTAAGACTGCAACAAATAAAGAGTAAAGTGAAGCTGTGGTTTATAGTTGTATTTATTTCACTACGAGTGGTGATTCGCTACAAGAACTTTGTATTAAATTTTGTCAAGTTGCCAACTAGAAGTTGGAGAAGCTCTTGTATCAAGGATGTACACGCAGATGCTGCATATTAATTGATTTTATGTATACTTTTTTATAATACAGGGGCGAAAAAGAGATGATGTATCACCTGATGTGTAGTTACCATCATAGTCCATGAAGAAATGTAACTCAAGGGTCACAAGTTTGTTGCCAGGTTTTGAGTGTTCTTTTTTGATTCGGAAGATAAGGGGTTGCTCTTTCAGTAAATTTAGAGTACCACCGGAGAAAAAGCTCAGTAAGGCCGTGGACACCAACTTACGCCCGCGGCTTCAAAATTCTAATGAAAAGTATTAAATTAAATAAATAAAAAAATAAAATCTTTATTAATACAAAAACCTTTGCTTTGATTAAAATTAGGACACATGTCTTGGTTAACTTAAGGAAATGCGAATAATGTAAACCCTGACTCCTAAACTAGGTAATCCTGTGATTTAGGAGTCAAATTTGATGTCTTTTGTTATAACTTTCACATAAGTACGAGGTATATCTATGAGCCAAGAGTAGGGAATAATATTTTAAGTCAAACCTTTCCAAAATCTAACACACCATCTATGTCAAACATAACACCAATACCATAAGTTATTGTATAAAATATAATTTCCAGTTGTAAATATTATTTATCATTGCGGTATTTGTATCTTACTTATCTTGCTCATAAAACCTTTATGAACTATCTCATTCCTTATAAAACTAGTCATAATGATTTCTATATCCAAACTCATAAAATTCTTCATTCGCAGTTTAACGATTGTCTTTATGACCTTTTACCACGGATACTGATGTTAATTATTATACCACAAGTCAGTCAGTGCGGTTCACCTCAACCAATTAGTGCGACACAGCACAGCATGACGGCTGTTTAATTAATCGTCACTTGACTTAGTTACTGTACGTGTGCAGTGATCTGCTATGACCGGGTTTATGTCGTGTACTGTGTTCGTATGACCTATGATGTTTAATGAGTATATTTTTTAATTCTGGAACATTCTGCGCAAAATTATTCATAGCTACGTTATCGTTGGAACAAATATGGGCCGGTTTACGTAACTGTTTTCAAAAAAATCGATGCTAAGCCAATCTATGGCTTCATTTAGCCGAGTTAGAGAGATAATCGTAATCTAGTCTATTCGTAATTTTTGAATTATCAGTAACAGTATGTCACTGAATACGCTTGATGATATATACAGTTTTATACATATAAATATTATGTTCTAGCCTAATATTACAGTAACGGTAATTAAAGTCATATTTGTGTACGTACCGTAACATATCCACCTCCTCACTTGTGTGACAATCGACCGACAGGTGAACGAGTAGCATCAAATAACATACATTCAAATAGTTTGTTTTTGCTCCAAATACAAGCTAGTTTCAACTACCAGAATTGTAGTCCAACTAATCATTACATCATTTGCTGTGGTGTCTTTTATGTGGTACTGATGGCATATCATGATAGCAAGTACATAGCTTTGAACGATCTATCATCTATCGTTTTTACTATGTAACACAAAAAAAAGGAATACGTTATTTGTGGCATAGTGCTGGTTGTTGTTGGCCAATGTCCTGCAGTGGACCTCTTTCGGCTGAGACGACGATAATGAGAACAAACCGTATAGATCGGAGCTATTCGTGTAAGTACGTCATTTGACCCATCACCCAGGTCCCCCGAAATGCCACTCTGAATAAACAATTCAAAGAGTGTTGTTCGTCTGAAACTTATGAGTACATAATACATACATATAAAATAAAATGCGTAATACTGTTAAAATAACAGTAGAGATAAAGGGACCACTTTTTTTGTATTTCAAAACATTACAATGAAACATCGTGTTTATGAATAATTTTTATGATAGGATCTGTACAGCTTCAAGAATAATGTCCCGTCGTCATTTTAATTAATCAGAGCCAGCGATTACTTTAGTTAAGTAATCCATAGACTTACTGAGTTTAGAGAATTACTTAAAATTATTGTAGATTTTTAATTTAGTTTTTTTTATGTATGGGCCTGCCGAAGTGTCTTAATCATTAGGCCTCCGGTCTCGCAGTCACCAACAAAACACGAAAACACGGAGGGCTTTCGTTTTAGGTAAGGTTATTGTAGAAGAAAACTTTAAAAAATGATGTCAATTAAATTTTAATTATAAAATAAAAAAAAAAGAAGGAAGTGTACAGTCACGAGTGAAAAAATCTTAATTTTCTTATATGCAAACCTTTTCCTAAAAATTACAAACAAATAGATAAAAGAAGTATCCAATTTAGTTCAGTCGATCGGCCGTTATGCGCGTACATACATTTCGGCGATCCATTTTTATATATACTATAAATAATCAGTCGCCATACTATTATTGGATGCGTTTAAAGGTTTTGATTGTATTAAGCAACAGACCAGAGTCTGTCTACCTATTTGTAAATATGTGGTTTCTTTTTAGTCTTTCTACATTTGTGGCATTTAATAACCCCGAGGCGGAATGGATTTGAGTGGATGATAAGACGTTGGGTGCAAAGTGTTTTATAGCGTCCTAGTTCTTCTGTGTTTCCTTACGTTTTAATATCATTCGCCATATTTTAATGGTAAAAAGTGTACATTTACATATTTTACTTTAACAAAGACCTTTTGTGGACCTAGTTATAAAGGAAAACGTTCCGAATAAACCTTTTATTCCCAGATTTATGAAACTCCTCAAAGTACGTACTTCGAAACTATATATGTACATGTTATTCAATGGTCTAAATGTTGAGGTAGACATAATTTGAGGAATTATAATAAATTACTTTTTTCTACTACGAAATGTTTTAGATTAAACTTGCCTTTAACTGCATCGTTGGCGCAGTGGTAGCATACGCGACTGCTGTGAATGAGGTTTCGGGTTCGATTCCTGGGTCGGACCAAATGGTTGTAAAAGTTTGATCTGCAAATATTTATTTCGGAGTTTCGGTGTTTAAATTATAATAAATTTATTATATACATATTATACTTTTTTTGTAAATAAATACATAGAGTATTTATTAACAAAAAAAAATATAATATGTATTTATATCCGTTATCTAGTACCCATAATACAAGCTCTGCTTAGTTTGGGACTAGATGGCGTTGCGTGTTAGATGTCCGAAAATACTGATACTTATTCATAACTCAAAAAATGTTAAACATAAAATATTTCATTGTATCTTACTTTTAAAATAAACAACACTATCAACCGACTTCTAAAAAGGAGAAGGTTCTTAATTCGTCTGTATTTTATATTTTTTATATTCATTACCTCATAACTTTCGACTGGGTGAACCGATTTTGATGATTGTTTTTTATTTGAAAGCTGGTGCTTCCCGTGTAGGCCCAGTGGTATGCGTCTAAATAATTTACCATTTTGTATTTCTATTATATGGTTCAGTGGGCTGAGACTATTATCAGTAGATACTGGTGTTATTGCGTAATCCGCACACGTTTTTGTTAATTATAGCCGTTTTTGGGTTCATATATCAGGTTGCCATTTTTCTTTATTTTTTTTATTTATGATTCTTTCTTTTGGCATATGGGAAAGTGAATACCGCCGCTCATATACAACTGCAAATTATAATCTCAAGTGTGTTTTTAATCTTAGACTGATAAGGCTAATAGTGGTTAGGTAATGTTGGATTGGACTTCTTAGGGAAAGCAATGCTAAACATCGCTTTTCTGCAAGGTATCGTAGACTTTAAAATCTGAAAGAGTCGGTTTAAACGTATCCTAGCATGGCCCCCCTACGAATAAACAAATTATATAACAACTAGTTTTTTCCCGCTGTCCAGCCCGCGTGTTTTTCGATTATCGCCGTAAACAGTAGCCCATGTTCTTCCTCAAGAATCAAAGTATTTCCATCTCAAATTTTATTGTGATTTATTGAAATTATTGAAATTTTATCTACACAAATAAATAAAATTGGAGTGTCTGTTTGTAATATAAATTAACCGCTTTCTACTACATGCATATGAATATATATATGGTACACATACCAAAATATATATTTTTAAAATTTTTGTCTGTCTGTCTGTCTGTTTGTTCCGGCTAATCTCAGGAACCAGTGGGGTCCGATTTGGAAAATTCTTTCGGTGTTGAATAGTCCATTTATCGAGGAAGGCTATAGGCTATATATCATCACGCTACTACTAATAGGGCGGAGCACCAATGAAGAATGTTTCAAAAACGGGGGAATATTTTCACGCCAAACGAGGTTGCGTGGGTCAGTTAGTATAAAGTATGTATGTTGTATAGATAAAGAGAACTCAGATTCCAAATCGATATTTTACGTAAAGATATGTGGTATAAGAAATATATTATATTATATCGACCTTCGGTCTTGGAGGGGAGTGATGTGGCGACATCCACATACATACTCGTATACCACAGATCTTTCACAGGGGCGTAACATTTTAATATGACTATTGTGTGCAACGGAAAGGAAACACAAAAAAACATAAATGATAAACAAGATGTCTCAGCAACACGGGACATCATTTAAATAATTAATCCCGGCGATCGTTATTGGTAAATAGTTACGTACCTATATGAAATCCCTTTAAGGCTTTGACGAAAAGCCGATTCACATACTAACTAGGATTAGTTAGTAAGACCGTTAGATTAGTGAGGGACACAGGGTTCGAGTTAAGTGACCTTGAACCTGCGTCCAAAGAGATTATGGGCAACGTGTGTTTGGATTTTGCGGACAAAGACGGTCCTAACAAGTTCCAAGGACATTGTGACTTATCCTTAATAAGGATGAGATGCTCCATGATATTAAAAAAAAAATTGTAAATTTCGTAAAAAGAGTGTGATATTGACACTTGCAAAACTATCACAGTTTCATCTAATTGGATGAGTTTGTTGGATAGTTGTAGGACCATGACTGCTGATTCAAAGTTCTATAAGAAGGAATAATGGTGTGATGAGTACGATAATTTGTTCTGTGTCTTTGTGTATTTTATGGTAATACTAGCTGAACCCCGCGGTGCTACCCGCGGTACGACAATAACCGCGGGCAACGCCGCGAGGCGAAGCTAGTATCTTTATAAATTGTAATCTATGTGTTATTCTGATGTTTAAGCTACATTATTGTAAAGTTTCATCAAAATCCATTCATCCATCCTGTTCATCATCATCATTTCAACCATTTGCCGTCCACTGCTGAACGTAGGTCTCCCCCAAGGAGCGCCAACCATCCCGGTCTTGGGCAGTCCACATCCATCCTGTTACTGAAACATATTTTTTTTGTATGTAATAGTGGACAAACAAGCAGACGTGTCGCCTGATGGTAAGCGATTATCGCCGCCTATGGACACCCGCAACACCTGAAGCGTCACAAGTGCGTTTCCGGCCTTTTGGGGGATGGGGAGAGGGATGGGGGAGGGGTTGGGGGTATGGGCCTCCGTTATCCTTACTCACGCGGTGAAAACACAGCACAGGCACTGTTTCACACAGGTTTTCTGTGAGGCCGTGGTATCACTGCGGTCGAGCCGGCCCATGCATGCCGAAGCGTGGCCCACATTATTATATACGAGTATGTAATCACGGTATGTAAGGGGCCATCCATAAAGTACGTCACACGTAAAAGGGGGAAGGGGGTCGACAAAGTGTGACATGGTGTGACAAGGGGTGGGAGGGGTCCTAAGTTTCGTGACATCACATTTCAAAATCTAATATACTCGTATCTAGAGGTACTAATCGCGTAATTTGAAATATTAATTTAACTAAAAAATATTTCCAACTCTATCTTTAGGACAATACGGTTTCAATTGTTTTGTTGATAATCAGTATTTAATCTTTTTCATACAAGGTCTGATGTAGTTCTGATCTGTTGCGTATTCAGTATTCGATCCGAATTTATAAGTGTTGATTTCATAAAAAAAAGTACTTAATTTAAATGGAAATAAAACTAATTTCGGAACTGCTGTTTTAATTTAATAATTTTTCGATGTGAAATTCCAAACATGTGACGTCACACTAGGGAGGGGGGGGGGGTCTCAGAAATGTGACCACCTGTGACAAGGACGGGGGGACAAAAAATCATGAAATTCGTGTGACATACTTTATGGATGGCCCCTAATTATATTATAACATTAAAAGAAAAATATTAAAATCTACGTGTCTCTTAGTATTTTATACAAAAATATTGACGTACAGAAAAGATTTCTCCAATTTTTTATTATCTCCATGCGATTTGGTACGGTATCAAGAAATTTCTTTTGCGATGTCTGAAAATACTCTCAAATTTCTCCATGTGAATAATTTTGATAGCTCAACTGATCCGAATCTGACCTGTTCTCACGCATCGTCAGAGCTCGTCCTAAGCATGCTTGATCGACTGAGTTGTAGCTTCGGGCTTGTTAGTTTATATATCAATGCCAACCTCTTGAAAATGTATATTTGTATGTCAATTTTAAGTTAACCTCCTCCTGCGTCAATCAACCAACAAACGTTTGGCCTAGTGGTTAAGTGGTCGCCACGCCATTTCCTACTTCGCCAAGTGTTGTGGGTTCAAATCCCACATGGAATAACACTTTGTGTAATCCACAAATTGTTGTTCTAAGTCAGGGTGTTCTTTGTGTCCGGTTCATGTATGTTTGTAAAGTCCCCCGTGACACAGGAAATATTCCTAGTGCGGGAGTTGTCTTTAAAAAAAAAACAAAACCAAAAAAAAAATATAAAACTTGAGAGGTGTCAAGGGACACCCGGATGGAACGAAGTTCGAAATAGAAAGACGAAACGAAAATATCTGTGTGTGTCGTCGTCGTGTCGTGACAACAAATTGTGTCGTGACAACAAATTGTGTCGTGACAACAAATTGTGTCGTGTCAACAAATTGTGTCGTGACAATTTTTCCGTCTAGCCCCCTTACACAACGCGCCATAAGGAACTTCGTTCCAAAAACAAAAACCTATCAAAATAAAAGTCCAGGAAAACCCTTATTTCTATTATATTCTTTACTCAACAATAGAAATGAAGGCAAGAATATATCGCTATAACATGCAACATATCTGATAAATCTATTTCGACCCTATTTATTTTCCTTACAAACATTACGTACACAAAAAGGGCGAACGTACATATATTTATACACTTTTATTTTTATTACTTACAAGAGAAGCTGTTCCTACCTATTTTCATTACATAGTGTATTATGTAAGTGTTAATATTAGATTTTTATATTATGTTCTGTTTTGTATGTTTTTCGTTTCCATTATCAAAGTAATCACTTGAGGTATCGATGCAGCTATGCCAATATATATTGATACCTTTCTTCTTGAAAAAATCAGCTGAAGGAGAGGCAACAAATCTACGTAGATGCCACGACGATACTTCATAATAATCATCTTCAGCCTATTGGAGCTTCTCGCATCTTGCTCTCCTTTTTTTATGGAATAGCGGGCAAACGAGCAGACGTATCGCCTGATGGTACGGCGATTACCGCCGTCCTTGGACACCCGCAACACCAGAGGCGTCACAAGTGCCTTGCCGGCCTTTGGAGAAAGGGTAGGTGGATGGGGAAGGGCCTCCGGTATCCTAACTCATTCGGTGAAACACAGCGCACGCGCTGATCCACACCGGTTTTCTGTGAGGCCGTGGTATCACTCCGGTCAAACCGGCCCATTCATGCCGAAGTGTGGCTCGCCTTTGAATAAAATTCATATGAACTCAGAATTCTTAGGCCCTGTTTCACATATACACTGTTGCACATGAAAAGTTCCGGTTCCGATTTTAATGAATGAGGTGTCAACAGAATCATAATAATGGCCTGGGTGAGATAGGCTATATTAATTTTGTTATAGAAATTACGTATTTGGTATATATTTTTAAACCTTTTCTTGCTTAAAACAAATGGACATCCCTGATTGACACTAACATATACTTAGTCCAGTCATTATAGTAAGTTCACCTCGGAATTCGAGATACCCAGCTGTAAGTCTGTGAATACTTGTATATTGACACCCTAAAAGTTGTCTCAAAACCTACATATGGTAGGGTGTAAGCAACTATTAAATTTCAAGGTCAAAGGTCACAAAAATCGGTTTTTTGCGCTTTTTTGGAAATATCTCATTTCCTATGGGTTTTTTGCTATTTGTATTTATTATCAATATTGTAGAATACTAAATTTTCTACAAATTATATTAAATTTTTTTTTTATACGGTGAACCGTTTTCGAGATAGAGGGCGGAGAGCGCGCGGTCGCCGCATCACTTCAGGTCAACCGGTGCCTCCGGTTGAAAACGCGCCATATATAGTTGATGAACTATCGATAAATCAATGATTATAAATATTTGTCAATTTTTATTAACTATTATTTTATATTTTATCATTTTTTTCCTAACTCATCCACTTTTTATTCAGTATTAATTTATTTAACAACACTTACCTGCCCATGTAATTGCAGAATTGTTAATGAAAATATAAGAATTATATTTGAATTTTAACCTAATTAATATTATTAACTTCTTACATGATGAATAAAAAAACAAATAAATTATGAATTAATCTTTTTATTAAAAAATATCATTGAATACATTTTTTTTTATTAAAAGTAAAAAATGGAATAAAGTGTACAAAAACTACAATTTATAATTTTAATCATCTTCTTCCTCTTCATCGTCGTCTTCTGGCTGCTGGTAAATTTCAAACTGGTCTTCATTATCGTCTTCAACGACATTTGTCTCAAGTTCTTCCATGATTTCGGGATCAAAGGTGCCATCTTCGTTAATGTCGCTCTGATATGGTAGAGCATTGAGACAAGCTTGCCCATTACATTGGCCACAAGCTAAAGAGCATTGCAAGCCCGCTTTCCTGCATCCGCATCGCGAACCACAACCACTTTTGCAGTTGCAGAAAATTGTATTTAGCAAATCTTCTGGAGCAGGTGGTAAAATTGTCATGATAGGCTCCAGAAAATCATTTCGCATCGCCCAACCCCATACCTGGGGTTCCAAATCATGTCCTAACCAAGTTTAAACTTGATAATATACACGGTTGAAATGTTGATGAGCAGCTGCACTTGTTGGTGGAATATTTGAAAGCTGCACAGGTTTATTAAGTTTTGTAGACTTGACGTAATGCATATAACGAAGATGATCGAGACTTTTCACAGATTTCGGAGCATTATAGACTGCCAATAAGGTTTGAGTTCCACTCTCTAATCTCTGGGCCGAACAATTTTCTTCCCCAAATGCTGCAGCTAGTTCATCCAAATATATTGATAGTTCATCAACTATATATGGCGCGTTTTCGACCGGAGGCACCGGTTGACCTGAAGTGATGCTGTGACCGCGCGCTCTCCGCCCTCTATCTCGAAAACGGTTCACCGTATAAAAAAAAATTAACAAAATTTGTAGAGAATTTAGTATTCTACAATATTGATAATAAATACAAATAGCAAAAAACCCATAGGAAATGAGATATTTCCAAAAAAAGCGCAAAAAACCGATTTTTGTTACCTTTGACCTTGAAATTTAATAGTTGCTTACACCCACAAGTATTTACAGACTTACAGCTGGGTATCTCGAATTCCGAGATTCTTACCTAATTTAAGCTTAAATGACTGGACTAACTATAGAATATGAGAGAACAGAATATAAATACGATTCCGAATAAATTAAATCAAATTAAACAATATTGTTTACCAACATAATGGCAAATACATAATGGCTTATCATTCGCTTTATAGACAACTGCAACTGACGCGATGACGCAATAAAATAAATTGAATTCGAGTAATTATAGAGATACTATAAAATGATCAATCATTGTCATTCAAAGTGGCTCATGGACTAGAGGTAACCGAGTAGGTTAACCTATTGTTAGGTTAAGCAATCCTAGCCTAGTCTGCCTTTGGATGAGTGACCGTTTTTAACATTTTGAGAACCCTCTGTGCCTCGGTGAGTTCGTTAAGCCATCGATCCCGGTCGCCATATGAACATCAGTGGCAATTGTTACGGGAAGTCATTCGCCATATCATAGCAGATTTACAGGCGAGTCCAAACTGGTTTGAGAAAAAGGTTTTGAGATAAATTTAGCTTTCATGCCATACTTGTACTGCAGGACATAAAATTTAATCTATGAATATGAATTCATTCATCCTCTTTGTTGCTAGACGTCCTAAACACCACTTGATATCGAAACTACGAGCTGGTCAAGACTCCTAGACCAACATGCACATGTTTTAATCACTCTTCTTATAACTACGCTACAGTGTATTAGATGCGCCAGAAGGAAATTGAAGAAAGAAAGAAAATAATTTATTCTAACATTCACAGGGAACCACATGGTTAAGGTACAATATAAAGCAAAGCAATTATAGTGCCCTGTGCCGTGCCAGAAAAGGCGCCTACCTTAGCATTAAGGCTGAGGGACTGATATTCTAATAGGACCCGCACCTCGGTTAGTCCGTCCGCGTGTGCATTTATGTCGTTGTATATTGTGTAGGAATTAGATATCAATAAACATAACAAAAGATAAACAAAGTTGAAGAACATTTAGGTCCACTACGAAGCTGACAATTAATCTACAGTAATGAATTAACTATTTTGTGTTGCTAGGTTGCTAATTGCATTTTAGTAGTTAGCAAAACGACAGACTATCTGACATCATTGAAAAAACACTGTTTTTGATGCGCGTGAAAACTGGTTAGATATTTTTCTTTTTGTACAAGCATTTTTCTGTCACAATAATTTAAAGGTGAATTTGCGAGAAATGTATTAAGGCAGACGCGTGGGAAAGATTATATGATTATCGTTATTTATGGTCACAGTACATAATACCGTAATTTCGTATTCAATTCTTGAGCAGAAATATATCTTGGAGGTACATTTTGTAACACCTGTTAAGAAGACCTCTGTTCGTATTAAAACTGGAGCATTTAGAAATAATAATAAGTCCACTTCCTTCTTTAGCAAAGCGGGAGACAAAATGAAGTCAAAATATACGACGTGAAATTGTATCGACCAATTTTAAGTACTGCAGTAAATCGTAACAAATCTATATTTCTTTTATTCCTATCGTAAACACCCAATAATGATGAACAAAGAATACTACAACGGTACGTTTAATTTAAAAAAATCTTGAATATAATTGGAATTAAACATAAAATAGCATATTGCAAGTACGGTAATGCAGCGCTGTAAAACGTCTTGTAAAATTGCACCCGCTCCAGGCATTGAAACGAGTTGCACTATTATTAAATTTCCTTTTAATTTAAAACCTTCACAAAGGATACCCAGTACACATCTCTTGGGACGATTCACCCCCTCGGTAGCTGTAAAATTAAAACGTGGAGAGGATTTCAGTGGCAGTGGGACATTGGGGATTTTTGACGAAATAGCATTATAACACCGAAGGTGCTGTGGGAAATATTACATTACTTTATGAAATCGACAAATCTCTTTAAACCTGATATAATCTCAATATGGTAGTTAATACTTTAATATACTACTACTGTTAATATTACTGGTGTAATCGTCTGATTTTAGAAGCTGCTTTCATCTTGTCACCCACAGAACATAAGCTGTTCTGTTCTGGGTTGTCGCCGCACGATTAAGTAATATTTTGTTACGATGCCCAATTGTTTTAACTTTTAACACAAGAGGCACGTTTAAACTATTGGGACTGTGTTTACAGAAAAACTGGTTAATATAGATTTTCTGCATTAAATACAACTATTTTGTTCTATAAAACAATCTATACTAATATTATAAAGCTGAAGAATATGTTTGTTTGTTTGAACGCGCTAATCTCGGGAACCGCTGGTCCAATTTGAAAAATTATTTCAACGTTGGATAGTACATTTATCGATAGTCTATATATCATCACGCTGAGACCAACAGGAACGGAACAATAATGAAGAATGTTTCAAAAACTGGGGAAAATATCACACTACGGGTAACAGGAAACGAGGTTCCATGGGTCGGCTAGTCGTCAATAAACATGAACTAACAAGATCTCTCATCCTACTTCATTTAAACTTTACCTAAAAATGTCTTTGACATGTTTTTGAACATAATTTATACAAAAAGAAATTGAGATTGGTTTTCAAATTTTTTTGGCATAGTCGACGGCTACAGCCAGTATTTAATACACAAACAAAATAGTGTCAACAAAATTTTATTAATATGAACAACTTTTATATTCCACTCAACAAAAAATTTACGACTTTTACGTATCACAAAATATTTCTTTATTTATGCCAGTGTTGCCGCATTACAAGTATTTTCCCACAATTTTAGGAGTTTCATTAGCCCATTAAAAGTTCGAAGACATCTTAACCTGCAGTAATAGTAGTAGTAGGGTAGTAAGCAGCAGCTTCAGGCGCGCGATCGATTTATTGCAGAATCCAACAACAAATAATCTACTTTGCTAAAGCAGATTTAGGTGAAACAAATCATGTTATACTGTAAGAAAGATTGATACCAGAAATGCTATAATGTTCACGAATAATTTGGTTGAATTGAGTTCGGTTAAGTTAAAGTCGAAGTATACATATCCATACAAACAAATATAATTGGAGTGTCTGTTTGTAATATTTTGTCTGTTTACACACGATACATTTAGCAAAAATTTTTATTCCAATTTTTGTCTGTCTGTCCAACTGTCTGTATATTTGTTCCGGCTAATTTCTGGAACGGCTAAATCGATTTTGACGGGACTTTCACCGATAGGTAGCTGATGATATAAGTAGTAACTTAAGTTAATTTTGTTTAGACTAGCTTCGTCCCACGATCTTTCCTGCGGTACGACAATAACCGCGGGTATTACCTCGGGGTTCAGTTTTAAAACATAAGTTAAGCTTACTTAGCTCAGCAGAAGACTGTATGCTTAAGTTGATTGAATAAAGACATATAGCACGTCGTCTAGGGTTCTTCACATATTATCATTTGTACAATTTGTTTGTTTACCCATTTCGCTAATCAATTGTTGAAGTTTCATTCCTATTTTTCGTATAAAAAAATATATTTGTACGCTGCATGTAACTATTCAAACATTAAAATAAATAACAATCAAACCCCATAATATGAATTTCTAAGAGACAAGTTAATAACTTTGAAGGGTTTTTCTTAAGTTGTGATATTCTGGTATTTTGATAAAAAAGTCAGTAGTTAAGATGTCAAAGGATTTTATTTTCTTGATAATTCTTGAAAAACAAAACTGAAATCTTGACTTCTGAAAGTATTATAATCAGAAAAACGGGCACAAGTATTTGATGTTCATTTCAACGCGATACCTCTAAGCGTTCTTGATCAAAATGAGTGACAGACAGAAAGAAGAATGTACTTATTTGTTAAGCGTTTTTTTCATAAAAAGGAATCCCCAAGTCACAATGGTCTAAAACTAAACAAGTGATTTATTCAAAAAGTTTTTTTTATATACAAGCTTTTATTACTTGATAATATACAAGTATTATAAAATATGTTTAAGCCCTTTTCTTTGATAGCCATATTGGGTGGGTTGTTCAGAAATATGTACGCCGCCATTTTGTAACGGCAGCCATTTTGGATTAATAATAATACCGATTTATATATAATAGCATTGTCATTGTCAAATTTCAGCTCAATCGGAAAACGAAAAGTGGATCAAATATAACTTGCAAGATTTGATTACAGACAAACATCGAGTCAGGTGAAACTAAATAAAAGCTTGTATAAGACACATGTTATACTCGTATATACCTACATGCGATTTTTTCTCTTATATCTATAAAATTTAAGGGGAATTAAAAAATCGTGCCTTGCAACACTGCCCTGTGCTATAATCATAATATTCTAGCCGCACTATAAACTACACATTGTTCAGAATCCAGTGCTGCTCGAGTATTACGTCGTAAAGTTAGGAAGCCGTAAAACTAATAGTCGTCATATATGATTTGCTTACCAGTAATTTATTTCTGTAGCAGCTGTTGCTGAAGTCAGCTTTTATTAATAATGTGTCAATGTTGCTAACTAAACAACTTGTTTATGATGCTGAGGTGGTCGGCTCTACAAAGGTGGGTCAATTAAGGTCTGGGCATTTTATTTATGGCCCCAAATAAGAACTGGGTAACGAGACTACTCAAAAATATATTTATTTAATACAGTTAACAACATAGCCGTATGATTTATTTTTATGTATTGCCTGGCAATCGAGCAGACGTATCACCTGATGGTAATCGATTACCGCCGCCCATGGATAGCCGCAACACCAGAGGCTTTACAAGTGCGTTGTCGACCTTTGGGGGATGGCGAGGGGAATGGGGGAGGGGTTGGAGTACGGGCCTTCAGTATCGTCACACCAGTTTTCTGTGAGGCCGTGCTATCTCTCCGGTCTAGCCGGCCCATTCATGCCGCAGCGTGACTCTCCCACGGTAAAGCATTACCTTGGGAGAGTCACGCTTCGGCACGTTAATAACTACAATACAATTTATTGTAAATTAAGACTATACTATTCGAACCATGATAGTACCGTAGCAGTTATTTATATATATAAATAAATTTGGGATGTCTGCTTGTAATATTAAAATAACTACTTTTTGCTAAATGTATATGTACTCGTATGTATACACAGTACATATACCGTCAACAGTTTTTATAATTTTTGTCTGTCTGTCTGTCTGTTTGTTCCGACTAATATCAGGAACGGCTGGACTGATTTTTACGGAATTTTCAGTGGTAGATAGCTGAAGGAGTAACTAAGGCTACTTTTTTACATTAACTTTGCCCCATGGCAAATCCGTATCCATATAGTATGAGCTATATAATCCTGTCTATCATTGCACATGCGTCTCCTGAAATACCATATTTGATAGTCTACACTCAAGCTCTTAAAAAAATTACCAACAAAGATTTAGAGGAAGAAGGTAAAGCCAACCTCTGAACTATACTGTAAAAGATTCTTTACCGCACTTTTTATATTTCAAACTCGCATTACGAAGGAGTAAAATAACAATTTCGCCATTTCGTAGAAATCAAAAATTCTACCCGCGTTCAAAAATTTAAATTTACAAATGGCTCGCTACGACCATCCATCGAACCAAGTTACAATTTGAACAAATTGTGGCAGGAACTTTGAGAAAGCAAAACTTTGTATTTGACAAATTGTGTTTGTTTATTGTGTTTAAATAACAAAATATGGACTTGGATTTAGGTTCTATATTCAAATATATGTTTTTTTTTTTCTTGCAACACTTTTTAATGTATAATACCACTTACTACTACTTATACAATAATACATACAATACACTATACTAGACAGACGCAAGTATGTAACAGGTAATTGGTGAAATTAGATGTTACCAACCAATTTCCCTGTGTAGAATAATTATGTTAAGAACTGTCATTTGTGAGAATATTTTACTGTTAGCATTCAGCAGGGTGTGGAAGGTTCCACAACTTAATTGTGTACAAAATTAGATATGTCGTCTCGTCCTCGTCCGTTCTTTTTACCCGACTACGGCGCGGCGAAGCCAAAAGGAAGGCAGCAGAAGAAAAGTATCGATAATTACAACGCCCATCTTCCAATACCTGTCCTAATTTTGATATCCATAGAGCACATGAGTTGAATTATAAAATTGAATGACGTCACATCCGTACTAATATTATAAATTCGAAAGTAACTTTGTCTGTCGGTAGCACTTTCACGGCTAAACTGCTGAACCACAATCTTCCATGGAAATTGTCTTCGAGAATCTTGAGGTCCTTAGGAAGAAGGTTGGAGGAAGTTTCCTAGAGTCTTCGAATTCCTTTCAGTGTCCAGTGTACAATATCTTGTGTCCACTGTCCAGTGTCCACTGTCCAGTGTCCATTCGTGTGTAATAAAGAGACTATTAGCTTTTTATACACCACTAACAGTTAGGTTTACAAGGTTAAAAGCATTTTCTTAGAAACGTAGTTACTACATTTCAAATCCAGGATGGATATGAAATATCCCACTTATTATGGGAGGAGGACTGAAGGATTACTAAAGCACTTCTGACTCTTGAGTTGCAGAGGTATAAATTAATTTTGCATCAGGTTAGTTCTAATCTATGTATAATATGTATGTATTTACAAAAAGTATATAAGTATTTATATCAGTTGTCTAGTACCTATAACACAAGCTCTGCTTAGCTTGGGACTGGATGGCGTTGTGTGAATAATAATTATTTATTTATAAACATATGAAAATTTCAGGTCTCCTAGCAAAAAGTTGCTCCAGGGTCAAAAGGGTAAAGAGGAGAATAAGAGGAATCAGATTTACATTAAGCATTCTGTATTCAACAGCCCACTGTTTCATAACTACCACTATGTAATTCAGCACATATTATCAAAACATTCAACCTATTTTTATATATAGATACCTTCTTTCCGTAAATACAATATCCACACTCGTAATCCTCAAAGGTATTCATCGTAGAAATGAGATCTGATCCCAACTTTAAATTCCGCGAATCCAAACTAAACGGGAATTCGAAATTGGACTTTATATCAATATTTACAAACATTTTCATATATGTTCTTTGCCCACTGGGACCTAATCGAGTCGATGGCGGATTCTATTGTTAACAAAATTGATTTTGAAATGGTTGCATTCCAAAATCACGATAATTTGCTTGCGTAATTCACTCACTGCTAAAACAGGCTCAGAAGGACTTCAAGAAAACAAGCAGCAACAAAACATATTCCATTTAACATATCCACTTCTCTGGATGGTTCCGTTACAATATATATCCGTGCTTCACACTTCAATGTTTTCCTTAATCGAATGGCAGGCTGTCTCTGGAGCATGTTTGACACCGACCGTTACATATTATCTCTGTCGGTGTCAAATGTGCCGCGACTTAAATTTAACTACCCGCAAAAATGTGAGAAATGCTAATAATTACTAATTGAACATAACACTGCTAATTCTATTATTTTGAAATGTTAAAAGTTTAAAAATATTGTAGGCACAATTTAAAAATACATACTATGGTAGACATGGATATTAAAGCTATTGAACAAATTAAGAAACACTTGAAATATTTTGGTTGATGTTTTAAACAGAGCTGCAAAGATCAATATTTAATTTAAATTCATGGTATACATACCTACATAAGAAAAAAAACACAAAGCAGTCATGCATTTCTCGCTCGGGTACCTACACTTACTCGAGTTCACCCGATCGAGCCTTTCACCTCAGAGCGTGACGGATTAGCCTATCTTACTGGCTACGAAAAAATGTATGTGCGATGCGTCATAAGAAGTTTTCACCTCAAAAACTTGAAACAAACTCTATACAACTCGTCTGTCGTCGAGTTTTAAAGAATTATAGTTTTGGAATGAATATAACTAGAGACACACAGACACACACATATATATATATTTACACATACATACAACAAAAACACATACATACACGTATATACACATACATACCAATAACTTTAGTGGGTCTATTTTAATCGCTGCCTAATAGGTTGACTGGCAGGATTTTTTTTCTTTTCTTAGGCAGTCCGTGGATGTATGTTTTTGTGCATAAACTTATAAAATAAATAAAGGCTATTGTTGATGATGATAAATAAGAAAAAATATTCTTCTCACAGACGCATATTCTAAATGATATAGGTTATAAAGCGCCAGTAGCATTATTTTTTTATTTCAACATGAATATGTCGTGACTTTTAAATTCCATGTACTTATCATTGGCCAGCGTTACTCACCTATCATAATAAAATCCTTTAAATTACATAGATTTTAGATGACAGCCTCGGTGGCGTAGTGGCAGCGTATGCGACTGCTAAGCTTGAGGTCTCGGGTTCGATTCCCGGGTCGGACCAAATGTTTGTATGATCTGCAAATATTTGTTTCGGAGTTTGGGTGTTTTCTATGTATAATATGTATGTATTTACAAAAAAATAAGTATATAAGTTTTATATCAGTTGTCTAGTACCCATAACACAAGCTCTGCTTAGCTTGGGACTAGATGGCGTTGTGTGTTAAATGTCCGGAATATTTATTTTATTTTATTTATATGTGTGTGAAGGAACATACATATGTTACTTCAGCTGTAGGGTGTTTATCTTCAAATCTTAACACGCTACCTACCAGGCTTTTCAGCAAAACTAAAAAGCATTTAACTCATTCCTATCTAGAACCCAACTATTGTTATTTAAACTATCAAAACTGACAAACCACAAAGTTCAACATCCCTAAAGTTGGACATACCGACACTCTAAACTTTCAGTTATTTCATTTTCAGGAATTTGATACGCACTCAACTAGAATACAGGCAATGGCGATCTCATTTCTGATAATAAATAAATTATTATTTATTTCTAAACTTTCTCTGTTAATAAAGAGTTGATATAAAATATTAAAGTTAACAGTATTTTCTAGTACATTCAATAATATTGCTTTACCAATATGTAATCATCATCATCAGCCTATTGCAGTCTACTGCTGGACATAGGCCTCTCTCATTGCGCGTCATTCTGATCGATTTTAAGCT
The DNA here is from genome assembly GCA_916048165.1 of Spilarctia lutea. NCBI lineage: Eukaryota > Metazoa > Arthropoda > Insecta > Lepidoptera > Erebidae > Spilarctia > Spilarctia lutea. The sequence goes on along the minus strand of OU696480.1, from coordinate 17,795,579 downwards.
TCTTGCATTCAGGTCCTACCAGCCATCTTGCGCAACTCATCACTTCACCTGGCCTGTAGCAAGTTTACCAGTGTGCAAATAATGAAAGATCTATACGTAATCTTTGAAAGCCAGCTCAGAACCTCCTCACGAATGGTCCCTAGAATCTTGGTTAATTATTCCAATACTGACTGACTTTTCAGTTGTAATATTAGTGTAGATTGACGCTGAAACCACTGAATAAATTTAGATGAGATCTTATACTGAGCTAAGTAATATCTAGACACAAGGATTTAATCACGTGCGTAATCTCCGTTGTAATCCAGTACTAGTATTATCAATTGAATATATCACAAATGGCTTTAGATATAACTCAAATAGACAGTATCTCAGTATTATCCCTGTCAAGTCGCCACTAACTGCCCACCTGTGACTAGTAATTAATTGCAACCCATCGGCCGTTATGTTCGGTCAACGACACCATTGGGAATAAACAAGTTCAGTCATATGTAGGGAGACTCATACAGGATTGTATTTTATTATCAGAAAATCAGAACTATTGTGTTCGGGAATGAAAGCTTTGTGGCATACCTTCAATTTAAAGGACAAATGAAATACCAGTCCAATGGTCGTCTCTATAAACACGTCTTAGATATGGTCGTCTGATTTCACTGTGCAGATCCTGTACTATGGTTACTAAACTGACATGTAAACTTTAGGGATAATGTTTTAAGCTTATTATACCACGCTGGTCTAAAAGGTTGATATAATTTTGTTTCAAGATTCCCTTCGCTTTGCACTGATGTTAAATATATTTAATTATAAAATTATTAAAAATATATTCATCCTATTAATATTATAAGCGCGAAAGTTTGTGAGTATGTAAGTGAGTATGTTTGTTACTCTTTCACGCAAAAACTACTGAATGGATTTTGATGAAACTTCACAATAATCTAGCTTATACATCAGAATAATACATAGGCTACAATTTATAAAGATACTAGGATCGTCTCGTGGTGTTGACCGTTGTTATTGTCGTACCGCTGGTAGACCGGGGGGGACTTCAGCTTGTAATAGATAAATTACACCCAGAAACAGAACAAATTATCGAGTGGGTATTGAATTCACAACTTCTGACTGAGTCATATTCACTCTTCACTAGGCCTATAGATCCTTCAAAACACTAACTGTCAGATCAATATTCTGATCTTCAACACCGAATGTTGCATGCATGTTCCATGATTTCAACATTTGCAAATCGATTTAAAATCGATTACGTTGCAAAGAATCCGTTCGCCTGCAGTTTCATTTCAACTCCACAATTAGTATGTAAGCCCAGTCCAGTCTGACGATCGATCTTTATATTTGAATACGTATTCAAAGCGCTTAATCCATTCTAATCCAGACCGTTCTCGCTGCTGTTTAATTTGTGCATAGAAAATGGCCCGGTAGTATTACATCTAGACGCGAGCTTTGCACCACTAAACTATTATTAAAAACGTGTTCCCTTGGAATAGTAGACATGTTCAGTGGTTACAATATTAATGTTAGCTTCGAGAATAACTGTTAAATGAAATTAAATATCTACTTGCCTACTTTGATTCGTACGAGTATACTTGCTTCTTTTAGTGGACCTATAGAACAATCTTTTAATCAAAAACAAACCTTACTTCTTTACCTTACTTCAGACAAGGCAATATTATAAACTGAACTAGAGACTCCGAATTTCTTTCAGTGTCCACTGTCCAGCATCCATTCGTGTGTAATAAAGAGGCCTCTACTACCAGCTGTTTATACACAACTCACAGTTAGGTTTACACGGTTTTAATCAATTCTTTCGAAGCGAATTTATTAAACTCCCACTGATTCTTGGAGAAGAATTCAAGAGCTACTGACGCACATGGAAACTTGAGTTGCAGTTGTCCATGTGTAGAGGTAGTAGGCAGCTTGCCGTCAGTTGTTTCATATACTTCTATCCCTCCTATACCATAAAAAAAGAACCATGAACCCTTATATGCGTGGAAACTCCTTGGAACACCGACGTATCTTGGGCCATGGTGGTGGTAATGGTCGTTGGCGTTGGTGTTTTTTGAACAAATCACAGGTGATCTCCGAAGCATCTTTTTCCAGTTATAACTTACGTCAGAAGGTATGCGAGGGCTCCGTGTCGTATTACCGCCGCAAAAACGACGTGCCCTACAACTGTGTACTCTAAAATTACTATATGAGATTGTTGAATATAGAAAAGTAGCGAAAAAGTCAATTTACAATATAAACTGTTGTTATTGTGTTCCCGCGTCAGAAGACATCACTTTAGTCCCAACTACACTAGTCCCGTGGGAAGTAAAAACAAATATAATAAAGTAACATAAGCGACGCACTTCTAGTTCAACGTGGAACACTTGTCAAGCTGCCACAACTTACTTGTTATTTGACTTGTACAAGCTGTCAAGATGTGTTTTATTTTGTTGCTTAAATAACTTGGTACTTAAAGTCGTAAACATTTTAGATTTTTTGATTCAGCAAAGTTTTGAGAACGTCGGATAATTGTCTGATGTTAAATGAAGGAAATAAAATAATAATAAATATTTCGGACATCTAATACACACTGCCATCTAGTTCCAAGCTAATTAGAGCTTGTGTTATGGGCACTAGACAACTAATATGAATACATATATACTTTTTTTGGAAATACATACATATTATACATAGAAAACAGCCGAACTTCGAAACAAATATTTGTAGATCACACAAACACTTGATCCGACCCTGGATTTGAACCCGAGACCTTAATCACAGCAGTCGCATTGACTACCACTGCGCCACCGATCAGGCAGGCAGTCAGATCTTTATATTTCTAATCTTTACAAATTAATAAAATTGAAATGGCTTTCAAAATATATACGATACTTACGTTACACTTAGTTTCAATATACGGTTATAATATATAACATAAAATGATAGCCAATAAAGATACAACTGTTAATTTATTTAATGAGAGAATACCCAATTCAGTGATTTATTTAACTATTTTACACTTCACTGCGGATTATGGTCTTTCATTTGAATATACGTTGGTTGTCGGAACACAGACTGAAAATTTTCTCTATAAATCGTTTAATAGGGTTTGTGAATATTAATGAAGTATTTAAACTAAATTAGTATCCACTTCAATTAATAAGCTTTTTATCAATGATTTTGATGGTTATTCATGAAATGGCTATTAAATTGAGTTTAAAAATGTATTTTTAGTTTTACAGCTCACTCTTACTGATAGTTCTGGTGAAAATACACTTTTAAGTTTTCACTTCAATGAAGCTAAGCTGTATCCCGCGTAACAATTGGTTCCAGCCAGGTGGAATGTGAATTGAAATAAAATATACGGATTTCGAATTACTTATTTTCTAAAGTAGTTTTGTATTTGCTAGTTACTCAGCCATATAACAAATATTTACGTCGACATTAATAAAACTACATGAAAAAACAAGGACTAAAATCGAATTCTAAGATGCTTGATGAGTTCCCAGACAGTTAATGTCAGCTTTATACCACAAAACCTATACCGAGTTTCAATTCGAGTTTTACCGTGGGAGAGCCACGCTTCGGCATGAATGGGCCGGCTCGACCGGAGAGATACAAACCGGTGTGAAATAGCACTTGTGCTGTGTTTTACCGAGCGAGTGAGGATACCGGAGGCCCATACCTCAACCCTCTCCCATCCCCCTTCCCATCCCTCAAAGGCCGACAACGCACTTGTGACGCCTCTGGTGTTGCGGGTGTCCATGGGCGGCGGTAATCGTTTACCATCAGGTCGTTTGCCGCCTAATTCATAAAAAAACAGCTTCACATTTTTACCTTATTTATTACCAAGCATGAAATATAAAAAAAATGATCCTTATCATATCAGTCGAAGGAAATCCACTGATATATATAGACTATCCTAAGGCTCCCCACAATAACCTGCCCTGTACTAACGCATGTGACGAATGAAATATCTTAAGAAAATAACGCGGTCACAATTCAACTCCACTTTTAACTCCAATTTTTAAAAAGTCATATCTTAGCGACCAGAAGAGATGTATAAAAATAAATCCGCAATATAATGGCAACCCTACTCACTATCGCTGGAGTTATCGAGAGCAATCATGTGGCCAGATTGAGCAGAATCGATTAAAATCATATGAGCACTTTGTGCGATTACTGATGAATCGGTGTGTCATTGGAATGGGTGAGGTGAGGTTGACATACCGTAATGTTTTCACTAATGACAGCAACTTGATTGTATATTAAAATTATATTTTACTTTCATTTGTTTTAATATTTCAAGGTAGTAGAACCGCAGTGATTTTAGCACGAACGGGCCAGCACGACTGGGGTGGAACTTATGTAGGGTACGTAACATGTGTGGCGACTTCCACATATAACACAACAACAACCTACTACAGCGCCATCTACCGAAGATACACTGAACTACGAAGTAACGCACTACACGGAGTAACTACAAATCCTGAATCGCGCAATAAATAGTTCTCGCGCCGATTAGCATATATACAACATCCCACCATCAACTGTAGGGCAGTAGCCCGCCAGGCATGATCACCTCGCCTGGTCGGAGGATCCACCCTTTGTGTTGGGTGGAACATGATACCCGTTCCCCCAAACATGTATCAGAGAAAAATAACTAAAACAAAATTTAAAATTGTAACGATACACAAATTATTAATATTCCAATTAATAATTTTCCAGAATATTGATATATTATAATTATTTTCTAAACGTAAGTATGTCTAATAACGTGATGCACTTGAAATATTAATACTTATCGTGCATAGTTTTATGAATATTGGAAAAAATCTGCACTGCGTTGCTGCATTGTGTTGATTTTTCATCAAAAATACTTTCGATATTAAACTTCTAGAGCTAAGTCTGTGAAGACTGTACTAACAAATATATATCCGTATAAAGGTTGTCTGCAAGAGATCGGCGTGAGCGATAAGACCGCCTATTGCGATACCTGATGTTGGTGTCCGTATATGTACGAGTATCTCTGTTCAATTGATTAAATAAATAACTGCACTGCTCAAAATAATTTAAGGTTTAAATTATTTTAACTTACCTTTTAACGAGCAAGTGACATCAGCAGCCCTTAATAGCCTACAAGAGTACATTGACAGAGGTCATTATAGGTCATTATATAACTAGAGAGTTAGAAAAAAGTGACAAAGTGGATATAATGAAAAAAAAAACTCAAAATACTCTCACGGGATGTGTCAAAATGTTTAACTCTTGATTAGATCTTAAGCTGTTTACAATTGACACACTCCTGGTTTAGGCATCAGTACGATAACTTTGCTCACATAACGTAAGGCCCAAAACCCCTCTACTTATGTTGCAATTTATGTCAACAAAGGAATAAATATATGTTTCTAAAAAACACCAATAACAAATAAGGCAACAAGATTCAAAAAAAATCCACTGCATCCTCGATTCCAAGTAGATACCTATTCACTGACATATGCGGTGCGTAAAAGTTGACTGCCTCGGTGGCGTAGTGGTAGCGTATGCGACTGCTAAGCTTGAGGTCTCGGGTTCGATTCCCGGGTCGGACCAAATGTTTGTATGATCTGCAAATATTTGTTTCGGACTTTGGGTGTTTTCTATGTATAATATGTATGTATTTACAAAAAAAAAGTATATAAGTATTTATATCAGTTGTCTAGTACCCATAACACAAGCTCTGCTTAGCTTGGGACTAGATGGCGTTTGTGTGTTAGATGTCCGGAATATTTATTATTATTATTAGATATTAAATAAAAAAAAGAAAAAAAAGTAGATATTAAAATATTCTATTGTATAAAATTTTGATTACAAAAACTTTAAGAGTCTTCCTAATGAGGTTATTTCCTCTCCCATCTATTAACTTGTCAGTGGCTTCCAAACTTTTGATTTATGTTCTCTTCTGTTACGGATGTGACGTAGTTTTGGCTTCGCAAGTTGAAACAATGTCTTTCTATTTTTAGAATACAATCTTTATACTCTTTTATAGCGTGTATAGCGGTTGCTAAAACTACAAAAATTCATACGAATTAGTTCAGCGGTTTAACAAAGAAACAGAAACAGACAGATAGAGTTACTTTGAAAATTTATAATATGAAAATTCGAATATTTTCCTTAAACTTGTAAACCATAAAATATATTGAAGTTTTTAAATTTTCAGGTAAAACTAGAGAACAAATACTTAATATTTTGAATTGGGACGAATTTATTTAGATTACTTTTCAAATAAAAAAAAACATAAACCATTCACTACTATTTTCATCATCATCATCATCGTCTTAGCGTTTATCCCGGTAGCTTCCATTCTGGAGCCCGGGGTCCGCTCTCCTGCTTTTTCTTCTCCACTTTGCCCGGTCTTCGGCATCCTTGGTAGTGAGACTATTAGCACGCATATCACCATTTACGACGTCAAGCCAGCACTTCTTGGGTCTACCCCATTCACTACTTTTTTATATACTTGAAATACCACATACAAAATAATATTATATCCATTAATTGCTAATTGTAAAAGAAAATTACGCTCACTTTAAAAATTCAAAGGTTACTTCTATTTAGGTCAGTCGGTTGTTTGGTCAATTTTTAATCGAGGGTTTATGGTTCCCTTGTGATCCCGTCCTACATTTATCAAAGGTTAAAGCTACCGAAGGGTCTTTGGATCAAAGTCACTGACGGTTGCTCTCTATCTATATAAAGGAGAAGTAACAGTGATGATTTCTAAACAGACCTACGAGTATATTACACATCCATACAAATAAATACAATTAAAGATATTATCTGCATTTTTTTTATTTATATAGTCTATTGGGTCACACTACTGCATTTAAGTATGTAATTAACTGTATATTTAACTTACGCCCCGTATAATATACTACTATTCGTACCTAGAACGGATTGTTTTTCAAATATAGGAACTGGGCATAAGAGATTGCGTCCCGGCGATAAGGCCGCCAATTGTACTTCCCTAATTTTAAGCTTACCTTGTTATGCATCTGGTGTAATATAGTGATATATTATTAAAGAATCTATTTGCAATTTCATATTAGCAGTTTTTTCACTAAATGTATGAGGAATTACATACGGTAATTTCTGTTCAGATAGACAAGCAGATGCTTGTCCCGGCTATTCTCTGGTACGGATGGACCGATATTGACGAGACTTTCACTGGCACTTAGCTGATGTAACAAGGAGTAGTTTAGTTTTATTTTATTCTAGACTGATTACGCCACGTAATCAGTCAACTTAATTTCGGTTTTAAAAACAACTTCATTTAAAAATGTTCATAAACACGTCAAGATAACATAAAACTTTAGTAGTGTTCAACCAAGAGCAATATTTCATCATGTTGTATAAAGTATCTCAGGAGATCATTGTAAAACTTCTCAACACAATTCAAAAACAAAACAATGAGTGCGCTCGTGATAACTAAAAACAAAACACTTTTCAAATTCCGAGAGATTAAACCGGGAAAAAAGTAGCAATTATTTTGTCTTTCATTAAAAACAAGAGAAACGGGCAATCAGAAAAGTTGTCAACTTACAAATAATTGTACCTCAACATACAAATTGTCACATCAATAAAAATAGGACTTATATACTTTAACAATATATGAATAAAGTTGAGTTTCCTATAAAACATAATCATTGAAGTGCATGGCCATGTTTGCATGAATGTCACTCATTATTCCTCTGTGACATTTGCGTGACAAATCTCGTGGCACTTTCAGAAAATACTGTGCATCTATTTCCCGATTCAAATGTGTAATTATTATATCGCTGTGTTATTAAAATAAGTAAATAATTATAGAAACAAATATATTATCTTTATGAATTACATGCTATGTATAGCAGTCGACGTAATTCGGCTGAAATGATGATCCATACTTATATTATAAATGCGAAAGTAACTCTGTCTGTCTTTCTGTCCTGCTTTCACGGCCAAACCCTGCACCGATTTCAATGAAATTTGACATGGAGATACTTTGATTCGGAAGGAAGGACATGGGCCACTCTTTGCTGCAAAAACTGTCAAAAAGGCGGACGGAGCCGCGCGCAAGTGTTTGAACATTTCTTAAAGGACGTGTTTCTTTTTAAAAAGTTTGTTTCTACACACCTTTGTGTAAGTGACAATACAAAATTTCAAGATTATTTCGTGTTTTTAACTGACTGCAACGAAAGGCCGGCTATCAGTTTTTTCACGTTAGCTTTCATTGTAAACGAGCTGTTGGTAAGCTCTTGTTGATTTTTTTTTTAAACTCCTGCTCTATGAATTAATCGTGTGTCGCGTAGGATTTTACAGACATATTACATAAAACTGACACAACGTACACCTAGACATAGAACAATTAGTGTCAGTGTTACACGTGTTGGTGCATGTGGGGACCGAACTCACAACAATTGGGCGCAGTATGAAGCAGCGTGGTAACCGCCTAAACCACTACGGCATTCATGCAGTCCGTGCTGTGTTACGTCAGTCGTAGTTGCGCAATTTGCGAATGGGTGGCGGTAACCACTTACTATATAACAACCAATATGTTTGTTTCGAAAATAAACACCATTGTCATTAAAATACAAAAGGCAAATTCTTTAGTTTTTTTCATTATTAAGTTCTGAATATAAGTTATTTATAGATGTATAATAGAGGCACATTGAAGGCAATGAAAGCACAATATCGATTCATGCCCTCTGGGGCTCGTTTGTGAGAAAAATGCTTATATCCGCGTGTACCCTTCTCAGGGGTACATTTTGTGGAATCGACAATCTCTTCTTGAATGGTGTTGACAATTTATAAATGTTATGTAGTTTGTAGATAAGTATGTTACCCATTCTTAAGATAAACTTTATTTCAACTGTGTTTACTTTTACGTTTGCGTTCGTTTGGATCATCTCAATGGACTATTTCCGAGTAGAAAAGCTTTGGTTCGTTATAGAATTCCTGCAAGTTTAAAAATTAAAATAGTTTTGTAAACATCTTTTTTTTTTAATTTGGAACGTATCTACATTTTGTAACATATTATTATATGGTTTGTTTTAATAATAAGTTTTAATTTTAATAAAAAACACATTTGTAAGCCAGTAACTGGCAGATAATAAAATAACATCAAACAAAAAAAAACAATCACAAATAAAGATTGATTTAATTTAATTTGTTTTTGCATTCTTGTAAAACATTTAGCAATACTTGTTTCCTTTCTTTCTTATTCTTTAAAGAAAGAACAACGAATAAACAAAAGGAATATTAAAACAAATTTACATCACCAACAAAATGTTTTTTTTTTCATCTCTCTTAAGCACTTCGGCACTTTCCTGTCCCATCAATATCAAGTGCTCACGTACTAAACAGCAATCAAACAGGCTGGCTTCAAATTAACCGCCTACCCACAGAAATACGTCAAGCCCATCATTTGATTCAACCAATTTGTTAACAAGACAGATTACCTATTGTTTCACGAGTCCTACTAGCGATTTGTACAGAATTTAATTTTGGGCTTGTTTTTGTTTCGGCTTAGCCGAATATTTCGGTTTTATTTTTTTGTGACTTTTGCTGCGTTTAGTCACCCCTTTAATGCTAAGCATGAAAAGAGCAACAAACATACTCACTTACATACTCACAAACTTTCGCGTTTATAATATTAGTAGGATTAGTATAATAGGTATTATTCTCAAACCACTGTCAAGAGACACGTTCAAAAGTGTCTTTCCGTTCATAGATTATCGCGTTGAAGCCTCCAGCTATAGATAGTATAGTTATTATGTATTATATTGTATCAATATGCTAATAAGGCAATTACACGTGTGTCTCGTAACAAGATCGTCGAACACGACTGCTGCTCGTTGCTGTCTGTGTAGAATGCTAATAAGAGAACCCAACACACATACATAGGCTAACTAGTTTGTGTATTCTATTTTCGGCTAAAATTAAATTCTAATTTTGAAAATGATCTGATGATGATGATTATGATGATTCATGCACAGTTTTTACAGCCCCTAATAGAGATGGGGTCTATCGTTAGAGAAACAAAGTTTGAACTACTGTACCACGATCGCCAGACGGGTGGTATAGAATTTGTCTCAAGTGATGTTTGTCCTGCATAGTAAGCGTCTATATTTTAATCAAATTGCATTTTATACATGATTTTTTTTATGGAATTGGAGGCAAACGAGCATACGTATCGCCTGATGGTTAGCGATTATCGCCGGCCATCGACACCCGCAACACTAGAAGTGTCACAAGTGCGTTGCCGGCCTTTAGGGGATGGGGAGTGGGATGAGTACCCTCACTCACTCGGTGAAACACACCGCAGAGGCTGTTCCACACTAGTTGTATATGAGGCCGTGGTATCACTCCGTTCGAGCCGGCATAATCATGCCGAAACGTGGCTCTCCCACGAACATAATATTGATTTGAAAAATTTAACAATTAGAGAACTGGGATCTACCTTCCCTCTTTCCAATTTGGGTAATACCAGCCGTCTGCGGGGCGGCAAACTGCCATAGAGTGGATACCTTTGGTAGTAGATTAGTTACTGCGGACGGCGGTAGGATGGGAACCCGGTCACAAGAATTGTTACACATGATTAGGCTACATACAGTGATTGGACCGATAGGCAAGGGGAAGTCTCTGTGGCTTCCCCTATAGAGCCTGGTTAGGCTCGGCGTCGATCCTGCGGGGGCTTGATATAACATAGTCTGGGTCCTGGTCTTCCTCAGAGCAGGCCACCTCTTTTACTGGAAACATCATATATTTCTGGCTCCTGAATCCTCAAAGAGTTGTAGATCCGAAGGAATTATACACCAAGTCAACAAAATACAAACGGCAACGATTGCCGCTTAACATCTTGTGACGGAATTCATTATGTGAAAATAATTGCCTGTATTATTTCTCCGACCATCAGCTGCTTACATACGTAAAATATTTCCCGAGTAAATTTTGCCCTACATATAATTAAACACCAAAGTTTAAAAGTTAATATTTGTTTATATGTAGCTCGTATAAGCTGTTATACTTGAATATATCAACATGTTCACTTTAATAATTAAACAAATCTCAATTATCCTTAGGATTTAACCATAAACTACGTCACAAAAAATTCATGATATTTGGTGTCATTTGAACAGGTGATTTTGTCATTTATAGAAGCTCCCTTTTGAAGTGTGACGTCATGTGCTTTGGCATATTATATCCAGAACTAAAGGTTTAGGGTAGGTGGTACAGTTAAATAGTAGATAGTTACATAGTAATTAACATTTGTGCTTTGACATTTGAAAAGGCAAAGCTAAAGTAGAAGTAAAGCTGAATCTCTTCACGAATTGTTTCAATAAATCATCATATTTGTGCAATCCCGCTGGACCGAATGATACAAGACAACCAAATAAGGCATTCGGCCTTAATTTGTTTAATAAATCAATAATATCTTTCTTTGTCGTGTAACAGCGACCCCATCGACTACACCTTAAAGTGAGACATAATTTATAGATGACCCCTTATTAATCATTAAACTTTTAGAATCAGGGATGCAAATATTTTAATAAGGACATTTTTCGTCAATGACAATTTTCGTTATATACACAATCAACAAATAAGCGGTAAGAATAACAACATACGAACAAAATTTGAACGTAAGCTAAACTGACTAATCACATGCCTCTATTACGTATTCCAAATTTAAATAGTTTTTTCTTTTTTTCGAAGAAGCTACTGGCTGCATGAAAACAGTAAAAAGTTTTAATTACTGACGCATCGGAGATCCCAATTGAATTTATGAAAGCAATTATGATGTTCACACGAACCGCTTCGCAATTCATTTGTATGGCCAATTGATTAAAATTCAATTATTAAAATGGCATTTTAAATATCGGATATTTATTCATTTATTATTGCTATTCTGTTTATTTTGAATTAAATTATCGCTAGCTTTCTTTTATAAATGATAGGTATAAGCAGTAACTATAGGCTCACTCACTCATTCAATCTGCCCTCGTCATCATCGTCAACACTCTTTAATAGGCCATAAGCCTCTACTTAAATAATAGATTTCTGACACAATCTGACTTAATTATCTAAATTGTCTATTATTCGGGGATGCCTAAATACTTTCGGATTCGTTTTAGGGTACTTTTTAGAGGAACCAGTGCCAATGCCTATTTTGACGGTGTCAGGATTGGCGTCACACCCGAAAAACTTTAGTGACTTATTCTAAATCTTTTAGCTTCAATTTAATAAATACGAATACCACTAATTTTTATTCTAAAACCGCTCAGATTACATCCAATTAGGTATGAGAGATGATTGTAAGCTTACTACTTAGTGCCTATACCAATAGAATATGGTTTCAAAAATTTTTATTGAGTTTTTCTGATTAATGAAATAATAACAGCTAGGGGTTTGGAAGTTGGGGTCTGAACCCCCGTGCCTCGGAGAGCACGTAAAGCTGTCGATCCTGCGCCTGATCTCTCCCCGATCTTGTCGGTTAACCGTCCCATTGGATTATGAAAGAGAGGGAACAGAAAGTGCACCTGTGTTATAATAGCGCACAAGTGTGTGCGCTATAATATATCCTGCATACTTGGCTGGTGTCCGTTGAGACTGGCTGCAGTGGCCGTTATCGATCAGGAGAACATTATTTATAGTTTCAGGAAATTCCTTACTAAAAACAATTATTTGGAACTATGAAAAGAATTCGTTGGATTTATTTTCATATGAAAGAGAACAAACTACCAAAAATGTCACTTGTTTAATTTATTTAATTGTTAAATATCTGTCTGCCTGTCAGTACTGTCCCAAAAGAATTCTGAATTGATTGATTTTATTCACATTCACGTAATCGAATTTCACTATCGAATTGAATCGAATTTAATTTATTTCATTAAATTTTACATATAACGTTCTACTGTCGTCTCTTATTCAATTCAAACTCACTTGACAATATAATAAAGCATTGAACTTGACAGGAGTACCCAATTTGCTTATTAAACCTATAAAATCATGTCATGAAAGATTTTATTTAAAAATGTCGGAAAACAGACATGGGTCCAGTGAGTAGCCTGTCAGCATGACATGATGAATGAGTTTCTCGAAATGTGGCTTTACGAAACCGCATAATGAAATAAAAAGGTTGATAACCTCACGTTCTGTGAAATTGAGAATACACATAACAGCCGTTTTAAAAACGGGGTAGTCGGGAGATACTTGTTACTGTTAATATTGAAGAGGCCTTCAAGATTCACTGAAATCACAATCAAGATGTCTACGAACAGTCTTATATTCAAACAGTCACAACCGAAGCACCCGACTGTTTATGACATACTTCTGTTTAATGTATGTAGTATGTATTATTAGGTAGTAAATGTATAATTAATAACAATTACTGTATTAAATAAATAATAATAATAATAACCGAATATTACAACAACTAAAATAAGTAAAAAAGACTGTTAACAATGGTAAAAAAAACAAAAACATAAATGAGAAAAATATATATAATAAATAATACAGGACATTTGGTCACGCATATGCGTCTGGGAGTGTGAGTGTTGTGTGTGTATGTGTATGTGTATATGTGAGTGTGTGTGTGTGTGTGTGTGTTTGTGGATGTTTTAACAAAAATCCTTTACGATATTTTAGTATCCTCATATGACAATGCATGCAACCAGTATGTATATTAGTTATAATTATTTTAACATTATCTCTTATTCATACAACCGTATTATGTTTCTACATCACCTGAAGGTCGACTGGGAGAGAAAGCATGATGGCATTAAGTTCGCATTGGTACAATATGTGCAATAAGTTCTAAATAAATAAAAAAAACACCCGTTTTATGTTGTACAGTGGGATTTATTCATGACGAAATTGTTTAAGACGTTGAAATACCTTTTATTTCTATTTTGTTTCGAATAAGTTACACTCGTGGTAATATTTTTTGTAGACCCTTTGGAGGAATGATCTATATTCCTTTGATACCCGAACTCCATTTTTAACTGGTCTAACCAATGTTTGAGTCTTCGAACTTACATTTAATTAAATTTAAAAAATAGGAGGTTCTCATTTTAATGGTATTTTATGTTCGAGTCTCTAGAGTCCGTTAGAATTTAATTGATAGAACTTGCATATCCTCTAAAATTGAAAAAAAAAGCCGCGACTAAGGTGGAGATATTAACTACTTAAGAGTATATTTATAGAAATTCATCTTGATGTAGATTCATCTTGTATTAACATCAGTGATATTTTTTAAAAGTACTTAATAATATACTAAGTACTTTTTAAAATTATCTTTAAATAATAAGTAACTTTTATGTAGGTATATAATTTTCTGAGTATGTATGAAAATTATTATATTTATAGTTTATTGCAGGTATAGTTTATTTATGTTTTTATTAACAATGAAAGTTAAACAAAAGAAACCTTTCAAAATCAAAATACAAAATCGTACACTCACAATTTTTTTAAGTATATTATGCCAAATGTACCCCAGTCGTAAATCAAAATTTTTAGTGTGTACGTGAGCTTAATGTGTTTAGTAAAGTATGCTCAACGCGTTTTTTAAATTAACGGCAAAAAAGTTTAACGGCAAACCCTATGCAAACCCATTAAAAGGATGACGACTGCAAAGTCATGAGGAGCATTTAATGGAGACCGAATGACGACCATTAAATTTACTAGGTATAATAGTATAAATAAATATTCCGGACATCTAACACACAACGCCATCTAGTCCCAAGCTAAGCAGAGCTTGTGTTATGGATACAAGACAACTGTTATAAATACTTATATACTTTTTTTGTAAATACATACATATTATACATAGAAAACACCTAAACTCCGAAACAAATATTTGCAGATAATACAAACATTTGGTCCGACCCGGGAATCGAACCCGAGACCTCAAGCTTACCAGTCGCATACGTTACGACTAAGCCACCGAGGCAGTGACCTTAACCTCAACCTAATCTCTTTCATTAATAATTTCTCTACAAAACTGTTCAATAAGAATTCACGATGTAATAAAAAACAGACGGACATCCGTCTGCATTTTATTGCATAGTGAACGATAGACGTTCTCGCCTCATTCTTTTTATCCAAAAACGATTTCGGCAACTGAAACCGTCCGGAACGAAATTCTTTTGTTTCGAACAGAAATACCAAAAAGGCGTTGAATAAAATTGAATCAAAACTAGTTGCAACTGTTTCAGATCAATTTATATGCATAAGTTAGATAAGTATATATGCGTACTTATAAATAATATTTTGGACAATTTCCGGTCACCTAACACACAACGCCATCTAGACACAAGCTAAGCAGAGCTTGTGTTATGGGTATACTTTTTTTGTAAATACATACATATTATACATAGAAAACACCCAAACTTCGAAACAAATATTTTTAGATAACACAAACACTTGGTCCGACTCAAGATTTGAACCCGAGACACTGCACAGCACAGGTACAGCAGTCGCATTCACTACCACTGCGCCACCGAGGCAGTGTACATATTTTCATGTATTTGTAATATGTTAGTATATTAATTAGAAGTCCGATTACGATAGAGCGTGTACACTATATATTTGGGATCAGACGATCAAATGTCTAGATGTATCAAGTTTTAAAAGGTTAGAAAAGGATGAAAGCCCTTTGTGTCGAATAGAATACATAAAAAAAGGTGTTAATTCAAGTTACACAATGAGCCCTCTTAGCTATATCTATTACTAGCTGACCCACGCAACCTCGTTTGCGTCTTATATTGCCCGTATAGTGAAAAAATTTCCCCGTTTTTGAAACATTCTTCATTGTTGCTCCGCTGTTATTAGTAGTAGCGTGATGATATATATCCTATAGCCTTCCTCGATAAATAGACTATCCAACACCGAAAGAAATTTTCATATCAGACCAGCGGTTCCTGAGGTTAGCGCGTTCAAACAAACAAACTCTTCAGCTTTATTATATTATTAATATAAATAATGAAATAAACCTGAAGTGTTTGTTTTTTTATTATATTTATTTGTTTTGTTGGTTGAAGGCACAAATTCTTTCACTATTAGATAACTAAATTATCGAGAAAAGCAATAGATATATATTATCACGCTACAACCAAAAGTCGTGCAGTCACAATGAAAAATGCTGCAATACTTCCATTGCGTGCGTAAATGGTTTAAGATTCTCAAAAATAATTTAGACAAGAAATGTTTCTCTTTAAAAATGTTCTAAACAAGTAATGAGTTATTTATTTAAAAAAACCGACTACGTCAATATTTTCCATCTTTATTAAATTCAGGTTTCTTTTTTATATATTTTTTTATTTTGTTGTAACCTATGTCACTCTCACGATGAAGACGAATCTGTTGACATCACTCACATAAAAATACGACTAGCCGTTTAGGCTCTAGGGCGTGCCAAAGAAATAAACATACATACATACCTACATACATGCACTCGAAAAATGTAACCCTCCTTGTTTCGCAGTCGGGTAAAAAAGTTCTCGACAGCATCTGCATCTATCTGTTAAAGTTGGATCACTATAACTTTTTTTATTCTTAACTTAATTTGTTCTCGCTGTACAAGATTGCGCTATAGCCAATATGATACTTTGCGCGGATTAATAAGTTCATGTATATAAGAAACAAATAATAATTACATATTAATAGTAAGTTAATAATGATCACATAAGCAAGGTCAATATCTCCATAATAAATAATATAGTAGATTGTACAGTATTTATTTTAAAAACATTTTTTTTTACTTCAAACTTGATAACGAGTTTTCTTTAAATTATAACAATATAGAAATATATAAAACAATATAACCCAAGTCATAAAACACTATTACTTTAGAAAGTACTAAATTGAAATGGAAAAATATAGTTTTATTATCACGGCAGCAACATAAGTGGTTTTTATAGACGGTATCAGCGTTAACCCTTTTGCGCTCTCTATAAGACATAAAAACGAGTATACATTATCTACGCAAGGTGCGTTGCAAATACTTTTAAAACAATTTATGGCTAATATAACATTTTATAGCTATGTTTTATAGTTAAAAAAAACTTGAGAGGTGTCAAGGGACACCCGGATGGAACGAAGTTCGAAATAGAAAGACGAAACGAAAATATCTGTGTGTGTCGTCGTCGTGTCGTGACAACAAATTGTGTCGTGACAACAAATTGTGTCGTGTCAACAAATTGTGTCGTGACAATTTTTCCGTCTAGCCCCCTTACACAACGCGCCATGAGGAACTTCGTTCCCACTAGTGAAAAAAAAATAAGATGAACAACTTCGTGTTCTTAGGCAGTTGTCCCACCGCCGGCGTGGAAACGACTAACTTGCTTCTATTTTCTCGCTCAAGAAACATACAATAGATATACATCCGCGTAAACAAGAGAGATACCTACTTAATAGCTGACTGTTTACACTGTCGCCGAGGACTGGCTCATCTAGTTTGTCGTTGACCGACAAAAAGAGTTATCAAAAATCAAAGATAATACTCGCTCAGCGATACTTACTCACTCGCTCGCACAATCACCCTCGCTTATGACCTAGTGACAAAACTATCGGCACTACACACTCACGTCCCACTGCTCGCCAACTCATTTCTAATTTCTAGCTCTACTCGCTTCTCGTTCATCGTCGACGGTGGGACAAGCGCCTTAATTTTTTTTCTTGGTTTCTCTTTTTATATAGTCCCGAAGTCCCCTAAACTTTATACACTTCTGCATAACTTTTCGAAATTCAAGCATGGCCATATGTGTATATAAATCCTTACTTTGTATTTCTGTAGTTGCAAAGAACGGATTACCTTTGAGAACTAGCATACAGCGTTTGCCACGGA
The DNA here is from genome assembly GCA_916048165.1 of Spilarctia lutea. Classification (NCBI taxonomy): domain Eukaryota; kingdom Metazoa; phylum Arthropoda; class Insecta; order Lepidoptera; family Erebidae; genus Spilarctia; species Spilarctia lutea. The sequence continues at coordinate 17,777,725 of OU696480.1, read as the reverse complement.
CAGACTGACATTACTATAGTAACATGACGACAAGTTGTGTCAGAGACAGAAGTGTAATTTACCGTTCATCTGAGAGATAACCTAGACATTTATAGAAACTGCCCGTCAACAAATTCCTCAGAACCATCAAATGTATTGTGGCGGCTTCCACATATAACACAACAATAACCTACTACAGCGCCATCTACCGAAGATACACTGAAATACGAAGTAACGCACTACACGGAGTAACTACAAATCCTTAATTGCGCAATAAATAATTCTCGCGCCGGTTATCATATATACAACATCCCAACATCAACTGTTGGGCAGTAGCCCGCCAGGCATGATCACCTCGCCTGGTCGGAGGATCCTCCCTTTGTGTCGGTGGAACATGATACCCGTTTCTACACAGTGATGATCACCTCGCCTGGTCGGAGGATCCTCCCTTTGTGTTGGTGGGACATTACACCCGTTTCCCCACAGTATCATTTGATGGCTTTGAAGAATTTGTTATAACTACTGGCCCCCTAGTCAATTTGACAATCTACAAGCGTATAGTAACATATTATGTATGGGAATATGGGAATACTGCTTCGTTGGCGCAGTGGTAGCGTATGCGACTGCTGCACTTGAGCTCTCGGGTTCAATTTCCGGGTCGGACCAGATCTTTGTGTGACCTACAAATATTTGTTTCGTAGTTTGGGTGTTTTCTATGTATAATATGTATGTATTTACACAAAAACAACAGTATATATGTATTTATAATACTCAAGCTAAGTCGAGCTAAACTAAATGGCGTTGTGTGTTAGATGTCCGGAATATTTATATTTATATTGTCTCTTAATGCTGAGTCACTTGGTCAAGACAAAATATTAGCCAATAATACACAGAATAGGAGCGTTAGCGATTGTGGAAAAAGATTCTGCGCGAAACGCATCTTGGCTATAGGAGGACGAAATATTTTTTTCAAATTGTAAACTATCGAAAAAAGAAACCATATTTTTTTTCTTTTATTTACACTTTATGCACAGATGTTGCAAAGGCGGACTTAATTTTCTGCCAGTCAACCTTAGGGCGATGCAGAGCTAAATAAGGTAGATGCACGAAAATACTAAATGATTTTTATAAAAGTATTTAACACAGCTGGTAAAATAACAATACCACAAGTATTAACTATAGAGTCACAGTCAAACCAAAATACGCTTTAATGCGTAGTGATTCGTCACATAATCGTCTACACCACCTTAACTGTAGGTAATTAAATGTTTTCCGCGTGTTTTAACCATCGAGCGAAACTGCACTTTATTGTGTAGCACGGAAAACAGTTTATTACTTGTTGATGTAGTTTCGACTTATGTATTTGCAATAGTATTTTCTGGCGGAGATGGAGTGGTTTTACAACGGTACGTGTTGTGTAAATAAAGCGAAGTCGAGTTAAATGATTGATGTCATAGGTACGTGACAACTTGGGTTAACTGTAGGTAGATATTTCTCTTTGACGATGTTTGGTACCTTGAAAATGGGAATGGGAAATAAAGAGCATATTCCTTTTTCAAAAGTCGGCAACGCATTTGTGACGCCTCTGGTGTTGTGGATGTCCATGGGCAGCGGTGATCGGCTGCTCATTTGCCATATTTAAAAAAAACGATCTTCTCACAAATTGAACTTGTGAATATAAAAGCCTGAAATTTAGTGTAAAATTAAAAATTTGTAAAAAAACATCATTGATTTACTTTTCAAATTAAAATTGTTACAATAAAATAAAGTTACGATACTGCGATCAAGACAAGAATTCAAAAATATATAATAAATTTAAAAAAAAAGAAAATTTGTGTTTCGATTTTTTGGAGGAGGATGAGGCTTATTCCTAACTGTGGTTATGGTGGCCTAACGATGAAGAAGCATCTCTTGGTCGCCATTATGTGGGTCATGCAGTATTGTGTGTATACATTTGCAATGAGTGGAATCTGCTTATGCTTTCGATTAGACAGAGTATAAGCACTTTGGCAGATCCATAAAATTATTAAAAAAAAATTTTGAACACTTTTCAGTATTTAAAATTCCGGTCAAGTGCGAATAGGATTCGCGCACCGAGGCTCAGTACAAACCTGTAGGTATATTATATCATGTAACGATGTATCTTTGGATTGCGTTGGCTTAGAAGTTTGTTTTTTTCACAGGTCTTAGAATCAGTAGACCTGAATATTTGATAAAAAAAAGGTTTTGAGAGACAGACAGTTGGACAACAAAGTGATCATATAAGGGTTTCGTTTTTCCTTTTGAGGTACGGAACCCTAAAAATATGTAGAAATTTTTAATATTCAATGACATCTATTTAAATATAGAACACTACTTTAAACTATGTAAGTGCACAAATCCTCGTCCAAAATTTACATAGCAAATCCATTTAAGGAAGAACTGCCATTAAATTCAAACTCCAAGGCAATATTACAAGTATCTAACTCAATAAAAGAGAGATCTACATACGAAGCATTCCCACAAGGTAAAGTAATGTTAATTTAATTTAAATTCACGTCTTACATGCGATTATAGAGAACTGTTAGATAGCGAGAACTGTTGAAAAGACGAATAATCTCAGGAGGTTTATAAGATTTTGCCCACAGCTTCACCCACAAGTATATAAATTTATCGCGGCCAAAAGAATCCTATGTTAGAGCTATAGGGGTTTAGTGATTTAGATGAGAGAGCATAACATACAAATGTGCGTGTGAACTGAGAAACGATAATAATATTTCGCAAACCAAAAAGTAAGATTTTGTGGTAGGCTTAAAACAATGGTGGAACAAATATAAGAATTACTAAACAGATTTATTGAAAACTACAGCTCTTAAAGTATGATGATATTCAGTTCTCATACACCACCAGCCAGATCTCGAAAAGTATCTGAAAAATTAAAGTATTGTGACTACGGATATTTAGTAAATAATCAGTGAAGATATTTACTAAATATGAAGCATTAAAGATAAAAAAAATATAGAACGATATATAAACAAACTCACATTTGCATTTATAATATTAGTTAGGATTGTATCTATTCTTATTGTAGTTCATTCTAAAATCAAGTCCATTCAAATGCCAGTTATGAAGCGATACGAAAATACAGTGACCTTATTAGCTTTACAATGTCTTAGGCTACGTTTTCGAAGTCAGCGGAGTAGGAACGCTAACCCGATTTCGAAACCAGCGGGTGCTAGAGCGGTTTAGTGCTGTGTTATGAGAAATTATACCTCGTAAAATATAGCTTGATACGAATGACAGATGTCACAGAAAATGTCTAGTGATTTCAAAGAATTAGTGGAATCGATAAGATAAATATTTTTTCTGAAATTGTACATTCTTAGCATTTTTACCTTAGAAAAAGCTTGATAGATGTAATTTCAAATACAATAACTTACTATAATTAACAAATTAGGGTTAATTACAGTAAGTATGCTGAAGAAAAGGGTGCTGTACTCATTCATTAGGCTGAATATAAAAAAAAACAGGAACACGGCAACTAAGTCGAACAGTAATGGTAAATCCAAGACAGTGATTAGTAAAACCTGGCAGAATCGATTCTAGATACCTGTATTTCTAGACCTGCCCCTCTAGCCAAGTTGCATGCGTTCTTCTTTCTGCTTAAGATTAGCCAATGACATAGGAGAATTTAGGCATAAAGAAGAACGCTTGGAACTTGCTAGGAGGGCTGATTCGAGACGATAAACTTGATATCCAGCACAAAGCGCCTTTCTAAATCTATTCACTTTAACTTCAAGGCAGTACCAACTTCCTTAAGCACATATTATCTATGTAACTATCCTATAACACTTGTTCCGCCAAGTTCTCAGCCTGAACTAAGTAGATCAACCGAGCCCCCATTGTTTTATAGTTAATTCATTCGCGGAGACTGTCCTAGACTTAAGACATCGGCACAAAACTGTCTCGTATAACGTTTTGTACTGTCATTTTTGTTGATTATCCTATTCATTTAGTTTGTCTACATTTAAAAGATGAATCTGTTTGGTATAAGGAATAAAAGGACACAAAAGTATCGATTAGGAATACGATATTTGTGGGGGATCGTTCCACAGGGCCTTCGACTTATCTGAGACTTATTCTGAGTGGACTGTATTTAAATAGAAACAACGGTCGGGGATGTTTCAAGAATCAGTTTATTCTTATGATGCTAACACCTATGACGCTACACCTATAGTTGCTACTCGCACTTGTACTGCAACACGGTTTCGGTTCTTCGGTTCTCTTGACTATCTTGCAGTGTTCTCTTCACTGTCTTGCAGTGTTCTCTTCGCTTGTACAGGAGCTCTTCGGCTTCTTCTAGGCTTCTTGTCTTCCTGTTTTCTTCGAGGCGATCTGAGCTGTTGAGCTGTTGTTGTTGACTGAACTGTTGGACTGTGTACTTCTTGAACTGTTGACAGGACTGGCTGTTGACTGTCGAACTGTTGATCTGTGCACTGTGCTGTGTGCTGTGTTGTTGAACTGTGTTCCTCTTGAACTGCGCTGACTGAACTGTGTCGTTGTTGACAGGACTGGCTGTTGACTGTCGAACTGTGTTCACTGTTGACAGGACTGGCTGTTGACTGTCGAACTGTTTACTGAACTGTGTGCACTGTTGACAGGACTGGCTGTTGACTGTCCGCTTACACCCGCTTATATATCTTTCCTTGTACCGTTATGCTTTTGTCGCCCCACCGGTCGGTGCTTGTACCGTTAGGTACTTTTCGGCCGACCTAACGGTCGGTGCTTTTTTCGGTTGCCCTAACGGTCGATGCTTGTACCGTTTCTTTTCGGCTGCCCTAACGGCGCTTCGATCGCTTGATTCGCGCTGTCTCTTTCTCACCCCGATCGTCGGTCTCTTTCCCTCGCTTAGCTACTGCGAAGCTTTACCGTACGAGAGCCGTTTCGTGGCGGGGATGCTTATACGAAATTTATATACATATTACAAGTGCGAGTTTTTACTTATCTAACTTAATTTTACACTTTATTCTTACATAATCAACTTATATCTATTGTTAACTTAAAGGAGGCTCGTCGTCGTCAACAGTCTCCCCCCGGCGAAGACTCGGCGCAGCCCTCCACCGGTAAGACGGCGAGCTTCGTAGTCGGTCTTCGAAATATCCCGCTACGTGTCCTCACGTCGGCGCTGCGTACTCCTCCATCTGGTCCGGTGTAGGCTCGTTCGACGATACCTCGTGGCCATGTGTTGCGAGGCAGTGTCGGGTCGACGACCACCACCAGGTCTCCTTCTTTCAGCTGGCGGTTGTTCGAAGTGGCTCCGAGTCGCGGTATCAGCGTAGGTAGATACTCGCGAACCCAGCGGTGCCAAAATTCGTCAGCCATGGCTTGGCTGGCTCGCCACGTCCGTCGGTCGGCGATTCGGCAAGGGCCGGTCAAGGGTAGCCCTTTGGAAGAGCCCAACAGGAAGTGATTGGGCGTGATGGCTTCCGGATCGTTCGGGTCAACCGAGACGTGGGTTAGCGGTCTCGCGTTGATCGAGTGTTCGGCTTCAACGAGCAGGGTTTGAAGCACTTCTTCTCTCGGTATCTTCTGGTTTAAGGTAGCGGTGAGAGCGGCCTTAACGGATCTAACAAGTCGCTCCCAAGCTCCTCCCTGGTTCGGTGCCCCTGGTGGAATGAACCTCCAGTTCATTCGATGCAGCAGCCCATACTCTCGTAGAGCTGGTGCCCATTCGGCGTAGGCATTCCGTAGCTCAGCGTCTGCTCCTCTAAAATTTGTGGCGTTGTCGCTGTACATGACGGCTGGCCATCCTCGTCGCGCAGCCATCCGTCGCAATGCCATGATTGCTGAGTCAGTCGACAGTGAGTTCACTAACTCTAAGTGAACTGCTCGCGTTGTTAGACAGGTGAACAACGCGCCCCATCTCTTCTCGTGGCGTCTTCCTATTGTGACCACAAGTGGTCCGAAGTAGTCAACCCCGAAATTGGAAAAGGGTCTGTGGTATGGCTCCATTCTCGCTGCAGGTAAATCTCCGATGACTGGCGTCTGGGGCTGTGCCTTTCGGACTTGGCACAGCGCACACTTACGGGCGACGGCACGTACTGTCGGTCGAAGTTTTAGTATCCAATAGCGTTGTCTCACGTCGTTGACTACTCGTTCGGAGTTGGCATGTCCCGCTTTCTGGTGCTCGCGATGGACAAGCAGTCTCGTAAAGGGATGTCCTCCATCCAGGATGATCGGCTGTTTCATCTCGGAGGACACGTTGGCGGCATTGATCCTACCGTTTACTCTTAATAGTCCGTCGTCTCCTCTGACGGGATCTAATTTAAACAACCTACTTTTCGCTGAGATCGTCTTTCCCTTTGTCAAGATCTCTACTTCCTCGCCGAAACTGTCTTCCTGGCTTCTTAGCATCCACGATCTTTCAGCTTTCTGGATGTGTTGTACTTCCATCGTCTTAGCTTTCTTTTGGCATTTATCGGCAAACAAGAATATCGCGGCTGTTGCTCTTATAAGTTTCTCGTAGCTAGAGAATCTTTCTATCTCCGGGAGGCTGTGAGCTCTCGGCCGTATGTGTAGAACGAATTCTTCGTCCCTTTCGTGTTCTACTTGCTTCGTATATTCTGTCTTCAATTCCGCAGACTTATCTAACCTTCGCTCTAGGTTCTTCAATCGATTAAGCGCTGCGTCGTAGCTCGGTGGCATTTTCGGGTCGTCTTCACGCCATGGCAACCCTACTTCGTAATGACCATCTACTCTCTTCGCGGTTCGTGCGAAAGTCTCTAAGGCTCTGCTGTCAGCCTTGCTTACTCGAGGTTTTGACGTTATTCCTAGGGCATCGATCTTAAAGTGGTCCGCTACCATCTCTTCCAGACGTGTACTTATATCCACGTCGAGGTGAAGCACTGCATCTGGCCCCTCCCTCAACACCGTCCGTGGTAGCGTTCCGTGGATCACCCATCCCAGCTGTGTCTTCGAAGCGGCTGGTTGGTTCTTTCGTCCTACCCTGAGTTCTCTCGACACAATCAAATCCCAGTTGTCGGCTCCGATCAATAGCTGTGGACGCCCTTGTTCATAACACACTTTCTTGCCTCTCAAATGGCTCAAGTGTTTCAGCTGCAACAACTCCTCTGGTATGGTTTGCGGTGCCAGGTTTAATTGTTTAATTGTTCTGGCCCGAATGGAGAATGGCCGTCTCTCTTCGTCCATTCCCTTGATGCCGATTTTAACCAGTTGGCTCTTCATGCCTTCTTGCCATGTGTTGATGCCCCGGATGTGAAGCGTCTTGGCTGGACCTTCCGCCCCTATTCGCTTTGCGATGTCTTCATCCAGAAGTGACACCGTAGACCCTTCGTCGAATAGTGCGTATATCCTTGCCTCACCTTTTGGACCCGATATTGTCACTGGGCATATCTTCAACATTATTTCCTTTTTCGCAGTTACAGCCGTGTTGACGTTCTCTGTTTCACTCTTGTTTTCTTCAGATGATGACGATGACGAAGCGTGAGACGTCGATCTTGCGTCAAGGTAGCTCTGGTCGTGTAACAGGGCATGATGCGGTCGGCGGCAACCTTCTATCCCGCATCCTCTCCCTCTGCAGTTACCGCGGCGGTGTTGACCCACTACACATTTGAAACAAAGCTTTTCGTCCTTAACAAGTTTCCATCGATCTTCTAACTTCATCTTGAGAAACGTCGGGCATTTCGGAAGCGTGTGTCGTCCTTTGCACTTTTGACAGCTTCTTGTGACCACTTCTGCTTGCGATTCCTCTGTAGTCGCGTACACTGGTTTCCTTTTCAATTCGTTCTTAGGAGCCGTAGAACCTCTGAAGTCCCTCCTTGGTGCGGCAGCGACGGTCGCTGTCCCCGTGTAACCGTATCGGAGTGCACGGTCGGCTTCTCTCATCAAAAATCGTGATAGCCTGATGACCTCTGGTTCAAGAGAATCTTGGTTCTCTTCGGCGTAGTCGCACCATCTCGATCGTAGATGCGGGCTGAGCTTCTCAAGAACGTCTCTTGATAGCATAGGGTTGTGTAGGTACCCCTTGTTGTCGATCGACTGTAGCACTGTCACATTATTTTGCACCCTAATGGCGAACGCGTTCAACTGGCTTGCTGATGGCCCTGGGCGTGGCATGCGTTTCAATTCGTCGATTGTCTTGTCGATCACAACTTCCGGTCTTCCGTAGCACTGTTCTAGCGTTCGCATGACGATGTTCGGATCGTCGACTGTATGTAGCAACGCGGACACTGCTTCTCGCGCCTCCCCACGCAGACAGTTTCTTAGGCGTGCCATGTTCTCTATCGCACTGAATTTATACATATCTGTGGTGTCCCTCATTGCGGCTTTGAAGGAGAACCACTCGAACGCTGATCCCGTGAAGAGTGGCAGCTCGTAGGCTTGTCTCGGTCGTGGTCTGGCTCTCGTTAGCTTCTCCATTGCTTCGACGAGTTGATCGATTTCTCTCGATCTAGAGGAACTGCGATGAGGCGTAGGCGACCTGGCTCGTTCGTCACGTGGCTCCCCCCGTGTAGCTCTACGGGCTTGATCAGGTGTCACGTGATCAGTCTGTGGTCGTACTCCTACTGCGATGTCGGTCACGTTGCGCGTCCCCTGGATCACGCCGCTTCCAACTTGCCTCACTTGTTCACTACCGGGTACGTTGCGAGCCTCTTGGTCCACGCTGTCGACGTTCCCGTGTGTTCGCATCCAGCCTTCCACCTTCTCTCTTCCATCGTTCTCGGGATTTTCTTCTGTTTCTTGAATTGCCTCTATTTCCATGGCAAGACGTCGCCTGATTCGTTCGGCTTCGAGTTCCAATTCTTTCTTTTTCAACAAAGCCAGCTGCTCTTCGGCGTCAAACTGGGCTTGTCGTATACGAGCGGTGACACTGCTTGTAGATCGTTGCGAGGCGGCGGATCGCGCCGGCGATGTGTTGCGGTGTCGTGTGCGTATCGTTTGTTCTGGTGGCAACATCTGTGTAGTGACGTCACGCGCTATCGGTGTGTCAAATCCGTTGCTTGGCCCAGCGTCGGTATTCACTTCTCGCGGCATGTTCGTTTCCCGTCGGCCGGTATTCGTATTCGCTGATGGAGAACTGGGAGAGTTCTCGAAATGTATGGCACGGCGGGTCGGAGCTCCGGAGATAGGCTGGAACCCAGATTCTTGCTCTTCTCCGGACACTTGACTGCGTGTTAGCACCATTTCTTCAATACTCGTTCACACTGATTCTCGAATATTCCAAGATCCGTTCTCGATGGACCAAAAACTGTGGGGGATCGTTCCACAGGGCCTTCGACTTATCTGAGACTTATTCTGAGTGGACTGTATTTAAATAGAAACAACGGTCGGGGATGTTTCAAGAATCAGTTTATTCTTATGATGCTAACACCTATGACGCTACACCTATAGTTGCTACTCGCACTTGTACTGCAACACGGTTTCGGTTCTTCGGTTCTCTTGACTATCTTGCAGTGTTCTCTTCACTGTCTTGCAGTGTTCTCTTCGCTTGTACAGGAGCTCTTCGGCTTCTTCTAGGCTTCTTGTCTTCCTGTTTTCTTCGAGGCGATCTGAGCTGTTGAGCTGTTGTTGTTGACTGAACTGTTGGACTGTGTACTTCTTGAACTGTTGACAGGACTGGCTGTTGACTGTCGAACTGTTGATCTGTGCACTGTGCTGTGTGCTGTGTTGTTGAACTGTGTTCCTCTTGAACTGCGCTGACTGAACTGTGTCGTTGTTGACAGGACTGGCTGTTGACTGTCGAACTGTGTTCACTGTTGACAGGACTGGCTGTTGACTGTCGAACTGTTTACTGAACTGTGTGCACTGTTGACAGGACTGGCTGTTGACTGTCCGCTTACACCCGCTTATATATCTTTCCTTGTACCGTTATGCTTTTGTCGCCCCACCGGTCGGTGCTTGTACCGTTAGGTACTTTTCGGCCGACCTAACGGTCGGTGCTTTTTTCGGTTGCCCTAACGGTCGATGCTTGTACCGTTTCTTTTCGGCTGCCCTAACGGCGCTTCGATCGCTTGATTCGCGCTGTCTCTTTCTCACCCCGATCGTCGGTCTCTTTCCCTCGCTTAGCTACTGCGAAGCTTTACCGTACGAGAGCCGTTTCGTGGCGGGGATGCTTATACGAAATTTATATACATATTACAAGTGCGAGTTTTTACTTATCTAACTTAATTTTACACTTTATTCTTACATAATCAACTTATATCTATTGTTAACCTAAAGGAGGCTCGTCGTCGTCAACAATATTTATATCTATATATACGTTTAAGCAAATGCGGCTAATTTAGTGAGCATTGTTTAAAATAATTAGATTTAGAATTAGAGAATAAGATTTGGTTTACATTTGAAAACTGTCGTCAATGAAAATACATAAATACATGTATAACCATATTTATTTTACTGTCAACAAATATTATGTTATTATTTTTAAAATTTGCTTAATTTATTTATAAAAATAAAATGTGTTGTTTATCTGTGGGCAATCGATGTAAATGTTTTCAATAGAATTCACTTCAGTTATGAAGACAATTTCGTGAATTTTTAAAGGCTTCTGGTACTATAATTAATTAGTCAACACTAGCAATCCGCCCGGCTTCACACGGGCTCTTTACGAAAAGTATAACATGATCTATGTTACTCCGAGAAGAAGTGCGGATTAAATATTTCCGACATCTTCAACAAATGTCGTTATAGTTAGTTAATATATTCAAAAACTTCCCTCAAGAATCACTCTATCTATTAATAAAAACTGCATTAAAATCCGTACACTAAGTTTTGAACTTATCGCGAACAGACAGAAGCGGCGGAGGACTTTGTTTTTTAATATGTAGTGAAGTGAACATTCGTATATTCATTAATCTAAACTGGTTCTGTTCCATTGTTCTTTGGTATAATATATATTGTTCATAAAGAGTCCTAAAATAAAAATAATATTGATAATTGTAATAAAATTTTTTTCATAATCACATGGGGCCTAAAAATATTTTAATTACATTTCAGAATTTTTTTTATTTATTAAATTAAAGATTTTTATATCCCAAAAAAAGATATAATAGTAAAAACGACAAAGAATCATCACCATCATACCGTGGGAGAGCCACGCTTCGGCATGAATGGGCCAACTCGACCGGAGTGATACCACGGCCTCACAGAAAACCGGTGTGAAATAGCGATTGCGCTGTGTTTCACCGAGTGACTGAGGATACCGGAGGCCCATCCCTCTTCCTATCCCCTAAAAGTCGGCAACGCACTTGTGACGCCTCTGGTGTTGCGGGTGTCTATGGGCGGCGGTAATCGCTTACCATCAGGTGATACGTCTGTTCGTTTGCCCACTATTCAATAAAAAAAAATAAACCCTTAAATATTAAGGAGCCAACATAATGTACAGACATAAGCCGGACCAGACAAGGGTCGGTCCCTATCCACCGTATAGAAAATAGTTCACTGATGAGAATTAATGTTATTGTACACCAACGGTTATTAGACCGTTAGGTACCCGTTAGGTGATGTGAGTTGTATGTTTAATAATTAACCTCGAACTTTGGAAAAAAATAAGAGGTACCTAGACTTTTAAATAGAATTGATGTTTCGTTTACTCCGTATAATAAAACTGTAACGATACCCATAGATAAAATTCAGACGACAGATTTCAAATGTCTGTAATTTATTTTTTGAATCTTGTATTAATTCAAAAATAAATAAAATTGAAGTGTCTTTAGGGGAACGGGTCGCATATCCCTCCAACACAAAGGGAGGATCCTCCGACCAGGCGAGGTGATCATGCCTGCCGGGCCACGTTATGTATTTCAAAAAATATTTTTTTAATTTCTTGTCTGTCTGTCCGCCTAATTGTTCCAGCTAATCTTTGGAACGGCTGGATTTTAATGGGACTTTCATTGACAGATAGTTGATGCATCAACCATGTATTATTATGTTCACAGACATAAGAAGTGCCGGTCGATTTCGTTTTGTCATAGTGTATAAGCTCCTTTAAAAGTGTTCTGGTTAACCTTATATTTTTTATATAAATAAGTGGTTCGCGAGTTTGTACTTTAGTTAATGTTTAGTTTAAAGTATATATTGCTATTCAATATACTTTTGTCCAAATCTGTGTTGTACGGATTTATACTTAGGTACATTATCGTAGTAATATTATAGTACATTTAATTAATATTTGACAATACTATCAAAATTTACCAAATTTTATATTTTATTCTGTCTTACTGTTGGTATTTTAATTTTTTTAACTTTTATTTATTTTTTATTACATTATATTAATAAGAGCATTGTAATTATAATTTATAATTAAGTAGTATTAAGCTCCTTGAGTATTTAGATTTTTGTAAATGCTACCTTACTCCTAACACTGTTTCGTTAGGCGTAACGGGCATGCATACTAGATAATATTTATGTTTTTTTTTTCAAATTTTAAACCTTATACCTAAATAAATAAATAAAAATAACTAAATAATTTACTTTCGTATAAGGAATATGATGTGCGTACTAGTAGCATATAATTTTCTGTATACAACTGTATATTTAGTTTTTAAATACATATGTAGTCCCTGTACGCTCGTTAAAGTTACAGTATAATAAATACGCCAATCACAATTATCCAAACCTGACTTACACTTCCAGAGATTATTAGTCAGGTTAGAATAATTGGTTTGAATAATTATTCATCATTTCAACGCCAACCATCCCGGTCTTGAGCAGTCCGCATCCATCCGCTGCCAGCCACTCTTTTTAAGTCGTCAATTCATCGTGCCACAGGGCGCCCTACACTACGAATAATTTTTTTTAGCTCATAAAAAAAAATCTTACCCTGTGTGTATTCATCTTAATACAACAGGAAATGGGTAAGGAAACATTTTCAGTGGCAATTAGTAGGAAATAAGGTAAGGATTAAATATTATTAGTTGGTATTTCACCCAATAACATTATTTCACGCTAAACAAATTGCAGACAATAATGGCGCTAATCTTCTCTTTTATTATAACAACAGAACAATTCATATAAAATAACATCAACTCACGTCAAAGGCCCGTAATCAGGTTGGTTTTATCTTATAAATACCAACACACATTATCCTACTATTTATATTTCTTTTGTAGTAGGGTTGTCAACTGTTGTAATAAGTTGTTGAATTGAAGGTCCTTCTCGAATGACATATGAAAGCTATAGGCTAAAGGCCGGCAAAGCACTTGTAAAGCCTCTGGTGTTGCGGGTGTCCATGGGCGGCGGTAATCGCTTACCATCAGGCGATACGTCTGCTCGTTTGCCCCTTATACAAGGTGTCTCAAAAGAAATTTCATATTTAGTGGATTGATTAAAAAAAAAGGAAGCGGTATATAGAAAAAATGTTTATTTATTGTTAAAATACACTTTTTGGGAATTCATTTCTTAAAAATAATATCGTCTAAATGTAAACCCTCACGTTGTTGGCACTCATTTAATCGAACAGTAAAATTACTTATGACTGCTCGACAGGTGGAGTGAGGGATGGCTGCCATTTCGTGACGGATATTTTCTTTCAAATGCGCCAGTGAAGTTGGTTTATTGGCGTAAACTTTAGATTTAAGATAACCCCATAGGAAAAAGTCCATAGGGGTTAAATCTGGGCTACGTGGAGGCCAATTTATGTCACCTCTCCGGGAGATCAATTTTCCTGAGAAAATTTCACGAACACGTGGCAGAGATATATTGGACGTGTGTGAAGTTGCTCCGTCCTGTTGAAACCATGTTCTTTGGTTATAGCCAGGAAAGTTTTGCAGTTCAGGTACCAAGAAGTTGTCTAACATCTCCACATAACGCTCTGAATTCACTGTAACTGTACGCCCCATTTCGTCTTCAAAAAAGTAAGGGCCGATAATTCCTCGCGCCGACATGGCAGCCCATACGGTCACTTTAGGCGAGTGTAGGGGTTTCTGATGTTTGCGTTTCGGATTGGCTGAACTCCAGTAGCGGCAGTTTTGCTTATTTACGTGGCCATTAAGATGAAAATGAGCTTCATCCGAAAACAAAATGTTGGTAAACGTTGAAAATCGCTCAATCATCTGATTTACGAAATTAAGCCTCTGACCGGCATCTTGGGGCTTTAATTCTTGCACCAATTGAATTTTGTAGGGGTGCAGCTTTAGATCTTTGTGCATAATGCGATGTAATGATGATCTATGCACATTTAAAGCACTCGCGCGCTTCCGAATTGAAAGGCTCGGGTCGTCACGTACAGATTGATTAACACTCTCCACGTTTTCTACCGTTCTTGATGACCTAGGTCGCCCGGATTTTGATTTATCCAGCGTTGATCCAGTCTCTTCAAACTTTTTAACCCAATGTCGAATGAGAGGAAGGCTTGGCGCATCATTTAAGTGGCGAAAACCTCGAATACTGCAGAATTTTCTACGCGCGACAGTTGTCGAATCACCGTTCTTGTAAAACTCTCGCACGCACAACGCGCGGTCTGCTCCCGAGAAACGCTCCATAGCGACTGAATCCCCAAGAGCCAAGCTACCAATTGACATAACCCCCGCACCCCTCAAGTACGCAGCGTTCACGCAGTAAGCTAAACAAATATAAAATTTCTTTTGAGACACCCTGTATAATAAAAAAAATCTACAACAAATAAACAACTCTCTTATGGCTTATCAAAACAAAACAAAATCTTTTCTTTGTTAAATTTAAATATTTCGGACATCTAACACACAATAGCATCTGGTTCCAAACTAAGCAAAGCTTGTACTATGAGTGCTAGACTACTGATATAAATACATACCTTCTTTTTTTGTAAATACATACATATTATACATAGAAAACGTCCAAACTCCTAAACAAATGTTTTATTTAGGTACGAGTATACCAACAGCACACATACGATACACTTTTTTAAAAATTTAACAAAAAAAATATGTAGGATGCATGTCTACTACAGGTACACACAACATTCACCATATGAGATAAAATAAAATACGCCTAATAAAACAGTGTTGGGAGTAAGGTAACTTTTACAAAAAACAAATAATAAAGGAGCTGAATACTAGGTACTTAATTATAAATTACAATTACGATACTTTTATTAAAATAATGTAATAAAAGAAATAAAAGATGAAAAAATTGAAATAACAAAAGTCAGATAGGCTAAGATATTAAATTTGGTTAGATTTGTTAGTATTATCAGATATAGAGCGTCTAAATTTATTAAGAGGCATGGATGTCTATGTCTCTTTGTGAACAGATGCTCTTGTTAATGATATATTTGCAGAATAGATTATTAACCCAAGACATTAAACACAGCAATCACATACGATACCACTGCAACACCGAAGCAGTACAACTGTTAGCTTTTTGATTCTGTAATGAATCTGCCCTTAAAAAAAAACAATGTTCTAATAAGTAATTACACGTTTAATGTAAATTAAAACACATGTTTTCACATGTGTTCTAATTCTAAACCAAGTAAGGAAACTGTAGGCTAAATCAAATTACGCGAAATAAACTAATCTATATAATAACTTTGAGGAGTCTATTTATAGACACAACTTCTGTAATCTTGTTGACTAATAATTGAAATTGAAAACGTAAGTGGGAAGATAATGTTTGAGAATAAAAAGAATAGGTGTGTACCAAATTTACAACTGTGTTTATGGCAACCCTGTCTTTCGCTAGCACATCCATTAATGTGATTGCTAATGTTATTTCCAACGAACCATTTCAACTAAATAATGTTCTGATATACAGATGTCTCCGCCAATGGACTTCGAAATGAAGAAACTATGGCGAAAAAGACGCATACAACTTTGAGCTCAATATCTAAACTAATAGATCAGATTATTGTAATAACATACATTTAATGAGGTATCAGTCTGCTATATGAATATATCAAGAAAGGGTAGGTGAAAGCTGTTGAATAAATTATTCATATACTCCTGAGAGCCATGCGTCCGGGTCACGTAAAGATACCGAAACGAAAACTAAGAATGGTGGCTCAGTAAAATAAATATTGTTTCGTAAAAAATCAATATTATTTTAATGAAGGCAGTCTTTCTTTTTTTCATAAATTCATTAAAAAAATTGTAAAGAATATGTTTTCTACAACCTTACAGTTCTCTTAAATATTTAATACTAGCTGACCCACGCAACCTCGTTTGCGTCTTATATTGCCCGTAACGTGAAAATTTTCCCCCGTTTTTTAAACATTCTTCATTGGTGCTCCGCTCCTATTAGTAGTAGCGTGATGATATATAGCCTATAGCCTTCCTCGATAAATGGACTATCCAACACCGAAATAACTTTCCAAGTCGGACCAGCGTTTCCTGAGAATAACGCGTTCAAACAAACAAACTCGTCAGCTTCATTATTAGTAAAGATTTAAGAGAACTACACGTACCACGATTACTCTCAGGTCTAACATGATGTTGAAGAATATTTTCCCATTCTTTTCAAACTCTCGTAGCGTAATCAGGAAAGAGTTTTATCGTCGCAGACATCGTCTAAAATATCTCAGTACATACCACTAACAAAATACTAATATTTCGTCAGTACTACATACTATTTATATTCTCCTATCAAAGGCAGTCAGTTTTCCGTGGGAGAGCTATGCTTCGGCATGAATGGGTCGGCTCGACCGGAGTGATACCACGGCCTCACAGAAAACCGGTGTGAAATAGCGTTTACGCTGTGTTTCACCGAGTGAGTGAAGATACCGGAGGCCCATACCCCAACCCCTCCCCTCATCCCCTTTCCCATCCCCCAAAGGTCGGCAACGCACTTGTGACGCCTTTGGTGTTGCGGGCGGCGGTAATCGCTTACCATCAGGTGATACGTCTGCTCGTTTGCCCACTATTCAATAAAAAAAAAGTCAATTTAACCACAATCATTGCACTGGAGTGTAGTTATGCGGGAACAAAAACAAATAGGATAAGTAATGGATTTCCAAACCGTTAAGTAATAAAAACAAAGGGAGTGAGACTCTAGTTAAAATTACATTAGGCATAATAATTTCAATTACTGAGTATAACTAATGCAATATTACTACTTATCTTAATCTTATTTTATCACTGTTAAATTATTGCTGGACAATTATAATAAGATAATCAATTGTCTAAGGTGGAAGGCGCTGACGACTGTGACACAATGAATATTAGTACGGTCGTCATCGATAACCTCTTATTGACGTGAATTGTCTGGTCTTTTTTAAATATGTAAATTTAGAAATGGGAAAAAAGAGAAAATTGTAAAACAAGAGATTAAATATAATAAATAAATAAAAATAAAAAATATTAGAGCCGAACCAAAGTTAGATAAAAAACATAATTATTTTGAATTATAGCTATTTTTTTTTCCATTTATATTATTTATTTATTTATATCGCGGGTAAGCGAGCAGACGTATCGCCTGATGGTAAGCGATTACCACCGCCCATGGACACCCGCAACACCAGAACGTTACAAGTGCGTTGCCGTCCTTTTAGGAAGGAGTACGCTCTTTTCTTGAAAGTTTGAAGGTCGTATTGGTATGGGAACACCGCAGGAATCACAGAATCTTTAAAAATCTCGTATTTCCACTACTTTAATATGCATGTATTACATATATAAACGTTCCTCTTGAATCATTTGTCTATTGCTGAAAACTGCATTAAAATCTGACGAGTAGTTAAAAAAATCTAAGCGAACAGACAGCAGAATCGACTTTATTTAATACTATTTAAAGGTTAGTTTAAAGAAGTATCCTTGCTCATTAACATTCTTTTATTAGCTTCAAATTCTTCTCTTTATAACACATAAGTGTATTTATCAAACATTCTAGCTAGCACTTTACATTCGCATATTATAAAAAAAATATGAAATCAACAGAGAAATAAGGATCCGTTCCTAAAGAGGTTAAAAAAGGGAGATTTTTCTCAATATGATCTTATTATTCTACCAATTCGTTTTACATAAGAACCTGCCTCATATACTCTAGGTCCGGTCGTTAAATAAGTATGTTTGCAGCCGATCGTTTACGAATGTGAACCAGTAAAACGTTTATAGCTTAGCTGCTTCTGACCCACTTACACTTTGTTCGAAGGAGGTCTTATTGAATGTGAAAATGTGTTGTTTCATTGCCGGCTCAGTTCGCGGGTTATGGAAATCAGATGAGGTAAAAAACACATGGAAATACAATGGACGTGGAAATTTATTTATGCTCTTATTATTTCATCGTTATTTACCTGCCCTTTTGGATATTTTGCTTATGTTTGGGATCGACGTAATCTATATAAATAAATAAATATTTCGGACATCTAACACACAATGCCATCTAGCCCCAAGCTAAACAGAGCTTGTGTTATGGGTTACTAGACAACTGATATAAATACTTATATACTTTTTTTTTGTAAATACATACATATTATACATAAAAAACATCCAAACTCCGTCCGATTTGGTCCGACCCGGGAATCGAAACCGAGACCTCAAGCTTAGCAGTCGTATACAGCAAACATTGAGACGACTAAAAAGAAGAATAATCGTTAGAGGAGGCAAAGGATGAGGTAAATTAAGACAGGAAAACCTATAAGAGAGGGAGCTGTGTTCAAAGATAGCACAAATCTTAGACGGGTCGTCGAAACTAAGACAATAGCATGCTAATTTTCACGTTAGTTTTATTGTTCATTTCTCATCCACTATGATGTGTCTCAACGAAGCGTGGCAGTATACTGTACTAACATATACAAGCACATAAACATATCAGCAGAGACCAAAAATTAACACTTAAAATACCAAATAGACATTTTTAGCGACTTATTTAACAAACCCGTTTAACTGTAAACATTAGCTTTCTTTAAACCTTCTTCTCAATTCTCTAATTCAACTACGACTTTGACAAAACTATAATAGCAAACCTGACCAAACATTTGGTCCCATTAATAATGTGGTAACAAACATAAAAAGTAATTGCAAATAAATAGAGAACTGTCTTGTTTTTTGAAATGAATAAAAGAGATCTCTATTTCCTTAAGTGATATTGACTTTATACTATTGAGGATTAGATTTGCGTAGATGAAAGCAAGTACACATTAATACTTTATTCAGTATGAATACATTTGAATTAAGTGCGAGGAGGGACATTTATGCGCCAGATAGCATGTTGATATGATCTACTTTAACACTCTACATGTATATTAGGGGTTAAAGTATGAAATTGCCGATTTGTAGCGATAAATAAAAACTCGTTTCTGTCTAAACCTTTCTGAAGATCAGTCAAATCATGAGTCACCCATATTTATTTTATTGATTTGATCCATATGAGCCAATATTGTTGGTAAGGTAACGTTAAACCTTACCGCTAATTCTTGGCTAGTATGACTCAGATCGACTTCCGCCATTACACAGCTGACAGCTGGTTTGGCTAATCGAATGAGCTAAATTCAAATAAAATTCTTCAAGTGCCCAGTCAGTTATCGACGGAGGTGATATAACATCACGCTACAACCAATACGAGCCGAGCAGTAATGAAAAATACGACAAAAACAGATATTTTTTCCTTTTTAGAGACCTACATGAAATGCGCGAGACAAACTTTTTAGTTACACCAAAAGCTTTTCGTTTTCTCACCTAAGTATTTAATTTCTCCGTGAGTTTTTATATTTCCAAGTTTAATCAAGAGACTAATTAATTTATTACACGGTGTGTAACAAGGGAGAGGGCCATCCATCACGAAGTAACAAGTTGTAAAATATTGTCCCACGCTTCGGTTTGATTACATTTTAATTACTTACGCGTTTGCAATGAATCAGCTGGATACGTATTGTGGTAATCGAGCCTTTTAGGATATAGAAAAGTTCGTCTTGTAATCATGGCTTTTGGGTATTTTCTTACAACACTACTGTACAAGAAACAGATTGTTATTATTGTTTTCTTTATATAATATGTATGTATTTACAAAAAATACATAAGTATTTATATCAATTGTCCAGTACAAGTTAACTTAGTTTGGGGCTATGAAGTACTAGTGGACGATTTTAACCTAATGTGGAAAGAGGCTTGGAGGAAAAAACAGAAACTAAAGGCGGCTTTAAAAAGGAGGTTCTCAGTTCGACCGTTTTTGTTTTATTTTTTTATCTCAGAACTTTTGACTGAGTGAACCGATTGTGATGATTCCTTTTTTATTTGAAAGCTGATGCTTGCTTGCTGTGTGGTCCCATTTTAATTTGGTTCATTTTTTGATGACGGTTTTTATTATTAAAATTTTACAATCTAAAAATAAAACTAAAATATATAATTACAATATAGAAAAACATTAAAATAATTTGATTCAAATGTTCTTTCTCTTTTCTAATTGCCTCTGAATCACACCCATAGGGGAGGTGACACTCTGTCTTAATGCGACACCGCACAGAGAATGACGTCGTATTTATTTTACTTTCACATAAAAATTTTGTTAAAATATAGAATTTAGAACTTAATTTTAAAACAATAAAAGTAAACATGTTGCCAGTAATTTATTTTAAAAGCCTCGCTAAATTCTAATACTTTTAATTAGCTTATTAAGAGTCTGTATTCAGTAAACTAAAAACAGACTATTTGGATCTTGCAAAGTTCATTAAAGTGTCAAAACTGTGTAAGTAATTGCTCTTTTTAAACTTAAATCATATACTATTTATCTTATTACAACAGACGGTCAATAAACCATGACGAAAACCCATTCATTTTATACATACAATATATTATTATCTCTTAGCTATTTGTTGGTTTGTGTGTAGCATAAAGTAACTTCTAATAACAAAAAATATCCGCCAGAAAGTCCTGTGGAAATTGAGTCATTAAGTTTATAGCCAGTCTACAGAAAAAATATGAAAACAAATTATAATTTAAAATTAAATTCTATTGAAATTTGAGTAAAATTACCACAAATAAACATTTTATTAGAAGGAAAAGACAATTATTCAGTTGGCATTTTGAAAACAAAACAAAATACAAATAACTAACGAACTGACTTTTTATCTATTTCAAAAAAGAACATAGCAAAGGCGGCCACTGTACAGCCAACAAATACAAATACGCGTAAATTTAAATGTGATTTGATCGGACTGTGAACAGAAGTAATAAACCGGGTGGGTCGTAACCCGATGTTTTTTTTACTGTAGTAATATTGGCCGGAACCGCCTTACCGATCGAACGGCTTGGGGTTCCCTTGAATATATTAGGACCATTGACTTATGTCTTTTTTTCTTAATTTGAATCTTATTCAATTTAGACAATGTTTTATTTTATTTTTTATAATAAAGTTAGTAGCTACAGATTATGGCATAGAAAACTCATAGAAAACAATTTGTGAAATTCATAAGATCATGTAAAGTGTTTCGGAATGTATTTTACGGGTAAGTCCTTGTTTTATTAATTGTTAATGCGCATAAACTTTGCAAACAGAAATGTATACCTTGGGGTGAAACTTGCAACATCAACTCAAAACGCTAATGGTTAAGTTTGTGATCAAGTTTATTGCGTTCGTTTTTGAAGTTTAAACAGTAAAGAAGATATCATTATTACGGAAGAGTATTTCGACGGCTACGAAGTTATGGTTAGAGCATTCCAGTATGGTGCAACACAGTTGAGTATTTTTTTTTCTATGCAAACCTACGTCCACAATATAAAACAATTGAAATAAAAGAATTAAATTCAAAAACTTTAAAAGAACATCATCAGATCAGCTCTATTACAATATTGCATTGTTACATTGTATAATATCCTTGCAAAATTTCAGCAAAATTGATTGAAGATATCTGCTTCAAAATACATTGCACGTTAATAAAAAGCTTGTCTCATATCCCATATCTTGACACATAAATAGTACAAACTTTGCACTCAATAAAATCATTTCAAATAAATGTCTATTCTTGTAGTGTATGGCCTCCTTTTTTGTTAATATTAATAAAAAACTAATTTCTTGACAGTCGGCAATGAACCTAGTATTCAATGGCGTAGGTACACATATATGCAAAACGAAATGAATAATATTAAATCATATACAAAAAGTCACACTGAATATTTTTATTAAGCACAAATTAATTTACGGAAAAACTGTTTAAATACTATTTATGTAACTTCTGGTGGTTATAACAGTCTATGCTTCGTTTGTGTCTCAGTAGGGAAGCAATAAAGCAGAAAAGTAGCGAAGAATTTAAAAATCAACAACCATTTATACATAAACGTCTAGGAAAAATTCGGATGCAATTTTCCCCGGTGGCAACACAACAACACGCTAACAAAAGGTTAGAAAATTCAAGGAATTCTAAAATCATTTACGTATACTGAACCGTTGTTTATAAAGATCGCAGTATAAAGTTCTTCGACTATGCAAAAGGGGAGAGCTAGTGGGGGTTTAATTCCACCTAAGACGAGTCTGCGACCTTCTTCCAACTCGGTTGACAGGCCATTCGTTCATTCCTTTCGTCTAAGATTGTGTGATCGGGCGACTTAAGTCGTTCTAACTTGAAGCAATTCAGTGCTTAAAGCAAATTTAATTGCTAATAAATATGAGCCGCGTCCTGAATTTATTGTTTAAGTAATTCGGTTAGATTTGTTTTTATAAGAAAAAATATTATGAAACGATATTTTTAAAGATGGCTTAGAAAAGCATTACATTGAACCTTTAAAACAAAGATGTGTGGTATTTGAATTATCTACTATTAATAATAGTAGGAGCATTTTTGCTTTTTTATTGATTACTGAGCACTTCTTCACACCTAATATTGTGATACACTGTTTTTTATATAAGTATGGAGTAAGTCAAAGTCAAATTACAGGATTGTCTAATACTAATGAGATTTAGACAATCCTGTAATTTTGTATTCTCTTTAGTTTCAAAAGCCAAATTGTAAACAGATCATTAGACAAGGACAGGTATCGATTATGTGAAACGACTAGATTATTGCTCCTAACGATCTGCAGCCACGGCCACGTCGTTCAGTACTCGTAGGGTACATACAGGAGGAATCCTTGAACTGTTTCATAATTTGGCCAACAAATTGTCGTTCGGCATTTGTTGACGAAACTATCACTGTTTACACCATAATACTCTAACATATGTGTCTAATCAGACATTAATTTTGAGTTTTGAAACTTTAAATACACTTTGAGTGCATATAATGTGGAATGAGCCGTCGCCTGCGGTGTTCCCGGACCAATACGACCTTCAAACCTTCAAGAAAAAGCGTACTCCTTCCTAAAAGGCCGGCAACGCATTTGTAATGCCTCTGGTGTTACAAGTGCGTTGCCGCTTGGTAATCGCTTACCATCAGGCGATACGTCCGCTCGTTTGCCCCTTATATCATAAAAAAAAAAGTGTGTACTTCATATATGACGTATTGTTCGAGTGTTTATATTGTCAACTGAGAAAACCCTGAGTTTTAAATAAAAGTAAAAATTGATAAAGACATCCTTATTCTGAACTTTTCCAGGCCAGGACAAGCAGTGATGTCAGAACAGCATTTGCCACCGTCTTGATACAGTTTACAATTATTTACCGTTCTTCAATCCTTTCATATACGCTCGACGATAAGGTTGCTTTTGGCGAGAACCTTATTTAGTACACTCCCAATATGATCAGTATAATATATATACTTTTATTGCTTTCTGAATCGTTGACATGATCTTGTGATCGTCGAGAAAGTTGTTACTCTGAACAAAAGCCGAAAGAAAACAATAGAGCAATAATTTGTCAAAGGTAATTTATTATTTAAAACATAATTGACACAATCCATTGAAAACATTACGGTTGCTGAGCACTCTCGGGGACTTATAACGATTAACAAATCAAACTAGGTCGGCGCTTGGTACTTTTGACAAAACCATTACTCAATCAGCCTTAGTTGGATAGATGTCACCGGTTTTAAACAAATTGTCTCGCAGTAGTTTACGATTAACTCAAGTCAGCTTCTCTTTATTAAACTATTAAAAGGTACATCCCCCCTCATCACTGTGAATCGTAACTTGTACTTTAATGTGACCTGTAAGTGTATCGGAAGTCAAATTACCCTCCATATATTTCAAAACGCACTTATGACTGCATTATAACCATTGTCACTTTTGGTATCAGATCTTTGAATTACACAAAAACAAATATAAATTATATTCACTCTCACGACTAAGACGAATCTATTGTCACGACTCACATAAAAATACGACAAGCCGTTTAGGGTTATGTTTTTCGAAGGCATGCTAAAGAAACATACCTTTCTTCTTTCGCAGTCGGATAATAACACTTATTCAGGCAGGTCCTGTACACCTTTTGAACTACAAAAAAGCCATCCGTTTAATACGAATTGAGAACATGAAAATCTTTTTCATAAATATACACTTTGAGCTGAATATTCCTCTTCGTTTGATGGCCTATTAGGAATATGCAGTGTCACCACCACAGTTCTTCTCGTGGGTGTCGTAAGAAGCTACTAAGGGAGCAAAGTTTGCAGGACAGCAGCACTGCAAAGAGAAGTAAAATTTGAATAATCCGTCTTGCCAGCGTGGGCCAAAACCTCCTTGGTAAAGAAAGACCTATGTTACTACCAGTTCACTGTTAAAGTCCATCGATGACGAGATACTTAGACAATATATTCCATTTATGATGACAAAATCAATATTGTTAATTATTAATATTTTGATCAATCACGTTGCAGTTCGTCGGTAGCTTAAGAAGCTGCAATAAATGCAATGTTCCAGAGTATATACTTTTTTTTTATTGCAGGCACCCGCCATCGCAGGGTGTTACTGCCTACGGCATCCTGTGACTCATGAAAGTGTCACAGCTCATTATTTTTTCTTTATTAATAATGTTTACACTCACAATTTCATAAGAAGATACAAGATACAAATATCATATAGGGTACAAATACACTTTCAATATTAATTGCCTATTAATAAGATTTATTCGTTCCTATTTGTTCAGACGTACGTTTTAATAATCTGCTCATACGTCATGTCCCCTTCGTTCATACATTCGAAAGTAACTCTATCTGTCTCTCTGTCTGTTACCCTTTCACAACTAAACTATTACGCCGATTTCTATTTTCTGATTTTAATAGCGATAACCTATATTCAGTTTTTAAATATATTTATAGTTTAACTATTTTTATTCGCTTTGTGAAACAAATATGGGTTGGAAAAACATATCGTGTCTATAATAGGTAAATAAAATGTTCAGAAGAAGTGCAGAAAGGCAATTTTTGTCATTGATACGTTTTGGTTAAAATAGCTTTATTAGACTACAGGGATCCAGTACATATTTTACGAAGGGTACAGTTATAAAGAAATTTCCTACCGTAAATGTCTCAGATAAAATTTGCCTAAAAATAAAGATCTGTTTGCATTGGATTCCTCTTTCATATGAATCGCAAGTATTCTTAGGCTACGGTCACCGTTCAACATCAGGTAGGTTATATTTTCTTTAAGTAAAAAAAATAGAGACCGACCTAAGTTTACATTCTGTGACAAGCCGAAATACCGTCATCACATGCTTTTATTTCCTCGAGTTTCATGTTCAAAGTACATCAAAGTTCAAAACCACTCGCCAACCTCACACCATTTGGGAAATAATACCAAAACTGAACATCAGCTCAAACGAATAAGTTCATTCATATTCATGTGTTTATGGAAGGAATTTAATTCTCTGTGATACGGAACATAAATAGCACAATTGAATTAAGTAGCGTATATGCTGAGTTTTTGTACAAGAGATAAAATGCAAACAAGCCAATGTCAATTTGAGAAATTATCTCTGTGTGTTTGTAACGTTTTCGCGGCTAAACTGCTGCACCGATTTCAAAATAACTCAGCATGGAGATACTTTAATTCTTGAGGAAGGAGCCTACTATTTACCGAGATAACCGACGTCAATAGGGGCGAAACAGTGCTCAATAGCTAGTATTAAATATATTAGTAAATAAATAGATTATTCATGGGTGGTGTAATGTATACGGTAATATAAATAGGGTTTCAAAATTCTGCTAGTTTCATAGGGACTTTAGAGATTATACGAAGGTTATTATACTCGCTTTATATTCGTGTAGGTACTAATACGGGATAAAGTCGTTTATAGTAGGTTTGCAGTTAGATGCTCGTAATGAAAGCCTAGTTATCACAGTGGGTACGATCACTTATAAATTATCCCACTAATGTACCACTGCTGGGCTTGGGTCTGCTCTCAGGAGAGGATCAAGGCAGTCCCCACGCTGGTCGAGTGCGATTACTACAACAGTCAAATGCTAAATGTAGGCCTCTCCTGAGAAAGGAGGGTTTTTTATATAATAATAATTATTCTATTCAGTTTCAAAAATTATGTATTGGTTTAACAAGCCCTGGAACCCCACACTAGGATCCCCTGTGTTGTGAGGCCCAGTCTCTTTCATCACAAACAATGTTCAATCTGAATGTTTGAGTGGATATAGTTGGAAGTGTACGTGTGTGCTCACTGCCGGTGTCTATGTGTGAGTGTGAGAGAGTGTGTGTGTGTGTGTGTGTGAGAGAGTGTGTGTGTGTGTGTGTGGTGTGTGTAATGCGTGAGTGTGTGTGTGTGTGTGTGTGTGTGTGTGTGTGGTATATCATAGGTATATTATGGTGGTCAGACGGATTGTTAGGTATAGGGTTTGTTTTTTTTTTCAAAGCTGTTATATTTCAACGATTAATAGGGGTGGTGATACTTCGTATAAAAATAATAATTACTTTATTGTACACCAGATTACTTACTTACACTTTGCCGTGGGAGAGCCACGCTTCGAAATGCATGGGCCGGCTCGATCGGAATGATAATTTCACGGCCTCACAGAAAACCGGTGTGAAACAACCACAGCACTGTGTTTCACCGAGTGAGTGAGGATACCGGAAAAAATATAGTCGAAATGATAGTCGACTTCAAAAAAGGAGGAGGCCTTTTTTGAAATCAGTTGAAAATACTGTTTATCGACGACCCGTTATGGGTTGAGAAAGACCTACCGCTATAACAAGTGTAAACTTAGATACAAAGGGACTTCAATAAGATCCGATGTTTGTGTTACATACACGCAACCCCAATAAATAACAATTATAAGCTCGGAAAGCCAATACTTTAATCGTTAACAATTCTATCATGGGCCCATTGTAGGCTCCAGACACGCGAGATCATTTGTAATGGAAATTTATTATTTAAACGGTAAAGTACATTAAGACATGTTCATGATATGATATCATGGGCGTACCCAGGTTCTGGGCTAGGGGAGGGCAAATCGGGTTTTTTTAAAAACACCTCGTCAAATAAATGGATATGAAAAAGGCATTGGCATGAAATCAGTTGGAAGGAAATCCCTAGAACCTCGACGTACCTCGGGCCACCTATGGTTTGTAGATGGCCCCCTCCTGTGTAGGAACCCTGATGCTCCTTTTCTATTTTAAAAAGGGGTGCGAGCACTTTGTTGTGATTGCGCCGCTACCCCGGCTTGCTTCTGCTAGGGTGATCCTCACCTTTGGCCGGAACACCCCCGTGGGATTTGGAGGCGGAAGTGCTCGCCGAAGATTATCGACGAGCGGCTGAATATCGGGCGGAGAACGGATTTCGTCCTCCGCCCGAAGAGATACACGAGTGGCGAGAAGCCGCTCGTCGAGCCACCATGGCTAGTTGGTCGTCCCGGCTAAAGGCTCCACACGCTGATTTTGCCACCGTGGAGGCGCTCCAGCCGGTCATCCTCGAGTGGGCAGGGCGGCAGCACGGGACTCTTTCCTTCCGACTGACGCAGGTGCTTTCCGGGCACGGTTGCTTCGGGAAGTACCTGCACTCGGTCGCTAGGAGGAAACTGAGTCCCGCCTGCCACCACTGCGACTGCAGTGAGGACTCGGCCCAGCACACGCTGGCGATCTGCCCCGCTTGGGTGTCGCTGCGTCAGGTCCTCGCTGCAGTCATAGGAAGAGATCTCTCGCTACCGGCCATCATACGATCCATGGACGGTAGCGATTGCAGTTTTACCGCGGTCGCATCCTTCTGCGAAGACGTAATTTAGCAGAAAGAGGCGGCGGAGAAGGCCCGAGAGGACGACGTTCACTCGGACCCGATCCGCCGCCGGCGAACCGGGCGCCGGAGGCGCGCATACCAGCGCCTCAT
This sequence comes from Spilarctia lutea, assembly GCA_916048165.1. NCBI lineage: Eukaryota > Metazoa > Arthropoda > Insecta > Lepidoptera > Erebidae > Spilarctia > Spilarctia lutea. Next base: position 17,749,651 of record OU696480.1, on the reverse strand, counting down.
GCCGCCCTAAGTGTGGCCACGGATGGACGGGACGGGTTTTCCCCTCCATCCGGAATACAGGCCAACCGCGAGGAGGCGACGTACGCGTGTGCCGTGCGTCGCCTAAATTGAGATTTGAACAGCAGATTTCTGGTCTTCGATTTCTCGAGTCTTAGGTCTCCTACCTGAAGGTAGGTTGCGGTCTCATTGCGGTCGTCGCAATAACCCGATATTGCTGGCCTTCAGGACCTCAGCCCATACTGGGGACCGACAACGCCCGCGTATAGTCTCCTGCAGGAGTTATCAGGCCCCCTCATATTTGTCAGCAACCGAGCCAAGCACGCGCTGCGCCAGCTTGGGAATCAGACTTCGGAAATGGTGTCCCATCGGCCTTCGAGTGCTAGCCAATGTGGGCTTACATATAGACCGATGGAAAAACCATATCTAAGCAAAATAAGGTGATATATCTAGGCGGCACAAAAACCTGTACTGGATGCTAGGACGAAACTACAAATTATTACTGGACAACAAATTTCTGATATATCAGACGATCTAATATTTTGCTTCCAAGAATTATTTGTAGTGACTAAAATACATTCCAAATGAATGGGCATGTCAGCTGTCCATAAAAACTACATAAACCGACTCGGAAGATTTGATATCTTAGGACTATGATGAGTAGTTCTCCTCGCTAAAGAGCACGCTCTGATCGTCCCTACGCTCGAACATCGCATAGCCCTAGGACTGATTCCGATGCCGATTGCCGATCTTACAACAACACAGAAAATAAATCTGTCTTTGTCCATAGTCGATCTTAGTCACGTTTTTACGCGTCTGAGTGTACTTTATATATAATGGAGAGAAGAAAATAGTAGGAACGTCAACATCTAGGGGGGGGCAGCTGCCCTCCCCTGCCCTACCCTGGGTACGCCCATGTATGATATTATTATATATTGTTTTAATAGGCCTGCCAAAGTGACTGTACTTTGTCTGATGGAAAGCATAAGCAGAATCCAAGAGTGGTGGTCACCATACTCATTGCGAATGCAGACAATACAACAATGCTGCTTGATGACCCACACCATTGCGGCCTAGTGATGCTTCTGCATCATTGACATCAATGACAATGATTATTTCTCGTGGTGGTTAGGAAACAACAGCAGACAGAACAAGAAAACATTTTGTTTAATAAATGTCAGGCATGTTTTTTGTCAGCAAGTTGCAATTATAGAAATTGATTTTCAAAAGAACGTTTGCTTTGTTTTACATTTCAAAATGTGTAAAACTGATTATAAAATAAAAATATACATATGCATATAATTAAGAAATACATATAAAGCCCAATAGTCCGCGCTCTTTGCCGACTATTCGCCGACTAATCGCCGAGTACGACATGTCGGCGATACGATCGGCAGATCTCTAGTATATATATATCTTCAAATTATGAACTCCGTTATCATATGACAATTAGTAAGTAGGGCATAACATGCCTAAGAGTATTTTTTCTTAGATCGTACACTACTGATATTGTAGCAGGAGTCGTGTAACAGGAAGCCGAGGAAGCGCTCGTGATGTATTATATTATATTGTTTGTTCTACTTTCTTGTTTCTTATCCTTTTAATTTTCCGTAATATCGAACACCTATCAACTGCACGTATGGCGTAGTGGCTTAAGGTGTCTTCAGGCCGCTTTCTAACGATTTCTAACGAGCGGGTTCAATCCGCACATAGGGCAACAGTTTTTGAAATTCAAAAAAATGTTTCGAGTCTGGGTGTTTTTGTGTCCGTTTCTTGTATATTTGTTAAGTCACCCGCGACACATGATATTTTCCTAATGCAGATGTTTCATATTGTGTGCCCTCATAACTTCCTCCCTTTCCTGCGGTTGGATTCTTGAATGGTTTCTTTTTATTAGCACACACTCTCATACGAACACGAACTCACATACCCAGAAACACACACGCCCCCCCCCCCCCCAAACGCACACACACATCTACACACACATACGCACGCATACATTATCAATAATTTGTAATGTAGGCATTATTCTTGCTCATGCAAGCATAAATGTCATTGCTCCTCCCACCATACCTTTCAATATCTAGAGTCTGGAGCGGCTGGTAATCTGTAATACAGGTCATCCTCGTGCAGATGCCAGTCTCCCACACAGATTGTATTTATATTTATGTGAACTGTATTTTTCTCTATTTGTTAGTAATTGTAAACTGTGTGTGAGAGAAACAATAAATTATTATTATTGCCCTTAATTACCTTATATAAATTCATCATGAAACGACAAAGATATCACGGAACACCAATAACAATCAAATTGAGTACCATTCCTTAAAATCAGTTCAAACAAGATCTTGATAACTCTACCGTAAATTATACCAAACAACAACGCAATAGAAGCAATAACACAGAATCGCTTGAATTCCAATCAACGTTTGCCACAAGGAGAAATGAAGCCAAATGACAAGGGGTACAAGATCCCTTCCTCCGCGACCCTCGTTCTCAGCCTTGGCGGTAGCGAGACGTTAGACCTACAAAAACAATGAGAAATCGCACACACGGAGCTAAATTAAATTTTGAAGCGTACCCTTATAAAACATTTACGTTGAGCGTGTGTTATGGTGATAAGCGACAAGAGGATTGAATAAGCTTTAACTAAATCTAAAATCCAAACACACGGAGTATTTGGGACACAAAATACAATTGGGACAATTTATAATCATTCCTTGATTATAATTCTCTATGGACGTGTACTGAACAACAGATTTTTGTTTTTATCCGTTTGTTGACAATGAAAAACACATAATAAAGATAAAGTGATAAGTGCGGAAGTCATGATGCTGTCTGACCATTTTAGAGAATAAGTATTCATCAGTCTAGATTTCGTAATTTGGCTCAATAGCTTTTTTGCCAGTTAGCAATAAGTCAACTTTATTTAAAAAAATCGTTTTTTTTTTTTTGATGAAATGGCAACCAGCCGGATCACTCGGATAAGCTATTCCTGCATATGTCAAGTATTTATCGTCTTCAATTATCAAGTCTTCGAGTCTTCAAGTTGTCGTCGTGATGAAATTAATGATAAAAAATTTATAAAATGTGGATGACATGAGATGGGCCAAAAAAATCGTTATATAAACCGTTATGATTTCATTGTCAATATGTCAGTTATGTTAGTTTGAAAAACAAAAGTGAATTTAAGAAAATATAATACATTTATGAACGTACACAATAGAGACAAGCAGAATATTTGAGAGGAGAGAAGGAAAAATCAAGTGAAGGCGAAGTGACAGAATAGTACCCGCGGGAACGGCAAAGAAATAAAGGTGGACTCAAAGTTTCCAAAACAACATGATTGGGCAGCTGGTCCAAAATGGTCATGCATTGCCAAAACAGAACGAAATAGAAAGCTTTATAGGAGAGGCCTCTCTCGAAGAACAAGTTGTAACGCTTGTAATTAAGTTTTAGTTATAGGAATACTTCTAGATAGTATGCTGCATTACTGCTCTACAGCAATAGAAGCTCATTTAAACTAAGCTGTCTATGCGACCAACCCTTGCATCATATCGCTCAGGTACAAAAACGAAGTGGTATAATATACCACAAGGAAAACTAACACGTAATACATAAAAAAAATCTCAACTGCAACTTCTTTTTCAATATACTTAATGCTGGTAGAGCAAGGAGTACTATGAGCATATATGGCAGAAGCTGCAGACTATTTTGGTTTCGGTTCGGTTTTGTCAAGAAATTTTGCATACCGCAACAGAAATTATCAATTGCTAAGACCTTCACGCTCCAATACTTAAAGATTTTGCCGAGAAAAGTTACATAGGTACAACTTGAAACACGGTAGTAAAGCCATGCTGATTTTAACATAGTCTACTGGACGGTACTACCCTGTCATTAAAGACCTGTGTTTGGCGTGATTCGTTAGTAAATGCGAGACCGGAGGCCTAATGATGCAGAACCATCTTAATAGACTGCTATAGTACGTGTCACCATGCTGCATTATTGCATTGTCTACATTAGCAATGATTATGGTGACCACAAATCTTAGACTCTCGAAAAAAAGTTTATTATAAGTGTTAATAGAATTCCTGTTAAATACATTTCTTAACCGCTGTAAGCTCTCCCCTTAAACCGGTACGTACACAGTAAGGAAACCCAATGTGTACACTAAGCCCGTATCTCGAAGGCCGTTGAGTCGACAATGGCACTCCCCCGCCTAACGAGTATTTGATTTACCATTTATATTACGTTTTGTCGTCCAATTCCATCACAAACACATTAATGAGGACGCTTTGCCTAATTTCGACTGACTTTGTATAAATCCTTCAATCGACAGGTTTTGTAGGTGCCAATTTTAAACTCAGTTTTTACATTATGTCGGTGTACAAAATACTAATAGTATGCTTTAGTCCTTAGATATAAATATGATGTTCTTATAGTCGATTACGGCCAGTCTCAACACACCAGCCAACTACGCAGGAGATATTATAGTGCACAAGTGTGTACTCAAACACAGGTGCACTCTCTGTTCCCTCACCCTCACAATCCCATGGGACGGTAAAAATATATAAGTACACCCAAATCAACACCTTTATTTTGCTGAAGTATGTTACAAACTAAAAACGCTTGAATTTAACAAATAGTGCTGCTCATAGACAAATATATATTTAATTGAATAGTGGGCAAACGAGCAGACGTATCACCTGATGGTAAGCGATTATCACCGCTCATAGATACCCGCAACACCAAAGGCGTCACAAGTGCGTTGCCGACCTTTAGGGGATGGGAAGAGGGAATGGGGAGGGGTTGGGATATGGGTCTCCGGTATCCTCACTCACTCGGTGAAACACAGCGCAAGCGCTATTTCACACCGATTTTTTGTGAGGCCGTGGTATTACTCCGGTCGAGCTGGCCCATTCATGCCGAAGCGTGGCTCTCCCACGGTAAAATTGATAAACAAACATAAATAAAAATAAAACTCCAAATAATATTGTCAAAATATTTCATTTAATAACATTTTATATAAAAAGAAATTGATTTTTAAACATCTATAATACACTGTGATTGGACCTTATAACTAGAGTATCACAGCAGTGCATGTGTGATTGCATGCAAAACACGCAACTTAAGAACAATGGCAGAACAAGCAAATGGCCTGCAGTGGCCTAACCTGATGCATTAAGCTTAGCCCTTGAAGTGAAATGAATTACAAAAGGTATTTTGTAATTCACTTTACTTCAACCTGACAACATTATAAAGCATACCTGTATACCCAAATTTTGGCTTAAAAATAGCTTGTAGTGTTGATAGAAGCTTAAACACTATGCAAAATAATAAATAACATTAATATTGAGGCCTAATCTACATCGGATAAAATTGTTATTTTTGAAGGTATTTAGATCAATTTCGGCCTGGATATTACACATCACTACATAGTATAAAACAAAGTCGCCTTTTCTGTCCCTATATCCCTATGTGCGCTTAAATCTTTAAAACTACGCAACGGATTTTGATGCAGTTTTTTCCAATAGATAGAGTGATTCAAGAGGAAGGTTTATATGTATAATACATGCATCATATACTAAGGCAACATTGCTAATTTTAGAGGTTTCTATTTTATGCCCGTGCAAAGTCGGAGCGGGCCCCATGTTTTTATATACAACGTTCATAGTTTTTCTGTAGTGTATTTAATTTAGTATCAGCATTGCACCCGTGCGAAGCCGGGGCGGGTCGCTAGTTAATTATAAATACGTTCACATTTAATACTACATTTATACACAACTAGATTTGTATTGTCTACGAATGCACTTTTCAAATCCAGGCCAATGAGTCATGTTTCAGGTCGTGGTCTCACAACCGTATAACTTTTAAAACACTCGGTATATAATTAAAAGGGTGTGAGTTAGACATACATATGTACTTAATACTTGCTTTTATTATATAAATGTAAATCATAACATATTTATTAAGGTATTTGTTACTTTAAAAGCCCGAAATGCGGTTAATCATAAGATTTTCTTATAAAACCTGTTGTACCAACCGGTTTGTGATCATTGTTTTTTTGGACTTATACAACCATTTACTTGGTTGTCACGAGAAAAACAGTGACCATTAAAATCTGGTGTTAATTTTAAGGGTAAAAACCTTTGATATAAATCCTTACATGTACCAACTCGTATTAGTAAATCTTAAGATTTTTTTTTTATTATTATATAGGAGGCAAACGAGCAGACGTATCACCTGATGGTAAGCGATTACCGCCGCCCATGGACACCCGCAACACCAAAGGCGTCACAAGTGCGTTGCCGACCTTTGGGGGATGGGAAAGGGGATGGGGGAGGGGTTGGGGTATGGGCCTCCGGTATCCTCACTCACTCGGTGAAACACAGCGCAAACGCTATTTCACACCGGTTTTCTGTGAGGCTGTGGTATCACTCCGGTCGAGCCGACCCATTCATGCCGAAGCATACTTTCCCACGGTTTAAATATACACAAGATACACAATTAAAACCTAAGATTGACCAATATTCAGGCTTTTATACATATATTTATTCCCGAGAATGGACTCAAAATTAAACACAATTAGACTTTATAGGTAATCCAATAATAACACTTGATTATGAGACATATATATTATATCATCTATAGATGTATATATAGTCATGGTTACAGTTTCAAACGAATTTAAACAAACTCGTGGTCGCTCGTGAAGTGCTCGAAATTTGTCCATAATTCGTCTCTTACTCCTCGTCCATATTAATTGTTTTGTTTCAAGTATTAACACAAAGATATTTTTACTGATCTACAAAAAACCAACGTAGGTCTCACAATACAAGATTTTTTCAGTCTCTTGAACTAAGCTAAATAATTTGTCATACAAGTTTTAGTTCTATTTATTACACATTAAGTTTTATAGTTGAATGTCTATGTATAAAAAAGCAAAATTTCTGATTTTTTAAAAAGTATTTTTTTAATTCTTTTTAAAAGAAGTCTATTACTAGAACAGAAGACTTGGATATAAACATCATATGACATTGCCTCTATCGTTGTGTTTTATGTACTCCAACATGAATGTAAAATTAAAAGTAACGGGATTGAGTGAATGACTGCTGAGTTAGAGTTCGTGGGTTCGGTTCCCACCCAGGACAAACTTGATCGCACGAATAGTATGAACATTTGTTAGGTGTCTAAGTGTAATTTATCAGTAACATATATGCACTTTTGATATACGAATTTCTATAAACTGAATAGTTTTAAGAACTATAACCCCAATACGCAAACAGCTTTCATAAAATTTCTACAGATAGCATATGTCACCTCGGCCATTATTACTAATATTTTGACACCTAATTCATTAAAAGCTGTTCATTAGTTTAGGCACAACGGTTTAACATACATCGACTACCAAAACTATAACCCCTTTAGCTGCGCCGTAGTCGAGTAAAAGATATTAATAGTGACACAGTTCCTGTTAGCGAATGCGCAATGCGCGATATAAAATCTTGCACAAATTTGCATAAACGCAATTAGCGAAGAACAGTCGGCACCACATTTAATTAAAGCAAGAGTTTCAAATAAAGTCTAGGAATGCAATGAAAAAGTCGTACGAATCTTTTAAACAACAACGTGACACGGAAATTGTATATAATATATTTATTTAACACAAATTAAATCCATAAAACCATAACATAATATTAAAAGTAATACAAAATAATTACTGAATGGAATATCACAGATACAAAAACATGCTGCTGTTCAATAAAAAGCGGTTGTAAAAAAACAGCCAAGTTTCCTTAAAAAAAAATCCATGATCTCAAAGGACACATAGACTTTAATGAGGTATTATTAAAAAAAAAACAATGTAACCGCGCCACCTACTGTGTCGCCTGCGGGGATTCCCAAAATTAAATTATATGGAATCCCCGGACATCACACAAATAGGGTATAATATTAAGTGTATAATACGTAAAAAAATTAAATCAAGTGCCACAATTACGGAAAAATCGTATTCGTAATTTTGTAAATTTACGGTTTTTTTTTTGTTTGTTTTACACTTTGACTAGTCAAATGAACATTATTTATTCTTTTGGTATTTTATCTTAGTACATATTTGTTCTGTACGTGTATTTATCACTTAATTATCATTCGAAATGATTGGACCGATTAGCATGGAATAGGGTTGCGGACACCTTAATCAAATTAGTTACGTTTTATCATGTGTCAAAACGATTACTTTGGATGAAAAATGTAATAAATACATAGTTGTGACGTCACTGTTTTAGACTACTTAATTGAGTTTTACATTTGATTGTTTATTTGATTAAAATGTGTGCTAGAAATAAAAAGCTATAATGATTATATTTGCCGAGATGTTTAGTAATATTCGGTTTAATGAAGGAGTCATCGGTATTTATTTATGATACAGTCACCAGATCTCAACATAATATCATGATCCCAAACCAGGCAGCGCCTGTGCCTGGGCAAATTATACAATAAAGTCGTAATGACTTTATAACATAAATAATTGTTTTAAAATGTTAAATAAATATTCCAGTAAACTGTTTTTAGAAATAATTCCATAGTGGAACAAAAATATTTGTAATTACATAATAACTTTTTAGCTGTAAATCATATTGGTTATAAACATTTTATATTTTAACTTGATTATATATTTATATCCTATAAACGTCACAAACATTGCTCACCAACATTTGATCAAATAAATAACTATCATAAAGTTTGGCCAAATCTTGTACGTCAATAACTGCTTAGTAAAAATAAACGTTTTAAATAATAGCGGAGAGAATTTTATACGTAAGTGTAGCACAGCCCTAATCCGAGTGTATATCTATCAACAGCTGATATGACTAATGATATTAAACAAAAATCATCTATTACTCAATACCACAAGGTCTATTTTTAAAATACATCTAGTTTGACTTGTTGCCTTTCAGATCTGTAACTGATTGTCTTCATGTCTCCTCCTGCCGAGAGTGGTCTAGTTGCGTGTCTCACATGTCAGGGGGCAGGTGGACCGAAGTTCTAGAAAGAAGGGTCCTTCCTGTCCCGGCTTGTATGTGGATGGCATTAGTATGTACTTACCTGACGGAAGATTTTGAAGTTCTAGAACTACGAAACCAGGCCTGTGTGTAATAGAAAAAACACATTTTAAACAGCTGTCGTTGAAAAACCGAAGTCCACGCATAATTGGGTTATAATATCGATAATTATAGTCGTTCCAATACTTTATTTAACTTTTGACAGATCACGCACATAAAGTTTTGTAATAATTTTTGATACAATGTACTACAGATAATACTGTACTTTATGGGCGGGCTCCGCCTACTTAGGGATGTGTCATTCGTAATTAATGACCACAGACTATAAAAACGGTTTTGAAATAAATCGATTATCGATTATATTAATAAAACATACAATAAAATTATTGTGATTATATTTTATATCAAATCACGTAAAAAGCTTTATTATTTTGCATTAAAATGCCCTAAATGTCTCTGTTTCAATGCAGAAATAATTTGCGTAATGAAAACAGTTCCATCGTACTCGTACCTAGTAATGGGATCGAATGTATTCGCCGCAAATTAATGAATCTAAAATAATTGTTTAGACTTACTATAGTTGGTTAAAATAAAAACTACCTGCGGTACCTACTTGTAATGAACAGGTACAAAATGTTGAAATTCGTAGTAATTTACGGATTAAAAATAAAACAACCAAAAGAGGTACTGTAATACTAATTTTAATTATAAAGAATCGTCTTCTTCGTATGACCAGGAATCATCATCACTTGACAGTTGTTTGTCCTTTGAGTACTTTCTTTTTTGGCATTTTGACAGTAACGAAGGCAGGAACGATACGCTCAACTCAACCAAACGTGAGAATTCACAAATAAATCAATACGGAGGAATATAAATACTCAACTATATTGAAGGTTACTCATTGAAATACTGTAGATTATTTTAAAATAGACATAGAGAGATTTAATAAAGATCATCAATAGTTTAACAAATACAATATTAACCACTGAATTACAACACAATACAATAATACATTTTGAAAATTCAGTTCCTTTTATTATATATTTTTTCATGACATAGAACCGTCATATTTGAACAACATTCTTTTAATCCATTTCTTCTTTATTTTGACAAAGGAGGTCGCACATTGAAACACATAGAAATATGAAGTACGAAATTATCTATAAAATAATGAGTTTGTTAAATCGATTAAAACTTCTTAATGCATAAAATCGATCGATGAAAGAAATCGAATAGGTAACGGGTCAGGGTATCACTATTTGATTAAGTATTAGAGCTGTCAAAAGTTAAATAAACTATTGGAACGACTATAGCAAAGCTTCGAAGGCGACGTATATGGACGTATTAGGAAAGCATGATTGATGTATTGTTAAAAACCTTATCATTGCGTCATTCGCCTTTTAGGATTCCGTTGTTTACTTCTCGGACACGATTCAGCGTAAATACAGAACTTTGCCAAAAATGATATTTTTTTCTTTTTATTGAATAGGCGGCAAACGAGCAGACGTATCGCCTAATGGTAAGCGATTACCGCCGCCCATAAACACGTGCAACACCAGAGGCGTCACAAGTGCGTTGCCGGCCTTTGGGGGAAGGGGAGGGGGATTGGGGGACGGGTTGGGGTATGGGCCTCCGGTATCCTCACTCACTCGGAAACACAGCGCAAGCGCTATTTCACACCGGTTTTCTGTGAGGCCGTGGTATTACTCCGGTCGAGTCGGCCCATTCGTGACGAAGCGTGGCTCTCCCGTGATAGACTGCAAAGTAATGTTGACTTACCTGTAAGGTCCAGAACTTTCTTTAAAGAATGGTGCCGTAACAGTCGGGTCATCCAAGCTTTCGACCTTCGCATCGACTCCGAGCTGGTACTGCTTTGGACCTTTGAGTTCCACCACTATGTTACAAGGAGTCCGGCTCTCGGGAACTGTGATGATGAACTTAGGGTTGTTGAGGTAAGTTTCGCGGTGGTTCTCGCAACCACCAGCCGTGCGACCCAACCACTCGCCTTTCAACTGTAATAAAACTTTTGGGTTAATTCTATTCTAACATAATTTGGGTGTTTTGAGTTTATGGTTCAAATTACTCATCTCATAAGGTAGTAGTTGAATATGAAAAAAGGTTTAACCTCTGGGGTGCGGCATTGCGGATCCGCGATTGTCCCGTCGGTGCGGCATTGCGGATCCGCGATAACCGCAGTTAACTTGCATTTTAATTAATTTTGGGTATTAAAGTTATTATAACGAAGTCTAGAAAGGTTTGTTATGCATTTGCTTTATACGAACAACATTTTAAAACATTCGTTTGTCAAGTGCGCTTCAAGAGCCGTAAAAAAAACGAGTTCCAATTTCAAAGTTGACGATGACGCAACGCGATCTGTCAAGTGCCTCTTAAAACTGATTTTTTGCCGATAAGGTGATTTTGAAGGTAGTTTGTTGTTATATTTTACTTATTATACTTATTTTAGGAACCACTATCAATACGAATTGAGGCATAAATCATGCGTAATTTTGAATTGTGTTACTCAAAAAGTTACCGAGTCTATTACCTATTGAAAAGGGCTTACTCATTTGAAGGTTTTTACGCATTTATTCTTATGTTTTTATTGATAAAATGATATAATTGCGATGAGAATCTTATATAGAATATAGAATAGCAACAAAAATGTGTTAGAAAAGCTAAATATTTAAATAAACACTCATTTTTTGCCTGACGAGCGAAATTAGACGCACACATACAAAGGGCTCCCCAGCCATTATTGTTCTACATCATCATCAGCGTATCGTAGTCCACTGCTGGACATAGGCCTCTCCAATAGCACGCCACTTAAAATTGTATATCGCCGTTGATTCGTGTTTGCACGCAGCCTAGCGGGAAGTCCCGGAACTATTAACACCCACACATACACAGTAGTGACGGACAATGAACAAGACGTAAACTGATCTTTGTTTATGTTTTACTAAATTATTTTGTATTGACCATAGACTTTGTGTGTCACATAATGGAACGATCAGTTTGTTCTCTTTAGCATTCAGTCATTTTCATAGAGTTTAGAGAATTCTCAGAACTTAAAAATAATAAATGAAAACTGGTCTAGCAAACGAGTCCTTTTTTTAAATAACTTGATAAATAGGTTGTTTTTTTTATGTATTGTTGCTGTCTTTTGCACTAGTTAACTAAAAAAATAAATTATTTAACTAAAAAACACTATTTCTTCATATAAATACTACGTAATTTGGTGTTCGGCGCAAATAATAGTTTGATTGTAAAGTGACAAAATGGCGAATATCTCGACAGCGAAATGTGATTTTTACAAATATGTTTCTCAATGAATTTTTACTGCAGTTATAGTGTTTTTTATATCAGTAGATAGCTTAGTTATCGAACTTTATGAGGATAATAAGTAAAATGAATAATAAACCACATAAAATATTAAAATCATGTTTATTAACACAATAGGTGCGTAAATTAATACTTGGCTCAATTGTGAGTAAATAATAAAGCGATAACATTAGTTTAGTAATAAAATATGGCATAACCATGTACGCTTGTTATCCATCTTTTGAAAAATAATCACTTTTATAACCACCGAGCATTGTTTTTTAAAATATTTGATCATTTTCGTACACCATGCACCGTGTTGCAAAATTTTGCACTTTCGCCGCACGGTGCATGGAACCGGAAGTACCCGTTCCCGCATTCGAAAGATTAAATGCGAAAAGCTTTTCTCCTATACTGTTTATATATGTAACACATATAAATTCTCTAATTTAGTAAAAATTACACAATTTTTAAGTTTCTTCGAGTACATTGTGTTTTTTATTTAATTAAATATTTCTTCTAGACCCAAATCAATGTATTTTGTGCAAATTTAGCAATGTATATAAAACTGAAAAAATAATTAAATCTTATTTTTTACAAATAGTTTAGACAATCGATTAACCAATCGATTTAATAGAGACAATCCTCTCGATAGAAGATAATCGATTTGATATAGAGTATCACATTTTCGTATCAATCGATTTCTATAAAAGATTAACTATTTCATGTTCGTAACGAGCAGGCTAATTCGTTCGCTAAACTAGCATGTACAGATGGAATCGACCATGCGATTAAAAGGTCTTACTCTGAACACCTAAGCAACATAAAAAAGCTATGTTATACTCAATTCAAGGAATATTTTGATGAGAGAAGTAAGGAAAAGGACATTTGGTATAAAACCATTCAACATCAGCCTGCTAGGATACCCTGGTTTGTTAATAATAAGATAAATGGAATGTTCAGGCCACTATCCATCTGGCAAGTTTGGACATCTCATGAAAAAAGTTGATACACCAAATTGTGAAACTTGCGGAGTCCTTGATGATGTCCAACACTTGGTAGTTGATTGTGTCAAATATCGAAACTAAAGGAACTCGTTGATGTGCAAATATAACTTTAATGTGTACGATGTAGGACTTTTCATCACTATCTTAAGTAATCCTAATACAAATATTCCGGACATCTTACACACAACGCCATCTAGTCCCAAGCTAAGCAGAGCTTGTGTTATGGGTACTAGACAACTGATATAAATACTTATATACTTTTTTTTGTAAATACATACATATTTTACATAGAAAACACCCAAACTCCGAAACAAATATTTGCAGATCATACAAACATTTGGTCCGACCCGGGAATCGAACCCGAGACCTCCAGCTTAGCAGTCGCATACGCTACCACTACGCCACCGAGGCAGTATATATATAACATAACATACTACAGCGCCATCTACCGAAGTTACAGTGAACTACGGAGTAACCTACAATACGAAGAAACTACCAATCCTGAACCGCGCAATTAAAGTTCTCGCGCTGATTATCATATATACAACATCTCAACATCAACTGTTGGGCAGTAGCCCACCAGGCATGATCACCTCGCCTGGTCGGAGGATCCTCCCTTTGTGTTGGGTGGAACATTACACCCGTTCCCCCACAGACCTATTTGAGATATTTGCACAACAACCAAGGTAGCTAGTATCATAGAATAAGCCACGATCGGGCTAACATATTACTTTATAATAAATGCCCTAAAATTAATTGTGTTCAATTCAATCGATTAACTTACAGTTCTCTTATGCGGGTACGGCTCTAGTTTAGTGAGAGTGAACGGACACGAGGAGTAAACCCGCAATGTGTAGAAGATTGTCTTGCTCTTTTCGTATTGGGACACCACCAGAGTGTACCGATCAGCACTTTTATCTCCTATTAGCAATTCGCAGAGGTAATGCGGACTGTTGATTCGAATGCCGTCTTTGTAAGGTTCAGGGTCATCTGTAAATAATATATTATAATATAGTCACACGGCTGATTGATCCCAAATTATGGAAAGCTTGTACCGAGTGAGTGACGATACAGGAGGCCCATTTTTTTGTTTTTTTTTAACCTGTGGAAACCCCCTCGGGCCGTCACCCCACCGGGGTTTGCGGCGGAGTGGTGTGTCGGAATCGAACCGACTAAAACCACACGGTGTGCCACTCTGCGCCTGAGAAGGGAGGGGTCCGGGAACTGCAGTTATTAACACGACCGGACCCCTCCCAGCGCCTGCCCGCACTGAAGCGGGCACTTTCTGCCAGTAAAAATCTCAATTAGGCGACGCACGGCACACGCGTACGTCGCCTCCTCGCGGTTGGCCTGTAAAGCGGATGGAGGGGAAATCCCGTCCCGTCCATCCGCGGCCACACTCAGGGCGGCATGAGGCGCTGATGGGCGCGCCTCCGCCGCCCGAGGATACCGGAGGCCCATACCCCAACCCCTGCCCCCATCCCCTTTCCCATCCCCCAAAGGTCCGCAACGCACTTGTAACGCCTTTGGTGTTGCGGGTGTCCATGGGCGGCGGTAATCGCTTACCATCAGGTGATACGTCTGCTCGTTTGCCCACTATTCAATAAAAACAATAATATATATATATATATAAATATTCACACACAACGCCATCTAGTTTCATACTAAGCAGAACTTGTATTATGATAGCAAGATTGACTTATAGAATACTTTTTGTGTGGTGTGGTAGCATATGCGACTGCTGTACTCAGCTAGTTTATAATATTAGTATAGATGTGGGAGAGCCACGCTTCGGCATAATGGGCCGGCTCGACCGGAGTGATACCACGGCCTCACAGAAAACCGGTGTGAAATAGCGCTTGCGCTGTGTTTCACCGAGTGAGTGAGGATACCGGAGGCCCATACCTCCCCCCCCCCAACCCCTCCACCCATTCCCTCTCCCCATCCCCCAAAGGTCGGCAACGCACTTGTGACGCTTTTGGTGTTGCGGGTGTCCATGGGCGACAGTAATCGCTTACCATCAGGTAATGCGTCTGCTCGTTTGCCCCTTATGCAATATAAAAAAAAAGAAAAAAAAAGGTACTTACAAGGATAGTACACTCTCCTGCCATTTTTGTACACCAACAGTGTTATATACTCCTTATTGTCCCTGAAGTCGTCTATCTGGGTGATGTGCCTCGTCAGCAAGAGCCACACCACGCCCTTGCCCTGGACGTGGAGGGAGAACTGAGGGTTCTCTCCGATGTTGTACGCGTCCTTCGCAGGACCTGTCCCAGCGTCCCATTTCCTGGAGATGGTCGAGAACTTTTTAAGATAGTGACATTTGTGGCGGCTGGTTGAAGTTAAATGATCTTATGATTATCAACTGTTGCAGACATCTTGTTCGACCAAAGGTAAAGTTTGTCGTATAATCTCAATTCCTTGATGTGACACTAGTTAACTATTCTTTAATATAAAAAACATTTACGTTAACCTTTTGGAAATAGATTGCTTGTAGCTTAATAACGTGGGAATGGGCCGGTTCGACCGGAGTGATACCACGGCCTCACAGAAAACCGGTTTGAAACAGCGCTTGCGCTGTGTTTCACCGAGTGAGTGATGCCGTAGCGTGGCTCTCCCACGGTAAAAATAGTATAGATATGTCCAGCAATGGAATACTAGATGCCGTTGAACACTTACTGGTGTATACAATATGTGAACTGGAACATCTCAGGGTTCCAATTGAGGTAGAAGACGTCGAAGAAGTTCAGGATGCTGGCGTAGTCGATCCAGAAGACACCGTTGTCGTACTGCGCTGCGCTGTCAGGGTCGTAGCGAAGCAAAGAGCGAAGGGCGGGCGTCCAGTGAGCCTCGTCCAGCTCCGAGTAGTTCCCTCGCCAGCGGAGGTGAGACCACGGGTTCTTTAGCTTCAACAGTTTCACGCCCTGACAAATATTAACCGAATATAAATATACTAGCGACCCGCACCGGCTTCACACGGAACTTACTTGCTGTTAACTGTATTAAAAATCCGTTGAGTAATTTGAAAGATATAAATGAACAGACAGCGTCAGCGACTTCATTTTATGTTATGTAAAGATACACTGTTTGTATTTTTATCCGACTTCAAAAAAGGAGGAGGTTATCAATTCGATTGTTCTTTTTGTTTTTACGTTTGTTACGTCATAACTTTCGACTGGGTGAACCGATTTTGATGATTTTTTTTTTATTTGAATGCTGGTGATTCTTGAAGTCTGTTGTTTTTTGTTAAAATTTGTGATATATATTTTTTTTTTTATTGGGTAGTGGGCAAACGAGCAGACGTATCACCTGATGGTAAGCGATTACCGCCGCCCATGGACACCCGCAACACCAAAGGCGTCACAAGTGCGTTGCCGACCTTTGGGGGATGGGAAAGGGGATGGGGGGAGGGGTTGGGATATGGGCCTCCGGTATCCTCACTCACTCGGTGAAACACAGCGCAAACGCTATTTCACACCGATTATATTTAAGTTTTATTGTGTCATGTTTTATATTACTTTAGTAATCAACTTAACATAAGATATGTATTCTTATGAAAAGTGAATTACTGTACTTTGTAATAAAATGATTTAAAGTAGTGCTTGATCAATATATATTTGTGTCAACATCTATTTGTGAGCGTGAATGCGTACTTATATGCTAACATCGCATACCAGCTTTCAACACGCTATATTTTTTGTGGGTATTATAAATGCCCAGGAATAATAAATCTGTTAATAACCCTTTCAATACCCAAACACTCATTGGTCAATTATATTTAAATTCACCTATCACTAATGAGATGAGAGATAAGAACTGCCCCGTATATTTGTTCATTTCATTCGTTCATTTTGAGAAATGAACAAATAATTGTGTAGCTTCGGTCATATATCAACAACCCATAACGTCCCACTGCAGGGCTCTGGCCTCCTCTCAGGAGAGGGTTAAAGCCTTGGGTCCCCACGCTGGCCAAGTGCGAGTTGGGGACTGGCAACACAACGTTGTGGCTACGTAATCTTGCCGTTGGATGTTTTTAAGCCGCCCAAAGACCTCCAACTAAGCTTCAGGACTGTTATCTTATGATAACAACCGGGACCGACTGCTTAACGTGACCTCCGAATCACGGAGACAACATAACATGCCACTAGCGGTCACCCATCCAGGTACTGATCGCGCAGTCATTGCTTAAAACAAAAGTTGTCGATTTTCTGAAGAGTGGCAAACAGTTGTAAACCCTGGAATTCGGTGGAAACGCGCCTTAAGAAGAGGCCAATGAATATTTAATGTAATGATGTGTCGAGATCACTCACGTTGGCGAGCCTGACGTCGAGCACTGCGTAGGCGTGTGTGGGCACGAGGCCGGTTCGCTCGGCCTCTGCGTCAGGGAGAGCGCCCGTGGCGACGGTCGCCAGCACGTCGCCACGTTCGAGGCGCGTGCGGATCTTCTCGTAGAGCGCGTCCGCGTTGAAGTCCGCCTCGTCCACGCGAATGGCCACGCGCTCTGGGATCCAGCCCGTCAGAGCGTGCAGGTCTATGTTCTGTGGAACGATTGACAACATTCATACTCCACATTTTAAAGAACGTGGCTGCTGACTTGCATCAAAACGTGCGATGGGAGAGAATATCATGAAGTTTATAACATGAGTACGACTTAGTACAACATGTACATTAAGTTTCAAATAAAAATTATATTCAA
This sequence comes from Spilarctia lutea, assembly GCA_916048165.1. NCBI lineage: Eukaryota > Metazoa > Arthropoda > Insecta > Lepidoptera > Erebidae > Spilarctia > Spilarctia lutea. The sequence goes on along the minus strand of OU696480.1, from coordinate 17,731,571 downwards.
TATTTGCATAACTATCATTTATTAACGTATAAAGGCACCTACATAATGCATTTTTACACCGTTCTATTGAGAGCTAGAAAACCTTAAAGATTAAGTTATAAATAAAATAAAATTACTCACTTTTAGTGGCAGATTTGTAATCACGGAGCTTAAATGGCTGTGGCTACAAATTATTTTTTCTTGTAAAAAACAGAAATATGAAATAATCTTTATAATATTTGAACACCTTATTCAATAATTAGGATGGAATTGAAATTAAGGTGACGTTTTACATGATTTTCAGAAATAAAGCACACTTTATTGCTATAAAAACGGCTACATAGCCAGAACAGAGGTCACGTTATATATTTTGGCCTATCATTCAACAAAAGTAAACAACCTAATGAAATTAGACTATCATGTGATCTCTAATCAGCTGTAAATACTCACACTATTCGATCCAGGAAAGTCATAACCACCCATCACCTTCATATAAGCTTTCTCGAGCAGTGACACCCAGAACTCATTTTTGTTGCTCGAAAATGAACACAGTAGGCGGCCATATCTGCTGTAGGGCAGTCGATCATCTATTATCACCTAAAACATCAATATAATACAAATATCAATTGACAAGTGTAGTTTAAATTCCCTTACGTTAGCGCGGGGACTGGTTTTCGCACCATACCCCCCATCGGGGACATGAAGGGGTGTGTGGGACTTCCAGGGAACCGCTCTATCCACTAATGCCCAGTTCCTATATTTGAAAAACGATCCGTTCTAGGTACAAATAGTAGTATATTATACGGCGGGCGTAAGCTAAAATCGTTCCTATAAAAAATAAATTGTGGAATGATATTTACGACTCGTAGTCGGTTGTAGAAAATTTTTATACGATGACTATTCGTTAAATATAGGAATCGGGCATAAACCATCGTGGCGGCCTACCACGGCAGTCGGAAGGAGCTCCAGGAACGCATCAGCTGCTTCTGGACTCCCTCCAGGTGTACTTAACGACTAAGGTATATCCAGGGGTGACCGGAGTCACACACGGGGCAGGTTGATGTCGCGCCTCTCACCACTATACACAGTAAGAGACCACAAACAACCCTTAGGCGCCGATTGGGGAGCTAGCGGCCTCCACCACGTTCCCTTCGTCATCTCCTTCGAACGGGATCGGCCCTCTCCTTCAGGCATTTTTTCGTTTAAAACAATCTTTAATAAGTCCATTGTTGGTGGGAAAGTATGTTCGGCATGAATTGGCCGACTCGACCGGAGTGATACCACGGCCTCACTGAAAACCGTGTGAAACAGCGCCTGTGCTGTGTTTCACCGAGTGAGTGAGCATACCGGAGGCCCATAGGTACCCCAACCCCTTCCTCCATCCCCCTTCCCCTTCCTCCATCCCCCTTCCCATTTCCCCAAAGGCTGGCAACAGACTTATGACACCTCTGGTCTCCCATGAGCGGCGGTAATCGCTTACTATTAACTGATACGTCTGCTCATTTGCACCCTATTCCATAAAAAAAAACAGGCTTCACCTTGGAAAGGAAAATTTATAGTTTATGTCATGATTCCATTTTTGTTTGTTTGTTGTTGTTTGCTCCTTTATTGAGCTGTGCCCCCTCCACCCTCGGGATGAATATGGTGGAGACATTTCGAATTCTTAAACCATCACCTCGATTAAAGAAGAAAAAATTATTATCCAAGCCAAAACATACCTTTCTACGAACGCCATTGAGATGTAATTTCACCATGTATTTACCAAACGGGTTCAGCACAGGCGTCTTGCTCTTATTCTTCGGATATATAATGGAGGTGATGATCTTCTTGTTAAATCGTTTCTCATATAAAGCACTGACAGCTAGCGATGCGACGAACGAGCAATCTGACACTATCTGAAATTTTGAACAATGTAGAAGTGTGTATGTGCAAGTAATGTTTAATTTAAAAAAAAAGGTGTATGTGCGATTCACACACGATAGAAGTGAAACTTAAGTAAATCGACAAAAGTATGAAACCAACATTTGCTCTCTCGCTCTGGCTCACTAATTACAGGCGACATTTTGTATTTGTGTCTCTTACCTGTCGTTTTTTCCGTTGCATCCGGTTTGAAATCACAAGGATTCTAAAGAAGTTTCACTTCAAAAATCGGACATCTAACACAACACTTCACGTCCCAAACGAAGCAGGGTTTGTTGTATTGGTACTAGACCACTGATATAAATGCATGTTTACTTTTTTTTTTCAATACATGCATCAAATATTTGCAGATCATACAACTCGGGAATCGAACTCGAAACCACAAGCACAACAGTCGCATGCGCTACCACTGTGCCACCGAAGCAGTCCAAATATCGTTAAAGAGACTCATAAGTAGAACCAGTATTTCAAACGTCAAAACAATACAGATGGTGTGTCTTATTAAGATATGACGTCATACATAGCTTTCGTCAAATCATTTACTTTTGATGATGGGCAATGGAGGGCAATTATCCTCCATTATTGGAGTCCTGACAAGGGATTAAAGTATTCCAAAATGAGAAAACTGAATTCCAATTTTTTTTGTATTAATATATTTTTTTACGTTTAGGAGAGGCCAAAGATTTTTTTACATAGAATATAGAATCTAAAAGATCTAGTCAGGCATTTTCAGTATGAGTTAAAACTTAAAAATAAATTCACTGCATTTTTTTTATACAGAAATTTTTAATACTTACAGTCTGTTTGATACTAAAGCAGTCAACATGATCACCCACAATCAACTTTGGGTCTGAACAAATCTCATGCGGACGAATCCAACAGTCAAACTCCGCTGCTTGCTTCGAAGACAACTTCAGTTCACTAGCTCTGTCTTCAAACGGTATTGCGAACTGGAATTTCTCAGACAAGTCTACGTCCATGAACGGTAAGAAGCAGTTGTTGTTAATATTTGATGTTTTCCTTAACACTTCCTTTTCTTCTTCAGTGTAAGCAGCTAGTTTTCCACTCACTTTTAAATGAACACTTTGTTCTCTTGTCAGATGGGGTTTGGCTGCAGATACAGCTAAAATTAAATAAAAAAAAATTAAAGTGCCATAGAGATACAAAATAGTTTTTAATTATTATTTTTTAAATAAACTGTGGAATAAACTGTCGTCTGCAGTATTCCCGGACCAATTCGAACTTAAACTTTCAAGAAAAGAGCGTACTCATTCTTAGAAGGCCGGCAACACACTTGTGAGGCCTCTGGTGTTGGCCTATACATATAAGTACATAATTAAAAAAATGGATTATCACTTATTTTTTCTAAATATATAAATTATATAAGTAAATATATACATGCCAATAATATTAAACTATAACTTGAGTCATTATCATTATATTGGTACAATAAAATTGATTTCCTGATATTGTGTCATGACCATTTTTGTGACGTCTCTATTTATTTTATTTAATATTTTTACAATAATACAAATTAAGAGCAAGTGGAAATGAAATATGTCTTAGAATTTTAATCACCACCGGCCAATCAATGTCTGTACGTGTCTCTCGAAACACTTGACATTGGCGGAATCTCCATAGAGTCCATAAACAACTAATAATAAAAAAAATGCCAGTAATAATAACCACAATGCAATTCAGTTGGTTCTCGCGGTAAATATTGGCCAATGTCCTTCCTCAAACATCGAAGTATCTCTTTAATAGTCGACTGTATCGTAAATAAATATCTTATAGTAAACATCTATATCTAATAGTAAACATCTCGGCAAATATATTTAATACAGTTTGTTATCCCTCAATTGAGTGGTCTAAAACAGTGACGTCACAAATTTTTATTTACTACATTTTTCATACGATCATTTTGAACAGATGATTAATTAAATTTTGAAAGTGACTTTACTCTGATGGCAAGCGTAAGCAGAATTAAAAAGCGGTCACTATACTCATTTACACGAATGCAGCACAGTGACCCACACCATGGCGTCCTAGTGATGCTATAATATACACACCTGGGGACTTTGCTTCATTTAGTGATAGTGAAGTCAATTTCTTGATCCCTTTTATCTCTTCAGCTCTGTCTAAGGCCTGTGCAGCTAAACTTGTTATTTTTGCTTTTATTTCTGGATCATTTGTTTTCTGAAAATATAATTTTGTTGGTAGAAGAGCAACATTTTATTTACAGATACAAGTAAAATATTTTTAATGCAATCATCTTAAAATCTGAGACTTCAAAATTTTATTGTCGGTGATATTAGCAGCCCAATCAAAACAAAAACAAACACTTCTATGAGATACACTAAGCGGTACCAAAGCCCCATACAAACTTGTTAATAAAAATCATGATCTTTTTAAAAAAACATAATAATCAGATTTATTTAGGTAATTTAAATAACTGTTTTTTTACTTTCTTTTTTTTTATTAACTTGATGGTCAGTTACTTATAAAATGAAAACAACATATTTTGTTTAATTTAATTGTTAATGCAATTAAAATTGAAAGGTAATTTAAAAACTTACTATAAGGATCTTTATGTAGTCAAACTAGCTGACATCTTTTTATTTATTGACTATTTCACTAGTCAATTACGAATGACTGGGCGAAAAGCAGAACACATGGCGTGTTTTAGTTTTGGGGAATACCAGAGCTATATCGATAATCGCTCGTGTGTGCACCATAGTCTATATTGGGGGAAATCCCTAGATAATTTTAAGGCGATTAGGTTGCGGTTAAAATTGAATGGTTAAAATTGAATGATTTAAATTGTGTATTATATAAATTATTTGTATATAGTTTCAACTGAAGATAAACTGGGTCAAAAATATACATACAATAGAAACAGCCAACTCCACAGCCTGCAGGTACAATTGCAAAGCCGAATCTGTCAAGTTGCCCTCGTCTGCACCCAAAGCTTGTTGCATAAGAAAGTAGCATTGTTGCATTGCTCTTTCACTTTCTGCTTGTTGTGCTCTATCTGGTAACAAAATATTACATGATCATTGTCAATTTTTTTTCAATTTATTTATTGACCCACAATATATACATATATTTTAGTTTTGAAACTTATTAAGTTATTTATTACTTTTATTAGTATTTATTCTTATCAATATGTTGGTTAGTTTTGTTTTTTCCTTGTATGGTCCCTTTTCTGGTTGAGGCCTCCTTTGAAGGAGAAGAAAAATAACAACAAAAAATTAGTTAATGTATTCCTACTATCATGGTCGTAATTTCTTTTATAGACGTCTTCGTTTATAAAATAATTATGGGTGGTGAGTGGCCTCCTTAAACCTACACCTAGATCGCAAGTCCTGGGAACTGCTCTGAGTTTCTCCCTCTGCCACATGATGGACCCAGCACCCGCACACTGAATCCATAGAATGCTAAGAAGTTTGTCTCTAAATACAACAATACTTTTTGATTTTTATAACATTTATTACTCAATTACAGTGAAACCAAAAGGAAGGGTAATAGTTTTGCCTTTCTATGTATGTCCACTGTAGTGCCTAAACTACTGAACCTTTTTAATAAATGAGGTGCCAATAGATTTGTTTAAATGGCCCAGGTGATGGCTTTATTAATTGACAAAATATTAACTCAGCAATAACTTTAAAGGAAATAGTCATCATTATTTTAGTCTGATTGTGAGAAACAAAACTTGTTAGATAAAATTCACACTCACTCCCACCACTCCTAGTGGTTGTAGTATGTATACAATTTGAACATTAAACAAAGTCAGGATTGCTTTTGATAGTGGTTTATTATGGTATTTGTATATATGTAGTCTGTTACTATTGTGCCCAACTGTACAAGGGTCTACAAAACATGATGTCATTAAGATAACATTTAAATTAGTTCCTAATGCAAGCTTGTGTTTGTCTAGCTATGAGTCATAACCTACTATTAAAAAATTGCCACATAATTTAAAAAAATAAAAGATAAAAGGTTATACCTTTCTGCTCACATAATACAGTAGCCCGTTCATGGTATTCCCGTACTTTATTCCTAAGCTCCAGCTGTTTATCAGGCGGGAAACGATCCCTTATTCTATCCAAAAGTCTTGCTGCAGTCCTATAACATTCCGCAGCTTTTTCGGTCTGCCCCGCTTGATCGAATTGTACAGCGAGAGATGCAGCTTCAGTTGCATTTGCAAAATCACTCATTTTAATTACTTATCACCAAAATAATAAAAACAACTTGATGTCATGAGCCTTCTAAAATAACAGAACACAACACAATCATAGCCAAAATTGTGTTTCATTTTTATTCTTGTATGTGATTTTAAACATTTATGTAAATAAAGAAATAGAGAAACTTAATTATTATAAGTGTAAGTAAGACGGAACTAGTTCAATGCTATAATGTATTATGCTTAATTATGCTAAATTTCATTGGAACAAAATATTTCATGAATTTGACTGTCAGAATTAAAACGTTCGGAAATAACCCTTTCAACGCTTTACTTCGATGGAAATGTCGAATGAGTGTTTTGAAAAATAATTATAAAAAACCTCTACTTACCATAGAACATCGTAAGTAGAGGTTTAAACCTTTTCCAGCTAGTTGATTTAAGTTCACACATTAGATAAAAAATATATCTTTTTGTTAATTTCTGTTCCACAAGTTAATAATATCTCTACTTAATACAACCACAATATAATCCTCCTAAGTGTCGGGACTACTTTAGAATAACGTATATTTTGAAATAATTTAGATAACATTTTCTGGGAGGGGAATATTGAGAACTATGCCAATTTCAGAACGAACATATTAATTCATTTGTCAATAATTTTCGGACAGTGGCAAGAAAATCGAAGAAAACGTCATATCAGTGTGAAAATTGATTCTCTCGAACGTTTGCAAGAATTAGAAATGAATTATGGCACTTTATTGATTAAATTTTAAATATCGCTTTCATCTATTTTTTTTTTGATTTGTTTGTGTTTAACTAAGTAAAATATCTTGGCGGTTTGAATATGGCATCAGATGCTGTGAGTGGTGCTGGTGCTGAAATTCGTGAGAATTTGGTAATATACTTATGTACTTATTGCTGCATTTAAATTAAGGTCATACAATACCTAATCTAATGTTTGACTAAAACGATGACCAATAAATTTTAAAGCAGTTAATTCTTTGATTATCCATAAGTGACCTTCGTACTCTCTACATATGTATTTACCTTGTTCAATCAATAAGTGATTAAATTCTTTATCTGCTAAAAAAAAATATTTATTGTAGTCTATGACTGCAATAGAGACTGGATTTAACTTTTGTATTGCTTTGAGTATAAATTATTATGAAGTTTTAGAGCTACAAAAACTGATTGATATAGTTATAATATGATAGTATGGACACTAATAATAGTTAGTCTATGATTTGGAATGTAAGTTAGTGTCAAGGTTGAAACTAGAGTAGGTAATTTAAATATGAAGCTGAGAATGTAGGTATTCACTTAATCTTTTTTTTATTCATTTCAAATTGTAACATAAAGTACTTCAAGAGTCTTCCTTCTGCCTGGCTGTTGGAATATGTGTTTTTTTAAATGTATGATTTTCTTATAAGCTAATTTATTGTCTTTAAAGTTTACTATATTAGCTTAGAATATTTTAGATCACAATTAGAACATCTGATGATAAAAATATTGAAATAAAATTATTTGTACCATCATAAAATTTCTGTAAAAGTGATAGACATTTTCATTTTTATTTTTTCATTGTGCCTATGTTGTTTTTCAATTTATTTAATACCAACTAAATTACTTTTCTGTGTGTAAATGTTATTATAGTATAGGCTTGTAATATAAGTTCATATTTAGCATCTTTCTGGTGGTTTTGAGTGTTTCCTCAGCTAATAAAAATATCCTGCTGCAAAGCAAAGTATACATAACTAGCGACCCGCCCCGGCTTCGCACGGGTGCAATGCTGAAACTAAATACACGTTGTATATAAAACATAGCTGACCCACGCAACCTCGTTTGCGTCTTATATAGCCCGTAGCATGAAAATTTTCGCAAAATAAGTAACTTTTCTGGTTGATTTTTACACCTTGTGTCCGAAAAACCCAAATATCTTACGGAACCCTATTTTTTTCCAAAATAAAATATAGCCTATGTTACTTGTGGATAATGTAGCTTTCGAATGGTGAAAGAATTTTTAAAATCGGTCTGATAGTTTTTGAGCCTATTCATTACAAACATACAAAAATAGGTACAAATCTTTCCTCTTTATAATATTAGTATAGATATAGATAATCCAACAAAAAAAATTACTATAAGGAGTATGTCATAGTTGATAATCTTTTGACAGTTTACAATCTCGTAGCTAGGTAGCTTGTAATGTAACTGTGTTTACAATCTTACATTCGTTCACATGTATAACATTAATAGTACATTGAACCTATTTGAAAGTATTACCAACAGGTCGTAACAACAAAGAATATAAATTAATTGTTAGCTAATTAGTATACAACAATCATTGATATTGTTATACCATTGACTACAAATGTACAAAATATATAAATAAATAAAATTGCGGTGTATATTTGTAATTTGCATGCATGTAAAAGCATATATGGTTCTTATATAAAAAATATACTTTTAGAATTCTCGTTTGTCTATTGTTGAATGGGTACAATAACAAATGCAGGTAACACTGGGGGTCTCAGCTAGTAATCTATATATCTATCTAATACCTTCAAACAAGAATTCTTGTAAATATCTAATATGAATCTGGCAAACTGCTCCAATGATTTTCATGACTTTTTTATATGGAATGGGTTTCGGGGGCGATAAATCTAGTTAGTCAGTCAGCTAGGTCAAAACATTAGTTTTAAGAATTTTTGTCTGTTAGTTTACGCTAATCTCAGAAGTGACTTAACCAATTTGAATGCGTTTTCTCTTTATGTTTTGTGCTAAACTTCACATAACATATAGTGTCTGTTTTATTTCATTTAAAAAAAGTAACATTTATTTTTAGGAAGCCCCATTAAATATTTATTTTATTCTGTTTTTAGTACCTGATGTTATACAGGCAAAAAAAAATTATACTGTCTAGCTATTACAGTTCGTTATTACGAACAGCATAGTCTTAATAAATTCTATAAAGAAACTATGGGTTATATATCACTGCTTTTAATCAGCAAATAATATGTTTTTTTTTAAAACAACATTTTGTTTCAGGTCACAACTGCGATACAATTTCTAACAAATCCAAGCATAAAAAGATGTACGTTAGAAAGTAAGGAACGGTTCCTTAGATCCAAAGGTCTCTCTGAACCTGAAATCCAAAAAGCAATAGAGAAATGCACCGAAATAATAGACGTGCCGTCTATGACGTCAGAACTCATGTTCGTCCACCAATCGAGACGGTCCTGGTTTAAAGACAATGTGTTACCAATTCTGGTGTATGGAGGATTCGCTTATGGATGCTACTGGTTTTATAAGGTACAAACTATTACTGTAACTCGTGACCCTATTAATCTAACTTATGTAATGTGTAACTGTAATGTGTGACTTGTATTTTTAATTACTTTTTGCTTTCCACCGTTAAAAATGAGATTTCGACAAACGACTTCCACCATTCCTTAATTTGAAATTCATACATCCTACTATTCTATCCTAAATGTAAGGATATGTGGGTGTGTTGGTTACTCTTTCACGCAAAAACTACTGAACGGATTTTCATGATACTTTGCAGTAATATAGCTTGGACATCGGAATAACATAACTAGTTAAAATTTATAGAGATTTTTTATAATTTCGTCATAGTATAACGATAACTGTCAGACAAGGCGGAAAAGAACCAGCCGTCTCAGTGCTATCTTGGCGTGCGCTGCCTAAACCGTTGGAGTTACATGATAACAATGTACTGTAGTATTGTTCGTCTTAAATATTTCTAAATAAAAGTCCGCGACAGCATATATGTACCTCTTATGTGGAAGACAGCATATCATAAATAATAAGCCAAAATCAATTAATTGGATACTTGTTTACTTTGCAAATTACTAAGTAATTCGGACAAATAGTTTAAAAGTTAACCCGATAAGATTGTACCGAATAAAGCGCCATTAAACGCCTACTTTGACGAAGCGTGGCGCGGAGGGCGCGCGGGCTGAGGCATTTCATAACAATGGCGTTCATGCAATGCTAGTGTTAGTATAGATGCGAAAGTAATTAGGTCTATTCGTTTGATTAGATGGCTGCACCTATTTTAATGCAATTTGCTATTGAGATACTTTGATTGTTAAAAAAATAGCAGAGGCTACGAATTACCACGATAACCGACATAAACGCGGGCGGAGCCGCGCTGAATGCAATAGCTAGTTATACTATAACGCATTATTTTGTTTACCCAATGGTTTGGCGTCGAATATTCACAGTAAGACGTGTGATTTATAACCCGTTTGTTTTATATATGACGATAAATTATCTAGAAATTAGCACAATAATGCTATTGTGCTAATTTCTAGATAGTTATCGTCAGACATGCGTCTGTAATAAAATGCTTTTGTTTTTTCATTTAAAAATCTGACTCAGAATTATAAACTACCTAGTATTATTATGAAATTGCAATTCTTAATCTGAATCAATTTTCTATTGTAACAAGTCACTATTGTTATCTCTTTTTTTAATTAAATCTAATGAAGCATTGTTTTAGAGTTTTTTGCAAAATATTTTTCTTGTCGTCCCGACTATACCTACCTTGTGTAATTCGCCATAGTTAGTCTAGGATGAAATACAAATATTATTTATAGATTTTGTTACTTTATGGTTTTGCGGAACAATTATTACAGTAGCTTATCTATCTATTAGTAAAAAATCCCAAGAATTCGACTCCACCAGAAGTTGAGCAATAGTAAAGTTTATGTTAAAATATGCATAATACAACATATTGTATTTGTAAAAGACATCATTCATTTTTTGGGAAGGTGGCATGTCTTTTCTTTTTCTTTTTTTTTTCTATACCTCGAAAACATACAGAAGTAGAAAATAAATTGTTGTCTGTAAAGTCGGTTTACGTACGGTAGTTTAACGTGACAACGTCATAAAACATGTCAACATTGATGAAATGATTGCACACTTTTATGTATAAAATTGAATCATTTGTGCGAGCGTACAATGAGCGTAACGGGACAATGAGTCATCCTTTTTCGTGCGTGCAGAGAAACATATAACAGTGACATAACAAAGACACACCCAACTACGGAGTAACTGTTAATCCTGTATCGCGATTTGAAAGTTCTCACACCCTCAGGAAAAGAGTGGGCCCAGTATGCTACCCAGCGGAACGCCATAACATAAAGCACCCTCATCACTAGTGTGGCCACCTACTTGTACACATAGTATTCCATCGTAAAAGTAGTCTTTAAAACGAAGACGAGACGAGATATTGCTATAAGTTAATTTTAACCGTTATAGGGTCATACTTATTTCAAAATTCAAATTGTTGCCCCCCCCCCCCCTTCCACCCGCTTTTATACGCTGTAAATTAATTACGATCTATGTCTACAGAACTACGTTAGACATATGTTATTCGTGGAGCAACCGAAACGCAAATCCACAGCGGAATGTATTGACGAACTCCGCAAGAGTGTGGATATACTCAACGCTAACGTGACGTCACTGCGAAGCGAGATACAAGTTAACGCACACCAGAGCGCACTGCGGTCGCAACTGGACAACATTAAATCTGACCTCTCTAGTGTTAAAGGAATACTGCTCAATAGGTAAGATGTGTATTTATTCATACAGTTCTGAAGGTTTATCTATTTCTTTCAAACTATACGTAATGGCGTTTCAAAAGAACACCGGTTGCCAAGGCAACTATCATGTTGTCATGACAACCGATTGTTTACTTAAAAAAATGTGTTTGGAGCTTCCCTTTAAGTAAGTTATGTCTGAGTTCCCAAAGCTCATTCATAACTAAGCAATATATTATTATATCAATCACACAATCCGACTTCCCACTAATAGAATAAATAACTCCACGTAGTTTGGATCTTAATTGGGACGCGTAATATTTTCATAAGTAATTACTTTATTTATTATAGTCGTTCCAATAGTTTATTTAACTTTTGACAGCTCTAATACTTAATCAAATAGTGATACCCTGACCCGTTACCTATTCGATTTCTTTCATCGATCGATTTTATGCATTAAGAAGTTTTAATCGATTTAACAAACTCATTATTTTATAGATAATTTCGTACTTCATATTTCTATGTGTTTCAATGTGCGACCTCCTTTGTCAAAATAAAGAAGAAATGGATTAAAAGAATGTTGTTCAAATATGACGGTTCTATGTCATGAAAAAATATATAATAAAAGGAACTGAATTTTCAAAATGTATTATTGTATTGTGTTGTAATTCAGTGGTTAATATTGTATTTGTTAAACTATTGATGATCTTTATTAAATCTCTCTATGTCTATTTTAAAATAATCTACAGTATTTCAATGAGTAACCTTCAATATAGTTGAGTATTTATATTCCTCCGTATTGATTTATTTGTGAATTCTCACGTTTGGTTGAGTTGAGCGTATCGTTCCTGCCTTCGTTACTGTCAAAATGCCAAAAAAGAAAGTACTCAAAGGACAAACAAGAGAGTTTGTCTTGCGACTTCTTGAATACTTTGAAAAGGAAAGCCGTAATGGTGGGCCTCTTATACCAGTGACTCAAGTTAGAGACCGTGTTGCAGCAGCATTAGGTATTAGTGCTCCAACAGTGGCAAAAATAACAAAAGAAGGCTACGGCAGCAGTGGCATGGAACAGAATAAGCTATCTACACCTAAGAAAAAACGTCCGCCTAGTAAAGTTACAGCCGTTGACAATTTTGACGCTGATGCTATTCGTCGTCATATATACGACTATTACCAAAGAAAAGAGATTCCAACATTAAAAAAACTAACACAATCTCTTCGAAATAGTGGTTTGTTCCGTGGTCAAAAATCTTCTCTGACAAAGGTATTGAAAGACATTGGAATGTTATTCCAAAAATGTGACAAACGAAAAATTTTAATGGAACGCAATGATATTGCTTTGTATAGATGCGATTTTTTAAGACAAGCAAAAAAAATAGAAGATTGGTCGAATGTTGTTTTCACAGATGAAACTTGGCTCAATGCGAATCATACGCTGTCAAAAACTTGGACTGACAACACCGTTGGCTCCACTTCTACAGTACCAATGGTAAAAGGCGAACGACTGATTATTTGTCATGCAGGAACAGTAAAAGGATTTGTGCCAGGCGCTCTATTAGCTTTTAAATCCCAGAAAACAGGAGATTATCATGAGGAGATGAATTCGAACGTGTATGAAAAGTGGTTCAGAGAAATGCTTACATCACTCGAAGAGCCATCAATAATATTTATTGATAATGCACCTTATCACTCTCGTCAAATTAATAAAATACCAACACAGGCCAACAAAAAACATGAAATTATAAACTGGCTCCGTGACAATGGCGAAGCGGTGAATGAGTCCCTACTAAAAGTAGAGTTAGTAAAGATATTAAAAACAAAGAAGCTGCCAAAACGATACGTCATAGATGAAATGGCAGCAGAGCATGGGCATACCGTCCTCAGAATTCCCCCATATCACTGCCAATATAATGCAATTGAAATGATCTGGGCACAAGTTAAAGGATATGCTGCGAGGAACAATACAACTCCTCCTTTCACCGCAAGAAAAATGCTGAATTTACTGAAAAATGCGTGTGAAAAAGTAACTCCAGAAAACTGGGCGAATGTTGTAGAAAAAACAAAGAAGGTGATAATGTCGGATTGGGATCGGGATGTTGCATTCGACAATTTATCTATCCAAGAAATGATAATCAATATTACTGAGAACTCAAGTGATGATGATTCCTGGTCATACGAAGAAGAAGATTCTTTATAATTAAAATTAGTATTACAGTACCTCTTTTGGTTGTTTTATTTTTAATCCGTAAATTACTACGAATTTCAACATTTTTCACACAAGTAGGTACCGCAGGTAGTTTTTATTTGAACCAACTATAGTAAGTCTAAACAATTATTTTAGATTCATTAATTTGCGGCGAATACATTCGATCCCATTACTAGGTACGAGTACGATGGAACTGTTTTCATTACGCAAATTATTTATGCATTGAAACAGAGACATTTAGGGCATTTTAATGCAAAATAATAAAGCTTTTTACGTGATTTGATATAAAATATAATCACAATAATTTTATTGTATGTTTTATTAATATAATCGATAATCGATTTATTTCAAAACCGTTTTTATAGTCTGTGGTCATGGAATGACACATCCCTAAGTAGGCGGAGCCCGCCCATAAAGTACAGTATTATCTGTAGTACATTGTATCATAAATTATTACAAAACTTTATGTGCGTGATCTGTCAAAAGTTAAATAAAGTATTGGAACGACTATAATTTATCAACAACCTTCTAATGCTGGGCTCGGGTCTCCTCTTAGGAGACAGTTTAGAACATATATACATAAATTAAGCTGCACATCTCAGAAATCATATGCTAGATAATATTTTACGTAATGAACCCGTGCGAAGCCGGGGCGGGTTGCTAGTTTAATTATAATTTGGACACATTTGGCACATGAGTTCAGATGACACACTGACATCTGACGCCTGATACCAAACTAGGCAGAGCCTGTACGTTGATAACCAGACAACTGATAAACAAACTTATATTATTTAAATATACTTTACATATTCTATTTAAATTACAACCAAAATCAACAAATCATCATTCACATTAATATTTTGGACAGATGAGAGGGAGAATCGAACCCGAATCGAATTTAAAAAAATTGGACTGTATTTTTTTTGTTTCTTATCTTAGTACTGGGTGAACTGATTTTGATGATTATTCTTTATTTGAAAGCTGGTGCTTCCCGTGCGGTCTCATTTCAATTTGGTCCAGTTCTTAAGTCGTATTTTAAAATTTTTTTTTTCATTAAATTCAGATTATTACTATAACTCTTTAAACACTTTGTTATTTTTAATCAATAATATACTATTTTACCTTGTTTTTTATTTTATTTATTGAATAAGGGGCAAACGAGCAGACGCATCACCTGATGGTAAGCGATTACCGCCGCCCATGGACACCCGCAACACCAAAAGCGTCTCAAGTGCGTTGCCGACCTTTGGGGGATGGGGAGAGGGAATGGGGGGAGGGGTTGGGGTATGGGCCTCCGGTATCCTCATTCACTCGGTGAAACACAGCGCAAGCGCTATTTCACACCGGTTTTCTGTGAGGCCGTGGCCCATTCATAAAATTTATATTCTGGCACCTGTGATACAATACAATAGTACCTACATGTGTCATCGACATCTACAAATATTTGTGAAATGTAATATGTAATAAAAACGATATCAGGCGATAAGTTTGCTCGTTTGCCCGTTACATATTAAAAAAAAATCAATTTTTTGCTCAAGTAAATAATTTTTTATTATTAAATTTCAGAAACCAATTCCCTACTTTAAAAACCCGATCGGACCTCCCGTCAATACCAGCTTGGCAGCGGCAATCGCAGGACGCTTCTACAGAAGCAACTTCAGAAGAAAAAAAGAAATCGCACAGAAGTAGAAGCCAGCGGTCAGAATCTGGCGGTTCGAACTCCAGTGAAGGGGAACAGGCGACAAAGAATAGTGACAGCAGCTTGGAGATCATGTGAGCGGAGTTAATAATTCGTAATGTAATGTAAAAACTATATTTCTAAGCATGGGGTCATTGATACTATATTTTGCATGTGTGCTGACTTCAATTCAAGGAATTAAAAAAAAAATCTGACGCAAGCAAATCTTACACAGCACGGTCAACTTAATGTTACTTTAGTACTCAGAAAATCTATTAAGATATTTTATATAGATAATAGACTAAGATACCATTGAATTATTTCTTTATCGAGTATTTATGTACAAGTTACAAGAATCGATAAAAAAATTGGGATCATTATAATAAAAGAAAGCTTACTGGAACATAGGTTTGCTATGCCACATTACCTTGATGTATTTACTAGAAACACCTGACATTCCTCTGACAATGTTTTACAAACTATAGTCCTTTTTTTTTGATGAAATGGCAACCAGCCTGTTCACTTGCATCAGCTATTTCTGCCAATGTCAAGTATTTATAGTCTTCAATTATCAAGTCTTCAAGTCTTCAAGTCTTCAAGTCGTCGTCGTGATGAAATTAAGGATAAAAAATATATAAAATGTGGATGACATGAAATGGGGACCGTCTTCCGAAAAAACAAAGAACGATTCGACAATGTTTCATAAACTATAGTCCTTCAAATATAGCTTGGGCGACATAATCACTTCGTAACTAAGCCCTCATTAAACAAATAAAGAAAAAAAAAATATAGCTTGATCTCTTTGACAGCTGTCAAAAGTGTCATTTTAGAACTTATGCTTTTTAATCGACTTCAAAAAAGGAGGTTTCAATTCAATCGTACGTATTTTTTTTTCAGGTGTATTCGATTCGTAGACATCTGTCACAGAGATCAATCTTTATTTTAAGGACTTTGGTAGTTCTGTCATTGCTAATAAATAAAGCCACTCACATCCACAGTAATTAACTAAACATATGCCTCTCCTTATAAAAGAGGTTTTTGGCCTAGTATACCACGCTACCCTGAAGTGTTGGTATAGCGGTTCCTTCTCTTGGCTGTGTTTTCGACCTACCTAGTTTGCTCATTTAGTCGGTTCTTACGACACCCACGGGATAAATAGTGGTGCCGATACTCGTATTCTTACTCCATCATCACACAGTTTCCGGAGCCACGCAAAAGATGGCAAGTCACTTGTCTGTGGGGGTGGTACCCGTATAACCATGTGACCCGGCTTCTCATTTGCTCTATGTAACATAAAAAAAGAATGAAAAATGATGAATTCATATTAAGAAATAACATCTAGAGTCCTTATTTGAAGATTATTTGGGTTGAGAATTATACAACTCATAGAGAAATACGGTAAGGCTAACCATACGCCGAATTCCCCTCTATCAAAGATTATCCCCCTTAAAAAATTACAGACTGATTTGTATCACGAAATATCGCAATGGCGATTCCAATCCGGTCTTTTGGTAAACACTATTTTACGTTATATTTTTCTTTTTAACCCATTTTAATTACCTCTGTTCAATGATGTAATGAGATTACTGAATTTAAAATTATGTATATATTGTTTTTATTGACACTTTCTATTATTCTGTAATAATGTTACAAGTCGAGTATTTTTTATTATCACTCTTTCTATATGTACATTATACATTTCATAATTCACCATTAAAGACAAGACACCATGTCCTATCAGAGGATGAATAATTAATTGAATCAGATTTACGGCTTTGAGTATTAAACCAACAGGAGACGTTATTGTAGGACATTTCAATCTGTTAAAAGTACGAGAGCGCGTCTCATACCTGCTATATAATACTAACTGCGGACCATAGAGCGTTGCTCAACAAGCGGTCGCGTTACGTGTGAGTCGATCGCTACAAAAATGCCTAGTTGCAGTGTTCATCGTATCAAAAGAAGATCGTAAACTTCAAATTTACAAGGACCACGTTACCTGTCATCTGTAAGTTTTTATTTTTATCGTAATAATCTATTTATGCTTTCAATTGCGAAAATTCGTAATAACGTATGGGATGCTTGCTTGAGGTGTGTTGACAACATAATAAACTAACCCAAATGTAAGGACTTTGTACTATTTAGTTGAGTATATTGTTTTTTATTAATCAACATTATTTTGCGTAATTAGAAACAAAAGTTCATTTATTTTTCAAACTATTCAAGGGGAATACAGTATCTTGTAATATATACATATTTTATTGAATCCTGCCAAAGTACCTGATGTCTCTACCGGATGAATAGAATCGCCGTGGGAGAGCTATGCTTCGGCATGAATGGGTTGGCTCGACCGGAGTGATACCACGGCCTCACAGAAAACTGGTGTGAAATAGCGTTTGCGCTGTGTTTCACCGAGTGAGTGAGGATACCGGAGGCCCATACCCCAACCCCTCCCTCCATCCCCTTTCCCATCCCCCAAAGGTCGGCAACGCACTTGTGACGCCTTTGATGTTGCGGGTGTCCATGGGCGGCGGTAATCGCTTACCATCAGGTGATACGTCTGCTCGTTTGCCCACTATTCAATAAAAAAAAAATCCAAGAATGGGGTCACCATACTCATTGCATATGCTTACAATGTAGCATGGCGACCCTCACTATCACGACCTGGTGAGATGATTTTCCACGCCACGCTTAATAGACCCAGGATCATAGTGGGAGAGAAACACGTGCTCTAATAGTTTCAGGTTTTGAAGAAAAAAGAACCGAACAGTTTAGTGATTTTCAGGGCCATCACATGTTGTCCTGTAGAGGAAGAGAAAAGGTGGGACAACTTGTAGAATCTCTTCAGAACACTCCATGATAAAGTGAATAGAGTACTGCCATAGAGACGATATCTATTAGCAACTGCAGAGGCTTAAAGAACTCATTACAACGGATCAAGAGCGTCAAGCAAATACTGCGCAGATCTATCGCAAAGATGAGAACAATACTAAACGCATGAACGAACCAGGGTCTTGTAAAGAAGACTCAGGTGCTCGGGCCAGAAGAACCGTCTTACCTTATTTAGTACATCTGGCCGAGACCGTCTTAGTGACACTCTCATTGGACTCTTATGGGTAGAGATCTTGACAAATATCCATACTCAGGATACCGAGCCTATCCTGCAGCGGCAATTGAGGGTTCAGAAAAGTGAGGGGGAGGTAGCAAGAGAATCTTTTTGGTAGATAGTGCGCATACTTGTGTTTGTTTAGCGTTGAATTCGACCAGCTTTTCATCACCCTAATGAGAAATACGGCTTAGCACCTGGTTGAGCTCGGCAACAAGCTCTTGCCGTTTTTACTTAATGTCTGCCGGGTTGGCTGTAGGGTGCCTAATATATTTCAGATTACCTTACTATCGTCTGCATAGCAATGTTTGTTACCAAGGGCTAACATGTTATTGATATGCAGTGTGGGCGACAGGATATAGCTCTGAGGTATACAAGTGTTACAACTGCTGAAAATCAAATCCTAGTGGACGTATGTTTAAAATAAATTTCCGAAAAAGAAAAAAAATCCAATCCTCTGGGGGATCAGGTATATACCCAGGGGATCCCTTCGTGGACGGAGCCAATATTCTTAGTCGTTTTTTTAAATACCGCAATTTAAATACGGATATTAATATTTGACGGTAATAAAAAATGTTTTTGGTTAATTCGAATTTATAAAATAATATTATTCAGATAATAATCGCACCGTTTTAAAATACTAATGTGATTTATTAGACCACTGCATATAAAAGAGGAGTGTAATGTTTTCGGGGTTTACATATTTATGTCAGTGTCTATAATTCTTCATAAATTTTCAATTTTCATGGTCTTAACATATTTGGATGTAAATTAATGACAAAACTAATTTACAGTAGACAAATTTATTTATATGTTTAGTCTACGAGCGATGTCTCGCTTTGATACAACTTTAATTTTCTTTGTGTATTTAAGTTCTTTTATATACTAATACCTAGGGATGTTGGTTGGAAATATATTTACATACTTAGAAAGATACACGATTAACCATTTTACAGATCCCCAACAGATTATTTAAAGCGAGAACGGACACAAGCCTGTGGAAATAACGCAACCTCGGTACCTGAACAAACAAACACAAACATTGATTGGTCCGAGTATTATGACCCATCAGTTTTCAAAACCCGATCAAATAATAAAGGAAAGTTGTACAAATTCACTGTTGTACCGACGCAGAAAATAATGGCGGTAAGTTTAAAATTTTGAGTTATTTAGTTACTGAAACTTTTGATTTACTTTGTAAACGTGTTATTCAATTTTAAGTAAGTCGTAATACTTACAAATGATGATTTCGAATGTTTAAAGTATGTGTTTTCCAGTAGCATTAGATATATTTTAACCTTTATCTAATACTAGCTGACCCACGCAACCTCGTGAAAATGTTCCCCCGTTTTTGTAATATTCTTCATTGGTGCTCCGCTCCTATTAGTAGTAGCGTGATGATATATAGCCTATAGCCTTCCTCGATAAATGGACTATGCAACACTGAAAGAATTTTTCAAATCGGACCAGCGGTTCCTGAGATTAGCGCGGTCAAACAAACAAACTCTTCAGCTTTATTATTAGTACAGATTTCAAAATAATTAAATGCTTAAACGCCTTTTGTAAGAGTTTTATTTATTATGTTTATTATTTTCTTTATATTGCAGCCAAAACCAGTTGATATGGGTTGGGGCGAACCAAGCTCAAAGAAACCAAAATTGTATGATACATCATCTGCTAAACCACAATTTTACGGGGTGGCAGAACTATTATCTTTAGTGCTAGACAATTTAAAGTCACAGCCAGCCACACCAGGCAACACGTAAGCGAAAACTGAAGCAACCTTTGCTGCAATAAACTAAGCATATTTATATACAAAGAACAAAAGATATAATAAAAAAAACTTGCAAGTATCAAAAATATTTGACACGCTTGTCTGCCTTGACAATTTAGTACAGTGCAATTAATGGACGACCAGGGTTTTGGATTTTAATATATATATGTATACAGGGTCTGTCGTAAATAATGGATAAGTCGTAAACTGGAGTTGGTCCGGCTATGAGACTATTAGAAAATCGTATCTTTTTGCCAGGGTTTCTAACCGTATGGAAATGGCGTAGACTTTTATGTTTTTTTATAAATTTCGCTACTCTTTGCATTCATTCCGTTGCCATTTCGTTAAATTTAGGTATTTCTGTGTCATTTTTTTTTGTATTATAGTCTTGAAGATGTGTATTATTTAGTTTTAGTACTGTTTTAGGCGTTTTTAACGTTGGTCATTTTCAAAATTGTCATTTTAAGATTTTTTATGTTTTTGTTTTACTTAGGGTCAACTTTTGATCATTTACTGTGTAAAAAAAAAGTACGGCGCTATAGCTGCCCATGATCTTAATAAATTATCTAGTATGTGTAGATTCTAAAAAGGTATAACAATGCATACTTCACAAGTAATATTAAGCTACATGAGCGAGATCAATATCAAGGTGAGAAAATATTTTTTTCATGTAATGTTGTAAATGGTTATAAAACTTCGTCATAATGATTTATTTCTGCCAAGATTCTTTACACAAACACTATGGGGTCACTATTAAGGATATTCAAAAGAAAACTAGGTTGTTTTAGTACGTAAAAATATTTATTCAACAACTTAAACTAAATGTTCGAAGTGTCCTCCGCCGGCAGCTATGCACGCTCTACATCGCCTAATAAACGATCGCTTAATCCGGCGCACATAACCGGCTTCTTCAATTTTTCTCGCTGCTACTTGAATGCGCGCACGCAACTCTTCTACAGAACTTATTGTTTCACTGTATACTTTTTCTTTTATACAGCCCCAGTAAAAGAAGTCCAAGGGGTTCAGGTCTGGCGAACGTGGAGGCCATAAAATTGGCCCCAATCGCCCTATCCATCTATCTGGATAAGTATTATTTAAATGTTCCCTGACACGAACAGCGTAATGTGCTGGACACCCATCATTTTGTAGCCACATCTCATTTCTTATCTCTTGTGGGACGTCTTGCAGTAAACTAGGTAAAGCATTTGCTAAAAAATTCAAATACATATCCGCATTTAATATTGCCGGCAATTCGAATGGACCAATGATTTTGCCATTAATAATGCCAGTCCATAAATTAATTTTAAATTGATATTGCGATCGGTCTTCTCGGATAAGTCTTGGGTTTTCGAATCCTGTGTACAGATTTTTGAGGTATACCGGTGCGCCTTGAAATTACACTTATGGACGTACCAGGGTCTTCTGCAACTATTTCCAGTACTTCGGCTGCACTGTGGCGTTGTGGTCGTCCTTCACTCGCCCCGCCTACGCCGGTCCCAGGAAATCGTCCTTCCAAAAATGTGTTGTGCACTCTTATGAAGACACGATAGTCAGGATGCCGGGCATTTGGATATTTTTCCCGATAAACTCTAGCAGCTCTATTGGCGTTGCCATCACATAAACCATAAATGTAATGCATGTTTACGTATTCGGCCGGCGTGTATTGTTGAGGCATGATATACAAAATTTTCCAAAATAACACGTGCAATCGATAGCACAACACGATGCCCATAAATGAGAGCTGAGTTGTCAATATCACCAGGTTAACAAGTCCAAATCACAAAGAAAATCTAAGTCCGATATTAGAAAGCAGTAACAAATTGACGACAGTAATGAAAACGAGAGCACATGCGATGGTCAAAATCACACTGAGAGATGTATCAGGAGTGCGCCCTAGCTAAACGCATGCTAACCTTTTCACACATCGTGAGTGTGAAAGGGACGGTGCATCATGCAGTGTGCCTAGTAACAATGTCCTTTTCACGCGGGGAGACCCTTTGTATTGCTGTCTTTGTTCATTTTTTTACCTGATGATCCTTTTTACGAATAAACTTGTAACATGTTTGTCGCATGTAACTATTAGAGCACATCAATTTTAAAATTAAACACCTTTATGAAATGAGGAGGCATGAAATTTTTTTGACAAAAAACTACCTAGTTTTCTTTGAATATCCTTAATAGTGGCCCCATAGTGTTTGTGTAAAGAATCTTGGCAGAAATAAATCATTCTGACGAAGTTTTATAACCATTTACAACATTACATGAAAAAAATATTTTCTCACCTTGATATTGATCTCGCTCATGTAGCTTAATATTACTTGTGAAGTATGCATTGTTATACCTTTTTAGAATCTACACATACTAGATAATTTATTAAGATCATGGGCAGCTATAGCGCCGTACTTTTTTTTTACACAGTAAATGATCAAAAGTTGACCCTAAGTAAAACAAAAACATAAAAAATCTTAAAATGACAATTTTGAAAATGACCAGCGTTAAAAACGCCTAAAACAGTACTAAAACTAAATAATACACATCTTCAAGACTATAATACAAAAAAATGACACAGAAATACCTAAATTTAACGAAATGGCAACGGAATGAATGCAAAGAGTAGCGAAATTTATAAAAAAACATAAAAGTCTACGCCATTTCCATACGGTTAGAAACCCTGGCAAAAAGATACGATTTTCTAATAGTCTCATAGCCGGACCAACTCCAGTTTACGACTTATCCATTATTTACGACAGACCCTGTATATACAGGGTGTAAAAAGACGACTACCGAAAACTTGGGGGTTGCAATCAGACCATGATACTGAATAGGTTTAACGAAAAAAAAACTCAAAAAAAATGTTAATTTATCCAAGTCGTTTTATGTTTTTTTCTGCTTACATACACATAGTAAAACATAACAGGACCCAAACTACCTAATTATCTCATTTAGAAAACCAAAAAACAACGAAAATCAATAAAACAGTAATGTATTTTAATATCAAAACAGCTGGCCGAGTGAGTGCAATGACCGCGACAGAGCGCGCGGGCGCAATAAGTTGTACATTGCTGGCTTCTGAAATGAATAAAAATCTTGACACATTGTTTTTTCAAGCTACAATTTTTTTTAAAGACAACTGTTTGTTTTTTTTTGATAAGTTTTGGGGTGCTGGATCAGCCCCTTTCGTTTTCGGTAGTCGTCTTTTTACACCCTGTATATATGGGTTTGCGAAAGTGACTCTACTCTGTCTGATGGAAAGCATGAGCAGAATCCAACAGTGGTGGTCACCATACTCATAGCGAATGCAGACAATACAACAATAATAATAATAATAAATATTCCGGACATCTAACACACAACGCCATCTAGTCCCAAGCTAAGCAGAGCTTGTGTTATGGGTACTAGACAACTGATATAAATACTTATATACTTTTTTTTGTAAATACATACATATTATACATAGAAAACACCCAAACTCCGAAACAAATATTTGCAGATCATACAAACATTTGGTCTGACCCGGGTATCGAAACCGAGACCTCAAGGTTAGCAGTCGCATACGCTACCACAATGCAGCATGATGACCTCCAAATGGCGGCCTATTGAGCCTATTTGATACACGACATAGCGAATATAGGTATAACATAGGTTGACAAGATGTTTTAGTATTTTTGGATATCAATCCTATTTGGAAAGTCCTTCCACCTTAAAGCGTCTCGTTCGTAAAATCGATGTTAACATTAAAGCATTGACACGTGATGTATCGAAAGCCAATCTCGTTATGGCTGAAGAGTTAGCTGTTTATTAGATCCATGTACCTTGTTGTTCAGCCAAGTGCCGGCCAGTGCTGATGGAGCGGCTCCCCCAGAGAGCGCCTCCCCCCCCGGTGGCCCTCCCTCGTCCAGCCGCTGCCGGCCACTTTGCAGCCGTCGGTTCGTCGTGCCTCCGGGCGTCAAATTTGTGTACAGATCAAATTTTCTTTTTTCTGGACCCCTGTCATATTTAAAAATTAGTGCGTAATTGCTATTGACTTCTACAGATGTCTACTCAGCAGACTATTCATCAAAAGAATGAGCTATTTTATATCTTAACATAGTATAAAATTAAGTCGCTTTCGCTGTCTGTTCGTAGCTTACATCTTTAAAACTAGTCAGCGGATTTTAATGGAGTTTTCAGCTATAGATAGAGTGATTCCAGAGGAAGGTTTATATGTGTAATACATGAAAATCCAAGAATTTCAAACACTTCGGTGCGAAGCCGTTCCGGGTTGCTAGTGAATAATAAAGAATAACCATATCATACAGAAACACGACAGCACGAACGTTGTTATTTTAGGTCGGTCTTCTGTGAGACTGTAGTATGTGCTACCCAGTGTTGGGCAAATTTTAGTTAAAGTAACAATTGATTAATTGTAATTGTGAAAGATACAACTAACAATTAATTAGTTGTTAATTGTAATTTAATACAGTTAACAATCGATCAATTGTTAGTTATTTTGCGAATAAAACATATAAACTAACAATTATTTATTTTACCATGTATCAATTTTAGTATTGTTCACTTGCGTGAGTGGATTTCGCCAGGTCAAATGTATTTATGACATTTACGGTAGTAATTATATTTTCTTTGGCCAAGTCTATGGCATAAAAAATATGTAAGGTAGCAAGTATAAAGGGTTAAATGGACTAATTTAACGTTAAACTTCCAGGACTTATTCAGACCATCATTCTCAACAAAATTCCCCAAAAAGTTAATTGTTACTTTTAATTGTAATACGCGATTAAATGTTTAATTGTGACTAATTCAATTGCAATTGATTTAATCACAAAAACTTTTTAATCAATTACTTAGTTAAATAAAAAAATAATTGATTAATGCCCAACACTGGTACTACCCCGGTCGAACCGGCCCGTTCTTACTGGAATCTGTTAGCAGATACCTACAATTACCTAACCATTTTACCTGTTGACGAAAAAGTACTCAAAAACAGAGCGGACGTTGTAATTTATTAAAAAAAATTGGTGCAACTCATGTTTAAAAGCCCTTCTATTACATATAAACTAGTAACATAAAAAGTATCTAAAGGTTTAAACCTATACATTTTGAGAGTAATTACTCTTAAACGGTTTAGACGTTTATTGATTAAAATTCAGATAATGGTAAAAGCCAAACAATTTTAATTTACTTTTTTTTCTCATATATTGGAATGGTTTATAATGACGTTCATTTTTAGCAAATATAGACGTAAGTATATATAAAGTTAAAATAATATATATTTAAACACGTAAGGTTACTTTTTATTTATCCTGCTTACATTTTTATTTACGGTGTCCGTGCGCTAACCACTTTCTTGTATTTTTTTATGTTTTTTTCAGTTTATTTTTTGTTCAGTATATAATAATAATATATCACTTTATTGTACACCAGATGCATTACAAGGTAAGCTTAAAATTAGGGAAGAACAATTGGCGGCCTTATCGCCCGGAGGCAACCTTTTACAGGCAACCATTGGATGGATAATGTTATATTACAAAATAAATAGCAAAAATAAATTTGGCCTATAAACGATTGTTTAATTTTGCTAGACGCTCAATACATTTACCGACATATTCTCCCTCTACTCGCAATTATAAGTTTCTATGTGTGCTGCGTTGAGAAATTTACATTCCAGTTCGTTATGTTATTGTATTTGTTTACATGTGTGCTTGTATTACTTTGCGTGTGTTTACAATTTGTTAATGTGTGCGTCCCTCTACTAATTTGTTCCGAATATTGAGCGCATAGCGTCTCCTGTTGGTTTAATACTCAAAAAAGAAAGTTGAACATAATATTGACGTATAATGTTTACCTTTTTTATGCGGAAATCCCCTCAGATACCACCGACAGGTAGCTATGTCGGACTCGAACCGACTAAAGACCGAACACCGTCCCGGATACTAGAAGCCAGGGAACCAGGTGCACCCTGGACAGGAAATCCCTGGAACCCCGGCGTATCTCGGGCCATCTACGATTTGTAGATGACCTCCTCCTGTGTTGAAAAGTGTTTATAGTGCTTGTGTATAATGTTTACCTAACGTCCAATATTTTCAGGCTGTCTGAGGAATTTTATATGTTTCTTCTTTTTTATCGTATACTTACCTTTATTTCTTTTTTTTTACAATATGAGTTATTAGTATTATATTTATCATCTACTTTATGTATCGCCACGTACACGTTCAATTAGCAATTCCCATATATGTTGACTATACAACGTGTCAAGTAAGAAATGATATAAAAGCGGGTAGTTGCCTCGCTGTCGGCCGATATATACTCATAAATAATAATTAATATGGGATTGGCCTACACCAGAAACTTAATTTTAATCAATCGATATATATTATAGATTAGAAATCAAACATTGATAAATAATAGGTTGAATAACGGAAGAGAGATCCATCTCACAGTGGGTAAAGCCTAAATTCTTGTTGATATCAGCTCTGTAATTTCGGGGGTAGTCGGCGAATTCAGAACACTACGATATATGTCATCATGGTCCTCCGAGCCCAAAGTGGTAACCAGATTGCTGGTAAAACACATACATAGTCAGAAGTCGTGGCTTCGATCCCAACTAGGATAATTATTCTGAAATGAGTACCATATTTTAATATTTAATAAATATGTTTAATAATAATGTATATGCTAGGTTGACGGTCCCTTATTATTTAAGTAGTACTAAAATTATAGTCGGTAAAAATAGACGATTAGTAAGCCACTAATGCTAATTCTGTTCGAAAATTGTCTAAACTGAAAGTCGCTAAAAATAAGTTTTTAATGTCAATAAGTGTCTAAAATTAGAGATGTCACACTAAAATACATGTCATCTAAATACATACATACAACAATAGCATTTTAGAATTTGCTATACTAAAATAAAATAGTTTTAGAGAAATTTTATTTTAGCTAGTGATTTTGATATTTTATTTGTGATTTGTCATTTAATAATTTTAGAGAAATTTTATTTTAGTGACGCAACAGAATTGGCACTATTGTCTTTGTAAATTCTCAAATTAAAATACATTTAAATTTATTTTTCTGCCATTTCAGCACCACATGAGAGCATCTTGACTTCGTCAAAGAAATGTTACAAGTTATGCACGTGCTAAACATGGCTGAACCACCGAAGAAGTTCGATGCAAAACAGTATGGTGTTTTTTCTAAACTCTAAGAACTAAGAACTGTCTAGAGAACAGATTTAATAAAAAGATGTTAGTGTGGACGTTCCTTAATATTTAACCTAGATATTTACCGATAACGTTTAAAACTAGCATTTTATTTTATTGTTTTATTGTTCCTTTGTTAATTTCTCTGGTGATATTAGTTTTCTTTAAAGTACTCCTGAGTTCAAATTAGTGTGACAAAATACGATAATGGACAATGTCTTGTTTTAATTTGATAATAAAATTTGTGATTTTTAAACGGGATTTTTGGTTTGAATATGTATTTATAAATTATAGAATGTGTACTGTATTTAAATTGTGATTAAACTTTGGGAAGAATATTATTTTGTATCTATAGTTCATTCGCGTTTAAAAAATAGTGACGTATCGATAAACTTGGCCAATCAAGTTCCAAGACGTCCTTAGTCAAGATGCAAGTATTTTGCGTCGATTCTCAACCGTGGGAGAGCCACGCTTCGGCATGCACGGGCCGGCTCGATCCGACCAAAGGCCAAGGCAACGCACTTGTGACGCCTCTGGTGTTGCAGGTGTCCATGGGCAGCAGTAATCGCTTACCATCACTGACGCCTCGCCTCTATTCTCTTGTATTAGTGGCTAATATTTTGTTTTAACTACGTGACTTAGCGGTGAGATGACGTCATTTGTAAAATGACTGTAATTCTGGGGGCAGGTTCCAGGCTTTCGTACGAAACGATAATTTCTTGGAACTTCATTGGTGTGGGGCTTCCTTGATTGGTGCATCATTATTTTCTTGACGTGATTGGACTAACTTCAGTTTTGTCTAAAAATCATCGAGTACGGTATTTTGAATTTGTTGTAACTCATACTTTTATGTGATTTGTAATATTAAAGATTGTAGTTGTTTAGTCATAAAACTTTTGTAATCACTGTATATCATATACAGTTATGGCATGCTTATCAATGGACATTTAAAAAAACTTAATTGTGTATTACGTCTACTTATACCTTGGTTAAGTAATTTTAACACCTGAGTGAGAGTGTGAAATTATTTGTTATCATAATTTCATATTCAACATCAAAGTACAACTTACGTGCAAAATCCTACTAAGCGACCATACTAAACGTGTGACGTCACATTGCGGGTCAGCGCTTGCGTATACCTGGAGCTCCTTTAGTTTGTACACTCTCACGGTTTCGCCATAATTTTAATCGTTTTCTAATAGTCGACGAAATGGTTAAAAAATATTGTATTTTGCTTGTTTTTTTGGTATATAGGGGCAAACAAGCAGATGTATCGCCTGATGGTAAGCGATTACCGCCGCCCATGGACACCCGCAACACCAGAGGCGTTACAAATGCGTTGCCGGCCTTTTAAGAAGGAGTACGCTCTTTTCTTGAAGGTTTGAATGTGTCACAACTCCAACGAAAATTGATTTTTTATTTGGTTGGAAGTTAAGATAAAACAAAATGATTAACCGCTAACACAAACACACTTAAAATAATAAGCGCAAACCATTTCGTAAATCGAAATTTTATAAACTCAAGTCTCTCCATATGATAAATCTGACACTCGCAGTGTGACGTCATTGTAGAAGCGCGCGAAAAAACGCAAATTTTAAAAAGCTGCTAATTTTTACTACGCCGTTACTTTGGCAATACTGGCCCGATTTTAATGAAATAAAAACTATTATTATTTACTCGAGTACACACATAGTTTTTATTATATGTAGTAATATATTGATGTCACTAATAATATTGTCGCTACCATGTTCAGGACTTACTTTAACTTAAATAACGTTGTATTCTTGATGTTTCGGCTATAAATATTACTATCTTATATTAAACTATTTAGTACATGGTGTTGCCAATTCTTTAAAAGGTATTGTAGTGGCGATGTTAGACAAAACTCGATGTTTTTTCGTCATCTGGATATGTAATGAACAAGTAAGGCTAGATTGATTTCTATGTTACTAATGTCTAAGAAATTTATGATAGACATAGAAACGGATTGTGACGACAGCTAGGTCTAATTTGTTAATTTGTAATATGTGATGGTTTTTAGATGAGACGTTTAAATTGTACATAATAATGCAGTACTTTGATAAATTAGATAATCCGATTTAGTAAACAAGTTTTTCCAGTATAGAACTTAAATTAAATGTACTAATCGGCGTTTTTTTTCGCAATACTGACTATATATGCAATCGTTGTTTCAGATTCCTAAGTACTGAATATAAATATAAGTGATAGCTATTGATTCTTAAAATGCAGCATCGAAATCGTCAAGAATAAACAAATAAAGTACTGCAGATAAAATGATCGGATTATGTATTGTATCAATAATAGTAAATTTAATTAGTAATATGTTCTTTGGACTAATTAAACTTTTGCTTAAAAAAACTATTAAAATATATTAATTGTAAATATTTTTATAGTGTGTGTCACGAAAGTAGGAAATTGAATCATGCCAACAATTTTATATTGATAATAAATAAATAGTTTGAGCTTTAGTTATGTAGTTCTTCCTTTGATTGCTCAGGCTAATGTTAAGACTTTGTTGTATTATATGTACAACATTCTAATGTGTCGGTGTTTTGTGTATTCGTGTCGTGATAAATAAACCAATGATAATATTTTATTTTTTTGTTATTTCTTTAACATTAAATTTGAATGGTTCTTTAACAAATTTTTGGTTATATAACCCTACTAGATGACCCACGAAACCTCGTTTGCATCTTCCATTGCCCGTAGCGTGATAATTTTCCCCCGTTTTTGTAACATTATTCATTGATGCTCCGCTCCTATTAGTATTAGCGTGATGGTATATAGCCTATAGCCTTCCTCGATAAATGGGCTATCTAACAATGAAATAATTTTTCAAATCGGACACGCGGTTCCTGTGATTAGCGCGTTCAAACAAACAAACTCTTTAGCTTTATAATATTAGTATAGATTTTAACAAACAAACAAGCAAAGTTTGAAAAAGTAAAACCCGACTTCGTAATTTATATTGCCTATTTCGACTCTATTTTACGAATCTATTGACCCTTTCTTAAAATCGTTTCAATAGTTTGCTCAACATACAAACATACATAGATCATGGCAAAAATTTCCTTTTGGCTTCATCGTACTCGGGTAAAATAAAGGTGGGTACCTTTATTTGCAATTCTGCAAACAAAAAAAGTGTGAAGTATTACTTGACAATCTTTCGATAGAACGTCAACTAATTGTTGAAAATTTACTTTCCTTCACGGAAATGGGACACGCAATCACCTTATATTCCTGGAGTTGACGCAAAAACATGAGGTAATGCATAGTTATATAAAACCGATATAGATGATAATTTCTAATGAAGTACAGAAGCGCCATCAAGCCTGAGAACTTTAATTGCGCGATGCAGATTAGAGCACCTACTGTTTTATTCATTTGGTAGCGTAAACATTCTGGTCTTCAGTTTCAAATAAGGGCATTGTTCATTTCTGTTATATGAACACAAGTAAAACTACATAAAATCCATGGTATGTACGACTTTATTTATAAAAATACATCACAAAGGTATAATAGTTTGAGCTTAATAATTGAAGGTCCTGTATTAGATAGAACACAGTTCAAACACAGTTTTACCAATTGAGATCAACGAGAAAACATTTATAAAAAGGTACAAATATGACACTAAATAACCAGAGTTGCAAGTGTACAAATTTAGAGTAACATTAATTTTAAATATTGGCAACATTATATATAATACATATCTAAAACTTCTGGCAAGATGCCTGAACGCACTTGATATGTATTTCAACGATAATTTGTTCCTAAAATATATTTTAAAGTTCCCGTTTCCTCTTTTTGTAGAAACGCGAATCCTGGTAAGTTTTATTAGCATAAGGATTCGCTAAAGCATTGAAATATCAAAATTGAAAAAAAAAACAGTATTTCCTCACTTTTTTTCTTTATTTCTAAGTCTACTATATATATCTTTGTTCCTTTTGAACACCATATGTTTTTCACTATAAGTACAACAAATATGTGAGCGTGTCAATACAATAGTATCAATATGATACACATTAAGAGATACACGAAAAATGCAAAGTAATATTTGTGCTAGAACTGTGCGCGTTTATTCAAATAGTTCAATAGTTTAATTCACTAATTCTAATGAGTATTTTACGAACTCCAGTTATTTAGTATAGTTTAAAGCCGCTTGGTGGTCGAGAGGCAACCTTTACACGAAGAACTACGCCCAGTGTAGAATGTATGGCACGCCAAATACACAGTATTCGCAATCCTCGGGAGAATAAGATGCTTTTTCATGTAATTTAGGTATTTATAAAATAAATTCACCATTCCTCGTGGTTTTAGATAATGATTCGAACTTGATCAAAGAAATATACAAAACAATGTTAGTGTATTCAGTTGAACTTTTTGAACGTTGTTTTCGACTGCGTCTAACGGTCAGAGAAATGTTAATACAACTACAATATACGGATTGAAGACAGGTCACATGTGAACACAGATAAATATTAGCACCTAAGAAGAATTTTATATGTTTGGTGGGATACATAGACGTTCAAAAAGTTAATGCAAGTTAGTGAAAAAGAATACTAATTTAAACACTTATTACTAAAAGCCATAAAAGATGTATTATACTGGGATTGACAACAATTATAAATAACCACAAAAATATTGAAGAAATACAGAGGGCTCTTTTAAATTGAAACCCATAAGGGAGCGTTCAAGTATTACGTAACGTAATTTGGGGGAGAGGGGGGGTCTCGTAAAACGTTACAATGCGTTACAGGGGCGGTTATTTTAAGAGTTTATTAGCAAAAACTAAGGAGAAAACAATTGTGCGTATTGTAAACCAAAAATTTTTAAAATATAAACATGACACTTGAGTGTTACGTAGCGTTTGGATAGGGGGGGTCGAACCGCAAAATGATCTCCGTCCTCCATAAGCGCAAGCCTGGGGGTGACAGATGTGGTCATCTGTCACCCTAACAGCAGGGCCATGTGACGGCGCGGACGCTGCGGATCGTGCGTGTCCTAGGGGACAGTAAAGGGATCATCGGGGTTCCCACACAGTCGGGGGCCACCTGCAAACTGGTAGGTGGGCCGAGGTACGTCGGGGTTCCAGGCTTTTCGTTACTAGGGTGTACCTGGTTCCCCGGCTCCTAGTACCCAACAAGACGGCGTGCGGTTTTAGTCGGTTCGTGTCCGACATGCCACCAGTAGGTGGTATCCGAGGGGATTTCCGCACGGGAAAAAAAAAACTTGAGAGGTGTCAAGGGACACCCGGATGGAACGAAGTTCGAAATAGAAAGACGAAACGAAAATATCTGTGTGTGTCGTCGTCGCGTCGTGACAACAAATTGTGTCGTGACAACAAATTGTGTCGTGACAACAAATTGTGTCGTGTCAACAAATTGTGTCGTGACAATTTTTCCGTCTAGCCCCCTTACACAACGCGCCATAAGGAACTTCGTTCCAAAAAAAAAAAAAAGTGGGGTCGAACAGAAAAACTTTACAATGCGTTACAGGGGGGAGGGGGGGTTCAAAAATCTTCAAAAGTTGCGTTACGTAATACTTGAACGCTCCCTAATAATATTAACACTACAACATGGAAAAACAGACAATTTTATATCTCAAATGTGATTGCATGTACTATATTATATGTCAGTTTATCTTATATGCGGTTGATCATGTTTGCGAACAATAAGAAACAGAAATGTATTAACGGCAACATCGCATTGAGAAATATATTCTTAAGTCTAAACTTTCAAGTTTGCCACAGATCTTTTGTCTGCTATATACAAGGTGTAAAAAGACTACTACCGAAAACTTGGGGGTAGCAATCAGACCATGATACTGAATAGGTTTAGCGAAAAAAAAACTCAAAAAAAATGTTAATTTATCTAAGTCGTTTTATGTTTTTTTCTGCTTACATACACATAGTAAAACATAACAGGACCCAAACTACCTAATTATCTCATTTAGAAAACCAAAAAACAAAGAAAATCAATAAAACAGTAATGTATTTTAATATCAAAACAGCTGGCCGGGTGAGTGCACCGTGAGTGACCGCGACAGAGCGCGCGGGCGCGTTAACTTGTACATTGCTGGCTTCTGAAATTAATAAAAATCTTGACACATTGTTTTTTCAAGCTACAATTTTTTTTAAAGACAACCGTTTGTTTTTTTTAATAAGTTTTGGGGTGCTGGATCAGCCCCTTTCGTTTTCGGTAGTCGTCTTTTTACATCCTGTATATGTGGACAACGTTCAATTTGTATTAACTGGCATTCTTCATAGTTATACTCTATATGGGTTTAATTTTATCAACTGGATAACATATATACTTCATTGAAAATACAGCCATAAAATACGCAACACTTAATTAATCTCTGGATGAAATTTTGATCGAAAAATATTTAATTATATTTTGTATGACGACTAAGTAATCATATTTGTGAGGAGAACTCACGAGTTCTTGTAATTTTTAACAAGTACTCAATATTAGGCCTCCTAAACACCATTCCGCATGCCACAATGGGGCTCTGCCGTGATGGTCTGTGACCTATGCCGACGGCATAACGATGCCGCCGACATACCCGGGCGGCCATGCCGGCGGCATGATGTGTAGGAGGTATTTACATACACCATAAAAATTGTTAACGCAACGTTATTATTTAGTTTAACAATATTATCCAAAATACTTTCTCATCGATTGATAACAGTTACAATATTGACTTCACACAATGTCATGTATATATATGAACGATCTAATTCCAATAAAAAATTTAAACTTTAACACTCCTGCGTTTTGACTCACAGTTTTACTAATGCCAGTAAAGGCCTTGCCTGGTCGAAGCTACTACAGTTCAAGATAGGTATATTTCGATTAAATATACTAAAAATAAAATTTAAAATTGATTTGCCTTCGTTTCAAAATCTCAAAAAACGATCGTACTCAAATTTTAACAATGTACAACCCAGTTCAAAGATTGAACTAGTTTTCGTGTCAGTATTACTATTGATTTTTCTGGTTGTGAGTATACTGTAAATACACGTACCGTCAGAAGAAAAAACCGGAAAGTGCGAGTCTGACTCGCGCACTGAGAGTATGTAATGTAACTAAAAATTTATGTTTTTCACAATTTTTCCTTTATCTGTGCTATATAACGTTGCTTCGTACCAAATTTCAAAAGTTCAGTTACTTTGTAACTATATAATTCAACATATGATTGCACACAAACACATCAAAATAAGTGATAGATGAGAATGAAGTCTCAGTGTGGAGGAACGAATGTCATGTCCCTCCGACCAGGCGAGATGAACATTCTTAGCGGGCCGCAGCCCATAGGTTGATGTTGAACTCATATATAAGCTAATCGGCGCGATAATTTTGATATCGCGATACAGGATTAGCAGTTACTCCGTAGGTCGGTGAGTCTTCGCTAGATCGCGCTTTCGTATTTTTCAGTTGCGCTGTTGGTCACACTCAGTATGCCAACCCTAATATCTCATTCATTTTAGATGATTTAATTAATTAACTCCGATAAAGTACATATAGCTTTCGCATTCTTTTATTACACCTTTAACGTGTATGTCATCGCAAGAGTGGGCCCGAAACTAAGCATTGATTAGTTCAATATCTCTAAACATATACCGACTAACCTAAATAATCTTTTTAATAAAAGTAATAGTTCAAATTACTGATCAAGTATTTTATGTAAGTGTAGACTAATCGACAAACATTAAAGTTCGCAAATAAATTTGTTCGATATCAACTAATAAATTAAATCTAAGTCTAGCGTTGCACTTGCTAGCAGTATCTTAATGCTGTGCCCGAAACCTATACAATATCAACTTACAGTAATATTTTCTTCTCAAAGTTCTTGACCTTTTCGCAATTAACGATGACGTCATCCCTGTACGCACCTAATAACTTCTCAGCCCTTTGCAAGTCTTCAATGAAGCACCTTCCCCTTTCAGTACGCATTATATGTCGCTTGGGAATCAAGTCTTTAGATAGATATGATACAAATTTCTGCCAATCCTTCAATAGCTTGAATGACGCTGAAGGTGTTCTGGTCTCAATGGGTACAATACCACTGGAATGTTCGAAGAATACATTGATAATTTCCTTAGGATATTTCGAGACTCTGCTTGCTTTGATGAAAGAAAGTAGGAGGGCGTCGACATCTTTGAGCGCGGTTATAATCGGTTTGTCGTATATGTTGAAGTTTATTTCTTCGACGTTAGGGCCCACGATGTACATAACATGGGTGGCGAGTCGGAAGGCTTCCTCGGCCCACACGTAGGGATCCCCGTGGGACGTTTTACAAATATCTCCGTCGAACATGATGTCGAAGCCGTATTCAGAACGAAGGTAGTTGATTAAAGAAGTCACGCATTCGGCGTGCAGACGATTTGCTGATGAATAGACCACTAATATCTTCGGTGGTGTTGGGACTCGAAGCGCTGAAATTTAAAAAAATATACTCATTAATTTACAAGCATTTTTAGGGTATAATGAGAAAATAATATTAATAAATAGAAAATTGTCTTTCAATTTCATCTCGCACTCCGTGATTTGAAACAATCACCGATAAGCAACGACGGTGCGGTCAGTACCTGGATGGCTGACCGCTGGTGGCGTGATTCGGAGGTCACATTAAGCAGTCGGTTCCTATTGTTATCACATGATAACAGTCGTGAGGCTTAAAAATCAACGGCAAGATGACGTAGTCACAACGCTGTGTTACCAGTTCCTAACCCGTACTCGGCCAGTGTGGGGACGTATGGCCACCCTCTCCTGAGAGGAGAACCGAGCCCAGCAGTGGGACATTATAGTTCGCTGATAAGTGAAGTATAATAACAATGGGCATGAAAACCATAAAAGTCGGTAATAGTCATATCACAATGTCAGAGTTTGAATGTCATATCGTTCAATGATAAGTTTTTAAGACATTCAAAATAAAACTCCTCATTTATACACATTAAAGTGTGATCACCACCATAATTTCCCTACTTGTTATTATATATATTATGATCTGCAATATTTGTTTCGGAGTTTGGGTGTTTTCTAGGTATAATATGAATATATTTAAAAAAAAAATATGTAGATATGTATTTATATCACCCATAATAAAAGCTCTGCTTAATTAGGATCTAGTCTAGTTGTGTGTTAGATGTTCGAAATATTTATTTATTTATATGTATATATTAAACAAAAAGAACGCAATTCCCTTAGGATTTAGGTCTAAAATGGTTTGTAGCGAAGATTTTTAACACTTACCCATAGCCTGTTTGTAGGGGTCGTGGCACCAGTAACGGCGGATGAGGCGCAAAGCGATGTAGTACGCGAACAATGTCGCCACTATTAATGCGGTTATACTTGCGATGCAAATATTCATCGTCTGAGGCTCACTACCTGGATATTAAAAAAAAAATAGAATTTTCAAAAAAAAAAGCGCATCACCTACCCCATCCTTATTTCTGAGCGGGGAAACTTTAAGGGCGGTTGTAACATTCAATTGAGGGATTAAGAATACGGAGTGTCACCACCCTTTTTCTTTTATATGGCGGGCAAACGTATTTGTATTTTATTCATCCTAAGGGCGTCGTGAGAGGCGACTATGTCCAGTTCCTATATTTGAAAAACGATCCGTTCTAGGTACGAATAGTATTATATTATACGGGGCGTAAGCTAAAATCGTTCCTATAAAAAATAAATTGAGGAACGGTATTTACGACTCGTAGTCGGTTGTCGAAAATTTTTACACGATGACAATTCGTTAAATATAGGAACCGGGCATTAGTTAGAACCATTACGCCATCCGTGCTTTCAATTTTTAGTAGTAGCACTTGTCTAATATTTTAACACAATATAAAATTCTTCGAATTCTTTTTTTCAAATCGGACCATCGTGTCCTGATTAGCGCCTTCAAACAAACTCTTCAGCTTTAAAATATTATTATTAAATTAATACTTACTTATCAGTATATTAGGACTGTGTACCCCTTGACAACCAGCATCACTCTCTTGGGTGCACGTATCATGTAGAGGAGTCACTTTAAAACTGACTGAGCCATTGACCCCCACGTAATCATAATCGTAGGTAACTTCATCAATATTATACTTCAGGGGTATGTTAATAGACTTCACAGAACAAGGGTTACCCTTGCCACATCTTGTGATGACCTTGAGCTGGTACGATCTGATTTCCAGTTGAGGGGGTGGAGGCATTATGTGTACTCTCAATCTGCCTTGAAGAATTTCTACGTAAATAAAGGGCTTCCATCTTTCTTCTGTTGTGGTTGGACCTGTAACGATTTTACAAATATTATTATTAAAGGTACGCTCTGCCCCGCGTGTTATCGGCTATCGTGGTAAACAGTAGCCTATATGTTATTCTGATACATAAGCTACCTTACTGTAAAGTTTCGTTTAAATCCGCCGCTTGCTACTGCGCCAAGTGCCGTGGGTTCAAATCCCACATGGGACATCACTTGTGTGATCCACAAAATGATGTCCTGAGTCTGGGTGTTCTTTGTGACCGTTACATGTATGTTTGTAAAATCCCCCGCGACACAGGTGTATATTCCTAATGCGGGAGTTGTCTTTTTAAAAAAGAAAAAAGAAAAGAAAGAAAGAAAAATCTGTTCAATACTTTTTGCGTGAACGAGTAACAAATATATACTCGTACATACATACAAACTTTCGCATTTATAATATTAGTAGGATAGGATGTTCTTGAAAATGTTTAATAAAATACAGTTTTACTTATTTAACATATATCAATACTAATATATTCCTTACATACATCCACACACGGCCGTGTATTCCCAAACCACTGCTTTTTATATTTTTTTATTGAATAGTGGGCAAACGAGCAGACGAATCACCTGATGGTAAGCGATTACCGCCGCCCATGAACACCCGCAATATCAGAGGCGTCACAAGTGCGTTGCCGAACTTTGAGGGATAGGAAGGGGGACGGAGGGAGGGGTTGGGGGATGGGCCTCCGGTATCCTAACTCACTCGGTGAAACACAGCTAAAACGCAGTTTCACACCGGTTTTCTGTGAGGCCGTGGTACCACTACGGTCGAGCCGGCCCATTCATTCCGAAGCGCGGCTCTCCCACGGTATATGTGTATATGTATAGCCTATGTCACAAGACAGCCTGACCTGGTAACTGATATTAAAATAATAGAAATATATAGTTAGCATGGTTTTTTGTTTTATTATATTACAAATTGTGCAAAGGTCAGAGTAAATTAAGGATATTTATATTTTTTCCTTATAGCTTACCTTCCATTGGCTATCTAACAGTAAAAGATTTTTTAAATCGGATACGAACTTCGTGGGATTGGCGTTTCCAACCAAGCAAACAAACTATTCAGCTTTATAATATTAATAGATTTTTTTTATTTATTATCTTGCAATCAGTCAATAGACTATGAGCAGATGAAGGATATGTGTGTACTTTCTGGAGCAAATCCCCACTGGGAAAATCTCTATATTTGTATATTAAGTGCAGCTGTCCAGTTCCAAAATATGCTGTCTTTTCATTAGTAGAGATAAAACATAAATTGATACAGACGGCGCTTATCACACACTGTGATCTATAACAGATAAGCTTCAACTTTTTATACAGTAAAGGTAATGGGTAGATTAATTAATATGTGTTTATTCCAAGATAAAACACCAATCAATACAAAACGTATTTGAGGTAATGTGTTGATAACGGCTTGTGTTTAACACTGTGCTGCTAAACATACTAGAATAGAATTTACTTCATTATAGGTATATCAATCCCTTTTGTCAGTTCATACTCACATTTATTTTGCATTATTAATTCATACACGCACGCACGCACACGCACACACACACATACGCATACCTTAGATAGATTTTGATCTTATTTAAGTATTGTTATTTTTTGTTAAATCAATGATAATTTTCTATAGAATTAAGTACCTACCTTATTACATATTTTTCTTTCATTTCATTTTTTGTATAATTTTTTGATCGTATTTAATAAAATAAATATTTTGTAGGCTGTAGGGTGGACCTGGAGACCTGTTACACAGGCTTCGAGCCTAGTACGTACTCCAGCTCTGACCAAGGAAATTTTTAGATTCTTTTTAGTTTTTAACTAGATATCCTGTAACTAAATTATACCTTCCTTGTGAGAGAAATAAAGTTTATTATTACTGATTCCAAAAACCTTTATTGATGCTTTTGTTAACCTGTTTATAGGCTTCGACTTAGGAAGGATACTTTGGTGTACTATACGCTGGACATGCTGGCTGGTAAAGGGATTGTGTTAAGTTTTCCTTCTCTTTGCAGTGTTGTTATGCCTAATTAGCTTTTTAGATTTTTAAGTTGCCTCTTACGGCACCTAGGGAATGAG
Organism: Spilarctia lutea; assembly: GCA_916048165.1. Taxonomy (NCBI): domain Eukaryota; kingdom Metazoa; phylum Arthropoda; class Insecta; order Lepidoptera; family Erebidae; genus Spilarctia; species Spilarctia lutea. The sequence continues at coordinate 17,691,569 of OU696480.1, read as the reverse complement.
TAGGGGTGGTGATAACCTTTTCGTGGGACACGAACCGACTAAAACCGCACGCCGTCTCGGGTAGATGCCGGGGAACCAGGTGCACCCAAGAAAGGAAAACCCTGAAACCCCGACGTACGTCAGGCCACCTACGCTTTGAAGATAGCCTCCTACTGTGTTGGAACCTCGATATTCCCACTATTGTCCCCCGGGGCGCGCACGCTCCGCAGCGTCCGCGCCTCCGTCAGAGCCTGCTTCTGCCAGGGTGACGGATAGCCTCATCTGGGGGTGGTACCCTGTTTTCTTAAGCTCCGGAGACGCTCATGGTAACATGCCATTTGCGTACTGACCGCGCTGTCGTTGCTTACCGTCGGTAATTGTTTCTAATCACCGAGTGCAACTGGGCTATGAGCGGCTCATTTCTTCCATATACCATTTTAGTTTATCAGGTCATGGAAATAGATATCATTCGCTTCTTGTCAATAATCAACAATTTCAGCTTTAATATTTAAATATGTTATACTTAGATACTATTAAATTAAATTAAACCTGGCAAACGGAGCTAAGAATAGTTTCAAAACATTAAATGTATGGTTTTCCTTACGAGGATTTAAATTGAGTATTAAACTTTATTTATTTTTTACTCATCTTCCTCGTCTTTATTATTCCCATGGTCGGTTATTAATTCATCCAACTTTATCTGAATATCAATTTTTCACCGAGCTTCTGGCATCGAATCGCAACCCTGAGGTCGAACTGAATTCGAAGGTTGAATTAGTTGTCGGTAATTAGTTGTCAGTATATATAAGGACACTTACTTCCCAATAACTATTAGCTTAGATGTTCATGACAGTCAGAACCTACGGCTTAACGTGTTCTCCGAGGCAAAGGCGTGAAATACAACCAAACTGCCATACTGCGAACTGTTACGCCAATTGTCCAAATAATTCAATTTTATTCACAAAAGTGTGCAATCATTTCATCAATGTATTGTTATGACGTTGTCACGTTAAACTATCGTCCGTAAACCGAGTTCACAGACAACCAATTTATTTTTGTAGTAAATATTATTGTTACTTTAGTATTCTAAGTTCCATTGTGTAGTGTAGACGATATCTCTATGCAATTCTGTTGCGTAATAAAAATAATAAATTAATGATGACTGTCTAGTTGATGTCATCAATTATGCATCATTTCAATGGAATATTTCCATATCGTAGCAGATAAAGTTATATCTATAGGTGACTAGCTGAACCCTGCGGTGCTACCCGCGGTACGACAAAAACCGCAGGCAACGCCTCAAAACGAAGCTAGTATGATGTATAAGCTATATTATTGCATGAATGGCCGGCCGCTCGACCGGAGTGATACCACGGCCTCACAGAAAACCGGTGTGAAATAGCGCTTGCGTTGTGTTTCACCGATGGATACCGGAGGCCCATACCCCAACCCCTCCCCCCATTCCCTCTCCCCATTCCCTAAAGGTCGGCAACGCACTTGTGACGCTTATGGTGTTGCGGGTGTCCATGGGCGGCGGTAATCGCTTACCATCAGGTGATGCGTCTGCTCGTTAGTAGTTTTTGCGTGAAAAAGCAACAAACATACTCACTTACATACTCACAAACTTTCGCGTTTATAAAATTAGTAGGATAAAGCACCCGTCTGCCTGTATATGATAAATATACAAAAATAATATAATATCCAAATGATGATCATCTAGTTGATGCCATCATTATGCGTCATTTCAATGAAATATTTTCATATCGTATCAGATAAAGGCTAGCTATATTCAATTAACGTGGGAGAGCCAAGCTTCGACACGCATGGACCGGCTCGTCCGAAATGAAACCACGGCCTCACAGAAAACCGTTTTGAAACAACGCCTGCGCTGTTTTATCGAATGAGTGAGGATACCGGAGGCCCATACCCCAAAAGCCGGCAACGCACATGTGGCTCCTCTGGTGTTGCGGGTGACCATGAGCGGCGGTAAATGCTTACCACTGGCACAAAAACATGATAAAAAAAAAAAACCTAAGTTTCCGAAAAAAATATTTTAGTATTTATGTACGCCACAAGTTTCCACTGGTAGTGGAATAGTCGCGGCCTAAGAAAATATAACCGGTTCATTTATAATTTTCTTCGATAAAAACCTTGTCCATAAAAAAACATCCAATTTAATGCATACGATCGCAAGTTATTCGCGTACATACATTTCGGTGATTCATTTTTATTTACATACATAATATAATGCAAAAAAAGACGAACAATGTCATGCAACAGTGCGTATGACGAATTAAAAAAAATATGAATAAGACATTTCGGATGACGTAAGAATTGCCTAATGTTTAAAAACATAATTTCATTGTCTTCGTGAAATTAAGTCTTATAAAAGAATCTGTAAAAATATATAAATTAGCGTCAGTCTCTCTGTTAGATCCGGTCAATTTCTGGAATGGCTGAATTACAAACAGACACTTCAATTATATTTAACTGCCTCGGTTGCGTAGTGGTAGCGTATGCGACTGCTAAGCTTGAGGTCTCGGGTTCGATTCCCGGGTCGGACCAAATGTTTGTATGATCTGCAAATATTTGTTTCGGAGTTTGGGTGTTTTCTATGTATAATATGTATGTATTTACAAAAAAAAAGTAAATAAGTATTTATATCAGTTGTCTAGTACCCATAACACAAGCTCTGCTTAGCTTGGGACTAGATGGCGTTGTGTGTTAGATGTCCGGAATATTTATTATTATTATTATTTATTGATCAAGTTTAAAAAAGGAGGATGTTCTCAATTCGACTTAATTTTTCATGTTTGTTACCTCTGAACTTTCGACTAGGTGAACCGATTTTATTGATTCTTTTTAGGGTTCCGTATCTCAAAAGGAAAAAACGGAACCCCTATAGGATCACTTTGTTATCCGTCTGTCTGTCTGTCAAGATCCTTTTTCCCTTTTTGGAGGTATCAAACCTAAATTCATACAACACTCAGGTACCTTGTAGCAGTAAAAAAAATTCTAAGCCAAAGCAATCAAAAGATACAGCCGTTTACGCTGCAAATTTATATCACTGGCAAGGGAATCAAAACCTACAGGGTACTTTCCATGAACTCAGAATCTTGAAATTTGGTACGAAGCACGCCTTAGAGCACAGATAAAGAAAAAATTGCGAAAACCATAAATTTTTAGTTACATCATATAATATAGTACATTTGTTTGGAGTCGAGTGCGGGGTGTGCGAATCCGACTAGCACTTGGCCGGTTTTTTTTATTATATTTAACAGCTGATACACTTCCCGTGTGGTCCCTTTAGTCCAGTTTTTGAAGTCTGTTTTTTTTGCGTAGATTTAGAAGTACGAGTATATAAGTATGTATGTTTAGCCGAAGTGGCAGTGGGCAGGGCACAAAGCCCGGAGAATCGATGGCCGATGGGGCAGAAAGGTTCTTGAGTGGAGACCACGTGACGGCAAACGCAGCGTAAGAAGACCTCCCGCGAGTTGGACGGACGACCTGGTTAAGATCGCAGGGACTCGTTGTATGCAGGCCTTTACCGACCGGTCAATATGGAGGTCATTGGGGGAGGCCTACGTTCAGCAGTGGACTTTTTGCGGCTGATATGATGATGATGAAGTATGTATCTTTCAGCAATTTGGTTAAAATTCTTTTGGCCTTGCCAAAATTACTCTACACTGCCTGATAGAAAGCATAAGCAGAATCCATGAGTGGTGGTCACCATATTCACTGCTCTTGCAGACAATACAACAATGCAACATGGCGACCCACACCACGGCCACCTAGTGATGCTTCTGTATCATTGGGCCTCCGCTCTTGCACTCACAAACAAAACACGACAGCACGAACAGTGTCATAGGTTGTGCCTACTTTCGTATCACATTGTCGTGTGTGATGTATTAATATAACTATAATATATACTTACTAAGCATCTCAGCTGTAGGTATATTGAAGTAATATTGTCCTCTATTGATGCTTTGATCTTCTGCAGTCGCTTCGAAGTCCAGCATATGACTTTGGCCATCTTTTTCATCTGTTTTAGCCCAATAACAATCATAGTACAGCACAGACTTGTCATCTACTGTGAAGTCGTTTGCTATCATGATGTTACGACAGTGGTTCTTCATGTTCCGGTATTTGTTTTGGAACCGAAACTTCATAGCTGAAAGAATAAATCAAGGTTAGATGGCTATGTACATAAATAATAAATATTTCGGACATCTAACACACAACGCCATCTAGTCCCAAGCTATGCAGAGCTACTGGACAGCTGATATAAATACTTTTTTTTTTGTGAATACATAATCCCACGGGGGTGTTCCGGCCAAAGCACACGCCGCCTCGGTGGACACGGTATGGTATCCGCGTATGGCTGACCGCCAATACCCTCTAAGGGCGCCTTATTCTGGGCGGTCAGAGCCGCCACCCACACCGGTGCACCATATAGTGCCATCAACCGGAGTACCAGTGGCTAAAATATTTCCAAAATAGGTAGTTCCAGAGATTACCTCTAAAATCACACAAATTTTACTACTTACTTTTCCATTTAATATTGGTAAATGTTATGTTCAGGACAGCATTGTTTACGGAATATGGCACAAGGCTGTCGTCACGAGTCACTGACATAATATAAGGTTTCAGCGTCACTCCTCCTATATTCCAGTTCATTTTGTTTGAAACAGATTTAAACTTCATAGCGCCGCACTCTTGACTGTCAGGTGGGTAAACTTTAATTTTGCAAAAGTCATAGTTCGTAGTATTTTCGCCAATCACCTGAAAAATTAATTGCTGTAAATGTATATCGCGAAATAGCAGGAGGTTGTCAATTCAACTGTTTTTTTTTATGTTTTAACATTCAACTGGGTAAACTGATTATGATGATTCTTTTTTCATTTGAAAGCTGGTGCTTCCCGTGTGGTCCCATTTCAATTTGGACCAGTTCTTGAAGTTGGTTTTTTTTGTAGAGATGTATGACATGTATTTTTCCAAGAATTTAACAAATAACAAAAATTTTTTTCTTGGTATTATGTAAAAAATAATTTTGAAGTAGTGTGAAAATTATGATGTAAAACATATAACAAGATACACATCTTGAAGACAATGGAAAATGATATAAAGTTATTTTATTTTAGCAGATGAGTTCTGCCTTTCCTATCTGGACTAGTCTAGAGAAGAAAGGACGAAAGAAACTCAAATATCATTATTTATTTTAAAATCCAGACAATCTTCTAATAATGCAATGGAAATTCTATCAGAATATATAAAATTATATCTTCTTCTTCTTCCTAGCCTTTATTATTCCCAATATTATTTGGGGTCGGCTACCAGTTCAACCGGTTTTACCTGAATATCAGTTTTTTACACAGAGCGACTGGCATCTGACCTCCGCAACGAAAGTTGTCAGTATATTTGAGGGCACTGACTTCCCAATAACGATTGCCATAGATGTCATGACAACCGAGACCGACGGCTTAACGTGCTGTCCGAAGCACGGGCGGGAAACACCGCCATCTTGCATACTCCGGGCTGCTATTAGGCATTTCTTGTAGGAAAAACCCAACAGCAGTCCGACCCGGGAATTGAACCCGAGACCTCTTGATTTGCAGTCACTTACGCTAACCACTAGACCAATGATATAAAATTATATAATTATACTTTATTAGCGTTGTATTAGAAGAAGAAAGAGAAGATTAATATATTACAAAAAGGTAAGGGGCAGTCTATTATAATAAGGGATATTGCTTATATTCACTTATGTATAAGAGTGGAGTTAAACCTCTAGCTTGAAATTGCTGTTACAGGATTATTAGAGTTTAGACAGCCTAGACATAAGTGAAAATTTTATCTTAAAACAACTAGTAACAAGTAGTTTTGGAACTCTTTATTTGCATAAGAATTTGTATATTCTTTAAATGGGAATTATTTAGATTATTAGTGTAAATATTCCGACAAGCACACATTTCTAAAAAATAAATACTAAGTGACGAATAAAGTCTAAAATATGCGAATTGGTCATGTAATAAAGAAATATATAATAGAGTGGTTGTTAATATATATCTCCTTAATATCTTACAAACACAGATAGCTTAGTTTTATCTAAACTCTAATAAGAGACAAACAATCTCAATACTATTAAATTGTAGATTTAAAAACACTTATTTCTGGCATTTTGCAATGTTATAGGAGCACTTTGTTTCTACAAGTTCTTAGTTTGGCTAAACTTTTACAGACATGATGAATCCTGATCAGAGGTTTATCTAGCCCATGAAGTGCCCGTATATAATTATTATTCTAGTGTCCCTTATTAAGCATAAGTATAGCGCTCTTTGGTAAAGGGCAGGTTCTGTAAAAGTGCTGCAGGCAGTGTCCCCAACCCTGATGCGTCCATATGCACTGAACACCCTGCACTATAGATGAAGACGTCTCTAATGCATGTGTACACATACACTCTATGCTAGTAGCTTACTGCCGCCATGATCAGCCCCCTGGTACCTACTTGCACAAAGTATACTTCTGTTACTACAACTTGAGGGTCATGACCTACTGCGCAAGTACTTATTTTATTATTTTGAAACATTTTACTTTTTTTTTGTTGTTGAATAGTGGGCAAACGAGCAGACGTATCACCTGATGGTAAGCGATTACCGCTACCCATGGACACCCGCAACACCAAAGGCGTCACAAGTGCGTTGCCGACCTTTGGGGGATGGGAAAGGGGATGGGGGGAGGGGTTGGGGTATGGGCCTCCGGTATCCTCACTCACTCGGTGAAACACAGCGCAAACGCTAGTTCACACCGGTTTTCTGTGAGGCCGTGGTATCACTCCGGTCGAGCCGACCCATTCATGCCGAAGCATAGCTCTCCCACGGTCGATTTTAATTCCGATTGGAATCAATTTTGGTTTATTAAAAGGAGATGTAATGCAGCAATATGCCAATATAGTGTAATTTCAGAGGAGGCTCAGTAACCTTACACAAGTTACTTGTTACCATTACTTCAATTATCAAGTGCTGCAGGCCAGAATCAGAGGAAGTATATAGATGCACCACCCACGACTTTACCTTATAGCCTGCACACATTGTCATTTTCCTCTTAAAGTAACTACCTAACTTTTTTAACAGAAATTACTCAAATGTATTAGAGCTTAAACCTCCAAAAATTTAACATTAGGAAACTAGAAAATTTACTAAAGAAACCAAAAAATATGGCCTTTAATTTCAGTTTCTATATTCAGTTCATATTCGTTCAATGTGGATGTTAGTATAATTATATAGCAGTCCCAGTAAATAGCCAATAATGCATGTTCAAGTACCAAAACTACAGTATTATCTTCAAATTTTAGACTAAGGTATCCTTGCTACAGCAAGGTTACTCCTAAACTCTTTGGCAATAGCCAATAGTGTTAAAAAAAAGCATACTGAAGACATTAAAAAGTATTTTATGCATCAGTGAACAGCCTTCAGCCTTTGTTACGCTTGTTTTTATTCGATTTGTTAACTGAATACGAAAACTAATTAACTGAGAAGAAACTAACAGAAAACTGAAAAGAGACCAGATATTTTCAATTGTATGGAAATTTTAAGTGTATGGAAATTCAAGGATAATTGTGTCAGATAATGTATTACTGTCAGACACAGATAATTACAAAAATCAATATTGATGCAATTAAATGCACTTCTGCCATTCTATGTTTAAAACAATAAAGTTCACCTCCGATGTACAGCTGAGCTCAGTTCTATTCGCTGAACAATGATAAGATCCAGCAACATTTTGAAGAAAATAAACAAACACTAAAACCACTAGTCGCCACATTCTTGTGCTAATTGTCCTCACAGTTTAACTGATATAAAATAAAAATACGCATAACTAAGTTAAGCACACGTCTATATCGTCATCTTTTTAAGTATTTTCACTAAAGTAATAAAACAAAAAGTTGAAATAATTAAAATGTTTACAAGGCGAAGCACCAAATCGACGTTTTCGAGTTTCGACAAGTCGTAAACTACGCAACGGTTGCGTTCCGTAACCACGTAATTTCTTTCCCGTGTTATCCCAATTCTTTGTATTGCTCTGTGTTAATGACAGCGTTTAACTTTGACTGTAAAACGTAAGTGATAATTAATAAACTAATAAAATTTGCTAAAGAGCTACTTGTAGCTTACTAATACCATAAAGATTTTTACATATTAATCTTATTATGGATCAAGGAAAATATTTAAAATCCGACAAGTTATCTGCATAGTTCATAGTGTGTCTATGATATGTTTTTGAAGTAAAATTACTTTACGCACACTTGAATTGGTCTTTGGGAATAAGCTGGTGAATGAGTGACGAGAGCGTTACGAAAAATGTGATCGGGCGAGGCGAACGGAACTTGAGAGGGAGAACTAAGTTAGTGAATATAGAAAGAGAAAGCAAGAGAGAGATTATTTAAAGCAAAAGAAGGAGCTAAAGTAGTTTACTTTGGTCGTGATGGTGTAAAGCCCGCTCGTTTTATGACTTTTATGCTGCTAAGTACTATTAGGTTTGTATGTATGAAGATATTCTGCCCACATAAAAAAAAAAATAAGTTCAGCCGTATTATTAAGCCGTAAAGTACCCTTGAAGCCGTCCTAGTTTTATAAAAAATACTATGAGGAGGAAAGTGGAGGGGTGCGGGGTCCGGAACCTCCGCGTGGTGCACCCTGGACAACGGAGGCGGCAGCGTCTATCACGCTAAGTAGGTCAGACGCTGCCGCCTACGGCCAATTCCGGCCGAGGAGGTGGAAACGACCCTCTTGAGGGTTGTGTGAAGGCTCTCCACGTGTCCCTCCGTTTGGCGGAGGGCACAGTGGAGAGTGCGCTAGGGGCGGACGAGTCCTCTACCACTTGTATTGTCCAGAGGTGGTGGACATGGTTCTGACGCAGACTATCGTCCGGCCAAGTCGTAATCCTGACTGGCAGCAGTTAGGACCGACAGCTCTTTGAGGGCTACGAAGAAGGAAGGAAGGAAACCTCTATAAAAAACCCTAGGGGCGAACGGACGCGGTCTGGTGCAGCAGTGTGAGCACCCCGATAGTGTCTGCCACAGAGCGCTATCAACGGGGTTTACAAAACCGCAAAAGGCGCCAGCCCTGATCAGGGGAGAAAAGCCTGGAATTGGCCTCTAGCGATGAGGGCACGGCACCCAAAGTGGGTAAAGGCCGTCGAGGTGAAAAAAGGAGGAAAGTGGAAAGTTTTCATTATTTTATACACTTCCACTAAAAAATGAACTCCTGTGCAAAATGATTTAATTTTATGTAATTAACTACCTATACATTGTGTGTGGCAGGATACAGATACTTTGATATAATTAACTAATTTTACTTAGTTAATTAAAGTAGGTACATAAGGTAAGAAGTGATTTCTTAAAATATTGACTATTTGGCGGTGTGTAAAATTATGTATCATCTTACATAAAATGAGAACCTTTTGAAGGTAGTACTGGAGGTACAGATATAAAGGTGCACATAAGTGAAACGAAGATATAAATATCTTGGGATAGGTAGAATAGAGAAATAGTATATAAATTTTGAAAAAGGTTTCTCCACTCACCTTCAAAAATAAAATTTAGTATCCTTTAAGTATCTATAAAGTTATTTCAAATGCTACTTAAATATTCATACTGGATAGGATACCTATACGATTACAATCATATTTGTTTTGGTTTGGAACGCAACAACAAATGATGAATCATCTGTTTGACGTTTAGGCTTTAGCTGAAAATGTCAAGGTGAATCGAAAGCGCTAATGGGGAGATCTTTTTTTGTTTTTTCGAAAGACGGGTCACCATTTCATGTCATTCACATTTTATATATTTTTTATCATTAATTTCATCACGACGACGACTTGAAGACTTGATAATTGAAGACGATAAAAACTTGACATTGGCAGAAATAGCTGATCCGAGTGATCCGGCTGGTTGCCATTTCATCAAAAAACAAGAACAACAACAAGAAAGCGCTAATGAAAATTGTATTTCTATATGTATAAACATAAAGGCGCAAATATTAAAATTGAAAAATTTGTAAATCCTAATAAACGCTTCACCTGTCCAGCAGTCGCTAAAATGAGAAAATTAAATAAATAATTAGTCTTTTAACGAAATAGGTAGTACCTTTTGTAGTAGGTTTTGATTAAAAGAGTCCATCCATCCTCACAAATCAATTTGACCTTCCTAATTTAATTCTAAAATAGTTGCCAACTGTGATAGTCCGTACGATAGCTCTGTAAGGAACCAAACCCCTAATGTAAACCATCGAGTGATAAAAACGTGTGCAGATACGAATCGAAGGAAACAAGTAGGCGTCTGTAGCTAAGTATAAAGTGAAACTAGACTCTAAATTGTCATAATTTCATCTTTTGGTATAATTTAATTAATATATAAACCAAATGTAAACAATAAAACATAGTGTTTAATGCAAATCGGTTGAAATCCATAAAACGTTCTGTGATTGCAAAATAGTGTTGATTAAAACGCGTAAGTGACACTGTATACACGGCGCTTACGACTTTCTGTTCGCGAAGTTTATGGACGCTTTGTGCTGTCAAGTGAACTGCGTAAGCGCTGTATAAAATTAGCACTGCCAAAAGGATACCGCTGGAAGTTGCGCTTTACCGCTGTATCTGCTAAACAGCTGGTTTGACCGGTACATGCAAATTTGTTTTAATCTGCAAATATGTCAACAAAAAGCTGTGGTGGTTGTATGAATGATATAAAAACTAGAGAATGTTTAAAGTGTTATAAGTGTCAGTCATGGTTTGACTTACTCTGCGCTAACGTATCAGAAAAGCGTTTTAAAGGCATGGGTCCAGAGATCAGGTTGAATTGGAATTGCCCAGGCTGTCGTAGTACGGAACCTAAACACGACAACACAAATACACCAATACGGGCAGCTCAGGCGAATAGCCCTATTGAAACACAAACATCGTCATGTTCCTCCAACGTTACTAGACGCAATAAAAAACAACAAGGTGAGACGTCGAGCATGAATAGTGATGACCCTGTAATGGAAATAACGAGCAAGGCGTTGAGAGAAATAGTGAGACAAGAAATTGAGAGCGCCGTGGGAGTCTTGGTTGCGGTACAGTTCAAAAAAATTAATGACTTGGTTGCAAGTTTTCAACAGTCATTGACCTTCTTTAATGAACAGTACGAAAATATAAAAACAACTCTTGAGGATCGATCCACTAAAATACAGCAACTAGAAAAAGAGAATAGTACGCTGTATGAAAATGTAAACCAACTCACAAGACGTATGAACCTGTTGGAACAGCATGCCAGATCCACCAACATCGAAATACAATCCGTACCAGAAAATAGGGCCGAAAATTTAGTTACTACCATAATGCAGCTGAGTAAAGTTGTGAGGTGCGATATCAAAGAAACTGACATACAACTCTGTACCAGGATTGCTAAAAAAGATACACAGACTGACAGACCACGCTCAGTATTGGTTAAGTTCGCTAACCCGCGTCTACGAGATAACTTCCTTGCTGCAACCATGAAATATAACCGAATGAACGCGAGTAAGAAGCTGAATACTAGTCATCTAGGCATTGGTGGAGAGAAACCTCTTCCAATTTATGTCGTTGAGCATCTTTCACCTGAAAGTAAAGCTCTGCATGCAGCCTCACGTATACGTGCTAAGGAACTCGGCTTCAAGTTTGTCTGGGTTCGCAATGGTAGGATACTGATGAAGCAGTGTGAGTCATCTGCAACTTTTGTAATTAATAGCTTAGAAAAACTTAAAAACTTAAAATAATCTTAATTTCACGAATTATGTTTGTTGTTGCATGATATTTGTTTGTAAACTGTCGTATTCACTGCTTCACTGAATATATATTACCAAAATGTAAGAGGCCTTAAGACAAAAACCACCCAATTTTGCCATAATATTGCTTGTAATAATTATGATGTTATAGTCCTAACAGAGTCTTGGCTTAACGGCGGTGTATGTGACTTTGAATTATTTAATTCTAATTATGTAGTTTACAGACGCGATCGAGAAGATACGATAAACAGCACTCGTAAGGACGGTGGTGGAGTACTGATAGCTGTATCCAAAAAGTTGAAGTCAAACCGAGTATGTCAATTCGAAAGTAAACTCGAGGAGTTATGGGTATGCATAAATTTAGACACCACTGGATGCAGTAGTCATAAACTCTATCTGAACGCTGTATATTTACCACCTCCGGTTCACATTGATGCTTTGGAGTTATATACTAACAACACTCAAAAAGTTTTAGATAAAGGGAACCATACATTACTTGTGGGTGATTTTAATATGAGTGGAATCAATTGGATTCATAAAACTAAATACCAAAATTTGCAACCAGCAACAAATAGTGCTGAAACCAATAACAATTTCATTGATTTTATAACTTTAAACGATTTAAAACAGAGCAATCATATATTTAATCACAAGTCGAAGTTGTTGGACTTGGTCTTAAGCAACGAAAATGTGTTTAACTTAAATCACAGTAATTCTCCTTTGGTGAAGGAAGACCCTTTACACCCCGCAATCGAATTCTGTTTACCAACGTCGACTAATTCCTTCTTGCAACCGATACATACAGACAAACCAAACTTTTTCAAGGCAGATTACGAAAGGATCGTTTCACATTTAAATTCATTAGACTGGGTATATACTTTCAATCATTGTGATACACTTGATGACGTATTGAATAAATTCTACAGTATACTTGAAAACACCATTAGTCAACATGTTCCTTGGAAAACAACTGCACGTGCTAAATATCCGTCTTGGTACCGGCGTGACCTTATATCTATTATTAAAGAAAAACACAAATATCATAAAAGGTATAAGAATTATCATAATCCCTTAGACTACGAAATTTATATTCAGTTACGTAATAGATTTAATGACTCTCTCAAGTACTGTTATAGGAAATATATAGATCGAATGGAAAAATCTATTAGAACTAACCCAAAGCTCATCTGGTCATTTGTCAAAAATAAAAGGAAGAGTAGCAGTTCCTACCCCGCGGAAATGAAATTTTGTGACAAAGTCACATCCAATGGCGGCGATATATGTAATTTTTTTGCTGAACACTTTGCAAAAAGTTTTAACACATGCAATAACAATGTACAAATACACACTCCCGATAACACTGCCACGTCTTCATCTGTTTTCCACAACCTTACGTTGGGGGTTGACGAAATATTCCGAGCTCTAATTTCTCTTAATGAATCTAAAGGCTCGGGAAGCGATGGAATTCCACCTATATTTATTAGGCGTTGTGCTAAAGCACTTGTATCTCCTTTAAGCTTAATTTTTAATAGGTCATTAAAGGAGGGTATTTTTCCGAATAAGTGGAAAGAAGCCCTGGTTGTGCCCATTTTTAAGTCGGGCGATAAGAGCCTGATTACTAATTATAGACCAATTTCAATTTTAGCGACTTTTGGTAAGATGTTTGAAAAGCTTGTCACACAGCGCTTGTCTTGGTACTTGAAACAGCATGTCACAGAATTTCAACATGGCTTTATAAAATCGAGATCCACAGGCACTAATTTGATCAGCTTCATTAACCGTGTATGCGAAAGCGTAGATAAACGTGTACCTGTGGACGCCATCTACACGGACTTCAGTAAAGCTTTTGACAGAGTGGATCATTTGGTCCTTCTTCAAAAATTGAACAGAATAGGAGTAGGGGGCTCTATGATACAGTGGTTAGAATCTTACCTTTGTGAAAGGGTATCAGAAGTGGTAGTCAACGGATACTCTTCTGACAAGTACAGAGTTACTTCAGGTGTACCGCAAGGATCGCATTTAGGCCCTATTCTGTTTAATATATTCATTAATGACATATCCTTATGTTTTAAACATTGCAACTTCTATCTTTACGCTGATGATCTTAAAATTATGAAACCTATACGGAGCGATCCAGATGCTACAATGTTACAAGAAGACATAGATTCATTGTCGCGCTGGTGCAGGGATAATAGAATGTCATTAAATTTAGATAAATGCTTCCATATTCAATTCACACGAAATAAAAACAAACAAAGCAACAAGTACAGCATTGAAGGCATTCCTCTTCAAAGTATAAATAGTATTCGTGACCTGGGCATTACAATAGATGCAGGCTTAAACTTTAATATTCATGTTGGTAATACAGTCGCGAAAGCTTTTAAAGTCCTGGGATTTGTGTTACGCAATAGTAAGGATTTTAAATATCCATACACAAAGATAATTTTGTTTAACTCACTAGTTAGGCCAGTGTTGGAATATAACTCCGTTGTATGGAATCCTCACTACGAAGTATACAAGAAACGTCTTGAAAGTGTCCAAAAACGATTTCTTTATCACCTTTGCTATAGTGACTATAAGGCTTTGACATTGTCCAGCTACACCGAGAGACTCAAACACTACGATATATGCACACTTGACAGTCGCAGGCAGTACCTTGATGCAATTTTTCTGTATAAGTTGTACAATGGTTACACAGACTGCAACGAACTAATGAGTAGTCTATTTATAAATATACCATCACGACTACCAAGGATAGGGGCTTACAATCTATTCTCTGTCCGTTCAGCAAAATCTAATCTAGGTCATTACGCCGCTGTGCCTAGGCTCTGCAGGCAATACAATATGTTGTCTAAAACTAAAAACTTAGACCTCAGTGCTTCACTTTTAAAGTATAAGTGTTCTTTGAGGAGTATCTTTCTGATGTGTGGATGATGCTGTTTATCCATGATTGTGTTGAACCGTGTTTGGATTTTTATTCTTTATTCACTGTTTAATAGGACTTGTTACTAGTGTTTGCATGCTGTGGTCTCCTGTAATTGAGGGAGTACACCGAAATATTGATGTAAATTTTAATTTTAAGTTATAGTTGTGTATAGCCTTTGTTGGAGATCCTTAATCTGTATAAATAAATAAATAAATAAAATAAATGCTATCATACTACATATTTGTTATATTATATAAGAAGGAGACCTAAAAAGGGGACTTTATTATTATATTTTAGAGATGTTGTGCATGACCACTCAAGGAACTAGGAATATTCTGCCTCGCACAACAAAACTGTGGAAGGAACTGTCGCTTGCGATATTCCCGGACCAATACGACCTTAAAAAAAGAGCGTACTTCTTCTTTAAAGGTCGGCAACGCACTTGTGACGTCTCTGGTGTTGCCGCCCTTGCCGCCCCTAGACACCCGTCTAGGGGCGGCGGTAATCGCTTACCATCGGGCGATACGTCCGCTCGTTTGATCCCTATACAATAAAAAAAAGAGAATAGTTAGTATTTCATTACCTAATGAAATAAGCCATCATACGTGGGCTGTTCCAAAAATAGTTAGTGAAATGAAAAATATTTAGAATATTTTTTTTTTACAATTTTTCAATGTATCCCCCTCCAATCCCAATGCACTTATGCAATCATTCGGGTGAATTCGTCACATTTTAATTTTTTTTTTTTTACCGCCCACGTACCATTTTTTTTACTGAAAGAAATAAAAACATCGCATGGAGCTAAATCTGGGCTGTACGGAGGATGGGGTAACCGTTGTACCCCCAAAGTTGTAAATAGTCCTTAGTTCTAGCAGCTGTGTGAGCGGGTGCGTTATCTTGATGAAAAAGAATGCCACGAAAGCCGCTCCTTAGGCGCTCGCTATCTAACTTCGTGAAAGTTTGAGGCAGACAAATTTCGCTATGCCATTCATTAGTAACTGTTCTACAGTCTTCTAGCGGCATTACTGCTACTGTTCCACTGCGTCGAAAAAAAACCGCTATCATTTTATATTAACACTCCGATCGCGAACAACTTTTGTGGGAAAACCGTCGGTCGGTCACTACTTTAAACATGATAAAAAAACTACACATAGATAGCCAGTGATTTTCACAAAAAAGGTTGTGTTGAAATCAGTCGTCAATCCAAAATAGTTTCTTAAAAAAAAGGGATTACTTATATTTTTTCTGTGGCTATCAATTTTTGGAATAACCTTGGTACTTGTTTCTATAGTGTGGTGATTAAAATGATATTTAATCAAACTACGAGAAACCCCAGAGTACTAAATGGATTTTTAAGTAATAGAATTATTTATTTTAAACCAAGTTGTAGTGGGTAGGTAGTTTATAACTACTGGCGAAAACCCTCCGATTTTAACATAAGTTGAAGAAGAATGTAGAAAACATATCGCATGATTGTTTACTACATAAATCGAAGTAGCGATATGGCTGTTTTCTGCATAACTCGATCTAGTTAACAGTATCGAATGTAGGAGTAGTCACGAAGTAAATCGGTGACAACGATAAGTATGAATCAATTATCGCGAAATTGGGACTTCCCAAAATAGATTTTCCAATTTACTTTGCTTAAGTTCAAGAGATGTTGGGAAGTATTAATACTATGTTAGGGGTTACCATGGGTTCTCGTAATAAACAGAAACACGATCTCTTCTTCCCGTTTTGATCACAAGACAGAGGTCTTATACACACAGACTTATGCAACAGAATGACCAAATCCTTCTGGTTTTAAGTATACATGTAGAAATATTTAATTGTCCATAGACCATCCTCTCATACCTAACTGTATTTTCTTCAAATATGTAAAATTTTGAAAAAAAAGGAAATAGTAATTAGATAATTTTCACAAATCACCTCGAACTTTGAGTAGGAACGTTCAGTTCGGGTCCTTAAAGAAATACAACAGGCAGAAATTAAATAATTAGAAAATTGCGAACTTTCAGGAATTAAACGGTTGCTTTGACTATGCAATGTCATTCCATGCCATCGATCCGTGGATGATGTACGTGTTCGAGTATTTTCTATACCACTTGCGACCCTTGAAAGTTGAAAGAAGAAAGAAAGAAGAAAAGAACTTGAAAGTTCAGACATAATTTTTACCTGATTAACGTCGAACTTCGAAATTTGAAAGATTAGATGCAGAAGACATATAAGGTTTATTTCATCGGACGTTATTATCCATATAATAATAAAAAAACTGTCCTCGTCCTGCAGACGCGGTCCAAAGGGGGGAAGGGCTCCCGGAGACATGACTTTATAGATACGCTATCGCCACAGAGATATATGTACCGATCTACACCATAAACATTGCTATCTCGCAGGTGGTTCATTGGTTTGACCTTAACAATTACTATTCGGGTCAAAAACAGATGTGTTAGATTAATTAAAAAAAAAAAAAAATTAGTGGTTTTATAAAAATGCCAAGGTCCATTACATAATGCGGGAATTGTATTTTTATAAGAAAAAAATTTCCACCTTTTTGTCGTACCTAAACGCGCAAAATGATTCTCACTTGAGTTAAGAAGAGATAATGGTGAGATATAGGACAAAATTGTTTAGAAAGTATAAAGCGGTAGAGTGATAACGTTTGGACAATTATGTTTTCGAATTTCGTTTAGCCCTATTTTTGTCTTATATAAAAATAACCTAAGTTACTCGAATACATCAGCTGTCTGCTAATGAAAGTCCCGTTACAATCGGTCCAGACATGAACCTGAACTAAGAGACAGACAAAAATTTAAACCGTGATTTTTTGACGTGTAAATACTATTGTACTTATTTATGACTTATTCAAGTAGCGAAATTTTTTTAAATACAAACAACAGTACATTTCAACTTTATTTACACACACTACGAACAGTTTTCCAAAACAAATAACAGTAATTTCGTGCAAAAAGACCTACCTTTACCTAGAAAGTTATACAGGCAAGGGGCAAAGAGCACATAAAAAATATTAATGTTAACAATTTTTTAAACTCTCGGTTAACTTAATATGTTAAGCTACCAGATGAGTGGACTATTTAACAGACTTTAAAGTGTACACAGGTGTATCTTATGGTTATCAATACATTGAAATTTCAATAACTGCTTTTCATTTAGTTGTGACGCAAAATCAAATTAACATCTGTTTTATTATAAGATTTGTTTGACAATATGAGTATCTAAATGCTATACACGATACCTATAATGGGTTTAGAGTTATTACTACTTTTAATATTAACTATTCATGCAAGAGATTTATTCTAAAGCGCTTATTACACTTGACCGAATTTGATCATCCTATTTCAGTCGTTATTGAATTTAGTTAAGTATAATCGCAGTTAGCAAGCTAGCATCCTAAATTCAGACGCAAGGATGGTTTCTCACTGACTGAATCATTTAGAAACTTAATTAGAGACGCATTTAGGAAGGTGTAATCGCATTTAGTTACTAACTTCAGTTGCTATGTAACTCTCTGTGCGTTAGGACGTATACTTTTGTTTTGTACTCACTCACTCATCTTCTTTCTTTCTCTTAATATATGGCAAGCTGTGCCGATGTCGACAATTCTGCCAAACTCACTCATCTTTTATTAATGTGCACGACATTTATAAATAGCCCATGTTTCAGGGATAATTTTTGACAGCAAGAGTTAGAAAATTAAGAACTGAATTTTGAATCTTGATACGAGTTTTCTATAGCAAGAAATCTTAACGTTACTAACAATATTTCTTTTGCACTTAGGTATAGTGTCTCGTAGGATAGTTCTTGTTTTCAAACGATCTCGAAACTATTCGTAGATAATTTCTGAATCCCCATAGTATGGAGTATTCATTAGAAAGGTCTTTTAAAAACATTGAAAGGTTGCTAAGACGACTTTTTTATTTATTTTCTATATCTGTTTGCATCTGTATTCTATTCTAAAACGCATTTTCTGTTTAAACCGGGGGTTCTCCCTCTAAAAGCTGGCACCTAAAATCCAAAAAAATCCTGATGGTAGTCCATATGATTAACTTTGAAGAAAAACTGTAACGGCTTAGTCAACTTTGTTAGTTTATTTAGAAAATTTCGTATAAAAATAACGAAATATTAAGTGAAATAGTAAAATATTAAATCGTAACAAATTAGTAACTACGGAAACCTATTCTATTTGTGCACTTGGCAGTTTTTTTTTCTTTTTAATTAAGCGAACGTCAAGGCTAGATAAAGCATAATTTTATGATGTCTGGACAATACTAGAGCCATCCTCGTACAATGCACGTCTGACTCCGTCGTATAACTGGTACCTGATTCAGTAACTAAGTATGGACAGTGTGATCTGAAGCTCCTAACCTGCTTTTTAAACTGCTTCGGCATTTAGAAGACGCTAAGATGCGATAAGCGCTAAGTTTTACTGCTAAGGCAAAATTTTGTTCGAGACGGTAAACAACCATGTGTTCAAAAATATTTAGACAGTTTATAAAGGTCGAGAGAGTTTTGTAATGTACATTTCATATCAGAAAGCACGACCATGGCAGCCCCTTAGGATGGGACCTCCCTCGTGCAAGGCCTTTGTACGTTCAGGCTACAACCCAAATATATATCTTCAACAAAAATATCGCGTAGTATTAATGATAAAAACAATTGACTAATATGGTGTATCTTTAAAGTCTTAAAGAGATCACAACATGTATTAAAAGTCAATAAGTCAAAAAATATTACTGATATTGTTACACAAATTGTAAATTACATCACACTCACACTCTTTAGATAAGAGGTTTTGACCTATTGTTTATTACTGGTAAGACCCGTTTGTGCTGTCCTGCATAGTTTGCTTTCTTATGCCCACCTTATGCCACTCACAGGAAGAATAAGGGTGGTCACACTTCGTGCTCAATTCACGCGCAACTTTTATTAAAATAAAAATTTTACACATTAGCGACAAGCTCACATAAGCTGAGATATTCTATAAGCACGCTTGTTTGTGAACTTCTGTCGACACTTGGCAAGCGTGTAAAGCATTGTATATAAATAAAAGATAGCAACACTGCAGCCTCTGTCTCTGTCAATACACGACAAGTTATGAGTGTTGTTTTGTTGTAATGTTTTACAGTGCAATACATCTAAAATGCATAATTATTTAATAAAGTAGATACTAAGTTATTTGTAATTAAAGTATGTGTTTATATCTAGTCAAAAGATCAATATAAATTGTAACAATGACGGTAAGTTTTTATTTAAAAAAATATTTATAGTAGACATTGTTGCGTAGAAGTAAATGTTGTTTTGACGTAGAAATTAAGTATTATTTCTTCAATAATAGGACTGATTATATATTAATTGTTGTAATAATAATATATACTAATTTTTCTCACTTACGAATAATGTTCAGTAAATAATAGTACCTATGTAAATTGAATTATAACATTGATTTCTGTATGTTTTAATAATCTGTCAATAACAACGAAATATCACTGTACGTAACACACAATTTCGGTTTCTTCTACAATATATATCTGCCTTTTTGCTTCACATATGCTTACTAACATTGTTTGTTGTGAAAATATAAATTGATTTTACACACAAACTCACAACATTCTAATTAGATTCTGTTAAAATAAATACACTAGTATACAAGTAACATTAATATTAAAAGCCCAGCTGATACTTCATCAAAACCTACATCTTTTTGAAAAAAAAATTGTTAGAAAACCTACTTATGTTAGTGAGTCAGTTAAGGTATGTTGTATTAAGTTGAATTGATTTACGATTAAATATCTTAGGTTTTATATTGTCATATGTCAGAAGCTAGAGTAAATAAACTATATTGAAAGAGATTTGACCTAATCCCTTAGCTAAGAAGCAAGTGTTTTGTGTCAAATCCCTTTCTACAATTTCTAAAGCTTCTATTCTCACATATTATTGGTTAATATTTTGTCTTGACCATGTAACTTAGCGTTGAGAGACATTCGTCTCACACATTTGTTCGTTTTCTGTTATCATTTACCTTTGTAAAATGTTATCTTGGCTGTGTTATCATAAGAGGAAAAAAAATTGGTTCAAAATTGTATGTTTATATTTGAATATGTATTTGTATTCAACTTAGTATATATGCATATACATTGTTCATATGTGTACTTATAAATACTTTTATGTATGACTAGTGGAGGCCCGCGGCAAAGCAAGTCTGAAAAAAAAGTACCTATATACTTAAAATGTTTACTTGGTTTTAGTTAGCTTCGCTTTTAGGTAATTTTTAATATTCCTTACATCATAAATTCTCGTTTTCTCTTAGATTTGAGAAAAACCTTTGCTTTGGTTTGACAATGAAATAAAATTTATTAAAAAATTTGCCTGAAATATGACAAACTGTAATATTAGAACTTAAATGAGAATATATCTCATGATAATACGATTTTTACTATGAAACAAATGTGTATATATATGTTGTGAAAACTCATTTGTTTTACTTATTTGAAGTATTTTAATAAGACAGCATTTAGAATTAAAACTTATTTGCCTATATTATTTAAAAGGGTTTATTGTAAATCTATTATTAGGCATGATAAATAATTTAAAAAAACTGTTTCATCATGTTCAGAAGTATTTCCTATTTAAATTTTAAATTTAAAATCCGCTCCAAAAAGCTCTGTGGTGTCATTTTGTAGTTTTATTTATGTTATTAAACTGTTAATCTCGCTTTAAATATGAAAATAAATATGATTTTTATACTCTATGAACCCCATTTCGTCAGATAAACACATAATTTTAGTGGTTCTTGGTTACTGTCGTCTTGTCTATTATCTATGCAATTTACCAACAGTATATACTTTAATTTGGTTGCTAGGCAACTAAGGCTCATTACAATCAATATTTTTAAGTACTAGGAAAACTTTAAAAAAATGTTATAAAGCTGTTAATAAATCTTTCCCATTTTTGCTCGGCTCTTAGGTGTCGTAACGTGATGAAATATAGGTATAGCTTATAGCCTTCCTCAATGCATTAGCTACTCAACACTAAAGAAAACTAAAGTTTCGAGATTTCTTTATTTTGGAGTGCAGAAAGTGAACCACCCCTTATTTTTTTATTTTTTTATTGTGCAGCAATCCCCTCGGATACCACCTCCTGGTGGCATGTCGGACTCGAACCGACTAAAACCGCACGTCGTCTCTGGTACTAGATGCCGGGGAACCAGGTGCACCCTAGAAAGGAAAACCATGGAACCCCAACGTACCTCAGGCCACCTGCGCTTTGTAGATGGCCCCCTACTGTGTGAGAACCCCAATGTTCCTTTTAATAACCTCCAGGGCGCGCACGCTCCGCAGCGTCTGCGCCATCAACCGGCCTGCTTCTGCTAGGGTGATACATGGCCTCATGTGTCACCCTCAGTGGTGAATACGGCTCATTACTGAAACTTTAAAAAAAAAAGGAATTAAGGTTATTCTGAGCTATTTGTCAAGCTGGATGAGCTGGCCCAACTATTTTAACTTCTGTACTGCTAATATGAAGTAACTGCACCAATGGTGTAATGGTTTGTGCCATCACGCGACTGCTTCTGCCGTCGTGTATTTTTTTCTTAATGGTTTTCCCTGTCAAAATGACTCTACTCTGCCTGATGAAAAGCATAAGCAGAATCTAAGAGTTTTAAAGCTATGCTAGGTGTTGCGGGTGACCATGGGCGGCGGTAATCGCTTATCATCAAGCGATCCATCTGTTCATTTTCCCCTTATCCCATTAAAAAATACAAATTAATTTACCGAGGTGATATGAAGTTCACAGGGTCAATAGTTATAAATAAGGAAGATTTCAGTGCTCCACCGAGCGTCGGCGCGTACGCTCGGTCCTGCCGATACGCATGAACCGACCGTCAGTTTGTATAATTTATGCCCAGTTCCTATATTTGAAAAACGATCCGTTCTAGGTACGAATAGCAGTTTAATATACGGGGCGTAAGCTAAAATCGTTCCTATTAAAAAAATAAATTGAGGAACGGTATTTACGACTCGTAGTCGGTTGTAGAAAATTTTTACACGATGACGATTCGTTAAATATAGGAACGTGCTCTCTGACAAACAAACTGACTTGATTAGTACAGTCAAACGATGGGCGATGATACAGACATCCGTACGGTCTGTGCAGTCAGCAGCACTGAACAAGAATATATATATTTTTTTTTTTTTTTTTTTGTCTTTCTTGCTTACTATGATCTGTCTCCTTGCTGGGACATTTAACAGTAGATTTGATATAGTTTTCAGTGACAGTCAATTGGCATGCTCGGTTTGCAACCTGTGTCGCAACCTACTCTACTTTATTTCTGCTTGAGTATGTCTTGAGGCATTTTGCGCTTCAATCTGCGAGTTGTGTGTTTTGCGTTCATTAAATCACTTGCCAAACCGTTGGGGTGTATATATATCCTTTTCCTGTAGGATTCCGTGTAGTGGAGTATTTCTTGTCTGACCGTTTCAACCTTCAAGTCGTTATGCAGCTGTTCGTTAGTGACAAACCACGGGGCATTGGTTATCATTCGTAGGATTTTATTTTGAAATCTCTGCAGAATTTCGACATTGGAGTGGGATGCGGTTCCCCAGAGCTGGATCCCATATGTCCAGATAGGCTTTAGCATCGCCTTATACACGAGAAGTTTGTTGGTCAGTGATAGTTGTGCCTGGCGACCCAGCAGCCAGTAGAGTTTACGCAATTGGATGCCAAGTTGTTTGCGTTTGGTCATTATATGCTTCTGCCAGGTGAGCCGCTTATCCAGGTGTAGACCAAGATACCGCACTTGATCCGCCCGAGGCACTTCCACATTGTTAAGATTTACCGGAGGGCACTTGGATTTTTTTAGTGTAAAGGTAACATTAATCGACTTTGTTTCATTTGCCCTTATCCTCCACTTCTTTAACCAGGCTGAAATGTTATCCAATTCGGTTTGCAAGATTTGTGTTGCAATTGTTGGATCTTCGTGGGCCGCCAATATTGCGGTATCATCAGCAAAAGTTCCAGTAGTGATACTATTTGAAGTTGGTAGATCAGCCGTGTAAATAAGGTAGAGAATTGGTCCCAGCACGCTACCCTGGGGCACTCCTGCGTTGACAGGGCAGAGCGCCGAGAAAGCGCCGCCTTGATGGACTAGGAAATATCTGTCTTGTATGAAGGACTTCAGGACTCCGTAGATGTAGTTAGGTAGCATGGATTTTAATTTATATAACAGGCCCTCATGCCACACTCTATCAAATGCCTGTGCTATGTCCAGGAATACGCTAGTGCAATATTTTTTGTCAACCTTCCATTGGGGTGGCATAAAGTGTAGTCCAGTAATTGCGTTATAGATTGCTGTGAGTAGCGCAAAACCGGAGTCAGGCAACTCTTGCAGAACCTTATTGGTGATGAGGTCATACCCAGGCGATTTTTTAGGATTAGCTTTTTGGATCACTTTTTGGACTTCTTTTTTTGTGAATTTTTCGGGTCTTATTTCATCCAACTTTGGGGACTTCAAGAATTTTATCACCTCAGTCTCGTGTTCTATAGGACCTTCATAAGGGTGGGGTTGGAAAACATTGATCAGATGTTCCGAGAATGTGCTAGCTTTTTCCTCGTCGCTTCGTGCCCAACTGTTGTCTGGTTTTCTAAGGGGAGGTGAGGATTCTATAGGACGTTTAATCTTTCTGGTTGCCTTCCATAGCGAGTAATTTGTAGCTGCAGTTGCATCAAGACTCTCGAGGTTTGCCTGGAGTCCTGAGTTTCGATCTCGTTCCAAAATGCACTTCAGCTCCCTGACTTTCTTATTAAAACGTTTTTTTAGTTCGGGGCATCTGCTTTTTTGCCATTGTTTTCGGATTGATCGCTTCTCTCTAACTACATCAAGAATCTCCTGGGGAACTAGGAGATCGGTAGATTTGTGTTGACTTAGCGGGGTCGAATTCCATGCAGCATTTTGAACAGTAGTGTTGAAATGTTCAACAGCATTTGTGATATCATCTTCCGATCTCAGCGAAATCGGTACCGAGAATGCCTCGTCAGCGAGATACCTAAATAGATGCCAATCAGTCCCTCCATTGTGCAACGTGCACCTTTTGACACTTTCTTTTACCCTTATTGTTATTTCTAGAAAGACTGGAGAGTGATCAGATGATAGGTCCCAGCAGCTGCGACAGGATAAATTTGTTTCTGCAAGTCCTTTGGTGATACAAAAGTCAATTATATCCGGTATTTTCCGATTGTCTGTGGGCCAGTATGTAGGTTGGCCGGTTGAGATCGCATTCATAGACCCCGCCTGCAGGCACTTGAGAAGTTCACGGCCTCTAGGTGTGCTTAGTCGGGAGCCCCAAAAGGTATGTTTGGCATTGTAGTCACCAGCGGCAATAAAGCGCCTTCCTAGTGTTTTGAAATAGTCATCAAATTGATGTTCTTTGATAGTGTATTTAGGGGGACAGTAAAGGGCTGACACTGTAAAGTTGCTGATCCAGTCGCAAACTACTACATTGGTTGCTTGGATGTAGTTCTTGCAATATGATTGGGACTGGTAGTGTTTGATGTTTGTTCTGATCAGAACAGCTGAGCCACCGTGAGCTTTACGATCCGGATACATGGTGTGATATAAAGCGTAATCCCCAATTTTAAAGAAGCTTTTGGATGTAAAGTGGGTTTCAGAGATTAACATGATGTCGACCTTGTTTGCTTTGAGGAAAATTTTTAACTCGTTTGAGTGGTTGGACAAGCCGTTAGCATTCCAAAAACATATTTTTAATGAAGTGAATGTAACGGCAGTTTTGACATGAGTTCTGCCATCATTTGGGTCATTTTTAGCATTTGGTTCATAAGTGCTTGTATTGATTCATTAAATACACGAAGGATGTCTGCCATGTTTTTTTCAGAGTTTATGGTATTATTTTGTATATTTGGTTTTGGTGAGCATTTGACAACTGATGCATATAGGTTTTCCGGTTTGGCTGGATTGTTGTTGGTCTGAATGATTCTGGCTTTAGCATCTGGTTTAAATATTCGAGGCTTTCGTGTGGTATTTAGTGGCGGATACTTTATCTTTTGCAATTCCTTATAAACGGTACAACCTTTGTAATTGGCGGGATGATTTCCTTCGCAAAGTATGCATTTTACTTTATCCGAACGTTCCTTTCTAGGACAATTTGTAGTGTGGTGGGATTCTGCACATTTAACACATTTAGGTTCTCTATGACAGAATTTTTGCGTATGCCCATACTGCTGACAATTTGAACATTGAGGAATTACACGTTTTGGTTTTGGTGATTCAAATTGTATGCAGCAGTTAAGCAGTGACTTTATATTATAGATGTCTTTATTGTTAGAACTGGGTTGTAAATCTATGAAAAACATTGGTAGAGGATTTTTCGTTCGGCTGTTTTTTACATTCCAGATATTGGTGGGTTGGTGATGTAGCGCTTTCAAGGCTTCCTTCAATTCTCCAAGGTCAGTCGAGTGGTGCATTCGTTTAAGTACAACTCTAAAGCTCCTCTCCTGCTTTGGTTGGTACGTGAAGAACTCTGTGTTTCTGTTTTTTAGTTCTTTGTATATAATAGAGTCGAGTCCTACACTCGGGTGATTTAGCCTGAATTTTCACACGCTCTCCCTGTAAAATTTTTATTTCGTAGTCTCCACGTGCTACACTTTCTAACATTTCAGTGAGGGGCTGGATATTGCTAACCCGATCAACAAAGAGTGGTGGAGGTCTAGTTACTTGTGTATTTTGTGTAGTGGTTTTCGGTTGGTCTGTATTCTCAAGTTCCGAAAAACTGTTCGAAGTTGGTATCGGGGCCGACAGCCAATAGTTGAGCTTCATTTGTTTTTGACTCCGTTTTATTGCTTCTGGACTGCATCTCAGTCTTTTGCGGTTATTTACTTCCTTCCAGGATTGCATATCTGATTGACAATTCGCATCCGCTTGGTCTGCCTTTAGTGATGTTTTATCAACTTCAATGGATGTCGTTTCCTCATCGATTACCGCAGCACTGATCGAGGTTGAGGGTTCACTGTGTGAGTTTGATCTAGGTATGTTCAAGGTCATACCTCGGTGAAATAGTTGCTGGGTAGGGTTGGGTAACAAGAATATGACGAATATGTTCATTTGTTTCAATAGAGCGTCGCCGCGTCCTGCGTCCAATACTAGCAATAGACGCATGCGTACGGCCGATCCAGCACTGTACAATTGCGCTCGACTGCCGTACCCATCAACGGTTCGGTAGAGCTCTGAAATTTTAGTGAGTAAGATAAAAATGAGTGTTATTGGTGGTGATTCTGTTGTTGTCATCACTAAACTAAAATTCACTAAAATTTGTTGTTGGGTTATATACTTTACTCTCATCTGATTAAAGTCTATTTTACGATATCTCACATCTCAACTGTCACTATATTTAGTTCAGTACCAACTAAAAGTTGATCAGAGGTAAACACTTGTTTATTGGTAAAAACAACTAAACTAACCGTTAGTGTAAAACTTATAACTAATAATTACGTAAGTCATTTAGTCAGCAAACGATGTCTAAATTTAGTGCTACATGTCAAGTTTTACGTCACACGTTGCACGTTTTAAACGTTCAACACAGAAATAGCAAAATAAAAATTATGGTCTAAGTTGAGTAATTTAACAAAATTTTGGTTATACCAAAGTAAATTATACCTTTTAAAGTAATAAACAAGCGTGTCTCTGATTAACGTTTATTTAGTACTGAACTATAAACACAGTGACAGCTGAGATGTGAGATATTGAAAAAGGGACTGCAAGCAGATGAAACTAAAGTATGTAATCCAACAAAATGTTTTAGTGAATTTTAGTTTAGTTATGACAACAATAGAATAGCTACCATTGTACGTACGTACATTGTTCTAGAATTATTTTATAGAGTATACTCGTATAATATCGTAATATAAAAGTTAAGTGAAAACGTCAAACAATCTGGTAGGTCAACGGAGTATGGATGGGTCCTTAGAATGTGTTATATAGTATCTAACGAATGATTGAATAAGTTCTGGCCTATTTACGTCATTCAGAAAAAATATTATTTTTGTGGTGACGGATTAAAAATACGGAGGCTCATTACCTCTATTCACCTTGTGGGTGTCGTAAGAGGCGACTAAGGAGCAAACTGCGTAGGACAACATTACTACAAAGAGATGGAAAACTTAAAAAAAAAACAAATAAAGCTTAATATAGTAGGACGAAACCTCTTTTCTAAGGACAGGTCTATATCCAGCAGTGAGCCATTGTTAAATCAGAGTAACTGAATAAACATGGACGTAGATACTAACTTAACATGAGTTTTACCGTGGAAGAGCCACGCTTCGGCATGAATGAGCCGGCTCGATTGTAGTGATACCACGGCCTCACAGAAAACCGGTGTGAAATTGCGCTTGCGCTGCGTTTCACTGAGTGAATAAGGACGCAACGCACTTGTGATGCCTCTGGTGTTGCGGGTGTCCATGAGTGGCGGTAATCGCTTACCATCAGACAATACGGCTGCTCGTTTGCCCCCTAATTTATAAAAAAAGTGTTAGCCTTCCCAAGAATCAAGGTTTATTTAACAAAATGTTTAACTGAACGTACAGGGCGTAGTGGATGGTGGAAGCAGTCACCACACCGCTTACAGCGCTGAGTGTTGTGAGTTTGATACCCACATGGAATAATACTTTGTGTGTCTCTTGTCTCTCTTTCATGTACGAGTATCTTTGTAGAGCCCCCGCGAACCGCCACACGATTTTCTTTTCTTACTGCAGGAGTTCTCTTTAAAAAAATACTTTGAGTGAAATCGAAAAATGAAAAATAGCGTAGTTAAATAAATTAATATGTGCCAATAAAGTTAAAACCGTTTGTGTTAAATTGCCTATAAATTCCTTATCACAAGATTTTTACATAGATTTTTGTTAATTGGTCATACGATAGGATTCGATTGGCTTTTATAATCTTAATTAACTGCTCTAGAATATGTGTTTTTACATAGGAAATTAATGATGATATATATAATGCATACACACATACATGCATATGGATGTTTCTCTGCTATTTGGAAATTCGTCGATATAAAACTGTTCCAAGCAAATTTGATTAAATGTTGATACTTTTTGTTAATGAAATGAAGGACAATAGAAAATTAAATATATATGTTATAAAAACCTACTCATTTTCCTATTGGTTTTTGAGTTATG
Source organism: Spilarctia lutea (assembly GCA_916048165.1). Taxonomy (NCBI): domain Eukaryota; kingdom Metazoa; phylum Arthropoda; class Insecta; order Lepidoptera; family Erebidae; genus Spilarctia; species Spilarctia lutea. Next base: position 17,662,655 of record OU696480.1, on the reverse strand, counting down.
TACGATTTTCTGTTTTTTTTTTTAGATAAAAACAAGTGTTTGTTTATAACAATAAAAGAGTCTTTATTTTTCTTTGTTGTTCTTAAAAAATGATTTTTTTAAACTCTTGTATGAAATAGCACTAACTTGAGTCCATTATTATTTATATTTTTTACTATCGCGCCAGGTACAACTGTCACCAAAATGTCTTCCTCTTTTTGCGTATTTAAACCTGCATAGTTCTCTTTTAACGATTCATTCAATACCTCCCTGAAAAATGACCTTTTAAGTCCCCTATTTCTGTTACTACGAGTATATGAAATGAGGTTGTAGTAAAAATTAAAAAGAAGCAATATCTAATTTTAAAAGTTCTAGTTCTTAGGTCATATCGCAATAAAATATACGAAGGCCCTTTAAAAATTTTGTTTCTTTTTGTGCAAGATTTTTCTTTCTATTGCAGCGGCAACCCGTGGAATCTAAAAAATAGAATTTGGAGAAATTGACAGTAACACCATTTTTCACTTAGTAAAAGCCCGTCAATCAAAAAAACCCTTGATTTAATGACTACTGAATATCAGTAATACGCTGCATTTCCCAATATGATTTTTATCATCTGGCTAAAATCTCGCAAGTTAGAACTATGGGAATGTTTTACAAAATAAATATGAAATATTGTATTACAGTGTGAACTATAATGTGTCTTGTACATTATAAGCAAAATTGTTGGCACTATGTACTTAGAATAAGGTAATAACTTAAAATAAAAGTTAATTGTACCTAAAATAGGAATAACAGACCTCGTTATTCTATAAAATTATTTTTAGCGTTTTCCGTTTAAAATAAGTGTTTTTTTCACAAACTTAACTAGATATGAAGCAGTATATTGATAATAGGTAATTCTCGAAAAAATATTTTTTTTTTCAGATAATTATCACTTTAGGAATTACCGCGATCTCTATCAAAATGTTAACTGCCGTTGAATTTACAGCAGTTTGATAAACATCAGTATTTAAATCGATATCAATATTTTTAACGTTTGTATCGATTATATCGTGATAGGACGTATGGAGCTGCCACGGCCCGCTCTTCTCACTGTCACTTGTTACGTCACAATTATATTTTCATAAAGATGTAACATTTGCACCTTTTTTCTATTAGAAAAATACTTTACGCTTCGTACGTTTTTTTTAACTGGTAGCATTTAAAAATGATAATTGATATTGAAATGAAATACGGATAGAGTTGTGTTTTACAACGCATAAAATTGTTTTTTTAATTACTTTTAGTTGATTCAGTGTATTGAGCTCGTTGACTTCAGCCAATCAAAATCTAGTTATGTTGACCGTTATAAATAATGATATCGACAATAATAAACATGTACGTATTCATAGTTTTTATTTAAAAATATTTAAGGACCACACAACTTATTGTTTCTTTTTATAATTCTAACGAAAAAATATTTCAAGGAACAGGAATGGATATAGGAATTAAGTTACCGCCGCGCCAGGATTATTGACATATCAATCCAAACGGAGCTTTTAAATGCCAGTTGTGTTTTCCTCTACTTCTAGACGAGTCGTTCCTTAAAGTACTCTATTTGTTTCGTATATTTTGTTTATTAGTGCGTAAACGGAAAACGGAAGGACATTTCAGCGAATTTAAATTCGTTTGAATTTAAATTTATGCTGAAGTGACGAAGGTATTTTTTTTTGTTTGACATATAAAATTAGTTTCGTTAAAAACGTGTTAAAGTTAGAACATCATTCTGTTATACGCAAATGTCTGATTTCATCCTCTGAGTTGTGATGCAATGACTAAAATGACAGTTTATAAATTCTTTGAATGACAACATGATTTGGAGATATCTCGTGAAAAAAATAACAAATAGTCTTAAACGATAAACAAATAACAAACGAAGGATTAGTCAATGTGTTTTGTCCAGCCTTGGTGTAAGCTTGTGTCTTGCATTTTTGTGATTGGTTAAGATAGAAAATACTAATTTTAAAAATGCGATCTGCATATACGAACATAGTAAGTGTACATGAAAAGCGCGCGCTTTAAAAATAAAATATGCGTGCTTTTTAAAAAAAAATATTTTTTAATTTTAAAACGATATACCTATTCCGAATTTAAAATTCGTAGTATTTTTTTCATTATTATTTGAGTTCCACATCAAAAGTACCAGTGTATAGTTTAACTAAAGTAATTCTCGTATATTATTATTGTATTGTCGAACTAGGGCATCAATCAAATGAAATTGGTATCATTGAACAGTAAAATATTAAGTGTGCATGTGTTTCGTTAAACGTAATAAATTGATACAGACAATTTATTCGAAGATATATGGCACTTTACCTTGTTTCCTTCTAAATAATCTAACAAATAAATGTAGTTAATTTCACGAAACGACGAAAATAGAAATGAATCACTAGACTGAGACACTATTCGGAGAATTCAAAATGGTCCCAAAATATCAATTCTAATGACATGACCGAAAACGTAAAAATTACATTCCTATACAAGTGAGAAATCATTATGAATTTGAACTTAATTTTATAGCACGTGTAGTTCTATTTTAAACGATCTAATTAACTTTTAGAACATAAATAAAGAATTTAGCCTTTTGTTTTAAATAGATAACCTATTTTGAGATCGAACGTCACACTAGGTATAGTAAAAAAATACTCCCAGGGAAAACAGAAAGGTGGCTCATAAATTTTAAGATTGTTTATATTATACAGCAATATTATTTTAACAATATTATAATATGATGTGTGATAATTTGTCTATTGTAATCTATATCCCGTGTTCAGAGCAAACCTTCTCATAATTGTTAATGTATAACTATTCGGAGGAATTTATAAATGTGAATATTTTTTTGTATATATCTCTTGTGTATAATATACTTGAACGAAGTAAATGTACTGAAGAGTCTAATTACCTTAGAACACAGATAGCGTATGGTTGTATTGACGTCTCGCCGCGTAGACGTGTGGCTTGTCCGGTGAAAAAAATTGTGAAAAAAAAATTGAAGTAGATTGTAAGCTATGTATACTGTGCAGGGAGAAGGCCGGGTGATGGGTCGCCGTTTCTTTCTAACACTGGTGATTGGGATATCAGCTGGATTTAGTTTTGCGTACATAATACTAACATCGACTGGATTCACACGAGACGTTGCTTGGCAGAACTACAGGTAACTTTTAACTCTTAATCTGCTCTTTTGCATGGCGCCTTTTTTGTATGTTTCTGTTTATGTAGTTGCATGTGTAAAAAAGTGTAGGCGGGCATGTTTACGTGTAATTTTTAACATACATTGTATATTTGCGAAAATTTTATGTTAAATTTTTTTTATATTATTATGCTGTGCAAAAAATAATATTTGTAATTTTAAAGTACTGTGATTGTGATGGTGATATTCTACTGTGATTTTTGTTTAAAAATGTATTCAATAATAAGTTTTTGTAAAAAAAAATAAAACAACGATATTGGCTAATCGTTTTTTATCGAAATCGATAATCGTAAATTATCTTTATTAGTTTTATCATTTTATTCGTGTAAACTTATTGTTAACTTATCTGGCCATCGGAAGATAGCCTAAGATTTTTATTTACACATTAGGCATTTTTTTATAGATTTGCTTCTAATTTCGATCACTAGGTACATCGATTCTACGAGTATAATAAGTGAAATAGGTTAACTGTTAAAAACAACTTTATGATAACTGTAGACACTTGACTAAAATTTAAAGCTATAAATTGCCAATTTTCCTTCAAGACCACCGTGTTATTGGATGTGAGCAACCCAAAAATCGATAAAACGATGATGACGAATCATACGGTAATTTATTAATAATATAGAACCTATCTACGACGTAAAGCAAAATAAAAAAAAACAACATTACAATCCTTTGCAGCACTGAAATAATTGTTTTTATTGTTTTTTTTTATAAAACTAAATTAGTGCTTCTGTTCGAAATTTAAAAATATCTTTTCAGATTATTATCGTGATTAGTGTATTATCTTGATCTGACGATCAGTAAATGTTAGAAACGTATTAGGTAGATATAGGTTATTTAAAGCTATTTTTGACTATTCTTGATAGTTTCACATAGTTATCTGCTATATAACACTATTTATCAGATAAAGGTTGCTGATTTATATACATATCTGACACCAGTGCGCCCGTACTCGCTCTGCTTCTCCTATTCCCCATAGCGTGATGTTATACAGCGTAGAACGGTTAGTTAACCACGTAAATGTGTTAAAGTGAACTGGAATAATATTAGAGCTCCAGTCTTGAAATATTTAAGTATGTTTATCTATCCATGAGGTTGGATAAGAACACAGTGTCACCACCCCTTATCATGCTGTGGGTGTCGTAAGAGATAAGGGAGGTTGCTTGATATAAACCTTAGACCTACCCATCGTGATATAGTAAGCCAAAACCTTTCCTATTGACTTGAAGACTATTAAAGACTTGATGTGTTGTGTTGATGATCCCACTTGATGACTTGATGTGTAAGTTGGTAATCCCACATGGAATAACACTTTGTATGATCCACAAATTGTTGCTCCAAGTCAGGGTGTTCTTTGTGTCCATTTCATGTATGTTTGTAAAGTCACCTGTGACGCAGGAATTATTCCTAGTGCAAGAGTTGTCTTTAAAAAAGGAAAAAAAATAGTAAAGTCTTAACTTGCTTTGGGATCGAACTCGTTTGTGAGAGAGATTACCTATTTTTTTTTTTTTTTTAAATCTTCTTAAATTAGAGACTTTTATTACATGGTAATATGTTAGTCCCATCGTACCTTATCCTATGTTATATCGCCATCCAATATCAGGTCAAAGCTTTTGATGCGTAAATAGGTCAAGTGCAGCATTTGAAGTTGGGTTTCCTAAAATGTTGATAAACATACCAATATCGTAACTATTCAAATTGTATCTACGCACCAACGCCTCCCTTTGTGTTCGATAATTGACACACTCCGTCAGCAAGTTATATTTTGGAGATCATTGCAATTGAATATTTGAACATTAACTGCTTCAATTCCACGATTTTTTAGCAAAATAGGACTCAGTTTAGACTGCAATGATTTATGTACACATATAGCTACCCCTCCGTAACCATCCAACCTATCTCGCCTATAAATATTGTATCCCCTGATATATAAGTCACGGTCAGTATTCAACCATGTTTCACTGACTACTGCTACGGGTATTTTTTCCCGAATTAATAAAGAATCGAAACAACAATTTGGGCAACAAACTTTGTGCATTCCATTGTAATATATTAATTGTATGCTTAATACATCTTTTATCCATTAAATAAATTAAATATACCTACCCTTTAAAAATCATTTTCACAAAACATATTTAAAATAAAACACTTACATTCTTCACAAATTACTTTCAAGATTTCTGTAATTTTTCCCTATAGTTGTATTAATTTTTCATTACTTTAAGCCAATGAATATTTTGTGAATTCACGACTCATTCTCAGAGGATCCATTGGCCAAATCCATGATGAGATGAATCTAATGAGAATCTTCTTTCTCGTTTTGGTGAAAATGTTCTTTTTGGAAATAAAAGAGATAATAAAGCATTGAATGAGATGGGGAAGGAAGGCACAAGAAAACATGTGCATTTGATAGATTAATTTTGGCTTTCCACATCTTAAAATCTGGATCTAATGAATAATAGGATCGTCATTAGATGCATCTTAGATCTCGCTGTAAGATTGTACAAATAAATAAAACTCAGTAGATCCACACATTGATTTATTTAGATACATCCAATGGCCAATGGATCCTCTCAGAATGTACCGAATTTACTGACTTGTATCGTGTTATTTTAATTTTATACATCAACAACCCATAACGTCCCACTGCTGGGCTCGGGTCTCCTCTCAGGAGGGCTAAAGCCATACGTCCCCACGCTGGCCAAGTGCGGGTTAGGGACTGGCAACACAACGTTGTGGCTACGTAATCTTGCCGTTGGATTTTATTAAGCCGCCCAAAGACCTCCAGCTAAGCTTCACGACTGTTATCCTTTGAAAACAACCGGGACCGACTACTTAACGTGACCTCCGAATCACGGAGACGCTCATGGTAACATGCCTCAGCAGTCACCCATCCAGGTACTGACCACGCCGTCGTTGCTTACCCTCGGTAAATGTTTCTAGTCACCGAGTGCAACTGGGCTATGAGCGCCTCTACTTAAAGATTTTTATTTTTATTAATTTTATACATTTAATAACAATAAAAATCTTGAATTATGACATATGAGTAATTTTTCAAGATAGTTTTTTATGATGTATTGATTAACTATCGTTGCTCTAATCGGCCTTTAAGGATTCCCTATAAACTGCACGGTTGGCCGAGTGGTGTCAGCGGTCGCCATGCCGCTTGCTACTGCGCCAAGTGTCGTGGGTTCAAATCCCACGCGGTACCTACAACACTTTGTGTGATCCACGAATTGTTGTCCCGAGTCTGGATGTTCTTTGTGTCCGTTTCATGTATGTTTGTAAAGTCCCCCGCGACACAGGATGTTTATTCCTAATGCGGGAGTTGTCTTTTTAAAAAAAAAAAAAATATACCTACCGATTGAATGCTTTGTGGCGTTTTTTATCGATAGATAATATAATTGATGATTACGATTGTACATATAATAATAGATGTAAATTCTGCATATTATATACATTTTTAATTAATATAACATACAGGCCTTATATCCTACCTTATCTGAAGTATTAACGTATTGTTCATTTTAGCTGAATTCTTCTTTACCATTTTCTACCTCTGCGTAGGTGTTTTTAAGTCTATTTTGGATATAGCTACGTTACATTTTTATTAAATGTGTTTTTTTTCGGTTCGGAAAACTTACTGTTACAAAAAAGAATAGGTATGGTTAGTTTGATATGCAACATCAAGCCTATTACAGGATTGCACCAATTGTACCGTAATAAATTAACAAAAGTTCTAGAACATTAACCAACACGACATTACACCATTACAATAAATAATAATAAAATAAAATCCTGGGTCGGACCAAGTGTTTGTTTCGGAGTTTGGGTGTTTTCTATGTATAATATGTATGTATTTACAAAAAAAAGTATAAGTATTTATATTAGTTGTCTAGTACCTACCTATAACACAAGCTCTGCTTAGCTTGGAACTAGATGGCGTTGTGTATTAGATGTAAATACTTCGGATTTATTATTATTATTATTATAAAAATGAAATACCGAGTCTAAGTTTATTCAATGACGACCATTTTGGTCGTCATTGAATAAACTTAGACTCGGCAAACTGCGTAGGCACAACATTAATGTTGGTGTTCAAGGGATCAATAGACTATTTCTTGCACAACTTATTGAAGTCACCGCACGCTCTAACGATAAACAAATTTAAGTTATACTAGAAATATTTTCCAGATTTTCTATATCTATACTAATATTATAAAGATGAAGAGTTTTTTTGCTTGTTTGAACGCGCTAATCTCAGGAACCGTTAATCCGATTTGAAACATTCTTCCACTGTTGGATAGTCCATTTATCGAGGAAGGCTATATGCTATATATAATCCTGCTGATACTAATAGGAGCTGAGCACCAATGAAGAATGTTTCAAAAACGGGGGACAAATTTCACGCATCGGACAATAGAAGACGCAAACGAGGTTGCGTGGGTCAACTAGTAAATGATAAAAACAAATACCTGAAGAAATAGGCTAACAGCACGTTTTGCATTAGACCTATATAAAATATTCTTTCAGCATTTAAAATTGTAACAAAATTATATAATGAAAAAGTCCATAACCAATGAAAACTAATCTTGGTCTTCAATCAAATATCGTAAAGAGAATAAAGTCAGAACTCTTTTAAATAAACAGTTGATCGTGTACTCTCAATAGATTACAATTGAAATTCATTTAGAATTTTCATTAAATGCTCCCCTAGTGTTTTCAACACATGTAAATTAGTAAGTATGTGTGTACATATTTGAATGGCATAATTATTATGCATCTGTTTTTTTATTTATGTACTAGAACAAAAATGACGCTGTGTTTTTGCGCAAATTATATTGTATTACGACTTATAATATATACTCCACTCAAATTATGTAAACTCACTTATTTTATACTATTTAAATTGATAGGAACTTCTGTCTTGCGTATTGCCTATTTTACAATTAACTTGTCTGTCAAAACATGTTTCAAACAGAAGATTTACGCGCATTGAATCTAATAATATTTATAAAATTCTCGTGTCGCGGTGTTTGTGGTTAAACTCCTCCGAAACGGCTCGACCGATTTTCATGAAATTTTGTGTGCATATTGGGTAGGTCTGAGAATCGGACATCTATTTTTCATCCCTTTGTTAATAAGTTAATTGTGTATCACCGGTGTACAACATCGGTAGGGTTATATCGATAATCGAATAAAATAATAAAATAAAAATAAATATTCCGGACATCTAACACACAACGCCATCTAGTCCCAAGCTAAGCAGAGCTTGTGTTATGGGTACTAGACAACTGATATAAATACTTATATACTTTTTTTTTTTGTAAATACATACAAATTATACATAGAAAACACCCAAACTCCGAAACAAATATTTGCTGATCACACAAACATTTAGTCCGACTCGGGAATCGAACCCGAGACCTCAAGCTTAGCAGTCGCATACGCTACCACTACGCCACCGAGGCAGTCAAATAAGAATGATATAGGTAATTACTTGTGGTTGTTATTTTGTTATTTTATAGTTTCTAGGTTAAGGATTTCCTGTTTGTTGCGTCGTTAATATAATTGCTAAGTTTAAGGATTACAATAATGTATTGTAACGTTAATTTGATAAGGAAACGGTCTAACCGCTCTTAGTGTTTGTAGGACTTGAAGTGGGTGAATACTGAAGTCCAACCTTTCCTCTGATCCAAGAGTGGACTGGCTGCAACGCACTTGTGATGTCTGACTTGCAGGTGTCCATGGGCGGCGGTCGCTACTTACCATAAGACGACCAGTTTGCTCGTAGGCTCTCATCTTCTTGTGGTTTTCATGATCTTATGGTTTAAGTGGTCGCCATGTCGCTTTCTACTGCGCCAAGTGTCGTGGGTTCCACGTGGTACAACACTTTGTGTAATCCACAAATTGTTGTTCTGAGTCTAGATGTTCTTTGTGTCCGTTTGTAAAGTCCTCCGCGATTCAGGATGTGTATAAATAATACGAGAGTTACCTTTAAAAAAAACTGACGTCTTCAATAAATATCTGTGTATTTTAGCCAATATACTTAAAAAATTAACAAATCATACACGAAAATCTTTCTCAAGAATCATCTCTGTCTATTTGGTAAAACCCGCACAAAAAGCCGTGCAGTAGCTTTTGAGTTTATCGCGGACTGATAGACAGACAAATGCGGCGGAGAACTTTGTTTTATAATATGTAGTAATCAGTCGTAGTATATCTTATTTGTTCATAGTTAATCGAGTGTGGCAGAACATTATTTATACTTCATTTAATATAACATAAACACCTCGAACTAAATAATCCGTTACGATATTATGTGATTTCTTACATGTATGCATACGGTTTTTAGAGATTATGAAAAAAAATGCTATCGGCCCAGCAAACGACGCAAAAGCTGTACAAATATTGAAAGACGTACATTTATTTACCTATCGATATCAATGTTTACCAATATATTGGGCGAACCTTCTATTGTAGACAGGCTTGTGTGGGTTGTGTATGTCTATGTGTTGATTGAGTTATCTGTTCCCCGAATGTAACTTACCAGTGTGGCGACTTTTGCATACAGCGCAAAAACAGAAAGCACACTATAGCGCCATCTACCGAAGATACATTTAAATACGCAATAATGAAGGAAACGAAAAACCATCAATCATGAATCACGCAATAGAAGTTCTTGTTCCATTATCACCTCGCCTGGTCAGAGGATCCTCCCTTTTCTTTGGGACACCCGTTCCTCCACACTAGTTTTTACTCACGGCTCCTGTGTATCGGTTGTCACAATAAAAGTAGCCTGTGGCACTAAGGGATAATATATCTTTCTAACATCATCATCAGAGGTCCACTGCTGGACATAAGATCACTCTACAGAACAGAGAAATATACGTCTTTCTTAATGTATTTTCTGTGGCCCACTTCAATTGCACGCCACTGGGTCTCACATCCACGTCTTGCCAGCTGCCAGCTCCTACCTGTCTTAACTTTTTTTTCTAAATCGGATCGGAATTGCCGGATAGTACCCCGAACATATACGAGTCACAAACTTGACCTCTTTGTAGAAAACTCATAAATACATTTCCAATGTCATGTAGGTATTTCAGAACTAGATTAAAAATGTTTCTTAATTTCCAAAATATTCATTTAAAGACTTAATTCTTATACAAATAAAACGACAGCTCATTTTAGTTCCATTCATATAATATTAAGATCCAATATTACACGTTTGGCATAAAAAACGGTAGCCATGTTTTGCTTGTTTTTTTTTTGACATATTTTTTTAATCGTATATAATTGAATCAGACTTATCTATATCGTGTCATCGCTAACCGTTGGATTAAATCGTTTCCAAATTTGTCTAATCTTACAATATTTAATAAAATATACATGAAATGTAATTTTTTATGTATTTATCAACTGTATTCTAAGTAAATACCGATAAATTTGATATCCGGCTGCTATCGAAACCGATCCGAAGATATCTATCTTGTAAATATTAACGAATAGAATTGATTTACTGCAGTTTGGGAGACAGGTTTAGATACAATCTATAGAAATAAATAAAATTAAAGTATTTGTTTGTAATTTCAAATTAACAGTTTTTACTAAATATGGAGGTGTATATACGATACTTACATCAAAAAAGTATATTTAAAAATATTGTCTGTTGTGTATGTTCCGAATAATCTCTGGAACGGCTGACTGGATATTCCCTAGCAGATAGCTGATGATGATATAAGGAGTAACCTAGGTTACTTTTTTAGACTAGTTTCGCCCTCCGGCGTAACCTGCTGTTGTTTTTGTAAAGCTACAACCTACCTAACTAATTTCTTGGAAACTACAAGGAATATAATTTTTTAAACAGCACTAACTATCACTGTCAAATCTGACGTTATGGAACGTATTAATTAGTTTTGGCCAGTATTTAGTTTGCATTTTGTTGCTTCTTTAAATAAAATGGTGTTCTTTTTAATGTTTGGGCCTGCAAAATGACTCTACTCTGCCTGATAGAAAGCATAAGCAGAATCCAAGAGTGGTGGTCACCATACTCACTGCGAATGCAGACAATGCAGTATGGTTACTCACACCTTGGCGGCTTAGTGATGCTTCTGCATCATTGGGCCTCCGGTCTCACTTTTACCAACGAAACACGACAGCACAAAGCCTGTCATTTTGCGTTGATTTTTTGTGCATGGGTAGTACCGCCCTTGTCGTGCCGGCCAGTTCGTGCTGAAATCAGCGTGGCTCTACTACCGTGATTGATTGGAAATACTTTAAAGTTAACATCTGTACATATACACTCACACCTCTTTCTCGTTTCGGGTTAGACTGAGAAGGCCATCGTTGCCTGTACCCTAAGATAACATAAAACCAAAGTTTTCAATTTTAGAACTTAACCGTTCGAAATACAAATCTTGGCTTTTATTTCAGTTGATTTTGTCATTGTCTCGTTTTTTCGCCGATCCCTGTCAGTTGACAATATCATTGTAAAGACATAAATGACAACATTTCTAAGGTTCCCAGAAGTTTAGTAAGGTTTTATGACATTCTAAGTAATACTCGTACGTAGATTTGTAATTTTTTATATTATTGTAGGTCCTTGATTAAACTTGAAAACCGACCATAACTGCGCTTAAAGTTGAATATTGCGAAAACAGATACCCAAATCAAAAAATGGTATCTCAATCTCACAATGTTTTTAAAAGACCTATCTAATGGGGTAGTAGTAATAATCACTATGGGGTAGACGTAGAAGGTACACTTAAAAATTTTCTTTTTGTCAGTATCTTTCTTTTGTTTCTAACGTTAAAAAAATATCCTACTAATATTAGGTCTTTACCTATGAAATTGCCGTTTTGTATGCAATAAGTGAAAGTACTTATTTTTTCAAACTTTTTTATTTCTGTTATTCGAAGTAATCACCCATGCAATCGACGCATCTTTGCCAACGCATTGGCAGTTTATTGATGCCCTTCTTGTAAAAATCAGCTGGACGGGAGGCAACAAACTCTTCAAAGGCATTTTGTACTGCCTTTCGGGAATTGAATTTTTTACCTACTAAAAAATTGTCTAAATTTTGGAAAAAGTAATAGTCGGTAGGTGCAAGGTCTGGTGAGTATGGCGGATGAGGGATAGCTTCCAACCCCAGCTCTTGCAGCTTGGAGACTATCTGTTGCTTAGTATGGGGTCGCGCGTTGTCGTGAAGGAGCAGTGGGGACGACCGATTGACCAAAGCTGGTTGGTGCTTCTCCATCATTCTCTCCAGTTCTTCACAGTACACATCTGCATTAATGCTCATGCCGTTTTGTAAAAAGCTGTGGTGAATCACACCCGCACTAGACCACCACCATTAAATTAATGCCTAATGATATACAAACCTATAAAGCAATCCGGGAGCAATTTATAGCAGACAATATTTCACACTACACTTACAAACTGAAAAGCGAAAGAGCATATAGAGTTGTACTAAGGGGACTACACTCTTCAGAAGATACTACTCTAATAAAAGAAGAGTTAAAAGAACAAGGACATGAGGTCAGACAAATAGTAAATGTTTTACACAGATCTACTAAAGAAGCATTGCCCATCTTTTTTGTGGACCTAGAACCTAACATAAATAACAAAGAAATATTCAATCTGAGATATCTTAGCCAGATGAAAGTGACATTTGAAGCGCCTTATAAAAAAAAGAAAGAAATAATTCAATGCAAAAGATGTCAGAGATTTGGACACACTAAAAACCAGTGCTTTAGACCATACAGATGTGTAAAATGTGGTAACGAACATCCAACTTCCTCGTGCATCAAAACACCAGACACAGACGCTACATGTGCAAACTGTCAAGAAAAACACCCTGCAAGTTATAAGGGCTGTGCAAAATATAAACTGTATAAGGAAAAAATACTAAAAACCAAACAAACTAATAAAGCAAATCATGTAACTGGGGATACAAAAAGGATCATAATACCAGATCAAAAAAAAAAACAAATTGTAAGTCAGAATAATCGCTCTGAAAAAAGAAGCTATGCAGAAATAACAAAGAACCAACCACTATTTGAAGGCTTACCTGATACAGAAAACCTTCCCGACAAACTAGAACTTATGTTTGCCAAATTTCAACACATTATGATCAACATGATGGACAAAATGATGGATCGAATGATCCAGCTTGTGAGAAGTCTAGTTACAAAATGAATAATATAATCAAAGTTGTCACTTGGAACGCCAACGGCTTGACTGAACGTCGTCAAGAACTTCAAACTTTTCTCCATGTAGAAAAAATTGACATTGCGCTAATATCCGAAACAAGATTCACTGCCAAATCTTACCTTTCTTTACAAAATTACACGGTTTATACAACAAATCACCCATCAGGAAATAGCCACGGGGGAACCGCAGTAATTATTAAAAATAATATTAAACATTACGAACTGGAAAAATACAATACGGATAAAATACAAGCAACGTCAATAAAAGTAGTCATTAAGGAGAGAGTAGATACTACTTTTTCTGCAGTGTACAGCCCACCCAGACACACAGTAACTAAAGAAGACTACAATACGTACTTCTCTTCTCTTGGCAACAGATTTATATGTGGAGGGGATTGGAATGCAAAACACACAGACTGGGGCTCAAGATTAATTACACAACGTGGAAGACATTTACATGGTGTTGTACAGAATTTGAGGCTTGAATGCATGACCTCACGCAAACCAACATACTGGCCAACGGATCGAAATAAAATTCCGGACCTGCTTGACTTCTACATAACTAAAAACGTAAGTCCAAACTATATGATTACTGAAGCGTGCACGGATTTGTCCTCTGACCACACGCCAGTCATTCTAAACGTAAGCTCGACAGTGGTATTAGTAAAGCCCGCAGATAGACTGTACAACAAAAATACTAATTGGGAGATGTATCAAGACGTAATAACGAAAGGGATTAATCTTACGAAACCATTAAAAACGCCCGAAGATATAGAGGAAACAATTGAGAGCCTAAACAAAATCATACACGAGGCATCTACTATTTCTACAAAAATAAGAAAAAATTACATCCCTCGAATGTTTAATGAATACCCGAAATTGATCAAAGACAAAATTTTGGTACGTCGTAATCTTAGAAAAGTGTGGCACGAAACTAGGTATCCTGCAGACAAAACAGCATTCAACAGATCTTCGAATGAATTAAAGCACTTAATTAAAAGATTTACAAATAATAATCTCCAAGCGTTTCTCAGTAGCTTGACTCCAAGCCTAGACACAAATTATTCACTATGGAAGGCAACACGAAAATTTAAACACCCCAATAGTCATATTCCTCCCATCAGAAGAAGCAACGGTAAATGGGCCAAATCAGACATGGAGAAGGCAACAATCTTTGCTGAACACCTCAACGATGTTTTTCAGCCATTCCCCGAATCGAAACCAGAGCACGACGCTAAAATAAAACACTATCTCAAAAGTGCACAACAAATGATTCTTCCATTAAAATATACGAGCCCAACTGAAGTAGCGAGTGAAATAAAACAGTTAAAGGATGGAAAATCGCCTGGATATGACATAATTGACAGTGTTCTTCTGAAAAATCTCCCAAAGAAAGGAATAGTAGCAATTGCAAGTATTTTCAATGCTTGCCTACGTCTTCACCATTTTCCAGGGCAGTGGAAAATGGCGCAGGTAATAATGTTACCCAAACCAGGAAAACCACCAAATGAAGTTGCTTCCTATCGACCTATAAGTCTTCTGCCGTTAATGGGTAAACTCCTTGAAAAGATACTACTTAAAAGAATGAGGGTACATCTAAATGAAATTATTCCAAATCACCAATTTGGCTTTCGGCAGCATCACGGAACGACTGAGCAAGTTCACCGCATTGTCGACGTTATAAGCAGGTCACTGGAAGAAAAAAAATATTGCTCAGCAGTCTTTTTGGACATTAGCCAGGCGTTCGATAAAGTATGGCACGAGGGCCTTCTTTACAAAGTTAAGAAGATGCTTCCTCTCTCATTTTACCAAATAATAAAGTCATACCTCTATAAGCGCTGCTTTGAAGTAAAGCTTCGTGAAGATGTTTCCGACCTGTTTGAGATTAAATCAGGCGTACCACAGGGAAGCATACTGGGACCGGTTCTTTATACCATATATACTGCTGACCTACCAACAACAGACAAGACGACAGTTGCTACATATGCAGACGATACAGCTTTACTTTCATCACATACAAATCCAGTAACTGCAACGGAACACCTACAAAACCATATTGACAAAATTGAAGAATGGCTTAAAACTTGGCGAATTCAGGCAAATCAAAGCAAGTCAACACAAGTGACATTTACTCTCAGGAGAGACACATGCCCACCTGTAACACTCAATAATGAGGAAGTTCCTCAAGACGACAACGCAAAATATTTAGGCATGCATTTGGACAGAAGGCTGACATGGCAAAAACACATATGGACAAAGCGAAAGCAGCTAGACTTAAGACTACGCAGTATGCACTGGGTAATGGGACGCCACTCACAGATGAGCAATCATAGCAAGTTAATAGTATATAAAGCTATCTTGAAACCTATATGGACCTACGGTATCCAGCTCTGGGGTACAGCCAGCAACAGCAATATTGAGATACTTGAACGTTTTCAAGCCAAAACCCTCAGGACCATCTTTGACATTCCACAATACATAAGTAATAAGTACATATATTATGACCTGAAACTACCAACTGTTAAACAGGAGATTATGACGTATAGCAACAACTACCAGAAAAGACTCGCAAATCATATAAATGAGCTTGCTATTGGACTGAGCGGAGGGGGAGGCCTCCAACATAGAAGACTAAAAAGACACAGTGTTCCAACTCTGCGGGATAGATTCGTCAGGCTGGATTGAGACACCTATATTAGAGGTGTCCTGCTAAACTTAAATTAAGTCTCTAACAGATGCAACATATCGGACAGAGTAGTGGCTTATTGTTATATTGGAAAAGGTTAAACAGATTGCCACGGAGCAGAATAAGAAAAAGAAAAAAAAAAAAAAAAAAAAAAAAAACTAGACCACCAAACAGTGACCATCACCTTTTTAGGGGTCATTTTTGGTTTAGGGCATTGCTTCGGTGCTGAACCAGGGTCTAACCAACTTGCTGAGCGCTTTCGATTGTCGAACAGAATCCATTTTTCATCGCACGTAACTATTCGTTTCAAAATTCCTTCATTTCTTTGCCTGTTGAGCAGCGAAAGGCAGGTCTCGACGCGTACGTTGCGCTGGTGATCGTTAAGGTCGTGGGGCACCCATCTTTCAAGCTTTTTTACTTTGCCAATTTGTCGCAAATGGATCAATATTGTTTTGATGCTTACATTAAAAGCTGCTGCTAACTCAGCTGTAGATTGAGTTCCGTCAGCTTCCACAATCGCCTTTAATTCATTATTGTTAACCAAAGTCTCCGGACGACCACGAGCTTCATTTTTCAAGTCAAAATTTTTTGTCAAAAGTTTTCCCGGTTCCGTTCTGGACGGAACCGGGAAAACCAATAAAGGGTTGTGCGTTCGTTTGTACAGTTCTCTCCGTAAACGTTTTTGATGTTACGTGCCGTTTGTGTCGCGTTGGTGCCACGACGGAACTCATATTCCATAATTACACGATTTTTTAAAGTATCCATTATGACGAAAAATGTTCAAATGTAATGAAAATACAATGCTAATCAAAAAACAAAAGACTGAGTTTGTAAATAGAATGTCATGGTTTTAAAACAAAATTAATTTGAATTTAGAATACAGAGCCATTACAAACTTTTTTTTATTTAAAATGACCAGTACTGAAGAAACGCAATTTCATAGGTGAAGACCTATTATTATAAACGTGAAAGTTTGTGAGTATGTAAATGAGTATGTTTGTTGCTCTTTCACGCAAAAACTACTGAATGTATTTTGATGAAACTTAACAATAATATAGCTTATACATCAGAATAACACACAGATTACAATTTATCTAAATACTAGCTTCGCCTCGCGGAGTTTTCCGCGGTTATTATCTTACCGCGAATAGCACCGTGGGGTTCAGCTAGTCTGTTATAATACTAGAGGAAAAACTGATTATCATTGCTATCCGATAACTTTTGAGCCTAATTAAAGACGTAATTTTTTTTATGATTTCCTTATATTTTTTTTTTTCATAAATTATAGTTTATGAATAAACAATCACTTTTTTAAATTTTAGGAAGACATTGTACACTGTTAACTTAACCGCTTACTTTTGTATCTGGTGAACAGTATTTCAAATCAGTAAAATCTTAATTCATTTTTAATTTTTCAAATATATTTTCTCGATATCATCAATCGTAGTTGGCCACTTTTCTATGTTTATTTTATGTATCCACTGTTGACCTACAATATTGTATATTCAGGGACACACACTTTTCGATAACACCGTTGACACATAAATAGCAGTCGTTATCTGCAGTCGCACGACTACGTGGACCAAGTACAGTTCGATTATATCAGTACCTACATACTTTCGATATCTGTACACACGAGGCAACTCTTATTGACTCATTTGAAGCTTAAAAGAAAACGTGAATGCTACCATCTTTTTCTTAGTCATTCCCTCAGTGCTGATGATCCTGCGTCTGCTGTGCGTCTCTATTTTTTTTAATACATCTCCCGCACTGAGTATAATGCATGTGTCACGGGAGACTTCACAAATATTCATGAAACGGACCCAAAGAACACTCTGACTTAGAACAACAATTTGTTTATCACACAAATGTTATTCCATTTGGGATTTGAACCCACAACACTTGGCGAAGTAGGGAACGACGTGGCGACCGCTTAACCACTAGGCCAAACGTGTAGTATTTGTCGCGATCAGCCGCATATTGCAGTGCTGCGCTGTCAGATTAATCCAATTGGTCGAATATCCGTCCATGCTGAAGGCTTTGGATTCCGAACTCTTGGTCTTTTCCCTTCCATCCTTTCCGTTATGATCAGCCGTTCCAAATTTTCCGCTGTAAGGACTACTGAAGTTCTTTAATTTGGGTTTTCAAGGGGGTGATGGCTGAAATTATAGAGCAGGTCTAATTAAATAAATTTATCATTTGTTATTGCTCTTCTATGGTCAAAGGCTATTTATTGAAAAGAAAATATTTTTTTATGTTCTTTTTCTGAAAGTTAACTCTCGCATTAGTAATATACCCGATTTTACAAACATACATGAATCGGATACAAAGAACACCCAGACTCAGACCAATAATTAGTGGTGCCAAAACTTGGCGAAGCAGGAAGCAGCGTGGCGACTGCTTAAACCACTAAATCATACGTGCAATACTGCTGAAATATTGACTGCCTTAAAGGTTTTTTATGTGGTATTCGTTATTATCACTACACGATAAAATATGGTTCATAACACACTTCATGATAACAGAATACAATAGCTAAATGGCAATACATATACTTTATCTTTTACTAGCGATAGGGCTTTGCATAGAAATCTTTAAAATTCTCGGATTTTGATGTATAATACCTGATTTGGCAAGCGTTTAGCTACAGAAGAAATTAGGGATGGGTGGGTCATTTAGAAGTATGACAAATAGACGTTGGTCGATTCTCAGAAATACCCAACATGCACACAAATTTCATTAAAATTGGTGACAAAAAGAAAAGTATATAAGTATTATATTAGTCAATCTAGCTTTCATAGTACAAGCTCTGCTTAGTTAGAAGGTAGATGGTGTTGTGTGTCATACTAATAACTACATAATAACTGATATTTAGTTATTCCACGAAGAGCTAGTAGCCGACCCCAATTATTCTTGGTAATAAATATTTCATTTAAAAAAAAAAATTATTATGTTTGTTGAAACTTTTAAATTAATATTTTATAATAAAAACTAATATTTAATATTTATGTTGCACAAATGGTTTTAAAAATTATTTATGGTTCTTTGTGTCATATTAAAAATAAATGATTTTCGTACTTCAAATCATGTTTCTTGGAGAATTGCTGTTTTACACAGTATGAAGGGCATCTATCCCGCACTGCAGTCCTGTCCTCCTTTTTATTTTCATAGTGGGGCAACTATCCATACAGGTAGGCGTCTATCCCAAAAAAAGCGTTTCACAGAATTACATTTTGCGAAATCTGTAATTGATAGGTCAGCAAAAACAAATAATAAACCAACTTAATTGACTAAGCTAGCTAAATGCACAGAAATTATTCATTTAAAATTAATATTTTTTTAAATTATGAAGGTATTTCAATATAGTGAGGCATCTATCCCGGTTTTACCCTACATGTAGGGTATGCATTAAGAAATGCCTAACTTCGGATCTTCATCCTGCGTGAGATGTGGCAATTTGTTATCTATAGAAATAAATAATAATTGAAGTGACTATTTGTAATTTCAAATTAACAGCTTTTCACTAAATGCATATGAATATACGGTACTGACGTCAAAATATTTTTTTTTTGTTTTGGTTAATCTCCTTAAAGGCTGGACCGATTTTTATAAGACTTTCAGTGGAAGATAGCTGATATGATAAAACAAACAACTTAGGTTACTTTTAGGTTGAAGCTAGTTTAGCCCCGGGACTTAGCCAAATATAACTACAATATGAATTCTGAGGAGATTAAACACAATTGCGCTATTGCACGAAGCTATCGGAACAAGTAGTCAAGGGCGTATGTAAAAGATAAGGCAACCATATATTATAGTTTCCTGTTTATATTATCCAACTCACAGGCGAGTTTGATTCGCACAACGGAAAATGATTGATGTGGCCGATACGGTGCGGGGCCTATCCTGATTATGAATGTAAAATAATCGGAGTTGCGATTTCAATAAATTCTTATTTTAGTCGATAGTGAAACACAGTTACCAAAATACAAATGCAATTTAATATTTATTCAAATATTTAAATAACTAATTAGGTTTTATTTTCTACCAGATGGCTTGATACACTTTATCGTGTCTAAATTAATTTTATATTTAATTTGACTGCCTCGGTGGCGTAGTGGTAGCGTATGCGACTGCTAAGCTGAGGTCTCGGGTTCGATTCCCGGGTCGGACCAAATGTTTGTATGATCTGCAAATATTTGTTACGGAGTTTGGGTGTTTTCTATGTGTATAAGTATTTATATCAGTTGTCTAGTACCCATAACACAAGCTCTGCTTAGCTTGGGACTAGATGGCGTTGTGTGTTAGATATCCGGAATTTATTATATTTATAATTTTATAATTTCTCAAAGCTTTGTTCGGGGAATTTCTTTAGGACTATAATTTATTTATTTATGTTTTGCTCACAGTCCTAACACTATTACTTATTCTAGATTACTTCCATACGCTAGATTTAGGTAAATGTACAACCACTTTCAAGCAAACACAAAATATAAAACTGGTATTAGTGGTGTAATATCTATTTGTTTAAATATATCATACTTAACATAAGTATGAAACAGAATATAAGAAAAATGGGCTTAGTTATTTTCGAGTATTGCGCTAAATTTATTTGGTAGATAGTTTTAATGTAGAGGTTTTTCTAGAATTTTATTTCCATGCTTGGAATGGTCAAGGGGTGCTTCTTAGCTGTGAGTATGCATGTAAGTAGATAAGTATGTTTGTGGAACTGATAGAGCATTTAAAAAAAATAAAGTTATTCAATAAAGCATTCTTTCAATAAAATAACTTTACATAACTATTCAATCAGACAATTGTCGTAGTTATAATAACTAGTTGTTATATCATTTCAATAGATCACTATCTGTAACCATTCTTAGTCAGTTGTATATGTCAGATGGATTATGAACTGCATACCTACACATCAGATATATCCCATTACAGATAAAAAAGCTTGAGAGGTGTCAAGGGACACCCGGATGGAACTAAGTTCGAAAAAGAAAGACGAAACGAAAATATCTGACTTGCTTTCTATAAGAGAGAGAGAGAGACTTGACTGCACGGTTGGCCGAGTGGTGTCAGCGGTCGCCATGCCGCTTGCTACTGCGCCAAGTGTCGTGGGTTCAAATCCCACGCGGTACCTACAACACTTTGTGTGATCCACGAATTGTTGTCCCGAGTCTGGATGTTCTTTGTGTCCGTTTCATGTATGTTTGTAAGGTCCCCCACGACACAGTATGTTGTTCCTAATGTGGAAGATGTCTTTTTAAAAAAAAGAAAAAGAGAGAGACAGACAGAGAAACATGCGCACGCCGCACGGCTTAATTTTTTCGTGTCGTTACAACTTTTTGTCTTAATTTTTTCCGTCTAGCCCCCTTTCGCAACGCGCGATAAGGAACTTCGTTCCAAAAGATGTACCATAGTAGGGAATATGCCTGTTTTTTTTGACAAACACCGCCATTTTTCGCGCAATTTTGACACGGCCTATGATGTCAGTGTCATTTCGTGTTTGTTAACTATTCAGTGTTTCAGTTACTTCATACTTATTTACAGTTTTAATTGGTATAAAAATCATGGAAGAAGTATTTTTTCCTCACAAAAACTACTACACAGCAAGTGACCATAGACGTCACATTTCGACCAATAGGGAATTTCCCTCCCTTCATTTTCACTTTTTATTTAATATTATCTGGGTCTAAATCTAAATAATCACTAAATTTAAAAAATACCTTTTAAGTATATTTTAGAGACAATAAAGAATCTAAAAAAAAATGCATTTTCCTTATTGTGTTGTACAATAGGGAAAATGCATTTCCCTATTGTACAGCACAATAGGGATTACTATATTATAGTACACACTATTAATAGTATAAAGTATGCATCTTACATGCGCCAAGTTAAGTGCTTTAAATGGAATGCCCCGAAATTCTTATCGCATTGTATAGTTTTGGAGAACTACGTGAAAGTAATCCCCTGAAAGTATGAACATTATTTTATGGAATAAGTTATCAATAGTTTATTATCACATATCAGTCAAAATATTGACGGTTCTACTTTTAAATAAAAAAGCTTATAAATTATAAATATACGTGATGATAATTTTAAATTTCTTTTTAAAGTCGACTAAACGTATAGGTACCCAAACTAATTTAACTTGATTTTTGAAAAGTTATCTTAGTCCATTGCATCAGTGTTCGAAATTTAACTGCATAAAAAAAATTAAAGGTCTATTCCATTTTCTAGAGAGTCAGCCAGAGACTTATCCAAGCATCCTATAACGGCAATCGCTGAACACGGCAAAGATGAGCCGGCCCACAAAGATGAGGACACAAGTGTTGCTGATGAGTTGAAAAAGAAAGTCCGAGTGCTATGTTGGGTCATGACCCAACCGCACAACCATGAGACCAAAGCTAAGCATGTGAAGGCAACGTGGGGCAAAAGATGTAACAAACTTCTATTTATGAGCACCGAGGAAGGTAATCTATTAAATTTTATTTTACGACTACCCACACTATCCAAAAAAGGTGTTTATTTGTCTCATTGCATTTTAATAAAAAGGTGTGTGTGTGATTCACACATAGTCCACGGGCCCACGTACAAGGGATTTCAGTGATTAATAACAGGCTGAAAGTTTATACACAGCTTCGTTTTGACGAGACACCCAACTTTTATCATTGGACCAAATTCTGATAGTGGCAGGAAAAAGCGGGATAGGGAGCGAAACACGTCGATTTGATGAGTGTTCCAAATTAAATAATAACAGTTTCTAAACATCAATTCTTTGAGAACATACGATGGAAAACTGAGAAAAACTTGTGGCATACAAAAAATATTAACATAATCTTGACAACTTTCGAGTGTAGGTCTCAAAAAAATTACCATCGAATTTGTATGCCGATGCATTTTTTATGAAAAATATATATTTTGCAAGCCCCAAAACAAAAATCAGTTTGTTATTAATGAAAATGAATAAAATTTTTCAAGTCACCATTCTGACATGTTAGAGCTGGGGATCACTCGGGAAGGTACCATTCACTTTGTATGCCACAAGTTTTTCTCAGTTTTCCATCGTATTTTCTCGAAGTATTGATGTTCGGCATTCCGCATGGAAATACTTTATTTTTGAGGAAGAACATAGGCTATTCTTTATCGCGATAACCGGCATCCACGTAAGCTAAGCCGCGGGCAATAAGATATTAATATTTTATAATTTTAAGGGATCTCACTTTAGATAACCCTTTAAATATAAAATTAATTAAATAATGTTAACAATACAAATTGTGTGTGTAGATAAAATCCCATTCTGATTTTTTATCAAGTTGATTGATATATAAACAGTTTGACATATTGATTTGATGTCAATGTAGAGATACTGTATGGTATTAAAAATAACTTATTTTTAGGTTGGTGTAGTAATTTGGATAAATAAATATCATATTACCTGTTATCACTTCGTCTTCACACTCACACCTTAGCGTGTAATTCATGGGAATGATGTCATGTCACTTTGAAATAAAGTACTTAAATTATTTGCGATTCTACCGGCTCTATTTCCGAAGTTAATAATAATGGTTTTTTTTCTTCCAAAGTGGTGTAAATTGGTACTATACAAATTTTATCCGAAAATGAATTAATCCCAAAAACAAATTAACACCATAGCTTTTGGACCATAGTTTATCCTTTGAAATATAGTTTAATCTTTTGAAACATAGTTTAATATTTAGGAACATAGTTTCATCTTTTGGAATAATATATGGTTTAATCTTTTGAAACATGGTTTAATCTTTTGAAACATAGTTTAACATTTAGGAACATAGTTTCATCTTTTGGAACATGGTTAAACCTTTTGAAATATAGTTTAATCTTTTAAAACATAGTTTAATATTTAGGAACATAGTTTCATCTTTTGGAATATGGTTTAATCTTTTGAAACACGGTTTAATCTTTTAGAATTTATGTTTAAAAGTCTTTTCTAGTAACATATTGGTCGATGTAAGTTACTTTTAAACAGCTTTGTATAAAATAAATAAACATGCGCTTTCGAAACAGTTAATGACTCTAGTTGCGCGGTTCTAAAATGTCATTCCTATGAACAATAACGGGCAAGACACCATTCGGGCTAGATAAAATTCTCTGAATTTTATTTATAAGCAGTAATTCTCTCTTTTAGAATTAAGTCTACCTGCAATAAAACTGCCTGTGTCTGAGGGCAGAGACGCGCTATGGGCGAAGACGAAGGCTGCCTTCCGATATGTATATGAACACCACAGAAGAGAAGCTGACTGGTTCCTCAAAGCTGATGATGATACGTAAGTCTTATTATTTATTATTTTATGCTCTAGTTTCACTTGTATTTTTTTTTTCATTGAATAGGGAGCAAACGAGCAGTCCTGATGGTAAGCGATTACCGCTGCCCATGGACACCCGCAACACGAAAAGCGTCACAAGTGCGTTGCCGACCTTTGGGGGATGGGGAGAGGGATTGGGGTATGGGCCTCCGGTATCCTCACTCACACGGTGAAACACAGCGCAAGCGCTATTTCACACCGGTTTTCTGTGAGGCCGTCGTTATCACTCCGGTCGAGCCGGCCCATTCATACCGAAGCGTGGCTCTCCCACGGAAGGTTACTGCGAAGCTAAAAGGAAGGGCTTAGGAATAGCTTTGGTAGTCAACGAGTATATGTGATTGTATGTTCCACCATAGCGCCTAAATTACTGAATCAGTTTTTTTTAATAAGATGTCAATATATTCTATATAATGGCCCGTGTGTCAGATATTTTTATCAGACTTCAAAAAAGAAGGAGGTTATCAATTCGACTGTTTAAACATTTTTTTTATATTTGTTACCTCATAACTTTGGACTGGGTGTACCGATTTTAATGATTTTTTTTTATTTGAAAACTGATGCTGCCCGTGTAGCCCCATTTCGTCCAGTTCTGACAATGTCATCTACGAGAAAACCATATAAGTCTTCAATTTGCATTAAGTATGTGCGCGACATATTGATGAATAACTCATTATCACGCAAACCGATTTCGACGATTCTTTTTTTGAAAGCTGGTGCTTCCCGTGTGGTACCATTTCAATTTGGTCCACTACTTGAAGTCGATTTTTTAATCAAAAGTTTCACGGGATCTGCTTTTCATTCACAATGTTTTCTGATTAAATGGATTATTCTATTTTTTTTTGTGATTTTATAACATGTTATTATAAATGGTGTTCCGTTCTTGAGCTGTATAAAGTGTAAAGTCTTCACTTTAGTTACTAATATTCGGGTAAACGAATAAACACAGAGCTCGCCAATTTCTGTGACCTTACTGCCTCAGTGGCGCAGTGGTAGTGAATGCGACTGCTGTGTTAGAGGTCTCGAGTTCAAATCCTGGGTCGGACCAAGTGTTTGTGTGATCTATAAATATTTGTTTCGGAGTTTTCTATGTATCATATGTATGTAAAAAAAAAGCATATGTATTTATATCAGTTGTCTAGTACCCATAAGATAAGCTCTACTTAGCTTGGGACTAGATGGCGTTGTGTTAGATGTCCGAAATATTTACATTTACCTGAAAAAAAATGTATTTTTTTTGTTTAAATAGTCCAGTTCAGTAATGCAACTGAATTGTAACTTAATCTATTTTGGCTTAAAACAATAATAGTTTCTAAATATCTGATGTATTTCAAAATACATGTAAAACAATGGTATTGTAACCATGCACTTTAACAATATAAATAACTGTTAATAATATAAATATTATTATTTACTCAAGTTGTATTTCTGGCACATGTTTTGTAAACTTGCTTTAATGCTAACAACACGTAACTTTAATTCTGATAATATACACAAAGGTTTGAATACATTTTAGAGTATTTTTATCGATAGCAAGTGCAAATAAATAGTAGAATAATATGTCGGTAATACTTCAACTGATAGTTAACTATTAATATTCTTTTATATAATAATAATATTTATTAATCCAAAATTAGGTACAGATGTTTTGATACAAACAGCATTTTCCATAGTAATGTAGTTTAAATATTCTACGTCCCCTTCTATTTTTGTTTATAAATAAAAGGGGAATGAAGACCCTATTCAGACTTATACACGACTTCGAGACTAATATAATAGTCAGGCTCTGGCATTTTTTTTATTTTTATTGAATAGTGGGCAAACGAGCAGACGTATCACCTGATGGTAAGCGATTACCGCCGCCCGTGAACACCAAAGGCGTCACAAGTGCGTTGCCGACCGTTGGGGGGCTGAGAAAGGGGATGGGGGGAGGGGTTGGGGTATGGGCCTCCGGTATCCTCACTCACTCGGTGTAACACAGCGCAAACGCTATTTCATACCGGTTTTCTGTGAGGCCGTGGTATCACTCCGGTCGAGCCGGCCCATTCATGCCGAAGCATAGCTCTCCCACTGGCATCTACAAGTATAAACACCTAGCTGAGCCTCGCGGTACAACAATAACTTATAGTCTGAAAAAAGTAGTACTAAGTTACTCCTTATTTCATCAGCTATCTGTCAGTAAAAGTCCCCTCAAAAACGATCCAGCCGTTCCAGAGATTAGCCTGAATAGACAATAACATCGGGAAACACTGGGGGTTTAGCTAGATTAGAATAAAAGTGGGTCAGGTCGTGTTAATAACTGCAGTTCCCGGACCCCTCCCTTCTCAGGCGCAGAGTTGGCACACCGTGTGGTTTTAATCGGTTCGATTCCGACACACCGCCCCGCCGCAAACCCCGTTGGGGTGACGGCCCGAGGGGGTTTTCACAGAAAAAAAACGATTAGAATAAAAGTAAGGGCCTTGTTAAATCGTCGTCATGGCGCCCGGCGTCGGTACCGCGCAGGCGCGTGGCGACGTGAGGAGTAACCCGCCACATGTTCCTTTTGTTTCATTGTTTAGTCTAATCACAACAAAAACCCCCACATTCAGTCCACTATTAATTTTGTAAATATTTTTTTATATTCATAAAACCTACGTATTTCCTGCTCACTTGAGATTGGCACAATTGTCGACATCGGCACAATTTGCCATTTGTTAAGATAAATAAAAAGTCGTTGTGGTTAACTTATCAAAAGCTAATTTTAGCCAATAATTTTACTTGCGTCATCACATGACGTAATTGAAAAATTTTTTTAAAACAATTATTACAATTTGAAATTAATGCACTATTATCAATTCTATATTTGTATTGTGAAACATAAGTTGCGTATTACTTTGCTAACATATGATTAAACGCGTTTATATCCGTTCGTGAGATAAGAATATGTAGTGTGGCTAACATAGATAAATCCCTTACATATATACTCTACACTAAAATATATATACTTAAATCTGAAGAGTACGTTTGTTTGCTTAACCGCGCTAATCTCAAGAACTACCAGTCCGATTTGTAAAATTATTTTAGTGTTAGAAAACCCATTTATCAAGGAAGGTTATATATCTACCTATATATCACCGCGCTAAGACCAAGCGGAGCACTAATGAATAATGTTATAAAAACCGGGGGAAAATTATTACGCTACGGGTAAGTACGAGACGTAAACGAGGTTGCGTGGGTCAGCTAGTACTAATATGTAAAGCTGAAGAGTACGTTTGTTTGCTTAAACGCGCTAATCTCAGAAACCACAGATCCGGTTTGAAAAATTCTTTCAGTGTTAGATGCCCGTCTATCAAGGAAGGAAATAGGCTATATATTAACTCGCTATGACCAATAGGAGCGTAGCACTAATGAAGAATGTTATAAAAACGGAAAATTATTACGCTACGGGTAAGTAGCAGACGTAAACGAGGTTGCGTGGGTCAGCTAGTCTAGTATATGTAAAACAGTTAAACCACGACTGTAGCTAACAAGGGAGTGACGCTTCCATATGTAAATACAAATGTTTGAGGTCGACAAGTAAACAATTATTTGTTAGTCTCGAAGTCGTGTATAAGTCTGAATAGGGTTCCTCATTCCCCTTTTATTTATAAACAAAAATAGAAGGGCACGAATACCTAAACTATCGTATTCCTATTTATAATACTTTACTACCATTAAATAGGAGAAGCAAAGATAACTTTAGATAATCTAGCCAATAAATAGTAGATAGATATTCGGAACACCTACACTAGCGCAAATTGTGCCCCGGACTGAATGTGCAAGTTTCTACTAAAATGGTTGTTAACATAATGAAAATATCTTCAACTTTCTAACAAGCTTTATGTTATTAGCTATTCTGAAGCCATTACTTTTCTCCATGCTTTTATCTCATTAGATAGTAAGTTTTAAGCATCCTATCACAACATTATTATATAATCCCTTCAATTTAGAAATACAATAATGTTATAGTCGTTCCAATCGTTTATTTAACTTTTGACAGATCACGCACATAAAGTTTTGTAATAGTTTTTGATACAATGTACTACAGGGAATACTGTACTTCATGGACGGGCTCCGCCCACTTAGAGATGTGTAATTCGTAATTAATAACCACAGACTATCAAAAGGGTTTCGAAATAAATCGATTATCGATTAAATCGCAAGACAAACTCTCTTGTTTGTCCTTTGAGTACTTTATTTTTTGGCATTTTGACAGTAACGAAGGGAGGAACAATACGCTCAACTCAACCAAACGTGAGAATTCACAAATAAATCAAAATGGAGGAATATTAATACTCAACTCGACGTATGAAAATGTGGATTAACACTGACATCAAAATGGCGTCGCGCGTCGGCTCCGCGTCCGGTGTTGCCTTTTAGTAATCGATAAAAGTACGAAATTATCTATAAAATAATGAGTGTGTTAAATCGATTAAAACTTCTTCATGCATAAAATCGATCGATAAAAGAAATCGAATCGGTAACAGGTCAGGGTATCACTATTTGATTAGGTATTAGAACTGTCAAAAGTTAAATAAACGATTGGAACGACTATAGGTAATAAACTTGGTATTGAATGTTGATTTTTTTTATGGTAGTAAGCAATTGTTCATTTTTAGATATCACAAAGGTCTAAATTTAAAGACCTTTAGTTCGTAACATCTCCTTATACATTTTTTCTTGTTTTTGTGAGGAGAAATAAATAAAGATAATATTATTATATTATTAAATAAATGAAAATATTATTACTATTATTTTTATGGTAGTAAGCAATTGATATTTGTTCATTTTTGGATATCACAAAGGTCTAAATTTAAAGATCTTAAGTTCGTAACATCTCCTTATACATTTTTTCTTTTTTTTGTGAGGAGAAATAAATAAAGATATTATTATTATTAAATAAATAATAAATCTTTTAATTGAGCGGGACTTCCAATTTGAAGTCCAGTAACTAATTTTAAAATCTTAATTCGTAACATTTCCTTATACATTTTTTCTTGTACCATTTAAAATATATCATGTAATTTACATACTTAAAAGTGACTTGTAAATAGAATAATTGCGGTCTGTGAACTGTTGTAACTTGTGTTATGCCAGTAATTGCGGAAGTTCCTTGCTAGTGATAACTTTAGGCTATTAATGAATTTAGAGGGCCTAGTGTAAGCTTATTCCATATCAACTCGCTCATAACCATTGCTCACATTCATTGCTAAATAGACACCGTACCATATTATGTTTGTCTTGAAATAGTCATTAGCCATTGACACTGAAAGTATACCATAAAACCTAAACTTTCCTAATTACTATCAAATAATGCATTACTTTCGTCATTAGAATTTTAATGAGTAAATACCTGTTTTTAATTTAAACATTCTTCATTCTTTACATTGAATTCGAATATTAATGCAACTCATTATTGTAAAGACTACTAGCTGAACCCCGCGGTGCGATAATAACCGCGGGCTACGCCGTGAGGCGAAGCTAGTATCTTTATAAATTGTAGTCTATGTGTTATTCTGATGTATAAGCTATATTATTGTAAAGTTTTATCAAAATCTATTTAGTAGTTTTTGCATGAAAGAGCAACAAACATACTCACTTACATACTCACAAACTTTCGCGTTTATAATACATATTAGTTGGATTTGTGAGCATATTTATTTTATTATTTTTTGTACATATTATATGTCAGATATTGTCTAGTACTTGAATTGTGAGGTCTGAAGGCCGTATGATACTCGTAATACAGTCTTCGAGATTCCAACCGGTAGTACAAACAAAAACTCGGAAAGACATATGTCAGAATGTGGCTGGTAACTACATACTTAATTTATTAATATTTGTCTTCGATTGCGTAGGTTCGAAGCAACCTGTGCAAATATTTAAAATACTAATAACAATTATAATGTTATGACCCTGAATTGAAGTTTAATTTAATACGAAATCTATTGGTTTAAGGATGAATACTCGACTCTTTCAAAAGGCGAAACCTCGTCTGTAGGTCTATTATCTAGTCTAGTCGGTTAGAAGTACTTAATGCGTTGAATTAAAATAATCTACAATGTTCAATTGCTGTTTCGGGCACCCGAGAGCTAAACTGTGGAATGAACTGTCGCCTGTGGCATTCCCGGACCAATACGACCTTCAAACCTTCAAGAAAAGAGTGTACTCCCTTCTTAAAAAGGTCTGCAATGCACCTGGTGTTGCAGGTGTCCATGGGCACCGGTAATCGCTTACCATCAGGCGATACGTCTGCTAGTATGCACCGTATTTCATTAAAAAAATTTACTTGATAAATAAAACCTCAAATGGTTGATCACCTACCGATAAGCAAAGTCGTTTAGACAGTTATTCCTCAATTAATGTACATATTGGACTAACTTTGAAAATGAAATGCAATTTAAATTCTTTTTCGCAATTGAAAAAAAACTAAATTAATTAAGTAACTTTATAGTAATGGTGAATTCAGATAAGAGTAAGTGTTGAAGAAGCATGGTTACTTTTGTCCAAACGTTTGGAATTATTTTTCATTGTAAGTAATAAAATTAAACGCTCCGACAAGTTTATTGTAGCTAGTATAAGTAAGGAAGTCTGATGATAACAGGTCAACCACTAATAAAATGGTAATAAATTGATAAAATAGACCAAATATATAACAATCTTTAACAGTGAAGTGCCGTATATAGCCCTCTTCTTGGAAATGAGGTTTTGGCCTCCTATATCACACTGGCCACGCGGATTGGTATAGGGTTCGTTTCAAATACAAGCGCCTCATGCCGCCCTGAGTGTGGCCGTGGATTTCCCGGATCCCTCCCTTCTCAGGCGCAGAGTGGCACATCGTGTGGTTTTAGTCAGTTCGATTCCGACACACTGCCCTGCCGTAAACCCCGGTGGGGTGAAGGCCCGTGGGGATTTCCACACGTAAAGAAAGGGATCGTTTCAAATGTTCCTTCTCTTTGGAGAGATGTTGTCTTGACACTCCGCCATCTTAATCCGTTACCAACTCCTATACATAAATGTTTAACCAGATCTCTGGCCATCCTCGAACCGTATATTCGACTACCGTGAAACACAGTTGACCTACATTTTATTTGGTCATTCTGCAAGGGCCTTGTCCAAAGCTGAATAAGAAAATCATTATTTTTTTAAGGCAATCCAACCACTTTACGCAAGATAAAGATAGGTACATATGTCTAGAACTGTATTATATAGGTACGGTGTTATAAAAACGGGGGAAAATTTTCACGCTACGGGCAATAGAAGACGCAAATGAGGTTGCGTGGGTGGGTCAGCTAGTCTCCTCATAGGGTTCCAAATAGGGTTCTTATTTAGATTTTAGCATGTTAGTGGATTGGTTCCTTGTTGCATAAGTAGGTTCAATTCTCATTTTATTCTAAGTCCCTAATCATTTTATTTTCATAATGATTTGGTTTCATTTGTTACACTACTGTTCAAATACAATTTCCATTATATTACTTAAACACAATTATTTATATAAATGTACATGCTTTGTATATTATTATCGTTGCTAACCCATTATCGCTTAACGCAGTACAGGAAATTATTTTTAAACATTGTTCTGATTTCTATAATCAACCAATGTAATGTAATTGAATGGATAAAGTAAAACAACAAAAATATTATTACTATAAAATGTAACCAAAACCCACCTTATTATTATCCTACTTTCAATAAATATAGGTATAAATAAATATTTCAGATATCTAACACACAACGCTATCTAGTCCCAAGTTAAGCAGAGCTTGTGTTATGGAAACTAGACAACTGATATAAATACATACATACATTTGTATCATAATACATGATGACACCCAAACTCTGAAACAAATATTTACAGATCATACAAACATTTCATCCGACCCGGGAATCGAATTCGAGACCTCAGGTACAACAGTCGCAAACGCTACCACTGTATTGGTGGCGACCAAGGCAGCATATTTGTATATATTTGTCTTTTTAAAACGTCTCAAAACTATTAATCGTTATAGATCAAGAGCCCACGAATGGCAGGTCTTCGTTATTTTATAAAAGCTGAAAGATTTTCTTTAGATATCTCCAACTTAGGTAAGACCGATCCCAAACTATGAAACTTGATTCGCTGTGGCTTTGGCACGTAACAGGTAAAAAAGTGTGTATGAAGTTGGCCTCAAATTCTTTAAAATATTCTTTGTAATAATAATAGAAATCACGCCATTAATCGACAGACACTAGTACAGTTCCAACCCACTACCAGACACTTTTAAACTACAATTCATTATATTAATACTTTCGTTATAGTATAATTAGTAAAGCTGATATTTTTATATTTCCTTAGTAGGCTAACAGTTGCGATAGTTCTTTCATCTTACCAGACACTAAGGTCTGCCGTAAGCAGAGCACAGCAATAGCATAATACCGTGGGAGAGCCACGCTTCGGCATGAATGGGCTCGACCGGAGAGATACCACGGGCTCACAGAAAACCGGTGTAAAATAGCGCTTGCACTGTGTGTGTGTGTGAGTGAGCCCCTCCCCCCATCACCCTCCATATCCCCCCAAAGGACGGCAACGCACTTGTGACGTCTCTGGTGTTGCGGGTGTCCATGAGCGGTGGTAATTGCTTACCATCAAGTTGATACGTCTGCTCGTTTGCCACTTTATGCATAAAAAAAATACATTCGTATATAATATCCGACGTAAATGAAGATTTTAAACGGAAAAAATTGCGAGCTATTTGCGCGGGCGAATTACTTTTATACTATGCCGAACAATGCTCTCCTGAACTATATCTGAATGAACCTGAAATAATGGCTGGAATAGTAAACGGTTTGAAGGGTATCATCTACCAAACTATGTATGATCGTAAAGATACTTTTAAATTTTGAATTTTCTTCTTATAAAGATATTCATATTTGGTCTATACTTATATTTCATGATCAGATACGTTCAGTAGTGCACTGCTACCGCAAGCCTCTCTTTAAATTTCTTATTTTATACTTTAATAAATTCATATCTTACTATCAAGGTCTAGTATTTTACAATTAATACCGAATATCGCTCAGTTGTTAAAATACTGCAGGCAAAATATTTCTTATCATCGTCGTGTGTGGTGTTTCCTTGTATTATAATAATTGGGCGATATTGTATCTTAAGACGGAAACGCGCTAAACCGCTATAATTTGTCCTGTATCCAAGTGTATATTTGTCACATTTAAAAAAAATACGGAACGCGTTCGAGATAGGTCTTAATTTATTTACCTTTAAATTGTCTGACACTTCGATTAGGGGTTTTTTGCAGACCTTAAATAGAGCTTGATGACTACGAAAACGACAAAATAACTTTAAAAAAGTGATATTTTTTTAGTATCACCCATATTTTTATTCTCTACGTGCATTATAATTCACACATAAAATGTACCTTGTAAGTTCTAAAATGATACTAATGACAGGTGTTACAGAGATCAAACTGTGTTTTAAGGACTATAGTACGCATTTTCCCTGTCGAATCCGTGAGATAGAATATATAATAATTGACCTTTGATGTTATTGATATGTTATTTGAATCTGCTAATTCCTAAAAGGAAGCTTTTAAATTATCGTGTTTCATAATAAGCATATCATTAGGATATATATAGATAGTTTAAAAGTTAGTAACATATTAGTATGTATAGGTACAGTTTAATTACAGTCACATAGTAGCGTACAGTCATTCTGCGTAGTTAGAGATCGGCTGTGTGTAACCTATTAACTATGTCAAAGTAAATAATTATTTATTAATAAAACCTTAATAATTTATTTAATTTTTTTTAATTATTTCCAGGTACGTTGTGGTAGAAAATTTAAGGTATATGTTGGCGGACTACGACAGCAGTCGACCTATTTACTTCGGATGCAGATTCAAACATTTCTCGCCACAGGTCTGTTTTGTTTCTATGTTCCTTCTTATAACCTTATTAAGAATGCACTTTGCATTCTTTTTACATCCTTTTTTTATGTCTGTGACTCTATTCTGTTTGAAGGAAAGCAGCAAGATTTTAACCGTGGGAGAGCTATGCTTCGGCATGAATGGGTCGGCTCGACCGTAGTAATACCACGGCCTCACAGAAAACCGGTGTGAAATAGCGTTTGCGATGTGTTTCACCGAGTGAGTGATGATACCGGAGGCCCATACCCCAACCCCTCCCCCATTCCCTTTCCTATCTCCCAAAGGTCGGCAACGCACTTGTGACGTCTTTGGTGTTGCGGGTGTCCATGGGCGGCGGTAATCGCTTACCATCAGGTGATACGTCTGCTCGTTTGCCCACTATTCAATAAAAGAAAGCAGCATGGTGACCCACACCATAACTGCCTATTGAGATGCTTCTGCATCAATGCGACAGCACAAATGCTGTCATTTTAGGTTGTCCATCTGTGGGTAGTACCGCCCCGGTTGAGCCGACCCGTTCGTGCTGAAATCAGCGTGGCTATGCTACCTTGAGTACGATAAACAAAGCTCTTCAGCTCCATTACATTATAATATGATGCATTTTTGTAATTGTCTGGTTTTCTGACGAGAATCATATGTTTGTGGGTGTCGTTTTATGACAGGGTTACATGAGTGGAGGTGCCGGCTACGTGCTGAGCCGAGAGGCGCTGGAGAGGTTCGTGAACAAGGCGCTGCCCACGCCGCGCCACTGCCACGCCGGGGACCAGGGCGCGGAGGATGCTGAGATGGGTAACTGAACTCTTACTTTCATTTATAACTCACATTATTATTTGTTTATTTATATTAGGTCCTTCGCTGTTGTTGGTTTCTTATTCAGTATGAAGAGCACACATGATAACGATTCGGTATCGGCCGACAAATAAGGCAAAAGTCAACCCCATCAAACCATCGGTCGATTAAAAAGTGTTTGGGGCTCTTAAAGTCTTTATGTATCTACTAGTTGACCCCGCAAACGTAACAACAACAAAACATAAAAAAATATAAAATAAAATTAATAAATAAAAAATAGGGGTTGATCGTAGAGGGGTGAAAATTTTGCGTTGTAAGTATTTTGTATGTTGTATCACAAAAAAAAAACAAAAAAATGACATTTAGGGGGATGAAAAATAGATGTTCGATTCTCCACCCTAGCCGATATGCACGCTAAGATTCACGAAAATTGGTCGAGCCGTTTCAGAGTAGTTCAATTACGCACACCGTGACACGATAATTTTATATATTAGATAAATTAATAGGTACGTGAAGCAAAACAATTGTATCCCATTTTACGAAAATTATGCGAACGGAGAAGTATATTTGTCACAGTTAAATGTTAGGTATATGGAGGATGAGTGTTGGAACATAAAAATAATATTATAAGAAAAATTAAATGAAATATGCAACAAATTTTCTCTTGCTTATTGTAGGTAGGTTTTTTTGTATAGGTGGCAAACGACCAAATACCAGAGGCCCATAAACCAACCCCTTCCCCCCTCCCCCTCCCCATTCCCCAAAGGCCGGCACCGCACTTGTGACGCCTCTGGTGTTGCGAGTGTGCATGGACGGCTGTAATCGCTTACCATCAGACGAAACGTTTGCTCGTTTGCCTCCTATTCCATAAAAAAAAGTCAGACTAAAATTTACACAGGGACAACAAAAGGTGTAGATTAGCCATAAAACCAGAAAGGAATATTAATAAAATTGAGGCCCTCGAGTTTTAAGCTAATATATAATATTTTATCATTAAATAAATAAATAAATATTCCGGACATCTAACACATAACGCCATCTAGTCCTCATGCTAAACAGAGCTTGTGTTATGGGTACTAGACAACTGATATAAATACATACATATATACTTTTTTTTTGTAAATACATACATATTATACATAGGAAACACCCAAACTTCGAAACTAATATTTGCAGATCACACAAACATTTGGTCCGATCCGGGAATCGAACCCAAGACCTCAAGCTTAGCAGTCGCATACGCTACCACTACGCCACCGAGGTAGTCAATACCCAATACTCTTATTTTTCAGACTAATTTGACCAAGCTATTAGTTATAAGGTTTTTTAATTGAAAAATAATGTTAAATTAAAACCCATTCTTCCATTTGAAACGCCAATATTCTGTACTTCTTTCCAGGCAAGTGTTTGGACAACGTGGGTGTTCTAGCAATGGATTCCAGGGACGAAATGAAGCGCGGTCGGTTCTTCCCGTTCATACCAAAAGACCATTTGTTCCCCACCAAGGATAAAAACTTCTGGTATTGGAACTACATTTACTACCCTACGGACGAGGTGAGCTTTTCTTTTTAACTGTAAATATACCTAAAATTATACCAAGACACTAAATACCACCAAACAAATAAATATAATAAAACTTAACGTAAAACTAACTAAATGCAAGGAAATAATGAAATAAATTAAATAATATAAAAAACCGTGCGTTGCTGACATTTGAATGCATAAATGAATATGTCTATTTGAATTTGTCTTGGTGTTTTTATGTAAAATATGTGGGTAGTTTGTTAGCGGTAATCCTAATTATAAAATACAGTTGTGATTGTGTAATTGACTTCCGGAATATATATGAATTGAATATTAGGTGCGACTAAATAGCTGTAATAATAATGCAGATAATTCCGAAAGTCAAAGATATAATTAATTAAATTATTAAAACATATTAAATGTCATAATTAATAAATAGGAAATGTAAAAGACTGACTTGATGTCGGGCTGCCATTATGGAGGGGATCGACTGCACGGTTGGCCGAGTGGTGTCAGCGGTCGCCATGCCGCTTGCTACTGCGCCAAATGTCGTGGGTTCAAATCCCACGCGGTACCTACAACACTTTGTGTGATCCACGAATTGTTGTCCCGAGTCTGGATGTTCTTTGTGTCCGTTTCATGTATTTTTGTAAAGTCCCCCACGACACAGGATGTTTATTCCTAATGTGGGCGTTGTCTTTTTATAAAAAAAAATAAAAATAAAATATTCACCTCATAATGGCTGCCAGCGAATCAAGTAGTCTTGGTCGAGGTGTGAAACAGTTAATACGTAAATAACAAGAGTATCAAGTGGCTTTATTTTACTAAAATCCTAGAAGCTTTCAAGTTTAACAAAAAGTGTATCAATATATTTTATTTATGTTCTAGAATCCATATCCATCAATCCAATCCATGCTTGGTTTGGCTCTATATAGCGATATGTTATGTCTTAAAATATTAATTATGGTCTTTCCACATTTATCTCACTAAAGTGGTTTATTATAGTGTTTTTTTTAAAGTCATGAACCATTAAAGCATATTGCATTTGAGTCTTATAATTTCCATTAGAATGTAACAGTAACAGTTCACAGGTCTAGCCAGTGACCGTAACTACTCATGGGTTCGATTCCCAGAAAGGAAAAATAATTATGTGATGAACACACGTAATTTATCTATGTAAGCATATTAGAAATATATAATTACATTTATTCGCAGACTCAGTCTAGCTTGGGATCAAGGTGACTGAGTGTGATTATTCTTAAACTTGAACTTATTGAAACTTATTATTCAATTCGTATACAGGGCCTGGACTGCTGTTCGGACCACGCCATATCGTTCCACTACGTACCACCAGAGATGATGTACGTCCTCGACTACCTTATATACCACTTACGACCTTACGGCATTCGGTACGGCACCGGCACTTTACCTCTCGTCCTGAGAAACGACACCAAAGATATCGATAATTTAATACCACAGTAACATGTGTTGGTTAGAGAATGTAAGAGTTTTAGCACAGAGATTCATTCGTTTGTAGACGGAAAGAGATGGAAAGAATTGATAATTTAAGGAATAGAATTTCGAAAAGGAAAAGACAGCACGTCGTCTAAGGTACTAATAGCCGAGGAACCAGGTGCATCCTGGAAAGAAAACTTCATGTAGTTGACAAACTATTCTCTTTCCCTTTCTAAATAACATCACATCATGTGCCGTGGGAGAGCTATGCTTCGGCATGAATGGGTCGGCTCGACCGGAGTGATACCACGGCCTCACAGAAAACCGGTGTGAAATAGTGTTTGCGCTGTGTTTCACCGAGTGAGTGAGGATACCGGAGGCCCATACCCCAACCCTTCCAAACCATCACCTTTCCCATCCCCAAAGGTCGGCAACGCACTTGT
Source organism: Spilarctia lutea (assembly GCA_916048165.1). Taxonomy (NCBI): domain Eukaryota; kingdom Metazoa; phylum Arthropoda; class Insecta; order Lepidoptera; family Erebidae; genus Spilarctia; species Spilarctia lutea. Next base: position 17,624,050 of record OU696480.1, on the reverse strand, counting down.
GACACCTTTGGTGTTACGGGTGTCCATGGGCGGCGGTAATCGCTTACCATCAGGTGATACGTCTGCTCGTTTGCCCACTATTCAATAAAAAAAAAAAACAGGTAATGAGAACTGTATAGTATAACACTTAGAAATTAGAAGGTCATCCTTACACACGTGGAGCTTTCTGCCTTAGAATTTACTTGGGAACATTTTGAGGGGAACGAATGAGAAAAAGAATTTGTTGAAGAACTAGTGGAAGTAATTAAATAACCCGGGTTGTAGATCATAGAAAGTTGTTTTACCCTTGCGAAAAATTCAATTGCGCGATGCAAGACTTTGTAGTTTTGACATAGTTCGACCATCATTCGCTAGGTGGGGCTGTATTACATTTTGCTGTGTGCAGATCTTGCCATGTCATAGTCACATAGTAACTCTTGAGCGTATAAATATTAGAGCTCTTATTTCTTTTATACTATTTCTATGTTTAAACTCTTACATTCTATATCCTATTAGGACATAATTAAGGGTTAATCTTGAACTTCTAAATGCACATTACACTCAATGGGAGTTTTATATATTTAATAACCCTTCAACGCAACTTTTTATGTAGTTTTACTACTAAAACCAGATAAGTACAGTCGACTGAAATTACGACATTTTAAAATATTACACTTAACAAAAATATTATAACTTAGCAACTTTGAATTCTTTAACATCACAAGTAAAGTTAAAAGTTCATTTTTGTTTAGTTTTATGTAGATAAAAACCAATAAAATGATTATGTACTTTGACTTGTACTAAATTGTTTTTTTTTAACACAATATGGTCTAAATCTTTGAAACATCTACTCAAAACTGAGTTGACTGTACTTAACTGATTTTTGTTATAAATGCTAGATAATAATATGTTACGTAGATAATCAATTACCATTTGGAAGTTCAAGATATTGTCCCAAACTAAACCAAAAATAAAAACAGTTTCTACAATTGTAAATTATAACATTCCAAAATGACTGCTATTGTCTAAGTGTGAAAGCGTATATTGCCATCTGTAGATATTATGTGTAAATGTATATTTCGAATGTAATTTAATAGATATTAAATTACTCAAAGGTTAGTTACCAAAGTGCATAATGTCTTACTGATAATGGAAAGAGTTCTGAGTACAGACAGCAAATAAAGAATGCTCCACAAGAAGATATTTGCCTTAGATCAAATATGTTTAGTGGTTCTAACTACGGAACCTGAGGTCGTGGGTTCAGTTTATTCCACTTTTTCACTTTAGAAATTATTCACCCAGGTGTACCTTTATCACTCAAATCCGGTATAATTAAAACTTTTATATTTACAGGCGACTTAATCTATACAAATAAATGAAATTGGAGTGTCTGTTTGTAATATTAATATATATAACCGCTTTTTGTAATTGTAACATAAGTGCATTTTGTTGCTGTCTGTCCCAGTACTGATTTCCTCTGTTACGTAGTAGGCGTTAGCCTTAATTAACTTAGTTTTAAATAATAGTGTCAATTGATGAGATAGATATATATTTATTTATATTAAAACAATTATTCCATACAATTAGTTCAAATAGCGTAAACTGTTCTTGATAACAGTTTTGCACATCGACCACTAGAGGAGCCACTGTCACTTTCATATAATTTTTACTAACTGCACCCCGCGGTGTTACCTGCGGATGGTGTTGAAAAGGTACAATAACAACCGCGAGTAACACCGCGCATCTCTTGCGCGCTGAAAACTATATTGGAATCCGTTAATTAGTTTAAAAGATCTAAGCGAACAGACAGCGCATGCGACTTCATTTTATACTATGTAAAAACGATTTCAGACAATGTGAAGTAAGCTTTAAGATTCTGATATAGCTAATCATAATTATGTGAAATACTAAAAGACAAGCACCATGTTAAATATTGTAATGCCTGAGTAGTGTCTGCAATATGTTTGAACTTAGATAGAATAGAGGTTTGAACGATTAGTTTTCAAATTTTTTGATGCCATCCTATCGTTGACACTTTTTAGTTACAGATTTAGATTTTTTTTTTATGTATGGGTCTGTCAAAGTGGCTCTACTTTGCCTGAAAGTAGAGAAAACATTAGTAGAAGCCAAGAGTGGTGGTCACCATACTCATTGCGACTGCAGACAATGCAGCATGGTGACCCACACTATGGCGGCCTAGTTAATTTATTAGATGCTTTATTTCTCTAAGTTTAAATAAAAAAAGATAATAATCTCAATGGGGTCGGATATAATTCTGAAATAAATTGTGAGGTTAATTACGATTTTAGGGGCTACGAGTGCCATGCATAAAAATAACACAATACAACATCAATCTCATGTGAGATAAAACCAAGTTTAGGCTAAGCGTTTGCTTGATTGAAGATGGCAGCAATCTTTACTCTCTTTATGTGAATCTACTTAAGTATATCACAATATTTCTTTATCTGCATATAAGTTGGAATCACCTACATTTCACTGACTGACGTTAGGTCAATCACCGTCGTCCGTGGGAGAGCCACGCTTCGGCATGAATGGGCCGGCTCCACCGGAGTAATACCACGGTCTCACAGAAAACCGGTGTGAAACAGCGCCTGCGCTGTGTTTCACCGAGTGAGTGAGGACACCGGAGGCCCACAACTCAACCACTTCCCCATCCCCCAAAGGCCGGTAACTCACTTGTGTCGCCTCTGGTGTTGCGGGTGCCCATGGACGGCGCTAATCGCTTACCATCAGGCGATACGTCAGTTCGTTTGCCCCATTTAAAAAAACACTGACTGTCAGTCACTCATTGACTGACACTGACAGACAGTCATTGACTGACACTGATAGTCAGTCAGAGATTGACTCAATTTCAAAAAACGCTTAAGCTTACTGTGTTTTGTATATATAGCTGCTAATAAACATAATATTATCTAAGTACTTTAATGTTTTGTGGTATCGTAACGGGTACAATCGACCAACTAAAAACTTAACCTGCTTCTAAATAAACCCAAAGCATTCAGCGTTGATAAAAAACTATAGTACGTATAAACACTGTTATTATATAAAATTCTATTATGTCACGTGATATTTCAAACTTTAATAACTTCTACAAACTACATTACATTACATTACTATTTAGTACGGTATATATAAAGCTTGCCTATCTATACGCAAGTTTATATTCATGGTATGCCATATGCTGTTATCTATGACGGTAATATCGTATAAAATATTTAGTTGACATTTGTACATGTTTTGTTCAATTAAAAACAAGGTGATCATTATTTATGTGGTCGAGTGTACCTTAGGAAATAGGGTTAAAGAAATTATTTTGTATGTGTAGCTGCTTGCCATAATAATTATAATTAATTTATTATTTAGTTTATGCTCAGTTGGCATCAGGGTGAATCGGCATTTATATTTCGAGATTTTGCATAATTTATCATTGTTTTTTGTTTAATTTTAAATCGAAATTAGCAATTTTTTGAATTGCTCCTATATATCTAATATTCCTGTAAATATGTTTGGATCTTTTCTTATATTAGATGAAATTGTAAACTAAGAAAATATTTAAAAAACATGCTTTGTCTTTTTTCATTTTATTTTTCCATCAAACTTAGTTACCAAACATCGTAATAATTGAGTGTAAAACAATATTAACAAAATTATTTATTGTTTATCGAAAAATGAGAAAGCAGTTTTTTTTAAGTCAAAGCAATCTATTTAAGTATACTGTAAACGTTCCTTTGTTAGTTTTATTTAAGGTATTGTAACACGAGGCCTCAACCAAAGTAGCGTTATAAACGGCTAGTCTATTTGTTGTAGGAAATCTACTTGTGATGCGGTATTTTCTTTACAAATACTGTACAGCGATGTGTAGAAATAAAGTACGTATATATATTTTATGAAACTACCCTCATTGGAAAAAAAATATTCGGTTCCTAATATCTGAGAATATAAAACACGAACGAATATATTTATTAAAGTTTAATATTGTAGTCATTTTCGTACTGAACATTGTTTTTTTTTAAAATAAGGTAATCTTAAAAACGTGCACTATAAAGGCAGTTATTTTTCAGTTAGTTTGTTTGTCAATAGTAGATACAAATAGTCTTCAATGTAGTAAGTTTAAAGTTTAAATAACACAACCCTCGCTAAACGTTGATGAGAGAAATATATTTGGGCATAATCATCAACAAGAAAGCTGTTGATGATGATGATAGTCTACTGCTGGACAAAGGCTTCTCTCCTTAGCATGATATTTTTCTTTTTCAAAAAAGGATATTCTCAATTCGACTGTTTTTTTTTATGAACGACTGGGTGGAACCTATTTTGATGATTCTTTTTTATTTGAAAGCTGGAGCTTACCTTGTCATCTTATTTCAATTTGGTCCAGTTCTTGAAGTTCGTTTTTTACGTTAAGGTTTTTGATTGATTATTTGCATGTTCAATATTAATAAAATAATATTAGACAAATTCTGAAAACAAATTCATATACAATATAAAATCATGTCTTCAAATAATTTGTAATGTGAAATTTATTTATATTATAATAAGCATCAATGTGTTTTAAAATCAAAGAGTTTTATATAAGTAGAAAAAGGCCTAACTTATTGAGAAGACAAGCCCGTATCACAAACCAAAGAATTTTAATAGATTTAAGAATAAAACGTAGTACTTTTAAGTATTTTATATTAGCATAAGTTACCAGTTTTGTATCACGAATTGGAACGTAGAACCAATAGAACATGCTATCTGTAAAACTATCTAAATAAATATATTGAAGAAGTAACAAAAAGTAAATCAGAAAAGTTTTTGCAATTTTACAGTACATCAGAACTGAGTTAGTCCCGAGTTAATTTCACGTCAACTCGCTCTCGATGGCGATTGCGTTCGGCGTTACGATTGGCGATTTCAGCGCGGGCCAAAAAGTAAGTTTGCTTTCGTGAGGGCGTTCACACAGAAGTGTATTTCACGAAAGCGTGGTTCACTGTCGTGATTAACGCCTCGTGGGAACGCCGCTTAATGTTAAATGCTGTCACCGTGACGCGAGACTGACACAGTAGAGTGACTCACCGACTGAGCTCGTTTCATATTAACTAAAAAAAAATCAACTCAACTTAGTTACAAAGACAGAGGTTTGTGTTTTTTTTTGGCAACTATTTTGATACGAAACGTATCCAATAACATGAGTATCAATTTTTTTAAACTCTAGTGAGTAAAGGTTGGTCATAGTAAAAAATTAAGAAAAATGCATGTTTAAATATAGATTTACCTGCTTGAATGCTAATTATACTTTGCGTATCACAAAGTTGCCGGAAAACTAAAATACAATTTAGCACTTCTTTTAATTAGGTACCTTAATTAATGACTTTACTTGTTAACATCCAAAAATTCTTTAAAAAAAATCGTGTTACCTTTTTTATCAATATATTTCATATGATTTATACCATATTGATATGACATTGTGCTATACAAAATATAATGTTGGTTTAAGAATAGTTATCTTCGAGTTTATTTATTTCTGTCTGTAATAAAGACAATATTTGAATTAGTATGTTTGTTTTATTACACCTAGTAAACCGTTAAAACTTTTACAGTTTAATTGTAAGCTACACTGCGAAGAATTATCTTTCATCTGTCTGGCCTAGCTTTTAGAATATATAGCTTACTCCTCTTATAGATGTAAGTGACCAATTATTGCAGCACTGTCGAAAATTTCCAAAGATTAACCACCTTATTCATAAATATTATTTAATGTTAAGCATCGGTTGTTATTTTCAACTTTCAGGCCATAATTTTAAAGTTGAAAATAACAACCATTGCCCAGGAATGTATGTGTAACAAACAAACAAACACAAAGTGAGTAAGATAAGTTTATTTGATTAACAAACAATGATTACATACTACATATTTACTAAGTAGGTATACATTATTGTACAACTAAATACTAGTCCATGACTAGGTACAAATGTGATGATACAAATAATAGACCAGAAAACAACTTAGAACTTGTAAGCTGTCTATACAACTTAATGCTAAGTCAATAAGGTTTAATTTTGTTTCTTCATTTTTCGTAGTTAGATAATATCGCTTTAACAAGGTTAGGTAATAATGCTAAGCAAGACGTAGACAATTTTTCTTGCATTTTATATTTTAAAGGAGTCGTGGTCGATTAAAATTGATGCAAGTCAATCGGCCCCGTTCTCATGATTTCACGATAACAATTATAAGTTATCGATTATTACAACACTCTAGGCACTAAGTCTAATTTATTTACAAATACGTTACATAAAGATGCGGTTCCATTTCTCTAATATACAACTTTTATAACGAAACGTAAAACATTCATTTGTTTTCATATCAACTTATGGCTCATTTAGATATTCAATAAGTACAGGCGAATAGACACGAGCAAACGACTTGTTTGGGTGTATTCGGTAAAACATAAGTCTATAACAGTCCATAGCTGGACATAGGCCTGCCTTTAGAAAGGTCTTGGACGCATTCGGTGAGTATATAAATGTAGCTTAACTACCATGAAAAATACAATCCCGCCTTACTTATTGCCCTTAACAAAACGTATAAACACTAACATCATATTTAAATTTTATCTTACAAAGCTGCTTTATATTGTACCATTGCACATTGTTTGTATAGAACGCTGAGAAAATATATCGTTTCTGATATCATCGCAAATGTTTGTCGATTAACTAAATAATAAAACAGTAAATGTGAGCATGGCCTTTACCTATCTTTTCTGAAGTAAATATATCGCGCGGTATTTCTAAACAAATAGTATGATGGTCTCCTAGCCGATTACGGCCACGGCGGTCACTCAACTACGCACGAGATATAGTGCACAAGTGCGTTCGCAAACACAGGTGCACTCTCTTCCCTCTCTCTCATGATCCGATGGGACGGTTAACCGACACGACCTGGAAGAGATCAGGCGCAGGACCGACAGCTTTACGTGCTCTCCGAGGCACGGGGGGGGGGGGGGGTTCAGACCCCAACTTCCAAACTCCGAGCTGTTATTAAGTATTTCTATGATCAAAAAAACTCCTCAACACTTTTGGCCCGACCCGGGATTTGAACCCGAGACCTCTCGTTTGGCAGTCAAATACGTCGACCGCTAGACCAATGAGGCAATCAAACAAATAGTACAATGGAGACAAAAAACCATCATAAATATATTTATAGGTACGTGCATAAAAGGCACTGGTTTCTATTTAGGCATATATACACTGGTTTAATAATTACTTATATATGTTAAATAGTCGTTGATCGCAGGCGGTTGTGTGACGTCACGATAACGGAAAACAGAACTTAAAAACTAACATAATTTTATAAAACATATTTGCTAAAACTTCTTACGACAAACTTCATGTACGAGACTTTAGTCCACTGCCAGGTTGGTTTATATTATATAGGTTTCTTCTTAGCCAGGTTGTGTTCAGGTGGAATAAACAAAGAACGTTGATTTCTTAGGATATTTAACCCAACAGGGAAGCGAACTAACTATATTTTAACTAAATTATATTAAAACTATAATTATTCAAACAATCAAAGGAAAATTGCTCAATATTCTTCGCTAGATGGTGTTGTAGATAATGCTATTGCTTATTATTTTACTTTTGCATTTCGGATTGTTGGAAGTTTGTCACGCCTAAAGTGTCTAAATAACATTGGCACATAGATAGAAATACGTGCGGTCTTGCAATGAAGTTTGTATTAACAAGTTATTAGCTTACTGAATGCAGGTACATTTAAAAAAAAAATCAAAAGGTCAGTGCCCGAAACATACAAAGTTCATCGAGATTACAACAAAAACTTAACTTATGTCAAAGAATAATTAAGTACAAGTATGGCATTCCTAAGCTATGAGATTGTTTAACAATTATTGAACTAAAAATGGACAAAACTAAACTTCTTAATTGAAGAAAGTAAAAGTTTCATAAGGCACAGTGGCAAAACTATTTCAATCTCATAAATTATTAAAACCATTACGTTTCACTAACAGACAAGCTAACACAGTAATATTGAAAGGTTACTCGCCTTTGGACGACGAAGTATTAAAGTACTAAATCTAAGAGAAAACAACGAGTGCCTGTCTCACCACTTTTCTACAGGAATCTAAACGTTAAAAATAAGAATACACCTTTAATCATTTAACCATAAACGATAGAATAGGTGATGCAGAGTTGAAATAAGCTAACCAAAGAAGTAGCGATCCTACTTAGTATCTATCATACACTTTTAAGGTTCTATGTAACCTTTATAAAGTTTTACAACTGCCTCCAAAAGAACAAGAGTTTCTAAATCGACAGCTTTTTTTTAAATCAGTTATATTCCAGATAGATTTTATTGGAATTAGAATAAACTATATCAGCTATGGTATATTAAGGCTATGGAGAAGGCACACATAACTTTGATGTGGATTGAAATCGGGGGTATCTTTGTTTAAATTTGATTATATCAGCAATCAACGACACAGATTTCTATGAAACCGTGTGTGGTGACGCAAATAATAGTAACCGACAATATAGTAGCACAACAGTTTTATATTATCATCTATAACTTAAAGGTAAGTCAACTATATATAAGTAGATGTTATATATTAAGTTATAAATAAAGATAAATGTACAAAAAGTGGGTAACATAAATTGTTCTCTTGAACGAACAAACGAAAACTAACTCTTATACAATATAAGTAAGGTTTAAATTGTGTCACTGGAAATAGTTTCTCTTCTTTCTGGATATACTGAAAATTAAAATTAGCCCAATTGAGTATGAGAAATGTATAATATTTTAATTTTTATTTACGATGAACCATTTGAATGAGAACGGTTACTTTAATTTATGTACAAAGATTTCTTTTTTATATATTCATTCACCCGAGTAAAGTCACATAGTCAAGTACCTGCTGCCTTTTATTTGAAATCGCCTTAAATTCCGAACATATTGGTCCTTCGAGCCGGATATATTTAAATAACAAGAATATTGAAGATTCAAGAAATATATAGTGGATTTGGCGTAAGAATTAATGATTGCAATTTTTACTTCAAATATTGCCAACGATGTGGTATGTGAATCATTTACAATAAGTTGTGCGGTGTTAGTTTATGATAAGTCAGCTCTTCTGATACCAATGATCTGAACAGAGATGGTGGCACTCTGTATTCTTAATAAGTAGTAATTTCAAATTAATTATTATTAAATGGCAGTAAAAGACAGACTCACCCTGTATCAGCAGGTGAAAAGAAAAATCCTCTTGGTCTCGTCATGGTGGTGGTGAGCGGTGAGCCAGGCTCGTTGGGGCAGGCCCACTGGGACCAGTAGTCGCCAGGCAACCCGAGAAGTAGCTGCATCACCTGCTCCACAATACATTACTTATTGATAACCTTGTGTGGTACCAAAATGTTTTGTAACTATACTATAATATATAGTCCATTCGTTTAGATAATGTCAGTACACCCGCACGAAATTCTGGTTATTGTTGTGGAATACGAATATATTTAATTCATAGGTAGTAAAGGCAACACGAAAAATAAAAACATCTTATCTTGCTAGCTTTTGTTAAAACATTTCAAATTACACTGCTTCGGTGTAAACTTTCGGCGGGTTCTATGATCTTCTGGCGGCGTATTTTTGACAAAAAAAACACGTGCTGCAGCGGCGTGATCGAAGCGACCGTCTCTAAGCGAATGGACAGTACTACTACTAATTTACTGTATATACTATTACACTTGTGGCACTATACTTTGTATCAGTTAGTGTAGCAGTGCCAACGAAAGAAAGCATTTCTTAACATAGAGTTTTCTGTGAGGCCGTGGTAGCACCCCGGCTGGGCCGGCACAGTTACATCGAAGCATGGCTGCTATATAGGTCCAATTCTCAATTAATGTCGTGTGAGGAACGTTAATCCCGTGAATAGCAGGCCATGCTAAGTATAATGCTATAAGTTTACGACGGATGAACGCCTACAGGTCGGATCTATTCAGTATTGTCATGTTCAGCAACAAAAAAATTACACACAGTTATAAAGTAAAAGATGCATTTCTTTATGGTAAAACATCAGAATTAGAATACATTTATTTTATTGGTTCTCTGGCAAAGTAAAACATCTAAAAAACTAAGAAATTCAAAATATGACAAAAAGGAGATCAAATTTAAAACACAATATAACTTACACTAAACATCTGTGTTGTCGCGTTGTACATCTCGGTGGGTTGCGTCATGAGCCCGTAGCCGATGAGGGTAGGGCCAAATATTTTGGCCAAATTGTCTATACCCATCTCACATTCGGGACTTTCGGCTACCCTGGAATAGAAAAATCATATATTTAAACTAAATAGTACTAAAACACTTCCAAGTAAAAAATATTTATATGAACTTTCATTATTATAGCTTTATATGTGTTATCTTGCAGAATACGTAAATTGTTTATTTATAAATCCAATTATCAAGTCTCCATTATGGAAATTGTTTTACTGGCTACTAATAGCAAATGTTGTGTATTTAAATTATTTCAAATAGTCCACGGGCCCACGTACAAGGGATTTCAGTGATTAATAACAGGCTAAAAGTTTATACACAGCTTCGTTTTGACGAGACACCCAACTTTTATTACTGGACCAAATTCTGATAGTGGCAGGAAAAAGCAGGATAGGGAGCGAAACACGTCGATTTGATGAGTGTCCCAAATTAATAAATAACAGTTTCTAAAAATCAATACTTCGAGAAAATACGATGGAAAACTGAGAAAAACTTGTGGCATACAAAGTGAATGGTACCTTCCCGAGTGACCTAACATGTCAGAATGGTGACTTGAAAATTTTTATTCATTTTCATTATACAAACTGATTTTTGTTTTGGGGCTTGCAAAATATATATTTTACATAAAAAATGCATCGGCATACAAATTCGATGGTAATTTTTTTGAGACCTACACTCGAAAGTTGTCAAGATTATGTTAATATTTTTTCGAGTATTCGACGATCGACGTGTTTCGCTCCCTATCCCGCTTTTTTCTGCCACTATCAGAATTTGGTCCAATAATAAAAGTTGGGTGTCTCGTCAAAACGAAGCTGTGTATAAACTTTCAGCCTGTTATTAATCACTGAAATTCATTGTACGTGGGCCCGTGGACTAAAAGGACGAGTTACTGTCAAAGATTACACCAATAGTAGTTAAATTTTGATCTGTAGTATGCGTTTGACACAGTTTGGTACAACATATATATATATATTTGTGTGTAGTATCTTTTTTTATGTGAACGCTTGGAACTGTAAATTTTGTTCGATGAACTTCGTCATGACATATTTCGAAGTACTACTTATATTCTATAACATTTTAATTCCATTTCAAGAAATAAATGTAGGAGTACCACAGGGAGGTGTATTGGGCCTATATGTTCACTGTCCATCGTGATACATTAGTACTATTTGTTCAATATTGTGCTTACTTTTGTGAGCGTTAGATGGCGTTGTGTAAATAATCTAAATATCGATATGGTTTGGTTACCGGGAAATTAGGAAATAAGTGTTAATGTTTTTATTACGGCTTTGTCTTGGAACCTGTTTATTGTTGTTTAGAAATACGAAATAAGACTATTTAGACCTTGGTAATACCCAATGATGCAGAAGCATCTCAATAGGACACTATTGTGTATCACCATGCTGCATTGTCTGCATTCGCAATGAGTATGGTGACCGTCACTTTTGGATTCTGCTCATGGTTTCCATCGGCCGAGGAGAGCCATTTTGTAAGGCTCATGCATGAAGAAAAGGTAATGTAGCTGTTGATGTGTGTGTGAGGTGTGTGGGTGTAGGGGAGGGCGGGCTCACTTCTGCAGGTGCAGCACGAGGAAGGCGAGCGAGTCGCGGTTGGGCTGCGGCAGCTGGCTGACGGCCTGCACGAGCGCGGCCGTGGCGTCGGGCTGCGGCAGGCGCGCCGCGTCCAGGAAGTCGGCCCACAGCGCCACCGTCACCAGCGGCTCGCGCAGCCCGCGCAGGAAGTCCTTGATGCAGCCGCACAGCACGTGCACGTCCTCGCCGCCCAGCGACGGCGACCCGCACCCGCGCAGGAACCGCTCCTGGCGCATCAGACACATCACTAACTTACTACCAGACCATGAACAACCATCATGTCTTTTGACATAAATATTGTTACGGAGAAAGAACATTCCACTTGTCGCGCATTTAGCTTATTAACATTTCTCAGAAACGTCTTGTTTGAGATGTTTTATCGTTTTTACGTCATTGTCGAATAAACTAGAACGTGCTAATAACAATTTAAAAAGAGTACTTCGTCAACCTAGTCCCATACAGTTTGAGCTACAGTGCGATAAATGTCTGAGTGATATCAATGATTAACTCAGCGATCATTAAGGACTATTATTCTGTGGTTTTAAATGTTCTTAATAAAGTCTCTTTTATTCGTTAGAAGACTTCATTTTCAAACCTATTCTAACCCTAACACACTATATTTCTAAATATTCTTAAAAATCCTTGCAACAAATAAAACCACACTAACAAATTTTATTATTGTACGATAAAGATCGAGAAAAAAATAATCAATATTGTGATAAATGGATTGTATTGGTGTGTATATAACATAAATACAATAGGTTTAAACGGTTACCACATCGCTTTTTACTGCGCTAAGTGTTCTATGTGTCCGTTTTATATATATGTTTGTAAAGTCTTCGCGACATACGAGTGTTCCTAATGCTGCAAAAGAAAGAGTAATAATGCACACCTTGAGTCGTTTAACATCTTTGTCTGTGGCGCTGATGCGGTAGATGCCCTTCTCCGTGAGGCCTCGCTTCTCCACCTCGTTGATGCAGTGCACCAGCAGGGCCGGGACCATCGGCGGAGTCGATGGAGCGTAGTCCGATATACAACCCTCCTGCAATTGTTCAATATATTTTTAAACGGTTTTATTTAGCTCACCCCGTTTGTTTTATTCTTGGGTCAAATTTAGTAATTCAAATTTCACCATCTTCCTGTCAACCGATTAATCTGAAGTTTTGTATACACTTTGGATTTTGGTGACAATACAATTATGTTTATTCATTATCATTATAAATTCAAGATGGCCGCCGCTACAAAATAGCGGATAACGTGGGTTTTATCAATCCCATCAATATGGGTATCAAATGAAAGGGCTCAACAAGCAGAATACAATATACTATAAAAAATTGAAATCCAAGATGGCGGCCGCTACAAAATGGCGGATAACGTAGGTTTTATCAATCCCATCAATATGGGTATCAAATGAAAGGGCTCAACAAGCAGAATACAATATACTATAAAAAATTTAAATCCAAGATGGTGGCCGCTATAAAATGGCGGATAACGTAGGTTTTATCAATCCCATCAATATAGGTATCAAATGAAAGGGCTCAACAAGCAGAATACAATATACTATAAAAAATTTAAATCCAAGATGGTGGCCGCTATAAAATGGCGGATAACGTAGGTTTTATCAATCCCATCAATATGGGTATCAAATGAAAGGGCTCAACAAGCAGAATACAATATACTATAAAAAATTGAAATCCAAGATGGCGGCCGCTACAAAATGGCGGATAACGTAGGTTTTATCAATCCCATCAATATGGGTATCAAATGAAAGGGCTCAACAAGCAGAATTCAATATACTATAAAAAATTTAAATCCAAGATGGTGGCCGCTATAAAATGGCGGATAACGTAGGTTTTATCAATCCCATCAATATGGGTATCAAATGAAAGTGCTCAACAAGCATAATACAATATACTATAAAAAATTTAAATCCAAGATGGTGGCCGCTATAAAATGGCGGATAACGTAGGTTTTATCAATCCCATCAATATGGGTATCAAATGAAAGGGCTCAACAAGCAGAATACAATATACTATAAAAAATTGAAATCCAAGATGGCGGCCGCTACAAAATGGCGGATAACGTAGGTTTTATCAATCCCATCAATATGGGTATCAAATGAAAGGGCTCAACAAGCAGAATACAATATACTATAAAAAATTGAAATCCAAGATGGCGGCCGCTACAAAATGGCGGATAACGTAGGTTTTATCAATCCCATCAATATGGGTATCAAATGAAAGTGCTCAACAAGCATAATACAATATACTATAAAAAATTTAAATCCAAGATGGTGGCCGCTATAAAATGGCGGATAACGTAGGTTTTATCAATCCCATCAATATGGGTATCAAATGAAAGGGCTCAACAAGCAGAATACAATATACTATAAAAAATTGAAATAATGAAGCACTAAATGAATTAAACAGAATGCGAAATAAAAACTAAAAACTAGAAAATAAAAATAGGTAAAAAAACTTTTTAAGTTAAACGGTTTTATGTTAAACAAACATTGCAATGTTTAAGATAAATGTACTAAAAATCAAAAAATAATAAAATAGATACAGTCGTTGGAATTATAAACATATGCATAGACTAGACTAAAATAAAACCGTGGGGCACGTCAATTGTCTACAAATTATCGACTTAATGTGCGATAGAAGAATCGTTTAATTCGTCGTTAGGCAGTTGGCCCGCAGACGGTGAGGAAATTACTTACTATTTTCTTGCTCATGGAAATTCCAATAGTTATACACTCCATGTTAACCCCACGGTTTTATTTTAGTCTAGTCTATGCATATGTTTATAATTCCCACGACTGTATCTATTTTATTATTTTTTGATTTTTAGTACATTTATCTTAAACATTGCAATGTATGTTTAACATAAAACCGTTTAACTTAAAAAGTTTTTTTACCTATTTTTATATAAGTTAATTATTCAAAGTAAAAATATTCTGATTGTTAGAAAGGTTACAATTCACTGAGGCTAGATTTTATATGGTATTATATTAAAAGTTTTCCATAGGTCTTTTCTTTGGAAGGAAATTTGCGCAGACAGGTTGGTGTAGAGTTTATATCAAGTTGTAGCGGTACCACCGCTACTCGGTATTCGTACCAAGACATCGTGTCGAGCTCGTGCCTTGTCGGTGAGATTCGCCGCCGCCGGGCTCCATTCGTTTTACACCGTGGACCGGTCGACAGTCCTTTGTTCGCCGCTGCGCAAGGCACTCACGCGCTCGTTTGCTCGCACGCCGCTTTTACTTTCGTGTCTCGTATTTGTAATTTATTAACAATTTAATTAATTCGCGCTTTTAAATCTGTTTTCTATTCTATCATTAATTTAACTTTATTGTTCCTTCGCTTTCATAAACTATATCTCTTGTGTATTTGTGCTTTCTACCCTTTTGTGTTAATTGTTAATTTAAATTATAAAAACCGTTAAACTTTAAAAGACTTTATTTTCGTGGACGAACCCCTACAAAGTTAAGGTGGTCGACTTTGGGGCTGGCCCGCTTTCGTGATGCGATTACGCAGATCTGCCTCGAATCCAGAGTCGTCGGCCCTCACGGAAGAAGGTCTTACTGATGGTCCCAGGAGTTGGCGGACCTCCATGCGGCCTGTAAGGCCTGCCCAGAGGTCCTACACCCGCAGTCGGCAGCGACACCGTGGAAGCGGCGCGGAGGATCAGCTTCATGAGGGGAACTGCGAGGCGCGGCAAACTCTAAAGCTGGCCATTAGTCGGGCCAAAGACGAGCAGAGAAACGAGATGCTGGAGAGTCTCGATGGTGAGGTGACCCCTGGGGTCGACCTTATCCGATAAAAGCTTAGCACGTCGCTCCTCCCCTCCTCTCCTTACGGAGACTCCAGCTCAGCTTCTTGCAGGAAGTGGTCGAGGACCTTTTCCCGAAGCGGGCGAAGCCTCGATCAGAGACGACGGGGGCAAACAGGACGATGTTCTATCCGTCCGGGAATCGGAGGTAGGGGCGGCTGTTCAAGAACACCGTCCCCGGGCCGCACGGGAAACCTGCCCGAGTACTGGCCCGGGCCCTCTACAATATGTCGGACCGCCTCAGGGAAGTGTTGGACGCTAGCCTGGCGTCCGGGCGTTGGATGCTGGAAGAAAGAGCGGGAAGCTGGTCCTACTGAAGAAGTCGGGACGGCCTGCCGATTCGGTCGCGGCCTATAGGTCTGTCGTGTTACTGGACGAGGCGGGCAAATTGTTCGAGAGGGTAATCTCTGCCCGCATTGTCCGGCATTTCAGCGCGGTGGACTTCGATCTGTCGGGCGCCCCCCCTTAGGTTAGGCGTAATTTGGTCACAGCTCGGGTTCTTCTAAGAGAGCCACCAGGGGCGTCTCCGATGGTCGGGTCTCGTCTCAGAGGCGTTGGGCTTGCGGGTGGCTCTGGATAAAACGAAACCTCTTTTGTTCTATGGGTCCCTTCGCGGTCCGTCCTCCGGCGTCTTCATCTAGGTTAACTCGGTCGTCGTACCGATCAGTAAATAAGTTCAACGGTATAGTAATTTTCTTATCGTGGTAAAGTTCGTCAACCTTTTGGTAGGTCTACGTTTAGTTAGCTCATGTCCTGCTCCTGCAGTGGACGTTTTTGAGTTGAAACGGTGAAGATTATTTATCATCTGTGAAATCTGTGAAATCTGTGAAAAGAGGGTAGTCGTGTCGCGCGGTACCTGTGGCGCGTTGGTCCGCCGCGCGGGCCCGGCGCGCGGCCCGGGCCCCGGCGCCACGCAGGGCAGCGGCAGCAGCGCGCGGCACTCGGGGTGCGCCTGCGCGCGGCACCACTCGCACTTCACGCCCAGCTTCGCGAACTTTATACTGCACACAAACGAACATACTCTAATCAACCGCTCATCGTTCGATAACGATTCGTATTCCTATTGTATTTAAATTTGTCTATGAAAATTATGCTAACGGAGAAGTATAAAATTTGATCAGTTATGACCTATTATAATCCTATTTCGACCACTGGACGATTGCTAGTTTTGATAAATATAATAAAAAAATAAAGCTATAAACGACTCGATAAATGCGATGACCTTTATTCATGAAAACGATTTACTAAAATTTAAAATTTATGTTTAAAACTACTACTAAAAATCACAAGATCTAACACATTTCTTAAAATTAACCAGTCGCAATGATCATATCATGTAAATTTAGCAAGAAGAAAATTGTGAAAATTTTAAGCCATTGTAAAAAAAAAAGTGAAGACTCACGTCTTGCCGCAAGGTCCGCAAGTCTCCCTCTTGTAGAAGTTCTTGGCGACGAAGTTGTGTTGTCGTGAGCGAGCGCGGGGCGAAGCGCCGAAGCCGGCCGACACCACGGACGGGGTGCGCTGTGGAACCGCGCGAGGTGTCTCGCAACCGCTCGACGTGTCTGGCACACACATACACTTTGTGAATTACTTTTCTTGTTAATTATTATTAATACATAAGCAACTCAAACATGTTAAAATGTATTATTTGTTTTTAAATACACACAGATAGAAAATGTTATTGCAAGTAGAAAATGTAAGGAAACAAAATTTGTAAAAGCAGTTTAGATATGAAAACCGTCTGTCTATTATCTTGTCAAAGATACAGTCACTACCAGAATGATAACATTTGAATATGAAATGTTCAGCACTGACCGGTCTTGGGTGGAGCAGTAGGCGCGCAGTCCTCGGGCACGTGCAGGGACGCGCGGCCCGACAGGCGCGCCGACGACTTGCGGGGGGGGGGAGCCTCGTCACTGCTCTCCGATATTGGTTGCTGGAATGGAATATCACCAACGATTAGATAGACTGTGCAGGAACGGGTCATGTCCCTCCAACACAAAGGGAGGTGCCCCACAATTGATGTTGGGATGTTGTATATATGCTAATCGGCGCGAGAACTTTTATTGCGCGATTCAGGGTTAATAGTGTTGTGTACTCTTATGTAGTAACGTGACTACGAAATTCGGTTTATCTTCAGTAGATGGCGCTCTAGTATGTTCCGCTGGATGTGGAAGTCGCCACAAAGAAAACATGTGTAGTTGTTGATAGAGATGTTATTAGTTCATTTAAATACCCTTTTTATGTTACTATTTGTTGTAAGTGTTATGTCATCTACCCTATATTTAGTTTATCCAAATAAATGGACTATCTAAAACTAAGCTCTTTTCTATTCAAAATTAAACTGAGTCCAATTATGCCGAAGGTAAAAGGTTCTTCCACAATGAACGTTTTTCAGTAATATAAGTAAGTTATTTTTTGCATTTCTTATTTTTGACAGAAATATATTATTTTGCATTAAATAAGAGCTGTGTTGAGATAAAATATAAGTGTGTGTTACTTACGAAGTTTTGCGGGGGTTTCAGATCATGGCTGGTAGGTGCACGCTCCAGTGTCAGTGTTGTGGTCGCTGTGGCCAACACTTTGCCACCTTGAAGTTCCACAGTCTAAAAAACGGGATGAAAATTGATGCTGCAATTTTAATGGTGCTAATATGATGTTATACAGGTTATAGCCTTATAGGGCTATCTAATACTATAAGAATTGTATAATTCGATATAGTAATATATAATAAAGTATTTCTAATATTAGTAAAGTAACTTTTGAGTTTTAGAATTTTATCTTATAAATATTTCGGTCATTTCACATTGTGTTACGGATACTAGACCCAATATATATATTTTTTGTAAATACGTACATATTATACATAGAAAACACCCAAACTTCACAAACAAATATTTATAGATCACGAAAACATTTGGTCCAACCCGGGAATCGAACCCAAGATCTCAGGAACAGCAGTCGCATACGCTACAGAGGCAGTTATATTATTAGTTAATTTGCTTGTTGCAAGTTTTTGAATTACCAAAACATAAAAAACAAATGTATTGTATAAACTAACCTTGGTGGCAGAAGAATTAGTAGACGAGCGTCGCTTTTTAGTGGCGGGCGCGTTTTCGCGAGCATTCCACCCCCCGCGTTGCACCCACGAGCGGCGAGTTGACGCTAGCGACAAGTCCAAGTCGTCTTCCGAACGAGAGTACGACATCTCTGATAAAAGAGTACCTGGAACACATTTATAATTTCTATAATTGTATGAATGTATGATTTAAGTTATTTAAAACTACAGCACATAGGATTGTTTACTTCATCATCAACAACCCATAACGTCCCACTGCTGGGCTCGTGTTTCCTCTCATGAGAGGGTTAAGGCCATAAGTCTCCACGCTGGCCAAGTGCGGATTGAAGACTGTCAAGACAACGTTGTGGCTGCGTAATCTTTGCCGTTGGATGTTTTTAAGCCGCCCAAAGGCCTACGACTAACCTTCACGACTGTTATCCTATGATAACAAATTACGGAGACGCTTGTGGTATCATGCCACCAGCGGTCACTCATCCAGGTACTGAACGAGCCGTCGTTGCTTACCCTCGGTAATTGTTTCTAATCACCGAGTGCAACCGGGCTATTGTTTATTTATTTACTAAAAATACTGTATTTAAAAAATCCAAAAATATGAATAAACACGCAAACATACGCAAGTCCATAACGATTATTTTTATGTGTAAGATATATCCAACAATCTATCGATGATCGAATCATAAAAGTTACCGTACCCTAAAAGTTTGCCGTATCACAACGATGAGAAGAGATAATTATATCATTTCTTGAAGACTCGTTAATTTTTTACATAAATATATTTACACACGTCTTCATAGTGAAAGGGGTAGACAGACAAAGAGTAATAATCACACAATAATTACTTTTAATAAATCTAAATACTTATTTATACCCATTTTTAAAGACAGTTCGATTATGTATACATTACTGCTAACAAGGAAATAAAAGCTAACCAAATTCCTGAATAAGTACTAGAGCAAACATTTACTAAAATTTGTAAGTGCTTTGTATACTGTTCAAATAGCACTCACAAAACTTGTGTATTGTGATGTACTAAACCCTTTCATGTCAATACTTTGTATTGTCAATATTACGAAAATACATGGTTCTAAATTTGATGTTATCACTGCCATTATATTTTGCACCCACACAACGGATGTCACAATAAAATTCTAATGTAAATTAGCTTATCTAGTGTTAGTTATATTTTGATAATCCTAAATACATTTGAATATTTTTATCAATGTAGTGTTGTGATAAAATTATGCACAAACACCTAAAAGAAGAAATTGTGGTTTCAATTACCCAGGACTAATAATTGTGTGATTATAACCATTTGTTCCATGCCCGGGTATAATTTATTTTCACTATGTAGTGTAAAGGCGCTAATAGCCTAGTTGCACTCGGTAATTAGAAACCGAGGGTAAGCAACGACGGCGCGGTCAGTACCTGGATGGATGACCGCTGGTGGCATGAGCATCTCCGTGATTCGGAGGTCACGTTAAGCAGTCGGTCCCGGCTATTAGAATAAACAGTTGTGAAGCTTAGTTGGAAGCCTTTGGGCGGCTTAAAAACATCCAACGTCAGGATCACGTGGCCACAACGTTGTCTTGCCAGTATCTTAGTTTAATAAGTAGTATAATGATAAGTATAGAACAGCTTACCAGTAGAATTCAGTTCTGGGACTCCAATCAGTTTGGCATTGTGGTCTTGTTGAGCCGTGCCATTGAGGAAGGCCAGCTTCTGTAGTGTTTCATCATTGAGCTTAGCACGGTTGTCGTTAAATAGAAGATCTCGTGCCATATCCAGTAGTTTGCTCTGAAATACAAAAGTATTGTGTGAATTAAAAATATTTAGGAACTTAATAAACTATGAAATTAATGCCATGCTTCTCTGCAAATAGGTAACATAGATCTAAAGAATGGAAATGAAATATATACATGAGCAAGCATTTTGGGCCATTTCATTGAAAGTATTTTAGGGCAAAACTTAAAGAAAATAATCATAAACCAATTACGACTCCTTAGTTTATTTAATTTCTGTGAGTACAATAAAAAATCTGAGAGGGAACTGGTTTAAAGTACCTACCAATTCACTATACTTCTTCAATACAATGTTCCTTTCTCTCTTCTCTCCATCAAGAAGTTTCCTGACATGTGCAAATTTGGCTTCCCATTTGGCAAGTGTACGTAGAGCTTCATCTAACTCAGACTGTAGCCGAGTAGACTCAGCTTCCGCTGCAGCCCATTGCCCACGCACCCATTCCATTTGTTTGAGGAATGCAAGAAAGTCTGTAAAAGAAATAATTTGTTATTAAATCTAGAATATTTTTTAATGTTTATAATCAATCACGTCAAAATTCATTTACTATGTAGTACATATATATTAAATACTTTTTGTCCCCAAATATATCATTATAATAAATTTATTAGCATGTGCTTGTAAGTCACGAGCAAAGTCTGTATTTATTAAAAAAAATTTTTTTCTATGATATTTTAAATATACTTTGCTAAATTCATATTATAACTGCACCAAAACATTTAAAATAAAAATAATGTAAAAACTAAAACCCAACTACTACAAAAAACATGGCTGAAAAAGTATGAAACAAGTTCCTTAGTGTATGTATGAAC
Source organism: Spilarctia lutea (assembly GCA_916048165.1). Classification (NCBI taxonomy): domain Eukaryota; kingdom Metazoa; phylum Arthropoda; class Insecta; order Lepidoptera; family Erebidae; genus Spilarctia; species Spilarctia lutea. Next base: position 17,602,676 of record OU696480.1, on the reverse strand, counting down.
ACTTTAACAATGTGTGACTAAGGTTTTAGTATTTAATATTTTTTATTTATCTATACTAATATTATAACTATCACGTTGATCTCAGTTTGAAAAATTCTTTTAGTGTTGGATAGTCCATTTATCAAGGAAGACTATAGGCTATATATCATCATGCTAAGACCAATAGGAGCGGAGCCCTAATGAAGAATGTTTCAAAAACAGTGGAAAATTATTGTGCTATGTGGCAATAATAGATGTAAGTGCTTTTGCGAGGGTCAGCTAGTATTAAAATAATAATACATTTATTACCAACATGATGCCTGTCAGTCATTGATATACAGGCTTAAATTCAAGACATGTTCTTTCTCTCATATTAACTTTCAGATTTATCTATACTAATATTATAAAGAGGTAAAGTTTCTAACTTTATGTGGTTATAGAGGGTAATCCTCAGAAGTACTGATTGGATCCTGAAAATTCTTTTATTAACAGAAAGTAACAATATAAAGTGACATAGGCCATATTTTATTGTGATGAACGAGGAATCAACGAAGTGGGTACGAGTCAGCTTTTTTATACTATGAGTGTAGTGAGAGGCGACACAGGGAGCAAACTGCACAGGACAATAGCACTGTGAAGACAATGAAATCTTGAAGTCCATACCGACTAGTCTCGCCAGCATGGTCTAGTAGGCCAAAATCTATTTGCTAAGGAGATGCCTATGACTAACAGGAGACCAGCTAGCTGTTGATATGATGTTCAAGAAAACTTTTATAATGATGATGATGGCTGGAAATTAAGGTCTAGTTTTTATAAAACTTGAGATTTATTAGGTATAAAAGCATAATAATCAATCGAATTTTAGCAGCTTAAAGGAACCAAGAAACAGTGATAGGAACATTATTTCATCAACAACCCATCACGTTCCACTGCTGGGCTCGGATTTCCCTTTAGGAGAGGGTTAAGGCCAGACATCCCCATGCTGGCTAAGTGCGGGTTGGCAAGACAATGTTGTGGCTATGTAATCTTGCCGTCGGATGTTTTTAAACCGCCCAATGTGTATATTGATTACCTAGGAGGCAAAAACCTTCTTTCTGAGTGGCCTTTTTCTATTAAAAGAACTATTGAAGTCTGTTGTCGATGATTTTTATACATAATTTTATAATTATATAATCTTTCGAATATTATAGCAGGTTGCATTATCGACATATGTGAAGGTAGGAGAGTTTTTATATCAGTAACTATTGTAAGTACCTACCTCAGAGCAAATAATTGTTAAATAAATTTGAAATAACAAGATACTTATACAATTATAACTTACATTCCTCAGCAGCTCCGTCATTCAAGATGTTGTTCAACCGATTTATATCATCAAATTGAGCCACCAACGACAAAGTCATGCCGGCACTCGAATCTGAATTATCTGAACTCATTTTTAGTTTATTACACTTAAGCAACACAATTCTATTCAAAACCAAAATAGTTTATTAATATTTTCACATTTCAGTTTGAATAACTGCAAAACAGTTTATCAACTGCACAAAACTTGAAATAACGACTTTCGGTTGAAATCGCTGACAAATGCAAATAAGGCATAAGGTTTCCGCGGCGTCGAACCAAACAACGTCTTCGTTTAGAAACTGGTGTATATAAAAAAATATTGAACTTTAAATGCTTTCCTATTCTTAGAATACTACTTATTTTATTAGACAAGTAATTAAAATTTAAGATATTAAAATTTTTTTTTTTTTAGTTTTGCATATACACTAACTTTCACAAAAAAAAATAAGTTTTCCAAGGAATTTTATATGTTGCCAGCTATTAAACGACTCCGGATCTTCAGGAAAAATAAGATTAATTGTATCTCTGATAAAATGCATCAAACAGGGATATTATTTCTGTTATCTATGATTTGCCCAGTTTCTTTCCTGTTTGTGTTTAAAATTTCGTTGGATACTGTATATCTCTTGGTAAGACCTAATTTAATACAGTGCTTTTAACAAAAGTATTTTGCTCTAAACATCATTTTAAATTACTAGATTATCAGTTCTTATATCAGACTGCCTCGTTGGTCTAGTGGTTAGCGTAAGCGACTGCAGATCAAGAGGTCTCGGGTTCAATTCCCGGGTCGGACTGCTGTTGGGTTTTTCCTACAAGAAATTCCTAATAGCAGCCCGGAGTATGGAAGATGGCGGTGTTTCCTGCCCGTGCTTCGGAGAGCACGTTAAGCCGTCGGTCCCGGTTGTCATGAACATCTATGGCAATCGTTATTGGGAAGTCAGTGCCCTCAAATATACTGACAACTAGTTCAACCTTCGAATTCAGTTCGCCCTCAGGGTTGCGGAGGTCAGATGCCAGTCGCTCTGTGTAAAAACTGATATTCAGGTAAAACCGGTTGAACTGGTAGCCGACCCCAAATATTGGGAATAATAAAGGCTAGGAAGATGATGAAGATGATGATCAGTTCTTATAAAGAAAAAGTTTTTAATCAAATTTTACTTCGTAAGAAAAGATTAACTGTATTTTAGTTTGGTAAACCAAAATCTATTATCAAAATTTTATGCGAATTTTAAGCGGAAAGGCAAACATCTCCGTACGGTCGTTCTCCATAAAATATTAGAAAAGTTGTTTGAAAGTGCTGTTTCCTTTCAAATTTTGTGCATAAACTCAAATAATAAGAACTAGTAATAGTGTTTTAAAGAAACAAGCCCGTAATTCCAATAAAATGTGCGATAAAACTAAAAATCAATATTTATTTTAAGTGTTGAGTGACCAGTGGCTTTCGCCGATAAAAACGCGTAAGCGACGCGTACTGCATGGCGCTTACGACCTTTACGCCGCGAACGTCCTACACTGTGTTGGTTTCGTCAATGAAGTTTTTAAAAGTTTACCTTCATACTGGAAATGTTGTCGCTTTGTTGTTTTACCTGAATTATTAAAAAAAAATTGTCAACGTGCACTGGAATGGGAACGCAATCTATTGGAGGCACAAATCTAGTGATTGCGTATGGTTGCTGGTGTCCTTATCCGGTTGGCTGCGCTGGCTGACCTGGTCGCTGTCGCCGCGCGATTCGTCATAAAGTCCACAGTGGGAGAGAGGGAGAAGGGAGGAGATACCAACGGAAATTAAATAATCTTATTCTCATACTAAGCTGTGCTCAAGGCGTATATGGAATCTAGCGGATAGTAATTTTGTATTAGAAACAATAATAACATTGAAGTCCTTTGTAATTTTGCTCGTTTTGTTTGAGTGTGTTTGTTTACTTTTTGTTTATGTTTTGGCTGGTTTTCAGTTTTATGTATTTGACACTACTAGAGTATATTAGTATAAATACGTGTTGTTCTTTGTTTATTTTTTAATTTTAAGTTGAATCGATTTTACTATTTGATTTATGAATGGATATTGATATTTTAATGAAAATTTTATTTAGTTATATCGATTGCTTTTGAAATTTTATTTTGTATTATTGTAATGAGTTTGGCTCCGATACAGCTTTCTTGCCCTCACTGCCCGGAATCTCCACGAACTTTTTCCGAACATGGGTTGCGGGTTCATGTCGGCCGCATGCACAGGGGGGTGCGGCAGGCGTGTGCGGGTTCGCAGGTGTCTCCGGCTCTTACATTTGCCTCTTGCCCGTCCGGACAGACGGCGCAGACTTTCCTACCCGATCGGGCTTCCCTGGAGCGGCTCGCCTACCTTAAAAAGTGTGTCCCAGTCCTCAGACATGTACCTAGAGGAGCTCGTAACCAGGCGGCTGGCAGGCTTTGTGATGTCATTGATTTGTGTCTGGCTAATAACGGGGTAGATGAGTGGAGCGAACTTCTTTGCTTTGCCTATTCGGCTTTGAGAGTTCCTGCTAAGGAATTACCAGGAAATATGACGTCGAAGGTAAAAGCAAACATTAACTCGTCTAGACACTGGCGCGGCGAGGGATTGGCCGATCCGGGGTCGAGTTTTGGTTCCCGTTCTGTTGGAAAGATAATCGAGGCTAGGGTTTTCGAGGGTGACTTGAGAGGCGCTGCTCGTCTTTTGTTGTCCGACGATACTTTCGCGCGACGTGATCGGGATACGCTCGACGCTTTGAAGGAGAAGCATCCGGAACCTTCACGGCCTCTCAGTTTCCCGTCTGTCCTGGATTTGACGATTCCCGCGCTATCGGTTACCGCGGAGGACGTTGTGACCGCACTTACTTCTTTTTACGGAGGTTCGGCGGGTGGCTTGGACGGCATCAGGCCGGCTCACCTTAGGGAATTGACATCGGTGGCGGCCGGAGATAACGGTCGTCGCCTCTTAGAATGCATTACCAGGCTGGTTAATTTCCTACTGTCTGGCCGGTTGAATCCTTTGATATGTCCATATCTTTACGGTGCCTCACTCTGCGCGTTAGTTAAGAGAGACGGTGGCATTAGACCAATCGCGGTCGGTAGCATTTTTCGTCGCCTAGTCGCTAAATTGGCATGTCGCGCTGTTAGAGAAAACATGTCCTGTTATTTACAGCCGCATCAATTGGGGTTTGGTACGCGGTTGGGCTGCGAGGCGGCTATACACGCTACGCGGGCGTTTGTGATGAACCAGGAAAACGAGGGGAGCATCTTGCTAAAGCTTGATATTCGTAACGCGTTCAATACATTGGAGAGGGACGTCCTGTTGAGAGAGGTTAAAGAACATATTCCCTCTCTATTTCCCTTTCTGCACCAGGTTTATAGCCATCCGTCTAATTTGTTTTTCGATGACAACCTCATTATTTCTCAGGTGGGAGCACAGCAGGGGGACCCTTTGGGGCCACTTGTTTTTAGCTTGGCAATTCACAAAGTGGTTACCGAGATTAAATCTCCATTGAACGTATGGTACCTGGATGATGGCACTATCGGAGGTAAGCCGGAGGACGTGTTGCAGGACTTAGAGATCCTTATTCCTCGGTTTAGGGACCTGGGCCTGGAGGTGAACTCCTCGAAGTGTGAATTTTTTCCCTGCGGCGGTGGTGGTCGTACTCAATTGTCTCGTTTGGCGGCTGTTTTGCCGGGCCTCAGGGAACTGTCCTCATTGGATTTCACCCTATTAGACTCTCCCATTTTCCTTTGTGCTGTTCCTGGAGCTATAGACTCCAGAACCCGTCTTCTTCTTACTACTCATGAACGTCTCGGAGACCTGTCCGCTCATGTTGCTATTGTCCTGCTGCGTACATGCTTCGCTCTCCCGAAAATTAATTACCTCCTGCGAACCACTCCTACTTGGCTTTGCCCCGAGGAAGTTTCATCGTTTGACAGAGCCCTGAAGTCGGTCGTGGAAAGCGTCCTTAATGTTTCCATGGATGAGAGACAGTGGAGTCAAGCGGGTCTTCCGATCCGGTGTGGTGGTCTGGGGGTGCGAAGTATGCGTGGTGTAGACCTTCCAGCTTTCCTAGCGTCTGCACACGGTGTTGCGAACCTTGTCACTGTTTTATTAGGATCTCATGGTGGTGGGGTGAGCATACCGTTTTTGGTGGATGCTACATCGGCTTGGTTGGATCTTAACTCGGGTGAAGCGTGTCCCGGGGCGGCACACATGCAGCGGTCGTGGGATGAGGTGGGGGTGAAGCGGATCCAGGGCGACTTATTGGAGGGATCTTCGGGAGCCGATATGGCTAGGCTGAGGGCTGTGTCGCGGTCTGAGGCGGGTGCTTGGTTGCACGCGCTGCCTTCGCCTTATTTGGGGACTTTGCTCGATGACAATTCTTTGCGAATCGCTGTTGCGCTACGTCTGGGCTGCAAGGCTTGCGAGCGCCATGTATGTACCTGCGGTTCTATGGTGGAAGCCGATGGCCACCACGCTTTGAGTTGTCGTCGATGCTCGGGCAGGTTTTCGCGTCACCATGCCCTCAACGACGTGGTCCGCAGGGCCCTCATTTCGGCAGGCATCCCATGTCTGCTTGAGCCTCCGGGTCTTAGCAGATCAGACGGAAAAAGGCCGGACGGATTGACTCTGGTGCCCTGGAGGAACGGTAGGTGCCTAATCTGGGACGCTACTTGTGTCAGCACTGTTGCCGCCAGCCATCTGAGTCGTACCATCTGCTCCCCGTCGGCCGCCGCGGAGGATGCCTGTTATAAGAAGAGGCAGAAATATGCGGCTTTAGAGCAGCAGTATTATTTCGTGCCGGTAGCGGTGGAGACCATGGGCAGCTGGGCCGCCGACACTCTGAGGTTTGTGGGTGAGCTGGGCCGTAGACTTGCCTTGCTAAGCGGTGATTCCCGTTCCGGCTCGTTCCTGGTGCAGAGACTGGCCATTGCCATACAACGCGGCAATGCTGCCAGCTTAATGGGCACCTTTCCACCGGAGGCGATCCGGGATGGGTTAAGCGGCGACCTCTGAGTGTCCTTTCCCTTTGACTATTGTATTGTTGATTTAATTGTTATTTTTATAATATTATTATTGTTTATTTTAAGCTTATCTTGATAAAATAAAATAATAGAGATATTAAGCCATAACACGATAAACCTCTAAATTTTTGTTCTGTTATTATATTTATTATATTTTAGCATACATATGCAATATTTGTAATTCAAAAAGATAAACATTTTTTTAAGTAATCCGTTAGAGTGTTATACGGTAGATTATAAATATATAAATATACATATATGATATATGCCTCCCAAATGTGACTAGTTATTACATCTAATAAATGGTAAAATCTCCTAAAAATCATTTATTTTGATCTTTGTAATTTCATTATCAAACTCAGGCGGTAGCTTGCTTATTTAAATAAGTAAATTTTTGATTATTAAAATTACACTTTCATGAAGAAAAATAATACTTGTAGCCAAATACAAATAACCTTGGGAATAATAAAGGTTAGGGAGGAGAAGAAAAAGAAGGTCAAGGAGAAAGGTAATGTTCATATGGTAACAATTACTTTTAACTTCACTTTGACACTGACAGTTCCGTTAGCTGACAAATCGCGATGACGTTCGGTTGAAGGCGGCAGTGTGTCCGAGTGAGTCGCGCTGTCTGGCGAATATTTGTGAGATAATAATTATTTCTGAATAGACCGGGCTTTAGCCTCCTCGCGTAGCCATGGCTGACGAGGAGAATAATTGTGATGATGGTGGTGGTGAAATGCGCGTTGGGCAGGCGTTCCGTTTACGGGGCCGCAAGGGTGCGCTCAAAAAGAAGAATGTTTACCTGATCAAAGACCACAAGTTTATGCCGAGGTTCTTCAAGCAGCCTACGTTTTGCTCCCACTGCAAGGACTTTATATGGTAAGTAATTGAAATTTTCGTGAATTGTTCGTTATGAGCGCGATAATAATAATAAAAATTAAAAATACACTATTTGTTTACAATGAGCAGGCGCCCTGTGTATGGTTTAGTTTTTTTTTTGGATCGTGTGACGATGATAACTGACCGTTCGGCCGAGGTGACCGATTACAATTTAATATTTGAATTGCCTGTATTAATGGTTATGATATTTGTGCAGTTACCAAATTAGGTCTAGGTACCATTGTTTACGATATCTATAATGTTACTAACGCGTTTTCCTGTAAATGTGTTTATTTAATAGTTTCATATTCTGGTTACATGTAAGTTATATGATTAAAACAAATATGAAATATTTATTACTTTTTTTCCAATTTGAGTCTTATTAGAATTTTTTAAATTGTTATAAATAACTTTTTTATGTTAATTTTATTATTTTATTTCACATTATTCACAAAAAAAAATTGAATCATATTTTTGGTAATCTGATACAAAAACTATTCAAGCATTTTACCAAATACTAAAAGAGACATTAAAATTATTAAAGATTATCTTTGTTGCTTATATGACTTTCAATATTTCATTACAGTAAAGTGTAAAACACACTGTACACTACAGTAAAGTGTAAAAACTCTAAAATAGTGTTATTAGTAAGACATTGTTTTAAAGTTATTTACTGAAGTAATTTAATTTGAAAATTTCTTAAATCTTCATTATCTCAGACGAAAGACAATGGACATAGTTCTTCTCCGAGGAGCTTCTCAACAGTTTTGCTATTACCTATAAGTACATTTACTAATTATCATTGAAGCCTCTTATTTGTTGAAAATGAAATAATAATTCTACAAATAAAATGTTATTAATTTATTAGGGCACCAATAGCGAGAAGAGAATAATTACAAACAGGAATTACTTAAGCATTTCACTATTATTTCATTCATCATTATTTTTCTATCCTATTTTATTTTTAACTGTAGAATTGCATGTGTAAAATTTCTTCGAGATCTGCACAAAATTTCCTCATTTTAATACACAAATTCTGACACAAAAAGAAAAATTAAAATTACTTAAGTAAAAGTGAAACTAAATATCATTCATTATTTATGACAGTTACCAGTTACAGATGAACTAGCAGATAGCTTGACAACTTTGACAGCTGGAGACTTTGTCTGTGTCATTTAAATTCTCCTCCAAAGAAAAAATAAACTAAAAACCAAAGTACTTTGTAAATTGGCAGTTGGGCGACACATGTCATGTTCAAAATTGAATCTCATAAGAAGTCAAAACAATAGAACAACTATAATTTTTTTAATATATTTAGTACTATAGTTACAGTGGTATTAAAAAGGTCAGTTACAATTTGGAATTATTTTTTTTTTAACTTTTGTCTCTGGTCTATGGTATTCATGTTAGCTAATCTGTAGATTATGTGCAGTATTTTTATGCTGCTACCAGGATCTGTGAAACCCAGGAATTCCCCAAATTATTGTAAATTCTTAGTGAATAAAATTAATCTTGAAAAAATTCTAATCTTTTTATTACTTACCCACCTATTTGCAGTATTCTTGGTGCCAATGTAACTCTCGCACGGTTTTGACCATAAGTAGTAGAGTTACGATAAAATGGTTTTAAATGATGCATTGCATCTAACATCTTACCTGCGTCAACCGTATCGTATCGTGTGTGCATTGATCTAATCAATAATGCGTTTTCTACACGCTGCCGTCATTTTTCACAAAATCGCAAGACATCTTATATTGCTTTTCAAAAATGTGCATGCCTTATAAAAAAAGTACCTAATGTTTCTTCTAGCTTGGTATTTATCAGAATTATGCTATCTCCCAGAACTGAAACTACTTTCCAGCGTTTGAAGTACAGCATATTGTGTTCATCGTAAAGACGATCTCCACGTGGGCGTATGCCCTTTAACTTGTGATGAATAAATATCAACTGCCTCATCATTCTGGACAACTAACTAATCTCATTATTATGTCTAAAACGCCCCGGGTAGGTAGGCGGTTCGTTTTAAGAATAATACTACGATTTTGCGGTTTTTAATATTCCCTAGCGGTCCAATTTTAAAAGCCTAATTAGCCGTTTCTTGTTAATTGCCGTAACAAAAAGAGCCTAAATTATATTCAACAGTCTTCTAAACATATAAAACAAAGTCGTGTTAGTTACAGTACTTATAATTTAAGAATAGCGATACCAATATTTATGATTTTTGTGTTTTTGAATTTGTTCGTCCGGAATAGGATAATAAGTATTACAATATAGTATTCATCATAAAAAAATCTTTAAAAAAACATGATCTGCTGCACTCATTCATTAACTGTTAGGCGGAACGTAGTTAGCCGGGTCAGCCATTTTTCTTTATATAAAGGGCTATACGTAGAAGGGAATGAAATACATTTGAAATTAGTTCATTGCGTTCTTTCTACTTGTTATATCATGCAGAGGGAAAGCGCTCATGAGATATACTGAAATTTATTGAGCATTTCAAGTAAGAATTTGATATTGATATGGTAATATTATATCACGTTCAATTCACACAACAAAGTCACGCCTATTTCCCAGAGAGGTAGGCATAGCCAGTTGATCTCCACTTACTACCGTCCTGACACAAATATTTTGCTTCGTCTACATTTACGAATCGCTGCATGCATGCTCGTCGGTACCTTGTGCTTTTCACATGGCTCACTTTCAAACACGCTAATCTTATCGGCGATAGACGGTCGCTTCGAACACTTCTACTGACATTCGTCTTATGAATTCCTTTCGTGAGGTTATCTTGTGCCTTTCTACCTAAGATCAGAGCTGCGTTCAACAGCATATAATAGTACCTATACGTAAGTTAGTTTAGTGTCAATGAGAGTTGCGAACCAATTGGAAAACTGAACATAAAAATAAGTAGTGTGAAGATTATGTTCACATCTCATTACTACCACTGTGTGCATGACTACCATTTAAAAATACCGTAACAGTTGACTCTTGCTAGGTTCTCTTAGATTACGATAAAAGGGATTCATACGGTTTTCGGTTTTGAATAGGTTTTGATGTAACGTGATCTTGGGCACGGACTTTTTTCTATATGTGAACTAGATTAGTTAATCATTCATTTTAGTTTTAGTGGGGGCCGTTGGGAAAAAGTTTATTCTTTACATTATAAATGTAAAGTAAAGGTTATGGTGGTTGGGAATAAGCTTTTATTTATTACATATGTTTATAATCATCTCCAGTGGTAGCGTTTGAGAACAGATGTAAAAAAACAATTTCTAAGACCACCAATAGGGGCAGTTTTAGTGGTGGCCGTTGGGCATATGACCAATTAACAAGATAACAATACTGCCTATTAATGAAATTGTCTAACCATCACCGAAAAATTATTAAACGTTATAAACATAAAAGAACCTTGTTAATACCAGTTTATTTTTAATTATTGTTACTAAATGATCCAAAATCGAGCCTTAATTAGCCTACTGTTCTTGGCGGAACTGTGGTGTGATTTTTAACTATTTTAGACGATTATATCTCGCAGTACCCTTTATACACTAGAGGAATATCGATCGGATAAATTCGAACTAAGATCATACGTGCGAAACTAACTGTTTATTAATTTTGTTAAGGTATTTTATAATACCTAATATTATTCGTGATATAAAATTTTGCAAGAGCAGACTTGTAGTTTTATACTTCTGAAATAAGACCCGCCTGACTGGAATAATAATAAAAATAATAGTAACCGAAAATGAAAGTGCTTGAACCACAGGAACTTACACCTACGTACGTGTAAATATGAATTGATACAAAAATACTTTTAGCAAAGCCAACGTTTCGACTTTGAAAAATGTCACCCAATCTATTATGTGATACAGAAGCAATATATTTTTATATGTTGAGTTGAACGTCCTAGACATATTTTCGTCTATTCGATTCGTCTTACTACTGTTATAAATGCGATAGTTTGGATGCTTGTTACTCAACCACACAAGAATGGCGAAACGGATCTGAATAAAGTGTGTCATAAAAAAGCTATGGACAGAAGAGTAGAACATAATCTACTTTAACACCGAAAGTTTTTTTTATTGAATAGAGGGCAAACGAGCAGACGTATCGCCTGATGGCAAGCTATAATCGCCGGCCATCAATTGCGCTGCCGACCTTTTAAGAAGGAGTACGCTCTTTTCTTGAATGTTTGAGGGTCGTATTGGTCCGAGAATACCGCAGGCGACAGTTCATTCCACAGTTTTGTTGTATTGCCGGACCTGCCTGCCTACAGGCAGAAAGTTTCGCGAAACGCGCACAGTTGTGGACTGCCAGCCATCCAAGTGATGGGGATGGCATTGCAGAGGTTGAGAGGTTGAGAATGAGGTTGTCAATTATTTTAGCCGGAATCAAAACGAAGGAATTCAAAAACAGAAGTAACTGCGCTAGTAGAGTCAATTATTGTCTTTATTTCGCTGTGCTAAGCATATATTTTAAACATATCTTTGCTAATTATTCAAGTGATATGTTATACGTTAGAGTTAGCCCAGTGGAACTAATGATCTCACTTCGATGCGTGAAGCACTATGAATAATACCAATTCGAAACATTCTAATGTTAAGCTTACGTTTAATAAATCAAAAGGTACTGACAAATGGATTGCTAATTTGCTGCACGAGATGTTTTATCACCTGTTACCTGATTTTAAGGAGGCACGAACTGTATTGCTTCATTATTTTTGCTTAGAGATTCAGAAGGTCGATCTTTAAACTCTCACAGCTGTTGACTACTAATAAATTAGTTTCAGAAGGTCAACTGAAATAATGCAAAAAATGGATTATGATACATGACTGTTTTAGTATAGTGATTCTGTATTGCATGAAACTATCTTGCATGAAACTATCTATCAACATACATATAAATAAAAATTAATCGCCAAATGCGTTGTTAAGAGCAAAACTCAAGAGCCGCTGGGCAATTCGTGTTTTTTTAAATATTTTCTTTAAAGCAACCTAAGGAAGGTTCTAATAAAGAGAAAAAATGTTGAAAATTGAGAGGATAGCTAAAGGTAATAGTTAAAACAACACTTATTTTATTTTTTCTATTGGACAGGTCAATAACTTTTGACAGAACGAAGTCTGTCAGGCCAGCTAGTATGTAAAAAATAATATTTAAAAAGAGGAAAACATCATTTTCTCCAGCGAAAGAAGAAGAAGAAGAAAGAATGGCAAGAAAACGTCAGTTATTGAGCGATTACAATTAAAGGGAAGAGAATTTATTTATTTCTTGTCATAAATTTTGTGTTTGGACAGAATCAGTTTTAGTTAAAATGTTTTTCCTTTTATTTTTCAAAAACTATTTACTGGTCTCAAACAGTTCTCAGGAAAGTTTAAAAGGTAATGCTTCTGATATAAATATTTTCTGAGAAATACACAATACGCAACCGAGATGTCGGAATAGTTTGCGTTTTAATGAATCACGTGCGTTCGTAAATTACAATGTACGCTATTAACATTAGCGTCGTTGATGATTCAGCATGTGTCAACAAACTAATTTGCAGTATAGATGTTATCTCCGATAAAATACAGCAAAGCTAAAGAGTAATCCACACCATAGTATATTATGTATTTCAAATTTCTTTTCATGCAATTTTACCTTGGGAGAGCAACGCTTCGGCATGAATGGGCGGGCTCGACCGGAGTACCGACCGAAATACCACGGCCTCACAGAAAACCGGTGTAAAATAGCGCTTGCGCTGTGTTTCACCGAGTGAGTGGGGATGAGCAACGCACTTGTAACGCCTCTGGTGCTGCGGGTGTCCATGAGCGGAGGTAATCGCTTACCTCAGGCGATACGTCTGCTCGGTTGCCCCCTATTTAATAATAAATAATAATAATAATGCAGAATTTTTCAAACGTAAAAAGTTAACATACAATACCATAGATTCTAGAATTTCTCTCACAATGAAATCATTCACCTCAAATGCAAACATGATTACGATTTACCTGTTGCCCGCCGGATAGACAGACCTTGGACTTATTTCTAAACTCAATAAACATCTTCATATACCGCGACATTATATTCCAGCACAACATTTAAGTGGGTAAAATCAATAAATTTTGCTCCAGAGCCAAGAACTTGTCACCGCGTGCGGTTTCTGCAACTAAACTATTTCCACAACTATTCTTATATAAAAATAGAGATCATTAATCTACTGTACCTACCTATAAACATTTTCAATCCGTGGGAGAGCCACGCTTCGACATGAATGGGCCGGCTCGACCGGAGTGATACCACGACCTCACAGAAAACCGGTGTGAAATAGTGCTTGCACTGAGTTTCACCGAGAGAGTGAAAATACCGGAGGCCCATACCCCAACCCCTCCCTCGTCCCACTCCCCAACCCCTCCCTCGTCCCACTCCCCAACCCCTCCCTCGTACCACTCCCCATCCCCCAAAGGTCGGTAACGCACTTGTGACGCTTCTGGTATTGCAGGTGTCAATGGGCGGCGGTAATCGCTTACCATCAGGCGATACGTCTGCTCGTTTACCAACTATTCCATAAAAAAAATACTACAAAGATATAGATGGTTCCTGTTAAAATATACGTTTAAGTGGCGCCATCTGCAGATACATCTTCGTGGTTGAAACTGTCAATTACGATGAGCCATCTTCTGTTGTTAACGTCAAATTTATTTTCCTAAGGCAATTTGTAATTAAATCTACCGTAATAAGACAGTTTGTAATATATTGTCTTATTACACAACGTGGATCAACAATTGGCATCATTGTATTGAATTAAGTAAAGCAATTTAGGGTTTTAGTGATTGCAACGTATTACAGGATCCGTTTTAAGAAACCCACTGTTTTTGAAACCATATATTACTCAATGGTGCTAGGTTCATACAATCAGGTCACAGTTCAATTTGCACATCTTCAGTATCGCTACAAGGAAAGATTTCCGTCAATATTATGAATGATCCGTTCCGGTAAATTAAATGTTTTAAGAGATACTTTTTATTAGTTATTTACATTTATTATATTTAAATACTATTAGGTTTTTCTAAATACGAGTTTTGATTGCTTGACCTTTTCAAAAAAAATTTATAACGAACTCTATGTTTATACACCGTCTATAAAAGAGTTTCCTATTTAAATATATTGTATTCCTGTTTGGTGACCGTAAACTCGTTTTGAGTATTCAAATTTAGAACTGCAGGTAAGCTCAGGTATAAAAAAAAAAAAAAAAAAAAAAAAGGTACACTTAAGTTGAATAGTTTTAGGAATAAGATTGATATGTTGGAAATAGCCACATTCTTCGGGAAGTGTCATACTAGTATCTTGCCAAATTCCATAATTGACTTAGAACTCTTGAAGCCTATGGTGGCTATAGTCATAATAATTATACTATTCGGCAATAGCAGCCTAAACGCCCACAGTTCGAAAAGGCGCAAGAAGATCGAAAAGGCGTGTTTTTGTCAATAAGCACTGAATACCACATCACATACCTAATTGTGTCTGTGACTATCAGTGATCTTTGCTGATCTTTGAACATAATTTTCTCTTGTAACACATGCCCGATCCAAAAAGCCAAGGCAACTAAGCTTACTCCATGTTTAAACGTGTATGTAGCCATTGGCACCACCTTTTAATATTTACTAGATAGTAGTGATTCGAGGATCAATAACAACAGTAAATCGGTATAGTTTATAGGTATATTTGATTGTGATGTGATCCGATACTACTTTTAGTGAATGTATTGTTACTTCTTTGTTTTATAATACATTAACTTTATATTACATATTTTGCATGATTATAAGAATCATGAAACCAGATCTAAGCAATCTTATTAGTTACAACTACGTATAGCTTGATTATAAATGAATGAATATTTTATAAAACGTGATTTATTTTTTATAATATGAATTCGGACCGTCTCTTTTATTACTATAATAGGCTAATTGTGTCTCTTTCTTTCGTTCAGTCGGCGTTCTGATTATTGCTTCAGTTTCCGCGAAGACTTTGTCAGGATAATAACGCCATATGCTTTAATTACGTCACAAATTACTTTACTTACAACTGTCGCCTTCGGTATTCCCGGACCAATATGACCTTCAAACCTTTAAAAAAAAGAGCGTACTCCTTCATAAAAGGCCGGCAACGCACTTGTGACGCCTTTGGTGTTGCGGGTGTCCATGGGCGATTTGCCCCTATACCATAAAAAACATAGTTTACTGTCAACTAACATAGGAAATGTTCTCGTAATTCGCGACTTGTGATATGCTCACTACGTTGCTACATCTGGATCGCGTAAATTTGGCTAACTACGTCATATTTTTTATGTATTGTAATGTGGTGATTTATACATATTTGTGGCAATACAAACTATCTCTGACGTCACTCGTTGTATTCTACAAACCGTATAGTTATGATATTTACCAACAGAAACACAATAGCGGCCTTTTGTTAACAAATGTTATATGTATAATAGAGGTTATAGCTTCCCAAATTCGTGACTTTTTTATATAAGCGCAAATAGAAAGGGTTAGTGACTATCCCCGGCCCTGAACACATGTAACTCGGAGAGCATTACAGTTATTTGGAAGATGGAAATACTAAATGTACTGAAATACAGATTAAACAGGTATATTTTTCTAAAAAATGTAATTTTAATTGGTGTCTGAAGTCAGAAGCTGGAAATGACGATGCAGAAGCATTATAATAGGCCGCCGTAGTCTGTCACTCACGTAGTCGGTCACTATATTATCAGATGGTGCCCGCTTCAGTGCGGGCAGGCGCTGGGAGGGGTACGGTCGTGTTAATAACTGCAGTTCCCGGACCCCTCCCTTCTCAGGCGCAGAGTGGCACACCGTGTGGTTTTAGTCGGTTCAATTCCGAAACCCGCCCCGCCGCAAACCCCGGTGGGGAGACGGCCCGAGTGGGTTTCCAGACGTAAAAAAAAAATTAACAAAATGGGTCACTATGTTACATTGTCTGCATTCGCAATGAGCATAGTGATCACTACTCTTAGATTCTACTCATGTTGTCCATCAATCAGAGAAGAGTCAGATTGGCGAGCCCATATATATAAAAAAATAATTCAAGGCACGCTAAATGTGATAAAAACGGATGAGCCCACAATACCTTTATAGTAAGACTGCACAGATGACATAGAGGTTAAAGTGGTCACCTTGCCGCTTTCTACATCGCTGAGGGTTGTGGGTTCAAACCCCAAATGGGTCAACTCTTTGAGTAACCCACAAATTGTTCTGGATATGTGTATTTTTTTAAATTCCTTTAGGTATGCTTGCTCTGGTGTAGGTGTAGTCCCCCGCTGCACAGGAATAAGATATATTTTAAAAAGTAGTAGTAGTAAGAAAACTACATATTCATCGGTTATTTATATGACATACGTACATACTAACGCTTAACAAAATGATATTATAACAGATTGGTATATAAAAAAAGTTTTACGGCATTTAAATGTGTTGTAATTCTCGTAAAAATGAATGATTGCGCGTCAATATGGTGTTACCAGATGTAAACTATAGATTTGTGCCAAATTACTATATACGAAAACACTGTTTGCAGTTAATAGCTTCCTAGTTGTGCTGCAAAGTTATGTGTCTTGTCGAATATATAGACGTCAGACAATGAAATTGCAAACCTTATCTGTCTATGCACTAATAAAAAATAATTGCTCGATGCTCATAAGTTTTTTCGATTAGATCATTGTGAATATCGAATCAAGGTTAATACGATCTAGGTCAGTATTGAATCGATTAACTTGCGATTTTTTAACCAATTCATTCAGAAGGAAGTCAAAGTAAATGAGCTATCTGTATTCTTGACAAAAGGTATCCCACTAGTATATCAGAATATTATTATAAGCCAGTAGTTAGTAACTTTCCATATGAAAATATTTAATTACTAGCTGACCCTCGCAACCTCGTTTACGTCTACTATTGCCCGTAGTGTAATATTTTTCCCCCCTTTTTAAACATTCTTCATTGGGGCTCCGCTCCTATTGGCCTTAGCGTGATGATATATAGCTTATAGCCTTCCTCGATAAATGGACTATCCAACACTGAAAGAATTTTTCAAATCGAACCAATGGTTCCTGAGATTAGCACGTTCAAACAAACAAACGAACTCTTCAGCTTTATAATAGTATAGATTGAGTTAATACACTACTTATCCTTAATCTATCTATAAGAAAAGACCGTTTTTATCGTTATTACCTATTTGATAGAATGATTTTACTCAACGAAAACATCAATGAACACATTTAATTTTTATTACTGACTTTGATTGCAACTCGATTTGATTGTACGTTGTGAAAGTTTAACAACGTACAATTAAATCGAGTGTACGTTATCTTAAGATACATATTTTCTGACATATGAACATTTATTTTTATGAATTTCTTTCTCCATGAAGTTTTGAGGGTCGCGTAAAATAAATAATAAATAACTATTTCGTTCATCTTACACACAACGCCATCTAGTCCCAAGCTAAGTACAGCTTGTGTTATGGGTACTAGACTACTGATATAAATACAAATATACTTTTTTTTAAACATTCACACTCCGAAACAAATATTTGTAGATCATAAAAACATTTGGTCCGACCCGCGAATCGAACCCGAGACTTCAAGAACAGCAGTCGCATACGCTACCATTGCGCCACAGAGGCAGTCAAAAATTAATATCCAGTACGGTGATCTTGCGAGAAACATTTTACAGTGTATATATCCTACATATTAAACCACTATAGTCGTTCCAATCGTTTATTTAACTTTTGACAGATCACGCACATAAAGTTTTGTAATATTTTATGAAACAATGTACTACAGGGAATACTGTACTTCATAGACGGGCTCCGCCCACTTAGAGATGTGTCATTCGTAATTAATGACCACAGACTATAAAAACGGTTTTGAAATAAATCGATTATCGTATTCACGAAGTCGCGAGACAAACTCTCTTGTTTGTCCTTTGAGTACTCTATTTTTTGGCATTTTGACAGTAACTAAGGGAGGAACGATACGCTCAACCCACCAAACGTGAGAATTCACAAATAAATCAATACGGAGGAATATAAATACTCAACTTGACGTATGAAAATGTGGATTAACACTGACAACAAAATGGCGTAGCGCGTCGGCTCCGCGTCCGGTGTTGCCGTTTAATAATCGATAAAAGTGCGAAATTATCTATAAAATAATGAGTGTTAAATCGATTAAAACTTCTTCATGCATAAAATCGATCGATAAAAGAAATCGAATCGGTAACGGGTCAGGGTATCACTATTTGATTAAATATTAGAGCTGTCAAAAGTTAAATAAACGGTTAGAACGACTATAATCAATAAAAACTACAGTCTTTAAAGTACGAGTATTTAAGATTGATCTCTGTGACAGATAATTATTAGTTGATTACGAAACCGATGAAGCACTTTGAACAAGCGTCATGTTTATGTAAAACCTATTTCCATTCTTAACGTACCAGTTTTAATACAAATGAAATGCAATCCATACTTACCTATCTATACTAATATAATAAAGCTGAAGAGTTTGTTTGTTTGAACGCGCTAATCTCAGGAACCATTGGTCCGATTTGAAAATTCTTTCGGTGTTGAATAGTCCATTTATTGAGGAAGGCTATAGGCTATATATCATCACGCTACTACTAATAGGAGCGGAGCACCAATGAAAAATGTTTCAGAAACGGGGGCAAATTTTCACGCTACGGACAATATAAGACGCATACGAGGTTGCGTGGGTCAGTTATAATATTATAAATTCAAAAGAAACCTGTCTGTATGTTACGCTTTCACGGTTAAACCACTGCATCGATCAACAACACCATGGACTTATTGGTAAAGTGGTGTGCAGAGACCAAGCGACAACCGGTTCCTTACCTATGGATAAACTGCTTGATTGTCTTATTATTGTTTATACTATTCAATGATTATACTTAAAGATAAATATCGTTTGTCGTCCCTGGTGGCAGTAATAGTATTCTCAATTTTATGTGAACTGAATAAAGTAATTTTTAAGTTAACGTAAAATTGTTTGTTCTGTTCTTGATACTAATACATCTTTTTCTTATATTTTGTTACGGCCGTTGGTTCGCATCACTCATTTCCGTGTAATTTATAAAAATTAGGTAAATAAATCAAATAATCCACGCGTACCTTTATCATTAATCTTAACTCTGTGTTTGACATCCATATCATGTATGTCTACGAGTATTATTAGGGTACAGGAGCTCTTTCGTAGGTTTTTTTTATCGATTGGAAGTGTCGTAATCAAACCGATTAATACCACACCGTGTCCCATCACACGTGATTCGCCCTAACAAGGAAATTCCTGAGAATCGTTCTAGCTGATTGGTACCTAAAATATTCTAAATGAAAACTGATTACATTTTTAAATGCTAATTCATTTTTAATATTGCGCTTTAACGTATATCGTACTAGCTGACCCACGCAACCTCGTTTGCGTCTTCTATTGCCCGTAGTGAGAAAATTTTCCCCCGTTTTTGAAACATTCTTCATTGGTGCTCAGCTTCTATTATTATTAGCGTGATGATAGCCTATAGCCTTCCTCGATAAATGGTCTATCCAACTCTGAAAGAATTTTTCAAATCGGATCAGTGGTTCCTGAGATTAGCGCGTTCAAACAAACTCTTCAGCTTTATAATATTACTATACGAGTAGATAAGGTTATATTCGAAATAATTGCGTCAATTATTTTTAGCTACTAATATAAAAGGACTCTCTAGTGATGACTAATATAAATACGAAAGCAGAAAATATGAATAATAGCATTCCTAAGGCATACCTAAAACCATATATAAACACGTGCGAACCGGCTGGTTAATGTTAGTACATGAATATTTGTCGCAATGATTTTCGTTTGATGAATAATGAGCTTATAATATAAACACATGTCCGCTTAAGTGCGTGTATATAAAGTACACATGAGAAGCTACTATGACGTCACGGCAACTACGTATTTAACCTTGAATACGTTTTACAGCAAACTATCGGCAAACGGTATTCAGAAATGTCTTGCAGCTGTGACGACCATTTATTTGTGTAGATATTTTTAGGTTATGCTCGTATAAATATTACTCATAGTGAAATAGCGCTTACGCTTTGTTTCACCAAGTGAGTGAGGTTACCCGGAGGCCTATACCCCAACCCCTCCCTCCATCCCCCTTCCCATCCCCCAAAGGTCGGCAACGCACTTGTGACGCCTCTGGTGTTGCGGGTGTCCATGGACGGCGGTAATCGTTTACCATCAAGTGATACGTCTGCTCGTTTGCCCACTATTCAAGAAAAAAAATAGTTATGATGTAACATTGTGATTATCATTTTTTTTTAGGTTAGGTTACTTTTTTATTTGTGACAATACGACCCAATAACCTCTCGTTGCTATTGTAAGAGATTTTAATATCTTGAAGATCGCAACGAAACCGAGTACCTAGTATTGTGCTTCTAACAATATCTGTGTAAGCCTCTTTGTGAAAGCTTGACCTTAATGGTGTACCTGCCTAAATATTTGTGATAGACCCAATACGAGTATTAAAATGACATTTTATTCGGGTTTATGTAGTTTTTTTTTATGATTACATATTTGATTAAAACTATGACTGTGTTGCCATATTTAAATTTAATACAAATACATTTTTTTTCCTTGCAAGTGTGTCATAAGGCAATAGTGTGGTGTGACTTGTAAGCACACCTCAGTTTTCGCAATACAATAAACTTCTGCCACATTCACTCAACGCTATCTAGTCTAACTGAACAACTGAAATATAAATACATAATACATCTTTTTTGAGAACACAATACACATAGAAAATGTTCGCTAATATTTTGTTAAATACCTTGGCGTTTAGAGACATTATTTCCACACGTTTGTAGAATGTCAACTTGACAGGGTCGGGAGGGGAGGTGTTGCTGCTTTTTAACCGACTTTTAAAAAGAGGAGGTTCTCAATTCAACTGTTTTTTTTCTTTGTTGCCTCAGAACTTTAGTCTGGGTGAACCGATTTTGATGTTTTTTATTATTATTTAAAAGTAGGTGCTTCCCGTGTGATTCCATTTCAATAGTTTTTGAAGTCGTTCTTTTGTTTATTCTTTGCCAGTTCTTAAAATCCACTTGCTCAAACTGATTTGATAGTTAATTTCGCAATGCGATATGAATGTACTACACACCAGGCTCAGTCGCTGATTGGTCAATTTGCGCCAATGACTCGTACAGGATATTTCAATTATTAGGCAAAACGAGTGAAACATAGTTTCTATGCAATATAGGTCAGTTTAGAGTTCGCCTACAAAGTTGATTAACGTTTCTACTACTGAACTTGTTGCAAATGATTTTTAATTTTATATTTGGCAAGTTAAAACATTTTAGCTTATTGAAATTGGATTAAGAAATCTAATCTATCATCATCTAAGCCGTAAGACGTCCACTGCTTTACGTTTACGATATTATAAATTATTGCCTCGGTGGCGCAGTGGTAAGTGTATGCGACTGCTGTGTTTGAGGTCTCGGGTTCGATTCCCGGGTCGGACCAAATGTTTGTATGATTTGCAAATTTTTTTTTCGGACTTTGTGTGTTTTCTATGTATAATATGAATGCATTTACAAAAAACGTGTATATGTATTTATATCAGTTGTCTAGTACCCATAACACAAGCTCTGTTTTTGAGTAAACTACTTACTAATGTACCGTTGATCAGTAATTAAATCATTTAAAGTAAATAGTTGCGTAAAGTAAAGAAAATAAATATTTATAATTATTTCTGTAGATTATCACGTATCATACATAGTTAATATCATAAATTCAAAAGTAAATCTGTCTGTCTGTTACGCTTTCATGGTTAAACCACTGCACCTTGATTCTTGAGGCAGGGCATAGACCGCGAAGCGGGCGGAGCCGCGGCCAAAGTTAGTAGTTTATAAATTACAAAAAAACGATTGATGCTTTTCTACTCACACGCCAGAAGATGACGTCAGTTTTCTGAAGATTACTTGCTTAATCTTTAAAGGCCATTGACTGTTTTATTTTCATCTTCTTTATTCCAAGAATGACATTCTTACCTAAGTCATGAGGGATAACGTTATCCTTGGCAGTCGTTTCTAAATCTCAATGGATATACATATAATTCTTGTTTATGGCGTGTGGATTTTGTATACAGTATGTGGAATGTTCTAGAATTACGAGATTTTTTATACACAATAACCTGCCGAAATTACTCTACTTTGTCTGATAAAAAGAATGAGTAGAATCCAAGAGTAGAGTTAAGGTAATTCAGGTGCTTTCATTGAATACTTTAAGATCACTGGAACAATGCATCAATAACTATTCAGTAAAGAAGTTTAAATTTTTAATAAATAAATAATACGGACATCTAACACACAACGCCATCTAGTCCCAAGCTAAGCAGACCTTGTGTTATGGGTACTAGACAACTGATATAAATACATATATACTGGTTTTTTTGGTAAATACATAATATATTATACATAGAAAACATCCAAACTCCGAAACAAATATTTGTAGATCACACAGACATTTGGTCTGACCCAGGATTTGAACCCGAGACCTCAAGCACAGCAGTCGCATTTACTACCACTGTGCTACTGAGGCAGTCAAATAATAACTTTAAGATCCTAGCTATTGCCGCGGCACTGCTCGAGCATTTAGCGGTTATCGCAGCAAAGAGTAGCCTATGTCTTTTCTCAAGAGTCAAAGTATGGCCATGCCAAATTTTATTGAAATCTGTGCAGCGGTTGGGCTGTGAAAGCAGGACAGATAGACTTTCGCATTTATAATACAGGTATGGATTAAGGGCCCTATATCTATCAAATAAATAAATATTCCGGACATCTAACACACAACGCCATCTAGTCCCAAGCTAAGCAGAGCTTGTGTTATGGATACTAGACAACTGATATAAATACTTACATATATATTTTTTTGTAAATACACATATAAAATACATAGAAAACATCCAAACTTCGAAACAAATATTTGCAGATCATACAAACATTTGGTCCTACCCGGGAATCGAACCCGAGACCTCAAGCTTAGCAGTCGCATACGCTACCACTACGCCACCGAGGCAGTCAAATAACTCCAGATTTCTCTTTAGACTTGTGATACAAGGTGTTAGTGTTAGATTAGATACATATATATCAGATGTACCTATATTAATGTAGATGTATTTTGCAGATAACCTACCTGATACTTTATCGGGCACTAGTAAAACTGACTTTAGGTCAGTTTTATATAGTAATAGGCTACTCTAAATACTATTATTAGCAAGTAAACATGTTACAGAGTTGTTTAAACATATATCAGATTTCCGATGTCCCATTCGATATGATTGACTGTGATTGGAACTAATCTTATCTTGACGGAACCAACTTAAGGCCAAGGACGTGTCTAGTAAACATATTACAAGCTTAATGATACGATGAAAGCAGTTCTTGTGACATCAGATCACTACGAGTTAAAATTATAAAATAACAATAATAACTTTACTAAAAAACAGAAAGATTGTAGCATAAGAATTTAAAACATTGTCAATTTTACATTCATTTGCACATAGATACAATCTTGTGGGTGAAATTCAGTCACCCTTGGTACCTATGGTAAGGGATTTCCTTTCTGTCTGGGTATACAATGAACTGGGTTACTAGTTATATTATTTAGTGATTTTTAAATAGCAATTTAGCGCGCGCGCGTGTTTTAAGTATGTGTGTGTGATTTTTTAAATTGTTTTTTGATCTAAGTACTGTATATACTTTTTAATTTTATTTATATGTATAGATTTTGTCGTCGTCTTTATATATTTTTCATGTGACTATAGCAAACATGACTTATGTAATAAACAAGAATTATAAAGTCTAATGAAAAAGCTTTTAAATTTACATAGAGGAAGAATGTATCAAAATTTAATTTTATTATCTCCAAAAACAAAAAAATATAAAAAATCTTTAATACAATAGATAAAATACTGATAAATACTTAAACAGTACTTGGACATCACTTGAGTTTGCGGAAAAACTTCAAACATCGATAAAAATATTTCGATGTGGTTATTTTTTGTATTTAAAGTCAGCACCGAAGTTAAGAAGTGTACACACAGTCGTACACTTCTTATTCAAAATCATATGGACGGGAACACTTGAAGATACTCTTATCTTTGCAGACATTCCGGTAGGTCCACTTGGGGAGTCCTTGAAGACTCACCGACATAATGTCGGTGTATACTAAGGTTTATTGACGCTTGTTCAATTGACCCGTGTGTAAATTATGCTCAGTGCTATGTCTCTCTCACTCTTCTTAAATTTTATTTGGTGTGCGTGTGTTAAAACATGCTTTTTTAGTTTTTCTTACTCTTGTGAACATGAAATAGTATTTCTTGATAATCAATTTAGCGGTAAATTTAGTTATCGCGGTAAAATGTAGCTTATATCTTCTTCCTCAAGATTCAAAGTATCTATACACAAAACGAACTTTGCCCTGCGGCCTTACCCGCGGTTGTTGTTGTACCGTGGTGTATCGATGTTTAGGGTCAATTATAAGGATGAAATCTCTTTAACAAACTTGATAAATCATATGAGTGGGAAGCCATGAAATCTTAAATTATTTTAATTATTTTCTAAAAAATGGTAAACTAACTAATTAGCTGCTCGATATGGGCCCCGTTCTCTTGGATACACATTATTATGTATTCTTCTAACGAATTAATTACTAGTAACCTTTAAAAACGTGTTGTCGTGAATATTGTATTCAACTCTCAACTCGTTTACGTTCGCATAAGATTTAACGTATGATTTATTAAGTTTGTTAGAGACATTTCATTCTTATACTTGACCCTAACGATCGATGCAGTAAAAGTACAGGATGTCATTTTTACAGATTTCTGTCGGTTCGATTACCGGATATGACAAGCGAATTTTTGGAAATTTTTGAATGCAGTTTTCTTTCTTATCAATAATAAAGGCATGTTTTCTTTGAATTAAATTTTCTATGTACAATATTAAGAGTACTTTCCCTTCAGGTGGCATCACTAAATTCCACCCTGTATAAATAGATTTCATTGATGCGAAAGCGTAACAGAGAGTTACTTTCGAGTTTATAGTATGATGAAGTAGGCTAAAGTCTACTTTAGAGTAATATTTTTCCAACCCATTATGTATATTTAACCTATATACAATCACAAATAGATACATACATTAAACTTACAACACCATCATTTTGTGCCAAGTTACAAGTGGCTGCGGTTTATTTAAGTTCAATATGTAAAATATAAAAATAATAATGGACCTTAGGCACAATCTGTCTCGTATATGTACGAGACAGTAGTTCCTTCAAATATATAAAGTAGCAAATCTGTACTAATTTAGGTTAGACAAACAATGCGAACAGTATATCTAACCCTTTTGCGTTAATGTATATTATAAACGATAGCCTCTATCAATGCTAATAGTAGTTGGATGAATTGGCACATTTCATCTTCATCCGCACTCTCCATCAGTTCTCGATGTAACTTTAATGATTCATCGTCTTTGAAAGCCGTTAGGTAGGGATAATGATAATTACCATGTTGTGTATTAGCAGATAAAATGTTGGAATTTAGTTATAAAATATTTTTCTCAGAAATGTTTCGTTGTTTTAGATGTGAAAATGTAAATACTGAAACGTAAGTTACCGAAACACTAAATATACACGATTTTGGATTTTATACGTAGTTGTGTTGGTATTTACACATAAAATATAAGTGTACACAAGCTATATTTAGATGAGTTGTCAGAATAAAATTGGATAGCAATTTAAGCACTGTTACCTCCTTTGGTGACGGGTAAATTGAATGATTTAATTTACTTTGTGACAGGAAACTATTTGTTATTAATGTAAATTCTGTAATCTCGTTTTGCCGGTAAATCAAGTCAACCGAACTAAAATATTTGTGTTTTAGACGAGTGTGCGTCACAATTTTACAAGTAAATTTAGTGATAGCGCACTAAATTGACTTAGTAGTTTTGTCTATTGTTCTTGAAACTTTATCTTTTTTCTTGAAAGTTCCATTCCGTTCTAAATAAAAATTTATGGAGTCTCAAACTTTACTGAGGAGTAATTGGGAACTTTATCTGGAACTTCAGTGATCTAACTAGATCTTTTAGAGCCTTAATGCCAGTTAACTTGTTTTTTAGGACTCATAGGAAGCACCTAGACGTTTGTGTCTTGAAACTAAAGTTTATAACTTTTTTAATAGTTTAATGAGATAGAAGTAATTTCCCTGTAGGATTTTGTGTGTACTCAAAAGACTACATGGAAATTATTTCTAACACAAATTTTATGCTTTTATCACTACCGAAAGTGCTATAAAAAATCCAAATAAGAGAGAATTTGCACCCCAATTGTGTAAAAAGTTTTTTTACACAAATGCGAAATTCCTATTATGAGTTCAAACACAAATCCTATAAGTTTACTTTAGAAAAAAAAAGAAAATTGTAATGATATAATGCGCTACATTCATCTACAAAAATCGTGTAGGATTAGGAAATAAATAATGTATGTTTTGAGTAAACTCAGAATGTTTCAACACAAACAAAAATACTTTCAACACAACATAATTCTACTGTTTTTGTCAACAAATGCAAATGTTATGTTTGTAGGAAGCTGTCATTCTCCCAGGGAATTTATCTACGTTCACAATGAACAATCAAGGGTGATGTAATCAGGGATAAACAGATCTAGCATCTGAGTCATTCCGTTTGTCGGTCAGTGTCCTATTGAAATTTATACATTCAATAGAAGAAATGGAACGTTTATATACCGAGTTGGAGGACGCTGCAGATCAATGACTGCTGGGATATTCTTTATGTTATTTATATATTGAATAGTTAAATAGGTATTGATGTGATAAAAAGTACGGTGTGTTTTGACATCGATAGATTTGAATGTAATTTGTGTTCAGCACGATCTTCGTAAGATATTATTGAAAATTTATATATTATTATTATTATTTTTACTTGAAGCAAAAATCTTGTACCCCTTTTTAGCAAACTTTTGAAATTTGGCTCACTGAACCTTTATATACTTAGAAAAAGTGCAGAAAGCTAAAAAAATTAAAAGAATTACATATATATGTAGCAACACCAGAGGCGTCGTAAGTGCGTTGCCGGCCTTTGGGGGATGGGGGGAGGGGTTGGGTTATGGGCCTCCTGTATCCTCACTCACTCGGTGAAACACAGCGCAGGCGCTGAATCACACCGATTTTCCGTGTGGCCGTGGTATCACTCCGGTCGAGCCGACCCATGCATGCCGAAGCGTGGCTCTCCCACGGTCCTTACTGAACCTTATCTAATATTAGATTAAATAGTAATAGTAATAGTAATAGAATATGCATGTAATAAACAAAAGCGTAGTTTGTAAAGGACGCAAACCCGTAAGAATTTATGGGTAAGTAATGAGGTGATTCATTCTAACCCAAGACTACATCCACTGAAAGCAATACTGTGTAGCGTGTGATACTTTGTCGCACTTTTACCGCGAGTTCATTGAGAATTGAAAGCTTACATTTTCAGGATAAAAAAAGTACATTTTTAACCTCAAATGTTGCTGCTGCGACACAATGTGTTAATCGCAAATTCATCATGTTCTTCTAAACCTTTTTTCTATTTTCCTCTATCACTCGTCACTTCATTGATTACTCCTAAACATGTCGTCTTTCACGCAGTCCATCCATCTTTTCTTTCATCCTCCTCTAATCTTATATGCGTAACCTTATTTTTCTTTACTCTATGATCTAGAGTCCTATAAGCGAGGCGTGAAAAACATTTCACTAGGCCGCCAGAGTCTGCGTTTACATACTGCATTCGCAATGAGTATGAGGACCACCACTCTTGGATTCAGTTCCTAGTCACTTTGGCAGTCTAAATTTAAAAAGAATTCTTAAATTTTCTTCACTACATTTTGCGCACCAGTATGCTTCACATCTCTATGCCGGGAAAACCTTTTGCCATCCGCTAATAATTAAATAATTTTAAATGCAAAACATGAATACAATTTTTTTTCAGAATAATCTTAGACATGGATTAATACATAGTCTTATTGTCTATTCATATTCTAGGCATCCTATCCCATATTCTATGAAAATAACAAGAAGAAAGTATCAAGGATATCTAAGATGGAAGAATAGCTAAGAACAGATTTTTAGTTAGGTACTGATGTATATTCTTTAACATTTCAGTGACCATGCATATTTTTTAGACCAATCGTATTGAATGATTCGTTTGTTCTTTGTATAGTATTTAAAATAGTAATTAAGTCTTCAGATTGTGGTTGAGCACTAATTTAGTGCATTGTTAAAGTTTGACATTTACTATAGTAATTATGAAACGATCATGAGTCGTCCTTCGACCAGGAAGATTGATGAGAGGAATAAGAAAGAGACAGGATCTTAATTCGAACTCTCTTTAAGATTCATGTCACTGTCAGAAATTATTATGTGTAAATTTTAGCTGTTTAATTAATTAAATATGGTCAACCTTGTCAACTTCATCTAAAGTTGAGACGTTTCTACCAGAGATGTGCGAGGCCGAGGCAGATGAGCAACGCAAAGATGATGATGTACATTCTTGTTTCCTTTTGTATAGGGTGTTTTTTTAAGCTAGATAGAACTTTAAATTGTAAAAAGTAACACAAAAAATTAAATTTTGATGAAACTTTTTTTTTTATTTGTTTCAGTATACTCTGACAAATCATCATGAATAGACTCACGCTTGAACAACGCTACGAAATTATCCAAATTTACTTTGAAAATCAGTCGTCGATTCGCGCAACTTATAGACGACTTCGTCATTTGTATGGCGTATAACACGAACAATGCTGGCCTCCAAGGCGTCAATTGTTGCCGGTTTATCAGCATAAACCAGTGACTTCACGTAGCCCCACAGGAAATAATCGAAAGGTGTCAAATCGCACGACCTTGGAGGCCAATTGACAGGTCCATTTCTCGAAATCAACTTATCGCCAAATTTTGATTTCAATAAGTCGATGGTTGCGTTCGCCGTATGGCACTTAGCGCCATCCTGTTGAAACCACATCTCCTCCGGATCAATGTCATCCATATTTTCAAACAAAAAATCATTGATCATGGTGCGGTAACGATCTCCATTGACCGTAACGCGAGCTCCGGCCTCATTTTTGAAGAAATAAGGTCCGATGATGCCACCAGCGTGAAAACCGCACCATACGGTGCATTTTTCTGGATGTAATGGAGTCTGTAGGGTCTGTTGTGGATTGGTCTCACTCCATATGCGGCAATTTTGCTTATTAACAAACCCGTTAAGCCAAAAATGCGCCTCATCGCTGAACACAATTTTGCGATAAAACAGTCGTCTATAAGTTGCGCGAATCGACGACTGATTTTCAAAGTAAATTTGGATAATTTCGTAGCGTTGTTCAAGCGTGAGTCTATTCATGATGATTTGTCAGAGTATACTGAAACAAATAAAAAAAAAAGTTTCATCAAAATTTAATTTTTTGTGTTACTTTTTACAATTTAAAGTTCTATCTAGCTTAAAAAAACACCCGTTACAAAGAACCTCGCTCGCGTTGAAAGAAGTTCCAAACCCATCTTTCACGACGCATCCTCGCATTCTAATAGTGTGTTCCCGTAAAGATAAAAAGTACACTCAGTATTAAAATTTTGAATGCATAAATACATGTGCACATGCTATGTGTTTTTAGGTAAATAATTATGTCCTTTCCGGTCACCATTATCCAAACTCTGTTATGGATCAGACGGCTGTGTGAAAGATATTTTAAATTATTATCGTTATCCCAACGGTTTTCCTAAAGGATATATTAGGCATACCTACTAAATGTACTATGAGTTGATATATATATAATTAGCAACGCTCCATGGTGTTACCCGCGGTAAGTGTCTAAAATCCCTAATTTACTTCTTATCTCACCAGCTATCTAAAAGTAGCCAGTAAAAGTCCTGTCAAAATCTGTGCATCCGTTCCAGAGATGACAAAAAGACAGACCGACAAACAACACAAAATTTAAAAATTGATTTTTATGTAAGTACCGTAAAAGCTTTCAAATGCAATTTAGTCAATAGCTATTAATTTAAAGTCACAAACAAATTCTTTAATTTTATCTATTCCTATGTTTTTTTTATTTTTTATTTATTATATAGGGGGCAAACGAACAGACCTATTGCCTGATGGTAAGCGATTACCGCAAGATTCAATAACGTTTTAACACTACCTTATTGTGTAGTATATGACGAATATATTTCTAAGAAACATACATAATACAAATTGAATTTGATAATAAACAAATGTTTAAGTCGTTATTAATAGACAAGTTATATAACTTATTAAATGCTAACCGGTATTTGATACTATGCTATTTTGCTTAAATATATAAGTGTATTCATAGTGATTGCGTTTTTATATCTGAATCGCTAGTGTTTGTTTAAATGTATCATAATAGGCCAACATACTCGTATATACCACTTAATGTATGTTCTTACGAGTTTTTAAGGTTCATAGTGCATGAGATTTATAATTTAAGTTTTGTGCTCGTCTAAAATAATATACATTTTTTTTTTATGAGCCCAATGTGTCCCACTGCTGGGCAAAGGCCTCCCCTGCAACAATCCACTTCTCTCTATTCAAAGCCAGCTCCGGCCAGTCTCTGCGATAGGCGTCAAGATCGTCGCGCCATCTTTTACGGGGTCTGCCTCGTCGTCGGCGTCCACCCTGAGGCACCCAGTGTTCGACGACCTTGGCCCACCGCTCCGGATTCATCCGACATATGTGTCCGGCCCAATCCCATTTCAATCTGGCAGTCTTTTTGCCCACATCTGCGACTTTAGTTTTGGATCGCAGCTCCGTGTTTCTAATACGATCCTGTCGCTTCACACCCAACATGCTACGTTCTATTGATCTTTGGCAAACCTTGAACCTGGACTTCTGACCCTCTGTCAAAGACCAAGTTTGGGCGCCATATGTAAGGATGGGCAGGAGATACACGTCAAAGAGACGGCGTTTCAGGGAAATGGGAAGATCCCCTTTCATATACTGTTTCATGGACCAGTAGCTCTTCCAGGCGTTATCGATTCGGCGATCGATTTCCTTTTCTTGCCTGTTTTCGAAGGACGCTAACTGGCCCAGGTACAAGTATTCTTCGACATATTGTATCTCCTGTCCGTCGACCTCCACCTTACATTTTCTGCCGTTGGTCATAAGTTGGGTCTTAGATCGATTCATTTGAAGTCCAACCTCAAGGCTTGCCGTGCTTAGTTCTTGAAGCATTTTTTGCAGTTCTCCGGCCGTGGTTGCGAAAAGTATAATGTCGTCGGCAAAACGAAGATTTGTCAATCTTCGTTCACCAACGACAATGCCCCTCGTTTCCCACGAGACTGCTAGTTTTTTGAAGACTTCCTCCTGCAAGCACCCTGCTTGTAAAAAGTTTGGGCGATAGAGGGTCTCCCTGTTTCACACCTTTCTCTATTTTAAAAATCGGCCCCTGAGAGTGTAGTTGGATGGATGCAGTACTGTTATTATAGATCACCTCCAGAAGCTTGACGTAAGTCTCTTCGACACCTTGATTGCGAAGGGATGTAAAAATAGCCTTAGAGTAATCTACAAATGCCAGGTACAGAGGGGTATGGAATTCTATGGACTTCTCTATAATGTTGTTGAGTGTATGAAGGTGATCCGTTGTTGAAAAACATGGACGGAATCCAGCCTGTTCCGGCGTTTGCTGGTGGTCAAGTGTGGCGGCAATGCGGTTTTCAATGATCTTTATAAATATTTTGTAAATGTGAGAGATTAAACTAATTGGCCTGTAATTATTTATATCAGTTTTGCTGCCTTTTTTTGTGAAGCAGAATAATGTTAGAGTGACAAAACCGGTTTGGTATATTTCCTGTATGTAAAATGGTGTTAAATAGTTGGGTTAGGTATGGCAACAAACCCCCCAATGTATCCCTACGTTGTCGTCGTGGTGGGGCTTGCGTGGGTCAATGATCTCTGGGGCTGTGCCGGGTAGAGCTACTCATGCCGGATTGGCCCAGGGTGAGACTCCAGACTAAATGGGATCAAAGACGGAGTCCGTTTTAGGACTGCCGAGATGGGCGTGACCCGTCGTGCCGCACTCCAAACGTCCCTCTGCTTTAGCAGAAGGCGTGTTCGAGTGCGAGTAGGTCAGAGAGGCTGGCACTTGAGTGTTAGCTTCGTCTGAGGGAGAGGGCTAGCCACCCTCTCGCATTCCGTAACCATTAGGGGCTCAACAACGACCTGACTGGTGGCTCCAAGAGGGTACGCTGAGAACCTGATGGCCGGAGGGCTTGCCTTGATTGGCCGGCCCATGACAAGGATAGTCTATAACACCCGACAGTTAAGTCGTAAAAAACCTGTGGATACCGGCCGACCTCCACAGTACTTAGGCTTGCCCGGGTATTGGGGATCTCTGCCCGGGTCGACTTTTAGTTCTCCCCAACTCGTGGGTTTAATTATGGAAAATGTTAATAATAATTCAAATACTAGGACTGATTTACTTCTAACGACTAATGGCAATAAAAACGGATCTGAGAAGAAGAGGGATAGGAAGGAAAGGAAGGAAAGGAGGAATGCCAAGGGGCAGTTCCGAAAGGCAGACGAGCAATCGTCTGCCGAGGAGGACGTCCGGTCCGGAACGCCCATTTCGGTGGGGCTCCCAGAAGTCAGACATCTGACTCCTGGGAGCCGAAGAACTTCGGAGCGCACGCGCTCCAGGTCCGCCACTTCTGGTGCGAGTGGTAGCTCCAGTGCGATTGTGGACGCACTGGAGCTGATGGACACGGAGTCCATGGACACCCGCAAACGCGGGTTATCTGGGGACGTGGACGGCGGGAGCGACACGTCGCTAGAGATGCTGCCGCCCAAAATTGGCAGCAGTCTGAGGGGGAGGTCCCGCACCCCAGGCTCGGCCCCGTCGGGTTCCGCCTTTAGCAAGGCGGAATCCTACAAAAGGGCCAGGGCTGATGGCGAGCTCCAGGCAGAGGAGGAGATGAGTGGTCTCCTGCTTAAGATCAGGGGACCGGTGGATGGGGATTCAGAGCCCCAATCATCGGTCTCTCTGCAGGAGACAGCGGACGCGGCGGTGGCCATAATAAACAAGGTGGCCACCAAGTCCGTCAACCTTAAGGGCTCTTTTGTGAGAGCCCTTAAGGACTCCTCTTCTGCCGTGGCGGGGGTTGTGGGGACCCTTATTGGGGACGTAGCCCGCCTACAGGCGGCCAACGAACACCTGACGGGGCAGGTGGCAGAGCTCAGCGCTCAATTCGCCCAGTTCCGGGCGGAGCGCGAGTCACCGGCCCCGTCAACATCCCAGCGGGCCGCGTCTGCATCCCAGCGGGCCCCGCCTGCGTCGCAGCCGTCCCCTGCCGGCACCGGGATTACGGACGCCCAGCTGGCTGCCATCCTCGACGCTTGCTGGCGGATGATAGAGGGTCGTACGGCCGGCCTGGAGGCGAGGCTGCCTGCGGCCCCTATCATTCGGCCGCCGCTTGCAACGCCGAAGCGGACGGCCACGTCGTCGGCGCCGACCCCTCTCCCTGTGGTGGGGGGTCGCGTGTCTTACGCGTCGACGACGAGAACAGCGCCGGCCCCTGCGGCTGCTCGAGGGCTGGTGGCCGGGGCTCCGGCTCCGGCTAAGACGGCTGCACCGAGGACGGGGCCGAGGGCAGCAGCAAAAGCAGCCACACCTCTGCCCCCCACTCCAACACCTCTGCCTGGCCCCTCTACATCTGCCCCCTCCAATGAGGGTTGGCAGGTAGTCGGAGGGGCAAAATCAAAGAAGGCGAGAAAGCGGGCCAGAAAGGCTGCCCGACGGGCAGCCTCTGGCCCGCAGGCGCCACCGGTGGCAGGGGCCACCCCAAAGAGCCGCAAGCCGCGGAAACTGCAGCCGCCGAAAACCGCGGCTGTAGTGGTGACCCTGTCACCGGAGGCGACATCCGGCGGGCTGTCCTACGCGGCCTTCTTCAAGAAGGCCCGGGACAGTCTCGCCGGAGATTTTGAAACGGCCGGTGTCCGCCTGCGCAAGGCCCAAACGGGAGCTCGAGTTCTCGAGTTCCCTGGGGCCGATGGCGCAAAAAAGGCGGACACCGTTGCCGAGAAGTTGAAGGGAGTCTTCGCAGCCACGGATGGTGTGAGGATCGCCAGGCCCACAAAGTGCGCAGAGCTGCGCATTTCGGGCCTGGACGACTCGGTCACGGCCGACGACGTCCGCGCCGTAATCCGTGACAAGGCGGGTTGCGGCGCGGACGGCGTCAGGGTCGGCACCATCCGCCCCGGTCCGGGAGGCCTTGGCGCGGTGTGGGTCAGCTGTCCCGTGGCGTCGGCCAAAATTTTGGCCGATGCAGGCAGGATCCTCATCGGTTTTGTGAGTGCTAGGATTACAGTCCTGGCCCCGAGACCGATGAGGTGTTTCAAATGCCTGGCCGCGGGACACACTCGCACCAAGTGCCAGAGTTGCTTCGACTGCAGCGGACTCTGTTTCCGCTGCGGTCGACCGGGGCACAAGGCGGCAGAGTGCTCTGCCGCCCCTCACTGCCCCGTGTGTGCGGCGGGCAATAAGCCCGCCAATCACCAGATGGGGCAGGGGGGCTGCAGGCCTCCCCGAGCTTCTCGGCAGACGTCGGGGGCTAGCCTGTCGACCCAGGCTGCTTCCGACGTCGATCGTGCGACCACGTCGTCGCCCATGGAGGAGGTTGTAGAGACGATCCAGTAAATGGATCAAGTCTCCAACCTCCTTGTCCAGACGAACCTGAACCACTGCGCCGCGGCGCAGGATCTCTTCCTGCAAACCATGGCGCAGTGGTCGATAGGTGTTGCCGTAGTCGCGGAGCCCTACTACGTCCCTCCCCGTCCAAACTGGATGGGTGACCGGGACGGCTCCGTGGCAGTCGTCGGCTCCTCGGCGGCTCGTTCCCCGCCCTTGTCGTTAAGAGACAAGGGCTCTGGATATGTGGCCGCCGAGTGGGGGGGAATCACCGTTTACGGTGTGTATTTCTCCCCCAACCGGAGTTTGAGCGACTTCGAGGTCTTCCTTAACAACTTGGAGACCTCGATACGGCGACTAGCGTCTGGGCACGTCCTCGTGCTGGGGGACTTCAACGCAAAATCCATTGCGTGGGGTTCCCCGGCGACGGACGCCAGGGGCGATGCCGTGGTGGAGTGGGCGGCGTCGGTGGGCCTCTGTTTGCTGAACAGAGGCGCCACCAACACGTGCGTGCGACAGCAGGGGGGGTCGATAGTGGACCTTTCGTTCGCTACCCCTGCTGTTGCCGCACGAGTAAGGAACTGGTGTGTCCTGGATGAGGTTGAGACGCTCTCGGATCACCTGTACATCCGATTCGAGCTCTCCCGGTCCCAGGGCCCCAGTAGGGGTCACGTGGCGCGGCATACCTCCCGCTTTCCGCGGTGGGCAGTTGCCAAACTCGACAGGGACCTGCTAGAGGAGGCGGCCATAGTTCAATCTTGGCTGTCTCCGCGGGCCCCGGCCGAGGAGGTCGACATGGGGGCTGGCCGCTTTCGCTCTGCGATTACGCAGATCTGCGATGCGGCCATGCCCCGCGTTCGGGGTTGTCGGCCTTCACGGAACGGGGTCTACTGGTGGTCCCAGGAGTTGGCGGACCTCCGTGCGGCCTGTACTCGTGCCCGGAGGTCCTACACCCGATGCCGGCGGCGACGCCACCGCGTAGACGGGGAGGAGGGCCGGCTTCATGAGGAGTACCGCGAAGCGCGGAAAACTCTGAAGCTGGCCATTTGCCGCGCCAAAGAGGAAAAGAGAAAGGAGATGCTGGAGAGTCTCGATCGTGACCCCTGGGGTCGCCCATATCGTGCGGTGCGTCAGAAGCTCCGCACGGCGGGCCCCCCCCTTACCGAGACTCTCCAGCCCAGCTTCCTGCAGCAGGTGGTCGAGGGCCTTTTCCCGCAGCGGGCGGAGCACACGCCCCCGTCGATGGCCTATTCAGTGGCCAGAAACGACGGGGGCCGAGAGGACGATATTCCGCCCGTTAGGGAATCGGAGGTTGGGGCGGCTGTTCTTCGGATCCGTTCCAAGAACACCGCCCCCGGGCCGGACGGGGTACCACCCCGAGTGATGGCCCGAGCCCTCGACCATATGTCGGACCGCCTCAGGGAGGTTTTGGACGCCAGCCTGGCGTCTGGACGCTTCCCTGAGTGCTGGAAATGTGGGAAGCTGGTCCTGTTGCCGAAGCCGGGACGGCCAGCCGATTCGGTCGCGGCCTATAGGCCCATCGTGTTGCTGGACGAGGCGGGCAAATTGTTCGAGAGGATTCTCTCTGCCCGCATCGTCCAGCATCTCAGCGAGGTGGGGCCCGACCTGTCGGACGCCCAATTCGGGTTCCGAGAGGGGCGTTCGACGGTCGATGCCGTGATGCGCCTTAGGGCCGTGACCGAAGAGGCGGTTGGCTGCGGCGGCGTGGTGTTGGCGGTGTCCTTGGACATCGCCAACGCCTTCAATAGTCTGCCATTCAGCTGCATCAGGGAAGCACTCCACTACCACGGGGTGCCAGAGTACCTGAGGCGGCTGGTGGCAGACTATTTAGAGGAGCGTACCGTCGTGTACGAGGACCGAGTTGGCGTCTTGAGACGGCGACCCATGTCGTGCGGCGTTCCACAGGGGTCTGTCCTTGGACCACTCCTGTGGAACGTGGGGTACGACTGGGTCCTTCGAAGTCGTCTGCCTCCCGGGCTGGGCGTAATTTGTTACGCCGATGACACTCTTGTCACAGCCCGGGGGGCGAATTTCCAAGAGGCGGCGCGCCTGGCCACCAGGGGTGTTTCTCTGGTGGTTGGGCGCATCGAGGCGCTGGGCTTACGGGTGGCCCTTGACAAGACGGAGGCCCTGCTCTTCCATGGGCCCCGTCGTGGTCCACCCCCCGGCGCCTCTATCGAAGTAAACTCGGTCCTCGTACCGGTTCGGGCCCAGATGAAGTATCTGGGCCTGATCCTCGACCTCACTGCAGTCATCGGAGGAGATCTGTCGCTACCGGCCATCATACGCTCCATGGCCGGTGGCGACAGCAGTTTTACCGCGGTCGCATCCTTCTGCGAAGACGTAATCTCGCAGAAGGAGGCGGCGGAGAAGGCCCGGGAGGATGATCTCCACTCGGACCCGATCCGCCGCCGGCGAACCGGGCGGCGGAGGCGCGCCCATCTGCGCCTCATGCCGCCCTGAGTGTGGCCGCGGATGGTGGGGACGGGTTTTCCCCTCCATCCGCTTTAAAGGCCAGCCGCGAAGGGGCGACGTACGCGTGTGCCGTGCGTCGCCTAAATTGAGATTTTTACCTGGAGGAGGTGCCCGCTTCAGTGCGGGCAGGCGCTGGGAGGGGTCCGGTTTGCGTAAATAACAGCGATCCCGGACCCCTCCCTTCTCAGGCGCAGAGTTGGCACACCGTGTGGTTTTAGTCGGTTCGATTCCGACACACCGCCCCGCCGCAAACCCCGGCGGGGTGACGGCCCGAGGGGGTTTCCACACGTAAAAAAAAAAAAAAACTGGCAACAAAATTGGTTTGCCGAATTTCAGTACCTCTGTGATAACGCCATCATTTCCCGGACTGCGGCTGTTTTTCATGTGCTTGAGCGCAAACACTACTTCAGCGCTACTGATAGGAGGCGTGGTTTCATCAAAGAAGTACCGAGTGTTCTGGACTGGGCTATGCAACGGAGCAGAATACAAAGATTGGTAGAAATCAGTGCTGATGTTGATAATTTTATCGCGGCTGTTGTGTTTAATACCGTTTTTGTCAGCAAGACTGGTAATCCGAGATCTACCTTGTGATAGACCCTGTTTAGCAGCTCTTAAGGAAGTATTGGTTTCCAGCGCAATTTTTATTAAATGTGTGTTATTGGTCCTAATATCATTTCGAATCCTCCTCTTCACCTTCCTATCCGTCTCTCGGTATTGATGTGAAGTTTTGTCAATTTTCGCTCTTTCATCTATAAGTGACAAAGTAGCGGGTGATAATTTATTATTCCTAGATTTTAAGATTTATTTTTTTATTTTTAGATTTTATTTTTTTCCAATATACATTAAGTACAAAATATTAACGTAACGTAACGTAACGTTGTTTCACGACATACATATATATATATCGACTGCACGGTTGGCCGAGTGGTTTCAGCGGTCGCCATGCCGCTTGCCACTGCGCCAAGTGTCTTGGGTTCAAATCCCACGCGGTACAACACTTTGTGTGATCCACGAATTGTTGTCCCGAGTCTGGATGTTCTTTGTGTCCGTTTCATGTACGTTTGTAAAGTCCCCCACGACACAGGATGTTTATTCCTAATGTGGGAGATGACTTTAAAAAAAAACAAAAACAAAACAAATATATAACTAGCTGTTGCCCGCGGCTCCGCCCGCGTTTTTGTTGGTTTTTTTGTGTTTTTTCGCGGTCGCGGATATGTGACTGATGCAAAAAATAGATAAAAACAATCCTTGATGCGGATTATATATCATTCTAAAATTTCAGCTCGATCGGTGCAAAACTTTTTGAGTTTTTGAAGCGTACACAAACCTACATAACATTTTTATATACCGAGGCGGCGGTCTCAACGGAGACCAGCCAATTACGCAGAAGATATTATAGTGCACAAGTGTATGCGCAAACACAGGTGCTCTCTCTGTTCCCTCTCTCTCATAATCCGATGGGACGGTAACCGACACGACCGGAGAGAAATCAGGCGCAGGACCGACAGCTTTACGTGGTCTTCTAGGCACGGGGATTTAGACCCGACTTCCAAACTCCGAGCTGTTATTAAATATTTCTTTAATCAGAAAACTCAATAACACTTTTGGCTCGACCCGGGATTCGAACCCGAGACCTCTTGATTGGCAGTCGCATACGTCAACTGCTAGACCAATGAGACATGTATATAAATATATATATTTCTATTTTAAAATATAATTAACTATAAATGAGTTTAATTTCATTTCGACTCTCATCGTCCGGAGAGCGTGATTCCGTGTTCTCTCCGGAAATTAAAATATTTACATTCGAGTATACGCCAGTGCCACTTCAAACTTTCATAGGTTTATTTACGAAACAGTCGTTTACAGCGCTCTGAGTTTGAATAACTCAAAACTAGAAATGAATTGGCGCTTAAAATTAAGTAAATATTACGTGTTAAGAAAACAGGGTATCAAAACCGCTACTTATCCCACGGGTGCCGTAAGAGTCGACTAAAGGAGCGAACTCTACAGGATAACTGCACTGGGAAGAAAAGGAAATATTCTACCGTGGGAGAGCCACGCTTCGGCATGAATGGGCCGACTCGACCGGAGTGATACCACGACCTCACAGAAAACCGGTGTGAAATAGCGCTTGCGCTGTGTTTTACCAATTGAGTGAGAATACAAGAGGTCCATAACCCCAACCCATTCCCCCTTCCCCCTACCCATCCCCCAAAGGCCGGTAATGCACTTGTGACTCCTCTGGTGTTGCGGGTGTACATGGGCGGCGGAAGATACGTCTGCTCGTTTGCCCCCAATTCAATAAAAAAAAACAAGCCCTAGCCAGTTTCTCAAAACCTTCTTTCTAAGAAAAGGCCTTTGTGAAACAGTAATAGGTATAATGTGATGTAATAATATATGTAATAAATTCTATAAGGGAAAATTATCCTGATAAGAAAGGGTTACGGTCGAGTTTTATTTGTGTTGATTTATGTTTGCAATTTGTTGGATCGTGATTCGGACACTCAAATATTGTAAATTGTCATTGGGTTGTCAACGTTTCGTAATCCAGGGTAATCTAAATAGTTTTTTCAAATGGTTGAGTTGTGGTAATATGAACTATTAAGTTGTCAACATACAATAAAAGCTTTTTAATAATTGTTGCGATGATATCCCGATAACGTTAGTTTCTAACACAAGTGTATGTATTTATGTTATTAAAAATATGTTCGAGTTACTGAACAGTTTGGTTGGTAACAGTCTAAACGTTTGGAAAGTTGAGTTTATTTTACTTGACTCGCTATTACTATATGTACTAAGATTTTTTTTGGTGTTGAAATCATCGTGGCTCTACTACCTTCAATTCGAAGTTATTATTTAACACTTTATTCTCTTCTACGGACAGTTTAAATTGAATATTCTAGATATGTGCTACATGCTCACGGATATAATTTTATCTAATAACTAGCTTTTGCCCCCGCGGCTTCGCTCGCGTTAAGAAGTATTATTGCGGCATACTTCTTAACGCGAGCGAAGCCGCGGACAAAAGCTGCATCTCAAAATCCTTTCTTAGGGGATGCCTACGTCATAGTAGCTTTATGCATGCAAAGTCTCAGGCCGATCGGTTTAAAATTGACAAAGTTTCATACAAACTTTCATCCCCTATTTTATCCCCTTGGGGGTAGAATTAATCAAAATCCTTTCTTAGCGGATGCCTACGTCATAACATCTACCTGCATGCCAAATTTCAGGACGATCCTTCCAGTGGTTTGGGCTGTGCGTTGATAGATCACTATGTCAGTCACCTTTGAGTTATATGTATATAGAAGATATATAGCAGTAATCATAAAAAAAACATTTTTTGCGGTCACTCCTTGTGTTACGTTTCATGTGTCCACAAAATAAATGTCAAATACGAAGTATATCTACATTTACACGAAGCCTTAATTATATGCCTTATTTATATTTTGTATTTTTACTTTAAATTCTATCCAGTTTTACGTTTTGCTTTAAAAACAATTTTAATAAAGTGTTGCTAATTTAAAAAAAACCTTTATGTCACATAGGATTTTTATTACTTAAATGCCATAAAACAGCTATTAAGTATTTGTTTATGATTTTATTGTTCATGTTAATTGAGTGATACTATTGATTTTTATATGACTAGTACAAATTTTGTTCATTCACTTTAGCATGACATGAGGTTTTCAGAACTAAGAAAATTTGCGATTAAGTGTTGCTAGAAATAAAATTACCTTCTCTCTTTTCTAGATTAAATACTACTTTTTGTTTAATAGAGTCAGTTTACCTATTGATTTGTAATATCGGCTCACATGTCATTCGTTAACAAATAGCAGTATCGGTGTCAACGTGTTTGCATGTTGTCCATACT
The DNA here is from genome assembly GCA_916048165.1 of Spilarctia lutea. Classification (NCBI taxonomy): domain Eukaryota; kingdom Metazoa; phylum Arthropoda; class Insecta; order Lepidoptera; family Erebidae; genus Spilarctia; species Spilarctia lutea. The sequence goes on along the minus strand of OU696480.1, from coordinate 17,561,292 downwards.
GTAATGTGTCTTTCACGAGGTTCTTACCATCCATCATTGTCACAGTTTAATATTTGACGATGTACATTACAAACAATTATGAACCCTTTGTTCTTTATCTTTAAGGTACGTTTTGAATTTCATCAACAATAAATGTTGTCTTGACATGTCAACACCATACTAAACTATGTCATATTTAACTTAGAGTTGATTTTCGATTGTCACATATTTCAAGTAATTCAATAAAGTATTTAAGTAGATGATGTATGTATTCATCATGTATAACATTATTGATGCCCTTTAGTTAATTTACTTATCTGATGTTCATGTAATCGATCCATTTATTTGATGTGGCAATAGGTAAATGTTGTTTTTGAAGTTAAATGTGAACAAATTCTCAAAGCATTCGACTGAGTTTGTCTTTCCTAATTGATTTTACACTCGAGTAAATAGTCTCGTTATGTTTGTTGTGTCAGTTCTAAATCAGTGAATATGTAGCAAATAAATTCAAGTTTTTTATATGTATATAGCTGAGTACTGCGGCGTTATCCGCGTTTATGATATTCCAACGCGGTTCTTATTGTACCTTTACAACAACAATCGAATCGCGAGTAAAACCGAAGCTAATTTTAAAAAATGCCTAAATTATACCTATATGTATATATATATATATATATAAATGAATATAATAAATATATATAAAAAATGCCTCAATCATACCTTATTTGAGGGTACTGGCTTCCCAATAACGATTGTCATAGGTGTTCACGACAATCGGGACCGACGGCTTAACGTGCTCTCCGAGGCACGGGCGGGAAATACCGCTATCTTCCATACTCCGGGCTGCTATTAAGAATTTCTTCTCAGAAAAACCCAACAGCAGTCCGACCCGGGAATCGAACCCGAGACTTCTTGATCGGCAGTCGTTTGCGCTACCCGCTAGATTGACGAGGCAGTCTTCAGTTCGTTACTTTATATTATATCTTACTACCAAATTACAATTGTTAAACTCATAACAGTCAATAAGGTCAATACTTCAGATTAGTGATCTGCCTGATCTAGGTAAGACCTGTATTTCAGGCAATTACTGTTCTTACAATTACGTTTATACTATATATAAATATTTTTTTCCTTAAACCGCAGGAAATAACTAAATTAACATATATCATACATGTCCACTTAGTCATTTAATATACATGTATTATTTATTTTAAGACAGGATTTAGTTTAATTTATCACTTTCGAAATAAGATAACCCCATTTAAAGGTTGACGAGGAGATACTTGCATGCGGCACCAAGTGCACCTCGTGCACAACAAAGATTAAAAAGTACCTTCTTTCAAAATAATACAATTATCACGACTCATTGTTTTAGCCAGAATGGAGGGTATGTAAGGCACATCTTTATAATTAAAAATATTTAAAAAACGTTGTGTGAACTAACAGCAAAAATAATTTAAAAACACATTTCTGGTATATTTTAAAATCTTGTCTCTAGACTAGATAATATGAATCGTAGATTTCTGAACTGGTTTTCAACACGTTTGAATTTGAAATCATAGAGCACAAACAGTTTGCCATTCTACTACAATACAAAACAAAGTTCAAGGTCACATAAATGATGGATGCACGTTATTATTTGAAAACATATTACAACTTATCATAGTTTATCGTGGGAGAGCCCTGCTATGATACACAAGAGATTGATGTTAATTCTGTTGCTGGATCACTTAACTATCCTTAAATTACTTTCAATTTAGTAAAATCTCTTCCCAATGCTATTCTTGTATATGTTAACTGTCTCGGTGGCGTAGTGGTAACGTATGCGACTGTTGTGCTTGAGGTCTCGGTTTCGATTCCCGGGTCGGACCAAATGTTCGTATGATCTACAAATATTTGTTTCGGAGTTTGGGTGTTATAATATATTATGTATGTATTTACAAAAAAAGTATAAATGTATTTACATCAGTTGTCTAGTACCCATAACACACGCTCTGCTTAGCTTGGGACTAGGTGGCGTTGTATGTAAGATGTCCTAAATATTTATTATTTATTATTGATGTTAATTCTGTTGCTGGATCACTTTTATTTTAGTAAAATGATTTCCCAATGCTAATTTTGTATGTATTTATTTAGATGACGTCTATTTTAGTGTAACATATATGTATATAATTTTAGCCAAACCAATTTCATTTAAATTCAAATTTAAAAAAAAAATAGTATCAAGTTATTTTGTTGAAACATGTACGAATATAATAACACAAGGTTAATGCATATTGTTGATTTGAACGGGAAACGTACATAATACTTACCTTTTATGAGATATTTTCCTCTCCGTCACCAAAAAAATAAGTGTTAATTTAAAAAGGTTTTTTAAAAACAACCTTTTATTACTTGCTAATAAAAAAATAACTTCAAACCTTTTCATTTTACACTCATATAGGGTAGAAATATGTACGCCGCCATTTTGTTACGGCGGCCATTTTGGATTAATAATGATAACGATTATATATAATTGCATTGTTATCAGAACTAAAGGTATATTTCAAATTTCAGCTCAAAAATCGGATCAAATTTAACTTGCAAGATTGAATTACAGACAAACATCGGGACAGATGAAATTAAATAAAATCTTGTAAAAACAACATAATATCTGGGTGAAGTAATAGCGGTCCTAGCATTAACATTTGTTTAAAGGTAGTATTTTACAGCATTTTACTTCATTTAGTTGTCATTTTTATTTATTACTAGCTGGCCCGGCGAACTTCGTACCACCACATTTTTCTTTCGTAAATAGCTTCTAAACTTCTAATAAACTTGATTTCGTAATTATTCCCGCCAGTCACGGACAAATAAAAATATTTTGCCGGTTATCTTTTCATTTTCTTCCATACAAACCTTGTCCTAACAATAACGAACATATAGACCAAATAATTATCTAATTTGGTGCAGTCGATCGGAAGTTATGCGCGTACATACATTTCGACGATTCATTTTTATATGTAGGTATATAGATGTATATTAATTATATTAATACTGTAAAAAAATACTTTCTCAATAAACCGGTTATCTAAGGCAAAATATTATTTTCAATTCGAACTTAAACAATAAAAACTCAAAATTCAAACTAGATAAAAAAATATTTTAAGGTCAACTTATATGAGTTCAAATATTGGAATAATTATCATAGGAAATTACCAAAATATGTAAAAAATAATTTGTTGCTTATATAATATATCTTCAATTAGATAAAAATATAAAACAACCTATGTTTTATAAAATTAAGAAGCATAGTAGTTAATCATAACGTTTTTGATGCGTAATCTTTTAAGTAGCGTGTTTGTAACAGATTTAAATTTGCGCTTCAAACATTATTCACAAGCATTTGACGAGGACTAGAAATATGTAAAAAAAAAATTTGTTGGTTATAAAAAAATCTTCAATCAGATAAAAATATATTTAATAAATGTTTATTAATTTTCGTCAGAAATATATGTATACATATAGGCATACGTCACATTTGTGAAAGTTATGATCAAAGTAATTTATTTTCATAAAACCCTTATTAATTTATAACGAGCTGTTATCTGCAGCTTCGCTTTCATGATTAGGTACTTCTTATTTCGTCTGACGAATTTTCATACAATCGTTCAAGCCTTATTTTCCTCCCTTAAATTTCCAAAAAAGTTATAATTTAATATTATGTACCTATGTATAAAAAGTGTAAGCTGTCAAATTTTCAAGTTTGTAACCCCAGTTTAGTTTAGGCTCTACGTTGATGAGTAAGTTAGAAAGGCAAGTCGGTTTATCATCATCAACAATCCATAATGTCCCACTGCTGGCCTCGGGTCTCCTCTCAGGAGAGAGTTAAGGCTATATGTACCCACGCTGTCCAAATGAGGGTTGGGGACTGGCAAGACAACATAATCTTGCCGTTGGATGTTTTTAAGTCGCTCAAAGGTCTACAACTAAGCTTCACGACTGTTTTATTGTATGATAACAACCGGGACCGACTGTTTAACGTAACCACCGATGCCACCAGCGGCCACCCATCCAGGTATAGACCGCGCCGTCGTTGCTTACCCTCGGTGATTGATTCTAATCACCGAGTGCAACTGGGCTATGAGCGCTTTAAGTCGTTTTATATGGATGGATTTTTGATCAGATCCGAGACAGTCAACTAAGCATTCGTGAAACTAGATGCTGTTTTCAAAACGTAGATCATACAAGAAATGCCATGGATATTGTTTTCCAACATATTTTTTTCAAGTAACTTGTTACATATATATAACCTCAATTTAAATACAAGAAACAATGTAACAAATAATTCGAACGAAATAATTTTGACAAGAAGATTACTCAAAAATGTACCTAAGTATGTTTTAATGGTTCTCTTAAGTCATGAGTCATTATACCACTTGTCCAAGTGTATATATTCTCAATCTTCAACATTTTCAATATAGGTACATGAGGATACTCATGTCATCATGTGGCGGATGTTTCCACAGGTGCTACGTATTGAGGCTATCATAATAGTTTGTGAAACGGCGTGTTACATAAACTGTCTTTGTTATCTCGGCCTTTGCTTTTGAGCTAATATTATTTATCACTGGTAATCGTTTCTTTTGCAGTCTTAGCGCTTGATTGATCGGTTTGTTTTAACCATAATCTACAGATATGTATGGTGTCTTTTCTTACACTTATATTCCTATGATGGAATGGAAACTGGAAGGTATGGATCGATACAAGCAGGCAGTAGATTTTGATGTTTTCGCCTAATTTACCTTGACAATCTAGTACATGCTGTGACGTCTGTTTGTGTCGATCTATGATTTTTAACTGTAGCTTCAATTTAACGTTCATAAATGTCACTTAGTGTCTTAATTGAATAATTTTTTTTTCATTTAATCTTGCCTGTGTTAGCTTACGTAAGGTAGTTTTTTTACTGCTTCAGTGGCGAAGGGGTAGCGTATGCGACTTCGATGCTTGAGGTCTAGTGTTCGATTGTCGGGTCGGACCAAATGTTTGTGTGATCTGCAAATATTTATTTCGGAGTTTGGGTGTTTTCTATGTACAATATGTATGTATCAGTTATCTGGTACCCATAATACAAGCTCTGCTTAATTTGGGACTAGATGGCATTGTATGTTAGATAGATTTCCATAATATTTATTTATTTTTGAAATATATTTTTCTGGAATCGTCAATAGCATTTAATAGTCAAACGCTGGACATAACCCTCTCCGTATAAATGAGGCTTTTCTCCTGCTATACCACGTGTGGCGACTTCCACATACAGCGCAACAGTAACTTACTACAGCGCCATCTACCGAAGATACACTGAACTACGAAGTAACGCACTGCACGGAGTAACTACAAATCCTGAATCGCCCAATAAATAGTTCTCGCGCCGATTATCATATATACAACATCCCAACTATTCCCAACATCAACTGTTGGGCAGTAGCCCGCCAGGCATGATCACCTCGCCTGGTCGGAGCATCCTTCCTTTGTGTTGGTAGGACATGACACGTTCCCCCACAGTGGTGACACCGACGTGATTGGAAGCAGCCTTCAAGGAATCAGATCCGCAGCACCATCCCACAGCAAGTCTCCAGTTCCTCCACACACACTTGCCAGGCAGGTTGATAAAGGATTTATATATACTGAAGTTGTTCTGCGTAGTTAGATCTCTTAGTTGCCTCATAAGTGTGTCCCGTTGGTTGCTGCTGCTGCTGCTGCTGGACTGCCTACGCTTTGAACCGACAGGGTCACCATATTCTGCCATCGTCCTGCACGACAGCAGTTCCATTCCCATCACTTAGATATCCATTCATTTCCGGATCAATACGACCTTCAAACCTTCAAGGAGAGAGCTTACTCCTTAAAAGGCTGGTAACAGCTTACTATCAGGCGATACGTCTGTTGCATTCTTTAGATATTGCATTGAAGTGCTAGATAACCTAAAATATTGACCTATAAATGTTGCAACAAAAGGCTGATTTGAGTATGTCTTATTGATTTCTAGCTTTTGCCCGCGGCTCTGCCCATGTTCTTGTCCGTTATGGCCTATGTCCTTCCGCGGGAGTCAAAGTATCTCCATCCCATATTTTACTGCAGTTTTGCTGTGAAAACGTGGCAGACTTATGAACAGAGCTGCTTTGTAATTGTGTGTAATGTAATTGTAAATTATAATTTTAGCATATATAACTAACTGATAAAACTTTGATGCCTACTATGAAAATAAGAAGTAACCGAAAAGTGTGAAAAAAACAACTTTTATGATCTGGTTAAAAATAGTATTATACACCTTTAGAATTTTATCGCCTGGACTCGAAAATACTTTTGATACAACTGATTTAGGATTAGGGTTTCGGTCATCACTAATTTTATTTTCCTAATTTTAGTTTGTTTATTAATAGTGTGTTAAATGTGTAAGGATTACAAAATATATAGTAAGATGCTGCGATCGTGTACACGAATTATATTAAAACATAATAACTACGTTTGGTTGTTACCAAGTTGTTTTAAGAAGTATTTTGCCGCTCTTGTTTGGTTAGTCACAGAGAACATAAATAAATACATAATATATTGTGTTGTAAGATATTTGTTTAGTAACGTAAACATGGATGTAGATCAAATAAATTATTTTAGAAAGGAACACATTACTACCCTACAAATACGCCTAGATATAACAAGAACAATGATGTTCAGAACTTTAGGTAGTAAGACTTCAAAACTTAGATATAGAAGATATTACCCTTGACATTTACTGTTTGACAATATAAAAACTGTTCACTAGATGATTATTTTTAGATTTAAAGTGTAAAATGAAACACCTATTAAGATACGCTCTCGGTGGGTCTCCTTTACCAAATGCAAGTAATGCGCCTGTGACTCCTGCCCCCATAGCAAAGTTGATATTCTACAAAAGAAAATAAAGGCGTCAACGATTATAGAAAAAGTATCGACGTGAAACACTCGCGTTTAGTCAAGGGGGCTGATTTGCAGGCGTTCATGATCGTTGATAGTCATGTTGTCTATTAAGTGAGCCGTTTGTTTGATAAACAGATTCAAAAAAATAGTATTCATACAAACGGATTACGGTCCTTTGTGAAGCTTAACTAGTGTTGCCCAAATGCAAGAACAAGACGAGACTTAGCCAGTCTTGGTCTTGGTCTTGCGCCAATACACCTGGTCTTGGTCTTGGTCTTGGTCTTGCGCTCCCAGTCTTGGTCTTGGTCTTGGTCTTGCAGCAAGAGTCTTGCAAGTCTTGCAATTACCTATTAGTCTATTACTATTTCTTAAAGTTTACTTTAAATCTTAGAAAAACGTATTAGAATTGAAACATTGTGAGCTTGAATTAACATAGCCATAGTAAAGATCAAGCAGATTAATATATAACTCAGGATTTGATAAGAAATTCGAAAAATCAACTGACCTATATGTCGTTTTCCATGGAAGTAACTGTTTCTTAATAAACATTTATGATTTATAAGCTTACATTTGCTAAAACATGTAAAAAACATAATAGAATAGATTATTATGACATCTACTACCTATCCTTAACATTTTTTCCTATCATAATACTACTTGCGTGATCAGTATAATGTATTCATTTTCATTCTAAGCACTCTGAAACTTATTTATTCTTTGGAACACCTGTAGGTACTCTTAAAATTCGAAATTATTTTGCATGAGTATACCTACGCCCTGTGGCTGCAATCAAATAGTGTCAAATGTTGTGATTTCGGCGCGGCGGCAACGATTGTTGTATATGATTTCAAAAGAAGCCGCCGGCGCGTGTATCATAACCATGTACTTCCGAAAAGCGGCAAATTTATTTGAGAAGTAAGTACAAAACCTTTGATGCCGCATTATCAAAGTGCCGATGGTTAAAACATAACTATGCATGCACTCAGTTTGATTTTAATGGATATTTTTTTATTCGCTATGTAGGTATGTTTATGGTATTAGTCGTAATGCGCATAGGTCCAGTTTTTCATATTCTTTGATACAGTTTTTTGCGTCTCATAGAATTCCTAAGCGTACCTATACACCGAACTGTTACACCTAACTACTCCGTGAAATAGCGCTAAGTCCTAGCTGCAAGACGCAAGAGTCTTGCAGGCTTAGTCTTGTTCTTGCTCAAGTCTTGCACGGTCAGTCTTGGTCTTGGTCTTGCTAAAAATACGCGGTCTTGTTCTTGGTCTTGGTCTTGCAAAAACGCAAGAACAAGACCAAGACTGCAAGACCAAGACTGAATTTGGGCAACACTAAGCTTAACTAGCTTTAAATAAGAACTTAGTATGAAGGTAGAAAGTTATTTTGTCGTATCTATTAACATCAATTTTTTTATAGTCTTCAAAAAAGAGGAGTGTGATCTCATACATCTATACTCGTATATAAAAATATTATATTGGTTTCTGTACGCTTCAAAAACTCAAAAAGTTCTGCACCGATCGAGCTGAAATTTTAGAATGATATATAATCCGCATCAAAGATTGTTCTAATTTTTGCATCAGTCACAACCGCAACCGCGAAAAAACACGAAAAAACCGACATAAACGCGGGCGGAGCCGCGGGCAACAGCTAGTAACCAATAATTTCTTATTAAATGCTCGTCAGTTTTGTAATAAGGCCAATTTCTAAGCTACAACAATTTAACTTTCTGCCTTCGATAAACATAATACCTGTTCAGGCTAAGAAGTATATACTTAGTATTATATATATATCCCTAAGGAGATATCGGTGCGTAGGCAGACCACGCGTGGGTGTTTAAACATTTCTTCGTGCAAATTCTTAAAAGTAAAACATGCACGTATAAAATTCTAAAAAGGTTACATAGGTAAGTATCGCGGGGCATACGAGGGTAGAATAATAATCTGAGAGTCTCGATAGAGGATTTAAAGAAATCGTGAAGAGCTTTAGCACTAAGTTGTAGAGAGTCCCGGTTTACCCTTAGGTCGATTCCCTAGGGGTGGATCTTGTTGAAAAGTGATTCGTATACATTTCTGATATATATCTTATCTTTGTGTTTTATATGAATACAAATTATTATAGTTTAAAACTTATTCTCATATCTACCAAATATAAAAAAAAAACCATTAAAATCTGTCGAGTCGTTTCGGACAAGATGTGAGCGCGACAAGCGCAAGTAACCTCATTAAGTCTAAAAGGAATCGGTACTAATTCCTTTACAAGATTATCTTCCTGTCCTTTATTATTTTCCCAGGATTATTTGGGATCAGATATTTCTTTAACCAGTTTTACCTAATTATTAATTTTTCCATGAAGCAATTGGCGTCGGACCTCCGCAACTCTGAGGTCTAACTGAATTCACAGCCTAGGTTGTTTATACAGTAAAACTTAAACGAAGTCCCACCTTGCATCATGCCCTGTGTGCCATGACACCTGCACGAGGGAGGATCTAATGACTGCCACCGACAAGGCAGTCAAAGTAACCGCGTCCTAGTGTGGTAAAATCTAATTACACTGACACGAAATGTTTGCTGTCGAAACGCTAAGAAGAAAAACTGAATTCAAAAGTTAAACTAGTTGTCAGTGTATTTGTACTGCACTGACTTCACAATGACGATTATCAACCATTTATCATCACTATTATTTCTACTAGAACTATAATTTTGTATTTAAAGAAGTTGCTTAATATTATAGCGTAGCAGATAAATTTGTGTGAAGTGTTGTTAAAAATATCATTTCTTCTCTGCTTTGGAAACAAGCGAAGAAGAATTTGTATGAGTACACTATATTTATAAACCGGCTTATTGTACATCATATGTAAATATTTTTCGAAAATTTAAACGGTATAAAAATCTGTTGTAAAAAAATTAATAATATGAATTGTTTAATCAAGGAAATAAAAAGAAAGTCCCGCTGTTGGTCGCGAATATAAAACTTTAAGGAGTTGTGAACGAGAAATAAGTTCATTTCGCAAGTTGCTGAAGAGACAACTCCCAGCAACAAAACTTTGAATTATTAATACAATAAGGGCTAGCATTTTTATACTTTTTGCAAGTTTTGTTGTGATAATATTTTTTAGTGTTATAATAATCCTTCTAATATTATAAACGCGAAAGTTTGTGAGTATGTTTGTTACTCTTTCTCGCTAAAACTACGGAATGAATTTTGATGAAACTTCACAATAATATAGCTTATACATCAGAATACCACATAGCCTACAATTTGTAAAAATACTAGCTTCGCCTCGCGGCGTTGCCAGCGGTTATTGTCGTACCGCGGGTAGCACCGCGGGGATCAGCTAGTAACCTATAAACGTAATGGTGATTCAACAATAAGGCCTGGTTTATTTTTATGACGTTAAATTAAATGTTTATTCCATCTAATTTATACAAAAAACCATTTCAACGTTACGGACCCCGGGGAAATTTACATTCCTTTACAGTAACTATTACGAAGTATAATATTTTATCACCTATTTAATGGCACTAGTTAAAAATGAGGTATTCGATATTTACAACATTTACTAAAATAATTGATTAAGGCAAAATTGTTAATTGAATATCTAACAAAAGCAGCAGAAAACTGATTATATTACAATCAAAAATATTACGTCCGAGGTGAAATAACATTTGAGCAAATACAATTGTATCGTCAAGCGGTTGGTGGCGTTGAAACGTAATATCATTACCGGCCCCCGTCAGCGCCGACTGCATCTTATCTCACAGTCGCTTGCCTTTATAATATCCGACGTTCCCGCCTACCCGCTAAACAACCTGAATAGTTGAATGTACATGTATTTACTGCAAATGAAATTTTGTGACCTCTCGGCTTTGTTTTAATTTTATCTGACAGCTTTGTTTCACGATTTAAATGGACATTGTATTTGCCGGCTATGACACGTATTGCTTATACGTTTTTTATCTTTTAAGACTATATTGTTGTACACGATTTTATAAACGGGATATTTATTTTTCAGGAATAAGTTACATATATTTCGTCACTGTTAGAAGTGGCGTGATCACGGATGATTTGTGTTTCTGCGTGTAGGTTTTTTTCGAGCAGGCAAATATGACTACCGTCTTTCTAGTTCGTTTACTACTTGCTTGACTATTAGTTTCTCATCTATCATTAGAAATTCCTTGACATTACTCATTTATTTGAAACTATCGGGAATAATGACTTTCGCCGTCAGTGAATTCAAAGTTCAAGCCAACAAAGCCTAGTTAATACGTTTAGAAGTTTATGACGTATGTGCTATTAAATAAATAAACATTTCGTATATCTTACACACAACGCCATCTAGTCCCAAGCTAAGCAGTGCTTAGGCTAAGACATTTTTTTTTTGTAAATACATACATATTATACATACAAGACAGAGGTAGTCTAGTCAAGTTCGTACGTAACGAAGAATTAGTTTACCGATAACTTCACCTATGTCATTCTCGGAAAATTGTGTGTTTAAGTTAATATGTTATCAACACTCATGAAAGTAGCAGAAATGGAACATAAGTGCGAATGTCATTACAGGGGCTAATGAAGCGTTACCCGGATCCTTTGTGTCGTCATTTAAAAACATTGCCCAAAGAGCATCATTTACATTTTTATTATAAGATCAGGTGATTTTCACACTGCCCCTTATTTTGATAGAATTTTAATATATGAAAACGTCAGACAAATTACGCAAAAGTATCCCTTAAACGAAGTCAAAAGGAAAAAGTAATAAGATATTACAATGAATGTTATCATTCATAAATTCGATCTCTAATTTGAAATCGAAATGAAAATGTATCTGGCTTCATGGTTAATTTTCTAAATAAGAAGTAAAACTATACACAAAGCACTACAAAATTGATCTAGACCACCTTATATTATGTTTCGGTTTATTTTACTTACACCTGGGTATACCCTATAGGTGGAATACACTCGAAGCCCTCGCCGTCCTGTTCTTAACTTCAATTTAACTGTTTAGCAGTGACAGGATTTAGTACCTACTTTACACCAAATAATGTTAGACCTAATAATTCTAAGTCAACGCCTTCATGACTTTTTGTAATTAAATATTAAAGGCCCTATGGTACCTTTTCTGCCTAAGATTTAAATGAGCTTTAGTAAATTGAAGTCAATGGCAAGTTCAGCGTGCAAATTGTACTGTATTTACTTTAGGAATCTAATAAATCTGTCTAAAAACTCATACTTCACAGAATTGTAGCGAAACAAAAGACGAGTTCTGAATAAAAAACATTTCTTTCATTGTGCACGTGACTGCTTAAAATTGAATAAAACAGGTCGACAACGAGCGGAAACTAGTGATTTTCGAAACGCCATGTAACGGTAGCATTTGAGTTGTATGAAATCTAAACCTGAAATTGTAAAAACGTTTTCCCACGTAGCTCTCACATTTGAAGAACTCCCATTGCAACTGACAGTATATTCACAAGAATATTCACATAAAATTTGCAAGTTTGATATTTAAATATACTTAGGACATGTTCATAATTACATAAAATATGCTTTTTGTATCTGCAAATGTAGTTCAAGCATGACATATTCAATTTTAAAGAGTTTTTCTTATGAAAGGTTCCTTTTGATGTAGGTTTCGTTAGAGTAATGTAAATATCACATAAATATGACAACTACAGGCTTTGATGTACTGTATATTATTAATTACTTACTTCACATATTACAATACAAACGACTAAGTAATTTATTTAAACAAAAATTCAACTATGTTAGAGAACTCTATGATGTTGATATTGGTGATTAACATATTCTATGTACCTAATATAATAATTTTCATGTTTGATTTAAAGACGAAGTATTTATCATGCAAAGTAAATTTGTTTCTTGATCGTTTGAGCGCTAACACAAATAGACTTAGTACAGTGATGTTATTTAATTCCCGTTGGGAGTGAGGCTGTACTTAAGTTTGTTTCATAAAACATCTCAAACATTATACGGGATATTCGAAACAGGGTCGTTTGGTTAATGGATTTTTAAGTAAGGCGGGGCAGGTTTCCTGTGAACTTGACGCCCACGAAACAATTTTCGTTCCTATACCTTGATGACCTTGCCGTTTTCTTGCATTATTAATATGCCCACCGTTCGCTGGTACCTGTTTCAATTCAGGAAAGGAGATAAAAGTGGATCACGTTGAGTGGTCTAATCCTTTTATTAATGGGGATAACATGCTATGCTACTTCGTGTATATATGTATTTTGGCATACAGCATAGATGAAATTATTTAAATTACTAATGAAATGCTAAATGCTGGGATTAAATTGAAATACCATTGTATTGAACTGCGACACTAGTATTATAGTACAAGTAAACGATATTTCACCATTATTTATTTACACAAACGTTATTTATTTATAATTTCAAAGAAGAGACAAAGAATGAAGTGTCATTGACAAAATTCTTAAGTGGTATTAATAGTGGAGCTATAGGCAATATCAACATGTATCTGATATTGGGCTTAGTTTTTAACGACTGAAGTGGAAAATGAAGACTGGCATAAGAGGTTGAAGACTGATGATGTAAAACATACTCGTATGTATGTGCAAGAAATAGATTCTCTATAGTTGGACGAAAATGTCCGAATGTTGTTTTTTTATTATTTAATAGGTGACAAACGAGTAGGCCTATCGCCTGATGGTAAGCGATTACCGCCGCCCATGGACACCCGCAACACAAGAGGCGTTACAAGTGCGATGCCGGCCTTTGGGGGAGGATGAAGGAGATGGGGGAAGGGGTTGGAGAAGGAGTTGGGGTAGGGCCTCCGGTATCCTCACTCACTCAGTGAAACACAGCGCAGGCGCTGTTTCACACTGGTTTTCTGTGAGGCCGTGGTATCACTCCGGTCGAGCCGGCCCATGCATGCCGAAGCGTGGCTCTCCCACGGTAAAAATGTGGACTATTTCTGTTTTAGCTTTTAAGAACTACGTTTATCATAAGGATGATCATTTAAAACATGAGAATAATATGAAGCAAGTAATATTAATACTGTTCAGTTACGGGTAGACAAAATAAAATAGTAGTTACAGATCAGTAGCTAAGAAGTGAGTTCTCTGCTTTCCTGCGCTATGGCTGTGGTTCAAGTTCGGTAACCGCTTACCATCAGGCGATACGTCTGCTCGTTTACCCACTAAAAATCTAATTACTCCAGGCAACGAACCCACTTGTGAATGTTAGCATCTTCGTTTGAACACATATTCAATTCAATTACATGCTAATTAAAGGGCTTACACCAAGAACAAAAGATAACACAATACTCATTGTTATGTTAATGAAAATTGTGTCTTGTTTATATTTGTCTTTGGTATTTTATCATTTGGTAATATTACCAATCTTGCTTATTGAAAGTCATGAAAGAAAAAATAAAATTAAGGGTTTTTGGTTTAATTTATAATTGCTTATATTATCATTAAGTCGCCAATATACTGTGCGGGATCACAACTTCTATCCGGTCGTTAGTTAATTTACCTAATCATTTATATTTTACAGTAAAAGCTTTGTGATCCTCTAGCCCCAAATTTACCCGTATTATTATATCAAAATGGCGGCCTTACTCGTTATAATTGCGTGTGTTCTCTCAATATAATTATGTTGTTTCGTGCGGCTCACGATTTATGAGATATTTAATTTAATTGTCTTTTTCATGTAAGTTAATTTGCTGAACGCATGTGCTGGCTGACGTAAGTAGTGAAATTCGGTTAGGTATTACTACCAAAGATTAGCGTTGATTTTTTAAAGCGCCTTTCGATTGCATAACTTTTTTTATTATTTGTATAGACAGGAAAGTCACTAATTAGTAATATTTAATTGAGTCATGCTACGCTATCGTATGGTGAGCAATTTATGTTCTGGCAACTACATCATCTTAAAATGTTTCGGCAAATTGCACTAACATGCAAAATCCACGTACTAAAACTGTAATTAAAATAAGGTGGGATGAAAATATGGTTGAATTATATATCTAATTTTACCATAGTTGTAATTAAACAAATGCGCAAAATTGTTACAAAATGTTAATTATTGTGTTTATTCTAATTATTCCAACAAATATAATTTATTTCGGTCTATGGATCTACTACAGAACTTGTCTAAGGCAATAGTATCATGCTGCATAGCAAATGCGATAAAGTAATATGCCGAGTATCTCGCTATCATAACAACTTTAATATAAGAAATATCAGAAAACAACTGTCAAACTAACAACACTTAATTATCCCTTTTTTACGACACATTTCAACTTATTAGCGCTTTTATTAGTTCTGTACTTCGTATTGTCATTTTGCTTTATGTCTGTTATTAGTTGGTGATGTAACTATGGTCGAACAATATCATATACCTTTTTTAGAAGTATTCGACCCGATACCTAATATTTTCAGCCTAACTGCCTGACCACTCGGGTCTTGGCTTACTAGTCTAGTAATATTACTAGAAAAGATGTACATGCATCTCTTAAATAGCTGTATATACATCTATTTAAGAGATGCATGTACATCTTTTAAAGCTTGTATTTGTGTTTGATATTACCATGGAGCGATAAGGCCGACACTTGTACATACTTTTATAATAGTTTTAAGTTTACTATGTAATTATGTAAGCTGGTGTACAATAAAGAGATTTATTATTATTATTTGAATAATGTTCTCAATTCAGTGACATTATTATAATATCTATTTTTCATTTGTTATCTATTTGACATTATTATAATACCGATTACGGATGTGGTCACGTCCGTAATCGGTTTCAAAACAACTTTTATGATCTGGTTAAAAATAGTATTATACACCTTTAGAATTTTATCGCCTGGACTCGAAAATACTTTTGATACAACTGATTTAGGATTAGGGTTTCGGTCATCACTAATTTTATTTTCCTAATTTTAGTTTGTTTATTAATAGTGTGTTAAATGTGTAAGGATTACAAAATATATAGTAAGATGCTGCGATCGTGTACACGAATTATATTAAAACATAATAACTACGTTTGGTTGTTACCAAGTTGTTTTAAGAAGTATTTTGCCGCTCTTGTTTGGTTAGTCACAGAGAACATAAATAAATACATAATATATTGTGTTGTAAGATATTTGTTTAGTAACGTAAACATGGATGTAGATCAAATAAATTATTTTAGAAAGGAACACATTACTACCCTACAAATACGCCTAGATATAACAAGAACAATGATGTTCAGAACTTTAGGTAGTAAGACTTCAAAACTTAGATATAGAAGATATTACCCTTGACATTTACTGTTTGACAATATAAAAACTGTTCACTAGATGATTATTTTTAGATTTAAAGTGTAAAATGAAACACCTATTAAGATACGCTCTCGGTGGGTCTCCTTTACCAAATGCAAGTAATGCGCCTGTGACTCCTGCCCCCATAGCAAAGTTGATATTCTACAAAAGAAAATAAAGGCGTCAACGATTATAGAAAAAGTATCGACGTGAAACACTCGCGTTTAGTCAAGGGGGCTGATTTGCAGGCGTTCATGATCGTTGATAGTCATGTTGTCTATTAAGTGAGCCGTTTGTTTGATAAACAGATTCAAAAAAATAGTATTCATACAAACGGATTACGGTCCTTTGTGAAGCTTAACTAGTGTTGCCCAAATGCAAGAACAAGACGAGACTTAGCCAGTCTTGGTCTTGGTCTTGCGCCAATACACCTGGTCTTGGTCTTGGTCTTGGTCTTGCGCTCCCAGTCTTGGTCTTGGTCTTGGTCTTGCAGCAAGAGTCTTGCAAGTCTTGCAATTACCTATTAGTCTATTACTATTTCTTAAAGTTTACTTTAAATCTTAGAAAAACGTATTAGAATTGAAACATTGTGAGCTTGAATTAACATAGCCATAGTAAAGATCAAGCAGATTAATATATAACTCAGGATTTGATAAGAAATTCGAAAAATCAACTGACCTATATGTCGTTTTCCATGGAAGTAACTGTTTCTTAATAAACATTTATGATTTATAAGCTTACATTTGCTAAAACATGTAAAAAACATAATAGAATAGATTATTATGACATCTACTACCTATCCTTAACATTTTTTCCTATCATAATACTACTTGCGTGATCAGTATAATGTATTCATTTTCATTCTAAGCACTCTGAAACTTATTTATTCTTTGGAACACCTGTAGGTACTCTTAAAATTCGAAATTATTTTGCATGAGTATACCTACGCCCTGTGGCTGCAATCAAATAGTGTCAAATGTTGTGATTTCGGCGCGGCGGCAACGATTGTTGTATATGATTTCAAAAGAAGCCGCCGGCGCGTGTATCATAACCATGTACTTCCGAAAAGCGGCAAATTTATTTGAGAAGTAAGTACAAAACCTTTGATGCCGCATTATCAAAGTGCCGATGGTTAAAACATAACTATGCATGCACTCAGTTTGATTTTAATGGATATTTTTTTATTCGCTATGTAGGTATGTTTATGGTATTAGTCGTAATGCGCATAGGTCCAGTTTTTCATATTCTTTGATACAGTTTTTTGCGTCTCATAGAATTCCTAAGCGTACCTATACACCGAACTGTTACACCTAACTACTCCGTGAAATAGCGCTAAGTCCTAGCTGCAAGACGCAAGAGTCTTGCAGGCTTAGTCTTGTTCTTGCTCAAGTCTTGCACGGTCAGTCTTGGTCTTGGTCTTGCTAAAAATACGCGGTCTTGTTCTTGGTCTTGGTCTTGCAAAAACGCAAGAACAAGACCAAGACTGCAAGACCAAGACTGAATTTGGGCAACACTAAGCTTAACTAGCTTTAAATAAGAACTTAGTATGAAGGTAGAAAGTTATTTTGTCGTATCTATTAACATCAATTTTTTTATAGTCTTCAAAAAAGAGGAGTGTGATCTCATACATCTATACTCGTATATAAAAATATTATATTGGTTTCTGTACGCTTCAAAAACTCAAAAAGTTCTGCACCGATCGAGCTGAAATTTTAGAATGATATATAATCCGCATCAAAGATTGTTCTAATTTTTGCATCAGTCACAACCGCAACCGCGAAAAAACACGAAAAAACCGACATAAACGCGGGCGGAGCCGCGGGCAACAGCTAGTAACCAATAATTTCTTATTAAATGCTCGTCAGTTTTGTAATAAGGCCAATTTCTAAGCTACAACAATTTAACTTTCTGCCTTCGATAAACATAATACCTGTTCAGGCTAAGAAGTATATACTTAGTATTATATATATATCCCTAAGGAGATATCGGTGCGTAGGCAGACCACGCGTGGGTGTTTAAACATTTCTTCGTGCAAATTCTTAAAAGTAAAACATGCACGTATAAAATTCTAAAAAGGTTACATAGGTAAGTATCGCGGGGCATACGAGGGTAGAATAATAATCTGAGAGTCTCGATAGAGGATTTAAAGAAATCGTGAAGAGCTTTAGCACTAAGTTGTAGAGAGTCCCGGTTTACCCTTAGGTCGATTCCCTAGGGGTGGATCTTGTTGAAAAGTGATTCGTATACATTTCTGATATATATCTTATCTTTGTGTTTTATATGAATACAAATTATTATAGTTTAAAACTTATTCTCATATCTACCAAATATAAAAAAAAAACCATTAAAATCTGTCGAGTCGTTTCGGACAAGATGTGAGCGCGACAAGCGCAAGTAACCTCATTAAGTCTAAAAGGAATCGGTACTAATTCCTTTACAAGATTATCTTCCTGTCCTTTATTATTTTCCCAGGATTATTTGGGATCAGATATTTCTTTAACCAGTTTTACCTAATTATTAATTTTTCCATGAAGCAATTGGCGTCGGACCTCCGCAACCCTGAGGTCTAACTGAATTCACAGCCTAGGTTGTTTATACAGTAAAACTTAAACGAAGTCCCACCTTGCATCATGCCCTGTGTGCCATGACACCTGCACGAGGGAGGATCTAATGACTGCCACCGACAAGGCAGTCAAAGTAACCGCGTCCTAGTGTGGTAAAATCTAATTACACTGACACGAAATGTTTGCTGTCGAAACGCTAAGAAGAAAAACTGAATTCAAAAGTTAAACTAGTTGTCAGTGTATTTGTACTGCACTGACTTCACAATGACGATTATCAACCATTTATCATCACTATTATTTCTACTAGAACTATAATTTTGTATTTAAAGAAGTTGCTTAATATTATAGCGTAGCAGATAAATTTGTGTGAAGTGTTGTTAAAAATATCATTTCTTCTCTGCTTTGGAAACAAGCGAAGAAGAATTTGTATGAGTACACTATATTTATAAACCGGCTTATTGTACATCATATGTAAATATTTTTCGAAAATTTAAACGGTATAAAAATCTGTTGTAAAAAAATTAATAATATGAATTGTTTAATCAAGGAAATAAAAAGAAAGTCCCGCTGTTGGTCGCGAATATAAAACTTTAAGGAGTTGTGAACGAGAAATAAGTTCATTTCGCAAGTTGCTGAAGAGACAACTCCCAGCAACAAAACTTTGAATTATTAATACAATAAGGGCTAGCATTTTTATACTTTTTGCAAGTTTTGTTGTGATAATATTTTTTAGTGTTATAATAATCCTTCTAATATTATAAACGCGAAAGTTTGTGAGTATGTTTGTTACTCTTTCTCGCTAAAACTACGGAATGAATTTTGATGAAACTTCACAATAATATAGCTTATACATCAGAATACCACATAGCCTACAATTTGTAAAAATACTAGCTTCGCCTCGCGGCGTTGCCAGCGGTTATTGTCGTACCGCGGGTAGCACCGCGGGGATCAGCTAGTAACCTATAAACGTAATGGTGATTCAACAATAAGGCCTGGTTTATTTTTATGACGTTAAATTAAATGTTTATTCCATCTAATTTATACAAAAAACCATTTCAACGTTACGGACCCCGGGGAAATTTACATTCCTTTACAGTAACTATTACGAAGTATAATATTTTATCACCTATTTAATGGCACTAGTTAAAAATGAGGTATTCGATATTTACAACATTTACTAAAATAATTGATTAAGGCAAAATTGTTAATTGAATATCTAACAAAAGCAGCAGAAAACTGATTATATTACAATCAAAAATATTACGTCCGAGGTGAAATAACATTTGAGCAAATACAATTGTATCGTCAAGCGGTTGGTGGCGTTGAAACGTAATATCATTACCGGCCCCCGTCAGCGCCGACTGCATCTTATCTCACAGTCGCTTGCCTTTATAATATCCGACGTTCCCGCCTACCCGCTAAACAACCTGAATAGTTGAATGTACATGTATTTACTGCAAATGAAATTTTGTGACCTCTCGGCTTTGTTTTAATTTTATCTGACAGCTTTGTTTCACGATTTAAATGGACATTGTATTTGCCGGCTATGACACGTATTGCTTATACGTTTTTTATCTTTTAAGACTATATTGTTGTACACGATTTTATAAACGGGATATTTATTTTTCAGGAATAAGTTACATATATTTCGTCACTGTTAGAAGTGGCGTGATCACGGATGATTTGTGTTTCTGCGTGTAGGTTTTTTTCGAGCAGGCAAATATGACTACCGTCTTTCTAGTTCGTTTACTACTTGCTTGACTATTAGTTTCTCATCTATCATTAGAAATTCCTTGACATTACTCATTTATTTGAAACTATCGGGAATAATGACTTTCGCCGTCAGTGAATTCAAAGTTCAAGCCAACAAAGCCTAGTTAATACGTTTAGAAGTTTATGACGTATGTGCTATTAAATAAATAAACATTTCGTATATCTTACACACAACGCCATCTAGTCCCAAGCTAAGCAGTGCTTAGGCTAAGACATTTTTTTTTTGTAAATACATACATATTATACATACAAGACAGAGGTAGTCTAGTCAAGTTCGTACGTAACGAAGAATTAGTTTACCGATAACTTCACCTATGTCATTCTCGGAAAATTGTGTGTTTAAGTTAATATGTTATCAACACTCATGAAAGTAGCAGAAATGGAACATAAGTGCGAATGTCATTACAGGGGCTAATGAAGCGTTACCCGGATCCTTTGTGTCGTCATTTAAAAACATTGCCCAAAGAGCATCATTTACATTTTTATTATAAGATCAGGTGATTTTCACACTGCCCCTTATTTTGATAGAATTTTAATATATGAAAACGTCAGACAAATTACGCAAAAGTATCCCTTAAACGAAGTCAAAAGGAAAAAGTAATAAGATATTACAATGAATGTTATCATTCATAAATTCGATCTCTAATTTGAAATCGAAATGAAAATGTATCTGGCTTCATGGTTAATTTTCTAAATAAGAAGTAAAACTATACACAAAGCACTACAAAATTGATCTAGACCACCTTATATTATGTTTCGGTTTATTTTACTTACACCTGGGTATACCCTATAGGTGGAATACACTCGAAGCCCTCGCCGTCCTGTTCTTAACTTCAATTTAACTGTTTAGCAGTGACAGGATTTAGTACCTACTTTACACCAAATAATGTTAGACCTAATAATTCTAAGTCAACGCCTTCATGACTTTTTGTAATTAAATATTAAAGGCCCTATGGTACCTTTTCTGCCTAAGATTTAAATGAGCTTTAGTAAATTGAAGTCAATGGCAAGTTCAGCGTGCAAATTGTACTGTATTTACTTTAGGAATCTAATAAATCTGTCTAAAAACTCATACTTCACAGAATTGTAGCGAAACAAAAGACGAGTTCTGAATAAAAAACATTTCTTTCATTGTGCACGTGACTGCTTAAAATTGAATAAAACAGGTCGACAACGAGCGGAAACTAGTGATTTTCGAAACGCCATGTAACGGTAGCATTTGAGTTGTATGAAATCTAAACCTGAAATTGTAAAAACGTTTTCCCACGTAGCTCTCACATTTGAAGAACTCCCATTGCAACTGACAGTATATTCACAAGAATATTCACATAAAATTTGCAAGTTTGATATTTAAATATACTTAGGACATGTTCATAATTACATAAAATATGCTTTTTGTATCTGCAAATGTAGTTCAAGCATGACATATTCAATTTTAAAGAGTTTTTCTTATGAAAGGTTCCTTTTGATGTAGGTTTCGTTAGAGTAATGTAAATATCACATAAATATGACAACTACAGGCTTTGATGTACTGTATATTATTAATTACTTACTTCACATATTACAATACAAACGACTAAGTAATTTATTTAAACAAAAATTCAACTATGTTAGAGAACTCTATGATGTTGATATTGGTGATTAACATATTCTATGTACCTAATATAATAATTTTCATGTTTGATTTAAAGACGAAGTATTTATCATGCAAAGTAAATTTGTTTCTTGATCGTTTGAGCGCTAACACAAATAGACTTAGTACAGTGATGTTATTTAATTCCCGTTGGGAGTGAGGCTGTACTTAAGTTTGTTTCATAAAACATCTCAAACATTATACGGGATATTCGAAACAGGGTCGTTTGGTTAATGGATTTTTAAGTAAGGCGGGGCAGGTTTCCTGTGAACTTGACGCCCACGAAACAATTTTCGTTCCTATACCTTGATGACCTTGCCGTTTTCTTGCATTATTAATATGCCCACCGTTCGCTGGTACCTGTTTCAATTCAGGAAAGGAGATAAAAGTGGATCACGTTGAGTGGTCTAATCCTTTTATTAATGGGGATAACATGCTATGCTACTTCGTGTATATATGTATTTTGGCATACAGCATAGATGAAATTATTTAAATTACTAATGAAATGCTAAATGCTGGGATTAAATTGAAATACCATTGTATTGAACTGCGACACTAGTATTATAGTACAAGTAAACGATATTTCACCATTATTTATTTACACAAACGTTATTTATTTATAATTTCAAAGAAGAGACAAAGAATGAAGTGTCATTGACAAAATTCTTAAGTGGTATTAATAGTGGAGCTATAGGCAATATCAACATGTATCTGATATTGGGCTTAGTTTTTAACGACTGAAGTGGAAAATGAAGACTGGCATAAGAGGTTGAAGACTGATGATGTAAAACATACTCGTATGTATGTGCAAGAAATAGATTCTCTATAGTTGGACGAAAATGTCCGAATGTTGTTTTTTTATTATTTAATAGGTGACAAACGAGTAGGCCTATCGCCTGATGGTAAGCGATTACCGCCGCCCATGGACACCCGCAACACAAGAGGCGTTACAAGTGCGATGCCGGCCTTTGGGGGAGGATGAAGGAGATGGGGGAAGGGGTTGGAGAAGGAGTTGGGGTAGGGCCTCCGGTATCCTCACTCACTCAGTGAAACACAGCGCAGGCGCTGTTTCACACTGGTTTTCTGTGAGGCCGTGGTATCACTCCGGTCGAGCCGGCCCATGCATGCCGAAGCGTGGCTCTCCCACGGTAAAAATGTGGACTATTTCTGTTTTAGCTTTTAAGAACTACGTTTATCATAAGGATGATCATTTAAAACATGAGAATAATATGAAGCAAGTAATATTAATACTGTTCAGTTACGGGTAGACAAAATAAAATAGTAGTTACAGATCAGTAGCTAAGAAGTGAGTTCTCTGCTTTCCTGCGCTATGGCTGTGGTTCAAGTTCGGTAACCGCTTACCATCAGGCGATACGTCTGCTCGTTTACCCACTAAAAATCTAATTACTCCAGGCAACGAACCCACTTGTGAATGTTAGCATCTTCGTTTGAACACATATTCAATTCAATTACATGCTAATTAAAGGGCTTACACCAAGAACAAAAGATAACACAATACTCATTGTTATGTTAATGAAAATTGTGTCTTGTTTATATTTGTCTTTGGTATTTTATCATTTGGTAATATTACCAATCTTGCTTATTGAAAGTCATGAAAGAAAAAATAAAATTAAGGGTTTTTGGTTTAATTTATAATTGCTTATATTATCATTAAGTCGCCAATATACTGTGCGGGATCACAACTTCTATCCGGTCGTTAGTTAATTTACCTAATCATTTATATTTTACAGTAAAAGCTTTGTGATCCTCTAGCCCCAAATTTACCCGTATTATTATATCAAAATGGCGGCCTTACTCGTTATAATTGCGTGTGTTCTCTCAATATAATTATGTTGTTTCGTGCGGCTCACGATTTATGAGATATTTAATTTAATTGTCTTTTTCATGTAAGTTAATTTGCTGAACGCATGTGCTGGCTGACGTAAGTAGTGAAATTCGGTTAGGTATTACTACCAAAGATTAGCGTTGATTTTTTAAAGCGCCTTTCGATTGCATAACTTTTTTTATTATTTGTATAGACAGGAAAGTCACTAATTAGTAATATTTAATTGAGTCATGCTACGCTATCGTATGGTGAGCAATTTATGTTCTGGCAACTACATCATCTTAAAATGTTTCGGCAAATTGCACTAACATGCAAAATCCACGTACTAAAACTGTAATTAAAATAAGGTGGGATGAAAATATGGTTGAATTATATATCTAATTTTACCATAGTTGTAATTAAACAAATGCGCAAAATTGTTACAAAATGTTAATTATTGTGTTTATTCTAATTATTCCAACAAATATAATTTATTTCGGTCTATGGATCTACTACAGAACTTGTCTAAGGCAATAGTATCATGCTGCATAGCAAATGCGATAAAGTAATATGCCGAGTATCTCGCTATCATAACAACTTTAATATAAGAAATATCAGAAAACAACTGTCAAACTAACAACACTTAATTATCCCTTTTTTACGACACATTTCAACTTATTAGCGCTTTTATTAGTTCTGTACTTCGTATTGTCATTTTGCTTTATGTCTGTTATTAGTTGGTGATGTAACTATGGTCGAACAATATCATATACCTTTTTTAGAAGTATTCGACCCGATACCTAATATTTTCAGCCTAACTGCCTGACCACTCGGGTCTTGGCTTACTAGTCTAGTAATATTACTAGAAAAGATGTACATGCATCTCTTAAATAGCTGTATATACATCTATTTAAGAGATGCATGTACATCTTTTAAAGCTTGTATTTGTGTTTGATATTACCATGGAGCGATAAGGCCGACACTTGTACATACTTTTATAATAGTTTTAAGTTTACTATGTAATTATGTAAGCTGGTGTACAATAAAGAGATTTATTATTATTATTTGAATAATGTTCTCAATTCAGTGACATTATTATAATATCTATTTTTCATTTGTTATCTATTTGACATTATTATAATACCGATTACGGATGTGGTCACGTCCGTAATCGGTTTCATTAAATTTGTATTTCTCGTTAAATTATAAAGTGGTCCTGTATAATTTTTACCATTTCGTAAACATGCTTGAGTTTAATCTTCTTTTGTTAAGAATTAGTAAGTTAGAAAAACTAAATCTATGCTGTGTGGACTTTGAATATAAGACAAATAGGTATGTAATCAGTAATTTTAACCTCCTTTCTAAGGCGAGGACTATGGCCAGCAGTGTACTGTTATAGGTTGTTGCTGATGTTTTGATGTCATTACTGACTCACTTTTTGTAAATTCATCTTATTACCGTAACAAACGGCCTTATCGGATAAAACGCAACGTTTTACAAATTTATATTTAGTAAAATTTTTTTTCCTGTCATTGGACGATAATCCATTTTATTTTTGTGAATTATGATAAAATATCAGAAATATCAATTGCGTTTACTCATTTATAGAATTTCGAAGACAGCTAAATGACAGTAGTTCGAGAATAAATATTTATTCTGACAGTTTGTTGAAAAAACAATTGCTTATTATGAAACAAGATTTTTTTGCTATTTATTGTTTGGCAATTAAATTATTAAATGAAGAAACTAATGTTTTATCCCGTGGGCAGTGTACAACATGATTTGATTAAATATTAATTGACAATTTAAACGTACGTGTCCTAAATAGCTTGTCGATCGAACGTTCAGGGCGCTCGTCATTTAATGAATAATCCCATTCTCCACTTTTACTCTTCACTTGAAGAACTTTTGGAGCCATATTGGCCGTGTTCATAGACCTGGCTCTGATATTATATAATAAATTATCTTTTTATCATCATTCATTCGTTCACCATGAGCCTATAACAATCCACAACTGAACATGAGTCTCTCCTATTGCACGCCACTCAGATTAATTTTGGGTTAATTTGGGCATACATTTTTTAATTTTTCATGACTCATGTTACTCCTTTGTCTAAGTTATTCCTCATTACACGTTATACGTTAGCAATGGTTTTAGTGAGAGGCCTGTACAGTGACGGTGTGTTTTACAAATATTATATGAAATACGGATGTCGGAGTGAATTTGCTTATCGGGTTTTTGTGTGTAGCATTCACATTTGTTTGTGTACGAAGTTCTTTTAGCATTAATTTAAGCCTCATCTATCTTCGTCGGACTAATAGAGGCAGACAGAAAACATCAAACAGTCGAACTAACGGTTGGTCTGGAAAATTATTGGTTCAACTATGTCCCATTTTTTACGAAAATTATGAATAGTATGAAATTTTACACAGGAGGAGTGTAGAAAGTGAAAAAACAAACGTACCACTCGTAAAAATAATTAGGAACAAACTAAAAATGCTTTAAATTTTCAACTCGCACTTCAAAAAACGTAATAGAGTAAATTATAATATAAACATATGTTCGAAATTTTCCAGAGCCCATTATACAAAAGGTTAATAGATACTTTATTGTTTGAATCATAGAATGTAAAATCCTTTACAGCTCGACATCTCATTAACAAACCTGGATTAGTCCGTGAAAGTTCGTGCTTTGTAGGCTTTCTAATTAGGTCATGTCGAAGTGTTTTGATCTTTATATTCGAGGTATAAGGTCTATATATATGTAAGCGTTATTTGTGGTTTACTAAAATGTATTGTTTACTAGTAACGTAGGCAAAATCTCAGTGAAAACTTAATGTAATTGCTGAATTCTGTGTAGAGAATATGATGCCGAATAGATTTTGTAAATAGCAGAATCGTAAAGGTTTTGTGTAACTAGCAATATCGTTTAGTAACTTGCTTTAAGTGTAGATGTAATTTTTGTTAAGTGTATATTTAAAAAATATATATGTATTACCGTAAGTGAGACAAGACGCGATGTAGGATTTACGGGTACTCCATAGTTAGGTCTTTTTTTTATGTTATTGAATTATCAAATCAATAGGCACAAGTGTTTTGCCGCCCTTTGGGTATCCCAATCGTCAATAGCCTTTACGAGTCCACTGCTGAACGTAGGCCTCTCGATAGGCTAAGGAGGATTGACCTACTATACCACGCTAGTCACACAGATCAGTATAGGGTTTCATTCAAGTTTTCCTTCCTCTTTGCAGTGATACAGTCGCCTCTTACGACATCCATAGAGGACCTCAAATCCCCAATTACAGTAGTTTTCTCTACAGCCGAGTCAAGCCGGCTCATGTTCTCGAACCATGTCTCTCAACGGCAAAAACATCCTAAAGATTTTCACTTAACGGCAAGAAACTAAATTAAATCCGCCCTATTGTAACATATTTTGATTGTAGGTCTCATTACATCACTCCTATCACTCCAGTATCAGTGTCCACCATTACCGTCCTGTAAGTTTAATGATGTAACTTGACCATCGGGTCAGAGGGCCTTTGGGACCTCCGTCCCTCATTTGATCGCCATTGTTAAAACCTTGACGTTTTTGTTTTTTTTTAGCTTGTTCTGAAATATTTTCTTTTAAATATGATACTCCCATAAAATAAAGTCAGTCTAAATTACTTTCTTATTATTTTTTCGTCAGTATTTTCATAACTTTATTACTCATTGTTAAATAATAATAAATAACTTTAGCTACCTCAAAACCTCCTACCTAAAGGCTATGTTTTTAAACGACTTCAAAAAAGGAGGCGGTTCTCAATTGAACTTTATATTTTTTTTATGTTTGTTACTTTCGACTATTCGGGTGAACTGATTTTGATGATTTTTTTTCATTTGAAAGCTGGTGCTTCCCGTGTGGAGCCATTTCAATTTGATCCAGTTCTTGTTATCGGTTATTGTTGTTGTTAAAATTTGTGATTATATTAAGTATAAATGAATTTATTAACAAATTTAGTGGACTAGACACTCGAGTCTCGGTCGTCAGTCAGGTCGAATTTTACCTTTTACCGGTAATGTTCTTGGATAAAATGTTCTCTAATTATCTTATCTAAGCCATTATTAGGATTATAATGATGAAATGTGTAAATTTACCTAACTATACGATTTCTATTTAAAATGTCTACTAATTTAGATTTAGTGTAACGCAAAAAACATGGATATTTTCCTTCCTGATTTTCACCCTGATTTATTTATAGCACAATATAAACACCGTAGTTTATCATTGTATTGATACTTTTTACTACAAATATGTGAACCCTTGTGTACAAATTTATTACTCATTGTGTAAAAATAAGCCTGGGATATAATCCAGTCCAATACGGCCGTATCCATACCGATTCAACCGGATTCCACCAGTGACTGGGTCAGCGTAGATACCTATATATTTATGATAAACGATATAGAAGTATATTTCAAATATAAATAACAATAAATAAAAAAAGTAAAATTATGAATGCCAAATAGCATTTAAAGTAAGCCACTGCCTAGGAAATAAAAGGAAACCGAACAAAATGTTTATCCAAAATATGTTTTGGTCAATTTGCACGGCTCAATGAACAAACTGGCTTTTGTCAACTCAACAGATTTAAAAAAAGAATTATCACAAAAAACGCGCGGACTACGAAAACATTAGGCGGCTTCAATGAATTCGAAAGTAAATTAATAATACATTATGCAAACTGTGTTTGTTTTAAAAACAAATTATCGTAAATAGAATTGCTTTCGTGATGTAAATTTTTGAAAGCTTTCAAATTAAGTAACAATGTTATGTTTTTTATTGAATAGGGGGCAAACGAGCAGACGTATCGCCTGATGGTAAGCGATTACCGCCGCCACAAGTGCGTTGCTGGGCTTTTAAGTAGAAGTACGCTCTTTTCTTGAAGGTCGTATTGATCCGGGAATACCGCAGGTGACAGTTCAATCCACAGTTTTGTTGTGCGAGGCAGAAAGTTTCTAGAGAACCTGACCAGCGTGCGCAGCCATCTAATTAGTGGTGATGAACTACTGTCGCGTAGGACGATGATGGAAAGAGGCGCCAGGAATCGATGCGAACAATTCCTCGGAGTACTCCCCATAGTAAATAATAATAATAATAATAATAAAAAATAAAAAAAAAACAAATAAAATATTTGGATTTATCTCACGAGATTGTCGATATGTGGAATGTGGATTCGGTAATAATGGTTCCGATAGTCGTATCTGCTCACGGATTGATAGCCAAAAGCCTCGACCAACACCTTAAGAGGCTCACGTTAGAAGGGTGGATCAAGGGTCTGATACAGAAGGCAGTCCTTCTTGACACGGCACGTATAGTGAGGAGGTTCCTGTCTTTGGAGTCCTAACCACCGGTTTCTTGGTCCCTGTACCCGAAGTCGGTGGTCTACTGTTTTTTATATTTTTAAATGTATTTATTTTTATATGTATATTTAAAAATGTAATTTATATGTGTATTTAAATGTAATAAAGGAGATAATAATAATAATAAACTTTATTCTCATTAAAATGTTTACAGTTTCTCTTAACCTATTTACATTTGTTATAGTTTTTAGGATAAAAGAATTCGTTGACGACTGTACTAGTGTAAACTGTGCTACAGTCGCCAGCGCCCTCCTCCCTTACATCCAGGAAATAGACATAGGAACAATGAAACACCTGAGAACAATTAGCTTTGACTACGCTAGTAAACCTTATAACAATATAATAATTTTAAAAAAGCTGTTTGAGAACTGTTACCACTTGAATCGAATAGAATATTATCGTTGTGAGTTAGTGTGAAGTGTGAATGTGGGTTTGTTTGGTATGTGATGTGTGAATGTATGAGAAGGATGATTGTGTTTTCCAAATATACTGTTAAGAAACGGAGTGTAATAGATCTTCTGTCTGACCATAGTTCAAGCCCAACAACCACTTACGAAGAGTATCTCTGCATTTATTTATGGGTAATAAATGCGGTAGAAGATGCATAGCGAAGCCACATCTCTACGCAGCGCCAAAGATGCCAGCCGAATTGAAAATTCTTGGCAGTTGACAATTCCAGTAGCTCTTCGTTGAATGCGGTCCAGAGGGAGGAGCTGGTGCTGGGGTGCACCCGCCCAACGATGAGGACAGTATTCCATATGAGGCCAAATCTGCGCCTTATATATTATATTATAAAGCAGGAAGCGGTAGGCCAGATCGAAATACTGTCTCGATCTGTTGAGCACGCCAAACTTCTTCGAGGCAAATTTGGACTTTTTTTTTTTTCCAACTGCACTTCATTCGGTATGTCGATGTATTCCAATGTTGGCTGAGGCAACATTGGAAAACTTATACTAGAAACTATTCATTTGCTTCAGAAATAAAAACAGCAGTCTTCCTTTAGCTTATGCCATTTAACCAAGTCTTGCAACAGTACAATTCGTCCCCGCAATTTTTATTATGTCTTCTTTCTATAGACAGTAGATGTTACTATTACTTTACATAATATGTATACATAAGTACTTCTTTTTCTTATTAACTTTTTATACACCAGGTACTTCCCTAAACTTTCCACGTCTTTCTTTCCATCCAATGGTTGCTTGTAAGAGATTGCCTTCGGGCGATAAGGCGATAAGGCTGCCAATTGTCCTCTTAGCTTTAAGTTACCTTTGTGAATTATCTGGTGTACAATAAAGCTATTATTATTATTATTATTCATATATTATGGATCTTTCTAATTATCTCTTTTTACTCCAAGGCCATTACAAAATCTCTTTATTCCACGAACTAGGTTTATAAGCCGTGTCCTGCATAGTGCCACTTCAAACTTACCATTCGTTTTAGGTTTGTTAGGAAAATCTAAACGAATTGAATTTTACGAGTTATCAAATAGAGTAACAATATTATATGTGTTTTGTTAACTCTAGGAATAAGTAACAGTTGTGCTGAGACAATTCCGAGAAGTAAATTTTCGAGTTTGATCATTATAGATGACTTTTGCTCTTAGTTTTATCACAATCACGGCTATCGTTGAAGGATAATTTTACCGTATAATGGCGTGATCGATGATAGCTAATGACAATTTGGACAACAGTGTTGCCAAGTTAGGAATTTTTGGTCATAAAGGAATGGAAAAATAAATTATCATCTAAGAGTCATTGCATTTGGATTAAGTTAAATGCAGCAGGTAAATGATACTAACTAACCATCATAATAATATATATATTTTGAAAATATGCTGACTAATTGCTTACCGGGATTAATAATAAACTAAGTTGTGGAATATGAATTTTAGTTATAAAGTAAATTTCAACATTCTATTAACTAAATGATGTTATTGTTTCTGCGTTGTAACTTTTATACTAACTAGTCTGCACTTTAGTATTTGTCCAATATGTCCAGTATCCAGCAGTGTAATAGAAGAAACGCAAAAGTCTGCAACTTCTGAACTAAAGTTTTCTCATATATCGCTCTTATTGCGTCAGTTCTAGTTTACAAAGTCGAGTTCGATAATTCCTACAATAAAATACTCTTCAACGAAAAAGCGGCTGGTTTTGCGATTTCCGTTAGTTACGCTCCAATAGGATAGTTGACTGTATCGTAAATAAATATCTATGTATTCTTCCTTAAAACGATTATTACAAAACATCTCGCAAAATATAATGATTACAGCTTTGCATTTCTGTTACAAATTTTAATCAAATAAACATTGAAATGTATTGCTCAATTGAGTAGTCACAAACAGTGACGTCACAAGTTTGTATTTAGTACATTTTTCATACAAAGTTTTGATAGATGAAAAAGGAACTAATTTGACTAAAGTGTCAACTATTCTATTGGTTGGCTATCGCGAGCGATGCTATTGACACATCAGGAGACTTAGGCAAGATACAAGTGTTTGGCTTGGAATCTCTTTCTACAATCGCTAACGCCTCTATTATCTTCTGTTATATTGTTTTGATACTGTGAATTAACGTTGAGATGATGTTGTTCCTAAAAATATATATAGTTTTCTTATTAAAGTTTTTTAAAATTTTAAACCTTTGTATAGGCCTCAGAACACAGATTGCGACAGATTGTAGTCAGAGAAAATTTAACTTTCAGTCGTTCTCATTCGATCCCTATTTGCGTGTGATACTAACCGCGATTTTTAACACTTTGTTAGCATCACTTGTCACGGGAAATAAATTTTTAGGTACTAGTTATTGTTTTATACAAATGTTAAATAATAATAACAAATGAATATTTCAGACATCTAACACACAACACCATTTAGTCCCAAGCTAAGGTAAGCAGTGCTTGTGTTATGGGTACTAGACAACTGATATAAATGCATATTTACTTTTTTTGTAAATATAAACATATTATGCATAGAAAACACCCAAACTCCGAAACAAACATTTGCAGATCACACCCGGGGACCCGGGCATCGAACGCAATGAAGAACTACAGAAAGAAGCCAAAGAAGCTGAGCGGTCACCTAACGCCAAATGATTACATCCAAGTTCATTGCCAGCCTTTGAGTTACATCTGGGGCAGGGAAAGGCCAGAAGGGGCCATCTACAAACCCGTAGGTGGCCCGAGGTACGTCGGGGTTCCAGAGTTTTCCTTTCTAGGGTACATCTGGTTCCCCGGCATCTAGTACCTGAGACGACGTGCGGTTTTAGTCGGTTCGTGTCCAACATGCCACTAGGAGATGGTATCCGAGAGGATTATCGCAAGAGAAAAAAAAGGGCAGGCAAAGGGGGATTGGTCATCTAGTAATCTCAATTACTAGATAAAATCCAATGAAAGAATGTTTATCTGTGGTGCAATGGTGTCACTCCATTTGAACGCTAATACCTCTAAGCCGAAGCATTGTTATGCTACCTTTTTTGAGTGAATTGTAAACAATACGATACACATGTTTCGAATTATTTGCCATTGTTCCAATTTGTATGTACCAAGGTCAAAAGGTGAAAAAATGACATAAAAAGATAACCATTAGTTACTTCCTCTACCACTTAATGATGCTTTTTGTTGGCTTTTTTATTGTGCCTGCGAATATTGTCGGCCCTGACGTAATAATTCTTGATGTAGCTGTCTTTTTACTTTTCATTTTGTACTATAGTTCAGTTATAGAAAAATGTCAACAGTGTGAAAGATTATGCATAAATATTGTTCTTTTTAACCGACCTCAAAAAAGGAGGAGGTTCTCAATTCGGCTGTATTTTTGAAGTGAACTTCTTTAGAATCGTTGTGATTTCAAACCGGATGCAACGGAAAAAACGACAGGTAAGAGACACAAATACAGAAAGTCGTCTGTAATTAGTGAGCCAGAGCGAGAGAGCAAATGTCGGTCTCATTCTTTTGTTTTTTTTATTGTTTGTTACTTCATAATTTTCGACTGGGTGAACCGATTTTGATGATTCTTTTTTAATTGAAAGCTGGTGCTTCCCGTGTGGTGGTGATGTGTGGTGGTGGTGTGTGGTGGTGGTGTGGAATTTGTGATTATATTTAAACAATAATCTAAGTAGATAAAACTAATGATAGTTAAGTTTTACTACACCTCGCCCATAATACGTAATATATAGTTTTGTGATAATATAAACAAAAATAAAAGAAAGCAAGTTTAATGATTTGGAAAATAAATATTACAACATCTATATTGTAAATAATTATTATGTATATAACCATTGTTCTTATAATACTAGTATATTGTAAACATGATTTGAACATGGCAAGTTAGATGGGACAAGTTTGCAAAAGACAACGAAAATCTAATTTAGTGAAACTAATTTGATTGATTTCCATTTGGAAATCTATATTTTTTTTTAATGACATACCTGCAAACGTGAAGTCAAATCACCTGATGAAAAGTGACTGCCGACGCCCTTGAACGCCTGCACTTCAGGAGTCACGAGCGCGCTGCTGGCCTTTGAGGAAAGATACACTATTTTCTTAAATAATTGAAGGTAGAATCGGTAAAGCACCGAAGAGGGTCGTTTGCTATCTTAAAATGAATAGTTAATACTGTTAAAGTTAAAAATATTTTAGTAACAATATTTCTTTACGTACATCATAAACAGGCGGTTATTTGAAGCAACTACCTGCGCTCATGGGCATTTGTAACTCAAGACGCACGACCAGATATGGCTAGATATAATTGATAAACATCTCTATGATCACGATTACCTTACCTTTAAGGTGAGTGTGCACTCTTTTCTTGTAGGTCGTATTATTATATTATTACATCAACTGTCTTTAATAGTCTGCTGATGTACATATGCCTCTCCTTAGAAAGTAATTATATCTATACTAATATTATAAAGTCGAAAAGTTTGTTTGTTAGTTTTAATGCGCTAATGTCAGGAACCGCTAGTCTGATTTGAAAAATTCTTTCAGCGTTGGATAGTCCATTTATTGAGGAATGCTATAGGCTATATATCATCACGCTAATACTTATAGGAGCGGAGCACCAATGAATAATGTTTCCAAAATGGGGGAATTTTTTTACGCTACGATCAATATCATGGTGCCTTTGGTGTTTCAAGCGTCCATGGGCGGTAGTAATCGCTTAAAATTAAGCGATCTGTCTGCTTGTTTGCCCTCTATCCTAAACAAAAATACCTACTTTTTTTTATTACACAGCGGGCAAACGAGGGCCACCTGTATATGGAAACATAGATATACATTTACTTGATATACTAGTAGTTGACTGTAATATTAACATAGTTTTTTATATCTGCAAGGTTTTCAACAAGAATCACTTTAAAATACCACTGTAAAGTAGCCTATTAAACTCCCACAAAGTTGACTTTTAAACTGCGAACTTGTACAATAATGTTGCACTCAACCCAGTTTGATAAACTGCTACGAACGCATCAACTTAACAGGTATACGTTAGTGTGGTGTGCAGCGTTCATTTCCTTCGAACTTGCTGCTGGTAACTTGTTTTGTTCACCCTACTTTTACTACCTAGTATTGATCTTGAACCTTATGAATATTTTGTGGTTTCGAGTTGATTATTAAGTATTATTATTTTTTATTTTTCTAAAGACAACTCCCTCATTAGGATTATACGTCTTGTGTCGCGGGGGACTTTACAAACATACATGAAACGGACACAAAGAACACCCCGACTCAGGACAACATTTTGTGGTCTAAATAACGATCTAAAGCGTTTAGTTGTTAAAACACCATGTAATCACTTCAAATCTTTGGTCGCTAATTTATGCAGTAAGACGATTAATTTCCGCAAGTCGAATATTCAAGTGCTCAATAACTAAAGATTTCGTAATAAGATTTGTATGTATGTGTGTATTTATATCTCATAACTAATACATAAACGCCTCTTCCCCGTCAGGGCTGATTAGAGATTATAGACTTCCATTTGATACGATCTTGATATGCAGTTTGCGCCTTGCCAAATTCATTAGTCATTTATACACTCTCGCCCGCCGGTTAGAGGTACTGCCGATCTGGTTACTTTAAAATCTATTGGGGCCTTTTCTTTTGTTGACGGGATGAATAATACTTTCAAAGCATCTGCTAGTTGTGTACTCAGGAATCAGGAATGTACGGTGATTCCAATAAATCTAGAAAATAAACAAGCCTTTGTCTCGCCCGATGTGGCGATAAAACAGAAAATGAAAAAGTACGAAATAATACGTGCCAATCCCTACTATTTATATTGAGATCGTATTTCAAATCCGAACTGAATATCTACTCGAGGTATATTGGTTGTATTATTGAATACTCGATCCAATCTTGATCTCAGTAATAAAAGGGATGTCGAACACAGGGGATGTTCGGCATCCAAGGAGAATATGACAATCGCACATAACGTTGTAATTTTGTGCGATTGTGTGTTTTCAATATTCCAGCTAGGCTCTTGAGACAAACGACCTAACATTTTACAGACTTGTTAATAGTAATCACTCATCGCTATTACAAACTGTCTTTACATTACACACAAACAGAACCCTCCGTTCCACAAATAGCCTCCTTCTGTCATGCCCCTCCCACACTTCTGCATGCATTCATTCCTCCATCCTTATTCAATCTGTCCTTCTATGGAATACCCTTCCCAAGGAAACCAGAATGGCACCTAGTCTTAAGACATTCAGGGTCAAGGTGCGTGCTCTCCTTGCCGGGAGCATAGCGGAATCATCACAAACTTGATATTTATTATTATATATTGGTAAATATGTATTTTAGTAAAACCGTATGTGTGTATGTTTATTGTATTTATTTATAGTATTATTACATTTGTGCATAAAGTTTTTAAATAAATAAATAAACGTACATACAAATACTTACGTCTTTATCCCTGAAGAGGCAAATAGTATCACTTACATACGTATTTCTAACTACATTCGTAGTCATGAATAAATTAGACCCCGAAAGAACACACAATATTTGTCTTGGGTAAAAAACGAAAACACGACCTTTGGCTGAGCAGTCAGAGTAATTAACCACAATACCAATAATAGCCCTACTCCGCCTTGATAACAGGATAAAATGTTACAGTTATAATCCCTTTGTATATTGCCCCATAGTAACAACTGAAGTATTTTCAATTTTTAACAAGCAACAAAAGCCAGTTCTCTTGAGGTTTATTTTCTTGTCTGTATCCAATTCCCAGTGGTACATAATGCGAAATTAAATTTTAAATAATGTCGCTGGTTTATACTTTGTGCTTTGAAGACTTGGCATTCAGCCACGGACACAATTTTTAATTAGGAGAATCCTGAGTTTGGAAAGTTCACTAGGCGACTAGATTCTTAGCATTGTATGAAATGTTAGTATAGGTTTTTCTTTAAGAATTGATTTTTATACAATCTTTTATGTCCACAATGTATGTATGTGTGAACAGTATGAATATTAGAAGCCAAATTAGAACTATTTCCTCGTGTCCTATTGTGTATAAACATGTATATCTCCAGTGACAATTCAATAAAGTGGTACCACGGAGAC
Organism: Spilarctia lutea; assembly: GCA_916048165.1. Taxonomy (NCBI): domain Eukaryota; kingdom Metazoa; phylum Arthropoda; class Insecta; order Lepidoptera; family Erebidae; genus Spilarctia; species Spilarctia lutea. The sequence goes on along the minus strand of OU696480.1, from coordinate 17,524,327 downwards.
GTTCTGGTGATAAACATTAAAGGCGGCTGTGGGAACTTCTTAACTAAACATTATTAATCCATCGGCTTGTTTTGTTTTAGTAAATACTTCGATGCTGCATAATCTTCAAAGTCTATATAAAACACATTTCAAAGAATACAAATAACTTTTTCCCTAAATTTAGTTTTTTTCCTGTTTTAGAGATACATAGTAAAAAATATCGAGTGTGCATTTTCTTTTAAGATATAAAAGGATCCGCTGAATTACGAGTAGTCTGCGAAGATATTCTGTTGTATACAATATTTTTCAATCTTCGTCGCCGGGCCGGTGATTGCGATATAATCAAAGGATCCCGTAAAAGTTCTTTACAGGAACCTTTTAGGAAACGAGAATATGTAGCAGCATCACTGGATCAAACTCGGGTTGTTCCAAAAATGTTGTTGTGTTTTCTTTAAAGGAATAATAGATTTCGGTGCCAAATTAATGATAGTAGGAATAAGTTATTCTTTATTTTTGTGATAAATATGATAAACTGAAAACCAGTGCGAAATAGCGCTTGCGCTTTTTATTGAGTGAGTGAGGATACCGGATGCCCATTTGGGCAAGCTCTAAGTCCTTGGCCACCGTGGCTAGTGGGCGTCCTCTACCTTTCCTAATATTTGGAAGCGCTATTTGGTTTCACGACATAGCCTTCAGGGCGTCTCATGACATGACCGAACCATCGTAGGCGGCTTGCATAGAGTTTTTTTGCTATCGGCGCGATCTTGAAACTTCCTCTGATGTGCTCGTTTCGCACTTTATCGAGTAGAGTTACACCTGCTGCCCAACTTAGCATCTTCATCTCGTTTACGTGCATTTTCTGTTCGTGGGCTTTCTTTATAGCCCAGCACTCGGCACCGTATGTTATGGCTGGTCTGACTGCGGTTTTGTGGATCTTGCCTTTGGTTTTACTAGGCATTCTTGTGTCACGTAGTCGGGTCAGCTAGTATGTTATAATTATTTATAATATAGTATTTTTCTATCTATGCTTATCGTAGTACAGACGTGTTATAAAAATAACTAAATTATAACTAGGTAACGTTACTGTCACAGACGTTCTTTGTAACTTTACTAACATTAAGTTATAGCGATCTTCTGGAAATGTATTACCAAATTCAACATCATGTCTTTCGTATAAATCAATATGAATGTTATATGGCGCCATCAAACATATATTTAATATTGCCCAATGATTTTGTATTCGAGTCACAAACGTAGTAAGAATACAATTTGTGCACAGCCTTTGTGTAAATATTGTATAGACTCTTTGGTATTTCAACATTGTGTTATGGACTCTTTTGGAACATAATACAATTCAAATTCCTTTGGTTACATTAATAAATTCGGGACCATTTTATAACGTCTTTCTAAGTCACAAATTAAGCAGAGACTGTATTATATATTCTAGAGCCTCAATTCCTTTTTGGAGATAGAGGAGAAATATAAGTGAATAACACGATATTAGCATATGATGTATATTACACCAACAATATCAATTCACTTACTCTTCTACGTTCAGAACGGAGGGTGCACTCAAAGAGCGGCAGTGCAGTTGTTGCTTACTATCATAGAACACGTCTGTTCGTTTGCCACCTATACAATTAAATAACATTTAGTATCGCGAGTGCTCATCGGTCAAACTGGCGTGCTCCCCTGGTAGCTTGGTATACACTTACGCCTACACGAACGAAAAAATACATACAAAAATAACAAATGCTTATCGATGCTGGGGAAACAATTCTAACTATCCGAGAAAAGTGTAAAATAAGTTTTATATACCATTCGAATAGTCAGTGTTTAGTACTATTGGGTTTTATGACCATAGGCTTTACCTTTAAAGTATCGCTATAGGAACATTTTGAGTGCTACAAATAGACTTTTTACTGTGTACTAATTTTTGCAATGAGCGGGAACCAGTCCTCGCGCCTCGCGATATGACATTCTAGCTCTTATGCCGTTTCTGTGTTCTTACCCAAAGTTTGCGGTATTGCTTGTCTTAGTTCCTTCTCGTTACGCCAATTTATTATCTTACCCGGGCCCGCATGTAATAGTTACATAAAAAAATCCAAACTCTCTGCTAGGTCAAAACTTACGAAAAAAATAAATAATAAGACCATAGGTCACACTGTGTATCTGAAAATAAATAAATTAAACTCTTCGGGAGATTTAAGTGTACTTCCAACAAAACCGTCAATTAATCATTTGTGCTAAGTTAAATGTATGTTAGTAAACAAAAGGGATTGTCGTTATATCATGCAGTTGAAAACATGAAAGTTTATAACTGCTGTTTCATGGCTATTCATTTTAATTTAGGCATTGTTTTGAAAGTAATACAAAGTAGTTTAACACAACGAAAAGTTCATGTATGATATGATTTGTATATATTAGCAATATTATTCATATCTTCTACATTGTTTGCTTATATTATACTGATTGTTTATGCTTCTAGGAGTCATCTATAAATTAGAAGATAGGGTACTCCCCTATACACATAAAGTATTTAAACATTCTGGTAAAAAACTATAAGGACGACATGATAATTTATATATCAAGTCACTCCTTAAAATAACTTCTCCGTTAGTTTAATGCTATTTTATTCTGGTTTACATTGATTTACTTCTTGGTTATATTATATTGCTTCCTATCACATCAGAGTGCGAGGCATATGAATGAGAGAAAGAGAAGTTTGGTAGGCTCCTAAAGATATATTTGACCACAAAAAATATTTTTCTGTAGTTTAAAATAGAAATAATTACATAGTGTAATTTAAGTACATACTCATTATTTCCTTGGTTACAAACAAATAGTATAAAAATAAATAGCAAAACCAGAAAAATATCTCAGTCTGAACAAAATATTAACTCAGTCGCGAAGTAAACCGAAGCATTTCCATTTTACAAGCATAGCTAAAAAGTTGAAAACAATTTTTAATATTCTAATTCCCGTTTCAAACAAAGATTTAAGTCATAAAATGGAGCGAGTTTCAGCTCTGGAATCATAAAACAAAACATTTCATATTTGGTTATGTGCAAACATCGTTTTTGAGCCAGAATTATTGCTGGTGAAAACCTTCACCGAACCTCCAACAGGATGTTCGTCGTAATTGTTCTGTCTAAAGCGGATTTTGAGCAGGCTTATGAATACAGTGCTGATGTGAGCACTCATATATTTACATGTTATAAAAGATAATGAGTCTCTTACTGAGTAACCTCTACCTGCCAGAGTCTTGGAAATTAATTTGGTGTTACACTTTTGACATAATCTTCTTCGGACGAATAATTTAAAGACATCCAGTATAATTTATATCTGGCTAAATATTATTATGTCCGCATTTGCAATCAATATATAAAAACACAGTAGTCTTCGCAGTTCTTTGTCTTTATTGCAAGCATGTATGAACTGTTCTGCAGACATAACGAATTCCATTTTTAAATTGTTTTGTTTAGCTTGCCCTGTTTATTTATATTGGGTCAAATCTAGTAATTTAAATTTGACCGCCTACCTGTTGCAATCCGTGTTTCGATCCAGTCTACTCAATTTACGATACACCCAACGATTTTATGTTTTTTGTCTGATCAATGACTTGATTGATGAGGGAGAAAGGTGTGATGACTGGAACCTAGGACCTACCGAATTATTTTTTAGCTTTTAGTACACTATTTATTATTATTATAGTCAGTACTAGTCCAAATAAATCATCATTGAACATTAATTAGACACAATATTTACAGAAAGAGCAATGAAGTTGTTCGCTCTTAAAGTCCTCCAAAATTATTATAAATAACAAAACAACGGCAACGCACCTGTGACGACCGACGATGGTAAGCGATTACCGCCAGACGTATCATCTTACGGTAATCGCTTACCATCAGATGATACGTCTGCTCGTTTGCCCCATATTCCATATAAAAAAATAAATAAAGGTGTCTGGATCTTAAACTAAAACAATTTTTCTTAACCCAAAAATCATTTGAGAAGTGCAAGATGCCAAAGTAAAAGGATTTATTTAGTCCATACTCTTGTTAAAACGTCTGTCCCGAAGAAATACATAATATTTATTGTATGTGTAACTACCTTACTAAGGTGTTTAAGAAGTTTCATCAGTATTAAATCTAGATTGATATACGATGCGTGTTTTTAGGAAATATTCACACTTCGGTCTATGTCACCTAAGGATTGATAGAAAATATCTGTGTCATTAATCCGTCTTATACATATCTCATTTCTTACAATTTTTTTTTTTTTATTGAATAATGGGCAAACGAGCAAACGCATCACCTGACGGTAAGCGTTTACCGCCGCCCATGGACACCCGCAACACCAAAAGCGTCACAAGTGCGTTGCCGACCTTTGGGGGATGGGGAGTGGGAATGGGGGAGGGGTTGGGGTATGGGCCTTCGGTACCCTCACTTACTCTGTGAAACACAGCGCAAGCGCTATTTCACATCGGTTTTCTGTGTTTTGGTTTTCAATTGTTTTGACAAGATGCATCTATAAAAATCTATCATTAAACATATTTTAAAAAAGTACTAATATGTATATCTTTCTATAATTTAATAGTCTCTTTTGTCATTGAATACATTCTGGCTGCATTCAAGAATAAAAAATCGTTTCATTAAAATATTCCCTGAGGATTTTTTAGTATATAAGCAGTACCTTAATGTACTCGATTCCATTTCGAATATTACTAGCTTTAGCTGTCTTTTTTTCGCTTTTAGTAAGTAGAACTGGCATATGAATAAAGAAAATGTTAATAGTATTAAGTATCGCTGCTCACAAAACCGTCCGCCGTGTAAAACTGAAGATGGACTGTAAAAAATACAGTCCATCTTCAGTTTCACAACTTCCACGTTCTGGTCTGAAATATCTTTTGTTCAAATTAAAAAAGAACTCTGCATAAGTTTCCGTTCGTGTCTGTTGCGAAGTTTCATGAAAATTAATCGAGATTCAGAACTTTCGGTTTATACTTGAAGGAATTAACGATCCTTAAAACAAGAGAGCGGTTCGTTACTGACTGAAACTTCTTCAGTAATCAAGATTATCGAACGTGATTCATGCTTTTTGCTGCAACTTTTAGTTTTAATAATTGATCAAAACTTTATTAAACTATTTATTTATTTGATTATCGTCATTATTTTCTTATCTGTCATATGTGACAGGTGTATCACTTAGTATCCTATATAATACTGCCTCGTTGACGCAGTGGTACCGTACGCGACTGCTGTGCATGAGGTATCGGGTTCGATTCCTGGGTTACCTAATGGTCTGCAAATATGTGTTTCGGAGTTTAGGTGTTTTCTATGTGTAATATGTATGTATTTAAAACAGAAGTATTTATATTTATATCAGTTATTAAGTACCCATAACACAAGTTCTGCTTAGCTTAGGACTAGATGGCGCTGTGGGTTACATGGCCGAAATATTTATTTATTTATCTACCACTGAACTATTTTTTTAAATCGGTCCAATAGTTTCTAAGATTAGCGCGTTCAAGCATAAAAACAAACTCTTCAGCTTTATATATTAGCATTACTATAGATTAAATAAATTTACTACCTTATTAATTACTACGTATATATGTATTTATATCAGCTGTCTTGTATCCATAATACAAGCTCTGCTTAGTTTAAGACTAGATGGCGTTGTGTGTTAAATGTCCAAAAACATTTTTTTTATTTTATTTGATAACTGCCTACTTCTATTTCTATAACATTTCCCTTGACCATTTGCGTCACATGTCCATATCACAATGACCTTATCGTTCTCCAAACTAACTTTTCAATATCTGTTAATAAATCATTTGAAATAGATGATCTTATGAACAAACCAAACAGTATAATATATTTAATCTGTTCTAGCTGTTTGGTTGATATCGTAATACAGTGCCAACATGTATGTGACATCGCGGTATGTGACGGTAAACTTATCTGGAGGACGCGGGCACAATCTATGTGATGTTTGTAGAGCTTCAAGTTACAGAAAGTGAGCGGTTTTTCACAATCATATATGGATTTTCCTATCTTACTTTTGTGCTGCGGGTAATGAGTACATAACCACGGCCTCACAGAAAACCGGTGTCAAAAAAACGCATGCGCTGTTTTTCACTGAGTGAGTGAGAATCCGGAAGCCCATACCTGAGTCAGTTATTATATACGAGTATAACCGTGGGAGATACACGCTTTGGCATGAATGGGCCGGCTCGACCGGAGAGATACCATGGCCTCACAGAAAACTGGTGTGAAATAGCGCTTGCACTGTGTTTCACCGAGTGAGTAAATATACCGAAGGCCCATACCCCAACCCCTCCCCTAACTCCTCTCCCCATCCCCCAAAGGCCGGCAACGCACTTGTGACGCCTCTGGTGTTGCGGGTGTCCATGGGAGGCGGTAATCACTTACCATCAGGCGATACGTCTGCTCGTTCCAATAAAACAGAACAACTTAGACTTAACTTTATTTAGTATTTAAATATTTTCGTTGATGTAGCATATACATTACACAAGCATTTTTTATTGCTTCTCTCGCTAAAAAACACGAGTCGAATGTGTTGTACATTGCACGCGCTAGTCTTTGAGATTGAGGGGTTCAAGACTCAGAAGCTGATTTCTGTTTAAGAGGTCATAAAAGTCGACTGGAATTCACAAATATTTATCTCCTTTGCAGTTTACCTAATTGTGATAAATATAATGTGTAAGGTATGACGCTGAGAGATACTCGTAAAGTAAATACATACTATAAGAAATAGACAGTCATAAATTAAAAAATAAATTAAATTTAAATGCAATGTACAAAGACTTTATAAAGCAATAGAGAGGACATTTCAGTATTCTATTTCGCGTCTTTAGATGTTTCTCTCGATTACGAAAGTTCCCAGGAGCTGGAGTTAAAAACATTTTTACGATTATCACTAAAGAGGCAAACCAAACAATGAATTTTAAAACTGCTAAAGCAGGTGAAACATTAAGAGTTTCTCGGTATTTTTAACAAACACATTTATTTAACTACCTATAAAAAAACACAATAAATATAAATTCTTAAAATGATTTTACAACAAAGCAGTAATCATAACTCTTGACTTTCACATAAACACGACGCGAGAATTCATCGTGTTTTTACTTTCAAAGCTTGTTCTTCATAATTAAATGTTTATAATGGTTTCATATAGTCATATATAATGTTTTTATTGCAAATAATATTTATGGTAACTACTAATGACTTTTGTTAGGGTTCCATACCCAAAGGGTAAAACGGGATCCTGTTACTACTTCGCTGTCCGTCTATCTGTCCATCCGTCTGTCACCAGACTGTATCTCATGAACCGTGATAGAAAGTTGAAATTATCGGTGATGATGTATTTTATTGCCACTTTAACACAACAAATACTAAAAAACTAAAAAAAAAAATTTAAGGGGGTTTCCAATACAATAAACGTAATTATTTTGCTCGTTTTTGTTAGTTAGTTAGATAATGGTACGGAACCCTTCGTGCGCGATTCCGACTCGCACTTGGCTGGACATTATTTTATTTCTTGTTAAGAAGACGTAAGAAAATGTAATGAAATAAATTTTATAGTTTTTGAAGGGTTGAAAGTTTATAGAACGTTGAACACTTGTAACAATTTAATAGGCATTGCGTTCTGTTGGAGGAGGCGCGGGGACATTGATCAGCATAATACGAGTAAACTCGTAACATTTGAACAAAATACAGTTTCTAGTTGTGATGTATACTTATAGAATAAGACGACTTCTTTGAAAAACAAGAGGTTTTTTTGCGGTTTTTACAATATTTCTATATACATTGTCTTACTATTTCTATTTATGATGTGGGTACTTATAAAAAAAGTGATTGCACTAATTAGAGCAAATAATTGCTACCTATAAAACTACCTATAAAACGTATGTAGAGAATATATCATTCCAAAGGCTTTAGTAATTTTACACACATTATTTCAGAATAAGTCTGACAATAGCTGAGAACTATACGTGGCGGTGCTGACTGTGATGACTAGCTTCTTTCCACAATGAGCTTAATACTATTACAATTACTGTTCCTACAAGGGACTCAATAATCTTAAAGTAGATATGTACAATTGCTGCAAAAGCTAATAATTTAATAATATTAATAGTTAAACTCTTATGACTTGTACCAAACGTTGACATCTTTATATCATTGTTCCACCGTCGTCCGTCTACACAAAGGGTGTCTCTCCACCATTAGTTTTGTTAATGCAGCCGACTGTTGTGTTCGCATGTATGTCATCTTGTTTCTGAGATAACGTTTGAAAAAAGACAAAGCTTGTGCATTGACTTGTTCGTTCTGTACTGGAATGTATTTCATATTTTGTTTCGTTTTCGTATGTTGATCGAGTTACTGTTTTATCGCAATTCAGACCGCCCAGCGGCGGTTACGGATGAGGTCAACAATTGTGTGTTGTATACACGTGCACACATAATTGTTAAACCGTGGTTTTAATCATGGGAGAGCCAGGCTTCGGCATGAATGGGCCGGCTCAACCGGAGTAATACCACCGCCTCACAGAAAACCGGTGTGAAATAGCGCTTGCGCTGTCTTTCACCGAGTGAGCGAGGATACTGAAGGCCCCCAATCCCCCTCCCCTGCGCCCAAAGGCCGGCAATGCACTTGTGACGCCTCTGGTTGCGCGTGTCCATGGGCGGCGGTAATCGCTTACCATAAGGCGATACGTTTGCTCGTTTGCCGCCTATTCAATGATAATAAAAAAAAGTGCTTAAGTAAAGTCGTGTGCACATCTGAGAAGTTCTCCAGAAATACGTTCTCCTCTCCAATTGCGCGCCACTTGGGTCGATTCTCGGCTACTCGCATCCAGCTCATGCGAGCCGCATGCGCAAATCATCACTTCACCTGACCTGTAGACATCCTACACTACATTTACCTAGACGCGATCTCCACTCCATAACCCGTTACCAGCCCACTGCCATGAAGTGGCGTACCAAGAATCATCAACATCCCATAATGTCCCACTGCTGGGCTCAGTGCAGGTTGGGGGTACTAAGAATACTATATGTAATATTTCATGTTACTTTAAACCAAAATTGTTGAAAATGATTTGCTACGTAGTAAAAAATGTCTGTATACAACTGCAGGCGCCCAATAAATATTTTTTGATCTGTAAAATGTTTGTTCAATCTGTACTATTCCATATAGTAAAATTAATTCGACCGCCAGGCAATTTAGAGTAATAGTATGAAAATGTCTCATTGCATAGCTTTACAATCGAGGTAACAACGGACGTATACGATATCAAAATTTTAATTATATGTTAGCCGAAAAGATTTCTAGAAACATTTTAAAAAATCGATGACAAAACAGTAAAGTCCACATGCTCGACAATGTATTTTTACTACGAGAGGACTTAGCTCTCCGTCTTTTTACGTTTAAATTGTAAAATATGATGTAAAACTTTGTTGTGCGTATTATGTTGAATGTGCTTTTATATTTATGAAATACTCTTGAACATTGTCATGCTTGTTTTGTGTTACAAAGACTTACAATGTTATTGTTAGGGATGGCTTACTGTAGAATACATTTACCGTGTAGAAGATATTTGATGTTATTTTTTTGTGTTAAGTTATATTTCTGTAATGGTTTAGTTATACTCAAGACTGGTTTCTTTTAAGTTTGAAGAAACTATTACAAGTGTGCGGAATTTAGGAATAGTGAAAACGACTTAGTGCAATTTATCATGATTTAGGTACAGTTACGTCAGTTAGCTCAGCTTTTTAAAGACAGGGGAAAGAATTGGTTCTATTACAATATAACACGTTTACATCACTATTATTTCAAGTATTCTAGAGTACCGGTATTCATTTACCAAATGGGTCGGGCTGTATCATTTGCTATTATAAATTATTTTATTTTCTCGTTAAAATTTATTCTTTTGGAATTGGTTCTGTGTGTCAATCAAAATAATAAATTTTGCCGTTTTTTTTTGCATAATGTTTCATACTCTCCAGTTCGGCTCCTATTTATAGCAGCACGATGTTAAATAATGTTTAATTTTATTCTGTAAATGGATTAAGCAACACTAAAAAAATGTTACTATTATTTATAAATCTGTAGTTCCAAAGATTAACAAACAATCTCTTCAGTTTTACAGTGTTATATTACATAATTATGACGTGTTCATTTGGAGTTGTGGTCTATGTCATGTTGTTTTAAGTATCGATCTGGAAAACCCAAAGCGTGGAAAATATCGTGTGCAGGCATTCTCATAAAAGCTTTAAGGTCAAATTATACGAACGATGAACACTTGAAGTAATGAATACACATGTTCATTGGAATTTGATTATTGCAAAGGAAAACCAAATATAAAATACGCCTTATGAGTCGTGTTTATATAACTTCAGACACACTTAAATAGAAATACTTCTAAAAAACTATCATTAAACTTCTTTGGTAAGTAAATGGTGAAGTACTGGGTCTTCAATCATGATATAAATTAAACCACTAAATTGAAGTCCATACTTAGTTTGAAGTTCTTATTAAACGATATTCTATGAACTGGCAAATGACTCAGTGCTCGTAGTAGAAATATTTTTTATTCGGTTTAAAGAAAGGAGATGGTAGTGAAGTTATGTTTTACTGTTTGTTATTTTTTAATCCATTTGGCAAATTCTTCTTTTATTCAATACGGGCAATATGAAATTATTAGTTTTGGTCCTCTCAAAATTTCAATGAAGAAATGTCACCTCTAAGGATAAAATATAAATAAATTAATAATACAGTTTGTTATACTAAATTGTGATCTAGACATATTTAAACAGTATATTTGTATTAATTTATCTGTTTCCCAATAAAACGAATAAATATCAAGGGTAATAGAACAAATACTTGAATTGTTTTCACACTATCCCTTATATTCCGTTCGTTACAAAATAAATTTCAGCATTATTTGTTATTGGGGGTGTTTTTCTACCAAACGTAATTAAAGTGAAAACTTGAATGTGGTCGCAAAGTAAATAAAGGGTGAAAAGCATCGGTCCACTGAACCGTGAATATAGGACGTATCGATGAAAATAATACAGAATCGTCTATTGAATATATATTGTTGGTAACATGCTCTATTTTTGTTGCGGACTTGGAAATATGTATTAGTTTTCTAAATATGGTAGTGTTCCCTTGGTAGTGTTTGTGAAATGTTTTATATTTAAACAAAAATGTAGTAGATTTGGTAGAAATATTTCTGTTAAAATATACAGTCTTCGTGGTTTATTAACGCAACATCAATAATACTCACATATGAAACACACACATACATATGCAATGTCGAATGTCGCGATAATCATTCTTTCTGTTTGTGTGTATTTGTGTTAATAATAGCCCATAACACTCACAAATAATGTGGCTTTCTATTGGCAAAAGAATAATCAAAATCAGTTCAGTTGATCTACAGATTACCCCCTACAACCCCACAAACTTTTCCTCCTAATATTAGAATTGATAATTGTTTTTTCATGAAATAGGAGAAAAACGAGGAAACGTATCACCTGATGGTAAGCGATTACCCGCAACACCAGAGACGTCACAAGTGCGTTGGCGACCTTTGTGGGATGGGGGGAGGGGTTAGTGGCCTCCGGTATCCTCCCTCGGTGAAATACAGCGCAAGCGCTATTTCACACCGGTTCTTTGTGAGGCCGTGGTATCTCTCCGGTCGAGCCGGCCCTTTCATGCCAAAGCGTGGCTCTCCCACGGTGTGTGTTTACAAGTGTTGACCACGCTTACTGTGAATATTAAGTACATTATTGCATGCTGTGAAGGTCAATAGCTAATCAATTTTTTGCAATTGTAATCTGGTCGAAATGCCTTGAATGGCCTGAAATTTTGACCAGATTACACTAACTCTAGTCACACTCTGATCAGGCAATTGACAAGCATCTACTAAGTAACTATAGTGAGCGCGTCAAGTCCCGTAAACATAACTTTGAGTTGAACTTTGCCGCCTCCAACTAAGTTTCTTACAAGTTTTATACACAATCTTTTTCACACTCTAATAAAAAATGTAACTTATTTCGGTCGTTTCCAAGAGAGATTCCAAAGGTCAATTGTAATGATTAGGAGCCACGAAAATTAATAGTTAATGTGTTGATAAGCCAACTTGCCGCCACGAAAGTTATAAAAGTGCTTATTTACATTTTTATGTTTGGTTAAAGTTCGTTTATTTTGTTACACTTATTTTACGATAGGTTGTTCAATATATTACGGAATAAATAACTATTAAATCAAAAACATCTATTAATTTTAAGAACAATTAAATTATACTAGCAAAAATAAACAATTTTTTTTGCTAGTATAATTTTATTTTTAAAGATACCAAATGTTATCCCTGTTGATTTCGTCGAGTTGCGGAAACCCAACCCGCGAGTTTCAAGATTCAAGATCCCTCTTGATTTTGATAAAGAAGTGGGTCTTATTTTTATTTAATTTTGAATACTGTTATCTGTACAAATATATATTAGTATAGTTTGCTTGAACGCGCTAATCTCAGGAACTACTGGTCTGATTTAATTAATTATTTCAGTATTAGATAGGTTATTTGTCAAGTAGGCTATAGGCTATATATATCATCACGCTAAGACCAATAGGAGCGGAGCACCAATGAAGTATGTTACAAAACGGGGGAAAATTATCATGCTACGGGTAATAGGAGAAGTAAACGAAATTGCGAAAGTCAGCTAGTATAGTAATAGTTAAGTTGATGTTGATGTAGAGTATACAGCAATACGGTGTTTCCCTCTGTCAATGTATAAGCTCAAATGGGCCTACGCAATAACAATGTTATGACACAGAATGTATTTATGTGTGTGTGTGACATTCTAAATGTTTAATTTTGATTTCGTAGAGACCATTTTCTATTGGAATTAGACGCTATGGTTTTTGTTTTAACGAAGACAAAAGAAGCGGGCGTATAAAAGTATTTAATATTAGTTATTTATGTAACTGTATAATATGTATACTAAGGGCTATTAAAACACGAATGTGTGTGTGATAATAGTATCACATGAGTGTTTTAATACCTAATTATGTGCAGTTGCATGCAATATTTTATCTACACCCATAATATGAATCCTCTATAAAAAGTTCTGAAACCATAAGGGGTGGTGATGGCGGGATACGACGTGAATTTGAATAACAGTTCTTTTTTTAAATACGGCGCTGTGGTAGTAAAAGGCTCTTGCCTGATAATGTTCATCACAATCTTAGCCTCCCCCCTTTAAAATTGTATAGTATGTAGTTATATTTATGTATATATGCATAAATATGTATTTGTGTTATATAGTAGTATATTTAAGCATTATTTAGTAAATACATTTGTTAAATATCATTAACATTTGCCGTGCATCTACCTTATTTAGCTCTGCATCGCCCTAAGGTTGACTGGCAGAAAATGCCTACGGCATTAAGTCCGCCTTTGCAACATCTGTGCATAAAGTTTAAATAAATAAATAAGTAAATGTTCTTTTTTGAAAAAGTAGTTGCATTATGATATTTAGTACACTTGTTTGGATGATATTACGGTTACTATGACAAAGGTAGCTGTTTCAGAAACTTTTATAGAGAATTTATAGCATGGGTGTAAATAAATACTATTTATGTTTTACAAGTTGTATTAATTTATGTTAATTTATATTGTTTCAGGTAAGCTTCAACTTAAGAACATCTTCAGTCTCGTCTTTACTATAATAATATAATTTTATAATATAATAAAAGTCACAAAGACAGTTAAGTGGTCCATTATCCATTTATATTTTTTGTGCATTAGACAGATGATTCAGCGCCTTCATAGAAGTGTAACCTTTTGCTATCAACCGCGCAAATTTATTTCTAAAATGATCCATGTTACTGGTATTAATAAGGGGTGTTATGATAGAAACTATTGGACAAAGACGTCTGGTTAGGAAGGAGTTTATGGCCTACTCTGGTCAGATGAGTGCGTAAAGGTTTTCTTTTTTGAAGTGAAAACTTCTTTAGCGGCGCTGTGTACATTTTTGGAATGGGTAAAAATGTATAAACTCGCGTCAGGGCGTCAGGTCACGTGACCATAAACTCGCGTCAGGTCACGTGTCCTGATCGAAAAAATTCGTAAGACGGATGTTTATTGTTAACAGCGCCATCTACCGATATACTTTGGTAACATTAGTTTTTCTAGATAGTGGTCCTTTCTCAATATGATTTTATATACTTAAAGTTAATATTTCAATATCTTAAAGTGATTTACAATAAATTAAAATAACGATTTTCTTCAACTTAACATCTATTGGAGTATCAAAGCTTTACTTCCATTTACTACTTACAATCATAATAATTTTTAGTTCTTTTTATTGCACACTATTAAAAAAAGCATAGGTGTTCATTTCAGGTAAGTTAAAACAACCGTTTGTTTATGCTTATGACTGCTTTGTGTTTTTTTATTTATTAAAACAGGAGGCAAACAAGAAAACGTGTCGTCTGATAGTAAGCGATTACCACCGCCCATAGACACCAGAGGCGTCACAAGTGCGTTGCCGGCCTTTGGGGAATGGGAAAGGGTATGCGTGGAGAGGTCGGGGATGATCCTCACTCACTCGGTAAAATACAGCGCAGGCGCTGTTTCACACCGGTTTTCTGTGAGGCCGTGGTATCGCCCCGGTCGAGCCGGCCCATGCATGCCGAAGCTCTCCCACGGTTTTAAGTTTTTATTTTCTTTGCTACCTTAGTCAGCCTCTTACGACACCAATGAAATTAATAAGGGTGTTGACAATTTGTGTTCCTAATCCGTCACCACATTGATAGTGTTATATGCCACTGCATATAACACTATCAATGTGGTGAGACACTTCTCTTTAGTACTTAATCATATATTCCATTTCAAATACCGGTTTACAGCTTTACTGAACTTATAGGCATGGAACTATTCATACAATGTTTAATAAGTGGACCATTTAACGAAATAGAAGAGTAAGTATCATTAAAATATAGCTTGACCTCTGTGACAGTTGTCACTAGCGTCATATTATAACTTACGAGGTACACTTCAGGTGTAATCTATATATATATAAATGAATTGCTGTCCGTTAGTCTCGCTAAAACTCGAGAAAAGCTAGACCGATTTGACTGATTTATTTGACTGGTTTTAAAATATTTATCGTAGTCCAGGGAAGGTTTAAAAGGTGAATAATTTTATATAAAAAAAAATTGTTTTTGCGAGCGGATTATCAGTGAAGAATGTTACGCTACGGGCGCAATAGGAGACGTAAACTAGGTTGCGTGGGTCAGTCTTTTTAAAAAAAGAAAGAAAGAGAAACAATATTTATTGAGTGTTCGATGTGGATTAATTTGGTAAATGGAGCAAACAATTTCTCACCTGTTAAAAACAGATTAAGTTAGACGCCGTCGGTTTTATCCAGCGTCCGATCTCACTACCTAATTACATGGATTATGTTCACTGCCTTTTCTTAACGTTTTATTCCTTCATCATTCTTACTAGTTTAAAATATGTTTTCCTTTAGTTTTATTAATTTATAAATGATACACAATTACAAATATTTGTAATTGTGTACATTTTGAAAAGTTATTAAAGACTAGCTCGCCCGTCTATACATATTTTATGAAATACCGATAGCAGCACCTATTAGGTCCAAATATATTTTCAAACTATACAAGCACCCAATGACACAAACCTTTTAATCGGTTCAGCCGTTTACCAGTAAGGTGACAAACGCACGTGCAGGATTATATAGTACAAAAAACGAATTTAGTCATGTGTGTTAAGCATTTCAATTTAACTACTACTTACATACTAACATGTATGTAGTAATTTCAGCCAGTCTGTTGTGACCAAGTCAAAGTGCTTTCATATTTATCTTTCATAATGAAACTGATTAGACAAAATATTTTTGTTAAAGCCCTCAAACTCGTTCAGTAAACAAAACCGTAACAGTATTATAAAATGCCATCAAAAGATTTAAACTGGTGTACCGTGACTGGCTTTGTTCAACAAACAATCCGAGTACGACGCCATTACCATAATGATCAGCATACAAACAGACTTTAGATATTATTACACTAAATATAATACTTAAAATATACACCTCTATCATTTATATTGTAGCGTAAGATTTATTACGCTAGTAATTTATGTTTAATGACAGTTTTGCAGTAGGAAATATCTACTGATGAGGTAGGTAAACTCACTCCCAAGAAAATTATGCGAAAATTATTCTCGGCAACACATTCTGTATCGCAAAGTGAACGTAAATCTAATAAGGTTTTGTGAACCTGTATACACTCCTTAGGATACAACATCGATCAAAACAAGGATATTAACAAAGTAAATGAATACACGGTTATACCGCGTGTTTATCATGAATGAAATCACCTGGATTCGGACCTGACAACTTTATAACAAGATAAAGTTTATCCGTTCTAGAGCTGTGATTTGGCACAAATAGACCAGCTCGATAGACTAGAGCGATTGCACGGTTACACAAGTGTTTAAGCATTTCTATTGTTGGCATTCAGCAATAATTGAATTGTCTATGACATTCAATATGGCAATGCTGCCATCCTTCTAGAAACGCTACTAACAGGCGGCAAGGTAAATAAATTTTGAACTCTGAATAATCCATATAAATAAATAATAAATAAATAAATATTCCGGACATCTAACACACAACGCCATCTAGTCCCAAGCTAAGCAGAGCTTGTGTTATGGGTCTAGTACAACTGATATAAATACTAATATACTTTTTTTTTGGAATTTCAAACCCTGAAACAAATATTTGCAGATCATACAAACATTTGGTCCGACCCGAAACCTCAAGCTTAGCAGTCGCATACCACCTAATATAACATTATATAATAACATATGATAACATTCATTAAAGTATATAATAAAAGATATTGTAAACAATTTTGGCAATACGTTTTCCGTTCAATGTTGATACGATATTTAATATCGACGATATTGAACGTACATTGATGCATTCACACCGCGTTTGAATTCGAAAAATTTAAAGATCACTCTTGAATATTTCAAATCGACGCGTCGACTATCCAGAATTCATTTGTGTGATTGATAGACGAACCGCTCCTCAATCCTTCAATGCCCGCTTCGTGAAACCTGTTTTGCATATAAAAAAGTTTTTATATTCTTTTAAATTTATAAATGAGGGAAACGTTGACTTCATAAATCCTCCACCGGCTTGTGGACACTTAAGTGAATTAGTTTAAATAATTTCAGTAAGTTGAGAGGTTATTTTACCCGGCTGCCTAGGAAGGATTATTGCAGGATATTTTTGCGTGGAAAGAAAGAAGTTCACAGTAGATGCTGACCATTTGCGATGTCGCCGAGACTGTACATTTGCAGTTTGTGATTCATCTTTTTAACTTTAAGCTCCGACGATAAAAGCCTCTTTTTGTGTCAGAGGCTATAAGTTTATAAACGGATAAATTAAATTAATTTCTTTTTTAACACGCTTTTATCCGCTTTGCTGTATGTTTGTTCGATTTCGATTTCTATAATCGTATTTTGTAAGGATTATGCATATTTATTTTCAAAGAGAACATGCTGAAAAGTGATCTTTGCCTTAATTAAGAAAAATACTTTTCGTTTGAAGACAATTCCTTCTATTTTATTGTTGTATAGAAGAGAAAATTGCGAATTCTTAGAACAAGAAGTTGTCCTTCTACTGGGTCTTCATTTACCTGAGTAATTCTTTATGCCAAAGAAAATTATTTCTCCTACCGACGATTTGCTCCGAACTTGAAAAAAAAAACAACTGCATAAAAAATGAGTTTTGTAATAGTTTGTGAAACACTTTAGTAAAACTACTCGACTTACCTTCAAACGTCGTTGATTTACGTGAGGCAACAGTCGTAATAAACATTTTACAACTTACCGCTACGCGTCGTAGCACTTTAGAGACTACGTGCGTAGCTAGATATTACACGGCCGTAGCTCGTTCTCTACGCAATTTCACTGCTATCTCTTCATGAAACGCTTGCAACTTAAACGTTTATTTTCATTATTATTTAGGTAGCAAACGATTCTAAGCTTAGTTTTAATATTTATTATCTTTAAAATCTATATGTATTGGCCTGTGTAAATACACAGGCCAACACATATAAATTTTATATATATAAATATATAAAAATGTATCTAGAACCCATGATACAAAGTTTGTTTATGTTGGCAAATTTTATACAATATGTCCGAGGGTTTCATTATAATTCTTAACACTTATTTCTAAAGATTGAAAAACGTGAATATAGAGCAGCGAAGTCCATTTATTTAATAATAAACAAGTACGATATAAAATCTTTATACTCCAGACGCGGTAACGCCAAGCCTGTCATTAGGATCATTTTATGAGCCACACAAATTGTTACACGACCATAATCGGTTGTAACTATAAACCGACCGATGGCCACAAAAATTGGGGTCTCTGAATTTTATTGTTCGTAAAAAGTGTTTTTTTTTATAAATTCGAATAGATTGATCGAGTACTCTCAAGTGTCAAATCATGATACATGACTATTTTATTGTTTTAGTTTATTGATAACATCTTGGATATAAATTTTTATGTAACAAATAAACCTCTAGAATTCTAGATTAATATTAATGATTATATTTATTACAAATTACTCCAATAGGCGTACAAATCAATTAAGATAAAAAACTATCTGTGCACACTAATGTGCTGAAATTTATTTTTGGTGTTGTTTGGTAGTTATCAGTGAAATTACATTTTCATACGTTTTAAACTTTCTCTGTACTGCCACAACTATTTCATAACCAAAGTTAGTCAAATCAGGTTTGCTCTTTTCCGAGTTTTATTAGGACAACAGCAATTCATTTTTATGTAAGTTAATTAATCACTGGAATAACTCGGTAAAATAAATAAATTTTATTTATTTTTGCTTTTATTCCCGTCCAAACGTTTTTACTGTGGAGAATTATCTACTCTGACTGAATCAAATAGAAACAGATTAAGAATATTCAGTAATGAACATATCCTAAATATTTTATTTCGTCCAGCACATTTACTGTTAGGGTGTACCGACTTTCGATAGTTTATCTTCTTTATATTTATATTTGTCTCGCTAAAAACTCGAGACCGGCTGGGCCGATTCAGCTGATTTTGATTTTGAAATATTTGTCGTAGTCCAGGGAAGGTTTAAATGGTGAAAAATAAAAATAATTTGAAAATCCAAATGTCACGTGTACGAAGCAGCGGGCACAGATAGTATAAAATATTATCGTCAAAATGTCCAGCAAAGTTGGTGTTCACACCTTAAATTTTAATGACCAACCCTGCCGTTTGTGTAAATATTTACGCATGATGTTTTCAGCTCGCGAATCGACTATCAATATTGATAGCGGTAGTAACCCCTAGAGTGATATTTGATATTACCATCCGCTGTTATAGCTGTCGTAAAATGTTAGTCTCTTTTTTATTCTCTCTTTGCATCCCTATTTTAATGTCTGCTTTGTTCTGAACAGCGCTCTGTAAAGATTGTCACTTTCGCGTTCTATGAAGTCAATGAGCTAAATATATTCACACCCGTATACCTGAAAGGTTGGACAGAGACAAAATAATCCATACATAATTACAGGAGCTAAACATTTGAACCTATTCTCATCTTATTCTTTTTTGTATTTCTTTAGTAATGTTTTAACTGCAAAAATGACTGTATTCTACCTGATGTAAAGCAGGAGTAGAATCCAAGAGAGGTAGTCACCATTATCAATGCGAATGCGGATAGTGCAGCATGGTGACCCACACTGTGGCGGAATAGTAAGATGCTTTTTCACGACCTGCTTAAAGGAACCGAAGTCACAATGGGAGGGGAACACGAGGGGAATATTTCTGAGGGAGGGGAAAGACTCATAAAGCTACAACGCATTTCACATTACATCAGTAGTCTATAGTAGCCTTTAGTAGTTCACTGTTGAACATAGGGATCTCCTTAGAAAGGAGAGTTTGACCTAATATCTAATATGTATACATACAAAGCTGGCCAGACGGGTAGGTACACGGTTTATGTCAAGTTTTCCTTCTCTTCACAGCTGGTTAACCCTTTATCTATTCTTTTATCTATGGACATACCTCACTGTCTCTATTCTTTGGCTGACATCTGAGGTGGTATACTATGAGGATCTTGTGTCACCTGCGGTGAATTTCCGTGCGTTTTGATGATTCTGTCATACATACTATATTTGTCAAATATAACTCAATTAGTACCCATAATATTTTATCCGTGATGCTTCCTGGTTTGAAAAGGTTACTGCCTATTTTGTCTCCCGCTTTGCTAAGGAGGGAAGTGGACTTTTTATATTTCCAACTCCTCCAGTTTTCTTCTGATTAATTTCGTTGCGGATTACAAGACCGTTTAATTTTTTCTGGGACTTCCCAAGTGTCATAACTCGATGTGTTCGTGGGTCACTGCTGTTGGTCCTGGTGTACAGGTGTACACCAGGACCAGAGAACAAGAAACCAAGAGTAGTAACCGGTCTCATTGCGAATGCAGACAGTACCCAGACTATGGTGGTCTATTGAGTTGCTTCTGCATCATTAGGCCTCTGGTCTCGCACTCGCCAACGAAACACGATAGCACGAATGTTGTTTTAGGTTGGTTTCCTACGAAAGGGTAGGCCCCGATAGAACCGGCCCAATGGTGCAAAAATCAGCGAAGCTCTACTACCTTGATACCTATGCCATGAAAAATTCTTTGCAAATGGTTTATCTTAAATAAATATATTCTAATTTACATATTACATTTCATTTAGACCTTGTATTATTACTTTTATCTTTTCCACTGTGGGGCTCGTTAACTCAATAATGAGTTAAGCTCGCCTTTGTACACAAATTGTATTGTGTTATAAATGTAAAGCTAATTTGCACAGTTATACAATAATGGATAATATGACTTAAGTTTTAATATAAAACCTTTGTTCAGAATATAAACTGACCATGTTTGTAGAGAACGCCTCGAGCGAAGTTTGTTTGATCCAAGCTTTCACCTTTTATCGTTGTTATATTTTTTGTACCAACAAAACAACGTAGTTCTAGTTTATATTTGTTTATTCATACACATGTCCATGTATGTCGAAGGTGTAAATATTGGTATAACCCCGTTTTGTTTGAAATTATTCATAAAGTTGTATAATTCATAAGTAATTATTCATAAAGTTGTGTAAGAATCATTGATAAAGTAGTATAAAGAAGCATGTAATCATGCTTCATTATTATGTTGGGATAAGAGATTGCCAGCTTTGCTATAAAGTGTCTAATACTATAAGAGGTATCTTTACAGTGCGAAGCACATCTAACTCTCCCTATTTTTAAAATAGTGCCGATAACCTGTACTCAACCAGCACAAATATATATGAATAAACTTCTCAAATATAAAAATAAATATGTATGTTATATGTAACATACATATTTATTTTATACGTAACATGTACGTATGTGGGCGTACCTATTTACTTTGGAATGTTTACATATAATAACTATAGAAGATTTGCCAAGATTTCACTTACGAGACACCTTTTCAGTAAATATTGAATACCCTTTTTTCGTTTGGTGAATTTCGTGTGGGTATGTCAACTGTATTTTTTTCCATTTCTTGTGTGGTAAATCCAAAGTGGCTTAACCTGTGTCGTTCACTTGATTGGCCCTTATAAAAACTTTTCATCTGTCATGTTACAAACTACCAATACAAGTATAAATCCTTCTGAAGGATTTAGAGGAAAGTAAGTTCGAGAAAGATTTTCTTATTACCTTTTTATGAGTGTGCGAAAAAATTGTAACATGGTCTAGTATGTTGAGCTACTAATTAAAACTGTGAATTCATTTTAACCAACACTTCTATATTTTAAAAGGAAGTATTTTCAAGTCAGCTGTAAGTTTTTCTTTATGTTTTTCATTTCATAAAAGCGTCATTTCTGAGATAGTTTTCGTTTGGTCTCATTCTAGTTTAATAAATTTAATGAATAAATTTTAAATCCAAGGGTTAAAATGAAGGAATGAAAAATACGGTTTATTAGATTTTAACACAATCCAGGCGCGTTAAAATTGTTTTTTCTCTCGGTTACAATATTTTGAAATATAAATATCAAAAAATTTTGTAGGTTCCCTTAACATTTTTTGGTCCGATTTATTCGTAACAATCGACACTTAAATCTATAGATTTTTATGTGTCCTAATACAGAAGGCATTCGGTACACAATCGCGATCTGTTACGCTACATTAAGCCCTTATTCTATTTTGAAAATGATTTAACATGCGTCGAATGGCAAACGTATCCTCTGGGTTTTGACCCTTTCATCCGGGTATCCTCGAATCGACCATGCCTTTGATACTCGGACCATTTTGATAAACTCCGCCAAGGTTTTAGTCAGCGCGGTTTAATTCAGTATAGTGGCTTTAATTTGATATGTTTCGAGAAGTTTCCTACTAATGTGGTTTGGTAAATTTGATGTTTACGCCATCTTGGTTTTTGGCTTTTGGTTCGGTAACCAGCCAAAGTTCGCATTAAACTGAAACTAATCTTTTGCTCTTCGGTAAAGTTTGACCAGAGCGTCTCCTTTCAAAGTTTACTGAATCTTCGTAAGTACCTTGTTGAGGAACATGATTTTCCTTTATAAGATGTTTATTTTAGTGATATCTGAATATCAGATTAGAACCTAACGAAGCAATTGTGTGCGTATGTTTAGATCATTGTTAAATATTAATCACCATCTTTTTGAAATCATCTGCTCGCTTGCTAACTTATTCTATAAAAAAAAGAAAACAAAGATAGATACAGAACTTATACCCAAGTTTTAGCCTACTTTTAAGTAGCAATATTGACCTATTTTTAAAGTTTAGGTGTCAAACATGCTGACGAGTTATCTGATCATAAATATCCTCCTTGTCCTGTCTGATAATTGCGGTTTCTTTTATTCTAGTTCTCTTGCTCTATTCTTTTTCTCCACCACAACTTTACTTACTTCTTCGTGCTGTCTAAAAATAATTAGATTTTCAAAGGGGATTGACGATAAACCGAGGCGGTCGGCAATATAAAACACTCTAATTGAAATTACGCTGTGTCCAGTATAGTGTCGAAAAAAGAAGCTCACCATATGGCTACTATTTTCTATAAACCTAGTAAAATAAATCTACTTACTAAAGTCACCTCTAGTTTAGATGAAGTCTATGTCAACGATATTTGCCAATATGCCAAAATATTTGCCGAATGACGTTGGATCATTCGATGAAGTAATTGGACGTGCCGTAGTGCAAATATATGGACATATTTAACTATGCTAACTGGGTTATTATTTCGGCCAGAAACGTGTCCATGGCATAAGATACTCTGTATAATGTACGTATTTGAAAAATATAATTATTTCTGATTAGTGCAGCTTTTAATTGTGAAAACCGTTTGACAGTTGTTTTGGAGTTACAACTAAACTAATTGAAGTACAATATTCTTATTTCTTTTTCCTAATAACCAAATATTAATAGTCAATGTCTTGGCAATGACTACTTATGACGTTAGAACTATTTTGTACTAGTTTCTACAGAAGTTACGTCTTGACATTTCGTTAAAAGTTCATCAGTTAGAGGAGCTAGCATGTCCTTTAACTGCTCTATTCTAATTTGAAATGCACAAATAATGTAGCATTGATTGAGATCTGCAAAACAATTATTTAAAACCTTTAAATCTAGTTCTTTGCACGTTTTGTTGTCTTAAAGTATTAATCCTATTAATACAGGAATAAGAGCTGTAATAAGCGTGCAAATTGAATAACTTCCGTAAAAGTTTTAAAATGAGTTCTGAAAGCTTTGATTCATATATGTGCCTATAGGTATGTATAAAGTTTTTGTTTGACAAAGCCCTGATGCGCCATCTTCGTCTCTTTGCGGCGTGTAAGCAGCTTAAATGTTTAACTGTACTTAACAATTCGGTACCACACTTTCGTTATTCCTGTTCTCAAATCGTTTACTTATAATTCGACATCTTGTTTAGAGTGTACTTTTAAAACATTACAAATAATTAAATTTAAATTAAAAGTTCAATTGACTTTCTCAATAAAAAAAATGGATTTAATATACAGATACCTCCACCACGTCCTTGTTCTCTCAAAGGAAAGGCCTGTGGTCTGCAGTGAATTGTAAAAAGCTCGTTGATGTGCTGTGATATAGACAACATTTTATGAAATAGGGGAAAAATATAAGAAACAAACCTTCAAGAAAAGAGCGTACACCTTCTTAAAAGGCCGACAACGTACTTTTGTGACGCCTCTGGTGTAGCCGCAATCATCATTTACCCTTATCCCCCACCGCATTGCCAGAATGCGGGAGTATTGGAGAGGAGTACCTCTGGCTCCCTTACCAAAAAATAACGGAAGAATTGGTTAACACCTTCTTCATGAGGCCGTGGATAAATATGTGCGAAAGCTTAGCTCTCGTACCGTATACATATCATGTTAGTTTCTTGGTCCTAAAATGTCATTCCTATAAGGAAGAACCAGCGTTTCCAGATTTTTTAGTCTAATCGTGATTATGAGACTTTTTAGTGTAAAACGCGGAATTCTTTCGTCGAAAGCGGGACAAAGTAAACATATCGCATCTACTCGTAATCAGAAATTACGACACATGAGTAAGATGGACCTAAAAAAAGTAGTTCACAATATTTTTGTTTTTCTGCTACATGTTACATCATCCCTACTTCGTGAAAAAACTAGTGTCATTTTCGATTATAACTAACTTCACATTGGACGTCCGCCCAGTTATCCCAAAAAGCGACGTTTGGCAACGTTGGAAAGAACTGGCAAAAAACTCCATAAATAAAAGAAGTCCATGTATTTATACTACAAACATTTGTATAGTATAAACCTGGTTTGAACTCCAGTAAAAAACTATTTGGAAATCCTTTATCGTTCGTACACTGTATTTGTAACATCGTTATGAAAAGTAAAAGAGCATTTTTTGAACCGTGTACATACAAACAAAGGATAACTTTTTGTAGGTTTGTTTAGTTTGGAATACGTATTGTACGTTTCGTTGCTATGCTATTTCTGTTTAATTAATATTGTATAGGGTAACATACCAAGCTGCGGAATTCGTTTACAAAGCTTGATAGCGAATGCTGGTTTATTTGTTTGTAACGGATACAATAGGACGAGAATGAACTGAAATTGATTGTTTTGTTTTTAAAAATGATTTTAGTTGATACATTGTCCATCTTGCTTTTTCTTTGCTTTTTTACCTTTAAATTCTTTAACTGTTACATATATCCTATGGTAACAGAATAAGTACAGCCGTGAATTACACAATCAAATAGCTTTTGCTCGTGGCTTTGCCTGCGTGTATGTTGGTCTACGTGCCAAATCGATGTCCATATGTTACTCTGATGTATAAAACTTATGGAACTGTAAAATTTAATCAAAATCCGTTTAGTAGTTTTTGCGTGAAAGAGTAGAAATCATATACACATCTTAACATACAAGTATTTTCACGTTTACTAATATAACTAGAAAGTAGGATTACAACTAACATTGTACAAATTGGATTTACTCTTTCTTACCTACCTATTCAAGAGTATGGTCCTTTTACTCAGGATTAACTTGCACACGTAAGATGTAAGCGGAAAATTTCAATCCAAACATTTTCGCATCTGCTACTTACCAGCTTTTAAAACAGTAGCTGACGTTTAATATATGAACCGAGACTGTACGTTAAGTAAATACTTCTTAGGAACTTTGTAAGAAATTTTGCAACGCTTTACGGTGGAGGGTTAAATTTGCGATCGACACATTTATAATGAATGAATAGCAAACCTGTTTTAGTCGTAATTTTGCAAGTAAAATACAGAAGGAAAGGTGTGATATAATTTTAGGGTCATTTTAACCCTTTCAACTACGTAACGTAAATTTTAGGGAGATTAGTGTTTTATGTCATCTTATCTTGAGTGTTTAAACCGTCCGTGTGGTGAAGTATTAAGAATACGGAATGTCACCACCTCTATCCATCCTACAAGCCGACTAGCCAACTTGGTATCGTAGGCCAAAACCACCTTTCTTAAGACAGGCATATGTCCAGTATTGGAAGTAGCCAGTTGATGATTGATGACGATTAACTGTTCGTGTTTAAAATATTTTTCAAATACAGAATCACGTATCTGTAAAACGTTTTATATAAATAAAATATATATTTTTATAATAAGAAAATGTAAAAATAAATTTATTAATACACTCATTTGCAAAAAAAACGGGCGGTTTCGATTTTCTTCCTGGCTGAAAAAAATAAAATACCAAAAAGGTTTTAATCATTTGAACATGTTACTGGCCAGTTATAAAAGTGCCATAATGTTTATAAGAGTACATTCCAAATTCAAATTTTTGACTGAGCCTGGTTTTCAAAGAAAACAACTTTAACTACATTTTGTGGCGCGAATTCCCTATAGTTAATATCGACTCTAATTAACTTTTTGTCAATTTTTATTTAATTATCTGATGTCCTTGACATTTAAAAGTATTGTTATTGCTGTTTAGCAATCTCGAAAATGGTAGATAAAGTGATAAAAGCGAGCAAAATTATTGCGCTGCTTGAAGAAGGTTGCAGCCAATGCTTCGTGGCTCAGAGGCTAAATGTGAGTCTGTCGACAGTTCAAAGGACCTGGCAGCGCTATCAAGAGACCGGTTCCGTCAAGAGAAGGCCTGGTTCTGGCAGAAAGACATGTACCGAACCACGGGATGATCGTTTTCTAGTTAGTCAAGCGTTGAGAAATCGCAAATCTTCTTACGTGGACCTCAAGAACAGCCTCGAAGAAGTAAGAAATGTGCAAATTAGTCTATGGACGGTCA
The DNA here is from genome assembly GCA_916048165.1 of Spilarctia lutea. Lineage (NCBI taxonomy): Eukaryota > Metazoa > Arthropoda > Insecta > Lepidoptera > Erebidae > Spilarctia > Spilarctia lutea. The sequence continues at coordinate 17,497,438 of OU696480.1, read as the reverse complement.
GGAGGAGGCTTCTCGCTGCTAATATACACAGTCATCGCCCGGCACGCGGCCCTAAATTACTCCGTGGACATCGAGTTGCCAGGCTTAGCTTCGCTCGAAATTGTGTGTCACGGACTCATGAAGACTGGGATAGGATATTGTTCTCCGATGAAGCCAGGATATCTCTGCATGGTGAAGACCGACGTCGGCGAGTGCTACGTAGACGAGGAGAACGCTTTGCAGAGGCATGTTTTGAAGAAATCACACCTTATGGAAGGGGCTCTGTTATGTTTTGGCCAGGAATAAATTCCATGGATCGTACGGAGTTAGTCTTCATCGAAAACGGTACACTGACTGGACACCGATACATAACGGAAGTTAAAATTCCTTATGCACAAACCGCTTTAACCGCTCTTGGCGAAAACTCATTTTTTATGGACGACAACGCTCGCGCCCACCGGTCTGGCGATGTGGAAGCCTATATGCTAGAAGTCGGAATTCGTCGTTTGGACTGGCCAGCTAGAAGTCCGGACCTCAATCCCATAGAGCATGTCTGGGACGTTCTGAAGCGACGAGTGAGATCAGTGCAGCCGGCTCCGCAGACCATCAGAGAGCTAAAGAATGTGATTATCGCGGAGTGGGAACGTATTCCCCAAGAAACCATAAAAGATATACTCGCTAGCATGCCCAGACGAATGCAAGCCGTGATTTAAGCAAGAGGGGGTCACACTCAATACTAAACTTTTATCTGCTTTTAATGTATTCAAGAAAAACAAAGAAATTAACGCGTTTCATTTTTATTTAGCGCGCAGGTACAATAATAGTGTTTTGAGCTTAAACATTATTTCTCAATAATTTAATCAAAATGTTATGATAAAACTGATGATACCTATTCCTTCCTAATTAATTTATGAAAATCTGAGGCTAACAATACCTAAAATTGTCAAACAAACTAATAGTAACTATAAAATAGTTCTTTGCTTAAGTGCCCGTTTTTTTTGCAAAAGAGTGTATATACTCACTGTCATACTACAGTAGTTCTTTATTGTTCTTAAACTCACGTTAAATCTAGTACTGCACAAAACCAAAGATGGGAGAGGCTGGCAGTCTGTCATACAGGCCTGTCCTAGTATAGATGCCAGTCTCTCACATAGAAACATAGTAATTTGTCTAATGTCTGCTTTCTTATGTAATGTACTATGTGAGAGAAAAAACAAAGTTGTTATTATTATTATTATTGAAAAACCTCAACAGGTTTTAAACATAATCATCATCAGCCTATCGCAATTCACTGTTGGGTTTAGACGCCTCTGTGATATACAGTCGTTAAATTGTAACAAAAAATAATAGACGTGTGAATAGCCCAACTGGTTTAGCTGTTATTGATTATCTGTCTACTAATACCCTCAATTCAATTAAAATGATCGTAATTACACTTTATACACAAATAGTTAACATGGATTCTATATCTAGTCGGGTATAGCTCTCTCATGCTGTCTGCTGAAATAAAATACTGTTACGTAACACTGTATTTGCGACATATTTGTATGCCAATAGTTTAATCTAGTGACATTCTTAAAAATCTCACTGGCCACAATTACGACTTTTAGGCTTATATTAGTGTCACACTGACATCGGCATTGACAGCTCAGCCCGTAGCTTAGCAGTGCTGAGAGTCAGCGCGGAGATCGTTTTTTGTTTTTCGAAAGACGGTCCCCATTTCATGTCATCCACATCTTAATATATATAAATCTCGTGTCACAATGTTTGTCCTCAATGGACTCCTAAACCACTTAACCGATTATAATAAAATTCGCACACCATGTGCAGTTCGATCCAACTTGAGAGATAGGATAGTTTAAATCTCAAATTATAGTCGCAATTTTAATTTATTGCTAATTATTTGTCTGTTATTATTTGACAGTCACAATTATCTGTTAACTCCAAATGATTCTAACAGATGTCGATAACTTTCGACTGGGTTGAGTAAGTAATCAATAGATGGCGCTGCTATGGTAAATCTATAGGCTATATTTTATTTTGGAAAAAAATAGGGTTCCGTAAGATATTGGGGTTTTTCGGAAACAAGGTGTAAAAAATCAACCATATAAGGGGGAATTTTTTTTGCTACGGGCAATAAAAGACGCAAACGAGGTTGCGTCGGTCAGCTAGTTTTATATATTTTTTTATCATTAATTTCATCACGACGACGACTTAAAGACTCGAAGACTTATAATTGAAGACGATAAATACTTGACATTGGCAGAAATAGCTGATCCGAGTGATCCGGCTGGTTGCCATTTCATCAAAAGAAGAAGAAGAGAGTCAGCGCGATACGTTTTAGTTTCGTTCTGATTGCCACGTAGTACATCGCCTGCGATGAGCGTGACTCAAAACCATCCTCATACCCCTCAGTGAGAGAAACTCCATGATGAATTTGTATTGCAGTTTTCTATTAGGTAAATAATTATTTTTAAGTATAATTTATTGGTTCAATATTTTAGATTCTTAAAGAAGTAAATTTTCTATTTTCTAATAGTGACGTGCGTATTCTCCGAATGTTTTGTTTCTTTTGTAACTAAGTGCTAGAAGCTAAAAACAAGTGAAGAAAGTCAAATCGTCATTCAATAGCCAATATTTAGATAGCTATTTTCATTGATCCTGGAGTTTGGAAAATTTAATTAAATAAGTTTGTATCATAAACAGAACTCGAATGAAACGGGCATATTAAAACTTTTAAGTGAACTTTCCTCTCTTGTATTTTGATAATCAAAAATATTTCTAAATTATAAATTTGATGGGCCTATTAGTCTAGTGATAGTGGCTCTACTTGTTAAGCCAGAGGTCGTGAGTTCGATTTTCATCTAGGACAAATAATTGTATAATGTTGTTGCGCTTTGCGCGGTTGTTGTTGAACTTTACACCTAGAACTGCTCGTAATACCAGGGAGCGCTAGTTTAAATAAAAGTAGCCTAAGTTAGTCCTTATATCATCAAACTATGTGTCAGTTAAAGTCCCGGCAAAATCCCAGAGGTCAGCAGGAGCAACAGAAAGACATTTTTTTATGTAAGTACCGTATATACATATGCATTTCGTGTAAAATTATTTTGAAATTACAAACAGACTTCTGAATTGTATTTATTTGTATAGATATGTACGTATTTGCAAATAAATACGTTAATCTTGCAGCAGTTTGTTTACTAGGGCTATAAGCTAAAGATCAAATTAGATCAAACTCAAATTGACCGGCAAAGTACGAAAGCATTATCAGAATGTTAATGAATTATTTACCTAATCCATAGTACCGAGATTTATATACTCTTATAAAAGAAATTTATAACATTCTATCCTATAATATTTATAACAGCATTACCATCTTACTATTCAAAATAAAATGGAGTGCCATTCAGACAATATAGAAGCAAAGATTAAATTATGCTTACTTTGAGATTTTTGCGTTCTCCGGTTATAGTTTTATATGCAAATAAATTAATGCATTGTTGATTAATGATTGTTTAGCTATCCAAATATCAGATAATTCAGATGCAATCGCATTAAAAATTTATCCACTCAATCTGAATTCAACTTTATACTTGCAAGTCGTCAGCTTACTCCTCTCCATGGAGTTTAGAACACTCTAGAAACTAATTCGAACTTCTAGGAACCAATTCGAACTTCACATTTTAGTACTACTACTAGTATAGATACGCTTATGATTCGATGTAGGCGTTCTTGTGTAATTATGCGTTATATTATTATACGTAAAGATACATCTATACGTATGTAGTCATTCCAGCTCTTTATTCGCTTAGATCTTTAAAACTACTCAACGGATTTTAAAGCGGTTTTCAGCAATAGGTAGATTTAAGAGCAGGATTTATATGTAATACATGTATATTAAAGTAGAGGAAATTCGAGAATTGTAAACAGTTCCCGTGCGAAGCCGAGCCGGGTCGGTAGTTAGTAATAAAATATACTGTAACCGCAATTTACTGTAGTGGAACAGTTTGACTTCTAATTTATTAGTTCAATTGATCAAATTGTCAATTAGACTACCAGAATAAAAAAAAAACACCAGCTTAATTGATTGAAGTATCGCGATCAAACTTTTTATTAAGGTGAATAAAATTATTTAAGTGCTGGATGGATGGATCGAAATGATAAAACATTTTAGTTTAGTTTTTTCTTGTATAGGGGCAAACGAGCAGACGTATCGCTTGATGGTAAGCGATTACCGCCACCCATGGACATCCGCAACACCAGAGGCGCCACAAGTGCGTTGCCGGCATTTTAAGAAGGAGTACGCTCTTTTCTCGAAGGTTTGAAGGTTGTATTGGCTCATTTATATAAATTTATAACATCACGCTACGACTAATTAGAGCTGAGCATGCTCATCCTCTCCGGGAAGGTCACGTCAGCTTCGGTTGTTTGAGAAATACATATACATATGATAAAGAATTAAGTCAGGAATTTCCAGACGTGTTGGCAATGCCAGTTTACTTACATAAAATCATTGAACTGGTATTGTAATATTATGATATGTGTATAACAATAAATGCGTAGATATCATCACCGAAATTAGACATATAATATGTGTAATGTTTGTGCATAACTACAATTTGGTGTAGGTATGTTGCGAGCTAGCTTTCTGTTAATAAGGATATAGTTAGCTCACGAGTCCAGATATGATGTCACGCTGTCCAAGATTGAGAGGACAGCTGCTGTTCAAGCCCTGTGTATAATAGCTAAAGGGGAATAGCCAATTAAACAGATGGCTATCGAATATACTCGAATGCTTTTGTTATGAAACGTTTTATTTGGCACAAGTACAAGAATGATGGCTGAGTGAGAAATCCCTAAATGTGTAAAACAATATTGTTTCCTTTGTGAATTAATATATTATGTAGAAAAACCTGAGTTATAGACCATTTATGTGAAAAATATAATCTTAAAACCTAAAGAGTTAAAATGTGCCTGTATGTATTCTTGAATGCTTAAATGTATTGTAGTATAGTATTGTAGGAATAAATTGTTTAAGTGTTATATAATTTAGCTTTCTGTTGTATTCAATGTAATTGTTTTAAGATTGACTTATAACTAATGTTTAACATTTCAAAAAGAACCTATATTACTATGACAATGATTTCGTAATGTTTGTGATTATTAGTTTATAGCCATCATGTAGTGATGTTAGGTGTGAGTGAGTGAGGTAGTCCTCACTCCCGCCCTTCCTCTACTAAACTAGCTCCATATCTATGTATTCATATGTGAAACAATAACTTTGTACCCCTTTTACGAAAATTATGCCAACGGCGAAGTATGAAATTTGACATATTTCAATTTCATATTGAGAAGGAGTGCAAAACGCAAAAATTAAAAATGCCACCACACTCCACTCAATTTGCAGACAAGTCTTTTACTGTGCAAGCAGTAAGACTGTGGAACAGCTTGCTGGAGACAGTTTGAGAAGCTGAAAACTTGTCTGTTTTTTAAAAACGTGGTAACGAAATACTATATAGTATATACTATATTATAGTCGTATATGTATGTATGTATATGTGTAGGTGTATTTAGGTATTTTTCTATTTTATTTATTGTTTGAATATTCACTTGATGGTGTGTTACTAGTGTATAAACTGCCTTAAAATCATAAACACCCAATATCCATACTAAGGTTGTTAGGAAGAAATCACCGTGAGCGATAAGACCGCCAATTGTTACGTTTCTGACTTTGTAACTCACTTTGAACTTTTTGTAATGCATTTATCTTATACATACAATAAAGATATATAAAATAAAATAAAAATTATGAAAAAAGCAATGAATAATTCATTGCTTTTTTCATAATTTTTTTCGAACTTCGAAGACTGGGCGATCACTAGTTATAGTTTAATACATGGTAATTTCCAGCAGTATGACAGTCCGTTTTCAAGCATCCCTCAATTATTCATCATAACCTGCTTTAACCGTCTGTAACAATAATGTCAATAATATAGTTGTCAAATATTCAATTGGTCCTCAAGGCTCATCGTAAAATCTGCATCTCCAATTCAGATATTATATTATATCACGGTATCCAGATGTATTCATGACAACAACCTTCATCTCCAGCATTTGATTGACGGAAACGTATATTTTTATAGGCGTCTAAAATTATACAGCGATATACGTCAGCTGGTATTGCGACGAATCTAGTTGGGTAACTCCGCTTTTTGTACTCTATGGGTAATAATGGGTATATAAAAGTATGTCATTTGGGCGCCATATGTCAACATCAACAATTTTATTATATTAACGCCTATTAAGGCATTTGATTTTATGTTTTGAAGTAATAATATTTTTTTGGATTAATGCAATTAGTTTTTTTTTGCTGACATAGGTAGGTATATTAAAGTCTTTTTTAAATTAGATTATCAATCAAACTTAAAAAAGACATCAACCAATTAAGAACTGGACCAAATCAAAATGGGGCCACACGGAAAGCACCAGCTTTTTCAGAAAGTTCACTCTTTCCCTATCAACGTTAGAGAAGGGGAAACGCATTTTTGGGGCGGCTGTTCTTCGGATCCGTTCCAAGAACACCGCCCCCGGGCCGGACGGGGTACCACCCCGAGTGATGGCCCGAGCCCTCGACCATATGTCGGACCGCCTCAGGGAGGTTTTGGATGCCAGCCTGGCGTCCGGACGCTTCCCTGAGTGCTGGAAATGCGGGAAGCTGGTCCTACTGCAGAAGCCGGGACGGCCAGCCTGTTCGGTCGCGGCCTATAGGCCCATCGTGTTGCTGGACGAGGCGGGCAAATTGTTCGAGAGGATTCTCTCTGCCCGCATCGTCCAGCATCTCAGCGAGGTAGGGCCCGACCTGTCGGACGCCCAATTCGGGTTCCGAGAGGGGCGTTCGACGGTCGATGCCGTGATGCGCCTTAGGGCCGTGACCGAAGAGGCGGTTGGCTGTGGCGGCGTGGTGTTGGCGGTGTCCTTGGACATCGCCAACGCCTTTAATAGTCTGCCATTCAGCTGCATCAGGGAAGCACTCCAGTATCATGGGGTGCCAGAGTACCTGAGGCGGCTGGTGGCAGACTATTTGGAGGAGCGTACCGTCGTGTACGAGGATCAAGATGGCGTCCTTAGACGGCGACCCATGTCGTGCGGCGTTCCACAGGGGTCTGTCCTCGGACCACTCCTGTGGAACGTGGGGTACGACTGGGTCCTTCGAAGTCGTCTGCCCCCCGGGCTGGGCGTAATTTGTTACGCCGATGACACTTTGGTCACAGCTCGGGGGGCCAATTTCCAAGAGGCGGCGCGCCTGGCCACCAGGGGTGTTTCTCTGGTGGTTGGGCGCATCGAGGCGCTGGGCTTACGGGTGGCCCTTGACAAGACGGAGGCCCTGCTATTCCATGGGCCCCGTCGTGGTCCACCCCCCGGCGCCTCTATCGAAGTCAACTCGGTCCTCGTACCGGTTCGGGCCCAGATGAGGTATCTGGGCCTGATCCTCGACGGTAGGTGGCTCTTCGACGAGCACTTCCGACAGCTTGCCCCAAAGCTGGTCGGCGCTGCCTCCGCCCTTGGGCGACTCTTGCCCAATCTGGGTGGAGCCAGCGTCGAAACAAGACACCTCTACACGGGGGTGGTCCGGTCGATGGCACTATATGGTGCACCGGTGTGGGTGGAGGCTCTGACCGTCCAGAACAAGGCGCGCCTGTTGCGCCCTCAGAGGGTATTGGCGGTCAGAGCCATACGCGGATACCGCACGGTGTCCACCGAGGCGGCGTGTGCCTTGGCCGGAACACCCCCGTAGGATTTGGAGGCGGAAGTGCTCGCCGAAGTTTATCGGCGAGCGGCTGAATATCGGGCGGAGTACGGGTATCGTGCTCCGCCCGAAGAGGTACGCGAATGGCGTGAAGCCGCTCGCCGAGCCACGATGGCTTGTTGGTCGTCCCGGCTGGAGGCTCCACGCGCTGGCTTTGCTACCGTGGAGGCGCTCCAGCCGGTCATCCTCGAGTGGGCAGGGCGGCAGCACGGGACCCTTTCCTTCCGGCTGACGCAGGTGCTTTCCGGGCATGGTTGCTTCGGAAAGTACCTGCATTCGGTCGCTAGGAGGGAATTGAGTCCCGCCTGCCACCACTGCGACTGCAGTGAGGACTCGGCCCAGCATACGCTGGAGATCTGCCCCGCTTGGGCGGATCAGCGCCGGGCCCTCACTGCAGTCATCGGAGGAGATCTGTCGCTGCCGGCCGTCGTACTGTCCATGGCCGGTAGCGACAGCAGTTTTACCGCGGTCGCGACCTTCTGCGAAGAAGTAATTTCGCAGAAGGAGGCGGCGGAGAAGGCCCGGGAGGACGATATCCACTCGGACCCGATCCGCCGCCGGCGCACGGGGCGGCGGAGGCGCGCCTATCAGCGCCTCATGCCGCCCTGAGTGTGGCCGCGGATGGACGGGATGGGTTTTCCCCTCCATCCGCATTACAGGCCAACCGCGAGGGGGCGACGTACGCGTGTGCCGTGCGTCGCCTAATTTGAGATTTTTACCAGCAGACGGTGCCCGCTTCAGTGCGGGCAGGCGCTGGGAGGGGTCCGGTTTGCGTTAATAACAGCGATCCCGGACCCCTCCCTTCTCAGGCGCAGAGTTGGCACACCGTGTGGTTTTAGTCGGTTCGATTCCGACACACCGCCCCGCCGCAAACCCCGGCGGGGTGACGGCCCGAGGGGGTTTCCACACGTAAGAAAAAAAAAAAAAAAAGGGGAAACGCATTTATTTGAAGAAAAATTTGTATAGGTAACACCATGTGGCCGTGGATCAGTCCTTTTTCAAGCTGGCCAATGTGCCAAAGCGGAGTAATTTCATTTCTTTCACCAATGGAGCCCAAACCCGACTGACAACGAGCAGAAAATCGCTCCTAAAATTTCTAGTCTTGATTTTACAGACCTTTTTGAAAAATGTACTCTCAGAATGTGCATAAATATAGAGCTTGTTTTGCCTTCGGCTAGGCCATGTGTATGTGAATAAATAAATAAATAAAAATAAAGAGTAGTCTATATTTTTTCTCTATAACAAACGTATCTCCATGCCAAATTTAATTGAAATCGATGCTTCGCTTTAGCCGTGAAAGCGTAACAGAAAGACTTAGTTTCGAAAGTACTAATTTAATTTTTTATTTCCTCGCGATTCATCAAACTCTTATTCGTATCTCGAACATATAAAGCGAGGCAGCCAATAACACTCGTGAGGTCCAAAGAGAAATATTGACTTATCAGATAGCAATATTTGCTATTAGGGTTTTCTCTTCAGTCGGAAATGGCCATTAAAAGCGGAAACTGGAATCTATTGATGTACGGTTATCTCGTGTTCGATAATATTGACATGGTGAGAAAAGGTTAATTGATTCCCTATACACTATATTTTTAATACAAAATTAATAATATTTTTTAAAGAATGGAAATGTCTCCCTAACCACTTAATACTTGGCTTGGTTGGTTACATGTTATTCTAACCGACTAAGGTTAGACCGATTCCATTTCAAGTTTCAATTCATTTCAACCAATTGCCGTCCACTTCTGGACGTAGGTCTCTCCCAAGGAGCGCCACATATCCCGGTCTTGGGCAGTCCGCACTTTCTTTAAATCGACTGTTCACTGTGCCGCAGGGCGCCCTACACTTACAGTACGTTTGCCTAATCGCGGTCGCCACTCAACCAGATGTTTCTCTGTCTGATAGAATTCAAAACGACGTTATTCGACAAAGAACTAGAGTAATCAACAATACTGCACGGAGAATCAGTATGCTGAAGTGGAAATGGACCGGTATGTCTCTAGACGTACCGAAGGTCGGTGGAGCCGAAATGTGCTTGAGTGGAGACCAAGTTTTAATACCTAGATATTAATTCTTTGAACGCTTTTTTATATCTTACACATTTCAATTAATGGATCATTCGATTTTTTGGAATAGACACACCATTCCATCTTGATCATTTTAATCAATGATAACAATTAAGAACTATACCTCAAGACGAAGATTACCAAACTTATTCCATAGATGATCACTATTGCCTTCCGAGTATTCCTTGCTTCCATGATGGATTAGCAATTACTTGCATCTAAAGCTGTGTAAAATAATAGCACGTCAATACAAAGAAAAGAATAGACATTTCTGTGTGATCTGTTTCGGACGGTATGGTTCCCTAATCGTTAAATTAAGTGCAAATTTGACTACCGTATGTGTACACTCAATAATGTATTATGTATTTATAGAACAATATTATTTAATACTTTAGACTGACACAGAATAAAATGCAAACAAACAATTGAAAACACTCATACCATTTTGAATTAAAAAGAAAATAATATTAGCACCCATCAACCTTATTTACGTTTCTGTATGTAATAATGATGACTTTATTCAAATTTATTTCTAAAATATTTAAATTTATATTACCATATTATTCGAATATTATAAGTAATACTTAGAAGTAAAGACAGTAATAAGTCATGCTTATAAATAATAAAGCTCTGTTGAGCACTGACGGGAGCTCATGAAAATATGGATTACAGATTAAATAAAAATGCTTTCAGTTTTTGGTTCTACGAGTATAATCATTTATTTATGATTTGATTTGATAGTTCAGGCGTATTTAGTCCTAATTTACATACCTAAGGAATAATCTAATTTAAATTAAGGAAAGTAATTGAAACGATCGGTTCTAGTCAAGATCATAACAATTATTTTTTAAATGTGTAAATAAATAATTATATATTACTAACAGCGGTGAAGTATCGAAGTTAGTCTATAACAAAAGTAGCCTAAGTTATTCCTTATATCATCGCCTATTTGCCAATAAATATCCTGTCAAAAAGCCTAGCCATTCCAGAGAGTAACCGGCACAAACAAACGCAGAGATGACAAACAAATTGAAATTTTATGTTTGATGTAAGTAGTGTGTGACTTTCATATGCTTTTAGTAAAAAGCTTTTAATTTGAAATTACAAACAGATACTAAAATTTTATATCTTGGTATAGATAATTATTATCTATCCGACACTTTATCAATTCGAATCACTACTGGTGGAAATTGATAAATTGTTTCAGTTTTTGAGTTTGAACTAAACAAACAAACTCTTCAGCTTTATAATATTAGATTATACTTTATGCAGACTCCAATCTCAGTCTCAAAGGATTTGAAGACTTAAATTAAACTCGAGGGATTGAAGTGAAAGCAATCAAGTATCAGAGTCAATTTCCTTCTGATCCTATTAGCCGACTGGTTCTCAACTAATATCGGTTCAGTCATGCTCTCCGCTCAAGTAAACCTACTTAGATTTGAAATTATTTTCAATTATAAACTTGTGGTTAGAATTTGTATATTTTGAAGTATTATTTTCTGCGTTTTTCTTTGTTTGTTCTAAATAGACTAGCTATTGCCCGAGGCTTTGACTGTGTAATTATTTCGTGTTTTAGTTTTTGAAAATGTTTACTTGATATATCGATTGTATGGTTTGTCCCTCATTTTATGTTCTTTTAAGCGAAATTTTCAAAAAATATTGAAAACAATCAGCATAGAAATTTTAAGTTTTTAAGTCGGTTTAAGTTGTGCGTTAATGAATCAGTCAGACAGTGAAAGTAATATATACACCAATATCTTAGCAATCTTAATATGATCTCTATGAACCTGAATCTCGGAAACAGCTCAAACGATTTTCATAAAATTTAATTCATTTTTAGAAAATTTACCACAAAATATATCGATCAAAAGTCAGTTATCCAGGTACTTTTTATGAAAGAGGAAAAAGGTTGCAAAATGTAAGTAACACTAAACTCAAAGTCACATTTTATAGTTTTCAGTGCTTACAGATTGGTAGACATATTTTTTTAAACTTTTCTTGGTAAACCTACTGTTAAAAATAGTTTTTAACAGTAGGTAATATTTATAATTTTATAGGTTGCTTGCGTTAATCTAGAAGCTGTAAAGATTTACAACGTGTCTTAACTTTTTTGGCGAGATGTTCGAATTTAAAAGCAAAATTTTACAAGATTTTTTTCATATAATCGATGTTTGTATTACTGCTATAACCTCTAAAAAGTTCTAAAATTTAATTTTAAAACACATCTGCTGAAATCATAAAATGTTCAATTTCTGATAAAAAAGGACTTTTCAAAAACATTTTCTTCAGTATTATCTTTAGTCTTTTTTAGGCACATATTTTTATCGAATAAAATCGTTGTATTTTTATGCAAGAATAACGTCGAACTTCGTTCCAAGGATTCGCGGAAAAATGTTCAAACCTTTTTCACCAGTTTGTATATCTAAAAGGCTCGTAAAACTTAAGTCAATATTACTATAAAACGGGTCGGAGAGATGAAACACATTATTCTGTAACTAAGAAAACATGTATGGCAGAAAAAATCTTGTCTGTTTCAAAATTTTATATACCACTGTTAATAGAACCAGAGCGATTAAAACATTTAAAAATCTTCAATCAGATGTACTAGTTTTTTTTCAACGTTGCCGCCATGTCGTATATTGCGGTAATTATTTTTTGGTTAATATATAGCTATATGTGATTTTCTATTGGTATTCATTTTTAAATCGGTTCAGTAAATCCAAAGATGACTAACCACCTAATAACCTCACAAACACTTACATTTTTTCAACATTAGTAATATTTCGGACTTTTTTCGGACATCCAACATACAACGCCAGTTAGTCCCAAGCTAAGCAGAGCTTGTATTATGGGTACAAGACAACTGATACACATACATATATACTTTTTTTTAAATAAATATATTACATATTATACATAGTAAACACCCAAACTCCGGAACAAATATTTTTAGATCACACAAACATTTGGTCTGACTCAGGATTTAAACCCGAGACCTCAAGCACAGCAGTCGCATCCACTACTACTGCGCCACCGAGGCCGTAATAGACTAAAGAATACTTATTATGTAACTTAATGCAAGTTGATATATAACGCTGCTCTTTATAAGACTTTAATATCTCGAGTGTACATATTATGAAAATTGTACTGCACAGCTAATTACAACATTACAAGTTGTAGACGTCTGACCCGAAAAACATTCCTTTATGATAAATGATCATGTGACCCATATCATGATTCTGAAGCATGGATGATTAATATCCAGTTTTTGTTCGTCTACCCTACATGAAGTGCTACGAAACAGCTTCGGAGGATTTACAACGATACGGTTCATGATAACACGCGTGGGATTCTGTGGGGCGTAAGGATCGCAGGTAGGTAGTACAAGTTGCTATTTTTAAAGAGGCTTTTATTTTTTTATGGGTGTGGGGTGACTCAATCCCAGAGGGGTCGTGAGTTGTTCAAAATGTACGATTTTTCTGAAACTGTCTTACACTTGTAGTATTATCTAAGCAACTTTATATTTACGATATTTTAATTAATAATAGTGCAGAGAAGACCAGTTTTGCAATACTTTTTTTTATTATTTCATAAAAATATAATAAACTCACAAGATTTTTTTTTTATTGAATAGTGGTCAAACGAGCAGACGTATCACCTGATGGTAAGCGATTACCGCCGCCCATTACGCCTTTGAGGCCTTTGAGGGATGGGAAGGGGGATAGAGGGAGGGGTTGGGGTGTGGGCCTCCGTATCCTCACTCACTCGGTGAAACACAGCGCAAGCGCTATTTCACACCGGTTTTCTGTGAGGCCGTGGTATCACTTCGGTCGAGCCGAATTCACGATTCATGCCGAAGCGTGGATTTCTTACGAATGAAAATTTATTTATTCATTTATAATAAATTCTATTTAGTTTTTCTTTGCGTAATACTTTACGAGAATATAGATTTAGTGTGTCTTGAATCCGATATCCCTTAGGAACAATACTTTCATTCTACATGAAATGTATCCTTTATTTTGTGCTGTACCCAAAGCAATATATAGGTAAAAGCAATATTTTATAATGATCGGCTTTGAAGTTGTGTCACGAAAGAATAAAAACGAACCAACTTACTTTTGTAAACATATTATATTTCTTGGACTTTTAACACATAGACCTGTATGACTAAAGGAATATATATTTTAGGTAACCATATTAAATATGAAGGCCTTGTATTACACACTCTATGAATATTTTCAGTACACTGGTACACTGTTTAGTGCAGCTAAATTTCAGGTCTTTATGTATGTATGTTAACTTATAACTCTTCTTCTCCAATTTAAATATTGCAAATTTCACATTTTTGCATTCAAAAAGGACTCAAACTATAATTTACACGTAAAATCAAATAGATAACAAGTTTAATGCAAACCTACCATTTACAAAGTTAAGCGAAGCTCATCATCTAGAATTTATTCTGGATATAACAAAATAAAATAAAAAATAAAAAAGCCTTTTATTCCATGCATTTACCAAGTATTTTTTTACATAACATGTTGGTTTTATAAATGGTATGCTATTATATTAGATTAAATTTATTCTAGATTTTGATTCTTATTTAGATTATTACAATTCAATTCAATTCAGTCATGCATCAATTAATTATTATTTCATTATAATTAAATTATTCTCTCTATTATTATCAATTATTATTTTCATTATTATCAATTAGTATTTTTTATTATATCTATGTTATTATTATAATTTTTATGCATAGACCCCTTTCAGGTGAAGGCCTCCTCCAAAAATTTCCACTTGTCTCTGTCTCTGGCTACTTTATACAATGTGGTCCTGCGACTTTTTTAAGGTCGTCCTCCCAGCGCGTGAGTGGTCTACCAATACTGGATATAATCACTGAATATTCCTAGTAAAATAAAAAAATTAAACTTATTGTCCTGCAGTAACAATTAACTCATACAATGAACAAAGACCCTTTTGTTATCGTATTGTATCGGAGATGACAATGTTAATCTTGGATAAGAATTATAGCAAACGTTAAATTAACAAAAGGAGTTACGAGTATTTTTCAAATAAATACTATTTTATTGTAGAAGAGCCACGCTCCGGATTACCTGTCTCAATGGGCGTGCCACAGGGCTCAATTCTGGGTCCTTTTCTCTTTCTAGTGTATATTAATGATTTACCTTTCTTTGTGCAAAATTTCTGTGATGTAGTACTTTTTGCAGATGACACTTCGCTTATTTTTAAAGTTAATCGTAATCAGAATAGTTTTGATGAAATTAACAGATCACTTACACTAGTCCAAGATTGGTTTACAAGCAACAACTTACTATTGAACTCGTATAAAACTAAATGTATAAAGTTCACTTTGCCTAATGTTAAGAAACTCAACACGAACATTATAATAAATAATGAAATGATTGATCTCGTAGAGTCAACTATGTTTCTAGGAATAACCTTGGATCATAAGCTTCAGTGGGGCGCCCATATATCGTATGTAGCAGGGAAACTGAGCTCCGCGGCATTTGCTGTTTGGAAAGTTCGCTAGTTAACTAATATTGAAACTGCGCGAATAGTTTATTTTAGTTATTTTCACAGTGTCATGTCATATGGTATTCTACTATGGGGCAAGGCAGCTGATATTCAAACCATTTTTGTAATTCAAAAACGGGCAATTCGTGCGATTTACAAACTTAAAGTTCGAGATTCTCTGAAAGAACGATTTAAGGAAATAGGTATTTTAACAGTTGCATCTCAATATATATTTGCTAATATTATGTTTGTACGGAAAAACATAGATAAATATAGTAGTAAAAGTGATCATCATTCACTAAACACAAGGAATAAGCACAAATTAGTAGGCCCATATTATCGCCTTAACAAAGTCCACAATTCATTTGAAGGACTTGGTGTGCGTTTTTATAACAAAATTCCTGTCGAAATCTTGAACTTACCCCTACAAAAGTTCAAGAGTGCCGTTAAGACTCGTCTTGTGGAAGGGGGCTATTATACGATAAACGATTTCTTGACTGATACAGTGCCTTGGATGTGAGTGAAAGTGAAATAATTTATTGGATTGTAATTAATTCTTGACATCTTACTCTGCATTTATTACCTGACATTTGAACTTTGTTAAGTTGAGGCGATCTGTGTTTACATTGTTGGAGCGTAAATAATTTGTATTTATTATTTTATTACATTTTGAACGTTTTTTTCACATTTTTTTAACACATTGCTTTAACTCCTTGATGTGTAAGTGATTGCAACCTTATATGCTATGGACTAATTTTTATTATTTTATTAGACAAAAAATTTATTTTCCTAGCTTTAATATCTAATAAGATATTCTAGCGGTCTATTAAGACCGCTTTCTAGCCTTTGTGTTTTGGTTGCCTTAACTTGCACATAGAAATACTGTTGTCAAAAACAAACAAGCTTTGTATGAATTATCTGAAAAGATGGTGCACATGAGTTTCTCACCAGCTCTTCTCATGAATGCAATACCCATCGGAGATGGTACTTGGATTGATTTCAATTTAAACCTTTGAGTTGAATTGAAATCAATCTAAGCTCCGGTAATTCAAATCATCTCAGTGCATTTAGTATTAGGAGTTTTGTTTTATATTTTTATGTTTGTATTTTTGACGTGTTCAAGTGCCTTTTGGGGCCAATGGAAATAAATGATTTGAGTTTGAGTTTGAGTTTGAGTTCGGCATCAATCCGGCTCGACTGGAGTGATACCACGGCCTCACAGAAAACCGGTGTAAAACAGGGCTGGCGGTGGGTTTCACCTATTGAGTGAGGATACCGGAGCCCCTCAGTGGACTATTAAACGCTGTTAATGTGATGATTATGATGTGGATTGTATGTCAATATTGTTTCGAATGTAAGAAGTTACGTCTACTTTTTGAATATGATGTATTTTATTCAAAGATTTTTCTTTTAAAATGTAATTGTGTTTTTAAAAAAGGTATTAGTTTTTTCCCTTAACTTGCAGGTCGAGAATATTTAGGCCATTTAAGTTGTTCAGACAAATTAAGTCACGGATTTTATAAAGATGATAACGTAAAATTTTAAACGTTATTTAGTATAAAATAATATTAACCTAGTGTGCCTTCAAAAGAAGAGAGTGATCGAAACATTTGTAGGGCAGGCAGTTATGCTGATTACGATCGAGTCCAATAGTCTCCGAACCTATATAATGTCTATATTTTATGTGCCCATTTGTTTTGGTTATTGGAATATAATCTTTTCTTAATATTGTTATCGAAGATAGTAAGGGTATAATGTTATTACTGCAGTAGGCATGTTAACCCCCGTTTTCTGCAATATACATACACTTTATTATACTGGCAGGCGGAGAATACATAGTTATATTTGATATGATCTTGATGTACACCTTGAGTTAATTTCAGTTTTCAAACACACGGCTTCTTGAAAGTAGGTATCTTCGAATCTCTAACTTAAAGCAATCTACGTGGTCCACCATATACGTCTTTAAGTGACTACACACATTGATCACAAACTTTTAAAAATAGTCATGCTTGGGCACACATGTACTGTCTTTTTCGTTGTATTTCACCGACAGAGTAAGATAGACCCTGTGATACTGAAGTAAAACACTGATACGATTTGCAACACTCTTGTAACTTTTGAGTAGGGGGTGCGGTATTCAACGTCTTCAGTAGATACTAATATTTATGTAACCAATCTAATTGTTTGCCACCTAAACATTCAAAAGATAAATAGAAGTGAATATTTATGGTGGCAAATATTAAATATACTTGGAAAATTGATATCAATATGTCAAATTACAGACCCCAAAGGCTCTATTCAGCCCCATCAAAGAATAAAACATCTACCATACCCTCTCAAGAGAAATCTTTAGACCCGAACCGGGCAATGGAACAATTATTTTTTCATCAATCACTAAGGTACGGTTGGTCTGATCGCTTTTCAACCCTTTTGGCGCTCTATTCGTAGATCCATGATGTGATGCCATACAAAACTGTGGTCTCTTGGGAAATCAGATTTGTTTTGATAACTTTATGACGAGACTGACTGTTCAAATATATTTATTGTAATACAAAATGTATTATTTATATACTTCATATATTCTGTCGATTCACTGAAAACGAAGGAAAACTTTTATTAAGAAAGACAAATATCGTATTTGAACGCCAATAAATATATATGCTTTGTCAACATATTCCTTGTTCTAGTTCATCCTTATATTGCTTCAAAGAAATTGCTTAATGCGAAACGCTCTTTGTACCTACATTATTTGTGTTACACATTTATGTGTCTAATTCTCCGTAAATCCTGATGTACTAAGCAAGTATTATGTAATTATTTATAGATATATTTATGGAACATTTATGGTTTCATTTGTTTTACATCAGATTTTGCCCGGGCAAGCCTCTTGGAAAAATCTTTATTCCTGGACAAAACGTAGTCCTTTTCTGCTCGTCAGGATAGGTGTACAATAGTAAAAATATTTCATAATGATTGATTGTGCAGATAAAATCCGAATTCGTAACAAATAAAACTGAATATTGCACTAAGTAGTTTCGAGTCAATAATTCATTATTCAATGAGAATTCTAGTTCAGAGGCGAAGAGACAGAACCGATTGAAGGAATTTGATTTCTTCTAAAACAAAAGAAGCTGGAAGAATAGGGTTTGTGGAATATTCTTTTCAGTAATTATTAAATTGATCAAAATGAGTAGCTTCACAATATTATATTTTTTAAATTTCGAAAATTCTTTTGTTCAATTTGACATAGGAGTATTTGTTCTTAAAAAGTAAAAACCATAAAATGAACATAACAGTCTTCGATCATATTATCATATTGTGAGAAGATTTGAATACAAAATAAGTGATAAGATCCGTAAAGAATAAATATCAATCTCAATTATCTTATGAACCAAAGCAACATAATTTAAAGGGGCTTTTTATCGAAAATGACAATTTTTCTTTTTCACAAATAAAATGTGATACTGTAGCGTAAAAATGTGATTAATAAAAAATACTTATTGAAAAAGAAGCCACTATTTTGCTACTAAACGGTCGGGTGGTTGCATTAGTGAGACGTTTCCAAACCATTGGAGCGAAACCTCTGCTCGGAATTGGGTTACGTTCTAGCTATGTATTTATTAGTTTGTGATGTTAGTTCAATTGACTGGATGTAATATGTAGTGATTGTGACTTTTGACATGAATTTCAATTATTATTTATAGAGTTTTCAATAACCTTGTTTTATGTGACTCTAGTAGAAGCTTCGGTCAATTAATCGATATATTGCAGTTTTCTATCCCAAATTGAATGAGAAACTAGTGGCAGAAACTTACAGTGTATTATTTAAATATGGTTTTCAGAGCTTTGATGAGGCAATAAACATTTGAAAACTACACATGCTATTTGTTTATACTTCGTCAAATTTATGCTGGACTTGTATCATAGGGATATTATTTATGTCTGTTATCAATCAAGACAAACACACAAAAGACATTGATCGAATACGAACCGCTGAATGGTTTGTTTCTCGTAACCAACATTTATCGCTTTAACCAAAAATAAAGTGATACGCAGTAGCTGGCTGACTATAAAACAATATCCTATAGCTTAATTAAAACTAAAATATACTTTAATACAGAATAAAGGTTGCAAAAGTATCATCAATAAAGAGATGATCACAGTAGTTTCACTGTTTCTGTTAAATCGACGATGATTTGCATGACAATCGGATCGGAATGAGTCATGTAAGCACTACAACTTTTCAATTCAAAACACATTGTGGTTGTATTTGTGATGTCAAGAACAATCGGCGCAATTTGCCAACGGTTTATATAGTGATGTCACTGACAAAGTCCGGACCGATACTATTTTCGCGGGATCTCAAATTTCCCGGACAATTTAAGTTTGTAGACATCTCGTAGACCATATCTACGTCCGTACCCTCTTCAAAGTAAGTCATGTCTGAAACTTATATTCTTACTCTGAAGATTTTATATTTCACTACCCTGGGATTTATGATTGAAACATCTGGGATTTACCTGAGTCTAGATTTATATTATGATTTCAAGCGAAATTAAACTTTTCGGTAGGTTTAATGTGTCATGTTCAGAACGTACGTATATTACCTTGAAAACGAAAGAAAAATTTAATTGTTTTTGTCAGACGAAATCTTTTGCAAATTCTGTGCGAAATATAAGCTGCTTATGGAAGTGTAAATATAAATTGTAGAAACTTAATGTTAACAAATAAATTCCTAGACGAAATTTTAGTTTATATGGCTCTGTTTTATTTATTAAGGTAAAAGGTAATTCTTTTTTTTTTTTAATACTCGTATGTATAGAATTTTCTATTTCGAGTATGATGAAATCGTTAAAATAATAAATATGCCCCTCCCACACCAGGAGTGTGGGAGGGGCATGCGTTAATTCTTCCTTCTTAATTCAATCTGCCCTTTTTTGGAATGCTCTTCCCAAGGAAATCAGAATAGCACCTAGTCCTGAGTCATTCAAGGCCAAGGTACGAGCTTTCCTCATCCAAAACTTAGCAGAACCATCTCAAATTTGAAACTCTTTTGGTATATATGTATATATATTTTATATATGTATTTTGTGTGAATGCTTAGATATATCGTATTACTTAATTTTTATTTCTTTTTGGTCTATTTTAAAATAACTTATCAAAGTATAGTGCACCCTTACATTAATTTCCGCACCACCTGAAGGTAGACTATTAGCTGTTAAATAAATATATTCATTCGAAAATAAATACCTCCTATTTCGCTACGCTCCGATTAAATTCCCGCGACAAAACTGTATTGGCAGCACTATTTGACATTTTATGACAGAACAAAATTGAGGCGATCTAACGTCGCTTCCCCCCTGTGGCTTGATTAATGTTGTGTTCTGCTCTTGGATTTATTTTCCGTCGTCTGTATCGCCTAAAGGTTCTGGGAAAGTAAAGATTTTCCCGTCTGTTTCAATTTCCTTTTGTTTGTTCGTTCTCAACAGATATAAGGTAATTTATATTATCTTTGATCTTTTTTACACAGCATATTTTGTTTTGTAAATTTCTTAGAATAATTAAGATGATAAGTGTTCGTTATTTTAATTTTATTTGTTTCAATGCTGCATGGTTTTAATCTCTTTCAATTATTTATGAGGCTAAAATATAATTACTTTGACTGTGAATGAAAGTGAAATCATTAATTACAAAGTTGTAAAGTTATTGAGATGTGGTTGGGTAATCTCATTAATCGATGAACTAGTCCATAGATATACATCCATAGATTTAGGATAAACATATAGTATAGATGAATTCTGAAATCGAAAAAGAAAATATAGTTATTTGAAAGGATACCACTGCCATTAATCCTGTCTATGTTAAAGTCGATAAAGTAGTCGGTTTGTATATTTGTTTGAAACGATATATTGATTGAATTATGAAAAACAGGAGGAGAAGGAAAAAAGGAGAAATATACCATTAATCACGAAACAGGTATATATATTTTTAGGATAACTCGAAATAACCCACGAAATCTACATTCTATCTACATTTTGACTGCCATAGCGAAATTTTAGGATCTTGAGTAGAATAAAGTTGTTTTTTTTGTTAACAAATCCTACTATGAACGTGAAAGTTTGTGAGTATGTGAGTATGTTTGTAGCTCTTTCACGCAAAAACTACTGAATGGATTTTGATGAAAGTTTACAATAATATAGCTTATATATCAGAATAACACATAGGCTACAATTTATAAAAATACTTTTTTTTTTTTTTTGTATTGAATAGTGGGCAAACGAGCAGACGTATCACCTGATGGTAAGCGATTACCGCCGCCCATGGACACCCGCAACACGAAAGGCGTCACAAGTGCGTTGCCGACCTTTAGGGGATGGGGGGAGGGGTTGGGGTATGGGCCTCCGGTATCCTCACTCACTCGGTGAAACGGTTCTAGGTAGGTTCTCTCCATACTAGCTTCGCCGTGCAGCGTTGCCCGCGGTTATGGTCGTAGCGCGCGTAGCACCGCGGGATTAAGCTAGTTTTATTATACATATTTGTTTCTGTGACTTTTGTCATTCTAAAAGTGTGTTTGTAGTTTATTTTAATGTTGTAATTAGTACAGATAGATATAAGTGATTTGGTGATGCTTATATTTTATCAAATAAATTAAATTGAATTTAGTTACCGTAATCAGAACTGCGGGGTGGGTATAGGCTGATTGTGCAAAAGCACCACTTTTAAAAAGTTAATTGATTTATATTCTGCTGGTATATAAATAAAGGAACCCAATTCATCATTTTAAAACCATATACAAACCTTTACCATTCTCTCAACAAGACCCTTCTAAATGGAACCGAACTCCGATTCAACCTTACCGATTCTTAATCGATTTGATTTATTAATCGTCTCGGCATATTCTGAAAGGTACGGGACTAACCCTTTACTATTGTTCTCGAAATTAATAGTTTCAAGCATTGTTTAATTCCAATGAGGACATCAGATACCATTGTTAACCGAAAATTAATGAAAATAATCTTGAAATGAAATCAGAATAATATTTTAGAGTTTAGACATCTTATTGTCAAATTTCCAAAGCTTTAATACAAAAGTTTTATAATTTTCGTTTATTCAATCATTTCTTCTATTAAACGAAAATCAATGAAGAAAACCGAATTAACTGGTTTTCGTATCCGTCCCGATAATGGAGCCTCTAATTAACTGGCTTACTAAAATTCGTAGAGTATTGATACAGTAAATGAATTTTCCTTTCACAAATTTACCAGATTGAAAAACAACTTAATATTGAGTAAGCCAAATGTAAATATTTTACATCGCTGTCAAAAATGTTTGATAATAATTTTCGAATGTAAAATTTAAAAGTAAAATAAATTAATAGGATAGTAACATACAGATGATCATTGTAATCACTAAGTTTTTTTTTATAAGGTTAATGGGGCAAACGAGCAGACGTATCGCCTGATGGTAAGCTAGTACCGCCGCCCATGGACACTCGCAACACCAGAGGCGTCACAAGTGCGTTGCCGGCCTTTAGGGGATGAGGAGGGGGAGGGGATGGGGTATAGTCCTCCGGTATCCTCACTCACTCGGTGAAACACAGCGCAAGCGCTATTTCACACCGGTTTTCTATGAGGCCGTGGTATTACTCCGGTCGAGCCGGCCCATTCATGCCGTAGCGTGGCTCTCCCACGGTTAAATTTAATTTACAAAATAAAAAACTTAACACGTTTTTTATTACTGAATTTCAGTTTTCAAGTATTGCGTGGGTTTCTCCGCAGTTATATTCAGATACTCACTGATTACTTAAATATTACAGCGGTTTGTCGAAGTCGCACCTCCTAAAACCACTAAATCGAATCACATGTTCGAACTGTTTCAACTCGCGTTTGAGTTTTGACTTACGTATAATAACTATAGATAAGAATATTCAGTATTCATATCAATCAGATTAAATCACAAAAACAACAACAATTTTGTAAGTGGTTTAGCGGTTGTCACGCCGATTTCTACTGCGGTGAGTGTTGTGGGTTCAAACACCACTTAAAATGGTCCACAGGTTGTTGTGTGTGTGTGTCTGAACATGTACTGAGGGTATATTTTGTGTTCGTTTCATGACTGTATGTAAAGTCCACTGCGACACAGCATTGGTCTTGGTCGAAGTGTTGTCGTTTAAAAAACAAAAGAAAATATAAATATTACAGTACGTACGTATATAAAATACGCACAAAAACCTTTATTCTACTTTTCACCATCTAACCACTTTCTCTTCTGCTTGTCAGTTAGCAGTTCACCGCCGCCAGCTGACAATTGAGAAAATGTCTGATCACACATCTCTATCAAAACTGTTACGAGTTTACGTCTGAATATTTTCGCTCGGATAACGGGGTGCATGCCGGTTCAGTAGGCCGGTTCAAAGCGGTTGATAGACATATGCTATAAATATTACATGACGTCATTCATACATGTACCCCTTTAGAAGTGCAAGTTGAATTTGGATGAAATTTTTAATTTTACTTCAAGACAGATTCTTGTGCATATGTATATGTAGAAACATATAGTATTGTAGTAATTACGTTAGTGGATTTGTGGGGGAACGGATATGTCCCTCCTACACAAAGGGAGGATCCTCCGACCTGGTGAGGTGATCATGCCTGGCTTGCTACTGCCCAACAGTTGATGTTGGGATGTTGTATATATGATAATCGGCGCGAGGACTATTTATTGCGCGATTCAGGATTTATAGTTACTCCGTGTAGTGTGTTACTTCGTAGTTCAGTGTATCTTCGGTAGATGGCGCTGTAGTATGTTACGTTGTATGTGGAGGTCTCCACAGATTCCTTTAAACTGTTATTACAGGCTTCATTTTTCAGAACATGTTAAGTGAATATATTTTCCCACATGTTACCGTGTATGAGTTCCTGTTGAGAGAGGCTACCGAGACCTTATCGACCCTTAATAAGGATTGTTTTCAGAAGTACATAATATAACGTTAATATTGTGTTAAGTGGCACTTATTTAATTTATTCGAAAATAATAAAATACTCTCGTGAATACTGCACGGTTAACATTGAAACTGTATTCGTAAAACTCACGTAAATAATGTTTAGTAATCATATTTGACAATAAGAAATGGTAAGAATTCTCGTTATTTATACAGAATAAGAATAAACCTATCTAACATTCGAATTCATTCACGAAACTACAAAATAAAAATCAAAATTAATTCTCCATACTTTTATGATAATCTCATTTAGTTGTTCAGAGCTATATCATGGTCTAAAAACGTATTGATGGTATATAATAAAATGGCTGGATTCTTATTTCATTGTTAATAAAATTCACGTAGACATTAGGTGTATTGAATACCTTCGAAGCAGACAAATGTACATCGCTTTAGTTTCAGCTCGTAGATGCAATACATCCTGTCTGATAAATGGTGAATTAATTCTACAGTCTTCTCGGTACTTTTGTTTCGGGAGCTTGAAGTTTCTTATCTGCTTTTTACATGTAAATTTCGTATTATATCTTATTATTTATTGTGTGGGTGACATAACATACACAACATTAAAATAAATAGTGTTTATTTCTTATAAGTGGCAAGAGACACTAATAAATAAATGAAGAATTATCATCAACAACTCGCAATGTCCCACTGCTGGGCTCGGGTTTACTCTCAGGAGAGAGGGAAGGCCATATGTCCCCACGCTGGCCGATTGCGGGATGGTGACGGGCAAGATAACGTTGTGGCTACGTAATCTTGCCGCCTCCAACTAAGCTTCACGACTGTTTATCCTATGATAACAACCGGCACCGACTGCTTAACGTGACCTTCGAATCACGAAGACGCTCATGGTATCATGCCACCAGCGGTCACTTATCCAGGTACTGACCGCGCTGTCGTTGCTTACCCTGGTAAATTGTTTCTAATCACCGAGAGCAACTGGGCTATGAGCGCCTGAAGTAATAAAAATACTAATTTATTTACTTTATCACTAGTGTATTTCATTTTCTTATCATGGTAATGAATTATTTAAATATCAAATTATAATTATTTTTTAATTTTCTAGTATTTTAATTTAATTTTAAAGTTTACGTAGGTCGTTAAAGATTGAATTCTTTTCAAACTGTTATCAAATTAAACTTATGGAATTGTGGGCAAACGAGCAGACGTATCGCCTGATGGTAAACGATTATCACCGCCCATGAACACCCGCAACACCAGAGGCGTCACAAGTGTGTTGCCGGCCTTTGCGGGATGGGGAAGGGGTATGGGCCTCCGGTATCCTCACTCACTCGGTAATACACAGCGCAAGCGCTATTTCACACCGATTTTCTGTGAGGCCATAGTATCTCTCGGGTCGAGCCGTGCGGAAAAAAATACTAAATAAAAAAAATGCCACGGCTAATCATCTCATGAAAGTATATAACAAAAGCTAAGTAGTGAGTAAAAGGATATGTCTGATAGACAATTAAAGTGATTAATTGATGGGACCAAGGGATAAGGGATAGGAAAAAGGGAGCACACGCAATGACCGTTAATCGTGTACTAATCGCCGTTTTATAGTAATCCGCGAAGCAAGATAAAAACACCTATTTGGAAATAGTGTTCGGTTTCATCTATATTATATTTGTGTTTCTTTTGAAACGAATGGATCGTTTGGAAACAGTAGGTAACTGTAGATATGCGCTTACTCTAATTGTTATTACCCGACGGCGAAGGAAAAGGGTTATGTTTTTCGTATGTATATTTTTTTGAGCCTAAACGGCTTGTAGTATTTTTATGTGGGTGTGTCAATAGATTCGTCTTAGTAGTGAGAGTGACACTAGGTAGATAAAAATAAATAAAAAATCTTTTCTTTTATTAAGACAATCGGCTTTTTCAAATAATTCATTTTTTGTTTTAAGTTATCTTACGGTATTGCGCGCGTTCAAGTAGTATTGCCATCACTTGAAACATTTTTTTTTATAAAATGATATATGATGCGTGATATTTTTTTCACTGTCTCACTCATCTTAAAGTATAATAAATAATAAAAACTATTTTTCATATCTTAAGGTAGTATTCTTCTTACATGAAAATATAAGAAGTGCAGTTCCGGTAGCATCAAAAAGATTAGCCCGCAACCTGATTAGACTAAAAAGGGACGATCTCAGGTCATAAGTATCCTGACTGGGCATTGTCCCCCAAAAATGCACCTATTCACTATAGGCGCAACAGACAGCCCTATGTGCAGGAGAAGGCGCCACAGCACGTTCCCACAGAATGTAGAAGTGTGGCAAATCAACGGTTAGACATCCTCTAATCAACATCACTCTCGGAAAATGTAGTGACATGAAAAGGCTGCTGAGCTTCTGGGATGGTTTAGGATGGTTGGAGTAAGCTCATGACAAACCCACGTACAACGGCCCAATGTAGAGGATAAATAAGTGCGGAAATAGCTCGACAAACAAACAAATATGAAAATATGTTTTGTTGTATATTATATAATAAGTGCTTGCTAACAATATAATATTTTATTAAATGTTATCGTTTCATTTTAATTTTGTAATTTGTGTTCCTCTGAGATTAAATTTTTATACAAAAGCTGCCTTCCCTTTAAGGGCAGAATAGAGCTTCATTTGATTACGAACTGTCTGAGTTTGAGCCGAAATTAAATTCTGAAGAGCATCATTAATCAGCCGGATGTGAGTAATAATCTCTCAAATGATGTACTCGTATATTTAAATTAGGTCAAAGTTAACAGTGTCCTATAAGTTTTCTTATTGTATTATAATACTTTTGTACTCTACAAGTCTCTGATTTACTAAACTGAATATCTATTTTCAATCAATACTAAATTTCATAATCATAACTTTATTTAGTTATGCTTACTGTACCAGTTGTTAAAGCCACGCTTCGCTGTGGATGTTGTTATTGATTGATAAGAAATTAAGAACGACACTGACGCAAAAAATGAATATTTCCAAAGGTTTTATAGTGTTTAAAAATTTGAATTCAATCAATTTGAGAATTTTTGAGTTTTTGAAACGTATACGATTCAAATCCCACGTGGGACATAGAGACTAACCATTATTTAACCGCATTAAAAATATTCATTCCATACAAAGACTGTCTCAAAATTAAGTTGTGTGAGAGAATAACCATTATTTTACCGTATTGACGCAGCAGGTTTAACAAACTACACTAATTAGAATATACGATAGATCTTCGGGTAGATACGTTTCCTCAAGATATTTTCCTTCACCAATTACGCAAGAATATTAATTTCTACTGAGCGCATAAACTTCGCAAGCTTGAGATATACCGCGCACAAGATATTGAACTGTTCCCGAACATTCAATATTTATGTAAGTAGGAGTAAGTTATATATAAAGTAACGTGCGATACGAAATTTGCATTATCAAAATACATACTCCGTTGCTGACACAGTGGTGTAACTCGAAAACTGAAGCATCCTTCGAACACATGAAATGATCATGGCCACGGCCTAACAATCGATATCGATATTGGGAAGTAGTATCGGCACTAATAGTGGTAAGAAATACAATTGAATCGTGAAAGATAAATGTATATATTTCATACGCACTCCTGATAAGCTACAGTCTTTACTCCCACTGCGTAAACCGTAAAAGACATGACCAGCGGTCGCAATAATCGACGAATTATTTAACTAATTGATCAAATAAACTGCCTCGGTGGCGCAGTCGCAGCGTATGCAACTACTGTGCTTGCTGTGTGTGTGATTTCCGGGTCGGACCAAATGTTTGTATGATCTGCAAATATTTGTTTCGGAGTTTCGGTATTTTATATGTATAACATGTATGTATTTACAAAAATAAATGTATTTATATCAGTTGTCTAGCACCCATAACACAGCTCTGCTTAGCTTGGGACTAGATGTCGTTGTGTGTTAGATGTCCAAAATATTTATTATTATAACAAATTTAACGAATTTCAATTATTATTTCACGATCAAACCGCTGCACTGATTTTAATGAAATTTGGCATGGAGATACTTTGATTCTTAAGGAGGGATATAGGCTACTCTTTGCTGCAATTACCGACAAACACGTGGACGTAACCGCGTGCAAAAGCTAGTTAATTATAAACATTGTAGCAATGGCTGAGGGTATTAAGTCTGCGAGGGCATGAGGGGCTTCCGAAGCCGAGTATATCCACTTATATCGGCTTTGCCCGACGCCCGCTTACCTATGTTTTATGGCTTGTTGGTACCTAGAAAATGGACGTATTTAAATTGGATTCAGTCACGAAATCTAGACTGGGGCATGTGTCATGGCTGAGTAATTATATCCCATGGGTAAACAATGCTAATACTATTAAGAGGCGGGACGATTATGTGGACTACATATTGAAGTAATGTGACGATCTCGGCTTTGGTATAAAAGCACACGTGTGATCTTTATTAAA
Organism: Spilarctia lutea; assembly: GCA_916048165.1. Classification (NCBI taxonomy): domain Eukaryota; kingdom Metazoa; phylum Arthropoda; class Insecta; order Lepidoptera; family Erebidae; genus Spilarctia; species Spilarctia lutea. The sequence continues at coordinate 17,468,619 of OU696480.1, read as the reverse complement.
TGAGATGGTGACCTTTATTTTAAACATAATGAATTTTATGGTTGGTCATTAAATCTATGATAATATTATAAAACTAAAGATTTTGTTTGCCTGTTTGGTTGAACGCATACGAATATTCCGAATTAAAATAATATTTCAATATTCCTAGCCTATTTATCGGGCAAGGTTATATAACATCGTGTTTCAACCAAATGAAACCGAATATAAATAAAAATGGTGCCAAAACGAGTATTATTTATTCGTTTTGAGTGGTTCTAATGTTAAAAAATATCTTTTTAAATTACTTGAGTTTACTAACAATTTTATAAATTAATTAATTAATTTCAATCACAAAATATTTTGTAAAGTTTGTGTTTGGCTGCACGGTTGGTTGTTCTCGCCACGCCGCTTTCTACTACGCCAAGTGTTGTGGGTTAAAATCCCGCATGGGACAACATTTGTGTGATCCACAAATTGTTGTTCTTATTTAAGTCTGGGTGTTCTTTGTACCCTTTTCATGAGTGTTTGCAAAGCTCCCCGCTACACAAGATATGTATGCCTAAAGCGAGAGTTGTTTTTTTGATAGAATGAAGTCTAGTAATTGTTTTATTAATTTTGAACAAACTATTCTTATAGATAAAGGCAAAAAAATACATTACAAGATTAATTTTAAAACTGTAGATTGCTTTTACAAAACACGCATACGAAATGTTGTCGTGTTCAAAAAGCAATTCTCCAAGTATTTTTAACAATATGGTAATACAACGTCTTGCTGGGCTTTGTGTAAAATTTATTGTGAAATGTTGATTAGCTCCTGAGTAATTTTTACGTTATATTACAATATTTTGAAACAAAATTTTACATTTATTAAAAAGTACTTTTTATATTAATAAGTACATTACATATTATTTCGATTCCCGGGTCGGACCAAATGTTTGTATGATCTATAAATATTTCGGAGTTTGGGTGTTTTCTATGTATAATATGTATTTACAAAAATAAAATGTATATGTATTTATAACAGTTGTCTAGTACCCATAACACAAGCTCTGCTTAGCTTGGTACTAGATGGCGTTGTGTGTTAGATGTTCAAAATATTCTGAAAGACCTGAAGATAATTTTTAAACACTATAATAACATTTATGTCACCTAGCCTTTATTATTCCCAAGATTATTTGGGTACTAGTTCAACCAGTTTTACCAGAATGTCAGTATTTCTACTTAGCGACTGGCATTAGACCTCCACAACCCTGAGCGCGAACTTAATGCGAAGGTAGTATCTCTAATAACGATTGTCATAGATGTTCATGGCAACCAGAACCGAGGGCTCAACATGTTCTTAGAGGCACTTAGGTACAGTAATATACATACTCCGGGCTGTTATTAAAAATTTATTCTAAGAAAACCCTAACAACACTTCTGTTTTGACCCAGGAATCTATTCCAAAACCTCTTGATCAGCAGTCGCCCACTATAACCGCTATAACGACGAGTAATATTCAATAATAACCAAATTCTTTTTTTTTTTTTTTATTGAATAGTGGGCAAACGAGCAGACGTATCACCTGATGGTAAGCGATTACCGCCGCCCATGGACACCCGCAACACCAAAGGCGTCACAAGTGCGTTGCCGACCTTTGGGGGATGGGAAAGGGGATGGGGGAAGGGTTGAGGTATGGGCCTCCGGTATCCTCACTCACTCGGTGAAACACAGCGCAAGCGCTATTTCACACCGGTTTTCTGTGAGGCCGTGGTATCACTCCGGTCGAGCCGACCCATTCACGCCGAAGCATAGCTCTCCCACGGTAAAATTCACACAATTCATGGTTTTATTATTTCTATTTCATACTAAATTTCGTTCTCCTTATATTAAAATGTTGATAACTGTCATGGCTTCATGGCTTCAGTGACACTCGCGTGATTGACACAAATCGATTGACGTGAGAAATAAAAAAAATTGGTGCACACGCTTTGTATTTTGATTTCCAAGAAGTAACCTATAAATGTTTAAATTAATTTCCTTTCTTGTCGTTTCGCAGTCGGAAAAAAAGATGAATGTTCAAATGATTTAATACCAAAGAATAGAGAGAGAAGTTAATTCCAATACAATAGTAATCTGGACTATAGTACAGCAAAACTTCAAGAACATTAAAATTTCATCATCTCGTCCATTTGGGTTTTCAAGAGCACCAAAACTAAGTAGAAGTTTCCCTAATGTTCAGTATACCGTTGTACACTCAGGCCCGTCGAGGAATAATTAATTTTCTATAACCGAATCGTTTGCGTCAAGTTTCAGATATTTAGGTAAGGTCACTTCGTGTTCTTGAAAGTTTTCTAATTGTTTGACAAAATTAAAAAGTTAAAAGCGACTCAGTCGAGTTGAGAATAAGTTATATTATTTTTTTTGACACGTTTTATGAATGTCGATTGTATTAAAGTTTATTTGTAGCAAGTCATGTAAGCATTCTTATCGTTTAACATAATTATATTTACAAAAGCCAATGTTTTTAAGATCGATGATACTGTTTTAACAAGTTGTTCATCGTGCTAGAGCCATGCTGCAGTACTAAGGGCCAGCTTGAAGGTACGATACCACATTCCCAGTGATAACCAGTGTTGATATTTAGGTCATTGCTTTCCAATGTGAGAGTTTATCTGAGAACTCTTCATATTCGAGACAGATTAGGAATACAAAGTGTCACCACTCCTACTCATCCCATGGGTGTCGTAAGGGAAATAAACATTACTACAAAGTACCCTTCTGGTCAGCGTGGTTGGTGTAGTAGGCCAATACTTCCTTTCTGAGGAGAGGTTTTGTCCAGCAGTGGACTGTTTAAAGCTGTTGATGATGTTAACCCTTACGACGAGCCATATTAAACCACATTTCAAAGGATTTTTATCATAATTTAATTTGCAAATTGTCATTCCCCAAAATGCCCATACCTTGGGTACCAAAGAAACTCTTTAAAGTAAAAAGAAAAATGTGTAGTTAATAAAGTATCCCTTTTTAACCGGCTACGACAAAGCCAAAACAGGGTTATGAATTTGACAGGCTGTGTATGTGTGCATGTTTATGTGTTTCCTCATAGTTCCTTAACTACTTATTAGAACTCGACCAATGAGATATCGTTAGAAGCGTCTTGATCGTTTGCTGGTTATAGGCTATATGACGTGTCACTGAATCTAATGTGGCGCCCTCTAGCGGTCATAAATTCCTGTGTTAAAAAATAAATTTGAGATAAATATACCGTGTTTGGTATCTTTAGAAAGGGTGTTACTTGCACATTTCTAATCTATATATGTATATATATATTTCTCGTTCTTAGCTCGTGACCTTGTTGTTATTTATTCGAAAACTTTTTAAATTTCAATGGTATTTAAATAAACTTTGCATAGATATTAATATTATAACGGCACCAAAATATTTTGAATAAAAAAAGTAAAAACTGAGTTTCAGTTTTTACTTTTTTATTCAAAATATTACGACAAAAAACATCGCTGAAAAAGTATGAAACAAGCTTGTAAAGCCGTAGTCACACGTTTGTCGTAGTTGTGTTTAAGTTTTAACTTTTTTTAAATCATTGTTCCCCCAACATCCTCAAATATCCAGCTATCGATACTCGAAAGTTAATTCCTCGTAAACATCCAGGGAAATTAATGGTGTTCTTATCCCACGGGGTAAAATGTAAAATGTATCGGTGCAAATATTTTATGTCGAAATCAATTTTGTCTGGCCGCTTGAGATATTATCCATCATTAATACCGGAAGGACCGCTTGTGTTCTTATTTCATACCTGATGATATATTGCTGGCGTTAAAGTAGGTCAGATTGAAACCTTATAAATATATAGCTATATACTTTAGCTTTTGTCCGCGTCTATGTCGAACATCGCGGTAATTCTTAATGTATGTGTTGTGTTCAAATTAAAAGCTCTTCTTTGTTTGAATATTTATTTTAATCTTAGTATAATTGTTACAAGATTCAACATTCACAATGGCGGCACCCAAGCAAGCGAGAGAGTTGCTAACTTCTATTTCCAAACACTCCTATTTGCCAGTGTGGTCATTACAAAACTTTATAAACTCCTAACAATTGCCTATACCCTTCATTAAAACGTGGCTTTTTATTGGTAAAATTGTTTTTTTTAATTGGTTCAGTAGATCCAGAGATAACCACCTACTAACTGACAAACTTTATTTATTCATTTTACAACTTTATGCACAAAATGTGCGGTGACGGACCTTAACTTCTATATATGGTATAAAATGTATAGGTATATACAAAAAGTATATGAGTAGATATTTATATGAGTTGACCAATAAATAAATAAAATAATTAATAAATATTCCGGACATCTAACACACAACGCCATCTAGTCTCAAGCTAAGCAGAGCTTGTGTTATGGGTACTAGACAACTGATATAAATACTTAAATACTTTTTTTTTATAAATACATACATATTATACATAGAGAACACCCAAACTCCGAAACACATATTTGCAGATCATACAAACATTTGGTCCGACCCGGAAATCGAACCCGAGACCTCAAGCTTAGCAGTTGCATACGCTACCACTACGCCACCGAGGCAGTCAATACCCATAATACAAATTCTGCTTAGTTTTGGATTAGTTGGCGTTGTGTGTTAGATGTCCGACAATATTTAATGCACTCCTTTATTCCTTTAGAATATTAGTATATATAATTTAATAGTAAAAATCTAAACACTTATACACGTAACATATTCCTTATAATCATGCATTCACGAAAGTATTATCTCTTTCTAGCTGTATTACTACCATGTGCTGTTGATGTGACACTTTCTTGTTGCAAAAATTTTTAGAATTTGATCTCAATCAATACAAAACTTTTCGAAGAGATTTTCAACAGTACACAAACTTGACATTTTATAAATTTAAATTTACTAATTACTTGTGGAAAGAAATTAGTTTTTCATATTATTTGTATTTTAATAGCTTCTACGTACAGGCAAAATAAGTCCCATTTTAAGTGTAAGAAAATTATTCTGATGTTTTTTTTCCAACACTTCTTTACGCAATGACATTACGGTAAATATCTTATTATTTCTGAGTATAGTTATTAAAAGATAAATTCTGCGTCAATGATATGTAACTATCTATTTATTAAGGTTGACTGGTTCTCCATTAGGCCGCTCGAATATGTGTAATTATTGTATTATCGCCACAGATTACATATTAGCTCTGTTATTAACTTGTCCGAGTTCATCTCTGGAACATGTTTGTGTATATAATAATGTTATTGCTTGTACACTAGAAACAGTTTTACCTTTTTGCATCAAATGGGTGTTGTGACGTTAAGATTTAAATAAATATAACGGTTTAGTTCGTGCATTTCTATCGCAACGTTATGCACAATGTTTTATCAGACAAGTTACATTGTAAACAAGTGATGCTTAATTGCCTACAAAGTTGGATAAATTTGTTACTATTGCATTCTAGAATTAAACTCCATTGTACTTATTCCACTTTTTTTATTAAGTTTAATCCGGACCGGGTTCGCCTTATGGCATTATCTTAAATCTAACAACTGTTTGTACATGAAAATATTATTTTCGATAATGCCATAAGGCGGAATTTATAATGTATTAGAGTATAAATTATTACTATTGGTTATTTTTTTGAGGAATGAAGTATATATACGTGATAATTAAGGCGGTACAGACTATATACTACGAGTATAAATAGTTCTGAAACTAAGAAAATTTCTAAATAAGTCTTTCTTAATCGACAAATTTCGCGATAAGTTGAGACCGTTTATCATTCAATCGCACCCTCCCACATAAATAGATTTAGAATTTTAGTTGACAGATGCCAGGTCTTCTGTGTCAACACGAAGCGTAACAGTATCAAGAGTGTCGTGGGCGGACCCGTATCTAGTAATTCCCCTCGCTTTTCAATTAAACAAGAACTTTCTATATAATTTTGACCAACATTTAAATGTCAGCATTATTAAATAGACGTAGTATAATACATAAAACTACGATAGTATAATGAGTTTTATAATAATAATACTTTATTTCAAACACAAGATTCATAGGTAAATTACATTAAGAGATAGAGAAAAAAAAGAATACAAATAAAACAAACAAACAAACAGAAAAGGATACAGACCAAATAATGCCGTGTGTAGTAATATAAAATACAAAAAAAAACATGCTACTGTTTTTAAACAGTGCTTGTACATACAGGACGATGTCTTACCGTGGGAGAGCCACGCTACGGCATGAATGGGCCGGCTCGCCCGGAGTGATACCACGGCCTCACAGAAAACCGGTGTGAAATAGCGCTTCCGCTGTGTTTCACCGAGTGAGTGAGGATACCGGAGGCTTATACCCCATCTCCTCTCCCATCACCCTCCCCATCCCCTAAAGGCCGTAGTGTGGTTCACCATGATGCATTGTCTGCATTCGCAATGAGTATGGTGACCACCACTCTTGGATTCTGCTTATGCTTTCCATCAGGTAGCATAGAGTCATTTTGGCATAGCCATAAATAAAAATAATATCTAAGAAATTAAGAGTATTCATGAGATCTAAAAAAAGTATTTTTCCACACTAATAATACATAATGTGTACATACACAAAGTCATGTGGTTCAGGTCACTGAACACTGAATCTCGTGTAATAATATTAATAATCAAATTTATCCTCCATCCAATCCATCATAAAGACAAGGGACACCAACAAAAACTTTCGTTACCTTAAAAAAACAGATCCCTTTTGAGATCAGCATCGCCACGCCTTCCGGACCGCATCCGCCCCAGCTACTCCAATCCATCAGCTTTTTGGCAACGTTGCAAAAACCGCCAGCGTCAATATAATATGGAAATGTTTTACCTGAACACTTGGGAAAAATATTTACATTGCAGAGGAATGGTAGGTAATTTTTCTTGTTTATAAAAGATAACTCTAGAATAATGAATAAATCCTGTGTGGCGTGGAGGAGTGGAGGTGGAGACTTTATAAACTATGTTCATGAAGCGGACACATAGGACACCAAGGATCTGAACAACAATTTGGTGATTACACAAAGTGTTGTTTCATGTGGAGTTTGATTTCACAGCACACAGCAGAGTAAAAAACGGTGTGACGACCACTAAAACCACTACACCATTTATTGTATTCTTGACTTATCACTTACTTACTTACTTCGCTGGCTCAACGACCCAAAGTGTGTCTTGACCTCCGACAGTAGAATGCGCCATTCTTTCCTATTCTGTGCCATCTCAGACCAATCGGACACTTTCATCTCTTCCATATCTCTGGCAACCTCATCTTTCCAGCGGTTTCTGGGTCGCCCCACCGGCCGCCGCCCGATAGGCTGCCCAAGTTATTCTTGACTTATCAATACAGTCAAATTGTGTTCATAGATTTTCTTGAGAATAATGCATCGTACATATCACGTGAATGCTCTATCGAAGTGATACCACGGCCTTACAGTTTTCATTGCTTTTTATTTGAATTAACCTCTCTTTCTTTCCCCATTTTTTCTGTGTAGCAATGTCCCCGGAAAATCGGTTATGGTTATGATGGACTCGAAGCGACCAAAAAGCGCACGCCGGCTCGGTTACCCTAGAAAGAAGGAATCCCTGAAAACTCAACGTACCTCGGGTCTCCTGTCTTCGTCTCACCCTGCTTCGTATATAACTAACATTAAACCTATTTTAACATTAAACGGCAAACGTATACATTTTAATTCCAACAGTAGCTAGTTTAATCTAATACTGGGGTTACATCATTCAATAATTCATATTCCCAGTTCGTCCTTGAACTAGTTGTGTCCCCCGGACCCGTCGTCCTAAATATTCACCCTCCTGTCGCACTCCTAATGGCGGTGAGCGTTCCTTCCAATATAGTTGACAGTTTTACTCCACGATGTGTCAAATCGGCAAACTGTGACAAATAAATCATGGTTCTAACTTATTGATATCATAATTATATATGGATATGTTCAGTTAATTTATATGTGTTTAAAGAAAACCGAACCTATTGAACTCAAATTTTGACACGCTGTAAAACCCGCTTCAAAACTTGATTTTAATATTTTTCGAGTCAGATTTGTGTCTTCTCATTACTGCAACAAAAGATAGTATAACAAATATTTGACTCAACACCTTAATGCAAGCCAAAGTTGTCCTACATAGTTAGCTCCCTTATTCACTTAGCCAAAAAGAAGAAACTTGTCGTGCCGAAAATTACGAACTACTTTGGTAAACGAACAAGAAAATTTGTGGTACATTTTTGTTAAATGAATTGCCTTCAGATCTAATAATACAAGTACATTCAAATGATCACTTTAAAATAGAACTTCACAAATATTACCTTTCGTTGTGTCCCTAACTAAGGGGTAACATCCCCTTTTCTTTTTTTTTTATAATAAACCGTTATTGCTTTTGTAAACATGGTCAAGTAATGTTCTTGACACAGTTTTTTTAAATACAACCAATTTTGTTTCTGACATACACTATATTATGTATATTTAAGCGAGAACTTCTGCTGCCAAACTGTGTTACAGTTTGGCAGACTTGAGCATGTACAATGTGTATATGATTTTGAATAAATAAATTAAAAAAAAACACTTACGACACCAATAGGATGAATAGGATCATAGGATCAAAAGTTGTTTGAGTAAATCCTTTACTGTTCGCAAGTTTATCAATATTCAGAGTATCCACTGAACATCAAAACTTTCTGAATTGATTCGGCTAAAACTAATTCCACTTAAATTATAATTCTATAATATTCTCGGGGAAAACTTTCTATAAACATTAATTTATTTATTTTAAAGAGGAAGAAAAATTTCAGCTGCGGCAGACTGGACTATTGAAAGTTTCTAAACTATTTTATTTTATGGGTAATCGAAGCGTGTTTGTGTTGTTGAATATGAAAATAGGGCTGACACATTTTTATTCGTAGTTACTTTCATATTTTTATATGGAAACTTTATTACATTCATTATTATCAATCGTGTATATACTTATATATCAAAAATATAATATCACACATATCCTAAGTTATAGACAGAGATGTAATTTGAGGGTTAATTTTAAAGCTTTGTTATGTTTCCTAATACGCATTACAATTTTTTTCTCTTTCATTGACTTCCATGGGGTCATCACACTTCACTGTTGCATTGTCTGAAACAGCAATAAGTATAATGGCCACCATTCTTAGGTTCACCGCAGGCTTTGATGTAAAAAATATATAATATGTTTATAGGAATTAATATTTAAATAAACAGTGACACATCATTCTTATCACTGAAGCACCTAACGCTAAAGACTTGGCATATAAAAAAATACTGGAAAACTTTTACGAAGCGAAATTGCGGGCAATGCCGTCAATATGCGAGAAAAAATATATATTAATATGATATGAAACTGATAACCCTAACGCCAAAGTTTTCAGTTTGGTTCAAAGTTGAATATTATCTATGCCTAGCTACAAACTGAACGATTAAACTGTATTTTGCGAAGTGATTTGGGTTTAAGTCAACATGTTTAGGACAAGTTTAACTAAGCAGGATGCTTCAGCAACTTTGTCTAACGAAGTGAGCATTGTTTATGTGTAAGTCTGTGTGTAGTCTAAAACATTGTCAACTTTGAATGTAGTAACTGCAGGACTAAGAACCTAGAAATTGTACACTTTAGTCTCTGCTATTTTTTTTTTAATTAAAACTTTATTAACAGATGTTCATCAATAATAATCCTCACCGCTTGGTTGAGAATTACACGCATTGTAACATGTAATTATACACATTTAAATACACTATGTGATAATGTTACAAATTATCTAACATATATTAGCGCATCTGATTACTTACTGTTCTTAATGTGAAATTTAATATTACAGAAATATACCTTTAAATCTTTCAAAAGAATTTCAACACTGATTTGGACACAATAAATCGTAATTCAGGTCGTGCAGCGTAAATAACCTACAGTTATAATAAACTTAAAGTAATTAACTAAAGTTGGATAACACATGATTAATAAGTAAAAATAAATAAATTTATGTTAACCTTTAAAACATAACTTGTGGAAACGTTATAAAAGATGTAGATACAAAATTAGTTCCTTTAACATGTGGAATGTGAGTCACTAGGGTAGACTTTGTTGACGGTTGTTCCCTTGAGACTTTGTAGTAGAACACCTAGCTTGCCTAGAGAAAGTTTTCGCGTAAATCTGTCGGCTTGGAAAGGGATGGTGGTCTTGGGATTTGTTCGCTAGATGTTCCTAATTCTCTAAATTAACCTCTTACTACGATATTGTGAAAATATATGTTAATTGCGTCCAATTATGTTTAACTGGCTAACCCACGCAAGCTCGTTTGCGTCTTCTATTGCCCGTAGCGAGAAAATTTTCCCCCGTTTTTGAAACATTCTTCATTGGTGCTCCGCTCCAATTAGTATCAGCGTAATGATATATATAATAATTCCTCGATAAATGGTCTATCCAACGCTGAAATAATTTTTCAAATCGGACCAGTGGTTCCTGAGATTAGCGCGTTCAAACAAACAAACAAACAAACTCTTCAGCTTTATAATATTAGTATATATTTAGTTGCTAGCCTACTAAGGTTTAGCGCCGACGGATGGAGTGGCGGTGAATAGACTAATTTAGTAACAATTGAAATTCAACCTCAAGTTCTTCGGAATACAGCTGTACTTGATGCAACGAAATAAAACCAAACGTCTCTCGCGATTTTCACTTTCATTTTATTTTGTTGCATTTCGTTACAATTTAAATTGATTGCCGTCATTCAGTTCGTCAGCGATGACCCTTACGTTTATTAGCTCCTTGTAAAAAAAATCGGCAAAGTGCGAGTTGAACTCGCGTACCGGGTTCCGTACTGTAGGTATAGGTATTATATGATGTAACAAAAATTTATACTTTTCGCAATTTTTCCTTTATCTGTGCTATAAGACGTTGCTTCGTACCACATTTCAAGATTCTGAGTTCACATAAAGTACCATATAGGTTTTGATTCCCTTGCGAGTGTCGAAAATTTGCGGCATAAACGACTGTATCTTTTGATTGCATTGACTTAAAAGTTTCTATTTTTCACAGCTCTAAGGGACAGTAGATTTGAGTATTTCATATTAATTTCAGCTTTATACCTCCACGCGTCCCTGAGAAAAATGGTTTTGACAGACTGACAGACGGACAACAAAGTGATCCTATGAGGGTTCCGTTTTTTCCTTTTGAGGTACGGAACCCTAAAAATAACTATTATGCTATGTAGAGATAAGGTGACATTTATAACTTTGCTTGTGTGAGTTATAGGCAAAGGTAGTATGAATGAATAATTCCTAGTAATACGAGTAATACACTATGATATTAATTCAGAACTTCACCGAAAGAAATAAGATCGCGTGACGTGCGCTCCTGTGTTTTTTTATTCTCTCTATGTGTGTATCCCTGAAACAGTGTTCATCATATAGAAAGTTAATTATTCTATGTAATTAAGAAATATATTAATTATTCTATTTAGTAGGATTATTATCCCAGCATATAATAATTATAAGCTCGTTAAATTTCATAACAGGGCTGCCATCTCAAAAATTGAGAAACCAGGACAACAAGCATTTCATATTTTTTATTTTTGTTGAAATCGTTCTTGTATTTATTTTTATATTTAGTTTTAATTAAATTTAATTATTTTTGGTCGATAAATCAAATACAAGGTGTCTCAAAAGAAATTTCATATTTATTGGATTGATTAAAAAAAAAGGAAGCGGTATATAGAAAAAATGTTTATTTATTGTTAAAATACACTTTTTGGGAATTCATTTCTTAAAAATAATATCGTCTAAATGTAAACCCTCACGTTGTTGGCACTCATTTAAACGAACAGTAAAATTACTTATGACTGCTCGACAGGTGGAGTGAGGGATGGCTGCCATTTCGTGACGGATATTTTCTTTCAAATGCGCCAGTGAAGTTGGTTTATTGGCGTAAACTTTAGATTTAAGATAACCCCATAGGAAAAAGTCCATAGGGGTTAAATCTGGGCTACGTGGAGGCCAATTTATGTAACCTCTCCGGGAGATCAATTTTCCTGAGAAAATTTCACGAACACGTGGCAGAGATATATTGGACGTGTGTGAAGTTGCTCCGTCCTGTTGAAACCATGTTCTTTGGTTATAGCCAGGAAAGTTTTGCAGTTCAGGTACCAAGAAGTTGTCTAACATCTCCACATAACGCTCTGAATTCACTGTAACTGTACGCCCCATTTCGTCTTCAAAAAAGTAAGGGCCGATAATTCCTCGCGCCGACATAGCAGCCCATACGGTCACTTTAGGCGAGTGTAGGGGTTTCTGATGTTTGCGTTTCGGATTGGCTGAACTCCAGTAGCGGCAGTTTTGCTTATTTACGTGGCCATTAAGATGAAAATGAGCTTCATCCGAAAACAAAATGTTGGTAAACGTTGAAAATCGCTCAGTCATCTGATTTACGAAATTAAGCCTCTGACCGGCATCTTGGGGCTTTAATTCTTGCACCAATTGAATTTTGTAGGGGTGCAGCTTTAGATCTTTGTGCATAATGCGATGTAATGATGATCTATGCACATTTAAAGCACTCGCGCGCTTCCGAATTGAAAGGCTCGGGTCGTCACGTACAGATTGATTAACACTCTCCACGTTTTCTACCGTTCTTGATGACCTAGGTCGCCCGGATTTTGATTTATCCAGCGTTGATCCAGTCTCTTCAAACTTTTTAACCCAATGTCGAATGAGAGGAAGGCTTGGCGCATCATTTAAGTGGCGAAAACCTCGAATACTGCAGAATTTTCTACGCGCGACAGTTGTCGAATCACCGTTCTTGTAAAACTCTCGCACGCACAACGCGCGGTCTGCTCCCGAGAAACGCTCCATAGCGACTGAATCCCCAAGAGCCAAGCTACCAATTGACATAACCCCCGCACCCCTCAAGTACGCAGCGTTCACGCAGTAAGCTAAACAAATATAAAATTTCTTTTGAGACACTCTGTATAATATTAGTTATAAAAAGTAAATTTTACAGTTTTGTAAATTTTTTTTCAAATGGTAGGTAGTATGTTTTTCTCAACCTTTTTTTGCAAGCATACCAATTTCAATAAAAAACTTGATATTTTGTTAAATATCAAGTTACAACATAGCATTTTGAGTGAATGATGTGCATAATTCAGTGTATCAGAAACAAGTATGCCTGCCTATGAGAGAGAATTTACAAGAAAATGTTTAATAATAATACGTGGCTTTACTAAGTTTTCGAAATAATCCTTTATAGGACGATAGATTTTCAGGGCTCGCTCGATAGCTGCAAATAATTAAGCCAATGCATCTTTAAATCATAGAAGAGGTGTTTGTACTCAACTTGGGCTGTGTCACGGAATTCTTGAAGAACTTCGGTTCGGACTGTATAAGTGGCAAAACGAAACATATTTAGCATATACTGGCAGTAAATCACATGTGTGGTGCACTGCATGCATAATGTGAGCAGAGCATCCCACGGCAACTATAATTTAACTCAGATTTTATTTTAACTTATGGAAAACATTCTTGGTTTGATGGTATTCTATTCTACCGTATTTTGTATTACAAAAAATCTCCAGAAAATGCAAATCTTAGGTGGTTAATTTCGCGAGCTTTCTATTTCGAGGATCTTTGTTGTGATTTCGTTTTTTCAACATCAAAATATTGAATTGTTATTGAAAATAATTTTCAGTTTTCCTGGTTACTGACATCAGTTATGCTAGCTATGCGGGTGATGGATTACATATAACGTTTTTTGCAATATATGATCCTTCAAATATTTCGCGGTTAAGAGATCATGTGCAGTAATTAATTGATGATAACCATAGACATATAACGGCTTATATAATAATAAATAATATAATTTTTCAAACCCGGACTATGAATGAAAATCCGGATGACGAATGAAATCCCGGTCAGACGCTCGTTGGATGCTCTCTGAACTAGGACAAATCCGGGAAAATCCAGACGAATGGTTAGCCTTATCTTATAGTAACAGTTAACCGCAAATACCCGTAATCTTGTGCCTAGTTCCCGAAGTAATTACCTACATCTAACAGTTCCCAAGAACGAACGGATCTTAGTTGTAACCATGTATTATAATTAAAGTTGTTGGGAATTGTGTTATTAGCTGATGCGACTTTCGTGAATAGCTTAGTCGGGAATCAAATAGGCCGTTGCTTCGGTGGTGTTAAATTGAATAATCCCGTGAACGAAAGGAAATCTTATAAATATTAAGGCGAGCAAATTGAGTGATATCTCATCTTGACATTTTCTTCACTTTATTTGTTGAATTATTCATTTATTTTATTCCATTGAATAATCATGACTTGTTTTTTTTTCAAAAGAGATTTTATCAAATATGGAAATTATATAAAAAGACGACGACAAATTGGATAAAGTGTTGATGGATGAAGATTCTTAAAAATTATGACGAAATCGAGGCTATTGCTTTATACAAACTTCTCTGAACCTAAATTAGACATATTAACACAGGAGTAATATATATACCTACTTGCTAGCTACGTCTATTTAAAAAAAGTATTTAAAATGCTCGATGATTTCAGCGATCGTGAATGACATTTTTGTCATAACGACGATAATCGTGTACCAGAAAGGTCAAGGGCGCTTATTTTATTATAATGAACAAGGCATTACCCGGATACCAAGATGCCAGCCCGGTCGAAATACATTTTTCAGAAGGTTGGAATAGAATACGAATACCTACACAGTGCACGTACCGTACATATTGTAATTTCAGTATCTGAAAATGATAACAATATTACAGATTTTATTGCAATTTACCATGTTTTATTTCAGTACAACTCCTATTTCATTTGTACACCTCAGATTGTGGGAGTGGGGAAACGGAGGGTGCACCTTGTGTTTCCGTACACGCTTGAGCACTGTAATGTGTCTTGCGTGGTTGGCTGGTCTCCGTTTGAAATTGGGCGACGTGGTCGAGGTCGGCTAGGAATAACATACATCTTCATAGTAGTCGCCCAGGACTGCCTCGTTGGTCTAGTGGTTAGCGTATGCAACTGTCGATCAAGAGGTCTCGGGTTTCGGAGTATGGAAGATGGCGGTATTTCCCGCCCGTGCCTTGGTTCTGATTTTAATGAACATCTATGGCAATCGTTATTAGGAAGTCAGTGCCCTCAAATATACTGACAACTAGATCAATCTTCGAATTCAGTACACCCCCAGGGTTGCGCAGGTTCGATGCCAGTTGCTCCGTGGAAAAACTGATGTTCAGATAAAACGGTTGAACTAGCCGACCCCAAATATTCTTGGGAATAATAAAGGCTAGGAAGGCGAAGTTAGATCGAAATTCATTTTTTTACTTCTCCATGTAAAATTTAACTGTAAACTTCTTTCTGCAACAGTAACGTTTAAAACTAAGTTCAAAAGTAATCATAGAGTCGACATTTAATGTCAACCAACGTTTATTGACATAAATATTGTTCAAAATGTCAATTCTCTAACTTCGTATCTAACTTTATTATAAGCTATGAAAGACAAAACTGACAGTCACAAATTTAATATCGCTTTAGTTTATTTAGGACCTTCTGAGTCCGTTTTATAAAGAAGGAATTGGGAATTGTAATAACTAAATTAGATTTCTATCTAATTGCTAAACAATTATATGACTTAGTCAATCCTTTATAAATTCGTACTAGTTTTATTAATTCGAAAATAACTCTGTCTAGCTGCCTGTTACGCTGTCAAGGTCAAACCGCTGAACCCATTATGATAAACTTTGGTATAGAGATAGATTATACATTCTAAAAGTACTTTTTGTAGTAATAACCGATATAAATGCGGGCAGAGCCGCGTGTAAAAATTAGTCTCAAAATCATTTGAAGAATTTTATTGATTTTAAAAATCTATCTATATATAATATTAGCATTTGAAATAAATAAATATTTCGGATATCTAACACATAACGCCATCTAGTACCAAGCTAAGCAGAGCTTGTGTTATGCGTACCAGGCAACTGATACAAATACATATATACTTTTTTTGTAAATACATACATATCATACATAGAAAACTCCGAAACAAATATTTGCCGATCATACAAACATTTGGTTCGAACCGGGAATCGAACCCGAAACCTCAGGCACAGCAGTAGCATACGCTACCACTACGCCACAGAGGTAGTTAAATTACCCAAAGATACAAGCTACAGAACAATGAAACTAAAATTTCCATTTGAACTGTCTGAATTGAGTTGGATTAATAAAGGAAACAATTCAATGTGGAATTCAAATATATTAAACTTCTGGGAAATCAAAGTTACTGACGGTTTGTGTGCTTTTATCATATTATCTCGAACAATTTATTTACACAGTGAAAATTGCAAAATATACATTATTGAGATGAAGACTTTGTTCCGAGAAAACAAGGCTCTCTTAGGCGGAATTAGATCATTTATATTGAAAAAATGTGAAAATATATTTCGAGTTGATTTATCTTTTATGATATAGGAGCACAGATTAATTTTGATGGTAAGTGATCAGCGGCATCCATGAACAGTACAAGACAATCACAATATTGTTAGGTACAAGTTGCCAACCTTTTAAAATAATTGGTGCTCAATCTTTGGGAACTGCTGATGCATGTGGAAACTAAGCAACTTGAGAATTGTATGGTCGAGTAATAGTGCGATGGCGATGAAGCAATTTTCACACTTTTAGTTCACCGAAAAGTTCTCAACTAAAGAAGTTTTCACTTCGAAAAGCATCGTAAGTGTACAAGATTTAGGTGCATTCCTTTTCTGAATAGAGGGTGGGAATGTTAGGGTTCCTAATATTGCCACACACACACAACACACAGGAGGGGGCCACCTACAAGCAGTGGGTGGCCAGAGGTACGTCGGGCTTCCAGGGATAGTACCCGAGACGGTGTGCGGTTTTTGGTCGGTTCGAGACCGACATAACCCCCAATTGGTGGTACCCGAGTAAGATATAAATTATTAGTACTAAAGATATAAATTATTAGTACTAAAGATATAAATTATGTATTATTATAATTATATCTTACTACCAAATTACATTTTAAATTAATTGTTTAGTTAGGTGAACACTTTCAAACGACCTGTGTTTCAATCAGTGAAACACTAGTCTTACTTAGAAACGGAGTATGCTGTTTTAAAGATTTATAAGTCGTGTCAGTCCGCAAATACTCTAGGATCGATGTTTTTGCTACTATTGTTTTCCAATATCCAGTACAGTCAATTAAAAATATAAGTATTTAATTGTATCTGTGACGGGTTAAATAAAGTATCTGGACGACCGATATATTTTTTTTGGTAATTTTTTAAAAAAGTAATCCTAGCTAGATCCATTTTAAACCCCCGAAATCTCCTGCATGCTAAATTTCATGAAAATCGATGGAGCCGTTTTCGAGAATTAGAATTATATCTTATATATATATATATATAAACTAGCTGACCCACGCAACCTCGTTTGCGTCTTATGTTGCCCGTAGCGTGAAAATTTTCCCCCGTTTTTTAAACATTCTTCATTGGTGCTCCGCTCCTATTAGTAATATTTTAATTTTGCCATAACTTGAAAACCAAACGTCCAATTTTTATCATTCAAAGACCAAATATTATCTACATAAACTGTAGTTAGTGATGAAATAATTTATTTTGATAAGGATTGATAGCATGAGTAAAATAAACGCGTTTAAATGTAGTCCAAACAAAATTCAAGATTTTTAAATAAAAAAATGGTTGTTGTGCCTCACTCGACATAGATAGGTATAGTGTGTCGCGGACTTTTTTGTAGAAATTTATAAGATCTACGATTAATTGGAACATTTTATGGTTCTATCTTTTACCGTTTAGGCAGCGTACGCAAAATAAGTAACTTATCTGGTTGATTTTTTACACTTTGGGTCCGAAAAACCCAAATATCTTACGGAACCCTATTCTTTCCAAAATAAAATATAGCCTATGTTACTCGTGGGTAATGTAGCTTTCGAATGGTGAAGGAATTTTTAAAATCGGTCCGGTAGTTTTTGAGCCTATTCATTACAAACAAACAAACAAACAAACAAACATACAAACAAAGTTTTCCTCTTTATAATATTATTAGTGTAGATATATACTTAAAAGTATATAATTCTGAATCTAGATTCTATAATATTACTAGACTACAGTTTTGTGCATATTTTAAGTATATACATATTTAATAGTTGTAGTTTTTTTTTTTTGTTATTGTAGAGTCTGAATTTAGAATCACATTGTCTGTTAGTTTTCTGTATCACACAAAGTTTACGAAACTTGACCATCTCTCATCAGAACTAAAGAAGTCTCGCACATCTTACCCTAATCAGATACAATCTTCTCTGAATCTTCCATTAGTTCTAATATGAGGACATCACGATGTCCCGAGGGATGACATGTCACGCAATTGCGCAGTAAAGTAGCATTACTGCAAATTAGTTTCACGTTACGTCTACGTAAGGATAAGTGGGAAATGACAATGATGATTTATTCATTATATTTATGGTTATGTAAAAGCAACTTATATAGAAATGCTTTTTAGGTGAATGTTTTTTCTTATAAATTAACTACCAAAATGACTCAGCTTGATGGAAAGATTAAGTAGAATCCAAGAGTGATAGTCACCATCCTCACTATGAATGCGAACAATGCTGCATCGTGACAGACACTATGGTGGCCTAGGAAGATGCATTTTCAGGCCCCACTTAAGATCTTACCCAACATACAGAAATATACAATCAGACAGAACGACAATATCATCTTCTTCTTATTCCTAGGCTTATCCCAAGATTATTTGGTGTCGGCTACTAGTTCCACCTGTTTTACCTAAATATCAGTTTTTCCACGAAGCGACCGGCATCAGACCTCCGTAACCCCGAGGGTCAACTGAATTCGAAGGTTGAAACTAGCGTCAGTATATTTGAGGGCACTGCCTTCTCAATAACGATTACCAAAGATTTTCATTGCAACCGGGACCGACGGCTTAACGTGCTCTCCGAGGCACGGGCGGGTAACACCGCCGTCCGCAGAACGACAATATCATAATGCCTTTAAAGAATTGCACAGTTTTAATATGAAAGTATGTGAATGTCTATAAAATGATAATTCGACTTTTAATGGGAAGAGTATAAGGTATATTATTGACTACAATTACACGTCATAATTTATTGTTTTTTTATCGAACACTATAGTCGTTCCAATACTTTATTTAACTTTTGACAGATCACGCACATAAAGTTTTGTAATAATTTTTGATACAATGTACTACAGATAATACTGTACTTTATGGGCGGGCTCCGCCTACTTAGGGATGTGTCATTCGTAATTAATGACCACAGACTATAAAAACGGTTTTGAAATAAATCGATTATCGATTATATTAATAAAACATACAATAAAATTATTGTGATTATATTTTATATCAAATCACGTAAAAAGCTTTATTATTTTGCATTAAAATGCCCTAAATGTCTCTGTTTCAATGCATAAATAATTTGCGTAATGAAAACAGTTCCATCGTACTCGTACCTAGTAATGGGATCGAATGTATTCGCCGCAAATTAATGAATCTAAAATAATTGTTTAGACTTACTATAGTTGGTTCAAATAAAAACTACCTGCGGTACCTACTTGTAATGAACAGGTACAAAATGTTGAAATTCGTAGTAATTTACGGATTAAAAATAAAACAACCAAAAGAGGTACTGTAATACTAATTTTAATTATAAAGAATCGTCTTCTTCGTATGACCAGGAATCATCATCACTTGAGTTCTCAGTAATATTGATTATCATTTCTTGGATAGATAAATTGTCGAATGCAACATCCCGATCCCAATCCGACATTATCACCTTCTTTGTTTTTTCTACAACATTCGCCCAGTTTTCTGGAGTTACTTTTTCACACGCATTTTTCAGTAAATTCAGCATTTTTCTTGCGGTGAAAGGAGGAGTTGTATTGTTCCTCGCAGCATATCCTTTAACTTGTGCCCAGATCATTTCAATTGCATTATATTGGCAGTGATATGGGGGAATTCTGAGGACGGTATGCCCATGCTCTGCTGCCATTTCATCTATGACGTATCGTTTTGGCAGCTTCTTTGTTTTTAATATCTTTACTAACTCTACTTTTAGTAGGGACTCATTCACCTCTTCGCCATTGTCACGGAGCCAGTTTATAATTTCATGTTTTTTGTTGGCCTGTGTTGGTATTTTATTAATTTGACGAGAGTGATAAGGTGCATTATCAATAAATATTATTGATGGCTCTTCGAGTGATGTAAGCATTTCTCTGAACCACTTTTCATACACGTTCGAATTCATCTCCTCATGATAATCTCCTGTTTTCTGGGATTTAAAAGCTAATAGAGCGCCTGGCACAAATCCTTTTACTGTTCCTGCATGACAAATAATCAGTCGTTCGCCTTTTCCCATTGGTACTGTAGAAGTGGAGCCAACGGTGTTGTCAGTCCAAGTTTTTGACAGCGTATGATTCGCATTGAGCCAAGTTTCATCTGTGAAAACAACATTCGACCAATCTTCTATTTTTTTTTGGTTGTCTTAAAAAATCGCATCTATACAAAGCAATATCATTGCGTTCCATTAAAATTTTTCGTTTGTCACATTTTTGGAATAACATTCCAATGTCTTTCAATACCTTTGTCAGAGAAGATTTTTGACCACGGAACAAACCACTATTTCGAAGAGATTGTGTTAGTTTTTTTAATGTTGGAATCTCTTTTCTTTGGTAATAGTCGTATATATGACGACGAATAGCATCAGCGTCAAAATTGTCAACGGCTGTAACTTTACTAGGCGGACGTTTTTTCTTAGGTGTAGATAGCTTATTCTGTTCCATGCCACTGCTGCCGTAGCCTTCTTTTGTTATTTTTGCCACTGTTGGAGCACTAATACCTAATGCTGCTGCAACACGGTCTCTAACTTGAGTCACTGGTATAAGAGGCCCACCATTACGGCTTTCCTTTTCAAAGTATTCACGAAGTCGCAAGACAAACTCTCTTGTTTGTCCTTTGAGTACTTTCTTTTTTGGCATTTTGACAGTAACGAAGGCAGGAACGATACGCTCAACTCAACCAAACGTGAGAATTCACAAATAAATCAATACGGAGGAATATAAATACTCAACTATATTGAAGGTTACTCATTGAAATACTGTAGATTATTTTAAAATAGATATAGAGAGATTTAATAAAGATCATCAATAGTTTAACAAATACAATATTAACCACTGAATTACAACACAATACAATAATACATTTTGAAAATTCAGTTCCTTTTATATATTTTTTCATGACATAGAACCGTCATATTTGAACAACATTCTTTTAATCCATTTCTTCTTTATTTTGACAAAGGAGGTCGCACATTGAAACACATAGAAATATGAAGTACGAAATTATCTATAAATTATGAGTTTGTTAAATCGATTAAAACTTCTTAATGCATAAAATCGATCGATGAAAGAAATCGAATAGGTAACGGGTCAGGCTATCACTATTTGATTAAGTATTAGAGCTGTCAAAAGTTAAATAAACTATTGGAACGACTATAGACGATGTTTAGTTATAGTAAAATTATCGAAGCTTTATCTATTTTGCATTTATTTATTTTTAGTCTATCCTATCCTATTTTAGTCTTTATTTAGTTTAAGTTTTTGTTTAAGTTCTTTTAATGAATCTAGTTTAATTTTAATTTGATACTTGATCATGAAAAGTAGTTCCTTCACCGATATGGTTATCGAAAATTAGGTATTAAAAGGTGTTTGATTTTTTCAGGTACGTTTGCATCTCTTTTTAACAATTGCCGAAGAAGTCAATATGCAGTTTCAAATTTCGATATCTGTAAGTATATACCTATTGTTATTCAAATCTTTATCAGAAATGACAGTTTAATAGATCAGTTTGAACGTGGTAAAGACGGGCCTGTTATCAGACTCATCTATTCAAGTCCATCGGTGTTTTTAGGTGTAAAGAAACAGTTTTGAAACGGACATTCAGTTTAAATATTATCCTTCTAATATTATAAACTCGAAAGATTGTGAGTATATAAGTGAGTAGTTCTTTGTTGCTCTTTCACGTAAAAATACTGAATGTATTTTGATGGAACTTTACAATAATTTAGCTTCTACATCAGAATAACACATAGGCCACAATTTATAAAGATACTAGCTTCGCCTCGCGGCTTTGCCCGTGGTTATAGTCGTACCGCGGGTAGCATCGCGGGGTTCAGCTACAGTTATTCATAAGTACGGTTTCATCATCAATCATCTGCAAACAAAAGTGAAAGATATAATTGTACCAATTTGTGTCTTTATAAATACAGCACTCGGCCTGAGTGTCAGTCCAACTAGGCCCTTGTAACCCAGGGTATACTACTTGTCCCCCTCCCCTGAGCCCCTCCATTGGCTCCCTCCCCTGGGCCCTCTAAAAAGAACAAGTAGAAAATTCCTATAAAATCTAACCCCTAGTTTAGCCATGTACCTATTATAGCGTAGTGGTAGCGTATGCGACAGCTAGCATGAGGTCTCGGGTTCGATTCCTGGGTCGGACCCAAATGTTTGTATGATCTGCAAATATTTGTTTCGAAGTTTGGGTGTTTTCTATGTATAATATGTAAGTACTTGTATTAACAAAAAAAAAAGTATATAAGTATTTATATCAGTTATCTAGTACCCATAACACCAGCTCTGCTTAGCTTGGGACTAGATGGCGTTGTGTGTTAGATATCCGAAATATTTATAATTATATATTATTACTCGGTGGCGTAGTGTTAGCGTATGCGACTGCTAAGCTTGAGGTCTCGGGTTCGATTCCCGGGTCGGACCAAATGTTTGTATGATCTACAAATATTTGTTTCGGAGTTTGGGTGTTTTCTATGTATAATATGTATGTATTTACAAAAAAAAAAGTATTTTAGTATTTATATCAGTTGTCTAGTACCCATAACACAAGCTCTGCTTAGCTTGGGACTAGATGGCGTTGTGTGTTAGATGTCCGGAATATTTTTTTTTTTTTTTACATCAATGATCTATTAAGTCGGGAGCTGTTTATTATGTTAACATTACCATACTCGTTAAACTATTATTATACAGATAACCTTCGCAGATTGTCCATTCTATGACTTAGACACACATAATGAATCACATGGAAATATTTTTACAGCGTGCCGCGTTATTCATTGAAGGTATACATTAGTCATGTGATTAATTCGGGGATTCCCAACTAGCCACGGGGGTTTGAAACGTTTGAAACTCACGCGAAAGGTCGATTTGTTGTTAGAAAGAGTGCCTGTTCAAAAGAAGTATTAAAAATCTGGGTTATCACCAAATATTAAAAAACAAAGCCCTATAAACTCAATAGCTACTGCTCGGATTTTGGTGCGGTTTTTACCAATAGATAGAGTGATTCTTGAGGAATATAACGATATTTATAAAAGACGTCGGAAAAATTTAAGCCGCACATCTTCTCGGGGTAACATAACCTATATTATATTGACCGTAAAGAACCCCGTGCGAAGCCGAAGCAGGTTGCTAGTACTATATAAATATACCATTTAAAAAATCAAAAACACCCTGTTAATATTTGTAGAGCTTTCTTAATTTAACTTTAATAAAATTGTATTTAAATTCTTTTAAAACGAATTGAGATATTCAATGAAAATGTAATGTCGAATTCCGTTTTCATTCTCTCAAATAATGAATTGACATGATAATTTGTAAAGAAAATTGTAATCGAATACTTTAACATTCCAAAACGTGATAATGTGAAGTGATAACTAAAATATAGTTATTACGTAAAATTTGACATCATAAAATTATATACGATCTATTGATAGAAATGAGCCATTGAAAGTAAAAACTAGTTTGATATTCCCGATAGCAATATGTCGTCGGAATTGAACGGCACACATTAAGAAATTACTCTATTAACGTAATGTATTAGCCTCAATGTCGGGAGGACATGAAAACGATATTATAATAGTCATATATTATATAATAATCGTAAGGAAACACGTTTTTATACCGGTCTATATTAGATGTGTTTATAAAACTATTCGGAGTTTGGGTCGATTTGAAGTGAGAGGAGGCTTGTGGAAGACTGTATAGGAGTATAATTCAGGACCTTATATTATTATAGAATGACGCACTTAATCACCCCTGACGTTTCTCTCTCTTTGTCGGGTTAAATATTAAGTAGTTTTTTTTAGAGAAATTAAGACGAATTGATACGCTTTTGATTCTCAATAAAAAATACGCAACCTTTCCTGATGAGATGTCGTTTTATTTGGCGTTGCCGAGACACTAGTGTTAAAATTTTAATTGAGCTAAAGTCGTAGTAGCTTCATCACAAAATAATAACTAATCAGTTTTAGCCCGTAGCTAAAGCTGATTAGCTATCAATACCTGAAATCGTTGTGATTCTTCGCATTACTAAAACACTGTTTAAGTTGAAAAGAGTATACCTCTTATGACGGGAGTTTTTCCAAAGATCTTTTCCAAAGCAACAAAGACATTCCTTAAAAAATATTAATAACGCACTTCTAAAGTTCATTAAAAGATACCTTCAGGGGATGAAATCAAATATTTTTGGTTTCTTTTCAGCCTTTTTTAAGTGGAGCCATCAATGTTGGGCATGTTTTTGATCTTTTATTTAAATAGAAAAGTAATTCTTGAGAACTTTCTTTGATATTACCGTGGGAGAGCCACGGTTCAGCATGCATGAGCCAGCTCGAGCGGAGTGATACCACGGCCTCATAGAAAACCGGTGTGAAACAGCGCCTGTGCTGTTTTTCACCGAGTGATTGAGGATACCGGAGGCCCTACCCGAACTCCTTTCTCCCGTCCCCTTACTCATCCACCAAAGGCTAGCAACGCCCTACTAACACCTCTGGTGTTGCGGCTGTCCATGGGTGGCGGTAATCGCTTACTATCAAGCGATACGTCTGCTCGTTTGCCCCCTATACAATAATGTAAAGATAAACAATTCATAACAGTCACACTAAGATGTTCCACTTATGCGGTAACAAATTGGCTTTTTCCCTTTTAACCAGATAAATTGGCGAACTTTTGTGAAGATGTAGAATGTTGTTGCTATCTTTTTATTTCTAACAATTTGTCGTGTTTATCAGTTGCAACTTTTATATAGACGGCTGACAATATTTATTTTTTTGCCCCCAAATGAGAAGTTCACCTTAAACAGGTGAGTTACGCCACATGTGGAGCTGAAACCTACAACTCAAGACTCAACAGTGCGTTGCCGTTTCAGTTTTAGCTTGATTCAGGGGAGGGTTAGGGTTTTAGACTCTGATAATCTTACTCACTTGCTTTTCACCAATCATAGGTCGTTTTATTTTTGTGTCAAATTGCATTTAACCGAGTAAAACGAACGAAAGTAAACACTCACCGGTTTTTTGTGAGCCCGTCGAACCAATCCCATATGTGTAGAAGTATGGTCACCACGATAAACGATTGCAGATGTACTTGTTTTTATAAGTACTAGCTGAACCCCGCGCTGCTACCCGCGGTACGACAATGACCGCGAGCAACGCCGCGTTGCGAAGCTAATATCTTTATAAATTGTAACTTATGTGTTATTCTGATGTATTAGCTATATTATTGTAAAGTTTTATCAAAATCCATTCAGTATAATTATTTTGCGTAAAGGACAAACATACTCACTTACATACTCAACTCTATAATATCAGTAGGATTAATAAATAAATAAATAAATATTCCGGACATCTAACACACAACGCCATCTAGTCCCAAGCTAAGCAGAGCTTGTGTTATGGGTACTAGACAAGTGATATGAATACATATATACTTCTTTTTTTTGTAAATACATACATATCATACATAGAAAACACCCAAACTCCGAAACAAATATTTGCAGATTACACAAACATTTGGACTTGAATTTGACCCAGGATTTGAACCCGAGACCTCAAGCACAGCAGTCGCATTCACTAACACTGCGCCACCGAGGCAGTCAGTTAAGTTTGTCAGCTACTTCTCCATTCCGAAGACATACATATCCATATATTAGAACACTCTTTCATGATAAAAGTCTTAAAAAATCACAAACTGAATAAGATTGTTTGAAATTCAATCCTATAGCTTTGAATATATACTCCAACACTTTACATAAATGGCCATGTTAAACCTTGAAACGGATACGACAAGTTTATCTCTTTTTATATCGTAGGAACATGTAATCTACTCTGTGATTCTGCACGCTACCTACCTTCTAGTTCCACGAAACTGCCGCGAACTCGAGCATAATTTTCTGGAGCGACAAACGCCACCGGTATATTCAGGCCCCGTAACCTTTAAAAAGCTCAAATAATTTTTGTACAAAAGTGTATAAAACGCTGGTGTCTTTTCAAAATGGCCGCTGTCATTGCGTAATCCACATTCCTCGTGATAGGTCTGAGTTGTGACACGAGAATAAAAATTGAGCAAATATTTTTGTATTTTGACACTGAGAATAACGTGATGACGACACTTTAACGTCAGTGTGTGAAGACGTTAGTCTTGATTTACGTATATCTGTTGTTAAACGTGATGATGACGGTGATGTAACCTTTTATTCCGAGCTGATTCCTCTTTGTTTGGTCTTATGGTCTAAAAGATATCTATAAACTCGGTGGGTCGCTTGACAGAGGCCTCCTCCACTGCTCTCTGTCTGCCGGGACTCTTGTCCAGTATGGTCCCAGGGCCAGGCGAAGATCGTCTCCCCATCTTCTGAGTTGTAGTTGTTAAACGTAGAAGAGAGATAATAATACTTTTGGTGTTATTGTTTCCTCTAAATCTTTGTTACGATTAAGTAAACGAAATTGGGCCATAATTATGTTTTTAGCTATCTGCTCTCCTCCTCCATATAAATTTTATACTTCTCCGTTTGCGTACTTCAATCGTAAAAAGGGGTCCAAAGTTTGTGCTTCAGGTATTAATAAAAACATATTGTCTGTCAAATGTCGTAATTGGGTTAGTTACTAAATCAGGATTGTAAATAAATAATTTAGAACACATTTACTTTAGCCCGAAATTCAACCCGATCTAGCATGCTTGAATCATGTTCAATTGGGTTGAGTTTCAGGAACCATGCTGACCATTAATTATCACATGTAACATAAATGTTCATTTGCAGTCTGACTCAGATTATTTGCGCTCGGGTCTCTAGGATACATTTCTTTAGATCTCTTACAGCCTCATTAACAAATATTCATCATTTTCATCATCATCAACAGGCTTTAATAGGCTACTAGTAAACATAAGCCTCTTAAACTCTCTCTCTCTCTCTCTCTCTCTCTCTCTCTCTCTCTCTCTCTCTCTCTCTCTCTCTCTCTCTCTCTCTCTCTCTCTCGCTCTCTCTCTCTCTCTCCCTCTCTCTCTCTCCTTTTCTCTCCCTCTCTCTCCCTCTCCCTCTCTCTCGTAAACAGGAAATATTGGCCTGCTACGAGTATACCACGCTGACCAGACGGGTTGGTAAAGGGTTTGTTTCTAGTTTGCCTTCTCTTTGCTGTGGTGTTGTCCTGCGTACAAATATCCATAAGGATCATAATAATTGTAACGGTAACAAGAAATAGTACGAGAAGAACCGTTAACAAATTTCAAGTCCCAATAGCTATAAGTTACAATACAAGAGTTCTCGGTGGTAAAATGTAAATCTACGAGTATCTTATTTACAATACCTTCTATTTACATTCACCACGAGGCGACTGCACTGATCTTCAAATTTATTTTCATTAAACAATATGTTTTCTCAATAAATTATACGAACTTGTCTGAAGTATCATAGTTATGATATGATTTTCAGTTGCAAAGGATTACCTACCTATTAAGAATTTCACTGTAAATTATATTTTATATATATAAATATTTATATTTGTTTATTTGATACTGAATTTCACTGTAAATTATATTTTATATATATATATATTTATATTTGTTTATTTGATACTTATTACATATGTTGTACAAAGGCGGACTTCATGCCTTGAGGCATTCTCTCCCAGTCGACCTTCAGATGATGTAGAAATATGATCTGGTAGGTGTAAAGGTAGGTAGGTAGAAGGTTATATTAACAAATTAATGAAACATTCCAATAGAATTTATAAACGGGCAACACACTTAATAAATTTGGTTTTTGATCATGCAAAATTGCATAGAATAAAAACTTACTATAAAAAATTATGTCAGGGGCATCAAAGTTTCCTGGAAAATATGTTTCAAACATAACTACGGGACAAATACAATTTTTTTAATTCTTTTCATCCACCGTCATATGTAACTGAAATAATTTGCGATTTATTTGTATTTCAAATGACATAGAATCTCAACTAGCATTTTTTTATTAAATAACTAAAGTGAATACTTAAAATCGTTTTTTTTTCTAAGTCTACTTTTAATTTATCACTCACCTTATTGCGAATATTTCGCAAAGTTACTTGCTTTAAACTTTCTATCATATTGGTATTTTACTTATTTCAGTTGAAAATCGAAACTTTTAATATAAACTTTCAAATATACTAAAAATTATAAGAAAGTAAACTTTGAATGGAAGCATATTACAAACAACTTGAAAAAAAATTACTTAAAAAAGCAAATATTCTTACAAGGCGAAAGCTTTTCGTTGATTCTAAATCATATGGACAAGTATTACCGTGAAATTTTTTTACATTGCAAATATCCATATTTCAAAAAAGGAATTGAATACGAATAAGATAACTTGCAGATCAATTGACTAGCAAGCGATTGTAATGTCATGGGCCGGAGTAATACAATTACCAACTGTGACTGTTGTTAATATTGAATTTTAGTGCAAGTCGGTGCTATGCATAATGAAACATTGCAAAGGGCTTTATTTAGTTACTTTGAGAGCTGTTTGCTGACCAGCTTGAAACCAATCCTCTTAGGAAATAAATTAAATGTCACCAAAGAAATTTGATGTAGGTATTTTTTTATTATTATTACTTAATATTAACAGCTCGGCAGCAGCAGCTTGCTAAGGAGTTGCCTATACTCCAACAATGGATATTAAAGTCGGTTGAAGTTATGTAAATTGTAATGTTGTAGGTTTTTGAGCATTTGCACCTCTCAGAAATAGGAGGCGTTTAAGTGTTGGGCTCTGGTAATTGTTGTAAGGTTTACTTCATTTGTGTTCACACTTTTGGACATATAATAGATAACAATGATTAAAAACAGTGCATGGGTGTTAGAAAATGGATTAAGAAACATCTCAAAGTGGCTATGTCCGTCCTATGATTGAAGTCCTCACTCAGATTGACTACTCAAATAAAAATTCCACAGTTATAGAGAACATAAACAAACATATGTATATCTAATAGGTTGTTGAATAAACACTGTTAAACAGTTACAAAAATAACAATTTCACACCGATTCAATCTCTCAACAATGCGCCCGACTATTTGTTTACGAATTCCTCATCAACTATAGAAGATTAATGAATGACTTGTTTTCAGTGAAAACGTAAACGTATTAGTCAGATAATTAATTACAATGGTATAAAAACTTTTATTTAATGACATACCCAAACTCATAAATTCACGTTAGTGTAATCGTTACAATGCTATTAATTACTGACAGATTTAATGTAAGAACTTTATTTCAAAAATGATCCAAGTACCATTACCTTTAAGACTGGACTGATTTATAGTCGAGGACTGTAAATTATAATTAAGAACAGCAGCAATATAATTTGATAGATAGATAGAATGAGCTTATTTTTTTTTTATCATGGGCCAACGAGCAGACGCATCGCCTGATGGTAAGCGATTACCGCCGCCCATGGACACCCGCAACACCAGAGGCGTTACAAGTGCGTTGTCGGCCTTTTAGGAAGCAGTACGCTCTTTTCTTGAAGGTTTAAAGGTCGTATTGGTCCGGGAATACCGCAGGCGACAGGTCATTCCACAGTTTTGTTGTGCGAGGCAAAAAGTTTCGGGAAAAGCGCACAGTTGTGGACTGCTAACCATCTAGATGAGGGGGATGAAATTTCTGTCGTATAGGACGATGGCGAAAAGAGGCGGTAAGCACCAGTCCGAAAAATTCCTCGGAGCACTCCCTTAAATTAATATTTTCACTCTCTATAAACCTCACATACTCGTACTTTAATGGAAATAGTATCATTTTCATGTAATATCTATATACTAGCTGACCGACGCAACTTCGTTTGCGTCTACTATTGCCCGTAGCGTGAAAATTTTCCCCCGGTTTTGAGACATTATTCATTGGTGCTCCGTTCCTATTAGTAATAGCGTGATAATATATTACCTTCCTCGATAAATGGACTATCCAACACTGAAATTATTTTTCAAATCGGACCAGCGGTTCCTGAGATCAGCGCGTTCAAACAAACAAACAAACTCTTCAGCTTTATTATTAGTATAGATTATATTTCCGTATTATATATTATGTAGCCGTTTGATCCCAAACTAGGCATGGTTTGTACTATGGGACCCAAAGTGCAGATAAACATACTTATATATTTCTAAATGCACACAATTGACAACATTAAAACATATGTATTATTATAACATACATATTATATAGGTATTTTGTTTTAATATACCTCTATATAATAATCTAAGATTATTCTTTAATAAAGTCACATAAGCTTAAGGAGGTAAATTATGTTATTTCATTTTGCAGCGTAATCTAAATAACCTTGAAAGATCAGACGCAGTACTTACTTCATTTACTAGTTACAAATTAGACAAAAGATCTTAGTCACCGATATTGATAAAAAAAATTACTACGTTATGTGGATTTTGTAATTCAATGACTAAAACACAATTATAAGATGTAAAACGTAAAGATTTACGAGTTACATCGTAATTGTAACGACGCTTAACATTCATTGGCAAATGTTCTCCCGTCTTCTGTCTTTATCTAACTCAGCTTCAAAAACAGAGATGCAAGATCGGATTTTCCTGTTTATGATGTAATTGCTGCTACTTGGTTTAGATCTCATAAAATTACTCAGAGTATTAAACTCAAACTCAATTTCCTGCATAAAATTGGTGATTTGTGTATTTATTCATTATATTAAATTTGTCCTGAGACCGTTATTACCGAAAACAGTCAGGTCATGTTACATTTGTGCTCAAACCATAGCTTCCACTCTGAATAAAGCACCAGCTAGCCCTCACGACCTCGTGTACGTCCTTCAAAAGAAATAACTTTTCTCCGTTTTTCGTCCTATTGGTCATAGCGTGATGATATATAGCTTTCCTCCACAAACGAATTATCCAACACTAAACGACAATATAAACCCCTTTTAACTCGGTTATTAACAAAAATATATTCCACTATTCTAGCTTTTTACGTAGTGTTGTACGTACAAATACGTAACGCAACGCAGCTGCACTGAGCTTAGTAAAGCTCTGAGTAGAATAGAGTGTACTAACTACCGAGTGCTATACAAATATACCTTGATTATACATAAAGTACTAGTATGTTAGGTCGCTTACCCACTTGACATATCGTAGCAATTACTATGTTCTTAGATTTAGCCCCATGAATGGTTTCAGCTATTGGAAGTCACTTAAGAAATGAATCACACTCACTTAGTTAAAACGACAAAATAATTACTAAATAAAATTGCAGATTTCTGTTAGGCATTTCCACTTCGATCGAGTGGGTTCTCCCACTCCCACGATAAATTTTGCGTCTTATATTGCCCGTAGCGTGAAAATTTTCACCCGTTTTTGAAACATTCTTCATGTGCTCCGCTCCTATTAGCAGTAGCATGACGATATATAGCCTATAGCCTTCCTCGATGGACCATCCAACACTGAAAAAATTTTTCAAATCGGACCAGCGGTTCCTGAGATTAGCGCGTTCAAACAAACAAACTCTTCATTATTAGTATAGATTTCACCAGTAAAGTTCACGTCTCTACACCGTATGTCATAGAAAATACGTTTGTTTAGTAATTATGGTAATAATTTCATATAAGGAAGAATAATTACTGCTATAATGGTTGCTATAATACAGATTATCCTATTTTAAGTATCAACAAAACATTATGATATGTTACTTTTGTCTGGGCTTATTTGAAATTTTTATCTTAAGTGTACTAATTTGTAACTAAAAAATGATAATAATATTCTGATAATACATACAATAATCTTTAATTTTGGTTAGAGAATAAGAGAAAATTTAAGCAGGAAAAGGCAACTCCTTAGACCGCTATAGTGGGGGTCACCAACTGCATTGTCCAGGATGGTTGCTTTCACTCCTGGATTTTACTCATGCTTTTCATTAGGCAGAGTAGAGTCATTTTGACAGCTATCAGTAAAAAAACCTAACGATCTAATATATTTGAGTAAACAAAATGTTGTCAATGACAAATAGTATGTCGCAAACAGTCTGCGCAGTTCGAATTACCTATAGTTTGCTACTTACTACGTTGCTCGTCAAAATAAACAGAATTCTGTATTCAAGGGCTACAATGAATGAATGTTTATCATGTTTAGTGGAATGGTCGTGTTCCAGATTCGAAGTCGACTATTTCAGCATCACGAAATTATTTGACTTTGTAATCTAATGATATTGTTACCTACGGGAAATGAGTGCAATTGTGACGTCACGTTTAGTTGGAATATAATACAAATATGAAAAGCAGACATTGTTTCTAAGATGCTGCTATTTTTTTTAAAGATGAGTTTTTTGTTTGCTATATTACTCGTATATTGCTGTGCGATAAAACACAGTTAAGTTACGGCAGCTGTTAGTACAAATTTTTGTTGGAATAAGTATATATTGACTCTGCATTTTATTTACTTTTCTTGGGTGTATTGGTGTATAATGTGTTGGTATTTGTTTGTGTTGGTCTAAATAGACTATATCCAAGAGAGGCTGCGCACAGTGATTCATGAGCGCTGTTAGAGAACTGCGATCGATAGGTGACGGCTGCAACGGGTGTCGGGTTTGGGTGAGGCGAGTCTATGTCTGTCAGAAGTGGTGGAAGAATGCAATTGCGGTTCTCGTTCACCCGGCTATTGGCAAGAATCCGACAGATCCTTCCGCTTCCCCTCAATGGACGAAGGAAATCCATGAGGATGTCCACCCAGTTAACAATTAAAAATTGACAGTTCAAACTGAACGATTACTTTTTCAATTTACAGGTAGGTGTTTAATATCGGTAAAGTAATATCATTAATTTTCGTGTATAAACATAATTAAGCACCTTAATATACATTACATTGCACAGTACTCTATGTCATGCAATGCACTAGAATTAGGTAGGTATTACAAACTACCACAGATCTGCGGCGGTCGAGGACAGCGGGTCATTATTATTTCAAGCGCCCTGCCTCTTTGGCCTTCACCCATTGTGAATAATAACTGATTTTCCAGCCTTTGTAGCTGGTTCTCGGAAGTCGCTCAGACTGCTATTATGTACATTTCTACAATGTACATGGAAAATCGGGTTTTGTATAAAGATTCGTAATATCTATACTAGGTATTTGCCAAAGATCTTATCTCTAAGAAGCCAGGGGCTTTACTGCAATATTTTTTGCCGCACTGTACATCCAAAACTACGGGTAACGCTGCGAGCTGAAACTAGTCTAAAAAGTGGCCTAAGTTACTCCTTATATCATCAGCTATCTGTCAGTGAAAGTCCTGTCAAAGTCCGACCAATCGATCCAGAAATTAGCCCGAACAAACAGACAGACAAAACAATTAAAAATTGCTTTATCAAATGTTGTCAATTTCAAAAAACGAACAGATATTTGAATTTAATTTTTTTGTGTAAAGATATATAATTACATCAACTGTTACTCATTGTGCTTCGAGGACACCGACTTCTGTCGATGTGTCCATTTTTTAAGATTTTTTTTTTAGTTTAAAGACTAAGTACCCAGACGTAATATTGAGATTACAATGTCAAAATTCTTAGAAGAAAATTACAAATATTTATCGTAACGTTTATTTAAGAATTTTTAATATCCACATAAGAATTCTTATAATCACATGCTTCATTTGATTTCTATTCATAGTACATCATATGATAATATTTAATTTCTAGTGTGCGTTCATTTCCAACCAAGTACTTCATCTTAAAACAATAACTCAACCCTCCGCGACGTTTATGACTCACTTCAAAGGAATGACAAGCGCTGTCTCTTTATCCTCTCAGACCTAAATAACAGCCATAAAAGCACATGATAAACGGCTAACTAAACAACCTCTGAATAAACCTAAAGCATAATAAAGCTAGAGAACCCAAAAGGTCCGGATCCCATAGGCAAAGACAATAGTGAATACGGAATCGGCTTTGTATAATCGACACTGTACATGCATTGAATTTGGTTAATATGTGGACGAATCTTATGATTCTAGTGCCCTTTTTGTTACCACATTGAGATTAGATTAAAAAGTAAAGATTAACAATGTTTAATCGTTCTTCAAAAAAATAAATAAGTTCTAAATTTGTCTTACTTACTTACTTTCTGTTTCGGTATGCTTTGATGAAGAAACTATCCCGAGGGTACAGAATTAAGGAGGAGAAAAATAAATTTAATACAATTCATCATGCGTTGACAACCGAATCTCTAAACTTTGGCCAAATTTGGTTAAAATTACATAAAAATGCTATGTAAGAAATTAACAACTGCTTATACCAATTGTTAGAATCTTTGTTCCTCAAAAGACCACTCAGGGCAAGATGGGACTCACCTAAAGTCGCACCAATTAACTTTACCAATTTAGACTGTCTTTTTTTATTGTGTAGTGGGCAAACGAGCATACGTATCGCCTAATGGGGGAAGGGGATGGGGTATGGGCCTCCGGTATCCTCACTCATTCGATGAAACACAGCGCAAGCGCTATTTCACACCGGTTTAACTCCGGTCGAGCCGGCCCATTCATGCCGAAGCGTGGCTCTCTGTCTTGTAATATTATCTCACCTCGGAGAGCACATTAAGCCGTCGGTCCCGATTGTAAACAACATCTATGGCAATCGTTATTGGGAAGCCAGTGCCTTCAAATATCCTGACAACTAGTTCAACCTTCGAATTCCATGTACCCTTAGGGTTGCGGAGGTCCGATGGCAGTAACTCCGTGGAAAAACTGATATTCTTAAACTAGTAGTCGACCCCAAATAATCTTGGGAATAATAAAAGCTAGGAAGATGAAGACTGTCTTATTAGCTGAGACTGGAGAAATATAATCTAGTGAAATATGTACAAATATTAAAGATGAGTAATAGAATTTTTAAAAGCAAATGCTCGACGCGACTTTTTTAATTTGCAGAATCAGGCGGCTGTCCTTAATTGGATATTATAAATTAAATTAATTCCAATTACTTCTTGTTCATAATGACAGTTTAGAAAAGTTCAGAGGTAGCTCAATGAACTACTAATATTTTTTTAAATTATAGATTCCGTATCTTAAACTGAGGACCACGATTCATACGTGAATGGTTGTCCGTTCGTTAAAACCTCTTTCTTTATATATTGAATTAATCGATTTATCGAAAT
This sequence comes from Spilarctia lutea, assembly GCA_916048165.1. NCBI lineage: Eukaryota > Metazoa > Arthropoda > Insecta > Lepidoptera > Erebidae > Spilarctia > Spilarctia lutea. The sequence goes on along the minus strand of OU696480.1, from coordinate 17,433,039 downwards.
TTTTAGAAGAGCTCCTTATATATTATTTTGTTTTGACGTATAAATTTTTTATGTAGTCGGTCATCGGCGTTTGTTAAAGTTAGTTAAAATTTAAGGTCTTATTTAAGATAATCTTTTACCGCAGAATTGTCAATGATATCGCGAAAATTTAAAGGAAAACGTATATATTGTACATATAAAGATAACGTTTCCACATACTAAAATGTTGTAATTTAAATAATCAGACAAAAACACCGCTGAATGAGACAGAAATGGCCGTCAGCTCAAAAGAAAACAGAAATACTAATGTAACTAGGGTATAACGGTAGCTAACAGCTGATTAGCAAATGTTATTATTTAAAGAGTCCTTTTTATGTCGTATTCAAGTGTTGAAGCCAACTGACCTTAATAAGGTATCTATTTTGAGCAGTAGACTCTCGTTACGTCAGAGTAATGTACAATGCACAATAATTTTATAACAGATCTATATTAATATATACAAATAAATAAAATTGGAGTGTCAAATCAAATATTAAAATAACAGCTTTTAACTAAAAGCATATGTATACATATACGGTACATATCCCAAATTAACACTTTTTACGAATAATGTCTGCCTTTTCGTTCTGGCTAATCTCTAGAACGGCTGGACCGATTTTGACGGGACTTTCTCTGGCAGATAGCTGATGATATAATGAGTAACTTAGGCTACTACTTTTTTTAAAGTAGCTTCGCCCCGCGGCTTTGGTCGCGGCATTTGTTGTCCTGCGGGTAAAACCACAGGGTTCAACTAGTATTTAATCAAATACGGTGAGGCCACTATTTATGTTTAAACACATGGCCGGTAATTCTTCTACCTTTCCTTTTTTTTATATTCACATATAATTATTCCTTATATTTAATGCATATTTTTTGAAAACAGGGGCAATTTTCAATTTGACCTTAGATCTCCGTCATTTTTTTTTTGAATATACCTGGCAAACGATCCGAATTATCGCCTGATGGCAAGCGACTACCGCCGCCCATAGACACCCGCAACACCAGAGGGGTCACAAGTGCGTTGCCGGCCTTTTAGGAAGGAGTAATCTCTTTTCTTGAAGGTTTGAAGGTCGTATTGGTCCGGGAACACCGCAGGCGACAGATCATTCCACAGTTTTGTTGTGCGCGGCAGAAAGTTTCGGCAGACCTTAAATAGAGAGTTGAGTTAGATATATACTTTATAGCGAAAAATAATTTCCTTAATTATTTTTCGCCGATTTGTAAACAGGCAACTTCCCAACATCAATCCTCGTTTATTTCACAAAGAAATCTTGAAGCACCATCAATACTCGTAAAATGGTTTATTAATATGAATATCATAACTCTACCCACAACTAAAAGCGAAAAGGGGATTTACCGCAATCACAATTGACATAACAGAGCCGTACGGCCTACAAAGTTATAATCTCTCACCACACGGATGGGCTCATAACCACAACAATAGTCTACGATTATAACCCAACCCTCAAAACGCCTCCCACAAAAACGAATATGGCGCCCACATTTCTATAGAGTTTATGACGTGTAAGAAATGCACGACACCACCAATGTCCTTGTATAATACAACCTGTAGACATTCAATTCGTGATCTACTTACATTTTTCATAAATTTTTAGCGCTTTATTAAAAGCGGAGAACATTGTTGAAGCGCTTTTGTAGATTTATATCTATCAATGAAGTAAGTACCTATCTATGAAGCCGGTAATTTCTTTTCTTTCGGTTTTTCGTCATTCGTTTACCATATATAAATTGTAAGAGTATCAGCACACTGAAGTGGATGTGGGCCGATTTTGTCTCTAGGCGGGCTGATGATCGCTGAAGCTGACATAGGTTAGAGTGGAGACCGCGATTAGGTTAATGTAGTCCGTGCGTGTTGCGGTACGGAGCATCTACGACTTGAATAAAATACTGCCAAGATTGTAATGATTAACGCCCTTTGGTTAGAGGCCTTCATTCAGGTAATAAACAGGAGAAGAAAGGTACAATAACGTTATAAGCCATTACAGGTCGAACTTAATGCTCTTTTTTTGATTTGATTTTGAGGGATTTTACTTTTTTTAGTATATAGGGGCCAAACGAGCAGGCGTATCGCCTGATGGTAAGCGATTACCGCCGCCCATGGACACCCGCAACACCAGAGGCGTCACAAGTGCGTTGCCGGCCTTTTAAAGTCAAAGTCAAATCATTTATTTCCATAGGCCCCAAAAGGCACTTGAACACGTCAAAAATACAAAAATTATTAATACCTACAAATATAAAATAAAACTCAAGTACTGAATTGATCAGTGATACGAGGATGTAACTCAAGTAATCAATGATTTGAATTACCGGAGCTTAGATTGATTTCGATTCAACTCAAAGGTTTAAATTGAAATCAATCCAAGTACCAGCTCCGATGGGTATTGCATTCATGAGAAGAGCTGGTGAGAAACTCATGTGCACCATCTTTTCAAATAATTCATACAAAGTTTGTTTGTTTTTGACAACAATACTTATATGTGCAAGTTAAGGCAACCAAAACACAAAGGCTAGAAAGCGGTCTAAAGAAATATTAAAGTTAGGGAAATCAATTTTTTGTCTAATAAAATAATAAAAATTAGTCCATAGCATATAAGGTTGCAATCACTTACACATCAAGGAGTAAAAGCAATGTGTGCATACCAGTGTTGGGCAAATATTAATTGCAATAAAAATTAATGATTAACAATTGATTAATCGTGAAAGGACACTATTAAAACTTTTTTTTTTATTTAGTTTAGTTAGTTTGAATAGTGTCCTTTCACGATTAATCATTGTTAGTCATTAATTTTAATTGCAATTAAAATTTGCCCAACACTGGTGCATACATACTGGTCCCAGAAAAAAAAAAGTTCAAAATAAAATAATAAATACTAATTATTTACGCTCCAACAATGTAAACACAGATCGCTTTAGGAAGGAGTACGCTCTTTTCTTGAGGGTTTAAAGGTCGTATTGGACCGGGAACACCGCAGGCGACAGCTCATTTCTCAGTTTTGCTGTGCGCGGCAGAAAGTTCCGAGAAAATCACACAGAAATCTACTTACAATAGAAATGCCTAAAAACATCAATAGCATTATAATATATACACAAAATGCAAAAACTTAATTCTATACGTGTTAACTTGTGTTACTGTTCATTTTGCTTTGTCATAAAGTATTGAAGTCAAACTTCAAGTGATGTGAGTGGTTCATGAAATGTTGGATTGATTGATGGATGATAGATACATTGATTGACACAAAAGCCAGAGAGCACTTACTTTGTTTGACAGTGACCTACGATGTACTTTTTGCTTTCAATAGTACGCGAAACGAGATCCGAACACATCTACACTACAAAAATAATTACTATTTTTAATATTAATAAAATTATAAAAGTGTAAACACTAAGGAAACACCATACTTCGATTAATATTTTAAAAATATTAAAACACTTAAAATATATTGTGATAGCAGTGAACTAAACTGATGCATATAATGTAACTGGTTTAAGACTTTCGCGTCTTTTACGCGTAATTCTTGTTGTGCAAACTACCTGTGACACCAATGGTATAACCCATTAGAAACATCGGGATATTGAAGGTACGAGTAGTATAACCATGTGTAGTGGTTCCGTCCCACTATGATCCCGGGTCCTTTAAGCGGGGCGTGAAAAAGCATCTCACTGGGCCGCCATAGTGCTGGTCACCATGCTGCACTGTCCTTGTTAGCATTGAAGATGGTGAGCGCCACTCTTGGATTCTGCTTGTGCTTTCCATCAGGCAGCGCAGAGTCATTTTGGCAGGTGAATTATAGAAACAATAATTTTATCGCGATTAAGTCCCTCTGTAAAACTATGATATAGAATAATCCTTATAAGAGTAGTATAAGATAATACACCAACCCACTCATTTTATATTTCTGTGGCGACCTCCACATACAACATAACATACTACAGCGCCATCTACTGAAGTTACACTGAACTACGGAGTAACGTACCATACGAAGAAACTGCCAATCCTGAATCGCGCAATAAAAGTTCTCGCGCCGATTATCATATATACAACATCCCAACATCAACTGTTGGGCAGTGGCCCGCCAGGCATGATCACCTCGCCTGGTCGGAGAATCGTTCCTTTGTGTTGGAGGGACATAAACCCGTTCCTCCACATTTCAATTCGTAATAAAATTGATCACAATTTTCTTAAAACGCTAATGTTTTAAGAGTACGTTGAGGGGACGTTAGGCTCCGATAAGCTTGGGCCACGTTGTTAACCTACGGCTTATAGACATAGTAATGACTATGTGTTTATCTATTCTAAGTTAAATAACCTATCTAAACACATAAAACGCCTACTTAAATAAGGGTCTGCCCTGGTAAAGAAACTGTATAAATAAGGGAGATTATGCAGAACTTATCATCTTGCGAAATTTATTAAGTAAGCTAGAGAGTAAATAAATTCAAGAGGTGATTTTTCGACATACAACTGAGTCAAATAAGACTAATGTGTATTTTTTGTCTCTTTTTGTATACTAATTATGGAGGACTCAAAATTAATATTTTCCGCATTTTTAATATAAAAAAACTAAATTTGACAAGTGATCGTCATACTGAAGAATGGACAAAATGAGCCAAAACTTGGAATCGATGTTGAATAGAAAAACTTCGAAATATGTCCCCCAGCCCTCGTATATTTGTTCCGATGTTGAGCACTAGTGTTGGACGCTTATCGATAAAACAGCTTTTACTTTATTTGAAGAAGTATTTATGTTGAATTTAAATGGTTGAGTCTTGGCAATGTTTTATTTCGTAGACCATTCGTAATAAATATTATTCTTTAATCTGTCTGTTGGTTGGTAAATAATTTTTTTTTCGTTTTGATTAAAATACCGATTAATAGCATACAAAATAGATATATATGTATGTTTATATATTTTTAATGGTTTCTGAATTCTGCATTAAATAGAAATTTTAAATACATTTCAATACAGAAAATAAAAAAAATCAATTGAATTTAAAACACTTAGCATTTTTTCCACTTCACTGATTATCCACAAAATTATCCTCGATTTAACTTTTTTATTGAGATTTTCCTCTCACTCCTAATTCAACCGCGAAGAAATAAATTAATCATCAATGGATTTGTGTGACCATGTGTAGGTACTGCCAACAAAATCAAAGAGAGTCAAAATTCAGAGAAATTCATGACTTCGCAGAGAATTAGGCAAATCCAGAAATGTTTTTAAACATGTTCAGCGAAGCAAACGTGACCTCAATAAACATCAATATGTTAAAGATTTTCAACTTACATTTACACATTGAAAACCCTTTCTTACTGTCAGACTGTTGTGTGGAGCAGAAATTGCAACGACTTTACCATTACAAAGGCTAACTTTATTAATCCGTATCACATTGTTTAATTTTAAGTATAGATTTTACAAAAAGAATGATTTAGAAAGTATAGAAAATACCTAATACCTTCTCAAACCTTTAAGAAAAGAGCGTACTCCTTCTTAAAAGGGCGGCTTCGCACTTGTGACGCCTCTGGTGTTGCGGGTGTCCATCGGCGGCGGTAATCGCTTACCATCAGGCGATAAGTCTACTCGTTTGCTCCTATTCAATAAAAAAATTGAATAATATAGAAGGTATGTGTCATTAAGTAAATGTTTGACTAATGCGCAACCACTAGTTACATAAATGAATATTATGACGTCTAACACTGTAAATGTAAGGGTGAGTACTATCAATGTTAGGTATTGATTAGTCACCTATAATGACTGTCCCACTCTAACAGATTACTATCTACCGCAACATATTCGCGGTGTAATACTGCACACAGGACGTAATTACGATATCGGTAACGGCATTCATGTTCCACGTATAATACCTGCATATGTGCATTTGATAGATTGATAACGTTAGTAGTTTATGTCCAAGGGACACTCGGACATGCAATGTAATACATTACTAAATTTTGTTGAATGTTTTTATCATTGGCGGACAACGGAGTTCGCTGTGAGCAACAACGTGACACAAAAACAATATACATATAATAGATTAAACACATATTTGACTGCACGTTTGGCATAGTGGTTAAGCGGTTGCCACGCCGTTCCCTACTTCGCCAAGTGTTGTGGATTCAAATCCCACAACACTTTGTGCGATCCACAAATTGTTGTTCTGAGTCTAGGTGTTCTTTGTGTCCGTTTCATGTATGTTTGTAAAGTTCTCCGCGACACAGGAATCATTCTTAGTGCGGGAGCTATCAATTAAAAAAAAAATTACATATATAAAAGTACATCTTAAAAGAACATAAGATCGTGCTTACGGTACTATTTATGTTATTTATGATCGTGTTATGGTTACAGTGATATTATTTATTTATCTATACTCGATAGATCATTGTCTCAGCAGAAATATATAACTTACGATAACTTACGATTATAATTATAACTATATCTACTAAATAAGAAGAAAAGCTTTACATATATTTTTAAAATTATTAATAATAAAAATTTATTAATATTTATTATCTACCGACTATTCATTGACAACACTACAGTTTTTGGCCGCCCCCTCGCTTGGTATGCGAGATTGCAGCTCGAAAGTCATAATCCAACAAAGCTCGGACAATCCACGAAATTGCTGTTCTTCTCAATCCCGCGTATTGTCAACATTCTGGCATCGACGACGACAGAATGACGGCCTGTTACGAATCCGTGTTACATTCCGCAATGATTTGAAAACATTTGAATTGACCCCAATTATCTTTGCTTTGAGGAAAGAGACGGAAAAAATCCTTTAATATTTAGCGTTCTTTGATTTCTTTTTTTAAGTATATTTATTTTAAATGTTCACGGAGAATATACAAGTAGAAGAAGCAGAATGTACAGAAATATACGTTTTTAAAAAATGTTAAAACCGAAAAATATTTGCAATGCTAGCAGTAATATCGTAGTGAATCTTCTTTTCGGAGCACAACATGCACTAGTGTCACACGGACAGCTATGAAACACGCCCTACAGTAGTAATACATTCATAAATTTAAATTTCTATTGCCGTAGTTTTGAAAAGAACAGAGAATCAAAAGATTGTTAAAGAAAATTTGTTTTTTTTTTCAGGGCTAAATGAAGTCTTCTACTTGTTTCAAACTTAATATTTTGGATTATTAAATATACCTAGTTTATATAAGCTAAAACACGCTCACAAACAAACGAAAAAGCATACATACCTACAGGTGAAGCTACGAGTATACAGCGTTTACATTACATTTTAGGCCATACTAAGTTTTTGGTACAGACAATCTTCTTGGTGAAGACTAGGCTACCACGTAAGATTCACATCGTTAATCAACGTCTGAATTCGCTGTTCACTTTATCATTTAGATAGATTGATATTTATTCAGATATAGCTCATGTAGTGCGGCATGACACAGTCATACATTTGACATCAACATTAATTGCTAATAGATTTAACAGCACTGCCTATCCAATTTTTAATTAAATTTTTGTAAGGTCTACGTTGTTTTAATTCATATTCTAATCTTTTAAAGAGAACGAAAATCGTATTTGTTGGTGTAGGCCCAGTTTGAAATGAGCTTATTAAAAGTACTCTAAACTTTCCAGTCATTAATCTTATGTGTGTATTTTTTGTTAATAGTATTTCTTTAGTAATTAATAACATAAAATCAGTTAGATTATTCTATTAAATGATCGTCCATAAAACTTGGGCAAAAACATATACATCGTCATTATCAGCCTATTAAAGTCAACCACTGGAGATAGGCCACTCCAGTGTATACGTATGCGTGCGTATTTGTAATAGACAACATGACTAGCAACAAAACCTACATTACACATCTATCAATATAAATAAAAATGAATCACCTAAATGTATGAACGCGCATATTTTCCGATCGGTTGCATCCATTTTTTAATATGTTTGTTATTGTCAGGACAAGGGTTAAATTTAAAGAAAAAAAAACTGACCATGGAAAGCTGAGCTGGGCATAAATACTAAAACAAGTTTCTTGGAAATTAATAAATAAACATTTACGAAAAAAAATGGTGGTACGAAGTTTGCGGGGTCAGGTAGTTTAAAATAAAACATTTATGTTTGGTGTTAAGGTAATGTGTATTCTGTAAAACGTTACCTAATAATTAACATGATCCGGGTTAGCTTACTTCCAAATACTTGGAATGTTGACCGGTCGGGTCGAGTTGACCTGCCCGACTATGCCCTAACCAAGTATACCGAACACTGGTAAAAGTTTTTGGATTGCGTAAATTAGGGGGGATGTGATTACATTAATTCATTAATTATTTTGTAGTGATATGGAGTTACTTTATTTATTAGCGTTAATTATTTATTACATATATAAAAAGCTTTTATTTCAATAAGCCAAAAAGAAGAATATAAGTTTTGAATCAAATTAAATTCATTATGCTATTACAGTTCGTGATTTTATATGACAGGCTTGATGCTATATGTTAATTTCGAAATAAGTCCTTAAATTCACACCTGTTTTCCCGAATTAATAGGCAGAGGTATATTAAACGCGCCCTTTTCGCTAGTATTTTGGTCCCACGTAATAGATGGCGAGCCTATTGCCGCTATCAAGATCTTTTATTTGCCAGAGCCTCTTCGTCGATCAACAGGTGCACTTGCAGGTGAGGTTGACTTGGGGCACTAAGTTCTTAGTGGGAGCCCTATGCAATCTATTTCGAAATAGATACATGTAAATAAAAATTACCCTGCATAAAAATTTTAGGAGGAAGATTCGTGTCCGTACGGTCGGAAGTGTCTCCTAGTTAGACCCAATCTTGACCGCAACGCACCTTGGTAATCTTTGTAACAAACTTTTACTATGTATTGGTTAACAAAACTTTAATGTATGTATGAATGATTGTTGAAAAGTTATTTCATCTGTCTCGCTGTTCATAAAGATCCTTGTCATCAAAATCTGAAGTTGGTTTGGTTTGTTTTTTTAGGATTGGTCTGGTGATTTCAATTCAGCTTTCAACATTTGTCACAAACTAACGAACTAATTTGTTGCCGAGATTTTATTGATTGCTGATATGTTATATCTATCTACCTAAGTATGCGACATACATATGAAATGAGAATGCCAGCCTATTTTCATAGGAATCTTATCTTCTATACCAATAAATAAAATTCGAGTGTCTGTTTGTAATATTAAAATAACCGCTTCTACTACATACATATGAATGTATATACGGTACACATACCAAAATATATATTTTTAAAATTTTTGTCTGTCTGTCTGTTTGTCGGTTTGTTCCGGCTAATCTCAGGAACCACTGGTCCGATTTGAAAAATTCTTTCGGTGTTGGATAGTCCATTTATCGAGGAAGGCTATAGGCTATATATCATCACGCTACTACTAATAGGAGCGGAGCACCAATGAAGAATGTTTCAAAAACGTAGGAAAATTTTCACGCCACGGGCAATATAAGACGCAAACGAGGTTGCGTGGGTCAGCTAGTTGGAAATAAAATCAGTAATTTAACATTTACATCTCAACCTTCGTAACATAAACTTACCACTTAGTAAACTCAATGAACAAAAAGTTACATAAAACTTAGGAGAACGTAACACTCACCCCTTTTAGACGACTAAATCAGTGTTTATCCATTGGTCTGAATGCCCGACGAACCATCGACTACGCATACATGGTTTTTCCATTACGATATTTCGACAGTCAGCTGTGAGCGCGATTAAGTGGAAAGAAGTGTTTGTGTATGAGATTGGCTTAGGGACTTCCTAACAACATTTACTTGTTACTCTAAAAGGTGTTATAGTACTAGAAGTTAGTTTAGTACTAATTAAAAAGTGATAGGGCTTTTGACAGTTTCATATTTTACACAACAATCTGTCGAAACAAAGTCTGGTGTTTGAATATGAGCAGTTATTTAGGTACTTCTTACTACCCGCGCTTTTTGTTGCTGAATTGGATATTGTTCACTATTTCATTAATTTCTTTTTGTTTTTGCGTACCTTTATTTTTTTCTACAATAATATTGGCCTTAGAAATTATACTTTATAACCTCAGCTATCTGCCAGTGAAAGTTCGCCAAAATACATTTTTTTTATTATTGATTGGTTGATGCAAGTACCGTACATACATTCCTATGCATTCAGTGAAAAGCTGTCAATTTTGAAAGTATATGCGATACTTATATCAATAAACTTACTATTTTTTTTCTGTCTGACTGTTTGTTTCGGCTAATCTCAAGAACGGCTAGACCGATTTGACGCTACTTTCACTGGTAGGTATAAAAAGATGATACAGGAAGTAACTTAGGCTACGTTTGAGACTAGCTTCGCCCCGCGGCGTTGCCCGCGCTTGATGTCGTACTGCGGGTAACACCGCGAAGTTCAGCTAGTTTTGTAATGAAATTGTGAGAAATGTCATCTTTACATTTCTAAATACCGGTGGGTAACACAATGTTTGGGACTCGTATGCCATCTGACACTCTACAACTATGATCCTTTCTTCAAAGGGCCAAATCAGATTCTAGTTCTAGACCTCGCATATTTCTTATTTAATCAATATTCACGGACTTAAAAGAAAGACACCCCAAAAAATATTGGTAAAAAATTTACTTACAAAAATAAATATCATTTTCATATAAAAATAGAATAGTAGAAGTAAAGTTTCCCTGTAAAACTTGTGACGTACGTCTCAGAATACGTAACTCATTCAAGAAACAAGCCACTTCATGATTTTACCACTCGACATAAATGAAGGAAAACAAGGGCAAAGAAAACATAACATTAGTATAAAAACACTCATATTGTAGCAATAAATCAGTCTCCGACTGTTTGATAAGGTCGAGTCAAGACATTGCCGTGCCAAATTGGAAGGTTACGTGACATTGTGTCACATTGGAGATGTAGGTAATACTCTTTCACGCTTTGCAGGACAGGACACGCTTAGCTCGCTTGGATATTTGAAAATCCGAATACTTCTCTTCGTATTTTTTATTATTATTTCCTCTAACTCACTAACTCTTCAGTTCGGAAAATTTCAAATACATGACGAAGACTTTAAAGATACGTGTGTGGGTGCTCGTGCTCGGAATGGGATATGTAATTGAAAACCGAGGGAAAAACTTTTTATTGTCAATCGCCCGCAATTTACAGGGTTTAAACCGAACTCTTCTGTACAATATGTGGGTGACTAATGAACGAATTGTTCGGAAACTGTGAGGGTGTGTCGTACTTATTAGACTTGTTGGACAACTGATTTTAGTTTTTAGGGTGATAAATTGTTTTTTTTATTTTTAAATAAGATTGTGTGTTCTCAATAGAAGAGGCAAAGGCAACTTGCTAGTGACCAGATCATATTTAGAAAAAGACCTTAGCGAACCCAGTTGCTAGAATGGACAACACAAGACAAAAGTACTAGACTATTGGATCCTGCTCAAGCTTTTCATCAGGCAATTTAGTCATTTAGGCAGCTTATACTTAATAAAAAACCCTACCCTACATAACAGAACCAGAGGAAGATAGAGGAATTTGTGTACTTGCCGAGTATTTTCGCGTTGCGAGGCAAATTTTAGAGCAGTCAACTTGTAATATATATATATATTTAAAATTAAAATTTTATATACTGATACGTATATGTTTACAGATATGGTTAACCTTAATAGACATGTGTTATAAAGTTTAAATGGTTAATTACGTTTGGCTTTTAATATCATTATAGTTGTTTACAATACACTTTACATTATAAAACTTTAGTATTGTTATGGAATAGATGAACAAGTATGAATTATAACCCCCGCGCGTTGACATTGGGATTGAACCTTGTCATAATAATAACGCTAGTAACACAATCTAAACGTTTATTTTTAAGAAATTTAATTTGATAGTTTGATTAATTGATTTCAGTTGATAATTCTTGTAAATTTAACTGAACTGACGGTTCACTGACGTCACCGCTCTTAGCTGTCAATCCCAATATCAACGCGCGGAGATAATAATAATTTGTACTAAACTGTAATTTTTTTTGTACTACTTATACTTTGGCAATCAAATCGTATTCACTGATCCTTTTAAAACATTTCGTTTAGGACTCTATACTACTAGAATAACCGCCCACTAATTAGTAAGCCTGACTGTATAGATAAAGTATTTGTTTATTGTGTACACCAACCTATTTAGGGATTAATGAAAAAGGGCCAACATTACCGCTAAATTCTCGCTCGAAAATAGGCCCGTAAAACAAATGAGTACTAATGTGCGTAAAATTGCGTCGAGAAGTGACGTCATTAAGGCTCCGGGCGGACTGGACGAATAGTGTGCTAAGTAAGTCATTAGGATGTAGACAGATGTATTGGTCGGGGCGAGATAAAACTGCCGGGATTAAAGGATCGGACCTCATTTCCTGTGATTACTTTTGAGGATGTGGAGTAAAAGAGAGTTGATAAATAGCTTTATGGAACGCTTTGTGTTTATTTTGCACTTGTTTTCAATTACAGTTTACGTTGAAACTTTAATTATAAACTTACTAGCTTTTGCTCGCGGTAAAACTCGGGTGTATGTCGGTTTTCGCGCTTATATTCTTCCTCAAAAATCAAAGTACCTCCATGACATATTTAATTAAAATCGGTGCAGCGGTTTAGCCGTGAAAGCGCAACAGACAAAAGTTACTCTTGAATTTATAATATTACTAACTTTCGCACCCGGCTTCGCTCGCATTTAATAAAAAGTATCCTATGTTACTTGTGACACCTCCAAGAATATGTTGAATGAATATGTTGCAAAATTGAAAATTCGCTGGTTTAAATTCAATTGAATGTTAATAGTTTTTTCGGTCCCTTCACCCGCCGATAACATCAAGTTATTGAATAAACTGCCTCGGTGGCGTAGTGGTAGCGTATGCGACTGCTAAGCTTGAGGTCTCGAGTTCGATTCCCGGGTCGGACCAAATGTTTGTATGATCTGCAAATATTTGTTTCGGAGTTTGGGTGTTTTCTATGTATAATATGTATGTATTTACAAAAAAAAAGTATATAAGTATTTATATCAGTTGTCTAGTACCCATAACACAAGCTCTGCTTAGCTTGGGACTAGATGGCGTTGTGTTATTTATTTATTTATTTAATTATGTCATACTAATGCGTTTTAAATGGGTTTGTGTGAAGGGGTCGTAGCTTAGATATGTACAGTAGTTAATATTTGGATAATTCAAAGTTTATTTTGTTTATGGACTATTAATGTTCTAAATGTGATAGTAATTCTTATATGTAGTAATAAAATTGTAGTTTTTGAAACCTCTGAAGCATCTGTTTGCATCTTTAAACCATAAATATTAACAGTAATGCAGAGGCATCTCAATAGGCCGCCATAGAGTGGGTCACCATGCTGCTTTGTTTGAATTAACAATGAGTATTTAGAGTATTACGCGATTTGTTTTTTACATTGCATTAGGAATATATTCCTGTGTTGCCGGGTACTTAAAAAACATAAATGAAATGGACACAAATAACACCCAGACTTAGAACAAATTGTGGATCGCACAAAGTGTTATTCCATGTGGGGTTAGTACCCACAGCACTTTAGCACAGTAGAAAACTCCGTGGCGACCGCTTAAACCACTACGCCATTTTGCTCTGAAACGGACTATAAAAAAATGAACGTATACGAAAACTCTCAAGCGAAAAATGAACAATACCAAATAGTTTATAAATAAATATTTAAATATATTTCAGACATCTAACACACAATGCCATCTAGCCCCAAGCTAAGCAGAGCTTGTATACTTTTTTTTGTAAATAAATACATGTTATACATACGAGTAGAAGACAGACTCCAAACTCCGTAACAAATATTTACAAATCATACACATATTTAGTCCGACCCGAGAGTCGAACCCAAGACCTCAATCACAGCAGTCGCATACGCTACCACTACGCCATTGAGGCAATTAGGCAAAATATTTGTTTCAAATACAAATTTGAATCACAATCTTTGAGAGCGATCTTCTTCAAAGTCACGTACAAGGCCATAAGTGAAAAACTCACGCCTCGATAAAGTGCCTTAAGGCGCACCATAAATCAAGCAGCATTGGCAAACGATCGCGAGTCGTGACTCGATTCATCAAGAGTCGATTCCGAGTGAAAGCCATCGGCCCTCCATGAAACATCTATATTTGTTGTAAGTTACCGTAAGGTTTCTTATTTCGTTGTGATTGATTCAATAGCATGTGCTCGTATTATACTTTTTATCACTTATTTTTATCGATTTCTCTCACGTATGATGAATGATGATAGGAATCTTGTCGTTTGAAAATTGTTTTGATCATAATATATAACCTTTTATTGATAATGTAATGGTTATTATTAAATTTTTCAAATAATCTTTACAAACTGCGATACCAAATGCCTATAGGTCGTTTAGTAGTTTTACGCATGTTGTAAAACTTTAGTCGAAGGAATTAGAAGATTTTAAGGCATAAATTTATGAATCTACTCAATTCAGTGCTTCAAAATAATCGTAATGAATGCTAAATTCCCTATTTTTTACCCGACTTCGACGAAGACAAGAGAAAGGTACCTAAAAGTTTTGACAGTATAAATGTATATATTCCAGCAGGTTCTACCATAGCGTCAAAATTGTAGGAGAGACATGCTACATCACATATAGATCGATGCTATTTATATTAAATTCATTAGAAGACTACTCACTAAACCTGGTAACATTAAATAGTTATTCAATAAGAAATTCCTGAGGGGATAAAACTTTCCAGTGACAGTAATAGGTTCGTTTCTTTGGCAGATGTCTTGGCTTTATCAGTACAAGTTTGTAAGCAGCTTCCTTCCTCAATCGTGTCTCCACAGATATCTCAACGTATTTCACCAATTATTCTTTCAGTTATTAACTTGATTGAAAGTGTTCTCCACTTCTGTAAGTAAAAGTAAATTAAACAATTTATGAGCTAAATAGAATTGGGTCACTATTGAAATCCGGTTATTCTAATATTATTTGATTTTCTAATTCAACTGAATACTCCTCTTATATATGCAAAAGGTTTACATTTAGACTTTGTTTTTTTTATTTTTTTTATGCATTTGGGGGCAAATAAACAGACTTATAGCCTTATGGTAAGCGATTACCGCCTCCCATGGATACCCGCAACACTGACCAGGATTCGTGATGTCGTGTTTCGTTGGTGAGTGCGAGATGCAGAAACACCTCAATAGGCTGCCATATTGTGGGTCACCATGCAGCAGCATGCTCATTGCAAACAATGCCACAAAGCATGTTGAGTAGAGTAACTTTGGCAGGCTCCTCTATATTATATTATTATAATATAAAAATGAATCGCTCAATGTGTTGGTAAGCGCATAACTCAACAACGCCTGGACCAATTTGGCCAATTCTTTTTTTTAAATGTTCGTTGAAGTTCAAGGATGGTTTTCATGGCGAGAAAAATTCGAATAATGGCCGGAAAAGCCCTAAAACAGCCCTTTTCTTTTTCCCATACAAACGTTTTCTAACTAAAACGTTAAGTCAATTTGAGCTTTATTGCTATTTTATACAGTTCAAATTCTATCATATGTATCAAAACAGTGTGCGTATGTGCGTTGGAATAGATAATCGTTGGATAGTCCATTTATCCAGAAAGGCTATAGGCTATATGTCATCACGCAAATACTAATAGGAGCGGAGCACCAATGTAGAATGTTTCAAAAACAGGGGAAAATTTTCACGCTACGGGCAGTAGAAGACGCAAACGAGGTTGCGTGGGTCAGCTAGTATTTAATAAAAAACAAGAAAATTAACTGTAGTATTTCATTGTAATTATGTTAAGGTCCAATCATTCAATTCAAATACACAGCCAAGGGAACAGAAAGACTTCAAAAGCAAACTCGTAAATATTAAAATGATAATAACACTGTGATCTTATTTGTCTGATCAGAGAACAAATCGTATATTTGGCCTCTTTATATAAACAATTTTGTAGGGCACGATGGAAAACGATATAAATCGTAGGTTTGTTCTTTATGTTTGAAAAGATATATGGGGGCCAATGTTTGCCGATGCTCTTTGTTTTTGGGTCGGACTCTTTGCTTAGGCCTTGTTGGAATATATTCAAATTAAATTTACCCTTTTCTGTTTAAAGGAATCTGTTTTCCTTTGTACTAGCTACATCAATTGACAAATCTTTGATTGTTTCACCAAATTGTTTTGATTTCTGAGCCAACATCGAGAGTGTGTACTTTCAAACAAGAGGTTACTTCAGTCAGCTATATTATATTTACTTCATTTGTATTCTGATTGTCATGAATCTTAGAACCTTAAAATGTAATTAGTATCACAGCGCAGCCAATTTACGCCTAAATTGATTTACTCCTACAAGAAATTGTAAGCTTAAAAATTTGGTAACCATATTTATTAAAATTCATGCACACAAGGATCTCCCACTGCACTCCCCACTGATCGATTTTGGGTTTCTTGCAAAATTATTACTATTATTGGGTTTATTTATGCAGTAGAAGTGGCCTATGTACAGCAATAGACTGCACCATTGCAGTATCAGGATATGCTGATGGTGATGAAAATAAACACATACGCTCACATCGTTATTCCCAGAGAGGTAGAGATGCGTATTATAAGACCTCATTTGATTGTGTATATTATATTTCTAGATATTAATAATGATAATGATTGGACATATTTTACACATGTCTGTCTCAATCCTTGTAGGTTTTCCTTAACTTAACAAAGGACAACGGGCCTGCGATTACGCATATTTTCTTAAAAATATTTTAAATGTTTTTGATTAATAAATATATCGTTTTCGTCTCATGTTGCAAACATATTTTCAGTCAAACAGATGAATTTAAAGATTACCTGAATTGATTGATAAATTTGAATGAAAAAGAATCGCCTCTAATCTAAGTTGTGTTGAATATCTAACAATTCAGTTCTTTTTATATATTTTTTCGTCCATGCACATAGAAGGTTCTTATGGATAGAAAATGCGTAAAAATGAGGAAAATAGAAAAAAACAACACTTTTTTATTTGACAGAACGAAGTCTGTCGAGGCAGCTGGTATGTTGAAACAAACCCTCAAGCGAAGTCACAAGCTAGATTTTTATTTCTTTGCCGGATAAATCTGATAATCTAAGTGTAGACGACGTATGCCAAAGTTTGTGTACAGACAAACAAGCCAATGTTTCGTATTATTGTAAAGGTATCTTTGTTTATGTTTATAACACTTTGTTCATAATGGTTAATCCTATGAATATATTCGCACCCTCAAGCGGTAAGCCCCAGCCACGGATTTTAAGCAGCTTTGTATTCACATTATAAATATTGATAGCGACGCTGTACTGTTTTCAGTATTTCTGATTGCGTATAAGACACTGTTTTGATTGAGAAAATCTTTAAGCAAATGTTTAAATCAAACCAAAAGAATTACAATTCAGAATTGTTAAAAGTAATGATCGAATCACATCAACAGCGTTTAACAGTCAACTGTTGGACCTCGCTTTACTCCTCTGTAAAGAGGAGGAAGGAGGTTTAGGCCTACAATACCACGCTCACCAGATGGGTCGGTATAGGATTTCTACAAGTTTTCATTCTCTTTGCAGTGATATTGTCCTGTGTACTTTGTTCCCTAGGTCGCCTCTCACGTCACCTATGATATGAATAAGATTGACACTCAGTATTCCTAATTCGTCAATATTTAGGGTGTGAGCGTATACTGAAAATTATTTCTTGTTTGGTTTACAAAACGACACACATATATTACTTTCATTCTGTCACATACTTTCAGACACACAATATTCTTAATAACTAATAGTCTGTATATACGAGTACAATTATGTAGGTATACTAGCTTTCGCATGGGGCTTCATTCGCTTTTAGTAAAAAGTATGTTACTTCTAATACCTCCAAGAATATGTGTACAAAGTTTCATGATGATCAGTTATGTATTTTTTGCGTGAAAGCGTAACAAACAAACTTACATTCACATTTATAATATAAGATTATTAGGATAATATGAAACAGTATCTTTCTCAGTAAGTGGCTCAATTCAAAGTACCCAATCACTTAAACTCAACGAGCATTCAAAGCAACATATTACATCTGTTTCTCTTGCTTACATCCCTTGTAGAGATATGGCACCTTATTCCGTAGAATCCGTTGGCATTCAGATGTAAATCTGTTCGCTACGACTGCCATTAGCTCAATGCCATTCCGTGAGATAGGGCTGGCAGGTAAGTTGTACTACAGGGAACGATCATGTTGTTTGCATGTAATGAAACCGTTTTGTTGTGAAATTTTAAACTTTCTTTGCCTTGGATACACAGTTCTTTGTACCCGAGTTTTGAGAGATAATATAGCCTACAAATCTATTGGCACTTCATGCATTAAAATTGGTTCAGTATTTTTGGCACTACAGTTGAACATACAAACGTACATAAACTGCCAAAACGATTACCCTTCTTTTTGGCTTCACTTTTATCGGATAAAATGCTTGCCAAATATAATAAATACATAGAAATAAATAATAATTAATCTCGTTTTAATGTAGAATACAAACTAACATAACTTTTTTATACACATAGATAATTATTTGAAAACAACATTAAACAAAAATTTAATAAATGATTGAATTCAGTTACTGCAGTGACTGCACGGTTGGCCGAGTGGTGTCAGCGGTCGCCATGCCGCTTGCTACTGCGCCAAGTGTCGTGGGTTCAAATCCCACGCGGTACCTACAACACTTTGTGTGATCCACGAATTGTTGTTCCGAGTCTGGATGTTCTTTGTGTCCGTTTCATGTATGTTTGTAAAGTCCCCCACGACACAGGATGTTTATTCCTAATGTGGGAGTTGTCTTTTTTAAACAAAGAAAGAACAAAGAAAAGACAAAGTTAGAACATTTCATTAACACACTTCTAAAAAATAATAATTTACTGTTATGTGGTGTCAGTCCGTGCTTTACGATTCCAAGGAACTTGTCAGGAATTCAACGTCACTGGTGCAAAAGAAACATTATGGTTACTGTACTGCATCGCATTACCTTCTAAGAACACCTTTCTAGGTCTAAGTAATAATATTCTAATTGGATGATAAAATAAGTTATTTGATGGAGTGGGATATTAAAACAGTAGTGGTATACAAGGTTCTTTGAAGTGTCGAAGAAAACCCTTCTCTTACAGTTAGAGAACGTTACAGAATTAAGTGTTTATTTAAATTTGACTGCACGGTTGGCGGAGTGGTTTCAGCGGTCGCCATGCCGCTTGCTACTGCGCCAAGTGTCTTGGGTTCAAATCCCACGCGGTATAACACTTTGTGTGATCCACGAGTTGTTGTCCCGAGTCTGGATGTTCTTTGTGTCCGTTTCATGTATGTTTGTAAAGTCCCCCACGACACAGGATGTTTATTCCTAATGTGGGAGTTGCCTTTTAAAAAAAAAAAAAATAAATATTAATGTTAGTAGTTGTAATTTTCTTGTAGCTTATAGGTTAAGCGTCTTATTTAACACGTTATTTTCACGTTATATTCCTTGTTCTTTTTATGTATGGGCCTCTCTGCCTGATGGAAAGCAAAAGCAGAATCCAAGAGTGGTGGTCACCATACTTATTGCGAATGCAGACAATGCAACAATGCAGCATGGTGACCCACACATGGCGGCCTTGTGATGCTTTTACATCGTTTACTAAGTAACTTTTCAGTCCAGAGTAAGTAAGTAAGAGACTAGAATTCATATAGATATGAAACGGATTCTATTCACCTATACAGAATTTCTATTTAATATTTCACATATGCTGTTATTTATTTCTTATTAATAACACTTGTAAACTGTGTGAGAGAATAGTAAAATACTTGTATTTGTAACGTCATATTCTTTTATCCTATTACATCATCACAGCGTATTAACTAGTCTGCTTTCAGACAACTGCTGATTATAGACCTCTCCTTAGAAAGCAGATTTTGGCCAACTATACCATTTTGGCCAACTATACCATTTTGGCCAACTATACCATTTTGGCCAACTATACCATTTTGGCCAACTATACCATTTTGGCCAGACGGGTTGGTAAAGGATAAGTTACAGGTTCTTCGTCTCTTTACAGTGATGGTTTCCTGCGTAATTTGCCCTCTTAGTCACCACTTACGGCACCCATTGGATCAATAGGAGTGTTGGCGCTATGTATTCTAAAACCATCGACACACGAATAGATCAGAGAAAATACAACACGGCAGAAGGAGATGTCGTCGAGATTTTGTAAATCTTTATGCTCGACGTACGGAATACAAATAATGTACGTTTGACAACCCTACACGTCTGAATTAATGCACTGCTTGCTTCTATGAATATGTCATCTTGAAAAGCTGTATTAGCATACGTTTGTAGTGCGACTGTCCGCAATTCGAAATTTCAAAGGCGCATCGTGTTTTTTGTAATTGAAAGCATTTTGTTTCATTGGTTTTATTTTCGCGAAACCCATTTTTTTTAAATAAAAGTAGCCTAAGTTATCCCTTAGAACATTAGCTGTTTGCCAGTGAGAGTATCAAAATCGATTCAACCGTTTCAGCGATTAGCTGGAACATACAGCCAAAAAGAAAAATTAGTTATGAAATACTCTATATTCTTTAATATGTATGTTGTGAGAAGTTGTTAATTTAAAATACAAACAGATACTTCAATTTTATATATTTCTAGATGTACATAGATATCAAGTAATGAGTTAAACGTTCAGCGATTATACGATGTCTACTAAACTGCTACCAACTTATTCTCGATTGAACCACATCATAAATTGTCGATGATTAATGGCTTTAGTCAGACGTGGTCGGGAACGAGTCACATCATTAATCTATCGGTTAATTATATCAATCACAGGCAAAATATGAATTTTCCTGAACATTTTCCTTTTATTTGAATATATTTAGGTACACATAACTGCGATGCGATGCGGCGTGAAGTTCTTGCGGAGCATTCGTGCGAGCTCACAGATATTTGTGATGCGTTGCGAATTCGCAGTTATGTGTGGGAGTCCTAAGTCGTGGCAAAGACAAATATTTACTGTATTGTGTTATATTATACTATTGTATAATATATAAAATTAAGGAAATAATTAGGAGTTTGTAAATAGAACAAAAATGAGACATTCGTTAATTATCTGTTGTATAAATGCCCAATGATGCAGTAACTCTTCAAAAGGCCGCCATTGTGCAGGTCACTATGATACTTTTTGCATTAACAATGAGTATGGTGATCACTACTCTTGGATTCTACTCAAGCTTTCCATCAGGCAGAGTAGAATCACTTTGGTAGGATATAAAAGAATTAATATAACTAATAACTCAACTTAGTATTAATATAAAGAATTAAGTGCAAATGGACCAAAAGATAGAGAGACTTTGAGGAACAACAACATTTTGTTTGAATTACGTGACTTAACGTTGAAACAGCGTAAACTAACAAATGTATTCCCATACATTTGTTAGTTTACGTTCCTAGAATGTCAATATGATTAGAGGAGCAGAATATGACTTGAAAGAAAACTGAAAGTAACTGAAAGAAAATCCACTTCTTCATCAAGAGCTTTTAGAAGTCCACTGTTGGACATAGGACTTACGAAAGAACCTTACCCACTTTCCACATTTTAGTACAATTTAACGAATAACATATAATTTACAGGTACTCGTACTTGCTGCCATATTATAACGATATGCAATGCAAATGTGTCTTCGATGTTATGTTAAACTCATTATAGAAAGATATATTCATACTTTTAACAGTCCCGTTAATATATGAATTAACTAAGAAACAGCCGATGCGATAGATAAGTCTTTGGATTAAACATTCAATTGGTCAGCTGTTTCATTGTAAAGAAATAACAAGAATTCGATCAAACTGCCGCTGCTATCTGCCCAAATATGCAGAAGCAGCACTATGCCGCCATGGTGCTTGTTGTATTGTCTGCATTCGCAAAGACTATGGTGGATTCTGTTTATGCTTTCCATCAGGATTTAAGAGTCATTTTGGCAGGACCATACATAAAAAAAAATACTGTTGGTAAAAAAAATTACAAACTCAGAAAGGCTGAAAATAAATCTCTCAAAAACCAATCTCCATTGGAACTAAATAATAGGAAAGGACCCCGATACGAACGCACAAGTATGCGGTCTTGAAACCAGAAGGTTCGCATTCAAATCACGGGTACATCTGAAGGTCAAGGTCAGAAGGCAATAAATCTGTCGTCACTCTTACAAGATGTATGGACCCTTAGCCCTTTCTTGAGGAGGTTGAAATATTTGAGAGCGGTTGTTTAGAGATATTACACAGAACGCTATATTGCTAGTACGTACTACTACTGAGAAGAGGTAGATTTCGATATTGCATATTGGTATCTTGAAATGGTTTCTTAAAAGCCTAATAAAATGACAGTATCCCACATTATACTCTCAGATCATAAGTCACATAAAAATGAACTGATTCATTCCCATTCGGTGAAAGTTTTTTTTTGTGTAGGGGTCGCACGAGCAGACATATCGCCTGATGGTAAGCGATTACCGCCGCCCATTGACACCCGCAACACCAGAGGCGTCACAGGTGCGTTGCCGACCTTTGGGGGATGGGGGAGGGGTTGGGGTGTGGACCTCCGGTATCCTCACTCACTCGGTGAAACACAGCGCAAGCGCTATTTCACACCGGTTTTCTGTGAGACCGTGGCATTACTCCGGTCGAGCCGGCCCATTCATGCCGAAGCGTGGCTCTCCCACGATAGGGACGAAGATGAAGGTGTTGCACTCGTTGATTGTCTACCATCCACTATAAGACAGACAATTCAACTAAACCAACACATATTTACACTATGCTACAATATGGTAAAAACTGCTGTGAATAATATTATCACTACCAAACGTACACACATACAATACATATAACAGCTGATCTACTCCGAAGGAGAAATATCCAATATTCTTCAGAACTTCTAATATTAAGTTGTCGACTGAATATTTGGGCGCTGGCACTTTGCAACAGTTTATTGACTTTCCTTTCGAATAAGGGTCTTAGTAGGTTTATAGGTGTTGAATTGTTTGTTGTGTAAATAACTTGAAATTGTTTCTGCGGGCAGAACTTTGTTCAGAATGTTCTAAAGTGAGGAATTGGTAATATAAAAATGTGTTATTGGATTGCTCAGGATTTACTTTAATGTAATTGATGCTTTAGGTACTTAAGCGCTAAATAATTACCCTACTACTTGTGGACAGGTATGGAGGAAAGTCGGGTTTAAGGTACAAGTCATTAAAACCTTCGTTGTTGATGTGACTACTCCGCTTTATGGAAAGCTTGAACAGAATCCAAGAGTGGAGGTCACTATACCTACTCATTGCCAATGCAAATCACGGTGGCTTATTAAGATGTATCTGCATCATTGTGTCTTCGGTCTCGCACGAACGAATGAAACACGTCAGCACAAATGCTGTCATTTTAGGTTGGTCTTTAGAGCACACGCATGTTGGAACAGACGGTTGGTTTATTGAGGAAAAATAGATTGCCATGTAGTAGTATAAAACAAATAAAAACGGTTGGTCTTCTGTGAGACTACCCGTACCGTCCCGGTCGAGCCGTCCCGTTCGTGTTGAAATCAGTTTGACCAATACAAAATTCAGAAATAACATTCGTAACAAATGGTAAGGCGACTGTACAACCCCTGCGTCTCATGTGCATTTTATTGCCTTAAAATTGAGAGTAGTTCCATATTACGAGCGTACCTCGCATGACAACACGAGTGCAGAATGGCGAAGGAATTTATATGAGAAACCTTTCCGATTTCATTGTACAGATGTAGTCTAGCCTTCTTAGGCCAATAGCATCTCTAATGAGAGATGGAATTTTTTGTGCACATCATAATGAAATCATAATATCCAATAAGCATGAGTTAATGACGGTTAATTGACCTGGTTTATATTTCAAAAATGCAAAATAAGATTTGTAATGCAGATTTCATGAATGTTAAACACAAATGTCATGATCCTATTTTTTTATTTAAGAGAGATGCAGACTCCCGCTGTGTAGCGCCGCTATGTATATTCTGTGTAGCGAGGGCTATTACAAACATATATGTAATGGACACAAAGAATACTCGAACGCAATTTTGTTGTCCTATGTGGGCATCGAACCTAAAACATTCAACCGATATGCGACTTAAACCACTGCGCCGTCCGAGTAAATTGATACGCTTGAGCCAATTTCAAGGGTCACTAAACATAAGATGTAATGTAAGTAAGTGTTGAATCATTATTGTAAGTCTCACTAAAGTGTAGAACGAAGATCTTATCTTTACTCTGAAATACCGTCATTGTGTTGAATCGACTATAAAATTCGAGAATAAACAAATGGCGAGCGCGGGTTGAAGCTGTTAGGAATAATTTAGGGTTTAATGCCAATTTTGGGCTGTGAGTTGTTAATCAGGTGCGCTGTGAATACCAAAACAGATTAAATAACTACTACGCCTAATACATTTTTGATGTATCTAACCTTTTCTCTACAAACTTTTTTCCAAAAACAATTCAAGACTTAACGCAAGAAAGTTGCTCTATTACTCTACCGTATTTAAAGTAGTGTGTTGTAGTTTAGACGTATCTGACCTTATCTAGGGCAATAGTTGTTAACGAAGTAAATAAAAAGGTGGTAGATATAGACAAGGGCAATCGAATCCCCAAAAAATTTTTAACGCTATAAAAATTGACATTGCATGTAGGTTTTTAATTGAGAGCCATGTTTATTACAGCAACAGCCTTACAGAAAACCGTTCTTCATGACCATGTGACTAAGTTTCCTAAACAACCAACTACTGTCCTTATGATATAACTTGATCGCTGTGAGAGATGGTTCCGAAACCGATGAAGTAACATTGAACAAGCGGTTTAGTTTAATTGTTTACATGCTAGTTTTATCACAAACTAGCTGACCTACGCAACCTCGTTTACGTCTCATATTTCCCTTAGCGTGAAAATTTTGCCCCGTTTTTGAAACATTGTTCATTGATGCTCCGCTCCTATTAGTAGTAGCATGATGATATAAAGCCTATAGCCTTCCTCGATAAATGGACTATCCAACACTGAAAGAATTTTTCAAATCGTACCAGCGGTTCCTGAGATAAGCGCGTTCAAATAAACAAACAAATAAACTCTTCAGCTTTATTATTAGTATAGATGAAGCACAATACATTAAAAAATATTAATATTTAAACTTAAAATTTACTTCATAAGTTTTGAAATGACTTTTGAATGAAATTATTTTGAATGAAAAAAAGAGATCATAGTTATATTTTAACTACTGCAGCTCTCTTCAATAATTCAACTGGAATCCAATGGCGGTATAACATTATTCTGTCCCTTTAGTTCCTGGTATCCTCGGGTGGACAGAGTCACTTAGCATCAAGTGATCCATAAATGAAGTACTTATGATTTACCTACTGCTTATTTTTGTGCGAATCTAGAATCTAATAAGTTGTATTTAGGTTTTTCGTAGCAAGGAGATGAGGAACGTGCTGAGCATTAAACAACTTTATCTTCCCTCTGGGTTGGCTTTGAGATAAATAAGTGCCTTGTTTTATTTCTCATCGAGGTATTTACTATCTATATGGTATAAAAACTAAAACCCGATTACATCGAAACTTTTGATAAAATTTATAATTGTCACCCGGAACATTATTACAAATGTATTGACATCTCATTCATTAAAATCGGTTGAGTAGTTTAGATGCTACGATGGATCATAACTAGTGCCTATATTTGAAAAACGATCCGTTCTAGGTACGAATAGTAGTATATTATACGGGGCGTAAGCTAAAATCGTTCCTGTAAAAAATAAATTGAGGAACGGTATTTACGACTCGTAGTTGGTTGTAGAAAATTTTTACACGATGACGATTCGTTAAATATAGGAACCGGGCATAAGCCAAACTATTCCCTTCCTCTTTGTTCTCAGGTCGGGTAAAACTTTAAAGTTAAAATAATATATCCTTATTGTACTCAAAAGAATAAAACTTACACATACCGGTTAGTCCAGTTGCAAGTGATCCTGATTTCAAAGTTAGAAGTAGTCTGATCGACACCCATCTAGGACCAAAAATTCTATTATAAACACGATCATTTCTAAATAATATTAATATGATTATATGATACTGGTATATCAGAAATAGATAAATACAGCAGTATAAAAACTACTGTTTGTAATCTAACGGCCGTGTGTGATATGTCTCGAATTCTAATCATCATCAGTTAAATGTACCGTTACTCAAAGTAAACATGATATAGTAAAACTTTTCAAGTGTAATTGAATTAACATTCTTTATGTTTGTTTCAGGTAAGAACCGCACAACTCGTAAAAGTTCACTGTACGGAACTTAGGGGTGAAACTGTCTAGTCAGGCAAAAGCAGGTATAAGTTACGAGACTCAGAGATACGATATAATGTGGTTTGTTTTTATATTAATATTGTTATGAAGAAAGATTATTTGCGAACAACGATTGAGAAAGTTCTAGATTAATTGTGAACAACAATCGAGATAGTTCTAGATTATTCGCGGTCGAGAAAGTTAGTTTTTGAGGTACAAAATAATGCACTTTATATCGATATACACAACTTCGAATATAGAAACGTTGTTGCGCGTTTGTTTACAACAATTTTGCCGGCGAGCGTGTGCTTGGTATATTCGAGACGTTTCTGGAAAGCGCTAGTAATAGTGAAAATATACATAAATACGAACTCTAGCGGCCCGCAGTTCAGTTCAGTTTGAGCTACAGTTTTATAAACAATGAATTAATATGAGTGATCAACCTAGCAACCTCGGCGACCATTAAGGATTGTTATTCGGAGTGATATTGTGGTTTTAAGAGTGTTGTTAGTAAAGTCTCTTTTACATGTCAGAAGGTTTATTACCCAAACCCATCGAACCTAACACGTAACAATACATTAAACTTTAACCAAAAGTGACAGTATTCGTGGTGTCGTATTCGATACCGAAACACTTCAATAGGCCGCCATAGTGTAGGTCACCATGGCGGCCATGTTTATACATATATTAGTCTGCAAAGTGACTCTACTCTGTCTGATAGAAAGTATGTTTAAAATTCAAAATTTGGGGCACTGTGAGTGTTATTTATTAATATTGTCGCTAACGCTTATGACTTACACTGTACAACAAAGCGGCACTTTTATAAATTGGCCACTAAACGTGGACACTTTTAATTAACCAAAGGGTTTTTATATCCTTTTTTTTCATGAAATTAATACACATTTTCCAAGTTACATTTTATTCCTTTAAATGATAGTGTAAAAGTATTTTGTATAACAGTCGTTATATAAATAAGCTCTGTGTAATAACTGCCTCGTGATCCAGCGGTTACCGTATGTCTCTGCCTATCACGATCTCGGTTACTACGTCCGGGTTGGGGCAAAAAAAAAAAATGTTATAGGATTTTTCTTACAAGAAATGCATAATAACCGCACGCACTCGCTATGTATAAAAACTGATATTTAGGTAAAAACGGTTGAATGTGTAGCCGACCCCAATCAATATAACTTCTGTTTCGTATAAAGCTCAGTACCTCACAGAAGTTGTTATATACTGTGATACTGTACAGTGATACATACGTATGATATGGTATACAGTGACAATGTAAGATAGACAGATGATGCGAGATATTATAATAGACCTCGAAGTTGATCCAGCCATTTGGGTTCAATACAATAATCATTAACCCTTGATCCATTTCGACCCAGTCTCCTGAAAGTTCCTGCTCCAGAAAAGTTAATCTGATAACACAGACGTGAGAAGCTGCGTCTACACACTCATTTACTATGATAAGCTTTTTTTACTTTTGTGACAAATAAGCTATATAATGTTCTACAATTTTGTCGTTTTACTGGTTTAAACGTTTACATTTAATACTTTCTTATAAGCTTGGGAGCATAGTGCGCTGGATGCTGCATATGCAGTGCGCTTAGCCATTTTTATTGGTTCTTCATGGCGTAACACCATTTCAAGCGTAATTTAAAAATCTTTCTGGCTTTACCCATCTCACAGTAAGTAAATAAGAAAACTTTAGTCCGTTGTGTTGTCACGATATCGGGAGCAAACGAGCAGACAGTGTCACCTGATGGAAACCGATAACCGCCACCCATGGACACCCATAACACCAGAGGCGTCACAAATGCGTTGCCGGCCTTTTAAGAAAGAGTACACTCTTTTCTTGAAGGGTTCATTTGTGATGATTAAAATCATAGCATTGATAGGAATTATTATAGAACTAAATGACCTGTTAGAGCCTTGAATTCAAAAATGATTAATTAACTGATCTAAGATAACATAAATAAATACAGAACTTTCAAATGTCCAACCATTTATCAAAATACACTTTCTATTTTATTAATGTGCGTTAACTACACGGCAGGAATAATTAAACGCAATTGAAAAACGTCAGCAGCCATGTTGTTTCAAATTTAATTATCATAAGTGTTTCATTCCAGCCAGTAACCCTTTTTCTATATTAAAATTAATTTTAACTGACGCACAATAAAAGCTTACGTGATTTAAAAGTAGGTTAGTGGTAGACTGTATATATAAAATAAGTGTTGAAGAAAGTTCGAGAACTGATGCGGCCAATTAGATTTCCCTTTTGTAGGGTATTGAATTTAGAATTATTAAAAAAAGAATGGCTTTTTGTAATTTTAATTTTTTTTCTTTTCTTTTTCGAAGTTACACCTCTTCGGTTTGTTTTTGTGGTTTTTAAAGCGATTCCACATCGGTGAATAATCTAAATATTGGTGATTGACATGATGTATCAAGATTTAGCACTAACACGTATGTATATATTTATTTATGATATATATATTTTTATCCTTATCATGTTGGTTCTTTATGTTTGACTAGCTGACCCACGCAACCTCGTTTGCGTCTTATGTTGCCCGTAGCGTGAAAATTTTCCGCCGTTTTTTAAACATTCTTCATTGGTGCTCCGCTCCTATTAGTAATATTTTAATTTTGCCATTACTTCAAAACCAAACGTCCAATTTTTGTCATTCAAAGACCAAATATTATCTACATAAACTGTAGTTAGTGATGAAATAATTTATTTTGATAAGGATTGATAGCATGAGTAAAATAAACGCGTTTAAATGTAGTCCAAACAAAATTCAAGATCTTCAAATAAAAAAATGGTTGTTGTGCCTCACTCGACATAGATAGGTATAGTGTGTCGCGGACTTTTTTGTAGATATTTATAAGATCTACGATTAATTAGAACATTTTATGGTTCTATCTTTTACCGTTTAGGCAGCGTACGCAAAATACTAACTTATCTGGTTGATTTTTTACACTTTTGGTCCGAAAAACCCAAATATCTTACGGAACCCTATTCTTTCCAAAATAAAATATAGCCTATGTTAGTCGTGGGTAATGTAGCTTTCGAATGGTGAAAGAATTTTTAAAATCGGTCCAGTAGTTTTTGAGCCTATTCATTACAAACAAACAAACAAACAAACAATCATACAAACAAAGTTTTCCTCTTTATAATATTAGTGTAGATGAATTGATATTGTTATCGCAGTCGTTTTTGCTTAAGCCTTTCGGCCTTTAGGTCGGTGTGATTCCACAACCTCACAGAAACTAACAATTCTTTCGTTCCTTTTTACGGTTGAGTTATTTAACAAAACCTCAAATTCCCTGATAAAAAGATCTTCAACATGTTTGTGACACCTATTTACAGGTCCATAAATGCGACGACGGATTTAGCATCAAAAATCATCAAATAAAGTAAACTAAATAATGTATATTTAAAATACACAATTACCAAAGTCAAAGGAGAATATCTCTTGTCAAGATACATATCGAATTCGATTGAACCGATAAACGTGATCAAATACGTCAGGTATGTTATTTTGCCAAATGTGTAACTATTCATAACAAATAATATTCTTTTCACGAAGTAAATATAATATTTTAACCCTCCTGGCGTTCTTTGGGATTACCGCGGACAGATTCAATTGTCGTGGTTAACCTTATCGCTTTGATGTTGCGTTCAACATGACGCACACCGCACAAAGAAGCTTCACAGGCTTTGTGAGCCTTTAGAAGTTACCTATCAATCGAACGCACAAGCCTACATAGTTCCACTTACTCATTTTCTAGAATAAAACAATAAAAAATAATAAATAAATAAATATTTCGGACATCTATATGCATATATGTATACATAACGCCCTCTAGTCCCAAACTAAGCAGAGCTTGTACAATGAGTACAACTGATATAAATAGTTTTTTGTAAATATATACATATTATACATAGAAAACACCCAAACTACGAGACAAATACGTCATACAAACATTTGATCCGACCTCAAGCACCACAGCAGTCGCATCCGCTACCACTGCGCTACAGCGGCAGTCAAATAAAAACAAATTATTTGTATCTGTAGTTCCGTTCATAAAACTTTGACTCCGACAAGAAAGGTGTTTATTTTTTTTTCAGAAAGCAATTAAATATAAAGAAAGATGAATAAATCTCAAATGACAGCATTCGTATTGTCGTGTGATGGGGAGTGCGAGATCAAAGGCCCAATGATACAGAAACATCTCAGTGGGCCACCGTAGTGTGGGTCACCATTCTTATTGCAGGCATCATGCAGAGTTTAGTCACTTTAGCAGGCTAATATAAAAAATACAATAGTTAATTTACTGTTTTTCCCATAATCTAGGTATAGATTTATCTTTACATTTAGTACTCCCAATTACTTTAATATCTAAATAATAAATTTAGGTCAAAATAATCAGCTAACTGAACTAACTTACTCCCAATGCTAACCGTACTTTGAAATCTCGATAAAGGATTCTTTAAAAACTTTGTTCTGTAATAAATATCGTGAAATGTTAACTTAAAGTTAGTACAAAAGTGATTTACTTGTGAGTAGACAGAATAAATTTAAAAGTATCTCTTAACAGTTCTAACTTGATTCAAGAAACTTGTTATGTAAACTCTAAACTGGTTTTTGTTGGATTGTGGGCCAGGGTAAAATGCGTGGGGTGCGGGTCGGGTAACCTCCACGTGCATTCTCGTGCTTTTTGTCCTCTCTTTTGACCACAGGGTCTGTGGAAGCAGAAGCAGGGAACCGGTGCACCCTGGATGGTGGACCATGGCTTCCCTTAGCCAACCAGCTTGGGGACCGAACTTCGGACACCATTTCCGAAGTCTGCGTCGCAGCGCGTGCATTAGCACAGTTGCTGCCAAATATGAGGAGGCCCGATGACTCCTGCAGGAGACTATACGCGGGAGTTATGCAGTCCATGGCCTTTTATGGGGCCCCAGTATGGCCGGAAGTTCTTAAGGCCAGCAATGTCGCACTATAGCGACGATTGCAACGAGTGCTGGCTATCAAGATCATAAGGGGGTACCTGGTTGGAACTCCTTTGAGGTGTCCAAGTCCAAGTCTCATGGCCGGAACTCGACCACTCCAGCTCTACAAAGGGCTCGCGCCCTTTTCTAAATAGAAAAGTATCATCAGGGTTCCTAAACAGGAGGGGCCATCTACAAGCCGTAGGTGGCTCGAGGTCCGTCCGGATTCCAGGAATTTCGATCAGAGGGTGCACCTGGTTTCCCGGTTTCTAGTACCCGAGACGGTGTGCGGTTTTTAGTCGGTTCGAGTCCGACATAGGTGGTAAGAAAAAAGTGTAAGATACGTGAATTTTATATCAATGGGTATTTTAATGCATTAAGATTAGTGCAACCTAGATGTAAAGTCTGTCAAATCTATGTAGGAAATATTAGGTCTTTACCTATGAAATTGCCGTTTTGTATGCAATAAGTGAAAGTACTTATTTTTTCAAACTTTTTTATTTCTGTTATTCGAAGTAATCACCCATGCAATCGACGCATCTTTGCCAACGCATTGGCAGTTTATTGATGCCCTTCTTGTAAAAATCAGCTGGACGGGAGGCAACAAACGCTTCAAAGGCATTTTGTACTGCCTCTCGGGAATTGAATTTTTTACCCACTAAAAAGTTGTCTAAATTTTGGAAAAAGTAATAGTCGGTAGGTGCAAGGTCTGGTGAGTATGGCGGATGAGGGAGAGCTTCCAACCCCAGCTCTTGCAGCTTAGAGACTGTCTGTTGCGCAGTATGGGGTCGCGCGTTGTCGTGAAGGAGCAGTGGGGACGACCGATTGACCAAAGCTGGTTGCAGATGTGCAAGCTTCTCCATCATTCTCTCCAGTTCTTCACAGTACACATCTGCATTAATGCTCATGCCGTTTTGTAAAAAGCTGTGGTGAATCACACCCGCACTAGACCACCAAACAGTGACCATCACCTTTTTAGGGGTCATTTTTGGTTTAGGGCATTGCTTTGGTGCTGAACCAGGGTCTAACCAACTTGCTGAGCGCTTTCGATTGTCGAACAGAATCCATTTTTCGTCGCACGTAACTATTCGTTTCAAAATTCCTTCATTTCTTTGCCTGTTGAGCAGCGAAAGGCAGGTCTCGACGCGTACGTTGCGCTGGCGATCGTTAAGGTCGTGGGGCACCCATCTATCAAGCTTTTTTACCTTGCCAATTTGTCGCAAATGGATCAATATTGTTTTGATGCTTACATTAAAAGCTGCTGCTAGCTCAAGCGACGGAACTCATATTCCATAATTACACGAATTTTTAAAGTATCCATTATGACGAAAAATGTTCAAATGTAATGAAAATACAACGCTAATCAAAAAACAAAAGACTGAGTTTGTAAATAGAATGTCATGGTTTTAAAACAAAATTAATTTGAATTTAGAATACAGAGCCATTACAAACTTTTTTTATTTGAAAAGACCAGTACTGAAGAAACGCAATTTCATAGGTAAAGACCTATTATTTAACCGGTGAATTGCAAATATATAAGCGAATAAGTAAAACTAAATATGTACGTATGTATCAAATAAAATACGAAATTTTAAACAGTAAGAATCTACATTCTCCCTCTTTTATTTCTTCATTACTTTTGTAGATCTAATAAAGTCTAACTTATTTAGATATTCTCGTAATATTACTTTTATTTTTTTATAAGAAGCTTTAGTGTATAGTTACAGTAATGAGATGGCGAGAAAGATTATAGCCTTCGGCAAAAATAGAGAAGAGAGTATAACTAACGAAATTCCTTTTAACATTTTCTTTATCATATTTAGCAATTTTTTTAAAACACAAATAAGGATTTATGACTTCATTATAACGACATCAAATGGATTTTTAATATTTTTCTTGAGAAAACGTGTTATTTTGTATATAAATTGATGATTATAACTTTCAATTACACGAGACTAAGTAATATATAAAATTTACTTATTATTTTCATAATTGAAACTTTTTTAATCGACTAGGAGGAGGTTTTCACTTTGGCTTAATTTTTTTCATTTGTTACTTTAGAAGAGCGAATTCTATGTATTTATTTGAAATAAAATATTTTGTCGGCGAGAAAAGCGACCACTCTAGGCGGGTCTTTATGATGATATACACACATAGAAGTTGACAATAATTTTTAAAAGTCAATTATGAATAATAAAATGTCGCTTTATTGTCCACCAGATAATTACAATGATAGCTTCAAACTGACTGGAACTCACTACCAGCGCACGTGGTTCTTTCCTTTGAGCGGAGCGTGAAAAAGCAACTCACTAGGCCGTCATAGTATGGGTCACTATGCCACATTGTTCTTATTTGCATTGAGGATGGTGATTGGCTTCTGCTTATGCTTTCCAACAGTCAGAGCAGAGTCACAAAACATAACAAAAAACATAAAAAAGAGGTACCATTAGTGGCTTTATCGTCCATAATCGGCATCCGTTATTGTTTTAACGCATTACTTATTAGTAAGAATAAAATTAAAGGTAGATATAGCGAATGAATGAGGACTGCCCAAGACTAAGATGGTTACTACTCTTTGGAGGGACATTCGCTCAACAGTGAACAGCAAGAAAGTATTCAAAGTTGATTTAAGAGAATGAACCCTCTGTCGTAACAAAAACATATACATGAAACGATGTTTTACATCAACATCCTATAATAGTCCACTGTTGGTCATTATGACTCTACTTAAATACGATGTTTAAAGGCTAAATTAAATACTTACATTCCACTTTTAAAATAACCACGCGTATAGTCATCGCTGCGTCAGCGTGATCATCTATATAAAACTTGTATTTGTATAACCACAAAAGTTCAGTAATCTGTAATACTAATATTATAAAGAAGTAAAGTTTGTGTGTTTGTTAAATTGTAGGGGGTAATCTCGGGATCTACTAAACCGATTTTAAAAATTCTTTCGGTGTTGGATAGTCCATTTATCGAGGAAGGCTATAGGCTATATATCATCACGGTAATACTAATAGGAGCGGAGCACCAATGAAGAATGTTTCAAAAACGGGGAAAATTTTCACGCTACGAGCAATTGAAGACGCAAACGAGGTTGCGTGGGTCAGCTAGTCTGTAATAAAAATACAGTATTCAAATACCTATTTGGAGCCAAGGTATCGTCTCCGTTTTACGGTTGCCCGAGGCTTACACAATTTTGTTTAAGATTTTGTAAATACTAGCTGGAAATTCGTATTGTTCCTTCTAAAAAAATATATATGAATGTTATTAAACCTCTTTAGAATTTTTACTCTGTCGCCATATAATACGCATTTGCTTTATAAATCTTAAATTATTAATCTTAAATTATTTGTATGTCACACAAAAGCGTTCAAAACATTGTACTTTTTATCTATTTAATAAATCCTAAGCGATAGGGACAACTTCTTAGGTCTTTTTTACTGACTGACCAACAAGCTTTATTCTGAGATTTAAACAAGTAATAGCTCTTACAATGTTCGGCACGTCACAATGTACCCGTGGTAGGGTCAAAGCTAGTAAATTGGTCTTGTAACCAATTAGAAACGAAAACATTGGCATTTCGTTTATATTACTTTACTGCCAGATACCTCAGAACTATCATTTATAAACCTGAATTTTTATGATTCGAAAAAATTATACTTTTCGTTTGGTTTTACTTTCGTTTGCAATTTTAATTTTAAGAAAAATACCACCCACCTAGGGACGGCAATTGAGGAATAATGGGGAGTTAAAGATCACTTCTTTGCTTACTACTCTTAAAAATGATATTTCTTTAGCAATAATATTAACATAAAACATACGTCTTTAATCCATCTCTTATATGGAATGTCCCAAACATGGGACTAATGATTTAATCATTACATACAAGTACTCGCTTGTTGGTTATGTAGGCAGTAGATCAACTTGATGCGACTACCTTTCAACATCTTGCTTCAAATGTATTTATCAGCGATCACTCGTTTGAAGTGTTGTGACTGGTAGGACGTGACTGAGGTTTAATGTGAATTTTTGGATATATTTAGTAATTATATAATGTTTATGATTATAATTATTATTGTTGTAATTATACACACGACAATCTAAATACTTGAAAATAAATTTTCATAATGAAAATTCGAAAAAATAATTATCTAAAATCCTTAAAAGGGTTATTTTGAAGAGATCACTGTGTAAGAAAATAAATTTTGTAATAATTTTGTTTGGGAACGGGTTGCGTCTCATACACAATGGGAGAGGGGGGACATTGGACCAGGCGAGGGGACCATACCTGACCAGCCGCGGTCCAACAGTTGCAGTTGGGAAGTTCTATTTCGCGATACAGGACTAGTAGATTACTCGCGAGGCAGTTACTCCGTAGTCCAGTATCTCTTCGGTAGATGGCGCTATAGTATGTCTTTGTTTTGGGAAGTCGCCACACTTAAGTCGTCGCGACACGTCAAGATTAATAAGTAGGTAAAAAATAATTTTGTCTTTCAAGTTAATAGAAATCTAAGAAGAAGAAGATGAAAGGTCGATTAAGCCGTCAGTTCTAATTATCATAAAACATAAATACAATTCAGACATTTGTCCCAATTCTCTATAATCCAGTCTGTCGTGTAGGTATGTCTTGTTAGTCAATTTGAAAGGCGCGTTGATAAATTACTGGGTGCAATTATATTGGAACGTTTCTCACGTATTGAGTGGTATTTATAAGTAACTTTTTTATTTAATGTAATGTGTAAGAGGATGCACACATTCTCAGTAGTGTGATAAAAATAAAGATACAATGATGCGACTCAAATCGTCGATTGCCAAGAACTTTCGATTCGGCTAGACTCTCAGGCGCTGTGTGGCTTCTAGAAACTTTCTACTTCCCACGACACAACTGTGGAATGAACTGTCGCCTGCGATATTCCCGACCAATACAACCTTCAAACCTTTAAGAAAAGAGCATACTCCTTCTTAAAAGGCCGGCAACGCACTTGTGACACCTCTGGCATTGCGGGTGTCCATGGGTGGCAGTAATCTATTACCATCAGGCTGCAGGCAGGCAGTCTGCTCGTTTACCCCCTTTCCATAAAAAAAAACAAATAATATCTTCTTCTTCCTAGCCTTATCCCAAGATTATTTGGAGTCGACTACTAGTTTCACCTGTTTTACCTAAATATCAGTTTTTCCACGAAGCGACCTGCATCTGACCTCCGTAACCCTGAGGGTGAACTGAATTCGAAGCTTGAAACTAGCGTCAGTATATTTGAAGGCACTGACTTCTCAATGACGATTACTATAGATGTTCATGATAGCAGGGACCGACGACTTAACGTGTTCTCCGAGGAACGGGCGGCTGACACCTCCATCTTCCATACTCCGGGCCGGTTGATAAGAATTTCATATACGAAAAACACGATACATACTTCGGCCCGACTCGGGGAATCAAACCCGTGACTTCTTGAATGGCAGTTGCATATGTAGCCGTCAGATTAATGAAGCAGTCAAAAAAAATGTCATACCTATATATATATACCAATATTATACCTATACGAAAACGTTTGAATCTATTTGGTCGATAACGGTTACATATTTGTCAGCATTGGTTACATATTTTATTTATGATTAAAAAAATAAAACGTAAAAATGTGTAAGCTTTTTGTAGATTTTTAGGTAATCTAGTTTTTATTACTTGAATAAAATTGTAATAAACTAGACACTTAGAGATTTTTTTACGTCTTCTGTGATAATTCCTTCCCTGTTATTGATTAATTGTCCCATCAATTTTTAACAAAAACATCGCAATATTGTGTTGTTTCACTTTTATTTCAAAAATCACTTTATATAAAAGTCGATAGTGCACACTTGTTCTAACCGAACATGACAAATATGGAGGCTAATAGTATTTGACGCGAACCAACATGGGTATCGCAGTTTGTTCTTTTTTTACATATATAAATAATTCCCTGCGGTTATTTCGTTTGGTTTAGAAATGCTAATAGTGCACTTAATCAGACCTCCTACCTTATATGTTAGCATTTACTAATAATAATGTAATTTGTATGCAATAAGGATAGTTTTACAAGACATTTGAAAGTTCAAATGATAGGTTGATCCATGAAATAAACCAAGTTTATTACCAATTCTTTAGATAATTTTTTGTAATTGTGAGTAAGATTCATCATCACCGTCATCATCTGAGGTTATTGGCTTCCCCAAGATTCTTCATATCATTCGGTCCTGCGCTGCCCACATCTAAAGGTTTCCCGCGACCTTCTGTTACAACTTGGTCGTCCGATCAGTTTGTTGGCTTGGCTAATCAACGCTGCGTGTCCTGGTACGCGATCGCCTCTAAATAATTTTCTGGTCCCATCTGCCGTCAACAGTCCTAAATTGTACACTGCTGCATTAGCAGTGAGTAAGTTGGCTAGATCTTGATACAGAAATATTAGTCGTGATAATTATCCTGGATGGGAATTGAACCTATAACCTCCGGCTTAGTAGTCGACGTCTCTGACTTCTAGAACAACCAGCATATAAAACTTACATTCATGAGAATAACAATGGTTGATTTAATTCAAATTTCAAAACCTACTACATTCAATAGAATCTTACACGAATAACACAATCATATTGGAAATGTGATGAAAACATAAAGTTAGCTACAATTACACTTTCCCTAACACTGTTGTACAATCCCGCCTCGCTGCAAGACTCCCAAGTTTTAGTCCTTATTAATTATGAAAGTCTCAAAACGGTAATTACCCTGTCATAAACTAGTGAAATATTGTTTTGTAAATATGGTTTCTCAAAGTTGCTGCATATTTACATAAAGAGGTAAAGTTTAAAAGCATGAAGGCAGGGTAATTAGTGATCGATTTTTTTATGATTGGACAGTGTCTGAGTAATATAGACTTTTTATTTTAAAGTTAGACGAAAAATCAGAAAGGAAGGTGCTTTTTACATAGTAATCGTTAAAAATTCTTGTCTGCAATAAATAAATGAAATAATTTATAATTTATTGCACTTGTTGTACAAAGGCTTAATGACATAAGACAAAGATATTGATTTTTTATTTTACAAAATGATATTAGCATATAAAAGGCAAATATACTTTAAATATAACAAGTAATGTATATGAATTCGCTACTACATAAATTAATAAAAACGCAGTACTTATAAACAGCACGTGAATGACAGAGCTTTGCTCAGTAGGTTTTTTAGTAAAATTTCTAAAAATGAATCCTAGCTCGATCGGTTTATCGGCTGCGAAACCCAATGCATACCAAATTTCACGAAAAGTATTGGAGCCGTTTCCGGGATAAATATCTATTCTACTTGAATGTAAGACAGTGGACATCCTGATTTTGCCAAGGCTTCAGGTAACCGTACCATCAAAAAAGTCACAGCTAAACATAATTTTTGAGGTTTAGAAACATAGACCCTAGCCAAAGGTAGAACTGAAAAGCAACGAAACAACTTCTAAACCATATCTAGCAATGCAGAGCTCTTCCACGATAAAACGTTTCAGTAATTTAAATAATGTTGTCTGTACTTTGTATCTACTCGTAACTTGACTTGAGACTCAAGAGACCTTCTCTTGAGTCTCAGTTGAATCCTCACTCAACTTTTAGATCTCCATTCCAGCAATCATAGATATAAAATCCGCCAATTGTACTTCTCTAATTTTAAGTTAACCTTGTAATGCATCTGGTGTACAATAAAGTGATCTATTATTATTATTATTATTATTATTAAAATATATGTTTAGCCGTTAACATAACATATATATATAGCTTTGGATACCGTTGCAAGCAAACATTTTGTGCATTAAAAGTTATGTTTAAGTGAAATGGGACAGATGTATGTAATAGGAAGTCGAGCAAGCGTGTTCTATTTTTAATCTTTAGATGGTAGGCGTGATTTCAAATGATACACGTGTCTGTCAAATATTACAAATGCTATGTCATAACCGACTATTGTGACGCTCGTTTTTGTTTATTAATTTACTTATTTATTATTTGAAATCGAAGTTCATACGTGTCCTATTAGTCTATAAGCAGAGTCCAACCCAAAGAGCTCGGAGCTTCGGCTCGGCTCGGAGCTTGAAGAGGCTTGGAACGGTGAAAATAATGTCTTTTTCTTAAATTTTGTACGACTTTGCATTAAATTACTTTGAAATCGTTGGAACCTTAAACTCTTTACTGTGTTACATTATTGTTGGGGGTTTTAATAAATGTGTAAATTAACTATAATTAATGACTCGGTTACAGAGATTGAATGATTTGGCATGAGAAAGAAGAGAAAGACCGAAAATATTATATTAGATCATATCTTACAGTGTGACACACACTTGCTAAAGTAAGGTTTTGCATAATTATGATGTTCTAAGAGAAATAACGGCAAATAGCAAAATATACATAGGAGTTAAACTCACAGTTGTATTCCAACCAGGCCCTCAAGTTGCAAGAGTCTCGCGTCGAACATCTTTCTTCAATCGTTGACGACCATCGTGTATATAACTTGTATTATTCGCAATTCGTTTTTTACCACGTGACTTATCGTTAATAAAACATTATTCCAATATAGTTCTTCCAATAACGTTTACTTTTATAGTTTTATAGAAGGACAGTTTTGTTAATCATAAAATAGATGGGACACGTTTGAAGTCCGACCTAAAGAATACCCTGAGAAATACACTGAAGGGTGATAGTATCTATACTATAAAACAGCAGATACCTTTAGCAATTTTTCGTACATAGACTAGCTAAACCTGAGCGAAAATACAGTTACTCTACATCAATTGCTCACAAACTTTCCACCCCCTCCTTCTAATTCTCGGAAGGGGTACCATCATAATGCGGCAACGTACTTGTATTTCTTCAGCTTTAGCTATGAGGCATTTACTTGTCAGATGGTCCGTTAACTCACTTACCCAAAATTCCATAAAAAAAAATTGCTACTTATACTGTGATACTTAATTTGAACGAAACCGCATTTAAGACGACATCGTATCTTATACAGGAGGCGTTTAACCACCAAATAACAGTGAAACGTGGTACTAAAACAAACTCATTACAATACTGCTGTTAATTACAAATGTAATTTTCGTCTGTTAATGAACGTTGTTTATAGTACTAATGGTCTGTTATCATAAACTTGACTGTATTGTTGTTCTCTTGGGAGATAAGTTTTAGAAGGCGTTACTATTCGTCTTAAAGGCTTTCCTTATTCTATTCTTATAAATTGGTGTGTTATTTTGTAATGAATCATCAAACATGAGATAACCTGCCTATTTTGCTACTGGTTAGTGAACCTGATTGATCTGTCACAGGTTGTGGGTTTCTACAAACGTAAACAGAAATCTAATATACTCGTATGTATCAGAATGTCGTCTCAATTGCTAAGTACCGTGGTCGTAGGGCGTTAGCGATTGTGGAAAGAGAATCAATGCGAAACACTTGCAACTAGGCTGGCTGAAATGCAAAGTGCGAGACTAGCATTTATTTCCAATGTGATCAATTCTCGTTCTCTTGAAAAATCTAAAACATGATTCTGTTACTACGCCATAAATCATTTGGCATGTCAATCATGTGCCAAGAACACCAAAAACGGACGTATAATAAATTTAAACTATTAACGAGACACCATATCTAGTCACGTCTAGTATCAAGGCACCAGCAAGATGTCCGCACCCTGGTGAGCATTCAACTTTGCCTGGTTCAAGACTGTGACTGTGTTTCGTGTCGAGTTTTTTTTTTTTTTTTATTGAATAGTGGGCAAACGAGCAGACGTATCACCTGATGGTAAGCGATTACCGCCGCCCATGGACACCCGCAACACCAAAGGCGTCACAAGTGCGTTGCCGACCTTTGGGGGATGGGAAAGGGGATGATGGGAGGGGTTGAGGTATGGGCCTCCGGTATCCTCACTCACTCGGTGAAACACAGCGCAAACGCTATTTCACACCGGTTTTCTCTGAGGCCGTGGTATCACTCCGGTCGAGCCGACCCATTCATGCCGAAGCATAGCTCTCCCACGAGATTATTGCCTGTTGCTCTGAAAGAGAAAGAAAATATGTATTCATATCAGTTATGTAGTTTTTTATGGTATAGGAGGCAAACGAGCAGACGTATCACTTGATGTTAAGCGATTCCCGCCGCCCATGGACACCCGCATCACCAGAGGCGTCACAAGTGCGTTGCCGACCTTTGGGGGATGGGAAAGAGGATGATGGGAGGGGAAAGAGGATGATGGGAGGGGTTGAGGTATGGGCCTCCGGTATCCTCACTCACTCGGTGAAACACTGCGCAAACGCTATTTCACACCGGTTTTCTGTGAGGCCGTGGTATCACTCCGGTCGAGCCGACCCATTCATGCCGAAGCATAGCTCTCCCACGAGATTATTGCCTGTTGCTCTAAAAGAGAAAGAAAAGATGTATTCATATCAGTTATGTAGTTTTTTATGATATAGGAGGCAAACGAGCAGACGTATCACTTGATGTTAAGCGATTCCCGCCGCCCATGGACACCCGCATCACCAGAGGCGTCACAAGTGCGTTGCCGGCCTTTTGAGGTGTACACTCTTTTCTCGAAGGTTTAAAGGTCGGATTGGTCCGGGAATACCGCAGACGACAGTTTATACCACAGTTTTGTTGTCCGAGAAAGTTTCGAGGAAAGCGCACAGTTGTGGACTGCCAACTATCTAGATGATGGGAATGAAACTTCTGTCGCGTAAGACAATGGCGGAATGAGGCCTTTCACTTCGGAGCACTCCCCATAGTAAATGCGGTAGAGGATGCACAGCGAAGCCACATAGTACTCAAAATATCGTAATATATAGTTTGGGACTAGATGTACAAAAAAAATGAAGAGAGACTGAGACGATTACGCACATTGATACGTAGATTTATTTATAAATACAATTGTGTTAATAAAGCTTTTAGGTATAATTAACGATGTGGGAGTCGACTTATTACGCTCGTTAGCAGTGTAGGTAACTTAGGCCATCTGTTCACGCCTAAGTAACGTGCAGAGACAGTATTACCGTCGGATATTTATAGAGAAGATTAAGAAGGCATGTAAGTATAATATAATTACAGATAATAACCTCACAACACATGCGACTATCTGATCCGAAACTAGACAGGGCCTAGACTATGGTAAGACCGCTGATAATAATAATAAATTTAATCCACAAATAAAAATTACAATATTATCACATTAAATAAAAAATTTAAACAATAATATTCATAGTATAATACATGAAACAATCAAAATGTGAAACCTTAGCACTAATGAATTTAAACATTGTATGCCTGTCATACAATGTTTAAATTGCTAGCGCCGTACACCATTCTTGGACAGTTCCCTAGTACATGTGATAGCAAATACAACCTAAAGCGTTATTTATTTGAAATACAAATAATGTTAGAGCACAAAGATAAACATGCTTATATTTCAAATATGCGAATACATACGTACAAGATTCGCTCGTTTAAAGGTATTATATAGATAAATTATCTAACTGTAATGTATTATGAATAAATATCAAAGAAATCAAAAAAATATTGAAATTAAATTTAAAAACACATGTGCAACACGTGTTAAAATCAAGTTGTTTGTGTTGTAAGCAGAAGAGAAAATGAAAGCATTATGGATGCCCTAATTGTTGCATAAAAAATACAATTTGTTATTTTTTTATCTAATTTGAAGTTCTGAATTCGAAGATATATATTGTAGGTTTTTTCAAATGATAATGTACTTTTCCAGAAAGGTTTTTTTTATTTTGTATGTGTTTAACATCCTATATGAAATGGAACTGTTGATGGTTGGATGGCTTAATTCATCATCTATTTTATTTAAATGTACCTCTTTCTAATTAGATCTCCTCCCAAGAGCCAGTTACCCTAAAAACCACCCTGACTGCGGGTCTCGAGCGCACTACTTAGGGGAGGTCTTAGACTGCGTGGATTTACATAAACGCATAATTAATATAAGCTATGTTTAGAGTTCACTCTCGTCCTTTAGATATTAAACGTAGCTCTCTGGAAACGAGGAAGTTGCAATGAACAGTCGTCTGCTCCGTTATATTCACTGGTATCGAGTTTAATTAATTAAAGGTAAATTGGAGGAGCTCTGTTTGTAACAGTTGGAGCGGTAATACAGGGCCAAATGTGAATGGATTCAGGTATAAATTGTACATACTGGAACTGTTTATATTTCGATCAGAATTTCATCGTAAGTACATTAAGAATTAAATGAAGAGTTTGTCAGCTAACAGGCAGTAGATTTCAGTACGAACAGGCCGATTTGATCGGAGCGGTACTACCCTCGAACAAAAGTTCAACGTTAAAGGACAGCGTTCGTGCTGTCGTGTTTCGTTGGTAAGTGCGATACTGGAGGCCTAATGATGCAGAAGAATCACTAGGTCGCCATAGCGTGGGTCACCATGCTGCATTGTTGTATTGTCTGCATTCGCAGTGAGTATGGTGACCACAACTTTTGAATTCTGCTTATACTTTACATCAGGCAGAGTAGAGTCATTTTGGCAGAGCCATACATAAAAAAAAGATGTTAATTTACTCTGTCGTTTTTATGGAAACAGTGTTGTTTTTACCGGCAGTTACATTTAGCCCTATTAATATTGTTACCGGTAAGGCTACGTATATTTTCATATATACCGGTAGGGATAAATACAAAACTAATCTATTTATTTATTTAAATACTGTATTGATGAAATTGTAAGATTTATTACTTTGTTTTGTTGCAGGTACGTTAAAACTTCATATATTCGAGCACGAAACTACATTAGAATATTGGAGTCTTGTTTGGTAAGAAAATCACATAAAACCATCAATAGACCAGCGGCAGTTGCCAGATAATAAAAAATATAGAGTGCTCCGAGGAATTGTTCAAACTAATCCCTAACACCTCTTTCCGCCATCGTCCCACGCGACAACAGTTTCATCCCCATCATTTAGATGGTTGGCAGTCCACAACTGTGCGCTTCTCTTGAAATTTTCTGCAACGTTGTGCGTTGAATGATTTGTCGCTTGCAATGTTCCCGGACCTTCAAACCTTCAAGAAAAGAGCGTACTCCTCTTTAAAAGGCCGGCAATGCACTTGTGACGCCTCTGGTGTTGCGGGTGTCCGGCGTCGAAACGTCTGCTCGTTTTGCCCCTATTAAAAAAAACAACAAATCTATTGTAGGAATATTGTAATCGGTATATAGTACAGTACTAACTATTGCTCGCGGCTCGACCCTCGTGTATATCGGTTATCGTTGTATAAAGTTACCTTATGTTCTTGTTCAACAATCAAAGTATCTCCATGCCAAATTTCATGAAAATCGGTGCAGCGGTAAGAGACAGACAGACAGTTACTTTCGAATTTATAATATACTAGCTGACCCACGCAACCTCGTCAGCGTCTTATATTGCCCGTCGCGTGAAAATTTTCCCCTGTTTTTGAAACATTCTTCATTGCTGCTCCGCTCCTATTAGTAGTAGCGTGATGATATATAGCCTATAGCCTTCCTCAACAAATGGACTATCCAACACCGAAAGAATTTTTCAAA
The DNA here is from genome assembly GCA_916048165.1 of Spilarctia lutea. NCBI lineage: Eukaryota > Metazoa > Arthropoda > Insecta > Lepidoptera > Erebidae > Spilarctia > Spilarctia lutea. Next base: position 17,388,050 of record OU696480.1, on the reverse strand, counting down.
TCGGACCAGCGGTTCCTGAGATTAGCGCGTTTAAACAAACAAACAAACTCTTCAGCTTTATTATTAGTACCTATAGATATTAATAATTTCGTTGAATATAGCCTTTTGTTAGGATATTATTATATATTAGGGCATAAATTCGCTTGTATGTAACCCAAGCCTACCCCTAACTCTTACCACTTAGTAGACGAACCGTGTCCATCTACCCTACACACTACCCTACATAACGACAGCAATCCTCACATTTAGCGATGTTGTGAGGGTTGCTACGCTTGCCTAACACCGGTAATGGTAGGGTTAAGGGTTTTAATTAAGTAGGATAGTGTTAAATTATGTGTTATTGATGAGAGGGTCAAATGGGATAGAATGGTTTGTGACGATATTAATGAATTGGCGATAAGGTTAGCTTTTTAGGGTTCCATAGACCTTATAAGGAACCTCTATAGTTCTGTTAAGTGTGGAGAATTGTTTTCTCGTCTATCTCAGTCTGAAAAGCAGCCTTGGAACGATCTATCGTTCAAAAGTTTAGGAATTCGTTTTCTACTGAATCAGTTATAGTGTATATATCATTATCATCATCATCATCATCTCAGCCGCAAGAAGTCCACTGCTGAACGTAGACCTCACCTATTGACTTCCACATTGACCGGTCGGTAGCGACCTGCACCCAACGAGTCCCTCCGATCTTAACCAGGTCGTCTGTCCACCTCGCAGGAGGTCTTCCTACGCTGCGTTTGCCGTCACGTGGTCTCCACTCAAGTACCTTTCTGTCCCATCGGCCATCGGTTCTCCGGGCTGTGTGCCCTGCCCACTGCAACTTCTGCTTGCTGACACGCTCTGCTATGTCGATAACTTTAGTTCATCTACGGATCTCCTCATTTCTGATTCGATCTCGTAGAGAGACCCCAAGCATAGCCCGTTCCACAGCTCGCTGTGTGACCCCGAGCTTCCTTATGAAGCCCATAGTTAGAAAGCACGTCTCGGCACCGTAGATCATTACTGGTTGAAGACCTTCGTCTTTAAGGACTGTGTAGTCTTTAAGGTGTGTGACCCCGTGCCCACTTCTTTGGGCGTATTTTTGTTGTTAATGAATTTTGATAAAAGATTTTCCAAATTCAAGATATTAGATCCAGAAATTACTCTCTACAACTTAACCTCTTTTTAATATTTGTATTTTATTTAGTTTGTAATTGAAATACGGTTAAATTTTGTCAGTTAACACATTCCTGCAAAATCATAAAAAGTCATTATTACTTAAAACTGTGTTAACTATTAGTTAAGAGTAATAGTCAACTAATAATAAAGAATCGAACCCACATGACTTAGCAGTCAGGACCACACAAACAGATAAACAGACCAGTCACAGAGACCACAAAAAACAAATAATGTTTTATGCAGCCTATAGACATTTGGTATTGAGAAGTGGCCCTTATCCGCCCATCGGCAACATTAAACCCAGCTTCGTATATCCAAACTGTTCGTTTCGTTGACAATGTAAGCGCCACTCGTACACAATATTTGAAGAGGGCCTTTACTTAACGATATCGTGAAATACTTTTTTTGGTACACAACTTTCCGGGGAATCCCGGTGGAATTGTGTGGATACGATAAGTGGTATTTATTTTTCGGATAAATGGGATGTGCACTTACTGTCACATTTATCCGAAATTTAATAGTATATGCACAATGTATTTTCCTTACCCTGTTTACTTACATACTTAAGAGACTATTAAATAAACAACTGATAAGTTGTTCATTGGCGTAGTCTTTTTTTTAAATATGAGTTTTATGAACTGTGGAGAAATGAAGTATAATACACATACAAATGTTTCTCCAGCATTTTTTATATTACGCATTAAAGAGATTCAAGATACTGACATCATAAAAAAAATAATAATCATCTTCCACCCCTTTTTCCAAATATATTTGGGGTCGGTGCAATGAGTTTTCTCCTCCATTCTCCACTATCATTCGTCAGTTCAATGCTTACTCTCTTTCTAGCCATATCCTCTTTAACGCAGTCCATACCAGGTTAACTTGCTGCTTCTCAACTTTTCAGCCACTGGTGCAACTTTCAGGCTTCCTCTGATGTAGTCATTCTTCACTTTACCCATTCTAGTCACACCACACATACATTTCAACATTCACATTTCAATTACATGCTGGCATCTCTCATCCGTTTTCTTTATTAGCCAACACTCAGATCCATGCAGAACGGCATGTCTGATGATCGTTTTATACATTTGCCCCTTAAAGGTTAAAAGGAACTTGGAATCGCATACAGTTCCTGTTACCTACCGACACGTCATCCATCCTGCATTGATTTGATGTTGAACAGACCTATCTATTTCGCCATTATTTTGTAACAGCGAACTGAGGTACTTGAAATCGGTTTAGACCGCAGTTACATTTTCATTTAGTGACACGGCAGCAAGACCAGAGAGAACGCTGAAATTGCAGAACATATATTCGGCTTTACTTCTGCTGATTTTCAAGCCAACATGCCCTAGTCTTTGCTGAACCTCAGACGCGTCTTCACCGACTAACACAACGTCGTCTGCAAATATCATGCACTAAGGTGCCTCCTCCAGTATGTCCGATGTTAAAGCATTAGGATAAGAACCGATCCCTGGTGCAAACCAACAGACACTGAATGGGTCGGTGTTTCCCGCAGCCGATCTTACACGATCTTAAAAAAACAATAATAATAGTGATATTGTTAAAAAATGAAAAACTTAAAATTCTCAGAATCCTTTGTCTAAACCTGGTACGTAAACCATCACCGAGATTGAGTTTTTGATAGATCCATTTCGACCCAACGGCTTAGAAATAAGTCACCAAAGTAACATATTTCAACAATCCTCGTAAAATTAAAACAAATAAGACCTATAGAAAATTAAAAACTTAGTGTATCGATATGTAAACAAAAAAAATATTTACCTACATTTCATAAAACACTTAACACTAAAGTTCTTACAACTCTCCACAAACAGCCTATACTCATAGGTACAGACGAAACACTCAAACAAACTCCCAACTCTCCAGCGTAACTCACTTGACCAAACTTTGCCAAATAAGATTCATTAATAAAGTTCTATTCCTTAGACCCTACTTTAATTAGTTCTAAAACTTCACATTTGTACTCCTTTGAAAATCATCCCCACTAATTCTATTATTCACTTTGAAAAACCATTTAAATAATTTTCGTATTCAATTCAAACCACCGAATCCTCTGTTCTATTAGAAGTTTGGTACAGAAGACAGGTCTTATACTGCAATATTCACATTTAATATACAATGTTATGACTTGATTACTTTGTGGCGTTTTACTATAGTATACAAATACTTTTTGACTACAATAACTAGACGTATTGGTATTCAGTTTCCAAGTCAAGTTGTCAAGTCTTCCTTCTCTTTGCAATGCTGTTGTTCTAGATGCGTGAATAGTCCACTGCTAGACATAGGTCACTCCTTTGAAAGCAGGTCCTGGCCAACTACACCACGCTGACCAGACGGGGTGGTATTAGATTTCTATCTTATTTTCCTTCTTTTTACAGTGATGTTGCCCTTCATAAGTTGCTAACTTAGTTACTTCTTATAACACTTTCGTGGTGAATAGTGGTGGTGACCGTATTCTTAGTATCAATACACTAAGAATAGAGTTAAACATTGGTTAGCGGACACTATTTAAATACCGAAATAGTGAACCTTTATAATTGTTCTCACTACCTCTCATTAAAGATACGCGGTACGACAATAACCGCAGGCAAAGTCGCGAGGCGAAACTAGTATCTTTATAAATTGTAGCCTATGTGTTATTTTGAACATACTCCCTTACTTTCGCGTTTATAATATTAGCAGGATTATCTGGTTCACTTGCTATAAAACACAGTAATTTTCTAAGGCCAGTTCTCTGTATGGAATAATAAGAATAATGCAAATTCCTTAGACAATATATTTAATATATGACATCTGAAATTCACTTAGAATTAAATTAATTGAGGTTAAACTTCATCCAAGTCAAACCTAACTCAGTACTGACTCACAAACGTGCCGCGGGCTGAAGACCCGGTTTCAGTCAACGGTCCATATTTCATACTTCTGCGAGTTCTTATGAGAAGTTAGAAACTTTAAGTAATAAATAATCACTTGCTTTACGTCTAAATAAAATATATTTTAAAAAGCATATATCCCTTGACATTGACTCATGAGTGCTCAATAGTTACCTAAAATTCCATAAGCTATACTATTCCTAAACTGTCCATACTAATATTATAAATTCAACATTAACTATGTCTGTTGCGCGTCAACGTCTAGACCACTGACACGATTTCATTGATATTTAGCATGTAGAAATTCTTAAAGAAGGACAGAGGCTACTCTTTAACGCAATAGCCGACATATAGTCGAGCGGAGGCGCGGGCAAAAGCTATTATTATTATCAAATACCTCCTTTTGGGCTCCTAGCCCTGTGTTAGAGGGAAGCTACGTGTGAACATATAACGTACCGTAATGGAATAAACCCTAAACAAAATATATAGATGATTTGCGTAAGCATATTAACCGCTGGCAACAATTATTACAGTACTCCATTTACAGTTTAACTGGAAGTACACTTAACTCGGAACTATAAGAGCAAAGCGTGGCGTGTAAGTCTAGAGTAGCCCTTGATTTTAAGTGCTATTGGATTTTAAGATTTATTGTTTCTGAATTAAGTTATCTGTCTCCCTATGTTTCCATTTTTAAATCGTCAGAAAAGTATTTTCGCAAATTGTCTTCTTTCCTGTGTCCTTAAAACGTCACCAGGTATGATCCGATTTGATTTCCTTTGATTAGAGACGGGTGTCTATTTGGTTTCGGGTCGACGGGTAGAAAATTAAGCAGGTTTATGATGCTGAAGCTGTCCCACGGTTTGTAATTTAAATTATTTTTTATAGATAACTGCCAAAATGACTCTACCCTGCCCAATGGAAGCCATGAATCGACTCAAAGACCTATAGAATGTATTGTATCTTCTTCAGCCTATTGCCGTCCACTGCTGAATGAAGGCTTCCCCCAAAGGGCGCCAACCATCCCGATCTTAGCTGCCCAACATTACAAATGGCTGGCATCCATTTGCTGCCAGCCACCTGTAATGTAATGTATATATACATATTGTTTTATTTATCCTACCTAAAGGTTACAATGTTCGTTGATTAAATATTTTTCTTCCAAAAATTCGTGTTATTTGCTTAATGGAAATAACATTTCACAAAGCTAGACGCGCAAGGCTGTTTCACATTTTCAGTCTGTTTAATTAGAAATTAATATATGCTCGGGATTAAATAGTTTGATCCTCTTGTTTGTGTGGTAGTTCACATGTTCTTATCCTGTGTCTGTGTTATACAGCGAAGGTAGAAACACAAGAATTTAATTATTAATTTTAGAGATGTCAGAGCGTAATACTTTGTTAATTTCTTTGTTACTTGCCGTACACAAATCCTTTGTTCTACAAATGTATATTTATTTATCTATCTATATACCTTTGTGTAATTTGGATGATATTTTTTTTATGTAACAGGGGCAAACGAGCAGATGTATCGCCTGATGGTAAGCGTTTACCGCTGCCCATGGACACCTGCAACACCTGAAGCGTCACAAGTACGTTGCCGGCCTTTGGAGGATGGGGATAGGGGTTGGGGTATGGGCCTCCGGTATCCTCACTCATGCGGTAAAACACAGCGCAGGGGCTGTTTAACACCGGTTTTCTGTGAGGCCGTCGTATCACTCCGCTCGCAGAGAGCCTCGCTTCGGCATGCATGCCGAAGCGAGGCTCTCTGATTAACCAATAATTAGTGTTTTGTTTCTGTAACATTTTCTTGTATTTTATTTTCTTATAATATTACATTAAATCGTTAATTTATACCGCGTGATGTGCTCGCTAAAGACATTAAAAAAGAAAAAAAATGATGATTTGATGTAGGTTGTAGTATGGGCCTGAAACGCAGCATACATACAGACAGATTATATTTTGTATATTTTTTTTATTTTTACTAATTCAACTATATTTAGTTGATACTTGAAAACATTGCTTTCTACGTAAAGGAACGTATATAATTCACACCACCACACACTACAGTACTACAAACTTGACAACGAAATCAGTTTTACCAACATTAGTTAAATGTATGACATAATATTTAAAACGTAGCTCAAGAACAAACGCTCTAAACACACCTAAATTGTTCGTGCATACGCGTAAAATTTATAAAACAAAAATATTTGTGTAATAGCAGCTTCCGTGTAAGCACAAAGTTGATCCGATGTTAATTAAATTTTATGAAATGATAACTCGTAGGATTTTTGTTCCCCTGTGTTTCTTTCTTTTTCAAAGCAAATTCACACAGTTAATGGTCTCAAAATTAGCTGGAACTCAAAAAAGATAGAAAGGAAGTACAGGGGAGTACTTACGAGTTCTTAATAAACTTTGCTCTCAATTATTCGACGAAAAAATTCAGTTTTAAGTTTCGAAGCATTTAAAAATGCTTATAAGGGATTTTTTTTTCTATGTCTGTACAGGCTTTTTTTATTGTTAAAGACAATTCCCGCATCAAGAATGCACATCCAGTGTCGCGGGGCACTTTACAAACTTACATTTACTTACATGTGCGGACACAAAGAACACCCAGACCCGGAACAACATTGGTGGAATACACAGTGTTGTTCCGTGTGGGATTTGAACCCACAACACTTGGCACAGTAGAAAGCGGCAACCGCTTAAACCACTAGGCCGAAAGTAAAGTCGATGTGAAACATACATTTCATAATAATGGATGAGTTTCTTGACCATTCACGTGTGCATCGACAATATAGGGCATTAAAAAAATGATGTTCATTCTTTATCGAATATTACTTTCTCAAATTGACGTTATATTATCTATTGATTAATCCTCCTTATAACACGAATATTAAAAAATAATCAGAAACTATTGTGTAAAGTGACGTTAAAATTTAACTGTGAAATAATGTAGTCTTCTTGAGTGGTATTTTGTGTCTTTCGACGCATCTTCTATCGTTTACCAGATAGGTGTTCATAATACAAACTAATTCAGAATGGCAACAATTCCATAATCCCAAAGTTCCCACAAATATCCCGAGCAATAAAAACCCTCCGGCGCAAAGTTAATTTTACTGTTTGGAAAACTTTGTGGACATTTCGATATGCCACCCACGCGTGAAACTCAAAGAAAGGTCCCAATAATAACTCTTATTTCGCGTAAAAATGTCACAGGGAGAAGTTTTTGATGTTGTCCTGTTACTAGACAGGCAATTTCGTGTCTATCAAGGGTATTCAGGGGTAACACGCCCTGCGGTGTTACCCGCAGTTGCTGCTGTTCCTTACCCACCCAACGGAAGGACTACGTTAGTCGAGATAAAACGTAGTCTTATGTGCTATTTCAGACTGTAATTTTTTACTGTAATTGAACGAGATTTGGTCAGCCTTTTTTGCGTGTAAGTGAAGTGAAGAGTAACATACATCCAGGCATCCTCACAAACTTTCGCATTTATAATATTAAGCAATATATATAAAAGGCTGATTTAATGCACGTATAGTTAAAGAAGAAAGAAAATAAAATTTAGTTAAAAACTTCAATGTTTATCCTCTTTAACATTTTTAGTTTCAGGATGTTGAAAGGATTCGACTGGGATAAAACAACATTCCCTGTAATGCAAATGATGTACCTAAAGCGTTGCCCGCGATTATTGACGTATCGCGGGGTTCAGCTAGTTACAAATATGTTAAATAACGATGAGAACTAATCATCACAATCGGTAACAGCCTTTAATAGTCCACTGGTGAACATTGGACATAGGCTTCTCCTCTGTGTCAAGTTGTCCATCTTTTTGCAGCTGTTGTCCTGTAAAGTTTGCTCTCTAGTCGGCTCACACGACACCCACAGAATCAATAGGGGTGGTGACATCCCGTATTCTTAATCCGACACCATGCGTATAATAAAACTAAACTCAAACATGATAACAAATTGAATATAATTAAATAAAAACTTAAAATTTCCAACTCATAATAAATTAATTAACCATTGTGTCCATTTCGTTTATCGTTACACGAAAATGCTCTAAATTAATTAACGATCGTGACAACAGAAGCGACCCTTGCGGTGTATATTAATCTTGGATATTATTATAATTTATTTATGGCCTAATAAGTCTGGAGAGAAGTCTCTCGGAGGTTAAAATTAGATTTTTATTGTAGGTAAATTTAGAGTGACTATAATATTTTAGCTACTGTGATTTCTGTGAATGACATTTAAACTTCAATACACTATTTTAATTTACTAATTTTTGATTGCTTGAAGCAATGCTGTCATCGATCATTACCGTAGCAATATTTAGCCTACATGCAGCATCTGATAGATGACGTAAATACATAATTGACTCAGTAAATTAACCGATTAACCGACCGGTACTAATATATATTAGTACCGTACATATCGTCTGTCTACAAAATCCTCTGCAATAGCGATTCAATCAGTAGTTTGGCGACTTCCACATACAGCGCAACATACTAAATCGCCATCTACCGCAGATACACTGAACTCTGGAGCAACGTACAACACGAAGAAACTACCAATCCTGAATCGCGCAATAGAAATTCTCGCGCCGATTATCATATATAAAACAACCCAACATCAACCGTTGGCCAGTGGCCCGCCAGGCATGCTCACGTTGCCTGGCCGGAGTATCCTCCCTTTGTGTTGGAGGGACATTACACCCGTTCCTCCACAGTAGTATTAATTTCAACCAAGCCCAAAATCATAGACCGTGGGAGAGCTATGCTTCGGCATGAATGGGTCGGCTCGACCGGAGTGATACCACGGCCTCACAGAAAACCGGTGTGAAATAGCGTTTGCGCTGTGTTTCACCGAGTGAGTGAGGATACCGGAGGCCCATACCCCAACCCCTCCCCCCATCCCCTTTCCCATCCCCCAAAGGTCGGCAACGCACTTGTGACGCCTTTGGTGTTGCGAGTGTCCATGGGCGGCGGTAATCGCTTACCATCAGGTGATACGTTTGCTCGTTTGCCAACTATTCAATAAAAAAAAAAAAAAAAAGTAGGATATTGTAAACTTTTGATAGTACACTATTGTGCCATACGAAACTACTGTTACTCAAATATTTTTTACTAGCTCACTCACGCAACCTCGTTTACGACTCCTATTTCCCGTAGCGTAAATTCTTCATTAGTAGTCCACTCTTATTGGTCTTAACGTGATGATATATAGCCTATAGCCTTCCTCGATAAATTGTCTATCTTCATTTAACTGCCGTTTTGGCGCAGTGGTAGCGTACGCGACTGCTGTGAGTGAGGTCTTGGGTTCGATTCCCAGGTCGGACCAAACGTTTGTCTGATCTACAAATATTTGCTTCGGAGTTTAGGTGTTTTCTATGTATAACCAACATATTAATAAGACATGCTGATTCTTGTCTTACGTGTGCTATCTACCCCAAATCAGCTATGAAAAAGATTTTTTTCACAAGAAATCTCTTGAAATGGGTAAAAAAGAGATTGCTTAAACAAAAAGGTCAGAAAAAACAAACACATTGGCATTCAGTGCTCAACAGGTTTCCAATTACTTTTGGTCTACCTTATGCAGACGTGTAACCGCACGCGCCAACGTTTGCCAAGCACCCTGGCTTTTATTACCTTTTGTATTCAAACCAAATCTTTTTGCGGTTCGGTGCATATCAATTTAGAATTTCTGTGTCAAGGTTTGATTATCTAAAAAAGCAATGCAGTACTGCAGTCTCTGTTTTTGTAAAGCCTGTACCATTTCGGCCGAGCCGTCTTAAATGTGCCAAAACATTAATAGACATGTTTTTTCATTTGCTCTTTTTAGACATATTTAAATAACATGACTGCACGTTCGGCCTAGTGGTTAAGCGGTCGCCACGCCGTTCCCTACTTCGCCAAGTGTTGTGGGTTCAAATCCCACATGGAATAACACTTTGTGTGGTCCACAAATTGTTGTTCTGAGTCAGGGTGTTCTTTGTATCCGTTTCATGTATATTTGTAAAGTCCCCCGCGACACAGGAATTATTCCTAGTTCTTACAACTTATGCTTTAGATTTGAGAATGCTTTTGGTTTGATTCCGTTTCAATTTAAAATTGACTATAATCACGGAGAAACTATCGGCAGGAATGTCCTGTCAGTTAGATCATAAGTCCATTTTTAATGCATTCCATTAAAAATATTGTCATGACATGCTGAGTTCTGACTTACCTTAATTATTTCTTTTTTAAACTCTATCAACTCTATGATATTCCTCCGAAATTTAAAACATTGTATACAATACATTACGTCAAACAAAAAATATATCTATAATTAGAAGAACTAAGGTTAGAATCGTAAAAGTCTGTTTGAGTGAAGTGACCTTTTGTTTGGGATCTTTTTACGAGTATTGGCCTTGTCTATCACTCGCAATTAATCTGTGACCGGTGAAAGTACCTGCTGATTTGTTAAGAGCTGTATATAATTTCAAATTAATTAATCAAGACCTGATGATTGGACCATCTATATTATAAATTACTAGCTGACCGACGCAACCTCGTTTGCGTCTTTTATTGCCCGTAGCGAAAAATTTTCCCCCGTATAGGGTTGATTTTTTACACCTTGTGTCCGAAAAACCCCAATATCTTACGGAACCCTATTTTTTTCCAAAATAAAATATAGCCTATAGATTTACCATAGCAGCGCCATCTATTGATTACTTACTCAACCCAGTCGAAAGGTATCGACATCTGTTAGAATCATTTGGAGTTAACAGATAATTGTGACTGTCAAATAATAACAGACAAATAATTAGCAATAAATTAAAATTGCGACTATAATTTGAGATTTAAACTATCCTATCTCTCAAGTTGTATCGAACTGCACATGTTGTGCGAATTTTATTATAATCGGTTAAGTGGTTTAGGAGTCCATTGAGGACAAACATTGTGACACGAGATTTATATATATTAAGATGTATGTGAGTCACTGTGAGGAATGAGCCTAAGATACCAGAGACCATTGTGGTTGGGGATACAGTTATTATTTTTTACAAAATATCAATCGACTAAAACTGTTATTCTTGTAGAGATTAATTTTGAGATTAGTACCGTAAATTGGTAGCACCCTGTTTAAATAATGAAATTGTGATTTTTAAATGAAATGCTTAAAGTAAAAAGTGACAATTGAATTTAAAATATTACTGGTATAGACTATATGTTTTTTTTCGACAAACACCATAGACATACATACATTACTAACAAGAAGTAAAGATTATTGAGACGTAATTTTCAAGAAGCATATGAATAATACCTGCATTCAAAATAATCCACTCACAAATCAAACATTGTTAAACACTTCAATGGAAAACCAAATTACTCAAAACCGTGTACAATGTTACACGACAGTCAATGTTACCCGTTAGTGAATACGGATTATATTAAACACTATGTTTCAAACACACAGAGAACATGTTCCATTTTCAAATTTAAAACAATTTAGTTCTTACTATGTATACCTACTGCACTCGGAGAAGAATGAATGAAGAGACAGAGACAAACTTCTTAGCACTCCATGGATTCACCGTGCGGGTGCCGGGTCCATCGTGTGGCAGAGGGAGAAACTCAAAGCAGTTCCCAGGACTTACGACCTGGATGTAGGTTTAAGGAGGCCCCCTTTAAGATGCGCATCAACGCTCACCTTCACTGCTCGAGTTTCCCGCCCTACCTAGCCAAATTTGGTAGGAACCTGTTAGTGCAGCCTTGGATACTCGTTCTAAAATAGAACTTACTGCAGATCTCGACAGGCCAAGGTCTTTCAGAAGGTTATAGAGAGATTTAGCTGGTATACCTCTCGCTCCTACTTCTACCGCGTATAAATTAACCACATAGCCATTTTTGTTAAGTTCAGTTGTTAGATCGTAATATTTATTTAATTTTATTCTATGGTCTTTAGGAATATTAGTTTCCCACGGAACAGTAAGCTCTACTAATATTATGTGTTTAATTTGTCTAGAGAAAAGGAATATGTCCGGTCTGGATGACGAAACACCAACATCCTCTGGGATTTTATAGTGCTATACTAATATTTTAAATCTGAAGAGTTTGTTTGTTGGTTTGAACGCTTTTATCTCAGGAACCGCGGGTCAGATTTTTAAAAATTCGTTCAGTGTTGGATAGTCTATTTATCGAGGAAGGCTATAGGCTATATATCATCACGCTAAGACCAATAGGAGCGGAGCCCCAGTGAAAAATGTTTAAAAAACGGGGGAAAATTATTACACTACGGGCAGCTAGTGTCGAATATAGACCTTGCATTAAAGAAGAGGTTTTAACCTACTATGCCACACTGGCCAGACGGTTTCATTTAGGATTTGTGTTAAGTTTTCCTTCTCGTTGCGGTACTGTTGTCTTTCGTAGTTTGCTCCCTAAGTCGTCGATTCTTACGAAAGTAAGGGTTGAATAGGACCCTCACCTCAGATAATCTTTAAGCCGATTTGTACGTCTACAACTTTTTACTCATCTTTTGTTGATTATTTTATGTACACAATAAAGACATAAAACCATACTTCCGTACTACCTACTAATATTATAAACGCGTAAGTTTGTGAGTATGTTTGTTGCTCTTTCACGCAAAAACTAAACAATAAAAACGAAACCTTACAATAATATAGCTTATACATTAGAATAACACATAGGCTACAATTTATAAAGATACTAGCTTCGCCTCGCGGCGTTGGCCGCGATTATAGTCGTACCGCGGGTAGCACCGTGGGGTTCTGCTAGTTAGTATATTATAAATGTGAAAGTAACTCTGTCTGTCTACCCTGCTTTCATGGCCAAACCGCTGCATCGATTTCAATTAAATGAAATAAAAATATAAAAAAACACGCGGGCGGAGCCGCGCGCAAAAGCTTGTAAATACAAATATCTGTATGTTATCGCCTGTATCATAACGACCTTTATTCATAGAGCTAACATTATGGTATGTGAGCTTCTCAAAAAAGCTGCTAGAGTCACGTTTCCCATCCGAGACTAGCCGCCTTTAAGTTATTTTATTCCCAAGGCTATAAAAGATAAACCTTTTTAAATTGTACATATTACGACGCTCTTGAATCTATACTAATATTATAAAGAAGTAAAGTTTGTGTGTTTGTTAAATTGTAGGGGGTAATCTCGGGATCTACTAAAGCGATTTTAAAAATTCTTTCAGTGTTGGATAGTCCATTTATCGAGGAAGGCTATAGGCTATATATCATCACGCTACTGCTAATAGGAGCGGAGTACCAATGAAGAATGTTTCAAAAACGGGGGAATTTTTTACGCTACGGGCAATATAAGACGCAAACGAGGTTGCGTGGGTCAGCTAGTATTTTATAAAATAAATTAATTCATAACACGGTTTACGTTTTATTTTTTCTACAACTTTCTTTTATATAAGACTAGCTGAACCTCGCGGTGTTACCTGCAGTTATTAGTTTACATATTGTTATTTATTTTTGGTTTTTTTATTTTTTTTTCTTACAATTATAATAGCTTAAATTAATCAGTGATAACGTAGCATTCAAATGGTGAAAGAATTTTTAAAATCCGTCCAGTACTTTTTGAGCCAATTCATTGCAAACATACTTACATACAAACCTTTCCTCTTTATAATATTAGTATAGATTTAGTAAGACAAAAGGGCATGATAAACCAATCGTTTTCTTTTTACCTAACACTTAAAAAAGAAACAAAAAATTTTGTTTTAACCAAAGTTCTAATCGTTTTTGGGTACAAAACACGATCACGTATAAAAAGACACCTATGAATTTCGGCAATATATTTTTCAAAACAAGCAACCCACTATACTCAATATCGTGCCAAATGACAAGTCGATCATTTCAACCGTTGCGCCATTCACTCATATAATTTTCACTTCAGAATACATTGTAAATAATCCATTTACAAATTCCTTATCAAATATAATTGTATTATTGTACAAAAGGTACACTTAATTATTATACAATTTTAGTACTTATATATTATGTAATTATGACACAAAATTCACCAACACGTAATTACCCTGTCCAGCGGTTGTGGGGTTGCGTTCACCTGTTGCGGCGCGCGCACATCGACCCACTGCATTGTGCGCGATTGTTAACCCTGCGAATGTGGGTCGGCAGTCGGCTACACTTGACAGAATTGTGCCAATACCTGCCTACCTGACCGCGTCGTCATATACATACTTATAATGCTATACGCATACCTAAGTAATGCATAACCTCTAAATTACTGTATCATTATTAATATCACATCGTATGATGAAATGTTTACGTTAAGTTTGTTTTTTTTGTTCGTGAATGATTGCAAAATTAATATGAATTTGTCAAGGAAACGATACACTGTTATGTACGTTTTTTAACCGACGCTTACAAAAAAACGTTTCACAATTTGTTTTGTTAAAAAAAAACGAGACTCCTCGTTCCCAGTTGTGAGTTATAATTTAAAATTCAGTTTATAACAATGCATCATTACGTAGACGGATCATAAAGCCGGTAATATTTTTTGAAAGTCAATAATTGCTCCTGAATATTTTATGAGTTTGGACGAACAACTTATATACATATTTGTAAAAATAGGTACCTGCTTTTTAAAAACTTTTCTTCACATTTTGCATCTTTGAAATATGTAGGTCTAGATGAATGACTTTGACCTACATAAAGACTGACTTTTAAAAAAAGAGTGGCCATGAGTTTATTTGCCAGTATTCTTCTCATAAGGCCCTACGCACTTTGGAATCTGAAAGTTGTGGATCGACACAAGCGGGCAGTAGAGTTTGGTGTTGTCACCATATTTACCTTGACAATTCAGTACATACTGCGGCGTCTGTTTGTGTCGATCTATGATTTTTAACTGCAGCTTTAACTTATCGTTCATAAATGTCACTTAGTGTCTTAATTGAATAAACGATTTTGATTTGAATGTATTTTTACATGTCACATTGAATCATTGTCAGATATCACCAGTTTAGAATACAAGGATATAATCTAGGACCGGTTTATCCTTTGAAATTTCAAATAACGAAAACCCTTATTATTGAACTCAAAGTCCACGATAAACTCGCCTGAAGCACAATTTTGTTGTCAAAAACTATTGATCAAGAACAAAAAAACGAAAAAATCTTTTAGGTCAGCAAGCTACAAAACAGAAGAAGCCTAACCATCTGACCCTATATAGGCAGCCCGAGCTTCCCCCTCCTCCCTTTTTCTTATTTAAAAGCAAATTTTTAGAAGCATAACTTTCCGAAACAACTTCTATTTTCAACATAATACTTAATTTTGCGAGTTTTGAAGAAACGGTCCCTATATAATTAAATGAACTGAAGAATTTTTTCGCAAAAATTCCACATGAAAACACAATGTTTAATTTGGGATATTGTAAAGCGTAATTTAGTTTTGTATACTTGTTCTAATTGCGGGTTATCTAGACAAGGACGGGACGTTTATTAAATTGGGCAATTATTTCATTAACAGTATCGCCGCTTAACCCAGTCTAGTAATTTTTTACTTTAAAATGAACCTTGAAGTAATCGCGCGACTTTACTTGTTAATATTAATAAAAAGAAATGCATCACTTGTTTCTTTAAAATATCTAATCATTATTTTAATAGATAATCTTTAGAAAATACGTTAAAAAAATTCAAAGTTCACAAACCTAATTTCGACACTAGCTCAGTATAAATATAGATTTTTAATTAAAAAATATTTCTTAACACTGGCAATTACAAGTATTCTCAAAATAACGTCAATAATCCACTGCCAACACTATGATATTATAATAAAGTTATCAACGAAATCTTCAAATAAAATTAATACACCATCCGCGATATATTTAGGTGTCGTTTTCTTTTCATTTCAAACATCATCAAATCTATTTTACAAACATAACAAGTAGTGTAAATGAAATGTCAGTGTTGAAATCTTCAGATGTCAGATGATGTTTATTAACTGTCAGATTACGTCACGATATGGTGTAGATACTAAAGTAGTCTTGTAAACTAATGTTAGCTAATGTCAAAACTTTGAGTATGTGACGTATCATTTTGTAAATACATTGATTTATGTGGGTATAAAAGTAAAAATGTACACTTTGCGGTTCACCTCGGTAGTGTAGGGTTGTAAGATTAATATTTCAATTCATTGTATACTAGCTGAGCCCCGCAGTGCTACCCGCGGTTATAGTTGTACCTTTACAATAACAACGCCGCCGGGTAAAGCTAGTCTATAAAAAAGCAGCGGAATCCTCAGCAATGTGCCAGGGAAAGTCCCGCGAAAATCAGTCCAGCGATTCCAGAGATTAGCTGCAACAAACGACAGACAAAGATATTTTATTGGTATTGTAAATATTATAAATACTTTCATATGCGTTTAATGAAAAGCTGTTAATTTGAAATTACAAACTGACACTTCAATTTTATTTATATGTGTAAATAAAACGGATCTGTTAAAAATGAAATAAATCTAGTTTTTTATCATGTACGTACGACGTACGTTTTATGACCTGTTGCTTACTGTGCAGTGCTGACCTTTGAGGTGGAGATACGTTTTATTCTCAAAGGGTTAAGGATTGTAAGTATCGGTCATGAAATAAGGATTGTAAGTATCGGTCATGAAATAAGGATTGTAAGTATCGGTCATGAAATAGCACAAACATACTTACTCCATAAGTTGTTGTAAGAGTAAAGTTTCTTGAATAGGTTTCTTACAGTGGTGGAGTGGGTATTATTCAAATTATTTTGATTTTTAATTTTTTTTTTTCAATTCAAAAGAGACGTGTCTATTCATGAGTAGAATTTAATTAAGATTTAAAACTAGTTTCACCAGTTCTTCATAAAGGTTTGAATAATAATATACGAGTAGCTTTATTTTTAAATACACCGACCCAAAATCAAACAGGAGATCGCTAGATATAGTGAAATATTTTTAAAATATCTACCACTTAACATCAAGAGAGTCGTGTGTAAGGAATTTTCATACAAGTATGGCTCTTGAGGAAAACATAAACTGAGAAATCAAACAAAGAAGTGGCTTATTGTCTGAAGACAGATTGCCATGAAGTAGAAACATCAAAAAAAAAAATAGTGAAAGCCATCAGGCGATATTATCAACTCACGTCATTAAACTGGCATCCAAACTAGAAGCCACGGGAAGTATTACACATTCCCGATTGAAACGACAGTGTTTCTACACTTGCCGTGAGATTTGACGACATTAGATGAAAGAGATTTATAGGAATTACCTCTGATAATAAGACATAAATCAAAACGTCATCTGAATGGCTTATTGTGTTGACGCAGATTGCCAAGTTAAAAAAAAAAAAATACACCTAATACAAAACCGGAGATAATTTTCGTAAGTAAGTTACATTATTCGTATTTAGGTTGAATCCACTATATCCACTATGATGATTATAAATTATATTTATATAGGCTATTTAGTTGGAAATAGTTAGCTGTAGTATAACACTATTTAGCACATAAATTTTGCTAATAAACATAGGTTTATTTGACATAAATGTCTCTATTTTTATCCAAAACTTGTGAAACCCGAACCAGTGGTTATTTGACACATAAGTCGTAAATTTTCAAATATCAGGGTCCTAATCAACAAGCGGTGAAACAGGCCATTAATCTTCGAACAGACATGTTTAAAAATACAATTCATCACGTACTATTGTCATTAAGTGCAAGTAAGAAGGTTGTAGCCTTAATTCCCGTATTTTAAAAGTAAAATATTTTAGGGAATATTCAATGTCTATGCCTAAAGAATAACCAATATCACGAGTCCATAAGTCTTCTAAACTTGGAAACTTGCACAAATAGGTCGCCGTTTGTCTTCGAGTAACACTCAACTTACGTCAGCTGTTCCGAATATAATTCTATGATACGGGCTCGAAGTTCCACATCTAAATTATTTTCTATTATGTGCCATATTGGAGACATAGATATTCGATAATGGTGTTGAACATTGCCAGTGAATTCTTGGATGGATTAAAGGTTAGAATGTATGTTATTTACTTACTTCATAAAGGATTACTTTTTGCCTGTGACTCCGCCCGTATGTATGTCGGTTGTTGCAGAAAGTAATAGTATAATAGTATAAGTGTTAGTATAGTATAATAAGTATAGTATAAGTAGGTAAAGTATTGTCAAATTTTCATTACAATTCGTTGAATAATGTTTGTGTGATAAGTTAACAACCACGCATACATCACATCAATAGCCTTTAACAGTCCACTGCTGGACATAGGCCGCTACTTAGCAAAGGAGCTTTTGGCCTACCGTGAGAGAGCCACGCTTCGGCATGAATCGAGCTCCGCCGGCTCGACCGGAGTGGTACCATGGCCTCAAAGTAAACCGGTGTAAAACAGCGCTTACGCTGTGTTTCACCGAGTGAGGATACTGCAGACACATACCCCAACCCCTCCCCCATCCCCCTCCCCATACCCAAAAGCCGGCAACGCTCTGGTATTGCCGACCTTTGGGGGATGGGGAGAGGAATGGGCGATATGTCTGCTCGTATGCCGTTTATTCCAAAAAAAAAAAATTACGACACGACACTGTACAGACGGGTTTTTTATGGATAGTTCTAGATGGTACAGTAGTAAAATAAGAAATCAGGTTTCCTGAATTTTCAGGCGCACTAGTTACAGTAATTGGTTGATGGATGTAACTGTACGTAGGTCGTAGTGGTTCAAGCGGCATTTTCTACTGCACTGAGTGTTCTAACCCAACATGAGACCCAAAAATTGGCATATTAAATAGGAATGGCAATAATCATGTTAGATTTATAAACGTTTACTTTCTATGATGATATGTTACGTTTATACAGCAATTTACACGATCACTTTGCTTAGTTATTACATCTATCTGTGTTAATGTCACATATTTGTTGTAACAATTGTTTGTTAAACTAGGAAAGGTCCTTGATACTCCATAGTATCAAGGACCTTTTTATCTATCTATTATTCTCTATCTATCTATCTATCTATATCTCTATCTATCTATCTATCTATCTATATCTATTATTTTATATCCATATATATCGGCGAAAAATCTCAGCGCAAAAACGTAAATGTTAAAATGTTGGCAGTCAAGAGACATAGTATTATTTCGTAAAATATTTTGTAGAGTGTAAGTAAATACTGCCGTCGAGCTATTTTTATTGTGCAGAAAAGCTCTATTTCTGGGAGAAGTTCGAGAAATTTATAACTTCATGTGTGTAAATACACTGAGGGGAACAAAAAAAGTGGAACGTAAAAGATATCGGTATCAGATTTTAGTTTTCACATGAAATGTTTGATTTTTGATACACCTCGCTTTTAAAATCTAATATAGATTTGTTTTAACCAAGTATAGAACGATGATAAAGTGTAATAGAACTTACTAAAATTATTTAGTGACGATTGGAAAAGCCTCGTGGGCTTATAAAGTCTGGCCAGATGGTACGGTCCTCCTTACCAAGGAGCAAGGAACATAGGCTTCTCATGCTGGTTATGACCTTTTGAAAATTTGCTGCTGGATATTGGTCAGTATAGTGAAATAGGCTATTAATGCGGTGTGGAAATAGTAGAGCACTTGATTTTTTTTTTTATAAGGGGCATACGAGCATACGTATCGCATGATGGTAAGCGATTACCGCCGCCCATGGACACCCGCAACACCAGAGGCGTTACAAGTGCGTTGCCGGCCTTTTAGGAAGGAATACGCTCTTTTCTTGAAGGTTTGAAGGTCGTATTGGTCCGGGAACACTGTAATAGTCTTAAAATCCCCGTTCTAAGTTCAAGCTGAAATTTAAGACAATCTCGAGAAGTACGTTAAAACTCTCAATCTTTATACAAAAACACGAACAACAAAAGTACAACTTAGTTAGGAAACAATGAAAATTTAAACATATGTATAAGCGGTACGTAAGATTACCCGCATCTGAATTAGCCTTGATGCTGAGTTACTGAAGTTTTGCTTGACTAAGTAACTAAGTAATGATTAATATATAAACAGTCCTTAAACCATGGTTATATTACTCAATACTAAGTATAGTTTCAAAGTTTAGACTAATTTATATACGTATATGTAGTGTCAGTAACAAATTAAATCAGTTTCGATAACAGAAACTCATTCATTAATTAACATAATTCCCGTATGGATCTAAAGCAAGAAAGTAGATAGAAAGTTATGAAATCCACATCAACCACAACTTTTCTTTTCGTGATACAGTTATATATGAGAAAATAGAGTTTGAAGGTAGCAATAATTTAACAGCATTTTGTCATCCTCATTCTATAATTTAGAATTATCAGTGTTACGCTCAATTAGTAATTATAATTATTTGTTGGTAGTTAAATAAAATAATCGAGGCACATTTGACACCGACAGAGATAATACTCGTATGTAATGGTCAGTGTCAAACATGCTTCAGAGACAGCCTGCCATTTTATTAACGAACATTAAAGTGTGAAGCAGTTATTGTAACGGAACCATCCAGAGAAGTGGATATATTAAATTAAATATGTATTGTTGCTGCTTGTTTTCTTGAAGTTCTTCTGAGCGTGTTATTAGTTTTACTTAATATTCACTTTCTAATACTAGGTAGTACCATACTGGTTCCATTTCATAGTCCTACTACTATTATAAAGGCGAAAGTTTGTAAGTATGGATGTATGTATGTATGTATGGATGTTTGTTACTCTTTCACGTAAAAACTACTGAATGGATTTGAATGAAACTTTACCACAATATAGCTTATACATCAGAATAACACATAGGCTACTATTTATAAAGATATAGCTTCGCCTCGCGGCGTTGCCTGCAGTTATCATCGTACCGCGGGTAGCACCGCGGGGTTCAGCTAGTATCCTATAAAAGATTGCCTTTGAGCGATAAGGCTGCTACTTGTACTTGCTAGTTTCAAGATTTCGTTGTAATTAATCCGGTGTATAATATAACGATATATTATTACTGTTACTTTTGATTATAAAGCGTGTTCAACCGTTGACGGGTATTAATTATATTTTTTTTGCTTTAACTGAATATTTAATTTATTCTTACTTTCTCTCAACCTGCATAAGTTCCTTTATATTCAGAACGTTGCTAATCTAAAAATATATATATATATATAACACTGATCAATATGCCATAGGCCTCTCTCCGTCTTAGGGTGGTGTAGGCATAAGATGCTAAATACTTGAGTAAAAATTTCAAAGCAAATAAAAAAACTTGGAAAAAAGGCGTCATTGAAATTTTGTTAACTAGGATTATTAATTCTTGCTTATACAGGAATTATCGAGCAGCTAAATGTAACAAACAAATTCTTAAACAACCTGTTGAGCACCCGATTAGCCCCAGGTTACAAACTTATGATCAAAGGAGCTTCTTAGAGAATAGTTAAGTCTCTCGAGCGATAAAGGCGCCGTTAATCTCGTGTTTGTTCACTTGTACACAAAGGGACGATGTTTTTGTAGAAATTCAATGTGTATTGTCGGTATTGAAGTTCAATAACTTTTAGTTTTAATTCAAGTGATTAAATATTCACAAGTTTGAAGATATATACCTAAATTCAAAGTTGGATTTTATAATCCACCAATTGATTGAATTGTTACGGTGATCCGTAAGAGCATCACATCATTTCAACAGCCTAACAAACCACTGCCGAACAAAGGATTCTCCTAGAAAGGAGATTATGGCCTATTATACAAAGCTAGCCAGTCGAGTTGGTAAAGGGTTTCTTCCAAGTCTTCCTTCTATTTGCAGTGATGTTGTCCAGCATAGATTGCTCTTACGACGCCGATGGAATGAACAGGAGTGGTGTCACTCTATATTATTAACTAGCTGACCCTCGCAACCTCGTTTACGTCTGCTATTGCCCGTAGCGTTAAAATTTTCCCCCGTTTTTGTAACATTCTTCTCTGCTCTGCTCTGCTCCTATTGGTCTTAGCGTGATGATATATCCTATAGGCTTCCTCGATAAACGGGCTGTCTAATGCTGAAATATTTTTTCAAATCGGACCAGCGGTTCCTGAGATTCGCGCGTTCAAACAAATAAATGAACAAACAAACTCTTCAGCTTTATAATATTAGTATAGATATGTTACCGCACAGACAAGCGGGGTGCACGGTAAGAGCACCATGCTTCGATGAAGTAAATAGGTGGACTCTACCGGAGTGACAGCACAGCTTTAGAAAGATTATAGTATGTTGGCAAACGGACAGGTGGATCAGCTGAAGGAAAGTGCCTACCGCCGTCTATTGACACCTGCAACTCTGGTGAAAATACACCGCTTTTTGAAAAGTTTAGTATTTATGTTGGCATTGTGTCTGCCAAACGATTTTTTAAATAGTGTCCAGTGGTGTAGTGCAATTGAACATTCAGACAATTGCAAAACAGCTATTGTGTGCCTATGACTTATTTAATATTATTAAATTATAATGGCGTAAAAGCGAGGTACAACATTTTCGAATGAATTATTTACAGTTGTTCAACCTAATCAAGTTGTAAAACGTATAAGTGTTATATGGAGTAGCCCGCCCTCTAGAGACTCACACAATCACACTAATTTACAACAAATTGCGAGTTCCGAAGCAGGAATATTAGAGAAAATGTACGTTACAGCGCAGAGAGCCTCGTCAGGCCCATCCTGGCCCGAAACAAACACTCGAGTAAATAAATTTTCTGTTTCCAAGTTAGGGAAGCTTTTTAATAAGAGCGAAGAGTTGAGCGAAGCGGTTGGGTTTCACTAAATGTAATTTTTATGAGAGTGACCCTTTTATTTAAATTATAGAAAAGTATTTATTTATTCAACCATCAATTTTATCTATTCGTGAGGTAGTTTAAAATCGGCTACTTGAATTATTACGTTGACTCCTAAATACCTGATCTTAAAATAATGTAAATAATACAGTTTACGGATTTTCCAATACTCGTAAACTTTAATCTATAATATAAAAATGAATCGCTCAATGTGTTGGTAAGCGCATAACTCAACAACGCCTGGGCCAATTTGGCCAATTCTTTTTTTTAAATGTTCGTTGAAGTTCAAGGATGGTTTTTACGGTGAGAAAAATTCGAATAATGGCTGGAAAAGCCCTAAAACAGCCCTTTTCTTTTTCTCATACAAACGTTTTCTAACTAAAACGTAAAGTCAATTTGAACTTTATTACTATTGTATAAAGTTCATATATTACAAGCACTCACTTTTGTCTAAGCAATGTAGGTGTGTTTCTAACGTCAATGAGTCAATTTGCACTTTATTACCGCTGTACAAAGTTCAAATTCAATCATATCTATCAAAACAGTGTGCATATGTGCGTTGGAGTAGATAATCGTTGGATAGTCCATTTATCGAGAATGGCTATAGCCTATATGTCATCACGCTAATACTAATAGGAGCGGATCACCAATGAAGAATGTTTCAAAAACGGGTGAAAATTTTCAAGTTACGGGCAATAGAAGACGCAAACGAGGTTGCGTGGGTCAGCTAGTTTAAGATACATTTGAATAACTTCTATGGCGATCGATCGATATTGGTCCAAAAAGTCGTCAGAGAGTTGACTATTATTTACAATTATATTGACAATTAACACGAGGTATTTCTTAAGAGGTATGTTTATGCGTTGTACAGTAAATCTAACTCTCCAAACGCGCGATTTAATACCGACAAGCATCCTCATATATAATTGAAAGAGAATTTTAATATATTAACAGGAGGTAGCGTCGGGGTGATAAATATTTATTACACGTTAACAGACTTGCGATGCTTTCAACTTTTTTGTTTTATTTTTCGCCGTTAAGAAAATAGATGAGTTTCCATTCGACTTTGGAATTAAAGAGAAAAACAAAATTAATAACTGTCGTAGATAAAACATTTTACAAGATGGAAAGTAACTATAGATCAGAGACGGAAACTTTTTAAAACGAGAATACGGCCTCCATTTTTAATATTATGGAATGAAAAAGAATTAAGACTGTCAAAGGCCAATATCAAGATTAGAAACGTATCATCCCTGAATTGCATAATAATATATAAATAAACTGCATCAATTTTCTCCGTCCCTCGTGCGTATTTTTAAAAATAATACAAAAGATAATGATAAACCAGATCTATTGTTGCTTGAGCAAAGTAATATAGTTATAGCGTTCAGATAATGTACACTACCAAAAATATGACAATATTTTGTAAATATACTGTCGAAGCAAGCACAGATATGAAAATATTAAACAAATTTTCGGATATGTCTATATAGCATATTCGTATCTTCGAGTGGCGTCTAATTTGCATACAAAACCCAGTCAGACATATTTCATCTTCTACGCTACATGTTTTGCATACGTAGATACGACTAAACATATTTATATATATTGTATGCTTTAAAGCTTACCCAATGTTTTTGGTCCCTAAATCATATAAAGAAATTATTACCAATTGTTAAACGGTAACTAGACTAAAAAAACTGTTAAGTAGCCACGATCGAAAGTCTGTTAAAAATCGATTCGGCCTGTCCCAAATATTCATTTTAGTTTGAATGTAGGATGAAAAGCTTAAATAACTTAAAATTTTAATATTGAAAAATTACGATAAAGATATTGATTTTATAATAGTCTTGTTATAGTCGTTCCAATAGTTTATTTAACTTTTGACAGCTCTAATACTTAATCAAATAGTGATACCCTGACCCGTTACCTATTCGATTTCTTTCATCGATCGATTTTATGCATTAAGAAGTTTTAATCGATTTAACAAACTCATTATTTTATAGATAATTTCGTACTTCATATTTCTATGTGTTTCAATGTGCGACCTCCTTTGTCAAAATAAAGAAGAAATGGATTAAAAGAATGTTGTTCAAATATGACGGTTCTATGTCATGAAAAAATATATATAAAAGGAACTGAATTTTCAAAATGTATTATTGTATTGTGTTGTAATTCAGTGGTTAATATTGTATTTGTTAAACTATTGATGATCTTTATTAAATCTCTCTATGTCTATTTTAAAATAATCTACAGTATTTCAATGAGTAACCTTCAATATAGTTGAGTATTTATATTCCTCCGTATTGATTTATTTGTGAAGTCTCACGTTTGGTTGAGTTGAGCGTATCGTTCCTGCCTTCGTTACTGTCAAAATGCCAAAAAAGAAAGTACTCAAAGGACAAACAAGAGAGTTTGTCTTGCGACTTCGTGAATACTTTGAAAAGGAAAGCCGTAATGGTGGGCCTCTTATACCAGTGATTCAAGTTAGAGACCGTGTTGCAGCAGCATTAGGTATTAGTGCTCCAACAGTGGCAAAAATAACAAAAGCTACGGCAGCAGTGGCATGGAACAGAATAAGCTATCTACACCTAAGAAAAAACGTCCGCCTAGTAAAGTTACAGCCGTTGACAATTTTGACGCTGATGCTATTCGTCGTCATATATACGACTATTACCAAAGAAAAGAGATTCCAACATTAAAACAACTAACACAATCTCTTCGAAATAGTGGTTTGTTCCGTGGTCAAAAATCTTCTCTGACAAAGGTATTGAAAGACATTGGAATGTTATTCCAAAAATGTGACAAACGAAAAATTTTAATGGAACGCAATGATATTGCTTTGTATAGATGCGATTTTTTAAGACAAGCAAAAAAAATAGAAGATTGGTCGAATGTTGTTTTCACTGATGAAACTTGGCTCAATGCGAATCATACGCTGTCAAAAACTTGGACTGACAACACCGTTGGCTCCACTTCTACAGTACCAATGGGAAAAGGCGAACGACTGATTATTTGTCATGCAGGAACAGTAAAAGGATTTGTGCCAGGCGCTCTATTAGCTTTTAAATCCCAGAAAACAGGAGATTATCATGAGGAGATGAATTCGAACGTGTATGAAAAGTGGTTCAGAGAAATGCTTACATCACTCGAAGAGCCATCAATAATATTTATTGATAATGCACCTTATCACTCTCGTCAAATTAATAAAATACCAACACAGGCCAACA
Organism: Spilarctia lutea; assembly: GCA_916048165.1. NCBI lineage: Eukaryota > Metazoa > Arthropoda > Insecta > Lepidoptera > Erebidae > Spilarctia > Spilarctia lutea. The sequence goes on along the minus strand of OU696480.1, from coordinate 17,361,987 downwards.
AAAAACATGAAATTATAAACTGGCTCCGTGACAATGGCGAAGAGGTGAATGAGTCCCTACTAAAAGTAGAGTTAGTAAAGATATTAAAAACAAAGAAGCTGCCAAAACGATACGTCATAGATGAAATGGCAGCAGAGCATGGGCATACCGTCCTCAGAATTCCCCCATATCACTGCCAATATAATGCAATTGAAATGATCTGGGCACAAGTTAAAGGATATGCTGCGAGGAACAATACAACTCCTCCTTTCACCGCAAGAAAAATGCTGAATTTACTGAAAAATGCGTGTGAAAAAGTAACTCCAGAAAACTGGGCGAATGTTGTAGAAAAAACAAAGAAGGTGATAATGTCGGATTGGGATCGGGATGTTGCATTCGACAATTTATCTATCCAAGAAATGATAATCAATATTACTGAGAACTCAAGTGATGATGATTCCTGGTCATACGAAGAAGACGATTCTTTATAATTAAAATTAGTATTACAGTACCTCTTTTGGTTGTTTTATTTTTAATCCGTAAATTACTACGAATTTCAACATTTTGTACCTGTTCATTACAAGTAGGTACCGCAGGTAGTTTTTATTTGAACCAACTATAGTAAGTCTAAACAATTATTTTAGATTCATTAATTTGCGGCGAATACATTTGATCCCATTACTAGGTACGAGTACGATGGAACTGTTTTCATTACGCAAATTATTTATGCATTGAAACAGAGACATTTAGGGCATTTTAATGCAAAATAATAAAGCTTTTTACGTGATTTGATATAAAATAAAATCACAATAATTTTATTGTATGTTTTATTAATATAATCGATAATCGATTTATTTCAAAACCGTTTTTATAGTCTGTGGTCATTAATTACGAATGACACATCCCTAAGTAGGCGGAGCCCGCCCATAAAGTACAGTATTATCTGTAGTACATTGTATCAAAAATTATTACAAAACTTTATGTGCGTGATCTGTCAAAAGTTAAATAAAGTATTGGAACGACTATAAATCGGTTTTATTTACGCTGAATTTGATGTTATTATTTTCGCCTTTAGACTCGGTCCATTATGCTTGATGGTAAGAAGACCTAGGTGACCTTACTTCATCTAGAAGATTCCTGCAGCGTCCACAGGCTTGTACAAGGAAGTTATATATGTCACGAAGAATACTTATTCATTGCGTGGCTTCTCGCTCGACCCACGGTATAATGTATAATCACTTTCCGTTGAGGCTACGCTTGTGTGTTGACTGTTGACTTGATCCTGAGGTATTTCCAGTGTTACTACAATTTCTTTTGGTCGCAGCGTGATAATATACATGAAGATAGTACTGGGCTATCTAAGACTGAAATATTTTTTCAAATCGATTTTTGATATTGAGATTTGACTTGACTCTGCTAGGATACTATTTTATGTCCTGACTATAATATGTATACTCGTTTGTGTACTTGAATATACCTATATTGTAATAAGTAATAAGAATCTAAGAAATCTAAAATATATACTGACAAAGGTCGTTTACAAACAAACATACAGATGAAACCAATAAAACCGTGTTAACTTAAGCTTTTATTCATGTAAATTTTCTTTAATGTGTTCATATTTTTATTAGCTCTCTTCAATTAACTGCCTTGGAGCTTTTTGCTGTGGAAACAAGTAGAATAATTAAATATGGTAAATTTATTTTTATATTCTTTTAACAAATAACGCGTAATCTTTTGGGGAGGCATTGCTGAGAATCATATTAATGAATTGTATTTTAATGATCAATTAATTTAATAAAGTTATTAAAATATTTCGAAGTTCAAATTTCACTTTTATTTTTGATGTTATAAAATCTACTTTTAATTGACTTATAAAGAACTAGCTTTTGCCCCGCGGCTACGCCCTCATATATGTCGATTATCGCGGTAAAGAGTAGCCACGAAGCTTTGCGTCACCTGCCTCCGCGATCAGTAGCAACGGTGACGCGACTCTTTGACGGCATCCTCCGCATCGGACACTTTCCCACCACATGGCGACTTAGCAGAGTCATCATGCTGCCCAAACCGGGGAAGAACATCCTCTTACCGGGAAGCTATCACCCCATCACTCTCTCTGATGCCCTACAACGAGACCTCGTCTCCGTGGCAACCCTTACCGAACTACGCCCTACTCCTGATCTGGTGCTGGGTGACGGGTGCTTCTAAGGGCCCCCACCCCTCGGAGCTGTACACAGCACAGGTAGTAAAATATTGTAAGACCCGGGTGTAACTAGCAAGTTGGTCACTCCGCAATCAACCTCGTTGGCTACGCCCTCCCTACCCACCTAACACCGCGGAATTATCAATAGGCCCACTTTGGCCCTACCCAGTTTTTGCTGTTGCACGTGGCGAGACTCCTAGTTGGGGTCTACGAGAAGAACCTAACGAAAATAGTAGCCTAGTTGCCTTTCAAGAACCTTAGACAGACAGACAAAGTTACTTTCGAATTTATTATATTAGTATGGATAAAGTTTCCAATTTCATTAGCTATTGATCTTTGTTTTTTTTTCACTAGAAACAATTAAGTAAAGAATAAAAATACTCACATATTCTCTATTGCTTTTGAAACAAGTGTATAAAGTTTACTTGTAACGTTCAAAACAAAATGCCCTAAATTACTGGCCGCAAAGACTTGTAAACGCAAATAAAAACTAACTTAAACTTTAAAAAAACGTTAAAAGAAGATGGTAACGCAACATAGTGCTCTGTTTAACGTCTTTCTTTCCTTTGAAGAGAGTCATTATCGTCTGTAGAGCGCGAACATTTATTTGAACACTATTGCACTCTTTTATTTATTTCTTAGTAAAACAAAAGATGTCTTTAAACATTCTAGTGGTAACAAGGAGGTCGTTAAACGTTTTATTTTTCATTGATGTCTATATTATATGTATACGTTTTATGTTAAATATAAAAGAAGAGCCCGAGTTCAATAGCGCATGGCGGTATTCAATATCGTCTGAATACGAGTGATATATTGGGTTCAATGTAATTCAGGGTGGTCTGCGTTTACAATTTACAGGATAGTGGATAGTTAAATAAGATTATGTATTAATATATTTCAATATACCTACCTGCATAAGTAAACATTTAAATGTAAGGTTCTTTTCACAGCCGAACAGCTTTCAAAAGCCTGTAAATTGTATGAATGTCTCTGTAACCTCAAATCTCTGTGATAATCTTGATATTGGCGTTTATGTTGTTTTGGAATTCGTTTTAATTTTGAGAGTGCTATTGAGTTTTTTTTTCATGGAATAGGGGGCAAACGAGCAAACGTATCATCTGATGGTAAGCGGTATATGAAAATCATAAAAAAAATCGCCGGTTTCTAAAATATATTAAATATATATGTTACCTGGATATCATTATCCGTTTTCAACCTCCGTAGGAGTGTTGTAAGTTTGTTGTATCTGTGTGTATGTGGAATCGTTGCACCGAAACGGATGAAACGATTTTGATTTAGTTTTTTTTTAATATACATTAGTCGGTAGAGTTTTTGTTTAATGAAAAACAGTCCCGTGACGTGATGTAGTCCCGTTTAAAAGAATGATACGGGGAGTAGAAATGGAACTAAAAAACGAATGTTCACAAAAATCCTCGAGTGGGATGTCAAAAGAAAGTACATCACAAAAGTGGAAATTTAATTAAAATCGGTCCAGTGAATTAAAAAATATGGCCTGTGAGTAAGTAGGAATGAACCAGCGAACGTTTCCGAATAAACCCGAATAAAGTGTTTTAAGGTTTGTATCTTTTTTTGTTATATTTTTTTAATTTATTTAACACACCTACTTGAAAAAAATTGTAAAAAATAAAAAGTATATGTTATAAATTTATGTTAATAGACTATCCTTCAGTTCCGTTTATTACATAAGTGAAGCAACGCAATGTAGTAGGTGTGAAATTACCAATAATTCAGTTCTGCCGTCGCGATATTACGGCTATAAAATATGAACATTACAATTTATTGAAGTTTCATTGGGTGATAATGAGCTGTGTGAATAATATTGTGAGCAAAGTGAACGATTCGAAACCTCGTTACATTTTATGTACCTTCAAATTCTGTGAACCTTTTTGTGGTAGAACATTTTAAACCTGCTGCGGTAAAACAAGAGGAAGGATAAATGTTTGTGCTGTCTATGTACGTTTGTATGTTTCACCGAAGCGCCTAAATTACTGCATCGATTTTATTGAATGAGGTGACATATGCTATATAAATTTTACCCGAAATTTAAATAGTATTATGGTTTTTAAAATGATTTCTTGATTGTGACTTTTTTTTTTTTTTAAATCATAAAATGAATTAAAATAATTATATTTATTTTAAATGATAATTTCTCAACAATAATTATCCCTTTAATTGGCTATATTGATGTGTGTTGTTTCATAAACTTGACCGTCTTATTAATAACTGCATTCGATTCATATATCTAATCATCGCAAGTTTGACCACGTGTCTGATTTACGTTTTTAACGAAAATAGCTACCTATTCGCCAGCGCCGCTATCAGCGAGCGCTGACCTATTTCTTTTCATTCCTCTATTCTCCATTTAAACCCATTTACCTTGAACCCTACCTCCGTTTCTTGTCCTCAAATCACGATAGATATCTTGGCTCATCAAACCATTTTGCTTCCCTGGTCTATTCTGACTCCGTGAACTCTTCGTTCTTTATGCAGGCTGTACTACTATGGAATACGCTGCCAGTCGAAACCAGGATAATAATTAATCATTTTTCATTCAAAAAGAAGGTTATGCACTTTCTCTTGACGAAATGGCAGGAAAACCAAAATTCAAATACAAGCTATTAGTGTACGAATGTAAAGTTAATGTACTAATATGTGTATTCATATGTATATATATGTAGTTATAGATTTTAAGTTTATGTTATGTCAACCAAAGAAAATTATGACCTCTGACTTCTTTCATTGTCCACCTACCTTTCAAAATGCTCTATATCATCCAAAGACTGGCTGGTAGAGAATGCCTTGGCCATTAAACCCGTCGATGTACATGTGTGCATGAAGTTTTAAAACAAAAATAAACAAATCGTAACTGGGTACATTGTATCTATATTGTTTCTACAATTATACAACAAATGTAATCCAACATACCTTGTGTCGGAATATTGGGCTTTAAGCGCAAGCGTGTGGTATGCCGGTGATGTCGGCTTAGCCACGACGTGACCGCCCGTAATTGCAACGTCTGCACGTGTGCCTAAACCAATCTAATATGATCTCTATACGAGGTCGGTGGTTTATGTATGGTTATAAGCTAATAATTCCTTACTTTTTTGTCGCAAACTCGTTGGGCCGTTACTCGAACAAGACACGCCTTTGCAGAAAATCGAAGTCGAATATTTTTTCACTTTTTTATAGTGAGTGAGGTTCAATGATAGACACATCATTAGATTAGGCACTATTCTATTTTGAAACTTAAATTGCGATAGTTTTAATTAATTTAGATTTATTTTAATTTGTATCGATTAAAAATGTACTTAAATAATAATATACTAACTATTATTACTAATTAATATTAATTATGCGCAAGTTAGTGAGGGTGGATGTTTGTTATGCTTTCACCTAAAAAATAACTGAACGATCTGGATCTGGAAATTTAGCACAGACATATATTATTGTTTGAAATAGCACATAGGCTACTTTTTATCCTACAAATGTAAGATTCCCGAGGGTAGTAAATAATAATTACGTTCATGAAACCAAGTCTTTTTAAATTAAAAATACTAATTTATTCCAACAATTACTATTCAAACATAAATTCATTAAAACCCTTAACATACACCACAACATAGTTTTTCAAATTTGGAATCACAGATTTACGTTCCATTAAAAAAAAGAACAAAACTTATGTTATCAAACAACCCGTCCTCGAATGATAGGTTTTCTAATCAATAATGGTATAGGTACTCTACACGTCGCCAATTCCGTGTCTGATTGTGGCAGCTGTTACAGCACGTGTCGTAAAATTTCACCATCAACTGAATTACTTGAGATGGAGATGTGCGTTTTATTTGTTTTGATCCGAACGGGGCGGATATATTGAACGAATGACTGCGCCAGCTGCCACTTGACGCGAGTATGTGCTTGTCTGGTGGACAATATGTGATCCAGTTACATAATATTAGGCTGTTAAAACAGTAGGACTTCGGTTTTGTAATAATCATATAACATGAAAGTATCAATACAAATAATAAAATCGTAATTGGTCAATGTCCGTACATGGACGATATATAAGAAAAAAATATAATTAAATATTTTACATTTCTGTCTTTTTGTCTGTATCTCAAAAACGGCTTAACTGATTTACAGTTTTCACTTATGCGTTGCTGTTTACTCCACTTAAACATTTAGTGTATTTGTTTCATTTCAATCGTTTCATAAATAAAAAAGTTATATCACTTTGAAGTATCACCGCGATAACCGCCATATACGCGAGCGGAGTCGCAGACATAGCTAGTCTAGAATATAATTTAGCAGCCAATAGGTAGATAAATGTACAGTAGAAACACGTTCAGAAACAGTACAATGTATAATCTTATCGCAGTCTTTTACAAAGTTTTTTAAGTAAAAACTTCTTTAGGCGCGTCGAGCACAAATCATAGAACTCGCGTCATCGTCACCGAACTCTAACCATAAGCTTTTTTACTTCTTTTTATCGCATATTTTATTTAAAGAGCAAAGAGGCTCATTTCAGGTGATCTTAAACAATTGTTCGTGTATAGTTTTAACTTTTTACTTCTGTTGGCAGTTCTCGTGATTGCTTTGTGTTTTTTCACGAAGTTCCTTATCGCGCGTTGCGAAAGAGGGCTATACGGAAAAAATTAAGACGAAAAGTTGTAACGACACTTTTTGTTAAGACGAAAAGTTGTAACGACACTTTTTGTTAAGACGAAAAGTTGTAACGACACTTTTTGTAAAGACGAAAAGTTGCAACGACACTTTTTGCTATAGTAAGCTATTGTAAGCCGTGCGGCGTGCGCATGTTTCTCTGTCTGTCTCTCTCTCTCTTATAGAAAGCAAGCCAGATATTTTCGTTTCGTCTTTCTATTTCGAACTTCGTTCCATCCGAGTGTCCCTTGACACCTTCTCAAGTTTTTTGTTACCGCGGCTCCGCCCGTATGTATGTCGGTCGCGACTATGCGTTATTGTCTAAATCCATTGAGTAGTTATTGCATGAAATAGTAACCAACATCCGTCTTCATAAACATTCGGATTTATATACTATAAGTAAGTAAGTAAGTAGAATGTATTCTTGGTACGAGTATAATTTAGAAATATATTTCTGACTGGTACACTGTGAATGGTTTCTTTGTAAAATCTTAATTTGTTACTACATTTAATTAATGATACCTGATTTTAATTTTGTACGGTTTACATATGTCACTTCTGCTTTATGCCATAATTCATGATGTAAAAAAATATATGCCAGTCTCTGGCAATAAAATAAAGAATAGATTCTGGAAAATTTATGATTTTAAATGGGGCTCATTTTGAGGTTGTTTTTGAAGAATATATTATATTACGTACACAATTAAATCCAAATAAGTTTTAACGAACTTTAGATCATTGACAAGTTTTAATAGACAACAGCAGAGATTTTTCTGTTTTATAAATACTTTTTCTGCATTCAAATATAAAAATTCAAACGAATTAAATATCGAATACACGTTTGAAACAAATACACGTCATCAATTTGTTGTTCGAAATTAGAATGTTCATAAATGCCAATACAATAAATCAAGGCTAAGTGACGTTATGCTATTGAAGTAATCAACTGTCAGTGGCAGACATGAAGCTGAAGAGTCGAAAAGACTTATCAAAGTTTGACAAGCCAATCAAAAGTTGTATTGACCGATTTTAATACGAAATGTCTCTCATATACAGATCGTTTTATTACTTATATTTTGTTTTATTGCACTAAATAACTATAAAACAATGATTTATTTGTCTTTCTGGTGCATGTATAACCTACACTACAGTTTAAAATTAGAATTATTTACTAAATTAAATCTAATAGTAATTAAAATTGGGAAGATAAAAATATGGTCTTATACTATGGTAATCTCTGGAGTCATATTCGAGTAGAACTGGCACGAACACTCCCCTGCCTCTCCCCGCGCTTGTTCCACTTTTGAATGTGGCAAACCGACGAAGTTTCAATGACATTTACCTTTTTTATTCTTTTTAAAAAGATTGCGACGAACGTTTTCGCTCGAGGTACGCCAGTCGTAATGCACTTTATGAACATTTTATAAAATAGAAAATCATCAGAAGTATATTAAGATGTCAGCAAAGATTGTTATATTTCTTCAGAAAGAAATAAATATTTTAGATATGTAACACACAAGGCCATCTAGTCCTAAGCTATGCAGGGCTTGTGTTATGGTTACTAGACAACTGATATAAATACTTATATACCTTTTTTAATACATACATATTATACGTAAAAAACACCCAAACTCCGAAACAAATATTTGTAGATCATACAAACTTTTGGTCCGACCCGGAAATCGAACCCGAGACCTCAAGCAAAGCAATCGCATACGCTACCACTGAACCACGGAGGCAGTTAAGTTGGTATAGTCGCTATACATTTACACTTCAGAGTGCTAATCTCAATAAAGGTCTGTACAAAGTTTCTGGTGGTCCATTCGCACTTGACCATTTCCCGTTTGGCTACGGCTTTTCTTTCTTTTTAAAAAGACAATTCCGCTTAAGAAACGAATCCTGTGTTGTGTCATGTGGGGTTTGAACCCACAATTCGGCGTGTCGACTACTTAAACCCCTAGGCTAGTCGTACAGTCAAAGTTTGGGATCAGACGGCTGTGTGTGAATTGTGTGAGATTATAACATCTTTGATATATTCTGTCATTTCACGGCCAACTCTAGCACCACACGCTCATTGATCATATTAAGCAAAGCCTTCTTTCCCGACTTCCTGTTACACACTTCCGTTCCTTTACACAAAATCACTACCACACATTACAAGAATCGAAGAAGTAAAGACGTCATCAGACCTTCACCTTTAATTTGTATTAACGTGTGGAAGTGTAACAATACTATAAAGCACTTACAACAACAGCTCGGCGTAGTCAAAGAGAACTGTCAAATGAGCTAAATGAATAATTACATTGGCAACACGCCAACAACACGGGCTAGTGGCAACACAAGTGGTAAATAAAACCTATTTACACGATACCGCCGGCTTAATAATTATTTATTTCATAGCTGAAATGACAAAGATTTTTTTTATATCTTAATACAAATGATCACAAACGTGTAATAAATAATGTCACGCTATTATTTTTCGATGCTAATTTCACACATAAAATTTAGTTACATTTTTTATAGTATACATTAAAAAGCCATAATGCAATCATTTCTGAAAATAACTTTTATATTTGCAAACTGGTTTGATGGCAAAAATAACCGTTACCGTTATTTTAAAATATATATCCAGCATCGATACAATACCTATTAATTTCGTTAAAAGTTGCCAGATGAACCGTCCTACTCCAATGATTAAAAGTTTTAACGTCCTAATTTTATTTAGTTTAGGATTTTTTTGACTTGGTTTTTGAACTTGGTACATGTTCGTAACTCCTAACTTAACTTTTAGAATAATTAATTGGAATCACTTTTGAATTACAGTGACTGCATGGATAGCGTAGTGGTTTAAACGTTCACCTTACCGCTTCTAACAACTGGGTGTGCGTTCGATACCCACATGGTGTGATCTTTAAATTGTTATTAATAGTCTAGGTTGTGTTCTTTGTATCAGTTTTATTAATGTTTTAAAAGTCACCTGCGGCATAGGATAAATTTGTAGTTCGGGAGCTGTCATTTAAAAAAAACTAGGACAGTTCTCACTTTCGAATGCTCCACTATAAAGTCTATTACATGAAATAGTAATAACTTACTAGTAGTTACCTATCCATGTAATAACGATTGTGAAAACACAGTGTCAGCTCCGCTATTCATCCCGTGGATCTCGTAATACTTAATACACAATGCTATACAATCGTGGGAGAGCCGCGCTTCGGCATGAATGGGCCGGCTCGACCGGAGTGATACCACGACCTCATAGAAAACCAGTGTGAAATAGCGCTTGAGCTGTGTTTCACCGAGTGAGCGAGGATACCGGAGGCCCATACCCCAACCCCTCCCCCCATTCCCTCTCCCCATCCCCCAAAGGTCAGCAACGCACTTGTGACGCTTTTGGTGTTGCGGGTGTCCATGGGCGGCGGTAATCGCTTACCATCAGGTGATGCGTCTGATCGTTTGCCCCTATTCAATAAAAAAAAAGAAAAACCGTTTGACCACTACAATGGGTAGTAGGCATAAGGCTCCCTTATACTGAGAAGCCTACATCTAGCAGTGGACTGTTAAATGCTGTTGACTATTATTATATTAATATGTTGTTTGAGGTAGTCGTCACCACAAGAGAACGTGGTTAATAATGTCCCCGTGGACCAAAACACGTTCGTGTGAATTCCAAACCGAATATTGTAACCGAATGTTATGCCAAATGACGTAACCCGGTCGGAATAACTGCACAGACGTGAAATACGACTGTTACTGAATTAATTTCGGTATGTGCTGAACATATTATTTGTGGACTGTTTCCGATGCGTGTGTGCTTCATAAAAGATACAATTTTTTTGGTTATTTTTGTTTATGGAATTCGTTTGTTTTGCGTAATTGAGTTTAACGTATGCGAATTTTTTTGACGTGTCGTCAAGGAAAATTATGAACGTAACATATATGGAGTTTATTAGACTACTCACGTGCTACGGAAATATAAAAAGTATGAATTAAATTAAAAGTGATTGATTGAAAAGGGACTCGATAATAATAGCGCTTAAATTAAAATACCATTGAATAAATTCTAAATTTTCTATTCTTAGAAGTGAAATATTCTATTTTTATTTATTTTCTCGAAATATAAGTTAGATCAGTCTTGAGTACAACCAATCCTTATAAATATTTATCGATTTTTTTCATAAAAGACGAAGAAATCAAAAAAATATTGTCATTTCTCAGTTGCAAGTATCCATAGGCACTTACTATTTGTTTTGTTTTTTTTTGTATATGGGACAAACGACCAGACATATCGCCTGATGGTGAGCGATTACCACCGCCCATGGACGCCAGTAATACCAGAGGCGTTACAAATGCATTGCCGGCCTTTTAAGAAGGAGTACGCTCTTTCCTTGAAGGTTTGAAGGTCGTATTGGTCCGGGAACACCGCAGGCGACAACGTATTCCACAGTTTTGCCCCTATGCAATAAAAGATCGTAGACTTTGGTTAGTTTACAAAAACAGTTGCAATCATTATTAAGGCAATGCAACAAAGTATTCCGTAAATATTATGTTTCATATCTATAAATACAAGTTCAAAAAGTATTAACATAATTTTATGGGAAAATATAGGGGTCTGATTTACTCATCTTCCTCACTGTTAATATATTCCCTGCTATTACACAGACCCGTGAAAATTAATTATGAACAGAATAAATTAACCCTGGAATAAAATATGAGGGTATCGTTTTTGAGTGCCATACTGGATTAAATGAGAAAATATAAGGAAATTTCTGAGTAATTTTATACTTAAATATATATTTGGCATGAATTACCAAATGTATCATGGAAACAATTTGATAGTACTTATCATTTGAAGTTGATTTTGGTAATTGAAATTTGAATAAGCCTTTATAGACAGTACTCGTATCAAATTAGAGAGCATTAGAGATCTTAAAGCCCTCGTTTTATTATTAATAGGCCAAATGAAGTACTTATTGGAACATTAAATAAAATAGAATTAATTGATTTCGAAATTTAAATAAAAAACTTCGGCACACACAAACTGGCACATATATGTTCGAAGTTATTCATTCAATGGGTATCGTAAGAGCTGACTAAGACAGCGAAATACGCAAGGCAACAGCAATGCATAGATAATTAAAATTACATATATGCCAACGCGAGTTAAGTTAGGCCAAGATCTCCTGAAAAAAAGGCCACGACAACCAGCAGTGAGCTTTTAAAGGCTGTTAACGGTGATGATACTTCGGCATGAATGCGAATGGGAGTGATACCACGGCCTCACAGAAAACCGATGTGAAATAGCGGTTGCACTGTGTTTCACCGAGTGAGTGACTACTTGTGATGCCTCTGGTGTTGCAAGTGTCCATGGGCGGCGGTAATCGTTCAACATCAGGCGATACGTCTGCTCGTTTACCACCTATTCAATAAAAAAAGAGATAAAAAACTGGTGTTAAACAATCTTTATTTAATTTTCACCGATCGAATGAGATCTCTTTGATTTGTATTTATACATCCATGGACTTATCCGTCACTTATAATCAGGTGACCCTTCTCTCGCTTGCCTTCCATACCATTAAACAATATATAGTATAACTATAACCCGTCTACGTAAAACCTTTGATAAATTTATCTAGCATATGTCACCCATGACAATATTAGCAGTTTATTGATACCCTATTGATTAAAAAAGATTCTGCAATTTAGGCGCTACGGTGGATCATTTAAACTTACACCTTCACAACTGTCACCCTTTCTTTTAACTTCTTTTTCCTTCGTCGTAGTCGAGTAGAAAAACGACAATCGACTTACGAAACTATGATTAACCTTATAGTGGTGACAATTAAAATAATTTATTTGACAAGATACAACGTGGCTTGGTAGCCACTGGCCCGTTTCCAGCCCAACTATTAATACTGTGCAGATAATATATTGTTGAAATGCAACAGATTTATGTTCGCTCTGTGTGTGGTTCACGCGGGAATTCGTACAATGGCCGTTTGGGTTTTGGGAAGCATTTGCTCTTGCAATAATTCAGATAATTTGGGAACAACAATTCCGCACTGAATTGTTTACTGTATTGTAATGTTTCGATGTGTAATTAGTGGTAATGGTGGTTATTTAATTCATCACCTATTATTAGTTAATGCGTGCTTATTTACATTAGTATACACATTCAGTTATAGATACATGTAAAAGCAAGCATTTACACACAATAACATATAATAAAAAAAAATGTGTTGTGTATGTTAAGTCCATTGTAGAATTGAACTCACTTTTACTTATTCCACTATTTTATTGACTTTAATCCCGACCGGTTTCTCCCTATGGCATTATCAAAGGTTACTGTTAATTTAGTATTTCATCTAATGCCGATAATCGAAATTATAAATTACGTATTTAAAGTCCGTATTGAAAGAAAATAAACCGACTTTAGACTCTACCATGTGAATGCATATATATACGACAGCAGTAATCGCAGTTGATACATGGGCATATTTTTTAAGAGTTTCGTTGTCAGTCTGCGAAAACCATCATCAGATCTAGGTATATGTAATTTAAATGGTACGATTTCGGAATAGGAACATCCCTTTCGAAAAAAGAAATAAATTTTGATGGGAGTTTTTTCCGAACGAACATACATACATAAAAAACATCCGACAGAAATGACCCCCCACTATTTCGAGGTGGGATAATAAAATAAATTCTAAACTATTATGGAGAATAATGTATATATTTAATTTCTTCTAATTTAATTTAGCTGTAGTGCCTATTTACAGATTTTCACCTATAGCTGAAGAAAATTAGGTGTAGGTTAGTAGAAAATGGTCAGGAATTTCATTAAACTCGAACTTCTGTGCAACTCTCCCGAATATTTCCCCTCTTATTAAATCTGAGACAAATTTACAAACTTGATGGCCATTTTGCAATCACCTGGAATCAGAAGACATAGGGTACTTTACAAACATACCTACATGAAACGGACGCAAATAACACTCACAATTTGTGGATCACACAAATATAGTTCCATGTGGAATTTGAATTATTAGGCCAACCATACAGTGAAAGTTACACTGTAAATGAAAATATCTCCAAAGAAAACATTCTATACCAAATATATTAATATGTGAAGCAAAAACTTTGTACCACTTTTTACGAAAATTATGTGAGTATGAAATTCGACACAGTTAAAATTTATATGAAGTAGAAATGCAAAAAGCAGAAAAAAAAAGAAATATGATCAAATTTATCGACGACTGCGCGACTACTAGTATCAAATAAGTATCTAAGTAAAATACTTAGGAAAACATTGAAATGAAAAATATCAACATGTATTTCTTGTGCCTAAAGTCCAATCAAGTTCTAACTAGGCAATGCGAAGCCGAACAAGGGGCGATAATTAAATACGGTACACCTTTTCAGTTGCCGCAATTATACACGGTAGAGTACAAGATTTGTTTATAAATATGTTTAGTTAATGACTGAAAAGCTACAGGAAATCGTATAATATATTTATAAAAGTTGTCAGTTGTATATGGGTACTACCTACTGTGTTATACAAGCTATGCTTAGCTTGGGACTAGATGACGTTGTGTGTTAGATGTCCGAAATATTTATTTATTGTTCGACGATCTACTGAAGGTCTTGGTAACCGTTGGATGTCCAGTTGGGAGAGGTCGAGCATTAGGCGCCTTTAGGCTAATATAAGATGACACTTGTCATAGGAACTGGACACTATGTCAATTACTTTGAAATTGTTTCACTAAAATACCAGTGAATTTTGGAGGATAAATACGCTGGTACTAATTACTAGGCAAATCAAAAAGATAATATTAGCTCTGCTTAGCTTGGGACTAGATGGCGTTGTGTGATAGATGTCCGGGATATTTATTTATTTATTATTTAATATTTGTAAGGAAAGCCATAGAACAACAAACACAAATAATTTTAATTACAAATTAAATAATAATATTTTCCGACATTTTGGAGCTCTTTGATGTCTACATCATACTTCTTTAACATATTTTTTTTGTATTTAAAAGGTATGGTTAGGTGGATATAATAATTGGATGTTTGCCTGTGTAGCATGGTGTTTAAATAAAAAATATTATACGATGGAATTGCTTTGTATCACCACGTAAATAGGCTTCGTATTTGTTCCAAAATTTAAGGTTATCCTTGGATCTTTCAATTCTTTAATGATCAAATAATGGGAAAACAAATACTGTTCTAATGTTTATACTTGCTTTTATTCTTACTGACTATCGACCATACGTGTTCAAAAAAAATAAAATGTGACGTATAGGTCAAGCCCTGCCTGCCTGCCAATCCGGTTGCAAGAATTTATCATATCACACAAAAGCTTAGCATATATATATATTTATATGTAAATAATATAAACATAGTTGTTTGTCCCTGAAATCTTATCAATTAAGGAAAAATCTGAAATGGCTCAAAACAAAATTAAAATATCTATAATTTTTTCTCAAGAAAAAGAAATTTGAGTTTTAAATCTTCTTGCAGCTAAATCTGCTAGATTAACTCAATACGTGAAAATTTTATTCGCATATTTGTCAACGAATTGTCGTTGACAAGAATACGAATAAAACAAGAATAATTTAAACTTTTCTCTTATTCTTCTGATACAAGAGATAAAATCAACCTTAGTTTGTTGAATAAATTGGTAATTCGCTTAGTAAAACTCGTGCTAGGACAATCTCAACAGGCGGCTGTAAAAAGATTCAATCTATACTTATATTATAAATTTGAAACGAACTCTTTCTGTCTGTCTGTCACGCTTTCACGGCCAAAGCACTCCATTGATTTTATTGAAATTTGCCATGGAAATACTTTGATTCCAGGGAAAAGACATAGGCTACTTTCTATCGCGATAGCCAACGTACAGGCCGGCGGAGCCGCGATCAAAAGCTATTAATAATATATAAAGAAAAACCATACTAACATTATAAATTTAAAATAACTCTGTCTGCATGTCTATATTTGGATGAAATTTACAATGGAAATCCTTTCAATAAGATTCAGCAATACAGGTCGGGCGGGATTTTAATTGCTCCGTCTTTAGAAAGAACCAAAATATTATATTGAGAACCTACTTCCAATACAAACTAAACAGGTCAGAAACCATGTTTTTGTATTTTTATCTTTGTTTAAAAATGGCTACTTCGTAAATTCACAACAGATTAATAATTTAACATTAAACCCTCAAGTTCCGCTTCGCTTAGGAATATTTTAGCGTTGTAATTTGACATCTTAAATTATTCTAATCGAGCATTCCCCAGGGTTTTACCCCTCTGCAATAATTAATTAGTATTACGATTCCTTTTGTTGTGTTATGGTATGAAGGTAGAATTTATTTTATAGTACTTTGACTTTGCTGGATGAGCTTCAACAGGTGTCTAAATCTGCTGGGGTTCGTTCCTTTAAAGGGTCGGTTCGGGGCCGACATAACACCTTACCGTTGGCCCCCGGCGACGTGATGACGCGAGCTGGTTTCCTTACACAAAAACTATACCTGTTGAAGTTAATTTTGCAAAGTTGTATTGGCAATCTTCGCTACTACGAATATTATGCCTAATTGTCAAACTAGGTAATACATGCAAGTAAGTTCTTCCACGCCAGAAGTTATGAGATCTAATTTTTACCTAATGACGTTCTAGTATCCATATATTACATAGCTTTATTATTTTAACGTGTACTTAGTTCTAGTTGTATATTTGACGAAGTTATAGAGGGTGAAAAATGACAATGATGAAAATTAGAGTATTGAATGTCTTTGAGGTTAATCTCACTATAGGCTTAAATTTATTACACGCCACTTTGATTTTTTGATCTTCTCGCATCTCACATAAGAAGTATACTTACTCATTAAATCCTCTTTGGATCATATTCAAAGACTAACAAAAGAAAACCTTTTTTATCCTTTTATATTTCGAACATTAAATTCGAACTCGATCACCGATGAGGGACAGCGGTGGCGCAGGGGTGCTAATTTTACGGTCCAATGGCGCGAGAGAGTCGATTGGAAAACGTTGATGACTGTGCAGTGATTATATTCCATGAGTCCGTGTTCTAATTTCGTGTGCGTCGTTCTATATATGAATTTAAAAAATGTTAATCAATCTATGATTGGGTATTGTTGCTTTTATCCAGAGTTTTCGAAAAGGTCCCATTTCTTTGTATTCAGGATTCGACCGAATTTTTGCCTTGTCTGGTGAAATTCGTAGGATTTAAAATTATTACTTTTGTTTTAGACTGTTTTAGAGTAGTGTAACATTTTCTTTATATACCCAATATGAATTATCCTAAAACTTAATTATCAAATAATAGTTATTACATGCATAATATTTATGTAGAACTTTTTTTCTTAATTTTGAATGTTGGTAATAATATTGCTTTGATAAATGAAATATCTTGTGAGGGAAGTCTAGCGTGAGTTACACAGTAAATAGCTACGGAAGTGCTACAACCGTTTCGTAGCACCCATCTACCGTAGCTTTACTGGTTGATTATATTTGAACGGTGAAACCTCGATGTAACAAAGCCAAAAGGTATGAAATAATTCGTTATTTTATATCTACATTAATACGTGATGATAGTTTTGTTTATGCATTTTTAATAAAATTTTGTGACGGAGTAAGATAAAATTGAAATACTAAAACTACATAGTTTTCATTAAAAATAGATTAATAATTATAAAATATTGACTTAATTTTCGGTTCGTCTTTCATATAATGGGATAGTTTAAAGATTGGACTAGATAGTCTAAAGGTCTCAAAACATTGTTATTGAGCAATCATTATTCTTTCTTCATATTCTTCGGTCTTAACAAAACATCGAATCACAAAAAGGTTGTATAGCGGCACTACAAGCGATATTATCTCAACTATTCACAACCGACGCTGTTGTCGCATCCTTCCGGCAGATGTCCCCACTGCGCTCTAAAGACGTTAGGCGGTTGTTCCCGACACCACGATACGATGCGAGATGCACAGAATGGGTTGTAAAGAACAAATGACTTTTTGAATTTATTGCAGTAAATTCTAAAAGTGTACTGAATGAAATGAAATCACAATGATATAAAATAATTGTTCATCTACGTCTGTGACGCAGTGGTCGCATATGCGACTGCTGTGCTTGAGATCTCGGGTTCGATTACCGGGTCGGACCATGTCTGTTTTGGAGTATGTAATATGTATGTATTCACAAACAAAAAAGTATATAATAATATGTCTTTATACCAGTTGTCTAGTACCCGTGACACAAGCTGTGCTTAGCTTGGGACTAAAATAAAAGAAAATACTTAAATTGTGCAAGCAGAACACACTGCTATAGTGCCCAATTCTTTTCTATTTACAAAAGAAAAGGCACAGAAGTATGCATCTAATGGTTGCCTGGAAGACATCGCTTCTTTTTTATATAATTACGACCGTCCATTAAGACCTGTAGTCGGAGTGCAGTGTCACAGAGTCGGAAATACGTTACTACAGTTCAGTTAAGATCAGAAAGTGGCTCTCGTGAGATCAACTTATTTGGCGAAAAACAATGATAAACCTCTTCAACACCTTGGTGTCGCTCTTGCCGATGCGACCCACATGTATATGCCGTAACATGTCTCTCCCAAATTAAATGTTCTTGCGATTAGGCGGCTTATCGTTTACCCATACTAATATTATGAAGAGGTGAAGTCTATGAGGTTGTACGCATTAATCTCTGGATCTACTGAACCGATTTTTAAAATGCTTTTAACAATATAAAGCCACATTATTTTTGAGTGTCATAAAATAGGTCTGTGGGGGAACGGGTATCATGTTCCTCCTTCACGGATCCTCCGACCAGGCGAGGTGATCATGCCTGGCGGGCTACTGCCCAACAGTTGATGTTGGGATGTTGTATATATGCTAATCGGCGCGAGAACTATTTATTGCGCGATTCAGGATTTGTAGTTACTCCGTGTAGTGCAGTTTGTAGGTACAGTGCGTTACTTCGTAGTTCAGTGTATCTTCGGTAGATGGCGCTGTAGTAGGTTATGTTGTATGTGGAAGTCGCCACAGATCTTTACCTATGAAATTGCGTTTCTTCAGTACTGGTCATTTCAAATAAAAAAAAGTTTGTAATGGCTCTGTATTCTAAATTCAAATTAATTTTGTTTTAAAACCATGACATTCTATTTACAAACTCAGTCTTTTCTTTTTTGATTAGCGTTGTATTTTCATTACATTTGAACATTTTTCGTCATAATGGATACTTTAAAAATTCGTGTAATTATGGAATATGAGTTCCGTCGTGGCGCCAACGCGACACAAACGGCACGTAACATCAAAAACGTTTACGGAGAGAACTG
Organism: Spilarctia lutea; assembly: GCA_916048165.1. Classification (NCBI taxonomy): domain Eukaryota; kingdom Metazoa; phylum Arthropoda; class Insecta; order Lepidoptera; family Erebidae; genus Spilarctia; species Spilarctia lutea. Next base: position 17,342,767 of record OU696480.1, on the reverse strand, counting down.
TACAAACGAACGCACAACCCTTTATTGGTTTTCCCGGTTCCGTTCTGGAAATTTTGACTTGAAAAATGAAGCTCGTGGTCGTCCGGAGACTTTGGTTAACAATAATGAATTAAAGGCGATTGTGGAAGCTGACGAAACTCAATCTACAGCTGAGCTAGCAGCAGCTTTTAATGTAAGCATCAAAACAATATTGATCCATTTGCGACAAATTGGAAAGGTAAAAAAGCTTGATAGATGGGTGCCCCACGACCTTAACGATCGCCAGCGCAACGTACGCGTCGAGACCTGCCTTTCGCTGCTCAACAGGCAAAGAAATGAAGGAATTTTGAAACGAATCCACTTTTCGTCGCACGTAAGTACGTGCGACGAAAAATGGATTCTGTTCGACAATCGAAAGCGCTCAGCAAGTTGGTTAGACCCTGGTTCAGCACCAAAGCAATGCCCTAAACCAAAAATGACCCCTAAAAAGGTGATGGTCACTGTTTGGTGGTCTAGTGCGGGTGTGATTCACCACAGCTTTTTACAAAACGGCATGAGCATTAATGCAGATGTGTACTGTGAAGAACTGGAGAGAATGATGGAGAAGCTTGCACATCTATCTGCAACCAGCTTTGGTTAATCGGTCGTCCTTCACGACAACGCGCGACCCCATACTGCGCAACAGACAGTCTCCAAGCTGCAAGAGCTGAGGTTGGAAGCTCTCCCTCATCCGCCATACTCACCAGACCTTGCACCTACCGACTATTACTTTTTCCAAAATTTAGACAACTTTTTAGTGGATAAAAAATTCAATTCCCGAGAGGCAGTACAAAATGCCTTTGAAGATAGTGTTGCCTCCCGTCCAGCTGATTTTTACAAGAAGGGCATCAATAAACTGCCAATGCGTTGGCAAAGATGCGTCGATTGCATGGGTGATTACTTCGAATAACAGAAATAAAAAAGTTTGAAAAAATAAGTACTTTCACTTATTGCATACAAAACGGCAATTTCATAGGTAAAGACCTAATATTATATTAACCCGAAAAATTACCACGATATCCGACACAAACGCAGGCGGAGCTGCGGGCAATAGCTAGTTTTATATGTTTTTGTATATTTGTGTTCTTTTTTGTTATCTATTATAAAGAGTGTTTATCATAATTTGTCTATGAATGTCTATGTATGAGCTCAAAATCCAATTTATCAAATTCTCGTGTCGCGATGTTTGTTACCAAACTCCTCCGAAACGACTGAACCGATTTTTATGAAATTTTGCGTGCATATCGGGTAGGTCGGAGAATCGGCCAACATATATTTTTCATACACCTAAATAATAAGGGTGAACCACCCCTATACATTTCATTTCATTTTTATGGCAAAACAACGTATCAGCTAATAAATTTGCATTATTTCATACGTATGACAGGTTTTTACGCGAAAATTGCGACGAATTCCATTATCATATTCCAATGAGATGTCATCTCCATTTTTATTATTACCTTCATGTACGTCTTGTTGGTTTGATATGGAGACTTCGTTTTTAATAAGTTTCGTTCGTTCGTTTCGTCGTGTTTAATTGAAAATAAAAAAAACATTACAGACAAAGTGTCACTATTCTTATTTATCCCATCGGTGTCGTAAGAGGAGACTAACCGAGCAAACTAGGAAGGACAACAGTTTCATCCCCATCATCTAAGGTGGTTGGCAGTCAACAACTGTGCGCTTTTCCAGAAACTTTCTGCCTCGCACAGCAAAACTGTGGAATGAACTGTCGCCTGCGCTATTGCCGTACCAATACGACCATCAAAGCGTACTCCTTCTTAAAAGACCGACAATACACTTGTGACGCCTCTGGTGTTGCATCAGGCGATACGTCTGCTCGTTTGCCTCCTATTCTATATAAAAAAAGCAAAAATATCAAGAAAAAAAACAAGAAACAAATTCCATACTACCTATCTGGACAGCTTGCTATAGTAGACCAGAACCCCTATCTTAGGAGAGGCCTATGTCCAGCAGGGGACTGATAAAGGCTGACGATGAAATATAATATCATTCTGGCAAATAATTGCCCGAATAAAACGAAATTAATTGTGTAAAAGGAAACCGCGTGCATATAAGTACAAAATGTCAATCTGTACACAATTTTCTATTTTAGTGGTGTGCAATGAAGTTATTTTTAAATGTATATGAGTGTCTATTTATAATATTAAAATAACCTCTGTTTACTGAATACGCGCAATAAACCAATTTTTTTTTTTTCAATTTTTGTCTGTCTGTCGGTCTGTCTGTTTGTTCCGGCTAATCTCTGGAACAGCTGGATTGATTTTGACGGGACTTTCACTGGCAGGTAACTGATGTAATAAGGAGTAACTTAGGCTACTTCTTTCAGACTACCTTTACCCCGCGGTGTGGCCCGCAGTTGTAAAGGTTCAACAATAACCGCGGGTACCACCGCAGGACTTAGCTCGTTATATAATAAACCCTTAAATTCGTCATACTCCATGTTATCTTTACAGCTACCTATATTATTGTTTCATCAAACATTTAATACCACATACACACAATTAGTGTTACATTGCAAACAAGCTCACTACCACACAGTACACACACCTCATTAAATTAACAATCGTAGTAGATAGGCCAATAATGGAGGATTGAAGGATTACTATATTGTAGTACATGATCTAGCTAATGGTGACTAGTAAGTTGTACAGTTTTATAGAACTATTTAATATCTTCATCTGCACTTGTAATGTCCCACTGCGGGGCTTAGATCTCCTCTAAGGAAAGGTTTTTTTTTTTAATACTAATACCTCCAATGTATTTTGTAGCCTATTATATACTATTACGTCCAGTTCTCACTAGTGCTACTTCTCGTACTTTTATTTTGCGTTCTGGTTTCTTTCTTTCATGCTTTCTTTTACTCTCTCCAGGTGGGATTCCTGGCTACTCTCTATATTTTCTGTTTGTTCTGATCTTTTAGAGGGCAGTAAGTTTAACACAATTTTATTTATAATTTGTATCCTTATTACTAATTTTACATTTATAATATATATCTTATTAGCCATGCGCAAGGATGAGGAGAATGATGGTAGAGAAGGTGTTGGGTATAGAAGTTGAAGAGTACTAAAGAAGAGGAAGCCTAAAAAAATGGTAGATGGATTGTGTGAGAGAGGATATGGCTAGGAAGGCAGTAAACAGTAAAATAATGAACTAGATGGCGTTCTGTGTAAGATATCCGAAATATTTATTAAAACATATTAACATAGTGCGTCCATTCAGTGATTCCGGCTGTAGTCAACCGTGAATTCGCCATATTTATTCAATCATAAATATTAATCAGACCAACAGCAATAATCCACGTCGAGATGTTCCGAAATTCTGAATATTCATTCCCTTGACGTGTCTGAGGAGTTCTGCGTGCCAGAGTCAGCCTTTGACCGAATACATCAAACCACAAAGCTAGCTTGAATTAATTCTAGGGATCTGTATAATTTTAACTAGAAGTGTTATTACTGTATACAGATGGGTTTATTAAAGACAATTTGACTTTTCCCTTGTGGATAAATCAATTACTTGTCGACTGCACGATTGGCCTAGTGGTTTAAGCGGTCGCCACGACGCTTCCTACTTTGTCTTTATGTCCGTTTCATGTATGTTTGTGAAGTCCCCCGCGACATAGTATGTTTACTCCTAAAGCGAGCGCTTTCTTTTAAAATAAAAGTGTTTTGGATAATGACAATCAATCTGGTGCATTCGATTTGATGGCCTACTTTATTTATGTCAAAGCAAAATCAAACGAGCCCCTGCGGCGTATACCCACAAGTAAATATGATTTTTCAGTTTACGCCGAAGCAGTGTAGTGAATGCTTGTGTTTGTAGACTCTTCTAACGTGTAAACTGAAAATGGTTTAACAAAGGTTAGTAAGATGGGGCGTTTATAAATTGATTGAGGTTATAGTAAAAATATGCTTGGGTGTACTCGACTATCGATTTTTAAACAGATTTCATTTTCATCTAATGTGAATCGAAAGAAAGTCGGTATATTTTATTGCTCCAACTCAATTTCGTTGAACGACATTGCGTTGGAGGTCCGTTTAGGCGATCAATGTAATGGAGGCAGCTGCTGTAGCCAACTAATTGAAGCAATAGCGTTCTGAGCGGACGTCGATTCAATTCCGATGTGCATCCGATTCGAAATAAACGGCGCTATATACCTATCTGGATACTGATAGGTTTACTCTGTACAATTGGCTTTTATTCGATATTTTTCAATTTGAAATCTTCAATCGATTTCTAATTATAGATACTTTATAAAATATTGTAATTATGGCAAATTAGTTACATAAAAATTGATATAAAACTTTGTTTGTTACAGGGGATTCGGAAAACAAGGATTCCAGTGCCAAGGTATGTTTATAATATTGATTTTGTTTTCACGAAATTTAAAAAAGTATATAAAAGTTACTCAACAGGTCTAAAGTACCCTATGTATTTTAAGATCTAATCACGTAGATTGTTTGCAAGACAAGCTAATTATCTATTTTTATTACAATATTGAAATATATTAATTGGAATGGTATACTAAAAATATCATATGACAATATTTAGTTATTCATCTTACTAGACACTAGGTTAGTTTCATACTAACCAAAAATCGAACTAAACAATAAATAACTGATATAAAAATAGTCTTTATCTTTATCGTATAACATAAATATTTGTTCAAATAGGCGATGTGCCAGACTTACAAGTACACTACTTCGAGTAGATGACCGGAAAATTGCATTTAGATTTGCGAGTTTATACGCTACGAATATTCGTAGCAACGCTACGAAAAATACTACGAACTGTGCTTTATAGGGATCGGTGGTGCATTCTTGGAGAGGGATACTATTGTGTTCATACATTGTCATGCACCGCTTGCTACGGGAACTGTGGAAATATTTCTCTTTCTGTTGTTTATAATGTCCATTGTGAATTTTATAGTTACAAATTGTGTTTAATTGTTAACATTTTGATAATTTTAATAATGATCGAATTGAATGCATACTGAGTGGCACGTATTTTATTATATTTGGCACTGGACTTACAATATTTTAATATATTAATAATGGACTGTTCAGTAGCGGACTGGTTAATGCTTTTGACGATGATAATGATGATTTACATTACTTTGAAGAAAATGTTAAATTACGGTGTATCATTTTAGAATAATTACTTGCGTAAATAAGTAGTACTCTAGACAGTTCACAATGAAGAGTAACTTATAAAAAATATTTTTGTTGTACAGTTTGCAGTTTCGTGGTGCACAAGAGATGCCACGAATACGTGACGTTCACCTGTCCGGGTGCAGACAAGGGAGCGGATTCCGACGTAAGTATTCTATATCTAAAATAAATATACCAATAAGTGCTAATAACGTCTTTAAAATTGCGAAACTCCCCACCGGATTGCTAATGAGATGGTTATGTCGAACTTAAACTAAATACAACTGCCATGTCGGATGCCAGCAGCCTGGCAACCATATTAAATTTTTAAAAGAAAGTCCCTGGCAGCTGAACAGATCCTGGACCTGGATGTACTGTTTGAAGAAAGCCCCTTGCGTGTGAGAACTACGATGTTTTTATTCCTACTCTGCAGCACGTCGCTCGGCTAGCATGGCCTTCTGTTAAATGGCAAATGGCCTCACCTGTTTCTCTCAAGCCTACCCTTTACAGAGAACGGAGATCGTCCGGCGACCTTGTGCGTTTGAGACGTTAAGAAACGGTTTCAAAGAATGTCAACATATACTTTGTGCTTTTTATAAATTTTTACCATTCAACAATCTTTATACATATTTATGCTGTAACCAAGGTGAAACGAAGACACATAAAAGTCTATTTTATACTTATACTTGTAGAATAGACTTAAACAAAGTGAAATAAAGCCAATATATAGTTAGATAGTTATTTTTATAGTTCTTGGTGTTATTTGCACAATTTTTACCAAGGTTAACATTATGGACTCTTGACGTAGGCCAGTAAGATGTGTATTTTAACTAAAACTTTCGCTCATAACTCCTTAATGTCCAATATATTTTTGAATTACCATAAAAACATCGCGAAGAGCCGGTAGTTGGGGAACAATCCCCTGGCACATATACTTTATAAACGCTCTGACTGTTTAATGTAAATTTTTAGTAAACTGCCACTAACTCCTGTAACTGACTAACCGAAATTCGTTCATAACGTAAATAAAAATAATCTTAACAAATTCGTAAGCATTCTATACGCCCAGTTTTAAACAGTTAAGCCCATTTAAAGATAAAAAAACAATTGTATTCTTCTTAATCAATAAACTATTTAACATGCGTCACATACTGCAACCGAATCCGAACCGAACCGGAAAAATCAACAAACTAATATTTTTTTTGAATTTAATATAGTTTTACAAAATAATTTAATCAGTGGTTTGCTAGATAGCCGTAACCACATTTGATTAAATACATTAAAGTAACGCTTAGTTAGCACTTCCAAAATTTGTCTGCGCGATTGGCCTAGGTTTAAGCGGTTGCCACACCAATTTCTTCGCTGATTTTTGTGGATTCAAATCTCTCATGGGACTACACTTTGTATAATCCACAAACTGTTGTCCTGAGTCTGGGTGTTATTTGTGTCCGTTTCATGTATGCTTGTCTAATAATGTTTCTTAAAATCCGTTATATTATTTGGCGTGCACGCTATCAACCTTTTATTACATGTCCCAAACTAATGAGATTTGTTATACATACGACTATATTCGTTTATTATATGCTCCTATACTATATAATCTGGAACTAGATGTATAGTAAGTGAATAATGATAATTGTATTCAACCTTTCACTGTCGAGGTAATGCGCATTCATATTAATTAAGCCATTATCTTTGTTAATACAAGAACTAGAGGCTATCTGTTTGTCGAACTTCAACCGATTTCAATGTCTTGTTTTATTAATTTATGTGTATTTAACCTTTCTGCATTTCTTCTACGTATAATAATTGTAATTCTTTATTGTACTAAAAAGTCGATTACAAAACACTATACAGCCCGTACTATAAAAATAACACTAGTTGTATGTTGGGAGTCAGTTCCTAATCACAGTTAAAATTTAGTATTTTTGTACAGTTGTCTTTACATATTTTTTCGTGAGTACAAAAATTAGATTAATAAAAAGCAGTGAGTATTTTTTTTTTATTGAATTTGGGGCAAATGAGCAGACGCATCACCCCGATTACCGCCGCCCATGGACACCCGCAACACCAAAAGAGGCACAAGTGCGTTGCCGACCTTTGGGGGATGGGGAGAGGGAATGGGAGGAGGGGTTGGGGTATGGGCCTCCGGTATCCTCACTCACTCGGTGAAACACAGCGCAACCGCTATTTCACACCGGTTTTCTGTGAGGCCGTGGTATCACTCCGGTCGAGCCAGCCAGCCCATTCATGCCGAAGCGTGGCCCTCCTACGGAAAATGGTAATGATTCAGGAGTGGTAGGTAAAGTGATAACTGAAGATATTCAATGATTAAACACAAAATCTATGAATTAAAACCCTTAAAAATATTCAACAATATTTGAATAGGATTGTATAGACAATAAAATACTACAAAAGATCACAAAATTACCCAAAATTATTGCAAAATGAAATATGCCCAAACATGAATTGTCTAAGTGATAGGAAAATAGTAACAGTTATAAAATAGTCATTGAATAATGAAGAGTAAAACCAAAAGTGAAATCATTTAGGTTTATTGTCTTAGATACAAATAATTTTATCTTAATGAAATCTCACTGAGTCAAATATTTTAATAACAAAATCTTGCCGCCCATGTTGGGATAATTGGCGGGAATGAGATATCCACCGCCATTTTGTTCGTTTGAAATAAGTAACAATTGGTGCAATTTGTAGAATAAGCGGCATCATTATTATGAATGGTGTAATTATGTTTTAATTTAATACCGTCCAGAATTGTAATTTGATAATTCTGAAACATAATTCAATGATTAAATTAAATGATCATTTAAAATTAACACATACTCGTATATACAGGAGTATTTATCAATTTATGTGAAAACGATACTTTTGGTTGTATTTTTAAGAAAACTACGTAAATGGATTAATGTGAAATTTAACAAATTAAAAGTTTAAATTTGAATAGAAGTATTGATACTTCAACACACCCTTTACTTTACCTTTGTTTTGGTACGATAACTCTATAGAACCCCACATTAGGTCTACTGCTAAGTCTATAACCCATGTATTTCTATCGCATATGACATTGGCAGAATTGTCGAAATCGGCAAAGTTTACCACTTAATACTACCTCCTTGTTACATAGTACTTTAGATTTATATTATTCTTCAATGTTACAAGTCTGATAGTGATCCTTCCAGTTTAATCATGATGATTCTCACTATGGGAACTAGAAATGTGCGCAACGGTCCAGACCCAGTTGCGCCCAATTGAAAACCAGCGTCAAACTTTTGTCTGACACAATACTGAATTGGGTCCAATAAAATTTGACCGTGGGAGAGCCACGCTTCAGCATGATAGGCCGGCTCGACCGGAGTGATGGCACGACCTCACAGAAAACTGAAGTGAAATAGCGCTTACCAGAGGCCCATACCTTAACCCCTCCCTGCATCGCCCTCCCCATCCCCCAAAGGTCGACAACGCACTTGTGACGCCTCTGGTGTTGTGAGTGAGCGCGGCGGTAATCGCTTACCATCAGACGATACATTTGCTCGTTTGCCCCATATTCTATAAAAAATGCAAAATTGTTGTATTTGCCAAGAATATTTTTACTTTTCGACCCAACACTTGAGTAAGCCAAGTCTTTTCATCTTACTGCGCTATAAGTATACTCACAAGCAATCATTAAAGAAACACTTTATTGTTGAAGCTCTCTGAAAGAACAAAGAAGGCTCTCAGGCGTATTGATTCGACACATTATGGACTGCACGCGTTAGGCAGAGACAATTATTCTTTTGAATATTTTTCGCTGAGCCAATTTGAATTTTATTACACAGAATCAAGGGTAGCTTGTCGCTTGCAGTGTAACGACTTTTACTGAACTGTAACTTAATATACACAGAGATTATAATTTTTGTGTTCTCTTTTTTGAGCTCTCTTCGTAAAGAAGAAATCTTTTTTATACAAAGAATGTTGAACAATTTTTAATTAGGTACAAATATTTTACTTTTCATGTTATTTAATAATCATCCCTGGGACCTTCAAACTCCGATATTAACATTTAGCAGTTACACCAGTTCCTGATAAAGTTTCAGATATTTATCTGTCATTTAATACTGTTTAATTGAGAAAAGTTGTCGATTTATAAATATTGTTTTCTGACTTATGTGTATTTATCCAATACTTGTAAAATTCAGAAGTGTCTATAAGGAATGTTATCAGAATGGGGTGAAATTCACCCTTAGTAAGTCAAAAGTAAATAGCGTCTCTAGGAGTCTGTGGGAACTACAAAATATAATTCTAAAATAATATTTTTAGCCAACAAGAAGGTTAATAATTTTGGCCGTCTATTTCTGTTTGTATGTTTTACCGTAGCGCCTAAACTACTGCACCGATTTTGGGAAATAAGTTTTCGATAGATTCTTAATAATGAGCCAGGTGACATAAGCTATATACATTTTATAAAAAAAAACGCGTGGTCGGGTTACAGATTTTTGAAACATTTTATTGTTTTATAAAATACATTATTTAGATAGTGTTAGACAAACTGTTATACCCTAACAGTTTATTATTTGAAGCTGTATTATTTAAAAGTTATTTGGTTTACATGGAAACAGCGCACAATGACAGAAAGGATTAATTAAAATCGACAAGAAACACAACACAATGTGTAGTCCGTGGGCTTATTAAACAATTGTTCGCCTCACAATATTAAGTACCCAATAAGAATTCAATTGAAACGGCTTCAAAACACTGCAATACCCTAACTGAACTATTTCAAGGCTAAGATATTGTAATATTTTGAGTTTCTTTTTTGGAACTTCTTGTATTTCATGTATTTCTAGTACATTCCAATAGTTTTAGTTGTATTCTCAATCATTGATTACTCAAAATTCTTATTCATATTTTTCTTATAACAAAGAAAGACCTCTTACCTCCTCGTATTGATTAAAACGTAGGTTTCAAAGTAAAATCTTATTCCTGTTTGAAATTGAACATTTACCTAATAAATCTTTGCCGAGAAGGAACTATCCTTCTAGATATGCACCACAACCATTACAACGGCTTCCATATTAATTGCGCAGAATATTGGATGTAACTTCGTAGGGCTGCCACACGACAATAATTTTGTAGAATTTTTAATTTACAACAAAAGTTTCAGTGTATTACTTAGTTACTTAATCGTTGACCCTAATTTGAATGGATGCAAGGACAGACTCCAGTAAAATCTGTTCGGGAACTGGCTCCAGAAATAAGAATGTGGCTTGCTTAGAGGGATTAGACATTCTGGTCATATTTTATCACCCACATTAAAATATTTACTTTATTATTTTAAAACGGTTATGTATTCAAATAAAAATATTTTAATATTATAGTAATTAAAAAACTATTAACTCTTGGATTCAACTTATGATTTCCATCAGGAAAAGTCACTTCAGCAGGCTTTAAAATAAAATAAAAAAAGTTAGCGAACATATAACACATTCAGTAATAAAATAAACCAATGCAATGCTTAAATATTAGAGAGTTCTGTATGTGCAGTTTAGATGAATGTGACAACCCTAAGAATAAGAGACAATTCTGTTGTTAGGAGTTGAATGCATTCACTAGTTGTAATGTAGAGACGGATGGACAGCCTCCGACAGGAAGTTGAATGATGCTTCGTCTGTAGTTGGACGTGCGATTTGTATCTTAGCCTTGCGGAGTAAAGGAAATGTATGTACCTTCTGAAAATAGCTAGCTTTACGATGTTAGAGGTAGTCTGTTTAAAATATACTAAAGGAACACATTACTGTGATTTCTCGAAAAATGTAGTCAATAGTACTCGTAAATTAAAATTATAATAACCTGTTTTAAAAATGTAAAAGTTATGTTTTTTCTTTGGGAGGATGGAGAGGGGGGCGGGCGGCTAAAACACAGCGCAGGCACTGTTTCACACCGGTTTTCAGTGAGGGCGTGTTATCACTCTGGTCTATCCAGCGCATTCATGCTAAAGCGTGGCTCTCCCACAGTGAAATATTATGTGATCGAAACTTAAGATAACTTAACAAAAACATAACTTATTTTTTGTTTTTAACTCTGCACAGTTTTCGTACCTATAAAGATTAAAAATTTAAACATGTAAGTTAAAAATAAAATGTGTAATGTTTTTCAATAATAAGCAAAATGCATATTTAAAAAATCGAGTCTACACGTTTATTTTTTTGTAATAAACTTGAGTTTATGAAAAACACAATAATAAACATTTTAAATCTTATTTGCTGTAATGATCTTACTATGTGTATGATCTTACTAAAACAAATGTAGTATAAAAGAATAGAAGTCATTGCTCTCACAAAGGTTAATTAAATTTAATTTTGTTTTATACCAACAAAGATAATAACATCTCTTTAACTTTAAACCCACCAAGCAAACTACATAATACAAAGTAAACTTCAGCACGTTGGCTAATCACTGTCGCCAATTGCATTTAATATTTGCTCGCACAGCGTCCTCTGTTCGCAAAATAACCGAGTTTCTAGCATTGCAAATACAATTTACGAAGCAACCCACGCTCCACCCAAAACAATTACCAACCATACAATAACGCTAATTGAAAATTGTATATTCTGCTTTTAAAAACATCTGAGGTGAACATAAAGGTATATAGTTTTCTATTGGTTTATAATTAAAAACGTTTAATGGAAAATTGTTACTATTTTTTTGAAATAAAAATAGTTAGAAAACCTTAAAGGAAACAATTTGCAATGTGCATAGACAGACACCTGTTTTCGGCGGCTTGGAGTCGCTTGCGTGCTGACCCCGCTGTTAGATTATACCAGCCCAGCCCCGAGAAGGTGAGGCGCGACCTGATATTTGTTTTGTAAATCTCGTGTTTGGTTCGGGTAGGTAGTTTCGAGGACAGCTGCTTTGTTCTCGCCAGCTGTGCCTTGGTCTCGACGTGAAGCAACTTTCTCTTAAGAAAATTATATTTTCTAACAGTTTTTGGTATTAAAAGAATTTTAAGAGCCAGTTTCACTAGTTCCGGATTAAGCGTCAGTTATTATCTGATTTATAGCACTATTTGAAAAATAATAAATTGCTAATAATATAAATATGGTTATCTCACATATTTGTCTATACCTGATACTTGTAAAACGGAAATCTGTGGTTATCTGGCAGATAAGTTCAAAATACTCTATCAGATACTTTATCAGTAAGTGGTCTAACAAGTTACTACAAAACTATTAGGACCAGTTGGATGTGGACATATGTTACAAAGTATCTACAACAGAAGCACAATATTTAATTATTTAATAAATAAATGATATGTTTTTCACATCATAAAATATTCAAAGCACTTTGTATAAAATAATAAGCGATTCTGTTTTGTGGCCGTTCCGTGGTTAACGTTTCACTACAGATAATATTTTGGACACTCAATCTCTTTGTGACCGAGTTAATGGCTATTAAAATATTGGTACCACAATAATGTACTGCTTTTAATGCACTTTGTTGAAAAATTCAATTTTAATCTCAACTGGTTCCGTCCTGCGTTGATACCCGCGGTTTATAATTGTTTGCTCATTTCATGGAAACCCTACATTTCAAATCGCGCAATAAATAGTTCTCGCGCCGATTATCATATATACAACATCCCAACATCAACTGTTAGGCAGTGGCCCGCCAGGCATGACCACCTCGCCTGGTCGGAGGATCCTCCCTTTGTGTACATACTCATTACCAGTCTTCAGCGTGATAATATCCATAAAAAATTGTGTATTATAGAACTCGATAGTTTAAAAGTTAATATAGGAATGGAATATGGCTTAAATAGTACAATAGCCGGTATGGCTCAAGTTTATTTGTCCTCGCCTGGGCACTCTAGTCTTTAAGCTTGTAAAAGCAGATTTACACGCTGAGAAACACTCAGATACCTACTCTATTTTTATAACATTTACAAACTTTTAATGAACGATGTAGAGAACTTTTAAGCGAGCTTAACTTGAAGAAAGAGAAGCTATGAATATGTATTAAGGAATGTTTGGTTTGGAATTAAATACGAAATTCTGAGATACGAACTTTTATATAAAGCAAATATGTTTTTTTTAATATGTGTATATATTCGTGTTTCAATCAAATTTATTTAAATAAAATATAATAATAAAGTTTTTTTTTTTGAAACTGTGTGATGGAGAACAAGTCTGAATTAAAAAGGCTTAGCTTATGATAGCTAAATTTAGACGAAACTACGTTGTCATTATACTCGTAGGTTGTAATTTTATAACAAAGTTACTTAATAAGTAAACAGGTAAGTATGTAACCCACATATTAAACACTATATACATATAGGTATGTATTGTATGTAAACTGTTTATAGACCCTAACAGGTTGTATGGCCAACAGGATACTCGCACGAGACACAACTTTCGCGTGCAGACTTACGCATCCCCGACGTTCTGCGACCATTGCGGCTCGCTGCTGTACGGCCTGATCCACCAAGGCCTCAAGTGTCAAGGTACCTGCGGCCACGGAACCACTAACGCTTGGACATGCTATGTGTTCTAGTACTCTCTTACAGATACGTGGTGGTGCTTTATGCTAATGCTTTTTTACTTATCGTAGATCACTCTGTAAGTTCTCCAGGGTTGTATTTATCTTTCTATTGTGCTTTATTAATTTACTCTTTGTCCTTGTAAAGGCGGCCTACGCTCCCCACAAATGGAACACATGGACGTTCCTTGCGCCAACTTTTTGTGACCACTGCGGTACTTTACTCCATGGTCTTGCGCACCAGGGATTTAAATGTGGAGGTATAATATAGAACTGTCTTAAGTATGAAACTAACGAGAGGAAATTAGTTCCTGGATAGCGAATGCTTTAACACCAGACGATATGTATGCAACTGCAACTAAGAGAATATGTGTTGTCAGCACAGAAGGTTCCACGTCCACGGTATAAACACCTCTTTAGAGAAAGAGACAATTATATATCCCATGCACGTGTCTGGTTCGTGAGTAAATGTGTCATATAAAACAGTCTCAAGTTAAAGATGGAGTCCCCGTAGGTGCGCCTGACGATATTCAACTTGCTTCTGTTCGTTTAACTTGTTTATTTGTCTGCTTGTTCTTTGTGTGTTCTCTATTGCTAAGTTTGTTTGCTAATTGTGTCTTTAACATTGCACGTCTTAATATGTTAACTTGAACTCACTATTAACGATGCATGTTTTAAAGTAACATATAAACCATCCACAGAATATGTTGTTGCATGCAGGCTTTATTTTTGCCAATCGTATGGTTTACACTACCTAATCCAGAGATAATAATGATCTATTTTTTTATAAAAGTATGTTTAGCGGTAGTAACCAAAAAGGGTTTTCTATAGGACAGAGATAAGCTGAAAAAAACATTGTTTTTCTTTACTTAACTCTCGTGTATATATTATTCAACGAGACTGAGTTTCTGTGCCAATTAACTCTGTAAATTTGTGTATGAAGTAAATATTAAGATGTACAAGAAAATGATGATCAAGTTTCTAAACATTAGAAGGTACACGTTTCAGTTCCCAGCCCTTATTTTATTAATTACTGACGGTCGTATTACCTTCACAATGTAATAATTATTCTCAGAAATTAATATGTTTTCTGCTAACCCTGTTTTCGGTTACTCCGCTGTTTCTGCTTGTTCTCTGTGTTAAAATTAATACCCTGTTTTTTATATACTGCATGACCTTGTCTTACCCTTATTCGCATGTGTTCACTATTGTTTCATTTCAGTGTTGAAATTACAAATTGAACTAAAATTAGCCTTACTAAAAAGTTTTTTTTTTTTTGGAAACAATGGGTGGAATAAAAATATATCTGAATATAGATTTCTACTAAGTAAAATGTGTAAAGTACAGTCAACTACATATATTGTCTAATTACTATAATAACTTTATTCATCCGTGTAAGTTACAAACGCGTGTTACTATCGCGATGTCAGATTCAAACGCTGTATATCACTATAATTATCTTCAATACACCCTTATGGTATCACTGTAGTGATATATTTTATATTAAAGATACGGTAGATTAGTTTCATAGTTCCATTAGTATATAGCATGTGACTAAGAGAAAGTGAGCGCAGTTCTTCGTCACGTGGGACTAACTGAGTTCCTTGGCTGCTATAAAAATGAATAAGTTAAAGCCTATGGCCTATACACCTAGTTTTTTTACAAAACTATAAATAATGGTGTTGCTGCTTACATAAGAGTTGAGTTAAGCATTGTATATGACTAAATAAGACACTATTATTTGTTCAATTTGTAATTATCAAGATAATAGACCATTTATAAAGTTAAAAAAGCAAATAGTAGTTTTATTATTATGATTTTCACTAAAGAATAAAATTGCTACAGTCAGCAAATAATACTGTTGAATAGAAAACCCTATTGAGAATTCATAAAAATATTTATTTCAAAACAATAAACCTGATATTGAATATTTGAACGTTTTTGTTCAACGATTATATTTTTTGACTGTACCAAATTCCAAACTCTCCTTCAAAAGTATTATGTGGCTTAGAAATTTACGAAAACATCAAAGTACATGTAAAATGCGAGAAAAATATGACAAAATGTTTTCTACATCAATCGTTTTGCATTTAAACTTACATAATTATAACAAACTGTTAATACATTATAATACTTCTGATGGTTGATGGTCTCGTGTGCTATTAATACTACGTAATTCTTGCCATACAACTCTAAAATAAGAATACTTTTCGAGACTTGGCTCTTTGCTTAAATACCCTTAGTTTCTTTGAAGAACAAACAGTTCTAAATTTTTGCGTCTGATTACACACACAGTACACAATATAGTTTCAGAACTTTAACAAAATTATTTATAGTTTTAGAATAATGTAAACCTTTTTTTTTTTAATAATTTAATCCCATATCTTAAGGTAAGTAACATCAACAAAGTTCTAGACTAAACTAGAATTTCTTTTTTCTATACTCGTACATAACTATTATTATTTATTCTAAGTATCTTGTACAAAACAACAATTTCCATATATAACCCTTAAAATATACCTAGATACATCTTTCTATTAACTAAAAACCAATTTTATTATACTTAGGTGAAGACTAAAATACTGTTGTATATATTTACTCAATATATATATAGATAAAGTATAGTATGTGTGGGTCACCATACTGTATTGTTGCATTATGAGTATGGTGACCACCACTCTTGGATTCTGCTTATGCTTTGCATCATGCTGAGGAGAGTCACTTTGGCAGGTCGACGAAAGTTGTATTAATGTGTTTATTTAACTCCAGCATGCGACATGAACGTGCACAAGCGGTGCGAGGAGTCGGTACCGAACCTGTGCGGCTGCGACCACACCGAGCGGCGCGGGCGCATTCAACTTGTCGTCTCCAATAAGGGGAATAAGCTCACTGTTGAAGGTAACTAGAATCCTTTATTTTGAATGTTAATGTAAACAAACCCTTCGGTCCCATATCACTTCGTACGGTCATCACCTTTAAAGGGGTATGGGGTTTTCTTTTTTTTTTCAATATTGTGCGTTTTTAGGGCTACTACCCTACTCCGAAACAAATATTTATAGATCATACAAACATTTGGTCCAACCTGGGAATCAAACCCGAGACCTCAAGCACAGCAGTCGTATACGCTACCATTGCGCCACCGAGGCAGTTATATGTGTATATCGGAATTATACCATCATGATGTATCTGTGTGGATAATGGATTAAGAATATGGAGTGTCACCAGCCTTATTTATCTCATGGGTGTCGTAAGAGGCGACTCACGAACTACGCAGGACAACAGTACTGCAAATAGGAGGAAAATATGATACAAACATAACATCAATCAGTCTTTTTTTAACAGAAACCACTGACCTGTTAAAGTCTGTGATAATGATGATGAAACTAACTTAACATATACAGTCTTCAGTTAGGGATTTATCTATTAATGAGGTATCGTTTTTGTTAGACTTTTTAGTAGGGTTTTTTCTTCCGACTTGCATTCCACTCGCTGTCCATTGACTGACAACCAGGGATAACTGTTTAGATAGGAAAGGAAATGTAGACAAGAAGTGACGGCAATTTGAGGAATAAAGCATTATTTTTATTCAATGCTAGAGCTTGTCAAGGTCACATATATATATATATTTCAAATTAGCTATTGCTGGAAAGTTCACGCCGAATCCGAAACTGATAGTATTATGTTAGAATAGCAATTTATTATAGAGTACCAAATATAATAAATTTATGAAAAATACATACCAGTAATAGAACCTACCTGTAAAACTTAGTGTACCATTACCATTTACTAATCCACAGTGAAGCAGGGCCGTAACTTGATACCAATGGACCCCAACGGTCTCTCCGATCCCTACGTGAAGATGAAGCTGATCCCGGACTCGGACAATGTCAAGAAAAAAACCAAGACGATCCGAAGCACGCTCAACCCCGTGTGGAACGAGACTTTGACCTTCGATCTGAAGGCCGAGGATAAAGACCGGCGACTCTTGATTGAGGTAATGTAAAATACAAATGTTTTAAGCTAGTTTTTTATTATAAAGAGGTAAACGTGCAGATAGTGCATCTAATAAAACCTACTCGAGAGATAACTGCATTGTAATCCTCTAAGTGCCTCCTTAATTACGATGAGTATAGGTGGGCGGTTGGTCTTTCAGTAATCGCATTCACTTGGCAAAATTCAACAAAAGAATTATTTAATACTAATTTTTACCGCAACTCCGCCTGCGTGCATGTCGGTTATCGCTATAAAGAGTGTGGCGACCTCCACATACAGCGCCATCTACCGAAGATACACTGAACTACGAAGTAACGCACTGTACCTACAAACTACACTACACGGAGTAACTACCAATCCTGAATCGCGCAAATAAAGTTCCCGCGCCGATTATCATATATACAACATCCCAACATCAACTGTTGGGCAGTAGCCCGCCAGGCATGATCACCTCGCCTGGTCGGAGGATCCTCCCTTTGTGTTGGGTGGAACATTATACCCGTTCCCCCACAAAGAGTACCTTATGTCCTCCCTTAAGATTCAAAATATCTCCATGCCTAATTTAATTGAAATCTTTACAACGATTTAACCGTGAAAGATAACAGATTTACTTTCGAATTTATAATATTATTAAGGTTTGGTTTTTATAAGTTCGTATGTATCACTAATCGAACAGGCCCCTAATAACTATTCCACCGTCAAAATGAAACGACGATTTCTAAAATTCTTTTTAGCCACCAAAAATAAAGTTCTGTAAACACATTTATAGTTAGCAACATTTTAATTTAATTAAGTCTGCGTGGAGCAACGGATGTGTGTGTTAATTACTCGGATTCAATTCCTCATTAGCTATATTCACACTGTAGAATAATGTTCAGTACGCTGTTTGTGATGAGACAGAAATAACATATTATTTTATTCCAGTTTAGAATAAAATCTTCAATGCAAATAAAACAACGGTCGTATAATAACACATTGCCCCCGGCGAATCCCTCTTACGAATTGAAATGTCCCTCTTTGCATTCGCATACGTATGTTTATTTGTTTACAGTCGGCCATGTTTTTGTATTCACTTGTCCATGTATTTCGGCGAACAAATTAAAAATATGTAAAAAACATACATCTACGGTATGAGTAGAGTAGAGTTTTTAATAAATTAGTAGTTGCCCTTAGATATTCGACCATTATGTAGGTTTTTTAGCTCTCTGCACTCCTCTTACATATAAATTTTAACTGTGTGAAATGTTATACTTCTCCGTTCTCATAATTTTCGTAAAAAGGAATACAAAGTTTTTACTTTACTATCTAAAATGTATTATCTTCTTCTTCTTATAAATAAAAATCAATTGCTGTTCGTTTGTCTCGGTAAAACTCGAGAACGGTTGGGCCGATTTAGCAGATTTTCGCTTTAAAATGTTTGTCGTAGTCCAGGGAAGGTTTAAGCAATGAAAAATAACTTGTTAATTCAAATGTCACGTGTACAAAGTAGCGCGCACAGCTAGTATTTTAATAATAGCTTCAATATATATTGTACATTAACACGTGAAACGAACGGAGAAGTATGAAATGTGTCAAAATTAAAGTTTATACGCAAAAGAAGTGAAAAATATTACACTGGGCGAGCACTAGTAGATAGTTAATTCACAATGTTCTGAATTAGCTCTTATTATAAAGCAGTGGTTGTCGTGGTAACACATAGCTAAAACATAATATAAGACATCTCCTAAATCCCTGTAAATATAATTAAGATTTTGTGAGAGATTTACATTCTACGCTTAATACTAATAACTGTCCCAAGTGGCCCACCTGTAGCTTTAGAATAATCTTCAACCAACGCGACTTGACAAAATAATTAATTTTGTTTTATACTTATTATAGAATTAACCTGGAAGAAATTTAATTTACGAATGTTAAAGAACAAGCATTAGACGTCATTTAAATGTTTACTTTCAACTAGAATACCTTTCAAAGTTTAACTGACATTTAAAAGACAATTTACAAAGCTAAACCTAGTGACCTAAGCAATAAAGTTTCATGTTCAATTCCAACAGAGAATTTCGACTTATAACAATGCTTTTAGAATTCAAGGACAAGTAACTTTAAGACTTTATATATTCTTGCTATTGATTTTCAGAAACTGTTCAATGTTTCCATCAATATGTTCCTTTCTTGCCTTATAGATATGGGATTGGGATCGCACCTCTCGCAACGATTTCATGGGATCTCTATCTTTTGGTATCTCCGAGCTGCTGAAAGCTCCCGCTGAGGGCTGGTTCAAACTCCTCACCCAGGAGGAAGGGGAGTTCTACAACGTACCAGTTCCCGAAGAAGGCACTGATCTGGCTCAGCTCAAGAACCAAATGAGAGCGACCAGCGTTGCGGCTCGGCGACCACCGCCTCCGCCTGACAGAGAGGTGCCACATAACATGGCCGCTGCTGACGTCATCAGAGCTTCTGACTTTAACTTTGTGATGGTTCTTGGCAAAGGTTCCTTTGGCAAGGTACGAGAACACATAATTAAGCTTAGATTTTGTTAAAGCCCTCACCCTTAGAACAATTCAATTGAATATCATCACAGAACGAGACAACAAAATATGTATAAATATTTCGGACATCTAACACACCACGCCATCTAGTTCCAAACTAAGCAGAGCTTACAAGCTCTGGGGATATGGGTACTAGACAACTGATAAAAATACATATATATATATTATACACAGAAAACACCTAAACTCCTGAAGAAATATTTGCAGATCATACAAACTTTTCACAAAGCATCCATCCTTCTTGCTGTACATTGCTTCTTTGCAGAACAGTTTATATTAATTTCTAAAACGAAATCATCAACAACCCATAATGTCCCACTGCTGGGCTCAGGTCTCCCCTCAGGAGAGGGTTAAGGCCATACGTCCCCATGCTGGCCAAGTGAGGGTTGGGGACTGGCAAGACAATGTTGTGGCTATGTCATCTTACCGTTGGATGTTTTTAAGCCGCCGAAAGGCCTCCAACTAACTAAACAACTTTTGTGTAATTTAAATTATGTCTACTCTCAAGGATGTCTGTTTTCTTAACATTTATGTACAATAAGATCTAAATAGAAATAATAGTAAAGAAATTATTTCTGGTCAGGTAATGCTAGCTGAACGCCGCGGTACCGATGAGTTGTATGCCATCAAGATCTTGAAGAAAGACATCATTATTCAGGACGATGACGTTGAATGTACCATGGTTGAGAAACGCGTTCTCGCTCTTAGCAACAAACCACCGTTTTTGGTGCAGCTGCACTCTTGCTTCCAGACTATGGTGAGATAGTATTTTTATTTATTTTTACCCTAAAGTTTCAAAGAATGCTTATGAAGTAAACCGGAGAGAGCTGCTATCTTCTATTCTTCTTTCCTTTCATTCTTTTGCTCTGTTCTATTTCATTCTCCACCTTCATTCTATTTTTATCTTTCGTTAATTGAATTCTTTACTATTATCCATCATGCGTACTTAAACAGTAACTTTTTTAATCTAGTTGTAATTTTTATGGTTTTAATGGAGAAATAAAAAAAAACAGTTTTTTTCTGTTTTTAAGCGTTTGAAATTAATAAGAAAGGAAAATTGGTAACAGTAATTTACCATAACTAATAAATTTAGTATTAAAATTGTTTTAAATTAATTTGTATTAATTCATAGGATCGTCTATATTTCGTGATGGAGTACGTGAACGGCGGTGATCTGATGTTCCAGATCCAACAATGTGGTAAATTCAAGGAGCCTGTCGCGGTGTAAGTTATTTCTCTTTATCGATAAGGTTGTTCATGGATTATGAGACTTCCCCGCCCCTCATCCTTCTCATATCCCATCACCAATCAAAGTTACCTACGGAACCAGTTAGACCAGTTAGTCCAGTCCAGTGCCAGTGTTTTTTTTATGGAATAGTAGGCAAACGAGCAGACGTAAGTCTGATGGTAAGCGATTACCGCGGCCCATGGACACCCATAACACCTTTAGTGCGTTGCCAACCTTTGGATGGATGGGGTGAAGGATAGTGTGAGGGGTTGGGGTATGGACATCCGGTATCACTCACTCGGTAAAATACAGCGCAAGCGCTGTTTCACACAAATTTTTCTGTGGGGCCGTGGAATCACTCCGGTCGAGCTGGCCCATTCATGCCGAAGCGTGGCTCGTAATCACTTCCTAAGTCCTCTTGAACACTTCAGTATATGCGTGGTTAATAAAATAACAGCAATCGAGTTTTAAAACTAAATTTTCAATTAAAATCGAAATGTGGTATTTATTCAAATAAATAAAATTGGCATGTCTATTAGTAATTTCAAATTAACAGTTTTCACTTAATGCTTATGAAAGTACACACGGTACTTACATTGAAAAAACAGTAAACTGATAAATATAATAGTAAAAAAATTACATTAACGATACCGGTCGTTCCCTAAACTTGACAACCTTACATGAAGCAATCAATTATTTTGCTCTAAACGTTAAAAATAATACGAATAAGGAACCAATATACTGTAATGACATTACAGATTCTACGCAGCAGAAATAGCCATCGGATTATTCTTCCTGCATGCTCGCGGCATCGTGTACCGTGACTTGAAATTGGACAACGTACTCCTCGACCAAGATGGTCACATCAAGATAGCTGACTTCGGCATGTGCAAAGAAGGAATAAACGGTGACAAAACTACCAAAACCTTCTGCGGTACTCCAGATTATATTGCTCCAGAGATCATCTTATACCAGCCGTATGGAAAGTCCGTTGACTGGTGGGCGTATGGAGTATTGCTGTACGAGATGTTGGTAGGGCAACCCCCGTTCGACGGAGAGGATGAAGAGGAGTTGTTTGCTGCTATCACTGATAATAGCGTGTCTTATCCGAAGACATTGAGTAAGGTTAGATTCAGATTGAATCTTTCGTTGTTCTAGCTTTTATAGATACTTCACTGGATGCTAATGATTTAAGCCGTGACCATGGCATTTTTTTCCCCAATTTTCTGGGTCCAAACCCTCTTGGGATAATATTTTGTGTGATCCACAAACTTTTGTTCTAATTCACGGTGGTCTTTCTTATTTTTTAACTACCTTTAAAATCCTAAAAAGATAGATTATTACCTGTATAATTCCTTCGCACTTAAATAAAAAAAAAATTATTCTTTAAAAACTTAAAGTCAAAGTACACAGATATGCTATAGTTCACTTTTGGTGTATCTAATAACAATCATCGAAGTAAATTGGACTTTGTTTTGAACCAAAATACTTAAAAACCGTATAATGCGTGCTTTTTCTTTCAATCAACGTTTTATCAATCTGCAAATACGATAAATTAGCTATTTTACTTTATCATTTGACTCTCTTGACATCTAATTTGCTAAATCCGTCTAAGTCTATCTCACAGTGAACTGATAAGTAATATCGGTTGCAGGAAGCGAAGGACTCATGCAAGTCATTCTTGACTAAGAACCCGGCGAAGCGCCTGGGCTGTGGTCCTCGTGGAGAAGAGGATGTGCGCACCCATCCCTTCTTCCGCCGCATCGACTGGGCCAGGATCGAGGCTAGGGACGTGCAACCACCATTCAAGCCTAAGATCGTGAGTGACCTGTTTATATTTTTATAGTGACGGTGTAACATCAGCCTATGTACATTTTAGAGGCTGATTCACGCACTCATTGGATAGTCTACCTACACCTCTGCTTTCCCCAATGGCTCTCGAATTACTAACGTGGTACGCACGACTCACGAGACTGTCTGTATGAAAGAATGGATGACTGAATGAGTGAATGAACGAATGAGCGAATGAACGAAAGAGTGATCGACTGAGGTCCCCGAACAGACACATACACTACAGACGGATTAAGAAAACAGTGTCACTACCCCTGTTCATTCCGTCTGTGTCAAGAACCGGCTAGGAAAGCAAGTTATGTAGGACAATAGACATGCAACGAGTAAGAAAACTTGAAACATGCTATTGTGTTAATTATACTTGACATGGGTTTAGACTAATCCATCTGAACACATAGTTAGGCAA
Organism: Spilarctia lutea; assembly: GCA_916048165.1. NCBI lineage: Eukaryota > Metazoa > Arthropoda > Insecta > Lepidoptera > Erebidae > Spilarctia > Spilarctia lutea. Next base: position 17,319,022 of record OU696480.1, on the reverse strand, counting down.
AACCTTCTTTCTAAGGAGATGCCTATGTACAACAGGGGGCAAATAAAGGTTTTTGTTTGTTTCTACTTTGCACGTTAAGCTCATAGAACATTGCAGAACCATTCTCAAATTTTGTGATTGTAGGGTAGGTAGAAAAAATATTTCATAATCCATTCGTGATTGCAGAAACATCGCAAGGACGTGTCGAACTTCGACAAGCAGTTCACGCAGGAGAAGACGGAGCTGACGCCCACTGATAAGCTGTTCATGATGAACCTCGACCAGACCGAGTTCATGGGCTTCTCTTTCCTCAACCCTGAGTTCGTGCAGCACGTTTGAGCTAACAAGGTAACACAATTCACAAATATTCTACCTAAAAGATTGCATTCAAAATTCGGCCTTATTACTACGTAGTTTACAGTTCATTTTAGTGAGGTTTACAAAGGCTTTTTACTCTAGGCATAACCTGCCACGTGGGAAGACTTAAACTTGCTTAACCATTGCTCCAGCTGAGCCATAGTTTTGCCAGATCTTATTCCAGACTGCCATATATTTATCGTGTTATGTCTGTTGTTACGACTCTGAACTAAACTAATCCAAATTAATCTATAATAAGGAATATGCATAAAGCTTTTATTTATCTCAAATATTTTATTCTAGATTATTTATTGTCTTTACAATATATTTAAACCCAGAAAATATTAAATAAAAAGTGACAATTAAGGGAGGGAAATTCAAACTTACAACAGAACGCGTCGCTATTGATCATAAATGTTGTGTCGATGGTCAGTTCATCGGAATTATCGGCGTCGAAATTCCTACTGTGTACTGTACTAGTAGTGTTTGTGAGAAAAATATGAAATTTCATGATAGCAATCAAAACTGTAAATAAGTATAAAGTAACTGAAACACTGAATAGTTAACAAACACGAAATGACAATGGCGGCGTTTGAACAGCTCAAATTTAATCAGTGTTTTAAATTTCAATTTGAAAATTAGTTTGATTATTTTCAAGCGTATTTTTATTTTTTTCTATGTTATAGAGACGTAAATGATCAGATTATGAAATAAAAACAACATGCATATTCCCTATTCTTTTATTTTAATAAAAAGAGATCCAAATTACTATATTCTATGTATTTACATATTTAAATAACGACTATTTTAGTGTGACTTCTTTAATTTAAGTCAATCTTCGGCGAATTTAGTGATTTTTAGTTTAGCTTTGAGTGTTTGCGAACAACAGCATTAGCACCAACGACGACAATGAACACACAAAAGTACGAAATTATACCTGAAATAGGTAATTTTAAAATGTGCCTCGATTTTTTCTAATTTTGTGAGTTAAATTAAATTTATAAAGAAGTGTTTATTCTTTTTCAGGGTTGAATATCAATTTTAATAGGCAAATTTAGTGATTTTTTGTGTATGCGAACAATGGCATTAGCACCAACGACGACAATGAACAAAAAAAATGTATGAAACTGAACCTGACATAGATACTTTCAAAATATACCTTGATTTTTTTAAATTTTGTGTGTTAAATTTAATTTATAAAGAAATGTTTATTCTTTTTCAGGGTTGAATATCTCGTCATTATCGAAGCTGTCTCAGTGGTGGGACCCGCGGGGTCTCAGTACGAGCTCAGCTATTTCACTCCATCTATCGACTGTCTCTGTCACTCATACGACATCGGTCGTTCGCTATCTCACTCTCGACTGTTCATTGATTGTTGATTCTTGAGGGAATGCTATCTTAGGCTCTTCAGAGGAACGTTTTGGAGGATTAATATTTGCTCATTCCCGTTGTTTTTACTATTCATAATTTAAGTCGATATACTTCACCATCCAGTACGACATGACTTGAGTTCGTTAGGTTTTAATTATTAAAAGTTTTACTCATTAACGGTATTCATTTTTAAAGCCGTGTCAATCTCATATCTCTCTAAGGTTAGGATCTTCGTTAGTTACTTGAAATGGGATAAACTCGGTAAGATAATATAGAAGTACCTACTATAATGCCTAAAATTTAATATCTGAAAGTTAAAAAAGTCAAAGCTAATTTTAACCTTCACTCGTAGTAATACATAAAAAAATGTAAAGATAAAAAATAAATATTGTATGGTTACTGAGATTTACATGACTTTAAAACTCTTTGGTGGGATGAAATAGATTTTTAGGTGCAACTATTTTTAAATAAAGATTATTCCTTTTTCAAATCTTTGGCGTTCTAAAATTAAATCTTAACAGTTTTTTTTTTATTACAACTGTCCGACATTTTATTCTTTTTCTATATTCAAATTCATTACATTTCAAAATTAAAACAAATTAACTTTTTAAATTTTATGTTACATAACGTTATGTTAACATTTAATAAGAAATCTTACTCCGACTGGAAGATAGATATGATTTTAGATTTCTTTTATTATACTATCTTTAGTCTTGAGCTTCCTATTCTTAACTTAATTTAAACCTAAAGCGACTTAATTTACATTACAAGTATTTACTTTCTAAAATAGAAATATAAAATAGTAATCTTTACTTAAAGAGTGCTAATTGATTTCATTCTACCACCCTTGTAATTTTGTTATCTTAATTCACATATCGCAAACATTTTTATTTTATAAAAGTAGTTTGAATGAATCAAGTTCTTTGTCTTTGTAACAGTTACCAAGAGATTTGCCTACTTTCTAATGGCTTTTGATAGAAAAGGACAACATAATTCGCTTGGATAACGGGACTAGACATAGTTCGACTCATATTTTTCGCAATAATTTATTTAACTGCAATAATATTCGAATGGGAATGTGATCCAACGAATTTCGGTAAGCAATATTAATTCGATTAATAATTGTTGTTAAATTTTGCTCTCTACGTATATTAACATTGGCAATACTACGTTAACTTTTTTTTCTCGAATCTCGACACATTGGCAATCTCTATATCATGAACTTGGGGCCACTCGATTATATAAAATAAATGTTATCTCGACCATGCAGTTTAGAACACTTTCTGTCAAAATATCTCCTACTTTATTATGGTGTTATTGGTGTTGTCAGAGTCTGTATCCGCTTGCCAATTTTGACAGATTGCGTCAAACTGTGTGGTGGATATTCTCGTTGATTTTCACGTTTTTATCACATATCAGTGTTGTTTATATTGTAAATAATGTCGTGTCGTGTGGATGGCTATATTTTTAAGTGTTTTAATATTTCCTGCGGGAATTTGAAAATTTTATATTTAGCTTATGTCATAATCGCTATAAAACCTTCCTCGAGACATTTCAATTTTTTTTATTAAACTTTTAATAAGTTGTACGGAAATAGAGTTTACTTTACGAGAATTCTAAACAATATTTAATCTTTTCAGAATTATTTAAAAAGACAATTTTTCGTTTAACTATATAGGTGATTATTAATTTTTTAAAGTTTTTTTTTTACTCAGAAGAGTATTTGTGACGTAAGCTAAATATGTTACTTATAATTATATCTACGATATTATATTTAGCTCATTATTATTTGAATCTCTACTAGTTAGTTGAATACTGGTATATTGTTGACATAATATTTTATAGATATTAAAACTGTTTTTTATCCGGAGATATCATTAGATTTATTTTATAAAAATTACGGCTGTAAAATTAAGTTTATATTGTCTATAGTAACATGTTATATGTTTTTAGAGGTTTTCACAGTAATTAATGGTTTAATTGTGTTGTATGAGCTTGACTGTTAGCTTGTATGTGTGACTGTGTGTATGACTGCTCACTTATATAAATGTGTGAGTGCGTGGTTTCGTTTCAATATCATTTGTATCGATAATTATACGCTGTTCGTTTTTCAAAAGTTCGTGAATTATTCTTCATTATTACTTTCTGAAATTTTGAAAACAAGACTAATCTATTATTTTTGTCCTTTCGGTAATACCAAACATAGAGTTAATTACTCTATGATTCGAAAATATGTCGTCAGAATGTCTTACTTTGTCTCAAATTCAGGCAAAACCTTTTTTCTATATTTCAAGGTGGTATAATGTCGATATAAATGGACACAGCTGTCAGCTGTTAATGTTCGTCTACTAAAATAGCCTTACTAACTTAATTAATATAATCGCTAATAAAATACATTTTAAAATCGTATATACATCTTGCTAGATTAATCAATGTGGATTTAAAATAAAAGGGAAGCATTTGATTCTAAATTGAAATGTAATAAAATGACATTTAGATGTTTTTATGTTATTTTTAGCTTAATGTTAATTATTATCTTTCAAAAGAGTACTTTTTGCCGCCAATTTCCAAGATGGCGTTCGCTAAACGGTGTATTTAGATATTATAGTTTTTTTAAGTATTTTTGTAGTTGTAAGTATAATGTAAGGATGCTGGCTTATTTTTACATCAGTATTTCCTTGTTTTAGAAAATATTTTAATAGAGTATACGATATACATATTAGGTTTTATTTAAACTCTATGGTTTTTAAACTTATTTTTTAAGTTGACAATACTCAGAAGATATTTTTATGTTTGTTTTTTTAACTATTTTTCTCTTGTCTATGAAAATAAGTCAGCATCGTAGGTTAACATCAGCTGGAGCGGGAGTCAACGTAGCGGTCCCAAACCCACCCTCTCTACACACGTGCAGAGAAACTCTCCCCAGCTCTAGACACGCACAGAGACGTACCCATCACTGGAGGTACCCAGAGAACTCTATTCTCTCAATACTTAGAGATACTCATTTTACGTCTCTGTGAGAACATTTCCCCATCTCTGCATGTAGTAAAACGAACTCCTTTACTTTGTATCTATTATAAACACTCTGTATTTCAATCTAATATAAGATTTATGATTAAAATTTAAAGCGACTATTAAATGTAATAATGTAATAATAATTTCACTATTAACCTTATTTTGCATTTATTGTTCTGTTGACCCTAATAGCAAATTTTGTAAAATAAATATGTATACAAGTGTTTATAGTATACAAAAGTATTCCTCCCCAGTGACAAGTTCTTAATAGTTAGAAATAAACTGCCTTATTATTTCCTTTAAATTTGAAATATTTAAGAATCTAAAAATATATAAGATTAATATAAAAACAATTTATAAAAGCACCTTGGTAAAGTAATTATTATAAGTGTTGTATTTGTTGCACTAGCTTTTAAATAAACGTTTTTGCGGATTTCCAGTAATTTAGAAAAAAGAGGATTTAATATAGATTCAGTTAGTATGGAGGGTAGAGATAAGGAGTATCATCTGTGTACATGAAAAGTGTCCGTTGAAATGCATTAAATTAGGGTGGCGCCACATTAGCATCAGAGTAAACTTCTTAAAATCAATACACACACTTTTTCATAAAATTGAATGATAAAAAATCAATAAACGTACTATTCACAGTTCAGAAAATAAAATATATTTACTACATTATTTTGTAATACGCAAGTAGTGACAATAATGTTAAATTTTTTACCTCGGCGTACTTCAATTCGTTCACAATTGCTACATTCATACCATAACCTGTGTCTACACCAGCGCCATTCTGGAAGGTTTTATGCTGGACACTTTTTTCAATTTTCTTCCATATAAGATAACACTCCTTGTCTCTACCCTCCATATCAGTTAGTAAAAAAGTCGCTTGTGACGTTTATCTGTCAAAGTCGCTTATGACGTTTACGTTTACAGCGTATCTGTCAAATTGGTGTTTATATACTACAAAAAAGAAGTAGAAGTAATACTTATTTTTTTAACTCCTGCGGTTACACACAATTTTCACATAGAACCCCTTAATATATATCTTATTTGGGTGTGGAGTACTACACTCAGCACGGCATAACTGCATGCCGTTGACCATTGCACCGGGCGTGCAAACAATATTCCAAAATATTTACATATTTCATCCGTTCTTCATAAGTTTCATTGATTTGCATTATATGCCAATAACTTGTTTATGAAATACCGAATCTGTTTCCTGAGCTGTTTTTTTTCGTCTAAGAAAGAAGTTATATTACTCTCTACAAATAAAAAAGTATAATATCTCACCAAAAGACCGCTAACACCAAAGCAAATATATAAATATATTTATCGTTATTATAACATATACTCGTAATTCTTTATTAACTTCTAATTAGTGTCTGCTAGCTTATGCCTTCACACCCTATTTTACTCTGACTTGGTCAATAATAGATATAGTAATGTATTGAAAAGTTTAAAAAACTTTTAGCTATTTATTTATATGTAACCGTTAATGTAAGATCTCACTTGTAAATAAGGCATAGTCGCTATGTTTTAAGCTTCCACGAACACGGTTTTTCTTAACCGACATTTCAAAGTGAGATTATGCCATTGCGTGGGTGGATTTACCTTCTGGTCATACTCATATAAGTTCTTTTCATGAAACTCGATTATAAATTAATCTTAACTTAAGCATATAATTAAAAACGCAAACTGTCGAAAAAGCTTGCTTTGTATGCTTTATAGCTATAGATTTAATTTTGTGCAGTGGCAACACCGAGTATTCGTTTCATTACCGTTAATTTAAATAGTTTGCTGGTCCATTGATATTTAAGATACTACTGAATTGGGTTTAAGAATGGATTCAGTCCATCGTGAAAGTATGTTTAGTATTAAATAGTTATTGTATGTGTTCAGTGAGAATTAGTTATAAATATCTTGATATTATTTAGTATAGACTATGATATTGTTAGAGTTAGGTTGCTCTTCCTGACTATTTCCTACCCTTTTGAGTAATTTTAAATGTTTGCAAGTTGAAGCAACGTGGGTTTTGAGGGAAATGCATAGACATTGTATAATACATGTTTCGTCGCAAGCGTTTGGCTGTGGAATTATTTAGAAAAAACACTATATGTTCATATGACAGCTTTGGTCTTTTTTTTTATTTGGTAACCAGTCGCTTGTGGTCGGAAGGTATGTTAAAAGTTGACTTACACTTAAATGAAGATGTAATTGTTTTAGTGTTTTTTTTTTATATATCATAAATAGGCCTAACATCACTCTTCTTTAGTGTAAGCCCGTAGTTGATACAGGTCTTTTGAAATATTTTACTAATGAATATTCGAATGTTTAAAGTTTTACAATGACGATGTCGCTAACTGCACCATCACCAGTGCCAAATATATGTAAATATTTTTCCAAAATATTTAGTATTCTATTGAATATTGTTACCGTACATTATATCTTATCACCTTATCTTAGAACCTATCATTTGTTATTATCTTTAATTAATTAGTGAAATCTAGTATCCATAAAAAGAACTAAGAAAACAGTCACTAAATTAACTTCGCGTAACACTAAATTGGATTGAAAAAATGCTGGTAATCACTAATTAACTAAAGAAAGTTATCACTTCAAATTATTAATGCATATATTATGTATAAATTATGCACGTTCTCATAACTTATACGAAATCTTGCTTTTATCTGAATAAATTTTTATTAACTTGTCAAAAGGCGTTGTTTAAAGCTATATCTTGCTTAAATAATAGTGGTGTGTCAAATTAATTTGGCAAAATTTTAACAAAGAAATATCCAAGGAGTTTCAGGGACTATTTAAAAACAAATTCAAGCCGACAAATGCCAATATATCACTTTTTAGTAGTTCCTGCTGGCAAGTTTTAACAACGCAAAGACCGCAAAGTTAATATTTTTCTTACTTAATTTAATCACCAAGCTATTTTTATCGTTGACAACACCGCGACTACTTCTGTGATATGTATCATCCTTTCACAAATTACAATGAAGAGTTGCTTAGGCTTAATAACTATATAAACTGATTAAAAATTATATTATGTCACGTAACCTTTCATTTATTTATTGAGGAACCAATGTGCCAAAAATATTATTTCCCAATTGAATTTTTCTTTACAACCAATTAAAAAGTTTATGCAACTCTTCGAACTTTTTATCGGTCTATTCAAAATGGCGCCAAGTAGTAGTTATCTATGATTGTATCTAAAGTGCGTGAAATAAAAAACCATGTTTGAAACGACCTATTTAATATTAATTAATGTACACTTCCAAATTTCCGTTCTAACGTCGTCGCTCTCACTAGAAATAATTAAATAATAATTAAAATTTTGAATTTTAACCAATTTGCGAGAATACGGTCATGATCGCACGTGGACGCATCGATGTTATTTGTGTTCGTCAGCATGCGATCATGGTTAATAAGATTTTATTGCATATTCTATTATTAATATCGATAGCGTAGTAACAGTATTTCGATTTGTAGTATTAAATTTGTCATTTTCAAGGATTTTTGGGGCGTGTAGGCAATGTAAGCATGTGCCAGCGAGTGTTTCACACGAAAGATCTATACACGGGATCTCTGTTTGTATGGATTCTCTCGATAGTGAATGTCGATTGTACTCAACAATATAAATTTCTAATCCATTAGATTTCATCTGTGTTTTATTTATACATCCTTTATGAAATGATGATTGAGGCAGTATTTTTGTTTTTAGACTGCCTCGGTGGCGCAGTGGTAGCGAATGTGACTGCTGTGCATGAGGTCTCGGGTTCCTGGGTCGGACCAAGTGTTTGTGTGATCTACAAATATTTGTTTCGGAGTTTGTGTGTTTTCTATGTACAATATGTATGTATTTACAAAAAAAAAAGTATATATGTATTCATATCAGTTGTCTAGTTCCCATAACACAAGCTCTGCTTAGCTTGGGACTAGATGGCGTTGTGTGTTAGACGTCCGAAATATTTATTTATTTATTATTTATTATTAGAGTTAAACAAATATTATTCTCTTGGTATGTATTTTCGTATTCCAACCCCAACATCAATATATTCACACACCTACTAATTGTTTCAAGTACTTAATTAAGGCAAACAGGTTAATTCTGATGAAGGTGATGTTCTTAAAATGACAAGGCAATTTAGTATTTGCTTAAGAAAATATAAAACTACAATTTGATCTCCTTTTCTCCTCTCATGACTTGGCTCAGCATCTGGTTGCAGAGAGCTGCGTAAGGGTTCAATTCGACAACCTGAAATAAAGATATTATGCAACTATTAGTGTTAAAGGAATGGATAGAAAACAATGATAAATTGAAAAAAAAATGAATTACTTAAGGGAGCGTTCAAGTATTACGTAACGCAACTTTTGAAGATTTTTTAACCCCTCCTTTTTGAACTCTGTAACGCATTGAAACGTTTTTCTGTTCGACCCCCCCTATCTAAACGCTACGTAACACTCAAGTGTCATGTTTATATTTTATAATTTTTTGGCTTACAATACACACAATTGTTTTTCTTCTTAGTTTTTGCTAATAAACTCTTAAAATAACCGCCCCTGTAACGCATCGTAACCTTTTACGAGACCCCCCTCCCCCCCAAATTGCGTTACGTAATACTTGAACGCTCCCTAATTCAAAAATGGTGATGCCATTGACGCAGTGGATGTTAATTGGACTAGTTTTATGTAAAAGAGACGAGAGGCGTCTCTAAATTATCTAATTTGTTATTATTTACACCTCTTAAGTTAACAAGGCCGTCCTGTTTATTTCCGAGTCCTGTGTTTCAAAATCTGCAAGGGATTACATCAACAAATATTATATCCCCTGGCTACCCTGACGGGGTCATGTACAGCTATAACTTCATCATGCCAAATGTTTGAGGCAAGAAGGCTTCTAAATTGATAAATCATTTCTAAAACATTTAAAGTCATAAAACTTTATCTAGGTTAAATACCCACCTGCTTTTTAGCAAAACTACTGCCCAATTTAGCGGCTTCCGTAAAAGCTTCGCGAGCTTCGTCGTTGGCACCCTTCTTGCGCAGGAGCACGCCCCGCTGACACAGTGCCAGTGCGCGAGCGCGAGTCTTCTTACCAACTGTTAGTTTTAGTGCCACGTCTAAATCTAACATAGCATCTGAAACAATCAAGACTTGGTTACATTAGGCCTAAGGGAGCAAGAAGGACTAACGTCAACCTATGCCTCACAGTGAGCTGAATTTTACCAATCCCACGACCATTCATTTCCAGTCTACGTACTACCATCCTACAAATGTCTTAAAACATATTATGTATTGAACATAAATTGACTTTATTTTTAAAAGTTTTCAACAAATAAACAGACGAGCAAAAAACTACAGGTTTAATGGTAGTATAAAGCTACACATTAATGCATATCATCTCATCGATAGCCAATAATAGTCAACGTACGTACTCCTTCTTAAAAGGTCGGCAACGCACTTGTAACGCCTCTGGTGTTGCGGGTGTCCATGGGCGGCGCTAATCGCTTACCATCAGGTGATACGTCTACTCATTTTCCACTATTCAATAAAAAAAAAAAAACACTGGCCAAACGGCTTGCTATAGGGTTTGTCAAGTCTTTCTTCTCTCTGTTCTCCTGCGTGGTTTACTCCCTTAACCGGCTCTTACGAAATCCATGGGATGATGAGGGGTGATATAAGTACGTAGATATCAAATAGAACATACCATCATCTTTCTGCATTAGTCGCAACAATTGCGCCCTGTCATTATACGACGCTGCGCGCTCAGGTGCAGCTAGAACTCCTTTAGACAAAACTTCTAACGCCTCTTGTAGTTTGCCTGCTTCAGCTAGCAAAACTCCTTGAGCGCACAACGAGGAGGCCTCCTTGTAGCTATCTGTAGCAGGATCTGAAAAAAAACAATATTTAATGCTACTTTTTCTAATATCTTTTTATAAAAAATATTAACGTAACCTTTTAAATAACTTTGTCGTGAGTAAGTTAATGATTATGATATTCTTATCAGCTCTTTACACATATACCTGTACAATCTAAAGTCAAAGAAAGTAGTGTTGTTCCATGTAAGAATCAAACCTACAACACTCAGCACAGTAGGAAGTGACGAAGCGTCCGTTTATACCACTTCGTCATCCGTTCAGGTAAATCCAAATGATTTACCTGTTGTGAACGTATTTGCAAGTCGTTACTGCTGTTATTCTCTGTGTGTGAAGATTTCTAATTAGATAAAATTTTAAAAACATAGTATTTAACACCATCTACGTGTACTACATATAGTACGGATTGAACTACTTAGTGACGCTGATCCTGTATTGCTCATTTGCAATTTTTCAAAATCATCGTTAATGTCGCGAGTAATCCAACCAAGGATCCTTTCCTTGTATTAAAGAGACCCCGTAATCCAGTTTTGTAGATATGAATGATAAACGCACACGGATTAACGATGTCTTTTTGAAACCGAAACCGAAAAGGGAAGTATAAGTCAAAATTCTTTTATTATAAATTAATTAGTGCGTTAAATAAAAACAATATTTTTATCACTCAATGCGATACAGTATTTGAAGTCCTAGGCAATATATAAAAAATAAAATAAAGAGACGTTAAATTTAACCGACTTTCGAAAGAAAGAGGGACACTATAATCTTCTATACGTATTTATTAGGCATTTAGGTAACCCGATATTGCCCTCACTTTGTATGCCAATTTAAAAATCATTTAACCTGTATTAATTGTTATAAAAATGTTCTTTGTTTCTAAAACACATATTAATCAAAATTCAACATTATGGCAATGATTGAATAGAAACCTGACCTTCACAGTTTAATCGTCAATAGCAGAGAATTAATTATTAATTAGATAATATAATAAAATAATAGTTACGGTACCATTGACTATAATTATACATACATATTTATAGGACATACATACCATCATCTTCTTCGACAAACTTATCAGTTTCAGCGTCTTCAACAATATCTCCAATAGTAGCAGTAGGGTCGAAAATGCTTCTTAAAACAGCTTTGTCCCTTTCACTCAAATGTTCCATAGCGGCCATCTTGACACTACCGATCTGTATCAGACCTTGTTGATAAATAACAGGTTGTTCGTCGAAGCAACTTGTTTTGGTATGTTTAATAATATCGATAATAGCTACGGGTTGTGTTGTGACTTGGTTCTATTAAGTACCTGTGCACCGTATGATACCTGGCAAACAATCGATTAAAAAGAACAGCGGTAAATATTAGACCGTTGAAATTTGAATTTATACCATCCTGTATATTTATATTTGTACTCTGTCGGTCTGTTAAGCTTTCACGGTTAAACCGCTACAGCGATTTGAATGAATTTCGGTATAGTTATAGGACTTTGGAAGAGGACACAGGTTGAGCCGCGGTCAGATAGATATAAATTAAAGGCATGATCAGAAATAGAGGATTTATGTTTTACGAATGCTAAACGGCAAGAAAATATTTTGTTTTTGTACTATGAAGAAGTTTTAAAATAATCATGACTACATGACTTTCCGACTAAAATTAATCTAGACTCAACTAGCACAGCCTGCGATATGGGTTCTCGAATATGGATTTTACTTTACTCGACTTCAAAAAGGAGGAAATTCTCATCAAGTTTAGCGTTATGTTACCTACGATATGTTTTCGCCATTAGTAAATCGATGTCAGTGTCTATGTACAAATCTTTTTTGTAATTATGTTGTATAATTTATACTTGCGATCTTCGTGTAATTTGTTGAGTTACTTTATGAAATAAACTCACTTGTACTTAAATTTAATTATTTAATTTGACTTGACCTGGCTCGTTTCGCTTTATTATCTTTTTTATTAAGCACACATTAGGAATACCTACCCCCTGTGTCGCGGGGGACTTCACAAACATACATGAAACGCACACAAAGAACACCCAGCCACAGTACACCAATTTGTGGCTCACACATAGTGTTAAGCGCAGTAGAAAGCGATGTGGCTACCGCTTTAACCACTATGCCAATTGTGCAGTCAATTCGTTGTACTCAGATCCCTCACATTTAAAGAACAAAACGGTCCAACTACAAAAGATGAAAATCAACAAGTTGTTTTGCAAAAAACGCACTCGTAATGCGCATTTAATGTGTATTTGCGTATACGTATTGCGTATTTGTGAACTTCATATTGTATGTCTTGACTTATATCTACAAACACCAATATCAATGGCAAATTCGAATTTTGCAATTGAACTCGTGTTTTCGACATTAAGACACGTGCATACACCTGCCTACCTTATACACAACAAATTTATACAATACTAGCTGACCCCCGCAACCTCGTTTGCGTCTTATATAGCCCGTAGCATGAAAATTTTCGCAAAATAAGTAACTTTTCTAGTTGGTTTTTACACCTTGTGTCCGAAAAACCCAAATATCTTGCGGAACCCTATTTTTTTCCAAAATAAAATATTGCCTATGTTACTCGTGGATAATGTAGCTTTCGAATGGTGAAAGAATTTTTAAAATCGGTGCAATAGTGTTTGAGTTTATTCGTTATATACAAAAATACAAATCTTTCCTCTTTATAATATTAGTGTAGACAACCTAGGTACTATTCTTATAATTAAAATAACTCGTAAACGTAAGACATAAAGCCCTTGATTGAACGTAAACAAACATACAGATTGTTCAAGTAATTTCAAGGAGAAGTATGATTATTTTATAAATATCTGCTGTCTGACTGGTTTCTCATGCATATTTAATTAGTTACATAATAAACCTACTTGTTCTTGTAGCTTTTCCGCTCAATTTTATAAGTAGACCGACAAAAGATAAAATCTAAGAGTAATAATTATTATTTGTCGATTTTTATGACAATAGCTACACCACTACTGCCACAATTTAAAAAAAACTTGTTATTGTTTATTTATATAGCACTGTCACTTTTTTTACTTACACATCCAAATCATCTAAGAAAAGATTAAAAAATCAAGGACAAGTGGAAAAAATCTCGTCTAGTTATTTTGGAGATTTGAAATAGGTTTAAGTACAAAGAATACAAACATAAGCCATGACATTCTAGTACTTTTAACAATACGAGCCCCTATCTTAATCATTACTCTCCAGTTCAAGCTGTTATAGTCTCGGTTCCATCAGATCGTATCGTATTCATTCCGGTAACTTACTTTATCTAGCTCTCTCTCTCTCGCTCTTTACTTTTTGTACTCTAATTTACTTACCTACTCCCTTTGTCCCGTCTGTATAAATGTATTCTCAGGAACATTAGCACCAGACAGGCGGCCAGCGATAAAAAAACACTAAAAAAAACGAAGACCCAGGACAGAAATATAAAGATACTAGCTGACCCACGCAATCTCGGTTGCGTTTCGTATTGCCCGTAGCGTAAAAAATTCCCTCGTTTTTGACACATTCTTCATTGTCGCTCTGCTCCTATTAGTATTAGCGTGATGATATATAGCCTATAGCCTTCCTCTATAAATGGTAGTCCACTGAAAGAATTTTTCAAATCGGACCCGTGGTTTCTGAGATTAGCGCGTTCAAACAAACTCTTCAGCTTTATAATATTAGTATAGATAATGTGTCATTGAGTTATAGCAAAATTAGTTCAATGTAATGTGTAACATACAAGGCCTCATAATAATCTTAACCCTTCATAGAAGCATGCAATGTGCCTATGTATTTAATTTATTTATATGTAGCTATTATTGTTATTGTTTTTGTACAGCTAATAACTTGTTTCAACATGACATACATAAACAAACAGACCTAAGCAGCCGAGAATTCCTTGAACACAGATAAGTACTGCACTGCACTTGCGGAACACTTTGTCTTGATGAATATCCACACACAAAATAAAAGGAAGAAAGAATAATTATTGAAGAAATGACTACTCCAATACTGCCACACACGGAGAGCTTTCAGATCAGAACTTCTACGCAAACTATGAGGAAACAATCAATTTATCACATTAATTCAACGGTTTTTTTTTATATTTAAAACTTCTTTCCTCCCAGGTCTGTGGTCTATGGGAGTCGGGAGATTGCGTAAAAAGGGACGTAAATACGCAACAGGAAATAAGAGGAAAGTGCGCTTTTGGATTTGAGAAATGAGCGGGCACAGAGTAAGGTTAGGATTATTCAATTTAAACTTTTCATTAATGAAATAGTCACATTGATTAATAAAATAGGCGCTTAAAATATTTTAATACTTATAACATTATTTACAGCTCACTTTAATCTCAATTCAATTTCATACTAACATTCAAACGAATTTTTCATATGGTGAATAGAACTAGTGGGTATGTCAGCGCGCGTTAAGATATTAACAATATACTTTCATTCTATTTGTGTTCTGAAATAAACTGAAATTCATTTATTTTATGAATAAGTTTTAATGAGAACGAAGGGACATATTTTGTAATATTTTACCTTGGGAGAGCCACGCTTCGGTATGCATGGGCCGGCTCGACCGGAGTAATACGCCTTACAGAAAGCCGGTGTGAAATAGCGCTTGCGCTGTGTTTCACCGAGTGAGTAAGTATACCGGAGGCCCATATTTTGACTGCCTCGGTTGCGTAGTAGTAGCGTATGCGACTGCTAAGCTTGAGATCTCGGGTTCGATTCCCGGGTCGGACCAAATGTTTGTATGATCTGCAAATATTTGTTTCGGAGTTTGGGTGTTTTCTATGTATAATATGTATGAATTTACAAAAAAAAGTATATAAGTATTTATATCAGTTGTCTAGTACCCATAACACAAGCTCTGCTTAGCTTGGGACTAGATGGCGTTGTGTGCTAGATGCCCTGAATATTTATTTATTTATTTACATTCCAACCCCTCCCCCATCCCCATCTCCCAAAAGCCGGCAACGCACCTGTGACGCCTCCGGTGTTGCTGTCCATGGGCGGCGGCAATCGCTTACCATCAGGGGATACGTCTGCTCGTATGACACCAATTCCATAAAAAAAAATTGAAAAGACAACTTCTACTCTAGGAATATTCCTGCGTCGCGGGTGTCTTTACAAACACACTCATACTCAGAACAACAATTTGTAGATCACACGAAGTGTTGACCCAAGTGGGGTTTGAACCCACAACACTCAGCGCTGTAGAAAGTGACAAAGTATCATTTTATACCAATACGCCATCAATGCAGCCAAAGCGCATTGCTAGTTTAGTATAATGAAACAACAGCATTCATAATTAAAAAGAGAGAATGCATTCAATTCTCCTTGGAGTGTATGAGAGGCTGTTATTTTCACCTTGCAAATTATTTATTCATTTTAGTTGGACTCAATCGTTACAGTTTTAATAGCACTCCTTCGCCCCTTATGAAGCATTGATAAATCCTCAAACCAATTTATTATATATTTTTTTTACACCGTAGAGCAATATGGTAGGGAGTAGCCATACGCTGGCGTTCCCCTCTGTCAAAGTATAAGCACAAATGCGCCTACGCATTACAATGGTATGACACAACACTAGTTTGTGGGTGTAAACTTGTGATGGCTACTCCGATCCGCGCGCCTGTGTTGCTACATACAAGTTGTGTCGAAAACAAATCAATGTATAACCAACGAATTATTATTACTAATTTGTAAGAATTACTTAACCATTTTGAACAGTTGTCACGGCGTCTGATTACGCAACTTCAGTACTACGCATAAGTTATGGTGAAAATAATCTAAAAAGAGTTATGATGTAGGTATGTTTTATTAAATATTTACAACTAAAACAATGTTTCTCATTCTCACAGTTTTCTTTTAGAACTATGTATTGTCATTAAAAAAAAAAATACCACGACGGGTTAGAATACGAACCTACCAATATCTCAGGGATTATATCTCTAAAATATCATGACCCCAATTCTAATGTCTACTCGCAAGTCATGAATCTCACTAATGTCACTCAGTATTTTTTTTTCTTTATTTATTTAATGAGGGCTTAGTCACGAAGTGATTATGTCGCCCATACACTTATTCTTTATAGTATAAGTGTTGTAGAGATTTTTTTCTTTTTAATGTTCCATTTCGGGGTTGTCAAGTTAAATATGGCCAGAGCAGCAAACCAAATTTGAAGGAAGACAGTTTTGTTTTGACGCGCAATGATTTGAATAGGTTAACGCTTATAACGAGATACGAGAATCCATTTCGATTTTCTTTAGTCTAGGTATATGTAAAATAAAACCTCTTTGAAGCCTTTTACAATTTTCTTGCAGTACTTTTGGTCATAACATTTTGAAATTATTTAACACAATATGTCATCGATTATTCGAAAATCTGTGGATTGTTCAAGATAATCTAGTTAGAAACAAAAGTCGGATAAACTCTTGAATAGTATTCATGAAATAAGTTATAATGAGGAGAAGTGAATTGTAAAAAACACTTTATTTGTATATATACATTTAGTTCCAACATTTTGTTCAGAAGACTCCTCATTCTTTACATTTGTCTAACTAAGAGTATTTGTACAGAATTCCATGAGTTCGTATAAACAATAAATTTAATGGAACATCTCTTCGTACAAAACACTAGACTACAGATAAATCTTAAAAATAATCATTTTTTTTTAAAATAATATACAGTTCACACTATTCGATGCATGTATCCAAAATATATAGATTGGAATTGAAAATATACAGTAGATCTTAACTTTTGTTACCCTAAGTAATTCACGAACGAACGAACGAACGAACGAACGAAATTTTAAACAACACTGATATTGTATGTAAGCTACAAAAATCTCGAATCTAGAAATTGCATTTAATATTAATTACTTTTGATTAACATTCAAAATGTTAACAGTTAATGAATAAAATAAATTAAGTTACTTCAGCATTGTGACAGTCTGCATTCAAATAATATATTATAAAGGGACTATGTTTTCGTTTTTATTACGAACTCTATCATTTAAAAACTGTTTTTTTTTCTAAAGATCCTACTTTGCGTTTGGTCCCACTCAACTATGGGTTCAAAATTACGACAAAACAATGGAGTTATCATAATTCATCATGTTATAGGCGCATTGAAGTTGGTGATATTTTTATAAAGGTATTTTATTATATGTGTATTGTTTTTTTAATATCTAGTAAGCTAAGTTCAAGCCACAAATGTAGCTAGACCATTACTCATTAGTCATTAAACATGTTTTAAATTTAAATTGCAATCATTAATTGATGATTATTTTTATTAAAATGCTTTTAAAATCACGCCCTGAATTTATTTTCTGAAATCAAAATTACTCATGAAACAAATATATAAATAAAAACACACAACCGGTCATAAGAACCATCTGTTTTTGAATATTTTCTATTCCTTTATACATTTATTTTGGAAACATTTTCTTCCCAAACATTGACATACCCTATCCCTGTACTTTAATTCTAAGGTTTTGAGTAAAGCTCTTATGTTTGCCAATGCCACAAGGTAGATCACAATAGCGTTCAGACAAGGTTGCAAATAAGACAATTATTCTATATATCACAATCCTCATTATAATAAGTAGACTTATACTAGCGTTGGTTTAATGCGACTGACATTACTTTGACTATATTCATTTAATAATTTAATTCAAGTCAATAATATTGTTGTAGAACTATATATAAATAATAAATAAATATTTCGACTAAGTAACTGTTTCAGACTAAGTTTTGTTTTGTATAATAACCTTAATGCAGAAACATCCAACTCCGAAACAAAGATTTGTAATCGTACAAACATTTGTTCAGACCCGGGAATCGAAACAGAGATCTTAGCACAGCATATGCTACCACTGTGCAGAGGCAGTAATAATTATAATGCACCTGGTTGGACACTTATTTGGGTATTTATAGTAAAATGAAACTTGTTAATTTGTATACATATATGAATACAAAAGATTTTTGACAGGCATGTTAATATTGCAATATAATTAAGGTTTAATAAAATACCCAGGATTATTTCACGAAGATAATTTTTTAAACCATTTATTTTATGATTATGCTACTATGAGGTCTTAAAGTTCTTAGAACTATATTATTTACATAAATCATTCTTTGTTTAAATAATATATTCATAATAATGTCAGGTCAAATCTCACACACACATCAGTCACACTTAATGCAGTTTTATATTATCTGCGTAAACTTCACCAATCCTGAGTTACCAACTCATTGCAGCTAAAAATAGCGAACTACATTATGCTAACAGTTAGGAACGTTGGGTAATTAAGTAGTAGCATATTAAAGATATGATGGTAACATTGAACGTGAAGTTGACACAAATAAATAAAACGCATTGAAAAACTTAACAGTACAATAATATACCATAAATATACATTTAGCAATATCTTAATCTAAAAATATCCTATACATGTAGAAAAACTGTATATAAAAAGTTTATTAGCTAAAACTTTAATTTTTTTTAGTAATATATAAATTGTATTCACACAATCGTAATTGTTAATTAGACAATTTCCTAAATTCATATAATTTCAATTAATGTTTGAAATGTAACTGTAAATTATGCTTTTATATGTAAAAATATATGTATGCACACACATACAGTGTCCGTCATTAAATATCATCATTAATCTAAACGAAACATTTCCATAAGGAAATGTTACATAACAACATTGATTGTTCCCCGAACTGAGCACTCTTAGGTTTCCAATTACTTCACAATTTAGTTATTCCCTACTTAAAATAAATTTGGTTTGATTAATGATTGACACAAAAATTCTGCTGATCACACTCGTGGGTTGAACTGAACTATTCATATACGTTTATCACAGCCTCGCATACTAACAATGTCTGCTAACAATGATAATATATGCTAAATTCAATCATTCCCAATTATGGCAACATTGCAAGTGTGTGACAATTCTACATGTTTACAGTACACATTCGACATAATATATAACCATAATACTTCACTAAATTCTGTCAGACAATAAATAGTTTCACAATGTGAGACAACAAGAAGTTTGCAGAAACATAAAGAATCAAACAATCATTTCCATCTAAAAATTGTGAAATAACAGCATGCTATGTCATAAACTGAGTGGCTTGTATGTCAAGCATCGTATACACTATGCCGACGACATGACGGGTAAACGGACGTCGGGTGGCTGTGCCGTCGGCATGGCCGCCGGGTTATTTACAATTATGATGATGATCTGCGGCCTGTGCCCGTGGCCTGACTATACCGGCGGCATACTCGCACGGTCTAAACGCGCCGGTCATGTCTCCATGATAGTGAGTAAGAGGCCTAATATAAAATTGAAGGGAAAAGTCAAATGGACATGGACTACATTTTGGTGAAGTTATTATATTTTTACATTGATTTTATATATTGCTTGTGCTACCTATTCTGGAACCCCTTCGTGCCGTCTGGTCCCCTAGGAGTCCGAATGACGAGAACTCCTCGAGGCGGTGGGGAGGGGAAGACCCCAGCAGCGGTGGCGCCACTGGGGAGCCGTGTGAGAACTTTTCGTTCTTTTCCTTTGGCGTTATTGTCACTCTGTGAGTTCTTTGTCTTACCACTATTTTGGTTGTCACTGATATTGTTTGCCTGGAGTTTATCCTGAAGCCGGCTGAGGCTAAAAACAATAAATAACAATATTTAGTAACTGATAACTGTCTAGTGAAGTAATCTACTACAATAAAATATTAATCTCGTCACTCATGTAATACCCAAATTATAAATATATTATTTTTGTAACATGTTACGTTATGTTGTGAGAAGTAAATTAAAGAAATAGATACTTAAATTAATAAAAAAATAAGCATACTAGTGGTCTCATAAACCATTCATTTTATTAATAGCTTTCTGTGCTCCTTCTCCATATACACTTTAACTGTGCCAAATTTCAAATTCCTTTGTTAGCATAATTTTAGTAAAAAAGGGATTCAAAGTATTTGCTTCATATAATATTATTAATACCACAGCACCACTAATAATTATCTTTTTAAATAAAATACCTTTATGCTGCCCCTAGACAATTATATTGCGCAATTGCGGTTAGGGGTGAGCCCTATCTATTGAAGATGATATATTAATGCAATGATTGAACTAAATTTTTAGTCTATTTCGTTTTGACGTAGTACTCATGCGAATGGTGCAAAAATAATCATAGGAAAAAGAAAGTTTATCAGTGAATGTGTTAAATTTTATAGAGAACTAGCTTTTGTTTGCAGCTTTGTCTGCATATATATCAGTTATCGCAATGAAAAGTAGCCTAGTTACATCCTTCCTCTATACTAAATTTAATTGAAATCGGTTCAATGGTTAAGCCATGAAAGCGAGACAGAGATATTTTCACATTTATAATATTAGTATCTATTACCATCTCTGGAATATAAGAATATCCCGACTGTGATAAACAAAAGTGGGTTATGAAACATTGTTGTCCAAAATACAAGGAGGTGTTCCCATAGACAAGCAAAGACGATGTGAACAACAAAATATTTCACGATTCGTAATATTGTGCAATATTATTGATCATTTGTAGTCTAAGCGCCTTCAAATTTTATTACACAATCAAATATATTGTGCAATGTTGTTGTAGCAACTAGGGGCTGCCTTACTCAAGGTGCTTTTTAAATTGTAAGTTGAAGAGATAAAGCTTACAACTTTATATGATTTAGGTGCATGGAGGAGGAAGCTACCACCCCTATCCATCCCATGGGTACCGTAAGAGGCCACTGAGGGACCAAACTACACTGCAAATTACTGCAAAGGGAAGGAAAACTTGAAACTAAGCCTAAAACTAAACTATCCTGTCTGGCCATCATGGGTAATGGGTCAAAACCTTTCTAAATAGAGGCCTATGTCAGGCAATAGACTATTAAATTGATGATACTCATTTATATGTATATTTACATTAATTATATGCACTTTGTGGCTAACTTTATTTTTTTATTTCAAACTAGCTGTGCCCACTACTTCATACATGTAACATTTGGATTTTTACTTTTCACCGTTAAAACCTTCCCTGGACTACAATAAACATTTTAAAATCAGCTAAATAGCCATTCTTGAGTTTTTAATAAGACAAACAGTATTTGATTTTTATATATAAGAAGAAGATAATCAAACATCATGTCACTTTAGACACAGAATTTCAAGTAAATTAATTATAATTTATAATTAGTATTTATCATGAGAGGTCATGTTTTTTTTTATCTATTTTATTTCTAATCAGAAATATTACAGATTTATTATTACACTTTTAAATTGGTATTTCAACTGCAGCCTCCTCTTAATAAGGAGGTTTAATTAACAAAATTATGGTAATTAATTAATTAATATTATTAATTGGTATTTAATGGGCATTATAGTAAATTTGTAGCACTTATCGGGTTACTGATGTTTTTTGGCATCAAAAACATCTCAACAGCAAGCTAACAAACTTTATTTAACAGTCAGTAGCTAACCAAATAACAGATCTAATGGTAGAAAATTAATTGTTGCTGTTGTCAATTATAGCTAGAATGCATGTGCATCAATTTTGACAGTGCAAGATATGCATTATTAGAGAAAATGTACTGCACTGTGACACATTTGAGGTGATTAATATGACACAATCTTTATAATTCTCCATCAACAACTATTTGATAAGAATTGATAGATTATTCAAAGTATTTGTTACCATGTCATCATATAGATCAATAAATAAAATGGTTATTAGAATGAAGAGAAAACATTGCATTCTTACAAGACCATTTCTAAGAGATACTATAAATGCATAATGAACTTTCATGAAAACTATCTGCGATGTAATTCAGCGAGATCAAATCAAAATTGAGTATCAGTAATCATATGTTTCGAAAATGGAATCTAAGTCTAATATGATTTACTATGAAGGAAAAGTAAATCATATTAGACTTAGTATAATACATCTTTAGCAATGTTTATAAATAATAATATGACTATTCCTATGATCACACTAAAAATGAATGCACTACTCCAATGTCACTGGAAAGTGTTATGTAAAAAGGTATGACAACAATCGATAAATGAAACCAGTCTTACTTATCATCAATGACGTCCTCGGGGCTACGAGCTTCCCCCAGGATCCGCAGACGAGCCTCCGCGTACTCTTTCTGCCTTTGTTCAAGTGTTTTGACCGGCCGAGCGCGGCTCTCGCCGTTCAGTTGCCCACTCGCCGACGACGAGGGCCGTTTTAAGATACGAATAGCTGGCACCGGCATCACACACTGAGATCCAATACACGCGCTCTCTTCAACAGTAACCTTGCAGCCCTTGAGTGAAGTTTGCACTGGCGCGCAGTCACTTGACATCAGCCTGATCTTCTGGTCCAACTGAAATATAGAAACCCACTTGTGAATAACTGTTCCACGGTGTGCACCGATACAGGAAACATCCAGGTTCAACTCCCAGTGTTACACTTACGCCAATTTCGTCCATATCCTCCCAACTTTCACATACGTCAACTTCATCTTGGGCCGCCATGTTGACTGACTGGAGTGACGTTGCCACCGCAAAAAAGACTTTTTTGAACGTTGTACAAAAAGTAACTGTTTCTGTACCTTGTCATGCGATAATCTTTTTCGATTTTTAAAAGAAGGTGTTATTTGATACATCTGTAAGATTGTTATAAATTATTTAATCTCCTGAGAGATCTATTGAAAATATCACTGCAAAAAGAAAGAAAATTTAAAATAAATCCTATACCAATTCGATTGCCCAGTATAGTACTGAAATCCAAAACCTCCTTTTTTATGTTTTAGTTGTCAAAATAACTGTGCTCTGCCTGTTGGAAATCATGATTAGAATACAATTTAATAAGAGGCCTAATTCCAGCAGAAGACTGATAAAGGCCGTTGACTTGTTGATATAATATAAAATTCAAAAAAAATATTAAACTTATGTGATAATTGAATTCATTGTTAAAACGAAATTGGTACAAAACTTTCTGCAACAAATTTGATGAAAGTAACGAAACTTTGGTGGAAAAATGAATGAGTGACAAATTTCGTAGTTTATGTTAGTCAGATGAAGTTACTTGGATGACGCAGTACGGCAGTATCTAAAAATAATTTTTAATTCATTATCTTTAAGTGACATCGATACAATTGAAAGACAGAAATGACATGGCGTTTTAACAAATTAACAAATTAAATAACAAACCGTATTGCTCAAGGTTTTCAATTAACAAATTTTCCTCCTAGGGGTTACAATACATTACAATTACAGGGCATTTTAGGGTCCTTTAAATTTACTATGGTAATCCAGTTTATTATGGTTACAGAGTTATGAATATGGATTTATTTGTTGACCTATCGGAACTTATTTAGAGTTTTTAATTCTTCTCGTTACTATGAATGTGGAGTCTAACTAAGAAAAAACGACTACCGCTTTATGTAAACAAAGTACAGTAGTGTAAAAACAAAGGAATATTTAGTTGAATATAATTTTGCGTTTTTGTTTTAGTTTATTATAAGTGGTATATTAAAGTGCATTCGACATCAGAACACTTAAAGACAATACAGCGCGATACTTTTTTCGCAAACAAAGTAAGCGTCACTAATCACTCGGCCACTAACTCACTTACGTGTTTATAAATATCTATATATACTTCTTCGGATGTAAGAAAGGATTAGGGATGAAAGTTTTGGATGGGAGTATTGTAGTTCAAAAGACGATCAAGAAGAATCAAAGTTTAAGAAATCCTCCTAATACCGACTCATTCTAATGCCGATGCAAAGAAATAGAATGAGGTTAAATCTTTTATCTGCTATATTGAAAGTACGCTTTGGTTTGAGATTGGAAGGAAAATGTCGCGATGAATATAAAATTTCAGAATTCATTGTAAAACCAATTCGGTATCAAAGAGTCACATCAATCTAAAATGGGCGGACTTTGGTACAGACAAAATTGATTTGTCTGAAGAAGACGAATTAGTTTAGAATAGTTGTTGAATTAATTGAATAAATTTTATGTTGATTGATGACAAATAGTTTATTTTAAATGTAGTACCATATTTGGTGGTGGTTTAAAAATTGAATCTAGCGGAGAGCTAGTTTAACTGTTGTCAACACTGCACAACAAACTTCGTAACAGTCCAGTGACAACTGACAGTGTCAGATTGTGCTATACAGCTGTGCTATACAGTGTTAAACCACGAGATGTGAAAAGTTGTTTTTGTTTAAATAGTATTGTGAATTATTACTAAGGAGTATGATATAAAAAGTAAGTTTACAATTACTTAAGCACTTTCAACTATGCTAGATAATTTCTTGTATCCAAAAATCATTAATTTATTAGTTTAGGTTATGTTGTCATACCGTGTTTATTTTTATCATCGTATATTTCTTTTACAGTCGCTAAAATGGCTTTTAAATCAGCAATGACGACGACAACATCGCACTTGACGTCTGTAGACCCAGATTATGTCCAGTTTTTGATGTATAATGACGAAGATGTTAAAAAACTAAGTGTATCGAAAATCACCAATGTGCAATGCTTTGATGCCATAGGAAATCCTACGAAGGGTGGTCTTTATGACTCTGCTCTTGGACCACTTCGGGATAGAAATGAAACATGTGGTACTTGTAACAATGTATTGTTACACTGCCCGGGACATTTTGGACACATAGAACTACCTCTAGTTGTAGTGAACCCATTATTTATCAAGAACATCTATACATTGTTCCGTGTGAGTTGTCTAAAATGTTTCAAAATTCAAATGAATGATCAAATGAAATTTATATTAAAACTACAGTTGAAGTTGGTTGATGCCGGCCATATAACAGCGGCATTAGACTTGGATAACTTTGTTGGAGATATAACTAGTAAAAGTGAGAGTTCCCCAGAGAAGCCAAGCAAAGTGATAAGAAAGTACCAAAAACTGTTAAAAAAGAGAGATGGTGTCACAGAAACCTTTCAAAATAAAAATACTGATAAATTAAGGGCAAAGTTTATAAATACTTATTTCAGAGTTATAAATGTGGCCAAGAAATGTGCCTTCTGTTCGAGTAAACTCATTAAAGTGACTACATCTGAAAATAAAATCATGTACAATTTGAGTGCGGAAACTGGTGAGAAAGGGATGAAAGGGATCAAAATACTAATGCCAGATGAGATCAAACGATATTGTTCAGCTATTGCTGAAAACGATGAAGATATCTTACAACACTGTTTTCCTGCTCTGAAGTTTTCAAATGTACAACCCACTACTAATATATTTTTTATGGAAGTAATTCCTGTCTTACCTCCTTGTGTACGACCATGTAACGTTCTTCATGGAGAGCTCGTAGAACATCCTCAAACTAATGTCTATAAAAGTATCTTGCAGAATGCATTTGCTGCCAGAGTTGTACTACATGTGTTGTCATCATCAGAGCACCAAAAAGCTGTAGATTGTTTGGATCAACTTCCTCGGCAAGCATATGAAGCTGTTCAAGGAAAGACGCCACCTGAAAAGCTGCATGCATGTTGGCAAGAACTTCAAAAAAGTGTCAACAATCTTTTAAATTGTGAGGGGCAGGGAGTGGCTAGTCAGGGCTTGAAACAAATATTGGAAAAGAAAACGGGTTTAATCCGAATGCACATGATGGGAAAACGTGTTAATTTTGCTGCTCGGTCTGTCATCACTCCTGATCCTAATGTGGATATTGATGAAATTGGTATCCCAGATGCCTTCGCCATGAAACTGACATATCCTGTTCCAGTGACTGAATGGAATGTTGATGAACTCAGAAAGATGGTTATTAATGGACCTAACAAACATCCCGGTGCAGAAAAAATTGAAATTAAAAATGGAAGGACGATTAGAATACCTACTGATTCAATTCAAAAGCGAAAAAGCCTTGCTAAGAGACTGCTCACTCCTGAAGACTTTGAAAAAACTGGATTGAAAATTGTTCATAGACACTTATTAAATGGTGATATTCTTATTTTAAATCGTCAACCATCTCTTCATAAACCCAGTATGATGGCTCATAGAGCCAGAATATTAAAAGGAGAAAAAACTTTGAGATTACATTATGCTAACTGTAAATCATACAATGCCGATTTTGATGGTGATGAAATGAATGCCCATTTTCCACAAAATGAAATTGCAAGAAGTGAGGCTTATAATATTATGTCTGTTCGTAAACAATATTTAGTTCCAAAAGATGGTACACCATTGAGCGGTTTGATCCAAGATCATGTAATCTCTGGTGTAAAAATGTCCCTAAGAGGCACATTTTTCACTAAATCAGATTACCAACAACTGGTGTTTCAAGCTCTTCCTTATCAGAAGGGTCCTATTAAACTTTTGCCACCAACAATTCTAAAACCAATGGTTCTTTGGTCTGGTAAACAAGTTCTATCAACAATCATCATCAACACCATTCCTAAAGATAAACCTTGTCTGACACTAATAGGAAAGGCAAAGATTAGTTCTAAAGCTTGGCAAAAATATGAACCAAGGCCTTGGAACGCTGGTGGTACACCGTTTTCTAATGCAAACACAATGACAGAGGCTGAAGTTATTATTAGAAATGGGGAACTTTTATCAGGAGTGTTAGACAAAACCCATTATGGAGCTACACCTTATGGTTTAGTCCATTCCATGTATGAGTTGTATGGAGGTGATGGCTCAAGTGCTTTACTCAGTTCATTTTCGAAAGTATTTACATTTTACTTGCAGTGGATTGGATTTACACTTGGTGTCAAGGACATTCTCGTAGTTGAAGAATCAAATAAAAAAAGAGATGATTTCATCTGCTTAGTGCGTAACGCCGGAAAAGTTGCAGCCGTAAAAGCTACGGATTTAGCTGTTGATACTGAAGATGAAAAATTGAAAGAAACAATTGAAGTTATGTATACGAAAGATCCCAAATTCCGAGCTAATTTAGATAGACAGTACAAGAACATGCTCGATTCCTATACAAATAACATTAATACTGTCTGCTTAAGTGAAGGGTTACTTGAAAAGTTCCCTTACAACAATTTACAATTAATGGTACAATCTGGTGCTAAGGGTTCAACTGTAAACACTATGCAGATTTCATGTTTACTTGGTCAAATCGAATTGGAAGGTAAAAGACCACCTTTAATGATATCTGGACGGTCTCTGCCTAGTTTTCCACCATATGACGTTTCACCCAGAGCTGGCGGATTTATAGATGGTCGATTTATGACAGGAATACAACCTCAAGAGTTTTTCTTTCATTGTATGGCTGGTCGAGAAGGTCTTATTGATACTGCTGTCAAAACCAGTCGATCAGGTTATTTACAGAGGTGTCTTATTAAACACCTTGAGAGTCTCGCTATAGCTTACGATCATACAGTTAGAGATTCCGATCATAGTGTCATCCAATTCGCTTATGGAGAAGATGGCTTGGATGTCCTAAAATGTCAGTTCCTTAGAAAAGATCAATTGCCATTCCTTGATACTAATTCTAATGCAGTTGTCAGCAAATCTGTTCTCAATAAACTCAAAGAAGATACAGAAACGAAAGTTGTAACTAAAGCAATGAAATCCTTGAAGAAGTGGAAGAAAAAGTGTGGAAGTCCATTTGAAAAAGTTAGAACAAGTGGTTTTACTCAGTTTTCTTACGTCACTAAAAAAGAAATCACCTTGGATGAGTTGCCAACAGATAGAACTAGAGATCCATTTTACTGGGAGTTACAGGAAAAATGGCGTGCTTTAAGTGTAGATGAAAAACAGCAGTATGTTAGAAAGAAGTGTCCTGATCCTATCGCTAGTCAAATATCGCCAGAGTTCAAATTTGGTGTCATTAATGAGCATTTGGATGAATTAATGCAGAGTTATTTGAAGAAACGCCATGAGAATTTATATAACGAATATACTGAGAAGGATAAATTTGTAGAGGTTATGAGTGCAAAATACCTTGAATCGATGGCAGCTCCTGGTGAACCTGTAGGGTTACTAGCAGCTCAATCTATTGGAGAACCCTCAACTCAGATGACACTGAACACCTTCCATTTTGCTGGACGTGGTGACATGAACGTTACGCTTGGTATTCCTCGTCTTAGAGAAATTCTCATGACAGCATCAGCTAAACTAAAAACTCCGAATATGGATATACCGTTTAGGAATGAAATCTCCAACTTGACCAAGAAAGCTGAGAAATTGAGGCAAAAACTTAATAGAGTCACTGTATCTGATGTTTTGGAGAAGATAAATGTTCAATGTGAAGTAGTCATTAAGCCGGAAAGACAGTTAAAAACGACAATGCGTTTCCAATTTTTGCCGCATTCGCAATACAAAACACAATACGCTGTGAAACCAGCACAAATTATAAAGCATATGCAGCAAAAGTTCTTTGATGAGATGTTTTCGGTAGTGAGAAAACAGGCTAAGGCTACGTGTGGTGTAGTGTGGTCGGCTGAGAAGCCTAAGAAGAGGTCAAAAGTGAATGACGACGATGAAGATGAAGGAGATGATGCTCCGGTAGCAGAAACAGAGAACAATGTTGACGTAGAGAGTTCTGACGACGAAGCGCCAAACGACGACGACGATAACACAGACGTAAGATTTTAAACTTTATTCTTATGTTAATAATAGTTTTTTAGGTTCTTATTATTAATTATAATAAAAAAAATTGTGTCAACCGCCATAAAAGAAAGTTTTGTTGCCCTGAACTTTTCAAGACAAATAGTAATAACTTCACACACAAGACATACGACAATCTAATCTTAAACTAGACAGGGCCTGTACTGTGGTAACTAGCCTACTGGTAAATATACTTAAGTATATATATATATATATATATATCTAAATACCTAAATACAGATTAAAAATTAATTTTAATTTTAAACTGTTAAAGAGCCTCCATGCTTCTGCATTAATTGAAGGCAATCTTAACTTGAAATTATTTACTAAATCATTTCGAAAAAAACCTACTTTATATACGAGTACAATGAGATGATTGTGTCTAACAACATATTAATTTTGAATTTCAGGCCAAAATCCGGAAAAAGAGATCAGAAGAACAAGAATATGAAGATCCAGAATCGGGCGAAGAAGAGAAATCTGACGACGAAATTGAATTCACTGATGAACAGGGCAAAGAGAAGGACGATTTAGATGCAACTGCAGCAGAACAAACTCTCTCCGCAGAAACTAGCAAGATGATGTCCGACGTAGTGGACAGCATAAAAAATGCCACCAACTATAGCTTCGACACGAAACATCATAAGTGGTGTGAACTGACAGTACTATTTCCAATATCATTCTTAAGAATAGATCTTTCGCAGGCCCTTCGCGAAACAGCTATGAAGTCAGTTATTCACGAAATAAAGAACATAAAACGCGCAATCACGAACAAGGAAAAAGATGTCTTATTCCTAAAGACAGAGGGTATCAATATACTGCAAATGTTTAAATACGATCACCTTTTGGATTTGAACAAATTGTACAGTAATGATATCCATGCGATGGCCAGAACCTACGGCATCGAAGCAGCTAACAAAGTGATAATAAAGGAAATACAAAATGTATTTAATGTTTACGGTATTCAAGTGGATCCGAGGCATTTGACGCTAGTAGCTGATTATATGACGTACAATGGAGTTTTTGAACCTATGAGCAGAAAAGGAATGGAGTCGTCTTCATCGCCGCTTCAACAAATGTCTTTTGAGTCTTCGTTGATATTCTTGAGAGAGGCTGTATTGAACTCTAAGAAGGATAGCTTACGTTCAGCGTCAAGCTGTTTGATGTTGGGCCAACCCTGTAAAATTGGCACAGGGACATTTAGTTTGCAACATTATAGCAAAGTTATAAGTTAAGATGTTAAATGTGCTGGAATCACAGTTTAATCTAGAATTATTTGTTTTTTATACAATAAACCTTAATATAAGTAAAAATATTTTTTTATTTTGGGATTTGGGCAAATGCTGTAATCCTAGAATACTGATCCTGAAAATGATATACATACAGTGTGGATATGACAATACGACATTAAACCAAACCGTGGGCTATTTAAATGTACCTATCGGATTGCTTTGGGATTCTTTAATTTAACCGAAAATTTAAATTTAAAAAATATTTTCTAACCATTAAACAAAAAGGTATGTGTGCGATTCACACACGATAGAAGTGAAACTTCAGTAAATCAACAAAAGAATGAGATGAATAGGTATATATATATAATATTTATGTCTTATTCTTTGCCGGCTTCATCCTACACATTTTTGTAATATGTAATAGCATAATTAATATTTTTTATCAACGATTTTTTTAATTATACCGTCACAATAATAAACCCTAAAAGATAGTTGCAAGTTCTTAAATTTGGTCAACTCGTGTCGAAGTTACAACTGGAAGAGCATTATCTCTATTAGGAATCAAAGATTGATTTGTACAATAATCTGCCTATTGGTGGGACAAACACGAGTGATCCCATAACGTTCACGATGTGTACGGTTTTCCTCAACATTCTCCGTAAATTAATATTTTATCCGTAGTAAATTATTCACTAGCCGTATATGTGTATAACCAAATCGAGGCTTTGTTCTATTTAAACTCACACAAAATAATCGTTACGGAACAACTAACAAACTTAATTATTGTGTCCTATTACCAGTTTATCACACTAATCACTACAAAATACCTATTATTAAACATAATAACACGACCCAGGGATCCCGCGCCCCGTGTGTCGGGTACTTCAAAGGAAGCGCGCGCGCCGCGAGAACTATCGAAGTCACAGATTCGCTCACCCACTGCCCCCCTATGTAATATGCACGTTTGTAATTAAAAAAGGATACAAAACAATGTCTTTAGTATCCCTTTTATTCTTCCGAGTGATTCGTTCCAGCATCACCTATTGTTTTTAACTATTATGTGATTACGTGTCTTATTGCTCAGACATAAGGCATATTTTAAAGTGGAAATGGGTAGGCGTAACATCGGTCGTTAACCCGTTCACGATAGTGTTTCATTAGATACATCGTGTAGTAAATTTTAAAAAAGGAAAATAGTGTCCTATGGCTAAACTGCATTTATGAGAAGCCCAATGATGCGGAAGCATAATTAGGCCGCCATGGTGTGGGTCACCATACTGCATTATTGCTGCATTTGCAATAAGTATGGTGACCACCACTCTCGGATTCTGCTTATGCTTGGCATGGGGCAGAGTAGAGTCATTTTGGTAGGGCCATATTATTATATAAAAAAACTACTGAAATTGAAATTTTGTAGGTGGACTTATACGTGTAGATGAAAGTCTAGTACAAATGTCTTATTGTCATATCCACCTTGTATAAATAAATTCAATTGAGGTGTTTGCATAACTTTCAATCGTCTGCACCGAATTCGATAATGCATTTTTTATGTGTTTGCTATCGTCAGGACAAGATTTTTATTAAAGAAAATTATAAGCAAACCGGATCCATTTTGTTTAGTCTACGTTTGTGTACTAGCAAACATACAAACTATTCGAAAAATTAGAAAATATCTATACAAACAAATAAATAAAATTGGAGTGTCTGTTTGTAATATTAAAATAACCGCTTTCTACTACATGCATATGAATGTGTATACGGTACACATACAAAAATATATATTTTTAAAATTTTTGTATGTTTGTCTGTCTGTTTGTGCCGGCTAATCTCAGGAACAACAGGTCCGAATTGAAAAATTTATTCGGTGTTGGATAGTCCATTTATCGAGGAAGGCTATAGGCTATATATCATCACGCTACTACTAATAGGAGCGGAGCACCAATGAAGAATGTTTTAAAAACGGGGGAAAATTTTCACGCCACGGGCAATATAAGACGCAAACGAGGTTGCGTGGGTCAGCTAGTTTAGAAATAAAAATGGCGGTACGAAGTTTCGCCGGGTCAGTTAGTTTCAAATATACAGCTTTTAACTAAATGTAATGAAATTATATAAGGTAGGTACTATCGACAAACTTGAGTCATGGCCCACTTTGCTTATAAATTGTTTGAAACTGTCAACAGAACAAAGAATTCCTTCCTTTAAAGTGTATGCCGCACTTGGGACCTTTTAAACACTAAGCAAGCATTCTCTGTGTAGGTAATTAAATGATAGATAACAAGGTCGTCGTTACCATGGCAATACATATTTAAGCGAATGTCGACCTTAAAAGCAAGCTTCGTAGGGTCATGGGCAAGTAAGGTCATGATTATTAAATCATGACAAACTTGTCCATAGTAAAAAGCAATTTTTAAACTGTTTTTAAGCGATTTTGACGGGACTTCAATGGCAGATAGCTGATTAAAAAAGGCTACTTATTTTTTTGCCTGTTTACCCGAGGTTTCTTTTTTAACACGGTAACACCTCGGGGCTCAGCTAGTCGTTAAATAAAACTTCAAACTTTTCTATAAATAATTTCTGTATTTGTCGTATTACAATAGTACTTAAATGATATTAAAGACACTAAGTAATTAATTTCAGCGTTGATGGACTTTATTCGGCGTGTTTAACACGCCTAGTAAGCCCAGGAAGTTGTACTCTTACATTATAGGGACAGCAAAATCAAATTGTCACAGACAAGAAATGTTTTTTTTTACGTTTGGTAAAATTTGTTTTTTTATGCACCCAATGCAAAGGCAGCAATTACGTACTAAGTTTATGAATTACTACATGTTAAACACATTTTATTAATATATTAATAACATGTTCGTGGCTTAACATTAATAATATAGTTTACAGAATGATCACATCAGCTCCGAGGCGTGCAGCGTCTGACAACGTTACATACAATACATAGTCTAATATATAGCTAAATATTACATAAATTTTCAAAAAAGAAAAACATATTTGTAACTACTTAACTAGCGCAACAACAATCGCTTCAAGCGAACAATGAATGATTTAAAAAAAATCAGAACTCACAACACAATTTTACTTTTTGGCACTAACACAGGCATAGACTAAAAGGAAGCTTATAAATGAAAATTACTAACATTGATCTTTTGAAGTTTAACGAATCGACCATGTCAAATGTGGAATCAAAATTTTTAATAGGTATAAAAAGGTTTTACGACGGTTAAAAGAAAATATTTTAACCTCAAAGTACCTACGTAGATAGAGATAACTACTTATCTAATACCCAGTTAAGATACTTTTTCCCGCTGTGACTAAACTAATTTATAAAAACAATAGTTCCTTAGTCTATGACAAGGATTAGTGATAGTATTTTAATAATATTCGAGGCCCT
Source organism: Spilarctia lutea (assembly GCA_916048165.1). Taxonomy (NCBI): domain Eukaryota; kingdom Metazoa; phylum Arthropoda; class Insecta; order Lepidoptera; family Erebidae; genus Spilarctia; species Spilarctia lutea. The sequence goes on along the minus strand of OU696480.1, from coordinate 17,285,145 downwards.
GTGACTTGTATAAAAATGCGTGAATGGCACTGCTATTTTAGAAGTTGTTCATTTAAAATTAATGCGAGGATATAAAATTGTAAAAGTCACTGGCTAACATGGATGGATTTCATTTGGACCCTATAATCGCTAGTCTACCTTTCACACATCACTAACACAAGCTATATAATAACTAATAACAATACTTGTATGGTAATTAAAATTAAATATAATTAATAATAGCTATAATGTTAAATAAGGAAGTTAAACATTGATCACATGCGAGTTCTTGTGTATTTATACATAAGATATTATCACAGCCCTATTGATGTGCGTCTCATTCTTTATAAAAATACCTAGACAGATGAAATGACTGTAAAACTAAGAAGTTAGCATGCACAAGATTTATCTACCAAAAGGAAAGGTTAACAGACATTTCTAAAAAAAATATTAAAACAAAATTAATCAATCTAAAAATTAATTTGCAAAATACACAGTTTCAACTACGTGTTATTGAACTCGCATTTGATCAAAATCAACCACAGACAACAGCCACTTGAATAACGAAGTGTTTTTTTTTAAATCGACGCGATTTGATAAAATATTTTTTAATATCAGTTTTGAGACATTGCGTTTTGTTACATTGTCACTTTTACTCTACAAAAAAAACCAATGACGGCAATATCACAAAACGCGAAGCTATTTCTATGTATTTTCAAATCAATGCGCGGTTTCCTGTAAACTTTGATTCTTGGCGGCTTTTTTCTCTAGTTTTTCGGATTTCTTTGCAGCGGCTTTCTTTGCGTTGGCCTCATCATCGGCAGGGTTGTCCCATTCCAATCTTCTGCCGGAACCGAAGACGTTGTAGAACGTAGCGCAGAATATGTACACACCAGCGGCGATGTAGAACACTTTCCTCCATTGTACTTGAGTGGGCTGTTGCGAAAGAAATTTGATTTATTAATTTGCCTTTTTATTGCTGTTTTTTGTTATAAGTAGACTACAAACATTTTTTTTTCATGCTAAAAATCTTTAATAAAATGTTGACTTGTTTAAACTAATGGCATGATTGTAGACAGGGACGCTTGTGATCTACGAACCTCGTAATGTAATAATACATACCCTGCCCTCAATGATGTAACCAGCAACGATTGGAGCAAGTAGACCAGTCAAGTTCGCGAGACAGTTGGTGAACGCCATCAGGATGCCGGCGAACCGTGGTGAGATGTCCAAGTGATTTACCTAAAACGTAAGTTGATTTTTTTAAAATACGAAATCATGAGGTTGGACAAGTGTGAGAGATTTGACCAAAAAAGAGTATAAACTGTTTAACTTTTGGTTTAAATCAGGCGGATTATCGGAGACGATTTTTAAAAAACATTTTATGTAAAACTCTGTCATGCTAGTTACAATTAAGTGATTCTATCTCAGCGCAGTTCAACAAGTAGTTAAGACCTTTTACAATCTGAATTAAACATAGGCACTACGCAATATGTAGTCAACCGATGTATAATCAGAAAATTTCTTTGTTTAGTAATTATTGATGACTAAAAGTCAATTATTATTTATTTAAAAATACAACTTCAGCATTAGTAATATATATCCTGTGTCGCGTTGGACTTTACAAACATACGGACGAAACGGACACACACAGACTCAGAACAACAACTTGTGGATTACAGAAAGTGTTATCCCATTTTCATTGAACCCACAACAATTGGCGCAGTAGAAAGAGGCGTGGCGACGATCCGTGCAGTCAAAACTGAAGGATTAATATGGTATTTATAATTACCTTGAATCCAGAGTAGATACCACCATTGAGACCCACACCAACGGATAATATGGCGACGGTGGCAGCAGGGTTGCAGCCAGTGTTAGCCGCGATGAACAGACCGACAGCAGGGCCGTATTGACCTGGAACAACACGCATTACAGATTAAATTAAATTGTTCGTTCTTTTTTTGGCCGTAAAATGCTGCTTAAGTAAAATAAGCTTTAAAACTCTGCGACTAGACACATAATAGATAGGCGTAGCTACTTACTGCGGATTTTTTATTCGGTATTATAGGATAAGAAGACTGAACATATAGTTAACAAGGCTAAATGTCTCTAAGGGTTGGTTGATTGTGGTTATTTCTATAAGCAAGTAAATACAAAAAAACTCACACACTCACACATATGATATAGTAAAACAGTTAATCGAATAGCGCTTAACCATTTTTCAATCAAACAAAGAAAACCTTAACTGGCGCATATCTACTAGTTTTATAAACCGACTTCTAAAAAGGAGAAGGTTCTCCATTCAGCTGTATTTTTTTATGTTTGTTATCTCAGAACTTTTCACTGGGTGAACCGATTTTGATTATTATTTTTTTATTTGAAAGCTGATTTTTCCCGTGTGTCGAAGTCGTTTTTTGTTAAAAGTTTTTTTGAAAACAAGTTTCGCGATAGGTGTTTAACACTCCCCATTTTGGCAAAGACGCGATAAAGTTATAATATACAGCACATATAAATTACTTTTATAATAAAAGTTATCGCGTACCTACATAAATTATGTACTCAAAAAAAAAGTTCGTACCCTTCAACGATTCAACTGAAGGTACCAAATAATAAAACACATTTCAACATTGAAAAAGTCCAAAAAATTTGGTTTAAATTATTATAAAACCTTACCTATGCTGTTGATAATCTTCCTGACTTGTGTGTGATTGAAGCGTCCGCTGGACAACATCCAGTCAGCCACCACTGAGATAAACATTGAGAACAGCCACATGCAGAGATACGGGAGGGCAGACAAGAATCCATTCTGTAAAAAGAAATATATTTATACAGGTTAAAAGCATTCGAAAGCAGCGAGTCTATTGATGGTAGGAAAAGCTAGTTAAGTAGGTCAGGATTGAGACAATCATAAATAAACAAAATGGGGAAAGATCATTGCTAGAAGTTTTCTAGAATTGTGCTCGATATACCTAGGCACTCTTAGGACACTACTCGTAGCTGAGGTCTATGATATGTTTTATTAAAACTGGGTTTTTAAAATAGTAAATGACCTTATGATTGTGATGATTAACCTTATAATAGACAAATAGTTAAATAAATAACTCAAGTAGTTAATTTATTTGTTAATAAATTGGTTTCGGAGATTTTAAATCAGACTTGACTTGTTAAAACACTAATTTAGTTTGATTTGTGGTATTGTTTGGAGAGATTTTAGAACAAAATGGTCTTGGTTGCCGCGACAAAAGCCTCGAGCTTAGTGCGGAAACCGTCGTCATAAGTTCAAACCTTTAATTTGTTTATTTACTCACAAGTAAACAAAAAAATTATAAATAAAATATAATTTGAAAACCTATTATAATAATTGAGAAGTTAAAGTATGTACAGCGCTATACCTACGACTAAATATTGAACTGTAGACAACGAACTTTATCAACAACCCATTACGTCCTACTGCTGGGCTCGGGTCTCCTCTCAGGAGAGGGTTAAGGCCATACGTCCCCATGCTGGCTAAGTGCGGGATGGGGACTATGAACTAGGCTTACGTTTAATTTACAATGTAACCTAGATAGATAGGATAAATAAAAAAGAAATCATCTATCCACATCAAAAAGGTCTACCCCTTATCACATTGAGTGCGACCGATAAACCAGAGGCAGAATGTCATCTTTACGATACAGCTGTCTACACGGCGATGTCAGCGGAGATAATACCATCATATGCCCTTGATGCTTTTTGTAAGAGTAAACAAATAATCAATAATCTAGACAGTTTTTTATAAAAAAAATATTGAACGGAAAAATCTATCGCAAGTCACTGCTAGACATATGTCTCTCGAATTGCTTTTAGAATAGGTACATTTATGTTGACGGTGCTGGCAACATTGTATCTCTCTCTTCTGTAAGCTCCATGAGTATGTGCGTTGTGTTTAATGTTAAATTATATAAAAATAAGGTAATAAATACAAAATCAGTGCTAATGGCCTCAATTATTTTCAATTGCACTAAATAATATCCGAAATAAACAACTTGAACTCTTATAAGATGAGGAAAATAAAAAGCGATATCTTCAAAGTTGCCACAAAGTCTTAATTCACCTTTTTTAACAGACTGAAGAAGGGAGGAAGTTCTAGTTCTGCATATTTTTCCCCAAACGGTTTCTATTGCAATAACTTGTTTTTCAGATATGGAATTTTCCGAATGTTATGTCCGAAAAACTCAAAAGGTATTTTCTTCATTGCTGCTACAATAATCTACACTATATATATATAAAGCTAAAGAGTTTCTTTGTTTGTTTGATCGCGCTAATCTCAGGAACCGCTGGTCAAATTTGAAAAGTTCTTTTAGTGTTGGATAGTCCATTTATCGAGGAAGGCTATAGGCTATATATCACCACGCTACTCTTAATAGGAGCGAAGCACCAATGAAGAATGTTTCAAAAACGGGGGAAAATTTTCACGCTACGGGCTATAGAAGACGCCAACGAGGTTGCGTGGGTCAGCTAGTAATTAATAAAACAGATTGATGCATGTTTCTCTTAAAATAATATAACACCAGTGACAAGTAGCCTGTATATTTCCGACAGCCAATCTACACTCAAAGGGGCACAGTGATTTAATATGACTTTGGTTAAGGGTTGTCACTACCATCTGCGGAGTAAATGAAATAAATATTTCGGACATCTTACACACAACGCCATCTAGTCCCAAGCTAAGCAGAGCTTGTGTTATGGGTACTAGGATAACTGATATAAATACATATATACTTTGTTTTTTGTAAAAACATACATATTATACATAGAAAACACCCAAACTCCGAAACAAATATTTGTTGATCATACAAAGGAGGAGAAAGGTCATTCATATATGGAGTATACTTTATATTTGAGCTAGGAATTGATTAATTATCAGAACAAAGGTCGTATTCTGAGAAAATGACAATTTAAAACTATAAAACAAATAAACAAATGTAAGTAGTTTTAGGAACTAAATCAGAATCATAGTTAAACGTTAAATTAAATGAGTGAGCATTTTCTAATCGCTAAAATGAATTCTTCTTGATTTTACGTAGAAACTATTAAAAAGCAAACCAATGTAGTAGAAACTCTATAAATTATTAACTAAAAAATATATAATATTTGTCCCTTTGCCATAAATCTACTTCAATTTATTGAAGTATAGGAATTATCATAGGAATGCTTCAAACGCCTAAACGTACGTAACCATGTAAATAACAGCGTAAAAAAAACGTTAAATGACTTTAAATTTACGGCAAATTATATTCAAAGTAGCTTATCCAATGTTCAAGAGTTAATGTTTGCCAAAAGTGCCAACCCTATTAACATAGCAATTGACCCCGTCTGAACTGTCGACCCGACCACGCGACAAATGATTAATGGTTCTTATGCTGGGGCCACACTAATGAGAAATGCCATTAATTATCGCGATAATGGACGTTCACCATAGGTGTAGCCACAACTTAACGGGATAATTTGACAATGGCATTAACAATGCCATTTGGAGTTAGGCGATAGCTCAAGTGGCGGTACATCAAAGAGATTAACGCGAGAATTGATGCGATGAAGCGGCCACATTACGTATTGTCAGTGTGCATCAAGAGCGCAACGGGAGCGGACGTATTTGTTTTTTTACGACGGATATGCCTCAAAATCGCACGATTTTGACTGGAAATACGTACTATGGCGTCCTAGTGGAGTAATCATCCACCTTCTTCTTTTTCTTTGTTTCCGTTTTCTTTTTATTCGGTAATGATTCAATAAAGTCAAATAATATTAATTTACACTCATGAGATATAGAGCTCTGTCGACGTCAATCTTGCTTGAATTAAAGTAAATTCAATGCCGTTTTTATCGCCAATAATGAGCATTCATGTTGACCGTTGAAGTGTAGCCACCCATTTTAATGCGGTAAAAATTATCGCAATAATTATCGAGATAATGGGCATTGACGTTAAACCTTAGTGTGGCCCCAGCATTAACGATCAAATTTGCGTTACGGCTCCAACGTTATTGACTATAAATAACTGCTAGAGGATTTTATAAAGTGTATGGAAATTTCAGCTTTATGCGTATACAGTACAACTCGTCGGAAATATTTGCGAAACTGGCAAGTAGTTTGCTAAATAGGTAGTTTAGTAATATTTCACTGAACAGAGAAACAATAAACAATAATGAGATTACGAAAGCAAGAATAATACACGTGCGACGGCGCTTGCGTTGGCAACGGTACTAGATAGACGAAGGCGGGACGATGCGTGGGGAAGCGAGAGGTGAAGCGCATTCCAGCCGGGTGCGCAGATATTTCCGACGGGTTGTAAATCTATTGTTGTGTTACGGTCACTATTTTTAAGTCTAGGTACATCTTGATTTAGTCCTTGAAAGGAGTTTTGTATGATTTTCTTGACATCTATTAAATCTATAATTTATTTACAATATCGCCGAAAACTTCTAAAATACTTTAAAGTGTATAATACAATATATATATATATACCGGCATGGGCGTACCCAGGGTAGGGCAGGGGAGGGCAGCTGCCCCCCCCTGGATGTTGACGGTCCTACTATCTTATTCTCTCGATTATATATAGAGCACACTCAGACGCGTAAAAACGTGACTAAGATCGACTATGGACAAAGACAGATTTATTTTTTGTGTTGTTCTAAGATCGGCAATCGGCATGAGAATCAGTCCTAGGGCTATGCGATGTTCGAGCGCAGTGACGATCAGAGCGTGCTCTCTAGCGATGAGAACTACTCATCATAGTCCTAAGATAGTAAATCTTCTGAGTTTTTTTATGTACTTGTTTATGGTTAGCTAGCATGCCCATTCATTTGGAATGTATTTTAGTCACTACAAATAATTCTCGGAGGCATGTCGTATTTTCTTACTCACTGTTTTCACTGAGACAGTTGATGCAGTTCCGCATTGGTAACAAACCATGATACATTTACTATTGACCTTAGGATATTGTTCTGAGCTCTCTGTATGACGTTTATATTGGAGTCTTTTGTGGAATCCCACAAGTGTATGCCGTACATCCAGGTTTAATTATCGTCTGAGATATCAGAAGTTTGTTGTCCAGTAATAATTGATAGTTTCGTCCTAGCATCCAGTACAGGTTTTTGTGCCGCATAAATATATCATTGCGTCATATTGCGACGTCCTCAACAAGTGTTGACCTTCAGGTAGGAGTCCTAAGACTCGAGAAATCGAAGACCAGAAATTTCAATTCCAGGTCATGGAGGAATGGAAGAAACGACTTGGACAACCGAGTGCTGGGCACACCGTAATTGCGGCGGTAAGACCCGTTACGGAGGATTGGCTCGAGAGGCATCACGGGACACTCATACCGGCTGACACAGGTGATCACTGGGAAAGGATGCTACGAAGTGCCACCACTGCGATGACCAGACCATAGACACGGCATTCCACACGCTGGCAGAATGTCCGGAGTAGGGCGAGTCGAGGCGACCATCGGAGTGGGGGGTTCTCTCGCTTGGTAACATTATTGCAGCCATGTTGCGTAGCGAGAGCGCGTAACTAGAACTCTGCCGTCTTTTCTAGCGTAGCAGCGCGAGGTCCATAAAGTGCTCGCGCCCCTTTTTAAAATAGTAAAGGAGCAACAGGATTCCTACACAGGAGGGAGCCATCTACAAACCATAGGTGGCCCGAGGTACGTCGGGGTTCCAGGGATTTCCTTCCAAGGGTGTACCTGATTCCCCGGCTTCTAATATACATTACGGTGTGCGGTTTTCAGTCGGTTCGAGTCTCGGACATAACCACCAGATAGTGATATCCGAGGGAATTTCCGCACAAAAAAAACAAAAAGGTTCACACACTCACGTTGCGGTAACTTTATTTGAGAATGACCCTTTTTTCTGTACGGAAATCCCCCCGGATACCACTGACTGGTCCTGGACCACGCGCCGTCTCGGTTACTAGAAGTCGGAGAACCAGATGCACCCTAAAAAGGAAAACCCTCCAACCTACGGTTTGTAGATTGCTCCCTCGTGTGCAGAAATCCCGGTGTTCCTTTTCTACCCAAAAATAAGCGCTTACGCTGCAACCTCGGCCTGATTGCGGACAGTTACCCTGACGAAGAGTGAATGTTATTTGGGCTGATTTAGCGGCACTTGCTTTTAGCCTCTAGTCCTGTAGGCAATTGTGGACTTCAAGAAGCAAGTCTGAGACTCGCTTTGGATTTTTGTAGCTCACAAGTACCGTTGTGAATGTTGCTATACTGACTCCTGACCAGGACTGGCCAGGCAAAGATAGAATAAATGGACTTTTTTGCTCAGTGTACATAGAACAATTTGTTAACGATAACGTTTATGTTTCATCTTAAACTGTTTTGCCGACTTTTGAAAATTTATTTTAAAATGTGATCGAAACAAGTGCCGTGCAATTAATTGGAGAAGCCTATGTCTAGTCGTGGACTGCGAAAGGGTTTTTAAAATAGCTATTCTATAATGAAATAATTTACAAAAAAAATACTTTCTTCATATCCATTTATTTGACGAGGTGCTTTTAAAAAAACCCGATTTGCCCCCCCCTGGCCCAGAACCTGGGTACGCCCATGTATACCGGCATAATTTCCAAAAAAAGGAATTCTTCAAAATATAATGTTAACACGAGCCAATGAGATGCAGTTCCTTTAATAAAACCCACAATTTCCATTTAAAACTCTCTTGTTTATCCATTCTAATAAGATTTATACATATTTAAGAAAATAGAACTTACATCTTTGATAGAGAAATGCAAGACTTGTCTCATGAACGTGGGCAGTTCTGTCATCAGCGTCTCGTAACCGTAGTTCTGACCCATGTGTGCCAACATGATGGCCCAAAATGGCATTGACATCAGGATCTTTCTCCACGGAATTGGTGGTGACTGCAATAAAAAAAGTTAACTCACATTTGGAACCTTTATTTAAATAGGCTGTCTTTTTAATATAAGTAGTTTCCGAACCGATTAATAATTTGTATTATTATAAGGCATTCTTTTTTTTAATTGTAGACTGAATAATATAGAGGATGTTTAAATGAGGCGTCTAGTGTCTGATAAAGATTTAAAAAAAGCCGATATGTCAAATTGCTTTGACAACTGACAACTTAATAACAAAATAACAGATATGAAAAAATTATAAACTCACGCTGGAACCAGCAGCTCCCCACAATGAACTTAAAATGTACTTCTTCTCCGCCTCCTTGATGCGCTTGCACTGTTCAGGGTCCTCTGACACGAAGAACAGGAAGGCTAAGCACCACACGGTACCCACTAGACCAAATACGTAGAAGATTGAAGGCCAACCGTCGGCGAAGCCGTATGCTGACAGGAGACCAGATAGAGGCATGGATATCACCGTACCGAATTGTGCACCTTAGAAAGAGAGGGAAAAATAGACTTTTGTCATTTTGTTTTTTTTAACGAAATGACGATAACACTGTCAAATACAGGCGGATCAATACTGTTAACAAATCGTTACAATAAATATAACAATCTGAATAGGTTTCTAGTAAATATCATTCTACAACTAATGATAATATTCTACTACATTCTCACAACGCTATCTAGTCCCAAACTAAACAGAGCCGACCCGGGATACGAACCCGAGACCTTAAGCACAGCATTCGCATACGCTAACACTGCGCCACCGCAGTAGTTGTTCATGGCGATTTCGTTGATAAGTACAAAACACCACACATATGTTTGGTCTTTATTATCATTATTTCAAAGAGTAGTAATTTAAGTATTTTTCTGACGATAAAATAATCAGGGTGTATTTGATTGATTCTTACCGGCATATACGGCAGCACCCATCCTACTTCTCTCATTTGGTGGAATCCATTTCGCCAACATAGCGTGTGTGCATGGCACAATAGGCCCCTGAAAAATAAACACTAATAAAACAGCGCTCTTCACAATACAGCGTCCGTATCAACTCCCACTGTAGGAATAAATCCTATGTCTCGAGGGACTTAATAACCATATGAAACAGACAAAAAACACCAAGACTCAGAACAACAATTCGTCAACAGTGTAGTCCTACGTGGGCATCGATACACGAAACGGTAACGTGACCGCTTGAACTGCTACGGCCTTCGTACAGTTGTCACAGCACAGTGACAATTCTTCTATTCTTACCTCTCCCAAGCCTTGGATGAATCGAACAAGAATCAGATAGCCGTATCCTGCCTCAGCAGCAACTGGCACCAACAGACCGAAGACGGAGTTGATCAACATACCGACACCCAAGAATAGTCGGGCACCGTACCTGAGAAAGAGAAGAATTTAAGAGAAGATGATCACATTTGCTAGTCACTTTTGAAACAAATTTAATAAAACATTTTTATTTATTATACAGGGTCTGTCGTAAATAATGGATAAGTCGTAAACTGGAGTTGGTCCGGCTATGAGACTATTAGAAAATCGTATCTTTTTGCCAGGGTTTCTAACCGTATGGAAATGGCGTAGACTTTTATGTTTTTTTAAAATTTCGCTACTCTTTGCATTCATTCCGTTGCCATTTCGTTAAATTTTGGTATTTCTGTGTCATTTTTTTTGTATTATAGTCTTGAAGATGTGTATTATTTAGTTTTAGTACTGTTTTAGGCGTTTTTAACGTTGGTCATTTTCAAAATTGTCATTTTAAGATTTTTTATGTTTTTGTTTTACTTAGGGTCAACTTTTGATCATTTACTGTGTAAAAAAAAAGTACGGCGCTATAGCTGCCCATGATCTTAATAAATTATCTAGTATGTGTAGATTCTAAAAAGGTATAACAATGCATACTTCACAAGTAATATTAAGCTACATGAGCGAGATCAATATCAAGGTGAGAAAATATTTTTTTCATGTAATGTTGTAAATGGTTATAAAACTTCGTCATAATGATTTATTTCTGCCAAGATTCTTTATACAAACACTATGGGGTCACTATTAAGGATATTCAAAAGAAAACTAGGTTGTTTTAGTACGTAAAAATATTTATTCAACAACTTAAACTAAATGTTCGAAGTGTCCTCCGCCGGCAGCTATGCACGCTCTACATCGCCTAATAAACGATCGCTTAATCCGGCGCACATAACCGGCTTACACATAAAGACACGATAGTCAGGATGCCGGGCATTTGGATATTTTTCCCGATAAACTCTAGCAGCTCTATTGGCGTTGCCATCACATAAACCATAAATGTAATGCATGTTTACGTATTCGGCCGGCGTGTATTGTTGAGGCATGATATACAAAATTTTCCAAAATAACACGTGCAATCGATAGCACAACACGATGCCCATAAATGAGAGCTGAGTTGTCAATATCACCAGGTTAACAAGTCCAAATCACAAAGAAAATCTAAGTCCGATATTAGAAAGCAGTAACAAATTGACGACAGTAATGAAAACGAGAGCACATGCGATGGTCAAAATCACACTGAGAGATGTATCAGGAGTGCGCCCTAGCTAAACGCATGCTAACCTTTTCACACATCGTGAGTGTGAAAGGGACGGTGCATCATGCAGTGTGCCTAGTAACAATGTCCTTTTCACGCGGGGAGACCCTTTGTATTGCTGTCTTTGTTCATTTTTTTACCTGATGATCCTTTTTACGAATAAACTTGTAACATGTTTGTCGCATGTAACTATTAGAGCACATCAATTTTAAAATTAAACACCTTTATGAAATGAGGAGGCATGAAATTTTTTTGACAAAAAACTACCTAGTTTTCTTTGAATATCCTTAATAGTGGCCCCATAGTGTTTGTGTAAAGAATCTTGGCAGAAATAAATCATTATGACGAAGTTTTATAACCATTTACAACATTACATGAAAAAAATATTTTCTCACCTTGATATTGATCTCGCTCATGTAGCTTAATATTACTTGTGAAGTATGCATTGTTATACCTTTTTAGAATCTACACATACTAGATAATTTATTAAGATCATGGGCAGCTATAGCGCCGTACTTTTTTTTTACACAGTAAATGATCAAAAGTTGACCCTAAGTAAAACAAAAACATAAAAAATCTTAAAATGACAATTTTGAAAATGACCAACGTTAAAAACGCCTAAAACAGTACTAAAACTAAATAATACACATCTTCAAGACTATAATACAAAAAAAATGACACAGAAATACCTAAATTTAACGAAATGGCAACGGAATGAATGCAAAGAGTAGCGAAATTTATAAAAAAACATAAAAGTCTACGCCATTTCCATACGGTTAGAAACCCTGGCAAAAAGATACGATTTTCTAATAGTCTCATAGCCGGACCAACTCCAGTTTACGACTTATCCATTATTTACGACAGACCCTGTATAACTAGCTAACCTACGCAATATCGTTTACGTCTACTATTGCCAGTAGCGTAATAATTTTCCCCCGTTTTTAAACATTCTTCAACGGTGCTCCGCTTCTATTGGTTTCAGCATGATGATATATAGCTTATAGCCTTCCTCGATAAATGGGCTATCTAACACTGAAAGAATTTTTCAAACCGGCCTAGTATTTCCTGAGATTAGCGCGTTCAAACAAACAAACTATTTAAACAAAGCTTTATAATATTAGTATAGATATATTCCTCGTACCACATTGTAGCTCACGATGAACTTCGAAACTATCTAACCGATTTTCAGGATTTTTTAAATGTGTGTTTTCCTAACGTGCTTAAGTTAGGATAGTTAACAAAACGCTTAGACCAATAGGAGCCGAGCATGATTCAAAGGAGACTCAAATGAAGTTTCGTGGGTAAAGTAGTTATATTATAGACATTATTGACTGCCTCGGTGGCGTAGTGGTAACGTATGCGACTTCTATGCTTGAGGTCTCGGATTCGATTCCCGGGACGGACCAAATGTTTGTATGATCTGCAAATATTTGTTTCGGAGTTTGGGTGTTTTCTATGTATAATATGTATGTATTTACAAAAAAAAGTATATAAGAATTTATATCAGTTGTCTAGTACCCATAACACAAGCTCTGCTTAGCTTGGGACTAAATGGCGTTGTGTGTTAGATGTCTGGAATATTTATTTATTTATTTATTTATGTGTACGTGTATTTAGTTTTAGTATTACAGTATTTATGTGTGAAGAAATGAGGCCTCTTCTTAAAAAAAATTGCAATATTAAACCGCCTTATAATCTAAATTATATATAGAAGAAGTTAGTTTTGAAAGTGACTAACTAACAAAGCTTTAGGGCTAAATACATAGAAAACACCCAATCCAATATTTGCAGATCATATAAACATTTGGCCCGACCCAGGAATCGAACCCGAGACCTCAAGTACAGCAGTCGCGTAGGCTACCACTACGCCACCCGGGCAGTTACATACATCAAATTTCTAAAATCTGTAAAATGTCAAATTCACTTCAAATAGATAATGAAATAAAACGATCGACTGTAGTTTTCTTATACTGTACTCACCTTTTAGATAAAATACCGAAAGGTATTTGTGTGATCACGTATCCGTAGAAAAATGAAGACAGGATGTACCCTTGCATCGGCGTGGACCAAACAAATTTTCCGTCTTGTGAGGCATTCTGCAATAAACATACATACTTCTATAGTGATTGTACAACAGCCAAGATACGATAAGGCGGATAGTTTTATTTATGACTTTGCTGCAAGACAATAACTTCAGCCTATTGTCGTCTACTGCTGAACGAAGCAAGACATGTAATTGCTAAACTCAAGTAAGACTACAGCAATTGACACTCATCTATAACCGAGTTCAACAATTTTGTAAAGAAATTCTAATAACATGAAAAAGAGTGCAGACGATTGTAGTCTTTTTTTCCTATTTCGATACGACATCTTTTGTTTTTGACTATTTTCAGAAGGGGTCTAATATCTTCAGGAAGGGCGGATCCAGCTTTGGCGTCAGGGGGATTGGGGGTCATATAGTCGTGGTCAGGTCACAAGAAGTTATAATTTAATTTCGATAAGAAAGAGATACAGATATTTTTTTTTTAATAATGTATGTAAGTGTAATAATGTTAGTAATGGTATGGACTAGAAAACTCCTTCACAATTAAGGACAGACCGTGCGGACATGACCCCTATAAGGTTAGAACTACGGTACGGTACGTCATATGTGTCAATAAACATATTTATTTGTTAAAAGATACTACTATAATAAGAATAGAAATCAATGTGTCGCGGGGACTTTACAAAGATGCATGAAATGGACACAAAAACCACCCGGACTCAAAACTGCAATTTGTGGACACAAAGTGTTGTGTCATGTGGGATTTGAAGCCACAGCACTCAGCGCAGTAGAAAGGGGCGTGGTGAAATGAAATGAAGATTTAATAGTACTTACACTGGTCGAGTTAGTTCCTGTGTCGCCACACTCGTTGTCTGACGCCTCGGCGACCACTGGTAGCGCTGTGTGGTTCACCATGGCGACAATAGCGACCGACATATTGGTTCTCATGATGTACGCGTTTGCCATACCCAGGAACAACATGAAAGTCACCCAATGGCGGGTGCCCAGGCCACCTGTGAATAAAAAATACAACAGATTAGCTATGTCCATCAAATACGGATACATATATATTGTTTAAAAATACTTTTTCGGCTTCGCTTGTGTTACTAGATTTTGTGAATAAATGCTCCCTATATGCCTATGACAATTTATTGTACAGGTACACATGTCAACTAATGCTTTATACACGACTATCCAATAATAGCGCTTGCGCTGTGTTTCACCGAGTGAGTGAGGATAACGGAGGCCTATACCCCAACCCTCCCCCTATCCATCTTCCCATCTCCCAAAGGTCGGCAACGCACTTGTGACGCCTCTGGTGTTGCGGATGTCCATAGGCAGCGGTAATCGCTTACCATCAGGCGATACGTCTGCTCGTTTGCCCCCATATTCCATAAAAAAAAGTAAGAAAGAACAATGAGTTGTACTTATGTAATGTAGGAGTGTAATGTTCTCCTTCTCACGGTAAATTCTAAATGCTTTAACAGATTTGGATGTTTTCACACATACGTACGTATCATATTATGGGATAAAAAGTATGTTTAGAATCATAACACAATCCCAAGTGACAACTGTTTGAAGTATTTTTAGGCCCAGTTTCCCCAGATAAAGTTTCAGACAGTTATCTGACATAAAATCCCATTAATAGAATGTACTATATTGTATTTCTGATATATGTCTGTTTTCAAAACATTTTGTTGTCAGATAAGTTGAAATGTTCGCATTAGTGTGTATATTTATATTAACCATAGATCTATGGTAAACAAAAGTAGATACGAAGCAACAACACCGACGACCATCGATACGATAGGCATGGCTACTCAATTAGATTATAGATAACGTCTGAAATCGGATCGATCGCAAATTACTAGGAATGGGATGTACTAATTTATTATAATATGAACTCGTACATCTATAGGTTTCATATATATGTCGTACTTACAAAGTCACCATATTATTTACTTTATTATTGGCTCCTATCTCCTGTCACAGGAGGGAATTATGAGTGCAGTAAATATGGACTGGATCTCTTCTAGTTACTAAGCCCTCGGTCCTGTTACCCTACTTTTTTATTTTTTTTAAATTTCATTTTTAGATTCTTACTCTTTGTCTGTCTGTCAACCTTTCAAGACAAAGCCGCTTCACCGATTTCAGACGCTGTTTCAAACCGGTTTTCTGTGAGGTCGTGGTATCACTCCAGTCGAGCCGGCCCATGCATGCCGAAACATGGCTCTCCCACGAACAAATCTATTTTTTTTAAATATGCTGAAGAAATGTCTTGCCAATAATGACCCGCAAGGAAGAAGAAAATAAACAATCATACTTATAACACTATGTTTACAATCTTACACAACTAGTGAGTACTTATAGTTGAAGTGGTTATAAAAATAGAAGTATAAAATACAACACGACTAAAATAAAATCATCAATACAAATGTTGAAACGAAAGATACGTTTATAGATATCGAATATGAAAATATAGTTTAATATAAATGTAAACTCATAACATTCATTTTATTTATGTTTACGTACAAAATTAGACACACGACATCTGTTTCTTATAGACCTGGATCATCATTCATAATGATGGTGTTGGCATATTAAATAGACGTAGATATTCAATAGACGTAAAAGAGTGGAAATCGTAGGTCCAGTGTCCTCTACTCATAAGTACTTATGATCTCAATATAGGCTTCTCCTGACTAGTAGGTCCTTTGAAAGGAAATTGACACCTAAACCTTATCTGTCATTTTAATAATAATTGCCTGATCCGACAAACAGGAGTTATTTAAAAAAACAAAGAAATAAATATGTGTTTGTGTGTCTTCTAATAGGAAACATTTAACCGATAACGGAGCATGAAACAGTAATTACTAGTGCAATTTTCACAATAGAAAGTGCAATGAGTCCATGATAACCGTAAATTGCTAAAACGATAAGGTGCTTACATGATAAAATTTAACAAATTTAGGTTTAGCCGTTTGGTAATATACTTACTTCTAAAAACGTCTTATGAAAGTTTTTAAAAGTGTATGTTTTCTTCTTAAAGAAAATTTACTAAAAGATTTTCTGTTTATTCACGTCTCAAAGGTATCATCATTAGTAAAAATATGAAAAAAATGATATATTGCATTGTAAAGTACAGATTAATTATTCCACAAACTAAATGCAATTATATGTCTCTAGCCTTCAATTCAGTAATAATGTAATGAGAAATAAAATCGATGACTGAAATCGAGAATTATGTAAACAAAAATAACTTCGCTACGCCATAAACAAAATGAGTTCAAATAAAAATAATTACAGTGAAACAAGTTTTGCACTCCGTTCGAATTTTGAAATTTGCCCGTTGACGTAAATCGATAGAGTCATGTGCTGTTTTTATTTTTTTGCGATGAAGTACCTGACATCTATATAATGAATACATAATTATTTTATGCTCATGAGAGTGCGTACCCGTCTGTCAAGAGCATAAAATAATTATGAAAATGCTGGTTACGATAATGCAGTGCTGTTATACACAGGTAGATAAATTTTGAATGATTATTTGATGCATCTAAACGTTTACAAGGCACTTAAAAACTATTTTAATCAAAACAAATTTATATGTCCGTCGCGTTGGCTCTTCAGAACGGGTAAGTAAATCTATTTCCAAGGGACTTTCACTGACAAATAACTTAAGTCATGAGATGTATTAAAGAATTTTTTATTTTATTAACGCTTTAGAATAATTAGTATTCATTCGAGTAATTTCTTTGATCAAGCATGCGAAAGAAATACAGTACAGTACAGACTGATTTCGGAAACTATCAAATGGACATAAAAGCCATTAATAGAATTACTTTTGGGCCTTATTCTGTGTTCTGTGCTTTTGAGGAATACTAGAAGTCCTTTAAATCATGCGTCGATTCTTAAAAGACGACCAGTGAACTCTCCAGAAACATGATAATTTTGAGGGAAGACTTAGTTTTTCTTGCGTCAGAAGTTTTAAAGAGCAAAATTGATCTTTATGGAATCCACTCTGTTAGAGAGACAAAATAGTGGCTAAACTTAACCTGTCATTCAAATCATTAAACAGGTATTAAAAATAGTATGAAAATACATGAATGTAAAAACTGTAGACGGTATTACCTCAAACTTGGCAATCACATTCAACCGCTAGAGCCAAAATGTCAATTGCTATTTGGATAGTATTAGTAATGTTCACAGAAGACATGTTATTTATGGGTTATTTTACTAGCATTTCTGCCTGAATTAATATTATTTTATACATTTTACCTACGGAAGTGTATTGCGTGGGTGGATAAAATTAATTTAAGTCGGGAACTTATCATGTAATGCATTTTATTTAATTAACAACGAATTATGAACGCTTGCTCGATTGAAATAGTGGTAATAGCATAGACAAAATAAAATAGAGAAATCATTAGTGAAAATTTATTGATAATTATACTTTTATAACTATAATTTTGCCCGTGGCTCCGTCCGTGTATGGCGGTTACAGCTGTAAATAGTAGTCTATGTCATTCCTCAAGAATCAAAGAATCTCCATTGTAAATTTGATCCAAATCGGTTCAGCGATTTAACTGTGAAAGCGTTACAAACATAATTATTTATGAATTTGTAATATCAGTATGAAAGTATGGATAGGTACCTACTACAATGTCATTGGTGTTTCCTAGCGTTTCGACAGAAACTGGTTTTGCGCAGTATTTGAAACTTGATATATCGGGCCTTCTATTTCAAAGGACAAGACAGCAAAACCGCTAGAAAGGTTAAGTTTATTTTGAGGGAAACGACGTATTTATGACGTATGATGATATAACATTATATATTGGACGAGTCTTAGGTAACGCTGGAAAAGATGACGTTATAAAATTTTATAACGTCATCTAATATATAATATATTTTAATAGACAGCTAAATAGTCTGTATGATTTTTTAATTTTTGTAATTATTTCTAATGTGTCAAAGAATCTGGCATTTTAAATATCTTGATTTATCGAGACCTAACATCATTTGGATTACGAAATAAAACATGTCCGTCTCACTGTTGTCATAAATAAAAAAAGTTTGTTTATGTAACGCCTAATTTTATTCGTTACACTAAGGTTGCTTTAAAATAATGTGAAATTAGTCCAAAGAAAAATAATATCTTTAAGAAAATAAAATGACTGAAGTTCAAGATCCGTGTCCGCCAAAACCATGAAATAGAATTTTATTCTCGGTCGTAAAAATCTGTTTGATATATTGGCGCATCAGCGCAATAAAATTATAGATTTGTACGAACTTTTTAAGTGTTAAAAACATATTACATAACTCGCAATTGAAATATTGTTAAAAATAGTCTTTGATGTAGACATGTAGTCTTCCAAAATAGTTTAATCGCACATACATGTTATATTTGGAAGCCAAAAGAAATGGTTCAATTCCACACCTTGTAGAAATTAGAGGCGCGCGCGCCAAGTTTTGCGATAAGATGAAAACTTATTTATTAAGACTCATTTATAGGCTGTCTGTGTCATTTCTTACTTTCTTTTTTTGTAGGAAACTGACATATAACTAACGGGGCGTAACAAAAATTATTTATACGAATATTCACTAATAATCTGTAATGGAGATACTTTATTTGGCAAGAAATCAGAAATGTAAATTAAAAATTTAAATTCAGCTTGGTATAAATATATCTTTTATATTATTTTGGGGTATGAGTGTCACGCTACTCTGTAATCACATATTTTATTTCGTGAACCAAAAAAAATTTAATTATTAATTAAATATTAAATCTTGTTTTCACACATTGCAAATTTAATGAGTGCTGGTAGGTATGAGATAAAAATGCCTTAATGTATTATATTATAAATTAATTAACACATCTCATTAAATTAGATTACAATTTAAGACTTTAAAAATTTATTCATTATTATTTTACGACTAATTACAATATTTGAGTCCACAAAAAATCTTATTCTGTATTTTGTAGTTAGACATTATCGTTTTCATCATATTGTTATTGACAGCTCTGCATTAACTTGGTTTTGAATTTTTAAAAATGCTTAGGAATTATTTCTGGTTTATTCACATAATCGCGAGATTTCACAAAATCCCAAAGAAAATAGATGCACTGTTTTGACTGAAAATTCTTCTAAGTGTGCGAACGGTCTTATTTTAACGTTCCAATTATTTGTAATAAGTTTCCACAATAATACAGTGTTGTTTTTCTGCAAAGCGCTCCATTTTTACTAATCGAAATAAACATTGTTAGTACACCTGCTAAACTTCAGAGTTGCCACATGTTGAAAGAAAAAACTACAATAAATTTAAAAAGTGCCTTCTTATTGGACAACCTACATTTGTAAAGTAAAATATTTGTGTCGGATGTTTTTTAATCAACACATAAATTATCAATAAACAAACCGCTCGCTATATAAAATGAACGGATTTCGTTATTATTTTTAACTATGTGTAAAAAGTTTGCTGCACCTTTGCTTACGAATAATTACAGTGTTGCCAAGTTGGAATACTACCCTTATATTTTTCAGTTCCTTAATGCCATCCATTCAACATTCAACTGATTATTCTAAATACAAATACTGAGTCTACTAGTCTGAGACAAAGAAATATATTTTCCTGATCTTAAATGTAAGTTCCTGATCTAAAATGAAGTAGTAAATTTAATGCTACTATTACCTACCTATCAAAATTAGATTTGATTTCATTAAGAATAAAAGACACAATAAAAACACAAGAGTGCAATCAAGCGTTCTAATTTCTACCTCCGTGTCCTACCCCACGGAAAAGAAAACGAAAATAATACGTACTGTGAAACAAACAGAATTCAATATCAATGTCAAGGTCATAACATTATCATTTGATCGTGAATTTGCAACATCAAACAATTTTGTAAGGCGTGTACACAAGTTCGCGATACGAGCCAGTTTAGTTTACGTAAGCAAGTCTCCGGTAACGTTTAAAGCAAAATGCACTTTCATAGTTCCTTCCGAAGATATACTTACGTCAATTTGACTTTACCCAGTTGTAGCGCTTCAAGCTAATATTCCCTTTATTGACTATTGCGTAATTCTGGGTAGATGATTACATTTGCAATAATCGCGCAAGGAAACCCGTATGTTTAAGAAGGGCTTCTACACTTTTGGGTTGATTAATTTACCGTACGTGTTCTGTTAGTCGTGATAGAACAATATAAAAGGTTTCCTGGACAGTTCGAATACTTACTAAAAATTATTTTCGAAAGATAACACCCCTAAGTTCTATACATTAGTTTTACCAAATTTAAACTACAGTTTCGCCGATGCCATGTGGAATTTTAATACAGTCATAAAAATGTGTTTTCCAACGTTTTTAAGTATTGTAAACGGTATTGTACTAAACCCTCTTTACTACTCATTCAATTATTCATGAGTATTTTTACTAACTAACTACCGCTAACTACATGACATGACTCGAACTAACCCCGATATTATTTTACTGTAGTATCCTGGTGGTAACTTAGCAAAATATGACATAGAATGTCCTATAAAACCCATAACCCTTAATTTTATACATAGTATATAGCATTTGAAAATAGAAGTCACACTCTAGATAGTTTAGATATAGATTCTATAGTTTTTTTTTCTAATTATTTGGTTTGTCTAATCAGCATTCAAGCCAAGATTAAAATTTAAAAAGAGATAAATTGCATAGAAATGACAGATGGCAGAAAATTCGCGCCAAAATAAAACCAGAGACAGTGCAGTGTCCGTACTAATTACCTAATCAGTAGACACGATAACAAATTGTGGGCAAAACGCTAATTTTTACGTTTCGGCAGCCGAAATATCAAGCAAACTTAGTGCTTCCATGAAACTGTTATAAAGAAAAAAGTTTAACTTTCGCGTTTTGAATTTGAAACTTCGAAGTGCGTAGAACGGTGAAACAGAATTACCAGTCGTTACCTTTCCATAACTGAAGCGTAAAAGATCTCATATTAACAAAAGAAAAACATTTGTTGTACTCAGAACATATTAACATTGTTTCGACAGTCATAACGAACACGTGAAAAGTTAAAAATGTTATCTAAATCTAAAAAGGTATATACTTAGTATTCAAAGAAGAATGTGCACGGGCAAAAGAAATCAGACACCATTGATAAGGTTAAACATGTATTTTAAATGATGGCGTGTACTGAGAGCTATTTTAAGTTCACTTAATACCGACTAAGGAAGTGAATTTTATTAGATACCTACTTCTGATAGTAACCAGCTGTTTTCAAAGAAATTCTATAAGACGAAATAAGATCTGCGTTACATATACTCGTATATAGTTTTGTTGCAGCTTTCACTCTAAGAAACACACAAATGCTAAACATCATGAATGAATATACAGAAACTGAAGTTCAACAGCGAAATTTACTAGACTAAAAGCTCTTTCTTGATATTTGTGTCGCGTCAGAGCGAACAATAATATCTAAGCAAGATATATCGCGATGATTTGCGAGTCACTCCTGCGAAAAGTAAACTATAAAAAAACGCGTCATCTAAGACTATTAGAGTATGACGTCACTCCTATCGGGACCAATAGTCAATTCGACTCACCAGAATAACAGGTCGCATTGAAGACCAAGGTCGGATTCGAGAGCAGCTTGTTATCAATACAATGTGTTAATAAAAAAGGAGTAGGTACCTACAACTAGAACGCACTTGGAGTAAGTACACAATGTGTAGGTTTGGATATTTATTTAAAAAAAAAATTACAATATTCCAAATTTGAAACTCTTGCCGATTTCTATCTCCTGATGTCTATTTCCTTTCTTAAAATAATTTTTAGTTCGTTCAACTTCATCCGCAAAAAAATTAAATAATACTTCGATGCTCGTTGAGATTTATTAATGTAAATTCAAAACGCACATTCAATGAGGTGAATATTCTATGACCCGTGTACAAGATTCTCTGACTGAAAGAGATTTATAGGAGTTATTTGTTTTTCGGAATTAGGTATATTTGTACAAATTTAGATATTTATATAAATTATGTTTGTTGTGGAGCTGTTGTGTTTTTTGCGGCACTTCTCAGCAGGCCACTTATATTATGCCAAAGTGCTGGTAGCAAAAATTTTATGACATGCGAAACAATTTTTTTTTTTTTTTATTGAATATTGGGAAACGAGCAGACGTATCACCTGATGGTAAGCGATTACCGCCGCCCATGGACACCCGCAACACCAAAGGCGTCACAAGTGCGTTGCCGACCTTTGGGGGATGGGCCTCCGGTATCCTCACTCACTCGGTGAAACACAGCGCAAACGCTATTTCACACCGGTTTTCTGTGAGGCCGTGGTATCACTCCGGTCGAGCCGACCCATTCATGCCGAAGCATAGCTCTCCCACGGTATAAAAATTCATGTAAATTCACTTGCGAAATGAGTACTTTAAATCTTTTATTTCATATAATAGCTATTTATTAGTTAATATTAATGTGGTAATAAAATAGGAAATACATAAATGAAAGTATCTACTTATTTTATTTTGCCGATACAGCAATTCTACGCCAAAAGATAACTTTATGAAAAACGAAGATTTTAAAACTGTATTCCTGTGTTAAACTACTCATTGATATTAAAATATTTCATTTTGAATATAATATATTTCGTTCTAAAACATCGAGTCAGGGGAGTTAACTTAAATTTGCTAATCTTATATACCTACTGAATGAAATAAGCATGATAAATACATCAAGACGGAAATCCAGCTTTAATACTCAAACATTCCCGGAAATTCCCATGCCATTCCCTTTAAATTCTCAAAGTAAATTCATTTGAACATAAGTACATAATATATTATGTGGCTATCGAGTAAATTAAAATCCTTGCTACAGCATTGTGTCACAATAATGCCATTGTCACGTAACCTTGAACATCAGTATACAGTATTACTGATTAAAGTAATTTTGTCTGTGATCGTAAAATTACTGTCACATTTAGTTTGTGGTTAAACCATAAAGTATAACAAGAGCCTTTTAAATGTAACTTATGTCATTATTAAACGTAGATAACAAGATTCAATTTATTTTAAGAGTGTAATCAAAATGTGTAATCATAATATGCTTTTTTATGTAATAGCTGTCAAGACTTTACTCTGCCTGTAAACATGAGAAGCATCCAAGATTGGTGGTCACCATCCTTATCGACTGCCTCGGTGGCGCAGTGGTAGTGAATGCGACTGCTGTGCTTGAGGTCTCGGGTTCAAATCCTGGGTCGGACCAAGTGTATGTGTGATCTACAAATATTTGTTTTGGAGTTTGGGTGTTTTCTATGTATAATATGTATATACATATATGTATTCATATCAGTTGTCTAGTACCCATAACACAAGCTTTGCTTAGCTTGGGACTAGATGGCGTTGCGTGTTAGATGTCCGAAATATTTATTTTATTTATTATTGCACGTCATCATGTTGCCCGTCGACAATGCAATATGGTGACCCACACTATGGCGGCCTAGTGGAGATGCTTTTGGCATTTTTGCATGTCCTGCTTAAAGAACCCGGGATCATAGTGTACAGTCATAACGTTTTTACAGAAAATATTGAAAAAGATATGAATACAGAAAATACTGGATGTATAATTAAGTGGTATAATCTGTTCAATGGACACTTGAATCTGATAAAATTAGTAGTTGTTGGTTGATGTCAGCGGCAACTAGACAGTACGGTCCACGGACATTATCTTATCATAAGCGACCGTGAGGTGGATAACGTAGATGAAATAAGATGCAGTTAAATAAAAGATTATTAATGCTTTATTTTTTCTCCTGCATAAATTGCAAAACTCATTAAAAGAGTGAGGTCTTTTGAAAAGTGGAGGCAAACGTTGGGAATGTTTGGAAATCTAGTCTAATTCGAACAGAAAATATATAATTTAAAAAAAAAAACTCATTCCTCTGCCGCGTCTGTCTGTCTGTATGTTCGCGATAAATTCAAAAGCTACTACACGGATTTTGATGTGGTTTTCACCAATAGATAGAGTCATTCTTGAGGAAGGCTTCCGTATGTAATTTGTTAAATTTTTGAGTATATTGGCTGAAATATAACGATATTTGTTGAATACGTCGTAAAAATTTAAACCGCATATCTTTTCGCTATAACATAAGCTACATTAATGTATAGAGCCCGTACGTTACTTTTAGCTTTAAATCCGTATTGTGTTGACCAAATTTATACAATTTGAATACAATGCAATTCAAATGTAGATATATGTACAGATTTGGTATTGAGATTTATTTGAATTTCGAAAATCATCTCAAATTACGTACTTCCAAAAAGTTTTTATTCATCTTTGCATGATTTTTACAAGCAGAAGGAATATTTGAAAATAGTACACTTGTCATTTAGCCACTCGCACGAAGAGAACACGTGTTGATCCACGAGGCTAGACAAACCGGAAGATATTCAGAAGAATTTCTTTATTTATTTATAGTTAAAATACTAACGACATTAGTCTAAATTTTTTATTTTTTTTTATTTTAAAAAGACAACGCCCACATTAGGAATAAACATCCTGTATCGTGGGGGACTTTACAAACATACATGAAATGGACACAAAGAACATCCAGACTCGGGACAACAATTCGTGGATCACACAAAGTGTTGTACCGCGTAGGATTTGAACCCAAGACACTTGGCGCAGTAGCAAGCGGCATGGCGACCGCTGAAACCACTCGGCTAACCGTGCAGTCAAGTACGGTATTTAGTACAAATAATTAACTATTTTATGTATATTTAATTAAATTTAAAATATGCTGACTTTCATACCTATAATATACCAAATAAAATGTTTCATTAAACTCATAACAGCATCCCGTCGCTATTGTTACGTTTCTGGATTTTAATCGTGGTTTTGGATAGGTACTTCTTATTTCAGTTATAATCTTATGATCTGATCATACCTATTTACAGCTCTTATACATCAACAGGTTGGGTTACTTGTTGCTTTCTTCAAAATGGGTGCCTCGCCTCTTACATGTTGCCAACACACAATATTAAATGATTTATCTACATGAAATTTATTTCTGTCAACCCTAAACTACCAACGAAATAAGTAAGTGTACTTAGAAGACACTGAGGAGGTAATGGTTGACTACTGCTTCTCATTAACAACTGCATCTCAAGACACCTCCTCCCTGGCCAAGTTGCATTTTACAGACGTTTATAATAGAAAACTAATCAATGTATGGGAATCATGTCTTTCAATGCTAAGTCACGTGGTCAATTCAATAATTAACCAATAATACAAGAGAATAGATTCGTTAGCGAATGTAGAAAGGAAATCGACGCAAAACCCTTGCATTTTGGCTAAGGAGGCTGCCTATAGACACCTCTAACTGTGTCACAAGTGTGTTGCCTTTGAGGAGATAGTGCACTCTTTTCTTAAAAAAATGAAGGTCGTTACTACCCGGAAATACTTCTGGCGATTATTTGTTCCACAGCTTGGTTGCGAGAAGCAAAAAGTTTCGTCAAAAGTGTAGTTTTTGTGCAATTCCTTTTCACAATACTTAAACGTAAATATATTTTTTTTAACCGTCACACAGTGTCTGCATGCATATCGTAAAAAGTGAAAAACTATCGTCTGAAAGATAACAATGAAAGTTGAAAACTGCCTTAAAATATGTTGAGCAGTTTAAAGATCTAAGCGAACAGACAGTGGAAGCAACTTCATTTTATACTGTGTAAAAAAAGTAAAAACAAATGTAAAGTCGGCATTCAAAGAAACCGTGAGTCGAGGACACGGTGTGTCGATAGAAAATTTCGATTGATACCTTTTTTACATACTTAGCAAAACATTAGCCAGCATACAGACTTTTTGTGTCGGCAATTTAGTACAATATCACCTATCGAGTACTTCCTGACTCTGAACGAAAGGGTTTTCTTCGATAATCACGTTTCGATAAAGAAGATAGCAAGTGTAAGTGTCATTATCTACTTTTGTTTACATATACTATGTTATTAGGTTTTCCCTCAGCTTTGCTTAGAACTTGTTTCCTGAATAAAATGTAACCCTATTTCATTAGTAGAATTTCTGGCAACTCATGCTTTTGTTGGTATATATGTAATGTAAATGTCATAATAAAATTTAAAATACCGTTGAATTATATTGCCTCGCAAGATTGTAAACTGTCGAAAGATAACTGCTTACAATTTGACCATTATTTTTCGGTAGATTATAATCTATCGAAGTGAAACCAAATTGTCAAATAATATCCTACGGAATGTATGTGGCGTTCTGATTGGTTTAACGGCATATGCCTATTAAATTACTCGTTGTGATAAATTCTTATTGGAGATTTAAGTGTATTCAGTAAAAATCTATACTAATATATAAAGCTAAAGAGTTTTTTGGTTTGTTTGTAATCTAAGGAACTTACTGGTCTGTTCTGTTCTGTCTGGGGAAAATATGTCGCTACAAGCAATAGGAGACGTAAACGAGGTTGTGTGAGTCAGCTAGTGCACCATAATTGTAAATAGATATTAAAGCTAACTTACCATTTACCAGGAAAACGTTACACTTTTGTTGTTGAAAATGTTGAAATACTATTTTTTTTTCTTTTGTAATGAAATATAATTTTGTATACTTAAAACCACACGATTTATTGTGGTTAAACCCACTTACTTTTATCATTTTATTTTTTTATTAAAAAATTGTAATATTAACTTATAAGTAACCTAGTACAAGGAAAATAAGGGTTTTTTTTTATTAAACATAATTAATTTTGTATTTATCGATTTCTTACTCTTTAATCCGCATCAAATTGTAACAATGCGGTTAAACGCATTTACCTATTTAAACGAACTTCATAACGGCGGTGAAGATACTAATGACGGTAAGCGTCGCGAGAGACGAATAGTTTTATTCCGTTGTATCAAATACAGTTGTATTCTGAAGAACTTTAGGTTCAGTTTAAATTGTTACTGAATTTATCTCTTCGCCGCCACTCCGTCCGTCGGCGCTGACCCTTACTTCTACCTTACTTACTGTTTTACTTAATTCATAATATACAAAAAAATATATACATTTAAATGTAATTAGTAAACTAACATTTTAATTAATCGAGGAAAACGGGTTTAGGGAAATATGTCAACTTGCAATGGTCTCATAAATATAGCCAGGATAAACCCAAGTCACTGAATTAACTTAATGCTTTGTAAAATCAGCTACAATTGTCCGTTTTATTGTGTTTGTGTAATATGTGTATTGACAACTAGTATGATTACAATCATTCAATCTACTTGGGTACTAGATATACCGATCAAACATCCAACGCATGTCTTTTTTGACAATCAAAAATGTTTTTTTTTTACATTATGGACGCCTGTTTTCGCTTGAAAAATTTACAGAATACATAATGGGCACCGAATAGGCTTTAAGGAATACTTTTAGCGTTAAATATAGTTAAAATAAAGAACTGCGATTATATAATCGTAGTTATGGGGGTTAATGTTTTTGGAATTTCTTTCCTAATCTCGAATTCTGAAATACCAACAATTTAGGTCGCAAGTTCAAGACGAAACAATTACCCATTGTGTTATTTGATAATTATTAAATAAATGATGGTACATATTATCAAAAAACATAGGTCACATAAAAATAATAATGAGATCTGTAAGTATTCAGGCACAGGCGAGATTGAATACAACATTTATATGAAATAAAAGTAATCGAGAGAGGGAGATAGAAGCATGTTCATAAATATGACATTGAATACCACTAATAAATTAATTTATTTGCGGGTTAAGGGCTGTTGTTGCACCTGAAAGTGAGTGGCGCAAATGTCAAGACAGTTCGCGAATGTTGTATGGAAAACACAACAGTTTTCTCTGCTTATTATTTCATTTCTTCAATCGTCTTAAAATCTATTGAACTTTCTAGCAATTTACAATTTTTAAGAGCTTTCTTAATGCTTGGTATCTTCTTAAACTGCTTAAAATTTAATTAAATGCTAAAAAAATGTGGCCAACGGTTATGATGATGAAGTTTTATAAGAGGATTATTGATAGTTATTTAAACTTTTAGCTGTCTTAGCTTAATGCAACTTTAGTGTTAGTAATTTTAAAGATAGATAATACAATGTCACATGTCAAATTAAATTAAACTTTCTTGCATAGCACTGAGAGTCGTTATTTATGTAAATGCCCTTTTTGTACATAAGGAATAGGTCCTTATGTACAAAACTATAAATAAAAAATGAATAAATATTCCGGACATCTAACACACAACGCCATCTAGTCCCAAGCTAAGCAGAGCTTTTGTTATGGGTACTAGACAACTGATATAAAAACTTATATACTTTTTTTTGTAAATACATACATTTATACATATAAAACGCCCAAACTCCGAAACGAATATTTGCAGATCATACAAACATTTGGTCCGACCCGGGAATCGAACCCGAGACTAACCATTTCTTCCACGTTTATGGTCACATCTTTGATCAACGCCTCTAAAGTCATTAGCTTAAAAGCCGTCTCAGTAAAAATTCTGTAAAATTTAAACAAACTTATTTGACTGATTTATCAACGTAGGCCCTAAACTGCTAGTGCACTTAAAATTTTGACAGATTTGATGGTTTCTATGCTATTAACCCTCAATAAAAAAGGATTTTTGGAAATTCATAACTAAGAAAAATGTATGGTCTTATAAAAAAATCGTTATTTACAAAGTTAGAGACACCTAATTACACAAGTGAAGCTAATGGCAGTAATAAATTCCATCAGTGGTTCTAGAGAAAGGTGCGCGTATGAAGCGGACATTTTCAAATCTATAACTGTTTTAGTTCTTCACGGCGTATCAAGAGATTATCAGATGGACGTTATCATTCAAAAGTAATATCTCTTTATATGAAAGTATAATGTAATATAGATAGCTATCTATATCCCCTTCAGTATCCCGCAAATCTTAGCTTATCTTACTTCAGATTTAAGTGGATTAATACTATATGCCGAACATAGACATTCAAAAATTATAACGGGAATATTTGAAGTCACAAAGACTCAAATGTAGGTTTTTATAGAGTTTAATCTGCAGTAAAAAGTAATTGTCATTGCGAACTTATTAGCAAATGAAAGGTGGAGTATCAAATAGCCTGAAAAGTTCCTTGGAAGCGTAAAGAATCTGTACATTGGTTCATCATATTAAAAATATATTTGTAATTGAGAATAATAAATCTTGAACCATTCAATTGTAAAAGTCTTAAAGTGAAAGCTACATGGAAAGATTCCGTTAAATAGATTTATTGATAGATAGATAAATACAAGGTAAGCTAATAAATCAAGCGTGCAAAAAGAATTACACGTTTAAAAACAAAGCGAAACGACAGATGATTCCGATTACGTTCACAGAAAACTGAAAATGACGATACGTACTTCGCGGAAAGTATCCGAACGCGTTCTTAACTACTGGAGAACATATTGTTCGTATAGTAAAACCGTATCACGCGATAACAATCACACCCACCCTAGCAGACGTCCTTGCCTGTGACGTCATCATCAGAAAACATCAGGACGCTGTTGACGTAATAAATAAACAGCCGCCGGCTACTCACCGGTGTAACTCCTAGGGCGCTGATCTTCCAAACCAGGCTGCTCCCAAACCAGGACGTGCGAGCCACGAGTACGAGTAACCATCTTAACGAATTAGAAAAAAAAGAGACCGGAAGAAAACTAAATTACTTAAGAAAAAAATTAAAATCTAAAAAAGTCCGCTAAAATATCAACTACGTTACGTTGGTGAGTGAGCCAACGTTAAGTGGTGTATGGTTAGGGGGAGACATAGCGAGGGTTGTAAGTAGTAATGGATGGTATAGTAAGGCTCTGCTGAAGCCGACTGGTGACCGACTGGCGGTTCTATTCGGTCGCGTCGCGCCGGTAAATATAGTAGAGGTAAGCGGGGACGGGGAGTGCGGCGCGACGCAGGGAGAGGGGGCGGGGCACGCGGCGCACGCGCTCCGAGCATGCGATGACGTGAGCTGGCTTTACTTTTTTACTGAACGACTGAACGCTGAAAGCAATCTGCAATTGAGAATGATATGCTGAGACGTGGATACGAAAAAAAATTGGAAGTATTCTGATTTAGCAGAAATTAAACATATGTGTTGAAAGCCAATTGTTTGAAGAGGTACATTTTAATTTAACATATACAGTCAATTTACGGAATAAATGTTAATCAACGACATTAAAAATGTAATATTTAAATTAATATATATTTTTTTGAAATACGGCCTCAATGGCGACTTACGCCTTTTTCATGTGACCTAACAACGTTTGAAATAAAGGTAAATCTGAAGATCTATTTTTGACCAATATTTTAAATCAGAAAGAATAGTGTATTTGTTTCACTTCCTTCAGTTTACAGCTGATCGACATGGAAGTCAAACTAGTGGCTGAATTTCAATAATCTCTTTCGTTTAAAGCCACTAATGTAATGTGTTAACGTAATATGTAGATAGTTATATAATTATTACCTACGAACGAACTTGACCATAGACTCGGTGTGGTATTTATAAATATTCATTATTGTAATAAACTAAAATAGAATCAACACTATTCATCATAGAACACAGGTATACGAAACTATTTCGAAACGATTTATTTTTCTTAGTTCCTTTCCTTGCTGGAGCGATTCTAAATTTGAATGACTTAAACGCTTATCATATTTAAATTTAGAATGTGGGTCAATGCCTTGATACTAGACTAGTCAGAATTTACATTTTCGTTTTTAATTTCTGATTCGCAACATAATAAGAAAAACGTGGGCGAGAAAACTTGCCGTCAGTATTTTCGAATCGTCAAGCTGGAGTTAGAGCTACTCCGTTTCACGAATCAGAGATCATTACACAATCAATATCGTGTAGGAAAAGAATAACCAAAGAAAATAGAGATAGCGGAGACTGTCCAATTTCACTGTACATGAGAATAGAATAGGTATTGAGAAAAACATAATTACTAACTTAAATTTTCACTGACGTAATTATTATATCATCTCTTTTCTGTATAATGTGTATATCATTCTCCATTCTGTATCTGCTGAGTGACCATCAGCCTCTCGAAGTTCATTACTGGATATAGGCCTCTCCCATTAAATAAACTCGTCAAGTCAAGGATGTTGGTTGAATGATTGAAAATTATATGAAAAGTATCTTTATAGCCAAATGAGGTTGATTATAGGAAGTCCGAGATTCCTTTTGTAATTTTTAACAACTTTTGACAGTAGGCCTAAAATACATGGTGTACTTAAGTAAAGGAAAAAACTAAGAAATATAAATAAGATGACGTTGATCGCATAGAAGCCACAAACATTTTGAAGTTTAAAAAGCTACTGTCTCGTTTATTCATTAATCTGCATGTATGAATATTATTAATGTAACAAAATTCGCGTTAACAAACTCTATTTACACGCTACAGTATGTACTGGATTGTCACGGTAAATATGGTGAAAACATCAAAATTTACTGCCCGCTTGTGGAGATCTACTGTTAATAATTCGTGACTGGATTAAGAGGCTACAGTTGCATTTGAACGAACCAAAATAATAGTATAGGCTAAGCATCGCTGACTAGGCCAAACAGTCACACCAAGCAGCACCCGTTCACGAGTATGACGTATGGACCAGCCATCGTCTCCTTCGCCATATCAGAGGGAAAGAAACGACCCGCCCCACGACGACACCGCAAGCAATGACATTTTAGTGAGCATGACGAACTATAGTCGAGATACTGCTAAAAATCACTACTAATTAAAATACTATTATAATCGTCACGCATTACTTTTAACTAACAATGGTTTGTTAAAACTCATGAGGAATGAGTGTATGACTCACTATACGGAAAAACCTTTGGTTGCTGATCGACATCGTGAAGTGTAAGCCCGCGCTTTTTTACGTCAAACTTATTTCAATATGGCGGTGACACATTCTGTGTTTACTTTATTTATAGTTTTCTATGTGTTCTCTTTTGATGACGGCAATGCGTACAACTTGTTACATGAATAAGATGTCAAATAAGCTTATGTACCTACTTCTCGTCTGAGGAAAAGATAAAATTCAATTCTTGATTGATATCTTACAGGTTTGTCGCAGTTTAATCGTCACTTTAGTAGGTACCAATTTAGTTTGATACGAAAATTCCTTTTTTGTTATTACTAAAGCCGAAAAATGGCTGAATATTCAGATCTTTAAAATATTCATATTTATTGTGTCAAACTCATAAAGGGTCGTGTAATTTTGTGTGATTCGCTTTAACGTATTAGGAATCACAATTAAAATAGTGTCATAGGTATTACGTGCGTATGTTTGCCTAATAAAATCTGCTACAATCTCTGTACAGCGCTCTTCCATAGTTCTTTTTTAAGTTACTTAAAAAAAGGAAGAGGTTCTCAATTCGCCTGTATTTTTTATAAGCATAACCAAGTTGTAAGCGTTATTCTTTCTGCAATCGTTGACGCCTAAATTCTCGTGTGTGACTAATCTAAGACAAAGTATTATTGGTATTAGTATTTTCTTATTTGAAAGAGTATTAATGAAGAGTAATCATGACTTTATATGGTTTAATCTTTGAAGAAAACATCCATCCGTAAATCTGAAAAGGTATAAAGAATTCAGTCTATTAAAAACTAGCTTTTATTTTTATATGTCGGTTATCGAGATATCGACTACTCTATGCCTTCCTCAAGAATCGCAGTAGGTACCTACATATCTCCATGCCTTATTTCATTGAAATCGATGCAGCGGTTTAGCCGTAAAAGCGTAACCGACAGACAAAGTTATTTTCGAATTTATAATATGTATTACTAAAGGATTCATAACAATGTAAGTGCATTGAAGTCAGGATTACATTTTTATATTATTTTTTATCTTGCGTATAGCCCGACAAATACGAAAACGTGTCTCCATTAAATAATTTATGACGTGAAAGCCAATTCACAATAATTATTTTATATATATATATATATATATATATATATATATATATATAATATTATAAACATAATACATATCATTTTGATTCAATCATCAGCTGCATGCATGCTGCTGAAGCTATTATCTTTTAAAAAATACTATTAAATCTGAGATAAAATTACCAACGTATGAATCATTTCAAGAAATGTAGTTAATTGCGATTTGCAAACAATAGTTAATTTATGTGAGCTTACAACGTTCTCCGTGTATAAAATATTGGACAGCAAAAAAAAACCGCGCAAAAAAGTTCGGTCAATGACTCTAACCCCCGAAACGATTTCTTGAAATTACTGTACGGCCCTATCACGCTAAGGCTGTGTGATAATGATTCTGAACGCACCTTGTAGTGGCATCTTTCGAATAACAGTGATAATGTTTCAGTTACGGTGTTATGTAACGCCATCTATTAGAAGACAAGTAAATCATAAATTTACAAGACGTTGAAAAGTTTTTTGAAAGTTCTTACAGAGGGCGTTACTAGTTATTTTATCTGTGAAAGATATTTCCTTACGTTTTTTTACTCATTGCAACATTATAGAATTATAAATATGCATTTTCCTTCGTTCTGTAACTTTACATTAACTTTCCTTCTCTTCCTTGTCGTTATCGTGACCTCTATTTGTAGCTATTCTGCAAGTGGTAGCTGGCCACCTGTTTCTATGTTGAGCAGTGTGTAGGGCAGCATGGATCATAGTGCCGAACTGCCGAGAGTAGAGAAACTTGGTCAGCATAGCGCAGCGGGATACAGCCCGTGGGTCTTTTCACCGAACTTTATAGTTTTTTTTTATTTTATAAGAGAAATATTCTCTTAATGATAATGTCTTTCACTTCATAATAATTAGCTGTAACGTGACTACGAACACGATTTTTCCGACTTAGGTACAGCAAGGTAGGTTTGATCAGTGCTGTATCGCCATTAGCACCGACTTCTATCGTTCGTCGTCGTTCTTATATAGTAAGAGAAATTAGTTAAGGGATCATGGACAGGAATATATTGTTACTATAAAATGGATACCTTCTTGCAAGGCATACTATTAATATTGCATTTTATATTGTTTATATCGTTTAATTAAATTCAAATATGTACCTATATCATGCATCGTAGGACTGTAAATGTAGAATAATAAATAAATTGGTAAATTTTCAGGGGGTTGCATGTACATCTATACATGCCATTAATGACGGTAAAATATATTAGGTCTTTATCTAATAAATTGTTGTTTCTATGTGAACTATTAGTGCCAGGCACCCCCGGAGTCCATGGGGTTGGGAATAGAATACAACAAGTAATCTTCCAGCACAACCTTGGATGCAAGATCTATGTTTTACAATTAAATTTACGAAGTTGACCAGAATAAACTGTTTAAGACTTGAACATACATCTTAAAAACGAATGTCAATTTGACTTCCAACAGATTTATTTTACACTAGCTGACCCACGCAACCTCGTTTGCGTCTTATGTTGCCCGTAGCGTGAATATTTTCCCCCGTTTTTTAAACATTCTTCATTGGTGCTCCGCTCCTATTAGTAATATTTTAATTTTGCCATAACTTCAAAACCAAACGTCCAATTTTTATCATTCAAAGACCAAATATTATCTACATAAACTGTAGTTAGTGATGAAATAATTTATTTTGATAAGGATTGATAGCATGAGTAAAATAAACGAGTTTAAATGTAGTCCAAACAAAATTCAAGATATTTAAATAAAAAAATGGTTGTTGTGCCTCACTCGACATAGATAGGTATAGTGTGTCGCGGACTTTTTTGTAGATATTTATAACATCTACGATTAATTAGAACATTTTATGGTTCTATCTTTTACCGTTGAGGCAGCGTACGAAAAATAAGTAACTTATCTGGTTGATTTTTTACACTATGGGTCCGAAAAACCCAAATATCTTACGGAACCCTATTCTTTCCAAAATAAAATATAGCCTATGTTACTCGTGGGTAATGTAGCTTTCGAATGGTGAAAGAATTTTTAAAATCGGTCCAGTAGTTTTTGAGCCTATTCATTACAAACAAACAAACAAACATACAAACAAAGTTTTCCTCTTTATAATATATTATATTAGTGTAGATGACGTAAACCAGTGGGTCTACTTACGGGAGTAAACAGCGGCCAAATCCTTAATTATAATTTATCTGTGTGTAAAACTTAGATCCAGATCTGACCTCACAATACAAGGCTAATTGTTTTACACTTGTAGGGATGAATCAACTGATTGTATCATATAAAGGACTATTATATTGCAACACGATTGAATAACGAGGTGGTATAGGTCACCTCTCATTGTTAGACCGGATGCCGCCATTATGAATCAGTCCACGCCCACGGTTGGCGTCTATGCATGTAGCAAATTATCTAAACTTGCCGACTACAGTTCAAAGAATACACAATATAATTATGTGCTTTGCGAATTTCGACACGAATGGTCTAGGTCTAGATAATAGTATTTTTAAAGAAGTTTAATTCACTAATAATAAGGTTCTAATAATCTATTATTATAAATTATATGGTAAAAAAATCGTATCGTGTCATACATATGAGTATATTATGCATTCAGCAAAAAGTGGTTATTTTAATATTAGAAACAGGCACTCCAACTATATTTATTTGTATAGAACAAATATTGTGGGTTATTCCTATTTTGATGCGGACATAGGCTTTTAGTCCGTTCTCCAGTCCGTACTAAGAAAATCTGTACCCAACGTTCAAGGAAAACTTTCTTCTATTCTCAATTGCAAATAGGTGAAAGCTGTAATAAATTATAATTACAAACAGCTGACAGGTTTTAAATAAACATTTTATAATTCATACGTAAATAAATCTAATGGAAAATCCGTGGTCAAGTATGTATCGTCACAGACAAAAATGAATTGGTGTTTAGTACAGACGAACAGAGAGAATAAGTGTTTAGTTAATATTTTGAGTGTTCTCGACAAACTAAAATTGGATTGATTTCGCATAGATGAAGCCATGCCAAGTTCTGAGTGTAATGAGTTTTATGGTCGGGACAATCATTTGAGTGATTGTAAATAATATATTATGACCAATTTAATATGTTACGGTATCAACTAATCGGAGTCTCAACCTTTTGCCTCAGATCAAATAAAATAAAGGTAGATAACGCACGACCTTTGTTCTTACGGAAGCCAAAAAACAGCTACTTCTAAGTAAACACACGCCTTTCGCATTCTGTGTCTAGACCAGACATGATTTAATTAAGATGCGTCCAAAATTGTATCTACAAAATTAACGAACAGCAAACGATGTCGATTTGAAAAAACAATCTTTACTTTTTGGCAACTTTGCTCTCGAACTAAATGCTGGCAAATCCTGCATTTGAAAACTCTTATTTATATATTTGCTTCCCATGACAATATATAATAGAACAATGACAAGCATACCTAACCATTAAATGTAGGTACATAAATATAAATGACTTTGCGTGTTAGCCTCATTATATTTTTGGATTTCTGTATAGAGCACAGTACAAAAAGTCCTAGCATTATAAAAACATACTAATTTATTACATACTATTAATTTATAACAAGTAGGTTTCATGATCTTCATTCAATAGTTTTCATAATTACAGTTGACAAAGTTTGCGGTACTTAATAATAGGGCGACATCTGTTGTCTACCCACGCACATTATGGCGCGAAACAAGCACCGTTTTGAATGCCAATGTCTTCGTCGTATGAATGGATACCTTGACATTGTCCTACGCGCGATAAAATCATAGGCCATTGATATTTAGACACGCGAGGACCCGTTAGGTTTATGAACTGTTTACAAATGTTATTTTTAAATTGGTGTTAGGCTTTGTTTTTATTCATTGAATGATTTACTTGTGAGTTACTTTCACGCCATCCACGAGCATTGCGAACGATGAACCGAAGTTCATATGTAGTTTCGGAATTCGAACTTACCAAATAAATATTCTTTTTCTTTAGTCCAGAACATTTGTCATTGATTTTATGGTAGAATTATAGCTATTGTGGATTGTAAATAGAGTCTAGATTCCGTTATCTGGGTTTCGTGCTACAAAAATCAACAGCGCGTATTAAATAAATATTTTGATATTATAATTAACCTAAAAGTTAGTCGTCATTTTAGCATGAGTTTCACTAGCTTCGTGTTGTCGGTGTACATAGCAACTACCTATTCTAATTTTGAATTAACCGACCTTCACCTGAATACGTAGACAAACTTAAAAGTACCTACAGCTAAAGGCAGGACCTAGAACAATTTTTTTTTTCCGATTTAAAACAGAACAAATAGAACCCCTTATGCCTGCTCAACACGTTCGATAAATCTTTGCATATCAACGTGTAATGATTAATCGCTACGATTCATCGTTACGTGTGTAGCAGACATTAGCAGCAAGGAACGAAAAACGCAGTATAGTACAATTCAACATGATTAGCGTCTACGCGTTTTAGTCGAATATTTATGTTTTAATAGTAAATTATTCTTTAACCTACTTCAAAAAGGAATTATTTATTTATCTTCACATTTGTCGAGTCAAATAACATGGTCAATAAAATACTGTTACTCTGTTAAAAGAATTCTAAGAAAATAGAGGAAATACTTCTAACATAAATCCATATTTATTTTATGAAGTCGAAATTAACTCTTTCTGTCTGTCTGTTACACTTTCATTGCTAAACCACTGAATCGCTTTCAATGAAATTTGGCATGGAGATACTTCGATTCTTGAAGATTTAAAGATGGACATAGGCTACTCTTTATTGCGAAAACCATCATACATATACGCCGGAGGGGCCGGAGGCGAAAGCTACTTCGATATAGAAACACCACACT
Source organism: Spilarctia lutea (assembly GCA_916048165.1). Classification (NCBI taxonomy): domain Eukaryota; kingdom Metazoa; phylum Arthropoda; class Insecta; order Lepidoptera; family Erebidae; genus Spilarctia; species Spilarctia lutea. Next base: position 17,246,826 of record OU696480.1, on the reverse strand, counting down.
CATCATCACTTTCCTCTCTCTTTCTGTTTGAGTATGCTTAATACTAAGTATTATTGCTGTGCTCTTCACTCAAAAGATACATCACTGTGTTAAAGGAAAATCTCTATCAGACAGACTTTCGTAATGCTTACATTGTAATAGTAATCTCGCTTGTTTACAATTTCTTTGTTCGATTAAATATAAATAAATAAACTGTAATATCTTACCATTGTCTTCAAGATTATAAATTCTATACATAATTGCTAGTAAATATATGACTGCCTATTGGCACAGATCTATTGTAATGTTCTGGAACTAAAGGCGGTAAATATTGTATTCCATAGTAAAAATGAAGAAAAAATAGAATGAAAAAGGCAAATCATCATTTATGGATATCAATTCCGTGTTTATGTTTTTAATCTCTCTCTTCATATCAGTTTTAGCCTCAACGATTAACTTCATGAAATATTCTTTAAAATAAAATTATCTTGTGAGTAGCTCTACCGATTTATTATCTGCTTTAGGGGGATACATTTTTAATAAAAGTGCTACTATATACCCTATTTTTTCATTGTTTTAAAAATTCAACACCCGCTTTAGGAATATACATTCTGTGTCGCGGGGGACTTTACAAACATATGGACCCAAAGAACATTCAGACTCAGAACGACAATTTGTGTATCACTTAAAGTGTTGTTGTACACATATTGGATTTGAGCCTACAATACTTCGCGCAGTAGAAAGCGAAATTCAGATAAAAATAGATTACAATCTATGACTGTTATAGTTATACCAACTGACACAAATACCGTAGCTACTGATAAATTCAACCGTTTAAACATACACGAATATCATCCAAACAAAAGTAATATGCGACACTACATTTGATTTGCAGTGAATCAACTGTTGTTGCGATTCAAAACATGCGCTACACAAACACAAACATACTCTCACAAACATCGAATCATTGTTTAAATTCTAGGTAACACGGGTTAAATGATAACCGAAAAATGATTGTCTATTGTCATGCCTACCTAATTGACATTTAGGTTTAGTTTTATGACCGATCAAACTGTTTACAATTACTGACGGGGCATGTGTGCAGTAATAACGGAGTATTACCATTGACACTTGCAATTCAAGCCACACCAGTTGCCACCAATAAAATACAACTTACAGAACTTCACGGGCTGGTCCTCCGGTCAGACAGTGAAAAGCGACAACAATATTGGTATAATCAGCCCTTAATTATGTGAATTTTGAATTAAATAGTTTTGGAAAATAATATAAGAATATTTGTGCAATGTTTAGCGGTGGCTAGTTTTAGGACCGAATACCTTATATAGGTATCATAAATCATGCAAACAATTTGAGGAAACTTATCCAAACCAGTAAACATGTCTTGTTATATACAATTAGAAATAGTGTGCTATGTATTTTATTAAAAATATGTATTTTGTTGTGGAATATTTTATGCTCAAAATTCGGTAGTTACATCCACAGATATGGTTGAAAAACGCTTATTTACAAGATTCGCGATGCGTAAAATAATGATAATGGTGGTTTGAATGGAATGGGAATTCTAAATAGTTTGGAACATAAAGTGTATATTAATTTTATAAAATTTAACAAAAATATCGCGAACGAATGCACAGTGAATAAATGAAAATGTGCTCCAAATAAATATATAGATTCTTTTCGCTAAATTATAAATAATAATAAATATTCTGGACATCTAACTCACAACGCCATCTAGTCCCAAGCTAAGCAGAGCTTGTGTTATGGGTACTAGACAACTGATATAAATACTTATATACTTTTTTTTTGTAAATACATACATATTATACATAGGAAACACCCAAACTCCGAAACAAATATTTGCAGATCATACAAACATATGGTCCGACCCGGGAATCGAACCTGAGACCTCTTGCTTAGCAGTCGCATACGCTACCACTACGCCACCGAGGCAATTATCGATGAAGCGAACGTTGATTTCGTTTAATATCTACTTATACAGTAGAAATAGTTATTTTTGTGAATGGTTCATAAACAACAGAGCTCTGAGGCTGTGAACATAAAAAAACAAGTGAATCAGAAACTTTTTTTGACATCAGCTAAAAACCTAAAAATATCGTTTCCACTAGTAAAACGAACTTAGGTCATGAATTTAGACTGAGGTCAGATCTAAATGAATACCCGCGCGCACTGATAAGTTACTTAATAGACTGTGCGTGCTATGTAATTGTAGTTACTTTTTTAATTTAAAAGGATCTGGCACAGTATATTTTGGCCCGCGATTAAACAGTATTGAGCTGTTGTTTTTTCTCAAATTCTAAGTGAGGTCAAAAGTTCCATTGGAGGTATATGGCATATCTATTTTAATAATAAAGCTGAAGAGTTTGTTTGTTGTAATCTCAGGAACCGCTAATCCGATTTGAAAAATTATTTCAGTGTCGGATAGTTCATTTATCGATGAAGGCTATATATCATCACGCTAAGACCAATAGGAGCGGAGTACCAATGAAGAATGTTTCAAAAACGGGGGAAAATTTTCACGCTACGGACAATATATCACGCAAACGAGGTTGCGTGGGTCAGCTAGTATTATATAACACCACTACTTAGGTACGTGAGTTTTTCTAGAGACGATGGCAGCTGATTCATCACATAAATATTAGAAAAAATCGCTCACAAGTCTCAACTCATTCTTCGAATTAGGTTGGGTATCTTATGTTTTGACATGACAGTTCAAATAAAAAATGAGCGTTACCACACAATCTTATCGCCATATCACAGGAAGTTTTGTTTTATTTAATCTTAACCAAATTGCGAAATACTTTTAACTATTTACTTCACTTTTATCATTGTCATGCGGAACGAGTTTCATTTCTATTATACAAAATGTAATATTTCGATATGCATTTCACATTAAATTAAAAAGAATTAAATAATGTCACATTTGACGCGGATTGTGGCAATACATAAATCGATTTTCTAAACGATTGAATTTCTTTTACTTTATCAAATTCATTATTTAAACGTATTCCAAATTCATAATAATATACTTAACTAGATGAGCCCCACGGTGGTACCCGTGGTACAACAGTAACATCGGGTAACGCCGCAGGGCTAAGCTAGTTTAAAAAGTAGCCTAAGTTACTCCTTATATCATTGGCTATTTGCCAGTGAAAGTCCCGTCAAAATAGGTCCAGCCGAAGGACTGACAAAGATAAAAATGGAAAAAAAAAGTTTGGTATACGTATCGCGTATGCATATACAGGTTATATGCATTTAGTAAAAAGCGGATATTTTAATATTACAAAGAGACACTCCAATTTTATTTATTTGTATAGATGCAAAGTGACAGCTTTCTAAATATAATCTGTTGACGTCTATATTTTACATGGATTGTCTATTAAATGTCGGTTTACATGACTCACACTTGACATGTTGTTTTTAATTCACTTTTTCTTAATCGTTCTTAATCTGTACAGTCATCCTCAACGAACAACCTTATAATTATCATCGCCTTTCGTACCTACAATGCCTTTCTAATTTATAACAACAGCTAATGTCTGTTGGCATCTTGCCTATGTGTCAATTGTGTTCATAAATAAATGTATACACAATGCATTTATATGTTCCGGGTTCTAAGCATAGCAAGGTACACATAATAAGATTATTTTACTGTGCTAACTAATTTCACTAAATCAACACTGTCTAGATCACACTCACCGCAAAGCAATAATCTATACTAATATTAGGTCTTTACCTATGAAATTGCCGTTTTGTATGCAATAAGTGAAAGTACTTATTTTTTCAAACTTTTTTATTTCTGTTATTCGAAGTAATCACCCATGCAATCGACGCATCTTTGCCAACGCATTGGCAGTTTATTGATGCTCTTCTTGTAAAAATCAGCTGGACGGGAGGCAACATACTCTTCAAAGGCATTTTGTACTGCCTCTCGGGAATCGAATTTTTTACCCACTAAAAAGTTGTCTAAATTTTGGAAAAAGTAATAGTCGGTAGGTGCAAGGTCTGGTGAGTATGGCGGATGAGGGAGAGCTTCCAACCCCAGCTCTTGCAGCTTGGAGACTGTCTGTTGCGCAGTATGGGGTCGCGCGTTGTCGTGAAGGAGCAGTGGGGACGACCGATTGACCAAAGCTGGTTGCAGATGTGCAAGCTTCTCCATCATTCTCTCCAGTTCTTCACAGTACACATCTGCATTAATGCTCATGCCGTTTTGTAAAAAGCTGTGGTGAATCACACCCGCACTAGACCACCAAACAGTGACCATCACCCTATTTAGGGGTAAAAATGACCCCTAGGGTTTAGGGCATTGCTTTGGTGCTGAACCAGGGTCTAACCAACTTGCTGAGCGCTTTCGATTGTCGAACAGAATCTATTTTTCGTCGCACGTAACTATTCGTTTCAAAATTCCTTCATTAATTTGCCTGTTGAGCAGCGAAAGGCAGGTCTCGACGCGTACGTTGCGTTACCTTGCCAATTTGTCGCAAATGGATCAATATTGTTTTGATGCTTACATTAAAAGCTGCTGCTAGCTCAGCTGTAGATTGAGTTTCGTCAGCTTCCACAATCGCCTTTAATTCATTATTGTTAACCAAAGTCTCCGGACGACCACGAGCTTTATTTTTCAAGTCAAAATTTCCAGAACGGAACCGGGAAAACCAATAAAGGGTTGTGCGTTCGTTTGTACAGTTCTCTCCGTAAACGTTTTTGATGTTACGTGCCGTTTGTGTCGCGTTGGTGCCACGACGGAACTCATATTCCATAATTACACGAATTTTTAAAGTATCCATTATGACGAAAAATGTTCAAATGTAATGAAAATACAACGCTAATCAAAAAACAAAAGACTGAGTTTGTAAATAGAATGTCATGGTTTTAAAACAAAATTAATTTGAATTTAGAATACAGAGCCAATACAAACTTTTTTTTATTTGAAATGACCAGTACTGAAGAAACGCAATATCATAGGTAAAGACCTATTATTATAAAGCTGAAGAGCTTGTTTGTTTGAACGCGCTAATCTCAGGTACCGTTGGTTCGAGTTGAAAAATTATTTCAGTGTTATTATTGTGTAGTAGCGTGATGATATATAGCCTATAGCCTTCCTGGATAAATGGACTATCCAACACTGAAAGAATTCTTCAAATCGGTCTCGCGGTTCCTGAAATTAGCGCGATCAAACAAACAAATAAACTCTTCAGCTTTATGATATTAGTATAGAAGTTATTCATTTCTTTTTTGACGTGATGATAATTTATAATTTGGCTTTGCTAATAATTTTAGACATTGTTTTATTCGATTGTAAATCAAATTGTAATGTCTGGACCTTAAAAGAGACGATAATCCCTGAGTTTGTTTCGTCCTTTCTTTCTTAGGGCTAGTCTAGTTAGGAAAGGCCGAGCTATACACACACCTTGGGATTGATCAGGCTCACTCCAGTATTTAACTAAGTATTTTGTGTAAAAGTGTATGTAAGTATACATTGTAATATTTTTTTTATATTTATATGTTGTTTTTCAATTTGTTTTACGAATTGAACTCTTTTGTGTATGTAAACGTGAGTATTGTCTAGACTTGTAATATATTATAATATTTATTATCTGTCTGGTGGTTTTGAGTATTTCCCCGGCCTACCCAAATGTCCTGCTGGCGGTAATGACCCGCTTCGGATCGTTATCTTGACTTATATTGTTAGGTAACACGATGGCTGTTTATCGTATGCCGTCTGTGTGGACAGGCTGACACAATACTATGGTTCTTTGTTCAAAAGGCCAACCCATATCCTATACTGTACTCGCATAGTTTTTTTATTATACTTAATATATACTTAAAAAAAGACACCTCTGTCAATTGTTGCGGCATTCCTACCCAGAGTGTGTCTTAGGAAATGCCGGCGTCTTCTAGCTGTCAAGTCCGAATATCCGTAAAGATTTACTTACAAAATAAATATAATTTATCACTTTCATTACAGTTACTGCTGTTTCTCAATCTATTCTGACTCATCGTAGGTATATCGCTGGTTGACTGTATTTTTCTTCCTCATGAAAAGTAGTAACTTACCTGAAACAAAATGAAAAACAAATTAGAATAGTGATTATGAGGGTAGATTAAAATATAATTAGCATTCATAGCGACAGTGACTGATACTATTACAACTTTCATTTTAAATTTAGTAAATTGCTTTCGAAAATTGAAACTACAGACACCATTGTTGTGAAACAATATTGCTAGATCTAGTACACATACATACACTGATCGATTATATCGATATTGTTACCACAAACTCGCGTGTAAGATATCATTAATAAAATAAAATTTTGGGTTAGTTCACTGCACGTTTGGCCTAGTGGTTTAAGCTATCGCCACGCCAGTTTCTACTGCGACAAGTGCTGTGAGTTTAATCCAATCCAAAAGTTCAAATAACAATTTCAGGATAGCACTTTGTGTTTAACTTTAAATTGTTGTTCTGAGTCTGGGTGTATTTTTGTGTCTATTTCATGTACGTTTGTAAAATCCCCCGCGTCACAAGATGTATATACCTAATGCTGGTGTTGCTTTTTTAAAGGAAAGGAAATACCATCGTGAAACTTTGTATACTCATTATTAGATGTACAGAAAAGTGCATAAGCATTAAGAAAAAAGGACTACTTTAATGATGTCTACGCTCACCATTGCCTAGCTGGACGAGAGAGGGGTCAAAGGCAACGCGTGGTCAAAGGCTAGGCAATGGTGAGTGAGGAGGACATATGTTAACACATATTATAGTGACTTTGCACGGCACCGTTCAAGCGCTGCCTTGAGTTTTCGACTTTTGCTTATAAAAAAATAAACAAAGTCACGGGAAGAAATTAGTAAATTATTTCTCGATAAACCCAAACTGCCTACTAATGTCATGATGTTGGTTAAGTTCTTACATAAACAAATAATTAATAACATCGTATCATTACAAATCAAGAAGAAGTCATGCATACAAGTAAACATTATTCAATAATATGTTTTACAATGATTGCACACATTCACATTAGCTACGGTAGTCGAAACGAATCTTAACGCAAAATTTATTCTATAACTTTTCAGTATTTTTGGCGTTACACAATAACTTTTATTCGGCCGATGAACTGAAAAATATTTTGCATCCGGCATCAGGTCTACTATTAAGGAAAGGAGAGTAGTTCCACCTCCTTAGGGGTGTGTGGTTAGTCCATTAATCACGTGATATTTTTTTTGAGCCATTTGGTGAGGTAAAATTTAAGGTTAACCACCCCTCCCCCCCTTTAAATCACGTGAATTTTAAGTACAGGTATAAAGTATAATTTTATTAAATTTTATTCCGAAATTAAGAACCACGATAAAAATGTCTAGACAGAAAGGGAGCAGGTTGTTTTTGACTGGTATAAAAAATAATATTAAAGGAATGGTGTAATCATGCGAGAAATAAATATTGTACTAGTACCTACATAGTACACTACGCAGAGAATATATCTCGGCAGAAATATAAAAAATAAATACACGTCATTTCTACTACACTCATCTCCTCCCCCCTTGTGATAACCTCCTACCCCCGGCTCCTTATTTAGAGAAAGTAGAGTTTGCAGCTCTGTTGTTAAGTTTTGTATTCTTTGCAATACTCAGGCTATTACATTAACAGAAAGAATAACTTAAATCTGTGGCTAACACATTACCAAAACTTTTGGTTGATATTCTAAATTCCTTGTAATATGAAACAGAAATACCCTATTGTTCAAACTAGTTACGAATTGGGCTGTACCTGACTATCTAATAAGAACAGAAACAGAAAATCAAATTGTCTTCTGTATGTCTCCGCTGCTGCAAAGCGTGAATGGTCAAAGACGTACTTTCTGTATAGGAATTTACAAAAATGGTACTTAATTGAATAATATAAATATCGGCACACTAATAATATTCAAGAGTATATTAGATGTCTCTTTGGCAATCACTCAGTAGACAATTTAATGATGGTCTCGCTGACTGAGGCAAAAAATGAAACGCTGAGCTAAATATTTTCGACGTAATATCCTTCTCGCTTGTCCATTTGTGGTTATGTAATAATTACATACAATATTAAGTAACATATTTATAAATGTAACACTTAATCTTATTAAGTCGATCATGTAATTATATCAAAACGGAATATTATCTGTTCTGTATTACTATATCCGTGTGGTTCTGGATTAAGAGAACACTTAGGTGAGTAGGTTTAGATAGCTGATTTCAGCACGAACGGGCGGTTCTACACTCTCACAGACGACCTAAAGTGACAGTATTCGTGCTGTCGTGTTTGGTTGGTGAGATCACAGGCCCATACATAAAAAATAACGATTAGTTAACATCCTTATTCATCCCGTGGGTGTCGCAAGAGCCGACTAAGGGTGCAAACTAGTACAACAGCACTGTAAAAAGAGATGGCAAACTAACCCGATACCAACTAATACAAACCCGATACCAATCCCTATAGCCAGCATGATCCCGTGTAGTGGGCTGAACCCTTCTTGCTAAGGGAAGGCTCGAGACAAATTGAGGCTGTTGATCACTTATTTTATCGGTAACATATTATAATACGAAAAAAATTAAAGGTTAAATTAAACAAATTAGTAATATACTTATTTCTTTTAGAGTTATTACGTAACATTGAGAAGGCTTGTGTCTTTCCTAAAACAACTAACAATTTGCTACCTACATATATTAAGTGCCAATTTTTCAATATAATTTCTAAAAGTTATAAATGTATAATTATTTTTTCTTCATTTGATCTCTGCTTTAAATTGAAAATATTTAATAAAAATTAACAGTGTTTTTTCACCTACACAATTACACCAAAACAATACAAGTTACCTTCATCTATTATTAGATACATAGGTACGTAGTTAATTTACAAAATTGCTATTATTTATAATCAAACATCCGAAGCAAAATTAATGTTTATAACACAGATTTATGGGGATTTGTTGACCTCGCCCTCTCGTCACAATCACCTTCGTGTTTGTAAACAATTTGTCATGTTATGATTTGCAACATTTCAGCGATATTTATAACGTGTTTCGATGTCAAAGAACTTGTTTTCCATATTAAATAATAATTTAATTTATTTTAGTTAAATTAACCTGTTTTTGTTATTGGTTTAGTTAAGTTACCGTTTAACATAACTGATATAGTCGACTATCAAAACAAACCAGTTTTTTAATACGTCAAAACGTGTTTTGTGACGTCACATTTTACTGTTGTCAATGATTTTGGTTTGATAAAACAATATGTCAGAGTAACGTGAATATTATACCGAATCTACCGAAAGAACTTTAATTATAGGAAATAATTAGAATACTAGTTTGTTTATATTATGATCTACATAACATAAACTTAATAAATATGTACTTGTTAACATTATAACGCTAAAGTTGTTTGTTTAGTTTCACGCGTTGATATATTAATAAATACTGTATTGAATGGGCTAATTCTTTTACTATTCAATAGTCCATTTATCGTGGAAGACTACATGACGTTATTTGATGCGATAATCACGGTATGATCAATGGGAGGCAAGCAATGTTAGAAGAATGGGGAAAATTTATTGTTTTCGAGACATGCACAACACAACCGTTGATTCTTAACTTGACAGAGTCTGTACCAAGGTAACCAGACGGCTGATAAACATATTTACATAAACGTTACTTAAAGAAAAATTACCTTTACCCAAGCACAGAACAAATAATCGTGTTCATCTCACAATTATTGGTCCTATGTAAGAATCGAACTCACTTTTATTGAACTACTTTTATGGAACGTTTCTCATTGATATTCCGTTCCCATTAGTTATAGCGAGATCATATATAGTCTATCTATAGTCTTCCTCCATAAATGGGCTATCTAACACCGAACAATTTTTTCAAATCGGGCTAAAACTTCCTGACATTAGCACGTTCAAACAAATAAACTCGTCTGCTTTTAAATATTTTATAGTATATATAATGACAAAATTGCCATCCAGTATATTCATGCGTTCAGGTTGCTACTTAAAACAATGAAAATGAAACAGATTAAATTACTTAATTCAATACATGACAATACAATGACAATAAATTTTCAACCTTCTCTAAATATGATACGATTCAAAATGGTTAGGGTTATAAACCTTGATACATGACACTACATTGTACAGTATAACATGACAGGTTTAAAGTGGGTGCATCCCGAGGAAGCTGGGTGACTGTACATACGTGTAGTAATCCGGACACTTGAAACCGTCATTTTTATCATCTCTGACATTATCTACATCTTGATAATACATATGTACAATGTGTACGTACGCGGCAGTAGGTTCATGGCCTGTCAAAATATGCCTGTTTTCTTAAATCTTATCGCAAGTAGAGACGTTCACGAATAAATCCGGGTACTTCGTACATACTCTTCTGGTATACATAATTATGCACTAAACTAGTAAATGGATGGGATTTTTATTTGTAAAAAACGATTGTATAGCTTTTCGTTAGACATACCTAGTTAATCCAAAACCCTTATAAGTTTGTTTATAACATTTTATTTTTAGAATTCTGCCTGTTCGTTTTATTGCCTACAAATAACGATAACTTATAACATGACAACATTATTAAACTACAAAAATTAATGTTGCTTTTTCGGTTCGGCAATATTGGTTACGGAATTGTGGCTAAAAGTTTGTGGCGACTTCTACATACAACACAACAGTAACCTACTATAGCGCCATCTACCGAAGATACACTGAACTACGAAGTAACGCACTACACGGAGTAACTTCCAATCCTGAATCGCGCAATAGAAGTTCTCGCACCGATTATCATATGTACAACATCCCAACATCAACTGTTGGGCAGTGGCCCGCCAGGCATGATCATCTCGCCTGGTATCTCGCATAGCCTTTAGACCGTAACAAAACAGTATGTGCGTAGACTGTTAGTATTTTTTTTTTTTTTTTTTTTTTTTTTTTTAATGCTACACCTCCAACATTATCGGAGCCTTTATTAAACTATTTCTCTTGCATGCCAGTTCTCACTTTTGTGCCTCTCGCACTTCTATGCCGCATCCGTTTTCTTATCTTTCATTCATACTTTCAGTCCATACGGGTGGGACTCCCGTTCATTAATCTATTCTATTCTATCCATAATATCTGGTCTGTTTATTCTATTCCTTCTATCTATTTTATGTCTGTTCTGTCTATTCCATCTATTCTATCCTTTATTTGTATATCTGTTCTATCCATTAACTAAGTTCTTTGTTTATAATATATATATTATCTTTATGCTACGGGGAAATGAGGTAACTCGACAATGGTTTTTTATTTTTACAGTGTTCTTATAGCTACTTATATTCTTAATTTACATGGTATTTATTACAGTTTAAATCTTACAGTTTTTAGTTACATAGTTTATAGTATTATTTTTTCTTCTTATATCTATTACATGTATTTCTTAATCTATTGTATTACTTACATATAGTTTCTTAATCTCTATTACATTGATTGTTACCTTATGGCTATATTCTTAATTTCTAATAACATTGTTTGTTTATGCTTAACACTAATATATTGTACAATATTATGTAAACATAATTTCTTAAGCTATACTTTTATTCCTACTAATTACTTTTTCGGCCAATTTAATGCAATATTCTATAAAATCATCCCTATACTTACTATCGATAATTTTATGAAGATTTGGTTTTATTATGTCTATTTCTATTTTGTTCTCACAGTCGTGTCGTTCCACGGCAAATATAGGGCAATCACACAGAATGTGTGGCACAGTTTCCCTCTCTCCTGGGTCGCAGGAGCACGATGGGCTCCCCTTACACCTGAATCGTTCCAAGTATTCAGAGAACCCACCGTGCCCCGTTAACACCTGTGTTAAAGTGTACGAAATGTTGATTTTCCTAATAATTCTGTACGCCGCCACCGCATCCGGGAAGAATAATTTAGTGGTGCCTGCAGTTTTACCCGTGCTGTACCTCAGGTTCCACTCCTCTAGCGTCTGCATTCGCAGGTTACGCCTTATGTAGGAAACCGGGCACAGGTCGTAATCCGGCCTCTTCTTGGATCTTTCTGCGGCCTCCTTGGCTAGACAATCCGCGCGTTCATTACCTTCCACCCCCGCGTGGGCCTTGACCCAGAGCAAGGTTATAGTTTTGCCCTGGAGAGACTGGGCTCTTAAGTTCTCTCTGGTTTCCACTGCCAGGGGGTGGAGGCAACTATGGTTTATAACCGCCATTAATGCCGCCATGGAGTCGCTGAGGATACCAATTTTCGTAGATCTCATCTTTCCAGTCTCCCTCGTCGCGACGCATATAGCCAGGAGTTCGGCCTGGTAAACAGTGCAATACGCTGGTAATGTTAACTTGATGGATTTAGTTTCTTTTGTGTCGTCCCATATCGACAGCGCTGCTCCAACCTTGCCCGCAATTTTGCTACCATCTGTAAAGATGGTGGCATCAAAATTTTCCAGCGCAGAGGATTGGTCTTGGTTCACCAGGTTTCCGAACCCCAGGTCAACCCGCTCCGCGGGATGTGGTACGAGTAAGGCGGAGTGTATTCGCTCAACCTCCCTGTCCCCAAGAACCTGCTGAGGTACCCCCTTCCTGGCCTCATAAAGTGAGGCCGCCTCACGGACTCGGAGGTCTAGGGGGAGCACCCCAGCCAGCACGAGTGCAGAGTTCAAGGAGACAGTTCGGTAAGCCCTGCACAATTTCTGTGCCACTCCCCTTTGCACCGCCCCCAGCTGCTTAATTACACCTATCTTTTTGGCTGCTGGAGCCCACACGCTGGCGGCGTACAGAATGACGGGTTCTAACGTTGCCGTGTAGATAACCCTGATGACCTCAGGGTTCAACCCCCAAGTTGCCCTTGCAGCCCTACACAACTGTTTATAAATTGCCACGGCCTTGCCACAGACATTCGCCACGTGGGCGTTAAAAGTAAGCTTTTCATCAATTGTGACGCCCAAAAGTTTGATCTCTTTGACCATGGCAATGTCAACCCCGCCCATGCTCAAGCGTGGGATATCAAATTTAAGCCTCCTTGTGATTAACATGGCGCTAGTTTTATGGGGCGCAAACCTTAATTTATTTTTAGCTCCCCACGCCAGAACCCGCGCGAGTGCAGCGTTGGCTTGTGACTCTGTCTTTTGCACTGTTTCTTCGTCAAAAACCATCACGACGTGACTGTTAGTATTTAAAAGTTATCTAATACAACATTTCATATTATGTCAAATTAGTCGCAGCTGAATGTTTAAATAAACACGTCTCGTGATAAGGGCAAAAAGTATGTAATCATTATGTAAATATTCGAAAGAAGACACTTAATACTTCAACGCATTGAGACGCACTTTACCTTTCTCCAATTCAACTAACTTAGTTAATATTATTTTTTTTATATATATTCGTACTTCTGACACACAACGCCATCTAGCTTTAAACCAAACATAGCTTGTGCTATGAAAGCTGGACTAGCACAGCGGTCGCGTATGCTACTACTGGTTCAACGAAGCAGTTTATGGTATAAATAAAAAGGTTCTGCCTATACCAAAAGAAAACGCGTATCTTAATTAGAACCGCAGATAGGTATATACATGAGAAATTTTATGATTTTTTTTTTTTTAATTATGTAGGGGGCAAACGATCTTCGTCGGGGTTCCAGGGATTTCCTTCCGAGGGTGCACCTGGTTCCATTTTATTAATTTATAACTTTGAAAACAATAATGTTTCTTCTGTGGAACCTGCAAAATCTCTTAAATATCGACAAGACCAAATATATAATATATTGTGTGCAGTCAAATTGACAGTTTTGACTAGTTGCTACTGGCTAGTTCATCTAACCCTGGTGCGATATCAGTACTATAATTTATATGCAACAATTCTAAATGGGGCACTTAGTGTTACTGAAAACCCTAGCTCCGAGGTCATTTTCACATGGTTTAAAAAGTTTAAACCTTAGTAAAAATACGTATTATATATTTCACCATTTTTCTTAAAGTCAAATTGTAGCTATGAAACGAATATGTACGTGTACGTTTTAGTGTTTTTTTTTTGTGTTACTTAAACCGGGTTTACAAATGGTCACACAATTTTGTAGGTATTTACTTTATGCATGTTTTTGCATGATGACACACGCGAGTCCATATTTGAATTACATTTTTCGTATTTTTCTGAAGTGTTTATGCAAATATTATGTCAATGTTCCTTTTAACTGCGGTTGAGTAATTGTTTTAAGATAGATACATGTTGGCGGACATGCGATTTAAATTATTTGGAAACCTAAAATCGAATCTTATGTTTGTTGTTATCTGAATAAATACTAATAAGTAATGATGTATTCTAGGTCGTAATTATTGTTGAGTTTTTCTTACAAAAAACTCTTAATAACATCCCGGAGTATGGAAGTTTGGCGTTGTTTCACGCCCGTGGCTCGGACAGCATCCTTAAGCAGTCGGTCCCGGTTGTCATGAACATCTTTGGCATTCGTTATTAGGAAATCAGTGCGCTTAAACATCTTTACCACTAGTTCAACCTTCGAATACGCCCCCTGAGAAAAAACTAATATGTATTTAGGTAAACGCGGTTCAACTAGTAGCCGATCCCAAATAATCTTGAGAATAATAATGGCTACGGAAAATATATAAAAACATTCCTTTATGTGTCATAGTTTTTTTTTATTGAATATATGTCAAGCTTACTATTGTGATATGAAAACACCTTTTAAGCTACTGTTGTTCTATTGCATAGATAGGTACTATTTTGATCTACTTGTCTATCAAGTGCGTAATCTGACAGGAATCAGAAGTTATAGAATACTGATTACTGTCAAAGTCTCTATCTTTTGTTTTTATACACCGTTCATGAACCGATTCTAGGACAGATAAACAAGATAAGGTAACGCTTCTCAAAATTAATCATGTTTTAGGTTGAATTTAAATGTATCTAACAGTGCTCTAATTAATATTGTTGCATTATCATTGATATGTTTTCTCGCGTTAATGTTAATATTTAATTAATGATATATTTTTTATGAAACTAGACATATTGTACACTTATGTGTTCCTGTAATGCTGCTTACAGTACTACAGACTATGAACTAGGTATATCTTTGAACCCAATAATGGTTCTTAGAAATGAATCTTCTTAAAATTAATCAAAAGCTAAAACAGAAATGAGAAGCTATATTATTAGTCATTTAAATAGTAACTAAGCACTGTAACACAGAAAATATAGGTATCGACTTTTTTCTATAAACATATTTTAGTATTGTTATTATAGTTCAAAATAAATATCTACATGAAAAATGTGTCATGTTAACCCACGAAAGAGTTAACCGCATGTCAATAATTTACAGAGTTAATTTGTAGTATTATACCAATCTTTGGATCCGATTAATCTATACTAATAATAAAACTGTTTTTTTTTTTATTATATAGGGGGCAAACGAGTAGACGCATCGCCTGATAGCAAGCGATTACCGCCGCCCATGGACACCCGCAACACCAGAGGCGTCACAAGTGCGTTGCCGGCCTTTTAGGAAGGAGTACGCTCTTTTCTTGAAGGTTTGAAGGCCGTATTGGTCCGGGAACACTGCAGGCGACAGCTCATTCCACAGTTTGGCTGTGCGTGGCAGAAAATTTCGGGAAAATCGCACAGTTGTGGACTGCCAACCATCTAGATGATGGGGATGAAATTTCTGTCGCGTAGGACGATGGCGGAAAGATGCGGCAGGGATCAATACGAACAATTCCTCGGAGCACTCACCATGGTGTTTGTTTGTTTGTTTAAACGCGCTAATCTCAGGAGCCACTGGTCCGATTTGAAAAACGTTGATAGTCCATTTATCGAGGAAGGCTATAGGCTATATATCATCACGCTAATACTAATAGGAGCAGAGCACCAATGAAGAATGTTTCAAAAACGGGGGGAAATTTTCAAGCTACGGGCAATTGAAGAGGCAAACGAGGTTGTGTGGATCAGCTAGTCGTAAATAAAGAAGGCGTGTACCTAACAAGTAAAACAGCTTGGAATGAAATGGATACACTACCATTTACAAGTATCTAATGTCAGTACGTAACTCTTTCTCGAAAACTATACAATAGAATTCGTAAAGGCTGTTAGCCATTGTATGGAATTCATCATTCGCATTTATTGATACTAAAACTGCTTAACATACCGTAATCACTCGGCAGTGAAGGTTCATTTCTTTGATTGTTTTTTTTTTGTCACAGCTGTGGAGCCGTGTCCGACAAGGTTAACGATTCGATATGCGTTTAAATATAATTCTAAGAATTTCCTACAATTGATACACAATATAAAATCTCTCATATTTATGCCTTTACATTATTATGGATTATTTTTCACCATTTTTTGTGGTTAACGGAGCAAACAAACACACTGATTACTTGATGCAACATGGACACTCATGTGATGGCACACGGTATTCTATTTGTAAGGTTTTAATTCTTAAATGCTATATTTAGTCTTCATTGTATCTTTCATTGTATTATGTGCAATGAAGAGTAGTCCCTACCTACCTATCTATCTATAAATAAGTAAATAATGTCATTTTATTTCTCACTGGCACGAGTCAATAAAGCTGAAGAGTTTGTTTGTTTGTTTGAACGCGCTAATCTCAGGAACCACTGGTCCAATTTGAAAAATTCTTTCAGTGTTGCATAGTCCATTTATCGAGGAAGGCTATAGGTTATATATCATCATGCTACTACTAATAGAAGTGGAGCACGAATGAAGAATGTTTCAAAAACTACGGGCAATATAAGACGCAAACGAGATTGCATGGGTCAGCTAGTATATGATAAAATGATACTTTTAATGTTTGGTTAGATGCTTGTAAACAATAAATAACATAACGAGGTTATTCAACAACACGGTTTACAATGAAAGAACTTCACAATTTTCCAGGTAACAGTATAAGTATTGAATACTAAGATAATAGCTGTTCATATAATTGCGGCCTCGAACATCGGGCAATACTACCGACATGAACGATCGTTAAGGTTGGTTTTCTGTGATTAGATTGACGTAAACGAGAAAAGAGCATTTATTATGAAGTTTAGTGTTATCCTTGTATTGAGTAGGCAATTCTATATTTTACTAAGATAGTAACTGCTGTCGGTATTCATGTGGCCAGTATTAATATTGTATTAATTTTCATAAAAGAGGTGTTTTCTATCTATGCGAGAATCATTTGGCACATTTGGGTCGGGGCGAACGGAGTACCAAGACCTGACAGAAAATAGGAGATAAGGAAACACTTAAAAATATTTCTCAAGTGAATCAAGTTCCGTCCTTCCAACCCAATTCTGAGGATAGCACCCAAAGGACCACAACTTAGGAACATGTGTCTCCTCGAGTTGCAGATGTTCATGAGTTGCGGTATATACTTTCCATATTTCAGTTAATCATATTTTTTTGTAGTCAAATAAAAGGATTTGAAAGTTAGCGTGGAAAAATACAGTTACTCACTGTTTATGCGATTCGGAGAAATCCGTTCGTACACGCCAGAATTAACACTACCTCTGCATCAGTGACACACTTTGACATTGTAATTTGCATGTCGGAAGGTCGTGAGGAAATAACATTGAAAAATAAGATAGAAATGTTTAGAAATAGACGTATTTTTTTTGTGTTATAAATAATATTCTAAGACATATATTTTTACGTCTATTTACATCTTTAGCGTATGGTTATGTTCCGATTCTGATCACAAAGCCAGAGATCATTAAATCAATTTCAGCCTAGGAAAATATTGTGATAAACACTATGACTCATTGTATATATGTATGTAACTATACAATACTTTCAAGAAACCATAGTTTCAGTATAAAACAATTCAGTAGTTACATACCAATAAGTTGGTTGTTTTTTCAGAATGAATAAGAGACAAATATTTAATCAGATTTCAAATTTTAGTTCATCATTATTACTAACAATTACGTCATATCCTATTCCATGAAAACGTTTATGATAAACTAAAATAGTTACCAACTGTTCAAACGTAGTATGAAAGAGTTTTTATTTATACTGTAACACATCCGAAGTGCTATGTTTACTGCTGAATACTTATTTCAAAATAAGAACAATTTTTTCCACTCAAAGACAATACCTAACAAATTAACATTGGTTAGAATATCCCATTAATTCTAGTACAGAGTAGTTCTATTGTTAAGTTACACAGAGTATATGTACACATACAAAACCTCTTTGGTACAAGCCATAGAGTAAAATCATTTTCTTTTTCAGTTTGTTAACAGGCATATCAAGTGATCATTATCATTGTAACATTATTCAAGTTAACCACACGTGATCACGTCAATTTCGTAGTTATTTATGGCGAAACTGACTATTAATATGAATATGAATGTATTTGAAGAAAGTCCCTCTATAGCAGTTAATATAAAGTTTATTTTGTTACAAGAAGGATATTTTATTACATCAATTATGTGCGTTTTAAAAAAAAGCTATTTTTTTATATCTATTATTCTGTTCTTGGAGCTTTCCGATGTTTGTTTGCTGACCGAACCTCAGAACGAAACGAATTATGACGACATTTGTCATTGGAGAGAATAAATTACATTCTCTCCATTTTGGATAAATTAATTGTTAATATTTAAATTAACACTGTTAATGCTAAATATATAAAGAAAGGCTAACGAAACAACTCCTTTACGTCATGTTATTGGCCCTTGGTCAAGGTGCAATAACATTGGTTTGGTTACCCTTTCATTTTATCATGCCTACTACTAACCGTTCTTTCACCAGTTTAAGGTCATTGCTCCTCAATGTACTTATTTGGTTCTGTGTTCAAAATAAGAATTAATAACAACAAAATCCTTACAGATGTATTTAACTAATATACGAGTACAGTTGAAGTTGGTGAGTTTACACGCCCGTGCCTCAGAGTGCATATTAAGTGGTCGGTTCCAGTTGTCATGAACATCAATATGGCAATCGTTATTAGGACGTCAGTGCCTTACATATACTGACACCTAGTTTAAAATTCGAATTAAGTTTTCCCTCTGTGTTGCAAGGGAAAAACCCCCGTTTTCCAAGAGAACCAAGGGAGAACATAAAATGTGTTCGACAAAAACAGAATCGTTGACCAAACACATACCGCTCACGCGGTCAACTATTATCCAATTCGCGTTTGAAAATATTTCTTAGCGACAGAATTGTCTCTGCTAAATCCTGCCCTTTGTTTTTGACGTCTTAAAGGCTTTGTATCTTCATATATCGTGACACTACACTATTATTAACCCCATTGAAACTAAGACACATGAATATTCATGTAAATGCCGTGAGGGCCTGTACCTACTAGTCGTGTCCTGAATATTATTTATACAAACAAATACACGTGTCTAAACAGTTAGACAATCTGCTGCAGTGTTGCTACAATAGATTAGTATCAACAGTTAGAGATTAGAGATTATTTTTACCAAATGAAGACCTAAAACTTGTTAATTGATAACTAGCTGAACACTCAAAACCGCGGGCAACACCGCGAGCCGAAGCTAGTATCTTTATAAATTGTAGCCTATGTGTTATTCTGATGTATAAGTTATATTATTGTAAAGTTTCATCAAAATTCATTCAGTACTTTTTAACGTACTCACAAACTTTCGCGTTTATAATATTAATAGGATTTCGTTCGTGTTTTACTTACATCATACGAGTACGAGTATTATAACAGAAATGGGAGATGTGAACCTCTGTAACCTCTTTAAGCATTTACAGGATTAATCCTGTATATCTTCTTAAGCACATATAAAAAAAAATTAAAAAAAAACCTAAAAAAAGTTACTTACCTTGTCTTTTTTATGTTAGTAAATAATTTGGCGGTAAACTAGCGAGCCATGTAATTAGATTTGGAAATACATAAACACCTACATAACAAAAACCATTAGTTTGGTAAAAACTTGGTTTATTTGAAGCCAGTTTATTTTAAGAACGGTTAGAATTATAATTATATAACACATACAATAACTTTCAGTAGGAAATAGATTATCCGCTTTATTTATTTTAGTGTCAAGACTGTCATACTGAGCGTGTGGATATAGAAAATTTATAGTAAGACAATACTTTGTGTGTTCCACAAGCTGTTTGTTTCATGTGTTTGTTAAGTCGCCGCGACACATTACATATGCGGGTATCACCTTCAAAAATAATCTTCAGGCCTTGTTAGTGAGATAATTTATTTAATAAATAAATTATATATTTAAGATTACAATATCGAATCTAATTTGCTACTGGTGGGAAGCAGTTTCAGTTTTTTTTTTCAATTATTCCGATCATAATAATTATTTACTGATAATAATAAAGATACGTTCTAAAATATTAATAGTCTTTAATTTTTAGATTAAATATTTATTTAGGATACAACATTAACATGATGCACCTACCTTACCAGATCTCTACACCCCCCAAAGGTTGGCTGGCAGAGAATGCCCTAGTCATTAAGTCCGCCGATGTACATGTGCATGAAGTTATAAATAAATAAATAAATATTTTTTTAAATTTGTTTAAATTTTCAGACAAATTTTTATAATTTTTAGTTAATTATTTATTACGTCAGTGTAATATAATATTTTTATTCTTACGTCTTCTTTATGACAGAATAAAACAGAAAATATATTAATAAAATTTTAATTAAGTAAGATGGCTATATTTTTCATTTTATTAACTCTGTTATTATATTTAAGACATCAATATTATAAGAATATCTCTTAATATTATATGAAGCCCAAACAATGTTACCATCTAGATTCAAATTAACAGAGGTTCATAACCAAGTTAATATATATAGATCTACTTTATGTCATAATATGAGAATATTACTATTTGTAATGTATGCACTATATAGAGTTATAATAAATATATACAACTTTTATATTGATTTTAACGTCTCTTTTTCAAAATGTGTGCTTTGTTCCAACTTAAAAGATAGGATTGTTTATTTTTTTATTTGAGATTATTCATATACGGGGGATATTTTCACGCTACGGGCAATAAAAGACGCAAACGAGTTTGCGTGGGTCAGCTAATTTGTTTATAAGTAATCGGGGTTTCTGCGTGTTTACAGATTGCCAAAAAGTAAAAAAAAATATTAAAAACTTTAAGGTTTTAGTGGATAATCTTCCCTTTAAAAAAAACAAAAGAAGCTTGGCTTACCTATTCACATACCTACATAATTATCGCAGGTAAAGATTCATCTTTTAGTTTTTTTTATTGTATAATATTAAAACCGACAGAGTTTAATATCAGTGTTAACCATGCTCTTTGGTTTCACATTCATAAAATCTTTTACGAAATTAAATACATTTTGCAGGCATTATTGTCGGGTATACAATTGTGCACTATCAAAGAACCATTAATAATTCAACAATAGATTGAAGTTTAATATCTATATAAATATATTATTCCGATGTATAACAACGTGAAATCGTAATATCCGCCACCATTTTGACTCCTAAATATTTTCAAAGAAATATAGACTGCACTGACCCTTAGCCAAGTTGCATTCTACAAACGTGAACGTTAATAGAAAGCTAATAATTAAATGGGAACTTATCTCTACACAAGTGGCGTGGTGAAAACAATATATTAGTCAATAATACAACGGAATATAGGAGTTAGCGATAATAGAAAGATAATGGACGCGAAACAAAAGCATCTTTGGCAAGGGGACTGGTTTAAGATCTTTCTACTGCGATCGCTTTTTACCGTGTTGAGGTTTCAGAACGCACATGGAAATACACGTTGTGTGATCTACAAATTTTTGTCCCGAGTCTGGGTGTTCTTTGTGTGGACCTGAAATCACTTGGTCCGATTTCCCCCAAAGCAGGATACCAGAGTTCATCGGGTGTTCGTTTCATTTCAATATCTGTAAATTTCTGGGGGCCTACGTCACTGGATTATTCTTGATTCGGGAGTTGTCTTTTTAAAAATAAGAGCCAATATAATAATGCCTTTATTATTTATATCAACAAGTTCAAAAGAATTCAGATTTTGAAATTCGACCATAATTCTTTTAATTTTTTAGTTCAAACCCTAAAGGTTTCCTTAAACTTTACCTCTATAATCAAAGATTTCATCATTGCTATTTTTGGCATCTTTTTAGTTTGACTTCCACGCGTGATAGAGTCCATAAACAAACTAATAATAATAGTTTGACTTCGAGATTGTTTTATCGAAATACGGTCCCCATTTTACGTCATCCACATTTTATATATTTTTGAAGTTATACTTCTTTTGGCCCGTTGGAGAAAAATGATGAGAGTGAATTTTTACGATGCGCGCGCACACCGACACCTGAATTCTTCATAGTGAAGTTAGTTCTAGGTGGCATGAAAATCGATAACTATTTCAAGTTGTATATTCTAGTGTTTTTATATTTAGAACACGTGTTTCGTAACAGTACAATTATACAGTGTGAATAAATAAATATTATTTATTTAAATAAAATCTTTTTGATTAATTTTAATATTTATCGTTAATCACTACTGCATTTTAGTTATTTTTTTTTCCATACGCCAAAGAAGTATAACGTCTAACGTGTCTACACAAGTACACACACTCATATTTTTATCATTAATTTCATCACAACGAAGACTTGAAGACTTAATAATTGAAGACGATAAATACTTGACATTGGCAGAAATAGCTGATCCAAGTGATCCGGCTGGTTGCCATTCATCATCAAAATAAGAAGATTTATTTGACTTTGACACACATACATTTGTGTATATGGATATTTGTGAATATGTGTGTCATACGCACGAGTGTTTGGAATGTTATTTTTATATATATTTTTAAAATGCCGACATAGGAATTGTAAAAACTGTAAAACCATAATGTTCAATTTTAGTTGGATCTACCACGAGAGACGCTTCAGGGAACACGTAAAAACTAAATGTAATAAAATATCTAATAAAATGTACTGTTATTAATGTCACTAATTAATCACAAATTAATTGGTAGATGGCGGTGCTTTCCGTCCGTGCCTCGGAGAGCACGTTAAGCCGTCGGTCCCGGTTGTTAAGAACCTCTAGGCAATCGTAATTGGGAAGTGAATGCCCTCAAATATACTGACAACTAGTTCAATCTTCGAATTCGGTTCACCCTCAGGGTTGCGGAGGTCCGATGCCAGTCGCTCCGTGGAAAAAACTGATTTTCAGATAAAACAGGTTGAACTAGTGGCCGACCCCAAATAATCTTGGGAATAATAAAGGAAGGAAGATGAGTGTCACTAATTGTGATTAAGCCAGCTTTAAACAATTTTTATTGCGTTTTCTTATCAGTAACATATTGTTTAAGCAGTAAATATATATACCTATAGATACTAGCTGACCCACCCAACCTCGTTTGCGTCTTCTATTGCCCGTAGCGTGAAAATTTTCCCCCATTTTTGAAACATTCTTCATTGGTGCTCTGCTCCTATTAGTATAAGCGTGATGATAGATAGCCTTCCTCGATAAATGGACTATCCAACACTGAAAGATTTTTTTAATTCAGACCAGCGGTTCCTGAGCTTAGCGCGTTCAAACAAACAAACTCTTCAGTTTTATATATTAGTATAGATAAGGCAAAGATAACAAATTTATACGTATAATTAGGTATTGTTACATCAGCAGTCAGTAAGTTCAATTATGATATAATCATCTGCAATTAGTAAGTTTAATTAAGAAATATAATTGTGACAATCTTTGAAGGTGCTAACAACGACATAGTTAACACACACCAATTAAACATTTAATAGGAAATATGTGTACAATAATAATCATATGTACATATTACACATTGAGACACAAACAATAATAGAATACCTAAATGAATAATGCTGCCTCGGTGGCGCAGTGGTAGTGACTGCGACTGATGTTCTTGAGGTCTCGGGTTCAAATCCTGGGTCGGACCAAATGTTTGTGTGATTTACAAATATTTGTTTCAGAGTTTGGGTATTTTCTATTTATCATATGTATGTATTTACAAAAAAAAAATAGTATATAATATGTATTATATCAGTTGTCTAGTACCCATAACACAAGCTCTGCTTAGCATGGGACTAGATGGCGTTGTGTGTTAGATGTCCGGAATAGTTATTATTTATTATTATTATTATGAATAATGTATATTGTATCACGTATAATTTTTACACCATATAATACAAAAACAATCTACAAATAAATTTTAGCGGGTTGAACAAGATAGACATTGTCAAAAACGTTTTGTTTAAACAGGCACTTAAATATTGTATGCTTATATGCTAATATTATATAGGCGAATTTGAGTTTTTTACGCTAGCGTGCCTAAATTACTAAACCGATATTTATATTCTTTCACTAATGTAGCTTACATTATGAGTGAGTAACACATGCTTCTTTAACGCGACACCCGACATAAAGCTGGTATGAATTTTATCTTTATACTAGCTGACCCGCGCAACCTCGTTTGCGTCTTATATTGCCCGTAGCGTGCAAATTTTCCCCCGTTTTTGAAACATTCTTCATTGGTGCTCCGCCCCTATTAGTAGTAGCGTAATGATATATAGCCTTCCTCGATAAATGGACTATCCAACACCGAAAGAATTTTTCAAATCGGTACAGCGGTTCCTGAGATTAGCGCGTTCAAACAAACAAACAAACTCTTCAGCTTTATTATATTACTATAGATTTAACTCGATTAATACAAGTATTGTACTCAACAGGATAGTATCTGAACAATGAATACGTAGACTTTGACAATCACTTGAAAAAATACGTTCAAAGTATGTTAAGTATGTTATGTTACCGCCAGATTGTCAAAACCGTTAAATTGTAATATATTTCGCGAGATTGTAAACTGTTAAAGGATTGTTAACTGTAACATACTGCTTAGATTATAGATTACAATTTAACGTAATATTTTTAGTTAGATTATAATTTTGCGAAGTGGAAAATTATAATTCGGCGTCTCCGCCCGCTTGTTTGTCGGTTATCGCAGTTAGGAGTACCTTATCTCCTTCCACAGGGATTAAAGTATCTCCATGGTAATATTCAATAAAATCAGGTGCAGCGGCCGTGAAAGCGTGACAGACAAACAGACAGGGTTAATTTTGCATTTATAATATAAGTATGGATTGTATAAATAGGTAGTTATTGCAAACGAAATTCTAAGAAGAGATAAAATAGTGTTTTACCATAGCTTCCGAGTTCTTTCCTATTATATTTCGAAATGTAATGTTAAGTCAGAGATAAAGTAAGAAACAGTTGAACACGTTTCTTTGTTATCTTCAAAAACACTTGTCACTCATATGCATTTTATTTTTAAATAGCAAAGAAATATGATAAGTATAAATCATGTATCCAATATATAAAATTTTCGTGTCACAATGTTAGTTGCCATACTCCTCCGAAACGGCTGGTCCGATTTTTACGAAATTTTGTGTGTATATCTGAGAATCAGCCAACGTATATTTTTCATCCCCCTAAATGTTAAGGGTAGTCCACACCAAATTTTTTTTTTTTTTTGATGAATTTTTATTTTTTTATGATACAGCATTAGAAAATACTTACAACCCTGAATTATCAACCCCTATTTTTCCATCGCGATTTTTATTGAACCACTCCTAAAATATATATTCCTTTTTATGGCAAAGCAACGTTTGTCGGGTCAGCTAGTAATGTATATAATATATTATTTACTGACATGTAGGTCAACCTTCGAATTCAGTTCACCCTCAGGGCTGCGGAGGTCCTATGCTAGTCAAAATTGATTTTCAGATAAAATTGATTGATCTAGTAGCCGACTCTAAAAAATCTTGAGCAAAATAAAGGCTTGGAAGATGGTATATTATTTTATTATGTATATGTATGTATATTATTTATAATTAGTACATATTTAAAAATATATAAGTATGGTCATCACCAGTTTGGTAACCGAAGCACAAGACTTTGTATTACTTCGAATCAGAATCTTGAATAACACTTGTCACTCATTGTTGTGTTCTGTTTCAATATTACTTTGATATATAACTTAATATATGGCTACTTACTGAAGGCTAAAGCAATTTGTATTATTCAGTAGGAAGGTTGTTTTGATACAAGCAGAAACAATTGGTTAACAGATATATAGAGACTTATTTATTTGTGGGCCAGGGTTTTAGAGAGTTTTCGAAACAAAATATGGATAATGAATAAATGGATAAATATTTCAGACATCTAACACACAACGCCATCTAGTACCAAGCTAAGCAGAGCTTGTGTTATGGGTACTAGACAACTGATATAAATACGTATATACTTTTATTTGTAAATACATACATATTATACATAGAAAACACCCAAACTCCGGAAATTTGCAGATCGTAGAAATATTTGGTCCGACCCGGGAATCGAACCCGAGACCTCAAGCTTATCAGTCGCACACGCTACCACTACGCCACCAAGGCAGTCAACAACATAACGACGTAATATTAAACACTTGAAAGTAAAGTTTGTTTCTTTGTTTGTCATCAATTCACGCCTAAACTACTAAAGTTATTTTCAATAGTATTTCACTAATGGCTATATTATAATATCAACGAATCTGGAATCTGATTTATAACGCGAGCACAAATAAAACATTACTAGTATTTATTTTATTTTTATTTTTTTATTGAATAGAGCAAACGAGCAGACGTATCACCTGATGGTAAGCGATTACTGCAACACCAAAAGCGTCACAAGTGCGTTGCCGACCTTTGGGGGATGGGGAGAGGGAATGGTGGGAGGGGTTAGGGTATGGGCCTCCGGTATCCTCACTCACTCGGTGAAACACAGCGCAAGCGCTATTTCACACCGGTTTTCTGTAGTAATGTATTAAGAGACCCAGATTAATCACTTTCACACAATCTTGAGGATGGATTTCTAACATTTTAAAAAGTTTAAAGCACTAGGTATAGAATTAGCATAAATGATATGCACGTGGGAATAATATCTGCGATATTTAATCTTTTAGGGCAATAAATATCAAGTTATCCAATCAACACAATAAAAATACACACAGTCGCATTTATAAATTTGTTAGAAGCAAGATAAATTAAAATATTCAAAAGCCGTTGAATATGTTTTGTCATAACAAAAAACTTTTTTGCGGATATAAACTCATATTTAGCGCATGGAAAATTGTTTTATGGGATTTATTTATAGAATGGTAAAGTTGTTTTTTTAGAAAAAAGAGTCAATAATCTTTAAAAAACTTTTTTTTTCTTTTCTTTTTTAAAAGAAAAAAAAAGTTTTTTAAATAATCTTTAAAAACTCAATATCATTTGAGACGAGCGTCAAGGATGTTAGTCGGTTCATTAAGCTTGTTTGTTCAGAATGAAGTCCTTCACTGTCGCAGTGGTAAGTGTACTACAAACTCTTCAGCTTTATTATATTAGTATAGATATTCATAAAGTCATCTCAACTTATATTACCGACTTCAATATTCCTAATTGTATTACATTTTTATTATATACATGTAAAACAAGGGTTTTTAAATTTCCCTTTTAAATCATTATAACCGGCCTTATATGATAATTTGCAATTGAACCTTTTTTTGTTAAAATAAACGGTTAACGAATCGCGCTTTCATAACACGTATTCAAAATGTCAAAATTTGTTTTTTTCATCCAAAATTCTCTAGAGCAGAGTGAATTAAAATGTTTAAATATATATATAATGTAAAGGTTTTTAATTCATATATAATATGTGAAACATTTCTTATGATTAAACACGCGTTTTAATTCATGGTATTAATATTGTAAAGGTTTGTGTAATACTCAAACGTTGCCGTTGATACTGATTGAAAACTATAAATATTTCATTGATTTTTTTATATTTTTAAATGAGCTTTCATTGGCGGGACTCCTGTCGCACATTGTGTGACTTATTAAAAAAAATATAAGTCCTATAGACTGTTTTAAATTAATCCTAAGTGTCATTTTGCCCAGAATTGATTCGATAATGCAGCGGTTAGTTCTGTTGGACAAATTTAAATTGTTTTTACAATCAACAATTAACAAATCATTAAATGTTAATCGAGGTAATGTCGATTTAATTTGTTTGTGATTATTCAAAAAAAGTCACTGTGTAAATGATATTTTAGGTTATATAACATCAGATTTATAGTTATGTGATAGGTCTCTAAGATGTTGACATTATTAAAAGATGCTTTAAAATTCGGAGTTAATCTTAATTAATGCAAATACTTACCGAAATATTATACCTACAGTGGATGTGTTTTTCCCCAATGTCAAGTTTAAGATAGTGTAATAAGGTATTTTTTTACCGCATTAGTCTAGATTAAGAGGTCTCGAGTCGGGCTAAAAGTGTTATTGAGTTTTTCTGATTATAGAAATACTTATTATCAGCTAGGAGTTTGGAAGTTGGAGTCTGAACCCCCCTGCCTCGGAGAGCACGTAAAGCTGTCGGTCCTGCGCCTGACATCCAATCGTATCGGTTAACCTTCCAATCGGATTAGGGGGCACATAGAGTGCACCTATGTTTACGCACACACTTGTGCACTATAATATCTCCTGTGTAGTTGGCTGGTCTCCCTTGAGACTGGCCGCCGTGGCCGTTATCGGCAAGGAGAACATTATATAAGGTATTTTTTTAGAGATCTCTATCAACAAAGGAAGAAAGAAACGGTTATACGATCATTTCAGTATTCGTCTGTTAGCCTGTTTGTCAAAACTCTTTTTCTTATGAATCCTACTATTATTATAAACGCGAAAGTTTGTGAGTATGTATGAGAGGATGTTGGTTGCTCTTTCACGCAAAAACTACTGAATGGATTTTGATGAAACCTTACAATAATATAGCTTATACATCACAATAATACATAGGCTATAATTTATAAAGATACTACCTTCACCTCGCGGTGTTGCTCGCGGTTATTGTCGTACCGCGGGTAGCACCGTGGGGTTCAGCTAGTATGAAATCATTATGTGGTCGTGTGAAATCATTTAAAAGTTTCAACAATAAAAAAATCAGTAAGCTTTTTAGTCAACACGGTATTTTAGATCGCTTAAGTTACACAATTTTTGTAGGTTTATGTTTTGGTCTTTTTAATTTTGTGGGGTATAGGTAAAACATCTTAAAATAAAATCAAAAACGAAAGATTTTGCCACAATACCAACACGAAAATTTGGTGCGCAAGTCAGACAGGCTACTGTTGGGGTTCTGTAATTTTTTTTTTATTTCGGACATCTAACACACAACGCCATGTAGTCCCAAGCTAAGCAGAGCTTGTGTTATGGGTACTAGACAACTGATATGAATACATATATACTTTTTTTTGTTGTAAATACATACATATTATACATAGAAGACACCCAAACTCCGAAACAAATATTTGTAGATCACACAAACATTTGGTCCGACCCAGGATTTGAACCCGAGACCTCATGCACAGCAGTCGCATTCGCTACCACTGCGCCACCGAGGCAGTCAATGAAATTAAATAAAGCAATAAACTTTAAATAAGGCGCAATACCTGATATAAAATCGGAATAAAACAAAAACAAAATGCATCTCGTTTTCCCCGGCTACACGTTAATTGCAATTTGGCCCTTACATTTATCATTAAAAGAATAAAAAGGACTGGTTCCCAAAAAAGACAGACTTCGGTAAAATTTCGAAGTCGGGTAAAATTATAAAGTTGAATGACCTCAATTTTAAAACGTGTTGTGATACATAACAGCTGTTTCAATCTGGACTTGCATACGCACAATTCAATCTGAACATAATATATGCATATCATGAAAATCTTTAAATAAATATACCTATTCATAAACACGTGCAAATAGTTACGTCTTTTATAAAATTAATTAATAGCACAAGGTAAATAGGTATATGTAGTTTTAAGGAGGAAAAACCAAATGTTTTTGTTTAAAGTTAATTTAGTTTTGTTTCTCAAAATATAGTGCATCTAATTTATTTCAAACAACATGAAAGTGATATAATAGATTGTACAGTAATGACATTTCCTATCAGATAAACTTAACAAAAGACTCTATTGGACATCTATTTAGGTATATGATTGTGTTGTTTGGTAATGCTATTAAATTCGGACTTGGTCTTAAATTGAGTTAAAGGTATAATCGATAACCGCCTTGAACTACCTTTTGCTTCTTATTTTCCTTTCCTCGGAGAAGAAACGGTTCCATAAACAATCCAAATCTATACTAATAATAAAGCTAAAGAGTTTGTTTGTTTGTTTGAACGCGCTAATCTCAGAAACCGCTGGTCCGATTTGAAAAATTCTTTCGTTGGTGGATATTCCATTTATCGAGGAAGGCTATATATATCATCACGCTACTACTAATAGGAGCGGAGCAGCGATGAAGAATGTTTCAAAAACGGGGGAAAATTTTCACGCTACGGGCAATATAAGACGCAAACGAGGTTGCGAGGTCAGCTAGTACTCAAATAAAAGATGTTAAATCTTCTTTGGTTCTCAAAGCCCCTACGTATAAGTAGGTAACATGCCTCTGATTACCCTTAGCATGTACAGGCATAAATACAGACTATAATCGAAAAACATTACAGTCTGCACTGTAGTTACATCATATTCATGCAGATTCACGCCTAACACAATTATATATATATGTCTACTGAGCTTGTCATCGGCCATGAGCCCTATAACCGTTGCCTTTTATTCAATTCAGTCCATCCTGCCACTTTGACATACGTCCTTTTCGAAAATGATGTTGTAATTCGTGTGTTCTCTTTATACACATACTTGTACCCTCGGTAACGGAGTATGTACCTACTTAATTGACTCAAATATACCTTTATAAGCTGGTAATCTGATGACATATGTGTTACAGCATATACAAGTGTCATTATCCCCAAACGGGGAAGTATAATTAAATTTGCACGTTTTACTAATAACGTTAATGTCAGGGGCAGTTTAAAAGTAACTTAGCATATTGCATTTATCCATTCCCTCTTGTCTTTAACATAATGCAAATATATTTAATAGGTTACAATCTATGCGTAAACTGAAAACCGTAAAGCTAGAATAATGATCAGGTACACTAAAATGAAATGCAGACTCGTTAAAAAACAATAAAATGTTATCGAAAGCTGTAAAAGAACAAATGAAAATTTTTTAGTACGATGTTCCATAATTATGCATCAGATTACTAAAACGTTAAAAATCCAATACATCAACGATATTCATTAGTCCACTGCATTTTTTTTATTGAATATGGGGCAAACGAGCACACGCGTCATCTGATGGTAAGCGATTACCGCCGCCCATGGACGCCCGCAAAACCAAAAGCGTCACAAGTGCGTTGCCGACCTTTGGGGGATGGGGAGAGGGAATGGGGGAGGGTTTGGGGTATGGGCCTCCGGTATCCTTACTCACTCGGTGAAACACAGCGCAAGCGCTATTTCACACCGGTTTTCTGTGAGGCCTTGGTATCACTGCGGTCGAGCCGGCCCATTAATGCTGAAGCGTGGCTCTCCCACGGAAAAAAACTGCTGGACATAGGCCCATGGAAAGGACGTTTCGGCTTACTATGCCACACTGGCCAGTCGGGTATAGAGTTTATGTCAAGTTTTCCTTCTCTTTGCAATGTTGTTGTCTTGTGTACTCGTATTGTGGTCCCTTAGTCCCTCTTACAACACACTTGATGATCAGGGGTAATGGTTTTATCCGTCACAACACAAACTAAAAACGCATTAACAAGGTAATAATTTTAACCTGATAAAAAATACATGTTACAAGTGCTTTATGGACCTCCGGTATCCTCATTCATTCGGTGAAACACAGCGCAAGCGGTTTTCCGTGAGGCCAAGAAAACCGATGTGAAATCACTCCGGTCGAACCGGCATATTCATGCCGAAGCGTGGCTCTCCTACGATAAAATATATACATATATAAATATGTTTTATTAAAACATTGAGGTAAATCATTTGTAGGTATGATTTTGTCACAATGTTGAGCTCATAAAATGAACACAGACGAAGTTTAAGGATAAACTCTATGCAGGTTTTAATCATGTTTTGAATTCATAATTAGTGGTCTAATGGACTTCCCAAAAAATAACCTATTCATTAAAGTAAAATAAAATAACGTGACTGCAGTTTGTCATCCAAGTTATTAATCCTACTAATCCTACTACTATTATAAAGGCGAAAGTTTGTAAGTATGGATGTATGTATGTATGGATGTTTGTTACTCTTTCACGTAAAAACTACTGAATGGATTTGAATGAAACTTTACCACAATATAGCTTATACATCAGAATAACACATAGGCTACTATTTATAAAGATATAGCTTCGCCTCGCGGCGTTGCCCGCAGTTATCATCGTACCGCGGGTAGCACCGCGGGGTTCAGCTAGTATTATAAACGCGAAAGTTTGGGAGTATGTATGTGAGGATGTTTGTGGCTCTTTCAAGCAAAAACTACTGAATGGATTTTGATGAAACTTTACAGTCATATAGCTTATATATCAGAATAACACATAGGCTACAATTTATAAAGATACTAGCTTCGACTCGCGGCGTTGCCCGCGACTAGCACCGCGGGGTTCAGCAAGTATTTGTAATAATAATGTGTCAACGACTTTAACGCGCAGACATAAGAAATTGTTATTAACTGTATTCTTTACTTATATATGATACGTTTTTTATATATGTATGGAGTACTAAGGCAGGCAGGGATTACTTACTCCCTAAGTAAGTATTCCCTGCCAGAGAAAAATAGAAGTTTCCAAATCAGTTTCTAACAAACAAACGACGAAAAAAATAACCTCCTACTTTTTAGGAGTATTTTTTTCCCACCTTTTAAATGTAGATCCATTTACACGTTTTATTTTTATGTAAAATGCCAACACTATTTTGTTTCTGCGTTAAATATCCCTCTTATTTTAAATGGTAGTAAATCATACTTTATGTGATTTGACTAACGCCTAAAACGGTTTTCAAACGGCCTTCTGTAAAAAACGTTAAATTTGGAACAAAACAATTATAAATACCTGTCATTGTTTTGTTTATCATAAACATGAAGTTTATATTCTGAATGCTATTAAACCATTTGATAAATACCCGAGTAAAAGACAAAGCATTGAATGGATTATTCTTTATCGTTTCTATCGTACAAATAGCCAGTATTCAAATTAAAATTTCGAAATGAACTAAGAAGGTTGAATCCCTTTGCCCTCCAAAATTAAAACCATAGTTTTCCATTTTCAAACGAAACAGCTGACCGTGATCACGTATCTATTGGCCAATGTTAACCGACTACCCACATTGTAGACATTCTGGTACAAAAGTTGATACGTGACCGACGTATATCATACCGCCATTGTAATGATTTTCTATTGCAACGAACCTAGTTAATCACGTTGTCTGAACGTTGCTATTATCTCACTAGTATTCAATAATAGAACTAAGTACCATTTTAAAATTGCGACATAATGCCATTGCAACTTGTTTATGAACCCATTAACTAGTGGTCACGGATCTCTGTGTTTATAAAGTGGTTAGTTTAGTCTATGGTCAATTGTGATGGCGTAATGTACCAACGCGATTTTAACATTAAAATTCAAAATTTTTAGTATTGAAATATGTTGAGGTTACAGGTCACCTTATTGTTGTATTTCGAACACATTTTCTTTTATTTCAGGTTTAATTTTCTTTGAAGATATGACAGACTTGACGAAACTTGATCGTGTTATCAATAACTATAATAAAATCGTAACTGGTCGTTGTCTATACATGGAAGATACGAGTATATAAGAAAAACTATGATAGGGGCCTCAGACTACCTCAGAAACGGCTTGACCGATTGACATATACGCGGGCGGAGCTGCTGGCAAAAGCTAGTAAAGATATAATAACGATTAAAGGAAGTACTTTAATAACTTATCATATTTTCCCATCCACGAGTCATCAACGCGGAAATATACTGACAATCCTTTATTAGCAGTGCGCTGAGCATACAAATAGTGTTCAGGACGTGGACGTACGGCAGCGTCCAAGGAATTCTCCTCGACGGCCTCAGAGCTCACGTGTTCTGCAACTGTTCGAAGAAATATGAGGATAATGTTGGACGCTAATGGCAAATGCGGTCAGGGTGTGAGGTCACGTAGTTTCTTTTATATTATTAAGTGTTTACGAACATTTTTTGTTACTGAATCGTTACTCTTATGATAAATGTTACGGTTCAAGGATCTAATTCGGGTTGTTGATTTGGTAAATTATTTCTAGAACATTCTCTGAAGCTGTATATGGAAGTATGGTACGTGGAACACCTGAGATCAAGATTATTACTGTAATCTGTGATTAAGAATACACACACTGTCTCTAATAAACATCGGGCCCTTAGAAAACGGGTTCGCTGGCCAAATGGAATGGACTTTGTGTCAAGTTTCTTTCCCTTTGCAGTCCTGTTGCTTCTAACGACACCTGCAGTATGAAAAAGGATGGTAAAGCTCTATATTCTTAATCCCTCACCACACGAACTTGGATTTAGATGCAGTCAATCATCGCGTGCCCCACCCACTTATTATCATTATCGCGTGGGATCAACCTCACACGTGAATATTTTATCAACTCCATACCGGTATTTTTAAACTCTGACGATCACAAAAAACATCACTAAAAGGCAATAGGTACTTTGACAGTTGTATCGTTTTCAAGTGTACCTCTTTTTACATTACATCAATAACTTTTAATAATCTAGTGCTGTACATAAGGCTTCTCCTTACAAAATAAGTTTTGGTCCACCATATCACGCTAATCAGACGAGTCTGTATAAGATTTGTACCAAGCTTTCTTTCTCTTAGCAATGATGTAATATCTTGCGTAGTTCGCTCCTTTCGGGATAAATAGGCAGTGTATCATACACTATATTTTTAATCTATCACCACACGCATCAACTTTATAAACTAATTGTTAACTTTTTATAATCTGTACATGTCAAAGTATGTGTTGTTGGTTTAATCCTTAGCATTATTAGCCTGTAAAAAGTCATAAAGATATTTCTTTGAAATTTCATAAGTATTAAGTCCAGTTTAATGAACAAAATGTGAATAATATTTAAATAAATAAACAATAAACATCTTATTGTATTGTATTATAATGAGCTCTGATGCGCAAAGCACGTGACTTAGTGATTTATTTATATACAATACCTTTACAGTAAATATATACAGCACCTATGTCTAACATTTCCAAGACAGATAATATAAATATGTACTATTTCCTAGTCTACTTCTAGACTTATAAAGTATGAAAAACGTATTGAACGTGCCCGATAGTAGCGCCATCTCTCAAACACAACTTTCGGGGCATTTATCAAATATTGAATGACAAGGTCGTACTATTTTATATATAATAAAGTTTGTTTGTTTGAACGCGCTAATCTCAGGAACCGCTGGTCTGATTTGAAATATTCTTTCAGTTTCGGATAGTCCGTTTATCGAGGAAGACTATAGGCTATATATCATCACGCTCATACTAATAGGAGCGGAGCACCAATGAAGAATGTTAAAAAAACGGGGTAAAATTTTTACGCTACGAGCAATAGAAGACGCAAACGAGGTTGCGTGGGTCATAATTAATATATATAAAGATCGTAATTAGTATTTTTAGAAGCGATTGTTACAAACAGTAATAGAAAAAATGGATGTTATTATAAATACTGGTTTTAGTGTGTAAAACACATAATAAGTTGGTTTTAGCAGAACATGTAAGGATGTAAAAGAACTAATAACTAATGGAAATAGTTATTTAATACGAGCCAACATAATTCGCAAAACATTGGTGACTTTAGCACCCTATAATACTAGTTTAAACGTAAGTACTCTCCTAGCCTAAAACGAACACACATTTTTGTATTCTACAGTAAATTAAATATACCTTTTAACATATAAATTAATTTATACAGATCAATAACTCTCGGGTTGTCACTGGAGAAAAATGCTGTTGCATTTTTAACCAGAACGGCAAGTGCAAACATTTTGCTGATTTAATATGTCCATGCTTTATTACATCCCTTTATATGTTTGATCTAATTTCCAGGCCGCTTTATATACATAAAATTTACACCGACTTTTTCTGCTGTTATTTTTGCAGTTTAAAAATGAGCCATTTTTAAAGCAATTTTCAATTGACAAGTTCACTAAGCCCCTATTGTTGTACATTTCTACCACGGCAAGCGCTGCGATCGTGTTATATATACATGAGAATTTTATGTATTTTGAGGAAACCTGGCTGATTGCTGGCAATTAGGAAGATTACAGCGTCAACCAATCGCAACGCGGGCCGAACGCGATCTGCGTGACGATCTTAATTTGAAATAAACTCACACTAGGCTGTCTGAATATGTTAGATTGTACATATATGTCGCAACAGAATCTAATATTATAACCTCTGTTCAATTTGACCTAATGCCGGATGCTAATTATTGCACCTTTTTAACTTCATTATTTTGTTTTTCTGTCTGTGTGTAGTCTATTATGATAGTTGGATGTTTAGCACTGAAGTTACTTATAGTTGCAAAATTATTAGCACCTAATATATGTCTGCCTGTGGCAAAATGTCAGCTCCTTTTCGACCGTAAACACACTTTTGAGTTAGTGTCGTTTTTCATTTTGATTTTATACCAACAGGGAATTAAGTATAAGTGTTATCATCAAGAGAATAAAACTGTTGTTAATGAATGCGTTGTCAACAATTATTGTGTAATAAATAAACCGCTGGATTAAGATCTAGACAGCTATAATAAGTGAATAGAAGTGATAGAAATAATATAATAGAAAATATAATAGCTATAATAAGTGAATAGAAGTGATAGAAATAATATAAAGATAGAATAGAATAGTGCCATCAGCTACTGTTTAATTACTACATTAATTATATCTAGTCACTAAGCCGTGCCAAGATCAAACTTATTTCTAAGACTGACAATAATACATACATTCTTAAAGTTATTTCAAAGTCAAGAAAACTAACAGTATCACTCTTTTCTGATCCTTTTTATTTTAATAATTATCTTTGGTATTCATTATTTGATCATTTTCTATTAGAATCTTTTTTTGATAAATATTACAAATAATTTATTATTTTTTATTGAAATTAAAAAACGTTTTCCTTTTATTTTTTATCTTCTCCATAGGGTCCAGATATCCTCCAAAAACGTACATAAAATAAAAGTTATTCTAATCACTTTACATACGTTTAAAAAAATACAAAGTATGTGCCTATGTGTATTTATATTTTAAAACTAGCTCTGTTCAGCTTGGATCTAGATTAGATTTTTTTAAAGATTTTTCAGACTAACTGTATTTCTCTAACAAAGTTTGCTATTTTTCATGCAATAAAGGGTAGTTCAATATTTCTTATTCGGAAACTTATTTACTTTGATGCAAGGTGAAACAGCTTTTAGCACTTTATCTTGAATGAACTACATTATCACTGTTAGGTAGATATCCATTACATATAATTTTCATGTCACGTTGTTGCTTGCAATGAACTGCTAAATTAACTAACCGATTTTCACTTTTTTTTAAAATGTGTGTTATGCCGCCGTGCCTAAAATAGTATATTTGACATCACGCTTACACTAATAGAAGCCAAGATTGGTTAAAAAGAGACAGAGGAACTTGCGTCTTCCTATCTTATGTATTTAGCGACTGAAAGCCAATTTCTAGTTTCTATGATCATCGAAAAGACGACCTTAAATTAACATGTTATAGTTAAAATCGCAAGTTTATTTTACCAACTGCCTCTGTGGCATAGTGGTATCTTATGCGATTGCTGTGCTTGAGGTTTCAGGTTCGATTCCCGAATCGGATTAAATATTTGTATGATCAGCAAATATTTGTTTCGAAATTAGGGTGTTTTTCTATGTATAATATATATGTATTTACACAAAAAAATTATATGTGTATTTATATCAGTTGTTTAGTACCTATAACACAAGCTCTGCTTAGCTTGGGACTAGATGGCGTTGTGTGTTAGATGTCCAAAAATATTTATTATTTATATTATTTATTTATTATATATATATTCTGTTTAAAAGTATATTATTAGGAACTAAAAACGTAACAAAATCTTTATATACCTAACACACAATGCCATCTAGTCCCAAGCTAAGCAGAGCTTGTGTTATGGGTACTAGACAACTGATATGAATACATATATACTTTTTTTTTGTAAACACATACATATGATACATAGAAAACACCCAAACTCCGAAACAAATATTTGTAGATCACACAAACACTTGGTCCGATTCAGGATTTGAACCCGAGACCTCAAGCACAGCAGTCGCATTCACTACCACTGCGCCACGTATTTACCATTTAAGAATCGATGTAGATATTCCCTTTTAATTTTGAACGTGTATACTATTTTGCATTTGGTCACATTGATAAAATCCTCATCTAAGGATAAAAATTAACGAATACGTAAGCGAGTTATTCCGATGCCGAGTATTTCGATAAATCGGTTAAATCGTTATTTAAATATGAGTGTGTGTACTTATATACACGCCTTAGAATTTTTTTTTGATTAATTTTAATTAATCAAAAATACACAATTAAATACTAGTAGTTCTGTAGTAGTGTGTTGTACTAGTATTGTTACGATACACGTGTTCTAAATATAAAGATACTAGAATATACAACTTGAACATAGTTATCGATTTTCATGCCACCTAGAATAGAACTAACTTCACGATCTAGAATTCAGGTGTCGGTGTCCGCGCGCTAAGTAAAAATTCACTCTCATCATTTTTCTCCATTGCGCCAAAAGAAGTATAACTTCAAAATTCAATTATTATTCTGTATAAATAGTAACAAATTTAGCAAAAGACTAACTTAATAAAATATGTTTTGGTACGTAGATGAAGATTGATTCTTCCATTATAATAATAAATGCTTATCTAATTATCACCCACCAGCTTATCTTGATCCCACATCTCTACAAGTGACAACAAGTTGTTAACCTTCAATTGTCAAGTATTATCTAGGCCTGAGCTTTCGTATCAGCTGTTAGTGTTCCGATTTCATAATGGAGCAATAAGGTTTGAAGGAGTTCGTTAGTTGCTGCAAACATAACTGTATTGCAGTATGTATTATTACGCAAACTGTTATGTAAGCTGAGGTAATTAATAGTGAAGTATTTTAGGTATATTAAATATAACCGTGTCTAGTACTTTTTGAGCCTTATTCTGTACTAGCTGATCAACGCAACCGTGTTTGCGTCTTATATTGCCCGTAGCGTGAAAATTTCCCTCGATTTTGAAACATTCTTCATTGGTGCTCCGGTCCTATTAGTAGTAGCGTGATGATATATAGCCTATTACCTTCCTCGAGAAATGGACTATAGAACACTGAAAAAATTTTTCAAATCGGACCAGCGGTTCTTGTGATTAGCGCGTTTAAACAAACAAACAAACAAACTCTTCAGCTTTATTATTAGTATAGATTTAAATGTTTACGGTCTCCTCAAATTGTAACCATGACTACGGTCCCGAATTCCTTTTATAGATAGGTACTACAATATTGTTTGTTGAGTAGTATATTAGGAATAAAACTTTAATTTATTTTTTAGGAAAGTAGGTGTTCTTGGTGTACAAGAGTTAAAGCGGTAAAATATTTCGTAAAAAAAAAATGTTTAAACTCTAATTAAAACATACATTGATACACACATTTGTACATTATTACAGTAATCTTTAAAACTATATAATAGAATTAAATATAAATACTCAATTATTTGTTATGGAATACTTTTAAACCAATAAATTAAATAGTAGTTCAATCCACAATTATGGTCATATAAAAATGGATTAGTTTCATAACCCGTCGGACAGCTTATTAAGCTATCAATGAAACAGGTACGCATATTACTATCTGTTTTTAGTACAGGAAATATTTAAATATTAAATATCGCAATTTTTCCACTGGAAGGTACGCCAATAAAACATTTATTAGTATTTTCGATGCTACAGATACCTGTAACTCAAGGGTCAGATGTGTCGCTGTTTAAGCCCTTATCCCCTCAACTTTAAGAAGGGAAATTGTCCGATAAATAATAATGTTGAAGTCATTCTTTCAAGGGGGGTCATGTCCCTCCAGCACAAAGGGAAGATCCTCCGACCAGGCCAGGTGATCATGCCTGGCGGGGTGCTATTGTTATCGGCGCGAGAACTTCTCTAGCGCGATTCAGGATTAGTAGTTACTCCGTCGTTTGGTGTAGGTATATCCGGTAGATTGCAATGTAGTGTGTTTTCTTGTTTCGGTGTCTGTGCAAGGTGCCTCAAATAATACGCTCAGATATCTCACACACGGCCGTTTGATCTTAAACTAGGCAGAGCAGGCACTACCTAACATACGAGTATGCCCACAATCTCACGAAGCATTCACGTCTGAGGAAGGCAGAGGTGCTAGATTGCTCTGTACCAATATCATTATAATTGTATTAAAGACCTTGGTTAATTTTGTACAAATACCACGTCTAAAGAACAGTCACTTCACATTAAATTACGAATGTAATTAACATTATGGAGTGAGTAGATTAAAATGTTGTTTATTCGCCGCAATTTATGTAAAATATACCTACTTCTGATAGACATGTGTATAAATAATTAACACTTGTACAAACACAGGCACAGTAATTTGAAGTAAGAAGTTATTTTCAACGTGATCGACCAGTGGTCTCTATACAGTCTTTGTAAAC
This sequence comes from Spilarctia lutea, assembly GCA_916048165.1. Taxonomy (NCBI): domain Eukaryota; kingdom Metazoa; phylum Arthropoda; class Insecta; order Lepidoptera; family Erebidae; genus Spilarctia; species Spilarctia lutea. The sequence goes on along the minus strand of OU696480.1, from coordinate 17,206,069 downwards.
TTAAACTGAATTTCACACAAGGTTTTTACTTCACGTATCAATATATTGGTTCTCCATATATCCAGTGCAATGTCTATGAGTTTCGAATGGATGCAGCTAGAGAATGAAAAATACCTACACGTGAACTTTCAAGCATTTTTCAAGCAATTGTAAATTATTTACTACTAGCGGATCCACGCAACCTCGTTTGCGTTTTCTATTGCCCGTAGCGTGAAAATTTTCCCCCGTTTTTGAAACATTCTTCATTGGTGTTCCGCTCCTATTAGTAATAAGGTAATGATACATAGCCTTATAGCCTTCCTCCATAAATGGACTATACAACACTGAAAGAATTATTCAAATCGGACCAGCGGTTCCTGAGATTAGCGCGTTCAAACAAATCGTCAGCTTTATAATATTAGCAGAGATACTAGTGGAACGTTAAGTCAAGAAAACTGTATGGACGGCACCGTTTGTTATCTAAAAAGTAAAAAGCAATTAAATTTATAGTAAACTAAGGTATGTTGACGTACATGTACAAACAGGTTAAATAGAAAAACAATGAAACTTTAAATTGATCTTTTGTCTATGGGCGCCTTCTTAATCACATTCACTTTTAATCTGTTACCTTGTCCACTTACATTAAGTTAATAATAAATCCTTTATAAAATTTTACTAGCAGGAAGCGGCCGAATTAATCTGATTTCGAACGAAAAAACATAGGGAATAGTAAAACATGCTGCATAATGCATCCTGTTTATTGCGACATGAGTCAAAAGGTTTGGGTTGTAATAGTGTAATAGTGTTCTAGGTCCTTATAAAATATTAACACTGTTATACATATATTTATATAAAGTAATGCGTAAAAAGAGTTTGTTAATAGCTAAATTGTCTGAAGACCATGATAACATCCTTAGTAATGTCAGTCAAGAGTTGATTACGATAAAACAATTGTTTCGATTTAAAAAAAAACATAGCTCGTTCGTTTTTGGTTTGTACTATTTAGATATCAAAAAACTTATGACCCCCTCCTAACGACTTATTAAACGAGACTCGGTAGCCTTTGATTGCTTAGCAATATTAGGATAAGCATGCAATACCGTCCTCCGTAGGAGAGCCACGCTTCGGCATGAATGGGCCGGCTCGACCGGAGTGATACCACGGCCTCACAGAAAACCGGTGTGAAAAAGCGCTTGCGCTGTGTTTTACCTATCCATATCCCATCCGCTCCTCCATCCCCCTCCCCATCCTCCAAGGGCCGGCAACACACTCGTGACGCCTCTGGTGTTGCGGATGTCCATGGGCGGCGGTAATCGCTTACCATCAGACGATACGTCTGTTCGTTTGCATAAAAAAAGTTGCCCCGATAAAGAAGTTTCACTTCAAAAATTATTACAAAGACAAAAATGCAAAAGCTAAAGGTGAAATAACAGTTTCAATTCCATTATATCGACAGACCAATTATTTTGCTAAACCCTTAAGGTCCATTGAGAAAATGTGTAATGTTGGGAAGAGATCGATTTACGGTAATGTTTCGAAACAATGGCTCTGTCTGTTGTGTTCTTTCAATTGACAGATGAGACAAAAGCATTGCGAAAAACATTCGATTATCGGAGTGCGAGTAGATAGTCATTCTCGAGTAAATATCGAATCGATTAGAATTAATTTTATGCTAGTTTATACCTATATCTCTTTTGGGTGCCTCCAATTCGTTACATGATGATGATCTGTTTTCTTATCTTGAACGTAAAATATTAAGTTCTGTCTTTTACTTCACTTTGTTAATTCATGATGTTGTGTTTGCTTAAGTATTATAAGAATTTACACGTGACAAGTGCAAAAATATTTACATTGGCTCTTGAATTTTAGACATCGTACAAAGATTATTGTGTCATAGCTCTAGAAGTGTGCTAACTAAAATAAATAAAATTATTTTTAAATATTTTAACAAAGCACTTCTTTGTTTTGTTTTGTAGTTAACATCCCTTTACAATATACTTTTTCTTCTTTACTAAAATTTATTAAATCATTTCGCACCATTTTTCCAGCTATGCAGGACTTAAACATCGTTATCAACGATTGATAAATAAGTTCCCAAACTTCCAATAAGATCGTCATTATCCCTGGCAGTGACAAAATTAAAATGACCTTACGATAAAATGCATGTAGATGTGACAAGAATTATGACATTGCGAAGTAGTCCCCGAGTCGTTTTGGTCAAATAAACAGAATTGTAAAATACGGTATATAGTGAAAGGGCATTCAAGAAAAAAAATTGATACGCTCTATTTTAAGGTATTTAACTTTTTGCTAATAAATAATAACAATATGAATACGATAACATAATTAAACTCAAATATTGAAACCGAAAGCAGGAATTCCGCTATATTCCTGCTGAAAATGTCAATTTACATAATACTAGCCTATGTCACTCCTAAATAGTGTCGCTTTCTGTTAGCGAATGAATTTTCAGAATCGGATCAGTACTTCCTAAGATTACCCCTACTACCACACAAACAAAGTTAGAATTATAGATTATTTGAATAGTTAATTTATTGTATAACCTAACACGGAACAAAATTTTTTGTTTTGTATTTAATTTTGAACATCCTGGTTTGTATCTTACATTTTGCATCCTGTCTGTTTATTTTTAAAATCTAACAAAACAATGCACTGTAGAATCGCTACAAATCAATACCATTCTACTCGTGGTAACTAAGCGTGGAAACCCTATGAGTGTTAGTATCGGCAGTGTCAGCACTAGTCCTTGGTTGACCATAGAGCCTAGAGAGAATTTGTTTCATATTAACCCGTACTTGGCTGCGCGGCGCGGCTAGCGCGTTTTGTGTTACAATTTGTTCGCTGTAACACACACAGCAAAAAATATTTTTTAAAGGCTCGTAGTTAAGCTCTTTTACCATACAGAAGAATGGAAACAATGACATCATATTTAATTAAATTAATCCACACATTTACATAGTTGCTTTTTCAGAAATTCTTTTAGTATATTTCTTAATTCAAATATCTTTAGATATGAATAGAGTTATGTCATAACCCATTGACACAATTGCCGTGGAAAAACAAATTAATTTTTTTATCCAAATCTATTATACTTCATTGCGGAAACAAAACATACATATTATCATAACATAAAGAATTCAGTAGACAGAGAAAACTGTTAATGTGTACATCGAATTACTGAGTTACAAGAGAGTAAACAACAATATCAGATATGTAATGTACATTGCAAAGCTAAAATATAAGTAATATATTATTCAGAATTTAGATAAATCATATTTAAAAACTGTTTTTGTGCTTTTTAGTTTTCTTTGGACAAGTGCACATGAAAAGTAAAGAGCTCGACAAAACTGCAAAAAAAAAAACAAAAATAACATAGCTGTGTATACTCTCTGGTATGCTTTCCTCTACTTACTCGTGATGTTCAATTTTAGTAATAAATATAATAAAGTAAAATACTCTCAATATCCCACAACTAACAACAAACAATGTTGACTACATTTAATGAATATTTATTTTCCACCTTATTCATAGCGAGAAAATATAATCGAGCACGTTATAGGCAAATCCTTGACATGCATTCCTATATTGATAGACATCAAAATATAATAACAATGTCGAAAGCTATTATCTGTTCTTTATTTAAACATCGACATGTAAGATATTTTTTTTTTTAAAAGTAATCGATATTTCGCAATTGGAACGCACGTGGCTATGTTGGAGACGCAAATAGAGAAAAAGCGATAAAGAAGGTTTTAGTTTCATAACTGTAATTGTAACAAAGCGATACGTACTCATGCATCGCGTATGCAATATACAACATTATGAAATAATAATTATATTGTTTTATTTCTTCATTTCAGTATTATTTGTATCAACTATTTCATATTATCTGATAAGACTGAATCATGGATTCGTTTTGCAAGAGAAATAACTAATTACTAATGACATCGAAATCGTTATAATATCTGTATAATAAACAATCAATTTATCATAAAAAATACTTATTTTGTTATATATAATTAGATTGCTTATAGATTTGTTTTCAGCTGTTTTTTTCTTCTTAATTTTTTATTGTCAAGTTCACTAAGCTGATAATTATGGACATGTACCCAACTTTCATTATAAATGTCTTAATATCTAAAATGGTGTGCCTAATCTCTATTAAAGTTATAAACATATTATGATACTCTTGTTTTTTATTCATCAATATCATTAGTGTGTAAACCCCTGTCTTCACTTTCCGTTCTCAAACAACTAGATTTTAGTACCTTGAATAAAAGTCTCTACAGGTATTTACAATAACGAACCACAGACAAATATAAAATTGCATAAGTGTGTTATAATTAAAAAAATATTTATTTTTTTAAAAAAATTATTTGGCAAAATGTTTTCATGAAGTCAACCTCGTCTTTGTATGTATTCATATAGGAATGTGTGATTCAAAATGAACAGTGCCGGGTTGGTGACTAATAAAGGTGTTTGTGTGAATAAATGTAATGGATATTTACACAATTGCTTACGTACTTCAAAAATAAAACAAACGAAACGACAAATACCTCCGTAGTGCCGTCTGCTTAACTCTAGTTTAGAAAAGGTTTTAGACAATTAAAAAAAGTTTTGGAAACAACCATTTCCGTAAGCAATAGGAGAATAAAATCGTCAAGATTATGATATATTGCCTATAACCTTCGTCGATAAATGGACTATCCAACCGAAATAATTTTTCAAATCGGATCAGTGGTTCCTGAGATTAGCGGGAACAAACAGACAGACAGTCAAAAATTTTAAAAATATATATTTTGTTATGTGTACCGTATATACATTCATATGCATGTAGTAGAAAGCGGTTATTTTAATATTACAAACAGACACTCCAATTTTATTTGTTTGTATAGATGTAAAAATTTTATGTTTTTATTCCATTTATTTTGAAATCTCAGAGGAGATTTTTTCGCACAAATATCTATGTAGATACCTGAAATTTACTTCACCATGTACTTATTTGAAGATAACTATAAAAAATATATTTTTTATTAGCTTAAAAGTATATCGAAAATCTCGGGGAGAGCTCGGACAAAAACAGAGCAGAAACGGGCTCACACTGAGCACGCTCAGACTTTATTTAAGAGAGCATCTCCTCATGCAACATGGCGTTAAGTGGAAACAAGGCTAAGTTCTTTATCACAGCCTTGCATCCACTTCAAAATGTATTACACGCCTATTCTTTCAAAGAAACAATCGTGATAGTTACGTTTCACGAAACGTGATTTAATAACGTAGAATAAACTAAAGTTATTGCGTAATTATTATCGTAACTCCTAGCTTACAGGTGACCATGCTATAATACGTATTAAAATGCGTTTATAATTTTTATAACTACGGTTAAGCAATTTACTTTTAGATTCGGTAAATCTCACTCGAAGGTCGATGATAAGCATAAATTCATATTAACATTGTACTAGACTAGTTGAAACCCGCAATTTTATTCACGTTTGTGATCGTGTGTGAAAGAAGCCTCTTTGCCAAATGATAATTCTAAATACAAAAATGTTTACAGAAAAGAAACAATTGTACGGAAATGACGTCAGACGTTAGCCATTGTAGAAAGAAAATCGACGCGAAAATCTTGCATCTTGGATAAGACAGTAGACGTTCTGAAATTAGCAAATAAATAGTGAAATAAACAATGTTTCAACTTGAGCATATAAGTAGGGACAAGTAACACGTGTGAGATAAATTATTTAAAACTAGCTGAACCCCGCGGTGCTACCCGCGGTACGATGATAACTGCGGGCAACGCCGCGAGGCGAAGCTATATCTTTATAAATAGTAGCCTATGTGTTATTCTGATGTATAAGCTATATTGTGGTAAAGTTTCATTCAAATCCATTCAGTAGTTTTTACGTGAAAGAGTAACAAACATTCATACATACATACATCCATACTTACAAACTTTCGCCTTTATAATAGTAGTAGGATGGTATTAAATTCAGTTTTTATTATCGGGTATAGTTGAAACTTAACAACGTCCGATGCTCACTCTATGAATCATTTTCAATGGTATTCTGAAACTAATTGTCGTCAAAAACTTGATCTAAGGTTTCTTCTTTTGAAAATGTAATATTTGCATGCTTTAGAAAGCATAACAATAATTATTTTCTGTCACATATATCAATGCATCATTAATTTTACGTATTCATTGTTCCATCGCAAGTTGCACACAAAGTACCTCTTTATTGACAACTTTATTGGTTTGATTCATCTACTATTGTCTTTGACTTAAATACCGATTTGTCCTGTGTCTAAACCATAGACTAGGTATGATTTTTCCACTGATGACCATTCAGGGTTACATACATTTTGATCAATTGTGTGACGAGCTTACTTAAATGTGTCACATGATTAGGTGTCTTTTAAGTACAGTCACGGTCCAATCAAAATTAAACTCTCGTGAGTAGATATTTGACACATTTTTACTTAAGCGAAATAATTACATACACAATAACCAATAATGATTTTATTACTTTCGAACTATTTTGAACTTAAAAGTGCAGTGGGAGAGTTGTTTTTCATTTGTCTTGTACTAATGACAGCTTTCTGTACGTAATAGTTACCTAATATGATTTTCAATAAAACAGGCCTTTAGTAATTAGGTAGCAACATGGTAAATTTGATTACATGTGATTCTAGGTCATGGCATAACTATGTGTACGCACACAATGTTTTCGTATTATTGATCAGGTAACTTCTCCATTAAGAGGTCGAAAAACTTACATAAATTTCATCTAGTTTATTAAATAAGCCATAAAGTAGGTATTTTATTACATGATATTAAAAAAAGAAAAGTCCTTAGTTTTCAAATTGATAGTAGTTTATATATCGTATATAATTAGATTACATAATAAGCTTAGATTATGTCTTGAGTGAATGCATGGTATGCGCATTCATACTTTTCAGTTTAGCTCATGAACATTTTCATGATTCATCTGAGATTGTGATGTGTTGTGTAATGAATTTAAATCGCATTTTTGTAAAGAATAATATACTTACTGCTACTTCCTTTACAAATACTCGAGGATTTATTTAAAATTCAAATACATGCACAAAAATAATAAGTACCTACATATTTTCTGAAAAAAAATCTTATTCTTTTGAGTTCGTGCAACATTTCAAAAAATAATAATATTGTTATACCACTGCGCCACCTAACAACTAACTGCCTCGGTGGCGCAGTGGTAGTGAATGCGACTGCTGTGCTTGAGGTCTCGGGTTCAAATCCTGGGTCGGACCAAGTGTTTGTGTGATCTACAAATATTTGTTTCGGAGTTTGGGTGTTTTCTATGTGTATAATATGTATGTATTTACAAAAAAAAAGTATATATGTATTCATATCAGTTGTCTAGTACCCATACCAGTACTAGATGGCGTTGTGTGTCAGATGTCCAAAATATTTATTTATTTATTTTAAACTTTAAAGATGACACGAGCATACTATAATTTTGTTGATCAACCAAATAGGCGACTTAGAAAAACAAAACAGTTAAATTAATTTATGGGTGGAAAGAAGGCTATATGGGCCGCTTCCTCTGATTCTAGAGTGAGAGGCACTCAAAGCCCACCAATTCATTTGTGACTCGTAAATTGTTCACGTGTCTCTTACAATCAGGAACATGTCTCTCTTGTTGCTGCCTTCATAGGCATTAGATCATTCTAATGTGTACCAAATCACAATACAAGAAAGGATTTTTATAATAATTGGCATTTTTTATAATTTACGAAAGCACAATAAACGTAGCACCATTAGGTACTTGTTAATTGAGTCAAATTATTAATCCCCTTTTCCTCATTTTCATCAAGTGCACAAGGATAAAATCATCACCGAGATGAGTAAGACCTACTGTTTATTGAAAATATCATTTATTAAAATTGATTCACAGTAAAGACAACTGATTGTTTTCTTTCTGTATTCGTTTTGACATGTGCTATATTGAACTAAATTAGGTACGACGCACATTCTTTTTTAAAAAACTAATATTAGTTGTAAGTTTAAGAAATGTTTATTTTCTCAACTACTAGCTACATAATAACAGCTACAATTTACTAAGTTAATTTTACAAGTTTTCAATATGAAATACTTTTTTTTATTGTTTTGGGGGCAAACGAGCAGAAGTATCGCGTGATGGTAAGCGATTACCGCCGCACATGGACACCCGTAAAACCAGAGGCGCCACAAGTGCGTTATACTTTTGTATCTTTAGCGAAATGTCTTCAATTTTCCTTTTGGAGATAATTAATAAGTTTTTCCAAAAGATTACTTTAGTATGTAGGAGAGAATTTATTATATATATTAATGTTTGTGTAGAGATTACGGCTTATTTGACAGTATTCAGATACTTGTAACTGAGAGACTGAAACTAAACTGATGAAACTACTTCTAGGCTTTATTTTAATACTAGCTTTTACTCGCGAGAATCAAAGTATCTACATGCCAATTTTTATTGAAATTAGCGATTAGGCCGTGACTGCGGGACAGACAGACAGACAGAGTTACTTTCAAATCTATACTAATAATAAAGCTAAAGAGTTTTTTTGTTTGTTTGTTTGAACGCGCTAATCTCAGGAACCGCTGGTCCGATTTAAAAAATTCTTTCAGTGTTGGATAGTCCATTTATCGAGGAACGTTATAGGCTATATATCATCACGCTACTACTAATAAGAGCGGAGCACCAATGAAGAATGTTTCAAAAACGGGGGAAAATTTACACGCTACGGGCAATATAAGACGCAAACGAGGTTGCGTGGGTCAGCTAGTTTATAATATAAGCGTATGGATGATTAATATACTGTACGACTTGAATTCTACTATATATTTATTATACTGTAAGTATTCTAACGTTGAAACTATTACCTGTCAAATACAATAGCTTACGCGAACTATTTGTTCAGATATTTTCTTTTATGGTTCCCCAGATAACAAATACTCCACAGTCAAGTCACAGATGTACCTTTTTGCGCGGGAAATTATAAAGGTATTGTTATAAACGTTCAGTTTTCGCTATGTGCAAAGTGAAATGTAATCAACCATTCGTAAATATGTGAAGACTAGCTGACCCACGCAACCTCGTTTACGTCTCTTATTGCCCGTAGTGTAATATTTTTCCCCGGTTTTTGTAACATTCTTCATTATTGCTCCGCCCCTATTGGTCTTAGCGTGATAATATATAGCCTATAGCTTTCCTCGATAAATGTACTATTCAACACTGAAAGAATTTTTCAAATCGGACCGGCGGTTCCTGAGATTAGCACGTTCAAACAAATAAACTTCTCAGCTTCATAATATTAGTATAGTTAAATAGTAATATTATGTGATCAGTTCCGATAATACATTGTTGAATTTTCACTGAGAATCTATTAAAACTCTATAAGACCAATGGGTGCACAAATGTATTCAAGTGAAGAAAGAACACTATTTTCTGATTGATTTAAATAGAATCTGGTAATCTTTCCTCCATGACAAAATAAAAAAAAATTCCATCTCAAATCGTATGAAAATCAATAATTAAATAGTTAATTTTTATGGGCTGTTTTATGAACCGATAACGTAATTTCTCCTCAAGGCTATAACAAAATTTATGTAGCTGGGTCATAAAACAGTAAGCTCTCTCCTCTCAACATACATCGAAACATAACTCACAATATTATATTGAATAATTACTTGAAAACAAAAATATGGGATATCTACAAAAGTTGTAATAAACACAAAGTACTATTTTATAATGTGTAATAATAACCATTAAACTGTGAACCCTGTTGTGAAAGAACTAAACGGAAAGAAGAATCGTCTTCTTCAGGAAAATAACCCATTTTCAGAACTGAATTACCATTTAAATATTCCTAAATATTTTTATTTTTACTTACTTATTTAACTACGTTTATAGATTGTTTCTACGTCTATAAATAATAATGATTATAAAGAAAGTAATAAAGTTAGGAATATAATTCAAACCTTCATTATAATACGTATGTAAGTATGTTCTGAAAACTTGTGGTACGGAACTTATTTAGATATCATAGACTATTGACAATTAAAAAGTAAACATCTGATGTTAAATCACACAAATAAAATACAACCTAGAACGCGGTACCAAAAAAAAACTGTCTTTGATAACTTGAAAACATATTCGTATCCTTTTCAAGTCTAGTCAAGTCTATCTACCTTCAAGTTCAACATACCGTGAGTAGTGGGTACCATCAACAAACATAAATTCTTGGGGAGTATTTAAAATGAAAACAATGAATTATATTTAACTAAATATAAACATGTGAAACGCATATGTTCTCTCATTTTTACTAATTTTGTAACACTAGTCTACATAACTAACTTGTACATTAGTTTTACGGAAGTAAACCAAATACCTCATAAAAACGTTAACTCCAAAACGTTTAATTTGTCATTAAAATAATTTTACCAGTAAAATAAAAAAAAAACTACTCACTTGGCTTATCTGAAGCATCATCCTCCATGATTGCCAACTTGCTCGGTCTTTTGTCATCTTCGGATTTCAAACCCATTTTCACTGTCGTAAATTAAAAAATTAAAATCGAAATTTAAAAATTAAATTAGTTTTCCCGCTCCTCACTTATTGCACAGAGAATAAATAATTTATTATAATTTGTATTCTATGGTTATTTGTACTTGAGTGTTAAAAATATAAAATTTGTTTTCGAAATAAATACGCGCGCGTCAAATCGCCATGCTCGCCACAGGTAAGCCTGGCCGCGTTCTCCGTCTACGAAGGTTTGTATCGACTGTCACGGTACAACGATGCTAGCCTTGTTTTTAAGGCACGCCAGTCGACTTGCAGACACGCTGTACACAGCGTACAATAACGTGGTTTATAAGTGGATAATCTCAAATCATCGTTTGAAGTGTCTGAAGTAGATTATTTCGGATAAAGACAATATATATATTTCATAAATTTTAGGACATTCAATATTTATTTAGGAACCTAACACTCAAGATTTCATTAAAATTTATTTTTAACTACAACGGTTTTCACCAATATTTTCCGAATTTTCTTTTAACATTAATTTTGACAACGGATGTATCTACTTCTACTATTTGCATATTTTTTAGTATTGCACAATATACCTAATTAGGTAAAAAGTAGTATAACGACATATGTTATTTATCATTGAAATGGCAGCAGTTTTTATTCATGGTTCCTTTGGTATCTGTACATAATATAATATAAGTTTTATTAATCAATGCAGGTATCATCCGAGGACAATACTTTTTCTATAGTAATATTTAATTAGAGATTTGAATAATCGTTAGAAATAGCTTCGAAATTGAAAATATATTTCGTCATAAGAAACCTATATTATCCCCGATGAATATACATATATGATAGTCTATATGACGAAGGCGGGATGAAAGGGGGGGGGGGGGTGGTTCTATACTAAAGGCAATCGTGATACCTTTACAGGCAAAATTTCATGTTAGGATGATTGATAAAGGTCGATATTGTACAATCCTATTTTTATCAGCTAATATAATAAGGCTTGTACATTCCTATTTTTATCAGCGTTAAAACGTATATCCTGTCACATTCTGGCTACTGGGCTTTATGTTAAACTGAAATAAAGCACGTAAATATCCACACAGATCCTTGCCTATACATTACCAGCGTTCGCACGGATGCCTCATAGCAAATTTAGGTACTTTGTCATGCACATAGCAGATGTACTGGCAATGCCGGGTATAATGTTGCTTTAGCTGACCAGCAAATCCCCAAAAAATAAAGTCCTTAGGCTTATAGGCTTGACCCTTCTACGTGAGCATTTACAAATTATTAAATGGGGGTTTAATATTTCTAAGTCTAATCTTTGTGGAAAGACTAAATAAGTGAATGTATGTATGTGTGCTACTGGAGATCTTATTGTCAATAGAAGTGTTTGCTGAAACCGTAAGTAATGTTCAAATAACTTTTTATTCTTCCTTTGAATTTTTCTAGACAGGAATTTGTGCCAAAAGAAATCAACATCATTCTGCCGAAAATTTAGTTGTCAAACATCATGCGTTTACGTGGTTTCAATATCCTAATACCCAAAAAAAATCCTACGGCATTAAGTGTGCCTTATATATATTTATAGAATAAGTGGGAAAACGAGCAGACATATCGCCTGATGGTAAGCCATTACCGCCCCTGGACACCTGGGACGCCAGAGGTGTGCGCCAGAAGTGCATTGAAGGCCTTTTGGGAGATGAGGAGGGTGATGGAGGGAGGGATTTGTGTATGGGCCTCCGGTATCCCCACTCACCCAGTGAAACACAGCGCAAGCGCTAATTCACACCGGTTTTCTGTGGGGCCGTGGTATCACTCGAAATAAATATACATTACTTATCTAAACTTTAACATTTTCCTTAATTTTATAATATAAATTGGGGTTTCACAACTCTCGTATTACATTATGCACGATGTAAAGAAATGAGACGGTCAGTGCGTCAGGGGTTGTGCGTCACAGCGGTAATGTCGTGCGTGATATTGTGTGATCTTTAAAGTTTCCACGGGGAAAACAACAAGCAAACCAAACTTATTTTTTTATAGTACAGGGTCACAAACTTACTGATGTTTCTAATGAAAAGTGGTTACCGTCGTCCATGGACACTTGAAACTCGACATTGTTATAAAGCACAATGACCCATGACGTTGACCCCGGCTCTGTCTCTGATTCTTTTGAGTATGTGCTTAAAATGTTCTCTCCCTTAGAACCCGAAAGGTCCCTAATAACCACACAGGTTTTCGGTCAGCGCATTACGCTGAATCAACCGTAGCGCCCATGCTACATTTATTAAATTTGTAACTGTGTAATGGCCCGGGTGAGGCTAAAGTTTTTAGGCAGTCAGATTATAGATTACTAGCTGACCAACGCAGGTTGCGTTGGTCATCAGGTTTGCGTCTTATAATGCCCGTAGCGTGAAAATTTTCCCCCGTTTTTGAAACATCGGTGCCCCGCTCCTATTAGTAGTAGCATGATGATATATAGACTATAGCCTTCCTCGATAAATGGACTATTCAACACTGAAAGAATATTTCAAATCGGACCAGCGGTTCCTGAGATTAGCGTGTTCAAACAAACAAACAAACTCTTCAGCTTTATTATTAGTATAAGTTAGTATAGATTCAACTATTTCTTGTTACCATGTATTATTAGTTTACGAAGAGACGCTGCAAGAGGAAAATCCAAATCTGTTTCAATATCAACATTATCTAGATTCTAGAAGACACTAACGAATACCTTTTGAGCTGTCGTTTTGATTAGATATTAGAGTTTGTTAGATGCGTAAAATTAAAAAAATATCAAATATATTAGTGTATTTGACCAATTATAGCTACTAATATCAAACTTATACGGAGTACCTACTCGATTGGATTAATTTGATTTTATTTTGGAATTTGTTCAAATTACTTGATTGCTATACGATAGAATCGCGTGACACCATTAAATACACGTTTATGTATGAATAAGCATTACTGTTGTCCATTTAGTAATTTAAGGCTCTTTTTTTCATAGTAAAACTGGGTCACGACATTATATCTTTTTTTTACCCATCGCTTATAGTCCCAAGCTAAGCAGAGCTTGTATTATGGGTACTAGACAACTGATATAAATACATAAATAATATTTTTTGTAAATACATATATATTATAAATAAAAAACACCGAAACTCCGAAACGAACATTTGCAGATCATACAAACATTTGGTTCGACCCAAGATTCGAACCCGAGACCTTATGCACAGTAGTCGCGTACGATACCATTGCGCCACCGAGGCATCAAACATCCTACTACTATTATAAAGGCGAAAGTTTGTAAGTATGGATGTATGTATGTATGGATGTTTGTTACTCTTTCACGTAAAAACTACTGAATGGATTTGAATGAAACTTTACCACAATATAGCTTATACATCAGAATAACACATAGGCTACTATTTATAAAGATATAGCTTCGCCTCGCGGCGTTGCCCGCAGTTATCATCGTACCGCGGGTAGCACCGCGGGGTTCAGCTTGTAATATATAATACACTAGCTGACCTACGCAAGCTTGTTTACGTCTCTTATTACCCGTAGTGCAATATTTTCCCCCGGTTTTTGTAACAATCTTCATTAGTGCTCCGCTCCTATTAGTCTTAGCGTGATGATACATAGCCTATAGCCTTTCTGGATAAATGGAATATCCAACACTGAAAGAATTTTTCATATCGGACCAGCGGTTCCTGAGTTTAGCGCGTTCAAACAAACAAAGAAACTCTTCAGCTTTATTATTAGTAGATTCAACTATTTCTTGTTACCATTTATTATTAGTTTACTAAGGAGACGCTGTATATATATAGCCCGAGTCTTTATTTTCATTCAACCGTTTTTAAATGGGAATGGAATGCGATGTCTCTCTTTTCATCTATGACTTGTAAGCATTCATAATTTTTACTGTGTTTATGTTTTTTTGTAAACTCACATTCACAAAAGAATTATTTGAAAACGTTCTTAAACTACGTCAGACCAGCATTATAAGCAGCCTATCGCGAACGTCAAAGTAAAGGTTATTTCACCGTATTAGTTTATTATGTATTGAAAATTTGTGTGGCTTCTTGGAATTTAAATTAGAACCCTTCACAAATTAATTTTTTGAGTCGACTGACTTTATTGATATTTTTTATTTAATTTTTTTATTTCTACTTTATGCACATTATCAGTGACGAAGGAGGACTTAATCCCGTAGATATTTTCACCTCCTGCGTCTCTGTTTTATCAGCAATATACGATAAGCTTCATTTACAAGGTTTCTTCTGATGAACGGCTTTTGCACCTCAGCAGTTGTTGTAATTGTTTTGAAGTGAAAACTTTAGGCGGGTTGAGCACTTTTTGGGTGAATACATGGTACTCGCGTCACCGTCACCACGCTCCCCATGAGCTATATATTTTCACTTCTATTTATACTACATTTTATTTTCAGAGCAAAGACGAGCCTTAAGGATGTCAGACGACCTCAAACTACTGTTTGTTCATAGTTTTGAATTTTCACTTCTGGTGGCAGTTCTCATGACTACTTTGTATTTTTTTATAATCTACATGTATTGACCAATCACCGTCCTCTGAACGAAGGTCTCCCAAAGAGCGTAAATTATCCCGGTCTAGGGCAGGACGCATCCATCCATTGCCAGCCACTGTCTTCAAATCGTCGGTCTATCGTGCCGCTTTTTGTAAAATGATATTCAACAGAGCAAAACTGCACAATATCGTATAGATAATAGCGAATATGCATTTTTTTAACCTGACCATTTACGTCTCTATAACATATAAAAACATATAAATAGACGTGAAAACAGTCAAACAAATTTTCAAAGTGTAATTTAAAACATAGACTAAATTTGAGCCATTCAAACGACGCAGTTTTGCGCGCGCTTTTGACACGGCCAATGACGTCATTGGCATTTCGTGTTTGTTAACTATTCAGTGTTTCAGTTACTTTATACTTATTTACAGTTTTAATTGCAATAAAAATTATGAAAGAAGTTCCTTTTTCTTATAAACACTACTAACACATAAAGAAATTCGACGCCGATAATTTCGATGAAATAACCATCGACGAAACATTTCGTTTCGACCAATAGTGACGCGTTTTGTAGGTTTGATTTTTCCTCTCTTAAATTTACTTTATATTTAATATTTTCTGGGTTCAAATGATCACTAAATAAAAAATACCTTATAAGTATATTGTAAAGACAATAAAGAATCTAGAAAGATAATTGTTTTATTCATATTCCATAATGGATCAACTTATATTTATTACAAACATAGGAGGCGAAGCTGATGTGATAACTCAATTTGCTAATTTACATAGCTAGTATTCAATAATATAAATATACGCTAGATTCGACTAAAGTGCCTTTTAAACGGATCTCGATGGATTTCGACTACCCACTTGGAAGAGGCCCTTTTTTATAAGTTCCGAATAGCTTATCTGATAGGTGGTTTGACACAATTAATGTGTAAAAAATTACTCCAAATCCATTGAAGTTCGTTTGTAAGGCTAGTCGACTCACACACACCGTGACAGGACCTTAAAATAGCAAATTTATATGAAATTAAATACAAAAAAAAAAACAATCGTTGCATATTTAATATGATATCCAAAAATTTTAATAAACAGGTATAGATTGGATACAAGACAATATACTTATTATACCTAATCAAAACAGGTAATGGTATTACGTTTTTTTTTTTATTGAATAGTGGCCAACGAGCAGACGTATCACCTGATGATAAGCGATTACCGCCGCCCATGGACACCCGCAACACCAAAGGCGTCACAAGTGCGTTGCCGACCTTTGGAGGATGGGAAAGGGGATGGGGGGGAGTATGGGCCGCCGGTATCCTCACTCACTCGGTGAAACACAGCGCAAACGCTATTTATAACTTACTGAATCTTTTATATGTTGGTAGTTACTATATGATACAATGAGGCTGGCATAATCATGTTTGATTAAAAGCCTCTACATGAAATATGTAAACAATAAAGAAAAAAAAACAGGTAGTTATTTACCCTTATCGGTTGTCTGTTCCCCGTGCCTCGGAGAGCACGTTAAGCCGTCGGTCCCGGTTGCCCTGAATGAAACTTGGTAATCGAGTCAGTACTACCTCAATATACTACCGCTAGTATCACCTTTGAATACAGTTCACCCTCAGGGTTGCGGAGGTCTGATGTCGGTCGCTTCATGGACAAACTGATATTCAGGTAAAACAGGTGGAACTGTTAGCCGACCGACTATGGAGAGACGAAGATCGGTTGTCTGTTCCAAAACTAAGCAAATCTTATCCAGTACTACATGAACCAGAGCCCTGTGTTCTGGTTCCTTTATGTTAACATATTTTAACAATACTAAATGTAGGATACAATAGTGTCTAATGTAGTGAGAACAGAGCTCACAGGACCAACTAAACATGAGCCTTAAAGAATACTTTTTGTATAAAAACAATCACACAAGGAAAGATCGAAGAAACGTTGATGTTACTAAAGAGACTGTTCCTTAAAGAGAAGCCTTAGTCCAGCACTGGACTATTAAATGCTGTAGATATCACATTCCCAGCCAAGGCCTTGAAAAGAAGGTTTTGACTAATAGGCCAAACCCTCTGTATAATAATACAGAACTTACGAGACAGTTTCATATAAGATTTTTTACAAATTCTCTGTCTCTTCATGTGATGTTATGTTCTCATTGGCGTCACAAGAACCATTATACGCTTATATCTCAACATTTGTAAAAACTTAATGGTTCATAGAATAAACTTCGCCTGATATATCGTCTGTACTTCTAGGTTTCGGAGTAAAAATGGATTTCCACACACCGGTAAAAGTTTTAAGTCGAAATATATGTTTTTTACTACTTTTTTGAAATATATTTTACGGATTAAACAATAACACGGTTACTTTCAATCAAGAGCTAAGGGTAGATTGAGTGGAATGGAGTACCTTGATTATTTCATAATTTAGGATTAACTTGTTTATACTCGTAATAACAACGTCAAAGATTTCCTTAAACGTAGAACTGCAGGACCGTATTTCACTGAATAATAATTTAAAACATTAAAAAATTCCTAAACTTCATAAAAATAATAAAAATAAAAGTTGTCCGAACTGATAAACTGGTTGAATGGGATCAGTATTTTAATGTAAGCATACATATACAAGCAATACCTGTATCTCGTATGGGAATCCCCGCGGAAAGCATTTGCCAAAAGCTTGAATACAAATTAGTGGAAGCCAATGCAAATACCACTAATTTGTAACTTGTAAGCAGAAATAAAACTATTTTCCTTCCTCTAAAGGTATTGTTTGAGGCGTTGGGCAGTTCGTACAAAAATAGAGGTTTATAGTGTGGCGACTTCCACATATAACACAACAATAACCTACTACAGCGCCATCTACCGAAGATACACTGAACTACGAAGTAACGCACTACACGGAGTAACTACAAATCCTGATTCGCGCAATAAATAGTTCTCGCGCCGATTATCATATATACAACATCCCATTTCTACTCTCTACAGGACGATCCATGCTATCCTGCACTATTCAGAACAGGAATACGCGGTACGAAGGTCCCGCCATGTTTTTCGTAATTATATATTTTTTTTTATAGAATAGTAGGCAAACGAGCAGGCGTATCGCCTGATGGTAAGCGATTACCGCCGCCCATGGACACCCGCAACACCAGAGGCGTCACAAGTGCGTTGCCGGCCTTTGGGGAAATGGGAAGAGGGATGGGGGAAGGGTTGAGGTGTTGGCCTCCAGTGCCCTCACTCACTCGGTGAAAGACAGCGCAGGCACTATTTCACACCGGTTTTCTGTGAGGTCGTGGTATCACTCCTCCAATTTATTCTCAGCCTCAGTTTCCCACGCGTAGTATAGTTGTAGTTTAAAAAAAAATCACACTTATGGTTTTCTTTTAATGTTCTTTTATAGAAATTCTTACAATAACAAATACATTAAACAATAATTATCCCATTTGGTGCAGTCGATCGAAAGTTATGGTTGTAGGCACTTTTGAGATTCATTTTTATTTATTTACATAGATAGAAAATAGATAGATAGATTATCCTAAAGATATTCTAAGTTTTGATATATTATATATCCATAAATGTAACTTGGTGAGTTACTCGTACTAATACTTTTAGCCTATCCTTGGAATTATTTCTCACTAGCTGTTGCCCGCGGCTCCGCCCGCGTTTATGTCGGTTTTTTCGTGTTTTTTCGCGGTCGCGGATATGTGGCTGATGCAAAAATTAGATAAAAACAATCCTTGATGCGGATTATATATCATTCTAAAATTTCAGCTCGATCGGTGCAGAACCTTTTGAGTTTTTGAAGCTTACACAAACCAACATAACATTTTTATATTTATAGATTAGATATAATTCAAATTCCTGTCATAATTACTACAATAAATAATTGAATCATAAAGTCCTAAGGACTGCCGACAGGTGAAAAATCAAAACTTTAAACAAGTCCTTTAAGCTCACTTGAAAGGAACCTCTTTGCTCTTTAATAAAATACGCTATGGAAAGAATAAAAAAAAAATAGCTCAGCGTTCGGTGACGATGAGGCGAGTTCCATGATTTTTTTGTTAAATAAATTATAAATGTATAAGATATATTGTTTTAAACGTCTTTGTAAACGGTGTGTTTGAAAGTGTCTTCGTAAACATTCACAGTTTCCTTCTTTTGTCACAGGTGGCGCTGTTGCTTCCTTTTTGGATTGAAGACATGTCAAGTCGTTACGTGGTCAATATATTAACTCATAAAAAGAAATCTAACATTGGTTTTTCATTAAAATATTACCAAAACCCAACATTTTTGTTCACTCAAAAGTTGCTTAACGCGCCTAAAAAAGTATTCACTTCAAAAATAGTGTAAATTATGTCATATCGCTGTCGTCAACCATTGGCTCAAGGTCATGCATATCCGTATTTGCAAATCTTCATACTAATTACCTATTAATATTGGCGAAAAAGTATTTATAGCGATCCGGCAGATCACTAACCCATACTAGAGTCTACCAAAACCTAGGCATACGTTTATTTTTTAAATAAGAACATTTTTTTTAATAAATGTTTTTTTAATTTATTTACTTAATGACCTTTGACGAGATTAGATATAAATTTTCGACTTAATCTTTTAAAATTCCGACAGGTAAATAGTTAATAAATAACACAAAGCCTATAAAAAAGTATCTTCGTTTAAACATTTATACGATTTCTTAAACTGAATAGCCCACGCACAAAAGGATCCCGTTTATTTCCATTCGTGCTAGATTTATCGCTAACTTGCGATTTGCCAATTTTGTTTATTTTATAGAAATTATAATTTACACGTTATTCAGAAGTATTCACACATTTGATTCTCATTTCACATCTCATCAATAGTTTTTAATAGTCCACAGCTGGACATAGACCACGCTGCGAGACGGGTTGGTATAGACTTTGCTTTACATTTCTCTTTGCAGTGATGATTTTTTTTTTATTGAATAGGGGCAAACGAGCAGACGTATCGCCTGATGGTAAGCGATCACCGCTGTCCATGGACACACAACACTAGAGGCGTCACAAGTGCGTTGCCGATCATTTAAGAAGGAGTACGCTCTTTTCTTGAAGGTTTGAGGGTCGTATTGGTCCGGGAATATCGCAGGTGACAGTTCATTCCACAGTTTTGTTGTGCGAGGCAGAAAGTTTCGCGAAAAGCGCACTGTTGTGGACTGCCAGCCATCCAAGTGATGGGGATGGAATTGCTGTCGCGTAGGAGGATGGCGAAAAGAGGCGGCAGGAATCAGTCCGAACAATTCCTCGGAGCACTACCCATAGTAGTGTAGTTTGGTCCTTTAGTCGGCTGAACACACTTGTGACGTCTTTGGTGTTGCGTTTTCAGGCGATACGTCCGCTCGTTTACCCCTACTCAAGAAAAAAATATATAACTATATATAAAAAAAATAAGGCCTTACTCTCGTACAACTTTAACGTTTACGTTACTACCCTCTCACAGAAGACTAACCTTAAATATCAGTATTTACAGTGAACTCACTTTGAATAATAATAAATAATATTTCGGACATCTAACACACAACGCCATCTAGTCCCAAGCTAAGCAAAACTTGTGTTATGTGTCCTAGACAACTGATATAATTACAAATATACTTTTTTTTTGTAAATACATACATATTACACATAGAAAACACACGAAGGCTGTGAAAAAACGAAAAAGTAAGATAAGCAAAGTAAATTTAAACTACGTTTATTCTGCAAAAATCTAACAAATGTTTATTGATAGACCTTTTTTTAAGTTGTATGGTGACAAACGAGTATTAAGAATACAGAGCCACCCCTACTCATCCCATGGGTGTCGTTTAGTAGAACACCCAGACTCAGAACAACAATTTGTGGATCACACAAAGTGTTGTCCCATGTGGTGCGTTAGCTTTATGAGCATTTTAATAAAATAAAAATGCAGGTGGCAACAGCTTGCATACTGTTTACCTTTAATGTATTACTTATACTATTTTTAAGCTATTGCATAGCTTCTATCGCGGGCCTTGAGCGTGGAGACCGAATCATGAAAATTTCGTAACGAAAAAACCTAACACCCCCGATTCCGACCAGCGGTGATACTTTTTAGTTTTTCCATCTATCGATAAATACCAGAACTTATTATTATTATTATTTTTGTTTTAGTCTTTGTTTTTGTTTTTGTTTTCTTTGCCAGTATTCTCTCTCTTCTATTCCTTATGCTCTACGCATTTTGAAAATTGAAATTATGGATCGACACTAGCATGTACACTGCCTGCTAGTGTCGATTTTGGTGTTTTCACCATATTTACCTTGACAATCCAGTACATACTGTGGCTTCTGTTTGTGTCGATCTATTTTTAACTGTAGCTTCAATTTAACGTTCATAAATGTCACTTAGTGTCTTAATTGAAGAAATGACTTGAAATTTAATTAAAATTTAATTTTAAATTTTGAATTTGAGGTTTTAATTAACCTACAATACTTAGAGCAGTAGCTAGCTCGCAGCGACTATTACGACAACCGTGCAGTCCATATCTTTCTACTTGAGAATATTTTTTAAAGGACTTTATTTTTATTTTGAGAACAACCCTTGTTTTTGGAATAGAAAACTTCAAAAAGAGCGGCAAGATAAAGTAGTGCAAGTACAAAAATACCGCACTAAACCGCTACACAATGATTACTATAAGTGCGTGCGCATTTACGCCAAATGATAATAATATGATAAAATAAAACTGCATGTAGAATATCTAATTTATACTCTCGATTGTCGGCACTTGATTGATTCTAGAATGTAGGATATAATTTATTTACTCTGATAACCACGAACTTCATCATCAGTTTCATCATCATGGCATCAATTGAAATTTCATACCCATCATCTAGATGGTTGGCAGTCCACAACTGTGCGATTTTCCCGAAACTTTCTGCCGCGCACAGCAAGACTGTGGAATGACCTTTGCCTGCGGTGTTCCCGGACCAATACGACCTTCAAACCTTCAAGAAAAGAGCGTACTACTTCCTAAAAGGCAGGCAACGCACTTGTAACGCCTCCGGTGTTGCGGGTGTCCATGGGCGGCGGTAATCGCTTTCCACCAGGCGATACGTCTGCTCGTTTGCCACCTATATAATAAAAAAAAATCCAGCTCCAACACCCTCTAACAGTCCACCGCTGGACATAACGAACTTTAGAAAGAAGTTTCGACCTACCATCCAGACTCTTTGGGCTTGTGTCAAGATTTCCTTCTCTTTTAACCGACTTTAAAAAAGGAGGTCATATGTTCCACTGTATGGTGATATTATATATAGTAGAAGTACAATGCTACCACTGCGCCACCACTACCTCGGTGGCGTAGTGGTTGCGTATGCGACTGCTGTGCTTGAGGTCTCGGGTTCGAATTCCGGGTCGGACTAAATGTTTGTATTATCTGCATATATTTGTTTCGGAGTTTGAGTGATTTCTATATATATATATTTACAAAAAAAGTACATATGTATTTGTATCAGTTGTCTATTTACCCATAATACAAGCCCTGCTTAGTTTGGGACTAGATGACGTTGTGTTAGATGTCCGAAATATTTATTTTAAATATTCCAAACTTGACATTTCGCAACCAATTTGTTTAAAAAGAAATATAAAAATGACTTTATTATAGTCGTTCCAATACTTTATTTAACTTTTGACAGATCACGCACATAAAGTTTTGTAATAATTTTTGATACAATGTACTACAGATAATACTGTACTTTATGGGCGGGCTCCTAGGGATCCTAGGGATGTGTCATTCGTAATTAATGACCACAGACTATAAAAACGGTTTTGAAATAAATCGATTATCGATTATATTAATAAAACATACAATAAAATTATTGTGATTATATTTTATATCAAATCACGTAAAAAGCTTTATTATTTTGCATTAAAATGCCCTAAATGTCTCTGTTTCAATGCATAAATAATTTGCGTAATGAAAACAGTTCCATCGTACTCGTACCTAGTAATGGGATCGAATGTATTCGCCGCAAATTAATGAATCGAAAATAATTGTTTAGACTTACTATAGTTGGTTCAAATAAAAACTACCTGCGGTACCTACTTGTAATGAACAGGTACAAAATGTTGAAATTCGTAGTAATTTACGGATTAAAAATAAAACAACCAAAAGAGGTACTGTAATACTAATTTTAATTATAAAGAATCGTCTTCTTCGTATGACCAGGAATCATCATCACTTGAGTTCTCAGTAATATTGATTATCATTTCTTGGATAGATAAATTGTCGAATGCAACATCCCGATCCCAATCCGACATTATCACCTTCTTTGTTTTTTCTACAACATTCGCCCAGTTTTCTGGAGTTACTTTTTCACACGCATTTTTCAGTAAATTCAGCATTTTTCTTGCGGTGAAAGGAGGAGTTGTATTGTTCCTCGCAGCATATCCTTTAACTTGTGCCCAGATCATTTCAATTGCATTATATTGGCAGTGATATGGGGGAATTCTGAGGACGGTATGCCCATGCTCTGCTGCCATTTCATCTATGACGTATCGTTTTGGCAGCTTCTTTGTTTTTAATATCTTTACTAACTCTACTTTTAGTAGGGACTCATTCACCTCTTCGCCATTGTCTCGGAGCCAGTTTATAATTTCATGTTTTTTGTTGGCCTGTGTTGGTATTTTATTAATTTGACGAGAGTGAGGTGCATTATCAATAAATATTATTGATGGCTCTTCGAGTGATGTAAGCATTTCTCTGAACCACTTTTCATACACGTTCGAATTCATCTCCTCATGATAATCTCCTGTTTTCTGGGATTTAAAAGCTAATAGAGCGCCTGGCACAAATCCTTTTATTGTTCCTGCATGACAATTATGACAAATAATCAGTCGTTCGCCTTTTCCCATTGGTACTGTAGAAGTGGAGCCAACGGTGTTGTCAGTCCAAGTTTTTGACAGCGTATGATTCGCATTGAGCCAAGTTTCATCTGTGAAAACAACATTCGTCCAATCTTCTATTTTTTTTGCTTGTCTTAAAAAATCGCATCTATACAAAGCAATATCATTGCGTTCCATTAAAATTTTTCGTTTGTCACATTTTTGGAATAACATTCCAATGTCTTTCAATACCTTTGTCAGAGAAGATTTTTGACCACGGAACAAACCACTATTTCGAAGAGATTGTGTTAGTTTTTTTAATGTTGGAATCTCTTTTCTTTGGTAATAGTCGTATATATGACGACGAATAGCATCAGCGTCAAAATTGTCAACGGCTGTAACTTTACTAGGCGGACGTTTTTTCTTAGGTGTAGATAGCTTATTCTGTTCCATGCCACTGCTGCCGTAGCCTTCTTTTGTTATTTTTGCCACTGTTGCAGCACTAATACCTAATGCTGCTGCAACACGGTCTCTAACTTGAGTCACTGGTATAAGAGGCCCACCATTACGGCTTTCCTTTTCAAAGTATTCACGAAGTCGCAAGACAAACTCTCTTGTTTGTCCTTTGAGTACTTTCTTTTTTGGCATTTTGACAGTAACGAAGGCAGGAACGATACGCTCAACTCAACCAAACGTGAGAATTCACAAATAAATCAATACGGAGGAATATAAATACTCAACTATATTGAAGGTTACTCATTGAAATACTGTAGATTATTTTAAAATAGACATAGAGAGATTTAATAAAGATCATCAATAGTTTAACAAATACAATATTAACCACTGAATTACAACACAATACAATAATACATTTTGAAAATTCAGTTCCTTTTATATATTTTTTCATGACATAGAACCGTCATATTTGAACAACATTCTTTTAATCCATTTCTTCTTTATTTTGACAAAGGAGGTCGCACATTGAAACACATAGAAATATGAAGTACGAAATTATCTATAAAATAATGAGTTTGTTAAATCGATTAAAACTTCTTAATGCATAAAATCGATCGATGAAAGAAATCGAATAGGTAACGGGTCAGGGTATCACTATTTGATTAAGTATTAGAGCTGTCAAAAGTTAAATAAACTATTGGAACGACTATAATCAATAAATAGATGACTTGAGTGGTACTAAACGTTAAATAAAAATCTTTGTAAAACAAACACAAATAAAAAAAAACAACATAATTATATTTTATGCGTATCTTACGACATTATTTAAATAAACAACAGCTACATTTTATGCCCTATTATATTGCATCTTTTTAATCGTACTTAAAAGATGCTACTTCAAGTGACCTCATTATGACGAACATTATATATTTTTTGATTCAACTTAACAAGAAAAGCTACAAAAACCAGTTCCATACTTCGACGTAATTGGTTGATCGGACATGTGAAACACGTCGGCAAGCCTCACAAAGAAATGCATCGCACCGGGGAATTACCAAAATTGTCGAGAAAGCCTGTGTAACAGGCCGATGACGTCATATCCTCAATTCAACAGATAAAACGGAAAGTTACTAAGTCTGTACAGATGAAAAATTATAAAATCACTCTTTTATAAATAGCAGGAGAGCACAAAACCTATTGACGTGACGAACTAATTCAGAAACGTATTAATCAAATGACCTCTATAGATACGAGTATCTGCTTCAGTGGAGTAGTGGTAGGGTATGCAACTGCTGTGCTTGAGGCATCGAGTTCTATTCCCTGGTCGTACCAAATGTTTGTGTGATTTGATAAAAAAAAAAGATGTACCCAGTGTCACGCTCACGACTAAGACGAATCTATTGATACCACTCACATAAAATACGACAAACCGTTTTTTTTTTTTTTTTTTTTTTAAATACTATCACCTCCAATGTTAATTTGGAGCCTACTTTAAAACTAATCCTTCCATACAAGTTCTCGCTTTTATGCCTCTCGTACTTCTATTCCACATACTTATTCTTTCTCTCACTCTGCCTTTCATGCTTTGTTCCAGGTGGGATGCCTGTATTATATTATTCTTTTCTGAACTATTTTAAATTATACTATTATTTATTATACTATTATTATTTGTTTATATGTCTGCTTTCCTTTTTCTGGGGGGTAATAAATGTTTTGACACAGAGGTATTTGGTTTATTTTTGAAAATTTCTTATTCTAACTTAATTATTTAATTAACATACAATATTTTATTTGTGGATTACTTAGCTAATATTATTTCTAATTATTTATTCCTATGACACTGTATTTTACATTTATTAATTACTGTTTTTGCTATACTACAGGTTAATAATATTATATTATTATGGAGTATACATCTTACGTGCTATTTCTCTTATTTACTACTTTTACTATATCTATACAAAAGTCTATGAACACTTTGCTATCTTTACTGTTTACAATTATACTTAAATTCCTACCGTTATTTTACTATTAATTTTTATTTCTATGTCATGCCTCTGCCTGCCGAACACCGGGCACTCCACCACGAGGTGAGGGACTGTTTCCATTGCGATCGGGTCGCAAATGCACGATGGGTTCTCCTTACACTTGAAACGCGTCAAGTATTCGGAGAACCCACCGTGCCCCGTGAACAGTTGAGTGGTGATGCCGGCGATCTCCATCTTACGCACTACGCCGTAAGCAGATAAAGCGCAGGGGAAAAAGAGCTTGGTAACGGAGGCGGTCTCGCCCTCTCTGTATCTCCTGTTCCATTCGTCAAGAGAGGCCCGCCTTAGGCCTCTCTTCACGAACGAGACAGGGCACAGACCGTAGTCCGGTGCTCTCTTCAGACCCAGAGCCGCTTCCTTAGCGAGCTGGTCAGCCCGCTCGTTGCCACTCAACCCTGCGTGGGCCTTGACCTAGAATAGGAAAATTTCCTTACCCTGGGCCATGCCTTGTTGAATGGCTAACCTGGTTTCCACAGCAAGGGGATGGAAGGTGTGGCAGTTGGTAATAGTCTGGAGTGCGGCTCTGCTATCGCTTAGATACCGAACGTGGCTTCGCCTCGCCTGAGAACCTCACTGGCCGCTTTGCGTATGGCCAGAAGCTCAGCCTGGTAGACGGTGCAATGAGACAATAGAGCAAGCTTGAGGGCCCTGATTTCGGCCTCGCCCTTCCACATGGACAGTGCGGCTCCGACCCGGCCCTCAATCCTGCTCCCGTCTGTATATATGCGCACCTGGATGTTGTCGGTGCGCTGTAAGTGTTCCTCGTCCACCAGGTTTCGGAACTCAAGCGCCACACGCTCTGCGGGGTGAGGTGCCTCTAAAGCCGGAGCTCTCCGTTCTATCTCCCTGTCCCCCAACCATGACTGGTACACGCCTCTCTTGACTTCGTATAACGAAGCCACCTCACGAACTCGGAGGTCTAGAGGGAGCATGCCCGCCAAGATTAGTGCTGAGTGCAGGGAGACCGTCCGGTAGCTCTTGCACAGCTTTTGGGCGAATCCCCGCTGTACCACGTTAAGCTGTTTTCGGACTCCAAGTCCCTTTGCCGCCGCGCCCCAGCTGCTGGCGCAATACAAGATCGTGGGCTCCACAGCCGCAACGTAGATGACTCGGATCACCTCGGGGTGTAACCCCCAGCTGATCCGGGCCATCCTCGCCAGCTTGTTGTAGATCCCGATCGCCTTTTTACAAATGTTTGTCACGTGTGTGTTGAAGGTGAGTTTGTGGTCGATGGTGAGCCCCAGGATTTTGATCTGTTTGGACAGCCCAATGTCTATCCCGCCCATGCTGAGGCGCGGGAGATCGTACTTAAGCTTCCGCGTGATCCCGCACACGCCCGAGAGAGGCATTGGCCTGTCCCTCAACTTCCAACGCTGTGTCCCCATCGAACACAAGCACCACGTCGTCCGCGAACGCTTGCACATATATCCCCCAACACTCTAAATCTTTAAGTAAGGGGTCCAATAGGAGGTTCCACAGTAGGGGTCCCCCGATCGACCCCTGGACGCAACCTTTTTCGGTCTTTTGATAGACTTCTATCCCCGCGTATCTTAGCCGTACAGCCCTATCCCTGAGGTAGCTGCCGATCGCTCGTCTCAAATTTGCTGGACACTTTTCCTCAGCCAAACGTAGCTTAATAGCCGGCCACCAGGCGCTATCGAAGGCGCCCTCTATGTCCAAGGAGACCATAGTGACCATCCTCCTCTCACGGAGTTTAGTCCTTATGTGCCCCATAAGGTCATAGAGGGCGTCCTCGGTGCTCTTCTGGGGCATAAAGCCGTACTGGCGAGTACTCATCCTCGGCAACAAGTAGAATTTGAGGCGAGCGACCAGCATCCTCTCATAGACTTTACCCAAAACTGGCAGAAGTCCTATTGGCCTGAATGCTTTGGGTGTGTCGTAAGACTCTTTGCCGGGTTTTTTCAGTACCACCACCACCGCTTCCTTCCATATTTTTGGAAAGTAGCCGTGGTGGAGGCACCGGTTTAAA
Organism: Spilarctia lutea; assembly: GCA_916048165.1. Taxonomy (NCBI): domain Eukaryota; kingdom Metazoa; phylum Arthropoda; class Insecta; order Lepidoptera; family Erebidae; genus Spilarctia; species Spilarctia lutea. Next base: position 17,177,576 of record OU696480.1, on the reverse strand, counting down.
ATGTTCAAAAATAACGCGGGGTCTGCTCCAATCGCTTGGGAACATATGTCGGCTGTGTACCCGTCTGATCCCGGAGCCTTCCTGGGGTTGAACTGTCGCAGGGCGTCCATCAGTTCTTCCATGCAAAAGGGCGGGTCATCTCCATGATGGCCCATTTCTACCTCTTTTCCTGCAGCTACTCTGACGCGCTGGTGTTCCGGGTTGTCCTCCTCCAGTAGGTCCCTCGGGTAGAAGGATTCCGCCAATAGTCCCGCGGAGCCCTCTGCGTCCAGGTACGTTCCGTCCTTTTTGAGCATCTGGTCTTCTGACCTCGTAGCGGCCCTACCCAGGATGCGATACACCCCCTCCCATACTCCCTCCCTATCCTGTTCGACAAACCGTTTACAATCTGGGGCGTGCCAAAGAAATATACCTTCATACATACATACACTCGAAAACTTAACCCTCCTTATTTCGCAGTCGGGTAAAAAGACACCGCTTTCCGAAATTTAGTAACAAAGAACACGCACTAAATTTTGTAAAACTCTTGTAGTTCAAATTCAATTTAGTAATCATAACTATCCTTGTGGTGACGAAATAAGAACACACCTTTTTATAGGAGCTGAGTTAGGACACGACAATAGCATGGCAAAGTCAAGGAAAACTTGACACAAACTCGTGGATCAATCCGTTTGGCCAGCGTGGTACCGTGGACCAAAGTCTCCTACACGATGTTAATGATGATGTTGATGACTCATAGCGTTAAAAATAATAAAAAATATTCCGAACATCTAACACACAACGCCATTTAGTCCCAAGCTAAGCAGAGCTTGTGTTATGGGTATTAGACAACTGATATAAATACTTATATACTTTTTTCTGTAAATACATACTTACATATTATACATAGAAAATACCCAAACTCCGAAACCAATACTTGCAGATCATACAAACATTTTGTCCGACCCGGGATCGAACCCGAGACCTCAAGCTTAGCGGTCGCATACGCTACCACTGCGCCACCGAGGCAGGCAAAAGTATTAACATTATAAGAGAACAACTTTTCCCATAGGCATATTTTTGTTCCATTGCATTCGTTTGCTCCTCCATAGTATTTGTTTCCTCTGCCCCATACACATATATTACCGTTACAATTATTAAAAGTTCCATTGTTCAAGAAGAACACACGACATATATTTCGAAAGCAGTGATAGTCACATTATCATACATTTAGCGTCACATAAAACGCAGGTTTAACTTCGATTCCGGGTCATGCACCTCTGACTTTTGAAAGTTTATATCCGTAAAACAATAACGTATTTTTTATATTCCGTTTTAACCGTCAACAAAAATTTTGCCCAACAACATCCGACGTTTTAATATTGTTAAGAAGCGCATTACAAGCCAGCCTTCCTCTTTTGACTCGCATTATAGTATTCACTAGCTGCGCCTCGTGGTGTTACCCGCAGTTGTTTTTGTTATATCTTAACAACAATAACCATGTTTTGTTATATCTTAACTACAACCTAACATAATTATGGCTGCTAAATATACATTAACAAAACAATTATGTAATAAAAAAATATTCCAAAACGGTATAGAAAGGAGCGTAAGTGGTGTTAGAAGACATAACAGAGTAAGACAAAAGGACTTAAAGGAAAACACAAAAATGGAAGTGGACAGGGCATGTGATGAAAGAGAAAAGGGAGAAGTGAGCAAATATTATAATGGAGTGGTACCCCAGAGATGGTAATAGAAGTAAAGGAAAGCAGACTAAGCGTTAGGAAGACGATATCAAACAAGTAGCCGGCCCAACTTTAATGAAAAAAAAATGAGTTAAGTTAGTCTTTAAGACTTTAAGTCATAATTTAATCTTTAGGAATATGGAAAAAACAAACACTAATAAAGGCTTATTTTATTTATTTAAAGTAACGCCTTACATCATCGGCTATTTGCCAATCCGGAAAAAACAGGCTGACAACACAATTTACCGTGGGAGAGCCACGCTTCGGCATGCATAGGCCGGTTCGACCGGAGTGATACTCACAGAAAACCGGTGTAAAAAGCGCCTGCGCTGTACTGCACCGCGTGAGTGAGGATACCGAAGACCCATACCCCAACCCCTCCCCCCATCCCTCTCTCCATCCCCCAAAGGCCGGCAACGCACTTGTGACTTCAGGTGTTGCCATTACCTGCAGTCAGGGTGTCCATGGGCGGCGGTAATCGCTTATCATAAGTTGATACGTCTGCTCGTTTGCCCACCATTAAATAAAAAAAAAATTGTAAAAATTTTTGTTTTATGTAAGTACCGTAATATACTTTCATTAAAAAGCTGTTAATTTGAAGTGACAAACAGACGCTTTAATTTTATTTATTTGTGTAGAAGTTGATTATAACGGGAAGCCATTGGGTTGCGGGCAGTACAGGACTGGTTTTTGATGAGAGCTTTGGGGGAAATCTATAACCAGAAGTGAACGTTTTTCGACGGAGAACAAGATGATGACAGTCTTCAAATTGTGATGCATTGACTTGCTGCACTGTGAATCTGATGTATCTGACATGTTATACGACAAAATACAGAAGTAGATTCTTTAATAAACAAAATTAATTCTGGTTAAATCATACAATGTGCTCTTCGCATAATGTATAGAGGATTAAAGAAGTACACTTCGCAATTGGCACACTTTAACTACCGCTGTGTATGTGTAACGTATGCGGATGCTGTGCTTGAGGTCTAGGGTTCGTTTCCCGGGTCGGACCAAATGTTTGTATGATCTGCAAATTCTTGTTTTGTAGATTTGGTAGTTAGTAATAAGCCAAGAGGCTTAAAATAGACCTACAACAGAAACTAAATTATGAAACTTCACAAAACAAAGTATCTAATTATACAAATGCATTTGATCAAGATGGTTTATGGTACATAAAATTCTATGTTTTGGGTGCGCAAACCCGTCATAACCTTAGCGGGACTTAACAGCAAAGTTTTGTCATCGGGTCCTATCAACGAGGCGCGGAGGGTTTTATTAACGAGGAACCAACCCTAATACCTTTAAAGGAATCCCCATGAAAAGCTACATTAATTTCCTTCATGCTTAATACTAAAAGCTCTGGAAAGGGTGGGGTAAATTGAACATTGTTTTTTTAAAGACATCCTGACTTAGGTATAAATCCCGTACATACGTGTAACTGACACAAAGAATACTCAGAACGACAAATTGTGTATCATATAAAGTGTTGTCATATGTGCGGTTTGAATTCACAACACTGACGTCAGTAGAAAACGGCGTGGCGACCGTTTCCACCTCTACCTTTTTTTTGTGCAGAATTCCCCTCGGATGCCACTTACTACGGCTATGTCGGACTCGAACCGACTAAAAACCGCACAGTCTCAGGTATTAGAAGCTGGGGAACCAGGTGCACTGTCGAAAGAAAATCCCTGAAACCCCGTGGTACCTCGGGCCATGTCCTTTTTTTTTTTTTTTTTATTGAATAGTGGGCAAACGAGCAGACGTATCACCTGATGGTAAGCTATTACCGCCGCCCATGGACACCCGCAACACCAAAGGCGTCACAAGTGCGTTGCCGACCTTTGGGGGATGGGAAAAGGGATGGGGGAGGGGTTGGGGTATGGGCCTCCGGTATCACTCACGCGGTGAAACACAGCGCAAACGCTATTTCACACCGGTTTTCTGTGAGGCCGTGGTATCACTCCGGTCGAGCCGACCCATTCATGCCGAAGCATAGCTCTCCCACGGTCAGATGTACGTTTTGTAGATGACGAAGGATGAGGAAGGGTCCTGTGTAGGAACCCTGTTACTCCTATTTGTTTTATTTACAAAGCACTTTATAGTGCTTGCGCCCCTTTTGTAAATGACCATCCCACCCCTGACCACTTCTACCTACGTTATTCGTGCAGCTTTAATTTACAGGTTCTACAGAAAGAAGTCCCCCAAGTACCTCACACAGATCATCGCTTTCTTGAATTGTATGTCTTGATTTAACCGATTTCTGTAACTTTTAAATGATTCGTTATTACTATTTATTATTATTTTTGCTTGCTCGAGGTTCAGTAACCGACTTCACAATAAAGGGAGATTCTAAATAGGTTTATTTTTTTTGTGTATGTTAGGCAGCTTCTTTGTCAGTTTTGAACGAAAGATAGGTAGGTATATGATACATTCATTGGAAAAGAAACAAATTTGCCGTGACATTATCTGATAGCAAATGGGAATTGTTTAATTAATATCATTTCTAAAAGTACCTTTGAAATTTGTTATTTGATTTTTAATTAATGTTTAATATTTTGACTTGAATAAAACTATGAGAATGGTTTGTGAGAGCCGTTCCGATGTGAATATTATTTCTATTTTATGCTGCATGTCTTTATTACTTCAAAGTACTGGAGTGCAATTCAGTTTACGGTTACCTCTTTATGAATATACTGCTGAGGATATTGCCACGGCATAGCTGCATTTTATATAGCCCATAGTCCAGTATGCATTAAATCAACAGATTATAATTAATTTATAATCTCGTTTGTAGATTAAAAATAACTTTAAACCATTAACTTATATATAGAGATTGAATTTGGTATGTTGCTTTCACGTAAATGTAAACATACAATTTTAACATTATCTGGCGATGATTGCGCCGAAGATGACAGCTTTTAATTAAATTTTCTTACATTGTTCCACTACAGAGCTTAACCTGCAGTTCAAAACTTTCAGGATCGGATCAGTACCTCCTAAGATCCTCTCCAACAATACAATCAAAGTTAGAAACTTTACCTCTTTATAGGGTAAAACCGGGATAGATGCCGCAACGGGATAGATGCCTCACATCCAAGAAACCTAACTTCCCAAAATCGCAACTAAGAATTATTAGTATAAGTAGGTACCTCTGTCACCCTGTACCTAATTTATCCATGAGCTGTTGTGGTTTGAGAATTTGTTTTGCTCATGTGTATGTTTATATCCGAAATGAGCTTCACTAACACGTAGAATTTTTCAAAGTTACTATTTTAACGTTGTATAACTTTATAAGTAGTAATAAATTATGATATATTTTTTATTACGTCAATACACTGGTTCATAAAGGATGCGTTTAAATGTAAATAGTTGCTATTTTGTTTTTAATTTATTTAAAAAATTGCTGGGCATCTATCCCTATCAAAAAGGATAGTTGCCCTGATTTTTTGGAGGGATAGGTGCCCCTAAGGACGGATAGATGCCCCTAAGGGCATCTATCCCTCCATACACCATGTGTACCCATATATGTTCTTGTACAATTACAGTCAGCTTTCGATGAAATGAATAAAAAATCCTTGGGGATTAACGAAATATTCTGATGTTTTGTTGCTAAAAATATAACGTCATTACGAAATACTATAGAATATTACGAGATTTGATTTAGCTCATTAGGTATTTTTATTTAGGAAAACTTCACATTTTGGGACTGCCGCGTTGATCTATCGGTTTGCGCAAGCGACTACCGATCAAGTGGTCATGGGTGCGAATTTCGGGTCGGACTGCTGTTGGGTTTTTATTTTGGGTTTTTACGGAAGATGGCGGTGTTTCCCACCCGTGCCTCGGAACACTTTAAGCCGTCGGTACCGGTTGTCATAAACACCTTAGGACAATCGTTATTGAGATGTCAGTGCCCTCAAATATAATGGCTACTAGTTCAACCTTCAAATTCAATTCACCCGCAGGATTGCGGAGTTCTGATGCCAGCCGCTCTATATAATAGCTGATATTCAGTTATTTCACAAAGAACTAGTAGCCGACCCAAATTATTCTTAGTGATAAATAATATTTAATTTAAAAAAGTGTAAGTATGTTTGTTGAAACTTAACAATTAATATGAAAAACTAAGATTTAATACTTTTGTTGAGCAAATAGTTTTAAAATTTATTTATGGTTGTTTGTATCATATTAAAATAAATGTTTTTCGTAATTCAAACCATGTTTCTTGAAGAATTGCTGTTTTACACAGTATAAAGGGCATCTATCCCGCACTGCAGGCATCTATCCTCCATGTTATTTTCATGGTGGGGCAACTATCCATACAGGTAGGCGTCTATCCCAAAAAAAAGGGTTTCACAGAAACCTACATTTTACAAAATCTGTAATTAATAGGTCATCAAAAACAAATAATAATACAACTTAAATAACTAAGCTAGCTACATGCACAGAAATTATCCATTTAAAATTAATATTTTTAAAATTATGAAGGTTTTTCAAAAAGTGGGGCATCTATCCCGGTTTTACCCTAATATTAATATTAGAATAGATTTGACACAAATCGAAACATTGCTAATACCCTTAACATTTTTTATTCTCATTTGTCACAGTTCAATTTAAGACTATTGTTTAATCTTTTCAGACCTGACCACTATGGTTGTTGTTTTTGTAGTCGAAGCTAGCTGGACCCGAGGTCAGGCCTTAGTTGACATATTTACCGCGCTACGCTGCTTGAAGGCACAGCTGACAATCAGTCGTGGTTAAGCACAAAGTACAAGTAAGGACCAATTCTACTGCGCGTTTATGTAGCTTTATTAAACCTCGTCCAAGTACTCATCGAAATGATATTGAACAGATACAAGTTGTTTAAAGTAAACACTTAAGACAGGGCCATCTCATGTCAAATTGAAATCCGAAGTTTTATCTATTTTACTTATAAATGAGAATACAGGATAAATACGGTGTTAAATCACTGTCGTTTAAAAACCTCATGTATATCTTGAACGTTTCTGTCCAATCATCAATAATTAGGAAGAATAATTCAATTTAAAAAAAACACAATCTAAATGTTTCTTATACTTTGCCCAGAATAAAAACTTGGCTACGATTGACAATGACAGAAAACTGATTTGTCTTATGTCGTAAACTGTTTTGGACTCTGTGTAATAAATGTGCGCATGAAGCGGGTTCTGAAAGCATAATATTAGGTTTTGCATATACTAACGTTGCGAGTCCAATAGAGCAACACAGGCCAAATGCAGCTCTATGGAAGTAAATAGTATATTAAATTTAAATCTTTTTTTTAGTTTTCTTCATTCTGCTAATTACATTACCGTTACTACGGCCAAGAATTTTTTTTCAAGCTGCTTATAATAATTGTCATCAACGCTTAATACTATCAATCTATCGCCGTCCACTGCTGCACGAAGGTCTCACCCCTAGGACCCCATAGGTATTAAGGTATTAGAGCCACGCTGATTTCAGCACGAACGGGCTTGCTTGGCCAGGGCGGTACCCTCGCACAGAAAATTAACGTAAAATTACACTGTTCGTGCTGCCGTATTTCGTTGGTTAGTGCGAGACCGGAGGCACAACGATGCAGAAGCATCACTAGGCCGCAGTGGTGTGGATCACCATCCATGCATGGTCAGTGTTTATGGTGACTATCTTTCTCGGATTCTGCTGCTTGCATCAGGTAGAGCAGAGTAATTTTAGCAGGACCAAATATAAATAAAAAGGAGCGTTCCAGCAACGCATAATTATCCTAAACAATCAAACTGACACTGAAGACTGCACGGTTGGCCTAGTGGTTTAAGCGGTCACTACGTCGCTTGCTACTGCGCCAAGTGCCGTGGGTGCAAATCCCACGTGGGACATCACTTTGTGTGATCCACAAAATTTTGTCCTGAGTCTGGGTGTTCTTTGTGTCCGTTACATGTATGTTTGTGAAGTCCCCCGCGACACAGTATGTATATTCCTAATGCGGGAGTTGTCTTTTTAAAAAAAAAAAACCTTTAAATAACTTTCGCCACACATTTATCTTTGCAGTAAGACACAATAAAGACAATTGATCTATATTTATATCAATTAAGTAGTACTAAGATAATATTGTATGCACAATGTTTCACAATGTAATCGGTATCTTTACGACATACTTATCATGCTTAAGTATAAAGCAAATTTTGAACAGCTTAATCTGATGCTTACAACTGCGGTTTATGATTCTTACATGTCTAGTTAAATATCGTAATTATTCTATTGGATGTGTAACGAAATCTATGACTACACGGTTGGCCGAGTGGTTTCAGCGGTCGCCATGCCGCTTGCTACTGCGCCAAGTGTCTTGGGTTCAAAACGCACGCGGTACAACACTTTGTGTGATCCACGAATTGTTGTCCGAGTCTGGATGTTCTTTGTGTCCGTTTCATGTATGTTTGTAAAGTCCCCCACGACACAGGATGTTTATTCCTAATGTGGGAGTTGTCTTTTTTAAAGAAAAAAAAATACAAGAATCACAGAATGCCTTTGGAATAGCCTAGAGTCAAATTTTTATAAAATACTAGTGATTCGCAGCATCTGCATTCGCATTTGCCGAAACTGATTCACGTCTGAGAGATGGAGCTTCATGTTAAATAGCCTATAACCTTCCACAATAATTGGGCTTTCAGATGCACAATTTTAAATATTTATCATCTTTTTTTATGGTGTAGGGCGCAAACGAGCAGACGTATTGCCTGATGGTAAGCGATTACCGCCGCAACACTAGAGAGGCGTCACAAGTGCGTTGCCGGCCTTTTAAGAAGGAGTACGCTTTTTACTTGAAGGTTTGAAGGTCGTATTGGTCCTGGAACACAACACCAGTGAGGTGTACCAAGTGCGTTGCCGGCCTTTTAAGAAGGAGTACGCTTTTAGCTTGAAGGTTTGAAGGTCGTATTGGTCCTGGAACACAACACCAGTGAGGTGTACCAAGTGCGTTGCCGGCCTTTTAAGAAGGAGTACGCTTTTAGCTTGAAAGTTTGAAGGTCGTATTGGTCCTGGAACACAACACCAGTGGGGTGTCACAAGTGCGTTGCCGGCCTTTTAAGAAGGAGAACGCTTTTTGCTTGAAAGTTTGAAGGTCGTATTGGTCCTGGAACACAACACCAGTGAGGTGTCACAAGTGCGTTGCCGGCCTTTTAAGAAGGAGTAGGTACGCTTTTTGTTTGAAGGTTTGAAGGTCGTATTGGTCCTGGACTGGTACTGGAATACAGTCAGTCGAAATTACAGTCACTAGTGTGTGCCAATAAAAAAAAATTTAACATTACCATGTATCTGATGCTTATAGGTTAGGTTATTTAGGCCGTCATTTCAGGATTCTAGACTTGAGTTAGAATGTTTGTCTGTGGTCCGACACACTGCTGAATTGACTCGATTTTTGGCACTGACGGTAATGAATGCAGCAAAATTGTTTCTTTTACCCATATTTATATTTACTCATTTATGATGGTTGCCTGTGAGAGATCGCCTTCGAGCGATAAGGCCGCCACTTGTACCTCTCAGCTTTATCGTTGTAATTAATCTGGTGTACAATATATTTTATTTTTGTATTTTTATACCAAAATAACCGTTTTTCCTTTCAAGTTTGTGATAGTTTGCAAAAACAGGGTCAATTGAAGCTCGGTCGCAACACAAACATTATATGATAAAATGTATTTCAAATGTGTATTTAAATTTATAATACACTAGCTAAGCCCCACAGTCTTACCCGCGGTACTAAAACAACCGCGGGTAACGCCGCAGAGCAAAGTTAGTCTAAAAAAAGTAATCTATCAGTTATCTACCAGTGAAATTTCCATCAAAATCGCTCCACCTGTTCCAGAGATTAGCCGGAACAAACAGACAGACAAAAGTTGAAAAAAAAAATATTTTGGTTATTTAAATAGTACAAACAGACACTCCAATTCTATTTATTTGTATAGAATATTTGTATAGATAATTATTTGTTAGGTCATAATGTCACTTATTAACATTTGTATGCCAAAAGAAGGCAGAATATGGTATGATCAAAAACAGCCATGTTTACACCTGGTTTTAACTAACCTAATCTATGCCCGTGGGAGAGCTATGCTTCGGCATGAATGGGTCGGCTCGACCGGAGTGATACCACGGCCTCACAGAAAACCGGTGTGAAATAGCGTTTGCGCTGTGTTTCACCGAGTGAGTGAGGATACCGGAGGCCCATACCCCAACCCCTCCCCCCCATTCCCTTTCCCATCCCCCAAAGGTCGGCAACGCCCTTGTGACGCCTTTGGTGTTGCGGGTGTCCATGGGCGGCGGTAATCGCTTACCATCAGGTGATACGTCTGCTCGTTTGCCCACTATTCAATAATAAAAAATAAAAAAAATGTTCTATGCAAATAGTTTTCATTTAATTTAAACACCAGGAGCTTAAAGGTCTGTAGTACCTGAACCTACTGAACGCATTAATTTAGAAAATGTATTTATAAACAGTTATTACAGGTTATTGCAATTCATCGTTATGTAGGCATATTGAAACTGTTTTTCTTAAGGTTTATCATCTTTTATTATCTTGTATTTGTATAATATGAAAGGCAGAAAGTCGAAAGATTAGAACATATATTACCCGTCGGAAATATCTGCGCACCCGGTTGGAATACGCTTCACCTCTCGCTTCCCCACGCATCGTTTGTTGCCAACGCAAGCGCCGACGCACGTGTTTTAATTTTGCTTTCATAATCACATTCTTGTTTATTCTATTCTGTGAAATATTAACTCTCTTGTTTGAATGACGTCATTAAGCCAGATTCGTAGATATTTCCAACGGGTTGTATATTGCTGTTTAAAAGTAAAATAACTACAAAGGTAACAAGGCTTGCTATTATTTTCTTATGTAATCTATCAATGTTTATACACTGTGTTTAGCAACTGAGTAATATTTAATTATATTTATTGCCTAATGAAATTCCAACACTTTCCTTTGTAATACGAATTTATTCTTGATGTTTATGACACCAAGGAAAACCAGGTAAATAGCTCGAACGTGGTAGGTTAGAGATCACAAATGCATATGGCCTAGTTCTTAATTATATTTATAAATATAAATATATATATATATAATGAATGTTGATCGTTAGTGTCGCTAAAACTCGAGAACGGCTCGGCCGATTTAGCTGATTTTGGTTTTAAAATATTTGTCGTAGTCCAGGGAAGGTTTAAAAAAAAGCAGAGTCATTTTGGCAGCTAAGACATAAAAAAAAAAAATAAAAAAAAATGTAAATAAATAAAAAATTAAAAAAATGATTTTTGAGCCGAGTATTAGTGAAGAATATTACAAAACGAGGGAAAGTTATTACGCTACGGGCAATAGGAGACGTAAACGAGGTTGCGTGGGTCAGCTAGTCACATAAAAATTAGACAGTTGTAATTCGCTTTCGGGTGGTTATCATTAATGGTACATATAATAATAATTTCTTAAAGTAACAACGAGTTCTTTTACAGGTTATAGCTATATTACACACTAGCTGACCCACGCAACCTCGTTTGCGTCTTATATAGCCCGTAGCATGAAAATTTTCGCAAAATAAGTAACTTTTCTGGTTGATTTTTACACCTTGTGTCCGAAAAACCCAAATATCTTACGGAACCCTATTTTTTTCCAAAATAAAATATAGCCTATGTTACTCGTGGATAATGTAGCTTTCGAATGGTGAAAGAATTTTTAAAATCGGTCCAGTAGTTTTTGAGCCTATTCATTACAAACAAACATACAAACAAAGTTTTCCTCTTTATAATATTAGCGTAGAAGATGATTTTGACATTTGTCAATTAAGGTAAGTATTTTTATTATAATGTGATTTTCACTCATTTTTCCACTCGAACAAAGTTCTAGAACAGAGAAGTAATGTTCTTGTAATGTCATGGATCCCTATCTGTCTTGCTATATCTTATCAAACATTAAGAGTAAATAGGCCGGTACACAATCTAGAAGGAAAATCTAAGATGTGAATCACAGTAGCATTAATTCACTTCTGTAATAAGTTACTTGACGAATAGCGTAACAGGCATCTACATGCGCAGAATCAATTTCATGTTTATGTACACTATTTAGTAGCTAGCGGTTAGCGTTTGCGGCTGTCGAAGAAAAGGGCTCGAGTTCGATGCCGGATCCGGCCTAAGAGTAGTATGCAAAGTGCGTAGCATAATCGTCAAAATCATATCAATCACATGATTACAGTGCGAAGGGATCGTGTGAGAAACTCCCGCATTCGCGGCGGCCTGCGTGTCCGTGACATCGCAGACAAACTGCAGGAGAGTCGCCTGCGCTGGTTCGGCCACGTTTTGCGGCAGCCGTCTACCTACGTGGGCAACAAATGTCTGACCATGCTGCCTCCGCCGGGTTCCGGTAGAAGGGGTAGACCCAAGAAGTGCTGGCTTGACGTCGTAAAGGGTGACATGCGTGCTAATAGTCTCACTACCAAGGATGCCGAAGACCGGGCAAAGTGGAGAAGAAAAAGCAGGAGAGCGGACCCAGAATGGAAGCAACCGGGATAAACGCTAAGACGATGATGATTGGTTTGGTTTATTCATAAAAGCGTGAATTTTTAGATTTTAAACAATTAAATTTTTTCAATTATTGTATTGGCATCGGTCCTTGACAAGTCTACTAAGTTTAAATGAAATCTGACCGTTAGAAGTGGGTCAAAATCACGTCCAAAGAAGTCGGTTACAAACAAACATACAGGTGAAGCTAATAAAAAGCATGTTTTTTTTATTTACTACGATGATAATTTTTATTCAATGATTAGTTGAGTAGTCATAGCTAATCAAAACGGAAATTTCATGCAGAGGTAGTTTATTTTTTACAGCATGTCAATTGATGAAGGCAGTTAGATTTTGCTCAAATTTCATCATCACCTTCACCATCTTCTTCAATAAGTGATTTTATTTTGCAGCGAAGTAGAAAAAAAACTCCTAATACGTAATTAAGATTTTGCTTGATTTAAATGTTAAATACTATTTTTATGGTTCTTGAGTTGAAATTACCAGAGATGGTTTGCTGTTTTTAGTCGGTTTGAGTCCGACCAGTTGGTGGAATCCGAGGGGATTTTAAGCAAAAAAAATTGTAACATTTTGTTTTCTTTCTTTCTATTTGTCTGGCTTTTGTAATTCTGATAATTGTTTGTTGTCTCTGGCTGTACGTAAATAGTAGACGGGACACGGGACTGAGGGGCGTAAAACCAACCACATATATGGTCATTCATTTAAAAATAATAGTGCAGTTGTTCTCAAACAACTTTCTAAAATGTGTTAAACAATTTAAACCTAAAATATCTCTCTCTATAATATGGGTTCATATTACATAACATTACGTTATGAAAACAAATATGCACAGTGTTGCGAGCGGGAAAACTCAGGACAAAGAGAAACATCGAGCTACTTACGTGTGTCTTTGTCCTTTAAAGGAGCCCCTTGTTCACCGCTCTCGAACATTTTATTCACAAAACACACGACAAACATTTTACATCACAAAGGGAAAGGATTCATGACAATGAAAGGACATTGACACCCATGACACAATGACGTTACATTTTTTTTTTAATTTAAAACTGTAGGTTGTATTCTTTTGTTTGTGGTTTTCTCACGAATGTTTTAAGTTTTCCTACACATGGTAAGCATTAGGCGACCGTGAAACGCCAACCTCACGGGGAGCGTGATATATGGCGATATACAGTGAAAGTGTTTACACAGCCAGTGTCAAGGTCGTTTTTAGTGTTGGGTGACAGCTGGAAAACATTTGCCCATAATCATTTATATAACTGAACGCCCAGTGACCAATCTTTTTTTAGCTTTATGCACTCCTCTGTGACACACGTGTAAAAGACACGTTAACTGATTTAACAATCGTTGCGATACAATTCGTCGTGCAGTTGCGTACCCATAATGCAATTCCATCTGATTGTGAAACCAAAATGTCTCATACAGTAGCATACAATATAACAAACACAATAAATAGCGTAAATTGACGCTTAACACTTAGACACGACAACTGAAGACACAACTAAAATCTCTTTGTTGGAGAGGATCGGGGTTAGTGATGTGTGAAGAAGTAGATGGTCATTTTATGATGTAAATAGTGAGAGATATATGTAGGGCAAGACGTGCTATTGTTAGATCAGTTAACGTGTGTCTTACACGAGTTTGAATACAGGATACACATCCAAACTACTTAATTACTTTCTAACTGCTTCTAAAACGTAATCACTACATACTCGTAGTATAAAACAAAGTCGCTGTCGCCGTCTGTCCATCCCTATGTATGCTTTTATAAAATTACGCAACAGATTTTGATGCGGTTTTCTTTAATAGATAGACTAATTCAAAAGGAAGGTTTCTGTGTATAAAACAGGTATAATATAGTAGAGAAATACTGATAATTTTAGAGGTTTCTAATGTGATGTCGTAAATAAACACTTTTTTGCGCTTACATTGCAAACGCTGGCGGAAACCTACTAGATAGATCAAAATAATGTACAACAATATTGTACATCTCAAAAAGATCTTAGGGATAACCCACCATCATCATTTTTATTCCTTTCTTTTACGAGAAATAATGGTTTTATTTACGAAGCGACTTTAAGTAATACAGCATTAATCCTTATTCAATTAAGTAACTTAAATACATTGTGCATTTAATATGGATCAATATGACTCTCAAGAGTATGTAATTTAAATAAATATATTCGAAGATATTACAGATTTAAAATGCACGAATCGTGTCGTCGGTGGGTGCATCTGAAATCCACCCGTGCGAAGCCGGGGCTGGTCGCTAGTATCTGAATAAAATGTATCTTTGAAGAATCGTAAAGAAAAGAAAAAAAATACATTAACGTAATCTCAAGCATATCTGTCCTTCAAATGTCCATCAATGTAACAGAAACGCCCTAATCTAAACCCTTACTCGGCTAATTCTACGTGCCATCATATCATATTATCTCGTCATGTAAGTATATCATTTCTATAATAAAGCGAACAATGACTTATTACAATCGGCCAACTGATAAACTAAATTCCAACTGATGTAATGTTTTTCAGTCGTCCTCGATATCGATATTTGTAATATCTAATCTTTTTACCCCATAAAACCGTTCTAGGGCCGTGTCCTAACCGGGCATTCCCTTGGGATGATGTATTAGAGCCAAGTCACATGCTAAATTCAGCAGGTCTAAGAATAAATTTCATTAAGGGACCCCTTAAAGTATTCTGATAAGAAGCCGGCACTTTATTGACTATTTTTTGAAAACTTCCATAGAAACATGTAATATACCAGTTGTCCCACGCAACTTTGTCTGCGTGTCTTATCAATAATGATCCTAATGGTCCAAGCGTGATGTTAACTATTCTATCTTAGGCACCCACCAAAACACATTTTAAGAAAATGTGAACATCGGTTAGGTAGTTTCGGAGTTCATTGTGAGGAACAATGTGACATGAGAATTATATAAAATAAATAATTAAATACGTTTTGAACAAACGTGTTTGTTTAAGATGGCATGTAGGTCTCTATTTTAAGGAGTGGTAACTAGTGAGTCAGTATTCAGAAAATGATATAATGATTTTGATAGATTTTTCTAGGAAGGCTAAACACTACACGAGTCAAGGACGATTTGAGAATGTACCTTTAAGAGATGAACACATAATTTTATCTATGACGAAAGAAGACTTGCCTGAAAATGACAATTAATTATTACTTGCTAGTAAAAGAAACCCAAGTTGTTATAGTACATTTTGAAATGTATATGGGCATTTTTCAAATGACCCCAGTGCACCCCATTTTATTATGTTAATTATATTTTAGACGTAACTGGCTATGCATAATTGTAGGAAGCAAACGCATGATTGGCAGATTGAACACTGACTCAATTACGCCGATCATTTTCAACGGCTTAGTGGTTCCTTTAAGCCACGTAGTCAAGGATCTGGGTCTACACATTCACTCAACACTCGATTGGCGTGCACAGGTCACTCACGTGAGTCAGAAGGTAACTGGAAACCTACGAACACTGTACCGCCTCAAGAACTTCCTTCCTCCTAAAACTAAAACTATGCTTATGCAGTCCTTAATCATTCCGTCAAGCTAGACCGCCTTCTTAATAACTGCATTCGATTCATTTTCAACCTTCGCAAGTACGACCATGTCTCCACCTTACGCTCCCAACTGGATGGGTTACCCATTCGCCTGCGTCGCAATCAGGGAGCTCTGACCTCTTTATTCTCATTTCTTACCTTCTTATCCTCACCTACTTACCTTGCTACCTACTTACGCTACCTGTCCTCCAATCACGATAGAACTCTTCGTTCAGAAAACAATCTGCTTCTCTCATGTCTATATATATATATATATTCTCACTTATTACATTCTTATCCTCACCTACTTACCTTGCTCCCTACCTCCGCTACC
The DNA here is from genome assembly GCA_916048165.1 of Spilarctia lutea. Classification (NCBI taxonomy): domain Eukaryota; kingdom Metazoa; phylum Arthropoda; class Insecta; order Lepidoptera; family Erebidae; genus Spilarctia; species Spilarctia lutea. The sequence continues at coordinate 17,161,397 of OU696480.1, read as the reverse complement.
TGTCCTTCAATCACTTAACTTTTGTAGTTTAATAAAATGTAGATTTTTGAAAATGTTTTAAGACCTTCAAGAGTATAACAGCCTCGTATAAGCAATGGTTTCCCGTTATAAAGTGGTTATTTCGAACCTTTATAGTTCGACTGTGCAATTAGCAACATATCAAAAAGATATCAACAAAAGAAAGTGCAAAAATCGTATGTAAGAAATTTACCTGAGAGTAAAACATAGATCTATAACAGTATACAATTATATTAGATAAAATAACCCCGTAGAATGATTCACGAATCATTATTTTGATACATTTTTGTAGTTCTCGCGTTTTCTGCCTTCGATATCTATCAGAATAATTGCAGGAACTACGAGATATAAATAATATTTATTTTAAGTACACGATATTCAAAAGATCATAACTGAAGGCTTCTATAATCTTATCCAACACCTTATCCTAAAAAAACTGTCAAGTCACGATTGTCGTTCGTTTTTTTGGGAGTTTAAATCGGATACAACCCTTTTCAAACTATAATACTAAACCGCAAAGGTTAATTCCGTGTACATTGCGATCGTTTCGGACGACGAAACAAATGTTACATTATAAAATTTGTTTCTAAATTATTGACAACAAATTCCATGTGGTGACGGCTTAAGAATACAAAATGTCACCAGCTTATTCGTTACATGGCTGTTATCAAATACGGTTAATGGCGGAAACTACGCAGGATAATACACTGGAAAACTTGAAACAAACCTTATACCAACTCCCTCGTCTGGCCAGCGTTATTTAGTTTGACCAAAATGTATGTTCTTCAGATACCAGTTTCTCACAAAGTTACATATCATATCGCATTTTTATAAAGATTCTAAATAAATTTATTATTATCACCACTAATGTCTCTTTTTATTTATTTATTATATAGGGGACAAACGAGCAGATGTATCGCGTGATGGTAAGAGATTACCGCCGTCCATGGACAGCCGCAACACCACAGGCGTTACTAGTGCGTTGCCGTCCTTTAAGGAAGGAGTACGCTCTGTTCTTGAAGGTTTGAAGGTCGTATTGGTCCGGGAACACTGCAGGCGACAGCTCATTCCACAGTTTTGCTGTGCGTGGCAGAAAGTTTCGGGACAATCGCACAGTTGTGGACTGCCAACCATCTAGATGAGGATGAAATTTCTGTCCGTAGGACGATGGCGGAAAGAGGCGACAGGGATCAATCCGAACAATTTCAAAAATATCAAAATAATTACTAATAAAATGGAACGAGACATGTGTAATATTTCGTAACGTGAACCTTTTCTAGAAAATATTACCTAAATTTAGATATGTAAGCGAGATGTCAGCGGGTCCAGCTGGGTTCGGGAGGAGCAAGAGTTGTAAAAAACGCCTTGAATCAGTGATTCATTTTCGTTATACTTGGGTCTTACCATAACTGCCTTACTAATATATTGTATTAAGTCTTGGGTACTTGTTAGGTATTTAATTGCAAAGTCATGGTTGATGAGATTTTGATAGCTCATCTGTCAAACATACTCGTATCTTATTCAAACAACTTAGTATGTGCGTATGTAATAATGCCTTTTTTCTCTATATAACATCAGTTATGTTGAACTCATGGTTGTCAATTTATTATTGCAGATATAAACACGATCATTAATCAAAGGTTTATTAGAAACATAACACGTTATGATTCTATATAAAAACGCTATCCAGCCAAAGCTTCATCAAACATATTTTGACAATAAAAAATCATTTTTTTTATTCTTACGCATTAACCAATATGATTTAACACGATTTGGATGATTCCAGGTTTAACAATAAAAAGTAATGAAAAATTAATTATAACTGATATTGTCTGGGTAATGGCAACGATACGCAGTTTTTATCATATTTTTTTATGTAGTAGTTCGCAAACGGGCTGACGTATCGCCTGATAGTAAAAGATGACCGCCGCCCATAGAAACCCGCAACACCGGGGCCGTCACAGGTGCGTTGCCGGCCTTTGGGGGATGGGGAGAGGGATGGGCGGGAGGGGTTGGAATATGGGCCTTCAGTATCCTAACTCACTCGGTGAAACACAGCGCAAGCGCTATTTCACATAGGTTTTCTATGAGGCCGTGGTATGACTCCGGTCGAGTCGGCCCATGCATGCCGAAGCGTGGCTCTCCCATGGTAGATATTTGTTTCAGATTTAGGCCTAAGTCTTTTTTTTTTTACGTGTGGAAACCTCCTTGGGCCGTCACCCCACCAGGGATTGCGGCGAGGTGGTGTGTCGGAAAAAAACCGGAGGCCCTACCCCAACCCCTTCCAATTAACAAGCTTCAGATTATAGTTCGAGAAGTTATTAGTACTGTATAAATTATTCATCAGAATAATTCTCTTAAAGTGTCAAGTTCTCTATGTTAGTATTATTTTAATGATTTATCTAAATAACTCTCATAAAATGTCAAGTAGTTGCCACACGACTAATAAGGAGCTTAAGCTTGTTTTTGAAAAAGAGGCTCGCGAGCCAATAGAACGGGCATTCGTTTCTTACCTTTCAGCAGAGTAGCATGTATAGTAAAAGGTGTGCTAAACTAAAGCATATTATACAAGGCTTTATCTTAACAACGTTTTAATTAAATTGTTAAATCCTGACTGTACCCAACACATGCTATTTTTGTGATGTGAATGTATGAAGATCTCAAAACAAACTAGCTAATAATGCCAGTATCGCCTTGTATAAACAGCCGCGCCGGCCAAACAAACACTTGATTGTAGTTCTTCTTGAGAATTTTTCATTGAGCATACAAATGCTGGTTCACGGAAATATTTATAAAGATAAATAATAAATTAATATGGACTTATGTTGTTCATTGCTGTTCCTACATGACTGACATTTTAAACATTCGTGTAAAACCATTGTGTGCGTATGTTTTTGTTTTATTCTGTTCATTCCATAGAATCTTTCAAAGCGTAAAGCCTCGAATTTATTGTAAACATTTGCTCAGCAACATTTGATCAACATTGTTGATGACCAACGAGAATGTAGCTGGAAACTTTGTTTGAATCAATATAGGGTGTCCACACGCCAGCCTGTGTTAAAATGTTGCCTGAGGAAGTACTGTTGTTATGTTCTATGAGATGTGTAGCGACTTCCATATATATCACAACAATAATCTACTACAGCGCCATCTACCGAAGATACACTGAACTACGAAGTGGCGCACTACACGGAGTGGCTGCAAATCCTGAATCGCGCAATAAATAGTTCTCGCGCCGATTATCATATATACAACATCCCAACATCAACTGTTGGGCAGTTGCCCGCCAGGCATGATCAGCTCGCCTGGCCGGAGGATCCTCCCTTTGTGTTGGTGGAACATGACACCCGTTCCCCCACAGATGTATAGAATTTCTAATAAAAAAAATATGGTGGGTGCGAAACCATCTGCAAAAATAAAAATTGCTTAGTGAATTTTTTTTCGATAGTAAATTGAGTACGCAATACATGTATTTTATTTTCCATGTCTTTTCTTGGTTACATTTAGGATTTGAGAAATTTCTTCAAATGCATCTTTGATTGAAGAATCCCATAATAATTATTTTGATTGAAATAGTTCTATAAATTGCATTGTTTTATCATTGCTCCACACTACTGCCATGTTTATAAACGGTCGCAAACACGTCCACATACGTCAACAATTTTTGATAAACAGATATTGTCGCTCGTCGAGCTAGAACTTGTTAACTTTGACTACCTCGGTGGCGCAGTGGTAGTGAACGCGACTGCTGTGCTAGAGGTCTCGGGTTCAAATGCTGGGTCGGACCAAATATTTGTGTGATCTACAAATATTTGTTTTGGAGTTTGGATGTTTCCTATGTATAATACGAGTATGTATGTATTTACAAAAAAAAAACAGTATAAATGTACATATTTATATCAGTTGTCTAGTACCCATAACACAAGCTCTGCTTAGCTTGGGACTAGATGGCGTTGTGTGTTAGATGTCCTGATTATTTATTATTCATCATTATTATAACTGCCGTTATCAACTTTGCAACGCGCAGTAGCAAAACGTTGCCATGAATACGGGGCTCTTCACTGCTATTGAAAACTACGTAATTTCTTCTCCTACGTATTCGTAGTGAAAAGGAATAAGTTGGAGTAAAGAAAACTCATTCTTCTTCTTCTTATAGTCCTATGTCCCCTAGTTGGGGCAGAGGGCGTCCACAGCATTCCGCCATCGCGTTCGGTCGTGAGCTTCGCATTTTAGCTGGCTCCACGTCTTCCCGGCCTTCTTCGTCTCGTCTGCAACTGTACGCCGCCAGGTCTGTTTGGGTCGGCCATGTTTTCGTTTTCCTTGAGGATTCCAATCGAGCGCCTGTTTGGCGATATGATCGGAATCCCTACGGAGTGTGTGACCAATCCAGCTCCACTTGCGACGTTTGATCTGAATGTCGATCGGCGTTTCACGGCAGCGCTTCATTAGGTCTTCGTTGGAGATTCTCTCGGGCCAGTAAATACCGAGAATTCGGCGAAGACAGCGGTTTACGAAGACCTGGAGCCGGTGCGAGATATTTTTTGTGACCTTCCACGTCTCACACCCATATAGCAGTACGGATTTGACGTTGGACTGGAATATCTTCAACTTCACTCTTCGCGTCAATTTCCGTGACTGCCACACGGGCCGCAACTGTGCGAAGGTTGCTCGAGCCTTGGCAATGCGCGAAGTGATGTCCTCTTCAGTTCCCCCAGTCTCTGACACGACGCTTCCGAGAAAACTCATAGGGCGAGATTATTTAGGAAAGGGGTTCCACCTGTCAGGTAAGTGCTAAAGTAAAGTAGCTCTATATCGATGTAGCTACTAGTACAGGTACAAGAACAGCGCCCTTAGCCAAGTTACAAGTGTTTCGCGTCAATTCTCTTTCTACAGTCACCAACGCCTCTATTCTCCTGATTTTTTTTTGATATATTCCTCATTCGTTTTCATCATTTTCTGGTTTTATATTGACGGTTTGGTTTGTAGAATATCAAACGCACCTCCGGTATTCTCACTCACTCGGTGAAACACAGCGTCATCGCTATTGCACACCGGTTTTCTGTAAGGCCATCGTCATCATCACTCCGGTAGAGCCGGCTCATGAATGCCGAAGCCTGGCTTTCTCACCGAAAAACACATTTATTTATTTTTTATCCTTGAGGTGACGGATTATGAATAGAGAGTATCACCACCGCAGTGAACTGTTAAAAAGCTGTTGATGTGATGATGATTATTTTAATCATCATCACATCAAATTTTTTTTAATGCTCATACACAGCATTACGAGGATCAAAATTCATAAACTCATACTTAATACACTGCCTCGTAAGTTTGTTTAAATATATACTTACTATTTGTTTATCAAACACTCATAGTTTGCGGTCGAGATTAATTATATACCACCTACACTAGTTGTTGAAGTAATTGTTTATATATCTACCTGTCTCGTTTGTTTTACTTTATTTGTACACTCTAGTGTAGTTATAAGTTTCGACCAAAAAAAAATCCTTGCATTTGATAAACATGTCTATGAAGATTAAAAATGTATGTTGATGGTTATTATAATGAAGTTAAATAAAGAAACAGCTTGGAGTAAGTATAGGATAATTCATCAACCAATAAATTTTAACAGCAAATAGATGGTCTCCCGTTTGACTCCTATGTCGTTTAAACCATTTATTTTTTATTTTTGCTACAACATAGTACAACATACAATCTACAAAAAGAAAATAATGGAAACAAACGGACTGTGCAGCAAAGGCATCCAGCTCAGTTTACGCTGTACTGAAGCACAGCACTGGTTTTCAGCTGGCCCTGGTTTAAATTTCGAAGTATCGGCTGACGGTCTTTCTATCGAGTTACAGCACAGCCAGCTGACATAATATATATTTACTCATGGTGTCACTTAAGAATACACCACTGGAGAGGCGATAAATGTAAGTATATTTTTTTCTGCAAGTTACTAGCTAACCTATGAAGATGTTCCAGAACAGCTTGACCAGTTTGAGACCAGCCAACTGGACTGGAGAAATTATAGTGTGTGCACAAACTCAGGTGCACCCTCGGTTCCCTCACTCTCACAATCCGATGGGATGGTTATCCGACGCGACCGGAGAGAGAGAGAGAGAGTTTTTGTTAGTTGGGCACTGATTATTTAAATTTCGCGACATTTACCCAAATGATGAAAATCTCAAATGCATTCCTCTAGTTATTGCTTGACAGGAACCAGCCCCCTTAGCCAAAAAGCAAGAGCATCGCCTCGGATCTCTTTCTACAATCGCTTACGGCTTTATTCTCTTCTAATATTGGCTAACATTTGGTTTTGGCTAAGTGACTTAACGTTAGGATGACGTCATACCCATACCTTTGTGAGTTTTCTATTAACGTTCACGTTTGTAGAATGTCGACTTGGATATGGAGCTGGTGAAGTAAATCTGCTCTACACTGAGCACTGGTGCTCATAGACTATTGTTGTACACCTTTAGTTGACACACCATTAAAAAAATGCGTGCGTACAAAGTACATATGTCAGAAGCCAAACTTCTTTGGCAAAGTATTTTTTAAGTTTTGTTTATATTTATACAAATCTAAAGCAAGAAAATAAAAAGAACTCTGTACATCTTCGTGACGCTAATTTGCATTTCATCCGTAAAAAACTTATCCTCATGCGACTAAAGAAGTTTCACTTCAATAACGTTTTACATCGATTAAGTGCATCAATATGTACTTGTTAAATCATGAATTTAACCATCGATAGAAGTTAAACTTATCACAAATCGTTTCTTGATCTGAATGTAGTCTTCAACTGATATAAACACAAACTTTATGTAACCGGAAAAGCGACAAGGATGGCCTCGTAGTATCTCTATACAATAAATTGTACACAAACTGAAACATACTCTATATATATTTACGTCATATACAGATCAAACAATAGTTAGTGATAGGTGCTCAACCCATCATCCAGCTATGTAAAGCTTAATCCAGCGGCGACACTTTAGAAGATAAGTTGCCACTTGCACGTGTGTGGTTTCCTCAGCCAATGAGAGACCGGGAATCGTTCACGCCTCCATCTCATGCATGTCATGAGCCTACTCCTTGCGGTGCACGAGTCTCGCACAGCGATGTCGCTGATAAATGTGATAAAATGTGATAAATAAATCTCTCTAATTCCCAATGCAAATATGTGTATATACATATGTATTTTCATAGTCGAGCCTCCGAGTTTATGATACAGATAGCAAATTTTCTTATGGTTCTTAGAAAAATAATAACGTTATTTGATAACGTAACGTTATTAAAGTTATGTATTATAGTTATTCATACGTAGCTAACTCTTCGTCCAGCAAAGATTATGTAAGAGTATGTCAGTAGAGAACTAAAGTCAGCTCGATCGTAAATCTGCCACATTGATTGCAATTCACCTGCTATATCTGTAGAACCGATCTTGGTTTCTGACTACATATTTTTGTACCCAATAATTTCTTGAACTAAATAAATAAATATTTTGAACATCTAACACAACGCCACCTAGTCCCAAGCTAAGCAGACCTTGTGTTATGGTTACTGGACAACTAATATTAATGCACATATACTTTTTTTGTAAATACATAGATAACACCCAAACTCCGAAACAAATATTTGTAGATCACTCAAACACTTAGTCCGACCCAGGATTTGAACCCGAGACCTCAAGCACAGCAGTCGCATTCACTAGGCAGCTAAATTCCTTGTAACATGATTTTTAAGCCAATATAATTGTATCTTTTACAACATTTAGTATCTGAAAACCTCATTATTTTATAAACACCGCAGCGGAGACGACAACATTCATAGACACATTGCGCGCGAATGAAGAAATTTTATCATATTTATTACAATAATAGTCCACGGGCCCACGAACAAGGGATTTCAGTGATTGACAACAGGCTGAAAGTTTATACACAGCTTCGTTTTGACGAGACACCCAACTTTTATTATTGGACCAAATTCTGAAAGTGGAAGGAAAAAGCGGGATAGGGAGCGAAACACGTCGATTTGATGAGTGTCCCAATTTAATTAATAACAGTTTCTAAAAATCAATACTTCGAGAAAATACGATGGAAAACTGAAAAAAACTTGTGGCATACAAAGTGAATGGTACCTTCCGAGTGACCCTCAGCTCCAACATGTCAGAATGGTGACTTGAAAATTTTTATTCATTTTCATTAATTACAAACTGATTTTTGTTTTGGGGCTTGCAAAATATATATTTTTCATAAAAAATGCATCGGCATACAAATTTAACGGTAATTTTTTTTAGACCTACACTCGAAAGTTGTCAAGATTATGTTAATATTTTTTCGAGTGTAGGTCCTCCCTTAGGCGGCGATTAGGGAGCTAGCGACCTCTGCCGCGTTCCCTTCGCCGCCTTCTTCGAGCGAATTCGGCCTTTTCCCGATTCCGCTCTACGGACTTCTTCTGAAGCATAACATCCTCACAGAAGGAGACCGCAGCTTTCCACTCTTCACCTACTTTCAGAAACTTTTATAATCTGTTCTTTCCGATATTTGGTCATAATGAATTGTTATCATACTATCACCGAAAAAAAAAAATATTAAAATGATCTGGAAATAAGACATCAATTACTTGTTACTCAATGCAACGCAATATTTTATTGTAATTTGGAATTCTCCGAGAATGAAGAAAATTCTGTTTTATTATTTACGCATTCCGAGAGTTAGCCCAACCCCAAAGCTAGTGCTATTTGAATAGAAGGTGTGGTTGGAACATTCGAACGGAAATGTTCGTCTAGATTACAGTTCAGTTAAAAATTGTTTCAATATTGATAAATCGTAAAACCATTTTTATTCTGACATGTTGCTTTCTTTTGTGACGTTTATTGGGCACACGTAGAAAGACAATTTAGAAATACTTCTATACTGCATGTAATCTATATTGGAAACTGGAAGTTATAGATTGACACAAGCGGGCAGTAGATTTTGGTGTTTTCACCATATTTACCTTGACAATCCCGTACATACTGTGGCGTCAGTTTGTGTCGACTGATGATTTTTAACTGTAGCTTTAATATAACATTCATAAATGTCACTTAGTGTTTTAATTGACTAAATCATTTTGATTTAATCTACAAGTCTTTACCCACAGTGCATAATGTGCGACACACACAGGCGCAGCACACAATGATAAGGGCGCCGCGCCCGCTGCAGAACTTGTATTGAATCTGCGCACTGAAGGGCGCTTGACGGACAAGAGACGTCTCTGGTGATCTACAGGTATATTATTCGGTATGCTCGTCCGTCTTGTCGACGTATTAAGAATACGGAGTTTCACCACCCCTATTTATCCCGGGGATGCTGTAAAAGGTGACTAAAGGAGCAAACTAAGCAGGACTGCAAAGAGAAGGAAAACTAGAAACTTAATCTATGCCAACCCGTCTAGCCCGCGCAATATAGTAGAACAAAATCTATTTTCTAAGAGGCCTCTCACCAGCAGTCGACTGTTAAGAGCTGTATGTACCTAATAAGAAAGAAAATTTAAAAAACTGTTTAAATAAGATAACATAATAGCACGCTGATCTTTACGATAAATGCGTATGATGAGTTTTCTTAACTGATCAAGATATAATGGTCTGCGATTGTGTCAGTTTCCATAGAACTGAACTTCCACGAGGTGTGAGTGATGCACTTTAAACAAAAACTGGTATTGGAGTTTTTGTACATTGATCTTATAATTTGAAGATACAGTATCTATTATCGAATTTATGCCACCTAAAAATTACACCTTTACATTGTATAAAATTAAGTGGCTTCCGCTGTTTATTCGCTTAGATCTTTTAAAATATTTACCGGATTTTAATTCAGTTTTCAGAAATTCATAGAGTCATTTAAGAAGAAGGTTTATGTCTATCCGTGCGAAGTCGGATTTGGTCTATAGCACCATATATTCTAACAATTCATGTCATGCTTTTTCCGCTTGGTAATTCCATGAAGGACAGGGAAAATGACGTACAAAATCAAGATATGTTACTATTTCTGGCTAGCGTGGTACAGTACTTAGGACAAAACATCCTTGCCCAGTGAGGCTTATGTACAACAGTAGACTAGATAAGGTTTTTGTTGTCATAAAAACTCATGGTCAACAGGCAACTCTGAATTTTATAACTTGTGAAAACGGCACGGGTCATCGTGTCTGTCAAATCGAGCTACTCCAAGGGATTAAAAGCATACTTTATTTTGTATTGTAGCTAACAGTTCCAGACACTTAATCTATAATTAGTATCTTAATCTATAATCTGAATATCGTTTTAATTCAGTATCGTTCAGTACAGTCATACTGAAGTTTTTGTGTTGTACTGTATTAAAGTTCTAAGAAAACTAGCTGACACGGCCAACTTCGTACCGCCATATTTATATATCAATCTGTCGCAGCTTCCCACAGGCAGCGTAAAGTCGCGGACAAAAAAACACCTAATCCTAGTTGACAAGCGTTGTCAAGCGACAAATTACTACTACTACTTACCTATATCTCCACACCCCCTTAAGGTTGGCTGGTAGAGAATGCCTAAGGCATTAAGTCCGCCGATGTACATAAGTGCATGAAGTTTTAAATAAATAAATAAATAAAAATTCACTGGACTGGCGACGGTGTCATCGCAATCGGTTCCATTGCTTTTCTGTTTTTTCATAATACTTCAGGCAAGGCACTTACTTGTCCATTGTGTTATCTGTTTCGCTGATGATATTAACAGGTGAAATACACACGTAACTATATTACGTTTCGTGGGAGAGCCACGCTTCAGCATGAATGGGCCGGCTCGACCGGAGTGATACCACGGCCTCACAGAAAACCGGTGTGAAATAGCGCTTGCGCTGTGTTTCACCGAGTGAGTGAGGATACCGAAAACCCATACCCCAACCCCTCCCCCCATTCCCTATCCCCATCCCCCAAAGGTCGGCAACGCACTTGTGATGCTTTTGGTGTTGCGGGTGTCCATGGGCGGCGGTAATCGCTTACGATCAGGTGATCCGACAGGTCGTTTGCCCTCTTTTCAATAAAAAAAAAAACAAATATCTTTACTGGCTGCTTCTTGTGGTTGTTGTAAATATACCCATGGTTATTTTACCCTTATAACAACACCGTGGGGCAAAGCTAAGCTGAAATTAAAGTAGCCTAAGTTACTCTTTATATCATCGGCTATCTGCTAACGAGAGTCCGGTCGAAATCGGTTTAGCCATTCCAGAGATTAGCTGAAAAAACAGACGCACAGACAATCAAAAATGTTTACTAACTGTTCTTACTGTTATCGGTAATTTTGTATAATATTATTGTTTTTCTTTTTATTTATTGCTTTTCTTGTTTTTTTTTATGGCAATACAGTAGCTATTTTATTTAAGCTACTTTTATTTTTGAAAAAATCCTGTTATCGATGTAACTGTGGGTAACACCGTGGAGCACAACCTGTGTTTGTATAAAAATTAAGCGGACAAGTTTTAAGTTCCTATGGAACTTGGTTTAAGAGTGAAGGACTACCAGAGAAAAGATGCCTGAATTGCATCAAAGGGAACATGTCTAGGAAGGGAATAAGCAGTGAACTGACAAGTGATAGAGGAGAATGGAAGAAGAAAACTCATTGCAACAATCCCAAATAAAGTTGGGAAAAGAAATAGAAGATGACGATTACATATTGAGAAACCCGAACATTATCTTAACGCGTGAACAGATATGAATAAAAAAGCCTAAATCTGTTTCCTTATGCGATAATTGACTCAAAATTGTATCTTCTAAAGTATTCTAAACGATCTAATATATATCAAATATATGACAGTGTTAACAAGATAAACATCGATTATATTAACTTGTTAACAATCACGTTCCTTCATAATAACCGTTTGATTTGTGAATCGTGATGTCCACATTTATCATTTCAATGCTTGAAAACGATCAAAAATTTGCATTAATTTAGCCTATTAAATAGGTTCAATAAACACTAAAAATAATATGATAAACTATGCCTGGCGCCATCTAGCGAAGACAATTTGAACTATTTCGCAACTTTATTATCGTAATGTATTGCATTGGATTTAATAAGTTTTTTATTGTATGGCAGGGCAAACAAGCCTTATACAATCGACTCGCTCTAAAACTGAAAAACTTTTGTGCAAATCAAGTTTTCACCAGAACAGATTCACAAATTGCAAAGTGTCTTCGGGAGTTAATCTATTCATTTATAACTGAATTGTTAATGAAGACATGTTTTTTGAGAATAAATGCTAAAATATAGTTTCCTAATCGTTAAGAGCATTATTTTAAAATACTTAATCGTTGCACTCTTTCAAAGTTTAGATTTTTTATCTGCGCCTCCCGAAGTGGAGATACCGTATGATATAACAGATTGACAGAGAGACCCATATACAGTCTTTACCAATTTCCAATCTGTAACGTATTATATCTGTATTGTATGTACGATTTTTAAATATGGGAACTAGTTTTTTAACTTTTCTAGTAAGTTTAAGAGATTGATAAATTTTTGTCGATTTCTATGCCTAAATATTTGATTGAATCAGTTTTTTTCATTATTGGATAGGAGATAAAGTCTTTAGTGAGAGCCTGGTTACAAGTGTGAGCGTAGATGTTTATATTTGTTTTAGAAGTGTCCGTTTATTTAACGCAAGCCAATGATTTACCGTGTTGAATCCCTCCTAGGCAGCTCACTAAGTTTCTTCCTTCCATTTATCTCCATAAAAAGTTAAAGTTGTATCATTCGCTTAAGAAAAACATTACAGACTTAATAAATTTAGATTTAAATTTAGAATAAGAGAGAATAAGGTTTATAGCTCACTCACTCACTTGATGACGAGCAACAAAAGACTTACAACACAAGTCACTGCTGCATTGGAAAAATGACAAGTGTCTGATTCGGGTCGCCGCGTCAGCAACCACGGAAGACGACTGTGTTAAGAGAAGAGGCATAAGGAACCTACCATTATTTCGTGCCCGTAGTAGTTGAGACCTTGGGCAGTTTGGACGCTGGCTGGCTGAACGCATACAGTGGTCACTCCCGCTGAGGGTCTCAGCAAGCTTTACGTCACCTTTGCGCCACTAGAATCGACCAGGAATAAAATCATAAAATATGTAACCACTTCTACGTGGAGACGACTTGTAACCACCCATATTCGTCAAGTGATGTCCTCACTGCAAAAATAGGTGGGTCACCATGCTGCATTGTTGCAATGACTATGGTGACCACTCTTCCTTCCTTTGCTAAGGAGAGGCCTATGATCAGCAGTGGACTGCTATAGGCTGTCGATGATGAAGATGTAAACACGACATACTATAGATCGAATTAAAAAAAAATTAAAGCGTGATCGCAGAACACTTCCTTATTATGCGTGACAGAAGATCTAACTTGAAACACACTAAAATAATCTTTAACATTTTAAAAGATTAATGCAGTTATATATGTCTACCCAATTTTCCGACCACTCTTTTTCTGTCCAAGCAGCTCGACTGTGGAACGCCCTACCAGTCGCAATAAGACGTGCACCAACAATAACTGCCTTCAAGAGACTAGTAAAGGAGCACTACCTGGGAGACATCTAGGTCCCTTAACCTATGTATTTCTCTCGCTTAGTCATAGATCACCTTATCCCATAGAAGTATGTTAATAGTAGTTTATAGGCATTTCACTCACACTCTTCTAAGTTTTTATTTAGCAATCCTCATTTAATCTAACTTCCACCCTATATATCGTGTATACTGCTTTAATTTTTCGTTCAAATATAATATTAATTCACCAGACACAATCCTCTACTTTCCCAATCCTGTTTTGTCTCCATCCTAAGGTTGCCTGTAAGAGATTGCCTCCGGGCGATAAGGCCGCCAATTGTACCTACTTACTTTAAATTAAGACCTTTATAATTTACCTGGTGTACAATAAAGACTTTTTATTATTATTATTATATATATATACTCGCTGACCCGGCAAACGTTGTTTTACCATAAAAATAAATATTAAGGGGTGGGTCACCCTTATCACTTAGATGTATGAAAAATAGATTTTGGCCGATTCTCAGCCCTACCCGATATTCACACAAAATTTTTTTAAATTTCGATCCAGCCGTTTCGGAGGCGTTTGGGAACAAACACCGCGACATGAGAATTTTATATATTAAATAAATCTGTATATTACATACCTACGTGAAGTAACAACTTTGTGTTTTCTGTATAACTCTATCAAATTTTAATCTAAAATACAAACGTTTACACTAGGTTTACGTGGGGAATGAAATCAGCTCAATTTGCAATCTATGATATTTTTATGTGAACTTTTCTACCCCTTACTTCCCCTGTATTGTAAACGATCTGTGTATTATTGCAAATAGACGTCTATGCTTAAAACAACAACAACAAGATAAACGCTGATTATATTAACTCTAAACTTATTAGTAAGTCGTCGAGTCGTGACATCGCAAATTTTCATAAATTTACCATACTAAATAGGTAAAGCAATGTACACTTTAATTTTAGAAATTCTTCAAAGACGTATTCCTTATATAGTGCCATCTAGCGGAGATAGTCCGAACTATTCCATGAAGTAATTTTTGTTCCACTTTTTAAGCGTAATGCTATTTATCCATGCATAACTTTTTAGCTTTATGAAGTCGCTTTATGACACGTGACATGTATTGTTGAGGACTCGTATAAGAGTAAAACATAACACCTCTTCTTTTTAATATATTTTAATATTCAGAAACTATTTCGGGATTCGCCTATTCATTTATTTTATTCTAAACTTGTTCTTGCTTGCTTTGAAAATTGTATAAAAATAATACACTATATTTCTCACTAAGATTTGTATTTTAGCAATAGTTTATCAAAGGAATACTTAAAATCTACCTTGTCTCATTATACGAAGGTTAACATATTTTTAAAATAAGCAAAATTAACCAGTTCATTCTATGGGTAGGTGATTTCTAGGTGTCTCGATGCCGTCAAACTGTCGGCTCCATAGTCGGTAACTATCAGTATCAGTATCATCTGTGTACATGAAAAGTGTCCGTTGAAATGCATTAAATTAGGGTGGCGCCACATTAGCATCAGAGTAAACTTCTTAAAATCAATACACACACTTTTTCATAAAATTGAATGATAAAAAATCAATAAACGTACTATTCACAGTTCAGAAAATAAAATATATTTACTACATTATTTTGTAATACGCAAGTAGTGACAATAATGTTAAATTTTTTAACTCGTCGTACTTCAATTCGTTCACAATTGCTACATTCATACCATACCCTGTGTCTACACCAGCGCCATTCTGGAAGGTTTTTGAAATGTTATTTACAGCTTATGCTGGACACTTTTTTCAATTTTCTACCATATGAGATAACACTCCTTATCTCTACCCTCCATAGTCGGTACGTATCTTTGATAATCTTTCTGCAGGACTTCAATATCGTTTAGTTAGTTATTATTAAATAAAAATAAATAAATAAAAATGTTTATTTTATTCTAAAAACCACATGTTTTAATAGGAGGAACATCGTTTACATAACTAAGTTAGTGTGGGTACTAGTACTGATTCCCAAACTAGGCCCTGTTCGGCTGTTGGATATATGAATGATGTGAACCCCGCATATATTGTCTGTGGTCCCTTCCCGTGTGCGCTTCCCTGTCGAATACACGCATTAAATGAAGATAAGAAAGTCTTTTATTTCGGATAGTATTCCCACAGGTTATGGGCCCAGAAAGGACACAGGGAGCGCAAATAAGATATTTAACAAAGATTAGATGCAGTTGTGTAGGAATTTGTAGGAATAGGGCAGTGCTAAAAGAAAATAAAAATTTGAAGAAATAAAAAATGGCGTCACTACAGTACCACCCGCAATTAAAAAGCGGAAATTTTTCAAATTGGCTGTTCCGAATAACATGCATAATGGAAGAAAAGAAGTGTCGGGAAGCAATAGATGTCGATGCAAAAAAGGCATTAGAACAAAGAAACACAGACGAGAAGTTTTGTGCAAAGGATGCTGTTGCTAAATCAATAATTGTTCAATGTTTAACGGACATGCACATTGAATATATAAAAGATGCGGTTTGTGCAGCAGACATGATATTAAAATTAAAGAATGCCTTGGAACGTAAAAGTGTATTATCAGATTTATATTGGCGCAAGAAATTGATCAATTTAAAACTTAAAAGTGGACAAAGTCTCGAGAGCCATTTTGTGGAGA
The DNA here is from genome assembly GCA_916048165.1 of Spilarctia lutea. NCBI lineage: Eukaryota > Metazoa > Arthropoda > Insecta > Lepidoptera > Erebidae > Spilarctia > Spilarctia lutea. The sequence continues at coordinate 17,145,141 of OU696480.1, read as the reverse complement.
TAGAAAAAATATTCAGAGAGTTGGAGACAGATAAGAAAAAGTTAGAAGAATCAGAAAAGGTATGCTATTTGTTACTGAGCATGGACAACCAGTACAAAACTATTGTGACAGCATTGGAGGCCACGAATATAGACCTGACAATGGATTATGTCAAAGGAAAACTGCTAGATGCAGAACTGGATATGTCAGAAAGCAGATGTGATGAAGGAGAGGCATTTACAACAGAAACAAAGTTTAAGTGTTACAATTGCAATGAACCCAACCACTATGCGAGAGATTGTCCAAAGCCAAGTAGAGGAAGAGGTGGCGGCAGATCACAGAGATATAGAGGACGGTTTGGAAGATATAGAGGCCGAGGAAGAGCCCATTTGGTTGAAGAAACAGAAGAAAAGTTTACATTGGTTGCCTTTCCAACTGAAGAATTAAGAGATAATCAGAAAATAAGTTTTGCGGTTGATTCCGGAGCAACCCACCATATGGTCAGTGAGACATATGTTAACTATATGCATAACATAGTAGAAATACCAATGATAAATATACGAGTAGCAAACGGACAAGTAATGCATATAAACAGAAAAGGGATATTAAAATTAAAATCAAAAGAAGGACATGATGTAACATTAGAAGCTCATATTGTAAAGGAATTAACGTTAAATTTGTTATCAGTCAAAAGTTTAAATGAGAAGGATTTCGAAGTAGTTTTCAGAAAAAATACTGCAGTTTTAAAGCATAAGAATGGTGGAACTATGCATGGGAAATCGAGTGGAAATTTGTTTCTCATAAATTTCACTATAAAAGATAATCAAGCCTTGATAAGTAAAGAAGAAAGTAATTTGTGGCATCGTCGTTTAGGCCATTTGAATCATGGAGGACTGAGAATCTTGGGCTTGCCATTCTCGAATAATATATGTGACATATGCATGCAGGCCAAAGCAGAAAGAAAACAGTTTCAAGATGCGAGTAGACCGAGGTCAAAAGCTATAGGAGAGTTAATCCACACAGACATAGGAGGACCCCTGTCTGTAGAAGGTTGTAATGGCGAAAAATATTTTGTGACAATAATAGATGACTATTCACATTTTACAGAAGTATACTCATTAAAATATAAAAGTGAAGCTACAGAAGTACTAAAAGAATATGTGATTAGAATGAAGAACCAGGGTTATAACATAAAAAGAATAAGATCAGACAATGGAAAGGAATATCAAGCATTAAAGGGATTCTGTAAAAGTAATGGTATAATACAAGAATTTACATGTAATTATACTCCCCAGCAAAACGGTGTAGCAGAGAGAATGAACCGTACTCTCATGAACAGAGTAAGAGCTTTGTTGCTAGAAAGTAACTTACCAAAGTATCTCTGGGTGAACGCATTAAAATGTGCAACATATACACTGAACAGATCACCTACAAGGGCACTCTATGGTAAAATCCCAGCTGATATTTATTTAGGCACCAAATCGGAGTTGGATAAGCTAAGAGTTTTTGGAAGTAAAGCTTGGGTAGTGAACTTGCCAAGAAAAGATAAATTGCATTCTAGAGCAACGGAGATGAGAATGGTCGGATATGGACCAGCAGGGTATAGACTGTGGAACCCTAAAACAAATGACATTATAACGTCAAGAGATGTCAAGTTTGACGAGTCTAACTATAAATATGAAGAGAAACCCAAAAACCAAACAGAACAGAAATATACTACAGAAAATTATGAAGAAGTAGAATACTTAGAAGATACAATTAATGAAGAAGAAGAAAAAGTAACAGAAGAACAGGAAACACAAGATAGTGACCAAGAAGGCGTATACACCCCAGAATATTCAGAAGTACAAAGAAGACCTAAAAGATTACCGAAAATACCAGAAAAGTTGTGTGATTATGAGGTAGATTTATATGCAGCTTTTGCTTTAATATCGGAAGATCCATTAACATATGAAGAAGCTATAGAAAAAGACTGGAAAGAAGCAATTGACAAAGAAATAAATTCATTAACAAAACTGGAAGTGTGGACCGAATGTAATTTACCAAAAGGAAAGAAAATTATTGAAACAAAATGGGTATTTAAAACAAAACAAGATGGTACTAGGAAAGCAAGGTTAGTCGCAAGAGGTTTTCAACAGGAAATTGAAAATCAAGATTTATATTCACCAGTAGCAAAGATAACAACAATACGCCTAATGTTGTCACATGCAGTCACAAATGACTGGATGGTCAGGCAGTTGGATATTCCATCAGCTTTTCTCAATGGAAAATTAGACACAGAAGTTTACATTGAAGTACCTAAAGGAGTAAAAATATCAGATAAAAGAAAAGTTTTAAAGTTAAATAAAGCTCTTTATGGACTAAGAGAATCACCACGATGTTGGAACGAGACTATGAACACATTTTGTGAGAGAGCAGGAATGAAAAGATCAAAATATGATGTTTGTTTGTATACCGGAAAAGACATTTGGATGATACTATTTGTTGATGATATTTTACTAATGGGAGAAACAAAAAACATAGAAGAGATGATTAGTAATCTGAAAAAAGAGTTTAAGGCAAAGGATATGGGAATAGTAAAAGATTTCTTGGGAATAAATATAGAAAGAAAGAAAAACAAATTAACATTATCACAAGAAAAATTTATTGATAAAATGTTACAACAATTTTGTATGCAAGAGTGTAAGGCCGTTGATACTCCAATGATGAATGGTTTCCAGGCTTTCCGAACTGAACAAACACCTTCAAACGAAGAATTACCTTACAGACAACTAGTTGGATGTCTAAACTATCTATCAATGTTGACTAGACCTGATATTACATATGCTACAAGCTATCTAAGTAGATATTTAGATAAATACAATGAAGAGTTATGGAAAGCAGCAAAAAGAATACTAAGATATCTAAAAGGAACAAAAGAATTAAAATTAATGTATATGAAGAATGAAGATAATACTATTTTAGCATATTCAGATGCTGACTGGGCGGGTGATAAGCTAGACCGCAAGAGTACCAGTGGCAGCATGATTTTTCATGGGAAAAATCTTATTTCATGGGCGTCTAAGAAACAGACCGCAGTGGCTTTGTCGACAGCTGAGTCGGAATACATTGCTGGTGCAATGTGTGTTGCTGAACTTCTCTACATAAAAGGACTAACAAGTGAACTCTGTATTGAAAAGTGCAGTGTTGAGATGATGGTAGACAATCAAAGTGCTATAAGTATGATGTGTAATTATGAAAATACGAAGAGATCAAAACATATTGACATAAAAGTTCATTTTGTCAAAGACATTGTTTACAAGAAGTTAATTGAAGTTAAATACGTGCAAAGTGAACAAAATGTGGCTGACTGTTTAACAAAAGCATTGTGTAGTAATAAGTTAAAGTGTATTAGATATAAGTTAAATTTGTTTTGATCGAAATAGGCAAGTTGTGTCGAAATGAGGTTATAAGTTTGTATAGTAGAAATGTCACACATGTTATGTCAGATTGTGACAGCTGTCTATTGTCATTAAATTAGTGTTGCCATTGTAAAATGTATAAGTTGTTCCAATTTCAAGTTTTGGATGATAGTAGTAAATATTTGAGAAAACTAATTATTGTTTATAGTAGACTTGAAATTGAGAGGGGGTGTTGGATATATGAATGATGTGAACCCCGCATATATTGTCTGTGGTCCCTTCCCGCGCTTCCCTGTCGAATACACGCATTAAATGAAGATAAGAAAGTCTTTTATTTCGGATAGTATTCCCACATCGGCCGTTCAACAAGGCAATAATTTCACGTAAAAAGGGCAGCAGTCGGTAAAAGACTTAAAGTCGACCCCAACATATTTTAGGCAAGGCTCAGAAAAAGAAAGTGGTGTTCCGCGACACCTCCCACAACAGAAGAGTCACTGAGTTGGGCCCAGAAGGACCCATGGCCGATTGGTATGGTATATCCAGAGTGTCAGTCCGGTGGGGAAGATATAGCTAACGAGGTCTTTGACAGTGGCGACCAACCCGGGTCTTGTCCTGTGTCACGTGCTTAGCGAGGTCAAGCTCCGAGAGGTTGAGACTTCTAAACGAACCCGTTAATGAATGACCCAATACGGGTTGCCACGGAGAAGAGGTTTCGCCTCGCCGCCTTACTGAGATAATAGAATAACAAAGCGAATAGATTACGAACTAGTTATAGACTATAATACCCCCATATTTAATTTAACCATGTATTCCTTATTTAATGTTCAAATACAATATGCAATTCATAAAAATAAAATATGTAGCTTTTAAAAATTGCATGCAAAAATTATCAGGACACAATATAAAATCGACTAAACATACAAATATTGTTACTACAGTAAATTGCTGTATTTTTGAAATATTATTTTATTTAGTTCTAATCATTTCGCTTTTAGTTTTACTAAATATGTAATATATTTGTACTTTTTCGTTGTAAATTAGTTAATCCAAAATTAAATTAATTGAAAATGATCTTGCAACACACAAACAGAATAATCGATTTTTTGTATCTAGCTCTTGTCGATGGCAGAGCTGGCGTGGCCGAATTGACAATTAACCAATTCATGAATTCAACAACGACGCCATTTTGCGTTGCTGTTTCCTTTGCATTTGTGTGGCTTTTGGAAATTTGTGAAATATTAATTTGTTTGTTAGTATAGCAAATCTGTGATAGTTAATAATTAAGTAGTGTAATACCTTTGTTGTGTTTAACATATTGTATTGAAGTTTTCGTATATTTTACGGTACAATGGGCAGAAAGAAGAAGAAGGCATCTAAACCATGGTGCTGGTATCCTTTACCAATTGTTAACAAGATTATGAAATTAGATTTGTTGTGACCTTCGTAATTAGGTCACGTGCCTATGTTTTCAGAAATCTAGATACCAATATTTCCTTAATCAGAATTCAGGTATTGCAACAGGGAATTCGACGACGAAAAAATTCTAATTCAGCATCAAAAGGCGAAACATTTCAAATGTCACATTTGTCACAAAAAACTTTACACGGGACCCGGATTGTCAATACACTGCATGCAGGTAAGTGCGTCAGTTTCATAATTTTGGCAAGCGCTCCGCCCGCCCACGGCCACCGCGCGACTTGCTTATTTTAACTCGCATACTTCTTTCTATACATCTTTAGATATTTTGGCGCGACTTACGGACCTAATTGTACTCCCTACTAGTAGTACTTAGTTGTACAAAATGTCCTTTCCTATATTTACTTGGGTAGGTAGTTAAAACAAACGTTGTAATTTTTAATTAGACATAAACTTTAAATTTCTTACTCCATTTACAGGTTCACAAAGAAGCCATAGATAAAGTACCAAATTCATTACCAAATAGGTCAAATATAGAAATAGAAATCTATGGAATGGAAGGGATACCACCTGAAGATGTGAAGGAGCATGAGAAACAAAAATCAGGTATAAAAACTTTTATTTGGGCACTAGTGTGAATCTATGGATTGATGTATGTACCTATAATTTTTTTATTATGCTTGGGACACTAGTTTTATGTATATTGTTGTGTAGTTTGACGTAATGTTCCAACATAATTGGGTGAGTTTAAGAACTGTTATGTATTATTATTTTTCATATAAAGGTGGTGGCAAAGGGTCTGACAGTGAAGATGATGAGCCTGCTGCAAAGAAAAAAGCAACGCCTGCTTTAGTGAGTATCACAACATCTGTAGTCAATGATAAAATATATTTATGTACTTATTATCTTACGTTTAACATTATTTCAGTTGGGACCTGGACCTTCATCAGTTACACCTGGTATACTACCCACACCTATGGGGCCGGCTCCTCCGGGAATGTATCCCGGACATATGCCTATGAATCCCATGATGCCTCCGTTCATGCAAGCACATAGGTGAGTTTACTCGTAACATAATTTTGCTGTTAATACTCTAAAAGTATACCATAATATTTAAAAAATATAATTATGTGTATGTATAAGACCAGTGTAGAATATTGTTACAAATAATTAGCAATTGGTTAAATTCAATGAAGAATAGTCTGCCGGGGTTAAAAGTTCTAGTAATTCCAACAAGTAAACATTAAACCTATAAAACAGTTGACCTTAAAAACATGACAGAGATATTATTAAACCCTCTATCAGATATTGAAATAACGTTATCAAAACACTGTTATCACTGTTTCCTCCATAGAACATAACTGTTATAGTTACACTATGCAAAACACTGATTATACCGTATTGTAAACATAGTTTATACTTGATTTGTTCCAAATAAATAAAGCATAATAATATAACCATATAATTTTAAATAATTGGGTAGTTCAATAATAATTTTTTGTTCAAATTTTAGAATGTAACTTGGCTAATTGGATAAGTATTTCCAAGGTCAATTGCAAGAATTGGCTTTAACCAAATATTTAAAATTATAAGATCAAAAATAAATCACAAGAGTACATGGGTATCCAAGCACAGACTTGTATTTCTTTTTCAGGTGTATAGTCGTAGTTAACTAAACAAAACTTAAGTTTTACCGTTGCACTCAAAGCAACAATTGAGATCCATGATTAGACATTCAGTGTCTGGGTGTATTTCATGTGAGTGATTTCAATTATTGTAAGCCTCACGCACTGCAGTATGTTATTTTAAGGTTGCCAAACACGGTAGGGTGTACGTGACAGGTTTGCCTGCACAATTACACCTGTCAGGAAACCTGAGTAGAGGATACACATGTAGCGGTAAACCTGTATAAAGTCTCAGTTGAAGCCTCTTGTCGCCTTTTACATTCACTGCCCAACTGACTCCTTCGCAGGGAGTACTACCTTGCATGTTCATTTTTGCCTGTACAGGAATACCAATGGCGTAATAAATTTCAACATTCATGTTTGTTCAATGCCTGAAAAGATATGGAAATCTGCAGTTGTACAACATACTCATTCCTATTTACCTGTTACATTTAACTTTACAGCCGAATCTGTTACGTACCCCACACCATGTATGGCTACCTTAAGACAAGCTATATTTTTTCTACATATAATAAAAATTATGTATGTTTGTAAATTGTGCGTTGCCATGTCATTCATTATATAATTTTATAGTCATACCAGGTTTACATCAAAGGACAGTATACCTTATCATTAAATTAAACTTTATGCATGAAAAACTGCAGGCAAAACAAGTATGTCATAAAAGAAACAGTAATTCCTTGCATATATAGAAAAAATCGTTTAAAGGTTACTAAATAAGTAAGAAATATAAATTTGTACATGTAATTTTCTAATTTTAAGTATGCGGTTCACCTTGATCCACTGCTGCATACTTGAAGGTCATACACTAACAACACTTAACTGGACAATCTTTATATTACTTTTGTTTTAACAAGAACTCGACTTAATTTTAAAATTAGTAAAGGAAGAACCTTGCTAACTTTTTTATTAGGTTTTTTGCCAAAAATCACACGTTTTACAGTCTACAATCAGTATAATTAAAAAAAAAATAATTTACCAGTATATTACCACGTGGGCTGGTTAATTGTGCCTTAAGCAAAGTGACTCTATTCTGCCTGATGGCGGTCTAGTGATGCTTGGGCACCATTGCGTTTTTACGTGGTATCACTTGACTGATGGTTACCATAAACCCATTTCTGCTATACAGCGATATAATTTACTGGCAGCTAACAGCACTATAACATTGACATAAAGAGTAGTAATCTACCAATTAAGTTAGCTGTAAAACTATGGACTCTTTTATTGGTAAATCTAAAAGTAATGCTGAAAAGTGTAATCCAACACTGCCACGAACCTTACTGCTCTTAACTACATAATTTAAAAACTGTTGCTGACTTTTTTGAAGTGAAAACTTCTTTAGCGGCGCTGTGTACTTTTTTGGAATGGGTAAAAATGTATAAACACGCGTCAGGTCACGTGACCTGATCGAAAATTCGTAAGACGGATGGAGAAAGGACAGGCGGCGCAGGGCGCTTGCGCGAATGTTCGTGTGTGTATGTAATATAAATTGTCATGTTTGTGTACGATAGCGCAATAAATGAATATTGTATGCCACCACATAAATAATAGTACTTTTATACTGATAATGAAAGCAATTCGTACAAAATTATTCTCTAACCATTCCAAAATATCAATAATGCACAACGTTAATATTCAAGTTTTCACTTCTGCCGGCACTCCCAGAGTGCAACCCGTCGATTTTTTTTATTAATATCCATCCCATTGTTTTTAAAATGAAACAAAATTGTAACAAATATGAGATGATTTCCTTTATCTAATCTGTAGATAGTCTAATGATAACAAGAATGTAGTATATGAAGTTCTGACTAGCTTATTTGAACTAGCTCCCACATAGCTTTTATACAATCTATTGACTTTCTGTGGTCACACCACAAAGGAACTTTGTTTGCAGAAAGTATTTTTGGGTTGATATATTGGGGTTTTATACACCTGGTAAGAATTAACCGAATGTAATAATTGAATAGTCATAGTCTCACTATTTAAAACAGGATAATAGGCATAGATGGGATAGAATATCTAACACTCTCTAATTACAACTTTCATATAATTGATTCAATACTTTCATTGATATCCATGATTTTTTTTTTCTTTTCAAGACAAGGTTTGGTTGTCAAAATATAGAACAAATAATCGTTTCGAAGTAAACTCAGACTATTTTTAATAACCTACCTCTATATAAAACTGGAGATGGTTATTAAAAACTTTTTTTTAAACTAAAAAATATGTTACTGAAGGCAGAAAGAACTCATTTTCTAAAGTTCAGAAGTGAGTGCACTATCGAATCAAAACTGTGAAATAGTATTAAGTGTCATAATGAACGTGTAATGCTTGATAATGAGTGGAGGATTCAGAATCAAGCATGAGGTTCATTAAGGCTACACTATGGTCAGAACTATTAACCCTTACTGCGTTAGGTGCACATTAAAAATTGTACATAAAATTCTTTTCTGTTTTTTCAGGATGATGATGCCAGGCATGAGGCCGCTGTTTCCTGCTGTCAGCATGCCTCCCACGTCTACTAGTAAACCAACGTTCCCAGCGTATAGGTATGTCCAAATACTACAAAGGATGTTCCACTGTAGTTTGAATTAGTGACGTTTTATTGTAGAGAGTTCAACAAAAATCATTTTTTTAACATTTATTAAACATTGCGTATGTTTTATGATCGATGTTCACATTTTCTTGCACAATTTAGCTTGAATTTGTTGATGATAATACTGTTGTGTAATAATAATTTAAAACGTAATAATTTTTTAATCAATTCTGACGAAACGTAAACCATTAGGTACGCTAGTGTTATAAAACATATCTACAGTTTTATTTTTTCATGTGTGAAAATCGGGAAATTACACATTGGCTTTGACTAATTTGGCACTAGCCGTTTGCCACTGAATGTTGACTGACTCGTGTGAAATTCACCAAAGCATTTAGTGATTGTGCTTTCGTTGTTAGATGATGCTTTAAATACTTCAATATTTATCGTTTATTGTCAGGGATTAGATTGTGCAGACAATATCTATGTACTCTGTAAAGAAATATATGACTGATATACATAAAAGACGACGTCATCTTGAGTTTGATCTTTGTCAGGACAAGTAAGAGATTAACCATCTTGAACAGAAATAACATGTTATTTAGTCATTATGAGCAAATATGTAGTCAATATAATAATAATAATGACTAATTAGTGCTAATAATGTATACTACGTATGAACAAATACATTTAAATAAACACAAAATAGCTTCAATTAGGAAAATGTATACACATTAATTTTATAGTTTATCCTTTTCTGAGAGTAATATTATTAATAATAATAGTATTTTATTGAATTTTAACAGATTTACGGATACAATGTTTTTGTAATACTTAATACAAGAGTAAAGTCATAATTTGTATTAATAACCCTGTAATAAAACCACGAGAATTACAAAAAAAATGTTTTGAGTATTGTGACTACGGAATATAGAACTACAAATATTTTTTTCTCGTCATAAAGATATCTGCGTCAAAAGTTCATCAAACAAAAAATATAAACTAAAAAGACAGTACATAAAATGTTTCCTTTCAAAATCATTGGTCGGTCATATATAGTATTGGAGGTAAATATCAAAATGCCAAATTTCCGCCACACTACAGTAATGCGACAATAAGCGCTCCGCCTACGACGTCGACGACAAGCAGCTCGGACCCCAAAGAAAACGGCGAAGTTAAACTTCCCGCGGCCAACTCGTGTCCTCTCGTCACTGCCACGGGCGTCGGCTCCAAGATCATCCACCCCCCAGAAGATGTGTCTCTAGAAGAAATACGAGCAAGAAACATCAAGTATAGACCCAAACCGAAGCCCGACGCACCGTTACCGCAGCCGCAGCCCGCGCCCGCCATGATCACTCCTAGCACGAGTCAAGCCGAGGTATGGGTTAGTTGTTTTTTATATCTTTTTCTTGTAGTTGTAGAATACACACATGTGTTTTAAGTATTGTTGTTGTATCGCACCTTTGAAATTTATTGAACGTCAACACTATACAGCAATATGTAAATATAGAGGCAGGTAAACCATTTTCTTTTTCTTCTTAATTTTATAAATTTGAACATGTCTATAGCGCCATTACGAACATGCTAGATTGAGTAACACTCTTAGAGTAGCACTCACATGTGCTCAATTAACAAATCTATTCACGGGAAGTTAGTAACTGAATACAAAAGCTGAAATCTATACTAATATATGAAGCTAGAGTTTGTTTGTTTGAACGCGCTAATTTCAGGACCCGTTGGTCCGATTTGAAAAATTATTTCAGTGGATAGTCTATTTATCAAGGAAGGCTATATATCATCACGCTAGTACGACGCAAACGAGGTTGCGCGGGTCAGCTAGTTATAAATAATCTCATAAATCTGAAAGTTTTAAAGAACTTTGCGCTACTTTTTATCGTATCTTTTCAGTTTTGCATATTTAACTTTAGTATTTTTTTGGTGATCGTCGTTTGACTTTCGTCTATGTTTGACAAGCGGAGATTAAGTAATACGCGTCAAATCTCTTGACGCGTTTATTCTCTCGTATAAGACGCTCGATTTAGTGTCAAGATGACGTGTAGTGGTATAGAGTGAGCTGACGGTGCGTGACGCGCGCAGGTGGCGGCGCACATGAACGCGGCGGTGGCGGCGGCGCGCCAGCAGCAGGCCGCGGCGGCGCTGCGGCGCGGGGTGCTGGGCGGGGTCGTGGGCGTGGGCGTGGGCGTGCTGCCCAACATGTCCAACATGTCCAGCATGCAGCGCGTGCCCGTGTCCATGCCGCAGATGGCCCCCGTCATGCCCATGCTGCCCGTCATGCCGCAGTTCAACCTCGTGCGCCACCAGCTGCAGCCCGGTCAGTACCCCCCCAACCACTACCCGCCACACCCACCACACTCACACTACCCGCCCCACCACTACTACCCACACTGACGCAACAAGGAAACGAACCGCGCCTAACGACGACGAAGCGATCCCGCACAAACGATTATCTATTATTACAGTGCAACCTTAATATAACGTACCTCAATAATAACGACTTCCTCGATTTAACAAATTCTTCGTAATCCCCTTGAATTACCCATGAGTCGATATAAAATATACCTTTACAATGCGAACATTTTTGCGAACAACCTCTTCGAAAAACCTATAGCGAATTTTCAACTATCAAGAAAAATATTCATACCATGGAAAGTAATGTAAACACTAATGTACACTTTTACCTCTTTATAACGAATTTTAGACCAACCTAACCTCAACATAACAAACCTCCGTTCAACGAATTACTTGATAAATCGAATATTTTCTTGTTCCCCTCCGATTTGTTAAATCGAGGTTGCCCTGTATTATGTTACATATCTCTTATCGATTACCCTGTCGGTCAATATTTAAAGAGCTATATAGAGATTCATTTTAAAGAAGTTTAATAATTTTCCGTGTCCTTATATCGATTTTAACGTTCCTTGTTGCATAAGTTGGTCCAATTGTTCGATACCGATCGAGTGCGGGTAAATCTACTATTATCGTCATTACCGATGATTTGTGTGCCCCTCGGACGATTATCGACCTTCATACGCTGTCCTTAACATAATATTATACGATATAGCCTTGTTGAACTATATCTATTAGGATCCAGTGCCCACGAACGGAGTGGCGGCAAAGAGACTGATTCACTAACAATTTCAATTCAATCTAATTTAATTACATTGCATCAAAAACAGTCGTATGCTGAAGAACTTTATGTTCAATTTTAATTGTTACTGAATTAGTCTCTTCGACGCCTCTCCGTCCGTCGACGATGACCCTAAAACTTTACATTCGTTTCATCGGTGTGTTTCATTTTTAGAATAAATATGGTAGTCTCACACTACGCGTGTTTATGAAATACCCCTTCTTGAATACGAATACACTGTTTGAAACAGTATTACGATGTATTTGTATTTTCTAGAGAACATATCGAGGTATTGAATGATTCGTAATATATTCTGAATATATTTGATGTTAGACATTCTAATGATGTTATAATGTATTCATTGTAATAGATTGTATTTTTGATGTTGAATCGGTCCAAGGCCTGAGTGCGGACTCGTTTAAAAATTGTTTTGTATGTCATAAACAAAATGATGTATTGTTGAAGACATTAATTAGCAAAAGACTGGATTTTTAAACATTCCTATTATAAATTAAAATAGTTATTATTTTTATGACACAGTTCACGTTATGATTGTTGGTATGAGACAGCATTTGACACATGGTATATTGCATTTATTGATAACGACAATTATATAGAATGGGTGGTTCTTTTAGTGATAACTACTCTTCTCATATAGCTAGCCCTAGTGTAAGATGAAAGTAAATCAACCATTGTTTTGAGATCTTTATCGTTTTGTTATACGCGCAACACTGTGCTTTATACGTGGAAAATGGAGTGTCATAAATGAATTTCTTTAAATAAATTTACATAATATCAATTGATTTTAATTTCTATTTTCCACGACAACTTGATCTTAATAAGTGTTGACTAGCTCTAATTTGACTTGTGTGTAAGGAAATGATCGCTTATGTTTTAAGAGTGTGGAGGAGACCTCCATTTAGTTCGCTAATGTTCGAAGGCATCACAAGACACTCGAGCGCTTGGCTTTCAGAGGCGTCTGCGGTCAGTCGCTCGGTGGGTGCCAGTCGTTAGTTCCTAGGATAAGTTAGCCGAGCCGGCTCAGTATGATGAACACCTAACAGCTTGTCGATACTCACGCCCCTAACACCCACTAACACGAGCCGATCTCACCCCGCCCTCATAGCTCTAAGCTCTAGTACTGACCGATTCGTCTTAGACAAAACACTGTCAACAGTTAACTGTGGTTTTGATGTGCCATCCGCACTATCGGAGGAACGGAATGAAAATGAGCGGTAATTTTATTGACATTCCTTAATGGATTTGCTTATTGTAGTAGCTCTTACTTATTACTGTCTCGATTTTCTCGTAGTGTCATATAAAATGTGACTTTGTTCGGTTTACGGGTGGGTACACTAATATTATATTTACGTACAGTAGTTTTGTCGCTTTACAATGTGCATGATACGAACGAGTTTAATAGTCGTTGGCTGAATTGGATTCTACGAGCAACCATTCTCGGATCACACTCAAACATGCATGTACTACGGATATTCCGATTATTACATCGCCGAGTATTTTAAAGTGTGATTTTTCATGTGAATTATTTATCCTACCTACCTGTGTTCCTTTGCTTATACTGCACCTTTGGAGTCGCCCCGGGCCGCGTCCCGCGTCCCTCCGGTCCCTGACGGGACAGGGACAGACGCGGGACGCGGACCGGGCCGGGCGAGGTCCGGTGACAGGCGATTGTTCAGCAGTCACAACGGCTCCGCCGTGTGTTGGACCGCGCGGTCCCCTGTTGCTAGACGCGGCGCTCCGGCCCGCACTGACCCGTGTTGTGTGTGCAGGGATGCTGCTGCCGGGCGGCATGGGAGGAATGGGCGGCATGGGAGGCATGGGCGGAATGGGCGGCATGGGAGGCATGGGCGGAATGGGCGGCATGATGCCCATGGGCGCCATGTTCCCGGGCGGCGTGGTCATGCAGCCGCGCTACCGGTAGTCGCCGAGCGCCGCTGGACTCCCGCTCGCGCTAACTCGACGACGCATTAAACCGAATCCTATCTGTTGACAGAGGCCGGCCGCCCGCCCTCGCGCCCGGCCCGAGCGAAGGTAGGCGCTCGTTTGTAGTAATCGTTTATATACGTCCGCTTGACCGGTTGTGTGTCCTCGTTGCTAAACCGCGGTGAGGGATACTAACGCACAGGTAAGGGCAGGACAGGTGACGGAGGTCGCCCGGCCCTGCCGTGGTTGGGCCGACAGTTCCTTGCGGGCGGCCGCAGGCGACGCATTCCTTGTCACAACGACGTGTTGTTGGATTGGCGGCCCCCTGTCCCATAGCCATCACTCATTACAATTCCTTACCTTACCACTGAGCTCTCACATAGACTGTCGACAACAGATTTCAGTAGTTCTTAAAGTTTCTGGTGTTAAGAGATGTGTGTAAAAATAATAAATACATAAATGTTATCTGCCTTGATAATTCTCTAAGCGTTTCCACATAAAGTTGTGACGTTTGCCTACTCTTGTAGATTTGACTATTTTACGCAATAAATGCTCTGGACATTAAAACTTGTTTTTTATTTTCCTTTTAGCCATACTGTGTAATAGACTGAGATCCCAGTCAGCCCAGACTTACGTAATTTTAGGAAAGACGAGCTTTTTTAGGATTGGTAGTGTAAAATATACCTACTCAGAAAACAATGGATACTTGCTAAGCTTAAAGCGGGGCCGTTTCACAGATAACAGGTATCAAATGTGGAAAGAAACCATGATACGTCATTTTACGAAGCCTGAATTTTATATATAATATTAAGTATGTATAGTATTATAAAATATTTTCCAATGAGCCTGATTAATATGACGGGCCAAACTTCCTCCCAGACACGTTTTAAGTTTTTTAGACCTAACGCCTCTGTTATATTTACGGCAGACATACGCGTCATGTGTATTTCTATACAAGTTAGCGGAGGCGTTTTATACTTTTCAACAATATAGAATAAAAACTAACAACATTAATTAGAATGGCCAGGAGTTTTAAAATTCACGGGTCAAAGTGTATTTCACCTGTACTTATGTACTTATGAACTCAAATAATGCTTATGCTCTCGCGCTTTCTCGTACAGCGGATCTGTTAACGAGTTTTTTTCCCCTTTATATTTGTCTGGCTCATTGAGAAATATGTTAAAATTAATTAATTAGTTTTTTTTTTCTGATTTAGTGTTGCTAGTTTTTAGTCTATATTGTTGAGAAGTATAAACCTACCTACCTTTTTTTTTTTTTTTTACGTGTGGAAACCCCCTTGGGCCGTCACCCCGCCGGGGTTTGCGGCGGGGCGGTGTGTCGGTATCGAACCGACTAAAACCACACGGTGTGCCAACTCTGCGCCTGAGAAGGGAGGGGTCCGGGAATCGCAGATATTATACGACCGGACCCCTCCCAGATAAACCTACCTACCTACGCTAACTTAATAGCAATAGCGTAAGTTCCCATAAACTTGAAACGAGTCGGGGCGGAAGTTTAGTAGTAGTCTGGCTCATTAGAAGTTTTATAATATACGTGGGTTGTTTCAAAAATACTAAAATGAAAAATAGTAAATAAAAAAATTATTTACAGCTTTTCAAAGGCAAAGTGAGCTTTAATTTATCTACAGGAAGGTCGATTACATCTATAGGAAGGTACCAACCTTATGTAAGCGATGATAGGTACCAACGAGTTTAGACTTGTTTCTTATATTAATACTCATATTATGTATATTACTGTTTTTTTATAGTCATTAATGTTGTGCCTAACAAATATAATATTTACTGTGATATGATGCAAATATATACTGTGATGCAACAGTTAAAATAACTATACCCTTAAACAACTCTCGAAGAGACACTAGCGTCGCTCTAATTGTGTATTGAGCGAATGGCTCGTGTTTGAAGAATAAAAATAATTTCAATATTAGCCGCCCTTGTTTTTTTTTCGTGTTGAATCCCCCACGGGCCGTCTCCCCACCGGGGTGGTCTGCGCCAGAGAAGGGAGGGATCCGGGAACTGCTGATCCCGTATGTAATATCACAGCCTCAACGTACTATACCATAGGACATGACGCTGTTAAAGTAGCTAAAATAAACTAGTCTAGCTGTCTCCGTATCAGTGAGCTGACATACCTTCCATACTGCATAAGCTGCCGAACTAAGGCTATCTATCTGGGGCTCTCCATTGTAGTTACTGTCTAATGTAATTCCTAAGAATACTGTTGAGTCTACAATACTTGTAATTTCATTATTTATAGTTAGATTAGAGCTGTTTTACATTTGGCATAGCAAATAGTACTATATCACAGATTTATATATATGAGAAAAAGTAGAGGACCCAGTATAGAACCTGAGGAACGCGAAAATTTAATCCTTTAGAAGTGAATTGTGATTGATTTAATTTATATGCAGTGTACTTTGAGTAGCTTTAACTGCCTTTTTTGCCTGATTTGATTTTTAATTATATTGCTGAGGCTATTTTTATTGAAATCTATCTCATAGATACTGTGGAGCATATGATCTTTTATAAAATAGAAAAGGTCTTTTGATTACGGACTCCGATTCATTTTAATTATTTATCAGCAACTTTATACACTAGAGGGTGTATGTTTTTGCTGAGATATGCAAGCTTGCTGAATATATTGACACGATGTGATGGTGTATGTATTATATAACAACAAATCATATGAGTATAATCATCAACGAGCAGACGTATCGCCTGATGGTAAGCGATTACCGCCGCCCATGGACACCCGCAACACCAGAGGCGTCACAAGTGCGTTGCCGGCCTTTGGGGAATGGGGGGAAGGGGATGAGGTATGGGCCTCCGGTATCCTCACTTACTCGGTGAAACACAGCGCAAGCGCTATTCCGGTTTTCTGTGAGGCCGTGGTATCACTCCGGTCGAACCGGCCCATTCATGCCGAAGCGTGGCTCTCCCACGGTATTAATTTATTTCAGTTAACTCTGTCCATAAGTTCGAAACAACAACGAAGGTGGTTAGTAACACTAGTTGTGTTTTTATTTATTAGCTAGAAGCTAAAGTATTGAAAATAAGAAAATGAATAAAATCGTGGCGAAAGGTGATTTAGGGTGAAGACCCCTGAGAAATTTCTAGAAATTTCTAAATTCCTAATTACTAACCAAGATTTCGAAACTGCTAAGATAATAATAGGTGTCTCGAGTAAATCGTGAAGTAAGACGTGAATATATAAAGAACTTGTAATACCTACTTCCAGGTTAAACTGCTGTAGATTTAACAATCCCTACTGTTCGTATTTTGTGAAAACAAACAAAAAGCCTTGCTGTCAAGTCACAGCTTTTGAGAGATAATACAGTTTGTCACGTGGAAGATAAGTCATCTGCACAGTTTGGACTTCTTCGGTTAAACCGTAAGTATTAATTAAAAAGTTATTGTGATATGCAATCAGCATCCTAGTAATAATTCCATTCCAATTCTGTTTTTGCATATACCGGTTGAGGTCCAAACCGTTCGAACGCACTCGAACGCAAGCGCGCCGAGATTGTTTACCTTTCAAGTGCCATCCGACACTTGAAATAAAGGCCGCGCGCTTACAGGACGAGCTCATAAACCATTTTTTATTGACTTGTTAGTAATAACTCTATTCAAGTGATTTGGCACGAAGGAATGTTTAATTTTTTTTTTAGAAATGAGAAAAAAAATAAAAACGCAACTGGATAGAGAGAAACAAAACTTTTTAAGGCGTGGTCTCAATCTCATATAAATAAGGGACGTCCGTCCTTGGAGTGCCAGAGACGGAAAACAAGAGATTGGGACAGATGTCTCGGCCATTTGCCCAAGCGGTTATAATTCTCGGCACTTAATTTTTACATCACTAATGACCGTTTTGACCAACGTCCCCTAAATTTAAGGGATCACTTAGAGAGACAAACCTTTAGGGGATACCTAAGTGCTTAGGTGTCGCTTAATGATCGCTTTACTGGTTTGTTAAGGTAGGTAACGTAAAGTTTCTTGTTAGGGGGTTCCTAACAGCAGCCAGCCGTTTAGCTTTTAGAGGGGATCCCCCTGTTTTAACAAAAAAAAATGCTCTTTATAGTTGAACGTCGTACAAAGAAATCCCAAAATAAAAAAATCGTCTTAGCAACCTCTCAATATTTTTAAAAGACCCATCTTATGAATTCTCCACAATATGGGGATTCAGAAACTATCTACGAATAGATTCGAGATCGTTTGAAACGTAGAAACTGTTTACCAAACCCATAAACATTTTTAACTAAATATACCTGCTGTCATCATTGTGCAAGAGGGCGCTAAATTTGTTGAAGTAAAACGTGTTTATGCGTTTAACTGCATTCGGCTAATTTTGTTTCGTAGCTACTTAAGTCGAACGTTGTGCAAGTCGCCCTTAATGCGTTTCTCGTTTAGGTTTCTAAATGATTTAGTCAGTTAGAAACCACCCTTGCTTCTGAATTTAGGACGCTAACTAGCTAATTGCGATTCCACTTGACTAAACTCAGGAATGACTAAATTAAGCCAAGTGTAATAAGCGCTTTAGGTAGCTGTCACATAGCATGGTGAAAGCGAAATTACAACTAAGATTCATATTTAGGAGCTACCTACGTTAGGGGGTTCCTAGTTAGGATGTGGTTTAAGTATAGTTGGTAAAATTGGGCATAAGTGTCACTGCAGATCAATGCCTTTAAAGCTAGCTATAAATTTGTAAAGCAATTTCTTTTGGTTTAAATCAAAATGCAATTTGTGTAAAGTAAAACGGTAACCTCATCTAAAATACGTAATGCACCTATCGTGTGGCTCGAAGTAGAAATCGTCGTCGTCTATGCCCTTCCTATAAAGTATTCAGTGTTGACACAAACAATACTAACAAAGCAGTGTAGTAAAGTGTCACTTCCATTATTTAAGAGGATTTTTTGGTAAATAAAGTAAACGAATGCCAATTACAATATTAAACAATGGCAGGAATGTTTTGACACTTATTTTGTATTTTCACTGACTAATTGAAGAGTCTGTTTGGAAGGATACCTACTAGGCTATTTTAAAAAAAAAAAATGAAAAGTTTGCATATTAATAAAGCTGTATATTGAATTATTACAATATTAATAAAAGGTCTGGTCTGTACACATAACACGTTTATACACGACAACTACTTGCTAGACTGTTAGTAGAAACTGTAATAGTAGATATATCCTAAAAATCATGAATTACAACAGGCTTATATAGAAAAGTAATAATACAATTATTATTGCATTTACCTAGTATCGCCATTAAACGATCCGTTCAACCCAAATAACATTTTTGTAAATAATGCACAACATTTAAATTTTAAATCAAAAACAAACCATGTTA
Organism: Spilarctia lutea; assembly: GCA_916048165.1. Classification (NCBI taxonomy): domain Eukaryota; kingdom Metazoa; phylum Arthropoda; class Insecta; order Lepidoptera; family Erebidae; genus Spilarctia; species Spilarctia lutea. The sequence continues at coordinate 17,125,666 of OU696480.1, read as the reverse complement.
TTTTTAAATAATTTCACAACAAATACTTATCAACTACTTATGGCAACATTTAAAAACGCAATTGGAAATGCAAACACTTCAATATATTTTTTGTAAGTGGCATTAAATATTTTAAATTACCTATGCGAGCTCGTATGTTCTGTAACATTAAGCTAAAGCAATATCTCTACTTGGTCAGATGAAATATAATGTAAGTATATAATTCACTGCAAGTTATTATAAAACTACAAAATTTTTGAGCTTCCAAAATCACAAGTCCATGGTCCTTATTAATAATGTCGGAAAGATAATTTTCGAGTAGAGAAGTTCATATGTTGTTTTAATGAAAAAAAACAGTTCTGTGGATCTGTGGATTCTTGGATGTGGATTGAACTTTCGAACTTACTCTACTCAAAAATTGTCTTTTCGCAGATTCGACATAATTAATATCGACCATCGAAGTGCAATCGAATAATGTAGAATACTTGAACGTTCTTTAGTTAGGAATTATATCGCTAGACGGCCACTGGCCCGCAAGTTCTACAAATAGTTACAAGTGTCCTCGTACAAGGCTACATCCTAGAACTAAACAACCAATCTTTGTCGATATGTAACTGTTCGTTATAATTGCATTCTGTCGACGCTAAGAAAATAATTCACAACCGTTTAGCTAAGTGTGAACACACCCTTTGGCACTCTCCGTCTATTACAACTGGTGGTATGAGGACTAGCAACGATCGAATACGTAACGAGTACTGATTATTTATGTAAAAGTTAAAATTTTACGCAGTCACACATCTCTCTAGACTTATATATATTTATACAATAATATATCCCCATCATTCATATAAATTGCAGACAATGTCTGTGCACATATTAACATTTTGATAATTTTGTACAGTTTTAGCATATCGGTATGTGCTTAGACGACACCTACCTATCATTTGACAAATGCTCCTAGTTGTGAACCAAACGGGGGTCGTTTATCAAAGAGTTAAGCTACGATATTCAGTTGATTGCTTACCTACAGAATTCATATATTAGGTACATTAGCATTGTCTGCAAGTTATAAAAGTGAGTTTACGTACGCGATACTATCCGAGTCGGTCGGGAGAAGGCGTGATATTTCGAGACACGTCGAACGTAGGCGACGTGGACCGCGCGAGGTCAGGGCACGGAGTGTTCTCCCGCGTCATGCTCTCGAATCGTTCCCGCATTGCGGCCACGTGGCCCGCTATCACGCACTCTTTTCGCGTCTCTTTATCCTCTTTCTCCTGTTCCTGAGGCACGGCATCCTCGTCTACGGGAGTTTTCTCTGGCACTTCCCCTTCAGATACCAGCGATACTTCTGAAGAGGCTGTGTAATACATTTCGCTAACCGGCTCTACTGCAGCGAGCGTCTGTTCCGTTTCCTCCTCCTCGGGAGGAGAGACGAGGGCGTCGCTCCAATGTTCGGCACGGTACGCGTCGACTACCCTCACGGCCACCTCTGCGGGACTAGCCAGTTTCTCTTCGCATTCGACTATTTTTGTAATTTCGACAGTTTCTATGACTTCTACTATTTCCTCAACCTGATCTATAACCGCAGGTTCTTCGACGGTTTCCGCTTCTGAGGCCTCGTAAGTCGAGGTCCTCATGGTTTCGCACAGTTTATTGATCGCATCGAAAACGTCCTGAAGATCGCTGACATCATCTTCCGGCATGGTGATTTCGTCTATGGGTAGCACGGTTAGATCTGAAGCAGGTCTGAGGTTGGGGAGCACGGGAGCGGTGAGAGTGTTGGCGGGGCATAGCAGGGCGTGCGCGACGGACAGCAGCGCGTGTGCGGGGTGCGCGTCCGGCACCAGGTGCGCCGTGCTGGCCGAGTGGGCGGGGGGACGCGCGCGGGGGGCGGGGGAGGGCGCTGGGGAGGCGACAGGAGAGGGCGCTGGGGGGGCGGCGGGGGCGGGCGCCCCCCTCGCTCGCTAGCAAGCGCTGGAGGTGCCGGACCAGCCGTCCAGGGGCACGCGAAGGGGTGGCGGAGGTGCCTGCGCCTTGCTCACTGAAATTTCACATACGCTTGATTTAGTATAAATAAACAAAGGAAATATTGATGACACTCCTCGAGCACACTAAAGAAAAATTGACAAATAAACACTGCTTTGTAAATACCTACAGTTGTTAGGCACATAAGTAATAACCGTACAAGATTTATAGAAAAGTATCTAGTACTGATTACTGATAATAAAGTTATCATTTTTTGACTTTAAATTATACGGTTATAGTTGTGACAAAATTTTCTAGTATAACGTGATATAACATTATATTTTTTTGCTTTAAAGTCTGTATAATAACCGTTTTTGACCTACAATTTTCTCATTAATTCGTGATCACGAAGGAACACTGAATAGCATTGTTTAGGTAGGTATCTTCCATGACAAGTATCGAACATTCTGAGCCCACAGGTATCAAACGTTAACGAGCAGTGTTTAAGTGTATCTGTATACCTTGTCACTCAAATTGTCACAATAAAAGCCAGTGTGCTCGAGTCAAACAGCGAACAATACAAATGACGTCACCAGTTCTCACAGATCCGTTCTACAGACATTTGTCGCAAGAACTGATTCTACAAATATGTAAGTATACAAAATGTTATTCCTATAACAAATAATTATAGCAGAGTTATTCGTATAGTAGTCACAATTCCACAAATATAATCTTTGAGTAGCATTTGATTTATCCATCCTTGTCGTCTTACACTAGATTCAAAAAAAAAAAACAAAAACAACAGAACGTCAATTCTACAAACATAATAGACATTTGCGATGTAACTGTACTGTACTTCACTTCAAGAGTGTAACAGCCGATTTTTGTATTTGTTGAAAAAACTATAGAAAAAGCGTACCTATAAATAAACCCAAAATAGGCATTATAAATTTGCCTTTAAATAACTGTCCCGACTATAATCCGGGTCGGTATTAGATCAATGGTCAGAGTATTAATTTAATGAAAATAAAAACCTAAATGCATTACGAGCGTATTTTTAATGGCGAACATTAGCTAGCTACGTGAAAATCCCGCTAGAGGCGCTGTCGCCGCATCTTAGAGGAGAGAGAGAGAGAGAGGAGGCTTTGTGTCTGTCACTTTAAAACATTGTTTATTTCTGTTCCACATGGATGTTTATAAATTGATATTGAGGCTTTGATAAGTGTTTTCAGTCATATTTAAAAAGTTAGTCTTTGTATTTATTTTATATATTTTTCTTACTTTAATTTAAGTTGGCTTCTGAACTTAAATATTACTTAATTATATTTCTTAAATATTTGTGAGTAATGTCAACATCATTTGATAATATTTATGTAATATTCCTTGAATGTGCTCTATCATCTTTTATGTTTCTCTGTAATAGTTCTATAAGAGTCAGCGCTGACGGACAGAGTGGCGGCAAAGAGATAACGTGCAATTCGGTAACACTGTAAATTCAACCTAAAGTTCTTCAGAATACAATGGTATGTGATTCAACTAAATAAAATGACGGCGAGCGCCAGTTGTTTTTTTTTTCGTTGAATCAAATACAATTGTATACTGAAGAACTCTAGGTTAAATTTGAATTGTTACTGAATTACATGTTGTCTCTTCGCCGCAACTCCGTCCGTCGGCGCCAACCCTGAAAGACGTAGGTAACCAAAACACAACTTTATTACAAGTCGATACATCGGAATTTAGGACACCACACCTAAGAAAACTAGCTGAACTAGTGCATATTCCAAACAATTATGTTAATAGAATTGCGTTCTATACTTAAACATGTTTTATTAACAAACTACCTAAGGTTGTTCACAGAATAAGATTGAACAACTAAAAACTTGTCTTCTCCATTAGCGTACAATATTTCAATAATTAGTTATTATTAAAGTTCATGCGGTTAGTAAGATGGTCGTGCACATGCGGTGTTACGAGAACGATTACATGAAGTACAATGACAGACAAACATGCTTGATATAGTTATAAATAACTTACCCACGTTTACATGCAGACCATGTACTGCAGATCACAACATACTCTACTACATCGACATACAAATTGAAACAATGAAATACGCTAGTCGACCTACTTTGTCCATCTACGGAATCAAACTTGGTTTCAATGTTACCACAGAATAGTTTAAAAAGAGTTTAAGATACATGTGGCGTTAACTAGTGTATTACTTCTTAAACTGCACCATAACACAAACATTTATATTAAACTATAGGCCGACCGTTTAACTGAGTCCCTGCGCGGTAACAGGGGCGCGGGGGTATGACGACAAAGGGGACTGAGACAGGTGCGGGCGGCGGGCGAATTTTTGTATATCACTAACCTCACCTCACCTCACCTGTCTCAGTCCCCTTTGTCGTCATACCCCCTGTTACCGCGCAGGCGAGGACTCAGATAAACGGTCGGCCTATAGCTGACCCACGCAATCTCCTATTGCCCGTAGCGTAATAACATTCCTCCGTTTTTGTAACATTCTTCACTGATTCTCCTCTCGAAAATTTTTTTTTTTTATATTTATGCACCTTCCCTGGACTACAACAAATATTTTAAAACCAAAATCAGCTAACTCTCCCGAGATGTTCTCGAGTTTTAGCTAAACTAACGAACAGCAATAAATTTATATATATATAAATAAATATATATATATATATATATATATATATATATATATATATAGATAGATAGGGAACAGTCACAAGTATTTGAAGTAAATAAAATAGTATTTAAAAAGTGCATTCGGTGACATCTGCAAGCTCAACAAACAGTTCAAAAAAGGATATATTTTCTCGACTAATCCAATTGTGAGGGAATCACGTGCACCGTAGATAATATAATATTTTAAAAAGTATCAATAGCATTCATATTTCCGTAGAAGCAGACAAAGTTCGCCAACTTGCGCATTTTCATACGTAACATTCTGTTATATGAGTATGAAACTATCAAAGACATTATTAACGCTTTTCATTCAATAATAATCATGAAATCAATTAAAAACGTCGATTAAGGTTCAGCGTGTTAAGACAAATTTATGAGAAAAAAAATAGATGAATTGATTCAATTTTAAATATTATTTTACTTTAATATATAAAAAAAAAAGATATAATTTAACCCCTAGTCACATATAATCACTATACCGTATCATTTTTTTTGCGAGTTTAGAACTGAATCCGTAATCCATTTAATAGATATCTCTCCTGACCATCATCATCAACAGCTTTTAAAAGTATACTGCTGGACATAAGCCTCTCCTTTGGAAGGTTTTGGACAACCTGGTCATATTATCGACACAAAAAACTGGCAGTAATAAAACACGAGTAAATATTAAACATCTTACTACGACATCTATCGCTAAACGTACACAAACAAGCCATTTCACGACATATATATTAGGACAATAAAATACAGGAAACCTCCTTGGTAATTATTACTCTTTTATTATTCAAAAAATAATATTATTACTATAAATACTATGAGCGTCGTACACATCACTATCACAATAAAGTTTCAATGCATAAAAGCGTAATTCGCCCATTGCTAAATTCCTTAACTGCAAAATAAATAGATCGGGTAAATGTAGAAAATGTGCCTGGATAGTACAAAATGGCGCCCGGATGAAATAAAATGGATTGCTATCACAAAAAATATTTTAACGGTTTCGTTACCGGTGTTTAATATAGATATTATATCGATAAATAACTGATTACTTTCCAGCTTATTCATCACAATATTAAAAGATAGTGTGCAGTTAAGCAATTTATTGAGCAGCTTTTAAATAATGGTGAAATAATAGTGAAGCGATACAGGTACAACAATAGCATATAAAATTTGCAATAATGGCACCTCACTATAATAAAAACAAAAAGAATCACAACATAGTTTTTTTGCCTACTCCCTTCTATCGTGCAAGCATTAATACACGAATCAAATTACCGATTCGGTAAATATATTAAGCTAATTTAAAATATGTAAAATAATATATAATAATAACTACAATTATTATAATAATAAATACACTTAATGACTCAACGCGATACATTGGTAAAAGTCCTATAATATAACTAATATAAATCATTCTATATTTATAAAAAAAATATGCTTATCCAATAAATGAAAAAATAAAATGTAATTTGGTATCGAATTAAATGATGTGATCATGGGTTTTGCATTGATTGTTCAAATATTTTAACCGAAATAGAGACTAATTCACTTTGTTTATATTTAACTTTAAATAATAATAGTTATGATTCAGTATTTTGATAATACTCGTAACCACACACTAGTTAGTAAAATGCGAGTGAAATTAAATGTAGAAAATGTACGTGAATGATTTTAAAATATTGCATTTAAATGTAATAATAATAACCAGTGATAATTCTGTGTTGGAATGACATTTCGAAATGCTTTGTTTGGAATCAATTTTGCGAACAAAAATTTTTTTATGTATGGTTGGTGAAAGAATATTATAATCAATAAACATAGAAGATAGGTATACAACTATCATATGCTACCGGGTGCAACAACTAGCAATTTAATCCTCATAAATATATGATGTGTGCTTGAAAATTTACGTATTTCAAGAAAACTGCTTCGATATTTATATTTTACATTTCTTATTTAGGTGTTATCGAAAAAAATGTAATTTAAAGTTTAACTTGTATTATATAAAGTAAAAAGTTTCATATAAACTTTACCTTACTTGGTACATTTAAATGAATATATCAATGTTCATTTGAAAATACTAACATTTAATTGTCAGGCGCACATCTTAATCCAATTTCAGTCTGAATATAGAAACTTAAACAAGAAATCATGCAAACATGCACACATGAACTGTAAAATTAACATTTGAATAACATAAGACATATTGTATTAATTTTAACGTTCAAGTAACATAATTTAGAGTTTATTCTCATGACTATAGGGTTTATATTGCTATTATGCGCATAAATTTCGTCTTGTACCTATTGCACTTAATTCTATTTAAATAAACCTAAGTTAATACTATGACTAAGTAGAGCATGCTTGTGCGTATTGCTCTATATATATATCTTTGTTATTAATTTAAGTCAAGATATATCGATTTATTAACATCGATACATAAATATTTAAAAGGCCATGTATTGAAACAGAGAATATGATTTATTACTAAAATATCGTAATTTATTCGATATACACTGTACTTAATATAATTTTGCACTACGAAAAAGGGTTGCCAGTTAAAACAATATTTTAGGTGACAACCCTGAAAGAGAATTGAAGTCCTGTTTTGATAATTATAAGCGAGTAGCAACATATTTCGATATTTTAGTAACTGTCATTACTATCATTGTTTCAACTATATGATATGCCCACTGCTGTACATGGGCATCCTTCACTACCTTCTAAGAACTTCAGTAGGAAGTGGTTTGCAACCATTATCATACTGGCATCTTTAGAAGGCCTTCTGTCCAGTTCTAGTAATAAATATTAAACCCTCTTCATGTATAAAGCGTATTTAAAATTCAAATATTTAGTGATAGCCAATATATTTATAATATAAGCACTATTTCATATTTTTCATAGACTATTCAGTCAAAGGTTTTACTTTGTTGCTATTTATGGTATCAAAATTTAAAAAAATATGATTTTGGTATTGCAAAGCCGGTTCTAATAAAACTGTTGTTTATCAATGGATGCCCAGTTTTCAGCAAACATAACTGACGAAGCGCCAACTATAATTTATTGGAACTTGTAATTTGATTTAATCATTTTGAAGGTCACATTATGTGATGCCAACTTGTTTGGTTAATATACCTCGTACCTCACTCTAAATTTTACCTTAATCCTTGCGGTAATAAAGGTCAAGACATTTCAACTTCAAGATAAAAACCCTTTTAGAATACCTTGAAGTAAAGGTACTAGGTAAACACGAGCGTGGAAGTGGCGCCCTCTATGGCCTGGCAATACCCGTGCGTGGGCAATCTCAGGAGTACTTACCGGCCACGGTGGCGCTGCTGTAGCCCTTGGCGATGCGCATGAAGGGGTCAGGGTTGGGGAACAGCGAGGGGGGGTTGAACAGGTCCGCGAACCGCGCCTCCAGGTCGCGCTTTGACGAGCCGCGCACTGGTGGGGCGGGGGCCTCGTCGCCGTTTAGGGTCTGCAAAACATTTGGTCATAGTTTATTATTTAAAAACTATGTCAATATTGTATTTAAATATAACATATTTTCTGTTTCAAGATGTAAAGTTTCTCCATAAGACAATGGTCATAATTATATTGTTGTCATCAGTAAACTAAAATTTGTTGTTGGATTATATACTTTAATCTCATCGGCTTACAGTTCATTTTTCGAGACACACGCTTGTTTATTACTTGAAAAAGTAAAAATTTACTTTGGCATAACCAAAATTACTTAACTTACGCCATCATTTTTCTTTTGTAATTCTTGTGTTGAACGAATAAAATCTGTGACGTAACACTTAACAGGTCGCACTAAACTTAAGACGTCATCTAAACATTACTCAAAGTGTGATTGTGAAACTTTTTGTTAAATATATTCAGCGGTTTACATAAAATCGCTTTTACTACGATAGTTGTTCAGTACTTTTTGTAATGAAAATGGTGAATGTCAGAAAATGTGAAAATGTGTTTCCTGACACTAAGTGAACTCGTTTGATTAAGTTAATCTGAAGGAACATTTATCTTGAGCAAACCACGGTGTCAATATAACAGTAACAAAACAAGACTCACAGGGTGTCTATGGTGCGGCGGGGGCGGTGGGGGCGGCTGCGCGTGCCGTGCGGGGGGCGGTGGGGGCGGCGCGCCGGGGGGCGGAGGGGGAGCGCCGGGGGGCGGGGGCGGGGCGCCGGGGGGCGGGGGCGGACACACTCCAGGGGGGCGCATACCGCGCGGCGCTCGCAGAGTTCCTGTGGGAAGAGCAACAGCATTACAATACTTCTCATTTCCAGTTCATGTGATGACATATTAAGAACTCGGGAGTATCACCACCCCTATTGATCCCGTGTCGTCCTAGTCGTAAGAGGCGACTAAGGGAGCAAACTACGCAGGACAACAGCACTGCAAAGAGAAGGAAAATTTGACGCAAACCCTACACCAACACGTCTGTCCCGCGTGCAAGTCAAACCTTCTTTTAAAGAAAGGTTTGTGCCCAGCATCAAACAGTTATAACTGATCAATAATTACTTTTTCAAAATTAATGTTGAATGAAATGGTATACATTCATTTTATAATTATGCATTGAATTTCCTTATTCATTGCATTAAACAAAGCGACCACTTTTTTAAATACTAATTGGTGATAAGTTTAATTTTATATTATTACCGAAATGCGACGCAGGATTCTTCGTCCCGATGGGGGGATTAACAGGCGCAGGCGGTAGATTGAAGGGGCGCGTCCCGCCTGTTTGTGGAGACGACGGAGATGCTGGCGGGGATCTATTAACAAAAAATAAATAATATTAGCCAAGAACTTTGTGATAGTGACATTTTTGTGTTTTAACACTTATCGCGAAAGAAAAGTTGTTCAACTATAGAGTTTATAATGACTTCTCCACAAACATAAAAGCTAAGTTTTATTTTTATAATAAATTTAAGGTTAATTTATTTTAAACTTCATGTATTATGTTCAGCTATAAATTAATAAAATATAATTGATTGATTGTTTTATGTTTAAAGTAAAATGGGTGAAATGGCGGATTAAGAATAAAAAGTCACCACCCCTAACCCCTAAGGAGCAAACTAAGTAGTATTACATCACTGCAAAAAGAAAAAGAATGGTTGAAACTATCCTTATATCTAACCAGTCTGTCTAGAGTGGTATAGTAGGTAGACTGAAACCTCCTTATAAGGAAATGTCTATGCAAAGCAATGTATTAAAGCTGTTCGGTGGTGAATGTGGTAGGTATTTTACCTTGGAGCCCTCATACTCTGAGTTCTGCCAGCAATTTTGCCGTTGGTCATCAGTTTCTTGGGCGGTGGAGAAGGTCTGGTGTCTGGTGCGGGAGCTGGTGGTTTCGGAGCCAGATTTGGTTTGCCGTGGCTCACTCTGGGGCGTTCGCACAAGTCTGAGGTCGATAATGAAGGCGCTGGGGAGTGTGCAGGCGGTGTTGGTGAAGAGAGAGATGTCATACTACCACCTAAAAACAATAGTAAAAATGTATGAATAATCTGTTTGAAGATTTATAACATCTGAGAATATTTCTCTTATGCAACACGGCAGGAAGTAGCCATACGCAGGCGTTCCCCTCTGTCAAAGTATAAGTTCAAATGGGCTTACGCGTTACACTTTTATGACACAGAATGTATTGTGTGTGTGAAATTGTGACTGTTTTGTTTTCATTGTTATGTGTAAGTTTGCAGTGACCCTACGGTCTGACGGCCTGTGTTGCTTTATGCTGTTATGTCAGACATACAATTAAATGCTTTCTTTCGGCTTTGAGACTTTTTACTACGAATCTACGGGCGGACTAGCGGGACCTCCACATCCCTAGGCGATAACGAAATTCTGTAAAAAGATTGTTGTCAGGCCTAAGTACAATGTTAAGTTTGATCTTTTAATAGAGCGAAACCACCTTCGCGTCCAGTGTAATCCTACACTATTTTTTTTTTGTAGTTTTATGTTTTGATCACCTATTTGATGTGTTGCATTTACGAGTATGATTATTCTAGTGACAAAAATCCTAACAAATTTATTATTTATTACATAGTCAATATTAGTATCAAGTATTATATAGTCAAACTACGATTCATTCAAGGTCATTGACACTTATCAGCACCTTAACACTTACTTCCCGTTAGATTAGATTATTTAAATTCTAAATACCAACTAAGACATTTATATAAGCTTCTTACCTAGCGACCCTTGTCCAGCTGTGTGGAGTGAACTCCTATTCCTGTGTAGTGTAGACGAGACATTAGGAGCTATGGTCTGTTCCGATACCTGCTGCTGAAGACTACTGATACGGTCCAGAACTGAATTCGTTGTTAACACGGAGTCAGATGAACTCTACAACAAAACGAATACGGAATATGAATATTTAATTTATTTAATAGGGAAACAAACAGATACTAAATATAGAACAATAACATACAAGTAATGTGTAAAACATTATCCAAAACAGTTTCCACAAATTAATGTTTCATTTAGCGCCAAACCGAAAAAAAAGAAAGTGAAACAAGTTAAACAGTTGTTTTAAAATACAATTTTGAGTCCTGAAACTATGACAAATTTCACAAAAAAGATATGAAACAAAATGAAATATTTAAGTTAGTCTTTTTTGACTCAGATGTCAAGTTTAGGAAAAAGACAATCGCGAAGAATTTTTTAAAATTTGGGTAGAAAGAGGTGAAACATATCCAACGAACCATTACAATCGCAAGTATTAAAGACAATGTTAAAGGAACGGCAGAAGTTTAAAATAAACCAACTCTTTCTATAATTAGTCGAACACAGAACGAAAAATAAAGAGTTTTTACGAGCACTAATCCGAGGACATCTGATACATATGGGTTTCATAGTATCGTACCTGATATAGCAAAGACATGAGTATCTATTGTTACTGGCTGAGAATGGTTTGGCACATCTTTAAACATAAGATAACGCAATTGTGACTAAACATCATGACAATTATAAATTTGTTTTGCATCAAATTCGACTAAACCCTTACCATACCTCACATAATTTCGCGGTCGCAAAATTAACTAATCGAATAAGTTCCTGATTTTTCACCATGCTTTAGAAGTTTCCAGAAATGTGTCGAGAAAGGTAAGTTATGTAGAATTTTAGGAAAAGGTAGCGAACATTCTGGAACCGTCCATGGAAGCCTTCACTGTTAAAGTGGGCCGCGATCCGATGTCGACATATTCCAATTCTTTGACACAGCTATACAACAAAATTTGATTAATTAATCGAATTTTGGCGGTTCTGTGTATAAATCGATGTACTGATCAAATCTCGAACCCGACCACCAACAAGGTCAAGAGAAATCGTAATATTTCAGTATCTTTGTCTTCAACGTAAACGTCTTTTACTAAAATTTACTATTATAAATGCAACTTGCAAAACTTCTCGTATCTCTGACGAGTCTTTACGGTCAAATGATAGCCCAATGAGGCAGAAGCATCACTAGGCCGTCATGGTGTGGGTTACCACGCTGAATTGTTGCATTCGCAATGAGTATGGTGACCATCACTCTTGGATTCTGTTTATGCTTTCCATTAGGCAAGAGTAGCGTCATTTTGGTGGGGACAAACAAAAAGAAATCGACTTCTAGGCTGTCACTAATACTCACGTTTGAACCGATGGAACTGTAGGTATCCACCAAAGAAGTTAACTTATATTGTTTCCAAAGAACTTCTTACCATTAACACTTATAAATACAATTTAAAGTCAAAGCGGTTCTCGACTATTGATTTTAGAAATTTTTAAACACCCCTTCACGTCTTACGCTCAGCATGCAATGCTGTGTAATTGTTTCAAGTTTTGCGTGTGGATGTCGAAAATTCTCGACGCTATGCAAATCGATTGGACTACGTGTGGCAGCATGTAAACGCGTTTACCGACCTAAGGGGATTTATATTTTAAATTGTTACAGACCCATTGTGTTCAAAAACTCAGGGCAGGGCAGTCGTTAGTTAATTAGCAATTATGAGTAAACTTGATATCACGAATTAACAGTGTCGAATAAAATCTCTAAATCCTTTTTAAGGCTCTGTTCTACAGAACGAAATCTCCATCTTCTCCATTCGAGATTTGCACTCTATCCGCCTCCTTTCTTTGTTCCATCTAAAGGAAAAGTCAATCACGCATAACTTTGGCGTCAGAAAGGCGCTCGCTTGGCAATAACTTTTTTGCAGTGTAACAGATTGTTCCGAAACAATTTCATCTCAGAGATCGTTTATAAAGGTCATGTTATCATATATGTATACCCTGTTGTTGTCGACAGTATGCGTCAGCAACTTATCTCTTGGTGTAAATCAGAGAGAAATGGATTTCTCAATAGCGCCGGTTGGCTGTGCGCCAATGTTTCACTACATATACGGAAACAAAGTACAACCCGGTATACTACAAAGTTATCGTCATTGTTCCTATGTAACAATACAACCACGGCTTCTATTTACTTAACATACATAATCATTTCTTTGGGCAAGTGTTTGTGGTTGACTATTGAGGAATATCTAATTCATTGTTAGTTTTATGGGTATCTGAGTGATGGTTATGACGATATAAACAAGAATATGACAACTCAAAGCTTTAGACATAATTTTTGTGTACAGGACCAATAGGCTTAAAGAATACTGAGACTCTGAACTACGTTAGTTGAGGATTACACAAGATATTGTTGACATGTGATAATCAAATCTCTCACAATCGGTGCAGGATAATTGACGAAGTGGCAACTGTGCAAGACGTGTGACCTTGACAACTTTTTTCTTGCATAATGTCAAGAGGCGTAGGTACTATATTAAATATTTTTAAAGTTATTATTATAATATTAAAGCGATAGGTTTAGGAGTTAATATTTTAAAGCAGCCAATTTTTGTGTCATTTGATTTCTTGTTTAGATATGTAAATATTATTGAATGTAGATATTTGTTAGAGTCACACCGTTTGTGAAAGCCATTCCGTCACTAAACTACCAATAAGCGTTTTTAATATACCATGTTTATATTTTCCATAATACCTCCATATCGTAGTATCGAGAACATCAACAACTAGTCACGCTTTTACGTAATATAATATTTACTGCAATAATGGGTATGAAAATGTGTATTCTTAACTCATTTATAACAAGCTTTCAACGGCGATCTTATCCAGGATACCTTCAATCTATATACGTGCTTTTAATATAAATTCCTACAATTGTAAAAGTAAACTTTAAAAATAAAACCTAGAAATCCTTTAAACTTATGACAAGAAAAAATCTTCTTTCATCACGCCGCCATGCATTTCTTAAGAGATAATTTGCATCAATCATTATTTTAAACATTGCATATTATGTATAATAAAGGTCGTATTTGTTATTGAATTCAATGTTTGCCGAATTGTAAACGAAAATTTTAATAAATTAAATTAATTTTAAATGCCATTTTTAACTCACTTCATAAAGTTAAAAGATCGAAATCAAATTTTACATTTTGTTGCTGTGTTGCTGTGTTGCTATGTTGGTTTTTCTTATTTATCTTTGTTGCAAACTGAACTTCATCTTCATCATTCCACATCTACATAATACAGCTTATAACTTATCTTAATTAAAATAAACCAGCATACAATAATAAATATTATTTTCTCACAAAAATATAATCAAAAACTCGACATCAAGCCAGTTATGACCTGAAAAAATCTAAGTCATAACAACGATTATCATTAAGCAGAAAGCTAAGAGTGTATCGTTAGATCACCAATTAAATCCAGATAACAAAGAATCCTTATTAGTCACCACAGATCAGTTATCTGCTAACGGCATCATAATATCTAAACCTACACATGACGCCGATTACACAAACATTTAACTCATTATAATCACCGCAAATGCGGAAAACATTTTAATTAAATTACATCACCGTTGTTTATTTTTAATGCATTTAAATTATAATTATAGACAAACAATTCAAATGCATAAATGATACAATTATGTTTATCGGTATGACTCAACGGCTGTTGACCCACAAAACCTACGTGAATATGTTTGAGAGCAGGACAAATGAGCTTGATAGTTGAATTATTATTTAACAAGTGTCCCCCTGTTTCTCTGAGCGGAAATCCCTTCGGGAATCACCCACCGCTCGACTGAGGTGCTAATCTGACTCGAACCAACTAAAAACCAACATGCAGTCTCGGGTACCGGGTAGTCGGGGAAACCAGCGAAATATTTTGCGTTGTATTTATTTCCACAATCACTAACGCTTCGATTCTCCTTTATTATTTTGTTTGACTGACTTAACGTTATGATGTCGTCATTCCCATACATTTAAATAGTATTTTATATAATATCAACTTGGCTAGGGCCTCAGGTGTACCCTAGAAAACAAAACCCTGATATCCAAACGGATCCCCGGATGACCAGGGTGGAAAATTATAATCAAAAAGACTTCTAATGTACGAGTACCATATCACGTAATCCAAATGATTTCAGTGTAATTTATGAAGAAATCTCGTATACAAAGACGTTTTTACCTGTTGTTCAGGGTGTGTGATGCATACACCGGCGCATCGGTGTTAGGGGCGCCGTCCGCGACACTTTTAATGAATTTTCTGAAGGGCGTTAGAGTAATGATTGCACACGGGCGCTTCACGGGCTACAGACGCCTTGCATGTTAAGAAGTATCTGTAGGTATGTGTGTACAATTTTCATTTAATTATAAATATAAAGATGCAGAAATGCTAAAAAAAACACGAGTGTGCATTAATTTTAACTAAATTAATTCAAAGCACGGACTACTCAGAGTAAAGCCGTCTGGGTTTTTTATTCCCGGTGTGTTGGAGGATTGTGGTTTCACGGCAACAACCATTTCGAGTAACAGGTATGCTATCCTGTCTTATACCTACGTCAGGGTATTAAATGTGATTCCCACAATGCTCGACTTACTTACGAGTTTTGCGAAATACTGGTTGACGGATCAAAAGTGAAAACATTCTTCGGAGGAGTAAATCTTTTGATTTATGTGTTTATCAGACCAAATACTAATTATTCTGTGAAAATGCTGTACAATCATAACACGCCGTGAATCTGAAGATGGAGTTTGTTGTCTGGTTACAAGAGGTACCTATATCTTGTGATGTTTATGTGATATTAAAGCTAAGAACTATCTGGTAAAAACTTAACAGTATTCCATAATCAGTATGGCCATTGGTGTTTCGACCAATAGTACTATGAGTTTACTAACGTTGTCATCCACTAGTTAGATAAAGAATTAACACAGTCTGATAACTTCGTATTCAAGACAACAATGTGTACCGACCCCTTTTGAACCGACTTCAAAAAAGGAGAAGGTTATCAATTCGACTGTTTTTTTTTTCATGTTTGTTACCTCATAACTTTCGACTGGGTGAACCGATTTTAATGATAATTTTTTATTTGAAAGCTGGTGCCTCCCGTGTGGTCCCAATTTAGTCAATTTGGTCCAGTTCTTGAAGTCGATTGTTTTTTTGTTTAAAATTTGTGATTATGTATTACAAAAATGAAGTGAACAGCGAACGAGAAGCGAAGAGTATGAAATTTGGCAAAGTTAAGGTTTATATAGGGGAGAAATGCAGAAAACCAAATAAAAACTCAAATTTACTTATGGTGGACTTTCGATCGCTGTGGGACCATTAATAGGTACTGAATTGCTAAACCTACTCAATAAATAACGATAATAATTTGTTACGAACACGAGTTCATAAATTGAAACATAGTCTACTCATACATTTATACTTAACGCTACAATAATTGAAAATGTTAACACATGTCATATATACAACACAATCATAATTATCATCTGTCGTCACATGCATAACAATAAAAAAAACATTAGTACAAAAATCTGTGATGTGCCATAGGGCACAGACCTTCAATTAATTATAATACATATGACAAACCCCACAGGGTTCACAATGATTCACAGGTTATATGAGGGCAAATGACTCAGTGATGTGATGACTCAAATATACATTATAGCAAGTGAAACTTAGTATGTACGTGTTTTATTGTTTCAAGGATCATTGAGGTCTATAGTGTGGTAATGGCATTGAATCATCAGGTAAATGACAATGATTTATACGCGGAATGAGGTTCCAAATGACATAAATACGTGAGAAGATGTTGATATGAACGAGGAAGCTAAACCCCGAGAAGTTAAAAAGCTGATGTGACAAACTAACAATGCACAGGAAGGAATACAGTTATGTTGAATCTGGACCTGGGACAACAGTGAGTTGAAATGAAGGACTGAAGGAAAATGTTTGAAATCATCGTAGAGAGCCATGTTCAGGACATACTGCTTGACTAGGCTGTAGTTTGAACTATCTCTCATAATTATTTCTAAAGATGTTGTACAAAAGATTATAGTGAAATAAGTTGTAAGTACCTGTATGCGACAGATACAATTAAAACTATGACGAACACAAATATGGCTACGATACTGTTGCTATAATCATCTAACAGTCTGATAGAGTATTTGGTTTTAATAATTATCTCTTCTGATTTAGAACTCGAAATTTCTGACATATTTTTAAGCGTAACTGTTTAAAATCAGTTATTACAATCTACCAATAATCGGTAATTTTACAGACTAAGTATACGATTATAAAAATCAACCATTAAAGCAGTATTTTAGAAAAATAATTATAAAGCCGTCCAAAATAAGTAAATGTGTTAGTGAACGCAATACACTATTAGCAAAACTGATTTGTATAATAAAGTAGCAGAGGAAGTAAAATAGCCACCTGCTTAACATCTGCTGATTCTAATGTGTTGCGAAGACATGACGCGGAATGTGTCTAAACAGACCTATAAATACAGGAATTGGCCACCCCAAAGATGGTTTATTTTTGCTCAACACTTAAACATTCGTAGGAATTTCGATTCCATGTAATATGCAATAACGCATGTTTTCGCATGTAATGCCATCTATGTATATCGAAATGGTCCATTGTAGGAGGTAAAGAAGAGGTAAATATGGAAGTTTCTTTTAATTCTTTGAAACAGTCGCATAAATGCCACGTTCATAAAATATATATTAACGGGATTCATAACTTACCTCAGACAGATCAGAAATCCATTAAATTTTACAGTTACAGGTAAAGCCACAAATAGATTAAAACCTTTTATTGTAAGCGTATTCTCACTCAGTTAATCTTATTGCGAAATCTAAACCGAACATAAATCTGTCTGGTTCAACAACAGTACTTGTTCTAACTGAAACAATTTTGAACGTTGTTGAAATCAATTATGTAACGGTACATTGGACAATCGCAATATTTTGCAAAAGTTCTGCCGTAAGTATGGTAGTGGAACAGATGTGCAAGGGGAGCAAACAAGTATATTATGCAACGGCTTTACTCAATCTTTGTACAAGGCTATTATTATGCTTAAAAAAGCCCACGAACTTTACAGTGTCGTAAATGCTAGGGATTCGGATGCCAATCAATTTTCTAATCAGTAATAAACAGTCACCTGCTACAAAGGCTCCACGAGATTCGCTTGTTCACTTATCTCTGCAGTTTTAAGTGTAATTTTTAAGGCAACCCAGTATAAATTACTCATGTCTGTAAGAAAAACAGCTAGAGTATCACAACAGAATAAGTCTAGAAGTTACATCTAGAATTACTGATTCGATTCAACGGAAGTCCTTGTTAAACCTATCCTTTTTCTGTTTGCAAATTTTACTATAGATTTATTGCTTTTATTATGTACCGGATTTTGGTTTATGTTAAATGAAAAAATCGCGTAATTTTTTTAAAAACTGAAACACCATCCTAAATGTCAGTTCTACTCTCGTCCCTACCGTGCTTCAACAAACCAATTCCCAAACAAAATAAACAATCCATTGGAAGAAAGTATTTTATGAAACTATTTTCCAGCACAACCTAAAAAGAAGATGGAAATACTTCTCCAGTCAGGCGGCTCGAAGTTAGAGAATTCCGGTATTGGCCTACTTTTCTAAATAAGTTTCAAGTGAAATAAATTGAGGCCTATTTCGCACTCGAGTAGTTTCGTCCGTTTAATGAAACGGGCTATTGGTTTAAATGGCTAAAAGGTCAAGTCGTATTTTGTGCTCAATTCCTCCCTGGGGATATAACGTAGATACACTTCAGATGAACTTACCACTTAAAAGATTCGGACCTACTGTACTATGCTGATGTGTCTGAAAAATCTATGGTTGTTAATACTAACACACAGCAATAACGAGAAAATTTAATTAGTAGCCAACCGTTGGACACTATTTCTTTCGACGCTTTCACAACTTTGACCGTCATCAATTTTTTATAGCCATTGTTACAATTACTACACTTCTTGTACTATGTTATTACTTACATCGAATTCTTCTATTTTTTATACAATAACTTTTATATAATAATAAAGTAGTTGTTATCAAAATAGAATGTCATAGTAGACAATAGGCTTAAAAAATCAATAGACACGTTGAATACCGATATATTTGAGAAGTTTCTATAAAACAAAATATCTGCTGTCAAAATGAATTATTTTTTTATTAATTTTGCTAAGTCGTCCTTAATTTCAACTTTAAAAGTGTCCACAGATAGGCACTATGGCGTCTCATATATTTATTAAGTCATTAAAAGGTGATTTTATGTTATAACATCTCAGGATATTTGAGATGAAACAGGAACCAGACACATGTGGGAAACTTGTTATTAGTTCACGAACAGTGAAACGACGTGTTGGGTCGAAACGGCGAAAACTTTAATTAATTATTAAAGGCTCTATTAATTTCCTGCGAACAGGTAGGGACTGTACTATGGAAGCTTATAAAACTTCAATTTAAATTTACGAGCGTTACAAAGCCAACGATTAGTTATTTATCAAAAAACTTAATTAGAACCTTAGTTCTAAAACAAAATAAAATATGAACTAATGTAAAATCAAAGTGCTTGCATTTAAACAAGCTATAGGTAACATATTCTAGAAAGTTTAAATTACCAAGACTACAACTTCATAAACATTATAATATACTAGCTGAACCCCGCGGTGCTACCCGCGGTACGATGATAACTGCGGGCAACGCCGCGAGGCGAAGCTATATCTTTATAAATAGTAGCCTATGTGTTATTCTGATGTATAAGCTATATTGTGGTAAAGTTTCATTCAAATCCATTCAGTAGTTTTTACGTGAAAGAGTAACAAACATCCATACATACATACATCCATACTTACAAAGTTTCGCCTTTATAATAGTAGTAGGATATTATATATATTACTAGTTGACGCGGCAAAATCCGTAGGTATGTACCTTCATTTTCTTCGTCAATATTTTTTTTAATTTCCGAAAAACTTGTGTTCCAGTGTTAGTTATAATACTCTTCTATACGAACCTTGTCCTGCCAATAACACTGCAAACAAACACATAAAAAAGAATTATCCAATTTGGTGCAGTCGATCGGAAGTTATGCGCCTTCATCATGCATTTCGGTGATTCATTTTTATTTATATAGAGACTGTATGTATATAAGTTTTACATCAAAGATATTCTGCTCAAAGGTCTAACGTGGGCGAGCACCCAACATTAGTAACGACTTTGAATAAGGAAGTAAAGCTCTAAGTGAATCAGCTTAGAACCCAACACGGATATCCTACAATGATATACATGTATGCAATATTTTAATGCTTTTGTGGAATCACGAGCCTTATTTTTCCAAAGCAAGGATTTTGACAAAGTGATAAAACCTGCCAAAGCATGATCTTGCAAAGACGCAAACTTTCATTGCGCGATGTAATGTTTACAAAGTTACAAAGGTTTAGGAAGTTACAACATAGTTCGACGTGTCTTCAATAGATGGCGTTGATGTTCTTTAGTTTTATGTGGCTTTCACCACTCTGTAATTAAATGAAAATACTATCTACAATTGACAGTTCTTTTGACAGTTTAAGAATCAACTGTCAACTAAATAAGTTATGTAGTCGTCATAGATTGAACTTAAGCCAAGTGATTCACCATTCATTGATATTCACGGTCAGATATCACAACCAGTCAAGCAATGACTAAGAAACAACAATAAAGTTATTTTACACTATCTAAGTGGTTTTGTTCAATAACTACACTACGAACGTTTATATTTATTTTTGTATGAGTCAATTTGCAAAAGTAGTTTTCTATTTGGGAAAGACCCAAGTTCCTAAGGTGAGTTTGTCATAACGCAAAATTGTGTCAAGTAATTTCTTCACTTGCAGATAAATAAATACAAACACCTTATTGTCCTTTCACGTCTAAGGCATTCAATTCATAAGACAAATAGCCTTGTCTAGATTCTGAAAAATTTCACGAATTGAAATGTATGTTTTAAATTAGATTTCCTTCGACACGAACAATGCACATTTTAATTAAAGTCTATTAACTAGGTATGTAGCAAACATTTAAACAATTTCATTTAGGATTTAGCCTCGCTCAATAACAATCAATTTCTAGATTAATTCATGATAGTATAAATCGTGTTATATTTATTTACCACATTTAAATAAAAACCTATTTCCAAAATAAAAGTAGTCTCAGTTACTACTTCTAACATAGGTATAGTGAGTGGAGATTAGAAAAGAGCAAACAGACCGATAAAAAGATCCAATACATTAACAAACAAGCTGTCATTATTATATTACAGACGGTCACGTGAATTATATTAGCATAGATATAGATGACCACTACAATCAGAGACAAAGAATATATTTTTTTGTTGCATAACGTATTCGACATTCGAATATTACAGGTGAATATATTAAACAGGTATTTTATAATACTCTTCCACGCCTTAGTATGCTAAGAGAACATCTGGCGAAGTATTTTATGTTGTCAACGCCATAAAAAGGCGTTACTAACTGGCCGTAACATGAAGTGGTCACTCACGACTCAAAGACTCAAATACAATTTAAAAATCGAACCTTCTTTTCTGGCGCGAAATCTGACATTTGGACCGTAAAACTGTATTGTGTTGTTGGGTATATGTAACCCTGTTGGGTTTATAGAACAGCACGAAGCCACGTGCGCATGTGGTGCGTCAATGGTTGCTAAAGATGTAAAGGATATACAACATTAAGTATTGTCACAAATATAATTAGATAACATTAAAACACAAAAAAGAATTAGATTCTACCTAAGAACAAAACAGTCAGTCTGCTACATATCGATAATCGTTGCCGAATGCTTGGGGTATGCTTGGCCGAAGACATCATCAAAAAAGAACTCTTTGGACGTTACCACGAATCTTTGATAGAGCATCAGATCAAGCCCCGTAAGTGTGGAACTGGATAGATACATACTCTGGGACCATCATATCGTCAAACAGGCACCGAATTGGAACCGTCGCTTCGAATTAGGATAAACTGCTTAAACCGTCAGGTACTTTTTTTTTTAATATTTCGTACATCTAACACACAACGCCATCTTGTCCCAAGCTGAGCAGAGCTTGTGTTATGGGTACTAGACAACTGATATGACAACATACATGTAAACTTTTTTTTGTAAATACATACATATTATATATAGAAAACACCCAAACTTCGAAACAAATGTTTGCAGATCACACAAACACTTGGTCCGACTCAGGATTTGAACCCGTTATGAGTTATGTTAATATCTATTATGTATTTAATTTCCCTAAACATGATTATACATATATAACGAAGCGAAAAAGTTAAATTGACATAAAGAAATACAAAAGTTCAGCATAACGTGGCAACGAGACACCGCCCTATGTGATAGTACTTACATACACGTAACTTGCAAAGAAGTGTGGCAATGCGTCACCATGCACAGGTGACTGCAACTCATCTATCTTCATCTTCATCCTACTATAGTCTGGCCACTGAGAGAATGCGTTCCTGACAGGTCGTGATCCAATGGGCGATGTAACTTTGAACTGGTGTACAATTTATGGCAAAATTTTAAATATCTTTTATTAACCTTAATAATGAGTAATAACATTAAAAATTGAATAATCATGCCAATGTACAATAAACCTTTTATTTTGGGCTAAAGTTATTAACAATTAATCAATGAATTAATTTAAGAACAATAATTTTGATAGGTAGTAGAGCTATGCTGATTTCAGCATGAATGGGTCGGCTCGACCGGGGAGGTACTACCCTCGCACAGAAAAAAAGCCTAAAATGACGGTTTTAGTACTGTCGTATTTCGCTGGTGAGTGCGAGACCGGAGGCCCAATGATGCAGGGGTGACAGTTATCGTGGTAAGTGTGTGAGCAGTGGAATGTTTGTAAAGTCATGTAGAGGGTGACGTGGATCGAACCGTCGGCCAGGGAGACCCGTAGAAACGGTGGTGCCGCTGGCCGCCCGCGGCATAGAGAGGGGCCCAACCACGGCTAACCACCCTGGGAGGCTGCCCCGTCAGGTCGCGCATAATCCACGGAGTGGCTCGTCGTGCCGGTTGGTGACCGGACGGTGGGACCAGGCAACCACTTCCGGGAGGGTACGGGGGCCCTTCCGCCCGACGGTTCGGTCACCGTCAGGCCTCACTATTGTACGGCGACACAGCATTCCGAGCCTCAGTATTACACTGCCACGATGACTGTCACGCCTTTTACGCTCCCACTTCTCCCCATCTCTTTTTATCATGGCAGTAAGGAAAAAAAAATATAAACGTTCAACAGCGGCACGCCATTTTCCCACCAACCCGCTTTTTGAGGTGGAGTTCACTAACATCCGTGGACTCCATGCAAACCTCAACGCCGTCCACCAACATCTTGAGACCGCTCGGCCGGCCATGCTTTTCCTAACGGAGACACAAATACGCCGCCCTGCCGACACGACATATCTTCTCTACCCCGGCTACGTGCTTGAGGAGCGCTTCCTCGCCAAGGCTGGAGTGTGTCTTTTCGTCAGGGCGGATGTTTGTTGTCGCCGATTACGTTGCCTTGAAGACCCATCCTTCTCCACTATATGGCTACACGTGGATACTGGCTCCTCGAGCCGAATCTATGTGTGCCTATATCGATCCCATTCTGGAGACTACGAGACAACTAAGCTCTTCGAACATCTCAGTCAGGCAGTGGATAAAGCGCAGGAACAGTTCCCGACCGCCGAACTGGTGTTTCTGGGAGACTTTAACGCCCACCATGAGTCCTGGTTGGGATCTTCCAGAACTGACCACGCGGGTCGGACTGTCCACGCATTCGCTCTCACGCATGACCTCACCCAGTTGGTACTCCAGCCCACCAGGATACCAGACATACTGAGTCAAGCGCCTTCCTTGCTGGACCTTCTGCTGACGAATCACCCAGAGCAGTACAGTGTATCGGTGCTCGCCCCTCTGGGATCCTCCGATCACTGCCTGGTGTCCACCACTGTGCCTCTTGTTGCCCCCCCACGAGCAGTGGCAGCAAAAAGACGCTTATGGCACTACTCGTCTGCAGACTGGGATGGAATGCGGGACTACTTCGCATCTATCCCGTGGGCACAATGCTGCTTTAAATACAGTGATCTGTCGCAATGTGCGGCCGCTGTGGCTGGCGAGATCACTGTCGGAATGGAATACTACATTCCCTACAGTGAGGTCGCCGGCGCAACGACCCGTCGTTGGTTCAATCGCGAATGCGCCCATGCTGTCGCCCTAAAGCAATCAGCCTACCGCGCATGGACCAGGGCCCGCGCTCACGGCCACCCCGACGTGGATCGACTAAAAGCAGCGTTCAACAAAGCCACTAGGGAATGCAAGAAGGCTTACATCACAGCGGATGCCCAGCGCATCGCGCGGTTTGGCCACGAACTCGTCGCATACCCTACGGGTAGCCGAAAGTTCTGGCGATTGGCTAAAGCCGTGCAGTCCAACTTCTGCCAGCCCTCGCTACCACCGCTTAAATATCCCGACGGATCACTTGCCCATCAGCCGCAGGAGAAAGCGAAACTGCTTGTAGATCTCTTTGCGGCTAACTCCCGAGTCGAAGACCGCGGCATGCACCCACCTACCATTCCGGCCTGCGATGCAACAATGCGGGATATTCGCATCCGGCTGAGTGATGTCCGCTCAGAGCTTCGGTCTCTCGACGTTCGGAAAGCCAGTGGACCCGACGGTATCCCAGCGGTGGTTCTTAAGAACTGTGCACCAGAGTTGTCTCCGGTTTTGACGCGCCTGTATCGCCTGTCATATTCCTCGGGAACTGTTCCGGAGGCCTGGAGGGAGGCGAATGTTCAGCCCATTCCCAAAAAAGGCGACCGCTCCAACCCGGCCAACTACCGCCCAATAGCTGTCACCTCCATTATCTGCAAAGCGTTCGAACGGATCATAAACAAGCAATTGGTCCACTACCTGGAGGATCACACCCTACTTAACGATCGTCAATATGGTTTTAGGCCGAACCGATCCACGGGTGATCTTCTAGCGTATGTCACACACCTTTGGGGTGAGGCTATTGACAGGCACGGGGAATCTTTGGCTATTAGCCTCGACATGGCCAAGGCCTTTGATAGGGTTTGGCACCGTTCGCTTCTCTCCAAGCTACCGGCATTTGGCTTGCCCCCCAAACTCTGCAACTGGGTTGCCGGATTCCTGCACCAACGTCGCATCAGAGTACTTTGTGACGGCGCGGCCTCCGACGTTCAGTCGATTAACGCAGGAGTACCGCAGGGTTCCGTCCTGTCGCCCACGCTGTTTCTTCTGCATATCAATGACATGTTAGACCTTGGCAACATTCATTGCTATGCAGACGACAGCACAGTTCATGGACGATATTTTGGGCGCCCTGCGGCAAAGCCGGTAGATGTAGAGGAAAAACGACAGGAGCTTGTCGCTGAGCTTGACCATGTTCTAGGCCGCATTTCACAATGGGGCTGCGAGAATCTGGTCGAGTTTAGCGCCAAGAAAACACAGGTGTGCGCGTTCTCTGCCAAAAGGTCTCCATTCCTTCCCCTTCCGACTTTTCAGAACACTCAACTACCATTACAAGGCAGGCTCGATGTCCTGGGCATGGCCATCTGCTGCGACCTCAACCCGCGCGAGTATGTTGAGAGCGTCACTAAGGCGGCCTCGCGGAAGTTAGGTGTTCTCAACAAGGTGAGACGGTTCTTCTCGCCCGGGCATCTGTGTCTCCTTTATAAGACTCAGGTTCGCTCGTGCGTGGAGTACTGTTCACACCTTTGCGATGGTGCCGCGCAGTATTTGTTTGACGCTCTCGACCGGTTGCAACGGCGAGCAATTCGCATTGTCGGCAGTCCCGAAGCCTCCGAGACCCTTGAACCCCTGCAAATGCGTAAAGAAATCGCCTCTATGGCAGTCCTCTATCGCCTATATCATGGGGAGTGTTCTGAAGAGCTCTTCCAACTGGTCCCCCCTTCTCCCTTCCTCTACAGGACGACACGTGCTGGCCTCCGAAGTCACCGCTTCAGAGTGGAAGACATACACTCTCGCACTCATCGATTTGGCTCTTCCTTCCTGTGCCGAGCGGTTAAGACCTGGAACTCACTACCAGCGCACGTGTTTCCGTCCCACTATGATCCCGGGTCCTTTAAGAGGGGCGTGAAAAAGCATCTCACTAGGCCGCCATAGTTCTGGTCACCATGCTGCACTGTCCTTGTTTGCATTGAGGATGGTGACCACCACTCTTGGATTCTGCTGGTGCTTTCCATCAGGCAGGGCAGAGTCATTTTGGTAAAAAAAAAAAAAAAAAATTTTTAAAAGTCTAACGACGTCAAACTGCGCTGTTTCAAGGTTATGTCAATAGTTTGTTTTTGTAGTGATGAGACAAACTAATACTGAATTGTAACTGAGTATTTTTGGAATATATCGAATATATCGTAATATATTCTGTCGGTCGATATATTGTTAAATAAAACGTTCTAATTTTATAATATATAATTTTATTTATTTATCTTTATTGAATACACAAAAAAACAGTAGAACAAGATGAGTTACAAAGTATGTAAGGATGTTGTACAGTCGAATGTTGTCACCATTTCAGGGAAATGTGCCGAAATGCTTTGGGCATTTATACGAACGACATTAAAGTTCCTGGGGACATCGGAGAAATTATTCGAGAGTGTGTATAATGTACTTAATACATACGAGTTAAGTTTAATATAGTTTATAATACGATATAGGTACGATCAAACCAAACTTATGAAAATAATTGTCGTGATATCAGTCAGCTGAATTAAAAATAAATGAAAAACTATTTTTATCCCTTTATATTTCTGGTAAAAAGAATTAATTTTCTAAGAGAAGCAAAAAAAAAATTGATAATTGGGACAATGTCGTTTTCATTGACGAGACATGGCTGAACACCAATCACGAGCTCTCTCGTTCTTGGACAGATGACACTCAAGCGTCGACGTCGAAAGTGCCAATCGGTAAAGGAGCACGTCTCATAATATGCCACGCTGGTTGTGCGAAGTATGGTTTTGTGGAAAATGGTTTATTAGCATTTGAGTCAAAAACTACCACTGACTACCACGAAGAAATGAATGCGGCTGTATTCAAGGAGTGGTTCCAGGATGTGTTGCTACCTGGCCTTCAGTTATAATAATGGATAACGTCCCTTATCATTCGGTGCAAATAAATAAAGCACCTACTCAAGCTAATAGAAAAGAGGAATTGGTGGCTTGGCTGCAAAGAAGTGGCATTGACGCAAATATGTCAATGCTAAAAGCTGAGCTGATGAAATTAGTCAACGACCATAAGCTATCAAATATTCGATACGAAATAGTTGAGCTGGCTCTGGAGTACGGTCATCGCGTTCTCCGAATTCCTCCATATCACTGCCAGTACAATGCCATAGAGCTAATCTGGGCTCAAATTAAAGGTTATGCAGCCCGCCATAATACTTCTCCACCATATGGCATAAAAAAGATGAAGACGCTTTTAAAAGAAGCATGCGAAAAAGTCACAAGAGATGACTGGATGAGGGTGGTTGAAAAAACTAAAAAAATGATATTTGATGACTTTGACCGCGATATTCGTATAGACACTATGATTGATAATAACATGATAATACATGTTGGTGAAGATGACAGCGAGTCCTCAAGCGAATCGGATGATTTGACATTATTGAAATCTTAAAACTATGTATTTCATAATATATATTTTTCTATAAATACAGTATTTTTATTTTCTTTCCCTTGGTTTCATTCAGAAATTACGATTAAATTTAATTCATCCATCAACAATTTTGTTAATATTGTGTTTGAAATATAAAATATATCTAAATTGAATAATTATGCATAATTTATTTATTTAAACTTATTTATTTATTTAAACTTATTGCACATGTTGTACAGAGGCGGACTTAATGCCTTGAGGCATTCTCTCCCAGTCGACCTTCAGGTGATGTAGAAATTAGAGCTGGTAGGTGCAAAGAGATTAAGTTTAGTTACCAAGAAATAAACCTATATTAAATATAATTGCTATAAATACTGTTACCAAATATTATTAATGATATTCATGGCACATCACTACTCATGACCAATTTACAAGTGTCAGAAACGCATTCTCTGAGTGGCCGGACTATACTATTATTAACGCGAATATATGTTTGTTGCTCTTTCACGCAAAAACTACTGAATGGATTTTGATGAAACTTTACAAAAATATAGCTTATACATCAGAATAACACATAGGCAGCACCGCTAGGTTCAGCTAGTAGAAAAATAATTTTATATACATCATTCCAACAAAACAAATTCGATAATACGCTCAATTTTGTGGAGGATAATACTCGTATTATCTGCTAACATTTTTCTACTTATATCGTTATCTAATATTTACTCGACATTGGTGTTTCTTTACCGAAGCAGGGCAAGGTGAAGATGTACATTTTCATTGACAGACCTTTTAAAAAACCCACAATCTATTATTTAGTCATTCTTATTATTTCTTTTAATTCACTTTATTTAGTCCATTGAACACCGTAAGCTACTTAATTCCGAAAATTTACAATGTGGTGTCAGAACTACATAACGATTACGTTAAATAAAGTTTTATCAAGTAAAACAACAGCCCTATTTATCCAATGAATGTCACAAAGGGCGACTAAGGGAAAAAATGCGCAAGACAACAGCACTGCAAAAAGAAGAATAACTTAAAAACTCCATACTTAGACTGCCTCGGTGGCATAGTGGTAGCGTAAGCGCCTGTTGTGCTTGAAGGTCTCGGGTTCGATTCCCGGTGTAAGTGCAAATATTTGTTTCGGAATTTGGGTGTTTTCTATGTATAACATGTATGTATTTCCAAAAAAGGATATATGTATTTATATCACTTGTTTAGTACCTATTATGCTTAGTACAAGCTCAGCTTATATTAATTTATATTCATCAAAACCTCCTCTCCAAGGAGAGGCCTATGTCCAGAAGGGGACTTTAAAAGACTATTTATGTATGATGTGACAGCCCTATAATATGTACTATATATACTATACTAATATTATAAAGCTAAAGAGTTTGCTTGTTTGTTTGAACGCGCTAATCTCAGAAACCGCTGGTACGATTTGAAAAAATCTTTCAGTGTCGGATAGTCCATTTATCGAGGAAGGCTATAGGCTATATATCATTACGCTAATATTTATAGGAGCGGATCACAAATGAAGAATGTTTAAAAAACGGGGGAAAAATTTCACGCTATGGGCAATAGAAGACGCAAACAAGGTTGGGTGGGTCAGTTAGTGTGACATAAGTTGGTAGAAGCTTAAGACCACCAGTGGACTAGTGGTACTATAAGGTAATTGATTGAGTGATTGATTGAACTACAGGAACTGGACTTCCCGAACCATGTTCTACGAGTACATGTGCAAGATATCACCGACGAACATCCTCTTTTAGCATAGCGTGTAATGGATCTTGCCCCTCAATTGGATAACTTCAGGAGGCAAAGCCACGATGAGCACGGCTTCAACAATAACAGTCATACAGTAACCAGTACAAAATTGTATAAATTACTACAAAGAAACATTATTTACTTTTATAATCACGAATATTCACGAGTTTATAATTGAATCGTCAAATTAAAATTAACATTAACTTAATTATTACAATTAGAAGCAATTAATAAAATTCTGGTTTTTATCTTTAAACAAGTAATTATTACAGGTAGGTACATTATGTACAATTCGTAGTGATCCTAATTAAGTATGTATAGTTATTAATAGGGTATATAAATATGCCGTTGGTTCACGATTGGTGATGTGTTGTATCTCTGTATGTATTTGTAACTGAATCCATTGGAAATTCGAAGTAAATCTATCCGAAAAAATAACCGAATTAAAATAGGTTTATAAGAATTTCGATACAAGGTTTTTACTACTATTGTCCGTAATTTCATATCTTATATCACATTTATAGTTCATATATTTCAGCTTCGTGCAGATTGCCAGAAAGAAAAGAAAGGCCACAAGCATAAATATATTTATTTGTTACCCAGCTACCCTCATTTAACCAGGGCGGAATAACAATATCTTGGGCAATTGGTTACAAATTATTGGGTGGGTTTTAGTATTTACACCGGGTCACCGTCTCTCCAAGGATAAAAGTACATTAAAATAAGGTTAGAAGTCGGTATCTAATCGATTTGGATACACCGTGTTTTATCGCAAGTTAGTACTTTCAATTCGAGCATCGGGCAGTCCCCTAGATATCAGTGCCAAATTCTTGTACATAATCATTCTTAATCTGTATCTATAACTAAACTGTGTCACACCAGCGCCACCTAACGCTGACTTATTAGTTTATGACCACCTTATCGGTGCAACTTAATTGACGTATTTATAATTTCCGAACTGCCATTTAGATTGTGTGCATCACTGTGTCCACATACATATATATCACTGGGTCCACTTTTAAGGTTTATTATAGATTAAAATATTTTACACAATAATTAGCAAACATTCGTTTTTATAGTTCTAACTGTTGGGTGTAGGTTGTGACTACCGACTCCCATCATCAACGGCAATATAATATTCCACTGTTGGACATAGGCCTATCCTAATAAAGGAAGTTTTGGCCTACTATAGCAAGGGTAGACGGCTTGGTATAGGGTTTGTTTTCCTTCCTATCGCCTCGAGACAAGTGCGTGATCATCCTTTATTACCTCCTTCATCCTCTTCGTAATCAAGGTGAAGCTGGAAGGTATAGTACGTTGGGCCTCTGGTGACCCCATTCACTCGTTAAAGCGACATAATAGCTACATATTTACATAATATTCCAGCTTCTACTCACCCGGTGGCAATTTCTAAAATATTTCTCGTCAAAATCTTCGTCCATAGCTCCTTGCAATGTAATGTTTCGTCAACAGAATAATCCACACGCTACAATTATAAAATTCTTTCCCTTTTGTATATTTCCAGTGATTGATAATATAACTTATCATTTATCTGATAAAAACACATTGGCAATAGTCGAGCGATAAATTTTCAATCTAGAGATATGAAATCCGTGAGTAATGGAGGGCGTTTCGTGTGTTTTAACTTTTTAAGACAAGAATTGTCAATTAATTTATTTCATGTGTTAGAGATATAATTCTGTTACATCATTCTTTAATAGGAAGGGTTTTTGAGGTACAATTTCGGCAGTATTATGAGTAAAAGATAAATTACTTTTGCAGACATTTTCATAAAACTCTGTCAGACTCGTTGGCATTAGCTAAACCACGCAACCTCGTTTGCGTCTTCTATTGCCCGTAGCGAGAAAATTTTTAAACATGCTTCATTGGTGCTCCGCTTCTATTAGTATTAGCGTGATAATATATAGCCTATAGCCTTCCTCGATAAATGGACTATCCAACACTGAAAGAATTTTTCAAATCGGACCAGTGGTTCGAAAATCAAGAACTTTCCTAATATTGTTAACGCATAAACAGTATGCACTCCTCGATTTTTGACCATCAAAACAGATTCCGGTAACGAAATCTATTACTCAATGTATACATTCGTTTAATTGATAATACTTAATAAATTTTTAAGGTTACAATTTTAATGGAGCAAAAAGACGCAGATCTGATAAACAACGGTCAGTAAGGACCAACTTTCAAATGGAAATAACTAAAGAAGATATTGCATCAAAAACAATCAGTGAGACAGTAAAACTTCCTATATTTGTAAAGTCTATAAGATAGTCGCTTTCGCTGTCTGTTCGTTTTGATTTTTTAAACTATTCAACGGATGCAATGCAGTTTTCAGCAATAGATAGAGTGATTTAAGAGGAAGGTTTATATGTATATATAACAGCGTTGGGCAAATTTTTGTTGAATTAACGATTGATGACTATTTCAATTGCAATTAATTTAATCACAATAACTTTCTAATAAGTTAAATAAAAAATATTTGATTAATGCCCAACACTGATATATAATACATGCATATTATAGTAGAGGAAATTCGAGCGAAACCGGGCCGGGTCGCTAGTATGCTATAGATACAACTACTACTAGCAAATGTATACAACAGTAAACAAATTTGTTTAATCAACTTACTCTAACTAAAATATAGGACATGTAAACTCTTAGCAAATAAAGTTTGCACAAATTTATTCATCAAACCGTCACATATTTAGTGTGAGTGAACCACACTCCACGTTTCCCCATTTGACCTCAGTTAATCCTCCGCCGTGCAGGAAATATTTGGGGCCCTACATGATTTGAGCCATCCGGAGTAAAACGCATATGTATGCATAATGTACTCGTATATAGGCAGACTGATGTTCGTAGTTTGAGAGAGTAAATAAGTTTATTTGTAACACTAGTTATGGAGTTATTTTTTATGTATGGGCCTGCCAAAATGACTCTACTATGCCTGATGGAAAGCATAAGTAATGCGTATGCAGACAATGCTACATGGCGACTCACATCATGGCGGCCTAGTGATGCTTCTGAATCATCGTGCCTCCCGTCTCGCGCTTACCAACGAAACACGACAGCACGAACGCTGTCATTTATCGTTTATCTTTAGCGCGAGGGTAGTACCGCACGCCCCGGTCGAGCTTGAAAATGACTGCTTTGCCAGTTTTTCTACATAGGAATGAACCTTTTGGAACCGCGCAACTAGAGTCAATAATGTAACGTTTCGAATGTGCCTGTAAAGGTTAGGTACTTGAAATAAAACATTTTCATTAGATTTGATAGAGGAATAAATAGGTATTTCTCAGACAAGAATCTTTATTACAATTTATAGTCGTTCCAATAGTTTATTTAACTTTTGACAGCTCTAATACTTAATCAAATAGTGATACCCTGACCCGTTACCTATTCGATTTCTTTCATCGATCGATTTTATGCATTAAGAAGTTTTAATCGATTTAACAAACTCATTATTTTATAGATAATTTCGTACTTCATATTTCTATGTGTTTCAATGTGCGACCTCCTTTGTCAAAATAAAGAAGAAATGGATTAAAAGAATGTTGTTCAAATATGACGGTTCTATGTCATGAAGAAATATATAATAAAAGGAACTGAATTTTCAAAATGTATTATTGTATTGTGTTGTAATTCAGTGGTTAATATTGTATTTGTTAAAATATTGATGATCTTTATTAAATCTCTCTATGTCTATTTTAAAATAATCTACAGTATTTCAATGAGTAACCTTCAATATAGTTGAGTATTTATATTCCTCCGTATTGATTTATTTGTGAATTCTCACGTTTGGTTGAGTTGAGCGTATCGTTCCTGCCTTCGTTACTGTCAAAATGCCAAAAAAGAAAGTACTCAAAGGACAAACAAGAGAGTTTGTCTTGCGACTTCGTGAATACTTTGAAAAGAAAAGCCGTAATGGTGGGCCTCTTATACCAGTGACTCAAGTTAGAGACCGTGTTGCAGCAGCATTAGGTATTAGTGCTCCAACAGTGGCAAAAATAACAAAAGAAGGCTACGGCAGCAGTGGCATGGAACAGAATAAGCTATCTACACCTAAGAAAAAACGTCCGCCTAGTAAAGTTACAGCCGTTGACAATTTTGACGCTGATGCTATTCGTCGTCATATATACGACTATTACCAAAGAAAAGAGATTCCAACATTAAAAAACTAACACAATCTCTTCGAAATAGTGGTTTGTTCCGTGGTCAAAAATCTTCTCTGACAAAGGTATTGAAAGACATTGGAATGTTATTCCAAAAATGTGACAAACGAAAAATTTTAATGGAACGCAATGATATTGCTTTGTATAGATGCGATTTTTTAAGACCAGCAAAAAAAATAGAAGATTGGTCGAATGTTGTTTTCACAGATGAAACTTGGCTCAATGCGAATCATACGCTGTCAAAAACTTGGACTGACAACACCGTTGGCTCCACTTCTACAGTACCAATGGGAAAAGGCGAACGACTGATTATTTGTCATGCAGGAACAGTAAAAGGATTTGTGCCAGGCGCTCTATTAGCTTTTAAATCCCAGAAAACAGGAGATTATCATGAGGAGATGAATTCGAACGTGTATGAAAAGTGGTTCAGAGAAATGCTTACATCACTCGAAGAGCCATCAATAATATTTATTGATAATGCACCTTATCACTCTCGTCAAATTAATAAAATACCAACACAGGCCAACAAAAAACATGAAATTATAAACTGGCTCCGTGACAATGGCGAAGAGGTGAATGAGTCCCTACTAAAAGTAGAGTTAGTAAAGATATTAAAAACAAAGAAGCTGCCAAAACGATACGTCATAGATGAAATGGCAGCAGAGCATGGGCATACCGTCCTCAGAATTCCCCCATATCACTGCCAATATAATGCAATTGAAATGATCTGGGCACAAGTTAAAGGATATGCTGCGAGGAACAATACAACTCCTCCTTTCACCGCAAGAAAAATGCTGAATTTACTGAAAAATGCGTGTGAAAAAGTAACTCCAGAAAACTGGGCGAATGTTGTAGAAAAAACAAAGAAGGTGATAATGTCGGAATGGGATCGGGATGTTGCATTCGACAATTTATCTATCCAAGAAATGATAATCAATATTACTGAGAACTCAAGTGATGATGATTCCTGGTCATACGAAGAAGACGATTCTTTATAATTAAAATTAGTATTACAGTACCTCTTTTGGTTGTTTTATTTTTAATCCGTAAATTACTACGAATTTCAACATTTTGTACCTGTTCATTACAAGTAGGTACCGCAGGTAGTTTTTATTTGAACCAACTATAGTAAGTCTAAACAATTATTTTAGATTCATTAATTTGCGGCGAATACATTCGATCCCATTACTAGGTACGAGTACGATGGAACTGTTTTCATTACGCAAATTATTTATGCATTGAAACAGAAACATTTAGGGCATTTTAATGCAAAATAATAAAGCTTTTTACGTGATTTGATATAAAATATAATCACAATAATTTTATTGTATGTTTTATTAATATAATCGATAATCGATTTATTTCAAAACCGTTTTTATAGTCTGTGGTCATTAATTACGAATGACACATCCCTAAGTAGGCGGAGCCCGCCCATAAAGTACAGTATTATCTGTAGTACATTGTATCAAAAATTATTACAAAACTTTATGTGCGTGATCTGTCAAAAGTTAAATAAAGTATTGGAACGACTATAGATACTTTAATTATTACTTTGTGTAGACGTCAACTCATTTATTATGATACTTGTATAATGTAAACTACAAAACCTTCTTTCTCGGCTACGTCCAGCACTGGACTGCAAACGGCTGTTGATAGTGATGATGTAACTATACCTAATTTAAATCTAAGAGGTTTTTTTCTGGTATTTATGTCATCATCGTTCGATTCCTTTCAGTCTACCGGAGTAAGAAATCTTTGGGTATTTCATATCATCCTCAAAAATGCAAAGATAAAACCACAAGAATTAGATTAGATAAGTAGATCTATCGCTTAACGAGAAATGACTGTTATATCAGTTAAAGCTGAAAATTTCATATTTCTGTCTAACCCATAAAGAAGCCGCCGATTTCATCTCAGATCTATTTATTTCGTACACAATCACTCGATATGTTACTATAGTCTGGCCACTGAGAGAATGCGTTTCTGACAGGTCGTGATCCAATGGGCGATGTAACTTTGAACTGGCGTACAATTTATGGCAAAATTTTAAATATCTTTTATTAATCTTAATAATGAGTAATAACATTCAAAATTGAATAATCATGCCAATATACAATAAACGTTTTATTTTGGGCTAAAGTTATTAACAATTAATTAATAAATTAATTTAAGAACAATATTTTTTAAAAGTCTAACGACGTCAAACTGCGCTGTTTCAAGGTTATGTCAACAGTTTATTTTTGTAGTGATGAGATAAAATAATAGGTTATTGTAACTGATTATTTTTGTAATCGTAATATATTCTGTCGGTCGATATATTGTTAAATAAAACGTTCTAATTTTATAATATTTTATTTTTTTATCTTTATTGAATACACAAAAAAACAGTATAACAAGATGAGTTACAAAGTATGTAAGGATGTCGTACAGTCGAATGTTGTCACTATTTCAGGGAAATGTGCCGAAATGCTTTGGGCATTTATACGAACGACATTAAAGTTCCTGGGGATATCGGAGAAATTATTTGAGAGTGTGTATAATGTACTTAATACATATTTAATATAGTTTATAATACAATATAGGTACGACCAAACCAAAGTTAAGAAAATAATTGTCGTGATATCAGTCAGATGAATTAAAAATAAATGGAAAACTATTTTTATCCCTTTATATTTCTGGTAAAAAAATGGCAACCCAAAATAGCGTTGTGAGGATCGTCATTTTGTGACATACACAAACGGTCGTCGTCTCTTGCGCGCATAGACTACGTTTTCCAGTTTTCTCGTTGTGGGGGGTTTTCTCGTGATTGTTATTGTTGTTTATTTGTACCTCTGCGCTAATTTGTTTAGAATTTTACTGTTTTGTACTTTTGGTGCTTAATAATGTTGAAACGCGGTCATCCATTGAAAAGTGAAACCCGTGAACTAATAATCAAGCTTCAAAGTTACTTTGAGTTGGAAAGACAAGAGCGTATCTCTCACGCACTTGGAGTAAGCAAACGGACGATAACAAATATTAATAATAAAGAAAAGTTCGGCTCATCTGGCATGAAAGGAAATATTTTAAGAACACCTAAAAAGAAACACAGAACTAAACCTATAACAGACATAGATAGATTTGACGCCGATGCATTAAGGAATCATATATATAGTTATTATGCCAGGAATGAATACTTTAATAGGTCGACGCTTCTAGCATCTTTGAAAGCAGCTGATTTGTTTAGGGTAGGAAAAACTGCTTTATCCAATATTTTAAAAGATATTGGATTTCAATATAAGAAAACAGACAAAAGGAAAATGTTTTAGAAAGAAATGACGTAATATTAAAAATAATTACTTTTCTAAGAGTAGCAAAAAAATTGATAATTGGGACAATGTCGTTTTCATTGACGAGACATGGCTGAACACCAATCACGCGCATTCTTGTTCTTGGACAGATGACACT
Source organism: Spilarctia lutea (assembly GCA_916048165.1). NCBI lineage: Eukaryota > Metazoa > Arthropoda > Insecta > Lepidoptera > Erebidae > Spilarctia > Spilarctia lutea. Next base: position 17,088,567 of record OU696480.1, on the reverse strand, counting down.
CAAGCGTCGAAGTCGAAAGTGCCAATCGGTATAAGAGCACGTTTCGTAATATGCCACGCTGGTCGTGCGAAGTATGGTTTCGTGGAAAATGGTTTATTGGCATTTGAGTCAAAAACTACTACTTTTCGTGGTACTACTACTACCACGAAAAAATGAATGCGGATGCATTCAAGGAGTGGCTCCAGGATGTGTTGCTACCTGGCCTTCCAGAACCTTTAATTATAATAATGGATAACGCCCCTTATCATTAGGTGCAAATAAATATAGCACCTAATAGAAAAGAGGAATTGGTGGCTCGGCTGCAAAGAAGTGGCTTTGACGCAAATATGTCAATGCTAGAAGCGGAGCTGGCTCTGGAGTACGGTCATCGCGTTCTCCGAATTCCTCCATATGGCTGCCAGTACAATGCCATAGAGCTAATCTGGGCTCAAATTAAAGGTTATGCAGCCCGTCATAATACTTATCCACCATATGGCATTAAAAAGATGAAGATGCTTTTAAAAGAAGCATGCGAAAAAGTCACAAGAGATGACTGGATAAAGGTGGTTGAAAAAACTAAAAAAATGTATTTGGTAACTTTGACCGCGATATTCGTATAGACACTATGATTGACAATAACATAATAATACATGTTGGTGAAGATGACAGCGAGTCCTCAAGCGAATCGGAGTCGGAATAAATTTTGATTTGACATTATTGAAATTTTAAAACTATGTATTTCATAATATATATTTTCCAATAAATACAGTATTTTTATTTTCTTTCCCTTGGTTTCATTCCGAAATTACGATTAAATTTAATTCATCCATCAGTAACTTTGTTAATATTGTGTTTGAAATGTAATAAAATATATATAAATTGAATAACTATGCATAATGAATTCTATAAATACTGTTACCAAATTTTATAAATGTTATTCGTGGTACATCACTACTCATGGCGAATTTACAAGTGTCAGAAACGCATTCTCTGAGTGGCCGGACTATAATCATTTTTTAAAACCATTATATAAAATCATGTGTTTCAATAAGACCAAGGTAATTAATTACTCAAGTACAAATCGATTGCTGTTCGTATTACTCGTATGTGCAATTAGACAAATTTTCTCCTAGCAAACTTCCCGGACAGCTAAATTATCACAATCATTACTAGAATTATGAAACAATCGGCGTAATTAGATACCGGGTAACCTTCAAATCTTACTTGTATGATGTAAATCGAAGCCGTACTTCTGTCTACTTCGTAAACTCAGACGCAGTATCAACTCTAGACCGTGTAATTAAGTTCATAATGCTTATATCCAATTAGATATTTAACAGTATTTAAATAGGCATTATGGTGTAGTCTCCTTAAATTAGTTAACTTTACAATAGATAGTAAGATTTCGTATGAAATCGAATAAAGTATTCAGATTCATCACGTATCGTAAGAGTCGACTGAAGGAAAAAATTACAGAAGATACCGCGCACATTGCAGAAACGCGCGGCAAGGGCGGGTCGCTTGTTCAGTACTACGTAGTGTCGAAGTAACAATGCGCCTCTGTATTCCAACTCGTTAATGCCTATAACACCTATTTTGAAAATGTCGACGTCTTTGCACTGTCCGCCGCTGAGTTTAAGCATAAGCGTATGTCAACTTAGATAAGACTTGCACAACAAAGCACGGATGTACTTAAGATTAATTTGTAAAATGTGGATAATTGGGTTGGTTGTGCATTGATTTATATGTTATGTATTCTCACTGCTATTACACATATTGTACAACTGTTTATTATACCAAATAATATAAAGATAAATATTCAAACACAACATTCAAACAGTGATCTTGGACTTATCATTTATTCCGCGGTGTGAATTCAACATGGTCCTTCGAGCCGACAAAAACATAATGGTGTCCAATACTGCACTTCAAATAGTGGTATTGTACTTTTAGTACTTGGGTGATAATTACCAAAAGGATGTAAGCCCTTGTTCGTGTCAGTTTTTAGTTCGGAATTCGATAAATCTTTTAAGCTGCTTACACAAAATGATGACTTCGTTTAAATTTAACATTTGTAAGGTTTACGCGCACTAAATACAATCACAGGTCAAAATACTTAGAAAACTACTAGTCCGTGTAGAAAACACGTAAGATTTTAAAACATAGTTGTTCAAACTATTGTATTTGTTTAATGCAGTTATAAAAGTCAAGCGTGCACGTTCATTTTATTTGCCAACAACAAAGTTATCTTACAACAGAGGAACAATAGAAAGACTAGAGTAAAATTCAATAAAATGTTTTACATTTGACGGTTTGGTTAAATGTGATTTTAATTGGAAACGACACAGACGACATGTTCGCTGTGTGTGCTGTGAGGAGTGTTTTTTTATACAACGAGCAAAGCGAATAGAAATGGTAATTATACTTTTCGATATTATTCGGGCAGTCTATGTACGTTTATATTTTCCACCGTAGCGTTTAAACAACTAAACTGACTTTAATAAATGAAATAAAAAATAAATAAATATATTCGGACTTCTAACACACAACGCCATCTAGTGAGTGCTGATGACTTGCTTGTATGTAATCAATGAGGTTTCACTATTTTGTCGGTCCAGGTCACATAGGCTATAATCTATGCTAATAATATAAAGCTGAAGAGTTTGTTTGTTTGTTTGAACGCGCTAATTTCAAGAACCGCTAATCCGATTTGAAAAATTCTTTCAGTGTTGGATAGTCCATTTATCGAGGAAGGCTATAGGCTATATATCATCATGCTACGACCAATAGAAGCGAAGTCCCAATGAATGTTTAAAAAACGGGGGGAAATTATTACGCTACGGGCAATAGTAGACGTAAACGAGGTTGTGCTAGTGAGTTATCAAAAGCTTTACGTAGTCGGGTCGAGTTTTCAAACTTTTTATTGTTAAACATTTCTCTTTCAGGATGCATTGTTTCGTAAATAAAATACTAACTTATATTAATATCTACTACGACGGTTAGACGTAATGTCGAATCTCCATCAGATAACATACATTTACTACTATTCGTAGTACGTAATCTATACATAAACAGTTTATTACCACAGACTATAATGTTGTAATGCTGGGGCCACACTAAGTTTTAACGTCAATGCCCATTATCTCGATAATTATTGCGATAATTTTTACCGCATTAAAATGGGTGGCTACACTTCAACGGTCAACATGAATGCTCATTATTGGCGATAAAAACGGCATTGAATTTACTTTAATTCAAGCAAGATGGACGTCGACAGAGCTCTATATCTTATGAGTGTAAATTTATATTATTTGACTTTATTGAATCATTACCGAATAAAAAGAAAACTGAAACAAAGAAAAAGAAGAAGGTGGATGATTACTCGACTAGGACGCCATAGTACGTATTTCCAGTCAAAATCGTGCGATTTTAAGGCAAATCCGTCGTAAAAAAACAAATACGTCCGCTCCCGTTGCGCTCTCGATGCACACTGACAATACGTAATGTGGCCGCTTCATCGCATCAATTCTCGCGTTAATCTCTTTGAAGTACCGCCACTTGAGCTATCGCCAACTCCAAATGGCATTGTTAATGCCATTGTCAAATTATCCCGTTAAGTTGTGGCTACACCTATGGTGAACGTCCATTTTCGCGATAATTAATGGCATTTCTCATTAGTGTGGCCCCAGCATAAATGAGCAATTAACTATCACGTAGACACTCATTTATATTATGTTTTGTATGTTACTAGGCCAGTAAATGTCCCTGTCCAAGTGTCCATTCCAATCACAGTATTGACATCAGATCAATGTCAGTTCAATCAGTCAGTTACATGGCCAAATAACCATACGAGATTTGATGTCTCATATCCTATCTTTCTCGTTTTCCTTATCCGAATTTATCTTCTACCTTGATCCCATGTGATAAAAATAATATTCTCAAATAGAATGGCGTAAGTCAGGCAGGCGGTCATAAAATAAATTAATCCCATTTTTTTATTATATAGGGTGCAAACGAGCAGACGTATCGCCTGATAGTAAGCGATTACCGCTACCCATGGACACCCGCAACACCAGAGGCGTTACAAGTGCGTTGCCAGCCTTTTACACAGTTTTCACATAACTTACAACATTAAAAGCCAACGTCAAATAAAATTACGAAAAGGGCAATAGAATTTTGGAAAAGGTTAACAAATTATTTACGCGTAGTTAATGGTTTTCAACTTTCAACAGTATTTCTTTTGTTTTTTCGTCATTCTTATGGCGAATAATCATTATAATTTATACTTTCTTATTTGAAGTGAAACTTCTTTAGAATCCTTGTGATTTCAAAACGGATGCAACGGAAAAAACGACAGGTAAGAGACACAAATACAAAAAGTCGCCTTTAATTAGTGAGCCAGAGCGAGAGAGCAAGTGTGGGTCTCATTATTTTGTCGATTTACTGAAGTTTCACTTCTATCGTGTATGAATGGCACACACCTTTTTTTTGTTAAATATATACTCGTAACACAAAGACTTGTGATAAAATTTATAAAGCCTAAGTCACCCGGGTGATTATTACGAAACTATTGACACCTTATTTATTAAAATCGGTTTACTAGTTTAGACGCTACAGTGACATACATAAACCGTCAAAACTATTATCCTACCTTTTGTAGGGTAAAAAAGCGTGTTAAAGAATAGCCGAATGATTATAGAGATAATAGCGTACACAAATCATTAAAGAAACCGTGTTATTACCATACTAATGGATATTTTAATGATTTTTTAAATATTTTTTAATTTTTATGTGTGGCCAAAGGTAAACCGACATTTTTACGTTACCTGTAGAAATCGAACGAACGACGGTCATCATTGACAAGAATCACAAATAGATTTAATACAAATTTATAAACAAATAAATATGATATTTTTTAAACAAATAGAATAGGTGTAGATTTCTGTTAATGATGTTTGTTACCACATCATTGAGGCGACAAGGTCACGCTTTTACGCCACTTCTAGGGTTTTTATTATTTTTATATCTGTGTTACACGGATTCGGATCATGTTCGGATCACACGAACGATACAAAGAATAGAGCAATAAAATTCGGTTTTTATGCCAAACTTCGAATACCACATCTTAGAATTGTTTCATGAACAATATAAAGTTGGAAGCAAGTTTTTAAGAGAGCAATGCACGAAATAATTGGTATAATAATGATAGTTCTAGTTTACTTTTCAGGAAACAGACTGACTATACATACTTTATACGGTTAAAATTTAATTTTAGCGCATTTTTTATGGAATTGGGGGCTTACGATCAGACGTATCATCTGATGATCCGTCCGTCAGTCACCAGAGGCGTCACAAGTTCGTTGCCGGCTTTTGGGGGTTGGGGGAGGGGGGCGGGATTGGGGTATGGGACATGGGGCTCTTCTATCTCGTCTCTTTATTAAAATAAGATACCAAATTATATCCTTCGGGGTCTTAACATCTGTCAAAGTGTTGGAGGGATCTTAACTTTGGTGACGTCACATCACCTACCTTAATACCATAATTATGAAATGAACGAGATATTAACAATAAACTTAAAAGTTTTTCATTCCCTATTTCGGAACTGCTGTTTTAATTTATTTCTAGATGTTAAACTGCAAGATCAGCTGTGACAAAAAACAGGTCGGACCGACAGGCAGACCGGGCCCTCGGTCGTCCCACAGTTCATATAATTACACATACCTGGACCACCTGACTCTTAGCCAACTTAGCGTTGGTCCGCATGTGGTACTCGAGTTATTCGAGTCAATAATTTCATTCTTTTTTTAAAACACAGCTTTTTTTAACTAAAGAGACACACGCAGGTTTAAAATGGATGTCCTATTTTGAACAAAATACCCTCCTGAAAGTTAATAACCGGTGTAATAAAAAAGGAAAACTTAAAAGAGTATGTTAAGTATAGAGTTTGCGGTGGCGCATCGATGCGTGGACGCACAAAATAAACAAGTTTCTATATCGGTCCGCGACCGAGCCCCACCCACGTGGTACATTTCAATTTTTTATTGCGACACGTGCTATCCCCGCTAAGGGTATTTATAAACTGACAATAAACAGTGGGCAGAGACTAATTTATAGTTTTTCGTTGAAAGTTGGTTGTCAATGCCAATCTTTAGTTTTGTTTTGAAATTCGGTATATCCGTAAAAAATGCATATACGTACATTCTACCTTGAGGGCTGTCTTACTTAATCGGAAATTATAGTCAAGGTGCATTATTTTTAATTATTTAATTGTATTTGTATTGCAGATTCCTGAACAAAATTATTACAACTTACATACGAATAGCTAGTTTTTTTTTGGTACAATAACTGAAATTATTTGGGCTTTCGAATAGTGTTTTTTTTATTTTGATTGTCGAGTCTGACCCTGAATTGAAGCCACTATATCTTCGATTCCCAGTCAGGATTAATACTTGTCTATTAACCACGATCATTTGAGGTCAAGTGTAAAAAATACTGAAGTACAGAATTTTTTTTTTGTTTATACTAATGACTTTTGTGATCATGAATCATAAAGTGGTAGGGTTATTACCCTACCATTTTATAAACAAATATGTCCATATATGTCATATTGCACATACCGCGTCCACGAATTCCTTATTTGTATAAAACTGACAACTGCAAAAGAATAACACACATATTACATATGTTATTTATTTTCCTACTTGTTTTGACGTCAATACAATATATTATTTATCTATGTTTAGACATTCGTGCTTCATGCGGACAGATAATTGTTAAAATTGTTATTTGGACAGATAACATAAAATTTCATAATCCTACTGCGTATTTGGATAACTACTGTTTTAGGTTATATATTTAATCAGCAACTCGGCCCGGCTTCTCCCGGAAATTTTTGATACTCCCGGATTCCCTCTACTATAATATGCATGTATTACACATATAAACCTTCCTATTAAATCATTATACTGCTGAGATATAAACTGCATTAAAACTGGTTGAGCAAACCTAAGAGAATAGATAGCGGAAACGACTTCATGTTATAATATGTAAAAACGCAATGCAGTGGTTAAGCATACTCGTATCTTGCGTTGCTTTTCAGCGAATGATTAAAGCATACTGACGGATGATGACTGCAAAGACGAAATCGTGGTTTAATAGGCCACCTAACAACTTCATGCTAAGCAGAGCAGTTTGTGTGATCCGCAAATCGTTGTTCTGATTCTGGATGTTTTTCGTCAGTTACGTGTCGAATCTTAGTGTGGGAGTTTTCTTTTAAAAAAGGAATATTTATTACCGGCGGCCTAACCTCTTTTGCCCTAACCCAGGAGAGGTGGATCGAACCGAATGCAATCCCGTAACCATTACCAAAAGTATCACAAGTTTACGTTTACTTATCGCAGTCCACTGCTGGACATAAACCTCTCCAATTGTCAATTCTTAGTTAGGTTACCAAGTGTAAATGAAAGCCATATGTTCCACCTTTACTAACAAAAGTTGTATACAAGCATAGCTAATCTTTATAACACATTTAATCACGTATTTTGTGACGTGAGCAGCGTGTACTAATGGCGAAGTACTAAGAACTTTCTCCGCTACCAACATTGGAGGCAGCTATTTTAAATGACAATTGAATACGTAATAGCTTAGACTTATGCTGCTAAGGACGAAGAAATGTCGAATGCTATTTGATAAGACTTTCATGTAGTTTTTTGTAACATAAGCGGGTGGACGATTGTGTTCGTTGGTGGATGACCGCCATCCTACCCCATTTGCAGGGAGAGGATTAGAAAAAGAATTTGGTTTCTTTGGTTAAGCTGTCTGCGTATGCGACTAGTGCTACTACCCATTAAAAGTTCTCGGGTTCGTTTTCCAGGTAGGACCTAAATTGCTATTGGTTTTTTCTTAAATAAATTCTTAATAAAGGCCCGGGGTATGAAAGTTGGCAGTATTCCAGGCTCGTAGTCTCATGAAGTAGCCAGAGCATGTTATGCCGTCGGTGCCTCTATGGAAAAGCTGATATTCAGGTTAAACTAGTAGTCGACCTCAAATAATATTGGGTCTGATAAAGGCTTGGAAGAAATTTGAACCGCAGTCTATTTCACATAGGAAGAGATCGTTCTCCTTATCGTGGAACACTGGCATTGGGGGATCAAAATGATGTTTCTGTTGAAAAAGCTCTCACTTCTAAACAAAATCGCAGGTTTATTTAAATTGAGTATTAGCAAGCCTCTGTCACATCGTCAGTCGAAGTGCAACTTATATAACCGTATATCCTTGGTTAGAATAACATCTGTGATTAAGGTATTAAACTAGTGTTGCCCAAATTCAGTCTTGGTCTTGCAGTCTTGGTCTTGTTCTTGCGTTTTTGCAAGACCAAGACCAAGAACAAGACCGCGTATTTTTAGCAAGACCAAGACCAAGACTGACCGTGCAAGACTTGAGCAAGAACAAGACTAAGCCTGCAAGACTCTTGCGTCTTGCAGCTAGGACTTAGCGCTATTTCACGGAGTAGTTAGGTGTAACAGTTCGGTGTATAGGTACGCTTAGGAATTCTATGAGACGCAAAAAACTGTATCAAAGAATATGAAAAACTGGACCTATGCGCATTACGACTAATACCATAAACATACCTACATAGCGAATAAAAAAATATCCATTAAAATCAAACTGAGTGCATGCATAGTTATGTTTTAACCATCGGCACTTTGATAATGCGGCATCAAAGGTTTTGTACGTACTTCTCAAAGAAATTTGCCGCTTTTCGGAAGTACATGGTTATGATACACGCGCCGGCGGCTTCTTTTGAAATCATATACAACAATCGTTGCCGCCGCGCCGAAATCACAACATTTGACACTATTTGATTGCCGCCACAGGGCGTAGGTATACACATGCAAAATAATTTCGAATTTTAAGAGTACCTACAGGTGTTCCAAAGAATAAATAAGTTTCAGAGTGCTTAGAATGAAAATGAATACATTATACTGATCACGCAAGTAGTATTATGATAGGATAAAATGTTAAGGATATGTAGTAGATGTCATAATAATCTATTCTATTATATTTTTTACATGTTTTAGCAAATGTAAGCTTATAAATCATAAATGTTTATTAAGAAACAGTTACTTCCATGGAAAACGACATATAGGTCAGTTGATTTTTCGAATTTCTTATCAAATCCTCAGTTATTTATTAATCTGCTTGATCTTTACTATGGCTATGTTAATTCAAGCTCACAATGTTTCAATTCTAATACGTTTTTCTAAGATTTAAAGTAAACTTTAATAAATAGTAATAGACTAATAGGTAATTGCAAGACTTGCAAGACTCTTGCTGCAAGACCAAGACCAAGACCAAGACTGGGAGCGCAAGACCAAGACCAAGACCAAGACCAAGACCAAGACTGGGAGCGCAAGACCAAGACCAAGACCAAGACCAGGTGTATTGGCGCAAGACCAAGACCAAGACTGGCTAAGTCTCGTCTTGTTCTTGCATTTGGACAACACTATATTAAACTGAGAAGTACCTGTATGTTATTACAAAAGAAAGTTTAATTAGATCGAAAACAAAATATCTAAATATTTGTAGGTATAGGTAGCTACTCAAACATGATAAAATCGTAACTCAGATAACACACACATACATGAATTTATCGCTCTACGTATGTAACTATCATGATTAAACATGAGATAGGCTTGAATATTACTTATTTCATATGAACGTATTTTTATTTCTTTCTTCATACATATATGATAATTTAAATGCAAATAATACACATACACAATACAACCATGTATACGGATATAAGAGTAGGTATCCTGGTACTTGGTACAGATTAAAATACACAAATTAGGAACGACTGCAACACAGTCAAAGTTTAATATTGATAAAAAATAAATTAAACCCTGGCAGTCAAATGGAAATTGTTTGAGGAGGCCTACGTCCGAAGACGGACAAGTTCAGGTTGTGATGATATCTATCATGATGACCGAATCAAAACCCCTTTCACCGCTTTTGGCTAGTACTGGGCATTAGTTTACCTACGAATAAGTACCTATAACTGTTATAAACACAGATTGCTTCCTTCTTTTATTAAAAACGATGTCTGTAAGAGATCGCCGTGAGCGATAAGACCGCCTATTGTAATACCAGATGTCGATGACCGTATATGTATCTCTGTACAAATGTTTACTGTAGTGGTGTGCAATAATGTTTATTAAAAAAGCCGAAGTGCTGAGAATCTGGCAAGCAAGATCACGCGTAAAGAAATTAGAAGGCCGCGAATATAGTTAGAAAATTTAAGCTAACTTACCAAAGGCATAGCTGGTTTCTGTACAGGTGGCTGAGGGGGAGGCCCTCTTGTTCTTATATCGCTTGGCTGTCTTCTGACCGCAGGCCTCGACGGCGGCGGTTCTCTAGGTAACTCTCTAGTTTCCCTCACGTTCGTGTCTCTGTCACGGCCAGCTAGCGCTTCTGATAATGCTGCGGACAATGCCCCAAAGTTGGAGCCCCCTGATGGAGCTGGAGGCATCGCCGGCCTTGTCTTCTCTGGTGATTTCTTTTGTGGAGGTTGATGCGGTTGTGGCGGAGGAAACCGAGGTGCGTCTACTTTTACTTGGCCATTTGGTGTGGTGGAGCCTACAAAAATATTGAATGTTTTAACTTACAAGAAAATTTGCTGTTGTAAGAAGATTTTAGACAATTAAGTCTGTAATGCGCTAGCATAAAACGTTTTCTTCTGACTAGATTAGCATGGTAATGGAACTTTAATATAATGTGACGAAAAATGGTACTTGTCCTAAAAATATTGGTTAGTAATACATGAGACCTTCAACCTCCAGTCTAGTGTCAAGGTATGTTGAAACGCTTACAATCAGGCAGTTCTTGGACAAGCCTATTTTTTTCTAAATATGCTGAATGGCTTGTCAGTATCATTTCATCATCACCAGTCTATTGCAGTATCGTTTACTTTATTTCAAACCCGTGATCCGTGCGTATTTTTCATTCTCACAAATAATATGGCTTTCTTAAGGTAAAACAATTTATTAAAACGGTTCAGTAGATTATTATATTAGTGGGATAGATTTACGCAAGGGGAGTGTTGATATTGAGCTGAAAAAAACGTGTTCTGACAATGACGTATTCTGTAACTCCGAACACAGAAACCTATCCGGAATAATTTCTGTCTTTGTCAGATTTTGTTTTGAGGTATTTAGTAACGTTAGCTACGTGCGAGACTGCGCGACATCGATTAGTACTTGTATTTGGGACAATATACATCACACATACCTAAACAATGGCATACATCTACATATATGTAGCAAAAACTCTGTACCCCTTTGTTACCAACTTCAAAAAAGGAGGAGGTTCACAATTCGAGGGTATATATGTATTTTTTTATGTGTGTTCGCATATATATATCCCAACGGTGGTACCATGATAAGGACACTAGGATCTGATGATGACTACCAAGAGAAATCGAGGGGAACCTTCGAAATTCGTAGAGGAGAATAGTGCATTTGTAAATTTTTTATTTTATTTGAAAGCTGGTGCTTTCCGTGTTATCCCGTCTCAAGTTAGTCTTTGAAGTCAGTTTGTTTATTAAAATTTTACTTGTTACGAATGCGAACAGATGAGTATGGAATTTAGAACAGTTAAATTTTATACGGAGTATTACAGAAAGCTACAAAAATAAGTTTCGGTCTATTTTGTACCACCTCTACTACTAGTAAATATAAACAGGGCTACATTTAATATACACAGATTTTGGTTGAAGTTGCTTTGTCATATAAAAACAAATTCATCTATTGAGTGTTAATATATTTCCATAATTTGAGTAAATATTCCACATACAAAAAAAATACATATTTTTTTAGATTTGTATGTTTTTTTATGTAGTTTGCTCCCTTAGTCAACTATTACAACACCCATTAGATGATTGGAAGTGTACTCTACGACACTCTGTATTCTAAGTCAATTACCATGATAAATAGATAAGGTAATCATAATTTAGATAATTGTGAATGAAATAAAAGACAGTAAAGTAACCAATGACAGTCATTTCCTAATACTAAACAACAAATTGACAAGATAATGTTATCTAATTTAGTGAACATTGGCAAACTTTACAGAATATAGTTTTTCCTGTTTAAATAATAGTTGATTTTACCACATAATCTATAGAGATGTGGATTTCATAATATTCCAATAAACAATTACCTTATTTATTACATCATCTCACACACAAGCCCAAAAATAGGCAGCCTGTAATCACAACATTCAGAAAGAGTACCTCAGTGCTACCTGCGGTACGATAATAAACGCGGGTGATGCCGTGAGACCAAGCTAGTATCTTTATAAATTGTAGCCTATGTGTTATTCTGATGTATAAGCTATATTATTTTAAAGTTTTTTCAAAATCCATTCAGTAGTTTTTGCATGAAAGAGCAACAAACATACACACTTACATACTCACAAACTTTCGCGTTCAAAATATTAGTAGGATAACATATCACTAAACTAGTTGTGCAGTGCGGTACCAAGAGTAATACCACAGCTCAAAGCTAGTCTACAATAAAAGTAGCCTAATTTACTCCTTATATTATTAGCGATAGCTATCTGCCAGTGAAAGTCCATCAAAATTGGTACATCTGTTTCAGAAATTAGCCGGAACAAACAGACAGAGTACATTCTATACTTAATACTTTCACTGACACCAACTGACACAAACCTGTCAAGAAGAAACAGTTGCAGAAAAATAAAAAAAATCATACTCTTTATATTAGTGAGCCTATGGGTACTAGGGGTTAATATGTGATGTGCCAGTTTTTTGGATATTATTGTACACCTTAGTATAAAGAAATAATATTACAATAGTACAAAAACAGTGGTACAATGGGCGGCCTTATCGCAGGCTGCGATCTCTTAGAGGCAACCTTAAGATGGACCATACTAAGTAACGTGTAGTTTGTTGTGCACATTTACACATTTATTTATATAGATAGTTAGTACATGATGTACTAAATATAGTTAATTATTTAACTATTGAGGTGTAGGTTGGGTATGTCATGCTCATCACATAGAAATAATTAATTTTATGATGATCAATTCATTGATTCTGAATCTAGAGACTACCTAGAAAGTCTTGGTATCTGTACAAATAAATACAATTGAACTGTCTGTTTGTAATTTCAAATTAACAGCTGTTGAATTAATGCCTAGGAAAGTAAATACAGTTTTAAAAAAAATATGTTTTTTTAACATTTTTGTATGTTTATCTGTGTCTATGGCTCAGTTAGTTTAGAATTTATAGAAATGTATTTATTAGTCTATTCTTTTAGCCATTAAAGCATAGGTTATGTAAGGTGTCATTATGTAGGGGTCGCCCAGTGATTAAAATTTGACCATTATTTTTTTATTAGTTGACTTATTTAGCTTTCTGCTCTTTTCCTACAAATTAACTTTGACTGTGCCAAATTTCATACTCCTCTGTTCATAAAATTTTCCTAAAAAAAGGATGCAGGTTGTGCTTATATACATTATCAATTTCAATATTTTAGAAACTTATTTCAAAACTTCATTCATAACTTTACACAATTCTATTACCAACCTGTAGCAAGATTCCCATTTCACATCTGATCTACATGAAAACAAATTCAGTCACTACACTATACACAACAATTAGTTAATCTTGGTTGTATACAAGTCTTACCTGGCAGTTTACCTGTTGAACGTAACTTTGGCATACCACCAGCAAAAAGGCCTCCTAAGGCTGGAGGCCCACTACCACCACCATTCTGCTGAGCACCAGATCTAGGTGAACTACCTCCTGAAGACGCACCACTAGACACATTCTGCACTTTCCCAGGTATGTAGGGACCACTTTTGTCCACTGTATGAGTCTTTTTCAAATTAGTGCCCTGTCTTATAGAACTTAACAAAGCATTTCTATTATCGCCCGAACCTTTCGAACCTTTAGAAGGCGCTCCAAACAAAGGTGGAGGCGGGGGGCCTGGTGGCGGCGGAGGCCCCGGTGGAGGAGGCGGTTTCGGAGCCATCAGTGCACTTTACTAATAAACACGGTCACCAAGTGCCATCAGCTAAAGATATTATGATTTATCAAATCAACGTCAAGCTGTCAAGCACTTCAGTTTTAGAGTCACGGCTCAGCGTATCTTTAAAACTATTCGCGTACGTTTTGGCACGTGATGACAACACTTAATGCACAATCCGTCACTTCACTTCGATACATACTCATTTACATAAAATATTGAAGAACCTTGCCCCAAAAGATTAATTATTATAGGAAGTACGTAGGCACTAGGAATTGTTTTTACCGAATTCACCTTATTTATATTAAATAGACAAAGTTTGTTCTGAAAACTCGATCACTAATGTTTCTACTTAATTACATAGATTGGTAACTAGTTCGATTACAAAATTGCAAACGTACAGTCACCACAAAGTACTAAACTCAATGTATTGAATAAACTCTGCCCAGGGTTGGGAGGATTACATTATTTTTCACAAATGGCCGACCACAATTGTCAAAACTATTTAACAGATAATAAATTTGTAATACCTACATAAAAAAGTAGTAGTAGTATGGTAGTAAGTCAATGTTTTTTTCAAAATCAGAAATAAGAGAGACCCGAAAATGTAAGTGAATTGAACGTAATATACAATGAACAACGACTCTCTACATCAAAAAATTATATATAAAGTGAAAACTCGATGGCTTTAGCATTAAGAACCCACAAATTTGTTTCACTTAAAGAGGTATTCCATTTACCCAGTGTCTCAGATATCCAGATATAAACAAAATATCTGTCTCATTTACAGAGAGTCTTATTTATAAAGCTGAGAATAGAGGTTTCATCATCTAAGAGATGTGCAATTATTAAATAATATAACAAGTTGTATGAGTTTGATACAAAGAATGACTTATAATCTTTATTACTAATCAAAGAAAAAACCTCTATTCTCACTTTCATAAATAAGACTCTCTGTAAATGAGATAGATATTTTGTTTATCACTAATCAAAGAGAGGTGACTGCCTCGTTGCTCTAGCGGTAAGCGTAAGAGGTCTCGGCTTCGATGCCCGGGTCTGACTGGTATTGGGATTTTCTTACAAGATATTGTTACAGCCCGAGTATGAAAGATGGCGGTGTTGCCCGCCCGTACCTCGGAGAGCACGTTAAGCTGTTGGTCCCATTGTCATGACCATCAATGACAATGGTTATTGGAAGGTCAGGGCTCTGAACTATACTGAAAACTAGTTCAAACTTAGAATTTAGTTCACTCCCAGGATTGCGGAGGTCCGATGCCGGTCGCTCCGTGGAAAAACTGATATTCAGTTAAAACCGGTTGAACTAGTAGCCGACTCCAAATACTCTTGGGAATAATGAAGGCTGGGAAGATGATGACTAATCAAAGAAAGTCAAAACGAAAATAATTATATTTTTGTTTATTACCTTTCTTTGATTAGTCGTTTTTTATAAACAGTACAAATAAAATGAATACAATTACAAAATTACAAAAAAGACTTCCAAAAGACAGTCTATTCTTTTAGAAGTCTCGGCTCGCTCGGGTCTAATATTTTCAAGTTATAAAACTCATTGTGTCAACAATTGAACTAACTTAAATTTTATAATCAGTCCCATCTTTACCATAAGGGCACACGGGGCCAGTGCCCAGGACTTCCATTCTCAAGGGAGCCCCGAGGGATCGACAATTTTTCTCAGACTTATGTTCTCATTAAAAATCGTCGGGCACATACTTTTTTTCACAAAAAAATTATATACACATTCGAAATAATGACTAAGCTTTCAGTTCTTATATTTTGTACGGTTAAATAATTAAAGCGTAAAGAATTGTGTCTCTTTCACCTTCTTTCCACTTTACCAAGTTTTACTGTATATGGTATATAACGGGGATTATAGATCAATTTCGATCTCATTGTAAAAAGAAAACCAACATATAATATTATTTATTTTCTAATTCGAATGTAAGTAACACAATATCACATCCTGTGAGTAAACTAAAATTCTCTATGCACTTTTTACGTGATTCATAGTTTCGAGATTGATTGAAGTACTAATTACATTACCCGAATAGGCTTCTTAACAAAGTGGCTGTATCATTAAGGAATATATTATAGTAGTTAATTAGTCGTGGAAAGAGCATCATCTCTATATAAAGTGGTATATTTCAATAAATTAGTATCAATACTGGCTTCACTACCACCTTGTGTCAACAACGCAGCTTCCATTGCAGCTTTTTCTGCAGCAGCACGTTCCTCCGCAGCAATAATTTCTCTTTCTGCGTTTAATTCTTCTCGCTCTCTTGCTCGTTTATCTCTTTGTTCCATATTCTCTCTGTATTTAATAAGACATTTTGATAAATATTTAATTGGATCGGCCGGTTGATGGATCAGAACCTGACCGATGCAATAACGCAGAGCTTTTCCTACAGCATGTTTTAAGTATTTGCAGTCCTCGGTTACATGAGCATCTCCTGGGCAAGGTTCGTATAAATCAAAGTGACTACGAATACGTACCAAATTTCCTAAACCATCATTTTCATATTCACTTGTCGTATCTAAATCGCGATAAATATGTTTGCCTTCTTCATTTATATAATAACGCCCATAGTTATCATAATAAAATGTAATACCATCCCTTTCCTCTTTCACTTTTAAAAGTACCCCAAAAGAATCCATCATATATTCACTTGCAGTTGCATGAGCTTTGTAAACGCGTTGTCTTGTATTTTTATCTAAGTAATAACGTCCACATTCGTCATAAAAATAAACGCAGTCAACATCATCAGTCACAGGTACGAGTTCATTACGTTCATTGAGCTGGTATAGTGTGTCATCATCGGGTAGTCTATATATTTTCCTACCGTGTTCATCTGTAGTGAATGTCCCAAGTTCATCAGTATATTCCTCTTTTATATCAGCGGCACTTAATATTGAAATTATAGACTTATCTCCCTTTTCCCCTAAAACAGCAACATCCCATAAACTACATAAGTCTGTGATTAGGATCTCCCGATTTTCCTGCGGAAGACTATGATTGAAAATTCTAAGTTGAAAAAAATCTTCACAAACACATAACTCTTCATCAGGCACACTATCCACCGGAACGGCTGTCTTCGTTCTAAGACTTCTTAGGTCGGTTTTTAAATTTTCGAGTGACACTATTCTTTGTTCTAAGAAATCCTTTTTATGTTGCAAAGCCATGAGGGCTGCAGATGGTTTATCACTGTCAGTCTCTAGACGTTTAATGCGGTCATCAAGTATACCTATTTTCTGAAATACTTTATTCATTTCTAGACTATGACCAGTTGTAAGGTGTATCATTGAACCAAGTTCTTTGCCTGTTGTTCTTAGCTCATCTAGCATTTTCTGAGCAGATTCACTTTTTTTGGTTTTAAGTTCTTCCACAATCTGTTGCAAGGTTTTTGTCAAATCATCATTAAGTTTCGGAATATGTACATTAACATACTTACATAGCTTTATAGATAAACCATCATGTATTTTATCCAACCAGTTTAGTAATTCATCCACTTCAGCCTTTAACTTATTGAAAAAATCCAAGTCTGATTTTAAACTTCTTAATTTCTTAGTTTTTTCTAAAAGTGACTTAGTTACATCTGAATTCATCTCACTAATTATTTCTAAATCAGCCTGAACTTTAGATCGGTCTTCTGGTTTTAAGTCGAGCATAAGATTTTCTACATAATTTTGAAAGCGTTTCAAACGATAACCAAGAGCATCTACTGTACAACTTATTAATTCAGACATATCATCTCTTGTTATATTTTTTTCTAAAGATTTCTTAAAATTTTCTATATCGCTAACAGCATGTAACCATTGTAAATGATAATCGATGATAAGTTCAAGCGTACGATTATTGTCTTTATTCTGTAAAGCTTCACGAATAGAACATAAAGCAGTAAAAATGTGATCAGAATAATCCTTCTTAGTTACAAAAACTGCTGCGGTCTCATAGAGTTCTTTTATCTGACTAGAAATATCAAATAAAAACTCTATATCATTAAATTCTTCCATTGTTGAATTATTAAATGGATTTCTCACTCAATATCAATAACAGAAGCTTTTGAATTACTGAAACAAATCGGAGAGACGACGTTTGTCCAAAATGACATTATTAGTTTTTTAAGTCCTGCGTACAAAAACTACAATAATTCCCAAAAAGGTTGTTTCTTTTTTTCTTGGTTCTTTTAAATACAGTTTTTTTTTATTTTTCATGCGTAATAATAAACAATAACACGTTGCCTTTCATTACAACTGGACATCTAACATTTTTCACGGTACACAAAAAGCTACCTAACCTGTTTGTGGACACCCACATAAATTAAAGATCATTTATAAATTTAAGAAATGCAAATAGTTCTAAAGAAATTTATATATCTACTGGAAGGTTTGCCTTAATAAATAGCGTTCATCAAGTTATTCCCAAATCAAGTAAATTATATAAAAAGAAAAGTCTATAAATGTACCTACTCCGTTGACGTTTCACTATCAAACCTTAACTATGATATTATTATGTGGTTCTCTTTTAAAGCCTTAAAGGCTTTGTGGAATCACTTTATATAAATTTACCATTTTTTTAAATTATCAGTGAGAAATATTTATGTTTTTACGTTATTATCAATATATTTGTTGTTTTGTTAAATAAGGCGAGCTACTCATCCGATGTGCCCGTCAGGGATTTGGAGGTATGGGCGGTTGTTCTGCGGATACGTTCAAAGCCTCGAGTCGGGTCGAGTACCCAGCTCGTGTTGATGAACGAGGCGGGTAAACTGTTTGAGAGGGTACTCTCTGCCCGCATCGTCCGGCACCTCTGCGAGGTGGGCCCCGATCTATTGGACGCTCAATTCGGATTACGGGAGGGGCGTTCGACAATCGATACCGTGTTACGTCTTCGGGCCGTGACCAAAGAGGCCGTGAGCTGCGGCGGGGTGCAGTTGGCGGTGTTATTGGATATCGCCAACGCATTTAATAGTCTGCCATTTAGCTGCATCAGAGAGAAGCACTCCACTGCCACGGGTTGCCAGAGTCCCTGAGGCGGCTAGTGGCAGACTATTTAGAGGAGCTTACTGTCGTACTCGAGGACCGGGTCCTGAGACGGCGACCCATATCGTGCGGTGATCCACAGAAGTGTGTCCTTGGGACACTCCTGTGGAACCTGGGGCACGACTGGGGCCTTCGCGGTCATCTCCCCCCCGGGCTTAGCGTAATTTGTTACGAGGATGATACTCTGGTCACAGCGCGGGAGGGCAAAATTCCAATATGCGGTGCGCCTGGCCACCATGGTTGTCTTTTTGGTGGTTGGGCGCATTGAGGTGCTGAGCTTACGGGTGGCTCTGGATAAGACGGAGGCCCTATTGTTCCATGGGCCACATCGTGGTCCGCCCCCTGGCACCTCAATCGAGGTCAACTCGGTCCTCGTACCGGTTCGGGTCGAGATAAAGTATCTGAGCCTGATACTCGACGGTAGGCGATATTTGGATTTTCAATTTTGGACAGTTTAAGCCTTCGTTAAACAAACATTTCAAAATCAAAATCAGCAAAATCGACCCAGCCGTTCCCGACTTTTATCGAGATAAACGAACAGCAATTGATTTTTAAATATAAAAAGATGAAGCTGGGAAGATATATCAATTATTAATCTCAAGATATTAAGATCTTCATTTTTGGACAAATTATTATTTAAATGTGAAAGATGTACAGAAATTAACTATTTTCAGTTATAAAGCAATAAAAAAAGTATATTTATTTACATTAATAAACGAACTTCACTCGTCCATTTTCTACTAAAATTAGTAATAGTCAGAAAAAACGCACAGCAACACTGTACGCGTCTACGATTTGTTTCTGAGGAGGTCGTCGATGACTTTGCGATTATACAAAATTACAAAGAAAAAGTGTGACCGTTCTAGTGCTATTTTACTGTTTATCTACGTTTTTTAGTGTAAGCATATAAATATACACATCATGGCTGGAGCGATGTTATTCGAGAGATCACGCGTCTCGTCGTCGAACAGAGAGGAAGACGTCCGTATGAGTGACAAAATGGTTAGCACTGGCGAGGTGCCCGAGGATGATGAAGAAAATATAAGGGCTAAGGAGCAGGGTATCCTAAACCTTGGTGAAAAGTACAAGAAGGAGGGCAAAGCTAAAGAATTAGCGGAACTTATTAAAGGGACTAGGCCGTTCCTTAGTCTGATAAGCAAGGCGAAGGCAGCGAAATTGGTGCGTTCTCTGGTCGATTTCTTCCTGGATTTAGAAGCAGGCATTGGTATTGAAGTGCAATTGTGTAAAGAATGTATAGAATGGGCCAAAGAAGAGCGGCGTACATTCTTGCGGCAATCCCTCGAAGCGAGATTGATCGCCTTGTACTTCGACACTGGTATGTACACTGAAGCCCTAGAATTAGCGACGGCTCTTCTTAAAGAACTTAAAAAGTTAGATGATAAAAATCTACTAGTAGAAGTACTTCTTTTTGAAAGTAAAACTTTTCATGCACTTAGCAATCTACCTAAAGCCCGTGCCTCACTGACGTCTGCCAGAACTACCGCCAATGCTATCTATTGTCCACCCAAAATGCAAGCTGCCCTAGATCTACAGTCTGGCATTCTCCATGCAGCTGATGAGCGTGACTTCAAAACTGCTTACTCATATTTCTATGAGGCCTTTGAAGGATATGATGGAGCAGACAGCCCAAAAGCTTTAACTGCCTTGAAATATATGTTGTTGTCCAAAATTATGCTAAATAATGCTGAAGAAGTGGGATCAGTTTGCAGCACTAAGACTGCTCTAAAGTACGCTGGCAAAGAACTAGAGGCGATGCGAGCTGTTGCAACAGCTTCCCATAAAAGATCACTTGCTGACTTCCAAGCAGCATTAAAAACATATAAACATGAACTTGAAGAAGATGCAGTAGTAAGAGCTCACCTTGGTGCTTTGTATGACACTATGTTAGAACAAAATTTGTGTCGTATTGTTGAACCCTACATGCAAGTGCAGGTCGACCATGTAGCCCGTTGTATCCGTCTGCCAGTAGTCCAAGTAGAGAAGAAACTGTCTCAGATGATTCTGGATAAGAAGCTCAATGGTATCCTTGATCAGGGTGAAGGTGTACTTATTGTGTTTGATGAGTCCCCTCTCGAGAAGACCTACGAGACAGTCCTAGAGACTATCCACCACATGAGTAAGGTAGTTGACACACTCTACCAGAAAGCTAAGAAACTCTCATAGACTCGTTTAAATATTGTTGTAGCATTAAAACAATGATGTATATCAAAATAACCATAAATTTTCAATTCAACAATTTGTAAATCAAACTATTTTTTGAATGAATTCAAAATTGCATTATTTGTACCACAATGTTGTAAGTGACATAGATAATTACAGAAAATATAAAAAAAATATATAAAAACAGAAAAAAATGGGGAATTTCTATAGCCCCAGTACCAGACATGCTATTTAAAAAGTTAATTGTGTCTGTGAACAACAAACTTCTTTAAAAGTTAACACTTTTTAAAATATACTAATCCTTAATTTGATTTTTCATTTCCTTTTATTTAACATAAGCTAGTGAAAAATTATAGTATTCTGTTTTATTGAGATAAATAAATAAAAGGTGTTCTCCAAATAATTGTTTCTCTTACCTTGCCACCCACATGTGTATTTAGCAAGTCATATTATTTTAACAAGTTGGCAAACACTGCTCTGATTCACAACACACACATGGTTAGAATTGAGTGCAGTTCTTATAATAGTTTTCATATGAAACTGCATACATGAGTTGAACTTTTAACAACACTTTTATGTCTGAGAAATTCCCACAATTTATTATTCTAAATGAAATATTAGTAATTCATATACTTAATATTGATTTTACTGACATAATTTGTGTTATTCAAAAAGTTATCAATGGTAACTTGTTTAAAAATCGAAATACAATATTTATATCAAATCCACAACACCAGCAGTGATACTGTCTTTAGATATTAACATAACAGTAATGTTCTCCTAGCTGATAACAGCCATAGCAGCTAGTCTCTGTTGCCTCTCTGTCATAAACCGATGGGACGGTTAACCGACATGATCGGGCTTTACGTGCTTTCCGAGGCCCCGGGGTTCAGACCTACAACTGCCAAACTCCGAGCTGTTATTAAGTATTTCTATAATCGGAAAAACTCAATAACACTTTAGGCCCGACTCGGGATTCGAACCCGAGACCTCTTGATCGATCAGTCGAATACGTCAATCACAACACCAACGAGGCAGTAATAACAATTAAGTAAAAAAACATTTAATTAGTTTTATTAAGCCAGGGTGCACTCCAACTTTTTCACAGCGAGGCCAAAAAGTGTATTGACATAATGTCGCCGCACTGCCAAATTGTACCTAACGGTTTTAAATATATTGTATATGCACTAGACAGAAAAGTCACCGCAACGGCGCGGCAGTCTAGTATAAGCGCGCAATAAAATTTTAAACTTTTAAGGACAATATTATATAGAGCTTTGGACATAGTTTAATTTGTACAAACATCTACAGAACCTTTACTTCTAAAAAGAGTTAGGCTTTGGCTATAGGTATCCATCCTACTGTTGTCCTATTCTTATTAGTTGTTTATGGACTTTATTTCGCGGGTAGAGTCAACGCAGAGATTAATGTTGTCCTATATCGGTCAATTAGGCAATATCATTTCATTTTCTGATAACTAGACAAGACGAGGTAAATAGATAGGGACTAGGACCAAAAATATAGTATACCGCAAGTGTTAGATACTGTAATAGATCAGAGACTGCAGTCCCCGGAGCCTAATACAGGGATATCAGCTGGCCGCAGCAAAGATGCAATTGATATTTCAAGTAGATTCATGTAGATGTAGATACTCATAGTACTTAGGTGACCTTATTCTATAGCAGCAGTTAGCATTGGTTGTGTGCTCTAAAAGGAATTCACTTCACATATGAGGTCACAAACAACCTTGTTAGTTTAATGTCCATGTTTGTACATTCTTCTTGCCATTGATAAATGCAGTTTGCCTTATTATGAACTCTTAGTCCGTAATAAAAACAATCTATCGGCCTTTTTATATTATTTATTTAGCTAGCATAGAAAAATAAAATAAATATAACTCGTATTTAAATAAAAAGCGGCGTAGTTTTTTCATATCTTTATTATTTAAAAGACAATTAGGCACTTACTACGCAGCCGAGCTAAGTTTGCATCTAGCTGGAATACGGCGCTCCGCCCACTTCCCTGCTCACCTTCCCATGATCGTCCTGTCGCATCAATTATTACAGAAAATTTACTTAGCCAACATTTTGACGCATTCGTTTAATTTTTTAAAATCGAATTTTAATAGCGAATTCCTTTTTAGGTACGGTTGGATACCATACGCGTAAATGTGACGTAATTGAGGTGAAGTGCAAATTTAGCTTGGCTGCATTATACTCAACAATCATTTTACTTCTTTGAACAACATGCCACAGACTCACTATGAATACCTAGTTACATACAATTTTTTCTTCATAAATTATTTACATTATACAGTACAAAATAAACCTACGTAAATTAATGAGGTATATTGGTTAACTACAATTAAATAATATTTAAGTAATGAAATCAATGAACTTTGTATAAATAATTGCAATCACATCTTTCTAGATCTGTGTAAGATTTTTTTGTAACATTTTAAATTTATTCTATCTTCTGTAAATTAAAACTAGAAGGGCACAGAAGAAAACAATAGTTACAGAACATATTTTACACGAAATTTTCCAAATCCATACAGTCAAGCGCAAGTCAAGTGTACAAGGCGTTGGTATTTGCCGTTACGTGACGTCATCGCCGAATGTAGCAACTCATTATCATTTGACTTGATTCAAATAACGAGATAATGTCAATGTCCGAAAACGGACGGACTGCAAAGAAGTTTCGAGAACTTTGAAGCACGTTAACTTAGACAAGGTAGGTCTGTGTGGTGACGGATTGCCACAGGTACAAGAGCCGACAAAGGCCAAAACCTCAATAGTAAGGAGAGGCTATGTCCAGCAGTGGACTATTAAGACCGATGATGATTGAGCAGTTTTATTTTATCATATACTCCGGAACATTACAGTAAGAGTCCCTTATGAGCGGGATACGTTCCGTAAATATGCCGTGAATATAGGATGGTAATTTATATGGAATTATAGGGGATACGTTTCAAGTTGACAAAATAAAAAACCGGCTAAGTTCGAGTCGGACTCGTCCAACACCAAAGGTTTCCGTTTGGGCTTTTTGGATTGATATTTTATTT
Source organism: Spilarctia lutea (assembly GCA_916048165.1). Taxonomy (NCBI): domain Eukaryota; kingdom Metazoa; phylum Arthropoda; class Insecta; order Lepidoptera; family Erebidae; genus Spilarctia; species Spilarctia lutea. Next base: position 17,064,237 of record OU696480.1, on the reverse strand, counting down.
AGCTGAAATTTTGCGAGCATATTTAAACAGCGTGACAATACAATATTACAATGACGACTTGGAGCTGGATTTTATTATTTTGGGGGTTTCCAATAAAATGTTTTTTTAATTTAATTTATTTATAATATGTATGTACCGATCGAATTCGCGAATAAAGGAATATTTTAGTAGCGAATATAGGAATTTGGTCGCTTATTAATCGCAGTAAGGAGCTTTGATTGTATTAATGAAAAAATTAATAACATACTTTTCGTAGGTACGCATCTAAGTTTACATACTTCAATGCACATACGCACGGTATATACATAACTAACCGTAGCTATTTTAACGGATACCTTTTAGAATACAATGTGTTGCAGAGAAAAATATTTTTAAGCGGATTACTAAAGGGGCATCCATTAATTAAGGGAAAGGTTTTTAAGGATTTTGCGACTAGGTGCGCCCCCGATAAGATAAGACGTAAGATGTCGTGAGATTTGGCTCAACCCTATCCTCCATTCCCTAATAGAATATTTTTCAAGAGTTAAGATTGCTTAGAAAGTAGTAGTAAGTAGAAGAATTACAGTGAAATTAAACTCCCCTATCCCGAAAGTAAGATTAATGGACGTTTATGTAATTAATTGACTTCTTCTATCTCGTGCCGAGCGTTGTCGGTTTCTGTCGATGATCAAAGCCGAGGCACACGTCCGAGGCTGCCTCATATCTCTACCTCAATCAGTACGCGAATTTATGTAATATCCTTTGATACTGAATCACATTTGAAAGCTAATGAATATTAGCAAAAGTAATTTAAATATGAGCTGCAATAAAATATTTTTGATAACAGTTTCTTAAATTATAGTTTTCAGACAATATTGTCTACGAATTTTGCCACTCTGACATCTTCTACTTTCAATAAATATGCAGACTCACAATTAAAATAAACATCAGTGCCATCTAATGAAAACACATTGAACTATGGAGAAACTAATAAACCTGTGTCGCGCAATGAATGTTACGCATATAAATATTTAGAAAATGTGTTTTTCATGTTTGTTAAGAAACTGTTACATTACCATCTTTGTAAACTGATATGTATGTGGCATAAACTTCTTTTTGTTTTTTTAAAACGACAACTCCCGCACTAGGCATAATTCCTGTATCGCGGGGGACTTTACAAACATACCTGAAACGGACACAAAGAACATCCTGACTTAGAACAACAATTTGTGGATCACACAAAGTGTTATTCCATGTGGGATTTGAACCCACAACACTAGGCGAAGTAGGGAACGGCGTGGCGATCGCTTAACCACTAGGCCAAACGTGCAGTTAGTCAAACTATATAACATCTAATAGATAAGGCACATTATCACAGACTTAAATATCAGTTACGAACCAAATGTATGTGCGCAACAGCATATTTTTTCCACGCTGTGCTCTTTTATAGTGTGTGTGCATAGTGGATACAGCTAGCCACAATTTTTTCAGCGCTTATTCTATTTTAACAACATAACTAGATGTCTTAAAGTAACTAGATGTCTTAAAGACCTTTTATATTTTTGTCATTTTATGTCTTATTATGAGGTAAATCATTCTAATATTTATTAAATTCTAAGGGCTTATAAAGTAAACAGTTTCACAACTCTCATACGTTATTCTTCCTGTTAAACTCTTCCGTATCGTCTGGAACATTCCACCTGGGGTTCCAGTATCCTGGAGGGGTCTTCGGCCGTTCTGGATTGGTGATACCGCGATGATGGGAGCACTCGTTGATTTTCTTCAACATCATATCAGGATCGTCTTTGTGGAGCTCGCTGAAGAACTACAAAAGGAGTTTTAAATTTATCATCTATTGTTTATTTTGGTTGTGGTGATTATAATACAATTTGATTTCACTTCGTATCGTATAACAGGAGTTACAAGGGAGGGATCCCTTGTAACTGCAAAATAGCACTTCATATAAGTCTAAGAATTAATAAGTTATACACGGGACAACTATTGCGTGTACAAATAACGAAAATTAATCCTTCACTATACAGGCGTGTTGAATTAGCTAAAACATTCTTCTTTTTTGATGAAATGGCAACCAGCCGGATCACTCGGATCAGCTATTTCTGCCAATGTCAAGTATTTATCGTCTTCAATTATCAAGTCTTCTAGTCTTCAAGTCGTCGTCGTGATGAAATTAATGATAAAAAATATATAAAATGTGGATGACATGAAATGGGGACCGTCTTTCGAAAAAACAAGAAACGATCTCCTAGCTAAAACAATATAAAAAAAATAGTTAGGCGACAATTTGTGACAGTTGCTTGGGTGTCAGTCATTTAAAAGTTTGTGAACGAAATCTTTTGTTTCATTATGATTTAGATAAAGTTTTTGAAGTGAAACTTCTTTAAGCGCACGAGGGTTAAATTTTTACGGATGAAACGTCACGAAGATGTGCAGCTTTTTTTTTTTAATCTAAAGTTTTAAATTTGTATAAATATAAACAAGACTTAAAAATTTGTTTGCCAAAGAAGTTTCACTTCTGACATTTTGTGTCCGTTACATGTATGTTTGTAAAGTCCCCCGCGACACAGGATGTATATTCCTAATGCGGGAGTTGTCTTTTTAAAAAAAAAAAATGTGTACTTTATACGCACGCACTTTTTTTTTTTAAACAATCCGCATGATGTAGGTCAGTGACCTCAATCGTTTCCTCATACATTATGCATAAGTTGAATTACTATAATATATACTGCACATTATGTAAATGAAATCAATAGTAATAAAAACAGATCAATTATATTCAATTGGACTTTAATAGGTAACAACTGACGAGATTGCACGAATGGTGTAGGTATAACCGGTGTCGACGCCATTTCCTACTGCGCTGAGTGTTGTTGGTTCAAACTTGACATGGGACAAAACATTGTGTGATCCACAAATTATTGTTCTGAGGTTGTGTGTTGTGTTGATTCAAGTATGTTTATAAAGTAACCGATTACACAGGAACTCTTAGTGCGGGAGATGTCTTTTTATAAAAAAAAAAATTGTAGTACGTGTAGAAATGTGTGAAAACCGGTGTGAAATAGCGTTTGCGCTGTGTTTCACCGAGTGAGTGAGGATACCGGAGGCCCATACCCCAACTCTTCCCCCCATCCCCCTTCCCATCCCCCAAAGGTCGGCAACGCACTTGTGACGCCTTTGGTGTTGCGGGTGTCCAAGGGCGGCGGTAATCGCTTACCATCAGGTGATACGTCTGCTCATTTGCCCACTATACAATAAAAAAAAAATGTTTGATGAGTACAAATATTTAATTTCTTTAAAAAAATAAGATTTTATTATTGCAATTTATCTCTCTTTTGAATAACTAATTGTAATTCATTTAAAAACTAATAACAAAATACATTATTTGTATCATAACAACGTTTCATTGGTTTCTTTTTTAATTAAGATGGGGCTATTTTTAATTAAAAAAAAAATAGCAATGCCGTAAAACGGTTATTTTTTTAAATTTTAATACTCTATTTATTACTCTCAAAGTAAAAGCAACCAGATTTTTTTTTTATACCTTTGTACGGAAGTCTTTGCAATTCTCTGATATCCTCTCGTACAATATACATGTATTACAACACACATAAACCTTCATTTTGAATGACTCTATCTCTTATTGAAAAACTTTGTTCAAAACCCGTTGAGCATTTTAAAAGATCCAACTAAGCGAACAGACAATTGGAGCTACTTCATTTTATGCTACGTAAAGATGGTGTGTGGTAAATAAGATGGTACTTACACTTATACACTCCCTGCAAGCCCAGCCAGGAAGCAAACGTTTCTCGGCTCTCGTTCTAGGAGCGGGTCCTTCGCCATCAGCTGTTACAGCTATTTTACTGTAAGAAATCCAGTAAACTAAGAGAAAACTAAACCTCTATAATATTTAGGTGTCTCTTAGTAACTCAATTCGTCATATTGCGGCGCATCTGCTTAAATATTATATGTTTTATATAGTATGTTTATAGTTTACCAAATAACACATTTATAATAATAATCGCTTTATTGTATTGTTATTGTGTAAGAGGTACAATTATAGTTATTTAGTAAACTAATAAATAGTTAAGCGACGTACAGTTCTTAGTAAATGTTTTTTAATTATGTAGGCTGAGAAAAATAAATGAGATTTCTTAATAAAAGTCGTATAAAATTTGTAAAGAGAGTTGCCAGGATTAATATTTATAAACAGCTATAAAAACAATCATTCCATAATATCGAAGCTCGAAAAACTCTCCATTTTAACCAGTATTCTTCAAAAAACCGGGTATGTGGTTTTGGTGTAGTCAATATATATTAGAATGATATTACTGTGGGCCTAGGTAGGTCATTTTGAACTTTTACAAAATGTTTTTTTAATAATAAAGGGCTTACATTTTAACATTATCCATGGCCAATCTGCTTATCTTCGCATCACGCTGTAACACCGACATGCTGGCCTGAAGCTCGTCATCATCTGCTATGTTGGTGATGTTTATATTTTCCGCTAGAGGACGTTTACTAGGGCTGAAACAAACACACTACATCTATTATATAAAATTCTCGTGTCGTGTTGGTGCGTAATCGAACTCCTCCGAAACGGCTCGACCGATTTTGATGAAATTTTTTGTGATTATCCGGTATCTATGAGAATCGGTTCTTATCTATTTTTCATCCCCCTAAATGTTAGGGGTAGTCCACCCCTAAATTTTTTTTTTTTTTTTTTTTTTGACAAAATTTTTAATTTCTATTTTTTTATGATGCAGCATTAGAAAATACATACAACCCTAGATTTTCAACCCTCTACGATCAACCCCTATTTTTCCATCGCGATTTTTATTGACCCACCTCTACAACATATATTCCCGTTTATGGCAAAGCAACGTTTGCCGGGACAGCTAGTATAATATATAATGTTAACAAAATGTAATGTTTGGTTTGAAACTTTCTACAACATAATTGTATTGTTCACAAACAGACAGACAAACTTACCTAGTGGATTTATTTTCTCTATGAATGTCACCCAACTCGTTTATGTGTTGCAATAACGATACACTCGCCTGTGTATTGAAAAACGTGGTCTCATTATGTTCTACTGGAGAATTCTTCATGAAGTTGTTGGGCAATCTATGGAAAATTAATTAGTAGCTTTTGTATTTTATTTTATGAAAAACGTTGCAAGCAAGTCCACTACCCATCGACACTTTTAACTCGAGAGATAAAATAAATATATGTATATTGATATAGTCAAGAGTCGCAAATGGTTGGCAATACACAAAGGGTGGCAAATAAATGAATTAATAAATAAATAAATACTCCGGACATATACCACACAACGCCATCTAGTCCCAATCTAAGCAGAGCTTGTGTTATGGGTACCAGACAACTGATACAAATACTTATATACTCTTTTTTGTAAATACATACATATTATACATAAAAAACACCCAAACTCCGAAACAAATATTTGCAGATCTTACAAACATTTGGTCCGACCCGGGAATCGAACCCGAGGCCTCAAGCTTAGCAGTCGCATACGCTACCACTACGCCACCGAGGCAGTCAAATGGCACTCTCAACGGCCACAAACAGCAAGTAGTAACATACATAGGGTGACAAGTGGCAACACTCATAGGGTGGCAAGTGGTTATGTGGCGAATTCCACATACAGCGCAACAGCAACATACTACAGCGCCATCTACCGTAGACACAATGAACTACGTAGCAGTGTACAATATGGAGAAACTAACAATCCTGAATCGCGCAATAGAAGTTCTCGCGCCGATTATCATATATACCACATCCCAACATCAACCGTCGGGCAGTGGCCTGTCAGGCATGATCATCTCGCCTGGTCGGAGGATCCTCCCTTTTTGTGGTGGAACATGGGAGTGGCAAGTGTTACAAAAGGGTGGCAACAGACTTGTGTCTATTGACTTGTATTTAGGCAGCAGTAGTAAGTTACCAACAAGCGACTTGTTTGCTTCCTGTACCATAAAATAGTATGTTTTAGAACAATACCTGTCAGGATGTAGAATATTGATAGAATCTTCTTGTGTAAAGGTTGCACTATTGTTCTGTTTCATATCATTCTCCATACATTTCCTTGAATTATTACTATTGGGACTTTTCTTTTCTGTTTTAATTATTTTATTTTCAGATTCTGGATCAACTTTTTTAATTACATTGCTATTTTTTTCTGTTTTAGTTTTTAAGCTCAGTGGTGGTTTTTTGAATTTCATTGGGGATTTAAACCTGTAAACATTAAAACATATTATTTTTAATATTAACAAAATATGTAATTGGTAATCTACACTAATATTATAAAGAGGAAAACTTTGTTTGTATGTTTGTTTGTAATGAATAGGCTCAAAAACTACTGGACCGATTTTAAATATTCTTTTACCTTTCGAAAGCTACATTATCGACGAGTAACATAGGCTATATTTTATTTTGAAAAAAAATAGGGTTCCGTAAGATATTTGGGTTTTTCGGACACAAGGTGTAAAAATCAACCAGAAAACTTACTTATTTTGCGAAAATTTTCATGCTACGGGCTATAACGGGTGTTTTTTTAAGCTAGATAGAACTTTAAATTGTAAAAAGTAACACAAAAAATTAAATTTTGATGAAACTTTTTTTTTTATTTGTTTCAGTATACTCTGACAAATCATCATGAATAGACTCACGCTTGAACAACGCTACGAAATTATCCAAATTTACTTTGAAAATCAGTCGTCGATTCGCGCAACTTATAGACGAGTGTTTTATCGCAAAATTGTGTTCAGCGATGAGGCGCATTTTTGGCTTAACGGGTTTGTTAATAAGCAAAATTGCCGCATATGGAGTGAGACCAATCCACAACAGACCCTACAGACTCCATTACATCCAGAAAAATGCACCGTATGGTGCGGTTTTCACGCTGGTGGCATCATCGGACCTTATTTCTTTAAAAATGAGGCCCGAGCTCGCGTTACGGTCAATGGAGATCGTTACCGCACCATGATCAATGATTTTTTGTTTGAAAATATGGATGACATTGATCCGGAGGAGATGTGGTTTCAACAGGATGGCGTTACGTGCCATACGGCGAACGCAACCATCGACTTATTGAAATCAAAATTTGGCGATAAGTTGATTTCGAGAAATGGACCTGTCAATTGGCCTCCAAGGTCGTGCGATTTGACACCTCTCGATTATTTCCTGTGGGGCTACGTGAAGTCACTGGTTTATGCTGATAAACCAGCAACAATTGACGCCTTGGAGGCCAGCATTGTTCGTGTTATACGCCATACAAATGACGAAGTCGTCTATAAGTTGCGCGAATCGACGACTGATTTTCAAAGTAAATTTGGATAATTTCGTAGCGTTGTTCAAGCGTGAATCTATTCATGATGATTTGTCAGAGTATACTGAAACAAATAAAAAAAAAAGTTTCATCAAAATTTAATTTTTTGTGTTACTTTTTACAATTTAAAGTTCTATCTAGCTTAAAAAAACACCCTATATAAGACGCAAACGAGGTAGCGTGAGTCAGCTATAATATAATAAAATTGAAGTGTCTGTATGTAGTTTCGAATTAAAAACTTTGCACTATATGCATATGAGAGTATGTATCAGTCAATATTTTTTTTTGTCTGTCTGTTTGTTCCAGCTAATCTCTGGAATAGCTGGACGGATTTTGATACGTCTTTCATTGCCAAACAGCTGATGATATAAGGATTAACTTAGGTTTTCTTTTTTATGAAAAATATGTGTAATGACTTACAGTGTAAAATTGTTTGGTCCACTAGTGGGCGACGGCAGAATAGTGTCATCGTTCTCTATAGACTCTTTCTTTATCAGTGGCTGAAAAAACAATTTAATTTACATAATGGAAAATTATTACTTGATATCAGTAAAGTAAATAATTTCAGAAGTATCAAGCGGTCTTCTATTTCTATCAACATCTCTGACAAAACCTAACCATATTTTTTTTCAAGTGTGTGAATCCTGGGGCCGTCACCCCACCGGGGTTTGCGGCGGAGTGGTGTGTCGGACTCGGACAAACTTAAACCACACGGTGTGCCACTCTGTGCCTGAGATTGGGAGGGTTTCGGAAACTGCTGTTGATAAGACATCTAGAAACCTCCCAGCGCCTGTTCGCCGTCGCACCGTCTGCTGGTAGACTCTCTATTTAGGCGACGTTCGGCACACGCGTACGTCACCTCCTCGCGGCTGGCAGAGGCCAGGGCGGGACGGGTTTTCCCCTCCACCTGCTTGAGAGGAAGCGGATGCAGGGGAAAACCCGTCCCGTTCATCTGCGGCCACACTCAGGGCGGCAAGGTGCTGGTTACCACCAACTTTATACCAATCTGTCTGGCCAGCAAGGTATACTAGGCCAGGTCAAAACCTCCTTTCTATAGAAATAAATAAATAACTATTTCTGACATCTAATACACAACGTCATCTAGTCCCCAGCTAAGCAGAGCTTGTGTTATGGATACTAGACAACTGATAGAAAACACCCAAACTCTGAAATAAATATTTGCAGATCATACAAACATTTGACTGCCTCGGTGGCGTAGTGGTAGCGTATGCGACTGCTAAGCTTGAGGTCTCGGGTTCGATTCCCGAGTCGGACTAAATGTTTGTGTGATCAGCAAATATTTGTTTCGGAGTTTGGGTGTTTTCTATGTATAATATGTATATATTTACAAAAAAAAAAGTATATAAGTATTTATATCAGTTGTCTAGTACCCATAACACAAGCTCTGCTTAGCTTGGGACTAGATGGCGTTGTGTGTTAGATGTCCGGAATATTTATTTATTTATTTATTATTTATTTGATCCGACCTGAAAATTTAACCCAAGACCTCAAGCACAGCAGTTGCAGACGCTACCACTGCGCCACTGAGGCAGTTGAAGTTAGTTAGAGAACGGTCAGCAAAGGCGTATTAAAAGCTTTTGATGATGTATTTTCTTACCTGAATATTACAATCAGTCTCACTTTTAGTAGTTCTGCTCCCGCCACTGAACTCTGGTGAACAAGTGATGTCTATGATATTGCTCGACTTTGTTTTAACGAAGTTCAGTCGACCCTGCCTTAAGCTGCTGTTCTGTTTGCTCCGAGATGGTGTTGGAAATATCAATTTTAACGTCTTCTTTTCTGGGGTAGGCCTGTAAAGGATTTAAAAAATTGCGGTTAAAAAGATGATTGCATTTATTTATAATTCATATCTTCAGTTTATGATATTTTTATAAATTGAAGGGTGATTCCCGTTCCGGCTCGTTCCTGGTGCAAAGATTGGCCATGGCCATTGCCATTCAACACGGCAATGCCACAAGTTTAATGGGCACCTTTCCACCGGAGGTCATCAGGGATGCGTTAAATAACCTATAAATGTTTGTACTGTTCTTTGTATTAATATATAATAAAAAGAAGTATATAAGATAAAACACTTTTTTTTAAATAATAATGACGATCATTTACTCCAAGAATATTTCGAATAGGGCGACCAGCCAACTACACAGGAGATATTATAATGCACAAATGTGTGAGTAAACAGAGGTTTAAATGAGGCACTCTCTGTTCTCTCACTCCCACAATCCGATGGGACGGTTATCCAACACGACCGGGGAAAGATCAGGCGCAGGACCGATGGCTATCCGAGGTACGAGGATTAAGACCCGAACTTCTAAACTACGGGCTGTTGTATTAAGTATTTGTATGATCAGAAATTCATAAATACATTTGGGGAACTGGGAGGTTGGAGAAAACCTCACGACATTTCACCACGGGGGTCTAAAATCACTCAAAACATCTCAGGTAACCAATGGATGCCTGATAAGAGGATTGGTGAAGCTGAAAGTCTGTAATAATAGTATATGCTCTGCATATCGTGCTGCAAAGCTAGTGTATGGAACTGCTGTGCTAAAAGCTGTATGATCTGCAGATATTTCAGACCTTTGGTGTTTTCTATATTTAACATGTATGCTTTTAAAATAATAATTCTATTGTGAAGTTATCTCTTACAGGCCAATTTTAGTGCTGCACCGACCACTTGGATGCTCGTATCCTCGTCCGTTGACAGTACCAATCCGGTCAGTTTGTTTGTCAGGAGAGCACTGAATGATAGAAACTGACCGTCCGTTAATGCGTATTATCAGGACCGAGCATATGCACCGACGGTCGGTGGAGCACTGAAACCGGTCTTATGCCCAGTTCCTATATTTGAAAAACGATCCGTTCTAGGTACGAATAGTAGTATATTATACGGGGCGTAAGCTAAAATCGTTCCTATAAAAAATAAATTGAGGCACGGTATTTACGACTCGTAGTCGGTTGTAGAAAATTTTTACGCGATGACGATTCGTAAAATATAGAAACCGGGCATTATAGATTTAACAGTTATAGTGCCAAAGTTACGTAAATACTCACCAGGTCTCAGGACATTTCTTCTTCTCTCTATCGAATGATGTGACCATAGAGTTTTTTATTTTTTTCGTCTGTATTATAGGACTATGCCGTCCTGTTGGTGTACCCTCAATTTCTGATACCGACTCATTATTAAAAGACAAATCCTCATTTGAAGAATGTAGTTCCTTTTTTGGTGTCAGAAGTTCTTTTAATAATTCTGAATTTTCCTTGGACTTTGTCGGATATAATAGTGTTGTATTTTCACCAAATAATGTTTTTAATATTTCGTTTAGTATTTCCAGATTTTTTGTTTCACACAATCTTGTTAATGCTGATCCTGACAAATGAAAATGATATGTTACACTTTCATATTATCTTAATATATATAAATCTCGTGTCACAATGTTTGTCATCAATGGACTCCTAAACCACTTAACCGATTATAATAAAATTCGCACACCATGTGCAGTTCGATCCAACTTGAGAGATAGGATAGTTTAAATCTCAAAATATAGTCGCAATTTTAATTTATTGCTAATTATTTGTCTGTTATTATTTGACAGTCACAATTATCTGTTAACTCCAAATGGTTCTAACAGATGTCGATACCTTTCGACTGGGTTGAGTAAGTAATCAATAGATGGCGCTGCTATGGTAAATCTATAGGCTATATTTTATTTTGGAAAAAAATAGGGTTCCGTAAGATATTGGGGGTTTTCGGACACAAGGTGTAAAAAATCAACCCTATACGGGGGAAAATTTTTCGCTACGGGCAATAAAAGACGCAAACGAGGTTGCGTCGGTCAGCTAGTTAATTATATGTTAATTTCTGTTCATTTCATTTTTGGAAGACAATCCAACCTCTCTCTGAGCAACAAACTCAGAGTCTACTGCTCAATCATAAAACCAATATGGACTTAAGCCAGCAAATCAAATATTCTCTGCCTACAAAGAACTCAAAACAACATCCTGAGGACCATTTGTGATGCACCTTGGTTTACTCGTAACTCTGAGATTCATGAGTATCTTGGCATGGAGACTGTTGCTCAGGAAGCTAAAACACGTTCTGGAAAATATTCACAGCGCCTGGAAGGGCATCCCAATTCACTGACAAAGTTCCTTTTGTTTCCGAATCGAATAAATCGCCTGAAAAGAGCCAATGTGCTATTCTAAGTTAAGGGGTGTTGGGGAATTGGCCCATATTACCCAAAAAGCCCATTTCGCTCAGCACATCTGCTTATAGTTATTAGACTGATCGCAGATACTATTAAAAAAAAAAAAAAAACTGTTTATATTCAAATTGATGTAACATTATAATGTTGGGTCGTTATAATATTGGGGAAGATTCTAAAACAGTATTTACTAGAACACGTATCCGATAATTTATTGAACGTATTTATATCAATAAAGAATATATTAAATACAATTAATAAAATAAATTTCGTACAAACATTACAAATTATTTTTATATTTTTGTATATTTTACTAGCATATCACTAAAAAAAGTGGTATCAAAATTAACTTACTGATTGACTGTAACACTTTCTGGGTTTCTTCAGCACCACAGCAAGTCTTACTGTAATTTAAACAAAAGCGTTATTTTAGTATTACTTAATAATCATTATTTTCATTATATTATATAATTACTTTAAGATGTTGTAATACTTTTACCCTGTTTGGTCTAAGGAACACTTAAGATAATGAATTTAAAACATATAAAAAAATAACACCTCACAGATGGCTGTCAAAACACCTAGTGTGAGTTTATGTCAATTCTGCATTCATAGGAAACGCGGCGGAGCCGTTCCTACCCGCTCGCTTATTAGAGTAGGAGGAACAGAGGTCGAGGTAGGACAGCTACTGAGAGTGTCGAGGAGCATTTCGAGCGGATGATCCTCGAGTTCGGGGGTGGCGGGCTTTCTACAGAGGCTATTGCCTAATTTAGGGGGTCCGCGGGAAGAAGTTCGCCGCCTCTACGGTGGGATGATACGATCCATGGCCCTATATGGCCGATATGGGCTTAGCGCCTATCGGCCTCCTCCCGCTGCCGAGCCAAACTCAATCAAGCGCAGCAGGTAGCGTCCATTCGGATCGTATGGGGATACCGTACCATTTCGTTGGAGGCGGCAACAGTCCTGGTTCGTTGCCCGACTTTCTTGGCTCCAGAATCTGGAGCATTACAGCCTGGATTATTTTATCAGAGTCTTTCTGAAATAAGAAAGATACCGCTGAACGGGATCGGGAGAGGGCCGATCCCCAGCGTAGGCTACGTCGCCGGCGTCACCAGCCGCCGTCAGGACCGCAAGCTGCCAGAGAATGGGGACCTCTGGTTTCGGGTCTGCCAAAATGACTCTATGCTGCCTGATGGAAAGCAAAAGCAGATTCCAAGAGTGATGGTCATCATACTCATTGCGAATGCAGAAAATGAGGTAGGCCTGTACTATAATAACAACACTGCTGGAAACATAATTCTTTTCACATATAATTATTTTCCTGGATGGTAGTCCACTTTTGGCTAGACTTTAAAATTATTGGAGAGGTTCTTTGATAAAAATTAACCATTTTTCTTTTGTATAACTCCATTAGAGAAAAAGTATTGTCAAGTCAAATTATTTTTCTCATTCAATTATAGAATAAAGTATGTACATAATTATGTTAAAATTATTTACAAATGATGAATTTTTAAACTATAAAAAAAAAGTTGTTTTCCTTGTGTTTTGTTATCTTACCTTTCACATTTGTCTTTCAATTCTGTATACTGCGCCTTACATATATCGAGACTTATTTGTATTTGTTCTAAGTCAATTAGAAGCTCTGCAAGAATAATTTTTACAAGCTAAAGATTATAAATACATTTAGAAATAGATTTTATTATCATACGGAGCCTGGAAATAGTTTGTTCAGAATCAACAATAGAATTAGGTACAATATTTTTTAAAACTATGTTATAATTAATACAATAATCTATACAAATAAGTAAAATTGGAGTGTCTGTTTGTAATATTAAATGCATATGCATGTATACACTGTACATATTCCAAAATAAAATTTATTAAAAATTTTGTCTGTCTTTATGTTCGAGCTAATGTAGAACAGCAGGACCAATTTTGATAGGACTTTCACTGATTGGTAGCTGATGATATAAGCTGTTACAATTTCAAAGACATAAACCCCTTAATTTGAGTTACCCTTTAAAGCAGTTATAGATTAATTCGGTAATGGTTTATAACCCATACCATTATGCATAGGTTTTCCGAACTTTGAATATAAGCAATAAGTTAGACAACTTTTTTAAACGAGCTTTGCCTTGCAGCTTTGCCCATGGTTGATGTGACCGCAGGGCTCAGCTAGTCCCAAATGTATATCAATGTTTGTTGTAAGAAATCTCAGCAGCAAAAGTATAATATGTTTTTAATATCTGCCAGAGATATTCAGCGAGTGATCATTGACATTTATGGTGACAATGTTTGAGTAAGGACATTGATGTACCAAAATCAGCTGACAGTTTAGTGAGGTTTTTATTCCTCTATTATTTATTGTTCTTATTACAATCATGTGTATTCCAGATGTTAAGAGATAAGACTAAGTTTGTGTAATAAAATATATTACTAAACATTTTTTTTTTTAATTATGTGTATATACTAGATATTGTTTGTAAAGGTACAAGGAATAACGCTACCCATGTACAAATGCTACTCAAGATTTACTGATAGTCTGGCCACTGAGAGAATGCGTTCCTGACAGGTCGTGACCCAATGGGCGATGTAACTTTGAACTGGTGTACAATTTATGGCAAAATTTTAAATATCTTTTATTAACCTTAATAATGAGTAATAACATTAAAAATTTAATAATCATGCCAATGTACAATAAACCTTTTATTTTGGGCTAAAGTTATTAACAATTAATCAATTAATTAATTTAAGAACAATAATTTTTAAAAGTCTAACGACGTCAGACTGCGCTGTTTCAAGGTTATGTCAATATTTTGTTTTTGTAGTGATGAGACAAAATAATACTGAATTGTAACTGAGTATTTTTGGAATATATCGAATTTATCGTAATATATTCTGTCGGTCGATATATTGTTAAATAAAACGTTCTAATTTTATAATATATAATTTTATTTAATTTATCTTTACTGAATACACAAAAAAAACAGTAGAACAAGATGAGTTACAAAGTATGTAAGGATGTTGTACAGTCGAATGTTGTCACCATTTCAGGGAAATGTGCCGAAATGCTTTGGGCATTTATACGAACGACATTAAAGTTCCTGGGGACATCGGAGAAATTATTCGAGAGTGTGTATAATGTACTTAATACATACGAGTTAAGTTTAATATAGTTTACTAGCTGTCCCGGCAAACGTTGCTTTGCCATAAAAGGGAATATAAAAAAATAGGGGTTGATCGTAGAGGGTTGAAAATCTAGGGTTGTATGTATTTTCTAATGCTGCATCATAAAAAAATAGAAATTAAAAATTTTGTCAAAAAAATAAAAAAAAAAATTTAGGGGTGGACTACCCCTAACATTTAGGGGGATGAAAAATAGATAAGAACCGATTCTCATAGATACCGGATAATCACAAAAAATTTCATCAAAATCGGTCGAGCCGTTTCGGAGGAGTTCGATTACCCACCAACACGACACGAGAATTTTATATAATAGATAATACGATATAGGTACGATCAAACCAAACTTATGAAAATAATTGTCGTGATATCAGTCAGCTGAATTAAAAATAAATGAAAAACTATTTTTATCCCTTCATATTTCTGGTAAAAAGAATTACTTTTCTAAGAGAAGCAAAAAAAAATTGATAATTGGGACTATGTCGTTTTCATTGACGAGACATGGCTGAACACCAATCACGAGCTTTCTCGTTCTTGGACAGATGACACTCAAGGGTCGACGTCGAAAGTGCCAATCGGTAAAGGAGCACGTCTCATAATATGCCACGCTGGTTGTGCGAAGTATGGTTTTGTGAAACATGTTTTATTAGCATTTGAGTCAAAAACTACCACTGACTACCACGAAGAAATGAATGCGGCTGTATTCAAGGAGTGGTTCCAGGATGTGTTGCTACCTGGCCTTCCAGAGCCTTCAGTTATAATAATGGATAACGTCCCTTATCATTCGGTGCAAATAAATAAAGCACCTACTCAAGCTAATAGAAAAGCGGAATTGGTGGCTTGGCTGCAAAGAAGTGGCATTGACGCAAATATGTCAATGCTAAAAGCTGAGCTGATGAAATTAGTCAACGACCATAAGCTATCAAATATTCGATACGAAATAGATGAGCTGGCTCTGGAGTACGGTCATCGCGTTCTCCGAATTCCTCCATATCACTGCCAGTACAATGCCATAGAGCTAATCTGGGCTCAAATTAAAGGTTATGCAGCCCGCCATAATACTTCTCCACCATATGGCATAAAAAAGATGAAGACGCTTTTAAAAGAAGCATGCGAAAAAGTCACACGAGATGGTTGAAAAAACTAAAAAAATGATATTTGATGACTTTGACCGCGATATTCGTATAGACACTATGATTGATAATAACATGATAATACATGTTGGTGAAGATGACAGCGAGTCCTCAAGCGAATCGGAGTCGGATTAAATTTTGATTTGACATTATTGAAATCTTAAAACTATGTATTTCATAACATATATTTTTCTATAAATACAGTATTTTTATTTTCTTTCCCTTGGTTTCATTCAGAAATTACGATTAAATTTAATTCATCCATCAACAATTTTGTTAATATTGTGTTTGAAATATAAAATATATCTAAATTGAATAATTATGCATAATGAATGCTATAAATACTGTTACCAAATATTATTAATGATATTCATGGCACATCACTACTCATGACCAATTTACAAGTGTCAGTAACGCATTCTCTGAGTGGCCGGACTATAATACTTTCAGGAATTTACATCCATGATAATAAAAAGCTGCATAATTACCTTTGAAGTCCAATAAACTCTGTTGTAAAGTTGTTTCTAAAGCTACAACTTTACTGTTGTTGGAAAGCATTGGAGCAAAGGAATTTGTTATTGTATTTGTTATCATAATGCCCTCTACAAGGTTTCGTCAAATCATTAGGCGCCAAATAATGTGCTAGTTTGCAACTAAACACCTCTCTTTGCTGCTTATACAAACGATTCGTAAACAGTACCACTTGAAAAGGTTGTTATTTAGGAAAACAATTGTATTAATTTGTAATGTAAGTATACTTTATATTTTAAGCAATCTAAAATTCGTAGAACAAAACACACAACAAACAGGAACAAATCAAGAATTGTTTTGACTTTGACAAGTTCAATGTCCACAGAATATTTTTACTCAGAGATGTCACTGTTATATCAATCCTAACTTTGTGCTATGCACGGAGTTCATGCACACAACTTTTTTTTTCTCTCCCAGTTAATATTTAGTCTAATAAATTCAGAAGCAACTGAAAAAATAAAGTAGAAGCCGCTAATCACATTGTCCTTATTTAGTTACTGAATTAGATATCAGTTAACTCATCTAAAATAGAAAAATAAGTTTTCTAAGTAAACGCATTTTGTAACTCCTGTTGGCGCGATATTCAACGATAAAGCGTATTTTTTTGTTAAAACAAGAGATCTAAAAGTTAAATGGCTGGGGCGTAAAATCTGAGAAACAACTTGGTGGTAATCCGTATGTTGAATTTTAAAGGAAAACTATATCAGCCCTTCTAACTTTGTTAGTTCAGGAATTATAGAGTTAGTAAAATGCATTTATTTAATTAGAAAACTTCGTATTAAAAGTCCAGTTTTTTATTTTAGTTGAGCCAATGGCCAAGTCTAAGCAAAGCCAATTTTTTTAGTGTCTGTACAATACTGGAGCCATCGTCGTACTCGGCCACGGCACTATCGACTCCATCGCAATTTAACTGGTAACTGATTGATTCAGTAACTAAATAAGGACAGCTTCTAATTTCTTTTTTCAGTTGCTTCTGAATTTAGAAGACAAAATCTAGAGAAGAGTAATAAGCGCTTTAGGCAGGAGAACCTGGAGAACTTGGTACGCACTTCTGTGCATTTGCCAGCGTCTAGTTTTAAGTAGCCTCCACAGTATTTTCGCGAAGTTGAAGGTTAGGCGAATACGATAGTGTGGAGAGGCACTACGACTTACTTCGTACAACCTCGGTTCACCTCGGACAACTTCCATTTGTTGACGGCTTGATTCAAATCATTCGAAGTAACGCGAATGTGTTCTTTGCGAAGTTGAAGTGTGTGTAGCGACGGACTTCGGACTGCCGTTAACTTTTTTGAGTACTTCATCGAGTAACTTCGCACATAGTTTACAGGGCATATTATAAGTGAAGAGTGAGTGAGTGCACGAATGAGTAACCTAGTGATGTAACTGGATGGATACATACATTATAGTGTACAGTGCATACATACTATCAACAATTGCAGAAGTACAGACATTCTAATCCACAGAAAGGTCGCACTTGCCCTTCCGGTTCTTCCACTGTTCTTGATCAGTCTACTGTGTGATTGTTGGTGTAAACTAGTACGAGAATCAATGGAAAGAAGGAAAGAAAAAGCAAGGATTTTCAAATCCAAAAAGTAGCTTTTCGACCGCGTTACACCTGGTTCAAATAGAAAAAATCTTTACCAATTCGGATTCCATATCAGTTCCGTTCCCTTTAAGAGAACTTTATTATTGCATATATTCTGAAAGTCATGGTAACCGCATACAGCCTAGGCTGAATGAATTGAACCAATCACAATAAGAGTGAGTTGATATGAAAACAATGATCTCACTATTCAATTGGACACCATATGATTCAATCCTCTGCTTGATTTGCCCAGCTGTTGAGTAGCGTACAATAGAGAGGCCCATGACCAGCAGTGGACTACGATAGTCTCAGGATGATGAATCTCACACTAGGCCCTTAGAAGGTGATAAGAAGTAGAATATTTTTTGGTAGTTTCTTTATTATGCTGACTGACTGCACGGTTGGCCTAGTGGTTTAAGCGGTCACTACGCCGCTTGCTACTGCGCCAAGTGCCGTGGGTTCAAATCCCACGTGGGACATCACTTTGTGTGATCCACAAAATTTTGTCCTGAGTCTGGGTGTTCTTTGTGTCCGTTACATGTATGTTTGTAAAGTCCCCCGCGACACAGGATGTATATTCCTAATGCGGGAGTTGTCTTTTTAAAAAAAGAAAAAAAAAAAAAGAAAAAAGATTATCAGATACGCATAAATGGCAACTGTACATAGTCTGCAATGTGCTGCAATGGTCCCTTACTATTGAAAGAGGTTCATTATAAAATATTGCGAGAAAAGTACCCACTGTTTTTGCAAGACATTAAAATATTTTTTACATGGTAAAGATTTTCGTGTAATTAATTAAATGGTTTTGATAATTAAACTCTTAAAAAAATACTTTCTTGCCTTACCTTCATTTTAAGACTATTTTTTTAATCTGGCCTACTTATCAATCAGGCAAAGGAAGTCAAAGAAAAGTGTAGTCTCATAGAGTCTATGAAATAAATTTAAAACTGATAAATAGCATACATTACTTTAATATTTTTGAAATAACTTCGAAAATGGAATTCAGAAGCAGTGTTTATAGATATTTGTTGTCTTGAAATAGGTCTGAAAATTTTGAGCCTTTGCTACAATTTGTTTTGAAAAAAAATAATGGCGGTCATTTGAGTTGTCAAATTAATTTGAAAATAATAAATAGAAGTGAAATGAAATAGTTTTTACAACACATTAGCTTGGTTTCAGATAATTATTAGTGATATTGTTAAAAGTTTGAAAATGGATGTTGAAGACGATATGATTGTTTTGGTCGTGGTTGATGATGATGAAGAGAGAACAACAATAAATACCGAGTATGAAATAAAAATTGAACCAGAGGATTCTCTGGAAGAATCTCTGGAAGTGAGTGATCTCATTAGAACAGCAGAAGAACTTGGTGAATACATTCCCGTGAAGACGGAACTTTCAGATGACTTTGAGTGCGATTATCTTGAAGACGAAGTGTTGCAGGTATAAAGATATTTACGAAACTATATTCGCTTCGGTTTTTTTACGATATCGCATTCCTAATATTATTTTATAAAATCCACATTAAACATGAAAAAGATATATTCTTTGAGAAAGCGATAAAATATTTGAAAATAGGGAAGTAACATCACATTAAGGATATTTGACTTGATTCTGTATCTTATCGGATTCTTCTTTATATTTACTCTTATTTTTTATATATAATCGCGGGCAACGCCGCTAGGTGAATCTAGTATCTTTATAAATTGTAGCCTGTAATGTATTATTCTTGTATAAGCTATATTATTGTAAAGTTTCATTAAAATCCATTTTGTAGTTTTTATGTGAAAGAGTAACAAACATCCATCCATCCATACTTATAAACTTTCGCGTTTATAATATTAGTTATAATAGTTACCTTGTGTACCACAGGCGAATATTGTATTACATATTATTGTATGATGAATTCTTCACATGAATAAATTAAACTAAAATAGACTTTTAATTATCAAACTCATTCGATATATATCTTCTTTCTTTCTAGAGTGTAATAAAATCCGAATACAATGATGATAGTAATGAAGATTTTAACAACAGTAATGAGTTTGAGCTGGAATCGAACACACTACAGGACCCTGATAAACACCGTTTTACCATGCTCAAGCCGTGGCAACAGAAGTCTTTTGTTGCTGAACTGAGACAAGAGTACCCAGAGTTGCATGAGGATGAGGAATTGCTTATTAATACATTGGAACAAATAATGAGGAGCTCAAAACCTCCACCTCCTCCTAGAGATTTTTATATGATGAAAGGGATTATGTTTGAGTTAGTATATTATTATGTGTCAAAGTCAAAGTCAAATCATTTATTTCCATAGGCCCCAAAAGGCACTTGAACAGGTCAAAAATACAAACATTATTAATACAAATATAAAATAAAACTCAAGTACTGAATTGATCAGTGATAAAAGGATGTAACTCAAGTAATCAATGATTTGAATTACCGGAGCTTAGATTGATTTCGATTCAACTCAAAGGTTTAAATTGAAATCAATCCAAGTACCAGCTCCGATGGGTATTGCATTCATGAGAAGAGCTGGTGAGAAACTCATGTGCACCATCTTTTCAAATAATTCATACAAAGTTTGTTTGTTTTTGACAACAATACTTATATGTGCAAGTTAAGGCAACCAAAACACAAAGGCTAGAAAGCGGTCTAAAGAAATATTAAAGTTAGGGAAATCAATTTTTTGTCTAATAAAATAATAAAAATTAGTCCATAGCATATTAGGTTGCAATCACTTACACATCAAGGAGTAAAAGCAATGTGTGCATACATACTGGTCCCAGAGAAAAAAAAGTTCAAAATGTAATAAAATAATAAATACTAATTATTTACGCTCCAACAATGTAAACACAGATCACCTTAACTTAACAAAATTCAAATGTCAGGTAATAAATGCAGAATAAGATGTCAAGAATTAATTACAATCAAATAAATTATATTAAGGATTGTAAATAAATAAATACATTGCTTATAAATATAAATTATTTCAATTAGTACATAATAAGTTACTAAATTTTCATTCATATCCAAGGCATTGTGTCGGTCAAGAAATTGTTTATTGTATAATAGCCCCTTTCCATAAGACGATTCTTAACGGAACTCTTGAAATTTTGTAGGGGTAAGTTCAAGATTTGGACAGGAATTTTGTTATAAAAACGCACACCAAGTCCTTCAAATGACTTGTGGACTTTTTTCAGGCGATAATATTGGCCTACTAATTTGTGCTTATTCCTTGTGTTTAGTGAATGTGACATGTGTGTATGTAACATTCATTCTTTGTGGCAATGGATTAAAAATACAAAGTGTTACCACCTCTATTTATCCTATTGGTGTTTTGAGAGGCGACTAAGGGAATAAAACTACTCAGAAAAATTTGAAACAAACGCTGTACATACTTATCAGGCCAGCATGGTATGGTAGTCCAAAACCTCCTTTTAAACTGAGGCTTATGTCTAGTAGTGGACTATTAAAAGCTATTGATGGGATGTTTTTACTTGAGGTTATGTATATTTGTTGCAGATGTGTTGTATGTGGTGGATTGACAGAAAGTATACCAGCCGCCAGTAGACACTACCAAGAGAAGCATGGACAACGGTACCTAGTGTGTTATGCATGCGGAGTTGACTTCAGAAGGTAGTAGCATTATCGAAAGTAGTAAAGAAACTGCTCTCCTTTAGAAATGATTACCACTGAATGGCTCTTCGGATCGGATTTTACAAACTTTAAACCAAATTCAACCAAATACCCAGTGTTTAAGGTTTATATGAGCACCTTCCGGGACATGCGATCTTAGACGAGACGAGATTGAATGCTTCATTTGTCGAAGTCTCAGGTTTGATTCCTGGATCAGGCCAAAAAAAATTTATTGTCATTGAGTTTTACACATTATATAAATGCATAATAAGAAGTTGAGGTCTTAACTCCCATGCCCCGAAAAGTACGTAAAGCCGTCGGTCCTGCGCCTGATCTCTGTCGTGTCGGATAGGCGTCTCATCGGATTGTAAGAGTAAGCGAACAGATAGTGCACCTGTTTGCACACACACTAGTTCACAATAATATCTGCGTATAAAAGTCTCCGTTGAGACTGATCGCTGTGGCTAATACAACTAGGGGTACATCACATGATTTAATATCGTTTAAACCTATATTTAGCAGTAGATTACAATGGGCCTGATGAATGATGATGATGAAAGAATGTAAAATCTGTGCCGTTCGGTGGAAATCATTCGTTTAAGTAAGTGTTATGTGTATTATGTGTAGCTCGTTGTGTGTGCAGTGCCAGTAACCTATACAAGCACGAGAAGCGCTGTGTGGCGCCGGACGCGCGGGTGGTCCTTCGAGCCCGTGCTCAGTACCTCGGCCGTAAGGGACGCTCCAGACCCTACTTACAACTCCACAAACTATCTGCTAAGCCTGATAAGATCAGGTATGATCTAATCTTTACTATTGAATAAAAAGTATAGTAAAAATCGTTCTTAGAAGCCTGTTAATACCTAAGAATTAATGCCTACTTTTGGGCTTCTGGGAAGAGCCGGGTTGGATCATCTAGCCAACCTTATCACGAGAACTATCCCAGAGTCTAAATCTGGTGATCAGAGCCTATCACCAAGTTTGGAGTAAAATTTATGTAAATGCAAGTAGTAGTAGATGATTAAATAGATATTTTGAAATGGATGGTCTATTTCCTATTGCATTACATAATGGAAAACTGAGGTCAACCGACTCTAGGTTAGTACATTTAAGTATTTTGGTGTAGACAAAACTACTTTAAATTGCTTGATCAAAGATTTGTTTGTGTACTTAGGGGCAAAAGTATCTAATCGCCTTATTCAGAAACGTTACTAAACTCGTTAAGTTACGGTTCTATGTTATTTTCAACTTTAAACTAATGGCCTTAAAGTTAAAAATTACAAAACTGAGCACAGAATGACGAATATGAAAAAAGCCGTAAATAATATCATACATGTTTCTGTTTGCAAATATTTATGGTATTATTTAGGAGAGGAAGGGGAGTTAAATGCTGGCTTTTTCAATATAAACACCAGTTTTGATAAAAAAAACCGACTTTAAGAACTGGACCTAATTGAAATGGGACCCCACAGGAAGCATCAGCTTTCAAATAAAAAAAGAATCATATAAAATAAAACCGTTGAATTGGTAACCTCCTTCTGTTTTGAAGTCGGTTTAAAATATGTCAAAAATACTACCAAATTATGTCAGAATTTCTATTAGAATAGGATGTTATAAGCATAGTGTGTGTGTGTCAGGTTCCCGTGCCAGCAGTGCTCGGCGGTGTTCATGACGCGGCGCAACCTGGTGTCGCACGAGAACCTGCACCGCGGCGAGCGGCCCTACCGCTGCCACGCCTGCCCCTGCGCCTACACCTCCTACTCCGCGCTCTCGGTACTTACACCACACCACACCACCCCACACTACAATAGAACCTGCACCGCGGCGAGCGGCCCTACCGCTGCCACGCCTGCCCCTGCGCCTACACCTCCTACTCCGCGCTCTCGGTACTTACACCACACCACACCACCCCACACTACAATAGAACCTGCACCGCGGCGAGCGGCCCTACCGCTGCCACGCCTGCCCCTGCGCCTACACCTCCTACTCCGCGCTCTCGGTACTTACACCACACCACACCACCCCACACTATAATAGAACCTGCACCGCGGCGAGCGGCCCTACCGCTGCCACGCCTGCCCCTGCGCCTACACCTCCTACTCCGCGCTCTCGGTACTTACACCACACCACACCACCCCACACTACAATAGAACCTGCACCGCGGCGAGCGGCCCTACCGCTGCCACGCCTGCCCCTGCGCCTACACCTCCTACTCCGCGCTCTCGGTACTTACACCACACCACACCACCCCACACTACAATAGAACCTGCACCGCGGCGAGCGGCCCTACCTCTGCCACGCCTGCCCCTGCGCCTACACCTCCTACTCCGCGCTCTCGGTACTTACACCACACCACACCACCCCACACTACAATAGAACCTGCACCGCGGCGAGCGGCCCTACCGCTGCCACGCCTGCCCCTGCGCCTACACCTCCTACTCCGCGCTCTCGGTACTTACACCACACCACACCACCCCACACTACAATAGAACCTGCACCGCGGCGAGAGGCCCTACCGCTGCCACGCCTGCCCCTGCGCCTACACCTCCTACTCCGCGCTCTCGGTACTTACACCACACCACACCACCCCACACTACAATAGAACCTGCACCGCGGCGAGCGGCCCTACCGCTGCCACGCCTGCCCCTGCGCCTACACCTCCTACTCCGCGCTCTCGGTACTTACACCACACCACACCACCCCACACTACAATAGAACCTGCACCGCGGCGAGCGGCCCTACCGCTGCCACGCCTGCCCCTGCGCCTACACCTCCTACTCGGCGCTCTCGGTACTTACACCACACCACACCACCCCACACTACAATAGAACCTGCACCGCGGCGAGCGGCCCTACCGCTGCCACGCCTGCCCCTGCGCCTACACCTCCTACTCCGCGCTCTCGGTACTTACACCACACCACCCCACCCCACACTACAATAGAACCTGCACCGCGGCGAGCGGCCCTACCGCTGCCACGCCTGCCCCTGCGCCTACACCTCCTACTCCGCGCTCTCGGTACTTACACCACACCACACCACCCCACACTACAATAGAACCTGCACCGCGGCGAGCGGCCCTACCGCTGCCACGTCTGCCCCTGCGCCTACACCTCCTACTCCGCGCTCTCGGTACTTACACCACACCACACCACCCCACACTACAATAGAACCTGCACCGCGGCGAGCGGCCCTACCGCTGCCACGCCTGCCCCTGCGCCTACACCTCCTACTCCGCGCTCTCGGTACTTACACCACACCACACCACAATAGAACCTTCACCGCGGCGAGCGGCCCTACCGCTGCCACGCCTGCCCCTGCGCCTACACCTCCTACTCCGCGCTCTCGGTACTTACACCACACCACCCCACCCCACACTACAATAGAACCTGCACCGCGGCGAGCGGCCCTACCGCTGCCACGCCTGCCCCTGCGCCTCCTACTCCGCGCTCTCGGTACTTACACCACACCACACCACAATAGAACCTTCACCGCGGCGAGCGGCCCTACCTCTGCCACGCCTGCCCCTGCGCCTACACCTCCTACTCCGCGCTCTCGGTACTTACACCACAACACACCACCCCACACTACAATAGAACCTGCACCGCGGCGAGCGGCCCTACCGCTGCCACGCCTGCCCCTGCGCCTACACCTCCTACTCGGCGCTCTCGGTACTTACACCACACCACACCACCCCACACTACAATAGAACCTGCACCGCGGCGAGCGGCCCTACCGCTGCCACGTCTGCCCCTGCGCCTACACCTCCTACTCGGCGCTCTCGGTACTTACACCACACCACACCACCCCACACTACAATAGAACCTGCACCGCGGCGAGCGGCCCTACCGCTGCCACGTCTGCCCCTGCGCCTACACCTCCTACTCCGCGCTCTCGGTACTTACACCACACCACCCCACCCCACACTACAATAGAACCTGCACCGCGGCGAGCGGCCCTACCGCTGCCACGCCTGCCCCTGCGCCTACACCTCCTACTCCGCGCTCTCGGTACTTACACCACACCACCCCACCCCACACTACAATAGAACCTGCACCGCGGCGAGCGGCCCTACCGCTGCCACGTCTGCCCCTGCGCCTACACCTCCTACTCCGCGCTCTCGGTACTTACACCACACCACACCACCCCACACTACAATAGAACCTGCACCGCGGCGAGCGGCCCTACCTCTGCCACGCCTGCCCCTGCGCCTACACCTCCTACTCCGCGCTCTCGGTACTTACACCACACCACACCACAATAGAACCTTCACCGCGGCGAGCGGCCCTACCGCTGCCACGCCTGCCCCTGCGCCTACACCTCCTACTCCGCGCTCTCGGTACTTACACCACACCACACCACCCCACACTACAATAGAACCTGCACCGCGGCGAGCGGCCCTACCGCTGCCACGCCTGCCCCTGCGCCTACACCTCCTACTCCGCGCTCTCGGTACTTACACCACACCACACCACCCCACACTACAATAGAACCTGCACCGCGGCGAGAGGCCCTACCGCTGCCACGCCTGCCCCTGCGCCTACACCTCCTACTCGGCGCTCTCGGTACTTACACCACACCACACCACCCCACACTACAATAGAACCTGCACCGCGGCGAGCGGCCCTACCGCTGCCACGCCTGCCCCTGCGCCTACACCTCCTACTCCGCGCTCTCGGTACTTACACCACACCACACCACAATAGAACCTTCACCGCGGCGAGCGGCCCTACCGCTGCCACGCCTGCCCCTGCGCCTACACCTCCTACTCCGCGCTCTCGGTACTTACACCACACCACCCCACCCCACACTACAATAGAACCTGCACCGCGGCGAGCGGCCCTACCGCTGCCACGCCTGCCCCTGCGCCTCCTACTCCGCGCTCTCGGTACTTACACCACACCACACCACAATAGAACCTTCACCGCGGCGAGCGGCCCTACCGCTGCCACGCCTGCCCCTGCGCCTACACCTCCTACTCCGCGCTCTCGGTACTTACACCACACCACACCACCCCACACTACAATAGAACCTGCACCGCGGCGAGCGGCCCTACCGCTGCCACGCCTGCCCCTGCGCCTACACCTCCTACTCCGCGCTCTCGGTACTTACACCACACCACACCACCCCACACTACAATAGAACCTGCACCGCGGCGAGCGGCCCTACCGCTGCCACGCCTGCCCCTGCGCCTACACCTCCTACTCGGCGCTCTCGGTACTTACACCACACCACACCACCCCACACTACAATAGAACCTGCACCGCGGCGAGCGGCCCTACCGCTGCCACGCCTGCCCCTGCGCCTACACCTCCTACTCCGCGCTCTCGGTACTTACACCACACCACCCCACCCCACACTACAATAGAACCTGCACCGCGGCGAGCGGCCCTACCGCTGCCACGCCTGCCCCTGCGCCTACACCTCCTACTCCGCGCTCTCGGTACTTACACCACACCACACCACCCCACACTACAATAGAACCTGCACCGCGGCGAGCGGCCCTACCGCTGCCACGTCTGCCCCTGCGCCTACACCTCCTACTCCGCGCTCTCGGTACTTACACCACACCACCCCACCCCACACTACAATAGAACCTGCACCGCGGCGAGCGGCCCTACCGCTGCCACGCCTGCCCCTGCGCCTCCTACTCCGCGCTCTCGGTACTTACACCACACCACACCACAATAGAACCTTCACCGCGGCGAGCGGCCCTACCGCTGCCACGCCTGCCCCTGCGCCTACACCTCCTACTCCGCGCTCTCGGTACTTACACCACACCACACCACCCCACACTACAATAGAACCTGCACCGCGGCGAGCGGCCCTACCGCTGCCACGCCTGCCCCTGCGCCTACACCTCCTACTCGGCGCTCTCGGTACTTACACCACACCACACCACCCCACACTACAATAGAACCTGCACCGCGGCGAGCGGCCCTACCGCTGCCACGCCTGCCCCTGCGCCTACACCTCCTACTCGGCGCTCTCGGTACTTACACCACACCACACCACCCCACACTACAATAGAACCTGCACCGCGGCGAGCGGCCCTACCGCTGCCACGCCTGCCCCTGCGCCTACACCTCCTACTCCGCGCTCTCGGTACTTACACCACACCACCCCACCCCACACTACAATAGAACCTGCACCGCGGCGAGCGGCCCTACCGCTGCCACGCCTGCCCCTGCGCCTACACCTCCTACTCCGCGCTCTCGGTACTTACACCACACCACACCACCCCACACTACAATAGAACCTGCACCGCGGCGAGCGGCCCTACCGCTGCCACGTCTGCCCCTGCGCCTACACCTCCTACTCCGCGCTCTCGGTACTTACACCACACCACACCACCCCACACTACAATAGAACCTGCACCGCGGCGAGCGGCCCTACCGCTGCCACGCCTGCCCCTGCGCCTACACCTCCTACTCCGCGCTCTCGGTACTTACACCACACCACACCACAATAGAACCTTCACCGCGGCGAGCGGCCCTACCGCTGCCACGCCTGCCCCTGCGCCTACACCTCCTACTCCGCGCTCTCGGTACTTACACCACACCACCCCACCCCACACTACAATAGAACCTGCACCGCGGCGAGCGGCCCTACCGCTGCCACGCCTGCCCCTGCGCCTCCTACTCCGCGCTCTCGGTACTTACACCACACCACACCACAATAGAACCTTCACCGCGGCGAGCGGCCCTACCGCTGCCACGCCTGCCCCTGCGCCTACACCTCCTACTCCGCGCTCTCGGTACTTACACCACACCACACCACCCCACACTACAATAGAACCTGCACCGCGGCGAGCGGCCCTACCGCTGCCACGCCTGCCCCTGCGCCTACACCTCCTACTCGGCGCTCTCGGTACTTACACCACACCACACCACCCCACACTACAATAGAACCTGCACCGCGGCGAGCGGCCCTACCGCTGCCACGCCTGCCCCTGCGCCTACACCTCCTACTCGGCGCTCTCGGTACTTACACCACACCACACCACCCCACACTACAATAGAACCTGCACCGCGGCGAGCGGCCCTACCGCTGCCACGCCTGCCCCTGCGCCTACACCTCCTACTCCGCGCTCTCGGTACTTACACCACACCACCCCACCCCACACTACAATAGAACCTGCACCGCGGCGAGCGGCCCTACCGCTGCCACGCCTGCCCCTGCGCCTACACCTCCTACTCCGCGCTCTCGGTACTTACACCACACCACCCCACCCCACACTACAATAGAACCTGCACCGCGGCGAGCGGCCCTACCGCTGCCACGTCTGCCCCTGCGCCTACACCTCCTACTCCGCGCTCTCGGTACTTACACCACACCACACCACCCCACACTACAATAGAACCTGCACCGCGGCGAGCGGCCCTACCTCTGCCACGCCTGCCCCTGCGCCTACACCTCCTACTCCGCGCTCTCGGTACTTACACCACACCACACCACAATAGAACCTTCACCGCGGCGAGCGGCCCTACCGCTGCCACGCCTGCCCCTGCGCCTACACCTCCTACTCCGCGCTCTCGGTACTTACACCACACCACACCACCCCACACTACAATAGAACCTGCACCGCGGCGAGCGGCCCTACCGCTGCCACGCCTGCCCCTGCGCCTACACCTCCTACTCCGCGCTCTCGGTACTTACACCACACCACACCACCCCACACTATAATAGAACCTGCACCGCGGCGAGCGGCCCTACCGCTGCCACGCCTGCCCCTGCGCCTACACCTCCTACTCGGCGCTCTCGGTACTTACACCACACCACCCCACCCCACACTACAATAGAACCTGCACCGCGGCGAGCGGCCCTACCGCTGCCACGCCTGCCCCTGCGCCTACACCTCCTACTCCGCGCTCTCGGTACTTACACCACACCACACCACAATAGAACCTTCACCGCGGCGAGCGGCCCTACCGCTGCCACGCCTGCCCCTGCGCCTACACCTCCTACTCCGCGCTCTCGGTACTTACACCACACCACCCCACCCCACACTACAATAGAACCTGCACCGCGGCGAGCGGCCCTACCGCTGCCACGCCTGCCCCTGCGCCTCCTACTCCGCGCTCTCGGTACTTACACCACACCACACCACAATAGAACCTTCACCGCGGCGAGCGGCCCTACCGCTGCCACGTCTGCCCCTGCGCCTACACCTCCTACTCCGCGCTCTCGGTACTTACACCACACCACACCACCCCACACTACAATAGAACCTGCACCGCGGCGAGCGGCCCTACCGCTGCCACGCCTGCCCCTGCGCCTACACCTCCTACTCCGCGCTCTCGGTACTTACACCACACCACACCACCCCACACTACAATAGAACCTGCACCGCGGCGAGCGGCCCTACCGCTGCCACGCCTGCCCCTGCGCCTACACCTCCTACTCGGCGCTCTCGGTACTTACACCACACCACACCACCCCACACTACAATAGAACCTGCACCGCGGCGAGCGGCCCTACCGCTGCCACGCCTGCCCCTGCGCCTACACCTCCTACTCCGCGCTCTCGGTACTTACACCACACCACCCCACCCCACACTACAATAGAACCTGCACCGCGGCGAGCGGCCCTACCGCTGCCACGCCTGCCCCTGCGCCTACACCTCCTACTCCGCGCTCTCGGTACTTACACCACACCACACCACCCCACACTACAATAGAACCTGCACCGCGGCGAGCGGCCCTACCGCTGCCACGTCTGCCCCTGCGCCTACACCTCCTACTCCGCGCTCTCGGTACTTACACCACACCACACCACCCCACACTACAATAGAACCTGCACCGCGGCGAGCGGCCCTACCTCTGCCACGCCTGCCCCTGCGCCTACACCTCCTACTCCGCGCTCTCGGTACTTACACCACACCACACCACAATAGAACCTTCACCGCGGCGAGCGGCCCTACCGCTGCCACGCCTGCCCCTGCGCCTACACCTCCTACTCCGCGCTCTCGGTACTTACACCACACCACCCCACCCCACACTACAATAGAACCTGCACCGCGGCGAGCGGCCCTACCGCTGCCACGCCTGCCCCTGCGCCTACACCTCCTACTCGGCGCTCTCGGTACTTACACCACACCACACCACCCCACACTACAATAGAACCTGCACCGCGGCGAGCGGCCCTACCGCTGCCACGCCTGCCCCTGCGCCTACACCTCCTACTCCGCGCTCTCGGTACTTACACCACACCACCCCACCCCACACTACAATAGAACCTGCACCGCGGCGAGCGGCCCTACCGCTGCCACGCCTGCCCCTGCGCCTACACCTCCTACTCCGCGCTCTCGGTACTTACACCACACCACACCACCCCACACTACAATAGAACCTGCACCGCGGCGAGCGGCCCTACCGCTGCCACGTCTGCCCCTGCGCCTACACCTCCTACTCCGCGCTCTCGGTACTTACACCACACCACACCACCCCACACTACAATAGAACCTGCACCGCGGCGAGCGGCCCTACCGCTGCCACGCCTGCCCCTGCGCCTACACCTCCTACTCGGCGCTCTCGGTACTTACACCACACCACACCACCCCACACTACAATAGAACCTGCACCGCGGCGAGCGGCCCTACCGCTGCCACGCCTGCCCCTGCGCCTACACCTCCTACTCCGCGCTCTCGGTACTTACACCACACCACCCCACCCCACACTACAATAGAACCTGCACCGCGGCGAGCGGCCCTACCGCTGCCACGCCTGCCCCTGCGCCTACACCTCCTACTCCGCGCTCTCGGTACTTACACCACACCACACCACCCCACACTACAATAGAACCTGCACCGCGGCGAGCGGCCCTACCGCTGCCACGTCTGCCCCTGCGCCTACACCTCCTACTCCGCGCTCTCGGTACTTACACCACACCACACCACCCCACACTACAATAGAACCTGCACCGCGGCGAGCGGCCCTACCGCTGCCACGCCTGCCCCTGCGCCTACACCTCCTACTCCGCGCTCTCGGTACTTACACCACACCACACCACAATAGAACCTTCACCGCGGCGAGCGGCCCTACCGCTGCCACGCCTGCCCCTGCGCCTACACCTCCTACTCCGCGCTCTCGGTACTTACACCACACCACCCCACCCCACACTACAATAGAACCTGCACCGCGGCGAGCGGCCCTACCGCTGCCACGCCTGCCCCTGCGCCTCCTACTCCGCGCTCTCGGTACTTACACCACACCACACCACAATAGAACCTTCACCGCGGCGAGCGGCCCTACCGCTGCCACGCCTGCCCCTGCGCCTACACCTCCTACTCGGCGCTCTCGGTACTTACACCACACCACACCACCCCACACTACAATAGAACCTGCACCGCGGCGAGCGGCCCTACCGCTGCCACGCCTGCCCCTGCGCCTACACCTCCTACTCCGCGCTCTCGGTACTTACACCACACCACACCACCCCACACTACAATAGAACCTGCACCGCGGCGAGCGGCCCTACCGCTGCCACGCCTGCCCCTGCGCCTACACCTCCTACTCGGCGCTCTCGGTACTTACACCACACCACACCACCCCACACTACAATAGAACCTGCACCGCGGCGAGCGGCCCTACCGCTGCCACGCCTGCCCCTGCGCCTACACCTCCTACTCCGCGCTCTCGGTACTTACACCACACCACCCCACCCCACACTACAATAGAACCTGCACCGCGGCGAGCGGCCCTACCGCTGCCACGCCTGCCCCTGCGCCTACACCTCCTACTCCGCGCTCTCGGTACTTACACCACACCACACCACCCCACACTACAATAGAACCTGCACCGCGGCGAGCGGCCCTACCGCTGCCACGTCTGCCCCTGCGCCTACACCTCCTACTCCGCGCTCTCGGTACTTACACCACACCACACCACCCCACACTACAATAGAACCTGCACCGCGGCGAGCGGCCCTACCTCTGCCACGCCTGCCCCTGCGCCTACACCTCCTACTCCGCGCTCTCGGTACTTACACCACACCACACCACAATAGAACCTTCACCGCGGCGAGCGGCCCTACCGCTGCCACGCCTGCCCCTGCGCCTACACCTCCTACTCCGCGCTCTCGGTACTTACACCACACCACCCCACCCCACACTACAATAGAACCTGCACCGCGGCGAGCGGCCCTACCGCTGCCACGCCTGCCCCTGCGCCTACACCTCCTACTCCGCGCTCTCGGTACTTACACCACACCACACCACCCCACACTCTGCAATCACCACGCCGAACTCGTTCACAATGACTATCCAGTTAAAGTAAAATAATAAACTCAAATCATGCCCTCTGTTTGTAAATACATATTTCCTTTGTTACATTTTCAGCGTCATGCAATGAAACACACAGACGTGCAGTTCATTTGCGACCACTGCAATCGTTCTTTCAAAATCAAAGCGGCGTTGGTATCACACTTGGACACGCATAAACGTAAGTATATATAGTTGCAGAAATGTGGACGTTTTAAAATCGAATCTGTGAACCTGTACAGCAATATTATGTTATGATTGTAAGGATGGCGAAGTGTTATATGCGGTCACTGCTTTCTACAGCGCCTGATTGAGGGTTCGATTTCCAAATGGCATCACAAATTGTTGTTCTATGTCTGGGTATGCTTTATGTCCGTTACATGATTGTATGTTTGTGAAGTTCACCGTGAACACATCTTAACCTTTTTCTAACTTCATTGGGAGTCGGTACAATGTCTTTTCACGTATTCAATCTTTTCTTTGGTCGTCCTGTAATCCTACTTATATTATAAATGCGAAAGTATGTAAGTATGGATGGATGGATGTTTGTTACTCTTTCACGCAACGCACCGAGTGAGTGAGGATACCGGAGGTCCATACCCCGACCCCTCCCCCCATCCCCTTTCCCATCCCCCAAAGGTCGGCAACGCACTTGTGACGCCTTTGGTGTTGCGGGTGTCCATGGGCGGCGGTAATCGCTTACCATCAGGTGATACGTCTGCTCGTTTGCCCACTATTCAATAAAAAAAAATGCCTAGTGCTTGAATTAAATTATATAATATAAATGTGTACGTTTCCAGCTCTGCGTAAACACGGGTGTGCGGAGTGCAACCGTCGTTTTGCCCAGAAGTCGGCCCTCATGCTCCACGTGAACAGGGTCCATCGACATCTACCACCTCCTTGCGCTTGTCAAATATGTCCCAAGAGGTAATGTTCACTTTAGAAAGGTCATTCGACTAAAAACAGTAAAATAAAAAAAAAATTGAATGTTAATGAGTTCAATGTTTTATTTTTAATTGAAATAAAGCAAGTATAAAAGTGTTTTTTTTTTTGTGAAATAGTATTAAATCGAAAATTATAATATGAAATTCTATTCAATAGTTTATTTTACTTTCTCTTTCAGATACCCTCGTATGTCTCTGTTGAAGTCTCATATGAAAAGGGAACATGGAATGTCCATTATAACTCGAAAGGTAAGCTTATTAAAGTTTGATTTGTTCTAATAAAAACAGATATGACAAACTATAGGGTAACTCTAAAACTGATAAACATGCTTAAACTGTCTAAACTAATATAATAAAGCTGAAGAGTTCGTTTGTTTGATCGGGCTAATCTCAGGAACTGCTGGTCCGATTTGAAAAATTATTTCAGTGTTGGATAGTCCATTTATCGAGGAAGGCTATAGGGCTATATATCATCACGCTACTACTAATAGCAGCGGAGCACCAATGAAGAATGTTTCAAAAACGGGGGAAAATTTTCACACTACGGGCAATATAAGACGCAAACGAGGTTGAGTAGGTCAGCTAGTAATTATATACATTTATTGGATACATTTACTAGACAGGCATATGAAACCGAACCACCCAACACAGACCGCTTTAAATTTCGTCAACTATTATCAAATTCTAGTTACTAGCTTTTGCCAGCGGTTCCGCCCTCATGTATGTCGGTTATGCCCTTCCTAAACAATCACAGTATCGGCATGACAAATTTCATTGAAATCGGTGTAACGGTTTAACCGTGAAAGCGTAACAGATAGATTAACGTTTGAATTTATAACGATGAGTATTTTTTCTTATTGCAGATGTTTTTCAAGTCATTACCAACTATGACAGAATTAGAAATAAAACAATCCAAAGTTATTCTAAAGTCGGAAGACGATGTT
Organism: Spilarctia lutea; assembly: GCA_916048165.1. Lineage (NCBI taxonomy): Eukaryota > Metazoa > Arthropoda > Insecta > Lepidoptera > Erebidae > Spilarctia > Spilarctia lutea. Next base: position 17,029,459 of record OU696480.1, on the reverse strand, counting down.
CTAGTATACGAACCTCCATTTGACACGGATGAAATGTTCAAACGGAGTATGGAGAGAAATGGACTTTATGAAATAGTGAATAAGAGTCAAAATTGTGCAGTGCTCGAAGAGAATCCTGCAATAGATGCTTTTATGAAGTGTGTGACTAAAAGTGGTAAAAGTTTGGGTTCTAATGTGATATATATAGAAAATGGTGAAGTGGTTCAAGGTGTAGTGGTGGAGGAGAGTCGAGAAAACCTGGTCCTTAATGTGGAAGGGATCGTTGATGAAAGGGAAGTGTTGGACCCAATGTGTACTGGAGATGAAAATGAGAGTTAGAACTGATGTGGAAGGTGATCTCTTATTGTACATATATTACTTGTATATAAGGTAATTGCTATTAATAGTGGTGATCTAGTGCTAGAAATTCGAACAAAATTCTTTTTTTTTCATTTTAGTTTTCGATTTTTTCAGGTTTCTGCACTCCACATAAACTTCTCTCCATCAAATCTCTTACTCCTTCATTCGCATAATTTTCGTAAAAAGGCGTCCAAAGTTTTTGCTACACATATTATTACAAAGATTTATAAAATAAATCCCCATCCCCAAAAGCCGGCAACGCACTAGTGACGCCTCTAGTGTTGCAGATGTCCATGAACGGCGGTAAGCGCTTATCATCAGATGATACGTACCCATTAAAAAAACAGAAAACAAAGTTGTGTTCAAAATGGGCTATGATGTACATTTGTTTATATGTACCATTTAGTATGAGAGTCTGAAGTGAGGACACTTGTCAAAAGAATATTATTTATTTCCCTACTTAGTATCTAAACACAAACCTTCAGGAATATTTGCATTGATGATGTAAAAAATATTTGACAGATACATTTAGAAAAATACTTATTAGAATGAAACAAAACATTCAGTCATTATGGTTGAAATTTCACCACAAAGTGATCTGTTTAGTCCATTCGCGTTAGGAAAAGAGTGACGCATCTATTAAGCCCCGCCCACTGACCAATTAGGTTTCAAGCATTTATCGTTTCGTATAAAAGCTTGCATCTTGATTGGTTTACTACTGCAGTATAAATAGATAGTGGTAATTAATTTACTATCAGCTGATTGGTATCAGAATTCTTCTAAACATGCTCATTATTCACCTTTTTTTTTCTAAAATATTGATTACAAAGTTCGTCGATGTTATGATATTAGTACAAAGCTATATTTTTTGTTTGGAAAATTTTGTTAAGGCCCAATTTTCAGTAAGACTGAACTTAATTTAAAATTATTAATTTGTTATTTAATTTATATTTCAAAGATAATATATGAGCTTTTTAATTATTAATTATTTACACTTTGATTAGTGCAATAGTCAAATTGCATCTTCATTAATTAATCTTAAAAGTAAAAGATTTCAAATTAATTTCAGTGTAGAACAAGCGGTATAAGGTCTAGTTGATTATATTCAAAAATTTCTATAACACAGTAGTTTTGCCTTTTAAACTATAGTACTATTGAAAGCACCATCAAAATGAGCTTAGTGTAAGTCGGAGAACAATTTTAATTGATTTGGTCTCTTTTTTAGATAGTAATTAAGTATTTATTATTCAGGCAATATTTATAAGAGGTTGATAGGTTATATGCTTTATATAAGAATATAACAAGATGGATTAGCCTAGTTTCGTTAATTTATTTATTTAAAAACTTTATGCACAAATGTACAATGGCGGACTCAATGCTACAGGCATTCTCTACCAGTCTACCGTCGGGTGGTGCGGAAATGAATTAGAAGGTGCACTACATTTTTACGGTTTGACTGAAAATTTACTCTCTGTGGCGCTTATGCGATCGCTGTGCTTGGGGTCTCGGGTACGACGGGTAGTCGGACCAAATATTTGCATGTTGTACAAATATTTGTTTCGGATTTTTGGTGTTTAATTACAGCCAGAAAAATTTAAATATGTCTTCTGGGTGTTTATCCAGAGGTCCAATGATGCAGAAGCATCTCAAAAAGCCGCCATAAAGTGGGTCACCATGCTACATTGTAACATTGTCTGCATTCACAATGAGTATGGTGACCACCGCTCTTGGATTCTGCTCATGCTTTCCATCAGGCAGAGTAGAGTCATTTTGGAAAGCTCATGATGATGAGTCACGTAGCAGTCAGAAACACTAACCACAGACGAAAAGGATTATATAACCTAATCTATCTCTAACCCTTCCTATACCTAGAGAATATTCATTTTTTTTAAATTATTTTATTGAAATTGATTGTTAATTTATGAAGTAAATTTTGATGATTTTTATGAACAAGAATTCTATAATTTAGAGTCGAGGCAATTCTATATGATATTAAAAGTACCTAAACCCATTTCTTCCTTTTCATAACTGTGATTCATTAAAATATAAGTTAACTTTTATAAAGTAAATAAAAAATATTTATTTGTCAACAATGTTTTTCACAAGTATCTAACTAGGGACCCATGTGTCTTTTTTTTTATTTGATAGGAAATATTATATTAGTATTAACTATGTTACAAGCTATATTATTTCTAGAAAATAAACGGTGTTGTCTTTTAAGTGCCGCTTTAAAACTGGAACAATTCGTGTACTTTTACTATACAGCCGACGTATCTTCGCGCGTCTGAACATAGGCTCTGCGAACTTTAGCGCATGTACTCTCGTGAAGGAAACTGTTATTGTCATTTTTTATATAATAATGAAAACCTTTATTCGCTGACCTTTTTAATTTATATCTTATAAAACAGTGGTATTATTAAATCCAATTTATATAGCAAAAATAATAAATTTATTAGCAACCACTTTGGTCAGGTTGTCTGTCGACATAGGTCTCCCCCAATTGTTTCCACGTATCTCTATCTTTGGCAGACTTCCGGGCCGTCACCTCGCCGGGGTTTGCTACGGGGTGGTGTGTCGGAATTGAACCGACTAAAACCACACGGTGTGCCAACTCTGCGCCTGGGAAGGGAGGGGTCCAGGAACTGCAGTTATTAACACGACCGGACCCGTCCTTGGCAGACCTCCATCCTTTTGGTAAATCGTCCTCCCATCTTTTGATTTGACCTCCTCATTGTCTTTTCCCTCTCCTCGGATACCACCCGATAATACGCCATTTTTTTATTTACCAATGAACGAATACAATTGCCCTAATACGTGACCAATTAGTACAAATTAGATAAATATCAAAACACTATCAAAAAAGTTATTGCGGAGCCTTCTGCGCCAAGTTCGGACCCGCCAAGATTTGTCGCCCGTATTGTAATATTGAAGTAGATATTTAACGTTAGGCGCTTGTGAAAAATCTATTTGTTAAGAATGCGTTCACAAATATTGTAGCTTTGACTAAAAAAAAAGTTACACGTTGAGCCACCTACTTTTTCCTTCTAATATGAATGCATTCACCAGAATCATTTCTGTACTATCTTCATTTGAATATGATATTGTTAAGGTACCTATTAAAGAAATAAAAATGCCAAAATATTTTTAATACGAAAATGTGTTTTATTACGCACTTATTATTTCAACCAAATATGTTTACTCATCTATAGCATATGCGTACACAATCTGTAGAAGACACCACGAACTTTTTTTTTATAATGCATCATTACATACTAGGAAAATACAAAAATATTAAGCGGTTTCTTGGTAAACAACTACTCGGGATACCTTAACATATATGCGAAATGTACACATACTTAATGAAATGCACCATTTGATTAAACGCTGTTCATTTCTTGGTCATTAGTTAACACTCCAAGACCTTTGTGTTTTCGAGCTTCTAAAACATGTCCGTTACACACAAATTTAATAATAATAACGTACATCAGAGGGCGGCGTTTTCTTAAATAAGATCGATTCGACTTTCTATTTCATTAAAGTGAGCTTCGAACAAAATCTTGTCTAAATATTTTTCACTATATGCAAAAATATCGACAAGGCAAATACATAGGTTTCTCTCTTGTTACAACATTCGTTATCGATAATATTGATCGAAAATAATACATTTTTTTGTGATAAACGAAATCTTAATTGTAAAAAATAACATACTACATCGATAAACTTGGTTGTATATAATGGCATGCATTAGAAGCTCTTAAACGATACGGTAAGTGTAAGGGTGCATTGTTTAGAGCTAGAAAGCGTTTTTTCACTAATCTCGACAACAACAATCACTTCGACCAACAACCACAAAAACTAACATCAACTCTTTATCATCACTCCACGAATACTGATCATAGTTTTATCTTAACAATGGTCCAAAAATATCTAATAACATCCCTAAACGATCAAGTAGAAAAATACTTTATGCCTCACAGAAATCTAGCTTCTTTTTTTAAATTTCCCTCTCACTATCAAGATTTCAAATTTCTTTTTTTTAATGTCGAATTGCATCAAAGAATACATTGTGGGGTCTAAGAGTGTTAATCTATACTACTGTGACAATCTCGATAAGTTTCAATTACTGCGCTGCATAATGTTCATGATGAAAATATTGTGTCGCACTAAAGTCATATGTACATAAAATAAAAACTAAGTTAAAACTTTTAGTCGATTAGTAACGAGGGTTTTTCATTTGACTGAGAATAGACAATATAGATATTTGTGTAGTCGCTGATTTTTAACAAAATACTAAAGATAATTTTTCGATTTTAAAAGGAATGAGACTATTTTAGAAGGAATTTTACTTAAAGTCCTCGATAATATTTTAAAGCTTTGTACGGCTGCAAGGATAGTTATATCAACATAAAGTTACTTTAATAAGATCAAACATAATTAGAGTATATTATTTCGTCTGTCGCTCAAGGAATTCGTATACACTTTTATTTTACATAACACTGATGCTATAATTATTACAATTCCTCTCTTGTGGTTTAAAATTTTAACCCTCTTTTGATTTAAGCACTTAATAATGGTGCATACAAGCCTCTCTCAGGAACTGATATAGTAAAAGAACTAGCTAAATGATAGAACTCTCATTTCGAAGTCATGTAGACAGTTATTAAATTCAGACCAGAAAAATATTGACGATAGTATTAAAGATGAAAAACGCCTACAAATAAGTATCTAGATCAGTTCGATTATTTGGATTAAGGATTTAAAACAAATAATGTCACAGATAATATTAGTGTTTTATACACGAAGACCGCACTTTGTCTATGCATGGGGTTTTTAACTATCCACTACCTTTCAGCCTCTTGAACATTTTCATTGAACATTGTGCATCCATCTTAACATTAATCCTAATGATAACAGTAACACGATTACATTATACAGACAGTGAACGTGTAATGCATTATCCTCTGATCTTAAATTACGTTGAATATGTTTTGAAAAGACGTATCTGTTACATCAGTTACATGTTTGTTAAGCTAAGTTTAACGGTAGAAACAATGTCATAATAAAAATGGCAGCTCAACTTTAAATATTCGAAAGTATATTTTGTTTCAATAAAAATCTCATTTTTTAGTTCAAACAAGACTAAAAAAATAATAGTAAAATCATGATTTTTGTTTCACAATTATGATGTCTGGTTTCCTGTCTGATCTTAAACCGTATTCTAACAGCGACACTATGCTTATTTTTAAAAAGCTACTATTAAACACAACAAGAACAAAAAATAATTAAAGCGAACTGAAAAAAAAATCTATTAAGTATTCAAAAATCTTTGAGTCGGATTATGACTTAATTGCATTCGAAAAATATTAGTATTTTTTCGTCTCTTTCCTCGCAATTTCAGTAACTTAAATTCAATAAATGATAAATTATTCAGGTGAACACAAATTATTAATTATACCCATAAACAGTTATAAACCTATTTTATACAAGTCAATAAAGCCGCTGCTAAAATGTAGGTAGACCAACTTTTCAAATAACTTCGACTTGATTTGATTGATTAGACTTACAATTTCTACAACAGTATGTTATCTGCTCATTTAAACAGTTTTTTCTCCTTACTGTCACTATGAAGATATTTCTTAATGTAGTTTTGACTAATGTTGAACATAATGAATGCAACAAATACTCAATCTGGCATTTTATTTATATTTAGTCACGTATTGTCAATGTTATACGGATATCAAAGCAAAACACATTTATACTTGTACAAAAATACCGACAAATAGTTGGTGCAACATATTTATTATGAATTTACTTCACAAATACGCCTTTTGATTACAAATGACTACAGAATTTCGCCTTACATACTAAAATCGAATTTGAGAATCTAAAGTAGCCATTTATTTCATACATTTTATTGTAAAAATATAAGTATTGCTGTTAAAAGCATGTTGGACTGAAATTGTGGAATGAAGAACTTGTAGGCTATGCTAACCAATAGAAGATGTTTCGTGTAATGTCAAATGAGTAACAAAGATTTATCAATTTTATTGTCACGATATCAATAGTGTGCTAATCTTAAACATCAGTTAATACAAATGTTCTTCAAAATAATAAATATTAAGGACTTGACAGTCACGTGAATTCTCCGGTCCAAATTCACCGAAACAAAAGTCACAGGTCAAATTCACCGAAACAAAAGTCACAGGTCAAATTCACCGAAACAAAAGTCACAGGTCAAATACATCGGAACGAAAGTCAAAATGTGCGTTATGAATTTAAAATATGTGAAATTGTATTTTTTTTTCTATATACAGTTACAGCCAAACAGTACTTTTAAGATCCTCTATATAACAAAACATAGTTGTATAAAAATGACGAAGGATACATGTCAACAATGTTTTGTTTATAAAAGATTCAACATTATTTCTGGACATATCAAGTGAAAATATTCAAATTAAGAAAATGGCGTTATTTATAGTTTGTAACAAAAATATTCGTACATATAGATATATCAAAATTGAAGTATTTTTAACCTATATACCAAAAACACATAATATTAAATGAATTTTTCACTTTAATTGTGTCCAGAATAATATTGTATTAAATTGAACGAGCGTACACTTAATGTTGAGTTTGTATTACATAATGTATATTACAAGTATATATCTAGTGGCAGTTATCAACGCTCTTGATATATAACTGGTAGTTAAAAAGCTCACTAAGTTCGTTATATACGAATATTAAATTTTATGATTACATAATTTTTCTACCAAGCGCAGACATTCATTGTCCATATTATAAATCTAAATTGAAGTGAACGATTATAGTAAATTCAGTCGTTTAAATTTTAAAAATAGATTTTCTTATTCTGTTGTTTATTTTTCGATACCTTAATGATATTCTTGTGAATGTTGTATTTAACAGCTGGGCAGTAGTTTTATAACTCACGTTGGTAACACTGTCACAAATCGTGTCGAAAACCATTAGTGTTACCATACGACTCTTTTCTTAGGGGTGATTTTAAAAGTGATTAAGTACCGTAAAAAAATAATAAAAATAACTATTCGTATTATGACACTTTTTTTAAATTATACTTTCTTAGTGAGCTTTCGAACTGAATGTGACGGAAAGTCATTGTGTACATACAAAAAATACATCATTTACAAGACTATATTATGAAGTCGGACGTCAGTTTGTCGATATTGTAACGATTTAGGGAAATAAAACTCTTAACTTCTTTGACATATAATCCAAGCTTATGCACATCTTTACAGTACACACTTTATACGATTATAAATGAAGTACCACAGAGATTAGAATAAAGAATACATAGGTATCTAATCGATTATATTTAAATAGAAACAATAAATGAATAATAAAACCATCTGATAGCTAACCATCCACATTCGTTTGTAAAATAATGAGCTCAGAACTCACATTTTCGGCTATCAACTAAATCAAATACAATTTGGAAAAATAAATTCCGTCAAATAATCAAAGTTAAAAATACGAGGAGTAGTCGATAAATTGTTACAATTACGAACTAAAAGTCATTAAGAGGCGCAAAATAAAAGGAAATAATCTTTCCACAAGTCATAGGTACGACTAGGATTCTCACAAAATTAAAAAAAAAATACAAAGCGAATTGTACAGCTGAAATCATTAGGAACAACTGACGTTATCTGAGCAACTCCTTGAAAGAATATATTCAAGAAATCCAAATTGTCTATTACTAACATACTTATCACAGGTTAAAAGGGACAAGAGAAAGTATTATTGTTCTCTTAATAAAGTACATACGTAGCTACATAATGTAGAAACTAAGACAACTTGCGGTGTACTAGCGCCCGCCACTCACCGCCTCCGGCGCGGCGACTATCAAGTCGTTTACAAATTAAAATAAATTCTAAGCCCATTGCCCCATACAGTGGGGCGGTTGAGATCGATTACTTACATTTATAACAATATAATATTACGTTGACTGGCGGTGCCAAAGCGCTGAAGCCGATTAAAAGTAAAAGAGCACATAAGGCGATATCCTCACTGCACGCGCACGCGGACAATCCACGTGTCCCGCACGCGGTCAGACCCCACCCGATTAAGAATTAGTTAGTGTGACAAAAATAATTTGTTGTGGGGCTCTGACCCACCTGCGCGACTACGATGTATCGACACAGCTGTAAGAGCCCTCAGATTACATCCTCCACGCCAGAGCGCTACAGACATTATCACACGTAGCTCCCTGGCGTAGAGCGTCGACAGTTTCCGTCGTATCTTGGACATCAAAGGCGAGCTTTACCGTCCAACTCGCCTGACACGTCATCACGAAGGTTCTAACTCGTGGCGGGAGTTCATCGTTGCTGGCCGATTAAGGCCCAATTATGGCCGTAAAGGAACACTCGTGGTGCATATCGGAGGTTTGAGGGTAATTGACGAGAGTCTTTGCTATCGATTCGCCGGTGTGTGGGCTGCGCTTGGCCACCAATCGTATCACAACAGCACTGTAGTCCACTGAGGCCTATGTGCGGCCAGTCCACTTTGGTCGGCGCGCGGCCCGCCGGGGCCTGGCCGCGCGCCTATTCCCACCCGTTCTCCTTCACCATGTGAGCCAGTTCTATTATGAACTTGCCCTCTTTGTATTTCTGACTCGACTCGAACGCGTGCTCCTGTAACAAGAAAGGGTCATAATAAAAAAAATACCACTAACACGTGCCGGCTCTTTAGAATAAGTGCAGTTGGGTTGAACAAAACATTCTTATTATTATAACTGGGAGGTGAAACGGGTGTATAAGTTAAAGATATTGTTTAATTTTCGATGAAAATGAGACGAGAGAGAAGTGCAGTATATAAGTCTGTAAAATAGGATAACAATAAAATATAATAGAAATGTGGGTGTGGTACTACGTCAGAGGAAGCCTGAAAGTAGCACCAGTGGATGAAAAATTGAGACGCAACAAGTTAACCTAGTATGGATATGTTTTTTATTATATAGGGGGCAAACGAGCAGACGTATCGCCTGATGGTAAGCGATTATCGCCGCCCATGGACACCCGCAACACCAGAGGCGTCACAAGTGCGTTGCCGGCCTTTTAGGAAGGAGTACCCTCTTTTCTTGAAGGTTTAAAGGACCCCACCGACCCCAAATAAAGTTGGGAAAAGGGTAGGGAGATGATGATGAGATATGTGGTTACAATTTTGTGTTACGAAGAATTTAAGTAACTGAGTCACGAGTCATCTTATTTCATTATTCAGTTCATGGTACAAAGTATAATGTCGGTCGCGTCAATTCCAATTTACAACTCGCAACACAAATATGTTGTCATGATACCCATGTAGTGCCTGGTTAAATAAATAAATAAATAAATATTTCGGACAAAAACAGCTAGACTATGTCATCAGTTCTGGATTTGATAAGATCCTGGTCAATTCGATAGGACGAATATTTGTAGTAGACGAACTTAGAGTGATTTAGGTTTAGTTTTAAATTAACTCGTGTAGTGAAGTCATGAACACAAACTACATTGGGTCATAGGAACTACATAATAATAATACATAGTGTTTTACGTGTTTATATCAGTAACTATAATGTGCTTATTTAGTGACTTATGCTCGTTACGTTCATTCGTCGCTCAATCCAGTTGATGGAGCAGTAAAATTAACCTATACCAAAGAACATAATTACAAATTTTAATAACATAAAACCGACTTCAAGAACCGCATCAAATTGAAATGGCACCACACGGGAAGCACTAGCTTTCAAATAAAAAAAGAATCATCAAAATCGGTTCACCCAGTTCAAAGTTATAAGGTACCAAACATAAAAAAATACAGTCGAATTGAGAACCTCCTCCTTTTTTTAAGTCGGTTAAAAATAACCAAAGACAAATACAAAAAGTCAGTTCGAAAACAAACTTGGAACTTTGAGAAACAAACATTTGTATAGAATTCTCTAAATATCCGAACTTAGGTTATGAATAACTGACTTAAAAGCATTGTTTTAAAAGTTTAAAAATGTAAAAAATGTACAGTGATTACGAAGTACAAAAGAAATTTTGGTAAATATTTCAGAGGTAAAGTTACATGGAATGGATGCCATTTCGAAGATGCCGACAAAAATAAAAATATAGGAAACGAAATGAACGCGCAACAACAAAAAGATTTAAATAAATAATTTGTGAGGATTAAAATGTCGACATTTTAACTCTTTCGAGGATTTATAAATGTATTTAACGCGAGGAGAGAATTCTTTGTAAGTGTATGCAGTTTTAAGAAATAATTTATATAAGTAATACTTATATTTTTTGCACAGAAGAATGACATTAAACTTTAAAGTAATAATTATGCGTAGAAGAAGTACACTAAGGTAAATGCTTTAAAACTACAAATATTTGTTTCGGAGCTTGGGTGTTTTATATGTAGGTATAATATGTATGTATTTATATCAGTTGTCTAGTTGGTACCCATAGTACAAGCTCTGCTTAGTTTGGGACTAGATGGCGTTGTGTCAATGATGTAATATTTATATAAACTAATGAACCGATTTGGAAGAATTTCGGTATAGAGATAGATTGGAAAAGGACATAGGCTACTTTTTGTCGCCATAACAGACATAGACACGGGCACAGTCGCAGGCAACTTCTAGTACTATATATATATTATCTATCATAGTGTATTTACACAATGAAAGCTCAATTTATTCTGGTCAATGAAGGAAACTCAAAGAACTTAACACTTAATGGTTGAATTTCGACAACCAGGCAATTCGTAGTCATACCAAACAAGCTAATATGGGACGAGATCGTTGTTTTTAAGCAGCCTGATTACCACACTACTAATTAAAGAGCTGTGAGAAACATATAATAATAATTAAATATTTATTTATTATTTTATCCGAATTTCCGAAGGTACTTTATTTAAATAGTTATATCAATAAATACAAAATACTACTGTTTTGTACCTGACAATTTTATGCCATACACGTGATAAACAAGCATATCAGTCACCTATTAAAAAGACTTCATCGTGGCGGTCTGGCAACACAGGAGATTTAAAAACCTTTTTGAAGCATATATTACCTTTTACGTTTCGGAGGTTCAATAAGCCCATAGTTTAATCCTGCACTGTTGGATATAGATTTCTTGTAATCTATTTATTCTATTTATTTTTCCCGATGTCTTGCCTGATTCTAGCATAACTCAATTTAGGGGTGCTTATAGGGTTGCCAACCGTACCGCAATGTATTACATATATTAAGTATTTTGAATTATATTTAGACGAAATAAAATAATTAATGGAATCGTACCTACTTTAAAAGTGTTATAAGTATGTGTATGTATCTAGTACAGCTACTTATAATATGTAAATATGTTTACAGAATGTTAGTTTTTTATGAATTTTAAATATACCCCCAAAACACAGATCTGATATCTGATAAAAGTGGATTAGAAATCCCAAATAGTCAGCAAATCCCGGCTAATTTTAAAAATGCGATAGTCAATTGGTATTCTACGCTTTCAAGGCAAATAGGAAGTAACATAAACGAAATTTTACTTTGATTCTTGAGAAAGGACATACGATATTTTTTACCGCTGTAACTATTATACAAAACTAAGTTAATTAATAAAAGAAATAAAACGTGTGCGTCCCGGGACGCCCGACAAAAGTGATAAGTTAAATTAATCGGTGCCGCTGCTGCTGCGTGAGAGAAAGGGAAGCAAGTCAGACTGGCGCCGTAACGCGTTACGTAACGAAGTAACGGTTTATCCTCCTATAAGAAGTTATGACTTTGAGATTAACAAATAAATTGAACATAAAATTATGTGTTAACCCTAAGTGTCACTTACATATTTCCACCCGAGCATGGTCTTGCAGCACTCGCAGTATATGTCGGCGACGGCATGCAGCCCTGTTAGAAGAACTCGCTCTTCTGCCGGGCCGCAGCCCACATTCACACTGCAACATTAGAACACACACTAAGTTAAGCATGCTAGAACTACTTGTACTTTCATAAAGAACTTCTTTGTTATAAAAAGTTTAATGTCCGCTGTAAAACTCAAAAATTCTAACGAAAGTATTTGACGGTATTTAAGGTGTTGCCGAACTTGGATAGATAATCATCACCAATCGCCTTTAGTAGTCCACTGGCTGAACATAAGTCTCTTCTAAGAAAGGAGGAATGTACATAAGATAGGTCTTAACTCTCTATTGTTGGAGTTCAGGTAGATTAAATTCAAAAACTCTGATCTACGTTATTTTAAGTGTTAGTTGCCAAAATGATTTTACTCCGCCTGATGTACAGCATGAGTAGAATCCGAAGTGAGCATAGACATGCAGCATTGTGACCCACAAAATGGTGGCGTATTAAATAAAAATATATCTATACTAATATTATAAAGCTGAAGAGTTTGTTTGTTTTAACGCGCTTATGTTAGGAACCGTTGGTCCGATTTAAAAAATTCTTTCAGTGTTGGATAGTCCATTTATCGAGGAAGGCAATAGGTTATACATCATCACGCTAAGACGAATAGGAGCGGAGCCCCAATGAAGAATGTTTATAAAACGGGGGAAAATTATTACGCTACGGGCAATAGTAGACGTAAACGAGGTTGCGAGGGTTAGCTAGTTTTATCATATAAACAATACCTACAACGATTAAATCACAACAAATATAACAAGGTAAAAGATAAAAAAATCATTATACGATGCTCGATCGGTCTATTCATCATATCAAACTGATATCTACTATGAAACATGCAAAAATAGGACCTATCACTACGAAAATAGCATTGATTTTTATTTATGAGGTCGCATTTGTCTTTCGTTAAAGCCGGCTCATCACTCACTCGGGCGAATCTAGCAGCGACCAAAGTTCACATTGTTTAATATGAGTTGTAATAACATAAGTGGAGGTTTTTATCAGGTCATTATTGCAATCCGCAATCAATAAAAAACATTATTTTACTTTCAACATTGTATGCAGGTGGCAAATATCACATCGCTTCATGAATCAAAAAGTGCTTGCGTCCTTGGGCTATACATAGTCTACTATTATCATAAAAGGCTATGGCACTTCTAGGTTTAGATAAAGGCTTTTGAAAAGTACAGCAACAAAATTTGGTATAAAAATTTGAAGTATTAACTTTAGAAGATTATGAGTAACTATTATTAAATACTAGCTGACCCTCGCAACCTCGTTTACGTCTGCTATTGCCCATAGCGCAATAATTTTTCCCCGTTTTTAAACATTTTCATTAGGGCTCCGCTCCTAATGGTCTTAGCGTGATGGTAAATTGACTATCCAACACTGAAAGACTTTTTCAAATCGACCAGCGGTTCCTGAGATTAGCGTGTTCAAACAAATAAACAAACTCTTCAGCTTTTTTTTTGCTTTTTTTTATGGACTAGGGTAAACGAGCAGGCGTATCGCCTGATGGTAAGCGATTACCGCCGCCCATGGACACTCGCAACACCAAAGGCGTCAAGAGTGCGTTGCCGGCCTTTGGGGGAGGGGGGGCAAGAGTTGGGGTATGGGCCTCCAGTATCCTCACTCACTCAGTGAAACACAGTGCAAGCGCTATTTCACACCGGTTTATAATATTAGTATAGATAGGACTGAAGGAACAGATAAATCACAGCACTGATTACATTTAAACGTATGGATATATCGCAGAATATTTCTGCCATATATTGAACTGTCTTCTAATGTCAAGGTAGGTCTTCGTTAAAATAACTATTGAAATTTATCAGTGCAGGTCACCTACATTTATTTGAAGTATATATGATTTTTCATTTGTATAGGGTGTTTTTTTAAGCTAGATAGAACTTTAAATTGTAAAAAGTAACACAAAAAATTAAATTTTGATGAAACTTTTTTTTTTATTTGTTTCAGTATACTCTGACAAATCATCATGAATAGACTCACGCTTGAACAACGCTACGAAATTATCCAAATTTACTTTGAAAATCAGCTCATTTTTGAAGAAATAAGGTCCGATGATGCCACCAGCGTGAAAACCGCACCATACGGTGCATTTTTCTGGATGTAATGGAGTCTGTAGGGTCTGTTGTGGATTGGTCTCACTCCATATGCGGCAATTTTGCTTATTAACAAACCCGTTAAGCCAAAAATGCGCCTCATCGCTGAACACAATTTTGCGATAAAACAGTCGTCTATAAGTTGCGCGAATCGACGACTGATTTTCAAAGTAAATTTGGATAATTTCGTATCGTTGTTCAAGCGTGAGTCTATTCATGATGATTTGTCAGAGTATACTGAAATAAATAAAAAAAAAAGTTTCATCAAAATTTAATTTTTTGTGTTACTTTTTACAATTTAAAGTTCTATCTAGCTTAAAAAAACACCCGTTATATAGTAATTTAGACATTGTTCATAAATGTAAACAACTTACACGGAATTGAAGAGGTACGCGCGCCCCTGGCTTCCTTGGAACGACTGAAAAACAAAGAATATCCATTTAATTACCTTAAGTACTTGTATATTTATGTCATAAATTATTTTATTGTTGTACATATACTTGACAATAAATACATATACTTTAATAGATACAAAAGTGTAGCAAGACGTTTACTAAATATATTTTATTTCAAATATTTAGTTCCTTTTGAGTAATAAGGAGCAATCGTATAAATATCAACGCTGGAAACGCGAATTCAAAATCAAGAAGAGAAAGCGGAATATAGCTCATGCACATGTTTTTGAGAGTGTAATATGTATAACACTGCACTGTATTAGCCTCCACGGTTGGCCGAGTGGTTTCAGCGGTCGCCATGCCGCTTGCTACTGCGCGAAGTGTCGTGGGTGAAATCCCACGCGGTACAACACTTTGTGTGATCCACGAATTGTTGTCCCGAGTCTGGATGTTCTTTGTGTCCGTTTCATGTGTGTTTGTAAAGTCCCCCAAGACACAGGATGTTTATTCCTAATTAGGGAGTTGTCTTTTAAAAAAAGAAAAAAAACTCAATTAAGTCCAAACTTTTCTATTTTAAAAGGTTTGAAAATTGATGCAGAAACATCACTAGGCCGCCATGGCAGTTCGCAATGAGTATGGTGACCACCACTCTTGGATTCTGCTTATGCTTTCTATCAGGCAGAGTAGAGTCATTTTGGTAGGCCTATACATCAAATCATATATATATCATAACATGGAATAAAGCTTAGGGAGAGTATTTGTTAATCATTAAGACTCTCATTGGTTGCATGAAATATTTTAAAATACAGTATAGATTATTTTTTACAAAAAAAAATTGAATGCCATGATGATATATTTAGTTACAGAAAGAGCGCGCAAACTTTTATGTGTCTAGTTAGTTCAACGCACTCAGTGTTGAATGGACTCTTTGTAGTTAATAGGACACAAACTACTTCATAAACATTGTAATTAATTGGCGAGAACGCCATTAATTTTTATAATGAAATAGTGAGCTATTTTTGTCTGTTAGTATACTTAAATCGTTTTATTAATTTGGAATCAGTGGAATACCGTTGCCGGACTCGCCCTATAGATTAAAAATACAATATTGCAAGTGTCGCAACATATACTCATCTTGTGTGTGAGTGTCGGAAGAGGTGACTAAGGGAGTAATCTATGCAGGCAAACAACCCCGCAAACAGAACAAAGCTTGACTCGAACCCTTTTTTTTTAGTGTGGAAACCCCCGCGGCCCTTCACCCCACCGGGGTTTTTTTACGGGGTTTGCGGCAGGGCGGTGTGTCGGAATCGAACGGACTAAAACCACTGTGTGTGTGTGTGCGACTCTGCGCCTGAGAAGGGAGGGGTCCGGAAACTGCTGTTATTAACACGACCGGACCCCTCCCAGAACTTGACTCGAACCCTATACCAATCCGTCTGGCCAGCGTGGTACAGTAGGTCAAAACTTCCTTTTTAAGGAAATACCTCCTTTCTTGGGCTTGGGCTATGGTAACCACAATCACTCGTTGAAAAGTAACGATAAAGGTTCCTTGTGAGGCCGGGGTACAACTTCGGTAGTGTGAGCCTGGCCAATTATTTCCCAAAGCATGGCTCTCCTACGACTTTTAAATAAGCTTTCTCAGGTCCAGATCGTCCAGGGGTCGTCTTCACTTGCCAGAGAATCGTGACGACCAACAACAATTATTCCGTCAGCGTACCACCGCGATGCGTGTCATTTTTTGCGTGTGATTCGTCGAGTGTAATAGAAATACGTGCACGACGACATCATGGCCGCGATTACAAAATGTGTTAATAATCTTACTGCATATTATATATTTCTCAAATTTAGCAACATGTAGAAGCTTAGTATCGATTGGTCACGCAGATATTCAGTTCAAGATGGTAGGTTGTGTTAAGGCGTCCAGAATGTAAAAAAACATCCTTATCGAGAATCAAGAAGAACCGAAAGAGTTTTGATTCATGAAGCTGCATCTGCTGAGTGTGAGACGCTATAGAGTTGATGGAGTTCGTCTTTTTGGTGTATATCTGCTTCTGTAGTCTTCTGAACCACCACACTACCAACTAACACTACCAATAGTGTCATAGGAAATTTGAATCGGAAATACTGACTCTATTGATAGTATGATTTGGTAGCGTGGTGGGGTAGAAGCCCTTTTGTATCGGTCTTTAATGTAGCTGTTGAATGTATCACGTATATTTACCTTGGATATAAGCTCGTCATGGCTGGCCAAGTGCGCGCGGCAGTGTATACAGCTGTAGGTGCGATGCGCTGGCGGCAAATACGCCTGGAAGGTCTTGACTGGCGTGCGCGCGGCCGTGGCGCCCCCGCCCTCGCCTGCCAGCCCGCCACGGTTAGTCACCCCGTCACGCATGAGTGCCTGCTAGCTACCAACATACACCGCCGTCAACCACCTATAGCTGGCGGACGCCCTAAGTGCACTATCTGAGGGTCTAGTGAGTTGAGTTTATTGGACATTAACTTGCTTTTAACGGCGAGCGCTGATGGCGTTGGTGAATCTTTTTAAGCCTGCCAAAGTGACTCTACTACGTCAGCACGAATGCCGAGATTTCAGTGCGAGACGATCGCAAAGCTGAACGCTGTCGCCGTGACGATCAAGTCGATGTGAAATAAACTCATACTAAGCCCTCTTAACCACCATTGAGATTCATATTCATTCAAAAACTAATCATAGATCAAATATTTTTTCAGAAGAGTCTCCGATCACTTCGAACAAGCAAAGCCTTTATGAATAATACGATTATTTTATAAGCCAATCTTTGAAATGCGTACCACAAAGCCTTTTAAATTACTAGACATAATTGCTTTATTAAAATTCAACTTCTTATTTGTATGTTGTCATCTTCAGGCACAATTTTAATAAATCGCTCCATAGTTGGGATAACGAGCATTCTGCCAAATACCAAGTTTCGCATGTACAGAATAATATTTTTAAGGTGATACAATTTAATAGGTTCAAAGATTATGTTAATGTTGTGATGGTCCATTATGATACAGATATAGACAAATATTTAACATTATATTGTTTTATACGGTAATGTCTCTAGAAGTTTCTAGTTTTTATTTTAAGACTGAGGAAAAAATGACAACGTTTGAACAGAAAGGATCAAATATTTGACGAACAAAATAACGAAAGGTATTTTAGCATTTCAGTTGAATGTTCCAAGCAATCGTTGATTTCGTACGGAGAAGAATGTAATTTTTGTCACCATTTTCGCTCTTTGGAATTCATCCAAAAATGTATTAGCAGTTGTAAAGAAAAAAGTGCATTTTAAGAAATAAATGGCTTTGCTTTCGCCAACGCACTTTTTAAACTAAATTTGGTATTGTTTTTTTTAAGAATCGCTTGTTACGTTTGAAAAATGACCCATAGAGATAAATAGCTAGATTTTGGAATTCCATAGAGAAGACACGGAAACTTTATATGTTGATCTCAATAGCGGTTATTGAAGTATAGTGCGCGTGGGGCGTTATAACAACGGCACTCATGGGACAGTACGTATAAACTAAAATTAGATCGGAACATTGTTCCGTACATAAAATATCTATTTACATATATATATTAGGTCATAAATAACGTAAACTTACGCCATCCATCGTTAGTTCGTCTTAAATATTCTTATGACGTATAATATAGCATTTCTTGTCTATTTATTTGTACATACTATGTTCTTTGATATAAATACTTTTGGCAATTAGTTTTATTATATACGCATGGGTCTGAGTATTTAGTATGATTGTAATTTCATTAATAGATTACTTGTAGATATTTCGTTTGTATATCAACTATCGATAGATGGCTTTTATGGGAATACACCAGCATATATTTCAGACACAAAGTTCATCAACTCTTATGAGTTAATTGATTTCTTTTTAATTGACTTTCAGGTACCTATAGCTTTCAGCGGTCATCTCTCTCACACTTATCTTGTAAAAGAGAAACATATACTTATAACGAGTAATATACTATTGAACATTTGAATTACTATACAATATTATTATTGATTTTGTGACTTATAAAAATATTACTTTGGGTTTGAATAATGCTAGAGTATCAGATATATTTATTTTAAACATATTCAAAGTGATATAAGTACAATATATATTGTAATCATTAACATAGTAAAAAACTTAAAAAGCAATTTGTCAGATCTAGATCTCATTAAATACCTTTTTTTAAGTCCTTTCAAATCTCCGGTCCCCGGGAACACAGGAGTCAGGATGTCAGTATGTGAGTTTCTATTACAAACTCTGACAATCGATCTCACACCTACTTTGGGAGATCTTATTAAAGATCTAGATTAAGACGGGCAATTCAGTAACGCCACGTGTTAAGTGACGTCATATTTATGAGTAAAGATTACGTAGTGGTATTGTGGTGAATACAGACCTGCCTGGCGCGAGCAGCAAGCGCTCGCCGCCCACATCAGCCGCGCAGACCGTCGGTCACCTGCCGCGCGCGCTCTTGCACCGCGCCGCGCGCTCACACTTTGTACCCGCCACCCTCTGTGGACAAGACCAAAAAAAAAAGTCGTCAGAATACATACTTTTAAATAATCACAAATTTTAACAACAAAAAATCAGACTTCAATAACTGGACCATATTGAAATGGAACCACACGGGAAGACACCAGCTTTCAAATGAAAAAAGAATCATCAAAATCGGTTCACCCAGTCGATAGTTATGAGGTAACAAACATAAAGAAAATCAGTCGAATTGAAAACCTCCTCCTTTTTTGAAGTCGGTTAGAAAACACACAAAGGAAAAGAGATGTGGCAGTATTCTTTTATAGCCTATAAATTGTATTTAACTGAACAAAGAAAGAAGGTAAGGAACGTGAATGTAGACAAGGAAAGTAGGATAAGGGTTTCCTTTCCCCTATTTTCACTGCATGCCTTGAAAGGGACTACACCTTGAAGAGTCAGATTGGGATTCGGTTCGCAACTAGGGCAGGGACATAATGCGGACTTAGAAAAACACACATATCAAGAGCCTTTAATAGTCCACTACTGGACATAGGCTGCTTAGCAAAGAGTGAAAGAGAGAAAAGAGACAGTTTAAAACTTAAAACACCACGAGAGTCAGTAGAACAGTAACAAATATCCCTGCATTGTTAAGGTATCATCGTTCTCAATACTCAATGCACAATAGGCCGACTTGCGACAGGTTTTACAAAAGGCGATTAAAGGATTAGACACATCGGGGCAAGGCAGCTCTTAGTTATATTAACTAGCAGTTCCATTATTCGAGGGAAGAAATCTTATATTTATTTACTAAATGCATTTACATTTTACGACAAAAATCATTGTTTAACTGATATCTTATGAGAACTAACAGATTTAAATATTATTCCATATTTGTACTAATATTTCTATAGTGGTTTTGATGTTGAATAAATGCAAATTAATGGACGTCGTATTTTGTTCTTTATTCAAATAACGGACGTATCAAGAAAGTCGATGACATTAAAAAAAGAAAAAGGTTGAATGGACTAAAAAACAAGGCGTATATATTTAAAAAAGGAACATTATATCTATTAATAAATTTATTCTGTGTTGGGCTTTTACAGTTTTTGTAAATAATATTTATGTTTTACGTAAAATAAATTTCATTTATTAATAAAATCTTATAGATGATTCATAATAATTTAATTTACGACTCCAAATAAACATTAAACGTTTCCAAACACAATAATTAAAGTACCAAATAGAACGGCTTCAGAATTTTCCGGCTTCACTGGCTGTCAAACCAATCACAATCAGGGAAAGAAGTCCAATTAATTACGAATATAATCACAAAGTAGAATGTTCTAGTTGGCAGTACCTACAGGTATTTCACGATAGGGACATTGTCGGGCATCAGAGCGACAAGGCCGACGCGGTCCAGTCAACGGAAGAGCGTTGACAGGAGGTGAAGAGCCTACATATTAACCTCAGTAAATAACGGTGTCTCGCTTTTATTAACTACTACATCTCTCATACATTTCACCGTTTTTGTAACATTTTTGATAGACACTCAGGTCCTTCTGGTCGCTATCTAAAAACTTTTTAATTCAAACTCTTCAGCTGTATAATACACCTTTATGTTATTAGTGTAAATATATCAGTGTAATTGTGTAGCAGACTTGCTTGGTATGTTGATAACCATTGACCTTTTTACGTTTGTACGTACACGATAGCTAGATTCTACACTAGAAAAGGTGCTTTTATCGATTCGGAATTGATAAAAGTTGGTCAAAGGCCGGCTGGTTTATGGTACAGGTGTCAATAGGTGGTAGTCATTTAAAATCAGGTGACACGACTACACTTTTTATATCGTATGCGAGCCCATACCATAAAGTATTTATACTAGCTTTTGTATGTCTGTGTTTTTATAGTAAAGAGCTACCCTATATTCTTCCTCAAGAATCAATGTATCTCCATGACAAATTTTATTGAAATTGATTTGTGACAGACAGAAGTACTTAATTTATAATATTAGTATGGACTATCGAAGGTTTTCTATATAATAAAGTAGTTCAATATAACGAAAAGTTTCTTCGTAACCTGGAGGTATGACTGTATCTAGTATGTAATGCATTGATGGTCGGCTCAACAACCTCTGATAGTGGCTTATTATATATAATACTAGCTGACCCACGCAACCTCGTTTGCGTTTTAAATTGCCCGTAGCGTGAAAATTCCCCCCATTTTTGAAACATTCTTCATTGGTGCTCCGCTCCTATTAGTAGTAGCGTGATGATAAATAGCCTATAGCCTTCCTCGATAAATGGACTCTTCAAACCAGACCTGTGGTTCCTGAGATTAGCGCGTTCAAACAAACAAACTCTTCAGCTTTATTATTAGTATAGATATATATATATATATATATATATATATATATAGATGATAACTTAGCCTCGTTTCTACGCGGATGTACTTTATAAGTACAATACATGCTTTTTTGTTTAATCGACCCACTTATCTTCGTCATTGTACGTGAGGAGTTAATAATAATTTGAATTTGGTATATTAAGTTATTTAGTACACCTTTTTAGAGTGGGTGTAAGGATAGTGGTAGAAATTCCCTTTTCCCAAACTGTTAGTTTGCAAACAAGTTGTATTTCTATTCTCTTAACTTAAGAAGAATGTGTTATAGAATAATATAGACAATTTGACCGACCGATTGATGGGTGAACCGATTTTGATGATTCTTTTTTTATTTCAAAGTTGGTCACGTGTGGTCCAGTTCTTGAAATCAGTTATTTTTAAAATTTAAAGGTCTATGTCCAACAGTGGACAGTGATTTTATCGTAGATGTATTTTATTTCAAGGGCGAATTGAAAATCGTGTAAATAATAATATTGACGTGTAACAATCAGCAGTATTATACAACACCGACAATTAATACATAAAAACAATAGCAGTGTCACAAAACAAATGTAAATTATATACCTAGTACCAATTATAGCGTACAGTAAATAATAGTATTTCGTAATGTTGACTTTTTATTATAATATCGATGTTTTTTAATCGAATTGATGCAATAAATCGATAACGCTTAAGTTTTTAACTGGAATCATTTTGGACGCGTTCTATACTTGAATACATAAAAACGTAAATGAAAGTAATGTAAGTATGTCATGTAGAACTTTGATTGACTGAATGTTATGTGACTGGTTTTTTGGTTTAATGGTCAATCTCCCTAAGAGGAGAGGTCGCGGATTAGATTCCCACATAAGACAAATAAGTTTATGAAAATAAATTTATTTGTTCCGGGTCTGGGTGAAATTTATCTAAAATACGGAAATTATTTAGTTTATACAATGACAGAAAGTAAAATATTATTATGGTAATAGCAACATTATTTAATTTAATTTAATCGGTGATCCCGCTGTGTCCCACTTCACATGAACAGTAGTCACATCAAAAGAACAATAGGATTTGTAAACATAATAACATCTACTTAATAAAAAAATAAACCATCGACAATACTTACAG
Organism: Spilarctia lutea; assembly: GCA_916048165.1. Taxonomy (NCBI): domain Eukaryota; kingdom Metazoa; phylum Arthropoda; class Insecta; order Lepidoptera; family Erebidae; genus Spilarctia; species Spilarctia lutea. The sequence goes on along the minus strand of OU696480.1, from coordinate 17,006,672 downwards.
ACTGCAAAATATAGCAATCATAGAGTACCGTATAAAGTTCTAGTTCCCATAAAAAGAAAAAAAAACCAACTGCGCAGAAACCTCAATAGAACGAAGCGAACATAACTGTATATAGTTTTTATGTTTCCCACATATACGTCATAATAAGTTGTTTTACTTTTAATTTACACTGTGCAAGGACACGCGATACGGTCAATGTCTCAAGAAATTACTCATGAATAAATAAGACGTTGAAAATATCTTTCTTAATTTTGTCAGCGGTTAAAAGGTAGCTATAGAGTAGTATATCTATGGTTTTAAAAACTTTATGATGTCTCCAACTCTTTGATAAATCATGTTTGCTTTATGATTTATGAAGTTGAATGTTTTTTCTTTGTTGTTATTTTAATATCTAAAGGTATTTTACAAAAATATGAAGTATGTTCATTTGTCTAAAACGAATTATAGACTAAAATTATAGGACCAAATAAGAGCCCAATCAGTATAAACGCTTTAGATGTCAGCCAGGTTCATTCTAAATTATCTTTCAGCTTTTGTCGACATAAGTCAAGCTGTTGCCAACAAACATTTAGTAGTCGATAATCTATGTAAATTTATCGATAAAAACTATCAAATCATTTATACTCCCCATGACATTGACATAATATAATAACGTCATGCACGTCACGCGATAATTATCTTCAATTAAACCAAGCAGATGTTCATTTAACATAGGTCTGGCAGGTGGACTAGACGTATGCTTAGATACATTTGTCAATTTAGAGGTTAATATAGTTACTGCGGATGTATTTATACTCAGTTGAGTATCTACAACTTTTTATAACTATAGATATAGAAAGAAGGTGATATATAAATTATTCAGGTTAGGTTTTAATTCTATTGATCCCGTTGTGGATACTCTTTAGAAAGTTCTTTCATATTTCAACGTCTTTTCGGTAATGTTTTTTTATTTTACTAGTAAACACGGCGAAAAGGATATCTGATTTTGTTTTTTTTTACAAATCCATACATATCCATATATTATAAATTAGAAAGGAACCTCATCTGTCTGTTACGCTTTAGCGACTAGATTCTAGGATTTCAATGGAATTTGACATGGAGGTGCTTAGATTCCTGAGGAAGGATATAGGATTTTACCGCGATAACCGATATACACGCGGGTAGAGCCTAGTCTGTTTCCTCTTTATTATCATTATATCGTTACACACACACATTCATTTTATGCACACACACATACCCATAAACCTAACCTGGGACCTCTGCCTGTGTTATCTTAGTCCTTATCGTTTCGAACGCAAAAACATCTAACTCCAACAATATTAAGTCTTAAAAAAAATTTGTTGATAAAAGTATTTTTTGACGGAAGTAAATCTGTGGGTCTAATCTTAATATTAATTAAATATGAATGTCATGAAAATAATTTGCGTGTCAAAGTTACAACGCACTTATATTTTCAATGACAATATTTTGTTTTTCAATGTTGCGTAGTAGATTTAAAACACTACTTTGTTTACGTATTTTTATTATCATTTAGTTTTAGTCACGATTTGAGGCTATAAACACCATTGTTATCTGCTTAAAAATAGCTTCCAATATTTTCTCAAATGGCCAATTTTACATACATTCATAGTAACAGTTTTATGACACGAGCATGCACCAATCTAAGCCCTACCTACAAGAAAATATAAATAGTTGGGGCTACTTATCTTTTATTAGGTTGAAAGATGGCGGTATTTCCCGCCCATGAGAGCACGTTAAGCTGTCGGTCCAGATTGTCATGAATCGTTATTGGGAAGTCAGTGCCCTCAAATATACTGAAAACTAGTTCAATTTTCGAATTCAGCTAGCCCTTAGGGTTGCGGAGATCCGATGCCAGTTGCTCCGGGTAAAAACGCTTGAACTAGTAGCCGATCCTAAATAATCTTAGGAATAATAAAGGCTAGGAAGATGATGAGGTGCAACTTCACACCGTTTTGTCCAGGTTTCACGCTGAATTCAAGATCAATGAAAATATTCACTTACACTAAAGAAAGATTCAGACACACACAATTTATGACAGCTTCTTAAAAGGCCGGAAACGCACTTGTAATGCCTCTGGTGTTGCGGGTGTCCATGGGCGGTGGTAATCACTTACCATCAGGCGATACGTATGCTCAATATATCATCATACTACAAAATATAATTCACTAGCGACCCGCCCCGGCTTCGCACGGGTGCAATGCTGATACTAAATTAAATACACTACAGAAAAACTATGAACGTTGTATATAAAAACATAGCGGCCCGCTCCGACTTTGCACGGGCATAAAATAGAAACCTCTAAAATTAGCAATGTTGCCTTAGTATATGATGCATGTATTATACATATAAACCTTCCTCTTGAATCACTCTATCTATTGGAAAAAACCGCATCAAAATCCGTTGCGTAGTTTTAAAGATTTAAGCACACATAGGGATATAGGGACAGAAAAGGCGACTTTGTTTTATACTATGTAGTGATAAACCTTCTTCTTGAATCACTCTATCTATTGGAAAAAACCGCATCAAAATCCGTTGCGTAGTTTTAAAGATTTAAGCGCACATAGGGATATAGGGACAGAAAAGGCGACTTTGTTTTATACTATGTAGTGATTTATCTTATTATATCTTCTTTTTATTTAACTGCCTCCGTGGCGCAGTGGTACTGTATGCGACGCTGTGCTTGAGGTCTCGGGATCGATTCCCGAGCCAGATCAAATGTTTGTATAATCTGCAAATATTTGATCTGCAGACTTTTATATATATATATAAGCTCATATAGTCTTCAATTGTGAAATAAAAGAAATTAATATGTGTTGCTCTGTAAACAAAGAGTTTTATTGTTAACCCAATACTTATAAATAATTAACACTAATATACAACATACAACCTATTACCCACACACATACCTGTAAACAAAGAAACGACATATCAAGTTTATTATTTCCCACTTCACAATTCCTTTCTTTTAAGTAGTTTGCTCTTATTAACAAATTTTAATATTCCAAACATACATTAGCACAAATCTCCATCATTTTATCTTCCATAGTATAAATCAAACAATTAGCATAGACTAAATAATAAACTAGTGGCGATACAGTTTAGGCGGCAAAATTCAAATTAAGAAAATACGGCAATGAATTTTGTGTGTGTGTGTGTGTGTGTGTGTGTGTGTGTGTGTGTGTGTGTGTGTGTGTGTGTGTGTGTGTGTGTGTGTGTGTGGGTGTGTGTGTGTGTGTGTGTGTGTGACCAAAACAAAGTTGACAAAACGAGCATCTAAAACGTATGTTATCCTGAAACACAAAGCACAGTTCGGTAACGACTATAGTCCCTTTTCAATGTACGGATTAGTCGTTAAGCCTTACTATCTGGAATTTGGAATAAATCCAGTTGACCTAAATCTGTATTCAACGGGTCACAAACATGCCTATTAACTGGCATTTAACCTAAAAAGCTTAAGCACTGAATAATTGTGACATCGTATGTAATCCTTTTAAAAGTGACGTACTAGGGCCATGTGACATAAATAAAAAAATAAATTCGAATGTACAGTTTTCAATTTCGAATACCTACATCGTGTTTTGTTTTACAACACACTTGGGAAAGACGAATACTTGGAACAGTGCAATTGGTGCATTGACACAGTTTGCATTCTGTAGATGACTTTCGCGTTTTCCAATTGAAATTGTTCGTGTTGAACAATTGAGAATTCTGAAATGCTAAAAGAATTTACACGTGAAACGTCTGTTACGAGTACATTATCTGAAGAATTCCAAATTTTAAATTTGTTTCTAAATATGAAGTTTTGGATGACTATTTCTTCAAACGCGGTTTCTATTTTATTCTGAAAGTCTCTATTCTATTTCTGTAATAAAATGAAAGTAAAAGTAAATAAATGAAGACTAAGCTTGTGTTTCTTTGTGTATTTATTTATTACGTTAGTAATATTTTGACTTTTATGTAGTCATTTGACAAATTGAAATACAAACGTCATAGGTGATATGTTTAACTGTCAGATTAGATTGTTCATGAATGCATTCCAGTAAAGATTATAACTCACATGTCTGACCCTCGTGATTGTATTACCTTACTTGTCATTGTTAAGAGCAAGCTTTGGAAGTGCTGAAACTAGGGTTCTAGATTTGTGTAGTGAGGTTGCAGGAATGAGGATGAAGAATCCATTTCACCGTTTTTAGCTTTGCACTGATTATTTTTCAAGATAAAATAATAGAATAAATGTAAATGCTCTAGTAGTCTCTGAGTGGAATGTAAGAGTGTATTCAAAAAAATGCTAAAAAAAGAATAAAAAAACTACTTTATTAAAGTCATGGTCAACCACCTGTTCAGCAAAAAGTCTCAAAGTGTAAATATCCATTTATTTTGACGTCTATTGTAGTTTTAAGATGAAGTAAATCGAACTCTTTTTGAAAATTGAAAATCGAAGGTGATTTGAAATTTTGGTAAGTCGATTATGTCTATGGTAAAAATGCGCTTAGTACTTCATTTAACTGAACATTTCTTCTTTGGAATGTGTAGAAATATCTCTGCCTTGAAAAAAGTAAGTATTCTGACCTTATTTATTATGAAATAGTTTTAATTTGTAATTCCTGTCTTTGTTCCTCGTGTTGCAAGTGTAGTATTTCCCATGTGAAATATTTAGCATGTTCCAATCATAATACTGTCCGCGATATTATCCGATACCATTATAGGGACACCATCTTTTATATTTAGTTTAAAATAAAAAGAATTAAAGGGCTCGGATTTTCAGTAGTCGGAAATTCTAAGTATGCAACCCTGACTTGCTATGATTTTGATTTTCTGCTATTTACTACCTTTTGTTTTCATGTAACTGATTCTTTCAAATTTACTCCCAATTTTTTTCAAGGTGTCTGAGTATTTATGTACACACATAGTCAGACACCTTGAAAAAAAACGGTGGTAAAGAAAAACCTTTAAGAAAAGAGCGTACTCCTTTTTGAAAGGCCGGCAACGCACTTATGACGCCTCTTGTGTTGTGGTGATGTCAAGGGATACGTCTACTCGTTTGCCCCTTCAATAAAAAAAGAGAAATCTAAAATATTTGAGACTATCTTTTACCCGCGTCCGTGTGTATGTCGGATATCGTGATAATAATTTTTCAGGTTAACAGATAACTTACGACACTCACAAATAAGGTCTTGTTAATATATTTAAAAAAAAACCTCACGTGTTGGATGTTAAGGATTTATTTATTACTATTATCCAAGTAGCCAAGAGCTCAATAAAATGCAAAAATAAGAAGTGTTCTATAGTTATTTTCATATAGGCACATACCACATTTCAATTACAATCATCTGATTAGATACAACCCGTAATGCGCGTATAAATTATAACTTAAATGTTCAAATCAATTTGCCATCCTCTAACCATAGACTTATTTATAATAGTTTTATTTCCTACAGTGAGGCTCTGGTGTTATTTATTCATTTTGTACGGTAAATAAATACGAGTTAAACCATATCGGTCTCAGTCACGATAATCAACAAAAAGCAATCGAACAATATGGCCAAGTTTTTATTTTGATATGATCTGCCGATAGATTTGAAATCAAATCGGCAGACATATTTTTTTATTTTGTGTAGGTATATGAAAGTTAAGGCGTAAAATTCTTAAAGGCAGTGTCTATTACTTGTTAGTATGTACATCGTTATTTGCTGTTATTTCGTACTTTTACAATAAATTTATTCCCAAACTTATTTGTAAAAACAAAAAGGAGATTGTTATTTTATTGATTGGTAACTCGAAGTTTTTCTCCGAGTTTAAATAATATATATATATATACCTACATACACATTGTTTTCTTAGACACTTTAATCCTCTCCGCTAAGTGACCACGACCACCGTAGCACAACAATATACAATATTTCATGATGATTAGTTGAAGACTTATGACATGAGAGAGAATCATACGTCATAAGATTAGAATAACCTTACAACTTCAATGGTTCTGTCACACAGTCCTTGTAGGTGTAGCGAGCGTCCACGTGTTTAACCCAGCCCTTATCAAGTGGCGCGTCGTGTCCATTCACCCTAACAGCCCTAAGTTTTTAACCTTATCGTAAAGTTACTGACCTTCTAAATTATTTCCATTCCATTAAATAATGTTCATGAGTTTGCTTTGTTTTTTTGATGATCTAATGCTGGCTGTTACATTTTTATTTTCCTTTTATTAATAGCTAGCATTGGACTTACTTGTTCGTAATTACAGCACGTTATTTATGTAAGTAAACGTTGCAAATAAGTGGTGAAAGTAGTTTCGTGTTGTTCAGATATAATAAAATGTAGTATAAATTACTATTTTTTGTTAAAAACATTTAGAATTAAGAACTACAATGATAGATTTTTAATTTTTATTTTAGTGAAGGTCGCAGGAAGCCGTTGGATGCAAAGAACCGGTTGTTGTGGAGAAACTTGGGACAGGCTTATTTCAAGCACTGGACGTCTATTGGCTGAGACGATGATGATATTAAGCTTGCCAAAGATGGAAAGCATGAGTAGAATTCAAGAATGGGAGCAACCATCAATTCATTAATTGCGAAAAAAACAAGAATATCGAAAGTGACGTATTCATGTCCTTAAAAAATTTAAAACCATAGAGAACATAGCATGTTATCATTGAAATGAGTTTACAACTAAGCATTCCGTTCCGTTTAGCAAAAGTTAAATCATATATGAATTGTCTCGTAGAAAATAATTTAACAAACTACTATTTGGCAACATATCACGTGGCTACTTAAAATTAAAGTTTTACTAGGTGAATTAAAAGTTTATGTAGCGTTCGTCGATACCTAAATTTGTATTGAAAGGAAGTTATTGAACGAAAATTACTGCCAAGTTTACAAACAATAACCTTGTCGTTGAGAAACAAAGCCTGCGAATACTTTTCATATAGTATAATGGTCTATAAATTTGATTTAACAGCTATTTGTTTGGCCGATAAACGCTAATAATTTACGTTCAGCGGTCCATTATACAATTGCCCCACAATTCAAAGTTACGAAACTTGCACACGTGCATTTTGTTTCGTTATCCTGAGTCTATGTTTACGTTCGAAATTCGAATTTATAGACTATGCTATGGAGACAAATGGCGGTTAATTCGGCTCGATCTGATTATGTTGTGGTAAATTATTGTAATTTCAAATTGAGTGACTTATTTTGCTTTATATGTTGTTAATAATCCGACTTAGGTAAAAAATATTATAAATTTCTTTAGATATGAAGATATGTTGATAGCAGAAAGTCTGCTGAGATAGCTGGTACTAAATAAAATATTTGTATACAGGTATTTCTTTTTTACAGGTCAACAACCTCTATAATGTTTATTTCATAACAAAAGACGTCCTTGGTACATTAATTAGTATCAGTTTATAATTAGTAATATTGTGTTAGGTGTGGCAACTCAGGTCAGTGTTGCATTGTTCCCAATAGCGTTGCTGCAACATGTCTCGTTGACAATGCATATTGTTCGTGTGATATTCGCTTGGGAAATTTACTTTATATTGCGACACAACACTTTGTTAATTAATTTGTAAGATTCCGAGTTTAATTTTGTCTTTACATTAATATTGGTTTACTATTAAGCGTAAGACATACAGGTTACTGTTCGATTAAAGGGAGTATGTTTAATAAACAGGACATTGCTAAAAGAAAAGTGCAATCAGAATCTATAGGGACGTATTATTATTACGAGTATCTTACGCAAGTATAGTAAGATATAAAAACGGAACAGATAAAAAATAATACTTGAAAGAACTACATTTTCACCCATCAACAACCCATAACGTCCCACTGCTGGGCTCGGGTCTCCTCTCAGGAGAGGGTTAAGGCCATACGTCCTCACGCTGGCCAAGTGCGGGTTGGGGACGGTCAAGACAACGTTGTGGCTACGTAATCTTACCAGTGGATCTATTTAAGCCGCCCAAAGGCCTCCAACTAAGCTTCACGACTGTTATCCTATGATAACAACCGGGAACGACTGCTTTACGTGACCTATTAATTTCATTCATTGGTTCCCATTGAATTTAAATTAAATAATATTGTAAAAATGGTGTGGGTCAACCACGATCAGTAACCGTGACACTCTTTCGTCGAATAATTCTGCAATAAGCATACATTATTTCACAAATGAGAATATTTAATAGTATACTGACATCCAATGATGTTTTGTCAAGTTTCAGTATTGAATCAAATATATATTTTAATTTAGAAATAATAAGTAAATAACATTTTTCTTTCTGAAATTTTCGTGTGGTGACAGGTTAGGAGTTTAGGGAACAAACTACACAGTACAAGGTTCAATACCAAATTACGAACCCGTCTAGCAAGTTTCCAACAGACTGTTAAATAATGATTTTAAAAAAAAATTAAACTTCGATTGACATGAGTTGTCACTTTATGATTTACTCTTAATTAATAAGTTACTTTTTAGTAGTGCCGATATAGCTATTGGCCTTTTGGTCCAGTACTTAGTAATCCTGCGTGCTAAACTTTCTAAATTTTTCTCAAATGGCTTATGTACACTTTAAAAGTAAAAGTGCAAATATTATAATATTTTTTGCAGAGCAGCTCAGCGATAGCGTTTAATTCGAACACGTGAGAGTCAATTAAGAGAAGTGTTCCTCTATTCGCCTTAATCGCCTCTTGGCGGTGTGAGAGAAGATTTTAGTTTTAATTTACTTTGAGCAACAAGTCGTTAACAGTGTATAATAACACTGTTTCACTAGTGAGTTTACTTTTAAGCGACAAAAAAAGCAAAGTTTTTTTTTCACGTTTATCCCAAACCTCTGTGATTCACGAACACACTAGCTTTTGCGGGTTTCGCCTGTGTGCATGTTGGTTACTGCGGTAAATAGTAGTTCATGTCTTTCTCCAAAGTCCAATCTATCTCTAAACCGAAAAACACCGGTGAAGCGTATCAGTTAGACAGATTTACTTGCGAATTAGTTTCTTTTTTTTAAAGACAATTGCCGCACTGGGTATAATTTCTATGTCGTCTTTATAAACAAACATGAAACGGACACAAAGAGCACCCTGACTCAGAACAACAATTTGTGGATCACACAAAGTTTTATTCCATGTGGGATTTCAACCCACTACACTTGGCGAAGTAGGGAACGGCGTGGAGGCCGCTTAACCGCTAGGCGAAACGTGCAATAAATCATAATATCAGTATGGATTAAGAATTTGTTTTTTTTATTTGAGAGGACATAATATATAAATTTGAGGAGAAAATCCTATCTCTATGTGTGGGATATAAAATAATAAACAAGTCGCAAGAAAGTGCATTGAAGGCGATGATAAAAATTATAATAACAGTGTTTTAATAAATTCAAATTAAAAAAATTCAGTGTTAGTAGTGGCATATAGCAAAGTTAACTACAATGGTTCAGTCTAGACTTTAACGTATGCTAATTAGGTTAGATGTACACTTGCATACTAATATGAAGATAAGACGTCAATAGACATTAGTTTAACTTTAGTCCTTACTTCGATGTTACTAATTGTATCAAGGTCGATTAAGCCGATAAAAGTTCCATTGGTGCAAATGTATGGGCTCTACAACATCTACACAACAGTATAAAACACAATGTATTTTAATTTTTTATTATAAATAATTTACGTTAAATGTAGTAAGTCATCCTATAGAATAGAATTACTATTCTTACTCTTTAGACTTACCTGATTGACTCTGGTATGGACTGACTAATAATGATGATCGCATCCAAAATACAATCCAAATGCAATTCAACTTGTTAAAGCGATTCCACCAAATATTTACAGAAAATATAATAACATTAAAATAATTTCAAATAAATGTTTTGAATATGACCGTACTTTATGGTCGCTAGTGTCCAAATGCGTCACTCCCGAGTGCCCGCGAATCAGTGACGATTTAAAAAAAGAACAAAATCGTTTTAACTTTTATGTCAAGTTTCAATTACACATAATACGGCGTAATTTATAAATTATGTATGTCAATAGGGAACTGAACTAAAACAATAGATAACTCGTGTCCTTGTAACGATAGTTTATCTGTGGATAACGCACTTAGTTATATATTTGCAATGTAAATATACCTATAATTGTAGGTATATTAGTAGGAATGGCGCGACACTCTGTCTGTTCGTCAATTAGTTTTATCTTGCGGACTAATTGAATTTCGTAATAAATGCAACTTTTACAATTTTTTTGTAACATTATTTAAATATAACACCGTAACCAAATTTAGAGAACATCATACTAAAATTATAAAGATTAAGTTTGTTTGAAACGCTTTCACGCGAAATATACTTAATCATCATGAAACTTTGTACACATATTCTTGGAGGTATTAGAAGTGATATAGGTTTTTTATTTTTATTAAAGGCGAGCGAAGCCGCGGGCGAAAACTACTTATTGTTATCAAATTTTGAGTATTTTTGCTCGACAATTATTTTAAAATTTAAGTGTTCCAAATGTAAAAAAATATGCGGAAATGGTCCCAAATGCTACTACAACGTTCAGTATATAATAAAAATATATATTTTATCTTAAAAGTTACGACCGCAGGCAAGTAATTCCCGAAAGTTTCGCATTCAGCTTGGCCATCTGGCCTGGAGTGAACTCGCCACTCTAATTTCTGTTTACTTTAATAAATTTAATTATACGATTGTTTACAAACCAAAAAACCCAAATTAACTATGAGAGAACATTATTTAAGTATAATAGTAATACGACACTTTTATCATTACACCACTTTTACCTAATATCTATTTATACAAGAAGGCTTTATTGAAGACTTTCTCTAAAAACGACTTTGTGCTGCTTTTATGTAACGATACCTTGTGACCAGGCTAACCATGAACAGGACATAATAATAAATAAAACAAGGTCTATTTATTGGACCCACAGTGCCGCCATTATAAAAATTATTAGTTTCAAATTTAGAATGTTTTAAAAGCACGTTCGAAAAACAATTGTCATGATTTAAAATTTTTGGCGGGATTCATTTAGACTTTAGAGACATCTCATTGGTCGGCCGTATTTAAAACTGGTTAGAATGATGTTTGCATTCATGACCTACGGCAAGTTTTGTTGCTACACTATTAACTCACGTGCCAATCATATTAATCCAATAGAATTTTAATACATAAATTGTCTATTACAAAAGTTATTATTACTAAAATAAAAATAATAAATTCGATGATCCGTGTTGTCAAATTCAGTTGTTTGCCTAACTTAGGGGTTATAAATAGTGGTGATGTCTTTTGTAAAAAAATACGACTTTCTAAAGTTTTTTAAGGACAGAGTATTTATTGCGATTTCTGTTTTTTTTCTTCAAATATTATGATATGGTGAAAGTAAGGCAACAGGTTTTTAAATGGAAATTATGTTTAATCAACCTAAAGTTATCTCAAATCAGTTTGTCTCGTATTTATGTAGATATTTGCAAGGTTTTTTTGATTTTATCTACTTTTAACCTGACTCTTAATTTATTGTTAATCGCCTAAGCACTTGTGAATTTCACTTATCTATATTTTTTAGGCTAGCAGGCGTCACAAATATTGAAAACAAATGTATCCAATTTATTTTATTATTCTTTTGTTCCAGTTTCCGATTGCTTCGGTAAAATACTCTTTTATGATCATAAATGCTTTAACTTTACTTAAACCAATATTTGATTAAAAATTGAGTAAAAGATAAGAAATAAGGTGACAGTGTTGTTCCAAAAAGACTTTCTTGGTGTATACCGTAGCTCATCCCAAAGCCTGCGTATACATACATATATAATTATTTATACATACACATGTAGTTAAGTAAATGACACGACGTCAGCGACTTGAAGATAACGAGTTCATACAAAACAAGGGATTATGTTACGTATGTATGTGTTGAATAAAGTATATTGTTATCTAACACAGTATCTATAGCGGTAGTTCACCTCTAGTAAACGACACAAATCATAAACAAAAGAAATAAACAAAAGCAATTTTTATCACAATCTTATCGAGTTGTTTATCGATAAGACGTGTTTTGTTTACCGATGACGTAGAGATAACGGCTTCAAAACAAATCAGACAGTAACTTTCTTATGTGGCCGACTTAGGATGATAAAAAAAAACATGACTATTCACAATAACAGTTATTATTAATGTGTCGCTTTCACTTTGTGCTAATGAAGAATATATACTAGATTTGACACGAAATAGTTCATTAGCAAATAGGACCCTATACATAATTATAATAAAGTCGTGTTTTGATCACGATTATCTGACGTCGAGGTACGATCTCCACAAAAGTTTAATGTAAACTAAACGTACTCGTATTAGCAGAAGAAAAGGATCTAGGAAAACTTTTGATAGTTTTTTCTCGTGTCTAGAATGTAACCCTGGATGCTGATTATTTATGCTAATGGAAATTAAATTAGTTAGTAATTTTCTTTCGTCAACTAAGATAATAAGTACTCGTATAATTACTAAAAAAGTTAGTGAATTTAGTTTTTTTGTTAGAATTTACCCTTACATAACAGTGTTCTGATATTTTTTAAAGTTTTGCTAAATTTCGAAAATTCATATTTCATAAATACTCCGACGTGTTTTTATGAGATAGGGGCCTAACGAGAAGACTTAAGCGGCGTTCCCACGAGGCGTTAATCACGACAGTGAACCACGCTTTCGTGAAATACACTTCTGTGTGAACGCCCTCACGAAAGTAAGTTTGCTTTCGTGATGGCGTTCAAGCGGCGTTCCCTCCCACGAGGCGTTAATCACGACAGTGAACCACGCTTTCGTGAAATACACTTCTGTGTGAACGCCCTCACGAAAGTAAGTTTGCTTTCGTGATGGCGTTCACACAGAAGTGTATTTCACGAAAGCGTGGTTCACTGTCGTGGTTAACGCCTCGTGGGAACGCCGCTTTACACAGAAGTGTATTTCACGAAAGCGTGGTTCACTGTCGTGATTAACGCCTCGTGGGAACGCCGCTTTATCGTCAGAGGCGTCACAAGTGCGTTGCCGACCTTTTAAGAAGGAGTACGCTCTTACACACTTCGTGCTCTGACACACATATATATACACACATAATTAATTTAAAAAGTTTTACCGACCGACCGAGCGGAGTGATAGCACGGCCTCATAGAAAACCGGTGTGAAGTGAGGATACTGGACGGTAATCGCTTGGCATCAGGTGATACGTCTGCTTGTTTGACCCCTATTGCATAAAAAAGATAGTGACTGGAACCAAAAACAAAAAAATATATTTTATTTTAAATGTAATCTAGATTTTGTTGTTATTATTTTAATTAGAACTGTTAACACCATCAACTAACGTCATAAGACGTTGAAAGTGTCAAACTAGTGATGTAGCAATTGGAATCGAGTCAAAAGGTATTCTAAAATAAACATAGTATTGCTTTATGAACATTCAAATTACTATTTTCCCTACATACCGAGATTTTACAACTTTGGCCTGAATAATATGACTAACATGTTAAGTTTTATTAAAATCTATATGTGTGGCTATAATTCTGTCAACAGTGACAAACCAGCTAGGGGCACAATGTTGTTGCTATTTAAAAAAAAAACAATTTATGCTGTACTTTTATATATATCCATACACGTTTATTTAGTATAGAGTACAATAAATACGTAGTAATAAAGAGTAGTAAGTAAGTTTCGAAATTCGAAAAATAAGTTTGGAAGAACTCAAAACTTTAATATTTTCAAACATCTTTTTTAGTATTAGAATGATTTCTTGTGTGAAAAAGTTGTAAGATTTGTTAGTTCGAGATCCACAAATTGTTGTTATAAGGCTGGATGTTATTGTGTCCGTTTCATCTAGTGTTTTTAGTTCCACGCGACACAGGATATACATACATATATTTACATTCCTAGTACGCATGTATTATTTAAAACAAAAAAACAAAGGAACACACACGAAATAGTTTAGTCAAGTTCATCCTTACCCAGGTGCCTATCCATATTATCGAAGCTTTCAAAACTTTAAATACCACTGCCTGAGAACAGTGATCGATATAAACACATTTATAATGCACATTGACCGGTCAATGAACTCTTGGCCTACTTCGTTCTTGCTCTTGCCACTGGCGGGATAATAGGCTCTAATACATATATATTTTATAACCTTTTATCACTAAGTGATTTATGTATTAATTTTATACGACGTCCGAAGGCGTTCTTTTTATAAGTATTCAAGATTTCCTCTTTATTTTATAGGAGGCAAACGAACAGATCACAATGCACCTCATCTCATGGTAAGTGGTTATCGCTGTCCAAGAAAACCTCCAACCCAATCGACAGAATTGCGTTGACGCCCTTCATTGTCTTCCCCCTCAGAGGTAGCGTAGAGTGAAGACTTCCTCTGGTTATCTCACTCAAGCTGAAGAAAATTAAAAAAAAATAATTACATTTTATTAAGGCCATTTTCTTATCAGTCAGCCGTTCTACATGTGCCTACGTATGGCTTTACAATGGAAGAAATAATGGCTAATAATTTACAACAGTCTAAAGTAAATATTAATATAAATCGGAGCATAATAACTTATATGACGTATACATTTTGTGCTGTAACAATTAAAATGTACATAAAATACTAGGCAACACAAAAAGTCGGTCAAGTGCACGGCAAATAACAAAATTAGTGTTTCGTGTTGTGATATGTTAATAAAGCCGCCCACGAAATCTTAATATATTTTAAATAACAAAAACTTTATAACACAAAACTTGAAAATTCTATTTAGAGTCACGAAGCTACAAAAGTGTTTTACTGTTATGTTGATTTAAAGTTGTAAAGTCTTTATATATCTGTACTGACATTGAACTTCATATTATGACGAAAAATTATTAGAATAGTGAGATTGAATTACACATTAAATTTTAACTTTATAAGTGCTTCGGTTTGTAAAAAGTTAACGCAAAAACTAAGTGTCATTATTATGAGTGCTAGGTTCGTATAACATCTATGGACTTGTCTTTCCTATTATGGCAGTTCGATATTAGAATTATTATAATATGACGTAACTTGCACCTGTATTATCTGCGATGACGAACGAAGGAAGTACTCGTGTTGTGTTCCTTGCAACGTTAACATTTCTATTTCAAAGCAAAGGATTTCAACATTAAAAAGTTTGAGGTGTAAAATAAAACCTTATTCACTTTGTATAAGTAGATTTCAAGACTATAGACGACTTATTTAAATATATTAACGGGAATTAAAGTTATCATTTAGGTATTTAATAGGTAAGGTATTTAATATACCTTTGAATTGTCTAAGGTTTAGTCTCGGTCGAATCAGCCTTTGACCACTGTCTACGCAATGTGGTCACGAATGTGAGAAAATGTCAGAATCAGTTTGATTTTTTTTTTAAATTTAGAAGGTAACAGTTTCAATTACCGAACATATTAAAACTTCTATAGACGTCCGGTGACTGTCAGATTGACTCAAACCTCTGGTTTAAAATCATCATAACAACCGACAGAGGAGTTCAGCACTAACGACTATGGTGATTATGCGAGTAAGAAGACTCATGGGAGCTACTTAAGTAGGATAAAGAAAGACGCAAGATAATCGGTGTTCTTTACCGATAAAATAATGACTTTTCTTTCTATATCGTACCAAGTAGTTAGTAGATTGACTAGTGGCAATATAATAATACATAACTAAGATTTTTTTGGGCAAGGATAGGAGTAGATGGGTCTTCTAATGGTAAGTAATTGTGGATGCCGTGCCATGGACACCTGATAATTGTGTCAGGACAACAGGGCCACACAAACAGGAAGAAGGGAACAATCAGCTTTATGTGGCGTGAAAAAGCATCTCATGATGCATTGTCCACTCGCAGTGACCATCACTCTGGGATACTACTTATGCTTTCCATCAGGAACGTAATCATTTTAGCAGGCTCTTATATAATTTTATATAAGAGCTGTTGCCTTTATTTAAAAGCAACAATGGAATTCTTTGATTCTGCATATCCCTTCAACCATGATACAAGTGCCATGATTGGAGAAATGCAAAAAGATGCGAAATTGTTTTTGGTATACAATTGTAGTAATCAAAAGGATGACAGATGTTTTAAAAGTACTATTGATTTATACATTTTGTCTTCTTTTAGTTTACGTTTACACTTCTATATTCTACATGGTCGAAATACAAACGATAATGTCTAAAGAGGTAATCGTTTCTTAACTACCTCCACAGTAGTTCCATAGACAATTTTCATTAGCGTATTAATGTCTGTGCAAGCAGGTAATGACCTTGAAAGCTAAATGAGTACTAAGGTTAGTATCATCATCTGTAACTCTAAATATCGACTAACAGACGTTTTACTCGTAGAATAAATACTGACCGCCATTTCCAAACACAGAAAATTGTCTCCGAAAACCGTTATGCTTAAATGAAATATGTTTAAAATGAATTATTTTCAATTACAATTAATTTAACTAGTTATATTGCATACTGTCGCCTTAAAAAAGTTAAATGAACGTTGCAAAAAAAAAAACCATTTTCATAAAATGGATTCTCTAAATGGTCCTGTTTGAATAACCATAGAGCACATTTGTTTAATACTTTAAACTTCAAGATTGTGGCTCGAGTACAAATTTTTAGCTTTCCTGTAAAATATTGAAAACATTTATTTTAAGACGAATTAAATAAACTTAGTAGACTGTACGTAAGGAATTTTTGAGATTTGCATCTCGCTAAATAAGGTTAAATTTTTATACATGAGTGCAAAAAATACTCATAATATTTATTATTGCACGGCTTTGGCGCGAAAAGGTTGTCAAACCCGTTGCTACAGCACAAACATATTTTGAGAACTTTTATGTACGCGGAAATAATTCTGTCGTCGTGTTTTTTTCCCGATATCTTTATATGGCTATGTAATGGCACAAAACCTTAAATATGCGTTTTCATTATGGTCAAAAACATTTACTATACTATTAATAAATAAAATCCTGTGATTAGTGATGTAAAGAAACTAGCCAGGTAGGTATTCCATGTCCAAACTGGTCAAATTAATAATGAAAAGACGAATATAGGTCAAAGCTTTCCTCAGCAACTAGTTCTGAGCTCTTACAAAGGTATAGTAAAAATAATGGGAATTAACTGTTAAAAATTCGACCTGGCAATCAATACTTTTTCTTTTATGTAGCTTAAAAAAAAAAAAGGATTTATTGTAAAAAATATATAGGAATGTTTCCTAGAATTTTCTAAATAAATACAGACATTTATTTTCAATAGTTCAATTTAGGTTTGTTCGCTTTGTGGATAGACTCGTCTGTGCACGAAACAGTTCATGCAATATTCAAAATACCTATATTTCGAAATTCTCAGATTCGATATTTGAATTTAAATTTTTTGGAATACACACGCATTTAATTTTGTGTTGGGTGTTTGTTATTATTGTAATCACGTAATGTAAAATAAATGTATTAAACATGTTGTGTACTATTATTCCGGGTTTATTTTTCCTTTAAAATACATTATTTATATTTGATCGATTAGAAAGAACGGAATCGTGCACGACCTATACAGCTGGGTTCAGAGCGCAATTGCGTCAAATAAACACGACTGAACAACAACTGATAAGGACATTACTCCTCGCTCTTATGCAACCAGATAACGTTGCCTGCGCATTTACACTACTGCGATCTATTATGATCCGTATACATTTATTGTTAAAGCGCATAATCAGTTGGCTGAATCGATAAACACTTTTACAGAGCAGAGCACGCTGCCTCACAGCTGTGTATGCCATTTACATAATCTGACCGAAGCGAAACCGGCTGTGCGATCTATTACCAATATATTGTCAATCTAAACAGCAAAGTAATAAGGACTACTTTATAATGCTGAGTGCAGAGATAAATGTTTCCTTTGTGAATCGTGAAGAAACTGTTGCAGAGTCGACATAAAGAAACTTCCGTGGCAATAACTGAGTGTCTACTTTGATTATTAGGTTCAAAACTATGATTTATAAGGATTTATTACATAAATTGCGTTCTTTGGAAAATGATTCAAATTAACGTCTACATGAGTTGTCCTATATGTGTGACTTCTGTTTACAGTTCTCAAACATACATAATTGTTTAATGGGAGGAAATGTACTTATAATTTTATACATACTTATATCTTCTCAGACATATTGTGAATGACAATTAGAATTCAAAGGCAATATAATTATGTTGGTACAGTTTAAAAATTCATTTGGGAAAACTTCATATAAACTTTCTCCAAAACATTTAGACTGTTGTAATGAATGACTCACATATAAAATAAATCTATATATCTATATATATATATATATTAATTGTGGTGTTGCCAAAAAAAAAAAACAAAACACAAAACCACAATAAAAAATATAACTTTTGAAATCATTGTTTATGTCCTATATCATGATTACTGAACGTAGTCTCAATGCGTTTAAAAAAAAACCTTTATTCTAATTTGAATTTTCTATTGAAGAAATGCACACCTATCTATATAGCTCAGTAGAAGACCAATTCCTATTTTAATACAAGTACCTAATTTGAATCATACTACGATTGGGACAAGGTATAGTTCTGTATAAATCAAATATTAGTGCATAACTAAAAAACCCAAAATGTTTATTTAGCTATACGAAGGATCGTAATCTCATGTTCGCGGCAAGGTCACGAGTTTTCGATAAGGCCTGTTCGCCATAAACTTATCACCAATTAAACGTATACTTTAAACAGTTCCTGGATTTCAACAATTAGTGAATTTTCTAGTAAAATAAAGCAGCTTGCTATCAGGCTTAGGCAAACGGCAATGACGTGAGCAACACGAAGTGGCGGCTAGTTCCAGTAGAATTTAAATAGAATTTAGTACCTATCCGTATATTTAGCTCGGAGCAATGAATGCGTGAATTGATTCTTGTCTTAGGAGTAATCGATTTTAGGAGAAGATGCGATACAGAAATAGTATAGAGATGTGGCTTCACTGTGCATCTTCTACCGCATTTACCATGGGGAGTGCTCCGAGGAACTGTTCGGATTGATCCCTGCCGCATCTTTCCGCCATCGTCCTACGCGACAGAAATTTCATTCCCATCATCTAGATGGTTGGCAGTCCACAACTGTGCGATTTTCCCGAAATTTTCTGCCACGCACAGCAAAACTGTGGAATGAGCTGTCGCCTGCGGTGTTCCCGGACCAATACGACCTTCAAACCTTCAAGAAAAGAGCGTACTCCTTCCTAAAAGGCCGGCAACGCACTTGTGACGCCTCTGGTGTTGCGGGTGTCTATGGGCGGCGGTAATCGCTTACCATCAGGTGATACGTCTGCTCGTTTGCCCCCTATACAATAAAAAAAAAGAAAAAAGAAAAAGTATTAATACAGTAGCGGAATGTCTATCAACGTAGCGTTGTTTATGCCAAGAATCAAATAATTAAACGTCACGCTTGAGAAGATTTTAGGTCTTTACACTAATTAAAAGTAAGAAGAAAATAGTGTATATTGCAGAGCGACAGGAGGATGGCTCTGATAGATTGTAATGCCTATACAATTTTCGTTATTTATTATATGGGTGTAAAAAATCAATATTGTATTCTTTTTTTAATACTGGATAGTGTGAATGTCTGTATCGTTTTTTTAATACTAGTAATAATGACAATTCCTAATTCAAATTATTATTACATAATGTAAAATTGTAAAAATAAATAGCGTCAATTCCAAATTCAAATTTATTTTATGAAAACGGTTAGGTTTACATTGACTTCAGTTAATAGGTATTTTTGGTGCCTCACCATTGCTCAGAATAGGATACGAAATTGAGGATCGTCTGATCCTCCATAAGTTTATATTGGCAGTTTTTCACGAGACGATGTCACTTTATAGGATTTTTCCCATGCAAAAAGCTGACAGGGGATAATCTACGGTTAAGCCGGAAATCTCGGATCAAAACAAGCCGGATTGAAGAGATTCACTTGGTTTGAACTGCACTGATAGAATAATAGTAAAAATTCAGTGTTTCATTTTCTCTCTTTTGATAATAAGTAAAGTTAAAATATATGACTTTGAATCTACATCATTGTAACCATAGACATCATAAACTTTTTTAATGTTAATGCTCTCATAAAAAATGTGAATGCGAAAACAAAAGACTAGAATTCACATGCTCGCTTTCAGCCAATTTCATTATAATCCACCCAGACAGCGTTAATAGAAAACGTATAATTTCAAAATGGCCTCTTTTAATCTTGAATCGATACTTTTAGTTGAGTTAATGCGCGCGTTACTTTCATATGTAAAGTCTATCACAAAAAATTAAACATGGCCACTGACAATAAATGTAAATGTTATCCCATCTTCATTGCGAATGCAGACAACGGCGGCTTAATGAGATGCCTTTTCACGTTCTGCTTGAATAGCCCTGGATCATTTTTTTTTAAAAAGTCGCAATTCCTGTCGATAAGCATCGAATTAAGGGATATCCGGCCATCGTGATCTTCTAGAATTATTGTCTATGCTCCTCAATACATCAGTATAAGCCGTATCCTTTTTCCTTTGTTGTATTTCCTTAATTCCTGCCTGTCTTTTAAATTTTCCCATCTTAATTCTCAAAATTCCCGGTCACCGGGAATACACTTGAGTTTATCACAAAAGTGGAACCAATCTATACACATTTAAGTTGCAGCTAATTTTGCAGGTGATATGTAAATCTAATTTCCTCTAACTTAGGTTTGTCCCCTGTCTCAACGACTAAATGTCTTAGTAGACAGTTACCGAACTAAGGAATCTCTTTGCAAAATTTTATTATATTTCAACTTGGACGATACTTACACTCATTGATATTATATAAAAATAAATTGCTGTTTGTTTGTCTCGCTAAAACTTTTTTTTCTTTATTTTTTTAATGAGGGCTTAGTCACGAAGTGATTATGTCGCCCTCATAAAAATACAATTTATGAACTATTTAACAAATGCATTTTAGGTATATAATACAGTGTTCTCGCTTTCTCCGTGCAGGGAAGAGCGAGAATGCTATTACATTCACCCACATTAAAATTAGGTTTACAAAACAATTGTTTTCTTTTAGCTTCGTTTCAGATGCATTCCATCAAAATATGATATACGTCTTCAACTTTGTTACAAATTGAGCAGTTGGGGGAACCCTTACCAATTAAATATGCAATGTTGTTTAGTGGCATATGTCCAGATCGAAGTCTGACAACCATGACTATGTCTGACATGCTCATATTAACTTGATCGATCCAAAGATGTTTCATAATGGTAGGCTGAATGGTTCGGTACCAAATACCGTAAGTCAGCGATCTTTTATTAAAATATTCTGACCATAGTTTCGGTAAAACTTGAAAATGGCGGAACCGCTTTAGTTAAGTTCAGAAAAGGTTTAATGGGTGAGAAACATAAATAATAAGTTACGGAAAATATTGAAACGACCATTTAATTTTCCAATACTAACTGTTCTTATCTGTAAAAAATTTGATGTCTATTATCATTTTATTTAAAAAGTGTCACTTGGTTGTCATTGTAAAATAATTATCGGTGCGTTCAGAAATTTGTGCCCACAAATATATGTAGGTGAAACACGGTTAAGTAGATAATAATAATTATTATCAAATCATCGTGTCTCCTCTCTTTACAAAACAGATTTTAGCCTACAATACTAAACTAAACTTATGGGTTGGTTTTGAGTATTTTTTTTGTTTCAAGTTTTTCTCCTTTTCCAGTGAAAACTACGCGCTATCCCTAAATCCGCCTTTACCTCACCCACGGGATGAATACAGGTGACGAGTCCCTGTATTCTTAACCCGTCACCAGGGTCACAGGGACGACAGATAATTATAATCAACGGTTTATGCATGGCTCTTCCGCTTGTCATATCGATTAGTTTTATAAAGTACTGTCATTAATTTAAACATGTTCGATTATGCGTAGAATAACTAAGCATCTATTACGAATGCTAAACATTTTCTGTTATGATCAACCTCGTTGCGTGAATTGGTGATCGACTTCTGCGACTGTCCGGTTCTGGGTTTGTTTATAGAGATCCATACCCAAAGGGTAAAAACGGGACCCTACTACTAAATATATAAGTGTAAATATTTCGAACACCTTATACACAACACCATTTAGTCCCAAGCTAAGCAGATCTTGTGTTATGGGTACTAGACAACTGATGTGAATACATATATACATTTTTTAGTAAATATTATACATAGAAAACACCCAAACTTCGAAACAATGTAGATCACAAAAACACTTGGTACGACTCAGGATTTGAACCCGAGACCTCAAGCAGTCGCATTCACTACCACTGCGCCACCGAGGCAGTTAAACTAAGATTCCGCTGCCGTCTGTTTGTCCTTTCGTCCTCCCGTTTGCCACCAGGCTGATTCATGAACCGACTAGCTAGTTGAAATTTTAAAGATGATGTATTTCTGTTGCCGCTATAACAACAGATATTAGAAAGAGAGACAAACTTCTTAGCACTCCATGGATTCACCGTGCGGGTGCCGGGTCCATCGTGTGGCAGAGGGAGAAACTCAAAGCAGTTCCCAGGACTTACGACCTAGGTGTAGGTTTAAGGAGGCCCCCTTTAAGATACGCATCAACGGTCACCTTCACTGCTCGAGTTTCCCGCCCTACCTAGCCAAATTTGGTAGGAACCTGTTAGTGCAGCCTTGGATACTCGTTCTAAAATAGAACTTACTGCAGATCTCGACAGGCCAAGGTCTTTCAAAAGGTTATAGAGAGATTTAGCTGGTATACCTCTCGCTCCCACTTCTACCGCGTATAAATTAACCACATAGCCATTTTTGTTAAGTTCAGTTGTTAGATCGTAATATTTATTTAATTTTATTCTATGGTCTTTAGGAATATTAGTTTCCCACGGAACAGTAAGCTCTACTAATATTATGTGTTTAATTTGTCTAGAGAAAAGGAATATGTCCGGTCTGGATGACGAAACACCAACATCCTCTGGGATTTTATATATGAATAGAAGAAATATTTAAGTGTAATTTGCGTAGTAATTTCCCATACAATAAACGCGAGATTTTCGCTGTTTTTTTGCTCGATTTTATTACCGATATCAGGTGGAAGCTTAAAATGTATAGATAATGGTACGGAACCCTTTGTGCGCGTGTTCGATTCGCCCGATTTTGTTATGCTACAGCTGCCAATGCACGGGTGACTTTTTAGTAGCATCTGTCCATCGTCACTGTTATCTATAGCCAGTCTTCCCACGAGCTCTATGGCACATGTATACCATAAACAAAAACAAAACCGTACACATTAAATGGCCGTCACAGGTAAACGTGAAATTTTCATTCAGTTATTAATAGAAGACAGGCAATTTAACTTAATGTCCCAATCATATCGGTTCATCCATCACGGCTCACGCAAAGGGATTGTAATTCCCACACTTAATTATAGCAATTTTCTTTTATGGAAAACATAACTACGTAAATATTACATATCTTCGGAAAACATTAATGAAAAAATATACTTCTACGATATATAAAGCAATGTTAATTAGGTAATTGAAGAGATGAGTTATTTCAAATACATATTTTTCATGAACAACATCTAATGTTAAGAGATTCAATATCTATTGTCTATACATATAATTCTCGGGTCACGTTATTGCTCACGGTGAACTCCGAAATTATCTAAATAATATATCAAATGTGTGTTTGGCTGCTTAGGGTAGAATAGTTAACATAACGCTTAGACCAATAGGAGCCGAGTACGCTTGAAAAGAGACGAAGATGAAGCTACGTGGTTCAGCTAGTGTTTTATAAATATAAGGTTTTTAATGATTTGACAGTTAATAACATTTAAAAATGGAACAATCATTTTACGACTGGTATCAAACCATAAACAGCTGCCAGTGTTAATGCACTTTTATAAAAAAAGTAGTTCTTTTTATGAAATTAGTTCACGGCGAGTCAGCCATATGACATAAAAGGCTTAGGACTCCATGCTTATTAAAGTCATCTCTCACTCAATTTGTTGCTAATCGACCGTGAACACAGGCCTTTTGGCGGGCCGTCATTCTTTTAGATAAATGAACGTTTTGACTGAAAGACTAGGTTAAAACGTAATCACAAATTTAAATGTATACAAATAAATGAATGTATGTTTATGGTACTCACATAAAAAGCAAAAATCTGTTTTGGCTAATTTCTGGAACGACTGGACAGATTTAGTCAAAGCTGGAACAAACAGACAGACAGACAAAATGTTTAAAACACTTTTTTTCGTAACTGTAATAAGAAACTTAGGTACCCAGTCTGTTAAAATTCTGCAAACTCATAATTCAATAAACCTAATTCTATTCTCGAACAGTTTCAGAATATGTAAACAAAATGGCGGTTATACAATAAAAATGAAATTGCGAACAAAGAGTGAGTCGCTTACTTTTTTTAAGTTTGTCATATAAAAAGTCCGTCATTTATCCATGACCCAATTAGAAAATTCTTTTTTTATTCGAAAGGGTTTAACTTCCGGTTTGGTCACATTCAGATTTGAAGAAAAAATCCACCCTTCAAAAATGAAAGGGTGAAAATTAAGTAACGAAGTTTTATTACAATTCATCACGAGATATAAGCGTATTAAAGTCGCCAATTTTATTTTAACCTGACTATGAACTTAAATTAAGTAATTTAGATTATCTACAGAAATTTCTACATAATTCTTATTTTTAATTCTTTCATCTGAGATTATATGAATTTCATAATTTAATTACATACAAAAATTTTTAAAGTGAAACTTTTTAGAATCGTTGTTGATTTCAAACCGGATGCAACGGAAATAACGACAGGTAAGAGACACAAATACAAAAATGTGTAGAATGAAGCCGGCAAAGAATGAGACAGAAATATACATACTATTATATATATATATGTATATATATTTTTACTCTATAATGTATTCAAATCAGCTGTCTAGTACCCATAACACAAGCTCTGCTTAGCTTGGGACTAAATGGCTTGGTTGTGTGTTAAATGTCCGAAATGTATATTTATTCTATATTTTGATCTACCAATGTTAAACTATCTTCAGAGAAGATACCTAACGATTCTTTAAAAATATTCACAATCAGGAGTACTTCATAGCAATTAAATTTTAATTCAAATTCAATTTTAGTATATCAACCAAAATTTTTATGTTCCATTTAACAATTGTTAATTTTTAAACGTTTTGTTATTGTTTAAAAAAAATGTTGTCTATGGTTTTTTCGATAACGAATCTTTTAGCCAAACATTTTTGTTGGTGAGCACATTTTATTTACTCTATGCCTACCAGAATAATCA
The DNA here is from genome assembly GCA_916048165.1 of Spilarctia lutea. Classification (NCBI taxonomy): domain Eukaryota; kingdom Metazoa; phylum Arthropoda; class Insecta; order Lepidoptera; family Erebidae; genus Spilarctia; species Spilarctia lutea. The sequence goes on along the minus strand of OU696480.1, from coordinate 16,981,306 downwards.
ATAAGGTTAATCGTAATTCCAGACTTCGGGTCAATTGCGTGATAGCCCAGTTTATTATTATCTATGTTTGCACTTAGTGTTGTATATGTACAATGATAAGATGTATTCATAGACACATATGTATATATGTATATATATATACATGTAGGTTATGACGTGATAGTGATAAGATAACACTTTCATTTCCAATATTGAACAATTTTGTTAAGTCATCACCTTATTTTCTCCTTTATTAATTTTGCTAGATTTTGCCCGCGGTTTCGCCTGCATGTATATCGGTTATCGTGGTTAAGAGTAGCTTATGTGTAAATTTCATCGAAATCGGTTTAGCCGAGAAAGTGTAACAGACAGGCAGACAGAGTTACTATAAAAATTATAATATTAGTTCGTTTTTCGTTCGTAATTAAATATTACATAAATGTGTAAACTTTTTCTATTGACTCATACTCAGAATATAGGCACATTTAAATAATAAGTAAACCACTGTCAAATAAACAGAACTGAACAAGCTCCGAGCACCTTTATCAAAATACGCATCTTTTTTAATGTGTCGATGGGGACTTCACAAACATACACGAAACGGACACAAAGAACACCCAGACTCAGAACAATAATCATAATTATTTGTTAATTTTTACCTTGTAGAAATCGAGCCTTTTAGGCATCCGGGTGTATTATATATATCCGCGAAATAATCTATTAACTTTTAAGCAGGTACCTCTAAAAATAGTTGCCACAAAGAGCTCTTAGCAGAACCTTATCAATTATCAAATACATATTAAATATATTGATACAGAGGTACACAGATAATACGTAAAATCACTTTCTTTTATCTACTGATGCATAAAGAAACGCATTTGTTAGTATGCTTAACTTTCTTATCTTAATGCATACTTTCATATCTATTGCGGGTTGTATTCATCAGGACAACAGTTATTATTGTTTGAACCACCAATGAAGTATGATTCTTTGCTAGGCAGCTGTCTCATCAGCTGACGTGTGTGGGTGGTCTTTTATTATTAGTCCCAAACTCTCCAAGGTGGCACGTTCTCTAACTTTGTATAACTTTAAAATTTCGAACGCTTTGAAAATGCGAACGAGATCCCAGGCATTATACGGATATCGTTTTAAAAAAAATGTGAAATAACAAATGAAGATTGATTTAAAAATGTAGAACAGTACGAGTGTAAGTTTATTAAAAAAAACAGTTTAATTACAAACTGGATTTCAAACTCTATTATCACGCTTATGTTCATAGACATGTAGATTTTTGATTCTTTTAACTTTTTAGAATTTTGAATTCCGAACGATTTAAAAATGTTATCTTTAAGATTAGTGTTTAAGCTGTAGGTGAAAAGTGATTATCGATTTGAGCGTTGACCTGATTTTGACGTTCGTTGCACTCGATCATATTGGTTTTTATATGAGATGCTAGCTTTTACCATCGATAACCTCTTGATGTTGTTGATATATGGCACAGTTCTTTTAAGTTTTTACTCCGTGCAGTAAAGATTTATTACACAAACATTTTGACAGCTATATTTTTGGTGCCGTCCGTTATTGGCACAAGATTCGGAGAACCTACTACCGTCTGACGTTTAATTTATGTCTATTATGATGGGAATTTTCTGACAGAAGAAGAAACAAAAATCTCTATACGATTTCAATTAAGAGTAGAGCAACCAGTGGTTCAACAGCAGTTGAATAATAAACATTGTTTTTATGTTTTTCTAACCGTAAATGGAAATGGCCATATATCGTTACACAACTTCAGTACTTTACTACTTTTGTATTCCGAACGGCTAATTTCCCATCAAAATTTATCTTTTTAATCTTTGTCACGATTCGACCATAGGCCGGCCTATGTAGATTTCATGAGTCACGCAATCTTAAAATAAAAAAGAGACTCGTTAAACCATAGACAATAAAAAGCTGTCAATTTAAAAAAAAGTCAGGATTATTCGAGTGTATTGTCAAACCAACTTAAATGTACATAAACATAACCGATAAGGAATGTTATCATATCAAACAACGTGTGAAAATAAATGTAGAACGTTAGCAAACTGGGACAGAGATAGCAGACCTCGCATAGACAATATAGATAAACAATAAGCCCGTATAAAAAAAGCAAATAATACCATAAAATATAACCAACGCGGTTATTGACAACAGATGTGAAAGTAACGTTTATATAAGATTACAATTACTTGGAAAATAAAGTTAATTACTCAGAATGACAATAACATGTGTATCGTTACAGTTCGTGGAAAGTTATGGCATACACAAAGGCAGATTAGAACAATCAGCTGAGCGTGCATTCGCGTGATATACAGCCAATCTTAATGTGATACCTAATCAAATATACCGATTGTTGAAAAGCGATTTAATAATAAAACAATATCAATAAAGAAACAATTATTAAATGATGTTTGAAGTCAAGGAAATGTAATTATATATTCACTTAATTTTGGGAGCAAAGTCAAACACAGAACACTACATGCCTAGCTGACTAATGAGTATCTTAATATTTAGTCAATAGTGTCAATAATATTAAATATCGACTAAGTATTACAACACTAATTAAATAAGGTATCTAGGAATTATTATAATTTCATTAAAGCTACAGAGTTTGTATTGTACACGATAATCTTTTGAACTACTCAGTCACATTGTAAACATTAAATATTTAATACTAGTTAGCCCCGCGGTGTTATACGCGGTACAACAAAAACGACACGGGCCAAACTTAGTCTAAAAAAGTAGCCTAAGTTAACTTACCTTACATCATCAGCTATCACCAGGGAAAGTCCCGTCAAAATCGGTCCAGCCGTTACAGAGATTAGTCGGAACCAACAGACTGACAGACAGATAAAAATCGTGTACCGTGTATACATACAAATGTCTTTAGGAAAAAGCGGTCATTTTAATATTACAAACAGACACTCCAACTTTATTTATTTGTAAAGATCAAGTTGCGACCTAAAAGGCCGAGCAGTAATCATAAACTCGAGTATAACTGAGCGAAACGGCAAATACCCATATACAGTAGTAACAATTTCAAAATACAACAATCAAAAAGGCAGAGAATGTGTAGGTGTTTGCTTACCAAGGTTATTCACGTTCCTTCAATAATTAACAGCAAAAATTGTAGAATAATTACCTGTTGACAAAAAAAACTAAAATTAATCACTAATTTGTATACACATCTTATTATCTTAATTAGTCATTAAAACAGGTCTTATCTGTCACGTAAACAAAAGTGATTTGTACATTATATGACGCAAACAGTTATAGTAATTATCAGAAAGGGTTAGAATTGAAAGTTGCTTGCGATAACGGGATCAGCTGATTGAGTGGCAGACTGACTATCCCTGAACTCGTAATACCGCTTTAATCAATTATTGGATCCGAAATAATCATATTAAATGGTAGTTTTTGCATAAATTGGAATTACTTTTTGTTAAGGTTTAATGTTCAGTAAAGATGAACACAGATTTTCTAATAAAAAGGGATTTATAAGGGGCCACTGATATCATGTTCGAAAACTACGGTAATCCTTGCACATTTTCTTAGGGCCTAGGTCAGGGTAGTGCCGATTTTGCAGGTTTTCATTCTACTGTCTTTTGACATTCTTCATGCATCACGTCCTCGGAAGAGTCTTTTCAAACAAGTATACCCAATCGTCGCTTAAGGGTCGTTGTTGCCTCATGTAGTAGTAGTAGTAGGCAGTTGTGGCCGCTGCAAACGAGTCATCTAAGGTGGGTCAGTGTTTCGATTCTTACTCGGTGAGAGGCGCGACAGCGACCTGCCCCGGTACCTCAGTCGTGAAGTACAGCAAGAGGACTCCAGAAGCCGCTGATGTGTTTCTGGAGCTTCTTCGGCGGCCGCGGAGTTTAGTGAGTGGGGAGTCCCACACACGCCCTTCGTGTATGGTTCGGAGGGTATGGTGCAATAAGCGTTCCCCGCGTAAAAAAAGGGTAGCAGTCTTGATATCTTTACGACTCCAGATTATTATTAGCATTAACAGTTGTGATCAATCAGGAATAATAAAAACTGTCAATTAACTTTGTTCATTACAATGGTCCTTCGAAATTTCGATAGATCCATGTTCAACATTATGAACACATTGTCAAAATACGGTAATCATATCGTTTTTTTTTATTTATCTTAGGTTATTTTGCTCAAGAGTCTCTTTTTTAAGAATAATTATAAATTGTGTGCTTCGTTACAGTTGCTATCCCAGTTTCAAGTATCCAGTACTTTTCGCATACAGTTAGTTGCATAAACATGTCCGATTTTAATGGACGTAACTCCTAAGGAAGGCTGGTCGAGGACTGGTCCGACCGGTTTCTTTGTGGGTCTCCGGTCTCGCTGCCTTCCGTGTACACCGTAGACAGGTATTACACGAGATTATAAAATAATTAGCGATTTATTAATACAATTATGCAACATACTGCGATATTAGCAATTATATTGTAAATCACTATATTATTCCTACTAATATTATAAACGCGAACGGTTGTGAGTATCGTAGTATGTTTGTTGCTCTTTGACGCAAAAACTACTGAATGGATTTTGATGAAACTTTACAATTATACAGCTTATAGATCAGAATAACACATAGGCTACAATTTATAAAGATAATAACTTCGACTCGCGACGTTGCCCGCGGTTAGTGTCGTGCCGCGTTAGCACCGCGGGGTTCAGCTAGTACTTAATAAATAAATTATTTATATATTTAATTGACAATTTGTTCCCATTTCTTACCACAAAATCTTCAAATATAAATATCGTTAACTACATATCATATCGTATTGATATGTCATTGAATAAATTGAGGTTTTTTTGCATACCTATTAAAACTCTGTTTTGTATTAAAATGGACCGAAAAGTTTATTAAATAATAAAAACAGTATATTAACAAACATATCGGCTTCCATCGAAATGAAGTTGAAAATACGGTCCTATTGTAATTCGCAAAAGTAAATAACCGTCACATATATATGAATGAATTCGGTAAGTCATTGACACGATGACAGCACACGCTCATTGATTTTATTTAATTGAAATATTTGGAAATTTTCGTGTTTTATTTATTCAGAAATCAGCATTCAATGGCTGAAGAACGAATTAAACGGGTTTTTCACTGGTTTAGTTACTTACTTATTAAGTCAGTTATCAAACAGTAATGTAATTTTTTAACTTTCTCGGTTTTGGAATATCTAGTCGCGGATAAACAGGCATAGACACAATGAAACTTTCTGCTCTAGTTGAATAGTAATTTTTAAAATTAAAAAATCGAAAATTGCTCATTTCCTTATCTTTAAAAGAGGTTTATTATTTCAATTAGTTGCGGTTGAATCTCGACCTATGTGCGATCAGAGCTATTGTTGCGAAAATACCAGGTCCACGTTTCCAAATGGATATCACGATTTCGTTTGGTCCGATTATAGTGATTGGACTAGAATACCAATGACGTACACTGAGCTCTAGGCAGACAGACCGATGCTCATTTTTATGCTTACAATAATATTTATTTTGATGCAAGTAAACATACTTCTAGAAAACGTAGCATCTAATAATAACATTCTCAAGGTTGTTTAAATTATTTATTTTAGATAGCGCCATATTTCAGTTGTTTTCAATGACCTTGATTAGAGTCTTGATTGTTTGTGCTGCGATCGTAAAATGAAAAATCTTAAACAATTGAATAGGAGAGGAAGAGGGGGACAATTTAGCTATAAGAATACATTCCGTATGGTAACGGATTAAGGGTACGGAGTGTCATCACATCTATTTATCCCCTGGGCTTCGTAGTGTCTGACTATACAAACTATATCAACCTGTATAACCAGTGTGGTATCGTAGACCAAAACCTCCTTTCCAATTGATGGCCTACGTTCAGCAATGGACTATTAAAGATGTTAAAGTTAAATTCTTATCCCTGATAACGGATGTTACTTTATGAAATGGTCGCATTAAAGCAAATGATCCCCTCTGAGGACCGAATGTTCGAATATATCTTCATGTTAAAACACACACTTCGTCAGTTTAACAATTATAAAAATAAAGATGTTCATGATTCAGGTCATTAAATGAACAAAATATTTAGTGCTAACGTACTCTCATAAAAACAATCTGTTTATATCAGACTTACATTTGCCGCTCTTAAATAAGACCGTGTGAGACCGTGTGAAGATTTACAGCAATCAATTTATTTATCAGTTTCACTGTTCCCAACTGGAATATTCTCGTTGATAAATTGACGATGTTAAGAATACCACCGCCATTATTATTATGTCGTATTCGGCACTAAGGGACACACTACGCAGCACAACAGCACCGCAAGACAAGGAAAACTTAACACAGTACCTATGTCAACAACCGTAGGCCCAGTGTGGTGTAGAACACAAAACCCCCTTATAAGGGACGGCTTATTTCTAGTACAATAGTACACCTATTAAAGGCTATTGATGTGTAACACGGTATTATTTTACTGTTATGGACAAGGAGAAGACTCACTTCATTGTAAAGAAAAGATGGCCCCGGAACGTCAAATATAAAACGTTCTAATTTTAAAATTTGCGCGCCAAATTCACCTTACTCACTATTATACCAACCTTCAAGGTGTACCTTAGATTAAGACAAATAGAGGTCAACTTTACTTTTATTTTCCCGGTAAAATCCATGCCCATGATAGTTAATGTTAATTACTATATGCCTCCTTAGTCAAGATTCTCTTTCTATAATCGCTAACGCCTCTATTTTCTTGTATTATTAGCTAATATTTTATTTTGACCAAGTACGTGACTGAATTTTAAAAGACGTATTTCTCTTGCATTTATTAGTTTTCTACTATAATTCACGTTTGTAGAATTTCTTCCTGTCATTTTTCTAATTGGATTTCTAGATGATATTGGAAAAATGTGACACACGAGAATTTTGTCGCTCCTTGAGAGACCCTCTCTAGAATAATGAGATGAGTAGGGGAGGCTACAGTTACTTTAATCACTTAGAAAGATTCTATTAAGCTATGGTATAACTACGATCGAATATATGTGCTAAAGTGGCTCTCCCACAGTAAAAACAAAAGTAAATATCTCTTTGATCATACGATTTACTGTCGTTTGTCATCATACAAAACTTTTTTATATACTCTCTCTTATTTATAGTCTATGTGAAGTTCAATCATAGACAATTTAGTTGTATGGTGAGTGCGAAAGTTCATAGATCCTAATTTGTCTCTAACATTCCCACGTTTGTTTTGTGATCTGTGAGACTATTTGTGTGACTTGACGGTGTCTGCTTACGATACTGACATTGATGTTCGGTCCATTCTATTGATAAAGATGAGTCTGATTTGCATTAGCTAATAAAATTAAGTATTAGATTTTAGTATGCGAAAAGAATTTGGGTTTTATATAACTAAGTAATCGTATATTACTCAAAAACGTTAGAACTGCAAAAGGTATCAGAAGGAATTTTTTCACAAAGATAGATAACTCGTTGAATATGCGAGTAAAAGCTGAAAATATTATTACTGTCTATACTAATACTTTACTCTATGAAGCTATAAAGTTTATTCGGCTCAGAAACCAATGGTCCGAAATGATAAATGTGAATGTAAGTTTGATTGTTACGCTTCCACGCGAAAACTACTTAACCTATCATCATGAAACTTTGTACACATATTATTAGAGGTATTAGCAATAATATAGAATAGTTTTTATTACACGCGAGCAAAGCCACGGGCGAAAGCTAGTAGTCCATAAAACCTACGACAACCAGTCCGAGCGTCAATGTAAAATGTGGCAAAAGGGGATTTCTATATGATAATACCAAAGTAACTTTACTCAGTGTCTCTGTATGATGGAAAGTATAATCAGAAGCCAAGAGTAGTGGTCACCATACTCATTGCCAATGCAGACAATGCAACAATTTAATTAGATTTGATGCAACGCAAACGAAGTTGCGCGAGTCAGTTGGTTTTATATTGTGGTGGAACGGATATCATGTTCCACCAACATAAAGGGAGAATCCTCCGACCAGGCGAGGTGATCATGCCTGGCGGGCCACTGCCCAACAGTTGGTATTTTTTTTTTTTTTTTTTTATGTCTTAGCTGCCAAAATGACTCTGCTCTCCCTGATGGAAAGCACGAGCAGAATCCAGGAGTGGTGGTCACCATCCTCAATGCTAATAGGGACATTGCAGCATGGCGACCCACACTATGGCGGCCTAGTGAGATGCTTCTTCACGCTCCGCTTAAAGGACCCGGGTTCATACTGGGAGGGAAACACGTACGCAGGTAGTGAGTTCCAGGTTTGTTGTTGTTTGTGTTGTATGTTGTATATATGATAATCGGCGCGAGAACTTCTATTGCGCGATTCAGGATTGGTAGTTACTCCGTGTAGTGCGTTACTTCGTAGTTCAGTGTAACTTCGGTAGATGTCGCTGCAGTATGTTATGTTGTATGTGGAGGCCGCCACAATATATATTAAAATTTCTAATACGATTATATACAGTTTTAACTTTAATCAGACTTTCTATTAAAAATCATATTAATCTAATCACTTAATTTAAGTGATTAACAGACTTAAATTGATAAAGCCATTAAATTGAAATCAAAATCCAATAACTGTTTCATTATAATAGCATTTTCTTTATGAAAACAGAAGTTTATTAAAGATTAAGTTATATACAAGTTATGGTGCAATATAAATTATATTTGTGATGGTGTTACGTCGTGATGATTAAAGCAACAAAAACGTGGTGTTATCAACCTTACTAGCTGGTATGTTAAGGTTGTTAAACCCTAGGGGGTTTTGACCCCCCAAAAGGTCAAGGTTGTCTGGAGATGCACCGACTACCGCGGTGGCTAAGTGGTAGAAAATGAATTGTCGATGTGCGCGTGCAATGTGGTCTAGGGAAGGACTAAATGTTTGTATGATCTGCAAATGTTTGTTTACGAGTTTGGGTGTATCTGTGATATTATATATATGTATATTCATATCAGTTGTCTAGTACCCATAGTAAAATCTCTGATTAGTTTGGGAAAAGGGAGCGTCCATCACGCTCATAATTATCCAGATTCAAGCATACTTCTAATGTTTATGCGCACAAATGTTATACTTAAGTGAGAATTGAACCCGCGACCTTGGCACAGTAGTCCACTAGAAAAAACCTTGGCTGACTGCACAGTTGGCGTAGTGGTTTAAGCGGTCGCCACGCCACTTTCTACTGCGTCAATTGTTGCGGGTTCAAATCCTGCTCGCGACATCACTTTATGAGTGTGTGTGTGTGTGTGTTCTACATATTGTTGTCCTGAGTCTGGATGTTCTTTGTGTCCGTTACATGTATGTCTATAAAGTCCCCCGCAACACATGATAGATATTCCTAATAAGGGAGTTGTAAAAAAAACCATAACGCCTACCACGACCACGCTTGCTGCAAGGTAATTCCACAATTAAAAAAAAACAGTGAACGTTAAGAAAATCCCGAGTCCAATGCTCCCACTCGGATATATCGGGGTGAATGATTCGGAACAAACGCAGCAATCGATTGACGTCGCCGGCGGGTCATTGAATCGCCGTCTATATGTTAATCAGGCGATAAAGAACGCAACCGTGGCGGTTTTTAGATCAAACGCGTTTTAATTTTGTATGTTTGTCACCGCCTTATAATTGGTCTCGAGTTGCCGATTGACACAGAATAACAATATGGTAACATATTTATCGAATAGATTCGATTTAACGGTTGTGTAATTTTAACTGAACTCGGATTTCAATCTATACTAATATTATAAAGAGGAAAGGTTTGTATGTAAGTATGTTTGTAACGAATTGGCTCAAAAAGTACTGGACGGATTTTAAAAATTCTTTCACCATTTGAATGCTACATTATCACTGATTAATATAGGCTATTTTAATTGTAAGAAAAAAAATATAAAAAAAGTAATATTAACAATATGTAAACTAATAACTGCAGGTAACACCGCAAGGTTCAGCTAGTTAATATTATAAAATACTAGTTTCGTTCTCGTGTATATCGGATTTCGCGGTAAATAGTCTACACAACTGTAAAGTTTCATCTAAATCCGTTCAATAGTTTTTATGTGAAAGAGTACCTCACGAACTTTTGCATTTTTAATATCGGTAGAAAATAGGAAAATATACATAGACACGTAATATAAATCAAAACTTACAATTAATTGGTAGCTCGTTGGAACCATGCACTACTGTCTTGTTGAAATTATTAGTAACGACCTAACACATTAGATAAGGTATTATCTAAAACGGTTAAGAATATTAGTAATACACAGGTTACTAACAAAAACATTACGTATTAACGTTACCATTATATTATCAAACTAGATTTGCTCATACCGATAAATAATAAAACCATCCTCTAGCCAAGTTGCATTCTACAAACGTAAACATTATTAGAAAACTAACAAGGGTATGGGAATGACGTATGTCAATGTTCGGTCACGTGGTACAAACAAAATGTTAGCCAATAAAACAAGAGAATAAATACGTAGAAAGAGAATCGACGCAAAACGCTTGTAACTTGTCTAAGGGAACTGGTATGACATTGTACCTAATTCTTTTGTTCGAAAACTCTCTAAACTGAACTCAAAATCACTAAAAATGAATTTCGTCCTTTCAATTGACGTTCAAAATGTCAAAGATGGACATAAATTAGGACGAAAATAGACATGGACATTTATCTTTTTTTATTTTGGGAAGAGCTTCACTAAGATACATAAATAGACAAACTTTACTTTAGTGACGTTACATCAGACATCCCTACGAACAGATTACTAAATACTGTAACCCTGAATTATTCAACTCGATCCGGTTTAGTGATGGGCGGGACCGTTCAGTTATCGCTTCAACCGACGCAAAACTGATTTTGAGTTAGTCCAGTTCATTCCAGATCTGTCAACTTCACTCGAGTGAATGCCCTCTTCAATATCTTCAAGTCTCAGTAGCATTAAAGGTGAATCACTTTTATGTCTTGAATTTAAAAATAAACAGGAATTTCAATCGAATTGGGTCACTGAAGCTCGGAATACCACTGAAGACAATGATTGTTTTGTTTGTCCAATTGCATTTTACTGTTATTTAAAAGATATCAGACTTTGTGATTCATCAATTGATACTTATTTCAAACGCCTCATTAAAAATTTACTTTGAGTAAATACGCGTACTACAATTAAACTATATTCTCTTCTTTCTACCTAAGTTGTCAATCTCAAGGCTGAATAAATTTCTTCAAATTTGAATATAACACAACTGATAATACCACCATTTAAAACAGAAGATGTTTTTAAATCGATTCACAAATGAAATAATTTTGAGCTAACAAATATAAGTACATACAGCTGAATTAAAAAACCACCTTTTTTCAAAGTCTTAAAAAGTGTACATATTTTAATTAGATACGTTACGTTCTATATGTTAAAAACAAGAATTAAAAATATTCTAATTGATTCAATGACAAATCTGATTTGAAGTCAAGCTAATTTCGTTCTTCTTTAATCTTGTTTTAGTGCATAATGTGAATAAATGACTTGAAACCCATCGGCTAATGTGATACGAGTAATATTCCAGTTATAAATTGTTACACAACATGTATTCTCACGACATCGAGTTTCAAGGATAGCGATGTTAATGTTTGTATTGGTAAATCAAATATTTGAGTGACCTAATGATAATGAATTTGTAATTTAAATACATTATTAATAGTGTTTAATAATTAACGATAATTATGCCTTGCGATTATGGAACTAGATTGTAGCCGGGCTTGTGGTGACGGGTTAAGAATATAATGTTAGTACCCGCTATTCATCCCGTGGGTAGTCATGATGACTGCAAAGGGAAGGAAAGCTTTAAACCCCTAAACCAGCTCTGACCAGTGTTGGTATGCCAAAGCCCCTGTTTTAAAAAGGGGCATATGTTCAACAGTAGACTGTTATAGACTTTGATGAACTAGATGAATATATAGATCTTAAGATATCAAAATGAAAAATGTGTTTCATTTATTATAACAGCAGTACAAACTATAATATTTAAATGTAGGTAAAATAAAATAAATAAGGAAATGAAATACAACAAGGCAGAAGAAGAGCGCAGGTAAAAAATGTTGAGCAAAAAACTAAACAAAGAACGATTTAATATGTATGTGTGGTGCCCAAGGACCCGACTGGGCATTATTACACAAGTTGGCCGCCAGAGTCCAGACAGGACACAATGAGCTAGACATTTCAAATCAACCAATGCCGTTTCGTTTTATTATCAGGACTTAGAAGTCCAAACTCGTACTACATAGGAAGTATGGTATGCTATAAAAATTAAATTAAAAACAGTCCAGACGGCGCGACGTTTTAACATTTGCAGTAGTGCCCTGACGTTAGTGAAAATAAGGATTGTAATTTTGCAGCAGACATACAGCAGCAGGGGGAGGTAGATGCAGTTTCAAGTTTAATTCACGCATGTCTAGACGGGAGACTGCAGAAGGAATTTATTGTAACAATATTATTGAAATATTCAGACCCGTCTGGAGCGGCGGAGAACGAAGCCATTAAAGCTAAAATTCCTTTCAATACTCTGTAACAAGAATGAAAACGACTTTTAAAAGTACTTTCCTTGTTACTGAAATTTTGTTTTAATTAGAAATCACAAGTTTCTATGAAATTTTGATTCATATGTGAATTCATCGAACATATACATTACGCATGAGACTACAATGAAAATAAATCACATTGTTTACCAAACCGGGCGTTCGTAGTAACATTATGGCGTAACAATCAACACAAACTGCAGGATTTAATAATAAAATACAGCATGCAGCGCATATAGGTACAACAAGATAGGTCTCGATAGCTGCAGATAAATGCCGGTTACAATGTAAGGTTGCTTAGAAAAGTATCTCGACTGAAATTTATCTGCGCTATAGGTAGGATTCGCATTAATGAATGCTAAATTTGAACAGATGATTTCTTGAGCAAACAATGGACTATAATAAAATGGACTCCACGAGTTTTATTATAAAGCTAAGACGCAATAGCTTAGAGAGTCAGTAGTACAAAGGGTCTCGGTATTTCAAGACACCGGCCATGTAAATATTTTCCTTAACTCGCTGGAGTCGGGCCAAATTGTCGAGACGAGTTTATACCTTAAAATTACTTTATTTAGACGTTGCTTATTCGCCCTTAGTCGGGCGCTGCAACGGTATACTGGACCGTTACAGTAATGAAGAGTCTGTTACTCAAGACTTCTCTTTAATTAACTGGTTTCCTGTATTTTGTATTTCGTATTTGACTTTGATCACTGTCAATTGTTTTACTTTAGTCCTAACTTGCATTTTCACCTGCTCTTAAGCCAAAATCTCAAATTCTTTCAATACTTCAGAGGTTTTCAATATTATTTACAATGCATTTTAATCTCAATTATGTATATATATAATTTTATACACCTTATATTAGCTTAACTTTTTACTTATTTATTTGTAAAGCATTCGCCATGCATGGGCCGTCTCGATCGGAGTGATACCACGGGCTCACAGAAAGCCGGTGTGAAACAGCGCCTGCGCTGTGATTTACCGAGTGCGTATACCCCAACGCCTCCCCCCTTACCCAATCACATAAAAAACACTAAAAATAAACACCTTATGAAATAAAAATAAAGCTTAAAAAGCGAAAATTAGATTCTATCTAAACACTAATATCTAAATAATTTTGAGTCGACGCCAAACAAGCAAATTAATTATTACGTCAAATGCAGTTATGGCAGCGTAATTCACGACGCGTCCCATTGCGGATATGTTTTTGAAGTTCATTTTTGATTGAATTTTTGGCACCGACTCAAAATTAATGAATGTGAGAGTTTACTTAGCAAGCATTTTCATATGAGTTAGCTAAGAGTAATGTATCGGTGTCTCAAATTATTTTTTGTTATTTTAAGTACTCTTATAAAGTTCTAGATTAATATTCGTTAGTTTAGTGGTCACAAAAGAATTATATTAAGTTTTAGTGAAAATTATCATAATTCATAACAAGTTTTACGTCAAAAATTAAACCATTTATGACAAATGATACAAGTTCAAGGTCATCTTTTGTCTTTTGAAGGTTCATTAACATCTATAACAAGGTCGTTCGTCGTAGTTATATGATTCATTCCAATCTGTCTGATTCTGTGAAATAAACAAATTGAGCACAAGTTCTTCGAAAGAGGATTAAAGTCGCTTCACATTGACCAATTTGTAGATCATTTAATTTGTGTGTTACTCAGTGCACCATTTGCAACTTCAGAAAATAATCCAGCCCGTTTTTGGTTTTTAGTATCCCCTGTGACTTTACAACGTTGGCAAACGGCAAAGCTGTATGTCGGACTCTAATCGATTAAAACCACAGTGCTCGACTGGTGAATCTATTGAAGGGTTCTCAGATGTTAGCTGTAAAGGAAATACTTGCTAACCACGACAGATTTGGCCGCCTACTCAATATCAGAAAAAAATCATTCACCAGTCTGGAACTTCACTTCCATTTTGTGTGCCAAGGTTGCCTAAACAAGGGGGGTTTGAGGTAGAGTTAGGGGAAAAACTACTAATTGTATATATACAGTAGTAGTTTTATTTACTGTAAGGGGACAACGAATTCTGAAATTGGCAACACTAATTTGGTGTATCGTGCGTTTCTATTGATCCGCACCCATGCTCACGATCCAAATGGAATTGTAAATTAGTTCAGTAAATTGTTTACTTTAGAAGCTTCGGTTGCCGTAAATCTGATTGTGAAATTCGTTCACATTCTAGAGGTAGCAGATACGTTATAAATACACTTAAAACAATAATTTGTGGAATGCGATAAGATCATCATGATAAAAATGCAATTGTTTCTGGTTTCAGTTAAATAAGTTCGGTTTCAGAAATATTTATAAAATTCGTAAAAAAAAAAAAATTTGCTTTTCTGATCTTCTAGAAACGTTTATTATAATAGATTACAAAACACAACACGTCATTAAAAGGATAAATTACATTCTTATCAACGAAATAATAATAAATATTCCGGACATCTAACACACAACGCCATCTAGTCCCAAGCTAAGCAGAGCTTGTGTTTTTGGGTAGACAACTGATATAAATACTTATATACTTTTTTTTGTAAATATGAATGTACATACATAAAAAACACCCAAACTCCGAAACAAATATTTGCAGATCATACAAACATTTGGTCCGACCCGGGAATCGAACCCGAGACCTCAAGCTTAGCAGTTGCATACGCTACCACTACGCCACCGAGGCAGTTAGAAATGACAGTATCATGGTAAATAAAAGTTCTAGAAAGCATTGTAAAAAATAATTTATTGCTCGTTTTATTGAAGATAAGTTCTGCAAAACTGTTCTTAGACTCCATGTGACTCACCTCTGCATGATGGAAAGCATGAGTAGACAATGCAATAATGAAGCATGGTGATCACAATATGGCAGCCTCTTGAAATGCTTCTGCATCGTTAGGCCTTCGATCTTCTAGCCACCAACGAAACACGACAGCACGTATGTACATATATACCAATCAAAGTCAATCTACACAATTTTAATAGTTTGCACAGAAATGAGTTTTATACAATTACAATTAGGTATATAGAATCGTTATTACATCACGATGTTGTGAAAGTCCAGTGTAGCTTGAAATCGAGTTAATTACCAAAAGATTTAAGGGTACAAATGCGATAATAAACGTTTGTTGGACTAAAGCCAAAATATCGTACGAAAACGAACTTTCTCTCTTGAGAGTCACTAGTTTGTACACCACTATTCCTGCTGGTACGCTCTGGATTATACCAGATATTTCTATAGAGTGATTTGTCTAGTATAGGGAGTTACAGAGTAGTTTGCTTACAGGTACGAAATATTGCCATTCATGGATACTTGAGTCCGAATCATAAGCTTTCCGGACGAGGCTTCGTAATTGGGTTTCTGGTAACTTTACTGTTGGATGAAATGCAACGAAAAAATTGTTAGAGACCAGCCCCAGCCCAGCAAAGTTGATATTGTACAAACGTAATAGTTATTAGAAAATTAATGGGCGTGATGGCATCTCAACGTTAAGCCAAAATTATAATTCAGAAGAGAACAGAGTCGTTAGTGATTGTAGAAAGAGATTCGAAGCGAAACACTTGCATCTTGGATACGAGCCTGGTTTCTGTAAGGAAGTCTCTCTCTCTCTGGCGAATTCGACACGGTATACCGTTGACGTATACCCTCCCATGATTGAGCGAGACGGGAAGAGTTTGCACAATTATTTTGATTAAGACGTTCCTAACACTAGGTATGAATCAGACTTTGTTCAGTCTGCTCTTCACTTCACCGATAACGAGTAGACCGCCGAAGATAAAAAATATCGACAATTCACTAATTTATTGATTCCAATATATTTTATCACTACTTTTACTTTTATGTGTATTTATATGTCAGGTACGGAAACAGTGTTTTCATTTATTTTATCATAAAAGAACAAAAGAAACAGAGAAATTTATTATATAAAGAAAAGGGTTAGTAATGCAATTAATAGTTCTCTCTTTCCTTTTTTAAGAGCTAGATTCATAGGTTTAAGATTACTTATTTTGGTTTAATCTATACTCTATACAAATAAATAAAATTGGAGTGTCTGTGTATAATAATAAAATAACCGCTTCTTCAAATGCATATATTTGTATGTGTACACGGTACATATACCAAAATATCATTTTTTAAATTATTGTCTGTCTATTTGTTCCGGCTAATCTCTGGAACGATTTTGACGACTTTCACTAGCTGGTAGCTGATGAAACAAGGAGTAACTTACTGTTAGGCATTACCCGCATACAAAATTTCATAAAAATTGTTGGAGCCGTTTCCGAAATTCAGATTATATATACAAGAATTGCTCGTCATTATACATAACAGTACACATAACAGTAAGCAGTATTCTATACTATAGTATATAACAGCTTTTTTAATAGTTAAAGCCATGTCAAGGAAAGCGGATAAGTCATAATAATTTTTATCTTATTAAAAACGGAACAGAAATTTTAAATGTGTATTTTTTAATAACTGAAACAATTTACTAAAATATAATATATTTTTTAAATGAGTTCATTTTTGCATTATCAATAAACAATGTTCAGTATTTATTCATTCATTCTTATATTTAATTTACAAAAATTACTACAAAACATAATGAAATTACATTTCATATATCAATATTTTTTTATTTTATTTCATCAGGAATAACAATTCCTCTACAAAAATATTCACTATAGGTAGGTACGAGTACATAGTTCTTTCGGACTTGTGACTATGTTTGTGGTTCCTTTAAGACATCGACTGTTGACAAACTCCAAATTTTTAACCGGCTTGAAAAAAAGAGGAGTTTCTCTATTCGGCTGTGTTTTTATTTATGTTTGTTACCTCATAACTTTCGACTGGGTGAACCGATTTTGATGATTTTTTTATTTAAAAGCTGGTGCTTCCCGTGTGGTCCCATTTCAATTTGATCCAGTTCTTGAAGTTGTTTACCTTTTTGTTGAAATATTTGATTATTATGTACCTATAGATGTTGTAAAATAAAGTCTCAAAAATCAACTACATACGTTTAAAAATAACAGCGTCAAAAGTTATTTCTTAATATTATACAGATCGATGCAACTTTCACTCGAGATTACTTTAATCTTGGAGATGTAAAAGGAGTAATGGCGGCCGCTGAGGTCAACACACTACACGAGATTCATTTAATGTTTTATTTCAAGACAATTTAAATCATCACTATAAAATGGTGTTTGACTTTGAGTCTTTTGCGTAAACGTGAAGAATAAGAATGACATAACAATGGTCAAGCATTTGTACCTGCTTACTCAATACTGAGACACCTTTAACAATGCAGATGCTATAAAAAAAGTGTTTCAACACTATACAATAAACGAATAAAGTTCTAGCTTCATTGTAAATTATTTTAGTAAGTTCTCAGGTAAAAGCAAGTCTTTTACCTGAGAACTTACTAAAATAATGGACGAGTTTCGACAAGACAAAGTTTTTTTTTTAATTTTACTGATTTTTTATTTATAAGCAAGCGAAATCGTAGCTAAAATCGGTTGTGTTTCGTTTCATATTTGCTACCTCATAACTTTGCATTTATGAAACCAATTTGGTTTGATTATCTTCAGTTATGATCCTGATCAAATAAAAAGAAAAAACATAGGTACTGACTATCCCTAAGGGTGCAAAACTTTGGAATAAAATAATTAAGGAATACAGTTTATTATTCGTCATGTAATAAGTCGCATTGAAGTCGGTTAATTAAGATAATGATTAGAGCATAAATCGTGGTAAAAGTAGTTAAGTACCTAATTGTTCAATAAACACAATATGTAGCTAAGTGAAATAAAGCTGTCTTAGGTGGTTTATTGTTCCCACATTTAAGAGTCAAGATGTTTGTTGACTAAAACCATTAATCATTATTGTTTGTATAACATAAATAGAAGCGGTACAACGTCCTCGCACATACAGCAGTTGACCGCAAAATTGAATCATTGTGTCACTGAGATCGTTGTTTGTATGTAACCAACTACGCATATACGATGCAGTAGGAGTACCGTTACTTAAGAGACGAGTTACCAGGGCATCAGACGAGCACAAGAGTTACCGCTACGTGCCTTCTAAGGCAACTGGCCAAATTATAACTGTATCTCTCGGAAGCGATAGAATTACAAACTTTATTTTTTAGTTACTTGTGTGTAAGCGGCATCTCATTAGCGGTGAAATCGTGCATCGGTGCCACATAATGACCATGTCGAGTGCACAAGTACTCACTTTCCAATCCTTATCCTAAGATTTTGCGATGATCAATCGACTGTATAAGCGCTTACACATAAACAAGTATACACGACGCATGCAAGTGAATACTTGCGAACGACGTATAAATTTACATTGAAATACAACGACATTGTTGATGTCTTTACTGATATAATAAATTCGCATTTACTATATGAATCAAAATAGGTATCCGTTACTGTTTCGTAAACTCCGCAACAATATCCAAGAAAAATAAAAGAAAAGAAATTACCTTCTGGCACGGCGGCGAATGTGTAATTTTAGATTCGGAAAATATCTTCCAAAAGACGATGGGGCCGAACTCGCCACAAAACAACACTATACACTGAATATTACGCAGAAGAGGAAAAAATCTTTGAAATAACAACACTAAATTTAGCCGATGTACGCGATAACACGACAGCTCGAAACAAAGTAGAACGTTATATGGACACAAACACGCGTCAGCCGCGCGCGACGTCCACACGCGAATAGAACAGCTTGTTGAGTTCAAAACTCGGCTCGGCTTGTCAACAAACAAAGAGGGCTCGGTCGCAAACGTTTTGCGCAGCCGCAAACACACCGCACGCACACAACACCAAGCGTGTGAATGAACACGTAAACATTGAGTAGATTTGTACATTTCGCTGGACTAATTTTTCGTATAAACTAAAGAAACTTGAACCGCAACAACAAAACAGCAAACTTAAAAGTATATTAATCCAAGTATATTATAGTGGCGCTATTAGATCAAAATTATATGGAGGTTAATTCAGTCTGTATAATATTTCAATGAGTTATTTGACTCTCTCTTAAAACTCTTCGTTACGATTTCAAATGCTAATTGCTTTTAGTTTATTTGTTTACCTATCATTAGAGATGACAAGTAAATGAAATTTTTACCTTTGGGAGTAGCTCGTAGTAACATATAAGTTGAGACGTAGTGGAAGAGTGTTATTACGGCCATAGGGCATGCTAATATTAGAACACGTATCAATTTTAAATCTTAAATTAATCTGCCACTGACGAGACCACCGTTTCGATAATCAAAATATCGTATTACTTAATATTCCAAGATATAAGAATGCTAGCTTTTCATGTGGCTTCGCCAACGTGTTACTCAGTTATCGCGGTAAAAAGACATATTTCATTGTCCGAGAATCAGAATATCTGCATGCCAAATTTCCTTAAAATCTACTCAGCTGCTAAGACTTAAAAGCGTTACAGACAGACAGGGTAGGGTTAGTTTCGCACATCGTTGCCAGATTTTCTGTTGGAAAATCGGGATTTTGAGACTTTTTAGTGAAAAAAAGCGGGATACTTTCGTCGAAAGCGGGACATAGTACGAAAAAAAACATCTAATCAGTAATTACGACACATAAGTAAGAGTGACCAAAAAAAATGGGTCGCTCGTAATATTTTGTTTTTTTTTTGCTACGACGATGTACGATGGATGGATGGATGATGCATCCATCGCCTAAACCGGGACGTTTGGCACCGCTGCTTTCGCATTTATAATAAGTTAGGTTTCGCGGTATATATCAGTAAAGAGTATCCTATGTACCTACTTCCTCAAGATTAAAAGCATCATTCCTGCCTTTCATTGAAATCGGTGCAGTGGTTTAGCCGTGAAAGCTTCTTAGACAGACATACAGTTACTTTAAAATTTATAACACCAGTAGCGATGTTTGTATAATTTTAAGGAAATTAACGTCAATTTTTGGGTCCACATGTTTTGACGGCCTGTCGGTTTGACAAGGTTAAATTAACCTTGGACAGGATAGTAGACAGGTCTGACTGGTAGGGTACAACATATTTGTTTAGGTACGTATATAAGTACAAACCATTGGATTAACTCATATGAACATCATCATCATCAGATCGTCATTGAAAGCTTTTAAACGTTTACAGCTGGCCATAGAGCTTTATATAGAAAGGAGTTTTGGTCTATTATAACACGGTGGTCAGACGGGTTAAGGTAGTGTTTATGTCAAGTTTTCCTTCTCTTTGCAGTGATGTTGTCTTGGGTAGTTTGCTCCCTTAGTCGGGATGTATCACCCATGGGATGAATAGAGGCGTTGACACTCGATATTCATTTCTTTATAGAATAGCGGGCAATCGGGCAGATTTATCGCCTGATGTTAAGTGATAACCATCCGGTCAAGCCGGCCCATTCATGCTGAAGCGTGGCTCTCCCACGGTATTCGTATTAATCTATCACCAAACCGACAATTGTTAAACGTTAACATATTAAGTGTAAATTAATCTAAATTATGTTTAAATACGTAGATGTCTTATGTACACATAATTTAGAAGTTTAAATAACGATAAAATGTACTAACAATTCTATCAAATGAACAACTCCTACTATCGTTCGCGTAAACGACTTAAGAATAACAATAGACTGGTTCTAGAGTCTTCGACAGCTGGATAGATGTTGAGTGGAAATTGTCTATGCAGCGGCGTGCTTAGGAAACAGTCGTGAAAGGTCACTCATTCGTGTTTGTAATGTTGGCACGCGATCTGTAAATAGCTAAGCAGCCGTGAACCTGAAGATGTGCGTATAATAGAAATTTGGACCAAGTTGCGTGGGTGGGGACAGGGTTTGAACACTTTGGGCATTTCGTAAACTTCGGTACGTGGGTACAAGTGTGAGTCCGTGTGGTGATTGAGATGTGAGAAGAAAACTTGAATCAAATTATTTTTTTTGTAATAATGTGGTAACTCCTTCGGGTATCATCACACCTGAGATACAAGGGATCCGGGAGAAGCTGTTCTAACGACCTCCAGACTTGAAACAAACGGGGCAGAGTTGTATCGAAGGCCGTGACCTTCTTCTTAAGGGAAGGCATCGTCCAGCAATGGACTGTTAACGAAACAAAGATCTAAATATCGCATTTATAAATGCGAAAAGTAACTAAGACGAAACAGATCATTAGGTAATTGTGAAAATGCGATTTTCCTTAACTGACTGAATTTGAAGGCGTATCTTGTTTGCATGTTTAACAGTCGGGAACTCATTTACACGCCATTCTTAAGTGTATTATTTATTTTGTGAAATATGGAGTTCACTGTGGTCCTTGGAGATCGTTGGTCAATGATTACGTTTACTATTACGTTTTATTATACGACCAAACATGAGTGATATGTCATCAGATGTTGACGGTTAAAGTCATACGGTCAGTTTGAACTGGCTAAATCATGAAATAATCAGACACATAACCGTCAAAGAAAACTAGCAATAAAACTCAAGCCCGCTATTTTTCAATTGCATATAATGACAGGAAAATCCACCTATTGTATAACACGTGGCATACCTACCGTTGTCCACGAATATTGTGTAAAAAAACTGCGTACTAGATGCCGTTGACACGTGTTAGCAAATAGAACGCGATGTTTGAACGGGCGCATGAAAACATCGAAGTAATATCGGACATTAATGATCTTTCCACAGACTTTGGCTTTATAGGGAGGCCTTTGCGTTTATCATGAAATAAAAAGAAATGTATGATAGATATATTGAGCTTAGATCAGTTTATTGTTTTTTTGGTATGGTATCGGGGGCACAGAAAGATGCCACCTTATACTGAGAGACTAATGTCCCTCATGGATACTTTAGACAGAAGTGTGTTGCCTTCTGATTGCCTGCTCTCCTTCTGACATTGAAAGGTGGGAGGAAGGAGGGGGGAGGGAGGGGGGAGGTAAGGGATAGTTCTAATAAGAAGACGGACGTCCTACTTATTCACATTAAACCTGAAATCACGAAACTCCATTTCGAAAAGTCGAGGATAAACGGTAGGTACATATTTTTTTTTTTTTTATTGAATAGTGGGCAAACGAGCAGACGTATCACCTGATGGTAAGCGATTACCGCCGCCCATGGACATCCGCAACACCAAAGGCGTCACAAGTGCGTTGCCGACCTTTGGGGGATGGGAAAGGGGATGAGGGGAGGGATTGGGGTATGGGCCTCCGGTATCCTCACTCACTCGATGAAACACAGCGCAAACGCTATTTATTATATATATATATATTGATGTATTTTAAGAGGTTACATTATGTCTGAAATGTTTCTTTCCATTTCATAGAATTGATTACCAATGATTTGAGAGCATCTCAATATTACCTTACTAATTAGACTTATTTACGAGAAATATTTTTTCTGTGTAATTTGCCAAATTTTAGATCCCCATTTCTCAGTACTATTCGTAGTAATACTGCCTATGACCTTCGAGTGTATTGTTGGTACGAAAACCTGCACAGACTAAAAATAATCATTTTGATTCGTTCGAAAAACTAGTATCTCAGTATTAGACCTCACACGGTCAACGCTCCGCGTTTAGTACACGCCATATTAATTGAAATGGTTTTTATATTTAAATGTAAAACATGTACATACGGCAATATCATATCCTTGATAAAACACTAAAATGTTAGCAATGGTTTTAATAAGATTGAACTATGCCTGATTTAATGGAAACAGCTACATTTTAAAATAAAACTAAAAAAACACGCTTTCAAAAGTCGTTTACAAACAAACAATCATACAGATAAAGCTAATAAGAGATTAAGCCCCCATCCCCCAAAGGCCAAATAAGTAAAAAAAATAACATACATACATAGCCTGTCAAAATCGTAACCCTCTTTTGGCTTTGCCGTAGTCGGGTTAAAAATAAAAGTAAATAATTGTTATGTTGGCTTTAAATTTTGATGTAACGTTGGTTGAGACTTAGAGAGCCAGCCATAATAGAATCCATGCCTTACAATGTAAGAGTCTTGATTGCGTCGATTATAGATTTACTCTATAATCGACGCGACGATTGTCTAAGACTATAAACAATGACGATAGATATAGCCAGTACTTTATACAACCTTGTATTGTAGACGAAGTATATTATGAACAGTTGGACAACATCCGTCTATTTCTGTAAAGCAAGGAAGACGATAACGAGCCTAATTATATATGTACCTATTGAATAATAACAATGGGGAAGGGCCATTATTTGGGATAATGTGTGGGCATGATCGAAAAAAATGATAATACATTTTTGTTGCTTTTTACCGAGTGAGTGAACTTATCGCAACCATCTTTCCCACTTAGTTTGGAGGGCAAGGGGGAGGGATACTTTAAGGGCGGCAAAACACTTGAATTGCAGGCGTCTTTGTGGTGTAACATGAAGTGAAAAAACACTCAATATCAAGCAATAAATATATAATTTGACAATATTAAAACTAGCAATCCGCTTCGGCTTCGCACGGATTCATTATGGAATATATAATATAATTTATCTTTCTCCGAGATATGTTTTTCCAGCGTCATCAACAAATGCCGTTATATTTTAGACAATATACCTACTCAAAAATAAACAAAGTATATACGAAACCCTTCGTGATGAAACACCATAAATTAGTAAAAACCGCGTAAAAGGACTTCGTTTTATAATTTGTACTTCAGATAATTTCATTGTGAACATTGAGATGTACGGTATGAATATTTCTGAATAGCAATTATAGTAAGAACCATTCCACCATTAATTGATCATTGATGGAAACTTCATACGCTACCTGTATTGGCATGTTCCTAATTAGTTTTAAGTCTAAATATATCAGAGGTTAAGAAAATATTTGCTGTTAATTATGTAGTTTATACAAAATAGTGATCGCCACTCGCGTGAAGTTGAACTTGTATTAAACATATTACACATGTAGAAATGTTTAATAAAAATTATATATATGGCTATTTTCTGTTAATATCTCATTCATTAAAATCGGTTCAGTGGTATAGGTGTTACCATAGAACATACAAACCTTTACTTCTATCTCCGCCTTTGGTTTCGCCATAATCGGGGGAAAAAAACAATAAACAAAGCCAGCTTGATGTGTAATCAAACATCACGCTATCACATTTTCATACGTTTTCTAGGAAAGGCCATCCCAATTCGATGAAGCGATAAAAATACCAAGAAATTAGCCTGTAAGCTAACATCAGCAAATTACATTAGGCAATGACGCATCCACTATTTGGAATTTTTCCAGCCAATGTAGGCTTTCATAAGGGCTCGAGGAATAAACTCCCTGTTTTATTAAGATTATTTCGCTGATACATAGAATGACTAGCATATGTATAGTAATCGACTAAAGCCACACATCAGCAGCCTAATTAATTTACTGCTGGATGGTAATAGGCCTCCCCTGATCAAGGGAAATTTTGGCCAACTATACCAAGCTGGCCAGACCGGTTGGTAAAGGGTAAAGTGCCCCATCCCCCAAAGGCCGCCAACGCACTTGTGACGCCTCTGGTGCTGCGGGTGTCCATGGGCGGCGGTAATCGCTTACCATCAGGTGATACGTCTGCTCGTTTGCCATCTAATCTGTGGGGGAACGGGTATCATGTTCCACCCAACACAAAGGGAGGATCCTCCGACCAGGCGAGGTGATCATGCCTGGCGGGCTACTGCCCAACAGTTGATGTTGGGATGTTGTATATATGATAATCGGCGCGGGAACTTTATTTGCGCGATTCAGGATTGGTAGTTACTCCGTGTAGTGTAGTTTGTAGGTACAGTGCGTTACTTCGTAGTTCAGTGTATCTTCGGTAGATGGCGCTGTGTGCGGAGGTCGCTAATCCATAAAAAAAATTATTACGTTTTCCTTCCCATTGCAGCATTACTGTCCTGCGTAGTTTGTCCCCTCTTAGTTGGTTATTACCATGGGATAAATAGAGGCTTACTCCGTATTTCTAATTCATCATCACACGGACTAATTAGATAATTAATTAAATTACTCGAATTATTATTATACCTAATTTAAATCAAAAGTATTTTAACATCTTAATATATATAAATCTCGTGTCACAATGTTTGTCCTCAATGGACTACTAAACCACTTAACCGATTATAATAAAATTCACACACCATGTGCAGTTCGAACCAACTTGAGAGATAGGATAGTTTATATCACAATTTACTAATTGGGAAAAAAATATTTCTTTTGAAGAGAAGCAGACGAAGTTGCATAAGTCAGCTAGTAACTTTATATAATATAACACTTATATTTATGTGTTTAATAATACCGGGGCATTCAATACTTGTAAGTATTAACCATAGATAATCTATATTTCAAAAAACTGGTAATACTTCCACCTGACATTAGGGCAAATTCGTAAATGGCATTAATTTTACGCGCCATCGCACTACTTTTACTGCGCTGATACTTTATTTGTAGGCATACGTGATATTGATTTGCTTATATAAACATTTATGCGTATGGAACTATGTATAAATTACATCGATAAACAATATGTCTAACATTAATATTTGCCAGTGATACTATTAGCTTCTCAACACGAACCGCGGTACCCTGTAGTGACATTTTATCAAAGTATTTTACATAACAAGTCTTGTACCATAAAGTGCGTTCTAGTGTCAGGCAGTTTTTGCTCACGACGTCATTGCAGATGACAGATACTAAATAAGACATACAATGAAGAATATTTTAACATCCCATTTCAAGGTCATATACAGCCTATTTCCATTTTATGTGTATGGAACAAAAATGGTTTTCGTGTTGTCTATTTGAACGTTTTATTTAAACACTAGTCGACCCGTGCCCACTTCGTTGGGCGTTAACCGCCCGCTTTTCTTCGACTTGATTAACAAATACTATTATTTTTATCTGATTTTTTTGTTTATTCGTAATAAAATATAGGTTATGCCATTCCTGGATAGTGTCGCTTAAATTTCTGTTTGTAAAAGAATTTTCAGGATTGGATCAGTACTCCGAAGATCACCCCCTACAATTAAAAAAACAATGTGAGAAACTTTACCTCTTTATAATATTATTAGGTATAGAAGTATAGATAGAACGGAGGCAGCCATTTTGAAATTGGGACATGCACGAATTCAATCTAAATGCTTGTATTTTTTTTATCGTTTGCTTTTGGTGTCAAGACCACAGCTTCGGAAACAAGGTATAATTTACGATTATTTTGCCAATCGAATCAAATATAAATAGCTTACTGGCAAAACACAACTTCCTTGAAATATACGTTTTTTTTCATTTGTCGTTGGTAACAGTCTAAAACCAGTTTGAAACAAATGCAATTTGATCTTACACCTTGACCCGCGTTATCTACCGTTAGAATCTGTAGTCCTTGGCACGAGGGCCTGGCGTTGCTGGCGAGCAGCAATTGTGTGGTATAATGAAATCGATCGGAAATGCAAGTGTAAAATTATTGTGCATGCGAGAGAGGTATTTGTTGTGTGCACTAATTCTTACCGCTATGATTAATAGTATTTATTTAAATATAAATTTGTTCGTACTTACTTGCACAGATGGAGTTCTTATAATATATACGTGACGTTTTATTGTGTATGTTTTCTCAACATTTGTATATTTAATGACTATTTTTGTTGATAATTTATTTTCGTTTGAACAGCAAACTATTTTTTTACTCTCCTACATAAAATAATACGAAGGACATTTATTTAAAATGTCGATTTTACATTATTATATCTTTTGAGTCGTAATGAGAATTAAAGTTAACGAACACGTCGAAGTGGAATAGTCACGTCGGCAGAAGGAACGATGATCATTGAAGAAAAATGGAGAAAAGACAACAATTATGAAAACTTAGAGTAGGACAACTTAGATAGATTAAAGACCTGAAGAAGGCTTCATGATGAGGTGAAGGACCGTGTACTATTGTGCACATCAATAGAGACCTAGATCCAACATTAGCTTAAAATAATAGGCTATGATTAAAAATAAACTTTCATTCATAGTTTTTATGGGTAAATTCTAAATTATAGTTCAACTAACGACCTTGTGGTGACGGGTTAAGAATACAAATTGTCACCACCCGCATTCATTCCATGGGTGTCGTAAGATGCGACTGGACATCATCTTAGCAAAAAGAAGGAAAAATTGAAATAAACCCTATATTAACCCGTCTGGTTATCATGGGAGTAGGCCAAAACATCGAAGGAAAGTCCAGTAGTGGACCCGGCCTGGGTTCGCACGGATTTTTTTGCAATTATCGGATTGCCTGTAGGTACTATAACATGCATGTATTACACAAATAACTCCTGAATCACTCTATTTATTACTTAAACTGTATTAAAATCCATTGAGTTCTTTGAAAGATCTGAGCGAATAGACAGTGGAAGCAACTTATACTAAGTTAAGAGCTATTTTTTGCTTTCCTTATCTCTTATGTTTTAGAAAGTTCTATATATGTATCTTAAAACAAAGACAGGGATACAAGTGTATAAGCTTGGTAAGCATCAAGATTCAATTACAGTAGTAGTACTAATCTAAGCTAATCTAAGAGAATAATTAAATTGAATTAATACATCCATAATTATTCTCCATTAGTCTCTTATTGGATGAGGCTTAAGAGCCCTTATATATTACAGCGACCTATCAGCAAAGGTTAGGTTAGTGTTATTAAAAATGTCTACAGAAATAGTATGCTATTTACATTTCATTTTATTATAATTTATAACTAACTTTCAATTAGTTTGATGTATAATTTTGAAATGATTAGTACCATCTTAATGAAATAAATTTTGTTTTCATTTATATGTAGCATGAATTAAGTTATTACTATTATAAGTTTAATCATTCCTGTCTTTATATGCTTGACAAAAAGTGTCGTTACAATTTGAAAAGTGTCGAAAGTGTCGTTACATTTCCATCTAGCCCCCTTTCGCAACGCGCGATAAGGAACTTCGTTCCAAAAACTATTTATGGATCAGGTCATAATTTACCCTTAGTTTAAACTAATAAATACTAGTCTCTGGTTTCTGTAAATTTGCATAAGACTGGCTGATAGCATAACTTTTGCTCATTTATTTTTCTATTCAATTTTGTAAATAGAATGTTAGTTATGAAAAGATTTGTAGTGTTTACCATTATGTTAAAAATGTTTTTACTAGCGATATTATTGTTTTGAAATTAAAAAATATATAGCGTAAACTGACTACAAAACTAAAAGTTGTTTAAATGGTCCTATAATGAGCAAAAAGTGGGGCATGTCGAGTGTAGAACCACAATTCACGTTCACATCACATCGGGCGCGGGTCGTATATTGTTATGAACACTTAACCTCATTGTGTGGGCTTTAATTCATCATTCATTCTAGTGGTTAAAATTTAAATAGCTGTGTACTAGAAATTAATTTGCATCTCTCTAGTTAGTTTTCTTGATTGTTGTAGGCCGTGGGTTCTATTCCCAACCAGTACAAATATTTTGTAATGAGTCGGATCATTCATTGTGTATCTTCGTGTGATTTATCTATAAAATTTATGTGTATTTAGAAATGTATGAGTATGTTATAACAGCGGTCTGTTTACCATAGTACAAGCTCTGCCTAGTTTGGGATTAGACAGCGATGTATGTGTTTCATATAAATTTTCTTACATAACGATAGTCAATCTCCAATTTGAACTTGACATCATCGGCCATAGACACCTGTTGAGTAGCATGAGTAAGAGACTTAAGCGCCCTTAGAACGGGAGAGACAGAGAGAGAGATGAGAGGGAACCGAACCCGAGACCTCACCACCTCAATCGTATACGCAACCACATGCCACTGAGGTACATAGTTATCTAATAATATATACATGTGTGCGTGTTTCAACAATCTGTTTACCACAGGACAGGCCCTGCATAGTTAAGGATCAGAAGGCCGTGTATCAGACAGGTGAGGTTTAATGTTAGTAATATATGATATATATCTAAGGGCTATAATGTTTCAACAATTAATATTCTCGGAAGTTACTGGACAGATTCATAAGATTTCCTGCATGTAATTTGATCCTTATGTTAACATTAGCTTCCCCACATCTAAGTAGTAAGTTACGAGTGCTAAGAGAATTTATGTTTCTTTGTGTTATGCTGTCATTTAGATAATGAAAAATTGTCTACTCGAAATAGAAAAGCCGTGAAACATGTTATATTTTGCCCAACACTGATGTTGTCATCTTTTGAATCGATTATGACAAAAGAGATTCCCGATTGGAAACAATTTTGAAATTACGAATGTTCGAAATTCAAATAAAAAAAAACTCAAAAACAAAAAGTTCTTGTTATAGTCGTTCCAATATAGTCGTTCCAATACTTTATTTAACTTTTGACAGATCACGCACATAAAGTTTTGTAATAATTTTTGATACAATGTACTACAGATAATACTGTACTTTATGGGCGGGCTCCGCCTACTTAGGGATGTGTCATTCGTAATTAATGACCACAGACTATAAAAACGTTTTGAAATAAATCGATTATCGATTATATTAATAAAACATACAATAAAATTATTGTGATTATATTTTATATCAAATCACGTAAAAAGCTTTATTATTTTGCATTAAAATGCCCTAAATGTCTCTGTTTCAATGCATAAATAATTTGCGTAATGAAAACAGTTCCATCGTACTCGTACCTAGTAATGGGATCGAATGTATTCGCCGCAAATTAATGAATCTAAAATAATTGTTTAGACTTACTATAGTTGGTTCAAATAAAAACTACCTGCGGTACCTACTTGTAATGAACAGGTACAAAATGTTGAAATTCGTAGTAATTTACGGATTAAAAATAAAACAACCAAAAGAGGTACTGTAATACTAATTTTAATTATAAAGAATCGTCTTCTTCGTATGACCAGGAATCATCATCACTTGAGTTCTCAGTAATATTGATTATCATTTCTTGGATAGATAAATTGTCGAATGCAACATCCCGATCCCAATCCGACATTATCACCTTCTTTGTTTTTTCTACAACATTCGCCCAGTTTTCTGGAGTTACTTTTTCACACGCATTTTTCAGTAAATTCAGCATTTTTCTTGCGGTGAAAGGAGGAGTTGTATTGTTCCTCGCAGCATATCCTTTAACTTGTGCCCAGATCATTTCAATTGCATTATATTGGCAGTGATATGGGGGAATTCTGAGGACGGTATGCCCATGCTCTGCTGCCATTTCATCTATGACGTATCGTTTTGGCAGCTTCTTTGTTTTTAATATCTTTACTAACTCTACTTTTAGTAGGGACTCATTCACCTCTTCGCCATTGTCACGGAGCCAGTTTATAATTTCATGTTTTTTGTTGGCCTGTGTTGGTATTTTATTAATTTGACGAGAGTGATAAGGTGCATTATCAATAAATATTATTGATGGCTCTTCGAGTGATGTAAGCATTTCTCTGAACCACTTTTCATACACGTTCGAATTCATCTCCTCATGATAATCTCCTGTTTTTTGGGATTTAAAAGCTAATAGAGCGCCTGGCACAAATCCTTTTACTGTTCCTGCATGACAAATAATCAGTCGTTCGCCTTTTCCCATTGGTACTGTAGAAGTGGAGCCAACGGTGTTGTCAGTCCAAGTTTTTGACAGCGTATGATTCGCATTGAGCCAAGTTTCATCTGTGAAAACAACATTCGACCAATCTTCTATTTTTTTTGCTTGTCTTAAAAAATCGCATCTATACAAAGCAATATCATTGCGTTCCATTAAAATTTTTCGTTTGTCACATTTTTGGAATAACATTCCAATGTCTTTCAATACCTTTGTCAGAGAAGATTTTTGACCACGGAACAAACCACTATTTCGAAGAGATTGTGTTAGTTTTTTTAATGTTGGAATCTCTTTTCTTTGGTAATAGTCGTATATATGACGACGAATAGCATCAGCGTCAAAATTGTCAACGGCTGTAACTTTACTAGGCGGACGTTTTTTCTTAGGTGTAGATAGCTTATTCTGTTCCATGCCACCTTGCCACACATAAACTATTGGAACGCCAATAGTTTATTTAACTTTTGACAGCTCTAATACTTAATCAAATAGTGATACCCTGACCCGTTACCTATTCGATTTCTTTCATCGATCGATTTTATGCATTAAGAAGTTTTAATCGATTTAACAAACTCATTATTTTATAGATAATTTCGTACTTCATATTTCTATGTGTTTCAATGTGCGACCTCCTTTGTCAAAATAAAGAAGAAATGGATTAAAAGAATGTTGTTCAAATATGACGGTTCTATGTCATGAAAAAATATATAAAAGGAACTGAATTTTCAAAATGTATTATTGTATTGTGTTGTAATTCAGTGGTTAATATTGTATTTGTTAAACTATTGATGATCTTTATTAAATCTCTCTATGTCTATTTTAAAGTAATCTACAGTATTTCAATGAGTAACCTTCAATATAGTTGAGTATTTATATTCCTCCGTATTTATTTATTTGTGAATTCTCACGTTTGGTTGAGTTGAGCGTATCGTTCCTGCCTTCGTTACTGTCAAAATGCCAAAAAAGAAAGTACTCAAAGGACAAACAAGAGAGTTTGTCTTGCGACTTCGTGAATACTTTGAAAAGGAAAGCCGTAATGGTGGGCCTCTTATACCAGTGACTCAAGTTAGAGACCGTGTTGCAGCAGCATTAGGTATTAGTGCTCCAACAGTGGCAAAAATAACAAAAGAAGGCTACGGCAGCAGTGGCATGGAACAGAATAAGCTATCTACACCTAAGAAAAAACGTCCGCCTAGTAAAGTTACAGCCGTTGACAATTTTGACGCTGATGCTATTCGTCGTCATATATACGACTATTACCAAAGAAAAGAGATTCCAACATTAAAAAAACTAACACAATCTCTTCGAAATAGTGGTTTGTTCCGTGGTCAAAAATCTTCTCTGACAAAGGTATTGAAAGACATTGGAATGTTATTCCAAAAATGTGACAAACGAAAAATTTTAATGGAACGCAATGATATTGCTTTGTATAGATGCGATTTTTTAAGACAAGCAAAAAAAATAGAAGATTGGTCGAATGTTGTTTTCACAGATGAAACTTGGCTCAATGCGAATCATACGCTGTCAAAAACTTGGACTGACAACACCGTTGGCTCCACTTCTACAGTACCAATGGGAAAAGGCGAACGACTGATTATTTGTCATGCAGGAACAGTAAAAGGATTTGTGCCAGGCGCTCTATTAGCTTTTAAATCCCAAAAAACAGGAGATTATCATGAGGAGATGAATTCGAACGTGTATGAAAAGTGGTTCAGAGAAATGCTTACATCACTCGAAGAGCCATCAATAATATTTATTGATAATGCACCTTATCACTCTCGTCAAATTAATAAAATACCAACACAGGCCAACAAAAAACATGAAATTATAAACTGGCTCCGTGACAATGGCGAAGAGGTGAATGAGTCCCTACTAAAAGTAGAGTTAGTAAAGATATTAAAAACAAAGAAGCTGCCAAAACGATACGTCATAGATGAAATGGCAGCAGAGCATGGGCATACCGTCCTCAGAATTCCCCCATATCACTGCCAATATAATGCAATTGAAATGATCTGGGCACAAGTTAAAGGATATGCTGCGAGGAACAATACAACTCCTCCTTTCACCGCAAGAAAAATGCTGAATTTACTGAAAAATGCGTGTGAAAAAGTAACTCCAGAAAACTGGGCGAATGTTGTAGAAAAAACAAAGAAGGTGATAATGTCGGATTGGGATCGGGATGTTGCATTCGACAATTTATCTATCCAAGAAATGATAATCAATATTACTGAGAACTCAAGTGATGATGATTCCTGGTCATACGAAGAAGACGATTCTTTATAATTAAAATTAGTATTACAGTACCTCTTTTGGTTGTTTTATTTTTAATCCGTAAATTACTACGAATTTCAACATTTTGTACCTGTTCATTACAAGTAGGTACCGCAGGTAGTTTTTATTTGAACCAACTATAGTAAGTCTAAACAATTATTTTAGATTCATTAATTTGCGGCGAATACATTCGATCCCATTACTAGGTACGAGTACGATGGAACTGTTTTCATTACGCAAATTATTTATGCATTGAAACAGAGACATTTAGGGCATTTTAATGCAAAATAATAAAGCTTTTTACGTGATTTGATATAAAATATAATCACAATAATTTTATTGTATGTTTTATTAATATAATCGATAATCGATTTATTTCAAAACCGTTTTTATAGTCTGTGGTCATTAATTACGAATGACACATCCCTAAGTAGGCGGAGCCCGCCCATAAAGTACAGTATTATCTGTAGTACATTGTATCAAAAATTATTACAAAACTTTATGTGCGTGATCTGTCAAAAGTTAAATAAAGTATTGGAACGACTATAGTTGTAAGTATTCCATATTCAAAAAATGATTTTTTTAAATAACACAACGAAATACATCTATCGATGGCTAAAAATTATATAATAAAAGTAGAAACAAATGTATTAACGGATTTGTTGAGTGGATTACAGTGGAATAGGACTTGCTTATGATTTAATGCATGTGCATTATCGCTTTTTTAAATAATTTTTAATTCCGTTATAATTTAAGTAATATGTGAAGACGGTGTTGGACATGAAGTCGTTTATTACAATTCTCCGGAGACGCAAATAGACTTTTGGTACAGATAAACATCTAAATGTCACATCCAATCCGTCTCAGCTATTTCTTCTAACTATCATTTCATTGACCTAGGGCTATTTTATTATACGTTTAGTTTTCTATGAAACTCGGTTTATTCTAATTATAGTAGCTTAACCACTGATTGGTTAATTGCGTGCCGGTACCAATATCATTACAATATTACGTGTTGAAGGTATTTCTGTTTTTATACAATATACGAGGTTGACTCTACGTGATTGTGGCGCTGTTTGAAGTGGACAATTTTTTTTAAGTTTACGTATTTACACGTATTAAACCCTGTATTCACATTAATTAGTGATTAGGACAAAATAAGTGCGGTCGGCGATTGATTAGTGCAAGTGATTAGTTGGCTGCGTGTGTGCGTTGTAATGTGATTAGAGACGCGTTCTATTCTTTGCGAGTTGATTTCGAGTAGCCAAGTCCAGCGCGTCCTCCCTTTCCTCTAACTTGCAGCGTGCCTGCCTCTGACGTCACACGTCTGAACAGTCAGTTTTGTAACTATTTTAGCGTCGTTTTTGTTATTTTCTTTATGTATTTAAAGTAGTATTCCATTGTATCTTCAGCAGCCCATTAGTACTCGTAGTTAGGTAAGACCCATTCATGGCGCAATGAATGGTTCTTCTATTAATCCTTTTTCGAACCCATGCTTTTCTTGGTCTTACAAGTTCAGGTTCCAGCTTCTTCAAAAGTTCTTTGTTTTCAGACACCACCGCGTTTAATATTTATTTTCGTACTTCTTCCAATTACAAGCGCACTTCTTGCTGGTCGACCGCTAACCACTGAATTCACTAACCAAGAATTGGACAATACTCGCACTACACACCTTTTTAATTTTTTTATTTTTCTTATTCATTAGGTGGCAAACGAGCAGACGCATCACCTGATGGTAAGCGATTACCGCCGCCCATGGACACCCGCAACACCAAAAGCGTCACAAGTGCGTGCCGACCTTTGGGGGATGGGGAGAGGGAATAGGGGGAGGAGTTGGGGTATGGGCCTCCGGTATCTTCACTCACTCGGTGAAACAGCGCAAGCGCTACTTCACACCTGCCTTAATCACCCTTAATTACTAATCAAACTGAATTCAGGCCATTAGAGAGGAATGTGTCAAGCTGTGGACTGGACGACTGTTATACATAATATTTAAATACAATACAGCCCAATTAATGATGTCTTTTTTTTTCAATTTGCTGAGTAAATAATTTGCTATATTTTTATGAGAACCTTGCTTTTAAATATATCACTATTATGGAAACATTTTGTTGTTTTATTAGACACATTGAAATGTATCTTTTCGATTCATTATCAAAAAGATTCATAATTTGCTCATAGATTCTATTACTATTATTTGATTTGATGACAGGAAATAATAAATAAATAATAAAATAAAATTACAACCTTTTTTTTGTAAATACATACATATTATACATAGAAAATACCCAAACTCCGAAACAAATATTTGCAGATCATACAAACATTTGGTCCGACCCGGGATTCGAACCCACGACCTCAAGCTTAGCAGTCGCATACGCTACCACTACGCCACTGAGGCAGTCAACAAACGTCCTTCGTCATTTCATGTAAGCGGTATAGTATATTGTATTTAGTTCAATATCTAACTCAACTTGCTTAGACACAAAGGAGTTGGCTTTGCGAAACTTGTTATCCTCGTAAAACTCAAACTGCGACAGACATTCGTTATAATGGCCAGTATTTTAAACATTTTTAGTAACAATAGTTTATAGCGTCATTTGTCGTAGAATTAGCTATAAGAATGGCGTCATAAGCCATTGAAACTTAATGATGTGTGTGTCACATTTAAGCAAGTCTCCGGAAAATCGATAATGACGACATACAGAATATCGAAGCCCCGATAACAACTATTACTGGCTGTTGATAGACACGCCATTTAGATATGGAATACTGTCTACTTGAAATAGAAAGGCCGCGAAACATGTTATATTTTTCCCAACACTGATATTATCATTTTCTGAATCGATTATAACAAAAGAAATGACAATTGGAAATCATTTTTGGTAGGTATTACGAAAGTTCGAAATTCAATTTGAAAAAGAAACAACTTTGATAGTTAGTTTATAGAGAAAACTTGTTTGTTAAAGCTCTTAGTATAAATGCACCACAATGCGGAATAAACCATAGATACATGAATTTTACTATTAAAATTTGGCTGTCAAATACGAATATATAACATCATATCAAGTCTTCAATGGTCCAATGCTTTTGAAAAACAATATTTTAACAAAAAAAAATTCGTCCCAAATAGTAATAATTAGATTAGAGGTCAATCCTCTGAACCGGCGTAGTGTGAGCGTAAGCAGTGCTCGAGGTCTCGGGTTCAATTCCGGATCCCGGACTAAATGTTTGTATGATCTGCAAATATTTGTTTCGAAGTGTGGGTGTTTTCTACGTGACGGACGGACCAGCTCACACTGATGTGAAGATCGACGTCGTATACGGCATGTGGTTCATTCATACTATCTCTCTTACTTTGTTAATATGCATGTATTTACAAAAAAAAGATTGTAAGTATTCAATCAGTCAATCTTGCTTTCATAGTACAAGCACCGCTTAGTCTGAAGCTAGATGGCGTTGTGTGTTAGATTTCCGAAGTATTTATTTATTACCTATGTTAGTTATAATTTCATATTTAATTCTATTATTAAAACTATTACGATTTTTTGAAGAAGACAGAGCGTTATGATATAGATATATAGAAAAACGAATGTATATAATGAACACAAAAGACCAGTTGTCCAGTATCTATTAGGTTAGATATGAAATGTTTTGATTATATTCAGAACTAGGAACGTTTCCCATTGTCAGTAAATAATTTAATTCAAGCCAATGATAATTATCATAATAGACGAACGTGTTATGTAAACTCCTGTAGAAGGTTTCAAAATAAATTCCTTCCATTCATAGCTTTAGGATGTATATATTACAAGCTGACCCGACAAACGTTGCTTTGCGATAAAATGGAATAGGTGAATGTTGTACAGGTGGGTCAACAAAAATTGCGATGGTAAAATAGGGGTTGATCGTAGAGGGTTGAAAATTCAGGGTTATGTGTATTTTCTAATGCTGTATCATAAAAAAAAATACATAAGGTGTGGACTACCCTTAACATTTAGGGGGATGAAAAATAGACGTTGGCCGATTCTCAGACCTACCTAAAATGCTCACAAAATTTCCCGCCCTTTTGGCGGAGTATAGTAACTAACATTGTGACACGAGAATTTTATATAAGTATAAGATATAGGTTTATAGATATATGTGGAGTTATCAGACTATTATAATTTGTGTTATATTTTCGCTAGATAGCATAAAATCTCTTGAAATAATCTAATAGTTTGAGTGCCTCGGTGGTGCAGTGGTAGCGCATGAGACTCCTGTGCTTGAGGTCTCGGGTTCGATTTCTGGGACGGACGAAAATTTTTGTGTGATCTGCAATTGAGTTTTCTTTGCATAATATGTATGTATTTACAAAATAACAAGTATTTAAATATGTATTTATATCAGTTGCCTAGTACTCCTTGTACAAGTTTAGTTTGTATGTTGGGTGTCAGTTTGCACTATGACATAAGACCCAGCTCCACCGGAGTGATATTATTGTTCTGCTTTTCAGAAAACAAAAGTTAAGCAATTATTGTTCTGTTTTTAATCGAGTGACTAAGAGGTTGACGTCAACACATTTGTACATCTCGAATTGGATGGGCGGCGGTAGTCGCTTACCAACAGCTGACCAATCACCTTCGTTGTGACTATATGTACATATTAAAGACCCGTTAAAGTTACGTCCCGTAGGGGCCTGACTTATCGAGGGAAACCAGTCGGCTCCAAGCTGGTCTAACTTGCGTGATCTTCTGATGTACTTTACCCTCAGGAGGTGGTATTGAAACATGGCCTGGAGCGAGATCTAAGTCACGTTTGCTTGTGTCTTAAAACATCAAGTCTTACAGTACGTTACGATGTCTAAAAGACTTAATTTTTTACAAGTGTAAATGGACTAGATTTTTTTTCCTATTCTATAGGACGCAAACGAGCAGACGTATCGCCAGATGGTAAGCGATTACCGCTACCCATGGACACCCGCAACACCAGAGGCGTCACAGGTGTGTTGCCAGCCTTTGGGGGAATGAGAAGAGGAATAAGGGAAGGGTTGGGGTGTGGACGTACGGTACCTTCGTTCACTCGGTGAAACACAGCGCTGGCGCTATTTCACACCGGTTTTCTGTGAGGCCGTGGTCGAGCCGGCCCATTCATGCCGAAGCGTGGCTCTCCCACGGAAAAACTTAGGTGATTGACATAACTTCAACCTTGGATAAATACCTATACCTATCTACAAACCTTTGTCTCTTTAACTGACATACAATTTGTATTATTTTTGTTTTTTTAAATAGAAGTGATAGTTGCTAAAAGTATGTCGCACTTTTCCTGAGTATCGTGTGAGTCACAAAGAAATCAACGACATATCTTTTGAAATTACAGTTTTTTTAAGTGATTTACAAATCTGAGTCAGTTTTCGTACAAATCTTGCCAAAGAAATTCATTGAGAAAATATTCAACAGGAAATTCTAAGAACATGACTTGGTAGCTACGAGTTGGAGGTATGGGGAACATGCAAGTCATGAAAATTAATTTAAGAAAGAAAATTAAATCAAAAGCTGCTATTAATTCCAACTTCCTTTAAAAAAAATAAAATAATGATATATTTCATCGAAGCAGAGTCTAAGGGTCTGGCAGAGTTGCGACGTTATGTAGTAAGTCCACTGTAATGTAAGGTATAAACGATAGAAACTAAACTCGGCATTACAGTATATTTAAATGGTATTTTGAAATATATAAGTACTAGCTGAATCACGCGGGTAGCAGTACGACAATAACCTCGGGCAACGCCACGAGGCAAAGCTAGTATCTTTATAAATTGTAGCATATGTGTTATTCTGATGTATAAGCTATATTATTGTAAAGTTTCATCTAAATCCATCTAGTAGTTTTTGCGTGAAGAGCAAATAACATACTCACTTACATACTCACAAAGTTTCACGTTTTGTACGTTAGTACGATATGTCATTTCGAAACAGCAACTATATTAGCTAAATCTTATAAGGATTGTGAATTGGAAATTATAAAGTAAGTATTTTAGGCTACTTTCCTAGAAACAAGAGGCTATAAGTTTCTATAAACATTGCTTTAACTTGATCGAATGTTTTGATTCTCTGATTAGTGTCTCACTTATAGTAAAAGTCAAAATTTTAGAAGTATTGACTCACTGAGCATTGCCTTCATTCATATGACATGTATATGTATAAGTATAAGATATTATTCGTATAAGATGTTATTTTTGCAGGTATAAAAGGATATAGATGCACAAAAGATGAATCAACATGAATTTTTCTAAGAATATTATTGGTGGCATTGATAATGGCTACCTGACATTGACAGATGAGGCGGTCTTTTCTAAGTAGCTTACAGTGTGTTTGGTACTTTTCTTGAAACATTTAAAAAAGTAAGCAAGACCATTAAAGCTATAGATGAATAGTAAGTACGTTTTTGAATTGCATTTTTGGCAAGAACTTTGTTCAATACTTGTGTTATTTCAAAGAGAAATTCTTTGAAACGAGATTCACAATAAAAAATTATATGTTTCTGTACGCTTCTATGTCTGAAGAATTTTTAGCTAAACCTATTTGATATACCGCATTAATGTCAAATGACTGATTTTTGCCGAAAACAGTATCATATTCCATACAACAGTTACACTGTTACTAACTTTTTTGTCACAAGGGTGTACGTATTACTGCCGTAAAACAAATACTGAATACTTTTTTAGGTCTGGCAACCCTTTAGGCAAGGTTCGAAAATGGAACACAAAATTAAAATGTAACTGTTTTCGGCACCAAGTTAAAAGAAGGTCAAGAGGTAATGAGCTGGAACAACTTTGTGTGTCACATGTTTTCTTATCATGATGCTTATAATTAACAAGAAAAATTTCAAAAACTAAAACCTTTATGTATGTAATTTTTTTTTATAAAATCCATATACCTAGTATACATCACCCGAGGAATTATTACGTATCTACTGACATCTCTTTCAATTTAATCGTTTCAGTAGTTTAGATGGTGCAGTGGAACATGCAAACTTATGTAGACTGCCAAAACTACCCTCCATTTTGGATTCGTCGTATTCGAGTAAAAACAGTGTTTAGTTGTATTTTATTAACGGTATAAAAATGATATTTAATAATGTTAGCGAAGATTAACTTCCTATTAGAACGCATTATAAAATAACAAAATATAAATACAGCTAATAATATTAAAGAGAATGAACAGTTTCGGGGTGGATAATCAGCTCTTTGGGGAAGGTCTTCGTTCTGGAGTGGACGACAGTAGTTTGAAGAAAGAGAGAGAGAGAGAGAGAAGAGAATGAACAGTTTAGTATAGTTTTGTAGTTTTCATTACGCGTATTGAAAAATATTCCAGTTTAATTTGTTGTATAAAAATTAAAAAAGCAACACAGACGATCAATTTTAGGAGTATAGACTGACACAGAAAGACAAAAACGTTAAACTTATATTAAATCTTCTTGTTCACCGAGGCTTAAAATGGTTAAATTTATTTTATGTTTTAAAGGACTTTTACAGAATTATGCATATTTCATGTTAACTTTTAAGTTTAAAACAATCTCACTCACATAACATGCGAATAATAAAAATAGATATTTGTGTTAAAAGCAATTTAAAGTTGAAAAAGTTATTTCAATACAAAAAAGTAAGTTAATCTAAGTTAACTTTTGGCTTCAGTCTAAATACGTAATTTCAAATTATGAGTTTTTCGCTAAATGCATATGAAAATATATACGATACATACATCAAAAATCAATTTCTAAAATAATGTTTTTGCTACAGGTTGGACATTTAAAATTATAATATTAACATAAGAGAAGGTACACAATTACACAACCTTCTCAATTTCTGTTTAACTTGTAATAATTTAAACTATTATTATGTAGGTCTCGAAGAACCAAAGCTACCTCACCGAACTACGAAGAGACTTCGTTCGAAGAATTCAGAAGGCGAAATTCCTGACATTAATTTATTGATCCGTTGCTTGTCGATGGCAGGCTTCGAAAAGTTCGGGGGCCTGTACAAAGTTAGTAAATATCGATAGATGTAAGTTTCGGTTTAGCTACATCCTGTTATTGACACGCTAAGGTTCATTAAATATTGTAGTCTTTCTTGGATGGGTCAAATCGTTAAAATAAATTATAATTACATTACACTGGCAGTCACATGGTTGTAGACCCAGCCGGCTGATTCCAAACTAGCCAGAGCCAGAGTAACCATTTACAAGATACTAAATTACTAGATAATGATGTGTTATTCTGATGTAAAAGATTTATTACTGTAAAGTTTCATCTAAATCAGTAGCATTGTGTGAAAGAGTAACAAATATCCATATGTCCTCACAAACTTTCGCTTTCATAATAATAGTAGGAAGGTTATACGATTAGTAATATTTAATTTCTATAAGAAAGATTTAAGTTAACTTTAAATTGTTGCAATAGATTTAAATATAACGCTAATAAAAAATACTGTTCCATATTCAATGTACAAGATTTAGGTGTCTTTCTTAAGAGTAGACTTACAATAAGCAAACCGTTAATTATTAAATTACTAGCTGACCCACGCAACCTCGTGTACGTCTCCTATTTCCCGTAGCGTAATAACTTTCCCCTGTTTTTATAACATGAAGAACGTTACAAAAATATTGATGCTCCGTTCGAAAATCATTTTTTTTATTACATTATTCACCTTTTTTTTTTTTTTTTTTTTAAAAGACAACTCCCACATTAGGAATAAACATCCTGTGTCGTGGGGGACTTTACAAACATACATGAAACGGACACAAAGAACATCCAGACTCGGGACAACAATTCGTGGATCACACCACAAAGTGTTGAAGGTACCGCGTGGGATTTGAACCCACGACACTTGGCGCAGTAGCAAGCGGCATGGCGACCGCTGACACCACTCGGCCAACCGTGCAGTCTCAGTTTTAAAACTTCCCTGGACTACGACAAATATTTTAAAACCAAAATCAGCTAAATCGGCTGAGCCGTTCTCGAGTTTTAGCTAGACTAACGGACAGCAATTAATTTATATAAATAGATAAATTTTTATATATTTAGATAGAAGATTATACGATTAGAACTAAGTATTTATTATATCTTACCACCAAATTATAATTCTTAAACTCAGTTCTTGTTAAGTAATGTCAATATTTCAATTTATCGATCTATTAAAATAAAAAATGTATAAAGTTAAAAAGTTATATGAGTATAATATTAAAAGTTAAAATATAACACTGCGATTATTTTGTTTTTATGTACATTTAAAATGTAAACAAGTGATAACGTAGGATAGTAAAAAAAATAACAAAAATAAATTATTATTCTAAATAATTTTATATTGAGTAATCCAAAACGATTACTTCCTTTAATTAAATATTTATAAAAAATATCAATTAACCTTGCTTTAAAACTATTTTAAAAACAAAGTAGATTTCAATTAGTTTTATTTTTTAAACTTTAGAGTAATTAAAAATAAGTATAACATAGTTGAAAAATGGCACAGCTTTAGAGGCTAGTGTTCCCTAGTAAGCACCACTTTAAAAAAACCGAAATGGAAACATATTTTTAGAGCCCCCACAGACAACCAACTTTTTGATCGGCCGATAATTTCGGTTTGGCTTTTGGATTATTTGCACGCCGATACCAAATCAGTGTAGTGTGCGCACTCTCATACATGTTCATACTTGATTAACAGTTCGATTCTGTATTCTGTAGTCTGCGGGGATTCTTATAAAACAATCATTCAGTTGAAAGTAAGTAACGACAAAGTTTAAAAAACTATAACCTAACTACGTAAACCCTTTTGATAGAAAATTCAAAGCATATATCACCTGAGTCATTATAACGAATCTATTGGCACCTCGTTCTTTAAAATTGGTTCAGTAGTTTAGGCGCTACAATGGAATATGTATGTTCCACCACATATTTAACATTCATAGCCTGCCAAAAATATTACCCTCTCTTTTATAATAGTTGGGTAAAAACAACTTTTATAAAACAGTCATAAAGTCGAGAGAGTTACTAAAAATGCTGATATATAAACTTTTCTCTTTGGATTATTTCGTCTTTCGTCCTTTTATTTTAAGTTTGATACTAAAATGAACAATTCTTGTAAAAACAGTTCATTAGCTCAAAATTAGTGTGTTTTTATTCTGATACATATTATTATAAAAATCCTCGGTGGAGTGATAATTTGCGCAAGACGGCTTGCAGGAGCTGGATGCGAGAAGCAGAGGATCGAACTAAGTGGCGTGCTAAGTGGACTGTGATAGGCTGATGATGATGATTATGATGATAAAATTCCTCAAATAGCATTATAAATCTTAGTGTGTAATTGTCTCATCCTTTATTAAACTTTTAGCAAATTTTTCGAAATTATAAAAAAAATATAAAACATAAAAATCTATTTGAACAGATTTAAACAATATAAAATATTTAAAATAAATTGTATTCTAAAGTATTCTCACTTTCGTTAAACAACGTCTGTGAACTTCAAAACTAACTGTAAAATTTTAACTAAACCATATTAAAGAAACATAACAATAAATCGTTTAATAAACCCACCTCTTTGTCCGGCGGTGAAGCTTGCAATCCGTTTGTATAATACACAGAACTACGAAACTTCAAAAACACTAAGTTTGGATGAGCGATCGTACAAGACCGACACGAGCGACCGCCTGCGGCAGGTGACGTGCACAACTGTGCATTGTGCAAGGACCTCGTGCACGCCGCCGCCACACAGTAGCGTGGAGGAGGGACCAGACCAGACACATAAATTCAACAACCTTCGAGGTCATTGTGTATATATATTATGTAAATGGATGTCTCTATGCGCTCGAAGGAATCTGCATGAAAATGAGAACAGTTTAGGATACAGGAAATGTAAATAATAAGTATTAAGTGCATATATTTTTAACAACTGTATTTCGTTATAAGACGCGAAGTATTATGCTGTTAATGAATAATTATCACGAGGAGTTAATCTTTAATATAAAAGTCATTTTTCTCATTATTTAAGTAGTTACCTTTATATAAATGTTGTAATTAAGTACAAACTAAAATTAGTTCAAATGCCAAATATAATAGAAAATTACATAAATGTGTAAATTGCAGATATTAATGTTAAATGTAAGCTCACTTTTACGAGCATAGTAATATCAAAAAAATCCATTTTTTTTATTCCATACAGAAATAGCATAGGAAATGTTTTCATTAACGCTTTAATTTGTTATATATAGCATTTAAAATAACAATGTGGCCTAATTTAAATTGGTAAATTTTATTGATTAAAACAACCTTTTTTCATAGAAACACGTACATATATAAACGGATACTAAACAAAATTTAAAGGGTCAACGGACTCCATAACTAATACCACATCCACAATTGTGTATGTCCCCTTACAAGTTCGTAGTTAGCAGTTCCCTTGCAGTCGGGCTGCACTGTATTCGATCGGTGCAAGACAAAGCAATGTCAACGTCCCGGCGAGCAATGAGGCGATGACCGC
Organism: Spilarctia lutea; assembly: GCA_916048165.1. Lineage (NCBI taxonomy): Eukaryota > Metazoa > Arthropoda > Insecta > Lepidoptera > Erebidae > Spilarctia > Spilarctia lutea. The sequence continues at coordinate 16,936,314 of OU696480.1, read as the reverse complement.
ACGACGGAAACGATCGTCTGCAGGTAGCATACCTCACACCGCCACACAACTGAGGACATGTATCCCACAATTTAGTTCTTTTAGAATAGAAAAACTTTCTAAATACTCCAGATGCAATCTTGTGATTTTCGAATTCGAGTTCAAATTAAAATAGCAAAAGCTTGAAATTGCACGTAGAATAAGTATTTAAGGAGTGTCTAACATTTTATATATTCATATAAATAATTTAAAAATACTTATTTCCAAGTACAAATAACATAACTGTGGATACTTCTAAAGTAAATGAGCAAGTTTTTGAAATGCGCAAATCTCGAGAACGACTCGATCAATTCGGTTATTCTTTTTTAATATCTTCTTTAAAGCACAAAGAAGGTTCTTATTAAGAGAAAAAACGTAAAAATTGCGAGTAAATAGTTTTTTTTTTATTGTACTGCGACAGGCCAAAACCTTCTGAGAGAACGAAGTCTCTCGGGGCAGCTAGTTTATAAATTCTCGTGTCGCTGTGTTTGATACCAAACTCCCCCGAATAAGCTGGACCGATTTTTATGAAATTTTGTGTGCATATTGGGTAGATCTGAGAATCGGCCAACATCTAATTTTCATACCCTTAAATAAATAAGCCGATCCACCCCTGTTTTTTTTTATTGCATAACAACGTTTCCTGTTTCAGCTCGTAAGATTATAAATTAGTCGCTTCATTTTTCAAGGTTTAAGTTGACAAATAAAGTAAATTTAACTTTTATTTATATGCATAGATGACGCTTAAAGAAACTTTATTAGGTAGTTTTCAGGCATGGTCTTTACAAAAAGAAAACAGCCCGAATTACGGTCGTATTTTCTTTGAAAAACCGTTTGTGATAACGTGGAAACATTTTAAAAGGATGTTTAACTAAAGGTTACCTTTTATTAGCCACCTTAACGGCATTGACCATAAAGTGTGACTTTATGGCGCTTTATATTCGGCAGACCCGGTCTCACTGAAGACATTACCTGAAACAGATAAACATTGAACATCATAATACAATTTAAAGATTACTAACCAAAATCTTTGAGAATTAAAAATACCTAATACAAATAGAAGAGCTTTTTTTAATATTCATACTAATACTATTAGATCTAAAGTAACTCTCGTCTGTGGTGCCTGCTTACGAACAAGAGATTCCCACTGTATTTAATCTGTGTTAAATTTTGCTCAATACATTACCCATCATTATTGAAAAACAAAAAAAAACACTGTATTATGGTATACGGTACCTAAGCCCATCATCTGTTCGCAAGTGTTCTACATTATATTCCTCTATACGTTCCACTTCAGAAATTTGCAATCCCATTGCTATATCAAGTGTTGATTTCGTTAAGACTTTGTTTGGTAGAGAAAGCAATAAGCATGCCTCTCTATATCTCGCCGAATAACTTTGGCCTCGTGGAGTAATTTCTTCATGAACATCTCGGCACCATAAATCATCATACAGCATCCAACACTAACGAAATCAATGAAGTTTCACAAAACATACTCGTGAGTACCGGTTGTAAAAACATGTAATGGCTATAAAAACTCCAGTAACATCTTATTAATCGTATATTTTAAAACTGTTACTAAGGGAAACCAAAACTAGAACACATCTAGCATCTAAATCTGACCGATCTTACCAGACCATTCACCTAACCTTGGACATGCAGAGATACGCTTAAATATCAGTCTGTACTTGTGCGTGTACGTATGAAACGTCGCCCTGACACCGATATACTGTATCGAATATTAACAAGACCAATGTATATTGAAGATATTGCTGCTATGAGGTAATTAAACTTATATATCTATGTATATATATATATATATATTGATATGTATCAGTGTGTTATGTATAAAATACATATGAGTGTGTAGGTTTGGTAATAGGTATCACATCACATAGACAGCCTCTAAAAGTCAACTGCTGGACATAGAGTCTCCAAGAGGTCTCGGGTTCGAATCCCGGGTCGGGCCAAAAGTGTTATTAAGGTATTCTGATTTTAGAAATACTTAATAATAGCTCGGAGTTTGGTAGTGTTGGGGTCTGAACCACCGTGATTTACTGATTGGCTCAAATAGTTCTATAGATCCTGACTTCCTTTTTTCCATAATTTACTACAAACTGAAGATACAAGGTAGTCGACCTTTTGAAGGTTGCGAGAAACCGTTGGTTGATAGCCTATGTTCAGCAGTGGACTTCCTTCGGTTGAGATATTGACGTATTATGGTAATTTTGAGGAACAATTCTGCTGCATCCATTTTTTAACTTAAGCATTATCTTTTATAGATGTCGATTGTACAAAGAATTAACTTTTTATTTATATTTCTTGACTTCAGTAATAAACCGCACCAAGTAAGAAAACCAGTCGTATTCATTAATGATCTGAAGGACGTTGAAAATATTATTTTTGTAGGTTACTGATCTCCGTGAGATCTTTTAAAGTTATTAAAAATATTGTAGATGTTCTTATTTTGCTGTCTGATTGTTTACAATTTGTCAGGCGTCAGTTTACAAGGCGTAAAACTTGGCTAAGTTTCATATTTTTCTTTCGATTTTTATCAGCATATCTACCATTTTCGAGGCAATTCAAATTGATTTATAGACATAATTACATATTTGAAATCTATTGCCGTCCACTGCTGAACGAAGGCCTCCCCCAAAGAGCGCCAACCATCCCGGTCCTGGGCAGTCCGCATCCAGCCACCGTCACTTTCCTCAAGTCGTCGTGCATCGTGCCACAGGACGCCCTACACTTCGTTTGCCTAATCGTGGTCTCCACTCGGACACGTGTAGGCTCCAGCGACCATCAGTCCGCCTGGAGACCTGACAGGCCCACAGTTCTCTTTCGAATTGTCTCATTATGAATTATATCGACAAGAGAAACACCCAACATCGCACGCTCCATCGCACGCTGAGCTATTTTAAACTTGTGGACCAGTCCAACAGTGAGTGACCACGTCTCGGCTCCATATGTCATTACGGGCAGGACGCACTGGTTGACAACCTTGGCTTTCAGTGATCGCGGGATCGACGACTCGGAGATATAATGAAGCTTTAAATAACATAAGATATTCCTTTATATTTATAAACACAAACTTTAACAAAAAAAAACCGACTTCAAGAACTGGGCCACACGGGAAGCACCAGCTTTCAAATAAAAAAGAATCATCAAAATTGGTTCCCCCAGTCGAAAGTTATGAGGTAACAAACATAACGAAAAAAAAACAGTCGAATTGAGAACCTCCTCCTTTTTTGAAATCGGTTAATTATGGACTTATAATGTAAAAACATAATACGTCCTCAGCCCACGATAGAACTGCGCACATATGGGGCAGATCAATCGAAGTAATCTTTCATCGCTTTCAAAGGCAACGGCTGAGTCTAGGAAACCAAATTTGTGAGCCCCTCTCAAAGGTCCACGTCCCTGAGAGGCAGGTGACCATGGGCGGCTGTTATTTACTTCCCATCGGGTGACCTGGCCACTCGAAACTACGACACATTATTTTAATATACGAGTATTTAGCGTCAGATAAAAAATGATAAATAAATATTTGTTTTGACACTAAACGCTGTTTCAAAACAATGCGTCGCAGTTTTTTTTATTAAATACGTAATATTTTGATGACAATTTGTTGTTATGACAAATTCAGTGCAATCAAGTAGACAATAGATAAAAAAATATATTTAGACTAAATTGTCATTACTTCTAGAAAAATAAGGTTTACGTCTATGCATTTACACGACAAAGATACTTAATAAAATCTATAGAATCAGGGGTATGCGGCGACGATCTTGCAATCCATGCAGTCGCGGTCTCCTTTTTGGACATTCATGGGCTTCTGAGAGCGATTTTGCATCACCAGGTTACTGTCATCATCAACAGGCTATTGCAGTCCATTGCTTTACATTACACAGTTATGACACCGAATGTATTTATGTGTGTGTGAAATTATAAATGTTTTATTTTAATTCGTATGTCGAGTTCGTGGTGACAGGCGATTGGTTGTATGCGAGTCTAAAATGTGTATGTGTGAAGGTTTAGCCACGCAAAAAATGACAGACTGTGTTGCTCCATGGATACTTTGTATTATTATCAAACAGATTGAATCAACTATACCTTGCAAAACATCCGTATTCTAAGAATCAATCCAAAAACGAGGTCAACGTAATCCCATGTTATGAAAAACTTGAAATTACTCTAATATTGAACAATTACCACAACTTATTTACGTGTCTGTGTGACAAAAACTCTCGCCGATACGGATATCGAATGCAAACAAAAAGTGTCCTTTCAAGTTCATTGACACAATGTTTTTATCAGATTATATTAATATAATCTTTACTACTACCAAAGTGTTTGCCCGACATTGTTTCGCCCCAACATACGATATAACATAATATTGTATGTACGTAATTGACAGTAAAACAAACACACTGACTTGTAAAATATAATGGTATTATGTACATTTATATGTTATTCGTTAAATGTATAATTAAAACAAGCAGTATTGTGGTTTATTTCGTTCAAATTTAAATATCTATACTGATACAATTTTCAAAGCCGTAGAGTTTGTTCAAACTACCGCAAAAGGGTTCGCATTGGAAAATAATTTTAGCTTTGGTTAACTCATTTGTCGATAAAGGCTGCAAAGTATTTAACATCACGCTAAACCAGAAGAATCCGAGCAGAGGCAAATTCATTCCTTTTACCTTTAAATTAAATGTCTCTGATTGTACCTTTTATTTTTCTCAAACTTTCTTTTTCCTTTTCAGAGAGGTAGACCGATTATGATATACTAACCAGTAGTGAGTGGTCTTTTCGTAAGTTATATGGACAGGGTTTGCTAGGAGCTTGCCTACTATCAACTGAGAGCAAGATTTATGTAGATGTTACTTCAAACGAACTGGTTTCATAAAAAAAATATGGCAAGATCAGTTCGGTTCTTTAACCCGTTGATGTGCCTGTCTGTCTCAGCAGCGTCTCCGATCATAGGAAGGTCATAGAGGTACACGACCCTAGCTTCGAGCTACTGAAGTCTCTGTCCCCCTAGCTCTATCGCACCATTCCTTATCCTTGCACCAATTTATGTTTTTCTTATATGACCTAACGTTAAGTAGTAAGTCGGTGTTGCAGTCCAGACCTATTTCTATAATTTAGACAAAATTAAGTTACGTATTTTTATTTAATTATCTTAAAAAAGTTTAGAACTGTAACTATATTCATAAATAAACCGTAACAGACCTGGACTAAAATAACATGGGACTTAATAAATTATGTCGTAAGAATACACAACACTAATAGTTCTGACATTTAGAATACGTAAATGGTCGATCGAGTATAATCATTTGGTGGCCGTGGACTGACGTTATTTGATGTACTGTATTATTTACTTCTTTTAGGTTTTAGCAGCCAAAATGACTGTACTCTGCCCGGTGGAAAGCATGAGTTTCTATTCATGCTTTCCACCCTCTCACTCACTCTTGGTTTCTCCCAAGAGTCATGGATACTTATTAAAGTAAAATTTTAGTGATTTATATTTAATGTAAGAAATAAATATCTATGGTGTTACAAAAAAGATGAATTTTATGAGCGTTTGCATAATCGACAAATTCTTGATCAATAGAATCTTCCAGTCAACATGATTATTTCATTACAGTATACAAAAGCTTTACTGCAACCTATGTTACGGTGCGTATCTTATGAAAATCTGTCCCGCAGTTTCGAAGTTTATCGTGCTTAGACGTGCAGTTTTCGAAGGTATTTAATTTAATTATATTATTATAAATGATTTTACATGATCCATTTGCTTAGGAACGTCACTTTGAACGCGTCGCCGTCGCACGAGAGGTTTTTTTCAAAGTAAAACCGCCACGACATCAAAGGGCCCGTCTGCGGCGTACACCCGCAAGTAAGTATGATTTGCCAGTTTACGCCTTTGTATGGATTAATATATTCGTATTTCACAACAGTAACCACAATTGCGTGCCGGTGAACCGACACTATCCAAACGAATGGACTATACTCTCTTATAACTCTGTAATAATGTGTACAAATAAAAAGTTTTCTATTTACAACTCCATCTGTAACTCTTGTACACAACAGCAGTGACCGTCGAATACAACGAGCTGTGACACTCGGGAAGTCCCATGAAAAATTAAACTGTCTTGGAACCTGGAACAAAATTAATCATAAAAAAAACTGAAGGAGTTGGAAATATAATATATATATAAACGGGTATAAAGCCATGGACAGAAAATAGTATCCAATCAAATATATTTAACTAAAGTTATTTATAGCTACGGCAGAGTCTTACAGTTTTCTCCGAGTTAATTGCGGACTCGGAGATAATTTAGCTTTTCTCGCGGCACTCTGACGGTGATTGCTCAGCGTTTTCATTGACGTCGAGACTTAATTGTGTCCGCCGTGGAAGTGACGGCCACTGTTAACAACAATACTTAAGCAATTATTTACTAAGTATATTGGTGGAATTTTGATGATATTGTTCATACTATCTATTCTAATGTTATAATTTCAAAAGTAACTCTGTCGGTCTGTCTGTCACGGCTAAATCGCTGAACTGCGTCTTATATTGCCCGTGGTGTGAAAATTTCCCCCGTTTTTTTCATTCATCAAACATTCTTCATTGGTGCTCCGCTCCTATTAGTAGTAGCGTGATGATATATAGCCAATAGTCTTCCTCGATAAATGAACCATCCAACACTGAAAGAATTTTTCAAATCGGACCAGCGGTTCCTGAGATTAGCGCGTGCAAACAAGCAAACAAACTCTTCGGTTTTATTATTAGTATGGATATCTAAAATTCTCGTGTCTGGACCGATTTTTATGAAATTTTGTGTGCATATCGGGTAGATCTAAGAATCGGCCAACATCTATTTTTCATACCCCTAAATGGTAAGGGTCAACTAGTACTATATAATATATCACAAATTGAAATTAACTCGTCTGTAAATGTTCAATAGAAGATTCTCTATTTTTATCACTAAATTGCACTACTTTATCATTATTGTTAATGTTAAGAACTGATCGTTTTACTTTTATTGGTGTTAGTGGACATTGGGGCTCGTAACACACAGTTTATTCTTAACATGAGTACCAGTGTCTACAAACTTATTAATTCAATGCACAGCTATTTTATTGTCGACGTGTGATTTTTAGTTTATAGACTACCTACTTGTATGTCTTTTATTGGAAATAAATGTCTTATTTTTATTTTATCTGTACTTTATGCGTTCGCTAAATCGCTGTACCGATTTCAATGGGCATGGAAATACTTTGGATTAAGGAGAAAGGTTACTCTTAACAGCGAAAACCAACATACACGATCACAGCCGCGGGTAAAAGCTAGTAAAGTGAATTTGTTTGTTTGTCTTTTCGTGGTTAAGCAGGCAAAAATATCTTACGCCACACATGGTTACCTGCAATTCGGGAGTCATCAACTCTCCTCACCCTGTGTATTAGGTACGAGACCTAGAGACCAAAACCATCTGGTTCTGGTCTCTGGTGGCCTGGTTTCGACGGAAAGCAATAAAAAAACATTAATTCTATTGTTCTGTAATGCCGTGACATCTCTCCGGTAGAACCGGCCTATTTATGCCGCCGCATAAATCTTTCCAAACGCAATCCCACGGGACCATCATAAATAGGAGTGTGACTCAAGTCTGTCTTCTGATAAAAGAGGTAACTGGTATAGTAATAGGTAGACGTATGCACACGATTGACACTCATCTATGGAACTCCATCACTGAGTTTGCGTTTCAACACTACGCCATTTATTTTCATTACGGTTAATGAGAAAGGTATTCCTAAAATATACCATCGTAAGCATAAATAATCACAATATATTAATTTTATTAATATTTCTCTATAGTACGAGTATATAATGATTACATAATAAAGTTGAAATGGTTAAAGATACAAACGAAACTGAAAAGAAACGAGGCTTGAATAATTAAAGAGGGTTCTTTGTAAGAGGCCGTAACAGTTAGGAGCAAAATCCATTCAGACATTAGCACGTCTCGTGAATGGTAACATTTCATTATCAACCACCCATAATATCCCACTGCTGGGCTCGGGTCTCCTCTCAGGAGAGGGGTAAGGCCACGCTGGCCAAATGCGGGTTGGGGACTGGCAAGACAACGTTGTGGCTAAGTATCTTGACGTTGGATGTTTTTAAGCCGCCCAAAGGCCTCCCAACAAGCTTCACAACTGTTTATCCTAAGATAACAACCGGGACCGACTGCTTAACGTAACCTCCGAATCACGGAGACGCTCATGGTATCATGCCACCAGCGGTCACCCATCCAGGTACTGACCGCGTCGTTGCTTACCCTCGGTAATTTTTTCTAATCACCGAGTGCATCTGGGCTATGAGAGCCTATTATTTTATCTACTAGTCAATATATTTGTGAGACATTGTTATACATACCATAGATATGCTGGTTATCTTAACTATATTCAATGATGTGCTCATGAGAATTATTGCTATAATAATAAAAGTTATCTGTATGTTGCAAACATTGTTTATCTGATACAATTATTGTGTACTTGTAAATTACGGGAAGAAGCGAGACAACCCCGATACAAGTATTTCCAAGAACTTACTGGGGTTGGTCTCAATTTATGTAGTGTACGACAATGTATGGTAAATAATATTTTTTTTTTTTTAAATATAAGTTTTAATCAATCGCCATTTCGTTTACTTATATTTACTTTAAGGCACAAGCAAGGTTCTCCTTCAGGGCAAAAACGTAAAATTGTAAGAAAAACAGTGAAAAAAAACACTCGTTTATTTTTTTATTGGATAGTGATAGACCGATAACTTTTGACAGAACGTAGTCTTTCGGGGCAACTGGTTTCACCTTATTATTATATTTGTATGACCATCGTTTTAAGTATAAGCACACCACCATATTATAAAGTGAAACCTTCCATTTCAACTGTAACCACTTACTTATAAAAGTATTCTCTCTCACTCTTCAGCCTACTGCCGCCCGTTGCTAAACGAAGGTTTTTCCCAAAAAGTATTGACAAGCTTTTAAAAAATATCATTAATAATAATCAATAGGACTATAATACTTTAAATAAATATCCAAAAACCTTTAAATAAATCTCAATCTACAAAAATCTCACAAAACGAGCAACAGCATAATACATTAACGTAAAAAAATATAATAGTTACTTCGTAGAACAATCGAGCTACGCAGTAAACATTCTGCTACGAGCTACAACACTACAACTTAAAGCTACGATAAATATGACTAAACTCGAAATCCGTTAAAGATTAATCATACTACTCAGGGGCAGTAAATAAAAAAGGGATTTTTCCCAGTACTGAATTGTCTCTAATCAAGTTATTAACTCAATAATATAAAAGTGGAGGTAAGGACCTTCTGCCCTTGAGACTGTCTCGGGGTCATGGTACGAGTGAAAGGAAGTAGCGATCACTTATGGTTATGTTATTCAAGTTCTCTAACACAATAGAATATTTAAAACTTTACTAATTAAATATTCAATTAATTCATTTAGAAGGTTCATATTATTCAAAAGTGACGTATGCCGCCGCTTACTAGCTTCTAGATAACATTTATATTTTGTGCGTGGATCTAAATTTTACGCTCTTTAACTAATTTCTTCTTATTCTTCAACAGATATAGGTCGGAGGACAATAAAGCGTCATTTGTGGAGATTAGCTGCCATCAAACTGGCTGAAAAAACATTCTTTAAAATTGATGTTTCATCGTGCAGAATTATTTATTTTGAAAAATAAGTTCATTTCTAGTGTAGCACTAGATATCATTGCCTGTAGTTGTTACAATCTTTGATTGCTTTCATGTTTATGGCTATGATACTGAGATTGCATCTGTATTTTATAAAACCAGAATGCATACTGTCATACATTTTGATTATATCTCTGCCATAACCTTCAATTTTGACGCTTTTGGCAAACTTAGTTTTCGTCTGGAACTTTTTCGCTATTCTCTCGTAAATTGCACCAAAGGATACATTTAAGCTTATTTAAACCTCGTGCAAACTATTATATCTAATAAGGTGTCTAAATGTACTGAATCTGTAATCATCGCACGAAGGTCTAGATATCTGCTCTCTCTGCTGCTCAAAATAGACGGAGCATCTCCATTACCTTCATGAACGTCTATGGTTTCTTAGTTTTGAATGATTTTAGTGTGTAATTTAAGCTATATAAAAAAAACTTCACGACAAGTTTCAAGCTGTGTTTTAATCGAATATCAGTTCTTCTTCAGTCTTTTGTTTGATAACATAAAGACTGCCGACTGCCTCGGTTGCGCAGTGGTAGTAAATACGACGGCTGTGCTTGAGGTTTCGAGTTCAAATCCTGGTTCGGACCAAATGTTTGTGTGATCTACAAATATTTTATTCGGAGTTTGGGTGTTTTCTATGTATAATATGTATGTATTTACAAAAAAAGGTATTTAAGTATTTATCAGTTGTCTAGTATCCATAACAAAAGCTCTGCTTAGCTGGGGACTAGATGGTGTTGTGTGTTAGATGTCTGAACTATTTATTTACTTTATTTTTATGAAACGTTTTTTGTGGAAATCCAGCCATTCCTGTATCAGCAGAGACAATATAGAAGTGAACACTCTTTTTTGGTATGCAAGTACCGTACATATTTTCACATGTATTAAGTGAAAAGCTTTTAATTTGAAATAGACACTTTGTAAACCTTGTTATCCAGCAAAATCTTTTACAATATTATATACACATTGTACCGACCCCAATAAAATTAGAGAAAAAGTTTAAAAGTGATGATACTGGAAAGCAGGTTTGTATAATGATCTTTACTAATTTAAAGATAGGCTCTGCTTCAAGCTCGTAAACATCCTATCACCTAAAGGGTTGGTTAGCAAGCCTTAATAAAAGCGTGGTTATCTTTTTATTGCTCAGGGATTTGGCCACGTGTTTCACTGAATAAATAAAAGGCACTACTCGATTAACTACTCCATTAAAGTAGATTTAGAACTACCCGACGAAATTTACTACCTGTCTGAGGTAAATAAAGTGAGAAACTTTATTTATCGAAATATAAGAGTTGACCTTGGATGCGAGAAGACGTGGTGCGAATCGAAGAAGCCTTATCGAAGTGGATAATGGTTTGACTGCACGGATGTTGTAATGGATGTTGCAGCCACTTCTTCGTGCACTGACTGTCGCGTTTTCGATGCTCGCATATGAAAACATTTTGTAATACCGAGAAATTTAATAAGAGAGAGAGAGAGAGAGAGAGAGAAGCGTGGCTCTCCCACGGTAATTTTATGCACTTATCATCATCAAAAACAGCCTTTAGTAGTTTAGTGCTGGACAGACTGTACCATGCAAGCCACTAGGATTTGTTTCAAGATTTCGGACATTTTTCGGACAATTTATTAACACACAACGCCGTCTAGTCCCACGCTAAGCAGAGCTTGTGTTATGGATACTAAACAACTGATAGAAATAATTATATACTTTTTTTTTAGTAAAGACATACATATTCTACACAGAAAACACCCAAATTTCGAAACAAATATTTGCAGATCATACAAACATTTGGTCCGACCCGGAAATCGAACCCGAGACCTCAAGCACAGCAGTCGTTTACGCTATCACTCGCGCTACCGAGGCAGTCGAAAGGCAGTCGTACTGTAAAGACACGGAAATATTTCCTTGTCTTTGCCGCCTCTTACGACACCCTTGGAGGAATAAGAATGGCGATACTCTATATCCTTAGTCCATCACTATACGGACAACTATACAAAACTATGTACTAATTATCATTTCACAATGTTTTTCGTCTTTCCCTGCACTCCCCATTTGCCTAACCGACGCATGATTCACTAAACTTCTGTTACAAAGAATATTCCCGAAATGTAAATATACAAGTTAAATAATAAACAGCAGGATGAAACTGTATGCTAAGAAGAGATTTCACGAAAACAAGCTGCCGTGAATCACGGTAATGGTTCGTCATTTAGTCAGCCGATTGTAATTTTAGCGATTTACGCGGGAAAATGTTAACACGGAATCAGTGCGTGAATAATGTTTAGTACTCCAAACACGTTTATGTGTTGGAAAACGTCTAAGATGATCTATAATTTTATTATAAGACTGAAGAGTTTAATTGATTGATTTTATAGCAGAGAGCTAAAGGTAGTAGACACTTTTCGATTCTGCTTATGCTTTCCATTAGGCAGAGTAAAGTTACTTTAGCAGATCTACATATAAGAAAACAGAGCTAATCACAAGCACTATTTTAAATTAAAATGTTGCAAAAATATGGATAATTTATTCCTTATGAAAGACGCAGGCGACGTTGCACGGGTCAGCTATTAAAAACATGAAATGAAAAAAGTAAATACGGAAAATTTTTCTTTGTATATTTTTTACTGCAAACAACACGCGAGTAGCATGTTGTTTAAAATGTGAATACTACAGACATTATTTACATTGATTTACATTACCACAGTAGGTACACATTATAATAATATATACACATTCGTGAACGCAACATGGCGTACTGAACGGCGTATGATGTGTCTACACGTGCTGTGTAGTTTGTGTTAGTTAAATACATACAGTCTGGCAAAATAAATATGTACAAAAACCAATTTGAAATTTCAGTAGGCTTCTTTATGAAAAAAACAGAAAATAGTTCTTATAAAACAACAACTCTTGCACTAGAAATATATCGTGTGTAGCGCGGGACTTAATAGAGAGGTATGAATGAGATTGCCTTGTGGGGAACGAATCTACAACACTTAGGGCCGGTTTTTCAATCGTCAGATAAAACTTATCGGAGGAATAAACTATAAGACGGCAAAAATAAGGACACGTTACTACAGACACTTACTCTTACAAATAAATCTGACGATTGAAAAACCGGCCCTAAGTATAGTTGAAAGCGACGTGATAGCCGTTTAAACCACTACTTTATCCCTGATAAATAAATGTATTATTAGTATAGCTTTAGGTCTGAATAAGAATTTAATTTAAATAGAAATAAATCTTTATACTACGGTGGTTTTTGATAAATGATATAGACAAAGAGGCTTATTTAACACCCGTGCCTCCGGTCATATATTAGTTTTAGAATTTTGCGATGTTTGCATCAATTAATCAGCATCAAGACGTGTATTTTATAGGAAAGGCACGACTAGATAGAAAGGAGTCTTATTATAAGTCCACGAAGACATACACACTGATGAAAGTCAAGTAACAAGTGGTGATCACACAATTTCTAAGGACCAAAAAATTTTTTACTAGGTAGGCATTATAGGTTTACCGTGGGAGAGCTATGCTTCGGCATGAATGGGTCGGCTCGACCGGAGTGATACCACGGCCTCCAGAAAACCGGTGTAAAATAGCGTTTGCGCTGTGTTTCACCGAGTGAGTGAGGATACCGGAGGCCCATACCCCAACCCCTCCCCCCATCCCCTTTCCTATCCCCCAAAGGTCGGCAACGCACTTGTGACGCCTTTGATGTTGCGGGTGTTCATGGGTGGCGGTAATCGCTTACCATCAGGTGATACGTCTGCTCGTTTGCCCAATATACAATTAAAAAAAAAAAAAAGGTAATACGTGCTGTCTTTCGGAAATAGGTTTAGGGGAGAGATTCAAATCACGTAACAACCCATTTATAACTTTTGAGTTGTAGGTGTCTCACGTAGTGACCATATAAAAAATATTCAAGCATGTATTGTGCATGTACTTGAAATATATAGCACAAAAAAAAACAGTAACAGATTACAACGGTCACCTTACCACTTTCTATTGCGTATTGAACGTTCAAACTAAACTATATGTTATCCATATGTCGTTGTTTTGAGTCTAGGTGTTCTTAGTCTCCGTTATATGTATTTATATAAATTAATCCACGACAGGAATGAGCCTAGTGTAGAAGTAGTAGAAGAAATAAGGTTACGAATCAACAGGTTACGAAAATCATTGTAGAATACAATAAATGTCTATAAATAAACAATTACCTCGTATGTCCGTAATGTATACAGTTTATAATATTCCATTGTAATACATTATGTAAATAAAACATGCAATTTTGTATTTTATTGTTAGTAATTTATGTTTGTTCTCTGTTATAAGCTACATTTAACAAATTTGATTTAATTTAATGGATCTGTGGCGTATTTTTTATGTAATATTGGCAGTATATAAATATAACGATATTTGTTTAAGACGTCGGAAAAAATTAAGCCGCACATTTTCTCGGGGTAACATAGGCTATGTTATATTTTCCGTAAGGAGCCCGTGCGAAGAGGTGAGTTGCTAGTTAATGATAAACTGACAACTATAACGTTGTCATAACAACCAACAATGTCATTTGAATGAATGAACCTGCATACCTTTTTCTTAGAACCATTAAAACCATAAATTGATAAGCTCGGACACTTTCACAATAAAATATAAACAGCTGTACGAACGTATTGTGCTATAAAATTGAATGCGTCGACAAATTGTGAAGCGACAGGGTCCCAACAGGGGTACACTCAGCGAACACCCACACAGCTTCAATTATCTCGTTATTAGTTACAGTAGAGTGACAGATGCATCTGTGGGAGGGTGTATTATCGTATTAGATGCAATTCTGTAGGAGGTTCTTGAACTCTGCACTGTACTGTATGAACTTACAGAGAACCGTTCATTCTTTAGGAGAAATTTTTCAAAAAAATATTTCTTAGTTGAAAATTCTCGATTCAAATCTCTATTACAAATTCGAAAGTAACTCTGCCTGTCTTTTACGCTTTCACTGTGAAAACGCTGCATCGATTTCAATGAAATTTGTCATGAAAATATTTTGGTTCTTGAGTAAGGAAGGACATAGGCGAGTCAAACCGCGGCTAAAATCTAGTCTTCTTTATAAATAAATAACATTGGAGAGCCTGTCCGTATTATTAAAATAACGGCTTTATACTAAATTCATATGTACTCGCATGTATAAACGGTACTAATATCAAAATATTTTTTTTTGCAACTATTATCTGTCTGTTTGTTCCGGCTAATCTCTGGAACGGCCGCACCGATTTTGACGGGAGTTTCACTGATAGGTAGTTGATGATATAAGGAGTAAGTAAGGCTACTTTTTTTAGACTAACTTCGCCAAGTCGCCGGCGAAGTTAGTTTAATAAAACAAAATAAAATTTACATTTAATTCTGTAGGTATTATCATTAGTAAACGAACCATTAATGTATTTAGAATGGGCCTTACATTCTTAATTAAAAGGTTAGCCGAAAGTAATTAATGAATACAACTAAAATTTTCTTAAGAAGTCTGCTATCCAGTGCAAATATATTTAAGAAATGTTTTACATTTATTTTACGTTCAATCTCCAACGTAATCTAGAGCTCTAAATAAAATTTTAAAGTATTTTTTTGGGATTGTTAAAGTAAAAATTCAATCAAAGTAGTTTTTATATTAAACTAGCTGAATACCGCGGTGCTACCCGCATTTATTGTTGTACCTTTAGAACCGCAGCTTCTAGTACTCGATACGGTTTGCGGTTTTTTTTGCGCGCCGAAATGGATCTTTAAAAGTAGCCTTTTTTTGTTAACGAGATGGAATATCGTTTCGGATCTCCGGCTCCTCGAGGAATGAGAAGCTAGGTATGTGGCGAGTCCACTAAAAACACAGCAGCAAGCACAACAATCGCATACGCTATCCCTGCGCCACCGAGTTAGTTTGCTAAATGCCCGTTTTTATTAAAGATACGAAGGCACTATTCTACAAATGTATTTTTTTATCATATATGCAGCTTTTATTGATTTAACACATGTCATAAATTAACTTACACTACTTAGAGACTGACATTACATGACTGGTTTTTAAGTTACAGCCTCTCCTCCTCCTGGAGAGTATGCAGGACACAATTCACTACAAGAAAAAGGAAAACATGACGCAATCACTAATTCAAAGCTTCCAGTTTCCAAGCTATACAGAAAACTTTGTGTCTTAAAATCGCCATTAGAAAAAGTGTTAATGTATTTGAATATAAGCAACCGAAAATGTATATACTTGGTTTAATTACAAGCGAGTCTTCATCGCTCAGCAGTGCAGCAGCCCCGTGGGAGAGCCACGCTTCGACATGCATGGGCCGGCTCGACCGGAGTGGTACCACGGCTTCACAGAAAACCGGTGTGAAATAGCGCCTGCGCTGTGTTTCACCGAGTGAGCTAGGATACCGGAGGCCCATACTCCTCCCCCTAACCCCGTCGTCAATCCCCCAAAGGCCGGCAACGCAATTGTGACGCCTCTGGTGTTGCGGGTGTTCATTGGCGGAAGTAATCGCTTACCATTTGGCGATACGTATGCTCGTTTGCCCACTATTCAATAAAAAAAAAGTTACCAAGCTACGGATAAAACTTTGTGCCTTAAAATCGCCATTAGAAAAAGTGTTAATGTATTAGAATATAAGCAACTGAAAATATATATTCTTGGTTTAATTACATGCGAGTTTCCCTCGCTCAGCAATTGCAGACGATAAAGGATTGCAGGTACTGATTAATTGATGGAGTTGCAGCTCCGTGCCTACTCACAGCTGAGTGAATATAACAACAAAATAAAAAAATAAATTAAGTACAGAAAGAAATTAGAAAGTCTTCGTGAAAGACTGGTTAATTGGTACAGATCTTTTAAATGAGATCTTACTTAGATCTTTACAAGTTGGTACACAGGACGTTACGAAATTTGTATATAAATAGGTACGTATTGCTCGCAATGATTTTTTCTAATATAATTTAAAATATTTAAACATTTTAAAATACAGTCAGCTAAAGAACATACTTAATGTAAATGTCTAAAGTGATTTAGTAAATAATTTATTTTACGACATTACAGATAAATATACATTTTTCTAACTTAAATTTGAATAAAAATTTATTTTAAGACTATAACTCTAAACTTCTTAGATAATACTAGCTGAACCCCGTGGTGTTACCCGCGGTTATTGTCGTACCGCAAGTAACGCCGCGGGGCGAAGCTAGTCTAAGAAAAGTACCGTAAGTTACTATTTATATCATCAGCTACTTATCAGTCCCGTCAAAATCGATCCAGCCGTTTCAAAGATTAACCGGAACAAACTGACAGACAAAAATTGTAAAAAAATATTATTACATATGCATTTAGTAAAAAGCGGTTATTTTAATATTACAAACAGACACTCCAATTTTATTCATTTGTGTAGACAATAAAATATTTTAAGTTATATTTGACAAGCTTTATTAGCTAACTTTCGCGACCAACTTTGTCCTAAGTTCAACTACTTGAATGCTTAATTTGCAAAAGTTATACACAAAAAACTTATTAAAATACAAATTGTTTTACAAACATCAAAATTTTAAACAATAACGGCTCGAAAATTTCACAGCTGATTTACAGTGAGTCATGTATCGATTAACAAAAGCTTAGTCACGTTTTATGAACCCTCATTTCTCCCCAGGGCACACGGGGCGCTGTCAAATTCAACTCAATGTTTGAAGATTAAACTTATTGGCAGACCAGACGGCTGCATACTGCAAACTGCATCCAGACAACAAAGAAAATGTAGTCGGTAAATACGGACGCACCCCTCGCGTGTTTACAAAAGCCCAGACAGGGTGAAATGTTAGATTTATGTGTGTAGTGTAGTGGTGTGGTACGATGTCTGGTAACTTAAAATTTATCAAATAGTTATAAATTTTTAGTTCACGTTACAATCTATATACTAATAATAAAGCTGAAGAGTTTGTTTGTTTGAACGCGCTAATCTCAGGAACCGCTGGTCCGATTTGAAAAATTCTTTCAGTGTTGGATAGTCCATTTATCGAGGAAGGCCATATTATCTATAGGCTACATATCATCACGCTAATACCAATAGGAACGGAGCACCAATGAATAATGTTTCAAAATGGGGGAAATTTTTTACGCTACGGGCAATTTAAGACGCAAACGAGGTTGCGTGGGTCAGCTAGTGTATAGTATAGACGCTCATAGCCCAGTTACACTCGGCAGCAACAACAGCAACGACTGGCCGGTTAGTAGCAGGATGGCTGACCGCTGGTAGCATGATACCATAAGATTCTCCGTGGTTCGAGAGCCACGTTAAGCAGTCGATCCCGGTTGTTATTCTAGGATAACAGTCGTGAAGCTTAGATGGAAGCCTTTGGGCGGCTTAAAAACATCCAACGGCAAGATTACGTAGCCGCAACGATTACGCAGCACGGGGACGTATGGCCTTAACCCTCTTCTGGGAGGAGACCCGAGCCCAGCAGTGGGACATTATGGGTTGTTGATATGTAGTAATAATTTCAAACATCTCTCAACTAGACTGAGCCTGTATTGTGGTGACCTCACTACTGATAACCATATTAATATTTTTAAATATACGTATTGAGAACAAATAGATCGAGTTATGCAGTAAAGAGCCATGTCGCTTAGCTGTTTACTGCATAACTCGATCCAAATGATCGTTTTAATCACACAATTATTTGCCCTTGGTGGTTATCGAACTCAAGACCTCTGGCTTAGCAGTCAGGATCATTAACCATCAAGTCAAAAGACTCCATAATATGGGCTAGATAATGATCGAGTGTGTAATCAACGTACAAAAGCGTAACTACAACAGAAAAAATAACTAAAAATTGCTTTTCATCTTAGTTAAGATGTAAATAGCCTTAATTAATATGCCTTTGCTTGCTGCACAATTATCTTTGTAATTTAGCGCAACACCGCCCTTCGCCCGGAGTCCAGACACCGACCAGACAACAAAGGAACGGGACGATTGGAGGTGGCAATTCATTATGGAGAATAAAGAATGCCGAGAGAATATGCGATGGAAGATTTTACAGTTTTTACATGCAACAATTAGTTATATATACAAAGAAATAAAATTGAATTGTCTGTTTGTAAGGTCAAATTAACAGCTTTTCAGTAAATGCGGTAAGAATATGCGGTACTTATATAAAAAAAACTGTTGTTATTTAACTTATGTGGGTCTATTGTTTTGTTCCGAGTAACCTCTGGAACTATTGGATCTATTTCAACGGGACTTACACTGGTAAGAAACAATAGGTAATAATATTAGGAATAACTTAGGCTACTATTTTTAGTCCAGTTTTGCCTCGCTCAGATAGTTGTTAATCATTAATCAGTACTAACAAATCAGAAAAAGTTATTTTAAATACTGGATATTCGTTTCCTAGGCTTGGGTGACATGTATGATTATTAAGTACCATAATTTTATGTGAATTACTTGATTAATTCAAGTATTTCATTAAATCATATTGGAACGAAGTTCCTTATGGCGCGTTGTGTAAGGGGGCTAGACGGAAAAATTGTCACGACACAATTTGTTGACACGACACAATTTGTTGTCACGACACAATTTGTTGTCACGACACGACGACGACACACACAGATATTTTCGTTTCGTCTTTCTATTTCGAACTTCGTTCCATCCGGGTGTCCCTTGACACCTCTCAAGTTTTTTTAAATGATAATAACACTTATACTTAAATATAACCTGTGGCAAATACTTGCATTTTGAGGCCCGTAACGATTTCCCTCGCCTCTTCAGAGGTGCGATAATTACCTGAAAGAATAAGAAAACAGATGTCAGATATTTGAATAGAGAACTAGCACTCTATATAGCAAAATGTAATGAACATGTATGCTATATGTAATAATTTCTAAATAACGCGACAGAAATTTCATCCCCATCATCTAGATGATTGGCAGTCCACAACTGTGCGATTTTTCCGAAACTTTCTGCCGCGCACAGCAAAACTGTGGAATGAGCTGTCGCCTGCGGTGTTCCCGGACCAATACAACCTTCAAACCTTCAAGAAAAGAGCGTACTCCTTCCTAAAAGGCAGGCAACGCACTTGTGACGGCTCCGGTGTTGCGGATGTCCATGGGCGGCGGTAATCGCTTACCACCAGGCGATACGTCTGCTCGTTTGCCCCCTATATAATAAAAAAAAAAAAATAAGTGAATGATAGAATCAACGTCATTCATATTCAAACAAACTGCAAACTGGGACAGGCAAAGCAACAGCACTGCAACGTGAAAGAAAACTTGAAAATACCCCTCTTAATAGCCTGTCTCACCATGATATAGTCGGTTGTGGTAAGGAGAAGAATATGTCTATTGTTATATCTATATAAATACTACAAAGTATAAAACAGTTGTTTCCGCTGTCTTTCTGTCTCTATAAATGCTTAGATCTTTAAAACTACACAACGGATTTTGATGCAGGTTATCTTTGATAGATAGAGTGATTCAAGTGGAATATTTTTTAAATATAATACATGCATAATATAGTAGAGAAACACTGATAATTTTAGAGGTTTCTAATGTGATGTTGTAAATAAACACTTTTTTTGCACTTACATTGCAAACGCTGGCTTTGACCTACGAAATAGATCCAAGTAATGTACAACAGTATTGTACACCTTAAAAGTGTCTACAAAAAAGTCCACGGTGGTATAATTATGTCTATCACTTAGGGATAACACACAACAACCATTTTTAATTCCTTTCTAAATACAAGAAATAATGGCTTAATTACGAAGTGATTTTAAGCAATACAACATGAATCCTTATCCAATAAAGTAACTTAAATACATTTTGCATTTAATATACATCAATTTTGCCCTTACAGTATCTAATTTAAATGAATATGTTCGAAGATATAACAGATTTAAAATGCGCGAGTCGTGTCGGCGCTGGGTGCATCTGAAATCCACCCGTGCTAAGCTAGGGCGGGTTGCTAGTACTACATACGAATTATACTGAATGGGAATCAATACTGTGTTCTATGACGAGCCACGTAGCTGCTGTGCAAGTAATAAATCCTCATTATATTCTCTTATTGTTATTATCATCAGTCTATCGCAATCCACTACACTATCAGTGTTATTACTATATTAACTGACCCTCGCAACCTCGTTCACGTCTACTATTACCCGTAGCGTAATAATTTTCCTCCGTTTTTTAAACATTCTTCATTGAGGCTCCGCTCCTATTGGTCTTAGCGTGATGTTATATAGCCTTCTTTGATAAATGGACTATCCAACACAGAAATAATTTTTCAAATCGTACCAGCGGTTCCTGAGCGTTATAATATTATTATAGATGGGCAGTTATCTAGTTGGTATAGAAATTGTGTACGAAACATCACTAACGCATGCTAAGTTCATACCTGCTCATATAGAATTCATTTTACGAAACATAAGTTGTATCGTGACCTTGTTTTATTAAAACTAAATATATCCGTAATAATTACAGTTTCAAGGTCTAAAAAAATGTTGCTTAGGCGCCATATAATAACTTGATTGGGTATAATAGGCTCATTTACGGATTGTATAATATGTGAAAGAATATATGGATGGTCTGAGTGAATCAGGATATATCTACGACAAGAGTAAGCAATGAGTAAAAACTCATTACACGTCAGAGAACATAAATGTTAAGATGATGCTGGTGATAATATACTTAAGGTCAG
Organism: Spilarctia lutea; assembly: GCA_916048165.1. Taxonomy (NCBI): domain Eukaryota; kingdom Metazoa; phylum Arthropoda; class Insecta; order Lepidoptera; family Erebidae; genus Spilarctia; species Spilarctia lutea. The sequence continues at coordinate 16,914,772 of OU696480.1, read as the reverse complement.
TTTTACCAGCTACTGTCAAAGTTTCAGGTAGTTATCTTCCATATAACATTTAACAGATACAAATTGCTGATATTATATGGTTTCACACATAGTGAAACATACTAGATAGTACGTATATAAATTTGCAGGATTTAGGACTTTCTTTCTCACCATCAGCAGCCTGTCGCATTCCACTACTGGACATAGGTCTCATCAAATGCATGCCACTTTATTTAAAAGAAAATGATTTGTTTTTAATAACTTCATCCATTAACCTTAATCATCCTCTCAACGGATTAAAAAGATCTGATATTCACCAAATGACTAAATAGCTTTTCTGTAACTATAACTAAAAAATCCTGAATAAAAACACAAAAACAAAACTAAATTCAATCAGTCTGTCTAACGATTAACCTATACTACACACTCCGTAGATTGACAGATAAAAAATAATTTATAAAATATCTACAATATTAAAGGTATATCCACATTATATTAACATCAACATTTGAGTTCAACAACCCCAAATCGTTCCACCTATTCCGACCAATATTAATAAATCAAGAACTATTTGAGTTTACTAATATTTTTTTCTTTATCAATATGTAAATGGTAGTAGTTACAAGTTATAATAGGTATTATTGTATTTTGATTGGTCGTTGTTAATAAAAAATGCATAACTCCTATATATTCTTGTCATATTACACTCTATATCTTTAAGGTATATATATATACTCGTAACAAAATAAACTAGATTATAGTATAATTCTTTTTTATTTATAGCAGTACAAAAATATTATTTATTACACACTTATTAAAACTTATTTCATAATATAATAATATTTCGGACATCTAACAACGCCATCTAGTCCCAAGCAGAGTTTGTGTTATGGGTACAAGACAACTGAAATGAATACATATACTTTTTTTTGTAAATACATACATATTATACATAGAAAACTCCCAAACTCCGAAACAAATACTTGTAGATCACACAAAAATTTGGTTCAAATACTTTTAGCTGGTTTCTTTCAAGGTTTGACGTCTGCCATACACTAATCCTCTTTAGGAATGCAAACGTTTTCCAGTCCAGTTCAATTGATACCAGTCTATAACAAAACTAATTAGTCACAAGGGATTTGGATGAAAGCCTGCGCATGCTTAGTCTGGCATATGTTAATCAATGTTCTTTTTTTTTCATGGAGTAGGGGACAAACGAGCAGACGTATCGCCTGATGGTAAGCGATTACCGCCGCCCATGGACACCCGCAAAACCAGAGGCGTTACAAGTGCGTTGCCGGCCTTTGGGGGATGAGGAAGGGGCTGGGGGAAAGGGGTTGGGGTAGGGCCTCCGGTTTCCTCACTCACTCGGTGAAACACAGCGCAGGCGCTGTTTCACACCGGTTTTCTGTCAGGCCGTGGTATCACTCCGGTCGAGCCGGTGATTTACGCGAATACCTTTCAAATACCTGTTTTAATGTATTGTACAAATATTTAGTGGAGATTTAAGATTAAAACAGTAACTCTCGTATTAATAAACGTTCAATGTTTTCAACTGTAAGGCTGTAAAAATAAAGTTGAAAATAAATCAGAATCGTAGCTTAAAGTTAAACAACGTTTATGAATAAGGGGATAAAAGATTAAGATATAGGATGTCTAAAAATATAATGTTTTCAAAACCTTCGTAACACTCATTAACGACAAAAAACTGGTCGTCAGATAACAAATAAATGTTTAAATATAATGAAATAGATACTTTGAGGATATCTTCTTTTGACAACGTCATTTGTCATGATAGCGTTCGATCAATTGGAATTGCTGATCGACAGCGAATGGAATTTTGATAAATGCCATCGATGATTGATTAACTCCTATTTTTAACTTACAAAGCGGACTTTATTACTTTATAAAGCAGGGGATTTCAATATTGGTCAATTAGAAAACTTAAGACGTCGATTGTAAGCATCGCAGGCTTTTTATTACTAAACCAGTAGCCTGTCTAGACGTTAAATACTTATGTGGGTATGTACCTCTGTTCTTTATCATAAAATTAACTTAAAGATAGCAAATTATAGTATCATATTCATATAAAGTTGACGGCCTCGGTGGCGCAGTGGTAGTGAATGCAACTGCTGTGCTTGAGGTTTCGGGTTTAAATCCTGGGTCGGACCAAATGTTTGTGTAATCTACAAATATTTGTTTCGGAGTTTGGGTGTTTTCTATGTATAATATGTATGTATTTACAAAAAAAAGTATATATGTATTCATATCAGTTGTCTAGTACCCATAACACAAGCTCTGCTTAGTTTGGGACTAGATGGCGTTGTGTGTTTGACGTCCGAAATATTTATTTATTTAAAGTTTTAATACGACTGTTTAACCGACCGACTGAAAGAGTGACTTTACACTGCCTGTGGAAAGCATGAGCAGAATCCAAGAGTGGTGATTGCCAAGCTCATTGCAAACGCAGACAATGCTGAGCATTGTAAACCATACTATGGTGGACTATTGTGATGTTTCTGTGTCATTAGGCCTCCGGTCTCGCACTCACCAATAAAACATTGTCATCGGCCCGTTCGAGCTAAAATCATCATTAAAGTTTGAAGCTTATTGGTTCTTTTCCAGATTAATATATAAAATGGCTATTTTGATGAAAGGTTTCAAATCACTTAAATTGCAGCGCTTTTCATTACTGGCCGTGCCCACATTACACAAATGTCATTAGCCGACAGTAACCTATTTGAAAAGTTACAAAAGTATGTGTCCATTACCGTACATACATTATGTCCCGTTTAATACCACTAACGGAATTGGGTATTAAATGCCGTATTACTCCTGTAGTACATCGTTAGCAAGCTGAACACGCAGCCAAGGATCATATGTTAGGAGGACCATCGTTAAATTGAAAATGTATTGAAGAATAATTGTGTTGTCGCCAGATTTGAAAAGAATTAATTTAGTATTTTACGACTCATGTACATATATGTCTGTATACGAATAGGCAGTGTTGTACCCATAACCATTTTGTAAGCAATATTTATTTTTTATATATAAAACGTGACAAAGGTCAATTGTGTGTTCAATCTTTATGATGATGCACGTCATGATACACGTCCTCATCAGAAAAGAATTTGTAAAAGATTACTGAAGATCGGTGTGGACAAAAATAAAAATAAATCCCCCATCGGTTTGAGCAGGGCATCCAAATGGAAGAAAAATCTAAATTAATCCCCAGGGGATCAAAATAGAAATGAAATCCCAAAAGATCGCTTGGGGATCAGTGTGAACGAAATTCAAAATGAATCCCCAAGGTGATATAAGCAGGGGATCCTAGTGGACGGAGATCATTAGAGTGCTTACGATACCACTACAATAGACATGTCATACACAGATATCCATTGCCTAATTTCAATCCAATTGCAAAACAAATAAAAATACGTACGAGTATATAACCTATTATTGGTCAAAAAATTTCAAAACCCAAGACGTTTGTTCTTCTTCCTAGCATTTATTATTCCCAAGATTATTTGGGGTCGACTACTAGTTCAACCGGTTTTACCCGAATATCAGTTTTACCACGGAACGACTGGCAGCAGACCCCCGCAACCCTGAGGGTGAACTAAATTCGAAGGTTGAATTAGTTGTCAGTATATTTGAGGATACTGATTCCCAATAACGATTGTCATTGCTGTTCATGACAACCGGGACCGAGACGGCTTAACGTGCTCATCGAAGCACGGGCGGGAAACACCGCCAACTTCCATATTCCGGGTTGCCATTAATAATTTATTGTAAGAAAACCTCGCTGGACCAACAAGGCAGAAAAAAAAAGAGGTAAAATAAGTTTTTTTAATGGTTTAAGATATGACGTTGATTCACATGACTTCAGAAATATGCTTCGTCTCGACTGCTAAATATTTCAATGTCACATCTTCTACCTAAAGGTCAAATTCTATTCTTAAAAACCAATATACGTATTGATTGCAGTATTTTTCTACTAGAGTAATCCTTTCCGAACATTATCAGCTTGTCTAAATGAGTTTGACCCCGAAAATTGTACTCCGTACCTGTACCTTTTTGAAGGTGTCCTTTGCACATCTTTGAAAGAGAATAACCATTCATTTTATGAGATGTGCTTTGTCTCTAATGGCTAATTAAGTTAATTTAGAAGTAAACAAGTTAAAGACTCAGTCAAATGATTATACAAATTAAAATTATATTGATCTTAATTGCGTAAGAAAGATAGTATTTCAAATAAGTGTATGAAAATTTGAGGAATAATTATGTAGTCTAATATAATGAAACAAGGTTTATTATTGTATGCAGTGAATAGAACTTTTGAGCATAACTATACTTTAATATTTTTTACTCATAATTAAAATTGATTTGTCTGTTTGTAATGTAAACACAGCTTTTTACCAAATGCATCTGAAAGTAAATACGGTATTTAAATAAAAAAAAACATTTTTTTATTTTGGTCTGTCTGTCAGTTTTGTCTTCCCAGCCAGCCGCTGGATGCGGCCAGCACAGAACCAACTGTTATTATGAACGCACTCTAATTATAGATACTAATTATTTTTATAAATTTATAAGTATTTTCGGACATCAAAAGTTAGCCTCTTTAATGCAGTAGGTTTGCCTGTAATGACCATAGTAAAGGTTGTATCTATATACAAATACAAAAATGCAAACACTTTATACCCCTTTTTGATTTTATGGAGGAGGAGTGTAGAACGCAAAAAAATATAAAACAAAATTGAATGGATTCTGGTCGGATTCGACCTGTGGGCGACCACTAGCAATAGGTAAATAAATCATGATATCAACGAAAGCACATAGAAATATTTTATCTGAAACAAGGGCAAACCTTGCAACGGAATTGTTTGTCAAATCGTTTTTATTTGTCGAAGCATTTTATATAGAGTTTTGTTTTTCAGCAATTTTTCAAAGCAGAGCCACAGATTGCTGTACTACCGATTTGTATAGGCTTTGACCAATTGGCAAACCTAGTTTTGATAGCAAATCGTTTATTTCTTTTTGTTGTTGTACATTCATTCCAGCCATGTGGCGTTGTGAATAGAATGAATAAACTATAAAAATAAATTGAACCGACTCCAAAAAAACATCAAAGAATCCCTGTCTAGTAAACGGACTTTAATTTGGCCGCGTTAAATTACTAGGTAACTAAAATCTGTTTGAAGTCGGTGCTGGAATTGATAACCTCCTCCTTTTTTAAATCTGTTAATTAAACGAAATTGATGTAAAAATGAAGCAATTATTGAAAAATAATTACATTTAGAAGCATGATATTTGTTGCAGAACTAAGATTTAAGTAGATTAATTAAGCTAACGTTACGTTACGTTTAACTTTCATTGGTTACTTACTCGTATTATTATAAATTGCATTGATTTAGAAAAAAAATGTTAAATAATTCTTTTAGCACATTAATAGTCCAGAAAAATATTATGTGCGGTCAGTACGTTGTAGAGAGCTATGGGAAGGCCTAGGTCCAGCAGTGGACTTCTAAAATGATGATACTGATAGAGTCAAAATCTTGATTAAAGTAAAGACTAAAACTATTTAAAAGCTGTTTACAATCGGTGCTGTACCTGTTGAAATTACAAAATACGACTTATTAATCTGTTTTATTAGAAAATATCACTAAGCAATTAATCAAAGATGTAACCAATTGCATTGATACGTATTTCCAAGATGCGAATTCATAAATGCACGGTCACGAGCATATGATCGCAACTCTTTGGTGTGCTAAACGTTTTAATAGACATTGTTCGCGAATAATGGCTTATAGCGGATTTTAAGGTCAATGATTCTGTGCACCTACGCTGTTAAATGATATGGTGTAGACATCCGCTAGAAACGGATTTTACGAAACTTCACCCCTTTTGGGGTTAAAAGAGGGGATGATAGTTTATACGAAAGTGTAATGTTAACTTATGTTTAAACCGATAGGAGAAGCCTAGAACGATTGAAAAGAGACGAAAGACGAATTGTGTGGGTCAGCTAGTGTTTTTTGGATTTATATAATTCAATGCACATTTTACAACTCCAAGTCTAGCCATATTCTATCATCTTAAAAGTAATTTAAGATTTCGGATCGTACTTTGATGAAAAATTCAGACTGAACTACGATAGATTCATAGAAGAAAGACACTTTGCTTAATCAGCGGGTAATTCAGGGTTTATCTAAAGGTGTGGTCATGATAACAGCCGAAGTGATAACGACATTGGCATTGAAGAAGCGAATAGAGACAATTAATGCAAATTAGTCCTGTCGAAATTTTGTATTTATCTTTGGATGTAAGCTACGAGTATATTTCGGAGATAAGATGGCAAACAAGGTAAAGTGGTTTTAAATATAGCAGAAGAAAGTAATGTTGTATTCTAACTTCATCGTAAGTCTCGGAGATGTGAACCTTACAAGGGCAACCTTATAGTGGTATTTCAGAATCGAACCGACTAAAACAATAGATGTGAGTACATTCTAAAAATTAGACTTCTAGGAATCTCGACAACCATATCTTTGGTTAGAAGAAAGAAATATAGAAATAATATTTTCGTTTAGATATTTACATCCCGCAACTTTTCTTCGCCTTAACTATGATAAAACATTGATTTACATAAATTACATCTAACAAATTTATATTCACTGAAACCCCTCAGTTTCAAAAAACAGCAAAACGACATTGTTACAACAAAAAAAAAAAGAAAAATTGGAACTCCATTTTTTAAATTCTGAAGCCAAGAAACTAACGTTGCAGATACATGAAATATCCATCCCTAATACCTTAGAATACATTTCACAAATCTCGAACTTAGAGTAGAGACGGGGTGAACGAACTGTCTGTCCTATACGTCTGTGACGTTACCTACAAACCGCAACTCTATTAGACCTTAGTTAACAATAAGACTGTATTATTTCATAAGTTGTAGCGTTACCGCTACATCGTAGCATAGCGTAGCGGGGAGCTTAGTTAGAAGCGAAATTGTTTATAAGCGTTTTTGAGTGAACTACACAATTTCTGTTTAGTAAATAAATAATTTGCGATCTAAATGTTATCAGAACTGTGTCGTAGAAAAATATGTATTAAAATTTAAACTATCCCTGAAATACTCCTATATTCAAAAGTGAATACAACATATTGTTTATAAATTATGAGTTTATTTTACTCATTCATAAAAAAAAATCACTAATCTCTTAGTTACAATGATGGAAATGGTGACTAACAAAATATGTATAAAAACTTGAAATATGAATAAAGGAGTGTGAAAATACCCGCTTTAAGTTTATGTATATAATAAACCTCTACCTTATTCATATATTTGTAGACTTCTGTATTTCATAACAGAAAGTCAACTAGAATAATTTTAATGTTTAGGAATGTAGATTTGAAATATGAAAATATTTTTCCACTGCTTTGTTCTAATAAATTCTTTGAGCGATGTTGGCAGATTGAATTGTTAAGTCTAGGGACATGTAAATGTTAGACAGTTCTAACTTGTTAAAATGTGATTTATGTACACTAGTTTTTGCGCGTAGTTCCGCCGACAGGTTTGTCGGTTATCGCAGCGAAGTGTAGCCTATGTCTTTCCTCAAGAATCCAGAAGATCAGAAAGTATGGATCATAGCTATCGCCTGTTTTGAAATTATTAGAAACTGTAATATCTGTGACGACGATAGGGTCAAATTGAAATATGTAGTATAATACATACTAATAATTTAAATTTAAAAGTAACTGTGGGTGTCTGTTGTCTGTGTTTTTTTCACCGCTAAAGCACTGCACTGTTTTCAATGAAATTTGAAAGTAGATATTTTAATTCTTGAGGAAGGATATAGGACAAGTCTTTACCACGATACACGCGGGTGGAGCCGCGGCCAAAAGCGAGTAATATTACATAACAACCCTGAACACCAAATATTAATTTATAATCTATTAATTACGGAAGAAAATTTCATCTAAACGCAGACCGGCGTTCGAAGACATCGCAATACGTCACCATCCGATTGGTGACAAATAATAATAATAATAATAAACATTTATTAATCCAAAAAATTACAACAATAAGACATTAAAATATTTTCACAAGACATTTGAAACAAAGACGGTGGCAGATAGGGATTACTATAACTGATAAATCATTTCATTACATAGAATCTACTGTCAAAATTTCAATTTTTTTAGCTCCGGTTCTGCGTTGATGAATGAGTCGGTCAGGGCAAGTACGTAGAAAAGCCTATCAATTTGAGTAGATTGACCTTGTGAGGATCATTAGTTGCAAAGAAGTAGGTAATTAGGCCAGCTCTCGGTCGTCAACGTCGGTGGCCAGATCAATTTGCAGCTTCAACAATATCATTGTTAGATAAGTGTTATGTCACATGCTCATTGAGATGGTATAGAAAGACAATCGGGTGGTACGGAATTCGAGGTGAACATAATAAAGCCTATCCTTAAATTTATTAGAGAAATTCATCTGTGGATTTATCACGTGCAAGAAAATTTTTATACCCTTTATAATTAGGATACAAAAAGTATCCTAAGTATAAGAGGTATAAAGGGTATAAAGGTTAATAATTACTCTACAAGTCTTACACATGATCGTCTGATTCCAAACTAGGCTGAGCCTATGGGAATCAGGCTGCTTCGAAACGAGATACTGTAGAATCAGCCCCCTTTCCTAATTCGACATTTGCCATACGAGCCCTTACATTAGCTCTCCAATTCCCACTCCCCTTATTCGTTTAACTTGTCTGAAAACGGTTACATATCTTTAAATATTATAAGTACTTTAGTCAGTACGTGTAACACAAATTATAGTACTTACAAATGTACATTTTACAACTAACACGAGTAAACATTTAGCGACGTCAATCTAACATGAGCGTTGGGGCGCAAGTTTCGTTGTAGGCAAGTTGTATGTACACATCGACATGGTTCCATGAATAACTGAAATAGCTAATTCTGGTATAGTTAGAGGTTAACTTTGTAGGTATAAACGTCAATCAGGGCTGTTACTGAGAATACTGGTAGCTTGTTAGTCATGAATGCAAAAGGTTACAAAACATTTGTTTTGTAGCCTTTGCATACCTACATGTTTACATTTTTGACATGTACTTTCTGTTTATCGAAGTAGGTGATTCCCATTTTCGAGTTTTTAGTTGACGTTTGTGTTTCCTGTGTCTCCAACATAAAGGGGGCGGATCCTCCGACCAAGTGGAATTATTAAGCCTGGCGGGCCGTGGCCCAACGGTTGTTGTTGAGAAGTATATATGCTAATCGCCGCGAAAAAGTCTTTATTGCGATACAGAATTAGTAGTTACTACGTAGTTCGGTGTGTCTTCGATAGATGGCGTTATAGTTTTTTTGCCGTATGTGGCGGTCTCTACAATGTTTATTATCGCAGAACTCTGTTATTTACGAATTAATCATATTATTTTCCAGTTTAATAAGACTAGTATCTAGGCGTTTAAACGCACATTTAGTCAATTATTCTTTTTTTTTTCTTCATTACAATTATTTTTGTTTTAGAGTAATATGTAACTATTATTCAACTATTAGTCAAAGTGTGTAAAGTCTACATTTTGATAATAGTTATAGTAATAATTAATATAAAATATGTCATATTTTTGTCAGTGCCCGCTCGAGCTCCTGTTTCTTGCAAGAAAAGTCAACCATTTTCAAACTTAATTTAAATCGTTTATCAACAGAACAACACTGAATCATTTTCTTGCATGAGCATACTATGCATGGCGTAGGTAAACGCTGACCCTAATTACCACACAACAACCGGAGTGGTTGTCAACTACGAAGGTTGGCAAACAATTTAATTGAACGCTAACTGCTACATCCTACACGTTGTATAATATTTTATAGCCAGGTTGGCGTTACTCGTAGACTGCTAGGCTCTGTTTCGTTCAGTCACTATTTTAGTAATCAGAAGCTGGCATTGGTAGTTGTAGATATGAAATTAGGTAGTCAAACTAAAGTCTCTTCAGATCACGTTCATTCACGCAATCCTAACCAGGCCAAATCGTAGACGGGTGATCACTTCTTAGATGGGTTACTGGATTGAGCCCGGATGAGCCTGTTGGTAATCCCGGGAAGAGGAAGAGAACCCCCACACCGATAGTTGCCACGAAATCATGCCTCGGCTCCACGGTCTGGCCATCGCAGTGGTGACAAATCAGACGTAGGTGATTCCCCCGGGATTAACCTTCCATCCTAAAAAATCATTTCTAGGGTGCACCCGGTTCTCCAGCGTCTAGTACCCGAGACTGCGTGCGGTTTTAGTCGGTCCGAGTCCGACATGCCAACAAGAGGTGGTATCCCTGGGGATTTACGCACAGGAAATAAAAAAAGGGGTAAAAGGGGCATAAAACAATAACATGCAGCACTATGCCGTCACTTGTAAGCTGTCCAAAAGTAAGAAAAATAACAAAATAGATGGGCATTTCAACTTATAAATTAACTAATCTTTAAGAATCTTAGATTTATTTTATTTTTTCTAGTTTTTACGTGTGTAAATACCGATTACCTCATCTCAATTGAGGCACAGATTACCCATGAGGGTGTAATGTGTGCCTCAAACAATTTCCAGTCAAATATACTCCAGATTATAAGCTATTACTGTACCAAATTAGATTCAGATCCGTTCTAGCGTGTATACTTTCATGCTAAACATTCACATACTCGTACTTATTTGGACTTAAATGGACATGATAATATAAGGAAATGGTTCATGCATCTAAATGTTCATTCATAGTTCATGCAGTTAGCAGACATTAAGTAGGTCAGTTTAATGGGGCCGCGCTGAAACGAGTGCAGTATTTCATACCGCTCCTTTTGTTTTCCGACTCCACAGACTTGCTACAGCCCGCCAAAATGTATCAAAGTTTTAAAATGTAAGGCGAATTCAGAATAGAATGGATATCAATAAAATAACGTTAGTTTGGTTTTATTTTTAACAGTAATTGATGGCATTTATAAAAACTACACATACCTCAGTAAAGTTACTTCTATTTTTAATTTATCTATACTAATATTATAAAGCTGAAGAGTTTGTTTCTTTGTTTGGACGCGCTAATCTCAGGAACCGCTGGTCCGATTTCAAAAATTATTTCGGTTTTGGATAGTTCATTTAGCAAAGAAGGCTATATATCATCACGTTAAGACCAATAGGAGCGGAGCCCCAATGAATAATGTTTAAAAAACGAGGGAAAATTATTACGATACGGGCAATAGTAGACGTAAAAAAGGTTGCGAGGGTCAGCTAGTATTAAATAAAATTAAGTACATATTTTAACACTTTAAAATCTAGATAATTATTTAAAACCACCACTAAACAAATTCTATTTTTTTTTATATACCTACACATAGTCTGTGGTTCAACCACCACAAAATTAATACGTTCGATTTAATTTAGTATCATATCTCATGTATCTATGGTTGATTGTTACCTTTTGGTAACAACATTTCTTTATCAAAGTCTTTTATCGTTAGCTTTTTTCACAATATAAGTAATGCGAAATACAAAATCATTTTAACCCCTAAAGATAAAAGTTCAAAAACATACAAAATACAGTTTATAAAACTTTATGGTTTCGTGTGCATTATAAGTTTATTTAAATTATTCATTAATAAAATTTACTTCTGTAACTTGAGTTTAACTACGAAAAAGTTGTTGCTTTATGTTGCTGAATTTCGAGGGAAAGTTGCTAATTTTTAGAGCCCGAGGTCGTTTCAAAAGTTTCAGTTATATACGTTACGAAGCTGACCACAGAAACGAGACCACTTTGGAAAAAGCATACTGTGTGGTTTATAGATATTAGTTTTACTTATGTAATAGGGGGCTAACGAGCAGTAAGCGATTACCGCCGTCCATGGACACTCGCAACACTAGAGGCTTCACAAGTGCGTTGCCGCCGTTTGCGTTTGGAGAGAGGGTTGGGAGGAGAGGACGGGTATGGGCCTCCAGTATCCTCACTAACCCAGTGACACTCAGCGTTGCTGAGTTCACTGGGTTAGTGAGGATACTGGAGCTGCTTCATACCGGTTTTTTGCGAGGACGTGGTATCACTCCGGTCGAGCCATGCCGAACCGTGGCTCTTACACGGTAAAAGCGTGGCTCTCGTGGTTTTGTATATACTCGTAACACGTAGAATTGGGTCATTAAAGTTTTTGTTTTTAATTTTGGCCTGTATTTCTCACTTAAAAGTAGTTTTAATAATATAATTAGTATTTTATATATTAACAAGTGAGTAATTCTAAATATTTTTCTATAAACAAGCTTTTATTACTTGTTAATAATAAAAAAAAACTTTAAGCCCTTTAACTTGATACCCATATTGCGTGGGTTGTTCAGAAATATGTACGCCGCCATTTTGTTATATACCTAATTGCATTGTTATCAGAACTAAAGATATATATTTCAAATTTCAGCTTAATCGAAAATCGGGAATTGGATCAAATTTAACTTGCAAGATTTGATTACAAACAAACATCGGGACAGGTGAAACTGAAAGAAGCTTATAATGACATTGCAATAAAGACATTATTGAAATAATTATAATAAAAAGTTATTCTAGGAGCTTTGAAAGGTATTTCAATAGTCTCTTCATTTAGCAATGCTATAATATAATGGTAGTTTATAGTAGGTTGGTAGTATTGTTCAATGTTATGAATAAATTTATTTAAATTACCTAACAATACTTTTTCTGTACAACGTTTATGAAAGTAAAAGTGTAAATAGGTTTATAATTTAGGCATAGAACTATCAAAACATTCATACTAATATTATAAAGTTAAATCGTTTATTTGTTTCGGTTAAGATAGTTTGTAGAGTCATTCAATGTTGTAAATATAATTCAAATTATTTACCAACACTTCTCTACAACACTAATGAAGGTAGCATTAAAAACCGTTAACCAAGAAATTCAAAAACAATTCGAATTCGATAATTTATATAATACGTGGCTTCAACGAACACCGTTAAATTCAGTGAAGTTCTAAATATAAATCGCATAAACATTGCAGTAAATAATGTTTGCAGACACGCTTTCAAAATGGCGCGCGACCTATATTTAGCGGGACGTCGACTCTTGACCTCGTGACCTCGCCTTGCATCTTTGTTGACGAATCGTGTCGATATTACTTTCTTTCGCTTTCTGTAAGCCTAGTACTTATTGATTCTTAACTTTTGTGTTCTGTTCTAACTTTGTTCGTAGCGAAAAAATGTACCTATTGGATACTGATAGGCTCAGCTAAGCTAGGCGTCCCGGGGTATAGGCACGGAGAGCCAGCTGTCCCCTTGACCTTCTTATGCTTACATAGTTAATTTTTATAAGGGGCTTGTGTCCAGCAGTGGACTGTGTCTACCGTGGGAGAGCCATGCTTCGGCATGAATGGGCCGGCTCGACCGGAGTAATACCACGGCCTCACAGAAAACCGGTGTGAAATAGCGCTTGCGCTGTGTTTCACCGAGTGAGTGAGGATACCGGAGGCCCACACCCTAACCCTACCTTATCCCCCTCCCCTTCACCTAAAGGCCGGTAACGCACTTGTGACGCCTCTGGTGTTGCGGGTGTCTATGGGAGGCAGTAATCGCTTACCATCAGGCGATACGTCAGTTTGCCCCGTATTCAAAAAAACAATAATAAAAAAAAACTACGACGGGATGATGTCAATGATGATGATGTTAAAGTTGCATCTATTACAGCTATTTTAGATTGTTCGCCCCTAAACTGATAAAACCCAACCTCTAACCTCCTCAAACGCTAAATATTCTACGTTTTAATTTTAATAATATTTGTTTACAGTCTTTATTTATTTATGGATATTAACGCTATTGGTCGTGTGTGTCGTATCGTGTTTTAACTGGTTTATGAACAAAAACATCATAATATTATTTAACACGTTGTCAGAAAGCTCAGCATATATGTAAATTGTACACTTTTACAAATATGCTGAGCCTGATATGTATTTTAATAAACAAATGTAAATATTTATTTAGTATTCTATCACATAAATAAGCAGTACACAGATAACATTTATTTTTTAACTGGAACAATGAAATTACGTTTGTTTTTAACTTAATTTTGTTTGTATAGTCTGTTATTGAATTAAAGTAGTTAAATCTCAAAAACATCATTATTATATGCTATTCATAATCCTTTTAAAACCTTTACATTAGACAAAACGCTATGTTTCAGAGCAGGTAATAAATAACGATACTCTTAAACATATAGTGGAATTGAAAACCTCTTTTGTGTTTTTAAATCAGATAAAATACTCAGCTGTATAATATCTTGTATCGTGCACTTTTACTGGTAGAACTATACTATCAGGAATACATGAATTCAAATAACATTTAGCAATATAACAAATGCAATGCAGATTCATTGAGTTTATGTATGTACCGGGCGGTGCCTTGCAAGCTCTTTGTGCTCGCGCATAATACCGCCTGCCATTACTGCAACCCTGGTACCTCCACCGCATAATGCGATCATTAAATTGCAGTTGTAATCGAGAACTCGATTATTGGCGGCTAAATATTGCTAATATATAATGATGTACACAGTAGTTGACTATCAAGTCTTACTTTTGAATGTTCGGCTTTTGATTTAAAATATCTACAACTTAAGAATAATATCGAATCCATATTTTTGTACTTTATGTTAAATATAAATAAAATTCACAAATTGTTGTTATGAGTAAAGTTAGTTAGTAGAAAGGTTTACAAGGTAGTAAAGTCATGCTTTTTTTTTTTTTTTTTTTTTTATTGAATAGTGGGCAAACGAGCAGACGTATCACCTGATGGTAAGCGATTACCGCCGCCCATGGACACCCGCAACACCAAAGGCGTCACAAGTGCGTTGCCGACCTTTGGAGGATGGGAAAGGGGATGGGGGGATGGGTTGGGATATGGGCCTCCGGTATCCTCACTCACTCGGTGAAACACAGCGCAAACGCTATTTCACACCGGTTTTCTGTGAGGCCGTGGTATCACTCCGGTCGAGCCGACCCAAGCATAGCTCTCCCACGGTAAGTTCAACGGTGATTTCAACAGGAACGGGTCGGCTCGACCGAGGCGTTACTGCCCTCCCACAGAAGATCACCATAAAATGACCGCGTTCGTGCTGTGTTTCGTTAGTGAGTGCGAGATCGGAGGCCCAATGATGCACAAGCATCACTAGGCCGCCGTGGTGTGGGTCACCACGCTGCATTGTCTGCATTCGCAATGAGTATAGTGACCACCGCTCTAGATTCTGCTTATGCTTTCCATGATATTTATATCTGACATATAATTAACCTTGACAATGTAATCAAATGCTATTACTACATTACAATAAAAGTGTGACGTTACACATTAATATAATTGCCTAAATTTTTTATTACGAAAGAGCCGTTACACCTCTCCAGTAGAGCTAAATACAGTAAAAATACTAAAATGAAAAAGAACTAAAGCTATCAGTGTTAACCAAACTTCAAAACAACCAATGTTAGCAAGCATCGTAAACATATAAATAGAAAATCCATCGCAGTTTATTTTGATAGCCATAGATATAAGTAGCATACGACCCAGATTATTAAAACATGACCCAAGTTGACCTCTTGGCCTAGGTCGTCCTCCTGCCACTGGCAGACCTATCTCCTCCACTGTCCACTCGTTCATAAGATCCTAGTATCGGATTATATTGACACGAAAGTCTTTTAGCAACGAGAGTTTTATAACGCAACGGATCATTGTTATTCTATATGTCTTTAGACTGAATTTTTCTATCAAAACAAACAATCTGCTGTTGTTTTAACCTTCTCATAAAAAACGTCCTTTTAAGTGTATTTTGGGAAATAGTGCAATTTTCCAATTTGGAACCACTAGCTGTTTTGTCGACGTTTTACAATGACAAAAAAAAACCGTTTTTGGATCTTTTTCCATTGATGCTCGGCTCCCATTGGCTGTAGCGTAATGTAATATATACTACGAGTATATCATTTCTAGGTTATCTCATTATTTTTTTTCAATTCTAACCAGTTATTCTTAAGATTAGTGCGTTAAACCAACCAAACTATTCAACTTTGAAATATTATCAATGATTTGATAGTTCTATAACTACATGATTAAGCTATTCACACTATTCAACTTTAGAAAAATAAAAATGTGTCATAAATATTTCTTAGTTTCTGACTGCCTCGATGGCGTTGGTGGCAGCGTATGCGACTGCTAAGCTTGAGGTCTCGGGTTCGATTCCCGGGTCGGACCAAATGTTTGTATGATCTGCAAATATTTGTTTCGGAGTTTGGGTGTTTTCTATGTACAATATGTGTATGTATTTATAAAAAAAAAGTATATAAGTATTTATATCAGTTGTCTAGTACCCATGACACAAGCTCTGCTTAGCTTGGGAGTAGATGGCGTTATGTGTTAGATGTCCGGAATATTTATTTATTTAGTTTAACTCCCCCTATTTTGCATTTTGTAGCATTTCATCAAGTTCTGAATCGAATTGCGTACTATTGTTGTAACTAATACGGCCAAATAACCAGAAATAATAGACTATATAATGTTCACCCCCAAATCGAGTTCCAGTTTAGACAATGGTTATTCCAGTTTGTTTTATTACTTCAGCAAACAGCGATGATTACACAATAGACGCTCTGCTGTAATTGAAGTTGACGGTAAATCTGTGTTCATTAGAGAGTCGGTCGAGCGAGGCCGGCCGTCGACCTGAGCGAGCACATCGGATTACTCCGGACCGAATCAGATGTATGTAATAACTAAATTGGAGTATACCCTGCCCTTTATATGATAATTTCTTTATTGTAACTAAGCTAGAAGATTGTGGTAGTAAGCGGTTAAATGTTAAGAACCAGTTATATCTTACTAAAGCTACGTAGTCTAGAAAAACAAATCAACCTCTGTGATGTATGTATTACGCACTGTGGAAGAATTGCTAAATTTCGTTTGGACATTTAATAGTGAAATTCTTAGGCACTTGAACTTCCACTATCAAGCCGAAAAGTTGATGTTGAAGATAATTGTATAATTTTTCTCTGGAAATATTGGAAACTAACCAATGTGAAAAATAGACCAAATTAATCTCATTTTTTTTTATTATATAGGGGGCAAACGAGCAGACGTATCGCCTGATGGTAAGCAATTACCGCCGCCAGAGGCGTTACAAGTGCGTTGCCGGCCTTTTAGCAAGGAGTACGCTCTTTTTTAGGGTTTGAAGGTCGTTTTGGTCGAGGAACACCGCAGGCGACAGCTCAATCCACAGTTTTGTTGTGCGCGGCAGAAAGTTTTGGGAAAATCGCACAGTTGTGGAATGCCAACCATCTATATCAATCATTTTCATCCCCATCATCTGATGGGGATGAAAATCATCTCATTCATTATCATCATGATTTTCGTAAGACACATACAAGTGGGCGTACATTTTCAGGTTAAGGCTAATGTCAATTATATGTCAAAAATATCATCTTTGATTTAAAAAGTGTTGGATAGAGACGCACATATATTTATCAGCAACTCTTATCATTCTGTTAATAGTGAAACTGGTCGTTAGCAAAAAAACTGTTGTTTTCACAACATAATCACCGTTGATGATGTAATTTGTTTTTGTATTTCAAAAGTCAACTCTCACATTAGAAATATTCCTGTGTCCCCGGGGTTTTACGAACATACAAGAAACATAAACAAAGGACATCTGGACTCAGAACAACAATTTGTGGATCACACAAAGTGTTGTCCCGTGTCAGATTTTAATCTAAAATACTTGGCACCTGAGCCAAGTCGCAGTATAAAGCTGTGTGGCGGCTGCTTTTTTTTATTTTTTTTATTGAATAGGGGGCAAAGGAGCAGACGCATCACCTGATGGTAAGCGATTACCGCCGCCCATGGAGACCCGCAACACCAAAAGCGTCACAAGTGCGTTGCCGACCTTTAGGGGATGGGGAGAGGGAATGGGGGAGAAGTAAGAGTATGGGTCTCCGGTATCCTCCCTTACTCGGTGAAACACAGCGCAAGCGCTATTTCACAATGGTTTTCTGTGAGGCCGTGGTATCACTTCGGTCGAGCCGGCCCATTCATGCCGAAGCGTGGCTCTCCCACGGAAAAAAATACTGCTTAAACACCTAAACAAACTGTGCAGTAATTATTATATTTCTGTACATCAAAAACTAAAAGGGTAAAACTTTATAATTATACAATAAGACGTGAAGAAACAGAAGAGAAAATTTTCCCATGTATAAGACGTTTATAGAAGTATATAATATGCCATATAGAGACAAAAACCGTTATTTCTTAGAGCCGATGACTAACTTTCCATATTTGTTGTAGGACAAAGAACCGTACGCGGACTACGCAGCAATTTGTAATTGTACGTGAATCATGCTGCAGCGCTGAGAATACTAAAAGACCTTGGCCCAATCCTACTTACCTACCAGTATTTAACAGAAACAAAACCTCGAAATATATTTCAGCGGAATATTTATTTAAAAAATCTATTAAGGGCAATTTCAACACCAGCACATAGATAAAGATTCTAATAGATTATTTCGAACTCGTATCTTTTTAATGGAATAGGGGGCTGATGGTAAGCGATTACTGCCGCACATAGTCACTCGCAATACCAGATGCGTCACATATGCGTTGCCCGCCTTTACAGAAGGCGTACGCTCTTTGCTTGCAGGTAGTATTGGTCCGGGAATACCGTAGGCGACAGTTCATTCCACAGTTTTGTTGTGCTAGGCAGAAAGTGTTGTGGAATGTCAACCATCTAAATGATGGAGATGAAACTGCTGTCACGAAGGACGATGGCGAAAATCTACCACATAAAATATAAGTATCGGTTTCACAGGTCTATTCATGATATATATCATTCTTTTTTACTTTACATTATTCGTTATTGTCAAGAAAGGAAAATACATGAAATAGGCGATTATACTGTGATGACAAGAAAATAAAAAAACTATAACCCAACTCCTTAAAAACTTTTGATGAAATTTATACATACTCGTATGTATATATATTTTATTTAGTTGACTGCCTCGGTGGCTCAGTGGAAGTGTATGCGACTGCTGTGCTTGAGGTCTCCGGTTCGATTCCTAGGTCGGACCAAATGTTATTATGATCTGCAAACATTTATTTCGGAGTTTAGGTGTTTTCTATGTATAATATGTATGTATTTACAATAAAAAAAGCACATATGTTGTCTAGTAGACATAACACACGTTCTGCTTAGCTTGAGATTGATTATAAGGCGTTTTTTTTTTTACATACCTATGTCGTCCGAGTATTTGTAATGATGCCGAATATATTGACACCTCATTCATTCAAGTCGGTACTTGTGTTTAGGCGCTATGGTACATACAAACATACATAAGACTGTCAAAATTATTACCATTCCTTTTAGCTTCGCCGTAGTCGTGTAAAAAGGAAATCCGAGTTTTGACATATATGCTGAACAAGAAACCTCATTAAGCAATAATAGGAACACATTCTATAATAATGACAGGGTACGATATAATGTGAGCTCAATTCATATCAAATTATATATAATTTCATACAAAAGCAGACCGATGATCAAAGAAGACAGCATGAATAAAGAACTAATGATGACTGGTGTTCCCTTATAGTGTAAATTTCTGTTTTATTTTTAATTAAAAAAATAAAATTTACATAAAGAACACAAGTGTTGTCACATGTAGGGTTTAAACCCACAACACTCAGCGCAGTTAAAAACGTCGTGACGAACGCTTAAACTGTTACACCATCTGTGCAGTTAAGTTGTAACCTTTATTTTTTTTATGGAATAGGGGCCAAACGAGCATATCGCCTGATGTCAAGCGATTACCGCCGCCTATGGACACCCGCAACTCCAGAGGCGTCACAAGTGTGTTGCCGGCCTTTGGGGAATGGGGAAAGGGATGGGAGGTAGGGTTGGGGTATCTGCCTCCGGTATCCTCACTCACTCGGTGAAACACAGCGCAGACGAAGTTTCACAAAACTTATATTTTAATATAATATATTTATTTTCAAAGATATTTTATTGCAGAGCATTTGCTTCATTTTCGAAAAAACGTGACCAAAACTGATAATATTCTGGAAAAAAAATTTACAAATTCCCCTTGAGTGAATTAAGTAAGGACTGAATAATCGTATGGAAGCAACAGGTAAAATAAATATTGACACGGGTGAAGTCGCAGTCAAAGCCATATCAAGTTTTATCATATGACAAATTTGATTAACAAACATAACGTGAACAATTGTATTACAATGTACACCGATTAATAAGCACAACACTGTTTTATTTCAATGTAAAACATTGAATAATTATGATAATCAATTGACGGATGACACACCTGGAATAGACCTTGAGTCAATACAACAGATTTGGAAAACCGTATATCCTGTTGCCTAGGTGCTTAATGGGTACAAAATACAAGGTGTCTTTACAGCATAGACAATAAGCAAAACCATTACTTCGGTTCATCAATCCAAATAACTCTCCCAAAGAAACCGCGTTCCCAGATAAACTTGAAAATCCGATCAAACACTGGTCAGAGAATTGACAGTTTTATGGGAAAAGTTGTAAACGAAATGAATTTTAAAAAATCTATTCTTTGGGAAAATACTCGCTAGTTTTATCTATTTGTTAGAGGTACACCTTGTATTTACTTCACACACAATTACTCGATTCATAACATAGTGAGTGGCTTAATGGCCTAGTGCTTACCGATCCTGATTGCTAAGTCAGAGGTAGTAGGCTCGACCTCCACACAAGACAAATATAATTGTTTGAACGGCACGATCACGATTGTTTTTCTAAAAATTGTATGTATATGAACTATATTTATCCATTCGTTTGTTGATAGATGAAGAATACGCAGAGTCATAACCACTGACCATCCCATGGGTCTCGTAAAAGGTGATTAAGGGGTCAAACTATGCAGGACAACACCACTTCAAAGAGAAGGAAATCTTGAAATAAACCTGGCCAGCGTAGTATAGTAAGACTCCGTTCTAAAAACGAATTTCATAATGATTCAGTAGGTATAGTTTTTTCAGGAGAACTATCAACCGAAAGATATTTTTACTTTTTATTTACATAATTAATTTATTGCAATAGGGCTATAGGTAACGATTGTATATGTATGTATGTACAGGTATGTAATGACTTAGGAGTGTATCAAAATAAATAAGTCCGACTTGCGTTTATTAACAAGAAGTATTATATAGACCTCACGCAAAATATACCAACATAATTAGTCTCACTGTTGCTAGTCGGGGGATGTCGTATGTTGAAGGCTCATTTTATCTACACGACTAGAATTCTAATTAGCACAGCGATAGAAATAGCCTCAATACGAAGGCTTTTAGTTTTTAAATCCGCTAGGAATTATTTAATTTATTCAAGCACACATTCAGTTCGTTAGGACTAGACAGATCTAAGTCCCATCTCAATTAGGTAATTGTTGAGCGTCGGGCGAATCAATTAGTTGATTGATTGTTTGCCAAAAGGTGGGTGGGTGTGAATATGTAGCGCAATTCGAATTCATTTATTTTATTGATGGATATTCAGTCTAGCTAGTTGTTATGCAGTCATGGGTGGGAATGTAGCACAAAATTGTCGTCAGGTGAGACAAGATTCGAGATTAATGATATGGTGTAGAAAAGAGTGACGAGTTTTCGTCGTTTCTCGTTCGTTTTTATAAAGTCTGTAAGGTCATGGACAGCGGCGACATTATTTGATATACATCTAAGTATACTAATAATAAAGCTGAAGAGTTTGATTGTTTGAACGCGCTAATCTCAGGAACGACTGGTCCGATTTGAAAAATTCTTTCGGTGTTGGATAGTCTATATATCGAGGAAGGCCATAGGCTAAATATCATCACGGTACTACTAATAGGAGCGGAGCACCATTGAAGAATGTTTCAAAAACGGGGGAAAAATTTCACGCTACGGGCAATATAAGACGCAAACGAATTTGCGTGGGTCAGCTAGTATAACTATAAAGTGTTAAGTAAAAGTTCCCTTCGTTCTTTTTAGTCCTCGTTAATCGTGTTGTTTTGATTTCGTTTTCAGTGGTTTTTTAGCAAAAGTGCGTATTTTTTTATAAAAGTCGTGGCGATAGACTTTACATCTAAAAGTTATCATTTGTACTATAAAGTGCCTGTCACCTTGTTTGGGCGCGTTTCCGTAACATCATGTTTATGTTAGTTTTGACTTCACGTTAAATTGAGTGATTTAAAAGAAAAGATGTGAAATCATTTGCTTGCTTATTTCTTGCAACGGTCAAATATTTGAAAACGACAGTTGCACGCAACGATTACGTGTTATATATTTTAATATCTAAGAAACAAACCTACGGATTTGTGGGTGTGTTTTTTGTGTTAAAAATAGGTATAAACCTACATCCCACATTCATGAAATTACATTTTTAGAGAATAAACGCATCACGCAACGCATTACGCATCATTTTTTTTTGTAAATTATGTAATAATAATAATAATAAGAGGTGCCATACTACAGGTATGTGCCCGACCCAGTTCTCGAGAATAGTCGTGCTACATTATATTGGGATCGATCTATTATTACAGATAGGACTATTGTTGCCAATAAGCCTGATATTGTGGTGATAGATCGATTAGAGCGCCGCGCAATTATTATCGATATCGCCGTTCCTCATGACGAGAATCTCGTGAAAGTCGAAAAAGAAAAACAAATAAAATATTTGGATTTATCTCACGAGATTGTCGATATGTGGAATGTGGATTCGGTAATAATTGTTCCGATAGTCGTATCTGCTCACGGATTGATAGCCAAGAGCCTCGACCAAAACCTTAAGAGGCTCACGTTAGAAGGATGGATCAAGGGTCTGATACAGAAGGCAGTCCTTCTTGACACGGCACGTATAGTGAGGAAGTTCCTGTCTTTGGAGCCCTAACCACCGGTTTCTTGGTCCCTGTACCCGAAGTCGGTGGTCTACTGTTTTTTATATTTTTAAATGTATTTATTTTTATATGTATATTTAAAAATGTAATTTATATGTGTATTTAAATGTAATAAAGGAAATAATAATAATAATCTCTTTATTGTACACCAGATTACTTAAAAAGGTAACACAAAACTAGAAGGTACAATTGGCGGCCTTATCGCCCAGAGGCAATCTCTTCCAGGCAACCATGGGATGGAAAGAAAGACATGGCAAGTATAGGGTAGTCCCTGGTGTATAAAATTGGTTGGAAAAATAAGTATATATATACATATTATATAAGGTAACAGTAAGAACTAGTGTGGATGATTAAATAATAATAATAAATAAATAGAGATATTATTAAATAGCCATAATATTAATTAATATATACTCCACATCTACTCGAGTGGAATTTGTGAACCATTTAAGAACGAGGTCGGTTATGGGTCGTTGAAGTCTCCCAGGTAGTATGCTTTCACCCGTCTCTTAAAAGAAGCTAATGTCTGTGCACGCCTTATCGTTACTGGTAAGGCGTTCCACAACCGAACTGCCTGGACAGTGAAGAACAATGTACCTACTTGTTAGCCACATACTTGTTAAATAATAATAATAATAATAATAATAATAGCCTTTATTTCAGACATTACATATTTAACTTAAATTATCAAACTAATAACTAAACTATTTTACAATTTATATTTTAAGTTCTAAGCTATTGTGCAACGACAACCCTGTCTATATGCCACTTATTGGCAAAGGCCTCCTCCAATTTCTTCCATTCCTCTCTATTACTAGCAGTTCTTGTCCACGTGCCTCCTGCTACGGCTTTGATGTCGTCTATCCATCTTCTAAGTGGTCTCCCTCTTGTTCTCTTCTTGTCACTTGTGAACCAGTTAATTATTAATTTTGACCATTTTTCCTTTCCTCTAATAGTGTGTCCAGCCCATCTCCATTTTAATTTTTTTATTGTTCTTGTAACATCTTGTGTTTTCGTGTGTTTCTTTATTGTTTCAGTTCTTATTCTATCGGATAGTCTTTTCCCCATCATACTCCTTTCCATTGAGTTTTGACATGTTTGCAATTGTACTTGTTAAATGGACATCAAAATTGTATAAAAATCATTTTTAAACCCAGAGAAAACAGAGTTAATTAATTTATTAGTCTTTTATTTTTGATATGAAGTTAAAAGTCAAACATTAATATTTACATGTAAAACGTTTTCAATCGGCATATAGATGCGCATTTAAATAAACAATGAATATTATCGTACCTAGCGAATTTAAATACATAATACAGCTACCTACATGCAATACAGGTAATTCTTCTTGAATAAGGTACCACAAACATACATGTTCAACACAATACCTACATAAAACTCTCATTAGTTTCTTTGTCACCCTTAGAATTGGAAATTAGGGGACACCCTGGAGAAATAAATGTATGTCTGATGTAATTGGGTGCGAGCCCGTGGAGGTTTATGGATATGTTTTCCGTTAACATACTCGTACTAAAAGGTTCTGAACAGAATAATCTAATGACAATTTGCGTTACCATGACAACAAACCCGCGAACTCATACAGTTTAACGATTCAGGTATAAAAGATACGAGCTCTCTTTTAATAAAATATAGCAGAATAATGATATTATAAGACAATTTACATGTTATATTGTGTATTTACTACACACGCAGACGAGGTCACCGTGTGCGGGCCCTATCACAGCTATGAAATGATCAACCAGATTTTCAAAAAACCTATTTAATTAATTACACATGTACCCAATGAAAAGGCGCCAACAGGTAGATCAGACTAGCAACCTTGAGTCTCAAACAAAAACATCAATTCAAGAGGGTCATGAAACCTTATACAGCCAAATACATGAATAAAATTTATCCTCAATAGGCCCTTTTGGACTTTGGAATACCAGCGCTGCAGTCCCTCAGGCTGCAGCAACATTAAGAAGTAGGCGACTTTCCTGGTATTAAACCCCTGTTTCTGCTTCATGTCCCTGTCAGTGCCCTCACTGTAATTACTGTGTTGTCCTGTGAATATTAGGATAATAATATTCTTTCGTTCTATTTAAAACAAATGTACCTATATATCTTTGTACATGCATTTATACACTTGTTTGTTTTATGCTCCCTTTCTTATTTTTTCTTTTTAGAATTACTTACATAAAAGGACTACGTAATGTTCTAGTGTCATTTCTTTTGTATGAGCCTGCCAAAGTGACTCTACGCTATCTGATGGAAAGCATAAGCAGAATCCAAGAATAGTGGTCACTATACTCATTGCGAATGCAGCATGGTGACCCACGCTATGGCGTCCTATTGCGATGCTTCTAAATTATTGAGCCTTCAATCTCTTCCTATATATATGCTTCTGCGTATGGGCGT
This sequence comes from Spilarctia lutea, assembly GCA_916048165.1. Lineage (NCBI taxonomy): Eukaryota > Metazoa > Arthropoda > Insecta > Lepidoptera > Erebidae > Spilarctia > Spilarctia lutea. The sequence goes on along the minus strand of OU696480.1, from coordinate 16,889,401 downwards.
CTGGTTTCGCATTCATCAACGAAATATAGCAGCACGAATGCTGTTATTTGAGAGAGAGGGTAGTACCGCCCAGGTTGAGTCGACACAACCGTGCTGGAATCAGCGTGGATGTACTAATTATGACTTTGTGACTAACTATTTCTGCACAACTCTAAGGTAGACTAGTAGTAAATGGCTATGACACTAAGACCGACACCGACTGTAATCATAAACAGACATAAAAGAAATGTAATCATGACCCACATTATTAAGTCGCACTTCAAATGAGATAATCGCACTCTAAATCGTTTAACTCGAATATCACTTGACATCAATTCTTTAGTCGCTGATTGACATGTTCAAGTCGATACCGATTAGTGTAATTTTTATGTTCTATTTCTGCATATCCTACATCTACTTGTATCGAGTATTGGTAATGCTGAAAAGACTTACTTCCACACATGCGCAATGGATACAAAATGGTACTAATTGACGTATTTTCTTTCTTTCACAGAAAACCAGAATTAAATACATTGAAATTTTAACATAACACCGGACTGATTACGCATATACTCAAATATATTATAAACACACGTTTTATGGATAATTTCAACCAGACACCCAAAAAAATATCGTTCTCATCACACAATTGGGAATTAACCCCAAGGCTTCAGGCACAGCAGTCCGGGTGACTAAACACTTGCTTACTTATTCATAAACGTTATTTAAATGTAAGCAAACGGGTCTGTGTTATTTACACTACATTACAGCACCGTTGCATAAAGTTAAATAACTTTTAGGCCACAGGCCGTCAAAAAATCACAGAAACGGCAGAAATATTCGTCGTACCTATTATATATATACATATTTATACGTTACACGACAACAAAGAGCGTTGTAAAGATAAGATTGTGATAACACGCGAGATAGCTGGTAATCTTGTAAACAACCGAGACGACATGGCGTCTTTTTGATGCATAAATATGAATATTTTATTTATTTTCATACGTTCTGTTATTCTACGTGACATGGGGATGTCGCGATATGATTGGTTGGCGTCTCTCCGAAGTCATCAAAACATAGTAATCCTATTTCTGGTGCAAAGCATATTTAATAAACAGTTTGTGCAGTTTTAAAAAGCTATGTAGAGATGATAGCGGAATCGTAACATGATTATTTTTATCAACTAATAGAAACAATAAGTTAGTTCATAATATTTAAAAATACTTTCTACCTTAATGTCATTATGAGTTGTAGGAAACTGTTTTCTTTTTGGTTCTTTATTTCGCTTAAATCCTACTACACGATACTACGCGAAAGTTTGTAAGTATGGATGGATGGATGTTTGTTGCTCTTTCACGTAAAAACTACAGAATATATATATCAGAATAAAATATTGGCTATAATTTATAAAGATACTTGCTTCATCTCGCGGCGTTGCCCGCGGTTATCGTCGTACTGCGGATAGCACCGCGGGGTTCGCCTAGTTTAAAATAATTTTCCACATCGGCTCATAAATTCTTAAATTATAAATGTAAAAAAAATCAAAGAATTTCAGAACCACCTCTTCTAGAAGTTAGTAAAAAATATGATATAAGTTGAACCGAAAGATTGGTTCCCAAGACCTTTAAAACTTTAAAAAAGAGCAATTAATATGAATGATCCAGATTTTATTATGCAATTAACTTTTTAGATGAACAATCTTCGCTACCTAATTAATCAAAGCTATTCCCATAAACAAACAACAAGAGAGGCCATTCAACTTCTCGGTAAAAGATTAAAGATAGAGTGAAACAATGTAATCGCCGAGATCGATATAGATACTATCGATGCTAATGCTGCAAATTATAATTAATTGTTATAATTATTCAATAACCAACATCATAGTGATGATGAGTAATCGACTTCTGGTTTTTTAGGATGATTATATTATTCAAACTCAAACTCAAACTCAAACTCAAACTCAAACTCAAATCATTTATTTCCTTAGGCCCCAAAAGGCACTTGAACACGTCAAAAATACAAACATAAAAACATAAAACAAAACTCCTAATACTAAATGCACTGAGATGATTTGAATTACCGGAGCTTAGATTGATTTCGATTCAACTCAAAGGTTTAAATTGAAATCAATCCAAGTACCAGCTCCGATGGGTATTGCATTCATGAGAAGAGCTGGTGAGAAACTCATGTGCACCATCTTTTCAGATAATTCATACAAAGCTTGTTTGTTTTTGACAACAGTATTTCTATGTGCAAGTTAAGGCAACCAAAACACAAAGGCTAGAAAGCGGTCTAATAAGATATTGTTGCGCCATAACCAGATGAATCTAGTGTCCACTAGAAGAATCGAGAACTGTCGAGGACAACGCCATCTAGTGTCGGAAAGCGCGCAACTGTGTGCATTATGACGATTACTCGACGCTAGATGGCGCTACAAGCAGCTCTAGAGTAATCTATTTAGCCTAGAGACATCGATCGAATATTTTCGTAGTTTCGAGTAATTTCCACGGCCATATAAAAGCGGAACGTGTTGGCCGTAGGGACAGTATTGTTTCACGATACAGCGGATAAACATCGAAGAGATCTTTAGTGCGACTAACGAGTGATTTAGTGATTTCTTATTGTAAAAAGTGTTCTTAATAAATATTGTGTTATTTTTGGTAATTAATCGAGTACTTTAATTTATTTAATACCCAGCTCGTAACAATTTGGTGTCAGAAGTGCGATTAAAGTATGCCGGTATTACCAAAGGAGGACACGGAAGGTATCCGAACTAGGAGTCAGCGCCAGCAAGAGGCTGCACAGAGGAGATTTGGAAGTGCCCAACTGCCTACATCGGAGGATCAGCAGACAGCGATGGAAACCTCGCCGTCTACATCGGCATCGGCAGCAGCTCCAGATATCACGGCCCTAATAGCGATGCTCCAGGAGCAGGCCCGCCGTCAGGAAGAGCAAGCCCGCCGTCAGGAGGAGCAGGCCCGTCGCTTGGAAGAGCAGCTGCAGCGGGACAAGGAAGAGCAGGCCCGCCGCCAGGAGGAGCAGGTCCGTCATCAGGAGGAGCAGGCCCGCCGCCAGGAGGAGCAGGCCCGCCGCCAGGAGGAGCAGGCCCGCCGCCAGGAGGAGCAGGCCCGCCGCTTGGAAGAGCAGCTGCAGCGGGACAAGAAAGAGCAGGCCCGCCGCCAGGAGGAGCAGGTCCGTCATCAGGAGGAGCAGGCCCGCCGCCAGGAGGAGCAGGCCCGCCGCTTTGGAGAACAACTGCAGCGGGACAAGGAAGACCAGGCTCGCCGTCAGGAGGAACAGATGCTCTTGTTAAAAGGCATTCATGAGACTTTCGGCAAAGAACTCAAGGTAGTGAAGGATCAGGTTCTTCAACACGAGAATCGTATCACGGAGGCCGAAACTCAAATTGCTGACGTGAAGAAGGCCTTAGGAAACATTAAAGTTGGAGACGGAGCGTCGACTACTGTAACTGCTGCCCCTTCGGTGCGGGGGTTCAAAGTACCGCCGTTTGATGGAACATCTTCGTGGTCAGCCTACAAGATTCAGTTTGAGGCTGTTATGAAGGTGAACGGCTGGACTAAGGATCAGGCTATGACCGCGCTCACCTTGGGTCTTCGAGACCAGGCTCTAACCGTCCTCGAAGCCCTCGATAAAGAGGTTACCTATGAGCAACTGCTGGAGGCATTGGAGGCAAGATATGGTGACGCTCATCTGGAGCACGTGTTTCGTGCACAGCTGAAGGATCGTGCCCAACGCATCGGTGAAAACTTGCAACAATGGGCTCTAGAAGTTGAGAAACTGGTACGTAAGGCATACCAGTCTGCACCTGCGCTCGTTGGCGGAAATCTGGTGCAAGCTTTCATCGATGGCATTCGTGACCTCGAAGTTAGAGCTGCTGTGAGACTGGGGCACCATGAAACTCTAAAGGACGCTCTGGCCCATGCTTTGGAGGTGGAAGCTGTGAGACAAGACCATCGGTCTCATCGGGTCCGGGAGGTTGTGGCATCACCTCTGCGGGACCGATTTAAGGGGTACAGCCCTAGATGCTACGCCTGTGGTGAAAAAGGTCACCTTCGGTCCAGCTGCCTTAAACGAAGCATAGGAAGAGAATACGAGCGGTTTCAGGAGAATAAGGCGGTTGATAGTACTGCCCGACAGCAGCAGGGCAGAGCTGCTGTGAGACTTGAGCACCATGAAACTCTCAAGGACGCTCTGGCCCCTGCTTTGGAGGTGGAAGCTATGAGACAAGACCATCGGTCTCATCGGGTCCGGGAGGATGTGGCATCACCGGTGCGGGACCGATTTAAGGGGTACAGCCCTAGATGCTACGCCTGTGGTGAAAAAGGTCACCTTCGGTCCAGCTGCCCTAAGCGAAGCATAGGAAGTGAGTACGAGCGGTCTCAGGAGAATAGGGCGGTTGATAGTACTGCCCGACAGCAGCAGGGCAGAGCTGCTGTGAGACTTGAGCACCATGAAACTCTCAAGGACGCTCTGGCCCCTGCTTTGGAGGTGGAAGCTGTGAGACAAGATCATCGGTCTCATCGGGTCCGGGAGGATGTGGCATCACCGGTGTGGGACCGATTTAAGACGTACAGCCCTAGATGCTACGCCTGTGGTGAAAAAGGTCACCTTCGGTCCAGCCGCCCTAAGCGAAGCATAGGAAGAGAATACGAGCGGTTTCAGGAGAATAAGGTGGTTGATAGTACTGCCCGACATCGCAGTGGAAAGTCTCACGGTAACGCAGACGCATTATCAAGAAGACCTTGCCTTGAAGACTGCAAGCACTACGCCAAGCAAGAAGTAAAGGAAGCTGTTCCTATAAGGACGGTAAAGACGGACCTTAGCAACGAATGGAAGGAAAGCCTACAGCAAGCACAGCAAGAGGATGCAGATATCAAACCAATTCTCGAGTGGATTAAAGCTGAGACTCCTAAGCCACTCTGGAGCGAAGTTGCATCGCTGAGTTCGACCGCGAAGAGTTATTGGGCTCAATGGGATAGTCTAGTCATCCAGGATGGAGTCTTGTGCCGTAAATGGGAAAACACTCGAGGAGACAGCTGTCATCTGCAAATGGTTGTTCCTAAAGCTAAGATACCAGTGGTCCTGCAACTCTACCATAACGAATGTTCAGGAGGTCATATGGGAGTGAAAAAGACATTGTCTACGCGTGTGCCGTCGTCGGCAGGCGGAGGGGCTGCGGGGCGCGCGGGACACGCGTAGAAGGTTCGAGAGGACTCGACGCCGGCCGCCACTTCGCTTCTCGCCCGCTGCGACAGCGCATACATTTTAATGTTATTGGTCAAAGTCAATATTAAACGGTTTCTACCAGAATACAGAGATATTATTTCTCCTAATATCCAACGGAACCGCCTTAACAAATGGTCCTTCGACGTTTTGAAGCAGCAACAATCAAAGAAATACAGTCAAACACTTGCGGTGGAATTCGACCTCAAGAAATTTCTTTGTTCAATGCGCGGTGCGGCGCAATCTACGTATTGAAGAAGTGGAGTCGTCAAGTGATATTTTGGATGAGGATAACGATATACGTGAGCTCGTTCCAATCTATTCTTTGCTTAATATCCCTATATAATCCTTGTCCATGTAATAACCTTTCTTTTTTCAATTAATTTTCATATCTATTTTTTATATGAAACCACCCGCATTAGTGAACGCTTAGCTTTGCATTATCTGCCTTGATTCGCTGTAGATTAATAAAAACTTACCCTCTTTTTTTTTATACTTATTTGCTAAGTAAACGAGTTTATTTCCAACTTAAAAAATGGCTGAAAAATTATTTAGCAAACGCAGCTCCATGAAAGCTAAGCTTACAAATTTTAGCAACTTTTTAGACCTGCTAATCAGCTGTTCGGAACTATCAGAATTGCAACGCTTGGAACTGGAAAGTCGGTTTAGTAAATTTGAAAATTTATATAATGATTTTGACTATTTACAGACGGAAATTGAAACGTTGTCGGATAAAACGGAGGAGGCTTACCAAGCCCGCAGTAGCTTCGAGGATCGATATCACTCCTTGTCTGCGGCAGCTCGCAATCTTCTTAATAACAGCAACCGGCGTCGATCTGCGGGCTCCGTGGCTGGCTCCGAGGGTTCGGCATCAGGTGGGCACAGACACAATTTCATACGTTTACCAAAAATCAACCTACCTCACTTTGACGGTGGCTATCAGTCTTGGCTAGAATTTAGAGACACTTTTTCATCTTTAATTCATTCCAATGAAAATATTGACCCCATTAATAAATTTCATTACTTACGAGCTAGTTTAAAGGGTACAGCAGCAGAAATAATAAAAAATATAATTTTTAAATGTAGCAATTATGAGATAGCTTGGAACTTATTGTGTGAAAGATACAATAACAACCGTCTTCTAATGAATAATCACATGCAAGCCTTGTTCAATGTAGAACCTATACAGAATGAGTCAAGCATTTCATTGCGTTATTTAATTGATGTAATAAATAAAAATTTACGAGCCTTACAAATATTAAAGGAACCCACTGAGCACTGGGACAGTTTTATTATATATATGATGTCTAATAAGTTAGATTCGGTCACTTCCAGGCATTGGGAAGAGCACCGTAATTCTATCAACAGTTCTCCTACCCTTACACAATTTTGTAAATTTTTAAGTGGCGAAGCCGATATGTTGGAAACTTTAGAAGAGAATAAAATAGTTCATAAATCACAAAATATTAACAAATCTAAAAGCTTCATTATAACAGACAGCACGAGCAATCATAGTAGAATCAAACATTCAAATAACACAAACATTCTGAAATGTCCCTTGTGTAAAAATAATCATTACCTTTATACATGTGAGTCTTTTAAAAAAATGTCTGTTGAGTCTCGAAATCAAAAAGCTCACGAGCTGAGTGTTTGTCTCAACTGTTTAAGGCCAGGTCATAATCGGACCCAATGCAGATTATTGGCTCATTGTAAATACTGCAAGGTCAAGCACAATACCCTTTTGCATTTACATGATTCTAAACCTTCTAATGTAAATCCTATGCCGGGTCCATTTGAAAGCGTTGCTCTGTCAGCCAATACTTCTGTCATACAGCCTACTACGCAAACTCTTGTTTTACTATCCACAGCGTTGGTGAAAATAGTAAGCCCCGACGGGAAGCGACATGAAGCGCGCATGCTCCTCGACAACGGAAGTAGTGCCAATTTTGTTACTGCGGGTTTATGCGACAAGCTAGGATTGTCCAGGCACAATGCTGGCTCCATCGTCACAGGTATAAACAACCAAACAAGTAATAGTGCACAGTCTTGTTTCCTTACTTTCGAGTCCTTGAACGGTAATTATAGTAGGCAAATGGAGTGTCTAATTTTACCAGAAATAGCGCAAAGGCTGCCACCATTGTCAGTCAATATAAAACGCATACCTTTCCCTGCTGGTGTACGTTTAGCTGACCCCTCTTTCAATATTTCTTCAGCAGTGGATATATTGGTGGGTGCGGAAGTCTTTTGGGAGGTTATAGGTAGCAAGAGGATAGACCTAGGTAAGAAACAACCCATCCTATATGAAACTACGTTGGGATGGATTGTGTCAGGCTGCGTGTTTCCCCGAACACACATTTCTAATTCACACGTATGTAGTTTTTTTTCAAAAGACGTAGATGTCGACCTAACGAAATTTTGGGAATTAGATACGATCTCTCCGAAACATAGAATGTCACTCGAAGAGCGCGCGTGTGAAGAGGACTTTCACAGAAATACCTTTCGTAACTGCTCTGGCCGTTTTGTTGTTGCAATGCCTCTAAAAATGAGCCCTGATCAATTGGGTAGTTCCTACGATATGGCAAAGCGTCGATTTCTCTCCCTTGAGAAACGGTTTTAAAGAGATCCCAATTTTAAAAAACTACGTCAAGTTTATGAAAGAGTATGAACAGTTAGGTCATATGTCACGAGATACACCCCCCGAAGTGGTACCTAGAGATAGTTTCAACTATTTCCTACCACACCACGGGGTATTGCGTGAGTCAAGTACGACCACAAAACAACGGACAGTATTTGATGCGTCCTCTAAAACTACCACAGGTCTGTCATTGAACGATCTCTAAATGGTAGGGCCAACTATTCAAAACGATCTCTTGTCTATCATTCTACGTTTCCGACAACATCGGTACGTAGTTTCAGGAGATGTTGAAAAAATGTACCGCGCGATATTATTAAATGAAAGTCGGCGGTCCTTACAAAAGATTATTTATCGTGCAGATCAATCAGAGCCTCTAAATACGTACAAATTAAATATTTTGACGTACGGCACTGCATCTGCCCTATACTTAGCACCGATTAAACCTACGATGACTCCACAGCTAGAGCTTTGTGGAGCTTTGCTAGGGTCTAGACTGTGCACTAAGGTTTTAGAATCGCTAACTCTACCTAGCAATAAATGCTTTTGTTGGTTTGATTCGGCGATAGTTCTTGAATGGTTGTCGATGTCTGTGGCGCAACTAAAAAAAAAAAATTTGTAGCTAATCGTATAAACGAGATCAAAGAAAGTACGTCAGGGTGTGCGTGGAGCTATGTACCGTCCAAGGATAATCCGGTAGATCTTGTTTCCCGAGGCCTGAAGGCTGATCAAATCAGCTTCAATCAGTTGTGGGGGAAGGAATCATTTCTATTATTAGATCAGTATATGTAGCCTAAATCACCAAAGGATAAACAGGATCTGCCAGAAGTTGGAGCTTTCATGATTAATTCAAACCAATCATCTTTAAATTAAGCGAATTCTATTTCAATCATATCATAATTAATTAATCAATCTTCTAGTTTAGATCATTCACAAAGGATAGTTGCTTATATAAATAGATTTGTACAAAACTAAAACAAATAAAATTAGTGGTTCATTATCATGAAGAAAGCTTAAAAAATGTATCAGGCAGAAGGCCGAATATACTCAACCCATCATGGGTCAATTGTCAACTTGAAGCCACCTCGAATTCCCAATTCTAAATGTAGTGTCGATTATACATAGCCAATATTGATATCCAACCGTAAGGGTCGTGGTTGCAAACTAATAAAATCTTACATTTGTGTCTTTGTCTGCCTAGCTGTCAAAGCTGTTCACCTGGAGCTTGTTACGGAGCTTACAAAGGAAGCCTATATTGCCGCACTTAATCGTTTTGTCGCGCGTCGTGGAAAACCTAAATCCATACTATCTGACAATGGTACTAATTTTGTGGGAGCTTTTAATGAACTTTACCGACTTTTACAGGAATCCAATGTTGCATCACGCATTTCTCAGGAAGGGATTGAGTTTACCTTCTCTCCACCTTATTCGCCGCACTTCAACGGTCTTGCTGAAGCAGCCGTTCGTGCAACAAAACACCACCTAAAGAGGTTGCTCAAATTTACTTATTTAACTTACGAGGAAATGTCTACTTTACTAACCCAAATTGAGGCCATTTTAAACTCACGCCCCCTAACACCTCTTTCCAACGACCCATCTGACTTATCGGCCCTTACTCCATCCTTATTCCTGATTGGACGGCCACTGTTATCTGTTCCACATCCGCCTATTGCCGACGCCTCTATCACACGGTTGGAGCGCTACAAACGAGTGGAACTGTTGAAACAGCATTTTTGGCAGCGTTTTAACCTGGAATATGTTTCCATGCTTCAACAGAAACACAAATGGGCTGTCCCGTCGGCCAACATGCAACCAGGTGCGCTTGTCTTGGTGAAGGACAAGGCTCTACCGCCTCTGCTTTGGCTTCTGGGTCGAGTGGTGAAGATATATCCAGGAAGTGATGGAGCTGTAAGGGTCGCTGAGGTGAAGACGAAGAGGGGGACACTTCGACGAGGGCTCAACAATATTTGCCCCCTACCACTATTTTGAAGTTAACAACTTCAACCCGGGCAGCATGTCTACGCGTGTGCCGTCGTCGGCAGGCGGAGGGGCTGCGGGGCGCGCGGGACACGCGTAGAAGGTTCGAGAGGACTCGACGCCGGCCGCCACTTCGCTTCTCGCCCGCTGCGACAGCGCATACATTTTAATGTTATTGGTCAAAGTCAATATTAAACGGTTTCTACCAGAATACAGAGATATTATTTCTCCTAGTATCGAAAAACCGCCTTAACAGACATTGTTAAAGATAAGGGAAAGATTCTACTGGATTCATTGTCGTGATGATGTTGAGGACTGGTGTCGCAAGTGTACCAGTTGCGCGGCCGTGAAGGGACCTCATACACGTAGCAGAGGCGCATTGAAATTGTATAATGTTGGTGCACCCTGGGAAAGAATTGCTATAGACGTAGCAGGACCGTTTCCTGAAAGTGAAAGCGGAAACAAGTACTTCATGGTCGTAATGGATTACTTCACTAAGTGGCCAGAAGTCTTTGCCATTCCCAACCAAGAGGCATCAACAGTTGCAGATAAATTAGTGCACGAAGTCTTCTGTCGTTTTGGAGTGCCTTTAGAAATCCACAGTGACCGAGGAAGAAATTTTGAGTCTCAAATATTTCAAGAAATGTGTCGAGTGATGGGTGCTCACAAAACCAGAACCACCTCTTACCACCCACAATCGGACGGAATGGTGGAACGATTTAACCAAACACTAGAGAGGTATCTGGCAAAAGTAGTTGAAAGTAAGCAAAAAGATTGGGACAAACACATCCAACCGTTTCTTCTGTCATACCGAAGTGCAGTCCACGAATGTACTTCCGTAACACCAGCTTTTGCAAACTTCGGAAGAGAACTACGGTTGCCTGCAGACTTGATCACTGGAATACCCCCTGATACCCCGCGAAGTATAACGGAGTACGCGAATGACTTGCGGAACAAGATGAATGACATTCATGAGCATGTCAGACAATCGGGCCAACAAATGTCTGAAAAGATGAAAACCCGTTATGACCGGAAAGCGAATAATAAGGGCTTCGAAGAGTGTTCGCTAGTATGGCTACATAATCCAGTTCGCAGTAAAGGGAGATCTCCGAAGCTACAAGCAAAATGGGATGGGCCATACCGGGTAGTCACTAAAATCAATGATGTTACCTACCGGATACAGAAGTGTCCAAGAGGCGCCCCAAAGATAGTTCATGTAGATCGACTGGCGCGATACTATGGAACCGATAATGCTCGGGACGAGCATGTCTTAGGAGGGGGCAGTGTTGCGCCATAACCAGATGAATCTAGTGTCCACTAGAAGAATCGAGAACTGTCGAGGACAACGCCATCTAGTGTCGGAAAGCGCGCAACTGTGTGCATTATGACGATTACTCGACGCTAGATGGCGCTACAAGCAGCTCTAGAGTAATCTATTTAGCCTAGAGACATCGATCGAATATTTTCGTAGTTTCGAGTAATTTCCACGGCCATATAAAAGCGGAACGTGTTGGCCGTAGGGACAGTATTGTTTCACGATACAGCGGATAAACATCGAAGAGATCTTTAGTGCGACTAACGAGTGATTTAGTGATTTCTTATTGTAAAAAGTGTTCTTAATAAATATTGTGTTATTTTTGGTAATTAATCGAGTACTTTAATTTATTTAATACCCAGCTCGTAACAATATTAAAGCTAGGAAAAAAAATTTTTTGTCTAATAAAATAATAAAATTAGTCCATAGCATATAAGGTTGCAATCACTTACACATCAAGGAGTAAAAGCAATATGTGCATACATACTGGTCCCAGAGAAAAAGAAAAAAAACGTTTAAAATGTAATAAAATAATAAATACAAATTATTTAAGCTCCAACAATGTAAACACAGATCGCCTCAACTTAACAAAGTTCAAATGTCAGGTAATAAATGCAGAATAAGATGTCAAGAATTTATTTGAAAGATACATAACAAAAGACTTTATCTCCATTTATTATTCCCAAGAGTATTGAGGGTCGGCTACTAGTTCAACCTGTTTTATCTAAATATCAGTTTTTCCACGGAGCGACTGGCATCGGAACTCCGTAACCCTGAGGGCGAACTTCGGAGTTTGAACTAGTTGTCATTATATTTGAGGGCCCTGACTTCCCAATAACGATTGTCATAGATTTTCATGGTTACCGGGACCGACAATTTAACGTGCTCTCCAAGGCACGGGCGGGAAACACCGCCATCTCCACTATCTAAAGGCATTAGGCTCCAATTACCGATACAAGATAATAAGTTGACTACTGTTCGTAAGAGTACAGCCTTCCCTTTGTAACTGATTATAATTTTTAAATACTGGCGTCTGTAGCTCCAAGGATATTTTATTCAAGTCATATAGTACGACCAAAGGTCATTGCCTCCAACGGAGTACTTTGGGGTTTAGAGGCAAGAGGTTTCTAGTAAATAATAAAAGAGAAATAAAATATATACATGGAATTAATTGCATCTGTTTTTATGATAATATAATTGACAGCACGGCCTAGTAGTTTAAGTGGTCGCTACGCTGCTTTCTATTGCGCCAAGTGTTGTGGGTTCAAATCCTACATGGGATAACACTTGTAATCCACAAATTGTTGTTTTAAGTCTGGGTGTTCTTTGTGTCAGCTTCATGTGTGGGAGTTGTCTTTTTAATAAGAAATAAAATTTACTGTCTTGAGGTGAGGAGTGTAATTCAGGTTTAGGTGGCAAAATGGTTATAATGGTTATAAGAAAACAATAGACATTATGTAAATAGGATATTTAATTAAAGAAATATGTTGCGAAAGTATTCATAATTGTATAGGAAGAAGATATAGACGCTATTCTTCTAGCAACTTTATCAATACACGTTAATTCCCGTATCTGTTCAACCAAACAATGGATGGCTACGTTCTGTTTTAAATGAGAGAAATAGCTTATATTGGTTTTAACTAAAATAACTGTGTAATAGTCCGATATTACTGTTGTACGAGTTTGATTAAGTACTCGTAACAATGTATTAAATTATATGTTAATTGAAATTAATAATTTATTTTATGCATAACCTTTTATGGTACTTTTTAAACAAAATACATATGTGTTGATAATGCAAGATCAACAGCAACAAAAGCACACAGAGCCTCTTTAATTTATATCTGGCCAACGCCCAAATATTTGGCCCACGTGGAAGTGGAGCACAAGTTTCCAGACTTCATATTGCCGCTGAGAATTTCCTAAACATAAGCGTCAACTTATATTACGAGACCATCGAGTTAGCGAACTTGGGATGGTACTGAATAAATGATGAGCACAGAAGGATATGGGAATGGAGGTATCTGTTTAAAGTATAGCCGGCGGACATCTCCTCCTCAAAGAGGAATGAAACTAATAATATAGTGGGATATTCTGGCGGAACAAAATTAACTTGTTACTGTTTATTTGTGGGTGTAAGGTAACCACCAAGAACTTCTTATATTGCTCACGTCTAAACCTCCAACAATAATATGATAGCCCAACAATGGCGGCCAGCACGGATGGCGTAGTCGTTGAAGCCCTAAAATATGGTATTTTTTTTTTTATGTCTTAGCTGCCAAAATGACTCTGCTCTGCCTGATGGAAAGCCCGAGCAGAATCCAGGAGTGGTGGTCACCATCCTCAATGCTAATAGGGACATTGCAGCATGGCGACCCACACTATGGCGGCCTAGTGAGATGCTTCTTCACGCTCCGCTTAAAGGACCCGGGTTCATAGCGGGAGGGAAACACGTACGCAGGTAGTGAGTTCCAGGTTTTGACCGCTCGGCACAGGAAGGAAGAACCGAAGCGGTGAGTACGAGAGCGTATGTCTACCACTCTGAAGCGGTGACATCCAAGACCGGCACGTGTTGTCCTGTAGAGGAAGGGAGAAGGGGGGACCAGTTGGAACAGCTCTTCAGTTCGATCCCGATATTTATTCTTGTACGGGACTAAGACCACTGTAACTCCTGTCAACCAGGATCTACAGCAGTGACCCACGAACACACCGAGTTATGACACTCGGGAAGTACAGGATAAATTAAACTGTCTTGGAACCAGCAATGAAATTAATCAGAAGAAAAACTGGAGCAGTTGGAAATATAATAAGTTCACTTCCCTCCTTAGCAAAGTGGGCGCTAAAATTAAGTCAAAATAGGCAGACACCTTTTTCAAACCAGCAAGCATCACAGATAAAATATTATGGCTCCGAAGTGAGCTATAGTATAGTATGTAGGCAGAATCGCCTAAACGCACGGAAATTCACCACAGCTGACACAATAACACTTTGTGTAATCCATAACTTGTTGCTCTGAGTCTGGGTGTTCTTTGTATACGTTTCATGAATGTTTGTATAGTCTCCAAACGTAATAGGCTTTTCAGAACGTTTCTGTTTAGTTAGGCAAATTGAAATTCGTAATTCCAGGGTTACGGCTTTGCTAACAAATCGCATACATATCACAGAATCTGAAAAAATTATGAGTACATATTTGTAAATATCCAACTCCAACAACAATGTATTTAGACAAGTACATGATTTACTTACCATTAATACTGACAACATGATACATTGCTGCTAATCAATGTCACCTACATGCAATGGCTAACATAATACGAGTATGAAATAAGTTACAGCGCATACGTCTGTAACTGCGCCATACCTACGTCCTGAACTGACCGGAGACGCAATATACGTACATACCTAACTTTCATTATACATAATTTAAATATAACAATATACATACAACACACATAGACACGATAAACGTCTATGAAAGTATATGTCCAGCTATAAAAGAGAACAAAGAGACTGCAGTCCACACACATGCAAGCTTGCATATGCGTGTGTCAAGCATTTACACGTGTCATATTTATCATTTTACTACGTTTTAACTCTGTTTATATCGCGCGTAAACTCATGATTGTAAACACTTCATTTTGATGTAGAGCGCTAATGAAAGAATATTTACTTGCGACGAAGCACTTGGTTAGTTCGTTCATCAGAGTAATGTACCTAACTTATTCACATGGTAATAATATCGAATGTAACTACTATTAAAAGATGAGTTAGGTAAAACTATATCTTTATTTCACATTGGACTTCGTTACGTTGAAACTTACACGTTTTAATTGATGTAAGAATAAAATCTTTCTTACTTTTAGTCTCTGGAAAATAAGGAATCATACCCAAGATGCTGACATTACTTACAATCTAAGAAATTAAAGTTCCAATGAAAAGCGCTTATGAGGCAGCGTTGAAATTAATGGTTTCAGTAACAGGAGCTGATTAGAGCTTTTATATACGATCACTTAGCGTCCGCAAATGGCAAACGTATCGACGAGTAATCAGTTCAGAAAAAGAAAGGCATGGACGTCTTGTTTCAAACTTTTAGCGATAATCTTGATGGCTTTGGTTTAAAAACACGCTCATGGGATTTATTTCTATTAAAAACTGCATAGTAGCTGTAAAAGGTCCCAACAGCAGTAGTAAAAATAATTTCTAGCCATTTTATCTGTCAATCAAGCCTTAAGAAAAATTAATTTTCTTCCAAATGTAGACCTGTAACTTAATCTTGAAGAGGTCCAAGTTTACGTTACGAACGTAGAAAATGGCGTTATATTTTAACATTTAACCTTTTATATGCAACAGTATAAAAATCTGTCACTTTTTATTTAAGTAAGTAGGGAAAACCGGATAAACAAAAGAGTATCTTAAAAATATTATTGTTGTACTTATATTATTATAGTTAAGGTAGTAACCCTAAAATAGTAATAGTTGGTGCGCTAATATGGCAACCCAAAAAGAAGTGTCATTGTATTTTTTTTTCGCGCCCTTAGAATAGTTATGTCATTTTCTTTTGAAATAAATGCTTTACTGTTTTTCATAGATGGTGTATTAATTAATGGCCCATCAGTGTGGATATAAAAATTATTACCATAAAATCCCGATTTGAATGTGAAGTACATTTTGCACGGTAATATAGACCTCAAAATAATTTAATAACGACTTTAAAGCAATGACTGTAATCTTTACGATTCCGATTAAACTGACTTTGACTGATACTAAAGTTCAAGTTGTTACCTATTCATGAGCGCCCGGTAACCTTTACAGCACTAAAGCGTGTCAAAATATATCTATGAATATGAAATATTTAACTATATTTACGATAGGCATATTCGTGTACATTAATTGAGCATTTCTTGGCACACGATTTAGTGATTTTAACAGTGGTATGGATGAAAGTCGGGAATACGTTAGTGAAACAATAGGGTAGTTGACACCTGAGTCAATACAGTATGAAAAATGTACTAAAAACGACTGTTTTAGATTACTTACTTGAGCAATATATTTCAATGTAATATATATTTAATTAAAATTTGTAATAGAAATGAACAGCTATAATATTCACATTTTCGGAGATGTTTTGTAATATTCGTCATAATGAAGGAGACATCGGTATTTATTTACGATACAGTCATCTACCCTTTTTCTTTGAACACTGAAATAAATATAAATAAATATGTCGGACATCTAACACACAACGCCGTCTAGTCTCAAGCTAAGCAGAGCTTGTGTTATGGGTACTAAACAACTAATATTAATACATATATACTTTGTTTTGTAAATACCTATTATACATAGAAAACACCCAAACTACGAAACAAATATTTACAGATCATATAAACATTTGGTCCAACCCGGTAACCGAACGTTACCACTGCGCCACCGAGGCAGTCAATGTTATTAATAAACAATTATGTTTTAATTTATCACCTTTACAGGTGTTTCAAATATTTTTCAAACAAATAAGAGACTATTACAAAAGCTACATAACTCTTATGGTAAAGCTTTTTGCAAGAAACAAATAACCACCTTTGGTATATCTCGACTATTCTCCAAAAATCCAAAATATTATGTTATGGCAACTTTTACCATTTATGGTTCCCGAATTATCACTTTTCATCTGGTCTGCTTGTTTGCGGAATGTACATCGTAAAAACTTAGTGTTGACTTGATAAATACCACCGTCATTAGATAAATTATTGTGAACACCATTCTATGTGAATACAAAAAGTCACCTGTAATTAGTGAGCCAGAGCGAGAGAGCAAATGTCGGTCTCATTCTTTTGTCGATTTACTGAAGTTTCACTTCTATCGTGTGTATTCACACACGATAGAAGTGAACAAACACCTTTTTTTTATACAATATTGACAAAACGAATAATACGAAAATCTGTTGACAAACAGAGGAAAAAATACCAAAGCTTTTGTATAGTCTATTGTACTGACACATGTACTCAACATGAAAATTATACCACCTATATTAATCGAGTGTTAATAGCTCAAACGAAACTTAAACAATAAAAAACAAAGGATTATAAGAATTAAGTGACAGACAGTAAGGTTTTAAACAAGTTAACGAAAGCAGTCGACATAAATATTGCATGTGGGTTGCAACACCGGTGTTATTTCGGTACAGGACATTTGTTTACGGCACACGGTGAATAAATCCGTTATATTTTCAAATGTAAAAAAAATGGCGTACCTTCATCCGTCCTCTTCGGCCTACATACCGACCTCTGTTGAATTAAACATTATGTTTTGGTAAATTTACCGAAATAACCCTGGTCATTTACTGTGTTTGTGTGCATTTTATTTTGTGAGTCTTGAAAACAAGTCTTTATTCTGAGTTTATCATCCAGAAGAAGATTTTGATTCAAATTACATAACAGCGGCCATTACATAACCTAACATGATATCTACCTCAGTCCTCCGATTGACAAAATAATCAACAAAGCAACATAATGTACTTGGTGTAAAAACAGATTATTAATGTTTCAATAACATTATCTCTATGTTGTGCATATATACCCACTAGTACCTATTACTTAAAATAAGAAACTGTTTATCTTTATTTTTCAAATTGAAAGAACAATCATGATTTTCAATGTCGTTGTAGACATTCACTGAAAGGCCTTCAAAGGGAAGCCTGCCAGGCCTTCCTATATATCTATCCTTATTGGAGCGAGAATATCTACATCGCGATACAGGATTAGTAGTACTCCGTAGTTCAATTAGTCTTTGCTAAGTTTTTGTTGCTAAGTATGTGGGAGTCGCCACTGTGTTTTTATTTAAATTCGGACAGGACCAAACTTGATGATTGACAAATTAAAAAAACCCCAAATCAGTTGTTAAATGATGGAGTTCTGAGCTACCATGGAACTTAAGCATTTAGGAATACAATTGAATCGAGAATATTTTGACTTTTTGGAGGTAATTTTCAATTTCATTGCAACTAATACAGATAAATATGTATCTGTGATGCGGTAACGCACAGTTTACACTAAACATCTCCGCGGCCTAAATTTTATAAAGTTTACACAAACGCAAATAGAATAGCGCACTTAAACCGTACGCTTAACCAGAACGCCTGAATTAGGCCAGATGATGGAAACGAGTGTCGAAATTTGCCCTAGTGTGACTTTGGGTTGCGACATTTTTGAAATGTAAAACCCTGGCCACACTATTGTCGCCATGAACTTTGAATATGGTCATTTTGAATTGAAGTAACAAAATGTTTGCATTTCTTCTACATGTAAAACAATTCTACAAGACTTGTCTATTTAAATTGAAAAAAATGATCATTCTAAATATAGTAGGTATGCTTATATTATCCGACTGGTAAGAAGGAGGGTTGTGTTTTTCGAGTGTATGTATGTATGTAAGTATATTTCTTTGTCACATCCTAGAGCCTAAACAGCTTGTAGGATTTTTGAAGTTATACTTCTTTTGGCGCGATGGAGAAAAATGATGAGAGTGAATTTTTACGATGCGCGCGCACACCGGCACCTGAATTCTACATCGTGAAGTTAGTTCTAGGTGGCATGAAAATCGATAACTATGTTCAAGTTGTATATTCTAGTACATATTTTTATAATTAGAACACGTGTTTCGTAACAGTACAACTAATCAGTGTGAATAAATAAATATTATTTATTTAAATAAAATCTTTGATTAATTTTAATATTTATCGTTAAACACTGCTGCATTTTAGTTATTTTTTTTCCATACGCCAAAGAAGTATAACTTCTAACGCATGTACATAAGTACACACACTCATATTTTTTATGTGAGTGGTGTCAATAGATTCGTCTTAGTCGCGAAAGTGACACTGGGTACAAAAAAAAATCTATCTTTTCGGTTCTTCAATGAATTAAAAAAAAACCGGCATTCGTCCTTCGGCTCCGTCAATATTTGCCATATTTATTAAATTCATTAAAGACCCGAAAAGATAGAAACAAGATTAAAATTTTAATATTTTATTTTGATTTTGAATAATTTCAGTTGGCAGTGTTCACAAATGCAGTCGCAACACTTTGAATGACAATATCGGCGGCGAGGTAATGGCTTAAAGCACTACGCCGTGCATGAAGTCAAAACAAATGTCTCT
The DNA here is from genome assembly GCA_916048165.1 of Spilarctia lutea. Lineage (NCBI taxonomy): Eukaryota > Metazoa > Arthropoda > Insecta > Lepidoptera > Erebidae > Spilarctia > Spilarctia lutea. The sequence continues at coordinate 16,870,099 of OU696480.1, read as the reverse complement.
TGAGTTGCAGGTGTCCATAAGACAGTCACTTCGCTAAGGCGAAGATGGTCACTTCTAATAAGATGACGATTGAGCTCGTTCGTCTCTTATACCATAGAAAAAAACATAAAATATCGAAGCTATCGAATTAAGATTAAATTGATTTACTGTGACTGCAGCGTGGTTCCGGCCTAATTGTAATTCCTTTCATCTGTTTTCGTCACATAGGATGTTTACACAAGTTGAAACAATAAACGGAGACATTTTAATAGTCCGGTTAACGATTGGAGTAAATAGGAAGGAGACATGAATGCCTTTGGTGTTTGGCAACAGACCGCAAAGCAACGCCGCTTTGTAATATGTGGTCGTTGTTGTATAAATAGTTAGTGTTTGTTAAAGACGGTAAGTTACGAAACGGCTAAGAGAACAAAGGGAAAAATGTGGTGATACCTTGCTACCCATTCTTTATTTTTTTTATTTTTAATAACTTATGATAATAATTACAAAGAAAATATTTTCTGCAAAATTTTCAAATTCATATTTTATTAAAAAACACAAACTTCAGCACAATGTGTTGTGTGTTGTAAACGCGAACGTTTGTGAGTATGTAAGTGAGTATGTTTGTTGCTCTTTTACGCAAAAACTACTGAACGGATTTTGATGTAACTTTACAATAATATACCTTATACATTAGAATAACACATAGGCTACAATTTATAAAGATACTAGCTTCACGACGCAGCGTTTCCCGCGGTTATTGTCGTATTGTGGGTAGCACTGCGGGGTTCAGCTAGTTCGTATATAAAATATGCATTAACCCTAGCGTGCAAACAGCTTTGCAGGGAGTTGTTTAACGTAGGAATTATAATAATAGTCAAAATAGATCCCACTTAACGCAGACGGTATAGTTTGTCCAGATAAATTATAAGTTACGTAAGTCATAGTCGTTATTTTGAGACTATCATCCAGACAGGTCCTTCTGATAACCTCGTTTTATTATAGTTCTTATACAAAGCACTATTGAAATTGAATAAACTTCTGATAAACTTCCATTCACTATTGCTTCCTTTTATATACCGATATCTTTTGAAAGACGCGCCACTTAACCTTTAAAGCTATTATCGTGCGATATAAGAATAAAAATCTCCGTATGGGGCGGTATGTATTAAATACTATTTTTTGTTTAGATGATGAGTGATTTGAGCAACAAAAAATGATTAACACCAGATAACTGGATCAGTCATAACAGATGACGTCACCGTTAATGCGTTTTTAAGAGGAGACAACGCTCGTACATACTGAATGACTCGTGCGCGATATATATAGAAACATGTACTACCTCTTAGAGGTTTAAGACAAATAATAATACCTGAGAATTTTTGCAGCCTTGTGATGAAGAACTGGGAGACGGTAACACCATACAGCTTTGCAATGAACCTGTAAATGAGACAGTATAATGATCATATTTTCACATGAAGTGTTTACATATAATATCAAAGGACCGCAATATTTCGTAATTTATAGACTGACGTTGAGAATTTTGGATAATCGGTTTTGAAAATTAAATGCAATAGAACTCCGGAGCCTGCATGAAGTAGACCGTACACTCATGTGTCAATATGGCTGTTAAAAGTCAAATTTCATGCGTGCAACAGGGTTGCCAACTATAGAGATTTATTTGTATTTATTGGTACACCAATAATGAAATTAGGCGTTTCACTACGTTTGTGATTTCTGTGCCGCTCCATTGAAATTTGATAAATCGTTCCAGATATTGACGTCTTTCAATAAATTCTATATCACTTTAACATTCGATTTAAGGCTTGATACACCTGCGTTATTAACTGTTTATTTTTTGTGACAATTTAAACTTGTGCTTCTTTTAACTTCAATAATCCCAATAATTTCAAGATTCTAACTTAGACGTTATATGGAAATAAGGTAACTAAAGTATATATGTACATAATACGAGTATATTTACATGAATCCTGAAAACTTTTAAGTTTCGAATGTTCGCTTCAATCCAAGCTTTGCTTGGTAGGTACTTTTTAGATTTTTTGGAAATATTTCTAAAATCTTATCAAGATCGATTTATCACCCTGTCCCTACATACTAAATTTCATGAAAATCGACGTAGCCGTTTTCGAGATTCAGATATACATCTTGTAAAATATCCAGTTGAAATTGTAGTGCTAAAACATTTATGCGCCTAATCTTTCCTACTTTGTCTACCTATTCAGGACAGCAGCAGTCATATATAAAACAAATCAACCATCCCTAAGTATTTAGGACAACTAATTTCTGTGCTTCCTCTTGCAACATTCAAGCCTCGTTACCATCAGTTAGTTCACAAGCGATCGTAAAGCTGCTGATTTAACAGCCGTGTAGGTGTGAGGTGGTCTTCATTGCAGCAATTCTGAACTGCACAAATATATTGCTGTATTGTATTTCAAAATTTATACGAATTGGCTACAAATGTTTTAGGCGTTTAAGTAAATTTATTGATATTCAAGAGTTGTTGTTTATTTTTGTATATATATGAAAATAGCTTCTAGCTAGCTTCAGCTGCGTGTATGTTAGTTATCGCGGTAGACGGTAGCCTATGTATTTTATCTATGAAAGTATCTGCATAAGAAATTTCATTAAAATCAGTTCAGTGCTTTAGTCGTAAAAATGACTCTACTCTATTATTTTTATTTTATTTTACAATTATAGGAAAACTTACAGCTGAATTTTTAAATTATACAATTTTAATACGAAAAAAAAGGCCATGAAACCTGATGGAAAGCATGAAAAGAATCCAAGAGGGGTAGTCACTATATTGAATGTGTGTGAATGCAGACAATGCAAGAATGCAGTATAGTGACACACACTATACATACAGCCTATCGATATGTTTCTGTACTTATCATTGGGCTTCCGGTCTCGCACTCACCAACAACACACCACAGCACTAGTACTGTCATTTTAAGTTGATCTTCTGTCTGTATTGGTGTGGTGCTAAATCAGTGTAACTGTACTACCTTAATAAAGCTATACTTTATCAAACAGTCAGTGTTACTTTCGTATTTATTAGTAGGAATTATTTATACTACCGGAAGTCATTTTTCCTACAGTCTTCATTAAAATCTTTTCTTTTATGCTCAATCAATGCAGTCAGGCAATGAAAGACATAGAATAAGGTTAAAACTTTCTGAAATTCTCAGCAAACGACATGCTCTAACAAAACCATAGTGATTGAATAAATTGGCACTGTTACTATGGTAGCAATTCAAGTCATAGACAATTTGCCAGCAAATTGAAGCCAATTTGGTACTGACGTTATGTGACGTTGGACAGTCTCTAGATGCACAACATATTTGTAAGGATCATTTATTTGGAATAGTTCTGTTCAGTCTGGCAAATCAAAACTAGTTCATGTGCCTAATTAATGGTGTATATTTAAAAGAAACACATTAGTGTAAGACTAGATAAACTAAACAGTAGATCCTGCATTGCGCTGTAGAAGTTTGTTCAGCACAAATTATCATATATCAATTCTGATATATTGATCAGTAGCAGCTCTTAAAATAATACAAAAAGAGTAGAATAAACAAGTCGTTAGCAAGAAATTATTTTTAAGTGAAAATGAAGGCATGAATGTCGATCACGGAAAGGCACTAATATTTATCTAAGGGTTCCCATCTTACTTTGTACTTATGGACTAAGTATATGAGCTCTATTTACAATTATTTTCATCGAGGTATATTAATCAACTAGCTGACCCGTGCCCACTACGTTGGGCATAATGTTAATAATCCTTTTTTAGTACAGAGTGTTATGTTTTAATTTTTAACTGCCAAGAATAAGATAGAAAGTAGTTCTGATAAGAACCTTTAATTTAAACAATGTCGAAAGTGTACTAATTACGTTTCGAAAAATTCAATTTCGGAGACGTCCGCTGCGTAAGGAGCCGACCACACGATTGAGCCGCGCGGGTACCTACCTCTCAGATGTAAAAGGCCACGCCTCCTTCTCCCGAAGCGAGCACGAACGCGAACCGAATTAAACCCGAAGCCCTCGCGCGCCGTCCGCTGCTTTGGCCTTACGTTGAAATTTCTCCGATTCACTTTGCAAAACCGACTACCACGTAGAAGCCCTTTTATTTTTCGGTTTTTTATATCACTTATGACACTTAGCAATAATGTGGCTTTCTATTGGTGAAAGAATTTTTAAAATCGGTTTAGTAGAACCCGATATTACCCCTTACAATTTAACAAATATACAAACACACAAACTTTACTTCTTTATAATATTAGTATAGATGGTTGGTAAAATTGTCATTGCTTCAAAATATAATTGGGGTCCAGTAAGCGTAGGTGGTATTGTTGTATTACAATATTCCAACCCGTATAATTTTAATATCGTCCGATCTTTTGTTTTTGAAATCCCTCATGATTGATAGGCTACCCGTCCTAATGAAAAGCGTTGTTACCCGTTCATGTATCTATACATATATATACCTACACACAAATAATATTAACACGCAAAACGTGGGTAAGTGTTTCTCAGGAAAACATACAAGTTATGCAATCGAATGGTTTTATCAGACTAAGTATAACCTTTCGTGGATAGTAATATTGTTAATTAAAAAGATATTATTTCACTGATATCAGAATTTCAAAGATGTACGACTAATTCGGGCTTGGCTGACTCTTTATCAAGGCTTGAAGCGACCTATATTTTTAGAAATTTTAGTGAATCACCAACGCAAGAGTGTACAAGTACCTAATTGTGATTATATACTCCCCAACAATCAATACAATGTACTTCCTTTTGCCAAACAGTACAGACATACATCCGTTATACCACCGTTTACACAACCGTTATATACTTAACAGCTGTCATTTACACCGTGTTTAATGGCGTGCATCAGAGGACATTGCACCCCATACTATGGCACCACGTGATATCAAATTGTATCAATGTAGTATTGCTACTATAAAAAAAAGGGTATTCGATTTTCAATCCCTAACAAGTATTTTATGACAACCGATTTCGACATTGTCTCGTTAAAAAAAATATAAAATATTATTATGGTCCATATTCAAATAAAGTAAACAAATGTAACGGCGTGCATCAGAGGACATTGCACCCCATACTATGGCACCACGTGATATCGAATTGAATCAATGTAGTATTGCTACTATTAAAAAATATTTAAATAGTGGATTCGATTTTCAAACCATGACAAGTATTTTATGACTACCGATTTCGAAAATATAAAATATTATTACAGTCCATATTCAAATAAAAAATGACTGTGTAAATCCCTTATTGTATGGTTAAGTTTATGTAATAAAATTATTACTATATATTATTATTAAATAAAGCAATACAAATGAAATCGTTATGTTATTTGAGCAATTTCTTCACAAAGAAGCAATGCGCCAATTATTATCCAGCAATGGACGTCCTTTGACGAATAAAATTATGTAATCTTCAGATAGATACATACTTAGTTTAATATTTGCCTGCCCTTAGAAAGGATGTTTTAGACGAATATAAACGCTGGCCAGACTGGAATAAACATCATTGTACAAATGGCGGCCATATCGCTAAAAAAACAATTTCTTCCAGGCAACCTTGTGATGGAAAAAAATTACTGTGAAAAAATGATACATACCTGAAAAACTCATACTAGAAATACAAAATTAAATGGCGAAGTAAAGAAAACTCAAGAATCGCGTACAACTGAATTTGAAGTTAATCTCGTACGAATTATATGCTCTGGAAATTGCCAGAAATGGCAGAATTTACACCAATCACCACATAATTGACAATATTTACAAAATTAAATTTCAGTGCTTGATTCTGTGTTTTTAAGACTTTAAAAAAAAGTTATACAAATAAGGAATCTATATGACCTTTAACCTACTTTACAGGAAGGAGGTTGTGGAGGAGAAGGCTAGTATATAGCTGGAATGTCAATTTAAAAACAAAAATAGAGTAATGAAACATCTGTTTTCCGACTGTAACATATATCTAGTTTTTGTATAGTGGGACCTATTCTAACGAATATCAAAAATCTATTTAAAATCCCATTGAATTTACTTACAGCTATGTTTCAAACTTCGTGTGTCATGGATGTTCATCAAGCCGATATAAAATGTTGAATTTCTCCGATTGTTTAAACTTTGTATCAATAAGCAAAAACAAGGAAGTATTTTTCGCATGCCAAGAGTACTCGCTGGCTGATGACACACCTCTTACAAACAATTCGGATGTGATTCAAATGTTATTTATAAATACACTCGCCCGTGTCAACCATTTGTTACGCGTACGTTAATTACACTATAAATGTGTTTATATATTTAATCTAATAATATTGAAGAGATTTATAGATTCAGAAATATGAGGGGATCCTATAGTAAACAGTCTTTCGGCTGAGAAGGAGAACACAGATAGGGATGAGAAGAAATCTTACTTTTTTCTAACTCTAGATTGCAGAGTATTAAACGTTTTCTTATTAAATTTTTAGGCTTATAAAAAGGCTTATATCCGTAACGCATACTTGGTTTCAAATATAGGTACAAGTAGACTATTAGTATTAGGTACATCTAATATACTTATAAAAACTTCTTTAGCCGTAAATGAACTTTGGAAGATTATAAGGATCGCCTGATCATAGATAGATAGATAGATAGATAAACGCTTTATTATACACCTTAATATTAATAAAATAATATTACAATAACACAAAAACCAGTGGTACAATGGGCGGCCTTATCGCAGGCTGCGATCTCTTCCAGGCAATCTTATGCATAAAACATAATCACATTGTATAAAACCTGTAACTGTACAACTTTTATAAAGGTTTTGGTGAATTCAATGTTTTAAATTGATTCCAACCATAAAGTCAACGTTCGTCGGTTTTTCAAACATTTAATAAACGCTTTTACAAATGTAAAAATGCTCTGTGCACGAGAACTAAGGTCATCAGAATAACCAGTGACACGTACGATTCACTCGAATGCTGATTTCAGTATTTTATATTTCAGTAACGCACATACTTGTTACTTTTAAAGAAACTGCCCGTACCTATAGTTTGTTTTTAAATATCCATTTTCTAACTGCCTCGGTTGCGCAGTGGCAGCATATGCGACTGCTGTGCTTGAGGTCTCGGGTTCGATTCCCAGGTCGGACTAAATGTTTGTATGATCTGCAAATGTTTGTTTCGGAGTTTGGGTGTTTTCTATGTTTGTCTAGTACTCATAGTACTCATAGTACAAGCTCTGCTTATTTTGGGACTAGATGACGTTGTGTGTTAAATGTCGGAAAATATTTATTTATATTTTTATACTAAAAGATGCATAAGATAGGCCGGTATAGTATGTAACCATGCTGCATTGTTGCATTGTCTGCATTCGCAATGAGTATTGTGACGACTACTGTTGGATTATATTTATGTTTTCTATCATGCAGATTAGGGTCACTTTATGACCACATGATACATAATAAAATTACTAGAATCCTCAGTAAAGAAATCCTGTCTGAAAGTATATTTTTATTTATTTTGTGCGACCTATGCAACCACAGCATGCCCTAGCAAAGAGTGAAGGGTACAGTTAAATCGTAAATTTATTATATGAGGTAAAAGTGAACATGCGCGTGAGTGTGAGCGTATGTATGACAACGTGTAGTATATGAATGAATGTAGACATGTAGAAATAGGGAACGGCGAGTGCTCATTTACCTTTAATCACAATCATACGACCATTGTACTGTCTATCATAAAACATAAATGGCCATCAGATAAAAACACAACTAGTTTAATAATTGCAGTAAACACACCCACAAAACTAAATACATTACGACAGTAAAATTACTGAAGCCGTTTTATAACGGCGTGTTAACTATACTCCTGACACTAATATTGTAATTGTACCAAGAACTTTGTAAGTGGTCATTTTTTAAAGGCTACGTAAGGTAATTGATCGAGTTCTGCACCGACTGATCTCAAATGGCATAGTATACCGGTGGAACAAACCGCTTCAAAGATTGTTTTCATCTATATTTTGAGTCAGTTACGTTTTTCACTTCTCATCAAATAACCACAGAATGCCACAACGAAACTTGGCAAGGTATGTATATGTATATAACGGGTGTTTTTTTAAGCTAGATAGAACTTTAAATTGTAAAAGTAACACAAAAAATTAAATTTTGATGAAACTTTTTTTTTTTATTTGTTTCAGTATACTCTGACAAATCATCATGAATAGACTCACGCTTGAACAACGCTACGAAATTATCCAAATTTACTTTGAAAATCAGTCGTCGATTCGCGCAACTTATAGACGACTGTTTTATCGCAAAATTGTGTTCAGCGATGAGGCGCATTTTTGGCTTAACGGGTTTGTTAATAAGCAAAATTGCCGCATATGGAGTGAGACCAATCCACAACAGGCCCTACAGACTCCATTACATCCAGAAAAATGCACCGTATGGTGCGGTTTTCACGCTGGTGGCATCGTCGGACCTTATTTCTTCAAAAATGAGCTGATTTTCAAAGTAAATTTGGATAATTTCGTAGCGTTGTTCAAGCGTGAGTCTATTCATGATGATTTGTCAGAGTAGGTATACTGAAACAAATAAAAAAAAAGTTTCATCAAAATTTAATTTTTTGTGTTACTTTTTACAATTTAAAGTTCTATCTAGCTTAAAAAAACACCCTATATGTGTACTGAAATACGTTATACGACAACGTGAGAATGTAAGGTTCAGTAAACTAAGTGCTCGTAACAAGACTACTTAGAACAGCTTACAGCTCCTAGGTCGCAATTCCCTAAGCAGATTTCTGCGAAGGATAACGTCCTCGGGTATACCCCAGACGTTAGAACCGGAGGCTTCCTCTACTAAAGGATTAGTTATTCACGACAGCGACTATTTACTTTTGATGAAATGTACATAATGTTTAAATAGGTCACAACGTTAAAACGAAAATCGAATGACAAAGACTTGGTTGCAATACATGTTTACAGGATCATGGCTGTGTCCTTAATAATAATTTCATTCGTATCTTCCTACCCTTTTCCTAAATTTATTTGGGGTCGGTGTCTTACCGTGGGAGAGCCATGCTTCGGCACGAATGGGCCGGCTCGACCGGAGTAATACCAAGGCCTCACAGAAAACCGGTGGGAAATAGCGCTTGCGCTGTGTTTCACCGAGTGAGTAAGGATACCGGAGGCCCACACTCTAACCCCTACCTTATCCCCCTCCCCTTCCCCTAAAGGACGGCAACGCACTTGTGACGCCTCTGGTGTTGCGGGTGTCTATGGGCGGCGGTAATCGCTTACCATAAGGCGATACGTCTGCTCGTTTGCCCCCTATTCAATAAAAAAAAAAAAAAAAAAGTTTCTTCCTCCATTCTCCTCTATCACTCGTCAGTTCACTGCTTACAGGGAGTCCATATCCTCTTTTATGCTGTCCATCCATTCTTTCTTTGGTCGTCCGCTAATCTTATATCCGTCGACTTTTCATAATATTTTCATGAGCATGGCTATCTAAGGGTAATAACTTCATTACTTTAAAAAAACAACCAATCATTTCGTCTCTTACTTTAACTTGAATAAGATTTTTTAGCTTTTTGATTAAGCTAAGACCACTACTGTATAATAGTACCTATCTGGAACAACACTAGTAATTTCTACTTTAGTATTTTTTAGTCATAACTGTATACATAATTTTACAGTACGGTTCAAACGAGCAGACGTATCGCTTGATGGCAAGTGATTACCGTCGCCCATAGACACCCGCAACACCAGAGGCGTCACAAGTGCGTTGCCAACCTTTTAAGAAGGAGTACGCTCTTTTAACATTCACTTCTACTATTTACTGGTATATTTAAGTGGGTCCTCAAATGGATAAGATACACAATTGAATCTAGTAAATATAGCGTTACAACTGAGTTCTACATCAAATTAAATGGTTTAATTTGCAGTGTTATCGTTATTTTTTTATTTTAGTTTGTTTTTCAACAAGTAAATCCTACACTTCAATAAGACAACACCTGTCAGGTGTATATAGAATAACAATAATAATTTATTTAAAAGCATTATTATACCGACTAGACATACTATAACACTACTATTCAAAGTTAACATAATAATAAATAATATAAGAAAAATCTAATCGTATCACATAATCATTCCGCCATGATCACAGACGTTTAAAGTATTACTAATAAAATTATGTACAAAAAATGGTGTCTCAATTTACTTGGGCTTAACCACAAAATTAGCTCGCGTGAATTACGTCTGACCTTCATACCTCCGTACCTGACTAGGCCATGTTACGTGCTGTGCATTTATACAGTATAATCGTCTTCTGGGGATCTAATGAGAGTTAATTTCACACTAGCTGAGCTCTGTGGTGTAGATAACAATCGAAGGTAACGCCAGGGCAAAGTTAGTCTAAAAAGTAGCCTAATCTACCAGCCTATCTGCCAGTGAAAGTCCCGTCAAAATCGATCTAGCCGTTCCAGAGATTCATCGAACAAACAACCAGACAAAAATTTAAAAAAATGTCATTTAGCAGTATGATCTGCAAATATTTGTGTCGGAGTTTGGATGTTTTCTATGTATAATATGTATGTATTTACAAAAAAAGTATATATGTATTCATATCAGTTGTCTAGTACCCATAACACAAGCTTTGCTTAGCTTGGGACTAGATGGCGTTGTGGTTAAATGTCCGAAAAAATATTTATAAAACTTGCTCCCGACGGAAGCCGCCGATGTTCACCGTGGCAATTGCGTAAACGTGAAATGATCTCGCACAAGGTAGGCCCTTTGGAGACTGTAGAAGTGTTGTAGAGGAAGGTTCGCGTGGATGGATAGTTCAGTAGTTATTTTTTCTATAAAACTCAACGATGTTTTTCTTGAACTTTTAGAATATTTATAATGAAGCGGAAGCACAATAATTTTTAATTTAAATGTTGTTTATGTAAATTAAATTGCAATGACCTCGCTTGTAAGTATTACGTGTAAATATTCTTTATATACGTCTACATCCATGTGTTTGCTCGTTGTATTTCTCATTTATTTCAAATATTCAGTAACTTAGGTATATGTATATACATACATCATCCCATTATGATTTCCTGTATTTTTTCAATAATTTCGCTAGCACATCCGACCTTGATCTCCCTGTATACAGAACTTGGTATCGTATGTAATACCTTTTTCAAGGTAGTAGAGTCACGCTGATTTCAGCACGAATGGGCCGCTCTCCCGGGGCGGTACTGTCTTCGCTCAGAAGATCAACGTTAAATGACAGCATTCGTGCTGTCGCGTTTCGTTAGTGAGTGCGAGACCGTAGGCCCAATGATACAGAAGCATCACTAAGTCACCATGGTGTGGGTCACAATGCTACATTGTCTGCATTCGCAATGAGTATGGTGACCACTACCGTTGGATTCTGCTCATGCTTTCCATCAGGCAGGGTCCTAAAAAAAAGGTGGCAAACAAGCGGCCAGGTCATTTAATGGTAAGAACATAATGAACTCTTTTGATAGATGGGGAATGGGTTGGGGTTATGCCGGAGGCCCATAGGCCTTCGGTATCCTCACTATGTTCTCGGGTTCCTTTCCCCTTAACGAATCCGAACTGTTCTGGAGCAGTCTTTTCGGACAGATATGCTTTCAGCCACTCTTTTATAATGTATAGCATAATTTTGCTGGCATGTGCAATTAGTCGGAAGTTGCTACACTTCTTCTTGGAACCCTTTTTGTGAAGAGCAATAAATACTGTGTAAGGCCTCTTAGAGGGTAATTTTTCTGTAAGCCATATCCTACTACAAATGGCCTGAAACATGTCACTTATAGTCACTTAACTCGTCCTCCATAAAGAACATTATTAACTTACATATAGGTACATGAAACAAAAAAAGTATACCGACGGCTGTTAGATCATGTTACAGTTTAGTAGTTTAGAATTATATTTCTTCTATATTTCTTTCTACAATGTATGACATATATAGGAACACAAATAAAAAAACAATCTCACGTTCATTAAAACCGTCCTCTAACCAACATCAATGTTTTGAGAAACATTCTTTATCCGCATTGACTTTCCCTTATCGTTGCATCCCAGCAGTGACGTCAGCACGACCTACAATCTAGGTCAAATGAGTTGCAGCCAGTATTTGGGTTGCCGTAACACCGAAATATCTATCTTACATACGTAATGAATGCACTTTCAACCGGACAGCATTTTAGGGTTAATTTATATTGACCTTGGCTTATTAAAATGAGTGAAGGGTTGTTTACAATATAAAGAGTCTAGGCAATATAAAAACCCCCTCGGGATATCACCGCAGCAGGCTTTCGGGTGGAGCGGGGTGTAAATATCTGACTTTTAAAAAATAATGGCCATGAATTTATTTGCCAGTATTCTCCTCATAAGGCCCTACGCACTTTGGAAACTGGAAGTTATGGATCGACACAAGCGGGCAGTAGATTTTGGTGTTTTCACCATATTTACCTTGAAAATACAGTACATACTGAGGCGTCTGTTTGTGTCGGTCTATGATTTTTAACTGTAGCTTAAATTTAACTTTCATAAATGTCACTTAGTGGAGAAAAAATAATTATATTGTGGTTAAAACAGAGATAAGTTCTTATAGAGAGAACTTACTTATTGTATATTTCGCTGTAATCTAAAAATTTGATTTTCAAGCTACAAAGGATTTATGTAAAGTGTTCTTTTTTTTAACTCTCAGAAACAGTTTTTTATTCACTAAAACAGTTTAAGGTAAAGTTCAAGTTTTAAAAAGTAACACATAAGCAAAGATACTCACTGTAACTTTTGTAAGTAACATTTAACTCATAATCTGGTAACAAAAGGGATCAGTAAAAATATCGTAAGTAATGCTCGGAGTTCATAAATAATAAACTATGTAGGTACTAGCTTTTGTCTGCGGTTCCGCCCGTGTGTATGTCGGTTTTCGCAGTGAATAGTAGCCTATGGTTTTCTTCAGGAGTCAAAGTATCTCCGTGCAAAATTTCATTGATTTTGGTGCAGCGGTTTAGCCGTGAAAGTGTGGCATACAGACAGTTATTCTCGAATTTATAATATTAGTATGGAAGTATGAATAATCTACATTTTGCTAGTTTTTTGTATACCATTGGTATTAATGAAAATATGCTATACAACTCGATGACTGTACCAATAAATAATTCATGATACATATAAAGTAGGATGAATTAAATACATATAGGTAATCATGTTAATTACATTATGAATAAAGACAAAAGTAATAAAGTTACTATTTCTTTTCCTTACTAATGTTGTATTACCCGGCGGGAATATCTGCGCACCCGGCTGGAATGCGCTTTACCGCGCCTTCATCTATCTAGTACCGTTGTCAACGCAATTGTCAAAGCACGTGTATTATTCTTGCTTTCGTAATCCCATTCTTGTTTATTGTTTGTCTGTTCAGTGAAATATTAACTAAAGCCAGGTTCGAAGATATTTCCGACGAGTTGTAAATGCAATAAAATGTGAAAATAGTTTGTTGGTGACTCCTATCCATGAGGAGAGGTTCTGTTAGGGTTAATTTTCATATTTATGCTTACCTATCATTTATATTATACCTAGTACCTAGTATAAGACGGTAAACCTATTTTCGTCCACCCGCCACTACAAGAATTATACGTAGTACTTTAACGTATGAATTGAAGAATAAAAATAATACACTCATCTATTGCACATATCTATAACTAATTATAATTGTACGTCCAAATTGATCTTTTATTGTTCATGTTTAACTTTGTCGTATAACTTTAACCATGCAACTGTCAGTCGATCCTCAGGGGCCGTCTCCACGTGAGAGAGAGTCGCGAAGATTCCGTGCTTCTATAGTTTTTTTATAAGTAGCTGCCAATGACTCTGCTCAGCCTGATGGAAAGCCAAAGGAGAATTCATTCAAATCGTCGGATCTCCACGAACGAAGATGTTTTATACGCGATTACGCGATTCTCTCGCCCGTGGAGACGGACCCTTATTGTTCTCATGAATATGTAGTACAAAGTCGTTTTTTCCTGTACACACGTTTCATCACTCTATTATTTTTATTTTACAACATGAAGATCAAGTTTATGGCAAAACAATATCATGAGCGACCGTAACGTGCGTTTTAACAAGCATGACACGATAACATTTTTCTTTTGTACCGCCCGCCATTTTATCTTCGCGAGATCGCTCAAGGCCTGCCTTTAGAACACTATTTTAAGTTCAACGGCTTTGCTATGAGTATATTTTATACCAAGTTGATACTTGTGTTGGTGAATTTAGCTAAAGCAGGAACATATAGTTTTTATCCTTGAATATGAATTAGAATCCATTAACTGTTAATAATTTCCTTTTAATTATTATTAATACATTTTTTATTAGCTTCACGTGTAACTAAGAATAACTAACGGCAGCCTGCGATTCAAGAGTCACCGGGGAAGGACCTTACTTGGTAAAAGAATGTGCAAGAATATAATTACAACTAAAATAGCAAGAAAATAATTATTGCCTCATGTTCGGCGTAGGATCGGAGTTCAGGTTTCAATTGAAAATTTCAAAAAGAAAAACTTTAACAGACTATGATAAAGTTTGATATTAAAAAATAAATATGCGAGTCTAGGAACTCGAGGAAAGACTACGACGTGGGTATAGGTATCTCCTCTATTACTGCCAGCGCCCTTATGAAAGACGTCCATCAAATTAAACATAGTACACATAACGATAAGAGCTGTTCTTCAATAACACATTCAAAGCCATTTTCTACCCCTTAAAGGATATCCACCACTTCACACAAGATATTATTACCAAGCTGATTTACAAAGTTAAATTCGTTTTCTACGTTAGTGTTTCGTATAACTGCAGAATTTAGTTTGACCTAGATAACTTGGAGGTTTAAAAGATATGTTAATATCAAGATGACTCAACTTCTATACAATGACAATAAAATGGTTTAGTTTGTCAACAAAACTCTTAACTTCATCCCTTTAAACTCGTCTGTTATAAATAAATGATTATAAGTAAAGAGTGTCTGAATAAGGATGTACTTTTTAAATTTAGTGCCACTTTCTTTATGCATGTGGCAACTCTGAAATGTCGCAGCTGTAACTGTAATATGTTTATTCCGATTATTAAAAAAAAAATGAGCGCTATCGAAAGAACAACGTGTTATAATTGTAAAAACTCATTTCCAACAATGTGGAATGTTATACTGAGACCGTTCGCACACTTCGAAGAATTTTCAGTCGAGACAGTGCATCTTTATTGTGTGGAATTTTGTGTAATCTCGAGTTTATGCGAACAAATCCGAAACGATACTTGAGCTCAAGTTCGAGATCCAACGCATCATCGGTAAAATACAGTCACATCCAGAAATAGTCATGGAAAACTTCATGAAAAGAGTAATAGCCTGTCATCAAAGCCGTTTGGCTCTAACCTCCAGATGGCCACGAAACTGGACTTCGCTCGATATGTCGACATCAAGTACTTTAATATTGGCTGAGGCAGATAGGGGAGTGTCTTCAAAACGAGAACGACCCATGACAGTTTTTAAGCGGCGAATGCGCAAATTTGTGTCTTTGTTGGGTTAAATTGGACTAAATTAAGTCTACCCCAATCTGAACCTTTCCCAAAGTGGTCTCAACTTCAGACTCAAGTTTGTTTCGACTCTCAATGACATTTTTTCGAGAAATATTAGAGCAGCCGATTTAGAAAGCATCGCTGCATTAGAATGAATGCCGCAGCATATCATTGATATGAAGGAGAAAAAAAAGTAGGCGATAGCACACAGCCTTACGGGACAACAGCATTCATAGATATGGAGTCAGAGCATTAACCGTCGACTACGACCTTTATGATTCTATCTGCTAAAAAGCTAGTGACCCAATCGCATAATTTCTCGGGAAGCCTACAGAAAAGGGGCTTCAAAAGAAGCGCTTTGGGTCAGATCCAAGTGAAGGCCTTCGCAATGTCCAAACTTACTGCCAAGGCTTCCCCCTTAGTCTTAATCGCCTGTGCCCAGCGACTAGAAGATCACCAGCTGATTGACCTTTCCGAAAGCCGTACTGCTGGTCGCTAAGCAAATGACCTCTAGATGCCGCAGGAGTTGACAGCTGATAATGGACTCTATTATTTTCGAAAAGAGGGAAGTTATGGCTCTCGGCCTGCAGTTGGGGCGATCGCCTTTTTTAGGGATCGGGTGGACCAATGCTGCCTTCCATGATGTCGGGACTACGCCAGACGAGTAGGAGAGCCGAAAGGGACGCGCTAAGACCGGTGCCAACTCTGGAGCGCACATCTTCAACACTATAGGATTCCATCACGGCCATTTGACTTATGGATATCTAGGGATAAAAGTGCTAAACGAACTGAGCGTTGGTGGAACTGGACATCCAGCGGTATGGTAGGCGGCTCCTGTTCCTCGTGATCCAAGGTTTTGCCAGAAGATCGGCTTTCTCCTTTCCGTCATACAACATATTATTTTCTAAGTGCGGAGGTGGAAACTACCTGTACTTTCTTAACGTAGTTCATGCATTTATATTAACTTTCAGACCGTGACCAATCTATATTTAATTAATACTACAGACAATAGATAGTTACTGCGCCTTATACCAAACAGTAAAATAAAAAGATTGACTGCGGCGGACTTTTAAATACAACATTAAAGAATTGAACTTGGTAGCAATGGAACAACTGTTAAATAAGTTTTGTCATAGAATCACAATGCTGCCATATATATCATTCTCTTTATTTTACATCATCTCTGCGTTATTCAATACGTTTTCCTATTAATTGGACCTCAGTAAAAATGAAAACATTATAGTTGATTTTCGATGGGATGAAGAAAACCATTAATTATTTAATAAAAACCATCATTACTCGATTGCACATTAGGTACGCCCTATGGTTTATGTTGTACCCATTTTTAGTAGTAAACCATATCAAGTGATTAATGTATTAAATTCGCATATGATCCGGTATATTTTAACAGATCACAATCTCTGCAAAGAATCTATTGACCTCTTTAGACAATAGAGAATAGCATGATTTTTTATTTATTACATAGTAAAATATATATAGGCTTGAAAATAGTCAAACTAACAAAGTTAAATTTAAAACACAGACTAAATTTGAGCTATTCAAACGCCGCCATTTTGCGCGCGCTTTTGACACGGCCAATGACGTCATTGTCATTTCGTGTTTCTTTACTATTCAGTGTTTCAGTTACTTTATACTTATTTATAGTTATAATTGCTATAAAAATAGTGGAAGAAATTAATTTTTCTCACGTACACTACTAATACAGTACGAATTTCGACGCCGATAATTTCGATGATACATTTCGTTTCGACCAATAGTCACGCGTTTTGTAAGTTTAAAATTCCCTTCTTTAATTTTCGCTTTTCATTTAACATTTTCTGGGTTTAAATAATCACTAAATGAAATAAACCTTTTAAGTATGTAGGTATATTGTAAATACAATAAAGAATCTAGAAAAAATATTTGAGACAAATTATTTTTTTTGCATATTCCGTATTGATTTCTTACACGTGTTTATTACACAAAAGATGCATTACAATGTTTGTAGACACATAGGTTACATACATTGTAATGCATCTTTATGTTTATTATCGATATATTTATGTAATTACTAAAATAGGTCTGTAACTCATCTGGTTTTTTACAAAATGTTCGTAGTTAGTTTTAATTAAATATTGTGTAATGACGTATTAAGAATACAGTGTCGTCACCCCCATATATCTCATGGGTGTCGTAAGAGGCGAGTAAGGGAGCAAGCTACGCAGGACAACATGAATAAAAGGTGAACGAAAACTTGACACAACCCAAAACCTCGTTTCTAACGAGATACTTAGCAGTTGTTAATAATATAGTTAATAAAATATTAAAAAAAAAAGAAAGCAGCAGAGTTAAGGGTTGTTGATGATGATATTAGACGTACCTAATTTAGAGTGACACCTTTTCAACGTGGTAATTTTTGTGTTAATCCTTGGTAAACTCCAAACAGATTAACAGATTTACTGCTAAGCTTGAGGTCTCGGGTTCGACTCCCTGGTTGGACCAAATGTTTGTATGATCTGCAAATGTTTGTTTCGAAGTTTGGATGTTTTCTATGTATAATATGTACGTATTTACAAAAAAATATATATAAGTATTTATATCAGTTGTCTAGTACCCATAACACAAGCTCTGTTTAGTTTGGGACTAGATGGCGTTGTGTGTTAGATTAGATGTCCGGAATAATATTTATTATAGGTATCACGCAACTTTTTCATTTGTGTTCACAAGTTTTATATTATACCTACTCAACTAAATCTTTCACGAACCAAGTTCCAATATCGTAAAATTTTCTGAACATTTTCATTTTAATACAGTAGGTTAAGTTAAGTGTGTCTCTTCCGGGTGCAGTTCTGAACTGCTGCAGTTAAAAACTTTTCATAACTCCACTACTCTTTAAGTTCTGAGCGAATAAAGCATACGGCAACTTCGTCACGATTCTGGAACTCACTGAAACTAAACTTAGTGAGAAAAATAAAAGTGTTACATGACTTAGACATAAAATATAGAGTATTTTCTTTAGTTTTATGGTATGGGAGCAAACGAGCAGACCTGACATCTGATGTTAAGTGATTACCGGCGTACATGGATACCTGCAACTGAAAGGACACAAATGTGTTCATGCCTTTTGGATGTGTGCCCCATTCAAGATTAGGTAATGAGATGGACCTCCAATTAGCTCAATCACTTGGTAAAAATTAATGATAAAATCGTTAGTAGGTACGATTCTAATCAAATTGACATTCTACAAACGTAAAGGTTATTAGAAAACTGATCAAATGTATGGGAATGGCGTGATCACAATGCTATGTCGCATGGCCATAACAAAATACCGGAGTGACACCACGGCCTCACAGAAAACCGGTGTGAAATAGCGCTTGCGAGGATACCGGAGGCCCATCCCCATTCCTCTCCCCATCTCCTCTCTCTGGTGTTGCAGATGTCCATGGCGGCGGTAATCGCTTACCATCAGGCGATACGTCTGCTCGTTAGCCCACAATTCCATTAAAAAATAATAATAATAATAACAAAAAAAACAGATTTCAAGAACTGGACCAAATTGTAATGGGACCACACGGGAACCACCAGCTTTCAAATAAAGTCGAATTGAGAACCTCATTTTTTAAGTCAGTTTGTAATAGAAGGGAATAGAGACAATAGCAATTGTAGAAAGAGTTTAGACGCGAAACATTGCAATCTTGGCTAGACCCCTAGTTTACTGAGAGATTGTATTCATATCATGGTCCCACGTGTTAGCTAAAATATGATTCTGTTGGTTAAGTACAATATGCAGAAGAACAGTTGAATAAATTCAAGGAAGGTCACATGGAGCAATAATTTTGTCAATATGCCAGTGATATGTATACCAAATCAAAACAATCAATTATTTCAAAAAGAATCAGCTACGAGTACATCTTATGTTTGTTTTTTGTTTTATCAGTATTAAACGCTTCTCCATATATTCCATTCCACCCATTGTCCACAGATAAAGGTCGACAGCGTATTTTTTTTCTCTTTCCGATTCCGAATGTTTGGATCCATAGAGAAATATTTTCCTTAAAGGTCCATTGTTCTAGACAATGGTTTAACATGTCAACGGTTGTTAGATATAAAGTTTTATTATTTTGTTTATGTTTTAAAACCTTTTAAAAGTTGTGGATTTTTATAACATAACACTATAAAATTAATAAATAGCTCTTATTGAAGTAAATAAAGTTTTTAAACAATAAGAAGTTTTGTTGCGTTGCGTACCTACCTAATTCCTCTTGGTTTAGTTTTGTAATGCGGTTAGTTTTAATGAGTGTTACTAAAAAAAATATGTTTGGTTTTGCAATGTTAATTCTATTATTCGCATGTCTTTTATGTATAAGCAGGTATATGTTGAAATGCATTTGTTGTTGCATCTTCGTTACTTAAATATATTTTTTAAATAAAATATCTAACTTCTCTAAAAATGAAATCGGTCTAAAAGTAGAAGACGACTCTTTCTAGATATTTGTCGTACAATATTGATGCTTTAAAACAAATATTTACATATTTATTAGTAGATAAATATATAAATATTTGTTTCGGAAATCTTACATACAACGCTTGTGTTATGGGTAGGTACAAGACAACTGATATATATACATATATTATATACTTTTTTTGTTAAAACATACAGATTATACATAGAAAACGCCCAAACTCTAAAACAAATACTTGCAAGTCATACAAACATGTGGTCCGACCCGGGAATCGAACCCAAGACCTTAAGCACAGCAGTCAATACAATCATCGTTTGCCCCCTATTTAATATAAAAAAAAAAATCAACACAAACGAACAGGCCAAGGGAGCTGTATTTACCACAAGTCTTCAGTGGGCAAAAGCACTGCGATTTGGCAGTACTAACACGTCACATACCCGTACTGCTTAGCATTGATATGATTCTTTACAACTAGCTAAGCAGTTCAACATGGTCAGCTTCTCCAAATCAATAAAATTTCTCAGATATCGCCATATTATTCATGGATGCACGATTTTAATAGCGTGATTAAAAGAGAATATTAACAAGTAATTATTAGGTAGGTTATTCAGAAATATGTACACCGCCATTTTGTTAGGCTACCATTTTGGATTAAAATACCGATTATATATAATGGCATTGTCATCAGAACTGAAGGTATATTTCAAATTTCAGCTCAATCGGAAATCGGGAAGTGTTTCAAATTTAACTTGCAAGATTTGATTGCAGACAAACATCGGGACAGGTGAAACTAAATAAAAGCTTATAAAAAGAAAAGCATTTTTCTAATTAAACATAAAACTAAACCGATTAACGGGATTACATCCAGGCTGTTTGAAAAACACGGGACTACAAACATTGATAAACCAGCAAAGAGGTTCGTACCTTTGTTTTATGTAGGTACCTATAATAAAACGAGTTCAAAGCCATATTCTGTCTACACATGTAAATCTGATACCAAACAACAAACAATGAAATGGACTTAGTAAATAGGAATAATTGTTCCAGTACGTTGCACTTTGTCACACAAGGTGAGGTGAATATAAGTGTTTAATGAAAGTAATCTGAGATGTCGTGCGTGCTTTCAAAGGGGAATCCACTGCGGTTAGCACATTGCGTTGCACACAAAACCACAGATTAAATACATTTTATTGCGTAAAACGGAACCGTAAATTGTTCTTTGTTGGTAACACTTTGTGGCACGCCGGTACTTTTAATTTATGAGTGTATTATCATTTCCTCGTCAGGTCATGGTTTGAAAGTACCTATAGTGATGTTTGATTAATACAGTTGCGTGACAATATGAGAACGTGTCCGATTTTGTCACGAATTATTATTCGTAAAGTGGTGTGCATTTATTATCGTGACTTTTGACTTGTCAACAACGTCAGTATATTCATGTCGTGATTGATGAGACAAGTGCTTAATATTGACAAGGCAAGGAAAGTTATTATTCCATCTATTTGGGTTCTTTAGGAAGCAGAAAATAATATGAAAGGGATATTGCTTATGTGGACGCATTGGAGAGAGTTAGTTATTGGTTGAGTCTCCCTGAGTTGAGTAACCCTGCAAAATCCATTATGATGAGGTGAAATGTATCTTAGCGCATAAAATACGAACAAATATGCATTTACTTGTATACAATGGTAGTAATAGTTAGTATTTAACTTAATAGGTATTTAGTTGTTTCCCTATGTGCAAGTATTTGAACGGCAACACATTATTATTATATCTTAGACCTCTCGATTTATATTATGAATAGATATAATGTTGACTTTTGTATTTTCTGGAAACCTCCGAGTTCAGCATTAATACCAGAATGTGCATAAAATGTATGATATATAATAGTTTATGTTAAAATGCCGGTACATAACCGAAACCATAATTAGTTTAAAACGGACCGATCAATGTCAATGATACGATTGTGGATTCGATTCGATTACTTGAGTAGCACTAGGTATTGATCAGAATTCAATACAACCGCGGAGTTTTGAAGTTTTGAACTCTCAGTTCATCACTGACTGAGACATAATGCCCCATTGATCTCTTAATTATAAAATCAATGATATGACCTCAGAACAGGAATATAATCTGCAAGGCGCAACTTTAGTCATTAAAAGTTTTGTTAGGAAATCTGCCACAATACCTACAGTCTTTGCTTTCAATAAATATAAGTTCAAATAAACATTTCTTGAATGAGTTCAAAAGCAAACGTCCATGTTCGAATTGTCATTTTCTTTTCCAACATCTAGCACAGTTCGCAATGTTTCACCATTCCTCAAAACTAGGTTACCTTTCCACAATATGTACTAATCTCATATAACCAGTGCCTTAGTGACAAAGGTAAGTAAAGTGTCACGAGTACCCTTACCTAGATGTGACGTCACAAGTCGTCGTATCTTATTACGAACCGGTATGGAAGCCTATCAGGTACACTCATGAGTGGGCTTCTACATTATGTCATATGGTTATATACCTATAAATGGGTTACAAAACTTAGATGAAAATTCCGCCAGCAATATCTAATGGTATACAGTGATAGCCATAGATTACTAATTGACCCGCAAGTGCTCTGGGCTTGCACTACAATTACATTTTAGTATTTAGGTGGAAAGTTCCGCCACGCCTTAGAGGGTCTGCATATGTCTTTCTCGTTCTGGTGTACTTCGACAAGTACTGTTATTTTTAAATTTGAACGGTTAATTTAAAACAAAAAAAAAGTTTAAAACTACCCGCACTTCGTTACGCACAAAAAAATCTCGTAAATTGCTTCGTAAATAACGAATATAGTGTTCTTGAGTATCGTACGATTGTAAATATTGCATATTGCATACCGCCATTCTCGTAATATGATATTGATATCAGTAGTGTATCTCTCTGTCTGATTATACCATTATCTTCTCATAGCCATTCATTGCGGCGGATGTTTTGTAGTATAGTAAGATCCCAGGGCCGCCAGACGTCACGTATTTTCTGACGAACGAAATGTGGCTGATTGCGTAGTGGTAGTATGTACTAAGAACGCATGCCTACCTGCTAACTTGATTAGACGGCCAATTTTCAGGTATCAGGTAATCAAGGTACTTAAAAACATAACGAACCTCACGTATATTCTGAAAGCTGATTTTCATGTATATTTTAGGCAATATCCTTAAAAATAAGTCGCCAATACTCCCAGACACTTTCCGTGGGCCGATTTGCTTAACAGACGCTTTCAAGCTACCAACATAATGACGTAACTTCACGTAAATTCTGATGTTCCATTTTTATATATGTCTACCAGACAACTATTTTAAAACCTCTTACAAAAAGACAGACCGATCCAAGGGGCCAATCATCCCCTAAATTCAATTTTAATATCTCTGTGGGTAAGAGCGCGAGGGCATTATCCACACGCATGAGACTGAGTCAGACATGTATTAGGATATATTGACTTCTCTGTCTCTCTCTTACAGTTCACTCATATCAATTGATTATTAATTTTAAAAGAAAATCAGTTAAAAATTAAATAATCAGGTAAATAATTAAAAATGAACTTGTAAAAAAATGCTCATTTGACTACCATAATTCTTGAATTTTATCGTCCCGGGTAAAAAAATTATATATAATTACGTATGGAAATTGGCCCTATATAATTATATGTAATGAATTTCTTCGAATTTGTATAATTATATATAATTATAAATAATTATACGAAATCGCGAAAAATCGTTACATATGTGGTAACTTTCACATACAGCGCCATCTACCCCAGATACACTGCACTACGGAGCAACGTACAACACAAAGAAACTACCAATCCTGAATCGCGCAATAGAAGTTCTCGATCGTTCGCCGAAGTTTTGCTGGTACCAGCACTGCGGGTGTAGTGTATACGCCGAATGTGATCGTGTCAAGTTTGAGCGGTGGCGGCTACGAATACTATTTTTCGATCTACCGCGTTCCCGTGACATTCTGTCGATTTTTTCTGTTTCATCGTAACTAAGTGATTTGAGAAAAGACGTGACTATTCGATTGCAATGAAAACGCGTGCAAGAGTATATGTCAGTCTGTTTGTTGATCTTGTTATAAAGATAACCTCCCAGAAAACCAAAGAACCTCCCGGAAAACGCTGTAGTCCATTGAGTGGACACTGTATCACAGACCTGATGTTTTCGACGTTTCTGATTAAGAGAAGAGGGGTCATAGGTAAGAGCATCATGCTGTTTCAGTATGATTCCCAAGAAAAATAGTTGCCTTACTGTTAATACGTCCGTAAGCTGATACAGGTCTTTAGTAGGAAAGAGAAATGGCAGGGATCGACTTACCTTAAGTACCGCCCGCTGAGCTCTTTCTAATTTCACAAGATGACTTTTACAAGCCCCACCCCCCCCAGACCGTCACACAATAACCAATCATCGACTGGCAGAGGGCCATATAAACCATCCTGATTACCTGTGCGTCCGCTATATGACGGAGACTTCGGAAAAGAAACATTAATTTACGAACTCTTGAGGAGAGAAGGTCCAGATGGCGACAGAAATTCAAGGAACTGTCAAGCAAAACTCCCAGGTATTTTATGCTAGAGACTTTATTTAGAAGAGCACAAGAGCATGGGCCACGCAGTGAGCATGTATGATATAGTATACCATGGCGTTCTCGCATAGAAAGAGGTATGTTCCTGACATAAAAACGTTTTTCCAGAATTAAGTGTCAACCCATTTCGTTGAAGCCATGAGGACACAGCATTGAGTCCAAGTTGTGCGAAACGATACGCATCATCCCAAGACTCACCATGGAAAATCAAAGCAGTGTCGTCGGCGTATGTTACTACCTTTCCATTAGTGAGTGAAATACTGCACAAATCGTTTATGAAGCATAGAAAGAGCGTAGGTCCCAGGACGCTGCCCTGAGGAACCCCGTAGTCGACAGGCAGATCATCACTTACGACCTCGCCCACTCTAACTCTCTGCAGTCTGTCAGTTAGATAAGAAGAGAATAGCTCTAGTTGAGTGTTGCGGATACCCATTCTCTCGAGTTTATCCAATAGGAGTGGGACGCGGACCGTGTCAAATGCCTTAGCCAAATCCAGAAATACTGTTACAACTTTCTTCTTCTGATCAAGTTTGTGTATTATGTCCCGAACTCTAGTCCTAAGAGTCTTTTGAAGAGTTTGGACAGAGAAAGACCTGGAGGGGCTTACCACAGGGCTCTGTACTGAGCCCTTTACTGTACAATCTGTACACCGCAGACATGGGCTCATGCTTAAACAACAACTGCAGTATACTACAGTATGCCGACGATCTGGCACTGTTTGTAACCAATCTCTCCATCCAAGATGCAGCTACATCACTCACAAATTCCCTTAATTCTCTGTGGCAGTGGCTATCAGACCACGGCCTAAGTCTTTCTGCACAGAAAAGTGCCATCGTTGTCTTCACAAGAAAAAGACACTGCCACAGATTGATGTCCAGGTACAGCTGCAGGAAATCCCTTTCGTTAGCAAATATAAATTCCTAGGAGTATATCTAGACTCTAAATTGACCGGAGTTCACCACATCAACCACTTATCGTCAAAATGTGAACGAGTCATCCCAATTTTAAAGGCCCTAGCTGGAGTCTGGTGGGGATCACACCCACCTTGACACCATCACACCGACCATGAAGCTCGTTTATAACGCCTTAATTCGCAGCATAATAGACTATGGGCTATTTTTACTGGTCCCATGTAACAAAAGTGCGTTAGCTTCTCTAGACAGAGTACAATCTAGGTGCCTCAGAATAATAACTGGTTGCATGAAGTCCTCCCCTATTAATGCTCTGCAGGTAGAATGTTCAGACCCCCCTTTGGCTATAAGAAGACATTACTTTGCTTCGCGTTTTATTTTAAAATCTGTATGTAAATTCACTCACCCTCTTCTACAAAAAAATTATGACTTAAATATAATTTGCAATTCCTCACCTTACTGGACACACAAAGAAATTCCATTGATTCTACAATCCTTTCGCTCCTACAGTCCTTTTATCAATTCTGCTGTGAAATTTAATAACTTCCCCCTTTTCTCTTTTGAATACAACATAGTTACTTTTAGGCCGAATGTACTTTTGGATACTGGAATACACAAAGGATCTACTTATGCTAATTCTGCCTTTAATGCTCATGTGGACGAACACTGGACTGGGTTTGAAAGGCATCTAAACTGTCAAGTGATAGTTACACTGGAGCCGCTGTGTACTATCAAAACTCTAGAATCATTTTGCAGTTCAAGTGTCCAAAAGAGGCTTCAGTATTCACGGGTGAATCTGTCGCCATATTAGAGGCATGCCTGTATGTCAAATCCCACAATATCTATAGGGCAGTTATATTCACGGACTCATTAAGCTGCCTTAAAGCCCTGCTACAAGATCAATTCCATTGTAAACTCCACAGCCCTCTGATCTTAGAAATTAAAAAGAGTCTTTACAATTGCTCCATTAATGATAAAGTGGTTCAATTGGTGTGGATTCCCAGCCACAGTGGCATTGTGGGCAATGAGTGTGCCGACTCATTGGCCAGAAGTGCTGCTACTTCCCTAATAGCAGACTCGAAACACCTGATACACCAACACTATGACCTCTTAAGACTGCCACAGAAAGATCTGATGACATCCTGGCAGGCGGAATGGAACAGGACCTCACAGCTTAAAGGTCGGCATTATTATGCAATCCAGCCCTGCATTCCACCAAAACCTTGGTTTTTTAAGTCTAAAAAAGTATCTAAATCTGTCATCTCCACTATATGCAGACTTCGCATAGGACACTGTAGCTCCCCTGTCTTCCTGAATAAAATTCGGGTGCGGGATTCGTCACTATGCGAATGCGGTTTGGACGAGGGAAATCTGGACCACATTTTCTTTTGTTGCGTTAAAAATACCCCTTCCTTAGACCTCTATTCATATCTACCCAAATTAAAAATTCCCATCCCTATTAACTTTGCATCCCTACTAACTTTTTCATCCCCCAAGCTCCTTCAAGCCTTGATGGTATTCATTCGAGGCAATGATATCAAACTTTGACCTGTGTACATATGTGTATTGTAATGTCGATTTGTTTGTAGATAAACTATGAATATATATAAATAACACATATTTTATTTATCTGTACTTGTTCGTTTGTTTCAGTTTACTAACCTCACCAAAAAGCCCCACATTCAGTCAACTGCTAATTTCGGAAAACTTGGATGGCTGCAATTTTAATTTTAGTTAATTATTTCCATAAAACCCACGTATCTCCATCCCACTTGACATTGGCAGAATTGTCGACATCGGCACAGTTTGCCATTTATTAAGAAGAAGAAGAAGAAGAAGAATGTTCATTCAAGGTTTTTAAACGTGTTTAATAATGTTTTTTCAAGGGACATTTATTTATTTATTTATTATTTATTGACGTTCCTATTCTTATTTGAGTCGTATTGTACATACATATGGGTCAAAATCACAAAACACAACAAAATAATCTTCAAATAAAACCATCCATATAGATATTATATATGGGGATACTACCAGTATTTTTTCTGCTCACACATACCTCCTTCATTTACATAAATTTGTATAATCTAATTGTAATTTATAAGAAACAAACAGATTTATTATCGCATATACCTATTTTAATACAATTATCAGGAACATTTTTTTAAAAATTGGCAGCCTTTGTGTCACACACACATAAAAAAATGGCTTTACTTTCTTATTTTACGTGCGCTATCTACCTTTATTTATTTGATCTGAGTTCAATTTTTACAAATTTTTTTGCTTAAAAGCTATTAATTTCCGTAAAAACTCATACCAAAGCAATAGGTACATAGTCCATCGAACGCCGGGTACGAGTTTGCTATGTATGAGCCGCCGAAATCGACCTCAGACATTTAAAAGTCGTGGTTTACAGGACAGCGTTTTAAAGTTTTGAACTTAAAAATATCAAAGTGTATAGTCGTCCGATAAACGGACGAATAACATAAATTAGTCGTCCGATAAACGGACGGATAAATAGGCAAAATAAAGATAACTGTCAATTTGATTCCCCCATATACAAGTGTTTTTTTTCAGTTTTCATATGCATTCTATGCGTGTAAAGGACGTTAGGTGAAATTTTCTGCATGTAAGTATTTCTTTACCAAATATGAGAACTACTGCAAGATTTTTTGATGTATTTATTAAATCTTGCACGAGGATACAGAACTCTTTGTGTTTAAGAGCAACTCGCACTTTATTATTAAAAAACTTATTAAGATTCAACGCTGTACTTCAATTCTATTTAAAGAGAAGTATTTATTTCGTCAGTTCTTACGTTGAGTAATTCCCAATCGTCAAGGTCATAAAATTGATTGACCACAAACGCTTGCATGCATTAAGAACCAGATAGAACGAGTTAGAATGGAAATAACGTTGTCGACCAAGCGACGTGCGAAAGTTTATGGACATTCGAATAAAACAGACAGTCATAGTGTATTAAGGTATTTTCATGATTAAATGCTTTCTTAACAAATAGGCATCCGGTATTGACGCTTTCTGTAGCATTTGGTAGCCCTGGCACTTATCCAGCTTTCCTTAAACGTATAATGGATAGCCACGAACCCTAATTGCTAGAAAGTTACTTTGAACTCGTAATATCTACCTGTGTTATTTCAGATACATAAAGCAATCAATTATTTATAGGGTGCGGAGTACCTCTTCACAAAGAAATTGGTCGCGTGCTCGTCGACCCTAATTGTATGCTTCGGTAGTACATTAAAAATAGGTTTATTATGTGGTATGAATTGATGGGGTTGAAATATAAAAGGACGAAAGAAAGTGCGAGCAGTAGAGGGTTAAGTGGTTTAATGAAATCTGTAATGCAAGGCGCGAGCGCGGGACCAGTTGGACTAGTTGCTCAGCCCGCCCCGCTCTCCTCGTGCGAACAGCTGACAACTCTAACAACAAAGAACATCAGCCCAACCCACACAAATACACGCTACGTACAATCACACGAAACATCACTATTTTAATTTACATTTTTATGTATGGATCAAAAACCTTTTGAAATTATTGTACATATTATTATTTCATAAAATTCGTCGATAATTCATGATGCGATATTTTTTTTATATAGGAGTCAAAGCCTCTAAGGATAAACTTTTTTTACAAGATTTGTACACCGCAATTAAGAATCATTACAATCCAGCTACTTGACAACGGTTTCTGGTATTGAGTAAACAGTGTTGACCATGAATACAGGCCGTCCTATGCAAAAGGTGAATTTATACGACCTAACAAAGGGCAACCAAGTACTTGCCTTTCTGTTCATCCAATATACGAAGGCCCTCGAGTTGTGGCACTCCGGTAAATAAGTCTCTTGACAAAACTAATGTCTATTTATTATTATTAAATATCACGGTATCATTGTGTAAAACGCGACGGTCACTTGTGTCGTAGTTTTTCACTGTCCCGTTGCTATGGTGTTGTGAATTATCACGACACTTAGTTCAGAAACCTTTTGAGATGCGACTATTGAGTCGTAAGTACATAAGGTGTTCAATGTTTATGATATAATACGTTTCATCTTTTATTTACATCACTGTTAGCGGCCTGCGAACGTGATAATCGTTGCACTGCCTGCGCACTTTATTTGCTGCGCTTCTGCGTCAACAAAACAGTCTCGCCTCGGTACTTCATTTCGGGCAAACTCGTCGCATCAGTTCGCTGACGATTCGCCTTCTCAGTCACTAGCCTTGAATAACATGCAGTTGTATCCTTTTCTTTCATTTGACATTACCGCTTTAGGGTTGCAGAGTCAAAATTCTACAATTTAATATGTTTATGGTAGAGTTTGCTTGAACAATGAAATTACTTTAGTAATAAATAGGTTTCAAAATATATGTAGTGCATTATGAATGTTCGGTAGCTCTATTTATTTTTTATCTTTGAAAAAGATCTGATGTTTTAATTTAGCACTACCTCAAGACTAACATATATGGGATCTGCTATTAGAATAGCTACAGGCGAAGATAATTGAAAAGAATTGTCCAAGTAGGGTTCAATGTCTGGTCATCAGAGTGCGGATTCCTCGCTCGTTAACATGATTGCGGCCACGATAGTGCGCCGGGGAAATCGGGAAAGTTGTGAGCAGAAAGGGAAAATTGGAGTTTTCAACACACAGAAGGTGGCAATCTACGAGTCGGAGGTACGTTAGATTTGTTACCCCGACTGCTGGCTGGTACCGGCGACGGTGCGAGGTTATTGGTCGGTTCGAATCCGAAATATCACCAACCGGTGGTTTCCGGTGGATTGCCGCATGGACAAGAATAAGTTTTATTTATTTATTTAAGTAGCAGTCCGCCCCGGCTTCGCATGGGTTCATTACCGAAAATATAATATGTCTCTCTGAGAATTGCAGTTTTTGCCGATGTTTTAGACAAAAATCATTATATTTTAGCCAATATACTCAAAAAGTTAACGAATTATATACGAAAACCTTTCTAAAGAATCCATGCAGTACCTTTCCACTTTATCGCGAACAGACAAACAGACGCGGCGGAGGACGTCGTTAGGTAATCACTACCTTGATAGTGTGATAACTTCGTGCACAAAAGTGCAATAGTGACAGAAGGTCACACTAGACAGCATTTCTGTTGGTGAAGGGCAGAATTACAATGAAGTCACAAAACTAGTTCAGGGTGGCTGACATAAATATAAGTTTGAAGAGCATACTTATGAGTTTATTAACAGACTGTATCACAAATTACAATATTTCAATTATATCTATGTTTAAGCTGGTGCAGGTTATGTGTTCTTTTGCCAGAACTTCGCAGCATTTCGTGCGTGATGCGTTTTCCCTTTGCCCGAGTTCTTTTTTGGTACGGAGTGAGATTCGGTACCTCCGCCGGACGCCGATTCTTCATTCTCTACTTGTGTTTTTAAAGTTTTCTTTATGTATACAATCTGAAAGCATATTTTAGAAATAGTATATAATAACTCTTTTGTATATGAACGGACAGGTCGGGTATGATAAGTGACGACTTTCGGAACATTTGGTACAAATTTGGTCGAAAAAGCACCCACTAAGTGTCAATATGTGTTTATCAATTCACTTCGATCGAGCAGGCCCGTTTATGCAACAAGCCCCACATTTCTTTATTTTCATACAGAAATAAAAAAATAAATAAAAATATTTTCTAAGTTAGATTAGACACCATTTTGCGATGCTATGCTAAAAGTATATATGTACTTACAAATTTACATACTTATATTACTATACATTAATTTTATTAATATATTTTTAAGAAATGTGTTGCCTTATTTAAAGTTGCACAAAGGCGCAAATATTTTTGTTAAGAAAAATTTTGCAAATAAAAGTAAATACCGTCACCATTTGTGTCAGTAGCTAGATCACACATTGTGGAAGGTCCCTGAATAATATGTGGACCTGTGTTGATAAGGATCTGGTCTGATTCCTTGCCATCAGATATGTTTATGCATAGACATTTATATTATGGCAATATAACTTTGCGTTAACAACAAACCTCTTGTTCAATAGCTTGATGGTGTCTTATAGCTTTTTGTTTGTGGTGGTTGGCTCTCTGTATATGTCTGTCTACAGAGCTGAGCACAGTTTCGCAAGCATTGCACCAATCTGCGAGCACATCAGCAATGGAGGCAGCATCTTCGAGACGCGCATCACGGCCCAGCGCAACATCAACCTCTACACGTTTGCACTCTTGATCTAGTTTGCCATGAATTATATCTGAAATATGATATGTAATAAATTATAATATAAGGGCTGTTGTTTTATTCATAAGATCATTGCGGACAAAAGGGCACCATTTTCAAATTAGAGAAAACAAAAATTATCTTATACAAACCTTCTGGATAAGTCTTTTCTAATTTGTCATGATGGCCTGTTTGTGAGACTTTAGAAGACTTGTGTATTAAAATTCTGGATGTCATATTTAGATAATTGCTTATCACCTTTCTTAATTATAATTGTTTCTTATTAATAGTGAAAAACTGTATTGTGCAAAGTTCAAAAGTATAATACATTAAACAATGTTTAATTTTAGAAACCAAATTGTGTTCTATATGAGATAAAGAAATAGACAAAGCAAAGATAATGGACAATGCTTGTAATGTATTAGATAAAAATATAATGGAAGACAAAAAGATTAAAACTTAAAACAATCACGATATCTCAACTATAAAATACTGTTTTTTTATTTTGACTTTACTCTTTAAGGAAAGTCATTAAACTTAATTTAAATAAAATTTACTATGTTTGAAAAGGAAAGGAAAAAACCAAAAGGAGTAGTTTTAAGCAGTCTATTTTTATTATTGGATATCTCACACACAGCACCATCTAGTCCCAAGTTAAGCACAGCTTGTGTTATGGGTACTAGACAACTGATATAAATACATATATATTATACATAGAAAAATCCCAACCTCCGACACAAGTATTAGTAGATAATACAAACATTTAGTCCAACCCGGGAAACCCGAGACCTCTAGCACAGCAGTCACATATACTACCACTGCGCCACAGAGGCGGTCTATGCATGTTAGCATGTTTGACCATGGCACCTAAACTACTAACACAAGAGCCAATAGGTTTGTGCTACTGAGCCAATGGCTCGGGTGACATAGGCCACATAAATTTTATTAAAAGTTTTTACATATTCGGGTTATAGTTTACTAGCGACCCGCCCCGGCTTCGCACGGGTGCAATGCTGATACTAAATTAAATACACTACAGAAAAACTATGAACGTTGTATATAAAAAAAAAACATAGCGGCCCACTCCGACTTTGCACGGGCATAAAATAGGAACCTCTAAAATTAGCAATGTTGCCTTGGTATATGATGCATGTATTATTCATATAAACCTTCCTCTTGAATCACTCTATCTATTGGAAAAAACCGCATCAAAATCCGTTGCGTAGTTTTAAAGATTTAAGCGCACATAGGGATATAGGGACAGAAAAGGCGACTTTGTTTTATACTATGTAGTGATTAAACTTTTCTTATAAGAAAACAAGCTCACTATGCCTGTGATAGCAGGACACGTTGTTAAAAGACTGTAGTAATCACATTTTCATCTATACTGACTGTCAGTAGCTCTGTCATGTCTTTAGCGATGAACCAACTTGGATGAATTTTGCTATGAAGATAGATTGGACCTTAGAGAAAAACATAATTTGTTGCAAAAATCAACAAACACACGGGCAGCCACAGGTAAAGCGATTTGAACATAAAAAGATGTCCTCGACAGTCCAAGATTAAATCAGACATGATTATTGTAGGACTTTCTTACCATATTTGATTTTTTCAAGTAGCACTATGGCACAACAGTAAGTTTCAATAATTCAAATATAACTTATCTCACCTGCATAAATAGCTTCTATAATCAGATCTTCTAAATCTCTAACATTCTTTATATCCAGTTCTTTGAGCAGTACACTGTATGGAATACATTTTTCTTGTGTTGCTAATGTGGCAATTGTCAAATGTTGCAACTTTTTGCATTGAGCAGGAGTGAGTTCTAAATAGTCAGACTTATTCTCCAGGTACTCCTTATATGTCCCGTATGCAAATAGATTTAGAGTTTTATAGTGAGTAGCGTAAGTACCAGTTTCCAGCTGTAACATACAATAAAGATTGAATTAGAATATATTTAGAAATGAGTGGAAATAAATCACAAAACCTGTGATTAGTGTTCAAGTTTCTTTTTAAATGAATGAACCTGTCAAATTGACTCTACTCTGCCTGATGGAAAGCATGTGCCTGCTTGATTATAGCCAAGAATGGTGGTGACCCATACTATGACAGTCTATTGAGATAAAAATAATTCACCTTCAAATGATTTGCTTTGCCTTGGTTTTTGGATATTCAAATTCAAGTATACAAAGTAATATAATATTAGCATTAGAGGGTAGAAAGACTTTCAATTTATTTCAACACGTATACATAATATAGATATATACACACACATATTGACAGATATCAAAACATCTCTTATACAAAAGCTAATAGTTAACTAGATATATTACATAGTATACAAGGTACTATTAAATAAAATTCAAGAGAATTAAACATGGAAGACTAAAATTAATCTATCACAACAGTAGTACAAGTCAAGAGTAGAAATTATAAGATAATAACCTCTATGATATTCGGCATTTCCAGAAGTTCGCCAAACACATGAACACCAGGTGCTTCCAGAACTTGTTTTATGAGTTCTGCACACGCTGACCCTTTAGCTCCTTTGGCTAATAATATAAACTGTTCTAAAGGATGGTTCGTCGAAACCGATAACAAAGATGATGGTTCATCCCTGTCCATTGACATTGGATTCATTGTAATGTTCTTGGTTATAACGTTTCTTACTAAATCCAAAACTTAGTTTCCGAAATTCACTAAATCAGTAACGATTAATTGTTACAATTTTTCTCAAGTTTCGACTTTATCGAAATCAATAATGCGAATTTACAAGTTGGTCCGTTTGACAAACCAATTTTATTTTGACATTTCTCTTAAAGTCTTAAAATAGCTTCAGCGTTTAGTTATGACGACCTAGGTTAAGTAATGTTGATTAAATTTTTTGGAGCATAAATTATAAAAAAATAACAAGCATTTTTCAGTCATATACTAAAAATAATCTTAATTTTTTAATGTTTTTAAATAATATAAATTAGTAAAAAAACACTGAAAAATGGCTGACAGAACAATCAAATAGTTTTGTTTAGTCATAGACCTAAGTAGGCTAGATGATTAGGATTATTTTTACCTAGATCTTTAGAGAAAAGTAAATTATATCAAAACTTAACTTTCAAAAGTGCCTTGAAGATCTGAACCGCAATATTTGCTTTTATACTAATTCTGTTAACGAGACTTCTTCCTGGAATCATTTTCTGAGAATGACATTGTAGAGATTTTTTAAAAATCATAATTGACCATAAACAATGAAATAAAATGGCGCTTGGATTTTTTGTGTGTGCGACAAAATTATTGTTTTCATGAAATTGAAAAATATAGCTAAGTTTTGGATATTTGATACTATGAAATAGTGCTAAAATATCATTATAAAATGTAACTATGTGTTCAATGAATTAAATACCCGTTAGTTCATTAAAAATAATGTGCGTGTCAACCCTTGTAGTAGCGTCGTTGTCTTTAAGCCGCCTTTTATATTGAGTTGATTACAACAATTTACGAGGTTTCTTTCGTATAAATTGATATCCGTTTGCCATAAGTGGTCTCTGAAAGCATGAATTTACATAAATATTGCATTACTGTCGGCATTAGGATCAATGAGTGTGTTGTGCGTTTGTAGTTGTGAAAGCGTACATACATGTTCGTAATGATAAAACTGTCATGAGGACTCTGTTTACTATCAAAATAGTGCATTTGTGTTAGTGATTTTTTATTTTCTGATGTGATGAATTATATATAGTGATTAAAATGTGTATGCCAACGCCTAATAATGTGTCGGGATTCGGCTATTCGTGGGGCTTTACGAGTTCCGCGGACCTTACCAAAGGCGAGGTGGAGACTCCGAGCAGTTTGAGTTATACTCTGGGAAATACGGTAAGTCTAATTCTTCGAAAGTTCAGTGTAGCTGTTAATTTTTTCTTGAGCACTTTAAAAATTATAAATGTTGGTTGACTTTCACAAACTTTTATAGTGTTAATGTTTCATTGCTACTACAATAAACTTTTCAGTTCCGCTTTTATTTTCTGTTCGGAATATTCACAAGTAACATTATTTAATATACAAAAATCTATTGTCAGAATGTTTGTCATTGAGATCCTCCAAAATAGCTCCACCAATTTTTTTTTTGTATAAATTTGGTAGGTCTGATAATTGGTCATAGGTAAAGTTCCATTAAGTTTTAGTGTTTGTTTTATTTGAAACTGTCAAATCACTTCAACATGTATGTGTTATGTTGTCTAATGTTCCATATTAATTATAGCTTATAAACGTCCTAGTTTAAAATTAACCTATTAAAGTATGGTAAACAAGTATACATGTATCAATATAGCACTAATTCTAGATTGACAGTAAACAGCACCGTAAATCTTCTCAGTATGCTATTTTTTTTTTTAAAGAAATATTGTCACAGTGATCCTAGCATATTGAAAAACAAAGAGGTGCAACAGAAATTTTTATGTATGTGTTGTATGTCTTATTTCAAAGTAATAGCTTTTATTCTTTATGGTACGAAAGTATATTTTGTCCCGGTCTATCTATAACTACACTCATATTCTTATTTTTTGATACACTGTTAGAGTTGGGGATTGAAACAATTATTTATTCTAAATTTGAAATATATAAAACTAGCTGACCCACGCAACCTCATTTGCGTCGTAAATTGCCCGTATCCTAAAAAAATTCCTAACTTTTTTAAACATTCTTCATTGGTGCTCCGCTCCTATTAGTAGTAGCGTGATGATATATAACCTATAGCCTTCCTCGATAAATGGACTATCCAACACTGAAAGAATTTATCAAATCGGACCAGCGGTTCCTGAGATTAACACAACAATTCAAACAAACAAACAAACAAACTCTTCAGCTTTATTATTCGTATGATGTACAAACAGCCACCCTGTGTGGGACGCCTAACAGTGTTCTTATTTAAAGTCAGGCATACTGATGTAGTGATAAATGACCTTGGCTGCTTAAGCCTCTTGTTTAATTAAAGTTGAATAAAAAAATATAGTTTCGTGTGAAATGAATGCCTGTAGCACATTATCTGAGAACTTAAAAAAAGTGGTTTTAAAAGTCACTTTGTAATAATTTAATTCCAACCAACAACATTTATATTTTCAGGTATCCCCAGAGACAACTCTGACTGTAATGTCTACAAATAAGCCGCTGGTCCAAGAGAAAGTTGGTGCAGTGACAGTAGCCGTCTCAAATGCTGGTGCGCAACTTACGAGAGTGGTCACAACGGGTACTCCGTTAACGGGCAGGAGGGCTATGTTTGTAGTCAATGATGGACCTGCGCATACATTAAACAGGGTATCTCAGCAGAATCAGACGGCCACTATACAAAGTGAGTAATTTAAGCTAATTTTGTGTACTCTTGTAAAGCTGTTAATGTCACTTAATATTCAAGCATAGTTCATGCATTTCTACAGTAATTTCCATAACATCCACACACATCCCACACATGCCAGTCAGCAGTAAATACATACTTATTATAGTCTGGGTTAACCTCACGGTGTTACTTGCGTTAGGACAATAATAATAAACATTTATTTATCCAAAAAATTCAACAATCAGACACCAAACTATTTTTACAAGACATATGAAATAAATGGTTTTGGAACACTAATACCCATGGTAAGATCTAACTTGTTTTATGGGTATCTGGCCTCAGCAAGTGCTTATAACATATACATATACAATTAGCACTAGTAGCACTGTGACAGACAGACAAAAACTTTATTTTTTTTTCTTTTTATGTGAAAATTCCATCCATACTTCTCAACTATATACAAAAACTAATAACACACTAACTCAGAGTAGACAGGAGTTGTAAGAGATATAAATTCACATGTCAAAGTGCATCTCACCTGTTCTTATGCGTGCAAATAATGCTCTAATGCTCTCGCGCTTTCTAGCACAGCGGATCTTTTAACGAGTCTTCTTTGGTTGATGTCTTTTTCGCCCTTCAGATTTGTTTGGCTCATTGGGAAATATTTTAGAATAATTCTGAGTTAGAGTGTTCTTAGTTTTTAGTCTATATTGTTGAGAAGTATGACCACCTTTTTTTTTGTTTGTGGAAACCCCGCCGACTAAAACCACACAGTATACCACTCTGAGCCTGAGAAGGGAGGGGTCCAGGAACTGCTGTTATTAACACAACCGGACCCCTCACGCACTGAAGCGTGCACCATCTGCAGGTAGACTCTCAATTTAGGCGACGTACGGCACACGCGTACGTCGACCCTTTGCGGCTGGCCTCTAAAGCGGATGGAGGGGAAAACCCGTCCCGTTCATCCGCGGCCACATTCAGGACGGCATGAGGCGCTGGTAAGCGCTCCTCTACCACCTGGTTCGCCGGCGGCGGATTGTGTCCGAGTGGAGGTCGTCCTCCCGGGCCTTCTCCGCCGCTTCCTTCTGAGAAATTACGTATTCGCAGAAGGTTGCGACCGCGGTAAAACTAATATTCTTTATTTACCGTTTGACCTTGAAAAAACAGTCAACAACATGACTTTGACTTTTGATCGATTTTGGCGTGGTTTTTTCGGTTTCGGTGCAGTTGGAAGGAACCATTCTGAAGCTTGTTGACTAGTTTGCATCTCAAACTCATAAACCCACGTCTCGTCACCAGTAATAATGCGTTTCATGAATGTTGGGTCGGAATTGACTCGTTATAGCATGTTCTTAGAGACAGTCATGCGATTAAGTTTTTAGAGAAAATTCAGGTCTTTTGGGACTAGCCGAGTGGCAACATGTTTCATACCCAGGTGAATATTTAAAATGGTACCGATCGACTCGTGAGATACAAAAATTTCAGCGGCTATCTCTCTCAAAGTTAAATAAGGATTTTCAGTCACTATTTCCTTCACTTTTGAGATGTTAACTTCAGTTGATGGCCTTCCAGAGCGAAGCAAATCTTTCATCACATATCGATCGCATTTGAATAATAAATAAATATTTCGGACATCTTACACACAACGCCGTCTAGTCCCAAGCTAAGCAGAGCTTGTGTTATGGGTACTAGACGACTGATATAAATACATATGTACCTTTTTTTTGTAAATACATACTTATTATACATAGAAAACACCCAAACTCCGAAACAAATATTTGTAGGTCATACAAATATTTGGTCCGACCCGGGAATTGAACCCCGGACCTCAAAAACAGCAGTCGCATACGCTACCACTGCTCCACAGAGGCAGTCAATCATCGCACATCACGTCATTTGAACGCTTTGTACCACTCATAAGCACGTGTTTTTGATAAAGTCGATTCACCATACACATTAAATTTCATTGGCGATGCAGAATTTAAGACAAACTCTTTGTTCGATGTTTTTGTCCATTATGAAATTTGCAATACACACTAGATATGATATAACTAAAAACAGCACTGTATTTAATATAAATAACTTATATACAACTCACACTCCACATCAAAATGAAAAACAGTTGTGCGAATCTAACAACAAAAATTGAATTTGGAACCATAAACAAATCATTAATTCCCGATACTTTTTTGACTGAAGGTATATATGTTAGACTACCAATCTTAAATTTTTTATCTCTCCTAAAATGACGTAAGTCTGGGGTGACTGGGATCTTGGACTAACAGAAGAAATGATCGTGTTCATCACTCAAGCATTTATTCTGTCTTAGTAGTCAGTATCACTAACCAGTAGACTAACAGACCCGTCAAACAGAAGATAGTATAATTATTCTGATTATTAACTGCCTCGTTGGAGCAGTGGTAGCATACGTCTCGGGTTCGATTCCCGAATCGGACAAAATGTTAGTATGATCTGCTAATATTTGGTTTTGGAGTTTGGGTGTTTTTTCTATGTATGAATTTAGAAAAGAAAGTATATAATATGTATTTAAGTCAGTTATGTGTGCTGTGTTAGGTGTCCGAAAATGTTTATTTTAGTTATTCTAAATCTGGACACACGGAAATAGGCACAAAACTGGCAAACAAACATAGATATCACAATGGACTGCATTTATGACTCTTGCATTACTTGAATAGGCATGATGACAGGAACCAAGAATCACTTAAATTATATATTTATCTGATGAAATGGGGTTCATCTTCTTATATGTATATAAAAATCAAATGCTATTCGTTTGGCTCCAGAACGGCTGGACCGATTAGCTGATTTTGGTTTTGAAATGTTTGTCGTAGTCCAGGGGAGGGTCGAACGGTGAAAAATTAAATAACTTGAAAATCACCTGTACAAAGTAGGGGGGGACAGCTAGTATAGTATAAAAATCGTATTTATTTTCATATTTAGTTCGTTAACAAAACTAAAACTGAAAATATAGCAATTCGGCATGTTAAGTTGAACACCAATCAGAGCGAGTTACGTCACGTTTATGTAAACGTCATTTTGTTTGGGTATAATCAACAATCATTTTATTGTTTGTAAGTGCTATAATTGACACTGGTTGACATATGGGGACTTCACGTCTACGACGAGACGTCACAAGCAGACACCATGACACCACCGAGCGTTTTGGTGTGAATATTAAACTTAAATTTTAAATCGCATTTTTTTCCTACTAAAACTTTATTTTTTGTAGAAATATCATTGTTTTGGACATTACGAGATAATCCGAACATCATAAAACAGTTTTTCAAAATTAGTCATCATGCTTATTATATGATGAAAATACGGCACTAAATCAGAGCTTATGATACGAGTATGATGGGTGATTTGACTCTATGCCATTTTTACATAGCATGGCGCCATTGATGTTAGTTCATATTCAATATTCGGATGTTTCATTAAATACGTATCGTAAAATTATATCGAATACTAATTACGGAAATAGTATTAAAGCATTCCTTGGTCAGAAACTCGATTATGTTATTTTATCTAATTTATCTCTGTTTCTGAAACATGGTGAAAATTGGTCCTAACAAATAGAGCGCGCTACCTCCGGTTTCCTGTTCTCTGTTTATTTTTAGAAATGAATTATTTGCATCATATTTTATTTTTTTTAATTTTTTTTCTGACGGACGGCGGGAGCGCCCGAGATAAATATAGTCTGGAGTACTTATATTTTCTGACTGGGTGTAATTGAACTGTGTATGGGTGTATATATGTATTTAATAAGTATTACATAATTTGCGTTATTATTATTACTAATAATA
Organism: Spilarctia lutea; assembly: GCA_916048165.1. NCBI lineage: Eukaryota > Metazoa > Arthropoda > Insecta > Lepidoptera > Erebidae > Spilarctia > Spilarctia lutea. The sequence goes on along the minus strand of OU696480.1, from coordinate 16,829,140 downwards.
ATTGAAATACCGATTGAAATACAGGTTCCTCTGTGGCCGCGGTTTAACAGTTTATTTCATATTATAAATCATCATCATCAGCCCGAAGCAGTCCACTGCTGGACATAGGCCTCTGCCAAAGAACACCACAGAGCCCGGTCTGTTGCTTTTTGCATCCAGTCGCTGCCAGTCTTCCTATGCAAGTCGTCCCGCCATCTGGCCAGAGGGCGTCCCACACTAAGTTTGCCAAGACGCGGTCTTCACTGCAGGACGCGGTTACTCCAGCGGTTGTCAGTTCTGCCACATATTTGACCAGCCCATTGCCACTTCAACCTTCAGAGCTATGTCGGTCACCTTGGTTCTGTGACGAATTTCTTCGTTGCGAATTTTGTCCTTCAGAGAGACTCCAAGCATAGCTCTCTCCATAACAGGTTGAGTGACTCTAAGCTTATGGATTAGCCCTACAGTCAGTGTCCACGTCTCGGCACCGTACGTCATTACAGGGAGAACGCACTGGTTGAAGACTTTCGTCTTCAGGCTCTGTGGTATCTCCGACGAAAATATGTGATTTAACTTTCTAAATATTATATAGTAAATAGTCGATAAATCACACCTACCTTTATACCTTTTATACATACGATGTATATGGTATGGTATGATTTATCGACGGGCCTGTTGTTCTAGTGTTTAGTGAACCTGATTGCCTCTTGAAATTTATTAATCCGATTAGTTTGAATCGCCAAATTATTTGCATTGCTTTATCTGAAAATATTTAAGTCTTCGTGTACACACATATATTGCAGTGTGTTGCGTGTATCACACGATAATTAAATAATAGATGTGAACTTTTCTAACGAAAACGTTGCACACAACCACTAACATGCGAGGAATAAATAAGTCATGTGTTTTAAATCTTAATTGGTCAATCATTAGCATCGTTTACACGTTTAGTTTGGAACGACACATCTAGACTGCTTTCCGAACTGTATATTATGGATCTGTGCGGTTACATTTTGTTTCGTAATTGTCACGACAGTTTGATTCGCAGCCCAACTACACATATTCATCTGTGGTTCCAAATTTAACGTGTAAAGGGTGCTATTAAATAATAAGAACTTTATTATTAAGAGCCACTTATTAAATTGGTTTGACCAAAGAGTATTATTATATCCAGTTATTTTTTTTTACAAATCTATGGTTTTATTCAATAAAAGAGATAAATCATTCACGATATATAATGAATTATATATCGTGGATATAGACTGCACGGTTGGCCTAGAGGTTTAAACGTTCACTACAGCGCCAAGTGTAGTGGGTTCAAATCCCACGTGGGACATCAGTTTGTGTGATCCACAAAATGTTGTCCTGAGTCTGGGTGTTATTTGTGTCCGTTACATCTATGCGTAGTATATTCCTAATGCGGGAGTTGTCTTTTAAAAAAAAAAAATCTACATGAAATTAAAATATATTAAATATTGTTACTACTTTTTGTTTCAGCAACGAATTTATCTAAACCTTTCATGACTCCACTCGGCCCCATCCAGTTAACTGCTGAGGAGTGTAATGAAATTCTAATGAAACGAGCCCTTCAAGCTCAAGGAATACCAACTCCAGTCATAGACGCATCGCAACTTAACCACACGTTATTAAATGGAAGTCTGAAGAGTTTGGCCGAGGCGACATCGCAACAGGCGCAGGCTGATACCATTCAGACAACTGTACATCCACATCATTTGCTCCACACAAAGCAGGAGCCAGGGACGACGAATAGTTCACCTAAAGTAAGTATAAATTAATATTCTTTCAAATATTGATACCACCTCTGTGATATCCATACTTATAGATATTATAAACGCGAATGTAACTATGTCTGTCCTGCTTTCACGGCCAAACCGCTGCACCGATTTCAATGATGTTTGGCATGGAGATACTTTGATTCTTGAGGAAGGACATAGGTTACTCTTTACTGCGATAACCGAAAAAGATGCGCGCAAAGCCGCGTGTAAAAGCTAGTCATCTATATTTTTTAAATGTCTACTTGTCCTTATTTAACTATAAGTATATAAATAAAAGTGAATCATTGTAATGAATGCACTTAAATTCTGATCGTCTGTCTTTTTTATTGTCAGGTGAGGTTAAACCTAGGGCGATCATGAATACTAATGCAAGTATTTCGAGAATTCAGTTTTTCTTTATGTATGGCCCTGCCAAAATGACTATACTGCCTGATGGAAAGCGTAAGCAGAATCACAGAAAGGTGGTGGTGGACCCACACCACGGCGGCCTTGCGATGCCTTTGCATCATAGGACCAAATTTCCATCATTTCCTCCGATATATATACATACATATCCGAATAACAAAATATGACAGTACGAATTTAGCGGCATCAGCTAGTTTGTAATAAAACTTGTATGGCTTATATTGCCAACTCTCCGTTGTCTTTATTAAATACAATTATAGTTATGAATGAACACAAAAAGCCAGCACAACATTGCCAAAGTATAATTTAAAAAAAAAAATAAAAGGTGAAACCGATAACGCTCTGTCTACTGTATCAATCTATAGATCGGTTCTGATAGAGTATTTAAAATCAAAAATATTTATTGCCACAGCAAAAATCCCATAGTATATCTGTGTCTCTAGGCCTCAAAATTAAGTAAAAACATGTAATATGAAAGCCAAGAAGAATACTAGCCTTAAAAAAAACATTTTTTTAAAAGAGAAACTGCTTTACATACTTACTTATAAACCATAACACTAATTTAGCAAAGAATTCTAGTCTATGGGCTTTGAAGTGAAACGAAGGTGTGAGTGTGATTGTGTTTATTTGTGCGCGAGCGTATTCACAGTACAATGTGTGTGAGTGATCGCGTGCGTGCTAAGTGTATTAGGAACTCTTAAGCATATTTTCAATCTCATCATAGCTGAGACCCATAAGCTATTTTGTTTAATAATTTTATATTTGTTTTATTTGAGACGATTTCATTTAGAAGCATCGAGCAAAGGTAACCACTACCTCATGTTGTTTTAATTACTTGATAATCATGTAGTAACGTTTTGTTAGGCGGTATATTCGCAGACCGAGCTGTTAAATACGAACACGATGGTGACGTCACAACCTCCAGCCGTGGTCAAGGAGCGGCCGTACTCCTGCGGAGAGTGTGGCAAGTCATTTCTACTAAAACACCACCTGACTACACACGCAAGAGTGCATACCGGTTAGTATTTTGTTAAGTTAACTGTACATTCATATGATCGTGAAATGTATTCAGACAAAATATTAAAAGTTTTGATTATTAGGTGGATTTTAAAACTGGACTAATTGCCTTAAAATATATATGTATTTTAGCACAACAATACATAGCGGGTATTCGACTATTTTTTTACTCCACTACAGCGAGAAAGAGATACTCGAGAATAACGATAGACTTTAAGTGGGACTTCCCCAGTGCAAGTACGAATGCGGTCCGCTCTGTTTCAGGTGAGCGACCGCACTCGTGTGTGCACTGCGGGAAGGATTTCGCACACAAGCATTGTCTCAACACACACTTGCGATTGCATTCTGCAGAACGTCCATACCAGTGCGAGATCTGCACGAAGGCGTTCACCCTAAAACACCACCTTCTTACACATATGAGGGTAAATAAACTCAGTTTAATGTATTAATTATAGGTGAGAGACCGCACGTGTGCGCCCATTGTGGAAAAGCTTTCGCGCGCAAACATTGCCTCAACACTCATCTGTTACTACACTCAGCGGAACGGCCCTACAGGTGTCATGAATGTAAAATGGCGTTCACTTTGAAACATCACCTTGTTACGCATTCTAGGGTAAGATTTTGTGTTTTCTGGGATCGGTGGTGAAGGTGTTGACTGTAATAAAACTCTAATTTTTTGTCGTCTGCTTCTAAGTTATTAGGCGTGAAAAACATATCAATGAAATATATATTAACAGAAAATATGAAATATATTTTCTGTTAATTCGTTAATGAATGTGATACAAAAAACCGTGTGATAAATGGACAGAAAGGGTACTAAACTGATTTCATAAAATTATTTTACACTATTCAACCTTCCGTCTCTAGGGGAGAGAATAATAGAGCGAGAGCACGTGGAACTCCGCCGATTGTTTCTGCGAGCAAGTAATGCTTGCCAAGGAGACGGCGGAGCGGGACCGGGAGAGGGTTAGAACTCTACCGGCCTGCCAGGCTCGGGAACGGGCCAGGTACCGCAGACGATTTCTGTCCTCCATAAGCGCAAGCCTGGGGGTGACATCTGAGGCCGACATCCCGGCAGAGCAGGCTCGGGGGGACGCGCGCTGCAGAGCGTGCGCGTCCTGGGGGACAATAATGGGAACATCGGGGTTCCCACACAGTAGGGGGCCATCTACAAACCGTAGGTGGCCCGAGGTACGTCGGGGTTCCAGGGTTTTCCGTTCTAGGTTTGGTACCTGGTTCTCCGGCATCTAGTACCCGAGACGGCGTGCGGTTTTAGTCGGTTCGAGTCCGACATGCCACCAGGAGGTGGTATCCGAGGGGATTTCCGCACGAGGGAAAAAAGGGGAGAGAATAATATTAATGTTTTCTTACAGAAGTGTCATTCTGCAAATACGTTTTTAACTATATATACTAAAAGTAAATACAATAAATGAGTTATGTTGTTAACCAAACTAGTGTTGTGCTGTGTAGGTGCACAGTCGTGACCGACCGTTCGTGTGCAACGAGTGCGGGCGCGGGTTCCCGCTCAAGCGCCACCTCGTCACGCACAGCAAGTACCACGCCGGGGAGCGGCCCTACGTCTGCTCCGACTGCGGGGAGAGCTTCGCACAGAAGGTACTACTATAACTGTGTAGGCCCCGCCTAACTGCCTGATGGGAAGCATAAGCAGAGTCCAAGTGCTGACATTGCAACAATGCAGCATGGGAGCCACACCATGGCGGCCTAGTGAAACTTCATCAACAACATCGAGTAACAATGTAGGGCGCATAAAGCCTGAACGAAATCCAAGAGTGGTGGCCACCATTCTCATTGCGAATGCAGACAAAGCTAAAGTGCAGTTCGGCGGCCTATTAAGTTGCTTCTGCATTTGATTAAAACAAAAGTATCCTAAATTATTTCTAACATGATCTCAGCTATCTGATAGTTTAAGTTCCACCAAAATGAGTACAGCTGGTCCCGAGATTAGCCGGAACAAACAAACAGATATTTAAAAAAAATGCTTTAAAAGTTTACCAATGCTTGGAACACGACATAGTCATCCTATACTATATACTATATAAAATTCATATATACTTTTTTTTTTGTAAATACACACCTACATAGAAAACACCTAAACTCCGAAATAAATATTTGCTGGTCATACAAAGATTTGGTCCGACCCGGTAATCGAACCCGACAACCTCAAGCACAGCAGTCGCATACGCTACCTTTGTGCCACGTCTGAAGTTTGTCTTAATTCCAGGAACATCTTGTGATGCACAGTCGATTTCACGGCTCGTTGTCACCGTACGTGTGCAGTGACTGTGGGGTGACATTCGCCCGCAAGTTCCAGCTCGTCAACCACGGCCGGGTTCACGGCAGGGTTCCGCACGCTTGTCCTGTCTGTGGCAAAGAGTTTCTGCAGAAAAGAACCCTAGTGGCACATATGAAGTGACTACTTTTAACTTACAGTTTTTGTAACAATTTCTCTTTATTACTATACGGCTGACGTATCTTGGCGAGTCTGAACATAGGTTGTGCGAACTTTAGCACGAAGAAAACTGTTATTGTCATTTTTTATATTCCAATGGACGAATAAAACTGCCCTAATACAGTGTCCAATTCGTATAAATAAAATAAATATCAAAAAACTATCAAAAAAATCATTGCGCAATAAATTCTGAATGAAACACATCAAATGAACTTATGATCAATGTCACATGCCTTGTTCATTCATTTCAATCATTGTGATGATTTATTTTAAATCAAAGGGAAGAAGAGAACTCGAAAACAGAACAAAAATGAAATGTATTTCTACATAACTTTCAAATATTTCTTGTAATTAAATATGTATTGTACTTTTTGCAGAATCCATACAGGCGAAGGAGCAGTAGCATGTTTGGAATGTGGAGAGGCCTTCAAATGTAAACCAGATTTGCAAGAGCATTATAAAATGACGCGACATTGTTTAAGTGCATCGCAAACTCAACAACAGCAACAACAACAACAGCAGCAGCAACAACAAGCACAACAGCAAGCGCAGCAACAGGCCCAGCAACAAGCTCAACAGCAAGCACAACAACAGGCGCAGCAACAAGCGCAACAACAGGCCCAACAACAGCAACAACAACAAGTTACAGTCATAAAACAAGATGATTTCAAGCCACAGATAGTACAGGTAAAATTGATGTTTTAACTAAATTTGTCTTAAATATTGTTGTTATATATTAACTATAAAAAAAATCATAACGCAGTCGATTTTGTTATATAGCGGAACAGATTCGAGATAAAATAATAGAGTAGTTGACACCTGAGTCAAATTAGTTACTTTTTATCATCTGTCAAAACGATAGTTTGTATGACAAATGTACTAAATACAAACTTGTGACGTCACTCTTTTATACTACTCAATAGGGAATATGCATGTTTTTTTTATTTTATAATCTGATCATTTACGTCTCTATAACATAGAAAAAAAATTCAAATAGGCTTACTTACTAATTTTAAAGTGAAATTTAAAACACAGACTAAATTTGAGCTATTCAAACGCCGTCATTTCCCGCGCGCTTTTGACACTGCCAATGACGTCATTGTCATTTCGAGTTTGTTTACTATTCAGTGTTTTAGTTACTTTATACTTATTTATAGTTTTTATTGCTATAAAAATTATGGAAGTTATTTTTTTTTACAAACACTACTAACACGGGCATTTCGATGCCGACAATTTTGATGAAGTGACGTCACATTTCAGATTGACTAATTAAATAACTAATACTAAATAAAAAAATACCTTGTACATTGTAAAGATAATAAAGAATCTAGAAAAAAATATTTGAGGCAATTAAAGTTTTTGTACATATTCTCTATTGAGCTATATATTTCAATGTTTATTTGATTAAAATTATTATTTTCCGAGATGTTTTGTAATATTCGTTTTAAGGTAAAACATCAACATAAGGTATAACAACATAAACATCGGTATTTATTTACGTTTGCGTCTTCTATTGCCCATAAAAACATTCTTCATTGGTGCTCCGCTTCTATTAGTATCAGCGTGATGATATATAGCTTATAGCCTTTCTCGATAAATGGTCTATCCAACGCTCCAATCGAACCAGTGGTTCCTCAGATTAGCGCGAACAAACAAACAAACTCTTCAGCTTTATAATATTGGTATAGGTACAGTTAGTTACCCTATTTAAAAGGTTACGGTAACTTGTATTGCCTGACGTTTGGGACTGGTTACACCGCACGTGGTCACGAGTAGACCCTAAACACTATATATTTTGCTCATGTTATACCTTTGTCATCAGGTTATTGGCGCTGACGGTCAAATAGTTACTGAAAAGACAACGCCAGGTTATTCATGTCCCGAATGTGGTTCATGTTTCAATACTAAGGTGAGATATTGTGTATTGTTTTCTGTCTCAGGTTTATACTTTGAATTTCTTTATATTATGGTTCAAAATATTTATGATGTTTTATTAGATTTTCTAAGCTGGTGAGGGAATTTCGATTTTTTGGGTTACAAAAAATAAGGTTAAAAAGTGATTTCGTTATATATTGTAATTTCTGCTATTTTGTCTTATTTTTTTATTGAATGAGGCAAATGAGCAGAATAATAATATAGTTATGGGGTTGCCAAATTTAAAGCATTATGAAATTATTCCAAAGAAATGAAGTGTAACAGCGAACTGTGATAATATTTTTCTTACTTACTCATTTCCGAGTAGAACACGGTAGAACGGACGGGTTATGTGGGGAGATGAGATAAATATGGCGAAGTGTTAGTTTTAGGAATCGAAGGGTACAAGAGAAGAGGAAGACCAAAGAAAAGGTGGATCGAAAGGGAGTTAACAGAGGATGTATATTTATTTATTAAAACTAAATGCGCGTGTTGTATCAGGAGGCGCTGTCCCTGCACGTGCGGCTGCACGCGGGCGACCGCACGTGCGTCACCGACCTGTGCGCGCTCACCGCCGCGCTGCAGCCCGGCCTCGTCGCCGCGCACGCACAGCGTACGTACCACCGCCACACCACCACTCCACCACACTACCGCAACCACTCCACCACACCTCCACACCACCAAACCACCACGACACCACACTACCGCAACCACACCACCACCACCACACCACCACACCACCACACCACCACCACACCACACCACCACACTACCGCAACCACACCACCACACCACCACACAACCACACCACCACCACCACTCCACCACACCACCACCACACCACACTACCGCAACCACACCACCACACCACCACTCCACCACAGCACCACCACAACTCCACCACTCCACCACACCACCACCACACCTCCACCACACCACCACACCTCCACCACTCCACCACACCACCACCACACCACACCACCACACTACCGCAACCACACCACCACTCCACCACACCACCACACTACCGCAACCACACCACCACCACCACACCACCACCACACCTCCACCACTCCACCACACCACCACCACACCTCCACCACTCCACCACACCACCACACCACCACTCCACCACACCACACAACCACACCACCACACCACCACTCCACCACACTACCGCAACCACACCACCACTCCACCACACCACCACACAACCACACCACCACACCACCACTCCACCACACTAACCGCAACCACACCACCACTCCACCACACCACCACACAACCACACCACCACACCACTCCACCACACCACCACACCACCACTCCACCACACCACCACACAACCACACCACCACACCACCACACTACCGCAACCACACCACCACACTACCGCAACCACACCACCACCACCACACCACCACCACCACACCACACTACCGCAACCACACCACCACCACCACACCACCACCACACCACCACTCCACCACACCACCACCACACCTCCACCACTCCACCACACCACCACACCACCACACTACCGCAACCACACCACCACTCCACCACACCACCACACAACCACACCACCACACCACCACTCCACCACACTACCGCAACCACACCACCACTCCACCACACCACCACACTACCTCACTACCACTCCACCACACTACCGCAACCACACCACCACTCCACCACACCACCACACAACCACACCACCACTCCACCACACCACCACTCCACCACACCACCACTCCACCACACCACCACTCCACCACACTACCGCAATCACACCACCACACCACTCCACCACACTACCGCAACCACACCACCACACCACCACTCCACCACACTACCGCAACCACACCACCACACCACCACTCCACCACACAACCACACCACCACTTTTTTTTTTTTTTTTTTTTTTTTACGTGTGGAAACCCCCTCGGGCCGTCACCCCGCCGGGGTTTGCGGCGGGGCGGTGTGTCGGAATCGAACCGACTAAAACCACACGGTGTGCCAACTCTGCGCCTGAGAAGGGAGGGGTCCGGGATCGCTGTTATTAACGCAAACCGGACCCCTCCCAGCGCCTGCCCGCACAGAAGCGGGCACCGTCTGATGTTAAAATCTCAAATTAAGGCGACGCACGGCACACGCGTACGTCGCCCCCTCGCGGTTGGCCTGTAATGCGGATGGAGGGGAAAACCCATCCCGTCCATCCGCGGCCACACTCAGGGCGGCATGAGGCGCTGATAGGCGCGCCTCCGCCGCCCCGTGCGCCGGCGGCGGATCGGGTCCGAGTGGATATCGTCCTCCCGGGCCTTCTCCGCCGCCTCCTTCCGCGAAATTATCTCTTCGCAGAAGGTCGCGACCGCGGTAAAACTGCTGTCGCTACCGGCCATGGAGCGTATGACGGCCGGTAGCGACAGATCTCCTCCGATGACTGCAGTGAGGGCCCGGCGCTGATCCGCCCAAGCGGGGCAGATCTCCAGCGTGTGCTGGGCCGAGTCCTCACTGCAGTCGCAGTGGTGGCAGGCGGGACTCAATTCCCTCCTAGCGACCGAGTGCAGGTACTTTCCGAAGCAACCATGCCCGGAAAGCACCTGCGTCAGCCGGAAGGAAAGGGTCCCGTGCTGCCGCCCTGCCCACTCGAGGATGACCGGCTGGAGCGCCTCCACGGTGGCAAAGCCAGCGCGTGGAGCCTCCAGCCGGGACGACCAACGAGCCATCGTGGCTCGGCGAGCGGCTTCACGCCATTCGCGTACCTCTTCGGGCGGAGCACGATACCCGTACTCCGCCCGATATTCAGCCGCTCGCCGATAAACTTCGGCGAGCACTTCCGCCTCCAAATCCCACGGGGGTGTTCCGGCCAAGGCGCACGCCGCCTCCGTCGACACGGTGCGGTATCCGCGTATGGCTCTGACCGCCAATACCCTCTGAGGCCGCCAGAGGCGTGCCTTATTCTGGGCGGTCAGAGCCGGGACCCACACCGGTGACCCGTACAGGGCCATCGACCGGACCACCCCCGTGTAGAGGTGTCTAGTTGCGACGCTGGCTCCTCCCAAATTGGGCAAAAGACGCCCAAGGGCGGAGGCAGCGTCGACCAGCTTTGGGGCAAGCTGTCGGAAGTGCTCGTCGAAGAGCCACCTACCGTCGAGGATCAGACCCAGATACCTCATCTGGGCCCGAACCGGTACGAGGACCGAGTTGACTTCGATTGAGGCGCCGGGGGGTGGACCAAGACGGGGCCCATGAAAAAGCAGGGCCTCCGTCTTGTCAAGGGCCACCCGTAAGCCCAGCGCCTCTATGCGCCCAACCACCAGAGAAACACCCCTGGTGGCCAGGCGCGCCGCCTCTTGGAAATTGGCCCCCCGGGCTGTGACAAGTGTGTCATCGGCGTAACAAATTACGCCCAGCCCGGGGGGCAGACGACTACGAAGGACCCAGTCGTACCCCACGTTCCACAGGAGTGGTCCAAGGACAGACCCCTGTGGAACGCCGCACGACATGGGTCGCCGTCTCAAGACGCCATCTCGGTCCTCGTACACGACGGTACGCTCCTCTAAATAGTCTGCCACCAGCCGCCTTAGGTACTCTGGCACTCCATGGTACTGGAGTGCTTCCCTGATGCAGCTGAATGGCAGACTATTAAAGGCGTTGGCGATGTCCAAGGACACCGCCAACACCACGCCGCCACAGCTCACTGCCTCTTCGGTCACGGCCCTAAGGCGCATCACGGCATCGACCGTCGAACGCCCCTCTCGGAACCCGAATTGGGCGTCCGACAGGTCGGGCCCCACCTCGCTGAGATGCTGGACGATGCGGGCAGAGAGAATCCTCTCGAACAATTTGCCCGCCTCGTCCAGCAACACGATGGGCCTATAGGCCGTGACCGAATCGGCCGGCCGTCCCGGCTTCGGCAACAGGACCAGCTTCCCACATTTCCAGCACTCAGGGAAGCGTCCGGACGCCAGGCCTGCGTCCAAAACCTCCCTGAGGCAATCCGACATATGGTCGAGGGCTCGGGCCATCACTCGGGGTGGTACCCCGTCCGGCCCGGGGGCGGTGTTCTTAGAACGAATTCTTAGAACAGCCGCCCCTACCTCTGATTCCCTAACGGGCGGAACATCGTCCTCTCTGCCCCCGTCGTCTCTGGCCACAGAGTAGGCCATCGACGGGGGCGTGTGCTCCGCCCGCTGCAGGAAAAGGCCCTCGACCACCTGCTGCAGGAAGCTGGGCTGGAGAGTCTTGGTAAGGGGGGGGCCCGCCGTGCGGAGCTTTTGTCGCACCGCAGCAATATGGGCGACCCCAGGGGTCACGATCGAGACTCTCCAGCATCTCCTTTCTTTTTGCCTCTTTGGCGCGGCAAATGGCCAGCTTCAGAGTTTTCCGCGCTTCGCGGTACTCCTCATGAAGCCGGCCCTCCTCCCCGTCTACGCGGTGGCGTCGCCGCCGGCATCGGGTGTAGGACCTCCGGGCACGAGTGCAGGCCGCACGGAGGTCCGCCAACTCCTGGGACCACCAGTAGACCCCGTTCCTTGGAGGCCGACAACCCCGAACGCGGGGCATGGCCGCATCGCAGATCTGCGTAATCGCAGTGCGAAAGCGGCCAGCCCCCATGTCGACCTCCTCGGCCGGGGCCCGCGGAGACAGCCAAGACTGAACAATGGCCGCCTCCTCTAGCAGGTCCGCCACACCACCACACTACCGCAACCACACCACCACTAATTTAATCAAAATCTTTATTAACAATCAAGTATACAGCTCCTACATGACGATCACTATAAACCGAGTTACCTAATAAAACGGGCGTTTTGATTTGACATTGTTTTTATTGCAAATTAAACAAATTTCAAGTAAAAATAAAAACCACAACTCGACTTGAGTCTCACAATAAAATGTTATATTTCTGTTTCAGATCAACCGATTCAAATAATATCATCGAATCCCAATAATGTTGTGCATACCCAAGTTATAGCTACAGTGAGTTGCTTGTTTATTTATTCGAGAGCGTACTTATCGATTTATTAAATACTAACTGAGCCACGCTGTTACCCGCGGTGCAATGTCAACCGCGGGTTACGCCGCGGGGCGAGGTTAGTGTGGGGGAAAAGGTATCATGTCGCTCCAACACATGCCTGTTGATGTTGGGATGTTGTATATATGATAATCAGCGCGACAGCTTTTATTGCGCGATTCAGGATTAGTAGTTTCTTCTTGTTTTACGTTACTCCGTAGTTCAGTGTAACTTCGGTAGATGGCTCTGTAGTATGTTATGTTATTGTTGCGCTGTATGTGGAGGTCGTATAAAAAAGTAGCCTACGTTACTCATTATATCGTCAGCTACTTATCAGTGAAAGTCCCGTCAAAATTGGTTCAATCGTTCCAGAGATTAGCCGGATTCGTACACATTTGGTGAAATGCTCATAATTTAAAATTACAAACAGACACTTCAATTTTATTTATTTGTATAGATTAGTGTTTAATGGCGGATTGTCTTTTTAATATTCTTTGAAAATTATAAAACTGTAATAACATACTCAGACATACCATATCACGTTCTTATTTATCTTCTTCGTTTCAGAATCATCACGTGGCGTCTCCACGGCCGAAGATACATTTCTGCGGCGAGTGTGGGAAAGGATTTGCTGCTAAACATGGTCTATTAGCACATCAAAGAAGGTATGCGTACATCTCACCTATGATGTGTAATAAAAAAATTAAGTTTAAAAAACTATAACCCGACTAAGTAATTAGAAACAGTTCATAAACTAGAAACCAGTTGGTTTATAGTTATTTATGTCTTAAAAACTATTGTCCAAATTTATATAGCCTACTAGCTGAGTCCCGCGGTGAAACCCGCGGTTATTGTTGTACCTTTACAACCGCGGGGCAAAGCTAGTCTAAAAAAGAATAAATTACTCCTTATAACATTAGCTATCTGCCAGCGAAAGTCCCATCAAAATTGGTCCAGCCGTTCAAATGCTTAGCCGGAACAGACAGACAGACCGACCAACAGACAGAATCAAAAATTGAAAAAAAAACCTATTTTGGTATATGTACTGTGTGTACATACTAATGCATTTGGTAAAAAGCGGTTGCATTAATATTACAAACAGACACTCTAATTATATTTATTTGTATAGATACAGTCAGCTACCCTATTGTCTGACCAGCGAGGTACAGCAGATCAAAGCATCGTTTCTAAAGAGAGGCCTACGTCCAGCAGTGGACTTTGTAAAGCTGTTGATATAATGCGCATTTAAAATTAATATCAACGTTTAGTATCTTATAAAAAAATTGGACAAATACTCGTATTTATAAATATTTTTTTTGTATATACATATAATAATACACTTTAGATGAGTATAAATATGATCATAAAATGTAATAGCAATTGATGCCCTACCCGACACTAATACAAATATGTTTTAAACATGGTTTACAAAAGAAAACTTTAAACAAATAAATATTTCGGACATTTAACATCATCTAGTCTCAAGCCAAGCACAGCTTGTGTTTGGGTACTAGACAACTGATATAAATACATCAATATAAAAAACACCCAATCTTCAAAACAAATATTTGCAGATAATACAAACATTTGGTCCGACCCGGGTATCGAACCCGAGACCTCAATCATAGCAGTCGTTTACACTACCACTGTTCAACTGAGGCAGTCGAGACAAGTTCGTATTAGAAGATAAAGATATATTTTGTGTGGTAACAGACATCCCGATGGCAGCTGTACTCTCCGCACGCACGTGTGCGACCAGTGCGGGAAGGCCTTCTTTCAGAAGAACCACCTCATGCTGCATCAGAGACAACACATGGACCTGCCGCCCAGAACTGTACCCGTATGTGTATCCCGTATATACAAAAATGTAAAAAGAAACATCGTTTATTAAACTCATACTAACCATTATAAAAATATATTGCTATAATAGTGCCAAAATTGAGTGGTTATATCCGTAATCATCATGGGGCGCCATCTTCCAAATTGAGTTTGGAGGTCAGCGGATGGTATCGCTCATGGAACATGAGCGGCCTCTTTTAATTGGTGTTTTTGATCTAGTCCAGACCTTGTCATCTATCAACGTCCTTCGTAATATCTGTAATGGATCTCAGAAATTTACCATTAAAAACTTGTGTTTATTGAAACTGGTAGGTCCAGTTTGGCTCACAACAAACTTGGCATAGCGCATAAATGTATAGAAGTATGTTTTAAATTTTTGACAAGTTTCTCAAAACGAGGCCTTACTACATCTTGTATGCTTTATTAATTCTCAATGTGGTGATTGGATATCAAAAACAAATTTAGTAATTCTGTTAAGTATTTTTAAAATTAGGTTATTGAAATGCTATTTTAATCTTAGGTAAAGCTGATCCAAGGTAGACCATGGAAGGTCTAATCAAGTACATTATGGTTGATCTCTTGATTGTTGAATTTTCACTAATCAACAGCTTGCTTCCTTTTTTTTCATTAGGTGAGGTCCTAATATATATTTAATTTTATTCAAAAATTAACTTCTTAATATCAATAGCAACAAGTACAACCTGTATCACAACAAGCCCAACAACAAGCTCAACAACAAGCACAGCAACAAGCACAGCAGCAAGCACAACAACAGGCTCAGCAACAAGCAGCGCAACAGGCCGCTCAACAAGCGCAGCAAGTGCAACAACAGGTCCAACAGCAAGTTCAACAACAACAACAGCAACACCAACAGCAACAACAACAACATCAGAATAGCCTCGAGATGGACCAAGACCATCAACAAGCCACTCACATACAAGTAGTAAGTGTTGCCTTCTTCATGTATAAGAATTTACAAATTTTTATGTGTTTCGACATCAATATTTGTTAAAGAGACATATTTTTTATATATAAATGTGTCTGAGCCTGCCAAAGTGATTACTCTGCGTGGTGGAAAGCATGAACAGAATCTAAGAGTTGTCGTCACCATACTCATTGCGAATGCATACAATGCAGCATGGTGACCCACACTATGGCGGAACTGCCTCGGCGGCGTAGTGGTAGCGTATGCGACTGCTAAACTTGAGGTCTCGGGTTCGATTCCCGGGTCGGACCAAATGTTTGTATGATCTGCAAATATTTGTTTCGGAGTTTGGGTGTTTTCTATATAGAATATGTATGTATTTACAAAAAAAAAAGTGAGTATTTATATCAGTTGTCTAGTACCCATAACACAAGCTCTGCTTAGCTTGGGACTAGACGGCGTTGTGTGTTAGATGTCCGAAATATTTATTATTATTATTTATTATTATTATTATGGCGGCCTGTTAAGACGCTTCTGCATCATTGGGCCTGCGGTCTCGTAACGCTGTATTTTTTTAAACACTCGAAATATACTCCTCAAAATATATTTTTATTAAATCTCGTATCGTTACCATGGTAATGCCCTATTTTAAAACAATATTCCTCAACAGAACTCGCACCGAAAAAATATAAAATAGTTAATCTGCATAAAGAGTGAACAGAAGATCAATATACTAACACCTTTGTTGGCAATTATCCAAGATATAGATGCATGAGACTGGCTTGTTCTTGGCAAGTGTATATACTTGTGTAGGTGTTCTTTCCTAATGTAGTCGAATTACCATTACCAATAGATCATTATTTCTCTACTTAGAATATTTAGTAAATTAAAGTCGAAATGTAGTTTGCAGTGCTATCTGTATAGTCTCGCTTTTATCACTTAATTTTACATAATGTGAAGTATTTGAAGTCGAGTTCAATTTGATAGTTCATGTAGCGACTGATTAATTTTTCTAGACTGAAGTAGAATATATACATATATAGATACTAGCTGAACCCCGCGGTGCTACCCGCGGTACGATGATAACTGCGGGCAACGCCGCGAGGCGAAGCTATATCTTTATAAATAGTAGCCTATGTGTTATTCTGACGTATAAGCTATATTGTGGTAAAGTTTCATTCAAATCCATTCAGTAGTTTTTACGTGAAAGAGTAACAAACATCCATACATACATACATCCATACTTACAAACTTTCGCCTTTATAATAGTAGTAGGATATATATTAAATACACGTGTAGCAAAAATTTTGTATCGTTTTTATGAACATTATGCAAATTCAGACGTATGAAATTTGGTGCAGCTAAAGTTTATATGAAGAAGGATAGCTAAAAGCCTAAAAAGAAAAGGATACTGGGATTTTCGACCACTGAGAGACTACTAATCTAAATAATACAAATTTGCTTTAAAACAAATAAAATTCACCGATTTACTAATAAAAAATTAAATGTTCCTGCTAGGATAAATAGATCATGATGGATAGATAGAGATGGTCAGTCTATCGAACCATCGTCACATCGTTTTCGATGTGACGATGGTTCGGACGCAGGTTCCGACCGTCGCAGTGGCTGCCTTCCGCGACGATGGACCCTCAAGCGGATGAACCGAGATATGCTCGTCGCCGCAGCCATCGTTACGGATTGACCAGAGAAAGAGGAAGAACAGGTCTCGTCCGATCCGGAAGCGCAGGTGGCCTGGTTTTGTCATATCATGACTGACGTCTGTGACGGGTCGATGCCACGCCGGGATCAGACCGAGTGGTAGGAGGGGCTCTGTGTACTGGTGGACGCCGGAACTTGAGCAGCTGCGCACAGCGTGCTCAAGAGCCCGTCGCTGGTTTCCGAGAACCCGAATAAGAAGGCGAGCCACAGTCGAGGAGATCACCGAAGCGAGGAGGGAGTACAGCGCAGCGGCAAAGGCTGTAAGTTTCGCGATTGCGGAAGCCAAGGCTCCAGAAATTTCTGGAGCTCTCCGAATCAGGGGTGGCCTGTGTCGTCCAGAAGATCAGCGGTCTGAATCTACGGGTTGCACCTCACAAGACGGAAGCCATGTGGTTTCACAGGAAACGCGGAGGTGCCTATGGAGCGCCGTATAGGCCAAACGTCTATCGGCCTCCTCCCGCTGCCGAGCTAAGCTCAATCAAGCGCAGCGGGTAGCGACCATTCGGATCGTATGAGGAGGAGGAAGGTCGCGTCACCAGATACTTCGCGTCACGAGTTACTCACAATGCCACCACTGCGCAGCCGACTTGGACTCCGCCCAGCGTACGCTGGAAGACTGCCCCGCGTGGGCGATTGAACGCGAAGTCCTAATCGGCCAAATCGAACTAAACCTGTCCTCACCAGCAATCATTGTTGCTATGCTGGAGGGTGAGGAGGGCTGGAACGCAGTGGTCTCTTTCTGTCAGGCATTAATGCTCCATGAACGGGATCGGTAGAGGGCCGATCCCGAGCGTAGGTGACGTCGCCGGCGACACCAGCCGCCGGCAGGACCGCATGCTGCCAGAGAGTGGGGACTTCTGGTAGCTACTTGGTCGCAACATTAACGGTTGGGCCTGTTGGCACGGGGAAGCCCAGACTTCCCCCAGGATAGAGTCTTGGATAGAGTCTTATAGACGCGGTGTCGTTCCTGGGGGGGGACATGAAATAACTTGGACCGGGTCCTCCCCAGAGCAGGGGTCTTGAGACCGGCCGCCGGAGTAGTCTTTAGCGGGATCACCAGATACCTGGCTCCTTAGTCCCCGAGGAGTCAGGAGCCGAAGGGATACCCGACCTCGTCAAAAAAAACAAATAGATCATTTTTCTTGATAACGAAAGGTATTGGTACTCGTATTTAAGTATTTTATGTGTGTTACAATTGTAACCGTAATTCATTTTTGTAGGTAACTAACAGATCTGGGCAAGTGATAGGCAACCAAATAGTGGTGGGCACCGTGGGCGTGGGCGTGGGCGTGGGCCGCCGCCTCGTGGCGCCGCAGCTGCACATCGTAGGCAGAGACACCAAGCCTCAGATCACGCACATACCACACACCAAACACCATAATGCAAGACAACACACTACCAGGTAAAGTAAATGTTTATTGCCTCTCTTTGCTCGCTATTTTTGGAGGTATGTTTGAAAAGACTTATGTTTTTTTAATCATTTTATCGCATATCCAGGCTTGAAAGACACGTTACTAAGGCACTATTATATAACATGTATATGTTATACAAACCTGATTAGCCTTTCACTTTATGTTAATAATAATAATTTATGTTGTTATACAAATGTCTTCCTGGCAGTGTACCATATTGTATAACATATTTACAATGGCAGAGCTATATTTTCACATACTCGTATATGGAGCCGGCTCAACACAGTGATACCAGAGCCCCTCAGAAAACGTGTAATTAGCAATTGCTTTATTGGTTTGGCCAAGTGAGTGAGTGAGGTAACCTACGGCCAACTCTTGAACTCAAACGACAGCAACACACTTGCATCTCCTGACTTGCGCAGCGCTAGTCTCTTTGCTGTCAGATGTATCTTCAGTAAGTAAGGGTAGAAACATAGCATTATGAAACACTTTTCATAATCCTCGAATATTTTTTACAGCTTGTAACATAGGCCTCTCCTTAGCAAGGAAGCAAGGAGGTTTTAAGCTTCTATACGAATTTGTTTTAAGTTTACCTTCTGTTTGCAGTGCTGTTATCCTGCTTAATTTGCTTCCTTAGTTGCCGAATGGTGACATTACGTATTGTTTATTTTCAGTGGTGACGCAAAAGACATCGGCGGTCTAGTCCTGTCCGCGGGTCGGAACGGGCTCATCAAGTACGAGATCTCACTGCCACCACAACCCACTTCAGTGGTCCAAGTCCAGCAGTTGGACTGAGTAAAGCGTGAACCAGACGAACCCATGGTCGTGTGGCTTAAGAAATGATCGTGAACTGTGAATAATTCAGTGTTATGGTCGTTTGGTTCACATTGAGTGTGCTAAGTCAAACATTACGTACTTACGTTGTGAAGTGATAACCAGTGAAGAGTGAAATCAGACTGAGGTGGGTATGCTAGTGTGTGGTTTAATACACTTTTAGTTTGGTATTTCGACTGAAATATAGCAATATTATTTACCTATCACCTCTTATGCTGGGGTAATGTGTTAAAAGAAAAAAAACGTCATATCGTTTGTTTATAGTTTGTAATTGATCACACACTAGCATGCTCACGGGAAAAATGGTATACATTTTGTATAGATGGGATACTTAAATCTGAAGTGTAATTGTGTACAGTGTAAACAACTTGTTTTGTAAACAGTTTTGGTAACATGGACATACTGGTGCAGGTAATATTAACAACATCTGAGATAAAAATCTGTATTTTTATTCTGGCAATTATCTTTAACATGATGTGAAAGTGTCAAGAAATGTGGCCGTAAGTAATATCACATGTTTTAAGTACAAACTTCAAAGGGTTTTGCCAGATAAAACTAAAACCTATTCACAAAATAACATGCTGTATGTGAATATATACAGATTTTTGTCAAATCAAATCAAATTAAAAATTGGAGTGAAATCTGAGCCTAAAAGAAAAAAAATGCCAATAGATTGGAAAGCTTTATTTATGAATAGACGACTGCCTTACCATAGAGCCTTATTTTCTTTTATTATCCATTAGGTGTAGACAATTTGGGAACTACTTAATTTCGATGGCAATAATTATAAAACTGATTTATTCATTTTTGTATTATAGAAAATGTTCTAAAATTTAGGACATTATGATGTAAAAAGACAAGGATGGAACCATGTTTTTTCCTGTAAATTAGCTTAGACGTAAGGGCAATATAGGATAGTTATTATCTCTTGTACATATCAACGCGTTTTTACGACACTGAAAAGCGGATTTTGTAATAAAATGTACAATCTCTATATAGGTTTCAGCATTTAAGTTTTGTTTGTGGTCAAATAATTATCAGTATTGTCACTGGCCACTCATTCGAGCAGTGTTCCATTTTTGAATTTTTTATATTAGCAACACTGGAAACAGTTGTCACAGCCAATGACGTTTGCGCTTCCTATTTGAATGGTTCCTGTGATTGTTAGGACCAGTAACACGCACATATAGACTTAGTTATTTGAATATACAATAATGTAATCGATCTTCAGAATACAATTGAATGAGTGCCTTCTGACGTAATTGATAGTTAAACTATTATATTTTAGGTATATCTTTGTCGAATAAGTTTTCGTTAAGTACATAATCAGTTTTTCTTTTTTTTTTTAATAATGGCAGGCTAAAATGAATGTGAGAAGCGATCAAGAGTCAGGATTAAATGTTTTATAGATCTGAGTTTATTTTATATATTGTATGCAAATTGATGAAACTTGAATTGAGAACCCATAGTCGGGTGCACATGACCTATTGTACTTCAAAGATTAAATTCCAGAATGAATATAAGTTATACAAGATTTCCACTTTCATCAGTGGAGGAACCGTCTATAGTCTTCCAAATATTATAAAACAGTAGTTAAAGGGAAATACTCAGGCATGTCAAACATAGTTGATTTTGTACCCTAATGTGCCTCCAATCACAAAAGTATGAAATTCGCCAGTTTGCCAGTATACAAAAAAAAATGATATGCAACAGGTATTTAGATTATATATTGATTGATCTCATTTGCTTGAAAGGAAAGTATCCGTTCTGTCGATTGGAAATAGATCCAAAACTTGTAACATATTTTTTACAAGCTGATCAATCTGATGTGCTATGATGTGGGGCTCCTATTCACGCTAGACAAAAATCTGACGATTATTTATTTATTTATTTAATACATCATGCACTTTAGGTGCACTGCCTAAGGCATTCTCTACCAGCCAACCATCGGGTGATGCAGAGAAGACAAGAAGTGGGTGCATCTTGTAAACAAAAATGTATTAAAATAAACATATCTGTTATGATGGGGGCTCGCAGAATTATCTAACCTATAAATATCGACTACCCTCATCTAAACGTCAATAACTGTCAGACTAATTCAACTGCAATACAATTTCATTTCTCACCATTTTTTTTACGTTCTTCAGTTCCTTCTACTTTGAATTTTCAATTTCGCTAGATTTTTCAAGACGTAGGGCCTAGTGCGGGTTTATTTCAAATGAACTCGAGTGTCACAGTGATCGCGTTCGGCGTCGTGATTGGCCGGCTTTGAACTGTTCACCACTCACAATGACAAACGCGCTCGACGTAGCGAGTAAGTTGATGTATTTATTTTTAAATCATATGTAAATTGATAAATTCCTCGCCAAATTACACAAATAAACTTACAATAGACCTTTAGAAAAATGTTCAAACAATGTATTTGTAAATATTTTTATTCAAAGTTGGCCAAACCCATTTCCCGAACTAACTTGGTAGTATAATTTTATAACTAAATGTCCAGTATACAGGTGCATTATTTGTACCAATGGTATGGTAAAATGGGTTTACATTCTAATCGAGTAAATTGGATTGAAGCGATGACTCATATCTACCTTCAAAGACATTTACGACACTACTTGTTTTAAAAAAATAGTTTTCATCATTATCATTACCATCGCCCTGGCCATTCTTTTGAGACAAATATCACCTTTGGTTATAATTATTTAGATAAATTCGAAATGTGATTTTTCCATAGTAGTGGTTCTCTTATTTTACTTGCATCAATTTGTTACAGATAAATCGAATGCAAATGGTGTTGTTTAAAGTTGAAATTATTTTATATTATATGCAGATGTACAAAAGAATACGTACAACTACCTTCGCTCTTATTTACCCTCATCAAACTTCCATTACATTCAGCTATGTGCAACGTAAATAATGAAATGGATACGATAGTTATATAGTTTGCTAAATATATCATTGCAATACATGGTATAATTTATGTCTATAATCTTTAAAATATAGCTTGATCTCTCTGTAATAGCTGCTACTAGTGTCATTTTAAAACTTACAAGTTACATTTTAGATGTGATTTTTAGAGTTCTGTACCTCAAAAGGAAAAATCGAAGTTCTTATAGGATCACTTTGTTGACCGCTTGTCTGTCTGTCAAGATCTTTTTTCTCAGAAACGCGTTTAGGTATCAAGCTGAAATTCATATCAAATATTCAGGTCTACTATCTGTTGGAGCTGTGAAAAAATATAACTTATAAGCCAACGCAATTAAAAGATTTTCGACACTCGCAAGGAAATCAAAACCTAAAGGATACTTCCCGTGAACTCGGAATCTTGAAGTTTGGTACGAAGCAACGTCTTATAGCAAAGATAAAGGAAAAATTGCGAAAAGATTTTTTTTTGTTACTTACAGGTTTGTACGGA
Organism: Spilarctia lutea; assembly: GCA_916048165.1. Classification (NCBI taxonomy): domain Eukaryota; kingdom Metazoa; phylum Arthropoda; class Insecta; order Lepidoptera; family Erebidae; genus Spilarctia; species Spilarctia lutea. The sequence goes on along the minus strand of OU696480.1, from coordinate 16,806,395 downwards.
ACCATCGGAGCGCGAGTACGAATCGCTGGTTCAAAGTTACTTCATCGGTTTTCTAGCCATCTTCTGTCACAGAGATAAGCTATATTTTAAGGAATGTAATATACTCAATTACAGAACGTTTTCCAGAAATTCTTCCAAAAGTAGCTATGTTCATAATGTGTATTCTATTCTTTATGCAATATGTAATCCCAAAATTTGTCGTAGACTCATCTATGCAAAAGCAATGTCTTCCATTAAAAACAATTGGAATTGTAAACAACGCTATTCTTACCAGAAACTTAAAAAATATATAGCATTTGTCTATTGTTTTTGGTATTTAAATTGAATATCTAGTCTGTGATAGGGATTGTGTTTATTTTGTCTGTAATATGTTTCGAAGTGTTTTTATTACCATCACACTGGTTTAGGTGACTTGCAATATATATAATGTTTTATTCTTTTCAAAACTAGAAATATATAAATATATTAAATATCTAAATTACTTAACAAATATATTGTTAAAACACTTACGAAACGACTTAAAGAAAAGCAGGAGGTTCTCAATGGGGTACTTACTATTTATGTTATCTCAGAGTCCGTCATTTATTAACCGATTTAGTAAATTCTATCCTATTTCTTCCTGTTCGGTCCCTGTCAAATTTGACGAAAAAAATATGTAAAATAAATATGTAGTATTTCTAAATAACAACAATAATTTCAAACGTCTTACATACGACTGTCTGATTGCAAATTAACAAAGGGCTAGACTACGGTAAACTCATATATTTTTTAAATACATACATATTATATTAATGAATTGAATTACACCCAGTCGAAGAATAAATTACGTTTTTTTATTTTTTTACAGTAGGCTTTTATTTACAGTATCTAGATACTGTAAAACTGAGAACTAATAGCGATAATTTCAACTAAAAAAATCTAAATCGTAGTTTAATTTACATATTTATATGCAAGTTATTAGAGATGGCAATATTTATTTTATTTGACGTTATTATTTATACATATACATGATTTAAATCAATTTGTTCTATACTTATATTTAACATATTTCAACGGCTTTATCAATTAGTATGTTACTAATACGAAGCGAATTTATCATATTTATATTTCGCGTCTCCTAATCATATCTATTATAGATAAATTATGTATCTGTGGTACACTTGTACTCTGTGCATAGCTGGTATATTAGTTTTATACTTTTAATATATATAAGTTTATTACGTTTGTCGAATATCATCATCTATTGTTTACTGCTCGACATAAGCTACTCTTTACAAAGGAGGTTTTAGCCTTATATACTACTATTTATTTTATCAACTATACAGAGAATATAAGACGTTAAATCTCAGTTGTGTTATGGTGAAAGAAAATATTAAGAATTATTTTATAAATTATGTAGTAAGCTATTCAAGCAAGGGTCACAGTCATTTTGAGGATTTTCAGACTACGTTTTAAGCCTAAACGAGAGAAATAATTGACAAAGAATACTTCTAGTGTTCAAGAAGAAAGACATTAAATGTAACCCATATTACAGTTTAGCAAAACTAAAAGAAAAATAAAATCTTTTACGTAATTTAATTGAACATGTCACTTGTATTTAAAACTTTGTGGCCAAGAAAGCCTGAAGGAAGGATGTGAACGGAAGTTACACACACATATGTATGTATTATGTAAAATAGCTTACGGGTGGCAGGAGGAAACAAAGTTACTCAAAGTTTGAGAATTTACCTCACTCCTTAACCTATTATTTATTACTCACTTTTAATAAACTTTAGGTGCCTTGATATATAATTATGTAAATACGCGACTTACAGCGATTACTTTGTACAAATAAAGTACCTTTTGATTGACTGCCTCGTTAGTACAATGGTAGCATACGCGACAGCTGTGCATGAGGTCTCGGGTTTGATTCCCGGGTTGGATCAAATGTTTTTATGATCAGTAAATATTTATTTCGCAATTTGGGTGTTTTCTGTATATAATATGTGTGTATTTACAAAAAAATAAAAATAAAACTATATCAGTTATTTAGTACCCATAATACTGGCTCTGCTTATTTTGGACCAAACGGCGTTGTGTGTTTTGTGTCCGAAAGTATTTAATATTCCTCTGAGCTGGTGTATCATTAAAAACCAGCTTGAAATTATACCATTCATTCATTCTACTACATAATCATCATCATTTCATCTTACTAACTCTGAATGATAGATAATTTGTTCAAACATTGGAGATCAATTATCTTTGCCTACCCCTCTGGGAATTCGGCTACACTATGAACATATGTATGATTCAGCATTGACTACACTTGCACTCACCCTATTAACGGATTCAAAAAAGGTTTCTCAATTCGACCGTATATATATATTTATTTATTTTATCTAGATAGGGCTATGTATGTTAAAGTAAATTCTTTGAAACATGTTACAGACAGAATTTGAAGTTGGACTAAAACTATTAGTTTCGTGTACAGTATTATTGTATAAAATATATAACTATATGGGAGCTAGAGCGAGAATTGTCGCAGTTAGGGATTTATTTGTTTTCATTTTAATTTGAATCTTGACAAGTTGTTTGCCATTAACTTACATGTAAATATTATAGTGGATATCTATAATTTTTATATTAAACGAGAATATACATACCTTAATCGATATGTTGTGTTATTATAACCCTGTATTACCTTACACATGTACAAACATTGTACTCGTAGTTACTATAGTGAATTCTATCCCAAAATATGTACGATATGACATCAAGAACATTTGGAGCCAGTTTCGCAACATACCGATAGTCGCTGATACACTTTTAAGAACTTATCTGTCAAGAATACGCCAACTACCGAGACAAACTTCTTAGCATACCATGGATTCACCGTGCGGGTGCCGGGTCCATCGTGTGGCAGAGGGAAAAACTCGGAGCAGTTCCCAGGACTTTCGACCTAGGTGTAGGTTTAAGGAGGCCCCCTTTGAGATGCGCATCAACGCTCACCTTCACTGCTCGAGTTTCCGCCTTACCTAGCCAAATTTGGTAGGAACCTGTTAGTGCAGCCTTGGATGCTCGTTCTAAAATAGAACTTACTGCAGATCTCGACAGGCCAAGGTCTTTCAGAAGGTTATAGAGAGATTTAGCTGGTATACCTCTCGCTCCTACTTCTACCGCGTATAAATTAACCACATAGCCATTTTTGGTTAGTTAATTTGTTAGATCGTAGTATTTATTTAATTTTATTGTAAGGTCTTTAGGAATGTTTGTTTCCCACGGTACAGTAAGCTCTATTTTATAATATCCGTAATTCCGTACAAAGGTTGTCTAGAAGATATCGCCGTAAGTGAAAAAACCGCCTATTGTAATACTGATGTTGATCTCCGTATATGTATCTCTGTGCAAATGTAGACTGTAGTGGTGTGCAATAAAGTTTTATAAATAAATTAAATACCTACAGATTTCGGTTTCACTCGAGGTTAGACACGCAAACGGCAAACTGATACCTCTTTTTTGTGCGGAAATGCCCCCGGATACCACCAGCTGGTGGCATGTTAGACACGAACCGACTAAAATCTAACGCCGTTGTATGTACTAGAAGCCGGGAAACAAGGTGCACACTAAAAAGGTAAACCCTGGATCCTCAACGTACATCCTCCCTCACCGTGGGAGAGCCACGCTTGGGCATGAATGGGCCGGCTCGACAGGAGTGATACCACGGCCTCACAGAAAACCGGTATGAAACAGCACCTGTACTGTGTTTCACCGAGTGAGTGAGATACCGGAGGACAATACCCGTACCCCTTCCCCATCACCCTCCCCATCCTACAAAGGCCGGCAACGCACTTGTGACGCCTCTGGTGTTGCGGGTGTCTTTGAGCGACGGTAATCGCTTACCAACAGGCGATACGTCTGCTCGTTTGCCTTGCTAGCTCGCTGCATAGAAAAAAACCTCGGGCCACCTACGGTTTGTAGATCATCTGTGGGAACCCCGTACCCGTTGCTACGAATACCTAAAAAATAAAATTGTCTTAGCAGCCTTAATGTTTTTAATAGATAGATAGAGATAAAATATCGAACAAAATGATAAAAGAAGCTTGTTAACTTTTTGGTAATCCGATTTGAAAAGTTTTTAAACGTTGCATTACTAAAGGGGTATTTCGTAGTCTTTGGCGGTGCGGTAATATTGGTATAATACCAAAAAGCGGCGATAAGCCGACCCATAACATTGTTATCATCGCAAGGAAAGCTCTTAGAACGTATTGTAATTACTCGGTTTCTACCGGGTGGAGTTAAATTTCATGATAGACAATTCGTGTTTACGTTGTGAAAATCGACAACTGATGCGGTTATATCTGCAAGGAAAACTGTAACTGAGTCAAGGTTTCAATACGTCTTAAGTGTCTTCTTAGATATATCTGGTGCTTTCGACAACGCGTGGTGGCCCAAGCCATTGCTAAAATTAAAATCAAGAGGATGCTTTACAAATATTTATTCCCTTATCTCCTCGTACTTCTCACAAGGCACAACTAAATTGAGACTTAGGCATCATTATGTGTCGATGGTGCTTACGATGGGGTGTCTGGGATCAGTGTTAGGTATGTCCATACTTGTGCAATATGGGCTTCGACGAAATGTTTATATTAAAAAAAAATCGGTCTGTTATTATATTGAATAAAAATATGTAATAAATATATAACTAACAAATAATAATTTAGCTTTTCCCGTAACTTTCCGCCTCGCACAACAAAACTGTGGTATGAACTGTCATGTCGCCTGCGGTATTCCCGGACGGCAACGCACTTGTTATGCCTCTGGTGTTGCGGGTGTAATCCATCCATGGGCGGCGGTAATCGCTTATCATCGGGTGATACGTCTGCTCGTTTGCCCCTATACAATAATAATATAATATTAAACAGCAGTCAGCACTAAGGTTTTACCAGCGTTAGCGGGTGTTCTCCCAGTCGATCTCGAGGTACAAAGGCGTGCAGCCATGTTAACGTGTGCACACTAGAAAACATGGAATGCGATTTTTTGGGCGTACGGGACCGCGATAAAATTATAAGATTGTTTCAACAGCAGTCCAATGTCTATAATGACCTCATGGATATAAGTCTAGTTTTCTTCTTATTAATGTATTTGCAAGTTCCAAGACAGTTTAATTTTTCCTGGAACTTCCCAAGTGTAACAACACAGTGTTTGTATTTTTTTCTATTGGACTTCGACAAGCCAATTTATTTTTGATAGAACGAAGTCTGTGGGGCAGCTAGTAGGTATGAAGGTATATTAGTGTAAATACATATTTTGAAGTCTTTACATCTTACATTCCAAGGATTGCTCTTTATTCGCAATCGTGTAAAACATTTCTATCAAGTGAAAAAAAATTTTATAGGTGAATAACACCACTTCACCCTTAGGCCATTAAACCGATTTCCCGACAGTTCAGAGTATCTCGCCCTCCAACTCTCTGGGGCCTTCAAAAAGATCTTTTTGACGGACAAAATAAGTTTTCAAGTGTCCTGGGTTGAAATAACCGTACATTTTTCAAAACTCCGGCTCATCTAAACGTATTCCCTTGGGTCCCATAAACTTGGGCATGTATTCAGTTGTCTAAATTGGTTCGTCCCTTTAGTGCGTTTCACTAGATTGCCAGCGTTTTTATGAAGCATGGGGAATGGTTGCGGTGTAAACGACTCGCCTTGAATTGTTAAAGGCGTGAGGTTGTTTTATGTACGAGAAAATTGAATACAATTTATGTAGGTGCTGATTTTTACGTGAAAGAGAGAGCTTACACTATGTAAAGATAATATTTAAGACTTTTTCAAATGTTTCACATTTGGAACAGTTTCAGTTCGAGTTGAAAACATCGTTAACTTTATTTAAATGTAATGATGCTTTTATGTGACTTTGAACTTAGAACTCCGATTCTTAGAACGTGAACAATGAATGTTTACATTATTCTTAGTTGGAAGTAACCTGTAGACTTTTTTAACAGAACTTTTGCATAGTATTAAATAGAACGTAATTAAAAAAATCAAACTTGAACAATGTACCTACCTTTATAAAAATGGTGATATTTATGTGTCACCGTAAGATTGTAAACACCTTAGATTATAATCTACCCAGCGAGATTGTAAACTGTTGAAAGATAGTCAACTGTGACATTAGTGCCGTGGAAGAGCTATGCTTCGGCATGAATGGGTCGGCTCGACCGGAGTGATACCACGGCCTCACAGAAAACCGGTGTGAAATAGCGTTTGCGCTGTGTTTCACCGAGTGAGTGAGGATACCGGAGGCCCATACCCCAACCGCTCCCCCCATCCCCTTTCCCATCCCCCAAAGGTCGGCAACGCACTTGTGGCGCCTTTGGTGTTACGGGTGTACATGGGCGGCGGTAATCGCTTACCATCAGGTGATACGCCTGCTCGTTTGCCCACTATTCAATAAAAAAAAAAAAAAAAGTTGCTTACAATTTTACTTACAATTATTTTTCGATATTAAAATGTATTGAAGTAAAACCGTTAAATCACAATCTATTTTCAAATTGTCAACTGTCCCTGATTGGTCGGTCTTACGGCATACCGTTCTATGGCCATAGAGTTAGGTTAGGTTAGAATTTCTTTGATTAATCACAAATTAATTTTACTGCCACAACAATTTTATGTAACTAATTTTAAAGCTGTGTGGTATTTTAACATGAAATCAATTTACAATCACAAAAAAACTTTACATTCAAATTCAACATACAAATATGGCGGCCGACTTATTTATGCTGTTCAACCAATCAGCGCGCAAAATCCGTCGCATATCATATCATAATTTGACGCTTTCACTTCGATAGATTATAATGTAACTAAAAATAATATGTTGAATTGTAAGCAATATGTTACAGTTCACAATCTTACGACAGTTTACAATCTCGAGATAGAATATAATCTCAAGGTAACATATGAACAACATGCACGAGTTTGAATTTTGACCTAATATACTTACATAGTACCTACCTATGTACACGGCCTTAAATAAATCTCATCTTGAATTCGGTTCAGGTGAATTTCGAGCAGCAAACATTGATCAAATCCTATAAAAGAATTTCATTCAACAAGAAAACGTCGCGAAATAAAGTGATACCCGATACAACATTTGTTACTGCCGGATCCGGAACAGAAGGCCTCAGAAGGTCAAAGTTAAGTCTTGTTTACGACGAACAGGACGGGTTGGGACACATTGTGTGCAGTTACTTGTGGGCGGTGTTTGTTCTGTCCACTTTATGATGATGATCGAGATCTAAAAAGTTACGATTATGGGAATGCTGATACCCAACATTTTATTGTAAAGCCTTTGTAATAGAAGAATAGAGAATGGTTACAACAATAAAACTATGATTGTCTAGTACAGATAACGTTTATTACACGCAATAATATTACAGATACGATTATATATGTTTTATGTTTTAAAACTAGAAATAAATTCTTTTAAAGTGATAAGTTACAAAAATAAAACACAGATCTTTGTTTTATTTAGGACCGTATTGTTCTGTTTGCCATTAGTCGTAGGAACTTTCCTGGTTTGTTTAACTTGAATTTGAAAAGTCGTACTTAAAATTAACGGAAAATATAAAATTAAGATGGGAAGTATACAAAACATTATAATGTATCGTGATTTAGTTGGCTGTTCCTTTTGAAAGATATTTTAAAACTCAACCATTTGAAATCTAAGGTATACTAAAAATGTAATGGCCTGAACAATTTTGATTGATGTTCCTATAAATTGGTTTACAGATGTAATTACAAACGTATTTACTTTCATCTTAATTAACTACCAATTCATGGAAACGTTGAATATCTCTTTGACAAACGAACCGGCGATATCCACGAGTTCAATTAATTCCCTTCGCAAATCATTTAACAACAATACGAAATTGGCATAATGGTGAAATGGAAATTCTAATAACTTACTTCGCGTTAGAAAGCTTAAATTTGTTATTGAGTACCTACTTTCAAATTGTGTAGTTCTTTACGAAATTCGTATTAAAATAAATCAAACTATAGGTAGATTGTTGCTGAAATGAACGCATTCTGATAATAGCTAAGTATGTATTTTGATTCTTTGTTTACTTTCAGTGAAGAAATGGCCTCAAATCAATTTCGGTGTCTTTTTCCGGACCTTAGTTTCGCTTTCATTCAGGCACTGCTGAAATTTTATATCTTACGTGGATTATTGCCGATTATCGATTGCGATATCGAAGTTCTGCACACCCATACCAAATTATAAATTTGTAAGTAACTTTGTCTGTCTGTCTATCTGTTACGCTTTCACGGGCACACCACTGTACCGGTTACAATGTTTTTTTTTAATGGAAATACTTTAATTCTTGAGGAAGTACATAGGCTGTTGTTTACCGAGATAACCTATATACACAGGCAATAGCTGGTAGACGTATGAGTTTTAGGGACTTCAACTACGACAGATGCCATTGTCTTCCATTATTTCAATTAGACTAGCTGACCCACACAACCTCGTTTACGTCTCTTATTGCCCGTAGTAATATTTTTCCCCGGTTTTTGTAACATTCTTCATTAGTGCTCCGCTCCTATTGGTCTTAGCTTGATGATATAGCCTTCCTAACATAGATAAATGGACTATCCAACACTGAAATAATTTTTCAAATCGGACCAGCGGCTCCTGAGATTGCGCGTTCAAACAAACAAACAAACAAACTCTACAGCTTTATAATATCAGTACAGATTAACTCCAAACAGACAGTTTTATATTTAAGCACTATGCTAGGGCTAAGCGTTGTTTAATGTCCAACAAACGTTTCAGGATTGCAATGTCAATTAAGGAATCTGTACCTCACATTACGTACTTATAGGTATGGGTACATAATACATGTGAGGTCCACCACAAGGTGCGAGTCATTCCTATCCATTCATCCATGGCCCCTGATGGTAACCACAGAAAGCAATTAAACGGCACCCTATATCCGATTTCAGTGGCAAACCACACAATTAATTGAATTAAAGGAATCTGGATATAAATAAGACTAAGTGCGTTGATCCACGAAATAAATCACACTGGATAATCTGTCTGTACGCTTTGCAGTAGTATAAAGGGATTAAAATATTATCTTAAAATAAAATTCGCCAAATAATTAAAGAAGAATGTTCTGAATCCAATCACTATTCAAGTAGGTATAAATATGTTATATAATTAACTATTTTAGGTGTCAGGACAAGGAAAGTAAAGCATAGCTATTTTAAGAGCTAAAAATTATGTATAAAAGAAATTATATTGCTGCATTTTTACATGTGTCAATATAAAATACTTGTGTTACAAATTTAAAGCCTTTTCGTTGGCGGCAAAGCGTACCTACATATTCTTAGAATAAATTCTCTACACGTATTTAGATATAAAAATTCTAGACTGATAAAGATAAGTGCTTGTATTTCCTTCGTGTTCCACTTTTTTGCGTTTTAGTATTACCTATTTTTATGTAATAGAAGGCAAACGAGCAGTCGTATTGCCTGATGGTAAGCGGTTACTGCCGCCCATGGACCCCTGCAACACCAGAGGCGTCACAAGTGCGTTGCCAGCTTTTGGGAAATGGGGAGGGGGAGGGGTTGGAATTAGGGCCTCCGCTGTCCTCACTCGCTCGGTTGATACAGCGCAAGCGCTGTTACACACCGGTTTTCTGTGAGTCCGTGAACCGAAATATATTTAGTTCATTTTATGTAAACTTCTAAACCGATTTTAATGAATAAGGTATTCAAAGAATCGTAATACTCGTATAATAACCCAGATGACATAGGCTATATAATTTAGAACATTTTCTGTAGTTAGTTATAGTATTTTAAACCTTTTCTTGTTGTTTTTAATAATCATTTTGGGTTAACAATTAATGTATTCAATTCATTCCACTGCTGGACATATGCCTCTGCTTGGGAATGCAGATAAAGGTAGGTATACAGGGTGTAAAAAGACGACTACCGAAAACGAAAGGGACTGATCTAGCACCCCAAAACTTATTAAAAAAAACAAACAGTTGTCTTCAAAAAAAATTGTAACTTGAATAAACAATGTGTCAAGATTTTTATTAATTTCAGAAGCCAGCAATGTACAAGTTAACGCGCCCGCGCGCTCTGTCGCGGTCATTGCACTCACCCGGCCAGCTGTTTTGATATTAAAATACATTACTGTTTTATTGAGTTTCTTTGTTTTTTGGTTTTCTAAATGAGACAATTAGGTAGTTTGGGTACTGTTATGTTTTACTATGTGTATGTAAGCAGAAAAAAACATAAAACAACTTAGATTAATTATCTTTTTTTTTGCGTTTTCTTTTCGCTAAATCTATTCAGTATCATGGTCTGATTGCAACCCCCCAGTTTTCGGTAGTAGTCTGGTTACACCCTGTATAATCTCTCTCTAAAATGTACTTACCTTACATTTCGGAAGCAAAAGATAATTTGTATAAATATAAATATGGGACCACTTGGCAAGCACCTTTAAACCGTGGGAGAGCTATGCTTCGGCATGAATGGGTCGACTCGACCGGAGTGATACCACGGCCTCACAGAAAACCGGTGTGAAATAGCGTTTGCGCTGTGTTTCACCGAGTGAGTGAGGATACCGGAAGCCCATACCCCAACCCCTCCCCCAACCCCTTTCCCATCCCCCAAAGGTCGGCAACGCACTTGTGACGCCTTTGGTGTTGCGGGTGTCCATGGGCGGCGGTAATCGCTCACCATCAGGTGATACGTCTGCTCGTTTGCCCACTATTCAATAAAAAAAAAAGCACCAGCTTTCAAATAAAAAAAAGGGTCATCAAAATCGGTTCACCCATCCGAAAGTTCTGAGATAACAAACATAAATAATAGAAGAATTGAGAACCTCCTCCTTTTTTGAAATCAGTTAAAAAGTAAGCCGAACACAATTCAGAACACAAATAAGTTACTCAATTACCTACTTTTTCTTACAACTACCCACTTAGAAGCATAGTTCTAAAGCGACCTCGCGCATTTATATTTGCACATCGATCATAAGTATGTAGCTGTCAGCGGTAGGTAAACTAATTCTATCATGTATGATATATATACTTATATAGCACAAAGAACCCTTCTGTAAGAAAGTTATTTGACGGGAACTGATAGATTACACAATGATCTTATAGAAGTAATACAACGTCACGGCACAAATGGATTATTTACACGAAAATGACGTACGCACCATGTGCAAAATGTACGTAGAAAATACTTATTTATTATTAATTACTATACCTACTTAGGTATAGTAATTCTAGCACTCGTGGATTAAATCTCAAGCTAGGATTTTTTTGATGATGAACATGATCATTAGTTATGCGACGGAGTGTTGTTCACCTATAACATAACATAACATATTTTTTCGTGAGAGAGCAACGCTTCGGCATGAATGGGCCGGCTCGACCGGAGTGATACCACGTCCTCACAGAAAACCGGTGTGAAATAGCGCTTGCGCTGTGTTTCACCGAGTGACTGAGGATACCGGAGGCCCATACTCCAACCCCTCCCCCATCCCCCTTCTCATCCCCCAAAGGTCGGCAACGCACTTGTGACGCCTCTGGTGTTGCGGGTGTCCATGGGCGGCGGTAATCGCTTACCATCAGGTGATACGTCTGCTCGTTTGCCCACTATCCATTAAAAAAAAAAAAGAAAAACATATATTTATGTACACATCTATATGAATAAATAAAATAGAAATGACTGTTTGTAATTTCAAATTAACAGCTTTCCATTAAATGCAAATGGAAATATGTGCGGTACTTACATTTTTTTTGTTTTTTGTTTGCCTGTTTGTTCCGGCAAAATCTCTGGAAAATCTATTTTTTATGAGGACACTTTCACCGGCAGATGGCTGATGTCATAAGGAGTAACTGAGGCTAATTTTATTTATTTGTATTATTGAAAAGCTATTAATATGAAATGACAAACAGACATTTCAATTTTATTTATTTGTTTAGATATTGTTCAAAAATAGTTACTTGTAAATCATTCTTATTAGGAGTGCGACTGCAATGAGTCAAAAAAAAAAACAGGCAGCCAGTTATAATTTCAATCTTGATTTTATCATCTTGTCGCAAACCTACGTATATAGCGTCATTTAATCTCGTCCATCTTGCAAAATTCAACCGCCTCATTCAATTTAGTTGTCGTCTAACCAGATCGTATTTACGACGAGAAAGCTCGTCATCCATTAAAGCGCAGTTTTGTGATTAATGACGCCACTGGATCGCATACTACTGCTAAGAGATATTTTGATGGCCCACCCTTCCTTTGAAGAGAAATGCTTTTATTTATTGAGAAAGGTTGCATTGCGTTGCTTTGCATTCTGTTAATAAGATTAGTTGGGTATAGTTTATTTAATTCAGGTACCTAAATATTTTGTTCTATAGAACTGGTATAATTATATTTATTTTATTTAACAATTATAGGAAAACTTACAGCTGAATTGTTACATTATATAAACTTAGTACGAAAAAGAAGGCCAATTACAAATTTTCACAGTTAACAGAATAAATAAGTGGAAATACATATAAATACACATTCACATGACAACACAGAAACAAGCAAGAAAGACATTATCGATAAACAGACACCATCACTCCTGGTTGGAAGAAGCGAAGAAGGAGTCAGTCAGCGTTTTCCTGAGCTGTTTGTTTCCATGCACAAATAAGTCCATTTCAGCACTCGGGCATGACGCATTGAACAAAATATGAGGTGAAGAAGCCAGTCAAGGAGTCAGTCAGTGTTTTCCTGAGCTGGTTGTTTCCATGCACAAATAAGCCCACTCGGGCATGACCCATTGAACAAATTATGAAGTGAGAAATGAATAAACTGACCGGCTCAATAGGGTAGTGTTACCCTTATACCCTTTAACAAAAGACCAACCTAAAATGACGCGTTTCGTTAGTGAGTGCGAGACCGGAGGCACAATGATGAAGAACAGCAGAAGCATCTCAGTAGGTCGTCTTATTGTGGGTCACCATGCTGCATTTTTGCTCTGTCTGCATTCACAATGAGTAAGGTGTCCACCACTCTTGGAATCTGTTCATGCTCCCCATCAGCAGAGTACAGTCACTTTGAAAAGCCCATACAAAAAAAATAAATAAAAGGTTGCTAAGAACCTATTTTTCATTGCTTTCCTGTCAAACTGCAAAATTTAATGTGTTGTGTTTTTGTTGAAATATTAATAAATAGATTGATACATTGTTATATAATGGACCAAATGCTTGAAACGTAAAGTTTAAAACTATCGATAACGATAACAAAGTTACAGAGGTCTATGATATGATTAGGTACTTAGTGATAAACATTCTAAAAATGATTTCCAGCTTGATCAATTTATCGCCCTCGAAACTCTCAATTCCAAGATTCAGATTTATATATAAATACGAATTGCTCATTCAAAGGTAGGTATTAAATTAAATAACAAAAGAAATTTATAATAGTTCGGCTTTATTAGTCAACGAAATTAAGTAAGTAATTAAGAAAAATCGAAGTTGGGCGGCCAGCCGATCTAGTTAACATAATAGCTCACAAACATTGTGTTTTATATTTGAACTAGCTGAACCCCGCGGTGCTACCCGCGGTACGACAATAATCACAGGCAACGTCGCGAGGCGAAGCTAGTATCTTTATAAATTATTATATAGCCCGTAGCATGAAAATTTTCGCAAAATAAGTAACTTTTCTGGTTGATTTTTACACCTTGTGTCCGAAAAACCCAAATATCTTACGGAACCCTATTTTTTTCCAAAATAAAATATAGCCTATGACACTCAGCAATAATGTGCCTTTCTATGGGTGAAAGAATTTTTAAAATCGGTTTAGTAAATCCCGAGATTACCCCCTACAATTTAACAAACACACAAACTTTACTTCTTTATAATATTAGTATAGATGAAGGTTAAATAAGATTGATGATAATATACCTAATTACTATTGATGTAATGTTTCTGAAGACAGAAAGGCTACGGGAATAATGAGTTACTGATTTAACGTGTATCTCATTAATTTTAGATTTAAGCTTCTTTTAGAAAATTGGCACAACAATAATAAAACATAAAAGTGGTGTAGGCGTGGTTTGTTTTGCTTTAATAAAGTGAACTGAAACGATTTTGTTAATTAATAATACAATGGGTACACAAGGCCATGTTTGCACACGAACTGATGGTCTTTGGAGCCGAAAAATGCTCTCTCGAATACTTATTTCTCGTGCATATTAAGAGCTAATACGTTAAGAGCAAGAAGAATTTAATTGTATTAAACTTTTTATTACCACAAGAGAATAGATTTAAAAAAAAGTTATATGTATAAATTAAAACTGAACTGAAGACAGCCTCGTTGGTCTAGTGGTTAGCGTAAGTAACTACAGATCGAGAGATCTCGGGTTCGATTCCTGAGTCTGACGGCTATTGGGTTTTTCTTACAAGAAATTCTAAATAGAAGTACGGAGTATGGAAGATGGCGGTTTTTCCCGCCCGTGCCTCGGTGAGCACGTTAAGCCGTCGGTCCCGTTTGTCGTGAACAGCTGACATCTGGTTAAAAAGAAAAACTGACATTCAGGTAGAGCTTGGTGAACTAGTAGCTGACCCCAAATAATCTTGGAAATAAAAAGAGCTAGGAAGAAGATATTTACAGGTACGACAGGTTTTTTAACAGAATGTTTAAGCTTTGGTGTTATTGATTGATATAGCGCCCCAGCTTAATCATTCTATTAAAAACCCTTATTCGTATTCAATATTTTGGGAACTGGTATACCTAATATTGTACAAAAGCATATCAAACAGAATATTCAATTGTTTATTTAATACTCGCATATCATGATACTTCATTTCGAGTAAAAACCATTCAAAAGAAAAAAAAGCGTTCCATATTTGAATTATTTTTAATAGAATTAGTTTTTTAATGAATAATGTTTTTTCAACAGTAAAAATAATCTTAATTTTCTAAGAATTTCTGTAGAGGGTAATTCAATTTTCGGGTAGGTGTGTAAAACCTAAACACTTGTGCTTGTGAATATAAGTATATAATTACTTAAAAGTAACAACTTGTTGGCAATTTACAATAGTGAATTGAGTGTTAACTTTACCAATTTGCCTGTACTTATGTTGGTGAAGCTATTAATGTGACTTTACAACCACCTGTCAGCTGTTCACTAGGACCATAACAAAACTTGCTTGTTTTCAACTGACAAGAACACTAACATCAAGATGTCTCAACTGGCAGTCATTGAATCAGCACAAAGGAGCCTGGAGGATATCTTTACAAAGCGAATGGGCGAACTTGAGGCACAGATACAATGCAACGCACCAGCCAAGGACACCGTCGGTAGGCTTGCTGAGGAATTTAGAACCTTCCGCGAGCTTATGTTTAGTATGTTGGGTTTGATACGGAGGCAGATAGATGAATGCTCTAAAACTGTTGATATAATTGAAACCAGACATAGACGGAAAGCACTTGTCTTCTTTGGAGTTCCTGAAGTTGACAATGAGAACTGCACTGAATCTGTCCTGGGCCTTCTTTGTGGTAAACTGGATGTACAGTATACAGCATCTTCCATCAAAAGTTGCCACAGACTTGGTAGTCCCAAGAATGATCAAAAGAGGCCTATACTGGTTTGGTTTTCCTCCCTAGAATTGAGGTCTGCTATTTGGAGGGTGAAGACTAAGCTCAAGGGTACGAACATCACAGTCAAGGAGTATCTAACCAAGGCCAGACAGACTGCATTTGCCCGAGCCCGCCTCCATTTTGGTGTTAAAGGTTGTTGGACCCGGGACGGCGTTATAGTTGTCAGGGTTGCGGATGGAAGCCGGGTTAAGATTACGTCGCTAGCTGAATTGGAACCATTGATGCAGAAACATCCAAAAGCATTCAGCCAGGACCGCGTAACGAAGAGCAGCAGTTCATTAGCTGCCAGCGGGACGACCAATATTGCCAGGAACGCCACCCGTAAGAACTAATTTTCGCGTTCTCAGTGGTCTACATATGTGTTCTTATCAGTCATCCATTATAAATTTACCTTTTGTTTGCCTTACCGACATTATTGCCAATATTATATTACCTACTACAATGACAAACAATAATATCTTGAGGACTGTCATGTCATTCAATCAAAACGTCAAACTTTGACGGACGTGGTTTGTCAGTTGACGTTTAGTACGTTTACGAGGGGGGCTTTGTGGTTGTTGCGTTATGCGTTTACGCATACTCTCTTATTAACCATCGACGCCTCTGTAAAATTGTTCATTACTTTATTTACTTTATAACACTAACTTACCTTGATTATTGTAGTATTTTTTATTTTTTTTGTTATTTTTTTGTCTGTGATTTTGGATGACTGTTTATCTACTAACTTGTATTGTTCTTGTTACTTTTCTTCAAATACTAGTGTAAGCCGACGGGTGGTGCATTGACGTGAGTACTGAACTCCTTAATTTTACCTTAAAGATTATATTATTTATACATAAATATATATATATCCTTTTTTTTATTATTATTATTTATTTATTTTTTGTTTTTTTTTTTTTTTTTAATTTATTAATATTTAGAACTATGTCTGATATTGACTCCTATTACTCCGCTAACGACTCTGTTGAATCATTAACAAATGAGAGTTTCTCCTCGGTAACTGAAAGCCTTGGGGATTTGTTACGCAGCACTTTTAACCAGAAGTGTAGTGATATGCTTAATGTCTGTCACATAAATGCCCAAAGCATACCAAGCCACTATAGCGACATATGGGAGACCTTCAGTGATTCAAACGTGGACGCCGTTTTGGTTTCTGAGACATGGCTCAAGCCTCAACTACCTTCCACCTCTTACCCTTTGCCTGGTTTTATCCTCATCAGAAACGATAGATTAAATAAAAGAGGCGGTGGCGTCGCGATATATCTACGTGCCGACTTTACATATAACGTTTCCTCCATGTCACCCCCTGACTCCGTTGTCGAATACCTCTTCTTGGAGGTTTGTGTCAGGGGAGCTAAACTTATACTAGGGGTCGTATACTGTCCCCCAGCCTTAGATTACTTCACCGCATTCGAATCGGTTTTAGAATCTCTAGGGTCTGAGTACGAACATCACATCATCATGGGTGACTTTAATACTGACCTTCTGTCTCACAACTCGGCCCGTTGTCGTATACTCTTAAGCATACTAGAATCTGCATGCCTACATAAATTAACGCTTCAAGCCACACACCACAACCCACATGGAGAAGATACCTTACTGGACCTCATATTCACGTCGTCTCTTGAGAGGGTTTCATCGTATGGCCAGTACCCAGCTCCAGGTTTCTCACATCACGACCTAATTTATGTCTCATACAGAATTAAAACGCCAAAGCCAAAGCCAAAAATAATGGCCCGACGCTGCTTTGGACGCATGAATCTGGAAAAGCTTCGGGAGGATGCTTCACGAATAAACTGGGAATCCTTAGCGGCAGCAATCACCGTCGACGAAAAGGTTCAAATACTGAACGAAAACATAATGGAACTATACGATGTTCATGCGCCGTTGAGGAATATCAAACTAAAACATCCACCTGCACCCTGGTTGACGGACAGCATCCGCGACGCAATGCGGAGAAGGGATGGGGCTTTCCGGCGTTTTAAAAGAACTCGAAGTGATGATTCCTGGCTCGCTTACAAAACCGCTAGAAACAAGTGCAATCAGATGATACGTAATGCTAAACGCCGTTATATTCTCGATAACATCTCTACATCTTCCTCTGCCGATATTTGGAAGTTTCTAAGGACTCTCGGTATTGGTAGTGAGCGCCACGCGGATCTTCCGATGGGCATTGCTTTAGATGATATCAATCGTCATTTCACCACTTCCACTACCTTGGATCATCAAAGCAAGGCCCAAACCATCGATTATGTGGCCCGACTGCCTAGACCTAATATAAACCCCTTCGATTTTTCTCCGGTTGTGTCAGAGGAAGTCATGCAAATGGTTATCTCTATAAAATCCAAAGCCACTGGGAACGATAACATTAGTCGTTTCATGGTAATCACTATTTTGGAACAACTCTTACCCGCCATAACACACATAATTAATTATTCTTTAGACTCCAATTGTTTCCCATCCCTATGGCGCAAAGCTTATGTACGTCCATTGGCCAAAGTATCTAGCCCCACCCTCCCTAGCCATTTTCGTCCCATATCTATACTCCCATTCCTATCCAAAGTCCTTGAAGCCTGTGTACATAAGCAACTATCTCAATTTATTTACCAGAACAACTTGCTCAATGTATACCAGTCAGGATTCCGACCTGGTCATAGTACAGGGACAGCTTTACTCAAGGTGACACTTGACATTAAGGCGGCTATAGAGGATGGAAAGATAACTGTACTAGCCCTAATTGACTTTTCAAATGCCTTCAATGCAGTGAACCATGAGATTTTGCTTACAATACTTTCCCACTTTATGATTTCCGACGATGCACTGGAATGGTTCTCATCCTATCTTCGAGGACGCCAGCAGGCTGTTCGCACTGATGAGTCGTCATCGCTATGGGCTGAACTTGACTCTGGTGTTCCTCAAGGCGGCATTCTTTCTCCACTTCTTTTTTCGTTATTTATTGACTTTGTAACTCACAAACTTCAGTGTTCGTATCATCTGTATGCAGATGACCTACAGATTTACTCACATGCAAGAGTAGAAAATATTGGCGACGCGATCAACAGCATCAACCATGACCTAGACACCATTAAAAATTGGTCCAGCAAGTTCGGGTTAGACGTGAATCCGACCAAATGTCAGGCGATCTTCATGGGGAGCCCAAGAATGGTACATAGAATTGACTACGACACTATCTCAGACATAATTTTTGATGGCACAGTATTGCCTATTAGTCAGTCGGTCAGGGACCTCGGCCTCCACATAGACACAACTCTGAATTGGCAAACTCAGGTAACCAGTGTTAGTCAAAAGGTTACGAATACTCTGCGTGTCCTCTATCGACTAAAAAATTTTCTCCCAGTAAAGACCAAGACCATGCTGGTACAGACGTTGATTTTCCCAGTCATTGACTATGGTGATGTATGTTACCTCGACCTGAATGCAGATCTCCTCAATAAACTAGACCGGCTTCTCAACAATTGCATTCGATTCATATTCAACTTACGAAAATACGACCATGTCTCTGCTTACCGGACGGAACTGTCATGGTTACCTATCAGACAACGCCGCAGTATACGGGCGTTGACAACGTTGCACTCTCTTCTACATTCTCCCAACTCACCCAGTTACCTAACATCCCACTTACAATATCTCTGCTCTAACCATGACAGAAATCTTCGCTCCTCCGATAATCTCCTCCTTCTTTGTCCTGCACATTGTTCCCGCGTTATTCATTCTTCCTTCACCGTCCAAGCAGTAAAACTCTGGAACGCCCTCCCGTTAGAAATTAGGTCGTGTGCCAGCCGATTGAGCTTTAAGATTAGAGTACGCAAGCACTACGGAGACTTGTTGACGGAGTCATCGGAATGATCTTTTATTTGTTTACAACTGCGTTTGGACGTATGCTTATGTATGTATGTTTTATTTTCTATATCTTATATATGTATGTATGTGTGTGTATATGTATATGTGTGTATGTATGTATATGTATGAGTGTATATATATATCTATGATTATTGTATTTATAATATTAATGTCGCGTAATAGTACTTTTATGTTTAATTCTCACATATGATTCAATAATACACCTGCTACACACAGCTCTGCACCACCCAAAGGTTGACTGGAAGATAATGCCTATGGCATTAAGTCCGCCTTGCGCAATGTAATTGCAGGAAGCTTAAATAAATAAATAAAAAATAAATAAACTGAAATAGGTAGAAATGAAAAGAAAAATATTAATTCAAGTAATAGTTTTTTATTTAATTACTAATTAGGACAATTTAAATAAACCACTACACTTTAATTTTGAGACGAGTGCAAAAGAGACTAGAATCAAGTGTTTATTAACAAAGGAACTCGTATTACAAAAGCCTTGTTAATTCTTGTTGAGTGTAAAGAGTATTTTGTTTTTGTATAATAAAAAAAAATCGACGGGTTGCACTCCGGGACTGCCGGCAGAAGTGAAAAACTTGAATGTTAACGTTGTGCATTTTTGATATTTTGCAATGGTTAGGTAATAATTTTGTACGAATTGCTTTCATTATCAATTTAAAAGTACTATTATTTATGTGGTGGATTACAATATTCATTTATTGCGCTATAGTACACAAACATGACAATTTACATTACATACACACACGAACATTCGCGCAAGCGCCCTGCACCGCCTGTCCTGTCACGTGACCTGACGCGAGTTTATACGTCCTCTCTCCATCCGTCTTACGAATTTTCGATCAGGTCACGTGACCTGATGCGAGTTTATACATTTTTACCCATTCCAAAAAAGTACACAGCGCAGCTAAAGAAGTTTTCACTTCAAAAAATATAAAGAATAGATGTTTTTCAAATAAATACCTAATAAGGTCACTTTGTCTATGGAAATTAAACACGCAGGGAGGTTACATCGTTAGTGCAGTCACAACTACAAATGTTTTGACTGGCATTCGTATATTAAACACATTTTTCTTTGCAGAGAAACATGATAACTTATGTCAAACATGGCTTTTGTGTTGTGACATACGGACTAACGAAGCAGGCTGATTAAAACTATTAACAGTTACTAAGCCATGAACAACACTTCTTAACTTTTACATTCGTCCCAAAAACCATAAATTAATAGTTAGGTATAATACAATGTTATAGAAAAATCGATGTTCTTAATATTATGACTTATCTACGTTCGCATTTAGATCAGTAGTGTCCAATTTATACAAAAGGAATAACAAATATTGTTAGTACCTAAATAATACTAATGTATTATAAGATTAACTTAATAATTATATTGTGAAATACCTTAATATCATTAAAACAAAAAAACGACAACGTTAAAAAGTTAATCATCATAAATCGTAATCACTTCTAAACTAACATAAAAACGATGAGCAATAAATGAAAATTCTTAATAACATATTATTTTTATTTTTTTTACTTTTTAATTGTGTTTAAGGCACTTTCAATGCAGTTGCAGAGTAATCTTTCATTTTTACTTCAAAACATACTAAAGATTAATTATTATTTATATCAAATGTATTTTATGGTCTTAGTTTTACTATGTCTATGGTCCAAAGCATCTAAGAATTTAGGCGGTAAAATTATAAACTTATCACATACGCATTGTTCTTGTTTCAAATTACTGCTTATTTTTTTGTCAATAAAAAAGTAAACTTTATATAAACATATTCTTTATGGATACTTTTTAAATTTTTTTTATTTTATAAAGGTAATATCACAAGCAATAACGTATTTTAAGCTGCATTCTGGAGCACGAAGTAGTATGGCGGGTGAAGTCTGTTGACTCCAGATATGGCTGCGCTAGGGGCGGGTCCGTGCCACTCGAGCCTGTACTTGTCCAACACTCGAGTTGTGAGTGCAGCTAACATACTGCCTACAGCACCAGTACCTACAAAAAATATATTTTTTGATGATTTTTTTATTTTCTTCAAATAATCACATACGTTATTTTTTTGTAAGGCCGAATTTTGAGTTTTTCAAACAAACTGGAGCTGCCTGTAGCAAAATACACATATTGACGTCCAAAAAAAATAGGGTAAGCTCATAGTATCAATTTAATTTACTTTTCAAGCTATTGTATGAGAAGTTGCCAATTTCAACAAAGTACAGTAAATAAAAAAAAAACTTTAACGACACTATTTTCACATGTGTTTTGCTGATCAATATCAAATAGAGAGTGTAGTTCAAATTAGTTGTTACCTGGGCATGATTCACCGAATGGCATAGAAGCGTAAGGATGTGCTCTAGAAGCTCTCAGCGGCTGCCAACCTTCGCTGCACCATCGTTCAGGGATGAAGGCGTTGGCACGACCCCATTGTTTTTCAGACTTACTTGAAACGCCGTGGGCAAGAACTATATCGACCTGTAGTAAAAAAAAAATTCACTTTAGTTACTTTATTTCGTTTTAACAGTGTGGAAATCCAAGGATATTTATCTCACGGGGACTTCTTTTAAGATCGAATCAACTTAAATTATTGTCTTAACTCTCATGTGAGTCTGTTGAAAGGTATAGGTACGCTAGAAAGAAAGTCCCCGAGTACCCCGAAAACTTTTGGTTTTGAATATATGTATGCAAAACAAGATTTCAGCTTTTTACCAATTGTATTATGGGAGAGCGGGTGTCATGTCCCTCCAACCCAAAGGAAGGATCCTCCGACCAGGCGAGGTGATCATGCCTGGCGGGCCATCACTGCCCAACAGTCGATGTTGGGATGTTGTACCAACTTATGATAATCGGCGCGAGAACTTCTATAGCGCGATTCAGGATTGATAGTTTCTTAGTATTGTACGTTACACCGTAGTTCAGTGTAACTTCGATAGATGGCGCTGCACTAGATTATTGTTTTGTTGTATGTGGAAGTCGCCACAGTATTTACGGTACATACATCAGAAAATCATTTTTTCAAATTTTATTTATCCGATTGTTTCGTGTAATCTCTGGAACTACTGGACCGATTTTTACAGGACTTTCATAGGAATATAGCTGATGATATAAGGAGTAACATAGGCTACTTTTTTAGACTAAATTCGTAGTGATTAAATAATTAAAATACGTAAATCATCTTAGCATCAGTTTAGGTGTAAGATTTAGAAATTGTTTATCTTGTTACCTACACATACCTAGACCTAATTTCATATATTGAACATGAGATAGGGCCGTTTAAAAATCTGTCACATTTTGTTCCCATTTGAACACACTGTCTAAAGGAGATTAAACGAATTACGAAGGATACGAGAAAGGAAAACTGTACGAGTAGCTTATTAGAAAAGTTTTTGGCGCCAAATAAAGCATAGAGATTTAGAGCGATGTCAGTTGCACGAGCGAACGAAATTTTCAGTTTCTACAGTGTGAATCAAATACAGCAGTCAACACAACTTTAAGTAAAGTGAACATTAAACACATACGGTGTTGTTTTAATGAATTATGAGTTACTGCCTCGCCTTCGCACAGACTCTATACGGTAAATATAACCTATGTTACCCTGAGAAGATTCCATCGTCTTCAACATATTTTGTTATATTTTAGACATTCTACAAAAAAAAATAACAAATAATTTACGATAAACTTCCTCAAGAAATGCTCTATCTATTGGTAAAACCGCATCAAAATCCGCGCAGCAGTATTTAGAGAAACAGACAAATGCGGCGGATAAGTTTATTTATAGCTGACCCACGCAACCTCGTTTGCGTCTTCTATTACCCGTAGCGTGAAAATTTTCCCTGGTTTTTGAAACATGAAGAATTTCATTGGTGCTCCGCTCCTATTAGTATTAGCGTGATGATATATAGCCTATAGCCTTCCTCGATATAAGGACTATCCAACACTTAAATATTTTTTCAATTTGTACCAGAAGTTCTCGAGATTAGCGCTTTCAAACAAACAAACTCTACAACTTTATAATATTAGTATAGATGTAGTTATTTTTGTTTTAATTTATTATACAAGTTGGACGTTTACAGTTATTAAAATTTTGTTACAGATACGTTTTCTGTAAAATCATTGAGCCTAGTCTATTTTTAATAATATCACGTTTGTTTTACATTAACTTATTAAAGAGAATACGAGGAACGAACCATAATTTACAAAACAAACATTGTTTAAATGACGACGGCGCTCCGCCTTCACACAATTACTGAGATTGCAGTATTTGCAACGGACATAAAATATACGAACAAAGACATGTAATAATACTTTTGTTTCATTATGGCTTCGACTATTTTCATTTCTTAAATCAGCTTTTTATTATTATTCTCTACTAACTGACCTCCGCGGTGTTACTCGCGGTATAACATCAATCCCAGGTAGCGACGACGCGGTCGAGAAGCTAGTCTAAAAGTAGCATAAGTTACTCATTTTTATCATCACCTATCTGGTAGTAAAAGTTCCGTCGAAATCGGTCTTACCGTTTCAGAGATTAGCCGGCACAAACACACAGACAGAAAGACGGACAGTCAGACAAACAGAATTGCAAAACAGGTTATTTTGGTACATATACCGTGTATTCATACATATGCATTTAGTAAAAAGCGGTTATTAACCGACTTCAAAAAAGGAGGAGGATTCTTAACTCGACCGTATACCTACATGCTTTTTTATATTTGTTCGCGGAACCGATTTTGATGATTACTTTTTCTTTTTGTATTACAAATAAATACTTAAATTTTATTTATTTGTATAGATGATACGAGTATTAAAAGGAACATCCTCAGAAAAAAGGTTTCGTCAGTAGGTCATTTATATACATACATCGGTAGTGTGGTATATAACTGTATCACGCTCGCTAGAGAGGTTGATATAGGGTATTCCTTTTTCTCGGGTCCGGTCGTGTTAATAACAGCAGTTCTCAGATCCCTCCCTTCTCTGACGCAAAGTGGCACACCGTGTGGTGTTAGTTACACCGCCCCGCCGGGGTGACGGCCCGAGGTCCTTTTCCTTCCACTACACACTACTAGCGCAGTCGGCTCTTACGACACCATGGGATGAAAAGGATTGGTAAAAAAAAAAATAATAGCTTACCCCAGCAGGTATTTCAAAACCAGCTAGCAGTATCGGTTCCCGATTCCGTCTAACAACTCCGCCTGTAGCTGGATGCAGTCTCATCGCCTCTCGGGCGCAGGCTGCGACGTACGGCAGTTCTGGAGAGTCTCCTTCCTTCCTCGAGACGATGGACCAGTGGACCTCGTCATGAGCTCGCTGTTGCTGAGCGGCGTGAAGAGACAGTTGGTAAAACATATGCAAAGCTGTTTGGGCCAACTGGAACAAAGTACAATAAATTTACCGTGGGAGAGCCACGCTTCGGCATGCATGGGTCGGCTCGACCGGAGTGATACCATGGCCTCACAGAAAACCGGTGTGTAAGGAGTACGGATACCGGAGGCCCATACCCCAACTCCTCCCCCTATCCCTCTCCCCATCCCCCAAAAACCGGCAACGCACTTATGACGCCTCTGGTGTTGGCGGTAATCGCTTACCATCGGGCGATACGTCTGCTCGTTTGCCCGCAACAGCATAAAAAAAAGAAATTGGAAATTGGGGATAAGGTAAAAGGAGGCTATGGTCAAGGATACTGCTAGTCTCAAATGGTGAATGGAACTTATGCTGTAATGGTTTGATGAAGCCGTACTTACCGGGTTAACTCCAGCTAATAGAATATCTGCAGCGAATGGTAGCATCCGCCTTTCCAGTGGTCTCAGTTTGTCAAGAAGTAATTGCTCTGGTCTCAGATTACCAGAGTTAAGTTCTTCTAAGGCCTTCACGAGGAAGTGTTCTGTGAGACTAGAGGAAAAATAAATTATTTTAAATACAATATTGACAGCTTAGTATTTATTGATATAGAGTGGGTAAAATAGATTCTGAATAAAGAACCTACTTTAATGAAGGTTTTAGTATTTGTGTAAATGAAAAGGAAAAAAGAACAATAAACTCATATGTTCTTCGTAAAGAGAGTAGAGCTCACTTTTTTTTAATAGTTAAATTTACAAGCTGGCAAATTTCAGACGAACCCTACTGTAAATGTTGCATGAACGTACGTACGAGAATTGATTTCCTTTCAAAGAAATCATGTTATTCTATTCTCTTTGATACCGATTTAACCGCTTGGTATGGCCTGATCTGAGTTTACGACGAGGCCTGACCCCATCACAATGAAGTCTGAATAGAGAGAAAGGGAGAGATCATGACCGAACCGATTACAATTGGGGAACTTTCCCCCATTGGGATCTATGCTTTTAATATAGCGAACAATGTTTAATTTGTGGAGACGTTGTCTATTTCACTTTAACAAAAGAAAATCAGTCGGTAAACGGTACACTGTGAATTACGCAAATTCCTAGAAATGTTCGGAAATGCATAGATTTCGATACCCGGGCTCATGAATAAATTGACCATGGTTTACGTTGATGATTCGTGAAAATCATTTCAGTTTTAGATACGGCCCTCTATTAAGTTTCAGAAAAGAATTCTTAACCGTGTTTAAGCAAGTTTTTCGCAAGTCGCAACACGCCACGTTATAATAAAACGAATAGGTAACTAACTTAAATTTATAGTAATTTCGAATACATACATACATAGCTCTACTTGAAATCCGTTTCATTAAAAGTCATAATTAAACGTAACGCCTAATAAAATATATAGTAACGAAACGCAGTGCTCTTATGCTTGCTGTAACCAATTACCATGTTAATTGGTTTTAATAAGTAGTAAATAAAAATTACTTAAGTGCTTATTGTCAACAAAATAATAAATACTTAAATATGTTTCTTAGGACCGGTTTTTATGGTCACAACGAATGAGTGTGGCTGGGGATGGATTAGGTGGGATTTTGGATGGGAGGGGTCCGGCGTATTAATATCTGCGATTCCCGGACCCCTCCCTTCTCAGGCGCAGAGTTGGCACACCGTGTGGTTTTAGTCGGTTCGATTCCGACACACCGCCCCGCCGCAAACCCCGGCGGGGTGACGGCCCGAGGGGGTTCCGCACGTAAAAAAAAAAAAAAAAGGTGGGATTTTGGAAATGGTCTTAGAGAAATGTGTAATAAAATACCATTAACAAGGCTGAATTTTGAGTAAAAAAAAAAATAAATAAAAAAAATATTCCGGACATCTAATACATAACGCCATCTAGTCCCAAGCTAAGCAGAGCTTTTGTTATGGGTACAAGACGTACGTACTACGTTTAGTTACCTCTTTTATCTCTTGAAATTATTTTTTTATTTTAGATTACATAATTACATCATTGTTATAATATCATCGTTTACGTTTAGTTGAAAAACGTTTCGCTTGGATCATGACCTTAATAAGTTATTGTGTGCTAGACATGAACCTCTCCTTTAGAAATGATGTGGAGGAGAGTCCATCATATATGCATAGATATCTATGGTAACGTTATTTCAATGGATTGGAAATTTATACTAGTTCATAAATTTAAAAATGAAGTTATACTACGGGAATTTTCTTTTAGTGGATATAATAATAATAATAAACTTTATTTTTAAAATAAACCTAATACAATATTGGAGAGAATTTTATTAATTTACATTATTCGTATATATGTTGGCTCCACTATGATGATTAAAATTTTTTTATTCACATAGGTTATTTGTACATAATATGTTCCGTACCTTCTGAACTTATATATCTATTTGATGAACAGAAGAAATAAAACTTAATGAACTTAATGGTTAATAAAACTTTATGAGTTTAAGAATAAGTCAGTAAATTGAATAGGTACTAATTGATTTCTGTTGTCTGAATTATAATTTATTAGATACTAGCTGCGTCCCGCTGTATTACACGTGGTTTTTTGTTGCTTTTGAATTGGATATTGAAAGTATGAATATCGTTTATACGCAATGATACTCATATCGTGGTTTAGGATCAGTGGCTATCAAAATAGTCCGCCCTGTGTTAGATAGATGGCGTTAAGAATATTTAGGTACTATTCTCAAACATAAGTAGCCAAGCACCTTTTGCTGTTTGGTATTCCATCACCTGATACTTACTCTAAAGGTAATAAATATATATTTTCGGACATTTATCACACAATGCCATCTAGTCCCAAGCTAAGCAGAGCTTCTATTATGAGTACTAGACAACTGATATAAATACATTTATCCTTTTTTTGTATACATGCATACTATACATAGAAAAAACCCAAACCTCGAAACAAATATTTGCAGATCATACAAACATTTGGTCCGATCGGGAAATCTAAACCGTGCCAACGAGGAAATAGGAAACTTACTTAAAATGTCTATCAAAAGCCTTCAAAGCGTTGTTGAAGGTTTGGTTTTCAGTCTTGAGGGTGGCCTCGCTTCGTACGAGGAAGTTGCCGTCAGCGATGTCTCTGCTACATCGCACCAGACGTTCTGCTGGAGTCAGCTCTTCCAAGCAACGTTTGGAAAGGGAACAAAGATCGTGAATCTCGTCGTCCATGGAGGTTTTCTCTGGTCTCCTAAGGGAAGGATAAAATATAAATGAGTTTTTTTTACATATTCAAGTAATTAAAGAATTTTAATCTTTTAGATTTTTTGTTGGTTTATACTTTTTCTTGTGGACCAAAATACTGTTGCATTATATAAATACATAAATAATTATTCAAATCAGGACAGGAGACTAAGGTGCTAAGCAATATATTCCACATCTGCCCTTCCCTATGATACTCAGTGTAACTCTCTTGATGTAAATATATAGGCAGAGGTTTGCACTTACCATCTGGCGAACAGTATACCAGTTTGAACCCCTCCCCCCGTTCGCCCTCAACATATAATTATTATAAACAAATATTATTTTTTCAAAACGATCACTGTTATCTGTAAACCAATCGTTTAAAACTCTTAAAAAGATGTTAAATAATTTACTAGCATGCCTGACTTACCTTGTATTAGAGCAAGGTCTGTGTACAGCCCCATCCAAACATCCCAACCTGATGCCGAAGATCATCATGCCGATGGTTTCGATGGCCCAACGGTAGATCTCCGTCTCCAACTCTTCATTTAGAGCGTTCTCTGCGTGACGCAAGTCTCCAAGTCTGTGGTGAGGATAAATGTTTTAACCTAAAGTTCTTTGTCACTAACGTTACAATCCCTATTGATGAATGATATGAGAAATTGAGAATACATAGCGCGTTCAATGACCGGCTGTGGACTAATACATATGTATATAAGATATATTACGGATAATGTAAATTCTGTACCATCTATTCGAAAAGATTTATTTATTTATATTTATTTATACAAACTTCCTGCAAACATATTGCACAAGGCGGACTTAACGCCACAGTCATTTTCTTCTATTCGAATCTTTGGGTGTTGCAATATTGTGTATAGTAGGCGTATTTTAATAGGTACTTAGTTAGTAATACGATAGATTAAATTACAGATATATAAACATATGCAATTTATATAAAATTAAAAAGATCTAAATTAAATATACATACATACATACACACTAATACACAAATATTTATACCTACATATAAAAAAATTAAAGGTAATTTAGCACTTAAGATCCGCACTAAAGAAACAGTTACAATTTTAACTCGATTTACGAGTATTTCACATACGGACGCCTGATTCCAAAGTAGGTAGGTACCTAGAGCCAGCACTGTAATAATCAGATAATTACGCTCACAGATATTTTTAATATTGATTGATAGAATAATATATTCATTATAAACAAATTACACTCAACAACAATACGAATATTATCATCAGTCAATTATGGGTGAAATCCACGATCTGAGACTTAGAAGTTAGGACCATTAACAAGTCAACAGCTTTGTCAAAACAATATCTATTCTAATACAATTTATATACTTATTAAAACACTAGCGATACAACCCGGTTTCGTACGGAAGTTTTTGAAATTCTCGGATTCCCTCTACCATAATATACATGTACATATAAACTTCCTGTTGAATCACTCTATGTATTGCTGAAAACTGCATTAACATCGTTAGGTGTTTTAAAAAATCTACGCAAACAGTCAGTGGAATGGAGTTCCTTTTATTATACCATGTAAAGATACAACATACAATTGGACTCTTAAATATTTTGCACTGTGCGGTAACATAATTCGCGTCTAAAGTTGCTTGCTGCCAAATAAATGCACCACCACGTCATAGAGGCCCCGAACACCGAATTTAAATAAAGCTTGCGGTTTTATCTCCTCTCTGTTTATCAACAGTTTATTTCGACGGTTATTGTCTGAATTTTATCAGTCACATTGTCTGACCTGATTTTATTACGATTGTATTTTACATATATACCTATTTGTTTTTGTTTTATCTTTTTTCTTACGTTTACTATCGTAATATTGGATTTGAAGTTATTTAAATATAGAATTTAGTTGGGTAATAGTTCTAAGGTGTTCTTACACTGGATATTCAATCTAGCTAGTCTAGTTTCCATTTAATGCGAGACGAGCTTAATAAGCATTTATTAAGTTTAAAAGTACTACGAATAACTCTGTGTCACGGATCAATTAACATAAAACGGACACAAAGAACAACCAGACTCAGATCAATAGTTTGTGGATCACACAAGTGTTGTTCCTTGTTGGGATCGGACACACAATACTCAGCGTAGTTGCGAGCGGCAACGTAACTCCTTAAATCATCCGTGCAGTCAACAATTTATGCATACCATTAAAGTAAATTATCGAACTAGCTTTTGTCCACGGCTCCGTCCGCGTGTAACGGTAAAAGGTATGTATGCATCGAAATCTGTGCAGTGGTTAAGCCGTGAAAGCGTAACAGACTGACGATCAGACAGACAAAGATGCTTTCGTAATTATAATACTTATCAAGTATGAATTTTCACGTGATATTATGAAACCAACAATATGGTTACCTCTTAAGTTTGTGAATTGAAAAGGCGGTCGCTTCGTGGAATAACTGATAACTAAGTATAATTTCATTAGACAGCATGTTAGGAATAATAAACCATACAAAATCTAATAGGTATGTGTTCTATACTGCTATAAATTACATTTCGTAATGGATGTTAGAAATCCATTATAAGTTTTTTAATGGTTCTAATGTGCAATTGTTTAAGCAGACTTAGTTTATCACGTAGTAAAATGACTCTTTAATGGCCTGCGAAAATGACTACTCTGCCTGATGAAAAGCATGAGCAAAATTCAAGGAGGTCAGCATACTCATTGCGAATGCAAACTGCAACAATGCAGCATACTGACCTTGGGCCTGATATAAATTAGTTTGTTCTTTCGAATAGTAATTCATTTCAACCATTTACCGTCCACTGCTGAACGTAGGTCTCCCCCAAGGAGCGCCAACTATCACGGTCTTGGGCAGTCCACATCTATCCTAAGTAGTCCTTATACTAAGAATAAGAAGAAATATGTAATTTACCTGCGTGTTGTATCGGCAGCTATGTCATCGAAAGCATTTTCATAGTTCTTGAGTAATGTCCCGTTTTTTAGTAAAGCGCGAATGGCAGACCATATTGCTTTGGTATCGTCACTGTAACAAATTTCAACATTTGTAGTTTCTAAACTTACAAAAAACTTAGACACTTAACATTCAGAACTTATTCTTAGATGTGTTTTTTTTAAAGTATGCGGTAAGTAGATGTATTGAAAACTGCACGGGGAAGTGTGATAGTCGTTAAGAGACTTCACAAACCTTCAATAACTTAAAAACAGACATATTGAGAAATTTTCTAAGAATATTTATATATGTATTATCTTTTGCCTGTGGCTCTGCCCGTGTCGGTCGGTTTGCACGACAAAAGCTTACGTCCTCACCCAAGGTTCAATCTGTCTGTATACCAAAATTCATCCAAATCTATTAAGTTGTGGCGAATTCTACATAGAGCGCAACAGCAACACACTACAGCGCCATCTACTTAAGATACACCGACCTACAGACTACACGGAATACACATAGGGTTACCAGATAGAAACTTATCAATTCCGAGACAATTCTAAAAAAAATGACAACGGTGCCGTGTCGCTCGGTCGTGACCGTAGTAAAAATAATAAAACATCCTTGTAAAACTGATAAAATTTCAGAGCAAGACACACCAAAATTAATGGGGTCTGCAATTCGGACTTGATTTAATTCATGGCTATTCGGTTTCGCTCTTTGGTCCAAAAACTATTCAATTGGCTAAATACTCTTTCGCAAAAGGCATTGCTTGTTAGAATTGAAAGAAAAAAGCAAACTACATACTTTCTTTAAATCAGTAAAATTTATAGACGTGTTCTTTTGGAAGCGCCTTATATACAGTTTTCAGACATGCGAACTATATATTCAATTTCGTGGGAAATACTGGAAGCATTTTCCCCTTAATCACAGGCAGGCCAGCCGTGTCATTCGTTGTTAGTTTATGTTGTTACAAAGCTTGTACGTTTTCGGGATCCGGGACAGTAAGGTCTAATTACAACACACGGGACAAGACGCAAAATTCCGGGACAATACCGGATTTCCCGGCCATCTGACAACCCTAAGCACTAAACACTACTACCATCCTAACCAACATCCCAATTTACAGGCAGACAAAGATAATTTTGAATTTATAAAATGAACATGGATAAGTTACAAAGTAAATGCTTTTGCTACTTTGTAGTAAATTGTAATGTTTGAGAAAACTATTAAGTAATGTATACCCGTTATACTGATGTGCGTTCCGCTATCGGCATGCGCGACCAATTCGCACAATCTTTGAAAATATTACAATAAGTGATAATGTATTGTTGAATGTTCGCTAGAAGCACGTTTCGAAACAGATTGCAACAATATCACGCAGACAGGATATGGTTGAATTTTTTAGTGAAATTAAAGTTAATTAATATATTATTTTGGTGTCATGGTAAGAGTAGACTTTGCAGTTGAAGACTAACAGCTGTTTTCAATAACTTATCTCTAGTTAAAAGCGTAAATAGTCCACATTTTTTTAATATGATTGATTCAATACTTTCATTGATATGCAGGTTCAATCTTTTTTTTTTGATTCGACTTTTAAGGTTATTTCGGATCGTTTTCAATAACTAGTTAAAATTGGTAATAAGATAGTGAAAACAGTCGTAAATAGGTTACAAGCAAATTTTTTTTGCCAGACCCGATCGAACGCTTTCGCAATGTCCAAATTTACTGTCAAGGCTACCCTTAGTCTCAATCGCCTGTGCCCAGCGATGTGTCAGGTATGCCAGAAAATCACCAGTTGATCGATCCTTACGGAAACCCTACTGCTGGTCACTAAACATATGATGATCCTTTAAGTACCGCAGGAGTTGATGGTTAATGATGGCCTCCATTATACTTCATAAGTAAGATGGCTTCATAAGTAGTTTCAAGTATCCATGGGCAGAGGTCGTCACTTAGCATCAAGTTTCATCTGTTCGTTTGTCTTCTGTCTTAAAGATAAAGCAGTATATCATAAACTTACCTATGTGCTGGACATTCGCCAATACCCTTGCGGTGGTGACATAAGGGCGACTTCTCGAAACGAGGTGGCTCCGTCGCGCGACTTTCATACACCTAGAACAAGTCACAAGTCACAATTGAGTATTGTTACGAAGTATTTTTAATTATTTCTTGAAACAAATGAGTTGATTGTAAATAATCTGTAACTTAGCTGGCATAACTGTATGTAACACATAAATGTGAAAGCAAATGATTCATTTAAAAAGTTTTTTTACTTGTTAATAAAAAATGGCTTTAAGCCCTTTCATTTGATACCCATATAGGGTGGGTTGTTCAGAAATATGTAGGACCGCCATTTTGTTATGGCGGCCATTTTGGATTAATAATTGTATATATTTCAAATTTCAGCTCAATCGGAAATCGGAAAGAGGATCAAATTTGCAATATTTGATTACAGACAAACATCGGGACAGGTGAAACTTAAAGTAATAAAAGCTTCTAATAAAAACAGAGCTAAGAATATTTTGCATCAAAAGTAGGTTTTCCATTCAAATAAATGTAATTTATTTTCGTATTTGTAATTCCAAATAAACAGCTTTTCGTTCTATAAATACGAAGGTCAAAGTAAAAAACAAATGTCGGTCGGGCAGTCTATTTGTTACGGCTCATTTCTGTAAGTTTTGTGTATTAACTTAAGCTGTTTTTACTTTTACACCGCGGTATTTACCGCAGAGCGCGAATTGTTTTTAATTTTAAATTACTGAAGGACACCATAGATATCTTATAGATGCTCGTAAAGTTCTTATATGTTTTTTTTTGCTACTGGTTTACGAGATAGCAGCTAATACTACGCATCGTCTGATGATAACCGGTTTGCGAACATCAGCCACGTAAAAATATAAACAAGGAATGAGGTACTGTCGATAATTCTCAGAATCTAAAGTTATTCTAAAAGCTGTTACACCTTCACGCCTGTTTCTTTCACTGTTCTGTTCAGGGATTCACGAATGATTATGTAGACAACTTTTATAATCCAAGAAATCACTTGTTTTTGTTTCTCGCGGGTGGAAAATTGTTTCAAGTTGCCACCCGCGAGGAGACGACGTTTCGGGTGTGGTGTACGTCGCCTAAATAGATAGTTTCCAGATGGTGCCCGCTTCAGTGCGGGCAGGCGCTGGGATGGGTCCGGATCTGTTAACAACAACAGTTCCCAGATTCGTCCCTTCTCAGTCGCAGAGTGGCACACCGTGTGGTTTTAGTCGATTCCGACACACCGCCCCGCCGCAAATCCCAGTGGGGTGACGGCCCCTAGAGGTTTCCACACGTAAAAAAAGGGGTCACCACAAGGACTGTGGCAGATAACTAACTGAAACTTTATCAGGGACTGGTGACACTGGTCCTTAGTCTATAAGGATTAACCTTAATCCCATTTGCCCAAGAAGATTACAAAATCTTCTTGACGGGTTGGGGAGGTCTACTTTGTCCAAACATAAAACTGTATGTACAGTTGAGAATCACTAGTTTACATCGTGGACCTTATATAATTTTATATACTTGTGATTATCAAATGAGCTCGTAAAATATGGTCGCGATAACTTTACATGTAAGAAGCGTGCAAATCACATAATACATGTGTTATATAATTTGATTAAACGTATTTATTTATACTATTCAGCCAACAGACTTCTCTTTGTCAATTATATTCATATATTTTTTTTAAATTAATTGATATATAGGTACTTCAAATAATTTTATTAAAACGTGGCGTCATGACGTATGTGCCAATAGTTTTAAGATAGTATAAAATAAAATTGCTTCCGCTGTTTTGTCGCTTAGATCTTTTAAACTACTCAACAACGGATTTAAATACAGTTTTCAGCAATGTATAGAGCCATTCAAGAGGAAGGTTTAATTCAAAGACTTCGACTTGCGAAGTCGAGCCGTGTCAAGAGTATATGTATAAACAAATTTTATTATAATTAGTTAAAAATACACGAATCAGCTAGACCGATTAAACATTTCTTGCAAAGTTCCGCATTATATTGAAATACTCAGAAGCTGAACACGTTATGTCGCGTTTCCTGTCTTTGTTTATGTTCTTTTATCTGTGCATTTCATATTTATCAATCTAAAATCCGTAATTCACACACAATGTACCAACCAAGTTCAATAATTATGTTGTACCTACAAAAGATAACAGCGCACGCTTGTTAAAAATAAGTTGGCATAAATACTCATTTCTGACGTCTTTGAATAAATTTAACAGGTTTACGTGTTAAGTGTTTGATAAATTACACGCATTTGGTTCCGTAACATGATTTTATATATCTGTGATACATCAAAATAAAGTGAATTGAGTGGCCTTTTTTGTAAGAACCTATATCTTTTGGAAATGAATAACTCATTACTTAGATATTAGTAGTCTTTGTTCGGTTCTGTTTTTTTCTGTAGAACCAATTAAGTTCGATCTATTCTCGATTTCAAAATTGGCAAAAAAATAATCTTGTAATTTTTTATTGTTCAAAATGAATTAAAATCAAATGTTCGTTCGCTTAGATCTTTTAAACATCTTATCGGATTTTAACGTAGTTTTATTCCTAGATAGAATGATTCAAGAGGGAGGTTTTATTTTTAAGAGAAAATCCAAGAATTGCAAAGACTTCCATGCGAAGCCGGGCCTGATCGCCACTAATACCAGTAGAATAACGACTTCAACTTTCAGTACACAATTCAGTATAATTACTTTACAGTCAACGTTGGATGTGCAAGAATACATTTTTTATGATATTTGTGAGATCGAGTGTGGATCGGAATTTTGATTGAATTTTTATTACGAGATATGACCTTCAGTTTAAATCGGTTGCATTCAATTTTCTTATTGTTCTGCTATAAATAAAGAGAGGAAGTTAGATAATATTGCAAGGGTGATAATAATGACTGTAGTAATGTTATTAGTAGAAACTTAATCTTACTTAGTTGTTGATATGACCTATGTGTGCGTCATAGATAACATTTATTGTCATTTTGTGTTTATAAACTGTCAGAATATATAAAGAAAGAATTACAATATTGTTTTGTTAGTCCAATAGGTTATTATACGGTTTTTTATCAACATTGAACACAATTTTATTAGACTTTTGAAGTATTTTACTTCATCTAAGCAAACTAGGTTTGTATTTCATTACTTTTTAAAATACGGCATAACATGTTTAATTTTATTTTATTTTAATACTTCATTTTACACCTATAAACTACACATTCATTTTTATGCATACACAAATTTGCCGAAATCTAACATTTGATTTTGCAATCAAAAAATTATTTTGTGTTGTATTAAACATACGATGTTTTGCGTAAATACAAACTAAATTATATATATATATATATATATATATTTGTTATATAGCGGGCAAACGAGCAGACGTATCGCCTGATGGTAAGCGATTACCGCCGCCCAAGGACACCCGCAACACTAGAGGCGTTACAAGTGCGTTGCCGGCCTTTTAGGAAGGAGTACGCTCTTATGAAACATATATATTTATATTAAGTTTTCCTTTAGAAAGCTAATTACGTATTAGCAACCCACTGTTTTCGGGTTTAGACAGTAACAAAAGAAATAAGGGTAATAATGTTATCAGTCTATGTATGTTCTAGGCCTCCCAAGGCTTCCCATAACAACCAACCAGGTCAACCCTCACCAGGTCGTCGGACCATCTTGTAGGGGGTCAAGTTCCGTCTTCCTATGTCCAGCAGTGGACGTCTTACGGCTGATATGATGACGATGTTGATGATTTACGTTCTCTTCTCTTCTCTTCTTCGAGCGCGTAATCTACTGAATCGATTCTAAATCGAGTCGAGTCTAAATGAATGACG
Source organism: Spilarctia lutea (assembly GCA_916048165.1). Lineage (NCBI taxonomy): Eukaryota > Metazoa > Arthropoda > Insecta > Lepidoptera > Erebidae > Spilarctia > Spilarctia lutea. Next base: position 16,769,474 of record OU696480.1, on the reverse strand, counting down.
TGTCAATAGATTTGAAGTAATAGCCTTGGTGACATCAAAAAAAAAACAAAGAAAGATCGTTGCAATTTTTGATTACCCTATTAATATAATTGCCATCACGCTTTCAAAATGTGCTTGATGTCACTTACCATGCTCAGTAGTATCATAATTGGAGTTTCTACTCCTATTAACTCAAATAAATGCCATCCAACCTGTTTACCCAGTTCACTGCAGCTTATAGACTCTTCAATTAAACTATATCTATGCAGCTAATAATTAATTATTATTTATCGATAGTAACCTTGGCCGGGATAATAATCATCCCAGCAGTTTATATCTAATTCTATTTCATCATTGTTGCGGCCTTATATCTATACTAATATTATAAAGCTGAAGAGTTTGTTTGTTTGTTTGAACGCGCTAATTTCAGGAACCGCTGGTCCGATTTGAAAATTTCAGTGTTAGATAGTCCCTTTATCGAGGAAGGCTATAAATGATCACGCTAAGAGCAATAGGAGCGGAACCCCAATGAAGAATGCTTCAAAAACGGGGGAAAAGGCGTATAGAAATAATTTAAATAAGCCAAAATTCATGAAACGATTAAGAATACAGAGAGTAACTAAAACATCTAATTTAATGTATAAACTATCGCTAAGCATGGCCAATGCTCAGCTGATGACTTTTCATACCATGACTTGATATTTCTCTCATACAAACTACGTCCCCCCAAACCTAAGCCCAAAATCCTAAAGCAGCGCAATTTTGGTAACATGGATCTCATTAAACTTCGCCAGGATGCCAGCATAATCGATTGGAGTTCTTTATTATCCACAGACTGCATCGATGAAAAAGTGAATATATTAAACAGTAAACTGACTTGTCTTTATGATGTACATGATCCAGTCCGTTTTATTAAAATGAAGCATCTACCTGCACCTTGGCTTACTGCTGAAATAAGAACTCTGATATCAAGAAAGTCCATAGCCAAGAGCAGGTTCAAAACTCGCCCAACGGCGATCAATAGGGATAGATATATAGCCATACGAAATCTCTGCAGTAAGGCTTGTAGGAAAGCGCAACGCCAACACATTCATAATTCGGTCGAGAACGGAGACCCATCGAAAGTATGGAAATTTCTCAGAACACTAGGAGTTGGAAAGTCACAAATAAATATGATTCCTAAAACAACAAATATTGATTCATTAAATTTACATTTCTCTTCTTCGTCTAATTACAGTCAAACCTGTAAAGATAATACCTTACAATATCTTTCAACAGTTCCAACTCCTGACTTTTCCCCGTTCTTTTTTCATCAAATTACTGCTTGTGATGTTAGGAGGTGTATAATGTCCATAACTTCCAATGCTGTTGGAAGTGACTGCATTAGTCGTAACATGATCCAACCTATTATCGATGAAATCCTTCCCATTTTATGTCACATTTTAGATCATTCCCTCGCTAATAGTGTTTTTCCCGATACCTGGAAAGAAGCACAAATTATCCCTATACCCAAAAAATCCAATCCTTCATCTTTTTCCGACTATCGTCCTATTACCATACTCTCCTTTATGTCAAAAGTCTTAGAACGTCTGGTGCACTCACAACTAACTTCTTATCTAATAAGAACCAGCTCCTCAATCCTTACCAATCGGGTTTCCGTACAGGCCACAGCACGGTGAGCGCGCTGGTCAATGTCACTGACGACATCAGGCTGGGTATGGAGCACGGAAAACTTACTGTACTATCCTTGCTGGACTTCAGCAATGCGTTTAATGCAGTAGATTTCGACATCTTGCTGGGCATTTTACACTGTATTAACATATCTCCAACTGTGGTTGATTGGTTTCGTAGTTACCTGTTAGGGCGAAGGCAGCGTGTGCGCATTGAGGAATCATTTTCTTCGTGGTGTAATACGTCTGCTGGAGTACCGCAGGGTGGCGTTTTATCTCCTTTACTCTTCACAATTTTTATAAATTCTATCTCGGAAACATTACTCTCATCCTACCACCTCTACGCAGATGATCTTCAAATCTATACGCAAGCACCATTGAACAAACTGTCGGAAGCTTTTGGAAATATGAACTCGGATTTAGCGCGGGTGTGTAAATGGAGCAGCCAGTTTGGTCTAATTGTTAATCCATCGAAGACTAAAGTTGTTGTTGTGGGCAGTTCCAGAATGCACTCGAAGATCGACTGGTCTGATTTACCAGACATTAAATTTAATGACGTTGTACTACCCATCAGTACGTGCGTCAAGAACCTAGGAATTCTGATCGATAGTACATTATCTTGGGGCCCCCAATTACGTGAAGTTAGTAGAAGAGTGTTTGCATCGGCGGGATCACTGCGAAGACTTCGCAACTTTCTACCCACGGTTACTAAAATTGCGCTAGCTGAATCCCTGCTCCTTCCTATACTCGATTACGCTGATGTCAGTTATCTCGATGTCACTGAGGAGCAGCTTGATAAACTTGAGCGCCTTCAAAACTTCTGTATTAGATTTATATTTGGTTTACGCAAATATGATCATGTGTCTGAATTTCGCAAATTGCTCAAGTGGCTCCCAATTCGACTTCGACGGAATTCTCATATACTTTCTATACTTTATAGTATTTTATTTAATCCCTTTCCTCCACCTTACTCAAAGGAACGTTTTGTATTCCTCGGTGACACACATCTGAGATCCTTAAGGTCGTCGGAATCCTTGGAGCTAATGGTACCTAGCCACGCTACTGTATTCTACGACAAATCTTTTACGGTGCAGGCTGTCAGATTGTGGAACTCCTTACCGATATCTATTAGACGTGCACAAACACTGACGGCATTTAAAAATATGGTTAAAGCTCACTACTTAGATTCATAAGTACTTTTAGTCTCAGTACTGACTTAAATGCTTTTATATATTGATATAATATATTGTATATATTTGGATTTTGTATATATATGTGCATGTGTGTGTATATATATGTGTATGTTTATGAATATATTTTATTATTAAACATCACCATATCTTTAAAACACCTTCACTACCCTTTATTCCGTTAATTTCTTTCTCCGGTCAATATGTCCATCCAAAGGTTGCCTGGAAGAGATTGCTTTTGGCAATAAGGCCGCCCATTGTACATATCTTTTTTGAATTGTAAGTTGAATAATTTGTTAATGGTGTACAATAAAGTATATTCTATTCTATTCTATTCTATTCTAAAACTAGCTGTTGCCCGCGGTTGTGTCCGCATTTATGTATTTATGTGTGAATCAAAGTATCTCCATGCCAAATTGCATTGAAATTGGTGCAGCGGTTTAGCCGTGAGACTGTACCAGACAGACAGAGTTACTTTCGAATTAATAATATTAGAATGGATACTCGAAAATATAACCCTCTTTCTTACACAGTCAGATCAAAAGATAAACGATCAGACAGGAAAGTACATATCAAGATAGTGAAATGTTTACTAAATATTAAAGTGGGTGCCATTAAGAATATTATCCTCTGCTTAACAAATTTAGGTATGAAGTGTATCTAATGTACCATAAATAAATAAATTATCATCATCATCAAATATTAGATTAAATAAAGGATTTTTTATTGCAGAACTTGTTTTCGTTAAACTCGATAACTGAGAATTAAGTACATCCGAAAGTTATCAGATAAAAAGTTATTGGTCAATTTTTAGTGGCACTGTCGCTGTGTATATAATATTGTTTTGTTTAAATAGACTAGTTTCTAAGTAGGTCCCTTATGTTTCTAACAGAATCTACAGACATTTTCAAGTAGATGAGAGCCCTACCTGACACTAATACAAATATGATCTAAACGCAGTTTACAAAATAAAATATTTCGGAAATCTAACACACAACGCCATCTAGTCTCGAGCTAAACAGAGCTTGTGTTATGGGTACTAGACAACTGATATAAATACATATATACTTTTTTTTGTAAAATCATACACATTATAAATAGTAAACACCCAAACTCCGAGCTCTCTGAGTCTTTTAAGGAATCAGTGAGTATCGGCTACGCTAAGGCTACTGAAAAAAGCATAGCAACATTTCAGCCCGACGGCTTGCTTGCGCGCAAGGCCGGTGGCACAACCACGCGCCATCATGATGTTTATGAGGCCTGATGCCACTTGTCTGTGTGACCATGGCTACTCCAGTCGAGTCGACTCATGTACTCCGAAACTTGTCTCCCTCACGTGAAGATAAACAGAACCAAAACAAATTTGGCATTAAAATGTACATCAATAGTTCCAGCTAATCCTCAGCTTCTGTCAAGTTACGTCAAAATATAGATACCGTTGCATCTATTTTGTACATGATTGGAGATATCAACAGATATAGAGTTATTACTGCCCATCCGATAACGGAACATATAACCATGTAGATAAACATCAAATAATATTAAGGATATCAGACATGTTTATAGCTTGATAACAATTGCATATAATAATTCTTTCTAATACACATGATCTGTTTTTATCTTTTTAAATCAGTAAAGTCTTTTATATAGAGATATTCGTAGTTTTTGTGGTTTAGTGACTGTCCTTCATAGGCATGCCATATTCATGTGATATTCGCATGAATATGTGACGCTTGACATCGTTAATTTCGATATTTAATATACCACGATTTATCATTCTTGTTTTTTGTTTCTTAAACTAGACTGTTATCAAAAGCATTGTAATTTCTTTGGGAAAAGTTGTGTGGAAACGCAAATGAGTCTCTTTTCACGGTAGCTTCTTTTTATCATTTTTTTTTGGAATCTCAGTGTGAGTCAGAAAGCTTTAGTGTAGTTCTTTGAACTTTAAAACTTTTAGCCATGATTAATGTATATATGTATATATATCCACTAATAGTACTGAAGTCTATATACATATAGATTTCGGAAATTAGAATGAGAGTATTTACAAGAGCCGTCGCCTACCGAACATCAGTCGGACAGCTTTCTTTTTTGGCTACTTAGTAGATAGCCGAAATGATAAAAAAGTGTATGTGTCCTTATTTTTTGTACCAAACACTACTACTTAATTTCGCCTTTCATTTCTCTAATATTGACATGACAGTAATACAGTTATATTAGCGGTTTGGCGGGTAATGAACTCCTCGTTAAGGTAACGAGGTTCTATTGACTTAGTGCTGCATAAAAAGTGATTGCAAATTTGAAATAATCTGTATTCCAATATCAATTTTTAAAAATTAGTTTAGGACTGCGAACTCAGCTCTCATGAAGTTTATTTATGTTTTAATTTACAGGACAGGCATTGGTGTGATGAATGAATGAATGAAACTAATTCATTTTCGTAGTGGTTTTTAAAGCTAAAGACAAAAAATCCAAATATGAAATATTATATAAATAGACGATACAGATCTTAAAAAACAAAGTGTCTCATTAAAATGGAAAACGATAGACTTAATCGTATTCGTCTCACGCTGGTGGGTTGTGTGCAATTTACAACCATGCACCTGCGAATTTCAAGTTCAAGTGTGTTTTAAACATGGCGTGTTGTTGATTATTTTATTGTTAATTGGGTACTGTATTACCATGATTAAGAAAAACTTTATGTAATCTGTCTACAGGTTGTTAATTGTTAGGTTTCTTTTTCGTGTTTATGTATGTAAATTTTTCAACCTGTGGATATCGTTAAGGTCGACTAAGATTAGAAGAAGAAGACTAGAAAACAGACCCTATAACAATCTGTCTGTTAAGCGTAGTTTAGTAGGCCAAACCCTCTTCTTTAAATATATATATATTTGGCCAGCAGTGGACTGTTTAAAGTTATTAATAATGACGAAACATTAAATACCTACAGTGAGAATTTTTACATTTGCGCCAGTTTGTACGTTATCCAAACCTAATTTTACGACCAGACTAACGATACGTTCAGGCAACGTTACGTACGCCATTAATGTTATAGCATTTTTTTTTATTTTATATCAACTCTGCTGCCTGCAGTGTTTATATATACATCTTTATATAACAAAATCGTAATAAAACCGACCCGGTTTAGCAAGGTCGTAGGTGTTTACAAATTATACATAAATTATACATATGAGCCAGACAATATCACAGTTATATGTACCTATATTCCGCGTATATATACGCAACAAATAAAATAAAACTACCTATGTACGTATTACGCAATTCATTTAATACGGTTCATGAGTCAGGCTGCATATTAATCAAACAGTGTTGGAGTCAATTTGAACATATAAAGACCATGCCTTTGCGAATCCAGCAATAAATGCGTTCTACTACAACAGAGGCCGGTGCTCCAATATTGACGAGTTACTCGGCGAAATTAATTTATTTTCGTGTAGTGTAAATATTAGCAGGTGCATAAAGCTTTCAGTTTATTAGATTTTACTCGACGTGAGTTGATTTACAATATTATAATGTTGGAATAAAAAAGAAAAAAAGAGCATCTATTTTTCATGTATCGATATATGTACCAATATCACGTTAAAAATGTGCTCGGGATAGATTTATATTTTGAGATTTACAAAATAAGAACATTAGATACCATAAACTATATGTAACAAGTTGGAGCGAAATTTAAATATAGAACTTTTTTTATTTTTTATTTAGGAACAACTAGCCAATGGTCTAAACATTTAAACTCTACAAAAAAAACTCTTTTGCAAAACTTCTGTATATTTGTGGTTTTTATCTTTAGAGATTTTCGTTTTTAAATTGTTTTTAGTCTATACATACCTCTTGCATTAGTTCAGGATCAAAGACGTATAGAACTGGTCTAGTCCTAGACGACTTCGCTAAACGAACCAAGTCGCCATATTTGTCACGAAGACCCTCCAGAAGTCCGAGACCGACGGTGTGATGGTAGCTACCTGTTGAAGAAAGGATTAAACTCAATATAAATAAGAATAAACATACGTATTTTGGGACGTGGAATACACAAACAAACTCACTGCCATTTAACAAAGACAAACTGAACCAAGAAGAAACTATGATTCCTGCATCGCGCAATGAAAGTTCTAACATCGATTAGTATTTAAAAGACTTATCAACATCTACAATTAGGGTGATGTGACGGAAAACCCGTTACTTTAGATAAGTGTATGAGAGTTAAAATAACAATTGAACCAATATGCTCTTGACCTCGACTGTAGTAATGTAACACCACCGTAAGTAACGATATCACTGCACTTAAAGCATGCGTCAAAATAGCTACTGCGTAGAACGAGGCAAATTAAAAAAACACATTGTTTTTCTTATTATGACAACATGCAGATAAAATATAAAATGGAAGCTTCGAGAATCGAAACTACAAATAAACTTTTATAGAGAGCTAAGTCTTATGGTTTTTGAAATTATTGATATTTTTGGAAACGTTAAATATTGAGTAAAAATACATAGAACATCAAATCTATCTTTGTACGAAAGTCCATTATAATGAATGTTTAAGTAATACTAGCAAATGAAATATAACAAGAAACTCTCGTATTATAGTGTACATAACAATTATAATTCTGTTCTAAAAGTTGAAGTTTGCAGATTAAAATCACTTTTATATATATTTTTTTCATTTCATCATCAGCCTATCGCAGTCCACTGCTGGACATAGACCTCTCCAATAGCACGCCACTTAGTTCGATCCTCGGCTTCTCGCATCCAGCTCCTGCCAGCCGTCTTGCGCAAATCATCACTCCACCTGGCCTGTGGACGTCCTACACTACGTTTGCCGAGATGCGGTCTCCACTCAAGAACCCGTTTACCCCAACGGTTATCGGTTCTGCGGCAAATGTGACCAGCCCACTGCCACTTCAGCTTGCTAATCCTGTGGGCTATGTCGATGACCTTGGTTCTCTGTCGGATCACCTCGTTTCTAATACGGTCCCTTAGAGAAACGCCGAGCATAGCCCTTTCTATTCCATTTAAAAGTTGTAAATTCCAGGTTTTATTAAGTTATGATCATTTATTGAGGTAACCTATTATATTTCATCAACAATCCATAACGTCCCACTGCTGAGCTCGGAACTCCTCTTAGGCAAGGGTTAAAGCCATAGGTACCCACGCTGGCGAGTGCGGGTTGGGGACTAACAAGACAACGTCGTGGCTATGTAATCTTACCGTTGGATGTTTTTAAGCCGCCCAAAGGCCTCGAATTAAGCTTCACAACTGTTATTCTATGATAACAACCGGGACCGACCGCTTGACGTGACCCCATAATCACGGAGACGCTTATGGAGTCATACGATCAGTGGTCACCCATCCAGGTACTGACCGCGCTGTCGTTGCTTACTCTCGGTGATTATTTATTATATTTACTCGTGAGTTTATCGACCCGCTTGTATTAGGTGTCTGTCTGTACATATGTAAAGGTAAATGATAACTAACTAAGGTAAATGGTAAATGTAAACTTAAATACAACGAACATACTCGCCTCAAGGGCTGATGAGAATTCAATCATATAATAAAAAAAGGTTTTTGGTATGTTTTCTTTTTATTAAAAGATTTTTTGTTTCTTGTGTTTGAGACATTTATTTAACTGAAGATAAATGTACCTTTCATATTGTACAACAATCCCGTTTTGGTCGTAAATGCGAAATATAACCGGAGTTGAACTGGGTTTCGATCTATAAATAGTGAAGTAGAAATCCTAGTTCTTGTCTTGCCAACAGGCCTAGTACTGTTTTTTTAGCTTCGTATAAAATATTATGTGTATACCTATTTCGTCTTGACAAAAATGCATTTATTGATACAATTAAATTGTGTTACAGAATTTAATATAAACAATAGTGTTTGTCAAACACGAGTACATCATCTGATTTACGTGTACTTACTTAAATGTAGCTGAATAAAACCTTTTAGAGGCTTTTCCGCAGTTTTAGAGCCATTAAGAGTGTCGAGTAGTGCATTGAATAGATTTTTATTTACATCCAAAGTTGAGAGACAAATGCCTATAGATGTATCTATGAGTATTTGAGATATCTCAATCTGGTCGTAATCAAGACCCTAAATTAATATATGTGTTATTGTATTTTATACTTTGTACATCCTATTGGTTCATTCATTCAAAATATTGGTATACAACAATTTTATATTAAACGTTTTCTGCCTCATTGGTCTAGCGTTTGACGTATGCGACTACCAATCAAGAGGTCTCGGTTCGAATACCGGGTCGGGTCAAAAATGTTATTGAGTTTTTCTGATTATTTGAGTTTGGAAGTTGGGGTCTGAACTCCCGTGCCTCGGAGAGCAAGTAAAGCTTGCGCCTAATCTCTCCGCGGTCGTGTTGGTTAACCGTCCCATCGAATTATGGGAGAGAGACAGAGAGTACACCTGTTTTTGCGCACACACTTGTGCACTATAAGATCTCCTGCGTAGTTGGTTGGTCTCCGTTGAGACTGGTCGCCGTGGTCGTAATCGGCAAGGAGAACATCATCATATTTAACGTGACCACGAATCCAAGACAAAACAGACATCCCAAATGTTACTACCCGTTTATATCTTTCTATCATCATAAACTAAATTCTAACAAAGTATTTACTGCGGTCTTTTTATATTTTATCTATTATAGCCTATTTTTGTTGGTTAACATTAAAATAGTGTTCTCCGTGATTTCAATAGCGAGGTCGTGTGTTATATTGCTATTATATCTATACTAATAATAAAGCTGAATTGTTTGTTTGTTTGAACGCGCTAATCTCAAGAACCACTCGTCCGATTTGAAAAATTCTTTCAGTATTGGATAGTCCATTTATCGGTTATATATCATCACGTTAAACTAATAGGAGCGGAGCGCCAATGAAAAATGTTTCGAAAACGAGGGAAAAATTTCACGCTACGGGCAATATAAGACTCAAACGAGGTTGCGTGGGTCAGCTAGTATGCTATATATGTTTCAAGATTCCCTTTGAAAAGAGTCAATCATTTAGATTTTGGTTTGTTTCGGCATTATTTTCCAAGTCCAGCGAGACTTAAGAAATACCGGCCTTCTAGCTGTAAAGTCTGACGTGAGTGTAAAATTATCTGTGAAATAACTAGCTTAGTGTTACCCGCGGTTATTGTCGTACCGAGGGTAACGTCGCGGGGGAAGCTAGTCTAAAAAGAGTAGCCTAAGTTATTTCTTACATCATTAGCTTATAGCCGCAACAAACAGACAGATTAATGTGTAACCTTAACACTTGTGGATATTACATCACAGCCATTTGATCACTTCTTCTGGACTAATATGGTCCAGGTCCTCCTCAGAGCAGGGCGCCATCGTCTAGCCTTTTAGGTAGGTTCTGGTGGAAACACCACATACTTCGGGTTTCTGGTCCCCGAGAAGTCAAAGAGCCAAAGGGATTTTACCACTCCACTCCACTACATCAAAAAAGGTATGTGTAAGATGTATCAGTAAATGTTGGTCTACTTACCAATTCTCGGTAGAACATGTGCTGAATGTCTTAACATCGGGAGTGCGATGGGTCCAGGGATCTCATTGAAGGGTCTGAAGTTTTGTGCTAATGCAGGTGTAGCAGCATTCCTTCTTGGAGGAGACGTCGATGTCTGTTGTGATGAGGAGCCAGCGATGTGGCGCCTAGGACGATGGAATCTGAGGAAAAAAGTTAAATTTGTAAACCAGGTATAAAGAAAGCTTGTATTATAACCTATTATGAATCTTATTCTTTTTATGCTAATAGTAGAGCCACGCTGATTTCAGCACGGTTGGGTCAGCTCGACTGGGGCGGTACTATCCTTGGACAAAAGATCAACGTAAAATGACAGCGTTCGTGTTTCGTTGGTGAGTACGAGAACGGAGGCCCAGCGATGCAAAAGCATCACAAGGCCGCCATGGTGTGGCTCACCATGCTGCATTGTTGCATTGTCTGCATTCGCAATAAGTATGGTGACCACCACTCTTGGCAATCTCTTGGTTTCTGCTTTTGGTTTCCATCATGCCAAAAAATCTAAATTCATTCAGTAAAATTTTAGAGGAGAAAGAGTTTGGTGGCAGTAACTAACTAGGGTTGAATAATTTTGCTTGCTAGTTGCCAGCTTTATACTCTAATCCTTGTATCCTTGTATCTTGTATGAATTGCTGTCAGTTAGCCTCGCTAAAACTGGAGAACGGCTGGTTTTAAAATATTTGTCGTAATCCAGGGCAGGTTTAAAATAAAATTTTGTTTCAGTCATCAGTGGATAATGTTACGCTACGGGCAATTGGAGACGTAAACGAGGTTGCGTGGGTCAGCTATCATAAATATTTCTGGGTGGATAAACGAAACTAATTTTCATTAAACGTATAAAAGTTATAATAAGGAGATTTCCTATCAGCATTTTACTTTATTCGTTAGATTGGTTCTACCAACTTCACTAAGTTGATGACACTTTCGACGGCATGCATATACATACGGTAATTTTATTTCTTTTATAAGATCGACTAGATTATAAGATTATAAACTTCTTTGGTAGAATATCTTATTTGAGTTACGAGAATTGGGTCGTGAAATTTGTGAGTCGAGAATTCAGAGAATTCGTAATAAATAATATTAAAATTCCTTTCAAATCTACTTTCAGTGTTGGAAACACGTAATTTCGTTATTAAATGAATAAAAATTTGTTTTTTTATTACAAACCAAAAATATGTTTGTAAATCAATTTTGTTTTTATGTCAGGTAGGTTTATATGGCCTATGGCTTTGATTGTTTTTATTACAGTAATATAGTTTTTGAAAAAAATCTTTATTACAAAAATTGAATCTATATATATAAAAATGTTATGTTGGTTTGTGTACGCTTCAAAAACTCAAAAAGTTCTGCACCGATCGAGCTGAAATTTTAGAATGATATATAATCCGCATCAAGGATTGTTTTTATCTAATTTTTGCATCAGTCACATATCCGCGACCGCGAAAAAACACGAAAAAACCGACATAAAAGCGGGCGGAGCCGCGGGCAACAGCTAGTACTTATATATTTTTTATAGCTTCAATATGGACTCTGTCAGTAATTTTCCAGTGAAAGTTCCATAGAAGTCTATCAGCCATTTAAGAAATTGATTTTTCGGTATTCATACAGTGTAAATATTTGTAAAAAGCACTTACATTTCTATAATTTCTACACGTTATATTCATTTTAATCTATACAGTCTATACAAATAAATAAAATTGAAGTGTCTGTTTGTAATTTCAAATTAACAGCTTCTCGATACTTATATTTACTTTAAAAAAAATATTGTTTTTGTCTGTTTATCTATTTGTTCCGGCTAATCTATGGAATGCCTGTACCGATTTTAACGGGACTTTAGTAACTTAGGCTACTTTTTTTAGACTAGCTTTGCCCCGTGGCGTTGCCCGCGGTTGATGTCGTTCTGCTGGTACCACCAGAGGCCTTAGATAGTATAGTATGAGTGCTGTATCATATTTTTTAAGTGCGGACGGTGTTGTGATGCAAGAAACAGTTCTTTTGTTTTCTACTATTTTTATATGTCTGGGTTATTTTTAGTTTGAACTTTAGTGGTATTTTAAATACCGCTATAGTATAGAGTGATGAAATACTATTTGTAGATGTATATAGCACTTCATCTACTGTCACAAATTTGGTCAAATAATAAGGATTATATATTTTTTAAGGACGTTTTCGTTTGGACATGTAACTTATGAATTACAAACTTTGAGTGTTTAAATTCTTCAGAACCAGTTTTATTTTGTAGCTAAAAATAGAGTTTTACGTTAGACCTTTATTAAGGATATTAAACTCTCTGTCGTGGTAGTAAAGGGTCTGTTTCGTATAGGAGACTTGTGCCCTTTTGTTTCATTCGCAATTTTGCCAAGAATGTGGTTAGGGGAACTGCGAATTCGATACAAGTGCGTACGCTTCAAGTTCAAGGTTGACAAGATATTGCGATTAAAATGCAGACTCTACAATGTTTATTTACAGTGCCTATATATACCTACTAGTAATTAACACAATTGATTAAATAATTTATGTAGGCGTATTCGATTATTTCAAGTCTGTTGTGTCGATTGATTGTCGTTTCTGGAAGGAAGGTCGGAGCAAAATGGCGACTTATGACGTCATATTTTAAATTATTATAATGAGGATTATTGACTGCCTCGGTAGCGCAATGGTTAGTGCTTGTGTGATCTACAAATATTTCTTTCGAAGTTTGGGTGTTTTCTATGTATAATGTGTATGTATTTATAAAAAAAAGTATATATATTCATATCAGTTGTCTAGTACCCATAACACAAGCTCAGCTTATCTTGGGACTAGATGGCGTTGTGTGTTATATGTCCGAAATATTTATTATTATTGATTTATTTATTATTAGTTGCAAATAAGAAAAGGGATTTTAAATGGGACTGTGATTTGTGATAGGTTCCATGGTAGTAAGTTCAAGTAGAGATGATAAGAATTCATAAGATAACCGCAAATCATGTATCTGGTGACCTATAAAGTCTAGTCCCAATAACGCTGCGAAGAAGATACGAGTATATAATATAATTATTTAGTTTCTGATGGAAGACCAACATCGGTGACTGCACGGTTGGCCGAGTGGTGTCAGCGGTCGCCATGCCGCTTGCTACTGCGCCAAGTGTCGTGGGTTCAAATCCCACGCGGTACCTACAACACTTTGTGTGATCCACGAATTGTTGTCCCGAGTCTGGATGTTCTTTGTGTCCCTTTCATGTATGTTTGTAAAGTCCCCCACGACACAGGATGTTATTCCTAATGTGGGAGTTGTCTTTTAAAAAAAAAAAAAATATGCATTACAACGAAAGAACACACACTTTTCAATAATTACAGTTCCTTATTAATGAATTCACAAACAGTAACAGTACTATAACAGTTTCAATCCTTATTCAATAAAAAAAAACAAAAAAAAAAATGTCTTGAATATATTCAGCGAATAACTCTTTTATTTACAATTTCTGGGTTGACTGCTATTGTTTAAAAACCGGTAGACTTCAGCACGATTCACTTATGGCGTGATTCGTTTTATGAGGTATTATTTTAGTCTACTTTTTTGTTAATTACATTCAAGTGCAATGCAACTGGTTCACTTAAAAACACCTGAAATTTTGGCAATTTAAAATAACATAGTAAAATAAATTACCCTCAACTTTAAAAGTTTCTATACAAACGCAGATAAAGATACATATTTCATCCAATGACTCATCAGATTTTCAAAGACATTAGTTTAATTTTTAAGTACATTTCTAACTGTACCACTTAAAAATACTACCGTACCGTTCTAAGTATGTAGTTACATCTTAAAAGTATCAATTCATTTTATTGGAATTTAACTTAAACTTTCGATTTTTTAAAGTTTCAAGGATCGGCAGGCAAATAATTTAACCTGGTAGCTCTCACTTCTCGAAGATAAGGTCCTGATCCTGACAGACAGATGAACAATGGCGTAAGTCTATAAGAATTCTCTTTTTCCTTTTGAAGAGCAGAATCTTCAAAATATCGTTCAGGATAGTTTCTTTACGTTCTGCTAAAGTATTTTTTGTCTCGTTACGTGGCAGTAATGTGAGAATTACTAGCACAATAAAATATATTTTATACAATATTATTCATTAAATCTCTGTAGAAAGTAGAATAAACTTAATTAGCGTTGTTGTGAAAGTCACTTGAAGCGAATAGCGTTTTCAATTACACATTTTGTACGATTAGTGAACATACAATATTTGAGCTAGAATATATTATTCTTGGTCTGGTTAATAAAATGGAGAATGTCTGATGTCTGGTCGTCATATTTTCGATCGCTTTGAATCTTTTATTTTTATGGCCATTGTAAATGGAACTTGCTTTGCACTATTATTCCATCGTAGGTCTAAATATATACTAGACCGTATAGTTTTATGTAGTGATTTGCATATCATTTTTACTTTTATAGCAGCCTAACTTTTGCTTGAGGCTTTGCCTGCGTGTATGTCGATTATCGCGACAAAAAGCATGTCGGTCCAATCTATTTCATTCTGAAATAAGACCTATTTATTTTCGAATGTATAGTATAAGTATGAATTTTATTTAAACTTTTAGTTTTCGGCACTTTTTTATAGCGACAAAATGTACAAAAACGAACAAAGGCAGAGGTCACCTGATCACTGCAGAATTGTCTATCACATAATAGGCGTAAGCGACTGCTGTGCTTGAGGTCTCGGGTTCGATTCCCGGGTCGGTCCAAATGTTTGTATGATCTGCAAGTATTTGTTTCGAAGTTTGGGTGTTTTCTATGTATAATATGTATGTATTTACAAAAAAAAAAGTATATATGTATTTATATCAGTTGTCTAGTACCCATAACACAAGCTCTGCTTAGCTTGGGACTAGACGGCGTTGTGTGTTAAATTGTCCGAAATATTTATATTTATTTATTTTATAATTCGCAAAATTCATTGATTATCAAAATGACTGCAAAGAACTGTTAGATGCAGATATTGTACTAATCGTATATCCACTCCGTGCCTACAAGTTGTATGTTATGTGCATACGCACAATTTAAGACCCTGACACGCTAAATTAAATACAATACTGTAATGAAGTTAAGATAGTTGTGTTATAATAATTCCTACACAATTATCTATCAAAGCAAAAGTTAAGAAGTAGGGACATATCTTCCTTTCCAAATTGTATTTCTATTTAGTAAATTTTAAAAATAATGAGTTGGTTTGCGTTACGTATCAAAAAATCAATATATATTCTGTGGTAAAGACTTTTAATAACGAATAAGTATTTTCGGACATCTGATTCCAAACTAAGCAGAGCTCGTAATGCTAGCAAAAACTGATATATGTATTTATACACTTTTTTTTGTAAATACATTTAATGTTACACATAGAAAACGCCCAAAATCCGAAACGAATATTTGCAGATCATACTAAAATTTGGTCCGACCCGGGAATAGAACCCGATACCTCAAACACCGCAGTCACATATGTTATCACTGCGACACTGAGGTAGTCATATTTTTAGGTAGGTACTTCTTAATTTTATCTTTCATTTGTATCTTTCTATTTTTTTTATAAAAAATTTTCTTTGTGTTGCAAAGAAGCGTACATGACATGTTGAATACTTTTTTATAATATGCATAATAGTGAGTACCGATACCCATAGAAACTTGTAACTCAAGTGCCACCCAAATGATCCTCGTAAGAATAACTTCCTCGTTAATACCTTGGCAGAAATGATTTATATTAGATTAGGCAGTGTACGTGTCAGTATGTTAGAAGACGGGCCCGGATGGGACATGGATCGTGTATACCACACATCTTTAAAAAAAATGTTAAGATTCAAATCCGTGTCTCGTCTGGGCCACATACACGGCATGGTCCGGTCTAATAAAATATTCGCCACTCGCTTGGTAAAAAGCAAAGAAATCGTTGGTTTAACTTATATAGTACACTGTCGTAGTTTCGAAATAGTATCTTGAAATTACGACAGTGTACAGAGCGATAACAAAATTATTTACATACAATACTGTAAATATACATATAGACTTTAAAACTATGTCACATGTATATTGAATCTTCGCAGAATAAATTGTTCAATGATTGTAATTTGAGCTCTCTGCCTATGTAGAAGCAAATTCGTCCGGAAGAGGTACTTGAGCAAATGAGGATCATTGCCAATGTTGTTGTTGAGTTTATAAGCATGAAAGGCGATTGTTTTTGTATGTCTTAATAATAATACTTAATAAACGTTATTAGCTTTAGTTCTTAAATGCATGTTAGATTCACATCTAGTAGATGTAAATCGGAAACAACAATGTGATGTTAACATTATCTATGTATGTAAGTGAGATTTTACATCAGTTTTTTAAATGCGAACGAAGCCGCGAGCGAAAGCTAGTAGTCACATACAAATGTTTACAATCGTCTCGCATGTCTGTACCTTTCCGGCAGAGCAAGGTGAATAAAAGTGAGGAAGTGCAGGCGAGAATGGCAGAAGATTGGGTGAAGGAATTGTATGAATTATTTACACACTACATTATTTATAAACCTCAGATAAACTTGCGTACCTGTCCTATGCGAGTATGTCAGTTAATGCGATAAAGAGTAGCCTATGTCCTTCGTTATGAATTAAAGTATCTAAATACCAAATTTCATTAAAATCGGTGTGGAAGTTAAGCCGTGAAACCGTAACAGACAGACAGATCGAATTTATAATATTAAGTATGGATTCATAGTCTAAAAGTCTGTTATGTGTGTACTCAAGTCGTTATTAAGTTAAATTGAACATGATATTATGCGTATATCGTAAATGTACCTAAACAAATCTTCTCAAAAACTCGTTTCATATAAATAAAACTAAAAATAGCGTGTCCACGCCGAAACGAAATGTCAACAAATCGGCGAGCTATCGTGTACCCAGTTATCATTATCATTTCGCACTACAAACTATCATTATTTTGTTTATTAACTTGTGTAAATGAACAAATTGTTTAAATATAGAAGCATATCTATATATATATAAATGTTATGTTGGTTTGTGTACGCTTCAAAACTCTGTAAAAGTACCTACTGCCTTCGTCTCTGAAAAGGACATTTGGCAACATTTTTTTATTGGCATTGCTTTTGATGGTCTTGGTGGCAAACGAGCAGAGATATCACCTATTAACACCAGAGGCGTTACTGAGTGGGATGGGGAAACTAGTTGGGGTATGTGCCTCTGGTATCCTCACTCACTTGGTGAAACACAGCGCAAGCACTATTTCACGCCGGTTTTCTGTGAGACCGTGGTATCACTCCGGTCGAGCCGGACCATTCATGCCGAAGCGTGGCTCTTCCACGGTACACTTGTCTGTGTAAGTCTGTTATAGGTACTTCCTTGTTATAGTTCTTGAGATATATATATCCAAGCTAACAAACAAATTCTTCAGCTTTATAATATTACTATAGAGATAGAGATTTGCATAATTTGATACAATGGCTCCCGTTCAATTCCTAATTTGAATCTTCGCCGGTGAGAATGAGAGCTGATAGTTGTATCATCATACAAAATCTTGTATGCTAAAATCGAAATAAGCCGTTATTAAAAAAGTATATATGTAGTAAGTAAATTGCATTAATGCAGTTCTGTCATTACCTTGGATAAAGATACATACCTTTTCAATTTTGTAGTTTTCCTTTTGCAACATTATTATATTGATCGTAAGAGGGTACTTTGAAAATCTATTTATCTAATACACGAACATACCGTAACAAAAAACTTGTGGGTTACAATTCGCAACGTTTTATACCTGAACGTTCTCAGTATAACACAGTATGTACTTGTAGTAGTACGTACTTGTATGTACTTGTAGTTGTAGTACGTACTTTCACATTGATCTACAACTGTTACGTTATGTAGATCTTAACATTTTTATCGTGAACAACTGTGTTCTTTGCCGGTATAGATACTTCAATTAAACGCGCACGTGTTTTGTTTAAAGAATTCCGCAATATTTGGTACCAAATTTTTTTAGACTAGTATTTATGTAAGTTGGGACTAGAGTTAAAGCAAGTAGACATTTTTTTCATTGTCTTTTTCTTGCAGTTAGATATTTCGGAGTTTGAATAAATTTTACATAGTATTAAGCTACCTGATTTTTATATTTAAATGTGTTCTTTTGTTCGCGTGATTAGTATTCAACTGGTAGGTTCATAGATTGAATAATTTCTGTTTTGTTATTTTTTTTGTAGTTATCAGTTGTGCAAAATGTCTATTGAGAATTGACCTAAATTCTATAGTTTGTTATTTTAGTATAGCTGAATTGTTGTAAAACATAAAATATTTAACTTTTGCAAAAGTTATAAATTAAAGTCTACTTTTCTTAGATTTTTACCATTAGGAGTTGCTATTTATTATTCCAATTTAAATAGAACCTAAAGACAAGTATTTTGAATCAAAATAAAAAAACAAATTACGTGAAAAATGACGTAGTACTGACGTACGAAACATTTAAAAAATCAAATTGAGAACGAAGGAAATCTTAAAAAAAATCTGCTGTCAGTTTGACTATGGCATTCAATTCTTCACTACATAGTATAAAACAAAGTCGCCTTTTCTGTCCCTATATCCCTATGTGCGCTTAAATCTTTAAAACTACGCAACGGATTTTGATGCGGTTTTTTCCAATAGATAGAGTGAT
This sequence comes from Spilarctia lutea, assembly GCA_916048165.1. Taxonomy (NCBI): domain Eukaryota; kingdom Metazoa; phylum Arthropoda; class Insecta; order Lepidoptera; family Erebidae; genus Spilarctia; species Spilarctia lutea. The sequence continues at coordinate 16,750,408 of OU696480.1, read as the reverse complement.
TCAAGAGGAAGGTTTATATGTATAATACATGCATCATATACTAAGGCAACATTGCTAATTTTAGAGGTTTCTAACGTGATGTCGTAAATTACCGTGCAAAGTCGGAGCGGGCCGCTATGTTTTTATATACAACGTTCATAGTTTTTCTGTAGTGTATTTAATTTAGTATCAGCATTGCACCCGTGCGAAGCCGGGGCGGGTCGCTAGTGATAGATAAACCACTAGTGAGTGAATGAGATGCGGTTAGTGACTGATGAAAATAGTCAGTCTTAATTTTGTTCAAGGCTTAAAGGCAAACATTATGAGTTATATTGCGGAAGCTAGTTACGACTATGAGTTTCTTTTGCTGCACATTGGCCTAACAGTGAATACAAATCCTATTTAATATATACTTCTTTTACTCTTGTCGGTTTGGGAATGTTACTTGACCCAGTTTTTTTGTATGCCTATTGTAAAAAATTTAATATAAAAATTAAAATAAAACACATTTCTCATAAAGCATGTGCGTGCAAGAAGACTTAAGCGCTGAAAATAATATGTGTTATAATTATATTAATGAATATAACCACGGACAACGCGGTGAAGCAAGTATTTTTATACAATGTAGCCTATGTGTTATTCTGATGTATAATCTATATTATTGTAAAGTTTCATCAAAATCCATTCAGTAGTTTTTGCGTGAAAGAGCAACAAACATACATGCTCACAAACTTGCGCGTTTATAATATTAGAACGATATTTTAAGTGCGTATCATATGCGTTTGTATTTTTCTGTTCCTATATTAAGTATCAACATTTCTGATTAAAATGTCTGTTGCTGCAAATTAACCTAACAGTGAATACAAATCCTATATAATATAAATAATCACAAATTTTAATAACGAAAAAAACCGAATTCAAGAACTGGACCAAATTGTAAAGGGACTACACGGGAAGCGCCAGTTTTCAAATAAAAAAAGAATCATCAAAATCTGTTCACCCAGTCGAAAATTAACAAACAACAACAACAACAAAAAAATACAGTTGAATTAAGAACCTCCTCCTTTTTTGAAGTCAGTTAAAAAAGTCCGCTATTCAATAAATAAAAAGTGTACATTACATTTTTAAAACAAAACAAACTTAAATAAAACACTAAAGTTTTAAAAACTGTATACTTAAAATAAAAATAAATAAATAATGCTATTTTTAAATAAACAAAAAAATACTTACAAAGTTTGACGAATCAATAACGTTGACTTAGACATATTAAAACTATTCAGACACTTCACAGTTTTAAAATAAAAAAAAAACTAAATGTTTAATAGTTTTAAATAAATTCACTTTTTCACAACAACAGACATATTGTTTTTAAATAGACACAGATAATGATTTAAAAAAAAAATTGCCGAAGGACAGTGTTGTCGTACAGGCGAGCTACTCGATAATGCATACAGAGATTGTACTCCCGGCGTCTATACTATACTGGTCTGACTAGTGATGTTAATACTCATCGTTAATATTTTAATTATAATGTTGTTTGTGGCAGGAGGCGCATTATGTGGTTAAGAACCAGAGCAGTCTAATGTGCCTTCTTTCAAATTAGTTAGTGATTGTAATAAAATCATTTACTTTATGAGGCAAATGTCTTTTTAAACACGTATTTACATAATCATGTCGGTAATTGTTATGAGTGTCAATCAGCATATGAATTAATATTCCTTGTTCCAAATGTACAAAATGTTGCAAATGTGAATTTTAAACAGTTCGGCAAATTTGAAACTTATTGGTTTAAAAAAAGTTAAAATTAGTTTAATGTATTATATTGCATTACTGAAGACCGTACTACGCAAACACTTATTTCTGGAGAGTATTTCTGTAGTAGTAACTTTTTTTTATGTAATAGGGGCAAACGAGTAGACGTATCGCCTGATGGTAAGCAATTACCACCGCCCATGGATACCCTCAACACCAGAGGCGTCACAAATGCGTTGCCGGCCTTTGGGGGATGGGGAGACGGATGAGGTAGGGGTTGGGGTACGGGCCTCCTGTATCTTCACTTACTCGGTGAAACACAGCGCAAGCGCTATTTCACGCCGGTATCACTCCGGTCGAGCCGGCCCATGCATGCTGAACACGCTTCACATTTGTCGTATTTAGGCAAACCTTACTTAATTTAGTCGTTGATTAAAAACATAATGTACCTAACAAATAAATCTCTATAGCCTGTTAAATTACTAATCATTTAGTTTATTTGCACAAAAACTAAGAATTTATTTTGTACTATTATTTCAAATTATGTGCCCAACACTAATCAGCCATCTTATTTTGTTTCCATCAATTTTAGCTACCGGGCAAAAGGTTATCTCGTGTATAGTATTACACTTTATCAGGGCTTTGAGTGGCAATATTTTCGCTACAAAATATGTTATGAGTCAGAGTTTATCGACATGTAAACAAAGCAGACGACCGCAATACATCACTAGCTCGTGAACTCTGCAGTCTTTTGTTTACGCCCGATTCACTCATTGAACAAATTGTATTCAAGGATAGGTAATCAATTGTCAATTTATTCGATGTTAACACTGGCTGTTAGAATAGAAAACATTTTATAGTATTTATGAGAAGAATGTTACTTTTGACAGTTCAGTTACTTATGTATGTACTTTTAACACTAACTTTGAAAGTAATTTCGTATCACTTGATTGAGTGTATCGGAATATCTATGTTGATTCTATGTGCCGAGTAAACTCCACATAAGTTTTTAATCAAAGTTTATATGTCATAATACGTACATATTTTAGAATACTCAAGTCAAAAATATCACACAATTATTGTTTTCATATGGGAACCGAACCCAAGACTTCCGGCCCAGTAATAGGGTCAATAGCCATTATACCAATATGACATGGTATAGATCCGTTAAATTCGCTGATTGTTTCAACACGCTTTTACTGCAGAAGTTTTATCAATGTAAATATTATATTTTAATATTTATCTTAATGTCTGCCGGTATTTAAAATGTAATATTATAGTTGTTTTGTTCTGTACCGCTAGCATTTTAAAACACTTACAACCAAACTAATTAGCATTATTCTACAGAAAACGAACATTGTAACAAAGATAAATAACAAATCGCCTTAATTATCTGTTCCAATAAAAAAAACAATATTCGAAATATATTTTAAAAATAATGACACCTACATACAACGTTTTATTGTTTTCAATCTGTCTATAATGCATTTAGTTATGGCATTTTAAATATTCAAATTTCGAAGAATGGAACTTGCAATGCGTGCGTGACATGAGTCTCGTTGTATTCCTTGGAATATTCGGCATCGCGGTCACCGCGGATCAGAAGCTGTGCCTACGTGAGTTATCCGACGTATTCCAATTTGTTGGACGCGTGCTTACTACCGATACTCGGTGTTAAGTGAAAGTCACCGTTATCTATTAAAATAGTGACCACTTTTGCTTTATAATGTTGTACTATAATTTTAAACGATGCGTGAATCGTGATTGAAGTACTTACAAAAACATTTTTTTATTTATTTATTGAACAGTGGCCAAACCAGCAGACGTATCACCTGATGGTAAGCGATTACCACCGCCCATGGACACCCGCAACACCAGAGACGTCACAACTGCTTTGATAAAGCAGTCGGGGCTATTAACCAATATTCAAACTAGGAATATTCCTGCGTCGTGAGAGACTTTACAAACATACATGAAACGGACACAAAGAACAGTCAGACTCAAAGCAACAATGTGTGAATCGCATAAAGTGTTGTTCCATGTTGAACCCACCACACTCAGCGCAGTTGAAAGCGGCGAGAAGATCACTTGAACCACTAGGCCGTCCGTGTCAATTCAAGGATGCAGCGCAGTCAGTTGGAAAGGAAAGCCGTTGGCAACAGCGCTGGTTCCAATTGTTTGTATAAAGTAATTATCATTACAAGCTAATATTGTCATAGTTGTTATTAATATGTCATTATCATTACGTTAACTTCGATAAGCTAATTACTATTAAAATAATAATCTATTGGCCCGTGTCTGGAATCAAAGTTCCAAAATCCATTCTAGTTTTATATATTTGAAGGTCAGTCTGTCTGTTACGATTTCATGGCTAAATCGGTGCATCGATTTCAATGAAATTTGGCATGGAGATACTTTAAAAGTCTTTCCTTATAGTGAAAGACTACTCTTTCCAGTCGAGCTGCCCGCAAATGTTATTTTTTTTATTATTATTTGATTGAACGTTTGGCCTAGTGGTTAAGCAGTCGCACACCGTTCCATACTTCACCAAGTGTCGTAGGTTCAAATCCCACATGGAACAACACTTTGTGTGATCCACAAATCGTTGTTCTGAGTCTGGGTGTTCTTTGAGTCACTCTGTCTGCACCAATTTGCTGAGATAGGCGCCTCTTATGGCATTGCACAGGATATTATAACTGCTTATTTTATGTATGTCAGAATAAACGTTTTTCTTTCTTTCTTTCTTTCCACAACTGTGTGCTTTTACCGAAACTTTCTGCCACGCTCAACAAATCTGTGGAATGAACTGTCGCCTGTGGTATTCCCGGACCAATACGACCTTCAAACCTTCAAGAAAAGAGCGTACTCCTTCTTAAAAGGCCGGCAACGCAATTGTAACGCCTCTGATGTTGCGGGTATCCATGGGCGGCTGTAATCAGGCGGTAATCATCTTACCATTAAGCGATCCGTCTGCTCGTCTGCCCCCAATTCCATAAAAAAAAGATTTAGGATTTGAAGAGTAGAGCATCAAAATTAAAGATTTTTTTTTATAATTTCGTACCTTTCACACACAACGCCACCTAACTTCACACTAAGAAGAGCTTGTAGAATGATAGCTAGATTGACTGATTTAATACTTATATACTTTTTTGCACATACATACATAGATAACACCTATACTTTTGATTTGACTGCCTCGGTGGCGCGAGTGGTAGCGTAAGCGACTGCTGTGCTTGAGGTCTCGGGTTCGATTCCCGGGTCGGACCAAATGTTTGTATGATCTGCAAATATTTGTTTCGAAGTTTGGGTGTTTTCTATGTATAATATGTATGTATTTACAAAAAAAAAGTATATGTGTATTTATATCAGTTCTTTAGTACCCATAACACAAGCTCTGCTTAGCGTGAGACTAGACGGCGTTGTGTGTTAAATTGTCCGAAATATTTATTTATAGGTACTACAGACAAATCTTTCTTCTATACAAATGAATAAAATTTAAGTGTCTGTTTCTACTTTCATCTTTCATCTATACTCCGAAACAAATATTTGCGGATCATACAAACATTTGGTCCGACCCGCAACGAACCCAAGACCTCTTGATCGTCAGGCGCATACGCTAACCGCTAGACCAACGATGCAGTCAATTACAGTTGAAGTAGCTATGCAATGAGGATAACTACATGGTGCCTGTTATCTGCGACATTATAAATAAACTGCGATATAACATAACATTTTCCTGTTTTGTCTGCCCCATAGACTGTTGATAAAATACTAATGTAAACAAAATAAAAAGACCTTGAAACTCTCTAGTATATTGGCAGTTTTTATTTATTTACTAGCTGAACCTCGCGGTGGTACCCGCGGTACGACAATAACCGCGGGCACCGCCGCGAGGCGAAGCTAGTTTCTTTATAAATTGTAGCCTATGTGTTATTCTGACGTATAAGCTATATTATTGTAATGTTTCATAAAAATCCATTCAGTAGTTTTTGCGTGAAAGAGCAACAAATCAAATTTCAGTCATCAGTATATTTTTCCAAAATACTATATTTTTTTATTTTTTGTCTGTCTGTCTGTTTTGTTTCCGTTTTATCGATTTTGACGGGACTTTCACTGATAGGTAGATGATAATATAAGGAGTAACTTAGGCTACATTTTTTATTCTAGCTTCGCTCTGCGGTGTTACCCGCGGTACGACAATAACCGCGAGTAATACCGTGGGTTTTGGCTAGTCTAGAATATAATTCACCATTCCTTGTATGTATCGTGCCTATGCGCTTAGTTTGGCCTCGGATTAAAACACTCATTCGATATAATGTAACGAAAAAAACATAATCTTTGTTTACAGTAGGTATCGTGTTTTATATATCGATGCAGTTTAATTGTTCAAAAGAACTTGTTATATGCAGATAAATATAGATGAATAGTAAAATCGTTACATAAAAATCACATACATTCAGTCGATAAATTGTTTTGGTTATGGTAGTTTGAATATTACCTTTATCTAATATTTATTACTAGCTGACCCACGCAACCTCGTTTGCGTCTTATATTGCCCGTGGCGTGAAAATTTTCCCCCGTTTTTGAAACATTCTTCATTGGTGCTCCGCTCCTATTAGTAGTCGCGTGATGATATATATAAATAATCGCCTATAGCCTTCTATCTACTATCCGGACTATCCAATACTGAAATAATTTTTCAAATCAGACCAGCGGTTCCTGAGATTAGTGCATTCAAACAAACAAACTCTTCAGCTTTATTATTAGTATAGATTTATTGAGTATTGATTGCCTTGGTGGCGTAGTGGTAACGTATGCGACTGCTAAGCTTGAGGTCTCGGGTTCGATTCCCGAGTCGGACCAAATGTTTGTTTCTGATTTTTCTGATTTGCAAATATTTGTTTCGGAGTTTCGGTGTTTTCTATGTATAATACTAGTATGTATGTATTTACAAAAAAAAGTATTTAAGTATTTATATCATTTGTCTGTACCCATAACACAAGCTCTGCTTAGCTTGGGACTAGATGGCGTAGTGTGTTTAGATGTCCGGACTATGTGTGGGACATGACAAGACTTATAAACTCATAACGATGAATAAAGTCTTGGCTTGTTGCACTACGCAGACGCATAGGAGACCGCGTTGGGACTGAAGTATTATATACACCAGTCAATATGTTTACTTTAAATGTTTTAAAATTCAATACTTTAATTATCTTAAATAGTTTTTGTTTTACATAAAGTACCTGGATGACCGTAACATCTATACATTCACTATAATAAACTTTGCTATGTGTATCGTGGTAGGCGTAATGTTGCAGCCTAAGAAAAGATTACATTGTTTTTTAAATTGGGCTGAGATTGTATGTTATAAATTCCCCCTAAAATATTATACAAAGGTATTTCACGTGTTAGTAATTATCTTTTACTGAAAACTGACCTTGTCTATGACAACGACATGACATGCCGAAACAAACAGACAGACAAACAAAAATTAAATAAAAAAATAATTTTATATGTGTACCATGTATACATATAATGTATATGCATTTAGTAAAAAGTGGTTATTTTAATATTACAAACAGACACTTCAATTTTATTTATTTGCAGAGAGTACCTATAGATTAAGTTAATTTAAATGTTGAAATCGAAGATCCATCTTTGAAGTGAAAAACAAAGCAGTTAAACTGCCAACAGAAGTATTATTATTGAGTTATCAAATTAATTGTTTGATCTAAATGTCAGTTTGTCGACCTGTGTTATGCGGACTGGCTGCATGTGGAGTGAGTTTAGATTATTATATATCTTTACAATCACAGTTCACTCACACTGACCATGTCTATGACGACGACATGAATTTATTCTCTACCTAAACCTACCCGTAGAAGCTTTCTCATCAACGATTTGGAAATTTTAATAGTGCAATGCGCACTTGCACAATGCACTATTAAATCAGTATCGACGTAATGTATTTTAAATTCATTCATATGCAAACCTAAGATTAATCTTTTTGTGATTCCATTCATTCTAAATATTGTTTTTCAATAGTTATATATATTGTCGTATTCAACTGCCTCGTTAGTCTAGTGGTTAGCGTAAACCACCGCAGATCAAGATGTTGTTGGGATTTTCTTACAAGAAATTCTTAACAGCAGCCAGGAGTATGGAAGATGGCGGTGTTCCCCGCCCGTGCCTCGGAGAGCTCGTTAAGCCGTCGGTCCCCGTTGTCATGGACATCTAAGGCAATCGTTATTGGGAAGTCAGTGCCCTTTCGAATATAGTTCACCCTCAGGGTTGCGGAGGTACGATGCCAGGCGCTCTGTGTAAAAACTGATATTCAGGTAAAACCATTTGAACTAGTAGCCGACCCCAAATAATCTTGGGAATGATAAAGGCTAGGAAGATGGATAGTTATATATATATTGTCAGTCGAAGAACACTGATGAAAAAGTTCAAGTAGAAACCATTACTTATCATATACGTTACAACCTGGTTTAAGAATATGAAAGTAAAAGTGTGATGGTAACAAAACTCCAATCTTGAGAAGTTGTGTCGGCTTTCAGAGGAATTCATCGCAACACGACAATGCTTTCATGATTGCGATCGTTTCATCTCATAATAAACTGTCGGCAATCTCTTAAGCCCGGCTTTAAGAGTACGATTTGAATTTTATTTCGTTCGATTTGTCTGTGTCTTTAAGAACAAGTGCACTCCTTTATAAACAAACATTCACTTACATGTACTATTAATTGGAAGTAAGTATGGTCCATGGGCGTACCCAGGTTCTGGGCCAGGGGGGGGCAAATCGGGTTTTTTTAAAAGCACCTCGTCAAATAAATGGATATGAAAAAGGCATTGGCATGGAATCAGGTGCACCCTCGGAAGGAAATCCCTAGAACCCCGACGTACCTCGGGCCACTTATGGTTTGTAGATGGCCCCCTCCTGTGTAGGAACCCTGATGCTCCTTTTCTATTTTAAAAAGGGGCGCGAGCACTTTGTTGAGGTTGCGCCGCTACCCCGGCTTGCTTCTGCTAGGGTGATCCTCACCTTGGCCGGAACACCCCCGTGGGATTTGGAGGCGGAAGTGCTCGCCGAAGTTTATCGACGAACGGCTAAATATCGGGCGGAGAACGGATTTCGTCCTCCGCCCGAAGAGACACGCACACGAACATTCGCGCAAGCGCCCTGCGCCGCCTGTCCTGTCACGTGACCTGACGCGAGTTTATACGTCCTCTCTCCATCCGTCTTACGAATTTTCGATCAGGTCACGTGACCTGACGCGAGTTTATACATTTTTATCGATTCCAAAAAAGTACACATCGCCGCTAAAGAAGTTTTCACTTCAAAAAAAGGGTGATCCTCACCTGTCACCCCCAAGCTTGCTATTGTGGAGTAGTCTGCGGTACCTGGGCCGTTCCCGGGCCTGGCGGACGGTAAGAGTTCTAACCTCGCACGGTTCTGCTCCGCCATCTCCTTCGCAAGCATAACTTGCTCGCTGAAAAAGACGGCAGAGTACTACGCGCTCTCGCTACGCTTAATAGTCGCAATAATGTTACCAAGCGAGAGAACCCCCACTCCGATGGCCGCCTCGACTCGCCCTACTCCGGACATTCTGCCAGTGTGTGGAATGTCGTGTCTACGGTCTTGTCATCGTAGTGGTGGCACTCAGACGTTGGCTCCTTGCGGATCAGACACAGGTGCTCTCCGAAGCATCCTTTCCCAGTGATCACCTGCGTCAGCCTTGATGCCTCTCGAGCCAATCCTCCATAACGGGTTTTATCGCCGCAATAACAGCGTGCCCAGCACTCGGTTGCCCAAGTCGTTCCTTCCATTCCTCCACAAGAACCTGGTGGAATTGAAATTTCTGATCTTCGATTTCTCGAGTCTTAGGTCTCCTACCTGAAGGTCAGCACTTGTTGCGGACGTCGCAATAACCCGATATTGCTGGCCTTCAGGACCTCAGCCCATACTGGGGGTCCCCAGTATAGGCACAACGCCCGCGTATTGTCTCCTGCAGGAGTTATTGGGCCCCCTCATATTTGGCAGCAACCGAGCCAAGCACGCGCTGCGCCAGGAATCAGACTTCGGAAATGGTGTCCCATCGGCTTTCCAGTTCGAGCCAATGTGGGCTTACATATAGACCGGTGGAAAAACCATATCAAAGCAAAATAAGGTGATATATCTAGGCAGCACAAAAACCTGTACTGGATGCTAGGACGAAACTACAAATTATTACTGGACAACAAATTTCTGATATATCAGACGATAATATTTTGCTTCCGAGAATTATTTGTAGTGACTAACATTCCAAATGAATGGGCATGTCAGCTGTCCATAAAAACTACATAAACCGACTCGGAAGATTTGATATCTTAGGACTATGATGAGTAGTTCTCCTCGCACTAAAGAGCACGCTCTGATCGTCCCTACGCTCGAACATCGCATAGCCCTAGGACTGATTCCAATTGCCGATCTTACAACAACACACAAAATAAATCGGTCTTTGTCCATAGTCGATCTTAGTCACGTTTTTACGCGTCTGAGTGTGCTTTATATATAATCGAGAGAAGAAAATAGTAGGAACGTCAACATCTAGGGGGGGGGCAGCTGCCCTCCCCTGCCCTACCCTGGGTACGCCCATGGTATGGTCAATGAAAGATGGTTAAAGTGATTTTTTTTTGATTTTGAAACTGTAGCTGCTGATGTATTGACACGAAAATTTAATTGAAGATTCTAGGTAGGTTTGTTTGTGTATAGGTGTTAAACGTGCCTGTGTAACGTGCTTACGTGCCTGTGTAAGGGAGTTTCAAGTGTCGAGTGTTCCAAAAAGAGGCGGAGTTAATGGTTGCCGGTATGGCCTCGGCTTAAAACACTCATTCAAAATAATGTACCTAACTAAAAATCAAAAATCATATTTTTTGTTTACAGTATCGTGTATATTGATCAAATGAACTTGTCATATGCAGATAAATATAGATGAATATGCTGCGTAAAATCGTTACATAAAAATCACATACATTCAGTTGATATATTGTTTCATTTTATCCTGCAAATGTAAATCATATTTGATATTTTTCACGAGACAATCAACACAGCAAACAGCGCGACCAGAACAAATAAACGCTATGTTCTATGTAACTTTATTCTCTGGTCACTGGGGATAGTTTGATAAGTCTTTGAATAAAATGTAGATAAAATATCATTGTTTTATCTTGTGAACGCATGATTCCAAGACTTATTGACTTTTTTGTTTTTAATATTGACAAAATGACAGCATAGCGCTCATAGCCCAGTTGCACTCGGTGATTAGAAACAATTACCGAGGGTAAGCAATGACGACGCGGTCTGTACTTGGATGGGTGACCGTTGGTGGCATATTACCACGAGCGTCTCCGTGATTCGGAATAGAATAGTATAATTTTATTTGCCATTAAATGTTGTACATAAGTTGTTACAGAAAATATACGTTTAGTTCTAACATTTAGTCATACTGAAATGCAAAAGTTTGTGTTTAATGTATTTTTAATTTTATTAATATAAAAGTCAAATGAATGAATAAAGTTACATAACTATGTGTATAAATAAAAATTCCAAATTGTCAATAAATGATAAATTATTAAACATGTCAATAACATAATCCACATAAAATCTTAAGCAATTAGCTTTTATTGAATAATTCATTCGCTGAATAAAAACACATTTTTATGAGCCACGATTTCAACTGTTTTTAACCGGTTTTATTTAGCTCACCCCGTTTTTTTTATTCTTGGGTCAAATTTAGTAATTCAAATTTCACCCTCTTCCTGTCAACCGATTAATCTGAAATTTTGTATACACTTTGGATTTTGGTGACAATACAATTATGTTTATTTATTATCATTATAAATTCAAGATGGCGGCCGCTACAAAATGGCGGATAACGTAGGTTTTATCAATCCCATCAATATGGGTATCAAATGAAAGGGCTCAACAAGCTGAATACAATATACTATAAAAAATTGAAATCCAAGATGGCGGCCGCTACAAAATGGCGGATAACGTAGGTTTTATCAATCCCATCAATATGGGTATCAAATGAAAGGGCTCAACAAGCAGAATACAATATACTATAAAAATTGAAATAATGAAGCACTAAATGAATTAAACAGAATGCGAAATAAAAACTAAAAACTAGAAAATAAAAATAGGTAAATAAAACTTTTTAAGTTAAACGGTTTTATGTTAAACATACATTGCAATGTTTAAGATAAATGTACTAAAAACCAAAAAATAATAAAATAGATACAGTCGTGGGAATTATAAACATATGCATAGACTAGACTAAAATAAAACCGTGGGGCACGTCAATTGTCTACAAATTATCGACTTAATGTGCGATAGAAGAATCGTTTAATTCGTCGTTAGGCAGTTGGCCCGCAGACGGTGAGGAAATTACTTACTATTTTCTTGCTCATGGAAATTCCAATAGTTATACATTCCATGTTAACCCCACGGTTTTATTTTAGTCTAGTCTATGCATATGTTTATAATTCCCACGACTGTATCTATTTTATTATTTTTTGGTTTTTAGTACATTTATCTTAAACATTGCAATGTATGTTTAACATAAAACCGTTTAACTTAAAAAGTTTTTTTACCTATTTTTATTTGAATATAGTTTAAGGCAGACAGCAATGTCCTCTGATAACGCGTTAAATACTTTGACTCACATGGAATAACAGTTTTTTTGGAACAAAGTTGTTTTTGGTTGGTTATCGGAGATCACGTTAAGCAGTCGGTCCCGGTTGTTATCATAGAATAATTGTCGTGACGCTAAGTTGGAGGCCTTTGGTAGACTTAAAAGCATCCAATGGTAAGATTACGTAGCCACAACGTCGTCTTGCTAGTCCTCGCACTTGGCCATCGTAGGGACCTATAGCCTTAACACTCTCCTGAGAGGAGACCCGAGCCAAGCAGTGGAACGTTATGTGTTGTTGATGATTGCCAAAATGGCTCTACTCTGCCCGATGGAAAGCATAACCAGAATCCAAGATTGATGGCCACAATTCTCCATAGTTAACTGCCTCGGTGGCGCAGTGGTAGCGTATGCGACTGCTGTGCTTGAGGTCTCGGGTTCGATTCCCGGTTCGGACCAAATGTTTGTATGATCTGCAAATATTTGTTTCGGAGTTTGGGTGTTTTCTATGTATAATATGTATGTATTTACAAAAAAAAAGTACATAAGTATTTATATCGGTTGTCTAGTACCCATAACACAAGCTCTGCTTAGCTTGGGACTAGATGGCGTTGTGTGTTAGATGTCCGGAATATTTATTTATTATTTATTATTATTTATTATAGTGATGTTTCTGTACCATTGGGCCTGGGCTTGCACTATCCAACGAAAGCACGAACGCTGTGATTTTACAATGATTTTCTGTGCGAGGGTAGTACCTCCTTGGTCGTCCGTCGGTCGTCCCGGTTCGAGGCCGACATAACCACAAGTGGTATTCGAGGGGATTTACGCACAAAAAAAAAGTGTAGTACCTTCTCGTTCGAGCCGGCTCTTTTCGTGCTGATATCAGCGTGGCTTTACTACCAGTCTTTAAATTTCCACTGCTGGACATAGGCCCCAGGAAGAAGATATTGGTCTAAGGATTCGTGTTGTGTGTTTTGGGTTTTTTTTTCTCTTTGTAGTACGACTGTCCTGCTTAGTTTGCTCTCTCCGACACCCATGGCTTGAAGAGTTAATCCCTACTTCTCTGACATGAGCAAATACAAAGCCTAGCTTTACTTTTAGGTAGTATCACCCTAAATTTCTATTAAAAATTCACTTTTCACTTTTTAGCATAGTCACGAAAAAGCTCTTTAATGTTTTAATAAAGTATTAATGATATTATATTTCCTTGCCTTTACAATTCTCATCTATATAAATAACTAACATTGAAATGTCTGTTTGTGATATCAAATTAACAGTTTTTCACTAAATGCGTTACGTGTAAAGTATATACGATACGGTAATATCATAAAATAATTTTTAAATTTATTATCTGTCTGTTTATTCCGGCCAGTTCCTGGAACGGCTCTACCGATTTTGACGGGATTTTCACTGGCAGATACTACTGGGTTACTTTTGATATTATACCTTTACATCAACAACTGCAAGTAACACCGCAGGGAGCAGCTAGTAGGATACATAAAAATACTAATACACTACCAGAATATATTCTGGCAAGCTACGAAGTGTTGAAAGTTCGCATAATTTATTCGAATCCCGTCCGCCCCCGTGCTGCCATCTACATAATTCCGACAAAAATGTACTGTCTTGAGTTATTGGAGGGCTCATATGTTTTTACAGGCTCCATATGTGATTTGTCTTTACCTACACTTTTATGTTTCTTACTTTTTTATTGTTAAGTACGTATTTTTTAAGACCGTTGGCAACATTATATATGATGGAGTTTTGCGAAACAAATTTACAAAGCTGAATGTTTATTACGCTGTCTAAATATGAATATAAAATAGTATCATAATTAAGCATTTTTCGTGGCAGAGCCATGATTCGGTATGAATAGGCGGGCTCGACCGAAGTGATACCACGGCCTCACAAAAACCCGGTCTGAAATACGGTTTGCGCTGTGTTTCACCGAGTTAGTGAGGATATCGGAGGCCCATACCCCAACCCCCCATCCCTCTCCCCATCCCTCTAATGTCGGCAACGCACTTGTGACGCCTCTGGTGTTGCGAGTGTCTATAGGCGGCGGATATTTACTCACTATCAGGTGATACGTCTGCTCGTTTGCACACTCTTCACTCACTCCTCAATAAAAAAAGCAAGTTGAAGATCGTTTGGTGATGTTTAGACCTTTAGCTCCCTTAGCAGAGTTGCGAGTGTTTTGCGTCGTACCTGTTGATGAATACTATTCTCTAGTATCATTAAAAATATTTGTAGCGCTGAAATATATATCTATACTAATAATAAAGCTGAAGAGTTTGCTTGTTTGAACGCGCTAATCTCAGGAACCGCTGGCCCGATTTGAAAAAATCTTTCAGTGTTGGATAGTCCATTTATCGAGGAAGGCTATAAGCTATATATCATCACGCTACTACTAATATTAGAGGAGCACCAATGAAGAATGTTTCAAAAACGGGGGAAAATTTTCATGCTACGGGCACTCGTAAGACGCAAACGAAGTTGCGTGAATCAGCTTTATATATATATATACGTGTGTGTGTATTCTATACGTGTTTATGTATGTTATTTTTTTGTCTAGTGTTTTTAGTCAGTTCTATATGACAACCTTTGTGCATCACCTACATTACCAGATTTCTGCACCACCCACAGGTTGACTGGACAATAATACCTTGGGCATCAACAAATATTTAGAGATCATACAGACATTTGGTCCGACCAGGGAATCGAACCCCTAGACCTCAAGCACAGCAGTCGCATACGCTCCCACTGCGCCACCAAGGTAGTCAACAGTGAACAGATTTATATAAACTTATGAAATAATAAAGTTTGTATTTGTATAATCGTTGAAGAAGTTCATCGACCCTAAAAGTAAAAATATAAGTCAAATATGCAACTAAGCGATCCTAAAACACACACAGGTGCACAAAGAAAAAATCATTTCATTTTTATTATTCATAATTCTAGAAAATTACCCATAAAGCGATGTATAAAAGGCATAAAACTAGGGTTGCTATCTTAAAAATTTAAAAACCAGGATAACAAGCGGAAAATCCCCGGATTTTTGAGATGGATACTCGGACACTTGGATGTAAGTCCATCTGGTTTCAAAGACTGAATTATATTTTTTTTACTCCCCTAATTTTAACCGACTTCAAAAAAGGAGGAGGTTCTATGTGCCACTGTATGTATTCTTTGTTTTTGTATGATCACCGATTACTCCGTCAATTGTAGACCGACGTTAAAAATTATTTTTGTATTCCAAAGGGTATGCTCGGGGTCCCATTGCTACCATATTAGGATCTAATGATGGAATCTCAGGGAAATCGAAGGAAACCCTCAATATGTTTAGGCACGTATTATGTTTTTTCTTATATTTTCTGAAGTTACTCCGGTATATGCATCTGGTAGTAATTATTTCATAATGATAAGCTGATGGTGGAAGGTACAGCTCCTTAACGTTTAGGAGTTAGAGGATAATCCTTTTAATTTCATACGTATTTTATTACGTATTTTGTTTGTATTCTTTCAGTTTAAAATAAAACGATTAGGAGTTAGAGGATGATTCTTTAAATGCCATATATTACGAATAGGGCCTTAGTTATATTCTTTCAAGTTGTTTAGGTGACAGTAGCTAGTCGTCTGTAGGATAGAAAAGACATGCAAAGCTGATGTTTGGATTAGGAACCTACAGTATATCTATACACCTAGTTTGTCGTGTCTTAGTAGGTTCATTTAATTATATATAGATAAGTAGAAACTCTTTATTTGTACACAGAGTACAGAAAATGATAAATAAGTCGCTAAGAGCAACCCCATCTAGGGTGGTTATGCGACTCAGCGCAACTTTTTTTTTTCATGGGTCTGAGGGTCTTGTCTGAATTTATTCCAGTCAGATCGGTAAACGCATTTGGCGTTGCAATTAGTGAAATGTTGAGAGGGTCTAGTGTAAGTCTGTTTCACATTGACTCGATTGTCACGGTGAGCTATGACTATGCTCACTTTTAATACGACTTCAAACCATTACAGTATTTACAGTTATTTGCATCTGCAGGAGTTATATGAAATAGTTCAACTTACTACTTACCTACGATTGTTTACAATAAAAATGAAACAATATAAACTTTTTATAAAGCAAAATCAAACCGCCTTAAAAAAACATCGAAAAAATCTCTGCCCGAAAACATTAATCAGCGTAAAATAAACTGGCTCTTCATAAATTGTGACAATTCTTGTTTATACTTAATTCTTTATTCATTTATATAGTAGTATTATAATGTGTGCTAGGTACCTAAAATCGGTTTGAAGTCGGTGCCAAGCCCAACAGATATTTGATAAGTAACGAACGTTCAACTCCGCCACACTACTACACAACTATTACAAAACTTAAGAATGATGTGAATAATTGAGTGTATGAGAAACAAGTATGCCTTCGAGAGAGAGAATTTAAAAAAATGATTATGTATAACAAGTGGTTTTCCTAAGCTTTTGAAATAATCCTTGAAAGGACGGTAGAGCTTCAAGATTCGCTCGGTAGTTGGAAACTTGAAGGTTTGAATGATAGAGAAGCTGTTATTTGTTATTACAAGTTTTTATCAAATAAACGTTAAAATATTGCTTAATTAAGTATTCTAAAATCGTCGGCGTCGTCGTCGTTTGCATTTAGTACATTTTTCCTCCAAAGTTACCGTTTTGACAGATGATAAAAAGTAAGCAATTTGACTAAGGTCTATCTACCCTATTGAAAGACAATTATGGTGGCTTTTTAATATTAATGAATACTGTAATTTTTCAAACCTGGACTACGAATGGTGATCCGGACGGACGGACTAAATGAAACCGTGGCTGGAAGCTCCCTGGACGCCCTCTAAACTGGGACAAATCCGGGAACATCCGGACGAATGGTAACCTTACATTAAACCCATAAAGAGAAAAACTTGCCTGTGTAGCTTTTTATATTTTCGCTATAGATTTAAGCGGTATTCAAGTTGGATTAGAACATAAAAGTAATGATTAAAGCATAAAATTAGTACCTAATGATAACTTATGGTATGTTTCGTTTTTTGTCGTCATGTACTTCTTATCTTGTATATCACTTACGATTATCACTGCGTATGCGACTGCTAAGCTTGAGGTTTCGGGTTCGATTCTCGGGTCGGACCAAATGTTTGTATGATCTGCAAATATTTGTTTCGGAGTTTGGGTGTTTTCTATGTATTTACAAAAAAAAAGTATTTAAGTTTTTATATCAGTTGTCTAGTACCCATAACACAAGTTCTGCTTAGCTTGGGACTAGATGGCGTTGTGTGTTAGATGTCCGGAATATTTATTTATTTATTGACAAGGAGATTTTGGTCCACCATATCACGCTGGTCAGACGGGTTCGTATACAGTTTGTTTCAAGTTTCCCTTCTCTTTGCAGTGATGTTGTCTTATACAGTTTACTCCCTGAGTCGGCTCTTATGACACCCACGGAATGAATTAGGGTGGTGACCCTCTGTATTCTTAATTCATCACCACACGAGAAATTATTTTTATGTTAAAGGAGTTGCATTATGAAAATTAGTACAGCATTATAACCCTCGTTTGGATGATATTATGGTTACTATGACACACGATGTTTTAATGTTGGCTATAAACTTACTGTTTCTAAATCTTTTACAGAGGATTTATAACCTGAGTGTAGATAAAAGATCTAAGCGAACAAATAACGGAAGCCACTTCATTTTATACTTACGATGTAAAGATCTGTCCATTATGGGATCAGCCGGACGTTTTTTTTTTTTTTTTATTATATAGGGGTAAACGAGCAGACGTATCACCTGATGGTAAGCGATTACCGCCGCCCATGGACACCCGCAACACCAGAGGCGTCACAAGTGCGTTGCCGGTTTTTAGGAAGGAGTAAGCTCTTTTCTTGAAGGTTTGAAGGTCGTATTGGTCCGGGAACACCGCAGGCGACAGCTCATTCCATAGTTTTGCTGTGCTTGGCAGAAAATTTCGGGAAAATCGCACAGTTGTGGACTGCCAACCATCTAGATGATGGGGATGAAATTTCTGTCGCGTAGGACGATGGCGGAAAGATGCGGCAGGGATCAATCCGAACAATTCCTCGGAGTACTCCCCATGGTAAATGCGGTAGAAGATACATAGTGAAGCCACATCTCTACGCAGCGCCAGAGAGTCTAGCCGAATTGAAAGATCCCGGCAATCGACGATACGAGTCGCCCTCCGCTGAATACGGTCCAGAGGGAGGAGCTGGTATTGGGGTGCCCCTGCCCAAAGATGAGGACAGTATTCCATGTGAGGCCGAACCTGCGCTTTGTAAAGCCGAAGGCGGTGGGCCGGAGTGAAATACTGCCTCGATCTGTAGCTTTTTTGAGGCCAATTTGGCCTTACCCTCCAAATGGCCACGAAACTGGACTTCGCTCGATACGTCGAGACCGAGTATCCCAATATTGGCTGAGGCAGTGTCTGCAAAACGAGGACATACGACCCACGGGAGTTTTTTTGCGGTGAACGCGCAAATTTGTGTCTTTGTCGGGTTGAATTGGACCAAATTAAGTCTACCCCAATTTGAGACCCTTTCCAAAGCGGTCTCAACTTCAGACACAAGTTTGTTTCGACTCTCAATGACGTTTTCCCGAGAAATATTGGCGCGGCTGGTGTAGAGAGCATCGCCCGTACTGTCATCCGCATAACAATGAATGCCGCTAATTGGCAGCATGTCATTGACATGAAGGAGGAACAGAGTAGGCGATAACACACAGCCTTGCGGGACACCAGCATTCACAGACATAGAGTCAGAGCATTCACCGTCGACTACGACCTTTATGCTTCTACATGCCAGAAAGCTAGTGACCCAATCGCATAATTTCTTGGGAAGGCCATAGGAAGGGAGCTTCGAAAGAAGCGCTTTGTGCCAGACCCGATCGAACGCTTTCGCGATGTCCAAACTAACTTATTAACGACTTGTGGATTTCAAGGGACAAAAGTGCTAAGCGCACTGAGCGTTGGTGGAACTGGATATCCAGCATACAGCTCTCGCACCGCGGTATGGTAGACGGCTCCTGCCCCCGTCATCCAAGGTCGAGTTGGACGCAAAGTGTTTTGCCAGAAGATCGGCTTTCTCCTTTACGTCATAGGTCAACGGATTATTTCCTGCGTGAAGAGGTGGAAAGGACGGCTTACAAAAATTCCCTTCGATAGCCTTGGCAAGAGACCAAAATGCCCGAGTTCCCGAAGGAAGACGCTCAAGCCTCTCGCCAACCCTAGCGATGTGCTCCGATTTCGTCCTTGCAATGTCTCTTTTGAGGGACCTGGAGGCAAAGTTGTACTCCTGGTTCAGAGCGCTGGTATTTTGATCCCGCACCGCCACCGCGTCGGCCCAGGCTCGGTAAGCCTCCTGCTTCCTGCGAGAAGCTTTTCTGGAGGATGAACCAAACCAAGGCCGAAACCCTGCAGCACAACATCAGCAACAGAATCAGCAGCAGTGTTGGGATTATCCGGCGAGAAGCACAACCGTCTCCAAGGGTAGGACGCAAAGAACGACCGCATCCCATCCCAATCTGCTGACCTGTAGTGCCACACACGACGGCTGCGCACAACTCGCGATCGCGGCGAGAGTGTGGTAGACACTGAACTCCGGACAAGGCAATGGTCTGAAGAGCCAAGTGGGCGTTCACGGTGACGTGGCAACCGTCCTGATGAGAAGTCAGCAGAAGGTCTAACAGTGAAGGATTCTGGCCCTCCACATCTGGCACTCGTGTGAGCGTGGTAACCAGTTGTGTCAGGCCGTATGCCAGGGCGAAATCGTGAACAGATCTCCCCGCATGATCCGTTTTAATGGAACTGAGCCAGTCGGCGTGGGGGGCGTTGAAATCGCCAAGTACGACCTCTGCGGAGGGGATCTGCTGCTGCACGAAGTCTGTAGCCATCTGGATGTGCTCAATGAGTCGGTCAGTTTCGGCATCACCGCTATGGGACCTATAGAGGCACGCATAGACGCGGGGATGGTCGTCGCTATCTATACGGTGCCACAGGATGGAGAGGTCTCTACCCTCAAGATTGCTGAGGCGACGAGAGCTGATATAGTCTCTGACGTAGACGCACACTCCGGCTTTAGATATGAAGGAGTGTTCTAAACCATACCCAGGATAAGTGAGGTAGGAGGTGTCCGCTGGAGACGATATCTGCGTCTCAGTCAAAAAGAGCAAGGCTGGCTTTGCTGTCTCGAGGTAGTGATGGACAGCATCAAGATTACTGTGTAAACCCCTGATGTTGCAAAAGTCCACGACTAGCGTGGCAGGGGGTGCCGTGGTGTTGCTGCTCTTACCCCGAGCATGAATAAGCGTAGTTTTGCCCTCCCCAGAATACGAGGGGCAGCCTGGGCATCCAAGCTCAGGCGCGTTGCGTTCTGAGTGTGGACGTCCAGAGAGGGATTTTCCAACGCTAGCGCAGTTGGTACCTTCCTGGGGTAATATGTATTTCAACTGCGCCATCATAGGGGGGATTGGGGGATGGGCCTCCGGTATCCTCACTCTCTCGGTGAAACACAGCTAAAGTGCTGTTTCACACCGGTTTTCTGTGAGGCCGTGGTATCACTCCGGTCGAGCCGACTCATTCATGCCGAAGCGCGACTCTCTCGTGTGTGAGATATCTATACTATATACTCTATACTAATAATAAAGCCGAAGAGTTTGTTTGTTTGAACGCGCTAATCTCAGGAACCGCTGGTCCTATTTGAAAAATTCTTTCAGTGTTAGATAGTCTATTTATCGAGGAAGACTATAGGCTATATATCATCACGCTACTACTAATAGGAGCGGAGCACCAATGTAGACTGTTTCAAAAACGGGGAAATTTTTACGCTACGGGCAATATAAGACGCAAACGAGGTTGCGTGGGTCAGCTAGTGTTGGTATATAATTATAAAATTATTTACTCCAACCAATAGCTCTATATATTTATTGGTCTTTATCCTAAATACAATCTATTTCATGATGCGTCATACCTTTTCAGACAAACATATAATTGCGCATTTCGACCAGCTCTTCTGATAATGTTGTGAACCCAACGTTTACTGACGGCCTGTCACCCGGGGATATTGAATATTATGATAAGGGAAATCTCATTTGTTTTGGGAAATAGTCCCCATTTGTGTTTAATTTACGTATTTTTGTTTAGGAAACTAAACAAAAACACAATCGAACGTGGATAAAAATGTGATGTATGAACTGTTTTTAAGTATTAGCTACCAAAATGGACTCTAGTCTGCCTGATGAGTGCATGAGTAGAATCCTAGAGAGGTAGTTAGCATGGATGGGCTAGATATTTTATAAAAAAATAAAGGTCAAATTCTTCCAAGTACTAAATTTAAGTTAAACTATACTACGAGTAACTAACCAAGTGTTTGTGTGATCTACAAATATTTGCTTCTGAGTTTGGGAGTTTGGATAATATGTAGGTATGTATTTACAAAAAAAAGTATATTTGTATTCATATAAGTTGTCTAGTACCCATAACACTCTGCTTGGCTTGGGACTAGATGGCGTTGTGTTAGATGTGCGAAATATTTATTATTATTATTTACTATTATATTTTTATATATTATTCCTAATGCGAGAGTTTTCTAATTTACAAAAAAGACTCGATACATTCAGCAGGTTCGAAGCAGGTCAGGGTTGCGGCCATGTACTAAATAGAAAAGGAGCAATCGGGTTCCTACACAGAAGGGGGCTATCTACAAACTGTAGATGGCCCGAAGTACGTCAGGTTACAGAAATTTCCCTTCGAGGGTGCACCTGGTTCCCCGTTTTCTAGTACGGTGTACGGTTTTCAATCGGTTCAAGTCCGATTTAGTCACTAGTCGGTGCTATCCGAGGCGATTCCCGCACAAAAAAGGGTATTCCCTGCTCCGTAAGGTTGCTTGGAAGATATTTCTTTTTCACAATAAGGCCGCCCTTTGTATACTATCTGTATACTCTTGTTACCTATGGTGTGCAACTAAAGAGTTTTCTTTCTATTTATCTATAATTGCGTAGGGATCTTCTTCCTATGTTTACTTATACCTGAAACTTTCACAAAAGATCTAATGACGGCTCTAGTCGGTTCTTGAAATGACTTTTTTAAAGTTCCGAGAATTCAATGTTAATTAAAATTAAATTTATTTTTAGTTGTTACATTCGGCACGTAGTTAAGAAACTAATATTCTGTGCTCATACCCTATGATCTATAATCTTAATTGTCTTTTTAATTTAATAGCACCAACTGACTGACTATTAATCTAAGCGTGATGTAGTATGATGATAACTACCCTGTCTAAGGCACACCACCGAAATACACATAAAAGAAAAACGTGAAAATTGGTTAGATAATTAGGAGTTCATCTTGAGCAATAATGTGACACGAGAATTATATATAAAATGGATGTAAAATAATCCGACAGGTATCTTACAGATTCTGTACGTAATTAAGAATTATCTGGCAGTCAGGTTTTCATAATATTCGTGGTTAGTGCAAAATCGTGTAACAACGCTCAGCTGGAAACATTATGAAGTCTAAATATATTTAAATATATATTTATTTATTTATTTAAGCTTCCTGTAAGTACATTGCATGAGGCGGACTTAATGCCATAGGCATTATCTTCCAGTCAACCTTTGGGTGGTGCAGAGCTGTGTAGCAGGTGTATTATTGAAGCAAGTGAGATTTCTCTTCTTCTTATCCTCTTATATACAAAAATCAATTACTGTTCATTTGTCTTGTTAAAACTAGAACGGCTGGGCCGATTCAGCTATTTATGGTTTTGAAATGTTTGTCATAGTCCAGGGAAAGTTTAAATGGTGAAAAATTAAAAATAACTTAAAAATCCAAATGTCACGTGTACGAAGTAGCGGGCACAGCTAGTATTAAATATAAATTGACTGTATAAACATATAAGGATAAATCAAAAGAACATTTCGTGACCTAAAATTAGTATTATTTATTACAAGGGTCTATGTAACAAAATTGGAAGCAAAATAAACGCAAAAAGATTAAGGGCAAAAGATCTTGAAAGAATAGTGGCAGATATTAGTGGTAGTAATTACACGTCTCACAAATTAATTATCGCCATCCACCGTTGAGATGAATCGCCTTGAATGAATCATTCGTCGTTGCCGATTAGGATGCTTGTATACTCTGCGACTTTCGCTATAATAACTTACACACATAACACATAATTTTCAAATGTAGGAAATATTAATATTATTGGTTAAGAGCGACCTAACATATGGGCAGTGATGATTTTAATACACAAAAAATTATTTTTCAATACATATTTAGGTTGAATTAAAAAATAGTCAGTGGTAATTTGAATATCCACTGTTACTTGATTGTTTTTTTTATCTTTAAGAGAACATTTAAACTACCCTATTTGAATGAAAAAGTGCAGTTCCGGTAGCATCAACCTGATTAGACTAAAAAGGGACGATCTCAGGAAGGTCACAGATATCCTGACAGGGCATTGTCTCCTAAACAAGCACCTATTCACTATAGGCGCAACAGACAGCCCGCTGTGCAGGGGATGCTTGGGCGCAGAAGAAACGCCGCAGCACGTATCACAGAATGTAGAAGTGTGGCAGACCAACGGGCGGACATCCTCCAATCAGCACCACTCCCGGAAGCATAAAGTAACCTAAAAAGGCTGCTTAGCTTCTGGGATGAACTAGGTTGGTTGGAGTAGGAAGATGACAAACTCACGTACAACGGCCCAATCAAGAGGCTACGTGCGGAAATGGCCCGGTAAAACAAACAAACAAACTATAATCTATTCGAAAATTGTCTTTTTAAAGAATCTACATTATACATAAGGACCATAGGTCTATTATACACGTATTTTATCTGACGAGGATAAATACATTGGCAAATGTTGTCAAGTTTTCGGTCAGACTAAATATACATTAGGGGTATTGTTTATTTGTACTGATTCAGGACAATTCTTAATTTGTCTGTCTATCTATTTAGCTCATCTTATTATCTGAGTACATTACTCAATCTTGGTATTAATGTTGTGTCTTAATTACAGTTAGTGAAAGATTTTGCGTTTAACGGATACTCTTTAAGTAAATTTAGTTTGGCATTTGACAGCTTTTGTGTTATAACATTTTATTAGTTTTCCTACTCTCTGAATTATAAACGGGACTAGAGATTCGATATGAAAAAGGCACTAAGTTAAAAGTCCTTTTTTATAAGCGAAAGAAGACAAAGCTTAAATTTGAATGGAAAAACGTACACTAATATGTTACAAAAGTTTTCTACTCTTTCAAATAAATTGTGAGGATCTGTATGAAAAAAATTGTATTTATAAATTGAGTGTCTTCTTTATTATCAACACATCACCATCTTAATTTTCTTAGCCTTCATATTCCCAAGATTATTAAGGGTCGGCTACTAGTTCAACAGGTTTTACCTAAATATCAGTTTTTCCACGGAGCGACAGGCAACAGAGGGTGAAGTGAATTCGAAGGTTGAATTAATTTTTTTTTTTTATTTTTTTATTTTTTTTTTTCTCTTAAAAAGACAACTCCCACATTAGGAATAACATCCTGTGTCGTGGGGGACTTTACAAACATACATGAAACGGACACAAAGAACATCCAGACTCGGGACAACAATTCGTGGATCACACAAAGTGTTGTAGGTACCGCGTGGGATTTGAACCCACGACACTTGGCGCAGTAGCAAGCGGCATGGCGACCGCTGACACCACTCGGCCAACCGTGCAGTCATTTGTCGGTGTATTTCAAGGCACTGACTTCCCAATAACGATTATCATAGGTGTTCATAACAACCGGGACCGAAGGTTTAACGTGCTCTCCGAGTCACGGGCGGGAAACACCATCATCTTTCATACTCCGAGCTGCAATTAAGAATTTATTTTAAGAAAAACCCAACAACAATCTCGACCCGGAATCGAGCCCGAGACCTCTTCATTGGTAGTCGTTTACGCTAACCGCTCTAGCGGTTAGCGTAAACGTTAGCGTGCTGATAATAAACTCCCTCGTTGGTCTACCAACGAGGGAGTTTATTATCAGCACATAAAACAAAAATAATATCGCTACGCTTACCAGTTTTATGTATTATTTACCTGGGGCTCCATCATATATTCGCCAGATAAGTGCCCGAATGGCACTCCATTTGCGATGAATGACAATTTGATTTTCTGGTAGAGAAAATTTCCCGTGAATAGGGACTATCAATAAAGTTTATTGTGTTACACGAACGAAATTGGGTATGACGGGGAGGCCGTAAGAATAGGGACGGACGCATCTGGGTTGCGTAGGGCTTCAAAAGATGAGACTTTTTTAGTGCATTAAATAACAATACTTAATTTTCTAAGAAATTAGATGGTTTGCAGTTTGTGTGTCATAATGAGATTTGATTTGCTATTTCTGAAAATTGTAATTATTGGTAGGTATCACTCCAGTCGAGTCGGCCCATTCATGCCGACGGTTATATATTTTTTTTTTATTACAAAAGACATTAAATAGTTTTTAATAATTAAAATTATTACTAAATAAAATCTCCTTGTTCCTGTCCAAGTATTCGCAATATAAATTTACCCACCCACAACTTATTTCATAATTTGCTGCGTACAGCATAACATATTTGATGTTTGCTTATAAAGTAATTTTATCGATAGAAACAAATTATACGAAACACTGATGTAACACTATTTATAAACAAGTGCGTCTGTATGTTATTTTTTGTACTAATTGGCTTTCTAAAATGTCAAACATAGTCTGTATCTCTTTGAAGAATAATTAATAAATAATTGACTACACTTCTGCTTAGCTTATTTTTCATTTATATTTTTATTAGATATAGAAATAGTTTCATTCGAAAATAATTATACATATTATAAATAGTCTACAACCAAAATATACAATGATGTTAGTTTTAACTCGTGGCGACACACGCACATCACGGTACAGAGTAGTCTGTGTTCTTCCTCAAAAATCAAAGCATCTCCATGTCGAATATCATTATCGGTTTTCTCGTGAAAGCGTAACAAACTGACTGACTGAGAGACAGATATACTTCTGAATTTTTGGATATGTGAACCCTTTTAAAATACATTACATTTAATGTACCGTTAAAATACTTTTTTTTTCGTAATGTATCTCGACGTTTGTATTTTTAAGAAATAAAAAAATAACGATGTAGAACGCTCAGATAAATTGGTACAGACAACCCAGCATCCATCACTTAAGAGATTATCGTGAGTTTTATAAGGTTGTAAAGTGAGTTCAGAAATTTTATAAAAATCTCATAACGCGTCGTGAAGTTGTTCAATTTTGTTAAGTTTATTTTTATGTAAAATACAAGTACCTCGGCAATTTTTTTTAGTAAATTTTCTAATAATGAATCCTATTTAATCGATTTATCGCCTCGAAACCCCCTTTTTTATCCTCATCCGGAAATCCCCTCGGATACCACCTCCTCGAACCGACTAAAACCGCACGCCGTCACGGGTACTAGATGCCGGGGAACCAGGTGCACCCTAGAACCTCGAAACACCCTGCATACTTAATTACATGAAAACAAAACATTTAATCGAGTCGATTAAAAAATGGCTGAGTTTTGAGGTAACAAAATTAACAAAACACACCCGAAAAGAGAACCTCCTGCTTTCTTTCTAGTCCTTTAGAAAGTCAGTCAAATTGGTCAAAACAAATGCTGCTCCAACAGATACATTTGGCACTTGTTAATATAAACATGAAGATAAATGTCTTCTGTGTTATATCATAAGTGCACTAAAAGATTACAAAGCAAATGTACGAGTACATACACAGAAGTATAGAGCCTTTAATCCTCCCCTTGTCGCTTCACGTAACATACTATTCACCTTTGTTGTCGCCAGCTTCTGTCTACAATGGGAAGATGATCGCAAATAGTCCTCCTTGTATTGTTCACTCATACAAAAGGAAATAAACTCATATTTCTAGTTGAAAGTTGTACTATAGTAAAATATATAACTTCAAAGAATTTCTATTCAAGACCTTTGCTATGGTGGAGCAACGGGTGTCAAAACAAATTGGGAATTTTCCAACCAGGCGAGTTTAACTTAGTCTTTGACTTGACTGCCTCTGAGGCGCAGTGATAGCGTATGCGAATGGTGTGCTTGAGGTCTCGGGTCGGACAAATGTTTGTATGATCTGCAAATATTTGTTTCGGAGTTTGGGTGTTTCCTATGTATGATATGTGTGTATTTACAAAAAAGTATAAATGTATTTTGGGACTAGATGGCGTTGTGTGTAAAGATGTCCAAAATATTTATTTATTCTGTCCTTTTTTTTTTTTTTTTTTTTTTTTTTTTTTTTTTTTTTTTTATGTTGTAGATGGCAAACGAGCAGGCGTATCACCTGATGGTAAGCAATTACCGCCGCCCATGGACACCCGCAGCACCAGAGGTGTCACAAGTGCGTTGCCGACCTTTGGGGGATGGGGAGGGGGAATGAGGGAGGGGTTGGGGTATGGGCCTCCGGTATCCTCACTCACTCGGTGAAACACAGCGCAAGCGCTATTTCACACCGGTTTTCTGTGAGGCCGTGGTATCACTCCGGTCGAGCCGGCCCATTCATGCCGAAGCGCGGCTCTCCCACGGCAAGTCTGTCTGGTTCTGTCTGGTCTGGCAAGCCATAGCACATTAGCTATAAGTTATTTAAGTATTCTAATCGGTATAAGAACTTTATACATCATGATAGAGGATTAGTAGTTACCCTGTAGTTCCATGAATGTTCTAATCACTATACATTTTTTAGTGTTGGAAAACTCATTTGTCGACGAAGATTATTGACTGCATAGAATCATGCTACGACCAAGACGATCAATGAAATATTATGCAAAAACATTTAGGTATTACTTTAAGGATACACAGACCAAGTTGCATGGGTTAGCTAGTGTTCATATATTAAACTAGCTGACCCACGCAACCTCGTTTGCGTCTTATATTGCCCGTAGCGTGAAAAATTTGGCCCATTTTTGAAATATTCTTCGTTGGTGCTCCGCTCCTATTAGTAGTAGCGTGATGATATATAGCCTATAGCCTTCCTCGATAAATGGACTATCCAACACTGAAATAATTTTTCAAATCGGACCAGCGATTCCTGAGATTAGCGCGTTCAAACAAACAAATAAACTCTTCAGCTTTATAATATTAGTAAATTAGTATTTATATTACTCGTATATAAATAATTTCGTTTAAAATGTTGCCTGAAATTAATGTTTTTCTCTGAAATTAACTCATGTGACCACCAACTAATATTGAAACCATAATGCTTTCCCTAATTGTAATGTCATTGACCGGCTAATATCGATTGCTATCGCACGCAAGCAACGGTTTAGGGGCAATTGATGGCAAACGCGGAGAAAGAAATATATCTGTTAGAAGGGAATAGAAAATAAGGCTAAGAGGCGTTAATTAGTTTAGTTACGGGCAAGTCTTTTTTAGCTTATCTTGTTTTATTTTTTTATAAGTTGTCCTTATTCAGGAAGAAACTCAGTATGTCTTTTATCTTAAGAATGGATGATTGATATACACGATTTAAAATCTTCAATAAAATGTTACCATAAAGCTCAGCCCTCGACTTTTAACGTATGCTCGTTCACTGCGCGATTTCATTTGTCCAGTGCCTCATTGAAAACGCTGTACTGCAACCTGACAGAAAACCACGTTGATGGTTCTATTTGCTGGCCTCTAAAAAATACCTTAAATTTTTAACTTTTTTTTCCATAAGGTGACGGATTACGGATTATGGTTTCTGTGAGATCCAAATAAAACGTTGTAATGTAGGTATACCTTTCCTTGCGATATAAATTAAACGTACAAATTGAAAGATAAATAATTTATTTAACTTATTATATATTAATTTGAGAAACTGCAGATTAAGGTTCCAAAGTATTCCTCTTTATCGATTTCTGTAGGTGTTCTATTTTATCATCGTAAGTAGTTTGTGTAACAAGGCTTAACTTGAACTGTAATTGTATAAGTTTTGTATATCATAACAGGTCTTCATATATGCTGGACTTCTGTACATTTCAATTTTCCAAAGTTCGTAAAGAAGATATTACAAAACGATCACTTTACGTATTGATATAGATGTAATCGTTAGGTAAATTTGAAACTTAAAATGCAAAGACATTCCACCCGGTTTACAGATAAATCTTTGCAAGCAGTAAGACTCTGGAACGATTTGCCTGAAACAATCCGTCGCGCCAAAACTTTGGCAATATTTAAAAAGCTGGTAAAGGATTATTATCTGTCAGTGTAATTACTTATTATATATATTATTAGCTGATCCACGCAACCTCGTTAGCGTCTTATATAGCCCGTTGCATGAAAATTTTCGCAAAATAAGTAACTTTTCTGGTTGATTTTTACACCTTGTGTCCGAAAAACCCTAATATCTTACAGAACCCTATTTTTTTCCAAAATAAAATATAGGCTATGTTACTCGTGGATAATGTAGCCTTCGAATGGTGAAAGAATTTTTAAAATCGGTCCAGTAGTTTTAGAGCCTATTCATTACAAACAAACATACAAACACAGTTTTCCTCTTTATAATTTATTATAGTATAAATAGTGTAGATATATATTTTCTGTCTGTGTATGTATATGTAAATGAGTTTATTTATATGTGTAATATGAGTAGATGTGTAAGTACTTACATGTAAAAGTTGAATGTTTTGAATTTGTTGTTTTTTTTTATGTTCACATGGTAAATTGAAGATTTGTGCACCCTACTACTGCGACCCTAAATAATCTCACTTACCTAAATATCCGTACAAAGGTTGTCTGTAAGAGTTCGCCATGAGCGATAAGACCGCCAATTGTCAGATTTGTATACTACAACTCCTTTTTGTAGATCTGTTATGTGTGTACCATAAAGATAAATAAAATAAATTGAAGTTTATTTTTATAAAATCTCATTTGCAGAAAAAATAGAAAATTAGAATGTTATACTTCTAATAATAAGTATTAACCACGACAGTATCTAGTACTTTCAACACAAAACGTAAACTCATTTGGCAGTTCTCTCAATGTTGCAGGTCGGCCGGCAATTATCCCATTCTAGAGTCATAGACTAAGTTTTTGTTTTATGTAGAGGCGATATAAACTTTATACAAAGAAAAATTCAACATCTCACTATACATTTTTTATATGTTTGAGACTCAAGGTTTTGCTTTATAATGTAACCAAAAGCTTAGATCTTAGCTCTCCGTGTAGTGACTGACTTTTTTTATTTTCTTTTTACATGTGGAAACCCTCTCGGGCCATCACCCCACCGGGGTTTGCGGCGGGGCGGTGTGTCGGAATCGAACCGACTTAAACCACACGTTGTGCCATTTTGCGTCTGAGAAGTGAGGGGTCCGGGAACTGTTGTTATTAACACGACCGGACCGGCATGAATGGGTCGGCTCGACCGGAGTGATACCACGGCCTCACAGAAAACCGGTGTGAAATAGCGCTTGCGCTGTGTTTCACCGAGTGAGTGAGGATACCGGAGGCCCATATCCCAACCCCCCCCCCCATTCCCTCTTCCCATCCTCCAAAGGTCGGCAACGCACTTGTGACGCCTTTGGTGTTGCGGGTGTCCATGGGCGGCGGTAATCGCTTACCATCAGGTGATACGTCTGCTCGTTTGCCCACTATTCAATAAAAAAAAAAAAAAAAAAGAAGCGGATGGAAGGGAAAACCAGTCCCGATCATCCGCGGCCACACTCAGGGCGGCATGAGGTGCTGGAAGGCGCGTCTCTGCCGGCCGTTTCGCCGGCGTATAGGACGACTGACTGTACCAACCCATCTGGCCAGCGTGGTATAATAAGCCGATACCTACTTTCTTGCTTTGTTTTATATCCAGTAGTGACTGTTAAAAGTTCTTGATGATGATACCATCTTAGATATGTTTTTGCTTACTCCTGTGTACATTATACATGATACGCAATAGCTATCTACAAAGAAAGTTGTATCGTGTAAGTATTACGAGAAATCATTAACAAATAACTTATTAAATTAGTTTATATCAATCCTAAAATATTATAAGCGTTAAAAGGAGCTAGTAGACGAGCCCTGCGTGGTACACCGACAATATATCTCACGAGATTGTAAACTATCGAAAAATTGTGAACCGTACCATACTCCTTACAATGAAACGTTTTATTTTTAGTTGTATTATAATTTGGCGAAGTGAAACCGACAAATTGTAATATGTTTGCTTCAGATCGCATCTCGCGCGCTGATTGGTTGATACATGTTTACTTCATGTTAGAAATAAGCTGTTAAATTAAAATTATAACTGACACTTCAATTTAATTTAATTGTATAGATACTTTTACTTCTGAAATATACAAATAATCACATGAATTTAGGCCTGTAACTTCCGAAAAACTGTGCTATGTCATAATAAATTATTTGCAAATTCAAATAAAAAGTTTTATAATGGTTCTTCTTTTCTGCGTAAAATGCTTAATCTATGATTCTGCTCATTACGCATTCAGGGAAGCGGGTTTGATAAGTATTTTGCGCCCTCCTGATCACTTTTGACATCTTTATGAGGCAAAAGAGACCACTAAGTACTGCCAAGTGGCTGTTTTTTAAATGTCTGTGATCTAATTCTTTGGTAGTCAGTGAGAAAGAAAATTTGTTTTGAGATTCGGAATTTTACTTTGGACTATATTTTATCAATCTGCATTATTTTTAGGATTGAGTTGATAAATAAATACATTCAAATAGTTCGATAGTAAGTATGTAACTACTGGTGCTTATAAATACTCAAATAGTAGTAATAGATGTGCGGTGTCATTCTTGTATCGTTTTTTTTGGAGCTCTCGCACTCATAGCCACGGTTTAACCGCAAAGTTTTGTAGCGTAGTATGTAATTACAATCAGGCGATATCAGTTCCATTAGAAAAAAAATCCGTGCGCTGTGAAATATTTATTTAAATTTCATAAAATAGCCGAAAACGTCCGTTGCCGCTCATAGACTTTCTTAATAGTCAACCTTAGAATATAAGACAGGTGCTTATTATTAATAAAATATTAAAATATGCCTACCAAATAGAAACGTCTTAAACTAACAAAAAAGGGAACGATTTTCTTTCTTTTCCTACTATTAATTATGCGGTAATAACCCCGTTTTATCTAAACCATATCTTCCCGAGTGTCAGCAGTGGGATGTGCGTGGGGTTTCTTTTATCTAAGGTCCTGATTATTTCGCCCAACATTTTTGCACACACAAAAGTTTAATTTTCTAAGTTGTGTCTAAATTCTTTTTGCGCTCTGATAAAGCTTGCTAAATATAGGTGGATCGACTATTTTCCTACACGCTTTTTGTTATTAGGTAATTGTATTTTGTAACTCATTACCTATGAGTTTGATTATTGAGTGCAGTACACTGCTACTGCACTGTGTGGTTTATGTTCGTTTGATTCCCATTCGCCAACTCCAACAAAAACCGAGGGAAGGCCCGAAAGAGTCTATTATACTCGTAAAAAAAAATCTCTTATACTCGTAAAAAAAATTGTAACGGTGTAAAATAATAGATTTTTTACTAAAATTAGATTTTCATTCAAATACTGTCATGTTGGATTATTTTACGTATCTATGATGTCCTTTCAACTTTCATTGCTGGCATTTTTTTAGAGATTGTAGGATACATAATTCAACAGAAAATACCCCTATTAAGACGATCACCTGTAGGTTCTGAGACGGAGATAAATTAAGTAGGTTTATCACGTTCAACGGTACACGAGGTGGCTATTTGTTATCATCAACGTTTTATTTGAAACTGCTGTTGAATTGAAACTCTTTGTTTGGTTTTCCTTTTTAACTATCTATCCCAATCTGCCCACTCTTCAGCTGTTTACCCGTACACTTCCTATTCAAATTTGATGGTATAAATAAATATTTTTGATAATAAATATTTTCGGATATCTAACACACAACGTCATCTAGTCCCAAGCTAAGCAGAACTTGTGTTATGGGTACTAGACAACTAATATGAATACATATTATATACTTTACTTTTGTAAATACGTACATATTATGTATAGAAAACACCCAAACTCTGAAACAAATATTTGTAGGTCACACAAACACTCGCACTGCAGTTGTATTTACTACCACTGCGCCGAGGCAGTCAATAAATAGAATTATATCGATGGTTACACATCGGGAATTGAAAAAGACCAAAGTTTAAAATGTTGTTTTTTTTATAGAACTCGTGACATCACGTTATGGAAGGCACCACGGAGTTGTAGCTTGTATTGTTTTTACTAGACAATATATTTATATGACTAGTAAAGGCCCACGTATTCACAGCAGAAAATAATCTGTATGCTCTTGATGTGCAGTTTTAATTGAGTTTAATAATTGCTTGTTTAGCTGAACACTATGGCATCCAATTACATTCACTTCCAGAGCCGCCTAGAGGACACAGGACCACAATCATCATGAACAGTGCGTGTAATACTTAATAGGTGTAAACGAAAATTTAAAAATAAATTAAAATTATGGCTTAGATAAAGGTTATCTTAGTAATGATTCATTATTATTAATCTAATCGTTCTAGTTTAAAAAAACGTATTTAAAGAAAGCCCTTGCTAATTGCACTTTAAGTAGCTTTGGAATAAATCGTCTAAAAACTGCCTTAAGCTATTGAGTTTGAAAGTTTAATATAAATAGCTGTCAAAAAGGCAATAGAAATAGACTTGGGGTGAAACTGAGTGAGAAGTTACAACAGATTTTTATGTAAATGATAGAGTGAAAGAAATTAGTCATTATTTAAATGTTTTTAAGGAAGGCAAAAAAAGGGTAATTTAAGTATTATAAATGAGTGGATTAATTTGTTTTTAAGGGGTTCATTTTCTTGGTGCTGCTTTTCGTTTCTGATTTTCGGTTATACCTATGTAAAATTTTATTAACATTATAAGTTACAAGAATATTAATCAGTTAAGTTGTATGCACTATATTATGTTATAATGACGCTATTGTTATAACAATATAGTTTTTTTTTTTGAATTGGGGGCAAACGAGCAGACGCATCACCAAAAGCGTCACAAGTGCGTTGCCGACCTTTGGGGGATGGGGAGAGGGAATGGGGAGAGGGAATGGGGAGAGGGAATGGGGAGACAAGTTGGGTTGGGGTATGGGTCTCCGATATCCTCACTCAGTCGGTGAAACACAGCGCAAGCGCTCTTTCATACCGGTTTTCTGTGAGTGATAGTTTTAACAAATACAACCAAGGTTTACATCGGTTAGGTCGGTTTTTAGTCTATTACAACACGATTAAGCTTCGATTTTGACCCAAAGCGACTTTTATTAGATCTCCACGACCCAAGTACTAAGTATTATCGAACTAAATTCTGTAATTAGACTGTTGCTAAACTTGTTAAGGCTCAAGTCCAGTAAAGATTGGTACAGATGATTGTATGGTACCTGGAACCGACGCTTCAAGGAGCGGAGGGTTCTTACTAAGTGGTCACCAATCCATATATACAGTTAGATAAGATTGCCTAACTTTACAATGTGCTAACCTACTCGGTCATCACTTAGCCACGACCCTACGTTATAAACAGTCTCAAAAAATAATCCGGACGTAGAAAACTTTCGAAGTACGTTGACATCTTCATTTTAAATCTTCCGAAGCAAGAAGGATTTAGAGTTTAGACAGTAATGGCTATGACAGCGAAGTGTTGGTTGGACGCGAGCTATTAATCAAATGCGAAGGGCGTGAAACTGGATGATACACGGGCCATTAAATATGAGATTTTGAGGAGTTTTGCCATTAAATATGTTATGGCAGACTCATGTATTCTTATAACAGTGTGGTTTTAATAGTGTATTGTCCGATATTTCTCCATTATATCAACACTATGAATCATCTCCGTTTCTTTTGTAGTTTATTTACTTTATTTGATATAGAGATACTATTATCATAAATCATATTATATAAATGGAAGAATTAGAGGAGAAAGAGTGGGGTAAGTTCTTCCCAATATGAGTAATAATTCTTAAAAGGTAAAAGTTTAATTGGAGTACGAAGAACGGATAGGATGTTGAGTGGTATAGCAAGTTTCAAATAACGGTTGCAATAAGAACCTGCAGTGACGCCAACAAATCAAAGTTGCGTACCCGGTACTGCCACCATCCCATGATTGGAGTTATCACTAGAACAGGGAGGAACTGGCCATCTCATTCTTCCACTAGATACTTCGAAGTACTAACAATACTACATTAAATAGTGTAGTTTATTATTATACTAGCTGAACCCCGCGGTGCTACCCGCGGTACGATGATAACTGCGGGCAACGCCGCGAGGCGAAGCTATATCTTTATAAATAGTAGCCTATGTGTTATTCTGATGTATAAGCTATATTGTGGTAAAGTTTCATTCAAATCCATTCAGTAGTTTTTACGTGAAAGAGTAACAAACATCCATACATACATACATCCATACTTACAAACTTTCGCCTTTATAATAGTAGTAGGATTAGTGGTAGTGTGGTAGTGAAGGAGCAAACAATTGTGTTAATAATAGTTTAACAATATAAATTTACCTAATAGGAACGCAAAAATGTAAGACTAGCATAATACGAGTAAAGGAGATAGTGACAGTTTTCTGTTTATTTTAATTTATTTTTTGTATAGGCAACACCAGAGGCATTACAAGTACGTTGCCGGCCTTTTAAGAAGGAGTTCGCTCTTTTCTTGAAGGATTGAAGGTCGTATTGGTCCGGGAGCACCGCAGGCGACATCTCATTCCCCAGTTTTGGTGTGTGAGGCAGAATTTTTCAACTAGGATGCCACGAAATCTTTATCTGCTAACAAAGAATCTGTTTTTTTATCTCTTATCCTTTATGGCATCCGACTAATTAATTCATCTACATATTATTGTTTTAGAATCTTTTGAATTTTAATTCCATTAAAAACATAACATTATTGACTGGTGCTGAGGGTTTTTCTACTAAAATCGTATCCATTTGTCGTCACCTTGGCATATTTAAATATAACGGTGTTTTTCTGGCCTCAAATGATTATCGCAGTGTACAAATGGCCGACGCTGCATTTGACACCACGAAAAATGCTACATTTCTTTCAAGTGGGAGTGATTTATTACACATTTTGAGTGAGATTCAAGAGTTTTAACTGAACCACGCAAAATACTTACAAAAATATAAATGGTTCAATGGTAAAAAAAATATCAATATTGTTGGCCTGAAGTGGAGGCCTAGATCAAAGGCCGACAATGTGCCTCTAACTGTGACGGTCGTCAATTTCCGTCAGGGGACTTGTCTGTTCAATAGCCATTTTATGTCATAAAATACAACTATAGTCTGGCCACTGAGAGAATGCGTTTCTGACAGGTCGTGATCCAATGGGCGATGTAACTTTGAACTGGCGTACAATTTATGGCAAAATTTTAAATATCTTTTATTAACCTTAATAATGAGTAATAACATTAAAAATTGAATAATTATGTCAATGTACAATAAACATTTTATTTTGGGCTAAAGTTATTAACAATTAATCAATTAATTAATTTAAGAACTATAATTTTTAAAAGTCTAACGACGTCAAACTGCGCTGTTTCAAGGTTATGTCAATAGTTTGTTTTTGTAGTGATGAGACAAAATAATACTGAATTGTAACAGAGTATTTTTGGAATCGTAATATATTCTGTCGGTCGATATATTGTTAAATAAAACGTTCTAATTTTATTTATTTATCTTTATTGAATACACAAAAAAACAGTAGAACAAGATGAGTTACAAAGTATGTAAGGATGTCGTACAGTCGAATGTTGTCACCATTTCAGGGAAATGTGCCGAAATGCTTTGGGCGTTTATACGAATGACATTAAAGTTCCTGGGGACATCGGAGAAATTATTCGAGAGTGTGTATAATGTACTTAATATAGTTTATAATACGATATAGGTACGACCAAACCAAACTTATGAAAATAATTGTCGTGATATCAGTAAAAAATATTAACATAATCTTGACAACTTTCGAGTGTAGGTCTCAAAAAAATTACCATCGAATTTGTATGCCGATGCATTTTTTATGTAAAATATATATTTTGCAAGCCCGAAAACAAAAATCAATTTGTTATTAATGAAAATGAATAAAAATTTTCAAGTCACCAGTATGCCACAAGTTTTTCTCAGTTTTCCATCGTATTTTCTCGAAGTATTGATTTTTAGAAACTGTTATTTATTCATTTGGGACACTCATCAAATCGTGTTTCGATCCCTATCCCGCTTTTTCCTGCCACTATCAGAATTTGGTCCAATAATAAAAGTTGGGGGTCTCGTCAAAACGAAGCTGTGTATAAACTTTCAGCCTGTTATTAATCACTGAAATCCCTTGTACGTGGGCCCGTGGACTATCAGCTGAATTAAAAATAAATGAAAAACTATTTTTATCTCTTTATATTTCTGGTAAAAAGAATTACTTTTCTAAGAGAAGCAAAAAAAAATTATAATTGGGACAATGTCGTTTTCATTGACGAGATATGGCTGAACACCAATCACGAGGTTTCTCGTTCTTGGACAGATGACACTCAAGCGTCGACGTCGAAAGTGCCAATCGGTAAAGGAGCACGTCTCATAATATGCCACGCTGGTTGTGCGAAGTATGGTTTTGTGGAAAATGGTTTATTAGCATTTGAGTCACTACTACTACCACGAAGAAATTAATGCGGCTGTATTCAAGGAGTGGTTCCAGGATGTGTTGCTACCTGGCCTTCCAGAGCCTTCAGTTATAATAATGGATAACGCCCCTCATCATTCGGTGCAAATAAATACTCGTAAAGCACCTACTCAAGCTAATAGAAAAGAGGAATTGGTGGCTTGGCTGCAAAGAAGTGGCATTGACGCAAATATGTCAATGCTAAAAGCTGAGCTGATGAAATTAGTCAACGACCATAAGCTATCAAATATTCGATACGAAATAGATGAGCTGGCTCTGGAGTACGGTCATCGCGTTCTCCGAATTCCTCCATATCACTGCCAGTACAATGCCATAGACCTAATCTGGGCTCAAATTAAAGGTTATGCAGCCCGCCATAATACTTCTCCACCATATGGCATAAAAAAGATGAAGACGCTTTTAAAAGAAGCATGCGAAAAAGTCACAAAAGATGACTGGATGAAGGTGGTTGAAAAAACTAAAAAAATGATATTTGATGACTTTGGCCGCGATATTCGTATAGACACTATGATTGATAATAACATGATAATACATGTTGGTGAAGATGACAGCGAGTCCTCAAGCGAATCGGAGTCGGATTAAATTTTGATTTGACATTATTGAAATCTTAAAACTATGTACCTATTTCATAATATATATTTTTCGATAAATACAGTATTTTTATTTTCTTTCCCTTGGTTTCATTCAGAAATTACGATTAAATTTAATTCATCCATCAACAATTTTGTTAATATTGTGTTTGAAATATGAAATATATCTAAATTTAATAATTATGCATAATGAATGCTATAAATACTGTTACCAAATATTATTAATGATATTCATGGTACATCACTACTCATGACGAATTTACAAGTGTCAGAAACGCATTCTCTGAGTGGCCGGACTATAAGTGTTTGTACGCACAGTTTTAGTTCTTTTTCAATTTTAAGGTAATATTTAACCTCTAAGACAAATAAATTGACGAGAAAATAGGTTACTTACAGATTTGAAAGCAACGATACTGTGGAGGAAAGAGTGTCATGTCCCACCAACACAAAGGGAGTATCCTCCGACCAGGCGAGGTGATCATGCCTGGCGGGCACTGCCCAAGAATTGATGTTGGGATGTTGTAAATATGATAATCGGCACGAGAACTTCTACTACGCGATTCAGGATTGGTAGTTTCT
The DNA here is from genome assembly GCA_916048165.1 of Spilarctia lutea. NCBI lineage: Eukaryota > Metazoa > Arthropoda > Insecta > Lepidoptera > Erebidae > Spilarctia > Spilarctia lutea. The sequence continues at coordinate 16,711,082 of OU696480.1, read as the reverse complement.
TCGTGTTGTACGTTGCTCCGTAGTGTAAATGCGGTAGATGGCGCTGTAGTAGGTTACTGTTACTTTTTTAAAACAAAATCTTGTGTGATGGAAATGCCAAACTCTAGTATCAAAAGCTAGAAATCACCTTAATTGAACCATCGTTAAGAAAACTACATAAATAATAAGATTACGTATTCTCCATTTTTTAATAGTAAATAATTCATATTGCAAAAATATTCTTAAGTTGTACACATAGTAAAATATTCAGTTTATATTTAACGTAGAACATTAACTAGCAGTAAAACACTTAAAATTATGTGGACATATATATAGGGGTATAACAAACACTATTAAAATACCGCTTATCGCACAGATTATTACATATTCTTGAGATTATTGCGTAAAATATGTAGGTCTAAAGTATACAAGCCCCAGCCGGTGCTAAAATTACCATAACACTTACAACAGTACTTTGCCTCAAACAATGTTTTGGATGGAATAAATCAGATTCAATATGGTATACTTCTAAAACTTTTGACGTAGGTTCTGTCCAAGAGATATTAGTTTTTTCTTAATAGTAAAACAATATCTATATATATAAAAATTAAACCCGTTTTCCGTTGTCACGACATAGCATGAAAACGGCTTAACCGATTTGGCTGTTTTTTTTTTGTAGTTTTCTAATACTCTGTACAAGGTTCTTACGGAAAAAAATATTAAGAAAATCTCCCAGAAAGATTGAAAAATATACATTTAATTTTGCATATTTTAATAAAAGCGCGTTACGAATGTCAACGTCATTCATCAAAAAACTCTGTGGTGATCTATGATCTATCTATGGTACGCATACATAAGATAGGTCAGCTATACAAAATAAAGTAGTGCATCAAATTTACGTTAAGGCGGTACGAAGTTCGCCGGGTCAGCTAGTTACAAATAAATGTAATAGTCCTTTTTGAAATCTTTTTGCAACTTAGTTGTCTTCTTCTTGAATATTTATTAAGTTTCATTAAATGGACACAGAACACCCAACAATTTATGGGTCACTAAAAGTATTGTACGCTGTGGGGAGCAAACTTCAACGTTCAGCACAGTAGGATTTGGCGTGGGGCATGCTTAAACTAGTGCGCTATCGTTGCTTCAGTTAACATAGTCAGTTAGCCTGACCTGTCGTTCCTTCCTTCCTTTACAAAATTTTTCACTACCACGGTGGTACAGTGGTATCGTATGCGACTGCTTGCGATCTAGGGTTCGACTTCCGAATCAAACCAAATGTTTGAGTGATCTACCAATAGTTCTTTCAGAGTGTGGGTGTTTTTTATGTAATTAAATACATACAAGTAAATACATGCATATGTATTTACAAAAACGAAAGATGTGTATATCAGTTGTCTAGTACCCATAGTACAAGCTCATCAGTCAGTATCAACAAATCAGCACAAAGAACATTTTTCAGGTGTAAGAAAATTTGTATAGTACTTCATCACCGACATAAAAGACAATATATATGTTGGAGTGCAGAATAAATAGGTAAAAGACAAAACAAAAGGCGAGGTGCTTGACCTTTGCAACTGTTCACAAGTCTTACTTGAAGATATAAACTACTTCCAATTTGTATTCCGAGGCTAAACAACATATTGTAAGACCCTCGGAATGGGGAGTGTATTTCAAATTTACTTGTGTTCGGATTCTTTTTGCGATGACCGTTATCGGATATCTATTTTAGTGTACTGTTGAAATGTCCCCATATCACTATTTTTGGAATTACTATATAAAGTTTGCTTAAATGTGTCTATTACAACGTTTTAATTTTATATTTAATTTAAAAAAAATGCAAGATGTTTAAAATGCGGCTTCGTACTTCACTAATATTAAAAACAAAATATACGCTACAGTTTCCAACTGCTGTTTGTAGGCCAAAGACAATAAAGACGTTCCAAGTACAGATAGCATGCCAAATCGACTAAATTTTAATTAACTTGTCAATTTAGTACCAATAAAACAACAGTAGTATTTTACTAAACTAGTTTTACTTAATGTCTATGGTATTTCTATCAGTTGGTTAACTTGAATACATTAAAGTAATAGATGTTTATTAAAGACGAGCTGGAACCACAGAAATTTTTCGTTAAAGCATATTTTAGCTTTTTCTCAAATTTATTACAAAACCAGAAAAATCAAAAAAGTTAAACATGTCTTTGTTTATTCCATCTTGACCTTCCTTCCAATCCTTGGCGGCTAATTGACGAATAATAGATAAATTATTCGTTAATTAACCGCCTAAGGATTTTTAAACTTTTATTCAAAAACCAAATTCACCATATTTTGATCAACCTGGATGACCGAGCATTGTTTTGATAATTTTCTATAAATGAATCTAACTAGCTCGATTTATCCCCCGAAACCCCCGGCATACTAAATTTCATGAAAATCGTTGGAGCACTTTCTCAGATTCAGATTTTATATACGAAAATAAAAAATTACTCGTTTAAAGGTATTAGGTAGATAATAGTAATTTAAGACACTCATGAGCTCTATTATTTAACATTAAATTACTTTAAAATAAATAACTACCATCTAAAATTTTAATAAAATATTGTTCCTACAAAAAATTGTTATTAGAAAATACAACTTTTATCTTATACGTTAATTAAATAAAGTAGTAGTTGAAATCAATGTTGAAAAGCACTTTTATATGCATAACAAGGCACTATGTGCCTAAATAAAACGATAAAACGAAAGAAAGATAAACGAACTTAAAAGTAAAATACAGTTTCAACATTTAACGTTAAAACTGTCACTTTACCCGCCTAAAAGCCGATGAAGGTGTCAAGCTAGAAAGCTTACATGACATTTACCTTCCACAGATAAAAAATCTTATACGTTACCTGACCTGACGTTAAATAAGTTTTTCTAATATGGAATCTATTTTTAAACGATCTCATTATGCGAAAGTCGAAAAAGTGTGTTCTCACTACTAGGTTTTTTCTGGATGTTCATTAGTATTTAAAATCTATAAATGTAAACGGTGTGGCAACAAGGTGTTACAAGTGCGTTGCCGGCCTTTTAAGAAGGAGTACGCTCTTTTCTTGTAGGTTTGAAGGTCGTATTCGTCCGGGCATACCGCAGGCAACAGTTCATTCCACAGTTTTATTGTGCGAGGCAGTAAGTTCCTAGAAAACTGCACAGTAGTGGACTGTTGCTTGAAATAAACTGTGTACCTGAGACCTCAGCTATCATTGTTGGGACCTATTCAATTCTCGGCAGCAAGCGAACGTTTACATTATATGTCGGACAAGCAAGATTAAACCAGTGTTCTTTAAGAAAACAGCAACGGATAAACCCATATTGATGTGACTAAGTATAATACTACCGCTGAGTTCAACAATAAATTGAACTTAGTGAAGCTCATAAATAAAAATTGACTTATAAGCTCATTTGGAGAAAAGAAAAAATACACTTCATTTTCAGTAATAATAAACTTATATTTCATAATGTCTTGTTATTCTGTAAAAACTACAAAATATTGGATGCTCTGTTCATTATAGGATCAAGAGATTTATGTGCGTTATCTATACAAATAAATAAAATTGGAGTGTCCGTTTGTATATATTATATATCCGTTGTTTGGATGTACACGGTACATACGAGTATACCAAAATATTTTTTTTACAATTTTATCTGTCTGTTCCAGATAATCTCTGGAAAGGCTGGATCGATTTTGACAGGACTTTCACTGATAGACTAGCTTTGCTCTACGCCGTTACCGGGGTTCAACTAGTGTGTTATAAATGTATTTAAACTTTAACAAAAATTAGTACATAATTACTTATTTCATTGGTTTATATAAAGTATTACGATAAGTGTTTAAACAAATAAAACCTGATCAACTTTGTGTGTTTCAAAATCATTTGTAGTTACATCGACATCTAAAATTTAACTCCTCACTAGCTGAATCCCGCGGTGTTATTATTGTGCCTTTATAACCGCGGGTAACACCGCGGGGTAAATCTAGTCTAATAAAGTTGTTCAAGTTACTCCTTTTTACATCCTCTATCTATCAGTAAAAATTCCGTCAAGATCGGTCAAGCCGTTCTAGAGATTAGCCGGAACAGACAAACAAAAATTGAAAAAAAAAATGGTATATGTACTGTGTATACATACAAATGCATTTAGTAAATAGACACTCCAATTTATTTATTTGTATGAGATGTTTTAATTAATAGTTTTTTTTATTATAATGTTGTAAACAGTGTAATATTGTTACTTTACATTAGAAATTCAATATCAGATGAAATTTCGGTATCAAAAATGTAACCCTATAAATATCGGCGGCGCAGTGGTAGTGAATGCGACTGCTGTGCTTGCGGTCTCGGGTTCAAATCCTGGGTCGGGCCAAGTGTTTGTGTCATGTACAAATACTTGTTTCGGAGTTTGGGTGTTTTCTATGTATAATATGTATTTACAAAAAAAAGTATAAATGTATCCATATCAGTTGTCTAGTACCCATAACACAAGCTCTGCTTAGCTTGGGACTAGATCGCGTTGTGTGTTAGCTAGATGTCCGAAAATATTTATTATTTTCCAAGCAATATTAAATTCGTACTCTTTGAAGAAGTAATCCTGTTACTTGGTGATGTTAAGTTTTTAAAGATAAATCATTGTGTACGTGAGGGTCTCGGGCGCTTGTTTGCTCTAACGACTTCTCAGATGATCTTGTTACGCGAATATTGGTCACGTGTAAGGAAACTTAACAACTCATCGTGTTTATCGACAGAAGCAGTCGCTATTCAATAAATAATACAAAATAGTGGTCTCCCAGCGATCGAAATACGATCGTTTTTATTTTAACTTTTTGCACTTTTCCTCGGCATGAACTTTAACTGTGCCGAATTCTATATTCTTCCGTTTGCATATATTTTGTAAAAAGATATACATACAAAGATTTTGCTTCACGTATTATTATATAGATAAAATGGACAATCAGGAAATTTGATACACTCCATTTGACGAACTTTTAAGACCTCAGATAATAATTAAGCCTCTCCGATGTCTGGGTGCGATTCTACAATGAAATTCCGAGCAAATACCAAGAATTAAATTAGTATTAGTATTTTGGTAGGTAATTAGCAAATTTTTTTTTTTTTCTTAAAAGACAACTCCCGCATTAGGAATATACATCCTGTGTCGCGGGGGACTTTACAAACATACATATAACGTACACAAAGAACACCCAGACTAAAAACAACATTTTGTGGATCATACAAAGTGATGTTCCACGTAGATTTGAACCCACGGCACTTGACGCAATAGCAAGCGGAGTAGTGACCGCTTAAGCCACTAGGCCAACCGTGCAGTCAATTAAAAACCTTATGGCCTATCACCGTGTTTTATTGTATTAAGTGAAAGCATGCTATACAAAGTTTTAGGCCACAATTGAACACAATAGCCCGCGATTCGCGGGGCTAATATTAGGTTAAGTAAATGCTAACTCACCGTGAAAACCGTGGGAGAGCTATGCTTCGGCATGAATGGGTCGGCTCGACCGGAGTGATACCACGGCCTCACAGAAAACCGGTGTGAAATAGCGTTTGCGCTGTGTTTCACCGAGTGAGTGAGGATACCGGAGGCCCCCCCATCCCCTTTCCCATCCCCCAAAGGTCGGCAACGCACTTGTGACGCCTTTGGTGTTGCGAGTGTCCATGGGCGGCGGTAATCGCTTACCATCAGGTGATACGTCTGCTCGTTTGCCAACAATTCAATAAAAAAAAAAAAAAAAATTCAGCTGAAATTTATTATGATTAGGTACAAGATACAAAAGAACTATATCAACTGCGGAGTGATCTAGACTCAACTATAATTGCCAAAACTCTCAAAATGTTCTTTTTTGTAATACGCGTGTCGCGGGGTTCACATACGTTAGTCTATGATCACAAAGGGTTTATTTCACAATATATCACACAATCCCGTGCGTCAATAGTTACGCAACAATACGGGAAGCCAATGTACAATGATTTCAAACCATTCAATAGTTATTCGACGGCAAGACGGCGACTTCGCTTTAGAAATTCAAACACGGCCGCGCTCGATTCACAATATCACTCGTGTCGAAAGTGTCACTGCGCTTACAATATCCCCAGACAAAATTTCCCGAACTGTCACATGCGCGTCGATCGCGACTTACAACCAAGTGGGCAGATTAAATTTGAATGATGGGTGCGTGAAAAATGTTTGACATGAAGTTTTTGACAGTTCCAACTTCTTGCCGTAGACAAAAGAGATTTAGGGCAATTTTAACGAATCAAGTCGGGACGATACAACTATATATATATGATATGCGTATGTCTCAAATTATAAATATTCTTCTTAACGGCACACCAAGCCAAATGAAGCTGTTACAACTAAAACAAAAGTTCATTTCAAGCAGGCTTATTCCAACAAAATGAGCGCACGAGAAAACTTGAACCAAGTTTTATACCAACCTAAAATGAAGTACTTTTTTGTGTAAGTTGAGCACTCGAAACTACATTTTTAAAGCAATAAAAAAACAATTGGGAGTACAGTAGACTCTCTTTTGTTCATGGCTTTGCTTGTGTTAGTATTGTTTGGCAATGTTTTTTTGAGATAAAATGTAGCTATTTTACTAAACCAGGCAAAAATCTATTCTTGTGTCAAATTTCATTTAGATTAAATAAGAGAGATCCGTTCACACTTATATTGTTCTAAATAGCTAGCCAATTCCCACGGCCTGACCAAGGTGGCACTGCCTTTTCACAGAAGACCAAGCTCGGGCCACCATGCTGCACTGTCTGTATTCGCAATAAGCATGGTGACCACTATTCTTGGAATCTGCTCGTGTTTTCCATCAGACAGAGTAGAGTCACCTTGGTAGGTTCATAATATACAAAACATACGTGTTTCCAACCTTGGAAATGACAATACATACTTACATGCCCAATTTAACCTCCTTAGGGGTGGAATTCCCAAAAATATTTTCGTATTGTATGTTTTCAGCACAAAAACATGACCAGGCCATTTTCAATAGTAATCTATAAAAAAATAGAACAAAATCGTCTATGAGCTACAGAATTTATTTTCAAATCGAACAATTTCAATTTTGATAATGAATAGCTTTTAATATTCGATACATATTACAATCCCAACGACTCAAGAACACATCGTATGATCGCATGTGTGAGATACATTTCCTTCGCTTCTTCAATCTCCCATTTCCTGCGGGATGCCGCAGCCATTTTGCAGTATTCACTCAGATGTGAACAGCCAAGGGCTCTGAACTGAACGTGACATTTATATAGTTACGATAACTTTCAGTGGAATTCCCTTTTTTTGATTGAATACGATATTAATTTTACGAAAATTTACTGGAATACTTGATGAGTAAATTAATTTTGTCTTTTTATTAACATTTTTTATTATATCATCTTTTGAGATTCGAAACCAAATTTCTAGTTTAAGTAGAACTTCAGTTATATAATAATACAAAGCGTAATATTATGAACGAGTATGGTTATGTGGAACGGTTGATTAGGTGAGTATTACGAGTACAATAGCTAATAACAGAACTACAACACACCATAATGGAAATACGAGTGCGTAGCCGAAATACACACGTCTCAATCTATTTCAAATATTCTTTGATTTTCTTGTTTCTGTCTTGATGGCATAGATCTATTATATCAATACAACGGCAAGTCAGGTTCCTTGCATTGATGAGGTTTGGTTGAATAAACTTAAAATCAATTCCTAATTCTTAAGATATATTTCTGCTAACGGGATAGAACATTCTAGGAACTGTTTCATATCTCAATCCTCAGTTTGCTGCCTACAAGTTGTCTCATCATCTAGAGAGGTCATTAATCTGTTTACAATCAAACTTGCTATAACAATGCTAATAGCTCATTGGTGTAAGTTTGATAGCGAAAACATTGTTACTACGATCTGTAATCAATGTGGTATTTTAACTTTATACATAAAATACAATACAGTGCATGTGTAGTTGTTTTTACATTAAAAAAACTAGCCCTTTGCGAGTTGCGACTCACCCACCGAGGGTTCCGTAGAAACCTGTAGGTATATTATATGATGTAAGTAAAAATTTATTATTTTCGCATTTTTCCCTTTATTTGCGCTATAAGACGTTGCTTCGTACCAAATTTCTAGATTCTGAGTTCACGGGAAGTAGCCTGTAGGTTTTGATTCACATGAGAGTGGCGAAAATTTGCAGCATAAACGGTTTAATTTATGAAATAACTAAAAGTTTAAGCTTACCGCAATTTTTTCTTTATCTGTGCTATAAGATGTTGCTTTGAACTAAATTTCAAGACTCTGAGTTCACGGGAAGTATCTTGTAGATTTTGGTTCGTGATCGTGATCGTATAGGGTTTTTTTCCTTTTTTACTAACCTACGGTTACGGTACCTTAAAAATGATTGTAAAAGTTCATAGTTCCCTAAAATTTATAAGCAAGTGAAAAATGAGTTCATTTAAGTCACGGAGAGTTTTTAGACCAACCAAATAATACTGTGGAGTGAGAGAAGTATATAGGTGTTATTCATTACCGTCTTACCATTCGACACGATTGAATGCTGTGCTTTTGTTGAAGAAGTATTCTGCATATAAGGTAACAAAGAATTGAGAATTTTTAGAAATGAAATCCACATTTCAGGGATATCTAAGAGAAATAACCTTAGGTAAATAAAAAAAAAGCTTCTTGATCAAATGTCCCTTATTGATAGTAAATAAGAAAGTTAACTTTGAAATGTCAAAAATAACAAAACATTTTTTCAAACTTGTTTATTGCTAGCCTTTGAATGCCTTCGATATTACTGATCATGATATCAGATCTATAAAAAAATTAGGGTACTTAAATAAAAAAAAAGTATTTTTTTGTCCGAATGTCTGCTTGTTCTCTAGTTAACAGTCTGATTTTGACGCGACATTCCCTGTCTGATGTTATAAGGGATAACTGAAGCTACTCTTGTTTAAGAAACAAATACCTAGAGTTACGAAAAAATTAAATGAAAACCAAAGAAATATTGAATAATATCCGGTTCAGAAGTAACTGCCGATAATACCTCTGGGCGAAGATGTTTTCCATATTGAATCTTTTTGATAAATCATGGTCACAGGATTCTACCGTTATTGATAATTATCACTTACTACCCGTCTTATACGTCAAAACAGTATTGAAAATAAACGGTTTATGACTTTAATATGACTATTGATTCAATAAGTAGATGTCATGAGCCTCAGAGGCTATTTGCGCCGGCTTCCACGAACCGGTACGAAATCAAACCTCGTCCTTTACTATGTAATTTTCTTTACAATGATACTTGAATAAACTGTACTTCAAGAATATAGTAAATTTATGTGTAATATCTGGGCTCTTAATAGGGTATGTTGTTTTCATAAGAATTTTTATTAAGCGCTGTACTGGTAGTGGGTTCGATTTTCACCCACAATAGATTTGTGTATGATGAACACTATTATATGTTCTATATTTAGATGTTACTTACTTATATCTAACAATATTTAAGTATGTTTATCATCAGTGTACTTACTACAGTACATGTAATGCTTAGTTTGGGATCAGCCTCGAGACTGCTATGTTAAAATTTTGAGATTAAAACTAGGTACAATATTTGTCTTTTCCGACAGCTTGAGGGCTTAACTTCAACGTATTTGTGAAGCAAGATATTGCAAGGCAGGACTTCAACATTTGGCCATCATATCTCGTGAAGCTTAGTTGAAGGCCTTTGGGTGGCTTAAAACATCCAATGGCGAGATTACGTAGCCACAACGTTGTGTTGCCAGTCCTCAACCCGCAATTGGCCAGCGTGGGGACGTATGGCCTTAACCCTCTCCTGAGAGGAGACCCAAGCCCAGCAGTGGGACGTTATGGGTTGTTGATAATAATATAATACCAGCAGAAATAGTATGCGTGATACACGATAACTTTAACAGAATGTGACTTTACGAGTGAAAGCAAAATAAAAATAAGTACTGAGTTTCATTAAAAGTCTAGACAGCCAACAGTGGCACATGTGGTATGTACTGAATGAACTTTATTTCAAGCAATAAAATGTAGCTGGAGATTGCGTTTAACTGTGACCAGTATAAATAAAAGACTTTCTATTAAGCTCTGTTAATTTGTAAGAAACTCGTTTATTACTTTTGACAAGTCGGTAAATAGTCAATAAGTGGCGATGATGTGTTTTCGATTTGATGACAATTGTTTTTTTTCCTTTTTTTTATGTAACAGGGGGCAAACCAGCAGACTTATAGATGGCAAGCGATTACCGACGTCCATCCGCATCAGCAGAGTCGTCGCAAGTGCGTTGCCGGCCTTTAGGGCATGGGGAGTGGGATGGGTTAGAGGTTAGGGGTATAGACCTCCGGTCACTCACTCGGCGAAACACAGCGCAGGCGTTTCACAGCGGTTTTCTCTGAGGCCGTGATATCACTTCGGTCGAGCCGGCCCATGCATGTCGAAGCGTGGCTCTCCCACGATGTGAATCGTTTTTATTTAAGAATAACTTTTAATTGATACCGATGACCGTGTGGTGGGGAGTGTCAACCTTATTCGTTGGGTATCATGAGGCGAGTAAGGGCGAAAACTAAATATTACACCATCACTGCAAAGACAAGAAAAAATTGAAACCAACCTTTATATACCACTCTATCTGGTCAGCCTGATATAGTAGGCCATTCTAAGAACAGGTCCATTAGCGGACTATTATTAATAACCAGCTGAGTCCTGCGGTCATCCCTGTGGTCATTGTTTATTTTTGTATATTTATTAACTGTCGTGTCCTGCTTATCATAGTACAGATTTTGCCTGAATTGAAGGTCGACTGTCGGATCTCAAGCTAGGCAGAAATAGTAAACTTATTTTTTTTAATAAGGTATCATTCATATTACAACGTAAATTAAGTTAATTAAAAACAATAGTACATTTCTTACATGACACCGAGGGTCATGTTACCTTTTGACGTCTTGTCTAATCATAAGAAAATATAAACGTTCCTGCAAAAAAATATGTTCCTAGTGTTGCTGCTACTTACGTAATATTTAAGACAATACATTTTATCCCTATAATACTGTGCTCAATAAATTGAATGTTAACAAACCGGCATGTGGTATTGAGTTGTCACAATGTCTACTATTCGAGGAATTGTCTTAATTGTACCTAACACGTGCCCCAGAGATCCTTCTGAATGTAAAGTAATTGACAATTATCCGTTCTCTAAACAGAAACCATAACGGGTTCGGCTTCTTCTACCCAGGATGAATTTGAATAATTATGTAAGAAGCACTGAGGAAATATAACCCATCCTTTTAAAAATTAAACCTACTACAACGTGAATAATGCCTTGTTGTGGGTATGTATGCCTTAAACTATTATTAGGTATAAATACATAATTATAACAAGTCGTCTATATTTAATCACTTTACATGCAGCTTATGAAGTATGTCACTTCGTAAGATACCGTCAGCAACGCTAATTAAACTTAAAAGTATCTATTTTATTCACGATAAGGGTATCATACAATACATTAATTAGATGGTTGTACTAATTAAAAATTTCATGGATGAACAATAGAAAATAAGGTATTATAATAATACGCATATTGGCAAAGCTTGAGGTTAAATTTAGAGCGCAGCAGCTATGAGATACCTATAACCCTTATTTTTTACGTGTGGAGACCCCCTCGGGCCGTCACCCCGCCAGGGTTTGCGGCGTGTCGGTGTGTCGGAATCGAACCGACTAAAACCACACGGTGTGCTACTCTGCGCCTGGGAAGGGAGAAGTCCGGGAACTGCTGTTTTTTTTTTTTTTTTATCATTAGTCTAGCCGCCAACATAATTGGCGCCCTTAGTAATCCTAGTACTCTATATCACACTGCTTCTGCTGCTGCACAACTGCTGTTATTAACACGACCGGACCCAGATACCTACAACCCTTTTTTTTTTTTTTTTTTGTACGTGTGGAAACCCCCTCGGGCCGTCACCCCGCCGGGGTTTGCGGCGGGGCGGTGTGTCGGAATCGAACCGACTAAAACCACACGGTGTGCTAACTCTGCGCCTGAGAAGGGAGGGGTCCGGGAATCGCAGATATTAATACGCCGGACCCCTCCCAGCGCCTGCCCGCACTGAAGCGGGCACCTTCTCCAAGTAAAAATCTCAGTTTAGGCGACGCACGGCACACGCGTACGTCGCCCCTTCGCGGCTGGCCATTAAAGCGGATGGACGGGAAAACCCATCCCGTCCATCCGCGGCCACACTCAGGGCGGCATGAGGCGCAGATGAGCGCTCCTCCGCCGCCCGGTTCGCCGGCGGCGGATCGGGTCCGAGTGGAGATCGTCCTCCCGGGCCTTCTCCGCCGCCTCCTTCTGCGAAATTACTTCTTCGCAGAAGGTCGCGACCGCGGTAAAACTGCTGTCACTACCGGCCATGGACAGTACGACGGCCGGTAGCGACAGATCTCCTCCGATGACTGCAGTGAGGGCCCGGCGCTGAGCCGCCCAAGCGGGGCAGATCTCCAGCGTATGCTGGGCCGAGTCCTCACTGCAGTCGCAGTGGTGGCAGGCGGGACTCAATTCCCTCCTAGCGACCGAGTGCAGGTACTTTCCGAAGCAACCATGCCCGGAAAGCACCTGCGTCAGCCGGAAGGAAAGGGTCCCGTGCTGCCGCCCTGCCCACTCGAGGATGACCGGCTGGAGCGCCTCCACGGTGGCAAAGCCAGCGCGTGGAGCCTCCAGCCGGGAAGACCAACGAGCCATCGTGGCTCGGCGAGCGGCTTCACGCCATTCGCGTACCTCTTCGGGCGGAGCACGATACCCGTACTCCGCCCGATATTCAGCCGCTCGCCGATAAACTTCGGCGAGCACTTCCGCCTCCAAATCCCACGGGGGTGTTCCGGCCAAGGCGCACGCCGCCTCGGTGGACACCGTGCGGTATCCGCTTATGGCTCTGACCGCCAATACCCTCTGAGGCCGCCAAAGGCGTGCCTTATTCTGGGCGGTCAGAGCCTCCACCCACACCGGTGCACCATATAGTGCCATCGACCGGACCACCCCCGTGAAGAGGTTCCTTGTAGCGACGCTGGCTCCACCCCAGTTGGGCAAAAGACGCCCAAGGGCGGAGGCAGCGTCGACCAGCCTTGGACAAAGCTGTCGGAAGTGCTCGTCGAAGAGCCACCTACCGTCGAGGATCAAGCCCAGATACCTCATCTGGGCCCGAACCGGTACGAGGACCGAGTTGACTTCGATGGAGGCGCCGGGGGGTGGACCACGACGGGGCCCATGAAATAATAGGGCCTCCGTCTTATCCAGGGCCACCCGCAAGCCCAGCGCCTCGATGCGCCCAACCACCAGAGAAACACCCCTGGTGGCCAGACGCGCCGCCTCTTGGAAATTGGCCCCCCGGGCTGTGACAAGTGTGTCATCGGCGTAACAAATTACGCCCAGCCCGGGGGGCAGACGACTACGAAGGACCCAGTCGTACCCCACGTTCCACAGGAGTGGTCCAAGGACAGACCCCTGTGGAACGCCGCACGACATGGGTCGCCGTCTCAAGACGCCATCTCGATCCTCGTACACGACGGTACGCTCCTCCAAATAGTCTGCCACCAGCCGCCTCAGGTACTCTGGCACCCCATGATACTGGAGTGCTTCCCTGATGCAGCTGAATGGCAGACTATTAAAGGCGTTGGCGATGTCCAAGGACACCGCCAACACCACGCCGCCACAGCTCACTGTCTCTTCGGTCACGGCCCTAAGGCGCATCACGGCATCGACCGTCGAACGCCCCTCTCGAAAACCGAATTGGGCGTCCGACAGGTCGGGCCCCACCTCGCTTAGGTGTCGGACGATGCGGGCAGAGAGAATCCTCTCGAACAATTTGCCCGCCTCGTCCAGCAACACGATGGGCCTATAGGCCGCGACCGAATCGGCAGGCCGTCCCGGTTTCTGCAATAGGACCAGCTTCCCGCATTTCCAGCACTCAGGGAAGCGTCCGGACGCCCGGCTGACGTCCAAAACCTTCCTGAGGCGGTCCGACATATGGTCGAGGGCTCGGGCCATCACTCGGGGTGGTACCCCGTCCGGCCCGGGGGCGGTGTTCTTGGAACGGATCCGAGGAACAGCCGCCCCTACCTCCGATTCCCTAACGGGCGGAATATCATCCTCTCTGCCCCCGTCGTCTCTGGCCACTGAATAGGCCATCGACGGGGGCGTGTGCTCCGCCCGCTGCGGAGATACCTACAACCCTGTATTAAGCTAAGAAACAGACATAAAAGAAATGACAATGGCAGGTTTGTATGGGACTTTTGTACCGCCTGGTCGGTCGTTTTTGTATTTATTTGGCTGCTATATCAACTGCAATATCAACATGAGAACATTGCGTTATGAAGTTATTTTAGTTTTTATATTACAATGAAATACGTGGATCACAAATGAATTGTCAGTATTGTCAACAAGACGGTTTAATCTATATAAAAAAAAATGAATCGCCGAAGTGTATGCACGCGCATAACTTCCGATCGACCACCAAATTGGATAATTATTTTATATGTGTTCGTTATTATTAGGACAAGGTTTGTAAAGAAAAAAATTAAATTACAACCGGAAATGTTTTTGGAAGTGAAAACTTCTTTGGCCGCGTTGAACACTTTTATTAAGAGAAAATCTTATGAGTTCACGTCACGCGTCCCCGACATGATGACGTCACAAAATTTCTTTGGCCGCGTTGAGTATTTTTTGGTAGGGGAAAATCTTATGAGTTCGCGTCACTGACTGATGCAATTTCTAATTTTACACATTATTCTTGCAAATAACATTCTAAGTTATCACTTCTCTCGGCGGTCCTTATGACATGCGAAATATGCCATTTTTTTTGTCCGTGGTTTTACACTACCTGTGGGGAAGCTGAGCTGGGCATAATTATTAAAACAAGTTAGAAAATATTTCCAAAACAAAAATATACCCGATACAAAGTTTGACGGGCCAACTAATATTATATAAATAAAGACAGTAAGTTTCAATTTTGATAATTTTTTTGTCAGTGAGTACTTAATTCTATTCAAACACTTAAACCTGTCCCTCGCAAGAATTAAATGCTTAAATAAAGATTTATTGTGTTGTTTTATTTGCTGACGCTTCCGCGAAGCAATTGTTTGTTCGGTGATATACAACCGAAGGAATTCGGGAAAGCCATATTAATGAGTACAAGGGAATTGGTTCACTAATTTCTGAATGATATAATTTGTCTTATACACAATGTCGCTGGAGTGCTCCTCTGACGTAGCTACTACATATTAGGTAGCGCTAGCCAAGTTAGGTATACTTTTACTTTATTATAATAATAACTTCATTATGATAAGGATGACAGCATGGATAATGGCATAGTGGTGTAAGCGGTCCTCACTTCGTTTTCAACTGTTCTGAGTTTTGGAAGAGTCAAAGTCCGTATAGGACAGCACTTTGTGTGAACCACAAACTGTTATTCTAAGACTGGCTGTTATTTGTGTCCGTTTTATGTATGTTTGTAAAGTCCCCCCCGAGACAGGACATATTCCTAATCCAAATTCCAAAGAATTTCCAAAGAAATAGAGTATACGAAAGTCACTATTTAATCATCCCTTGTCCTTTTAATACTTATTGAAGTGAAAACTTCTTTAGCGGTGCTGTGTACTTTTTTGGAATGGGTAAAAATGTATAAACTCGCGTCAGGTCACGTAACCTGATCGAAAATTCGTAAGACGGATGGAGAGAGGACGTTTAAACTCGCGTTAGGTCACGTGACAGGAAAAATGCACAACGTTAATATTCAAGTTTTCACTTCTGCCGGCACTCCCGGAGTGCAACCCGTCGATTTTTTTTTCTTACGAACTGCTTGCATAAGCAGTCTACTATTTCATTGTTTATAAATTAATGTACGCACGAGTTGCAAAACCTTTCGTTCTATATGTCCCATTGAATGTCAACCGTCAAGCTTCTTCAGCTAAACTGGTGTCGTTCACATTCGCCTCGTCACAATGAAATTTTAATTTGAATCGCAGATACTCGTATATCCCAGTATATCTAATTATTATATATTATTTATACTGCTTTTGTCCACATCTTCACAAGCATGTACGTGATATAATAAATTAATATGTATATCTAAACAGGAACAATAATATATATTCTTTATTTGAATAATATTTATAATTCACATAAGTCTAGGAGCTGAATTCTTTTAAAATTATACGTTTCCTTGCTACGGTACTATGCTTACAATACTTTTATTGAAAACTAGCTTTTGTTAGCGGCTCCGCTCGCGTTCATGTCGGTTATCGCTCTGAAAGTAGCTCATGTCCTTCTTTAGAAATCAAAGTATATCCGTGCTAAATTTCATTGAAATCTGTGCAGTGGTTTAGCCGTAAAAGTGAGATAAAGACATTAAATGCGAAAGTAACTGTCTTACTTTCGCATTTAAAATATAAGTATGAATTCGTAAACACTTTATAGGTTTAACTGAGACTCAAAAATTTTAGAAATAGTTGTGACTAAAAAAATATTATAATATTACACAATTTTCATTTAAGACTCGCTTTTACCTACGGCGTCGTCCTGTTATATATCGTATATTGCGATGAATTCTTAAATTCATGTAACTATTTTTACCGATTGAAATAAAACAAACACTTATTGTAACTGGAGTTTAACACATACACAGGAGAAATTCGCATCCATTTTGCATTGGTTAAGCCACTTCTGATATGCACAAACACATAAGGTTTGAAGGTCATATTGATCCGGGAATACCGCAGGCGACAGTTTATTCCACAGTTTTTTTGTGCGAGGCAGAAAGTTTCTGGAAAAGCGCACAGTTGTGCACTGCCAACTACCTACATTATGGGGATGAAACTTTTGTCGCGTAGGTCGATGGTGGAAAGAGGCGGCAGGGATCAGTCTGAACAATTCCTCGGAGCACTTCCCATAATAAATACGGTAGAAGATGCACAGCAAAGCCACATCTCTACGCAGCGCCAGAGAGTCTAGCCGAATTGAAAGTTCTTGGCAATCGACGTTATTGCGAATGAAAAAATTGTGGTTTTATTTAAACAACCTTTAAATACCAACGTTATAAACTCTATTAAAATTCTTTATTTGTTACTTATATTCTGCTAAATAAGTTATGTGACATAAGATGGATTCCAGATGTGACACTGACTTGCTGCAGACTGTAACCAGACATCATAAATGTAAATTACGCTTTTTAAAAGTATTTAAATTAACGGTTATATTTTGACATTTACAGCACAGTTAATTACTTTACTTTTCTATATATATTATTCTATTTTATGACCACTACGTAATTTTAGACCTTTAATTCACCACATTTACCGTGGGAGGGCCACGCTTCGGCATGAATGGGCCGGTTCGACCGGAGTGATACTACGGCCTCACAGAAAACCGGTGTGAAATAGCGCTTGCGCTGTGTTTCACTGAGTGAGTTATTGTGAGGATACCGGAGGCCCATACCCCAACCCCTCCCATTCCCTCTCTCCATCCCCCAAAGGTCGGCAATGCACTTGTGACGCTTTTAGTGTTGCGGGTGTCCATGGGCGGCGGTAATCGCTTACCATCAGGTGATGCGTCTGCTCGTTTGTCCCGTATTCAATTAAAAAAAAAATAACATAAAGTTCAGGCGGGGCGTAAGTGGACACTAATGTGTCTTGTGTTAGATACAAGTCACCGATGAATATTTGATTTCTATAGAAACTCAAATCAAATCACTCAAAAATAAAAATCAAAAAGTGTTCGGTGTCGGTAACTGGAAACTAGAATTAGACAGTTGAAGACACAAGCAACATTAACAATTGTACTGAGCTTGTAAGACTGACGGAAAACAAGCACCGAATTGTGGTCAGAAGTAGCGACCGGTGATTGTGTCTGATTGCCGCCACCTGACCCAGCAACAACAGTTACCAGTGACCAGTAGTAGCAACGGGCGACACGTTTGCTCAGCTCCTTAGATGAAGTCAAACTTTTTGTAAAGAAGATCATGACTTTAATGATGTATGTAAATGATGAAGATGACAGTAACTCTGTCTGTCTATCTGTCAGTTATGCTTTCATGGCTAAACCGCTGCACCAATATCAATGCAATTTCGCATGGAGATAGTTTGATTCTTGGGAAAGGACTTATCCTATTCTTTACTGATTGTTTATCCAATGACAACATTTTTGCGGGTGCCGTATGTCGTTGGTTATTTAAATATCGATAAAATCCAAATGAGTGATCTTTACAGTGGTTTGTTTTTTTCGAATAGTACAATGATGTAATCTGTTTAATAAACATCTGAAATCTTACCTAACTTCTGACAGTTATCACTAGAAGCGCGTTCACATTGGCTAATAAAAACCAAGTAGTGTAGGTATTTCTTGTTGCACACTTTTGTGTCCCTTTACGAACTGATTCACACGCGTGGCTTAGGATAGAGAGAGTTAAGATGGTACACACCGAAATGTATACAAGAAAAGTTTGTGAGTATGTAAGTGAGTATGTTTGTTGGTCGTGCACGCAAAAGCTGCTAAATGGATTTTGATGAAACTTTACAATAGTATAGCTTATACAATAGAATAAAATATAGGCTACAATTTATAAAGATACTAGTTATGCCTCGCAGCGTTGCCCGCAGCACCGCGGGGTTCAGCTAGTCTTTCCTCTTATTTCATGTATTAGATTATTTTAAAATTGTATGTAATTTGTTAGGTCTATAAGGCGATTGAATTCCTAATTGTAAGAAAAGTATTAACAAGAAAAGCTGTAGAATTACGCGGAAGTTTTAATTTTATTCACTACTCCGTTATGCGCATGTAACTTTCTAATTGAAGTTCAGAAACTGACAAATTTTGTGAGACTTACCTTCAAAGTAAGTCTTCCAAGTTAAATTGAATTGAGTAGTATGTATGTAATCTTAAGATCTAACAACACGAACTAAGTAGAAAGTGTATAGTAAATACACCAAAGTACACGATTTACCAACTGTAAAGGCAGGTAACAATTGTTTGGTATTAGGATTGCCGAATAAGTATAAATACTTTTATTTTATTAAGAACAAATTTTAATGCCCCAAAAAGCCACGAACACCTCTCGGTCGGTGCCCTCTCACTGAGGCAGTGGTCAGGTACACATGGAGGCTTTCAGTCACTACGACATGCAAAGGTAAAATTCACCCACAGTTATTCTGAGGGCGGCATAAAGACGATGATTTGAAACAATGCCTTTCGACCGCTTCACATAATTAAAATCCAAATATTTGTAATATAATTATTTTGTAAATGATCTGTTTTATTATTACATATACATTTATATGTCATAATCTGTCCCAACTCTTGGAAATAATCAGTCGATGTCAAGCTGAATTAAAAAGTTATCTTCCAATCTGATGCCACAAACTTTACTATCAACACCATCGATCATGTTTAATTCATTAGTAAATAAAAACATGCCTTTGGTTGTACACTATTAGTATTAAATAACTGTGTAAAGAAATATTGTTTGCTTGCTACCATTTTCTTGGTAGTTTTGGTGTAAGTATTAAAGTAGGTTATTGGGTTACATAAATCTCGATGAAAGACTAGATGTGAAACTTTAAAATTTAAACGTTCATGATTCCTTAGTCGTATTTGTTGTTGGCTATCATTTGTTTTCCTATGAGTTCATAATATACATCATTATTTTAATCTATACTAATAATAAAGCTGAAGAGTTTGTTTGTTTGTTTGAACGCGCTAATCTTAGGAACCGCTGGTCTGATTTGAAAAATTATTTCGCTGTTGGATAGTCCATTTATCGAGGAAGGCTATAGGCTATATATCATCACGCTACTATTAATAGGAGCGGAACACTAATGAAGAATGTTTCAAAAACGGAGGAAAATTTTCACGCTACGGGCAATATAAGACGCAAACGATGTTGCGTGGGTCAGCTAGTACTTTGATAAAAGAACGAGAAATATACAATCGACTGTAGTAGTTTAGTGACTCTTGTAATTTTTATCACCGCTTTAAATTAAAAAGAGTTTTCAAATATGATAAATCACTTGGCTTCGAAACTAAAACGAATTACAGTAACTGATTCATTATCACTCAATAATAATGTGTGTGTACACTGCACATAAAGTCTATAATGCTATTAAACATCTGAAAAAAATATCAGTGTAACATCGTGGAAAATATATTTTACTAACTGACCCACGCAACCTGGTTGGCGTCTTATATTGCCCGTAGCGTGAAAATTTTCCCCCGTTTTTGAAACATTCTTCATTGGAGCTCAGCTCCTGTTAGTAGTAGCGTGATGATATATAGCCTATAGCCTTCCTCGATAAATGAAGTATACAACACTGAAATATTTTTTTTAAACGGACCAGCTGTTGCTGAAATTAGCGCGTTCAAACAAACAAACAAACAAACTGTTCAGCTTTATTATCCTACTACTATTATAAAGGCGAAAGTTTGTAAGTATGGATGTATGTATGTATGGATGTTTGTTACTCTTTCACGTAAAAACTACTGAATGGATTTGAATGAAACTTTACCACAATATAGCTTATACATCAGGATAACACATAGGCTACTATTTATAAAGATATAGCTTCGCCTCGCGGCGTTGCCCGCAGTTATCATCGTACCGCGGGTAGCACCGCGGGGTTCAGCTAGTATTAGTATAGATTTATGTATGAGCCTCTACTCTACCTGATGAAAAGCATAGGCAGAATCCAAGAGTAGTGTTCATAATAATCACCATATCTGCAACAATGCAGATATGGTGACCAACACTTGTGCCATTGGGCCTCCGGTCTCGCACTCACTAACGAACCACGACAGCACGGATGCTGGTACAGTAAGTATTTAAAAAGTACCCATCATTCCTCGAATGACTTTCCAAAAAAGTTAAGTACTTTCGTTGTTTTATGATATGTAATATAATTATTACTTATTTCGTAGAAGACGACTAGCCAAGAAAAAGTTGCCAGTTTTATACAGTACTAGTGTTGCATTTCATTTTTCTGGCAAGAAACAAACATTTATTTGGCAAGAAGGCAAGAATACCACTGTAAAAATATATTGTAGTCATATTGTAAAAACATAAGTACTATTTATATTATTATACTTTTTATTATTTTAAGAGTTCTTTAAACAATTATTTACTTTTTAATTAACGATATTTTTCATCAGATGTTAAAATAATTACCAAAAATACCTGAATACCTTTTACACAATAGAAAAAATAACGGAATTAACTTGATTAATAGGTATCACAAACTTCTGTACCGCCTGACGTTTTAACCAGATTGCACTGGCTATATTCGTCGCTTTAGATTTCATAGTCATTTTATAGTAAATATTAAAACTCTTTTACATATTTATATTAAATAATGTATACCGTCCCACGGTGGACTTTGCGGTCATATACAAAAACAGTTACAAAAATCTACCAGATTTAAAACAGATTCGACCGGAGTGATACCACGGCCTCACAGAAAACCGGTGTGAAACAGCGCCTGCGCTGTGTTTTCCCGAGTGAGTAAGGATACCGGAGGCCCACACCCCAATCCCTACCCCATCCCCCTTCCCATACCCCAAAGGCCGGTAACGCTCTTGTGAAACCTCTGGTGTTGCGGGTGTCCATGGACGGCTCGTTTGCCCCCTATTCCATAAAAAAAAACAAATATTTGTGAATCACAGCAGTGAGAAGCGATGAGGGATGACTTCTTAAAGCACTGCACCAGTGTGTGTGCAACTGTGTACCTAGTCAACTTGTTTTTATGAATTTTATTTTTTTAAATTTCGGAACCAAAAATCGTTCATATTGTTGTAGACCGCTGTAGCCGAACCAACTTGATTTAGAAAAAAGGGTGGTAGGAAAATAAAATGTATGTTTTGAATATAGATATGATTACATAGAAATCTATATTCATAACAATAATGTCGAAAAAAACTATAACAATATTTACATTATATGATTTAAATCTCATCTTATTTAACGCAAACGTATATAGCGCAATTTTATAGCAATAACGTCTAAACCTTATAAACTTTCACAAGTAAAGTGAAAATTTATAAATTACTGATTCTGACCTCGATATATCTGCTAGGTCTGTAAATGTTCGGCGAGTTACAACCGGCACTGTGGGTAAACATGAGCTATCGCGTCTCATAAATTTTTCACCCTTCTCACCTATATCTGTCTATCAGAAATTTAAGTGAAGTTTATAGACACTATTAGGCTGACTCGTAAACGGGTTACGGACACCTAGTACCTTAAGTCAGAAGCAACAGAAATAGAATGGATTTTAATTAGGCATTGAGAAATTTTAATACTGAATACGTTAACTTTCTCATCGCCATTATTTTTATACGTATAGCAGTTGGGTCACCTGATGTTGAGAATCCGGCGTAAGACGCTCGCAACTGAAAGTTAAAAATTGATGGTAATATTGCTGTCACTGTTTGACAAGACAAGTATTAACGTGAGCACTGAGTGCACAGCTGTGTGGGAGTGTGTGCGAATGGATTGTCATTCATATTGATGTTCATACGACACGAGGCCCACATGTTAGCGGTAATCCTAATTATAATATACAGTTGTGATTGTGTAATTGACTTCCGGAATATCTGTCAATTGAATATTAGGTGCGAGTAACCGAACTGTAATAATAATGCAGATAATTCCGAAAGTCAGAAGTATAATTAATTAAATTATTAAAACATATTAAATAATAAATAGGAAATGTAAAAGACTGACTTGATGTCGGGCTGCCATTATGGAGGGGATATATTCACCTCATAATGGCTGCCAACAAATCAAGTAGTCTTGGTCGAGGAGTGAATCAGTAAAAAGGTGTTCTATTTCAAGAATATTAATTGTTTCATTTTACTAAATCCCTAGAAGCTTTTACACATATATTTGATTGTCTCGGTGTGCGCAGTGATAACTGATAGTCTATGTAACCGCTGTACTTGGCATTTATATCAGGTAATAAATATATATATGTATTTATATCAGGTATTCCCTAAGGGCGATTCTTTTTCTTAGTTTTTATTTATTTAAATTGAGAAACCTAAATATAAATTTTCAAGTGAATGCATTAAAAAAATATAAAGTTTCATACCATATCTGATGCCCTTTTTCACTGCCTTAGGGGTTTTTTTTTTTTTTATTCTGCCTCCTGTGACTCGACTTAGTGTCACAGCTCGTTTATTACTTATATTTATATATATTTAGATACGGTTAGTACAATTATGGTGTCGACCCTAATGGGGTCTAAGTCTACTATCCTATATGTATACAGTCTGTCCTTGCAAATCCGGACCAGACTGTACCTAGTCTAAACTTTACATTTACCATAGTTTTACACTTAACTTACTTCTTATGCTAATTAATTATTATACGACGTTAATTACATTGTTTACTTATTCTAGTTACATTCTATCTTAATTACTATGGTGCCTTTACTTTGGTAGTTACTATATATTATAAAATATACAATTTACCAAATGCTTAAAACTACTTATTTCTATTGTTTACAATTTTCACTATTTTAATACAAAATTCTATAAAGTAACTACAGGTTTTCTTATCGTTAAATATGTTTTCCAGATTTTCTTTGCATATTTTAAGATCTAGTTGTTGTTCTAGTTCATGCCTTATCATGGCATGAATCGGGCATTCTACTATTAGGTGGACAACGTTTTCCTCCTTACACGGATCACATGAGCACACTGGGCTATCCTTGCACCGGAATCGATGCAGGTATTGAGAAAAACCCCCGTGCCCGGTGAGCATCTGCGTCAATTTTGGTGTGACATTGATCCGCCTTATTGTACGGTAAGCTTTCACTGCGTCGGGAAGAAACACTTTCGTGACGGAGGCTGTTTCGCCTAACTGGAACCTCCGGTTCCATTCGTCCAGGGTGTCCTTACGGATATCCCTCTTGACGAACGAGATCGGGCACCGATCATAGTCAGGCAACCTTCGACACGAAAGTGCTGCCTCCTTCGCGAGAAAGTCCGCGCGCTCGTTGCCTTCGTGACCGGCATGTGCTTTTATGTAGAACAAATGCACAGTTTTATTTACATTAAAAGCTACCTTAAGGTTGGCGCGCGTTCTCATCGCAAGGGGATGCAGTGCCCCGTGGTTCGTGATAGTTTCTAGAGCGGATCTGGAGTCACTGAAGACTCCGAATGAGCTCTCTTTACGCTTCAGTATCTCATAGTAATGCACGTATCTCGATACCAAAACCAAAGGCAAATCTAATTTAGGAAACAATATATTATGTTGCGTAATGTGTCGGCGATACACACACGAGTCACCATTGTGTGAGCGATGCAATTACGCACACATTGACATCTATTTGCCGCGATAGCACTACTATTTGGTTTTTATATGAATACGGACTACCAAAGATCGTCAATAAAATCTCAGTGCTTTTTTCATTTTCTTTTAGATAATAATTAGTAATTTGATAATATAAGCTATTCTTCTGTCGAAAACGTATACACGTTTTGTTGTTTATAATATAGAAAAAATGCATATTTTTTGGTTGGTTATGTTGTCGTCATTTAATTCTTTTGGAAATCTTATGTGCACAAAGTAGTCTATTGTAACTTTATCTTAAAATAGTAACAACATAGTTTTATAATTAAAATGGTACTAATTTTAAAAACTTTGCTTTTATAATAATTTATTACTATATTCTTTTCTTTGGTTGTTTTAACTGCTTTATTTTATTTGCAATATTTTATCAGTATTAAAGGTTATCTACGTTTCATATCCGGATAAGAAATTAATTATTTCATAATCAATTTCGTATTTATACAATGAATAAGTACCTTTATATAGTATATAAATAAATAGGTACATGATTAATAAATGAAGAAGATGCAGATGTAACCTGATATCTTTCGTCGAATAATGTTTTATGTTTACTTACGACAGCTACTTAAGCTATTTTTGTTAATAGTACAACGTTCTATGAGCACACACGATACGTTATTACGGACGGTTTCTCGAAAAAATAGTAAAATAAACATAATCTATATTGACTTCTTCCCATACTGTAAAAAAATTAAATGGCTATTGTGTTTCTTCAAACAGTTATGAGCAAATATGTGCGGGCAAAACTTCTTATCGCTCTACTGAAAAGTTGACATTTTGCAAATAAACGTTATTCTTCTAATAGGACGATATGTTAAACTAAACTATCTGTTAGTTACTGAAATATTTTAACAAAGTTTTAAAATTCTAGTCCGTGAGACCGGCGTCACCAAAGATGTAAGTCAAATTGAATTCACTAATGGCGAGATACTCGTAAGTAGGTATATATGGATACCTGCAATTCAAATGCGTATCTTTGAGCGCCCTCCATCCTTCTCTCTGAATTTCAGGGAGAGGTGGAATAGCTTGCAGTATCCAAAGTCATTCCATGAAAAGTAATAAATAGATTTCTTAACACTGATTATATCGGTTGGGAAGACGCGGTATCACTTCCTACGAGCCGGCCCATATGTGTCGAAGGATGGTTTCCCACAGTTATTCGATATTACAGGACAGAGAAGAAAGGGTAAAAGATATCGTAAGTCTCGGAATGGGCAATAGGCTGTGAAAGTGAGATGTCTAAAATATCCAAGTAGTTTTCTTCTTTTTTCAGTAAATAAATAAATATTCCGGACATCTAACACACAACGCCATCTAGTCCCAAGCTAAGCAGAGCTTGTTATGGGTACTAGACAACTAATATAATAACTAATATAAGACTTATGTACTTTTTTTTGTAAATATGTACATACATAATATACATGCAAAACAACCAAACTCCGAAACAAATATTTGCAGATCATACAAACATTTGGTCCGACCCGGGAATCGAACCTGAGACCTCAAGCTTAGCAGTCGCATATGCTACCACTACGCCATCGAGGCAGTAGCGGTTAAAAAATATCGTGTTATCATTAAAATACATCTCAAACTCTTAATTTGTAATTTTTTTCATTGCATGCTTTATTATGGAAACATAGTACAAATTCGACATCAGGGGATCATTTACTCTTCTACAAACTCCACCAGGAGGTACCTCTTTAAACCGACTTCGAATAGTCAGTTCTTTCATCCAATAAAAACCAAAAAGGTAACAAACATTTTCCTTACCTTAAAATATCTCTAAAATAATGTTATTTTAGTAAAACAATTACCAAAATGCACTTTCTGTATTTATGCATGTATTTAGACAACGTCTATTTAGTGTGACATATCTAATTGACTGCCTCGGTGGCGCAGTATAGCAGCAGATAGCGTATGAGAATGCCTTGAGGGCTCGGGTTCGATGCCCGGGTCGGACCAAATATTTTTATGATCTACAAATATCTATGTATTTACAAAAAAAGTATATGTGTATTTATATAAATCTAGTATATAATATATATCTAGTACCTATAACACAAGCTCTGCTTAGTTTAGAACTAGATGGCGTTGTGTGTTAGATGTCCAAAAAAATCCTTAACACTTAGGCCGCCGTTTGACAGGACAAATATAATTTGTAGTTTATTTTGGAGAATTTAAAAAAAGGAATTAGTACCATTTCCTATTTACAGCACTATGTCCTGATTATCATTTAATTTCCTATTTTAGTCTCATAAAAACCGTTATGCATTATGGTTTTATATTCACGGTTTAGTCACAAATATCACGTAGCACGAGCTTCTTTGGAGGTTATAATTCAAAAGAATTTTATTGTGAAAACGCTTGGGAATACAGATTGTGTCATGTTTTGAAACAAGATATTTTTGTTGGAGGTTGAACGTAAGACATTTGTATAACCGTCATCATTTTAGGCACTTTTACTATATTCCGTGATACAATAATACAGTAAATGCTTGAATAATTTGTGTTAGAAGTTGAGAAGTGTAGGTATATGTTCATTTTACGGTCACACATATCACTGTGTGACAACAGTCAGTGCTTTCTAGTTGAAACGTGTGGCACTTCTGAGGTATGCCCTTAATACCGTATAGTAAGCGCGTAACCCGATAATGAACCCGGTAGTGAAAAAATTGTAGAGTGAAAAAATATTTTAAACCAGGAATAATAAATCAAAATTCGCACTCTGTAAATAATAATATTTATTTGGACATCTTAAACACTACGCCATCTTTTTATAAACAAAGCAGGGCTTGTACTGTGGATACTACACAATTAATATAAATACATATATAACTTTTTGTAAATACATACATATTATACACAGAAAACATGCAAACTCCGCAACAAATAATTGCAGATCATACTTGAGACCTCAAGCATAGCACAGTCGCTTGCGCCATTACTGCGCCACCAAGGCAATCTAGTAAATAAAGCGTAGGTATATAAACATGTAAATACTAAAAAGTAAGAACTAAGGTCGTAGTAGTGAGACTAGAGATTATTTTTATCTATCATGTGTTTAAATTTTACTGGCTTGTTGGTCTCAAATGTGTTGTTACTAATAGCACTGAGTAGGAAAGTTTGGCTGTTTAACGCTCGTGCTTCGTAAAACATTGTAAGCCGTCGGTCTCGGTTGTTATGAACATCTATGCCAATTGTTATTGGGAATTCGTCGTTTGAAATCAGTTCGCTCTCAGGTTTGCGGGGGTCCGCTCAGTGAAGCCGTGGTAAAACTGATATCCAGGTAAAACCGGTTGTTAATAAAGGCCAGGAAGAAAGGTATATGGAAAGGTTATAGGTAACTAATGTAAAATAACCGATTTACGAAAATGAGCATAGCTATTTATGAAAATGTTAGTGTCAAAAATATGTATACGTTTCAATACTTCTTGGTAAATTGTTGAAGATTGTATCTGTGTGTGTTTTCTGCTAAAAGTCTCCATTCCTTCCCTTTCCCACTTTTGAGAGCACTCGACTGCCATTACAAGGTAGGCTCGGCATGGATATCAGGCGCGATCTCAACCCTCGCGAATACGTTGAGAGTGTCACTAAGGCGGCCTCGCGGCAACTAGGTATCCTTAATAAGGTCACACGGTTTTCTCGCCTTATCATGAAGAGTGTTCTGAAGAGCTGTTCCAACTGGACCCCCCTTCTCCCTTCCTCTACAGGACAACACGTGCCGGTCTTGGTAGACACCGCTTCCGAGTGTGTGTGTGCCGAGCGGTCAAAACCTGAAACTCACTACCTGCGTACGTGTTTCCCTCCCACTATGATCCCGGGTCCTTTAAGCGGAGCGTGCGAGCGTAAAGCATCTCACTAGCCCGCCATAGTGTGAGTCACCATGCTGCTCTGTCCCTATTAGCATTGAGGATGGTGACCACCACTCCTGGATTCTGCTCGTGCTTTCCATCAGGCAGAACAGAGTCATTTTGGCAGCTAAAACAAAAAAAAATACAGAAAAAACAGTCCTGTAATACGGTTCACTAAACGTGTTTGTAAATAAATATTGACTGATTTCAAAGAGTGGCTATGAGTTTACTTGCTTGATTTCTTCTCACTAGGCTCAGCCATTTGTAAACGGGTGTTACAGAGTGGCACACAGCTACGTTATTGTGTATTATCAATTTATTTTATTTCACATTTGACAAAGAAACCCATTGTCACTGTAAAATTGTCAGACGATTTAAAATTAATAAACCTAAATCGTAAGTTCGTCATAGAACTACAATCCTTAAAGTATAGATAAGAAAAATAGAATAATAAAATAAAAAAGTTTTGAAATCGGAAATCGAGCTTTATTTAATAACTATAAGCTAGCACAGTTAGTCATACTGCTGGAGTTAGAATTTTTTGGAGAGGAGCCCACGTCTTTATTTACGTAGAGGCCTTTGGCACGATGGCGGGACGACATGTGTATGAAGAGGGCCGACTTGACGGCCACTGGATTCGCAAAATACATATTATAGTAAAATAATATACATATTTTAAGTTAGATTCTCTATCGCAGTAGGTTTACTCATAAAGATATTGAAGGTGATGTAACATATAATTATATAAAACAAGTAACATCATATTTTAAATCTACAACTTCTCTTAGTAAAATTTTCAGTGTCATAGTGGACACTTATTAATTTCCTAAAGAAGTCCAGAACGAGAGATACAGCGGCAGTGTAAAGTAGATTTTATAGAAATATGAATAAAAAAGTTTGTAATTTGTAATGAACTTCAAAGTAGCGTCATTAAAAACCTATTTACTATGTAGGTACTTAAGAATTCCAGAGCTTAATAAAAACAATTGCGTCGCTTTAATGAAAACTAGTTGTACAAAGAGCTAGCTGGAATTAATAAACAACAACTATTAAGTAGGTATTACAGCAAAACAAATGAGATGTATACATTTACTTTAAGAAGTACTTTTACCCGCGGCTCCGCGTGCGTCTGCCTGTCATAACCAACATGGTTATGGCTGTAAATAGTAGCCTATGTCGTTTATTGAGAATATAAATATCTCCTTTTTAAATTTCATTAAAATTTGTGCATTGATTTAGACGTTGAAGCGTAATAGACAGACAGAAAGACAAATTTATAATTTTAACCCCGACGCAAAAGAGGGGTGTTACAACTTTTACCTCCAAGTCTATCTGCGCCATAATCATCTTAAACGGGTTACATACGGTTTTCAAGGTTCCGCTTTAAAAAGTGAAGTATTAAGCAGTACATACGAATATAAAGCTGTATTTTATTAATAAATGTTATGTCTAAAATGGTCTATTAATATATAACAAATTGTGATTCGAAATGACAAATAATATGGGAAACTTACAGTAAAATTGACATATAAAACACACCTACACACTACATTTATCAGTTCTATAAATAGAAAATTGGGTTTTACATCGTGTAACATACTTACGCACAGTAAGAAAATAACATACGTTTTATATCGATATTGGATTGTATTTTATTATTTCAATTTAATATTTTACGCGAGGTTAATTGTGTATAATGTATGTATAGACTAAGAAGATAGTTTTAAACAGATTGCGTGTTTCTCAACACACAACACAGCTAGGGATGGCATAGACCACGATAGGAATTAGCCACATACAGGTCCTGGTCAAAGTATAAGCCTAAATAGGCCTATGCGTTACATTGTTATCTATGTGTGCGTGAAATTGTAAATCTTTTGTTTTTGTTGTTGGTGGTGAATGCGACTGCTGTGCTTGAGGTCTCGGGTTCAAATCCTGGGTCGGACCAAATGTTTGTGTAATTTGCAAATATTTGTTTCGGAGTTTGGGTCTTTTCTATGTAGGTATAATATGCAAGTATTAAAAAAATAAAGTATAAATGTATTCATGTCCCCATAACACAAGCTCTGCTTAGCTTGGGACTAGATGGCGTTGTGTGTTAGATGTCCAAAAAACAAATTGTAACGTGTGTGAGTTCGTAGTGACAAGTGATAGTTTTGGTATGTGAGTCTTAAATGTGTATGTGTCAATTTCTCCAAACAAAAAATGACAGATAGACAGACAAAAAATGAAGGTATGGCTACTTCCCTTCATTCGGTGGCATGTGGTGCCATATAGCAGATGGTAATAAATACAAATACGCCCGCGCGCAAATAATGTTTATTGTTATTACTGACAATACATATGATATGACTATAGTTGATATGTGAAAACTAATTGTAGGGGAATGAATCCTCCGACCAGGCAAGGTGATCATGCCTGGCGGGCCACTGCCCAACAGTTGTTGTTGGAATGATATATATATGATAATCGGCGCGAGAACTTCTATTGCGCGATTCAAGATTGGTAGTTACTCCGTGTTGTACGTTGCTCCGTAGTTCAGTGTAACTTCGGTAGATGGCGCTGCAGTATGTTATGTTGGATGTGGAGGTCGCCACACTAATGATAAGCAAATGTTTCGACCAGAACTCTTCTCGTTTATTTTCATAAATTTGTAAATACCACACATGGAAATGATTTGTTATTTAATCATAGTGAGACAGAATAATACACTCTTATGTTAATAATAACAATAGCAGTTTGTGACATTAAATAATAATTTTAGATTTTTTTGTTATGAAATTGAGGGCAAACGAGCTGACGTATCATCACATTACATTATATTTATCGTAAAGAGCACGTACGAAGCCGGGGCAGGTTGCTAGTGGATACTGTAATCTGTCAACACTAATAATAATATAAGAGTAAGCTTTTCACTGCTCGATTTTAGATGTTAGCAATACTGCTTCAGAATATTAAACGAGTATATTTTTTTGACTAAAAACTTGTATGTATAAGATTTACAAATATTTCCTAATATGATCACGTTTCTGAACTCCGTAATAAGCTCAAGTTGCTATTCGCTTTCATCGGAATATTCATGTTCTCGTATTTTGAGATTCTTATTCATATATAATACTTAGTACTTGGTACTTATTTAATGGCATCTTCAAAGTATATGGATATTTAAATTAATAATTTTAGCTTACCGTACATACTCGCACACATAAAATTCGAACTCAAATTTACACATAAAAATGGTTAAAATTGAGATTGAAAATGGTAATACAATCAACTAGAATGTAGTTAATTATTTTATTAATAAAAGTTACATGTATATAACGAAGTCAATTATAATAAGTTTTTTGAAATATTTATTGAATGAGATATTAATTATGTTGCTTTATTTTTTCTTTTCTTGTTAATCTGTAAAAAAACTAGTTTTCAAAATATGCAGAGACTGATAGAAAACTTACACTCTTTTTTGTAAAGAAATACATATTATACAAATTAATATTACATTAATACAAATCATACGTAGGTAGAACATTCAAACTCCGAAACAAATATTTGGAGATCGTACAAACATTTGGTCAGACCGATAATTTAAACCCGAGACTTCAAGCACAGCAGTCACATACACTACTACTGCGAGGCATTTTAGGAAATTAATACGATGAAATAGAGCAGTTGATGGTGAATGACTGTTGTTACTGTTACTCCCGGATCCCTGCAATCAGGAGTCATAAGTGCATTGCCACATTTGAGGGGGAAACCGAACAGTGACAACGCAACAGCAAGTAGTGAGTCACTCTCCTGAGTTAGGAGAGAGGAAGAGTGACTCGGTGAAAAGCCTTGGAAGGATTGCTTAGCACCCGTTTTCTACGAGTAACATAAAATAATTTGTATTACATTGATCTCTAAAATCGTAATTCTTCTAGTAGACAAAGCTTCAGTCAATGTGCTTAGATACGAACTTCTAGCGATTCAAGTATAACTTAGTTAATCTATTTACTTAGAATTCTATATATGAGCTATTTCACATTGCTTATGATACTAATTTTCATAATATTAGGGATGTAATGGAATTTATCGTGTCTCTTCTATGAAACGCTAATAAACTGGATTACAGATTACCTCGAAATACTTAGGTATTACGAGGAACGTAGGTTTCAGTAGATTTCAATTACTATTAACGACTACAATTAAGCGGTGAGCGGCTTCTGTGAGGAGAAGATACTAAGCTCTAGATAAGTTAATTTTAGCTCGCATTGTTAGGCGATATTTGTGTGCATTAATGCAAAATATAAATTATGTTTTTACTACTAATTTGTATGTGCTTTTATACGTGTTTTTAAATATCAGGTTGAATCTTGAATCTTGAAACTCGCGGGCTGGGTTTCCGCAAATCGACGACTTCAGTGCGCCTATTTTGCGTGATGGGATGGCTTTACTCGTGCCACCCCAGTTCATCCAAGAAGCCTAGCAGACCCTTCACGTTGCCGACGACTTCAGGAAGTGACCTCGGTGATCCATCGGTGAGACATCGCCCGGTATTCTGCCACCTCAGGACATGTCATAATGACATGGGCGGCCGTCTCCTCCTCCTCCATGCATACCCTGCACAGAGGACTGTCTGTTACTGAAAAGATGTTTGTTTAGTAATGCATGACCAGTTATTGCTCCAATTAAAAGTCGAAGCAGCGGCCTCTTAAGTTGCAACAGCTTCCGTGACAATCTGGGGTTCATCGGCGGGAGGGCCTCCTTGGTCTGCCTGCAGGTACAAAGGTTGGACCAATACGTTTGGTGTTCTACCTTGGTGTTTTGTTGCAGTGACCTTCGCAGCCAAGCAGATGCCAGAGGCAGTGTTGGTTCAGGGCCTACTGCCCTTGTTTCCTTTTTCGTTAAATATCACCTATATTATATAGATATAACCTGATATTTCCGTTAAATATCAGGTTATAACTAATTTACATCAATATATAAAACTATAGATGACATAACCGTCTTAAAAAATTAAATCGGTGATCCTGATTGACTTAAGAGAATTTCTATCTAATCTAATGTAAAGCTAAGTATTTTTTTATCATTCTGTTTTTTTCCTAAACATTCAGAAAGAAAATGTAATCTATGTTCATTGAAGGTAAAGAAGCAAATCTTAATTTAACAAGTTGGTGTTGTTTTGTCTCGAGTCTGTGGGAAGTTAATATCTCTGAAATGTCAAGTACTCCGTGGCAAATGCAGATATCTCCTTGAAACAGCTTCGTTTTATTTTGTTTTAATGCTCAGCTGTGTACCGAAAATTACTTGTTGTATATAAACATTTAGGCAGATTAATCCATAAGAACAGTTTGAGTTAACTTGAATATTTGTTATTATTGTTTTGAGTAAGCATTATAATTATCAATGTTAGGTTTACAAGGTAATAGCAAGCAGACCTTAAATATTATTATTATCTGGTTCTGGTGTCATAAAAATAATCGTATCAACAAGAGGGTGATTTTTTTTCTGATCAGGATACGTGATACCTATAGGTAAACCGCCGTAAGCGTGGCCTTCCTGATGGTCTGCGGGGCGCGGGGCGGGAGCGCGCTCAGCCAATCAACTAGTCTGCCGGTGTCGGCCGGCAGTGACTGACGTGAACGCCAGTCCGCGCGTGAAATTTTTGTAGCGACTGCTACACACGATAATATTAATCTTGCAACATGGATCAGGATAACCTACCTACTCTGCGTAATAAAAAAATAAATAGACAATCAAAAATTATGTTATTAAATGTTGCCAAATTTATTAAACAAATGAAATTAGACCAAGCTGCATTACAAGGTAAAATTACTAATTATTAATTATATAGTATTTATTGTCTCATCATTTTAAAATTATAGTAAAGCTAGACATTGTTTGACGAACATTTTTTTTTGTTCAGGTACAGACATGAATGTGAATAAAGCTATATCAGAGGCGACCACTGTTTCTTTGTCAACCGTTAAAAAGGTATTATCATTGAGTCGATCTTCACACAACTTAGAAGAAATAATTAAGTCACCGAGCAAAAGAAGAAAACGAAATCCAAAAATAGAAGTAGATAGTTTTACCGAAGGTATCTAATAATTAACTAAAATAATAAATTAAATTTCAATTTCTTCTGTAATTTTATCTTATTAGTAAATAATTAATCAATATTTATTTGCAGGCGTTGTAAGGCGCAAGATTCATGGATATTATGCGTATAAAAAAGAAGTACCTACTATAAAAAGACTTATAAAAGAACTTAAGGATGAGGGAATTTTATCTTGTGGTCGCGAATATTTAAGAACTTAACTTCATAAAATCGGATTTAAATGGAAAAAATTACAATCAAAACGATTATTGTTAATGGAAAATATGGATATTTTAAACAAGAGGCAAATGTATTTGTTGAAAATAAAGAAACTGAGAGAGGAAGGCAAGAACATTTTTTACGTAGACGAAACGTATGTAAATTCTTCTCACACAGTTTCCAAATGTTGGCAGTCTAGAAAACATAAAGAAAGAGGGCACTTGAAAGAAATAGGAGCAGGGCCACGACTAATAGTCGTTCATGCAGGGGGACAGGAAGGATTCGTCAATGGTAGTCTTCTCATATTTAAATCTAAAAGTAAATCGGGAGACTACCATGACGATATGAACTTCCACAACTTTAAAAAATGGACCGAAGAAAAGTTAGTGCCCAACTTGCCAGCAAATTCAGTTGTCGTATTGGACAATGCTTCGTATCACAATGTTGAAATTGACAAAAAGCCTACCAAATCAGCATTAAAGCAAACAATGCTTGATTGGTTACAAAAGCACAATATTGAATGCAGTCCAAACATGTATAGACCACAACTGTATAATCTGATCCAAACTACAAATGTCGAAAAAAAAATTGTTATTAACGAAATTTTAAAAAGTCACGGGCATGAAGTGTTGCGACTTCCGCCATATCATGCGGATTTGAATCCCATAGAGTTGGTATGGGGCCACGTCAAAGGTCAACTTGCTTCATTAGATCTTTCTACCAATTTATCACAAAAGTCGAAAAAATTGGAACAAATTTTTTCTGCCTATACTCAAGCTCAATGGGCCAAATGTGTTGAACATGTGATTAAAATAGAAGATGATTATATGCAAAAAGATAATCTAATAGACAAGACCTACGATGATATGTATAGACCATTTATTATTGAACTGTCGCAAGATACGTCATCGGAATCTTCAAATGAAGAAAGTTCATGTGATGAAGAAAGTTCTGCTTAATGATAATATGTATATATTTTTCTATTTCCTACTTTCAATTATTATGTCTGTGATAAATAAATAAAATATATAACGACCATTGTTTATTAATATTAGTTCTAATAAATGTAAAAATAAACTTTAAAAAATACTTAAAATAAAAAAACTCATTAAAAATATATCATAGGTGTAAATATGTATATCAATCTTAAGATCAATGAAATCTCAAGATACGAGTCATTACGTCGTATCGTGTATAGCCGGTTGCATCACCCGCCCCGCGCCCCGCAGACCATCAGGAAGGCCACGCTTACGGCGGTTTACCTATAATAGCTAGGTGCGACTAAGGTTATATATACCATGTTCTCACAAATTCCCGCTGTTGACAACTAGTTTCCAATTCCCTTCACCAATTCTGGGTACTTTAAGGGTTTCTACACACTTACATTATATGGCTTGTAGGCGTGAATGGGAGACGGTAGGTAATTAGGCCTTAGTCGTTTGCCCCCATCATCGTCATCAACAGCCTGTAACAGTCCACTTTTGGACATTGGTCTCTCTTTAGAATGGTGGTTTTGGCCTACCATTTATTTATATTTATATATTCCGGACATCTAACATACAACGCCATCTAGTCCCAAGCTAAGCATAGATGTGTTATGGGTACTAGACAACTGATATGAATACAAAACTACTAT
Source organism: Spilarctia lutea (assembly GCA_916048165.1). Taxonomy (NCBI): domain Eukaryota; kingdom Metazoa; phylum Arthropoda; class Insecta; order Lepidoptera; family Erebidae; genus Spilarctia; species Spilarctia lutea. The sequence continues at coordinate 16,674,863 of OU696480.1, read as the reverse complement.
ACATACTACCCAGATAGACCCTGCGGTCTTCGTGGAGCAGTTTTTATCACCGTCTCTATGAACGTACGTGTATTGGAAACAATATATTTTTTTGTAAATAGATACACATCATACATAGAGAACACCCAAACTTCAAAACAAGTATTTGTAGATCACACAAACACTATTGTGGCCGGATAAGTAAACCCATATTATAAAAAATATTTATATAAGTAAGTACGGTATTAGTTCCGTTGGCAATCTCGGGTATTAAAATACGAAGTTGTTATTATTGGTTTAAAACTATACCCAATATTGCTACTACGTAGACATTCATAACAAGAATATACAAGTTTCGAATAAGACGTGAACAACTGGAAACAAAACAGAAAACAATATGAAGAGTACTTTGTCTTCTGCAGACAGTTCATTTTAAATCAAATGTAATCCGTAGGAGCAATTTTGTTAAGCCAGGTTTATGAAACTGAGCACTCTTGTGTTTGTTGCACTCTTAAAAATAATTCAGTGGAGAGTTGCTTTGTGTCATGGAAGTTTATGAAACAAGTGTGTTTTAAGAATTTATTGTTTGTTATTCAATACTCTTTGCATTTAAAACATAGTATTTATTTAAAACCGGATTTTATGGGTAAACAAAATATTAGAAAATTTTATATATATTTTTTTTTTATGGAATAGGGAGCAAACGAGTAGACGTATCGCCTGATGGTAAGCGATTACCGCCGCCCATAGACACCCGCAACACCAGAGGCGTCACAAGTGCGTTGCCGGCCTTTAGGGGAAGGGGAGGGGGATAAGGTAGGGGTTAGGGTGTGGGCCTCCGGTATCCTCACTCACTCGGTGAAACACAGTGCAAGCGCTATTTCACACCGGTTTTCTGTGTGACAATGTCATCATCTGTCATCGTGAGTTGACGTACGTCAACCATCTCCGTGAATATTTATCGAAACTCAATTCAAAACAAGTGTAATATACTGGGTTTTTAACTAAATATACCGATCGAACACAAAAGAAAGAAGATTAAGAACAAAACAGTGCATAACAAACATTAAGTGAAAATAGGAACTATATATACAATAAAATCAAACTACCTACCTTCCCCTAAAAGTGTAAATTATTGAAGTGAAGTGAGCAACACATCATAGACAGTGGTACCAACCAAAATCCAGTGTTAACGTCCAGAACCCGGTGTTACCAACTACAATTAAGGGTTGCCAACCAAAAACCAGTGTTAAAATCCAGAACTCGGTGTTACCAACTACAATTAAGGGTTGCCAACCAAAAACCTGATTAAACGTGTACCGCATAATACACTAATAATTATTATCAAAAGACAGTCAAACTGCCAAGTGTCAGCATTAAATATTAAAGCCGAAATGGAACAGCAATTCCAGGTATTTTTCGATAAGATGAAATTGGAAATGGATAACCAAACTATGATAATAACTAATAATCTAATAGAAAAAATGGATGAAAAGCTACAAGTAATAGTAGAAGAAAATATAAAATTGAAAGAAAAAGTGGAGCTCTTAGAAGCAAGGATAAATAACATTGAAAAGGAAAAGAAAAAGAACAATATACTAATGTTTGGATTGAACGAGATAGAAAAAAACCAGTTAGACCTATTAAGAACAACAAAGGAAATTATAGAAAACAACCTGAGTATTCCTATTACTAACTATGATATCCAGAATGTTTATAGGATAGGAAAAAAAGATAATGTAAAAGTGAGACCTATTCTTATCTCATTTACAAGCTACTGGACAAAAATGAACGTATTGAAGAATAAGAAAAAGATGAATAATGGATATATAACTGAAGACTACCCCAAAGCAGTGCTAGAAAAAAGGAAATCATTACAAAAACAGCTCCAAGAAGAAAGATTGAAAGGAAAGTTTGCCTATATCAAATATGACAAACTAGTCGTAAAAGATAACGATTCCAACAAAGAAGAAAGGAAGAGAAAACAATCTACCTCACCAGAACGTAGTACAAACCCCAGAAAACAGGCTTACATAAAAACCAGAAATACGACAAACGCATTCGATTTAATGAGAGCCAGAAAAAACTCACAGTCTTCTTTACTAGCAACTGCCAAATCTAACTAGCAATCGGACGTCGGTAACCGGAGATGGTACAACCCCAATCCGGCTGGTCACCGTGGGGTTTATAGACCACCACCCTCTAAAATTACTCTAAGATACAAAGACTATAAAAATAAAAGTGACTTTAAAAACAACTTTGAAAATAAACTATATATAGCAAGTTTGAATAGCAGAACACTAAGAACGGACGACAGACTCCTAGAACTTGAGCAAGCTTTAAAAAAAATTAAATGGGACATTATTGGGCTTTGTGAAGTTAGAAGATCGGGAGAAGAAATAAGAGAATACAATGATCTTATATTGTATTTTAAAGGGGAAATACAAGGAAAATATGGAATTGGCTTCATAGTAAAAAAAGAACTTAAAAAATATATAATTGACTTTGTTGGAATATCCGATAGAATTGCAATATTGAACTTAAACCTTCCAGGCTTCAAAGACCCACTGTCTATTCTTCAGGTACACGCTCCAACGGAGCAAGCAACAAAGAAAGAAAAGGAAGTGTTCTATAAAAGTCTTACAGAAGTTGTGTATGAAGTGAATAGAAACATTATAGTGATTGGGGATTTTAATGGTCAAGTAGGAAGCAAATGCATAGGAGAGTATGTTCTGGGAAGTTATAGTAATAAAAAGAGAAGCAATAATGGACAACGGCTAATAAATTTCTGTTTTGAACATAATCTAAGAATCATGAACACTTTTTTCAAGAAAAAAAGTAACAGAAGATGGACCTGGATCTCTCCCAATGGCAGAGATAAAAATGAGATTGACTACATAATCACTAATATACCCAAAGTTTTTAGTGATGTAGCTGTAGTAAACAACTTTAACTTTAATTCAGACCACCGACTATTGAGGGGAACCATAACATGCAAAGACTTAAAACTACCCCGAAAAAATTTCAAGCAAGCCAACCCGGGAGGAATGATAATGTTATCAGAACAAGATATAAAAAACATGAAAGAATCTCTTGACAACATTAAAAAACAATGCAATGTACAAGAAAAATACGATACTTTAGAAAAAGTTTTATTGAAGGTGATAGCACACACAAAGAAAAATGTAAAAGACAAACTCGGTTTAGAAGCTAGAACTAAAATTAAAGAGAGAAGAGAATTGCTAAATAACAGAAAAGAGAATCGTAAAAAAATTGCAGATATTAGCAAAGATATATCCAAATTAATAAGAAAACATAGAAAACAGATTCGGTTACAAACAATAAGGGAACAAGTCTTAAAAACCGGTGGTATCAAAAAAGCTCTAAAAGAATTAAAGGATCATTCAAAATGGATAGCAAAAACAACAAAAACAAACGAAAACCAGACCAAACTTACAACAACGAAACGACAAGAGATCTTAAAAACAGCAACTGAGTTCTACAAAAAATTATACACAGATTCAGATAAAACTACAGACACAAAAATAGAAAGCAACAACACTGACCAAGAAACAGTCCCAAATATATTACAAAGCGAAGTAAGAAAGGCTATTCAGACACAGAAAGCAGGAAAAGCACCCGGAGACGATAAAATATCAAATGAATTACTTAAATATACCATGGAACAAATATTAGAACCATTTACAAATATTTGCAATGAAATCCTGGCTTCAGAACAGATACCGTCTCAATGGACATCGTCCACAATAATATTATTGCATAAAAAGGGGGATAGAAACAATATGAATAATTATAGACCCATTAGTCTGATGACCAACCTGTACAAAGTTTTTTCAAAAATTTTATTGTTACGGTTAACCAAAGAACTTGATAGTAATCAGCCTAAGGAACAAGCAGGATTCCGTTCTGATTTCTCAACAATTGACCACATACATGCTGTTAAACAAGTAATCCAAAAATGTAACGAATATAATCAACCATACTATTTGTCATTTGTGGATTACAATAAAGCATTTGATTCTTTGAAACATAATTACATATGGCGGTCATTGGAAAACCAGGGCGTTCAAAAGAAATATTGTAACATCATCAAACAAATATATGAGAATAGCACAGCAAAAATTCAATTAGAACTCACCGGAGATGAATTTGAAATTCAAAAAGGTGTAAGACAAGGGGATCCTCTATCACCAAAAATTTTTAATGCTGTATTAGAAAATATATTTAGACAACTTGACTGGGACGAGCTTGGAATTAATATAAATGGAGAAAAACTACACCACCTTAGATTTGCAGACGATCTCATTCTATTTGCAAGTGACCCAACAACACTACAAAACATGTTGCAACAACTGTCATCAGAAAGTCAAAAAGCAGGATTGTCAATGAATACAAGTAAGACCAAAGTGATGACGAACAAAGCTAAAGTTATAATAAAAGTGGGACAAGAAGAGATCGAGTATGTCGACGAGTACATATATCTAGGACAAATAATAGCGGTAAAGGACCTATCTAACAAAGAAGTGGACAGAAGAATAAATAATAGTTGGCAAAGATATTGGTCCCTCAAAGAGGTCATGAAAAATAAAACCATAACTATTTATGAAAAAACAAAATTGTATAACACTTGTATCCTTCCGTGTCTTACATACGGTTGCCAGACCTGGCCATCCACACAAAAGATTGAGGAAAAATTAAGAGTATGTCAAAGAGGCATGGAAAGAAGTATGCTAGATATACGACTAAAGGATAAATGGAGGGCTACAAAAATTAGAGAAATAACCAAGGTGGCAGATGTAGGCATAAAAACAAGGTCATTGAAATGGAAATGGACAGGACATATGTGGAGATCGAAAGCAGAGAAATGGACTAAAAAAGTTACGGAATGGTATCCCAGGTATGGGAAGAGGCATAGAGGAAGGCCGGTAAAAAGATGGGAAGACGATCTGCCAAAAGAATGGAGAAGAACTGCGTTAGATCGAAACAAGTGGAGTGAATTAGAGGAGGCCTATGTCAGAAGACAACCTGACCTGGTTGCTGATGATGCTGGTTGATTAGATATCATTTTATTTTAAGTTATATTACATACATATACCATCAACTAGATTTATATAAAAAAAAAAAAAATGTATAAACAGGTTACAGGAAATAAAGGCTATTTTTATTTATTTTTATTTATTTATTTAAAACCGGATTTTATGGGTAAACAAAATATTAGAAAATTTTATATATATTTTTTTTTTATGGAATAGGGAGCAAACGAGTAGACGTATCGCCTGATGGTAAGCGATTACCGCCGCCCATAGACACCCGCAACACCAGAGGCGTCACAAGTGCGTTGCCGGCCTTTAGGGGAAGGGGAGGGGGATAAGGTAGGGGTTAGGGTGTGGGCCTCCGGTATCCTCACTCACTCGGTGAAACACAGTGCAAGCGCTATTTCACACCGGTTTTCTGTGAGGCCGTGGTATTACTCCGGTCGAGCCGGGCCATTCATGCCGAAGCATAGCTCTCCCACGGTAAAATAAAATATTAAACTGCATTGTTAGTTCCGAGATATTTGTATTAAAATGTTTTAAGGTATGATCCACATGAGGTATCAATTTCAATTAGATTTTCAAGTCAGAAATGAAAAAGGGCATCATAAACTGTAAAAGGACAGTCAGTAGATTCCTGAAAATGAATTCTTTTTTTGAAATACAGAGGTCAAATAAGAAACAGGTCTTTTACATGGGGCCAAAAATACGAGTATATGTGGAATACAATATAAGACTTATAATATAGCGTAGAACCAAGTGTCAAGCAGATATAATTAGATTTTTGCGTTAGGTTCTCACTTAAGCTTATTCACAGAACGTTATTTCTCGTAACATAATTCTGTATGTGTTTTAACGATATACATTTATATGTAGGTATAACCGGTAAAAATACTTATGTATGTTCAGTTAATGGAATTAGTCAGTTATTAAAAAAAACAGTGTCAGATTTCTAACATGTGTCAGAGACGTGTTAAACTAAATAAATAAAATAAATAAATATATTTCGGACATCTAACACAACGCCATCTAGTCCCAATCTAAGCAGAGCTTGTACTATGGGTACTAGACAACTGATACTTACATGTTAATTTTTATTTTTGTAAATACATACATATTATACATAGAAAACACCCGAACTCCGAAAGAAATATTTGCAGATCATACAAACATTTTTTCCGACCCGGGAATCGAACCCGAGACCTCAAGGACGGCAGTCGCATACGCTACCACTGCGCCACCGAGGCAGTCAACTGGATCGAAAATAAGAAGAAAGTCTGTTTCATATAGTAAAGTCTTTAAAGGTCACTTGATATTTTTAGTTTGTAGATTATTTCATAAAGCTAGTGGAGCCGGCGGAACTATAATGGTTATTGCAAGTGATTCGTAATTGAGATATTGCGTGTTTGAATCCCACTTACAGACGCAACAAAGTGCTACATTACAGTCAAAGGCGGCTTTATAAGTTAACAATAATGTTAATTGTATAAGGCCTAAGCCATTCAATTTTAAATTTCATGTATTGTGTTATTGGCTTTTACATTGCAAATTAAGCAATTCTAGCCGGCTTAGTCTATGGACCGCTCTTAAAATATTGAGACCACTGATTTGATTTGATTATCTGTTTATTTAAGCCGTCGCTACCGTTGACCATACGGCAATATGGGGCAAGTAATTTAATTTAACTATCTGCCACGCACAGCAAAACTGTGGAATGAGCTGTCGCCTGCGGTGTTCCCGGACCAATACGACCTTCAAACCTTCAAGAAAAGAGCATACTCCTTCCTAAAAGGCCGGCAACGCACTTGTAACGCCTCTGGTGTTGCTTTAATCTTACTTAATCGCTTACCATCAGGCCCTGGAAATCCGACACGGTGTCTACAGAACTTCATTATCGTCCTAGCATCCTTCTTCTTCTATTGATGAGATGGCAACCAACTAATCAGCTGTTTCTATCATTGTCAAGTATTAAAAGTCTTCATATCTTAAGTCTTCGAGTCTTCAAGTCTTCGTCATGATGAAATTAATTGATAATAAAATATTTAAAAAATGTGGATAAGATGAAATGGGGACCGTCTTTCGAAGAAACAAAAAACGATCTCCATCGCCTGGCATTTGGTTACTCAAGTTCTGATGACATTCGATTCATGTCACATAATATGTAGTATTTCTAACGACACGGCTGGACATCCATGTTTTCAGTCAGTCCGAGTAATTCATTTATTAGAAAAAACCTTCGGTCCACTAATAACCTCCTTCTTCTTTGTCCCTCCCATACGTCTGAGTTTGTTGGCTCATCTTTTGTTGTTCAGTCTGTTCTAATTTGGAATGAGCTCCCTCTCGAAATCAGGATAGTCACCAATGTCTTTTCATTTAAGATAAAAGTAAAGCAGTTTCTTATTAAACAACTTGCAGAATCAACATCTACATAATTGTCATCTAGTACATTCCTAGTACACCTATTTGCGTATGTATGTATGTATGTATGTATCTATGTAAGTTGATATGTATAGTATGTATTAGTTCTTGTATGTATGATTAGCTTTTATATATTATTTGTATTTGATATATTGCCAGATATGTTTATTTTGATACATTTTTGTTTACAAAATGCACCCACTTCTTGTCTTCTCTGCATCACCCGATGGTTGACTGGTAGAGAATGCCTTAGGCATTAAGTCCGCCAATGCACCTAAAGTGCATGATGTATTAAATAAATAAATAAATAAATAATAAAAAGGTTCGGAAGATGGTCTATAATAGACAAGTATTTAAAATGCATTTCGCATTGAGTAGTAGCCCATTGTCATCTAGTCATGTATCAATGGCCATTAGAACGACTCTTTGAATTTTTTACTTTTACCAAACATTTTTCAAGTTTTTACTGTTTAATACTCGTAGCAACCCGTATCTGTTTGTGTTGTTGTATTCTTAATTTAAGATCTAAAACCTTAACCAAAATTAATTAATCAAAAGTTTTGCAGTTACTTACACTGTGCCAGATTTACGACTTACGGTTTAAGTTTGACTATATTCTTAAACTGGTTTAAGTTAAGAAGTTTAAACTTAAGAGGTTTAAATATTTTACTTAAGTTGTTTCATAGATTAATATTCCAAGAGAAATTTTATACATACAAACGCTGTGAGCTTGGTCTCCTTTATATGGGACTAAAATATGAATGTATATTATATATATATTTTACATAATTTTATCGGATAGAAATAAGTAGCATGCAAATATAATTTGATATCAAGTATGCTATTTTTTTCTTCTTTAGGGTAATTGCATAATATATCGTAAGATTCAAGATTCATATCTGATCCTGTCTTTTTTTTTTTTTTATTGAATAGTGGGCATACGAGCAGACGCAACACCAAAGGCATCACAAGTGCGTTGCCGACCTTTGGGGAATGAGAAAGGGGATGGGGGGAGGGGTTGGGGTATGGGCCTCCGGTATCCTCACTCACTAGGTGAAACACAGCGCAAACGCTATTTCACACCGGTTTTCTGTGAGGCCGTGGTATCACTCCGGTCGAGCCGACCCATTCATGCCGAAGCATAGCTCTCCCACGGTTAAGTCTTCCAAAAATTTTACTAGATTTAGAACGAAGGCTTTACACAAAGATATCATTCCTGCGAAGTACTTTAATAATTATTTTTTTGAATTTTTAAGGCACACACGTTGTAATCCAACATACTTTGCCAATATCTAGTTATACGTGCAGTAAGACATATCTAGTATCGAGTACAAACAATGGTTATTATAATTTTTTATAATCTAATTTTTATTGTAATTATTAAAACTAAAGATAAATTTAACTATTTTTCAATATGATGCGAAGTTTGAATAGCAATCAAGCGCTGGCGCATTCATTCTTTAACTAAAATAAAATAAAAATACTGAAGCTAAACCCAGTTACATCTCACAGCATTGCCCACAGTCATCAAGAAGTCTGTTTATGACGTCTAATCACTTTAAGTGCTCTAACTTCAATCTAGACATGTAAAAAAAGTTGCTACACAAGGGAAATCTAGTATTGATTCATTCTTTAAACTCGTAATGGTGATGTGATTGAACTTATACGACCACTCTTGCTATCACAATATATTTTAATTGTTTCAATAAATAAAAGTTATAAAATAGTAGTGAACAACAGGAAATGATATGTCGTGTTCAGTTTTTTACAACTGTTTTACAATCTATTTATCATAACATAAATTTACAATTAAAGCTAATAAAAGCAACGTGCAGATTTGTGTTCAAATTCGTTGAATTAAGAAAGTGTCAGTTGGGTTATTGTTAGTTTCTATGATGGTCTCAAGGATGCTCATTATATCGACCTCATAAGCAGATAACTTATCCTTCTAGTAATAGGTCTGAAATGGTGACGACGAACCGTAACTATAAGCACCTTTCATTGACGGGACAGGAATTGTTTGTTTCTGATCCTCTACTTATTTCTTTTGAGTCTTCATTCTACACTACACGCTCTCGTCTACTCTCCTACTCAGTCTAAAAGGAAAGATATGGTTTGTCATGTCTAAAACGGTATTAATCGTTAGTTATTCAAAGCCAAGGTTTCGGGCCTTGACATTTTTAGCTTTATTTCCGTATTAAAATATTTTAAGCTTGATGCCAAAGCAGCATAAAATCTCCCGAGATGCTTTCGCTTTGAACCATCTATTGGGAACACCGTTATAGATAAGTTATTGGAAATGTGAGTGCAGATTTACATACAATGCTGTGTATAATCCCCTGCAAAAACTCCACGTAGTCTCTGCCGGTCTCTTGAGATCTGGCTTAATCGACCCAGGCTTGATGATCTCGGGTGAGCTTGAATCAAATGCATAGGGTGTTTATGTTTTATATTATTATTGTTTTAGGGTAATGATTCGTTATATTGCATTAAAGTCTTCATTTCTTCTCAATTAAATAGCGAATTTCTCCCTTTCCAAATACTCCCATAACGATAGTTCCACTAAATTTTGGTTAGTTAAATGTGGGCATTTAATTCTTTTTTGGAAAATTTAGATACTCGTACCTTACATTTTACTGACGTTTTGATTGGGTTATACCGCTCGATTCCACGGGTACAGATCAAAATGTCGGGGATATAGAAGTTTAAGTAACGTTCTAAATATTTTTTTCCCGAATACCTCGCACTATACAAAAAATAGTTATCTTATTCAAAATAAATGTATATACCTAAATTTCCATAAAAAAACATTTTGTAGTTAAACGTAAAGTCCAGTCTAATACAAATCATTAGACACGTGGTAGTACAAAGTCAAATGAAACATTCCATTACATATACACCTACATCAATTATGTACAAGCTGATGTAAGGGCCGTTGATCGTTAGGTATTGATCCTTTTATTGTCATTGCCATTGACTTTCGTAAAAGAAGGTGCTGTTAATGAATGTTGTAGAGTTCGGCTGTCATAGTAGCGTTATTAGTGTAATATATATATAATAGATGATTATCTGAAACAATTTGTGTGTGTGTCTTTATTTCAATCGCTGTTAAGCATTCATATGATAGTGTCGAATAATAATTATTATTTTTAGGAATTGTTATTTTCATTTGGAATGTAATGCTATCGATCTATCATATAGCTCTAAATATAGGTAGAACTAAAACACCACCTAATCACGTAGGAAGGTATACAGCACTATAATTTTTTTAATGAAATGTTATTTAGTTTTTAATATCACTGGTTAAATTTAAAACTATTTTTTATCCCCCCGTCTCGGCAAGAGTATTTTCATCCCCCTATCACGGAAAGAGTATTTTTGAACTTCGATATCTGAGTGCAAAAGCTGTTTTTATCCGCTAGGGGATAAAGTATATGAATTTAGAACTTGAATTTAGAACATCGCGTGCACAAGTTTGTGAATTCAAAACATTATTAAAAGTATTACACTCAAGTTAAAATCAACTCAAAAAAATAAAAATAAAATAACGTTGTTACAGGTACTTAACCTGTAGCAACGTTATTTTAATTTTTTTTTTATTATTTTTTTCTATATTTTATGTTAAAAAGCAACTTTGGACTCTTATGTAATAAATAACTATTAAAACCTGCGCACGAAGAATTTTAATATTAGTTCTACATTTATATCACTTACATTCGTAATGGAAAAACATTCGTTGAAAATTTGATAAAAAAGAATATAAAGATTAAAATTGTCATTTAGTTAACCCTCTATTTTTACAAGCTCTGCTTAACTTGGCACTAGATGGCGTTGTGTATTAAATGTCCAAAATATTAATTTATTTCTTTAATTAGTTATTTAGTCGTTCATTATGAGTAAATATGTAAACAATATATGAAGTGAAAGGTATACTCCCTTTTCAATGCCTACAACCAATCCTTGGCCTGCAAAAAGTATGGCTTTTAGATTGCAATATCTATCCAGCCTCTATCCGCTGGTCTAGTAACTTAATTTGAAGATGATTATTCAAAGAATTAAAACAAAATTAAATTAAAAAGCGTTAAGTGTCAGTGTTATTTATTTTTTTTTTTTTATTTGTTTTGCTTATTCATTTTATTTTAAGTTATAATTAATTGTTTTTGTGCTTTTTTCTTATGGGCTATTAAAATGCTAGCTAGTTAAGTTATGGTGTTGGTAGTTAGTTGTATTTGTATTACTATTAGTACCCTATATATATATAATAGTTCAATAGTACAGTAGATATATTGTTTCACTACCGTTTTTCCTTGTCAGCTTATTGTCAAGGAGTTACTGATAGTCTCAATAGATAGGTGCAGAAGGGAGACTTATTAAAATATGCCTCTTATGAGATTAAAACTAAACAGATTTATTTGAAGTTCATAGGTATATTCTAACTAGGTAGTTAATTCAAATCTAAGTTTCTGTTCGATTGTTAGTCTTTAGGCAAATACCACTCGGACTACCATATTAAATTTCTCCAAACATGATGTCAGAAATACAGAATTGTAGGTTTTGTGCTTCAAATATATAGAAATGTGTAATATGTATATATTTATATTATTTTCAGGACTGATGATGATAACATAACATAACAATACACACTATTGTGTTCGGGTAACCGCCAAAAATTATCTAAAATACAATATACTTGGCATGATCCCCAGGAAGCTGGTCTGCGGGCAACAAAAGCGGTACGCCTTTTATCTCTACCCTGGGGAGCACTAAATAAAATATCATTTCTTTATTCATCGTTGCTTCCGGCTTATGTTCTAACTGAGATCGGGGCTACTACCGTTTTACCCAACTGCGAAGCTCAAAATGAGGGTTATGTGTTTGACCTATGTGTAAGAAAGACATGAAGAATACCCAGATTCAGAACAACAGTCTGTGAATCACACTAAGTCTTGTTCCATGCGGGAAGCGTATCATCAATATCAATCATCACCGCTGATGCTAGCAGTGACTTGAGAGCTTAAACCATGCTGTCCGAGCAGTCAGTTGACATTGATGCCATTTTAATTAGTATATATAATAAGGAACTGGGATATTTTTATTAACATTAAAGGGGCCAAGAGTATTGGCTAAACGTGAGGACACTAAACAAAGCTATTTATTTTTGAGTTAAGTACATTGATGGTAGTTAGTCAGAGTTTGGAAGCTGGGGTCTTAGGCACCGTGCCTGGAATAGCACGTAAAGCCGTCAATCCTGCGTCTGATCTTTCCCTATTCGTGTCGGCTATCCGTGAGTGAGGGAACAAAGAGTGCTTCTGTGTAGTTGGCTGGTCTTCATTGACACTGGCCTCCGAGGCCGTAATCGGTGGTAAATCCCACATGGAATAACACTTTGTGTGATGCACAAATTGTTGATCTAAGTCAGGATGTTCTTTGTGTCCGTTTCATGAATGTTTGTAAAGTCCTATGTAACACAGGAATTATTCCTAGTGCGGGAGTTGTCTTAAGTAGAAAATATTTTGAAGAGGAACATTAACTTGACATTTACAGCTTATGTTTTTTTATATTCTATAACGATGAAGAAAATAAGCCACTTCTTAAGCCTTGAAAAAATTATATCTTGTGTACTTAGTAGCGGACACTCTACTTTACATAAATTATACCGGTGGACTATCATACCGCGGGATATAATTACGTACAATTACTTACACGAGGACGAATATTTGTATTCCAAGGTCATTTGAATCTATAGTTGTCTTAAGCTATAATTATCTGTAAGAAAAAAAAAATATATTTTTGGTTATTGGAAATCTAAGGTTTACCATTTAAATATTCCCATACCCACGTATATGTAAATCCAGATAAGAAACCTAATGATAGGCCTAAATTAAATTAATTAACTCTTGATAAAATTTATTTTTTTATAAATTTATTAAGTACGCTTTTTTGTTTTAATTAATGTATATGAAGTCTAATATATCACAAGACCACAACAAAGCAAAATAATTAAAATTTGCAATTTTAAACATACACCATTTGAGAATAACATCTGCGGTTTCCAAAATTTAAATTAAAACAAACCACGCTTCTGTTAAACCAAAATCAACGCGGTCTCTATGATACAGCTACGCCAGTGCTACGACGTAGGTCGGCGCAGCCACACGCCGCGGTCCGCCGCCATTGGCTACGAAGTTAAATACGAAATATTGTGTTTCAGTTTTAACAACTTATTTTATTTTTAAAATATGTTGAAGTGAAGTTTAAATTAATCCTGAATTTCAAAAACATAAAAAAAAATACGCGAAAATAAAATGAGTGTAGAAATAATTAATTTATTACAATATGAAGCGAAGATTGAAAATTATAATAAGTGTAAGTAATAATTATTTTTTTAATAGAATAACTTTATTTTTATATTTACTGTTAATAAATATTTATTGTTAATTACTTCATTTTATCACTAGATGGAACTTCTTGAAATACATTCCGGAATTAAACTCACTTGTACCTATTCTAATATTTTTATGGACGTTAATTCTGACCGGTTTGGTCCTATGGCATTATCACAGGTAATTTAAAATCTTTTTTTCCTATTTAGGTATGAAATATTTTATTATTGTTAATCAGTTTAGAAGTGAAATACTTTATCTTATGACGTAATGAAAGTATTATACTTAATATGAATAATTTAATCCTGGGTCATTACACATTTAGATCCAAGTATAACTCGATCGTTCGTACGAATCCCTCGAAGCACACGTCGGCACGCAATCCTATCAATAATTGTTTATAGGTTTTTATTTTCTTTCACGATAAAATACCTCATTTTATGTAGCTAACCTTCATATTTCTTTCCACTTCTCACTGTTAAAAATGAGGTTTAAAAGTTACCAAGTACTTTAAAAATATAAAACGGTATAAAGTGCTACGTGTCTAATTTCAAAATTCAACTAAGTGTGTGACAGTTTTCAAAATAAGTATATTCAAATCACATACGACGGATCATTATAATTGTGGTATAATTTACAAAAACACAAAGAAGATTTCTTTACGAAAATTATATGTATTTTTAAACGGCCAAAACACAAATTATACATATATCGCAACAAAAAACTTTTCTTTACTTTTAAAATGTGTTGTTTAGTTTTATAGTACAACAATGCTATGAGCGATAAAATTAATACTGGTAATCGGTAATCGGTATCGGAGTAAAAAAAATAAAAAAAAGTAATCTTCATTTTTCACTATTATTATAAAAAGTAATACACAAAACGAACAAAAACACAGATTTCACCTTTAACGATATTGGTTCTGTCTACATTTTGAGTCACGGAAACAAACTTGGGGCTGATATGTACACTTGAAGATTGAGTCATATTCACGTTGCCTATTGTACAGAGCGAGCGATCGTCAACCGCTACCGCTTGGTCATCCAACAGCATCACCTCGGAGCCGCAACTTGATCGTCCTGACGACATGTTGTTTAATATTCTCGGTAAAAAGATCAAAGAAATCCTGAAAAGTAAACGTTGACAGGTTCTGTCATAACGGAAAGTATCACTCGATCACATTTATTTAAACTAATAATAAAAATATTTATGAAGTCACTCCTTGTTTTTTGATAATGACAGTTGAATGGACATTCGATATTTAAAAAAAACCTAAATGGGTAAAGGAAATAGCTGAGTAATGGTAATGCTTTTTTATATATGTACCTGCTAAAGTAACTCTACTCTGCTGAATGGAAAGTATGAGTGGAATTCAACAGTAGTGGTCAACATACTCATTGCGAATACGGACAATGCAACAATTGAATTTTTAAATATAAAGTCATTTCCTTTGTTCCATATACATAATCATATGGTGGTACATAATGACTGCCTCGGTGGCGTAGTGGTAGCGTATGCGACTGCTAAGCTTGAGGTCTCGGGTTCGATCTGCAAATATTTGTTTCGGAGTTTGGGTGTTTTCTATGTATATATATAAGTATTTATATCAATTGTCTAGTACCCATAATACAAGTTCTGCTTAGCTTGGGACTAGATGGCGTTGTGTGTTAAATGTCCGGAATATTTATTATTTATTTATTATTTATAATTACTTTCATAAGAACGCTAAGGATTTTGGTATTGGTACATTAGTTAGGTTTACTTCTCACATATTGCTTATAATTTATCGCTAATCATAAATAAGCAATATCCTTATGTTTGTTTATATAACTAACCCTATCTTTAATATCATTTTAGCGACCCTCGTCACCCAAATTAAAACCCTACGAAACGGTCTTTTGTAAGTTATAGGCTTTTCTATACCTACTCAAATTGTATTATAATTAAGAAATTCAAGTAAGTCCTTCTTAACATTTGGTTATCGTAATAAGGACTCAACAATTATCAAAAGTAAATAATTTCGATCTCGACCGGAGTGATGCCACGGCCTCACAGAAAACCGGTGTGAAATAGCACTTGCGCTGTGTTTCACCGAGTGAGTAAGGATACCGGAGGCCCATAACCCATCCCCTCCCCACTCATCCATCACCCTCCCCATCCCTCAAAGGCTGGCAACGCACTGTGATGCCTCTGGAGTTGCGAGTGTCCATGGGCGGTGGTAACCGCTTACTATCAGGCGATACGTCTGTTAGTTTGCCCCCTATAAAAAAAAAATAAGGAGAATATCAGTCAAAAATAACAAATTATTGTATTCTGAATCTTTTATACATACCGACGATATTCACGTTAAATAACGTCACCGTAGCAACCATACAACTAAACTCCACACAGCTGCCTCGAAGTTTATGATATCGAACCGAATCAGGCTTACAAAATGTTTTATTCAATAGAAATCAATACACCCAAGTGCCTCAAATAGTATTGACATATCCACATTGCCTGTCAAATTCATCAAAGCACGGAATTGGAAACGGAATGTCATTAATTTTATATTGACGGTATTTCGGTATCGCTGTAATTTTGTTATACTACATGCTAATCACTGAGCTTACCATATCTCATCAATGTCTTACAGTTTAAATATCTGAATCATTTGAATAAGAAAAATGAGTGGAGAAAAAATTCTCAATAAATCTATAAGTAAACCTAAGTGCCAAAACAGCAAATGTTTTTTAAGCTTAGCACCAGTATGCATGAGATTTGTTGTCTCTGAGACGGTAGAGCTATTTGCTCTATATTTAGTAAAAAAATATTTTGTAAAATAGTAATACTACGAGCACTAAATCTGCACGTAAAAAACTGATACCTTTTTCTTTCGGTAGAAAATTCATTTCACTGTGTGAAGTGATTTCTGACTTACTCATTATAAGAAAGTCATTGTCGATTGCCTTGTTCCAAATAATACAATTTTTAAAAATAATTAAAGTAGAAAAATTAAGAAGTTTCGTAATCTGTGGCGGGTAGTGAATTAGTGGTTTAAATTTTAACGTACGTTTTTCCAAGGCCATGAAATGTTACGAGTATTATACTTTCAATACGCGTCCGATGTACTCGTATAACAATTACCAGAAAGAGCGAGTAATGCTTTGGTTTAGTACTTTAGATTATAAAGTCAGCCACGATATATTTATTCATTAAGTGGATAAACAACTACGTTAAAAGACAATCTTTCTTATAATTTGATGATCTGCGTATCGGCTATAGTCTTACCGTTTGTTCACTCTTTCTAATGTTGTGTAATATCTATTGTTATCTTAACATACAGTTTTCTCATAAGCAGTATCCGTTATTTTAAAATCTGCGCCTTTATTAAATAATTTCAATCTTCAGAAATACAAATAATCCCTACTAATATTACTAATTCGAATGTTATTCTGTTTTCCTATCTGTCTATGTTAAACGTCTTAACTGCTCTACCGGTTTTAATGAAATTTTACATGAAGATGCTTGGATTTTTGAGCTTGACTCTTTGTCGTAAAAAACGACATACACGCGGCTGGAACTCCGGGCAACAGCTAGTAGAAAATTATTCGCGTAATATTTTGATATTTTAATATAATAAAACAAATATTAACGTATTATCTTTACAATGTCGCAAAAAGAGTTGTGGAAAAAAAAGGGATTTTTTTAGAACACCTACACTCCTCTTCGCTAATATTTCATCTTCTACAATTTTAAGGTAAATAAAAAGGATTTGACAGTTCCATATTTAATTATAGTTTTTGTAGTGTAAGCAAGAGAGACAGCAAGAGTGAAAGTTCATAATCCGGCGATGCGTGTGACTATTTGCTATTTATTTTTAATTCTATAAAAGTTAAATATAAAATCTTTTAATAGTTTTACACGCACGCAGAGTGTGTATGTTAATTATGGTTTCAAATTGATCAACGTCTTGTTACTACCCGCACCAAAGCTTAGTACAACGGTGAAGACTTGTTTTGTAATTATTTTTTTATTGAATAGTGGGCAAACAAGCATACGTCACCTGATGGTAAGCGATTACCGCCGCCCATGGACACCCGCAACACCAAAGGCGTCACAAGTGCGTTGCCGACCTTTGGGGGATAGGAAGAGGGAATGGGGAGGGTTTGGGATATGGGCCTCCGGTATCCTCACTCACTAGGTGAAACACAGCGCAAGCGCTATTTCACACCGGTTTTCTGTGAGGCCGTGGTATCACTCCGGTCGAGCTGGCCCATTCATGCCGAAGCGTGGCTCTCCCACGGTAATGTTAGACATGAAGTGACATTTAAGAGTAGATAATATAGTATTCATTTAGACAGGTGTGTTGTAAGGAAACACTTTCCACGTTACTGTTAAACAATAATATTTTCCTTCGTTTTACATATATATTGCTCAACTTTGAGTTTCATGTTGATTTCCACTTTCGTGTTAACTGAGTTACTAATATCT
This sequence comes from Spilarctia lutea, assembly GCA_916048165.1. Taxonomy (NCBI): domain Eukaryota; kingdom Metazoa; phylum Arthropoda; class Insecta; order Lepidoptera; family Erebidae; genus Spilarctia; species Spilarctia lutea. The sequence continues at coordinate 16,656,556 of OU696480.1, read as the reverse complement.
ATTTAGATAAGAAATATTCAAAATAAGTAATTCACGTTATGAAAGTTGACGACAGTCTGATCCTAAACTAGACAGAACCTAACTCTAGTAACAGTTGATAAATATATATATTTAAATATTTCTATCAATGTATGTATTTCATAGAAAAGTTACACCCAAACACAATAAAATTGGTTGAAGTGAGAATCGAACCTACGATCTCGGGCTTAGCAATCAGTAAACCAATATATTCGCCATAAGTTTACGACTATTTCAGTTTTCGGGATTAGCATTAGTATTTGTCAGTTAGCGTTGCTGAGTCTGTATTCATATATGAAATAATTTTAGCATGTAAATTTATTTGCAGTGCTTATATAATATTTATGACAGCTGTAACTACTGTTATTTTAGAACTTTTGAGGTACATTTTAGGTGTGGAATTTTACAGTTATAAAACACACTTACTTACGCTTTTACGCTTATAGTGGGAGATACACGCTTCGGCATGCACATGCCGGCTCTACCGGAGTGATATCACGGTCTCACAGAAAACCGATGTGAAACAGCGCCTGCACTATGTTTCACCGAGTGAATGAGGATACCGGAGGCGCATCATTGTACATAAACAAAAATATACATGTATTGCACTTTACTATTTAGTACTGTAATACTTTATGCGATGCATTAGCAGAAAGCATAAATAAATAAATAAAAGTAATATGTATATAGGCAATTTAAAATAAAATCGTAAACATGACGAGTGTTCTTCGAGAGATACTTCGTTGGTTTTGTAAATATTTGTCACAGAGTTCAAGCTTAATTTAGGGACTGTATCAAATATTTTGAAAGAAAATCTAAGTTAGAAATAACTTCATCACTTCATCAGTGATCTAAAACAGAGATTGTCTGAAATGGCGAATTGAATTGTTAACATTTTCATCACGTTGTGTTCTGTGTTTGAAATTTGACGTCGTAATATAGAACTTGTTTCTATCCCACTTTGATTTCATTTTCTTATCCAGTGTGTAAACATAAAACATTCTGTTTCTAAGAATACGAGTTCAATACCTTTTAAAGCGAATTGGAGGTGTGAGAAAATCATTAAGTGTTATCTTGATTAAACAAGTCCAAAGAGGGGTGTACTTTTTGTACCAATAACGTTCAGTCTTGCTTGCTTGCTTGCTAATAGATCAAGTTGTAATGAATGAACCTATTTATGGTGGTTATAAATAGTTTAATTTGTCATCTAAAGATTCCAATAACCATGTTTGAAGTTCGTTGCCCTTTATGCATGATTTTTGTTCTATCATCGTTTTTGTTCTCTTCTTCTTCTTCTAGAGATTATATTGAAATCGTATTATTAAATCTTACAATTAAAAATTTTAATTCAAATCCCAGATACTCATGCAGTAATTGGACGAAGATTTGCAATCTTATATGTGGATTAGACGCGTCAGTTATGTCTATATATAATTTGAAAGTAATATTTTATTTTATTTTAATATTTCTCTAGAAATGTTTAATGCATATTATTCTTTATGAATATTGAAATTCAAAATTTGAAGGCAATTAATGAAATATTTAATTTTATTTACTATGATCTCAATTTGACTGCCTCGGTGGTGAATGCGACTGCTGTGCTTGAGTTCTCGGGTTCAAATCCTGGGTGAGAAAATCATTAAGTGTTGAACATTGTTGTGTGTGTTCATTGTGTGTTGTGTTGTGTGTGTGGTGTTTTGTGTTCAAGTGTTTGTGATATCCAAAAATATTTGTTTCGGAGTTTGGGTGTTTTCTATGTATAATATGTATGTATTTACAAAAAAAAGGTATATATTCATATCAGTTGTCTAGTACCCAAAACACAAGCTCTGCTTAGCTTGGGATATCTAGGCGTTGTAAAAAAAAAGAATAGATAAAAAGAATGACAATTTCTTCTCGACTCAACCACTTGGAAATGCACGATTTTGTAGATGATATAAATGTACGCGATTTCATTTATAAAATCGAAATTATATTTAACAAATATGAAATATGTATTACATTTTTGATAATTTCTTTGTAACGAATTAATGGAATTTATGGCAATATGCAGTTGAACATCAATAATTCGATTTTACCATATTTCAGCCTTTATATGACTCATTGTGTTTGCAATAGTTTAATAAATATGATATTTGTTAAGTGAACACTGTGGCACAATGTTGAACGGTTTTTACCATTACTTTCATAATATTATGGAAACTTTTATAACTTTATGAATATCTAAAAATTGTTGTACAAAGAGTAAGAGGCCTCTTTGATAATATTTAAAAAGATTGAATGCCCAAATGACATAAAGCTTTTTTTAAAATTAAATTTGCACTATTCTTATGGGACTATGTGCACAAAGGCGCTTCGAATAAACGACCGTTCTGAGAAGCTATAAAAATAATCAAAGTAATCAGTTGCATCAAAACGAGCTTCACTCCAATTTAAAAATAATCCAACTTTGAACGTTAAATCTCTAAAAATCTTAGGTTGACTTTCGCCTCACGAAGATGTCATACAGCAAAGTTTCAGGCGGATTACAAAGATCAAGGCACATGGATAAAGCGGATTTCGCAATGAAATGAAGAAATGTGCTCATTTTTTTTCGGATTTAATGAATATTTAATCTTTGGGCCATAGAGTGAGACTGGCGTCTTTTTAGGTGTATTTTTTCCACTATTCGTAGTGCTGAATTCATTTATTAATTGTGCACTTGTTTAAATTTCAACATTGATGTATTTACTCGTAGTAAGTTTTCGTCGATAGTAAACCGACTAGTCTATTGCAGGAGGGGAATTTTTAATCGTAAATTTATTTATTTATTGTAAATTAAATGATTGAATCTACAGCATTATGATTGTTGTTATGTATGATGGAAAGCATAAGCAGAATCCAAGAGTGGTGGCCACCATACTCATTGCGAATGCATACAATACAACAATTTAGTGACCTAGTAATGCTTCTGCATCATTGGGCCTTCCGTCTCGCTATCACCAACGAAACACGACAGCACGTACGCTGTCATTTTACGTTGATCTTCTGTGCAAGGGTAGTACCGCCCTCTGTGCGAGGGTAGTGCTGAAATCAGCGTGACTCTACTACCTTTAATATCTACACTACTTTTAACAAAGGTTTTATTTCAAGGTTATCTTTTTAATATCAAATGAGCAACCTTAAAATTTTAAAACAGCTTATTTTTAGAATCAGTTTCTAACTTTTGGCTAGTGATACGATTTATTGATAAATGTGCGTTCATAAATCACAACATGTACTCATACAAACGACTTCTTGTCGTCACATACTTGCCTTTCCTTACTCATTCCCCAACTTCACTAGTAATAAATCTGGAAGTTAAAAACATCGCGATGTATTTGTAGAAAGAAACGTGAAGGTTTTGTCCTGTGCATCATGAAGATAGAGTCCCAATTCTATCAATTCGATCAAAAACCAATAATACATTATTCAGATTACCATTTATCTGTAACTTTTAGGTTCACAACTTTATTAAAAGTGAAAAATTCGCTGTTGCTTAATAGAAAAATATTGCATTTCTTTTGAACACTTTGTAAATTTTTTGAAGCGAATATTTTCGTTAATTAAAATGGCTTTCTTAAGGAAAATTCATCTCGTTTTCGCCATCGTCAAGGTTATAATCATCGTTGTGTGGGATGTTGTGTGTTCGATTTAAATACAAGAAATAAACAAATCGTACCTATTGTTTCAGTGTCATGTCTGTAAATGACAACGGTCTATGCAGAAGTATTTTATTATCTATACTAATATGATAAAGAGGAAAATTTTGTTTGTATGTTTGTTTGTAATGAATAGGCTCAAAAACTACTGATCTACTGATGAAGATCTTATAAATATCTACAAAAAAGTCCGCGACACACTATACGGCGGAAAATTTTTCGCTACGGGCAATAAAAGACGCAAACGAGGTTGCGTCGGTCAGCTAGTTTAAAATAAAATCGTAGAAGTAAACGTTAAAATTGGCATGACCTTGTGATGTTGTACAGTTATTGGACTAAGGCTTTGGTTTATTGAGGACTTTAATACTCTTTATAGAGTGTAATTTCTACGCCCGCGTCGTCTTGTCTTTTTTACATTTTGCTGTGATAAATGATCGATCATGTTGTCTTGTCGGCGATGTCAATCATTAAAGTTTAATACCTCTAGGTCCCAGATTTGCTTGTTTTCGGTTTACGGAGTATAATTGACCTCGATATTCTCCAGAGTCTTCTAATCTCACCTCACTGCTATCTAGATTGATAATTATAGCTACTCATTTTATTGTAGACTTGCTGATCCACGCACCTCGTTTGCGTCTTCTATTACCCGTAACGTGAAAATATTCCCTCGTTTTTAAACATTCTTCATTGGTGCTCCGCTCCTATTAGTATAAATGTGATGATACTCGTAGCCTATAGCCTTCCTCGATAAATGGACTATCCAACACTGAATTTTTTAAATCAGACCTGCGTTTCCTGAGATTGGCGCGTTCAAACAAACTCTTCGGCTTTATAATATTAGTATAGATCTTGTTTAACTATCGTTATCAGATGATGCCTTTAAATAGTTATTTAAATATTCGAAACAAATTCGACATTATGTCACCTTGTTTTCATATCATATCTAGTAACTAATTTACGTCTTTTGAACTCCCGGTTTCTTAGTTGCTACTGCCTCATTGGTCCTGTGGTTATCGTATGTGACTTTAAATCTAGAGGCCTCAGATTCGATACTCAGGTCGGGGCAAAAAAGTGTTATTGACTTTTTTGATTATATAAATGCTTAACAACGGTCCGGAGTTTGGAAGTTGGGATCTTATCCCATATGCTTCGAGGATCACTTCGGTCCTGTGCCTGATCTCTTCCTTGTCGTGTCGGACAGCAATCCTGTCAAATTGTAAGTAAGAATGGGAAAACAGAGGGTGCACGTGTGTTTGCGCCTACACTTGTGCAATATAATATCTCTTATTTCTACTGGTCTCTGTGGCGACTGGCCGCAGCAACATGTCCATCATTGCCAATATTACTACTCTCTAGCTAGATAACAGTTCTCTGCATTTTAATAATCTCTTAAGTTCGAAGAATTTTTCATACTAATATATCCGAAAACCGACACATCATTGAACAATTTTATTTATATAAAGTCAGTGTTAATTCAAAAGCCGCCAGGCCGCCAATATTCTCCATATTGTTAAAGTAATGAGAATAACTTTTATAATCTCGACTTTTCTTCGTGATCTGAGCGTGTAAAATAAAAATGAATTTCTTTCCAAAGAAACAAATTGGTGAGATTACGAATAACTCGTAGGTATGCTAAGAAAACATTTTCTTTGTGATGTGGAACAAGTCTGTTGTTATCATTCACGCTAATAGCGAGAAGGTATACATATTCCTAGATAACTTGGATATGTGGTTATGAGATAGTTTTTCATATTATTTTGGAATATTAGTAAAGATAAGGCTATTAAAGCGTTGTTTATTTCAAGATTACATACTTTCTAGATGTCAGTTTTGGTTTTGGAAGGTCAATTTTGATCGTAAAAAATGACTGGCGTGAGAAAAATATCGGCGTATAATAAGTCTTTGCGTACCTTTTGCAAGATATAGATATAGAACTGGCATACGCTGTGCGTAAAAGTAAAAAATAAGGAACTTCGTTCCAAAAATAATATAGTTCAACTTTTATATTTTGTTAAATAAAATAAGCTACAGTTTATTTGCACCTATTATCTTAAGGAAAATCGTATATATCAAATATAAATTTAACCAAATACATTGCGAAATAGGACTGAAGTAGTGCTTCTCTGAATAGTAAGCCATTATCCTAAACTATTTGAGATTTTCATAACATTGAACGAAATAATCACAAATTTTCACAACAAAAAACCCGACTGCAAGAACTTGAAATCGGACCACAATGGAAGCACCAGCTATCTATTAAAAAAAGAATCATCAAAATCGGTTCACCCAGTCAAAAGTTATGAGGTGTAACAAACATAAAGAAAATACAGTCGAATTGAGAACCTCCCCATTTTTTGAAGACGGTTAATAAAATAAAAAAATCTTTTCTTTTTCACACTTTAGGTATTATACTTAGGTATAACTAAAGAAAAAGAAGAATCCTGCAGAAAGAACAACTTTATTTTCCGCCTGTCTCTCGGTATTTTGTTTTCAGAATTCCATAATGGTATAAAGTTGAAAATTTAAGTTTGGTGAGGCTGTAAAAGAGAATGATCTTTTTTTTTAAATACCCGTTTCAATTCATAATATATATGTATTCATACCCGGGAAGTGACTTGATCACTTTAACTTGCCTGACGTTTTGGCCATGTTGCACTGGCATAGTAACAGACTATGTGTGTGTTAGTTTTTCCATATTCGAACATAATTAATATAATTATACAAATTTCTGTCAATAGCATTTAACATAGACCTCTCTTTATAAAGGTGAGTATGGCCTACTTTATCACGTTGGCCAGATGGGTTGGTATAAGGTTTGATTCAAGGTTTTCTAGTCTTTACATTGATGTTTTTCTTCGTAATATACTCCTTTAATACTCGTAGCTTAATACGCACCTATAAGATGAATGGTGGTGATGATACTAAGTACTCCTAATTCGTCACTACACGGTTACCTTCCAAATCCAAGCGATCAACTTAAGCAGTCATTTACTAATTTTATCATTTTTAGAGAAAAATTAGTTCAGTCATGAAATATACAGATTTTCTTATCGTTATTACTTGATCAAAAGAAAGGTACAGAAACGGGTTTATTACATATCATAATTAAAAATGATTTTGCGAATGTTTTGCAAATGAATTGGACAAACTATCTACGTATTGACAAGTTCGTATGGAACTGAGTCGCATTCGTAATTTTATTATTTAAATTACCGTATATTAATTAAATGATACTCATGTGCATATTCATTTTAAAATGAGGCTGTTATGAAATGAAAATTAAAAGTTCAAAAGAGTAGATATGACTCAAAACATACAATATAATAAATATGAAGTAGACAAAACTAATAGAAAAAGTAAACAAGGGAACACAAATAAGCCTCATAGAGACGGCTTAACTTTTAATAAGTTCGAGACCAAAATGGGAAGTTCGTTTCACTTTATTGAGTTAGTTTACGGAACTTTAACAATAGTCACTTCTAAACTAGTTAGAAAATATCAATAACGAGTAATAGTTCATGTTAATAAGACTTCGCAAACTTTATTAATCATTATTTCCATGCGAAATGAGGTACTTACACACACACACACAAATCAAATGTCACGTTGTTCGGCACGACAAACTCCGTAGCTATGTAATCGATTTTCAAGATTTTTAAAATGTGTGTTTTGCTGACTTGCCTCATAAAGGATAGTTACGAAACGCTTAGGACAAGAATTAAAAAGAGACGCAGACGGCATTCGACACAGACGTGAGTCGGCTACTTATATACGAGTATTTCTAAATACATGAACATTATGACCATTTTTATAACTGCCTCGGTGGCGCAGTGATGTGTTGACTGATGTGCTTGTGGCCTCAGGTTCGATTCCTGGGTCGAACAAATGTTTGAATGATTAGCAAATATTTATTTCGGAGTTTAGGTGTTTTCTATGTATATTATGTATGTATTCACAAAAAAAAATATTGTAAATATGAATTTCATATCAGTTGTCTAGTACCCATAACAGAAGTTCTGCTTAGCTTGGGACTAGATGGCGTTGTGTGTTAGATGTCCGCAATAATTATTTCTCTTGCGTGTTAGCAATTAAAGTAACCTGCTAAATGATTATGCAGAGGTTTTAAACCATATATTTTTGATCAGTTATTGTTAGTTGTAGACAACTGCTTTTGCCTACATCAATAGAAATTAACACGATGATTTTCTTCGATCGAAATGTTAGCCTAAAATTTTTCAAAATTTTCTATCAATATGTCTGTCTGTTTGTTACGTACTTATTACCATGACAATTCGCACTTCCGCTAGTTCAATAATGTTATTTATATAGGTAACCGGGAAGTTCAGGTTTTATAAGAACGTAATTTAACCAAATTGTCTTGTTTCTTCTCATTTCTCGTTAAAGTACTATTTATCAGTGAACCTAAAAGATCTTAAACGAGCAAGTTAAGCTTCTCATTCCAAGGGAAAACAAATGAACCATTATATAAAGCCTCTAAGTACAGAAAAGTTTGTGGGGAGGAAAAATGTAACTACCGTGGCCCGTTCTAGTTTGAGGTCAACACTCAACTGTCCAGTGATGAGAGGTAGGTTTTTCTTTAGAACTTGAAAAATCTGAGATAATGTTGAGGCAAGCGAAGACAAGAAATTTTAAACTATTTTAATATTTCTGCAGAAGAAAATGACTGCTCGTATAGTGGTGTTTTTAAAGCATTTAGCTTGACACTTTCTACTGCACTGACTGTTGTGGGTTCAAGCCCACATGGGTCAACATGTTGCGTAATTCATAAATTATTGCTCTGAGTCTGATCTGATTGTTCTTTTATATCATAGAATAATATATTTATATAAATATCATAGAATGGTTGTAACATTCTTATTTATTTCTTTATGTCCGTTTCATATATATATGTCTCTAAAGCCGTTTGTGACTTAGGATTTATTCCTAGTGTGAGTTTCCTTTAAAATTGGTACATTAATTTACATTATGACTTTTTGTTTGTACTTTGAACGAATTTTGATTAATTAAGAGTAAAATGTTATAGATAGAAATTGTACCTTATTGTGATGAGGTCAACGATTCCTAGTATCCACATGACCATAGGCTGTTTCAGATTAATGACCTTTGCTTCATTTGAGTTGTTTTTTAATCAAACTCACGGAGGGTATCTTCTACGCTTTAATATATTTTTTTTATAGTATTATTTATATTAATATAGTATTAACTTAATGGAAGGGTTAATTTATTTTTTATAATTAATCTAGTATACAAAAAAATATATGTTATCAAACTTTATCTTTGATATTAGAAAGATGTCAGTTTCCTGAGTAAAATAAAATACCATCAAATCAAGATTGTGCAATCATCAAATGTACTAAAAGTAATATAATGAAATATTCGGTTCATTCATAAATTACTTTTAAATGCTTTTACTTTAGTGTTTCGAAGCCAGTAACGTGATAGAGGCGGGACTGCAAATGTCGGTTGTAACAAAAACGTCCCGAAATACTCGTAGCTTTGTACGTATACCTATACTCTTTTTGTCGATTGATGCAGGCCTATATGCTCACCATTGCGTCTATGTAATCCACGAATTCTCCTCTTATATGTGATTAGGAAATAACACCGATTTGTGATTTTTTATGGGATAGGGGACAAACGATACGGCGATGGTAGACGTATCGCCTAATGGTAAGCGATTACCGCCGCCCATGGATATCTGAGCCGTCACAAGTGCTTTGCCAGCCTTTGGAAGAAGGGGAGAGGAATAGGGTTAGGGTATGGGCCTCCGGTATATTGGGTCCGGTCGTTTTAATATCAGCGATTCCCGGACCCCTCCCTTCTCAGGCGCAGAGTTGGCACACCGTGTGGTTTTAGTCGGTTCGATTCCGACACACCGCCCCGCCGCAAACCCCGGCGGGGTGACGGCCCGAGGGGGTTTCCACACGTAAAAAGAAAAAAAAAAAAATGGGCCTCCGGTATCCTCGCTCGGTGAAATGAAGTGCAGACGCTGTTTCACACCGGTTGCTCACATATATTATCAGTAAAAATTAGAGCAAGAAAAAAAGTCTATGTTACTCGTTGAAAATGTAGCATTGCACTGATGAAGTTTAAAAAAATATTATAGTTTTTGTGAAAGCTTAATCAACATATTAACTTACATTCGCATTAATAAGATTAAGTAGGATGTAATAAAAAGTGTAGAAATATACTTGTAGCCCTTTTTTAGCAAATATTTAGTAAAGAGAAATATCATAATATATTTTGTGTTATTTGATGTTACGTTACCTAATACTTAAAGTGTGTAGTTGCAGAAGAGATTGTGATAAAAATGTTTAATAATTACATATAAACGGGTAAAATAATCCGCAGTTTATGGAATATTTTAAGTTTCCAGTGAATACTGTAATGTATGAGTATCATGTAACAGAAGTCTATAAAGTTATAGTTCAAGTCATACTGGTCGTTAAAATACATCAAAAATTAAGTATGGTGGAAATTGAACCTTCAGGCAATCTTTAGTTATTAGCGATCAAAGCTTACATATTAAAGGTTTCTTAGAAGTGTAATTTGCTTTGTGTGAATGTGACGTTTAATTTGTAAACAGTGTTCGCAAAGATACTGTAATTACATTTATTTCAGCTGTCGAAATCTGTAATTGAACTAATTGACTACAATTAATCAATTTATATAGTTAAGTTGCTCAACAAATAAATCAATTAACATAAGCTTGCTGTTTTTAAATGTATTTCTTTTTTAGAATATGGTTAAATTAGTTCTTAGTTAATGTGATCCAGGCAGCTTATCAGGTCCAGGTTTAGTTAAACAACAAAGCAGTAATGCTAGTGCTGTTCTATAAAGCAACAATGTAGAAAAATAGAGAATGATATATAAATGTAACAGTCTTTTTACTTTTTTTTATTCCTTATATTGATAGACACATTCAACCAATAAAGAAATAATGGCATGAAATTCTATACCGAAGAATTCAAACATCTAAATCTCTCTAGTGCCATAAAATCACAACGCTAGAATAGTGATAAATTTCTCTTTTAGAAAAAATCTTTGGAGAATGAATGAAAAATTAAATGGACGAATTCAAGATCCGAAGAACGCCATTGAATCGTTTATCGGCTATGAAATATCGATGGGTACAATCTGTTACCTCATAAATATTGACTTATATATAATAGGAACTATATATTCCATTCCTTTAAAAATACTATCGGGATATTGGGTAAAACGGATTCATAGGTAGGTAGGTAATCAAATATTACTAATTTAATATACCCGGTATAAAACTCATAATGTTTTTTTCTTCGCGAACAATGTTTTGACAACCCGGTTATTAATAGGTATATGGTACGAGTATATGAGGTTACAAGCTGAATTTCTTACCAGTTTATTTGCCCGTTAACAGGGAACAAAGCTCAGGAAACTCTACACAACGGTAAAAATAAGTGTTTTTTAATGTGTGACCTTCTATCGCCGATTTTGATCATGCGTTTCTCATAAAAGTCGACTAAGATAGCAAATTAAGCAGGACAATGTTACTGCAAATAGTAAAATGAGTATGATTTAGATGGTTGGCAGTCCACAACTCTGAGTTTACTCGAAACTTTCTGATTCGTACAACAAAACTGTGGAATGAACTATCCCCTGTGGTATTCCCGGACCAATACAAAGTTCAAACCTTCAAGAAAAGAGTGTACTCCTTCTTAAAAGGCCGACAACGCATTTCTGACACCTTGGTGTTGCGAGTATCCTAGGGCGGCGGTAATCGCTTACCACCTTACACAAATTCTGTTCAAACCTCTCCGTCACGCGTGGTATAGTAGGGCAAAACATCATTTCTAAGACAAAGCCTATATCCAGGAGTAAACTATTAAAATCCTACTAATAATTTAAACGCGAAAGTTTGTGAGTATGTTTTTTGCTCTTTCACACAAAATCTACTAAATGGATTTTGATGAAACTTTACAATAATATAGCTTATACATCAGAATAACACATAGATTACAATTTATAAAAATATAGGTTCGCCTCGCGGCGTTGCCCGTGGTTATTGTCCTACCGCGGGTAGCACCGCGGGGTTCAGCTAGTCTGTTAATGGTGTGCAAAAGAGTTAGTATGCAAGTATAAGTTTTGATAGTTTAGAAAACGCTTAAGTATAAACTGCCTTAATTCTTCACTCGTTCCTTTGAATCTTTTCAATAAATATAGGGTAGCGTTTATTTTCAATTTGCGAACTTTTACGGCCGGTGCGAAAGGGTAATAGCAGGTTCTAGGAAAATACAAAATGACCCTTTTACCTGACCTGTCCCCGCTTACGAGTAGATTATACTACCCACTGTCCGATAGTTTGAGAACATTCTATTTTACGGCAAAGGACCTGTTTTAGTTCAGCAAAATATTTGTAGCAACGTTTATATACGACTGAAACTTACATCAAATAGAACTCGTTAAGGTTTATGTGCACAAGTTACCAAGCCGCTATTGCGTCAAGTGTAGTGAGTTCAAATCCCACATGGGACAACACTTTGTGTGATTCACAAATTGTTGTTCCGAGTCTGTATAATACTCTATGTACGTTATATGTAATGTGTTATTTAATACTCGATACATATTAATGTTATAATAATCTAGCTTTGTATGTGGGTTTCGCTTCTCTAAAACAGGTATTTATAAGCCCATCTGAAACAATATGTATCATTCGGTTAAACATTACCTTCAATAAGTTAATAAAACAAGGTAGTTCTTTCTAATAAACGCTTTTTGTACGTTATGAAATATACCTAATGTGTTCAAAATTTAAAGATCACTTCAGCTTAAACATTTGACGAAACAATAAAACTATTGCATAAATTAAACCCGTCCATTTTAGGATTACAAAAATCCATTAACCTTAATTATTTATTCATGTTTTAGTAAGGAAGGATTTCGTTTTAATAGTATTAAGCTACATTCAATCTTGGTCAGTTAATTACAAAATGGTAAACGTTATTGAAATAGCTGCCACCCTTATTTGAGAGCTCTGATCATAAAGTCTAAAAATCATGTACCGTATTCTAATCAACAAACCTAATCGCGTGATCTTAATCACATGGTCTTATTTTACTGGTTATGTTTGACATCCTACGGTTAAGAAATAATATACTAGTTTTTGTCGGTGATTTCCCCGCTCTTATATTAGTTATCGCTGTAAAAAGTAGTATGTCCTACAGATGATCATTTACAAGAACCAAATTATTGGAGATATTGTGACAAAAAATATAGTTATTACTTTCATCAAAATCGTTCAAGCGCGTTAGCTATAAAAGCGTAACAAACAGAGTTTAACCGCTTTTCGTGGCTCTCAAAAAGTGTTGTCTCGTGTGGGGTTAAAACCCACAACACTTAGCGCAGTAGAAAACGGCGTGGCGACCGCTTAAACCACTAGTCTATCCGTGCAGTCTACAGGAATGTTTATAATATAAGAAACAAACATTACGAAAGAATATACTTTGACAGTTAACTTGTCTATATACCTACTCATCCAAATAAGTATTTCACAAATACACACAATACTTTCAGACACATACAGCGTTATATGTGAAAATAAATGAAATAAATTCAAATCACTCTTAATCCTTTAAAACGTCCACGTTTTGTTTCCATGTTTCGCATTTAATAAACAAACAAATGTCCCAGATTTCCAGATGACAAGCATGAAAGCTCAAATATACATAAAGTTAACATTATTATACTCCTATTATGTTGACACTGAAAAATCCTTTGCAAGTGTGCTACTACAAAAATATGTTTTATACGTGTATATGTGTTAGTGTATAAACAGGACGTGTGGTTGAGCACTAAGGATGATGTTCACTGAAGGAGATATGATATTTTGTGTTTATTACTTTCACTTTAATAAACGATAGGATAACATTAAAATTAGATTTATCTCACTCTAGTTTACTGAATGAATATAGTCTACGACATGCATAGGCCGGCTCGACCGGAGTGATACCACGGCCTCACAGAAAACCGGTGTGAAACAGCGCTGTGTTTCATTCACCGAGTGAGTGTGGATTCCGGAGGCCCTACCCCAACTCCTTCCCCATCCTTTTCCTCATCCCCTGAAGGCGGGCCATGCACTTGCAACGCCTCTGGTGTTGCGGTAATCGCTTACCATCAGGTGATACATCTGCAGGTTTGCCCCCATTTCCTTAAAAAATAAACACTAAATCTTTAGTGAATGAAACCACAACGTATCACTGAAAATCACATTCAAATCAATTTAGCCATTTCTGAGCTTAGCGTAAATATTTTTATACCTACCCTTTTATAAAAATATGAAGCACTGGAGCCACACCATATTTAAAATAATGAATATTTTTAGGTAGAAGAAATGTTGGAAGCTAGAATTATTAATGCCATTAAGTATTTTTTCATTACAAATTATGTGTTTCTGGATATAACAATGATAAATATTGACTGAAACGATTACAAAACAAATACACGTTTTGTAATCGCAGATTACTTTCTTCAAAAGTGTCCCAACAAAGCCTTTCTACGAAGTCTACGGTTCAAAGACTTTTCACTTCGGGGATTTCAAAGTCAAAGTGGAGAGAGAATAAGTAATGAAGACTAATTGATAAGTTGGACACGTTTGGATGTATCTTCGATTTATCAACAATTCTGGGCACAGAAGATACTGTGAAATTCCTTGGAGATTTTACATTTGTAGTAGGAAAAAACACTGCTTTCTATTTAAAGTAACGCCTAAATTAAATTAATCAAAAATAATTAGAATTTTACGAAAGACGATTTCAAAAACTGGATCAAATTGAAATGGGACCACGAGAAGCACCAGCTTTCAAATAAAAAATAATCATTAAAATCGGTTTACCCAGTCAAAAGTTATGAGGTAACAAACATAAAAAAAATATTCGAATTGAGAACCTCTTCCTTTTTTGAAGTCAGTTAATAATATAAAATAGGTGATTCAATGGCTTTTAGATTTTTGCCTCATACAAATTAATCTGTAGAACAGTTTTCTAACCGACACGAGATCAAAGTTTTACAAAATGAAGCAACTTCGGCAAACTTCTATGAAATGAACTAATTTTCAAAAATCCAAAGGTTGACTCGTTAGTTTTTGGGTTGCAGGTGTCTGTAAAAGGTGAAAAGTCTGCTTTTTTGTTTTGTATTTTATAAAAATTTAGGAGTCATGGCAATAGCAAAATTATTCGAGTTCTGCTATCTTATACACGTCCTAATAATATTTTATATAAAATATTTAAATGACATTATTTAAAAATATAAGAAAATTCTATATTTAGCTTCTATATTTTAATCACTAGCTCTAAGGAAAATTCTAAAATCCAAGGTCACTTAGGTATACCCTTATCATAATAACAATCAAACATTAATATAAATGAAACATGTCGTAATTTCGGCAGCAAGCATATTAATCATACCCTTGTATACAAACCCGATGTGTTCTCAAATATAAATCTTAAATGACAAAATTAATTGAGTATTTTATAATTATTAAGGTTCAAATTGAAAATAGAACGTTCATTTCAGTCTCAAGGGAGAATTGTATCCTCCAAGAAAATTTTGAGATAGGACAGTCTTTTGTTCACTCAAACGACATCGGAACGATATGATTGTTGGATGAGTTTTTCTCTCATAACACTATCGTTACTTTTCTATTATAAAAGTCGTTTTGAAATATCATATAGTTGTTTTCAAGATTTACCATAACACCGACGACTTCGACCTTGACTAAGGGATGCAGTTGCTTTTTAAAAAAAAGAAATTGTTCCAGAACTTTGAGCTTTCAAGAAACACAAAGAACTCTCCAGTTTTATTACGTCAGTAAACAAACAAAGTTTACAAAGGAATGTGGAAGTATAAAGCCACAATTGCAGTGACACGACGGATGAAAACGAAAAAGCGTTGTTTTTGACGTGGCGAAAATTTTAGAATTATGCTGTGGGAGTGAAATTATTCTGAGTAATTCTACTCGTATTCAGCGCTATTAAGAGGTACCCTGTGTACAGCTTTTATAGTACAGAGGGAAATGAGTAAAAAGGTTACTTGATGGTATGTGATTATAACTTGCGTCGTCTGTGGATCTACAACTCAAGAGACCCAAAGTGCGCTACCGCTTTTTTAAGCTCTCTCTCCAAAATTAGGTAAGGGGAGCTGAACTATGGTAATTCGCTCGGTAAAATGTATCAAAATGAATAGCATAACAGGGGCTTTCTGTGAGGCCGCCGTCGGGGTAGAGACGGCGGTATTTTTCAGTATATTACTTTCTCAAGTTCTTTCCTATGTAACACCGATAAACACGCGTATTAATATTATTTATCTGTTACCCCCTTGTTCATAATCACTATTTAAATTTATACAATGGTTCTGTGTAATTTTTACTTTAGACTTTTAAAGTAAAGATTTAAAGTCGAAAATTACACAAAACCGTTGCTTGAAGTTAAATAATGTTGATGAATAAGGGGTTAGTAGTTAAATATTATATACATTAGCATCTAGGCATACATATATACGAGTGCTTACATAATTGCACTTGAACTCTTAGACCACCACGTACTTGCTGATACCTGGACTCAATATATTAGGCCCATTGGTCCAAAATTGAATACATCGGATTACCTATGCAACAATTTGTCGTTATCCGGATGCCAATGGATCTGACGATGCGTAAAGCCATTCGTATCGGATGAATGCACAGCGATGATAGGTTCTTGTTTATTGAAATTTCCACAAACTGTATTGAAATAATCTTTGGGTATTTATAGAGTAAAACACTCGATATTCGCACTTATCTAATTAGTAGGTACTAATTCGTATCATATGACATTTTCTCACGTTCGTATAAGCTAATCTTCTTTATTATATAGGAATGTTTGTACGAACATCTAACGTTTCACACACAGGAATGCATACTGCTTGAGTTTGAGTAACAGTGAGAAAAATTTCAAAGCTGTAATTTTTTTGTGTAGCGATTTGAATCTACAATGACTAACGCAGTTTCATAAAAATGTTATCAGAGCAATAGTTTATACATATGTATATAGAATCTGTTGTACCTGTTCACTTTGCACTATTTGTGGAGTATGAAAAGTTACACAAGTCAACTGAAAGGGTTTGAAATAAAATAAACTTATTTTCAAACTAGATAGCGTGGTAGAGATTAAATTCGAGATACTTAAAATTGTCCGAACTTTTTGAACTTTAAAGAGGATTTCAATTGAAAAATGTACGAGTAAATGAAATGTGTACTTATACTTATTATTATACAGAGCCGCCACCCACACCGGTGCACCATAAAGCGCCATCGACCGGAAAATCCCCGTGTAGAGGTGTCTCGTTGCGACGCTGGCTCCACCCAGATTGGGCAAGAGTCGTCCAAGAGCAGAGGCAGCGTCGACCAGCTTCGGGGTAAGCTGTCGGAAGTGCTCGTCGAAGAGCCACCTACCGTCGGGGATCAGGCCCAGATATCTCATCTGGGCCCGAACCGGTACGAGGACCGAGTTGACTTCGATGGAGGCGCTGGGGGTCAGACCACGTCTTATCCAGGGTCACCCGTAAGCCCAGCGCCTCAATGCACCCAACCACCAGAGAGACACCCCTGGTGGCCAGGCGCACCGCCTCTTGGAAATTCGCCCCCCGGGCTGTGACCAGTGTGTCATCAGCGTAACAAATTACGCCCAGCCCGGGGGGAAGATGACCTCGAAGGACCCAGTCGTACCCCACGTTCCACAGGAGTGGTCCCGGGACAGACCCTTGCGGAACGCCGCACGACATGGGTCGCCATCTCAAGACGCCCTCTCGGTCCTCGTACACGACGGTACGCTCCTCTAAATAGTCTGCCACTAGCCGCCTCAGGTACTGGCACCCCGTGATAGTGGAGTGCTTCCCTGATGCAACTGAATGGCAGACTATTGAAGGCGTCTAACGACACCGCCAACACCACGCCGCCACAGCCCATTGCGTCTTCGGTCACGGCGTCTCAAAACCTACCTATCGTAGGGTATTCGCGTCTACAGATATTCCAAGGTCACGGGTAAAAAATCGATGTTTTACACATTTATGGCAAACATCTCGTTTCCTATGGGTTTCAGGCTATTTGTATGTTAATAAATACTGTAGAGGATTAGATTCTCTACAATTTCTTTAAAATAGTATTATTGACATTTGACCTTGGAATGTCTGTAGACGCGGACACCTTATTATAGGTTGGTTTCGAGACAAGTTTTAAGGTGTCAATATGAAGGTTTATACAGGTTTACAACCGACTATCTCTTATTACAAGGTAAAACCCCAAATACTCTTGGACGATAACTGTCATGTTATGTTCCATACATTTGACAAGTTATTATAATGTATTTGTATTATTTATTATATATTAAGAATTATTCATCAGTTTTTCAACCGTCATTAAAGGTAACCCTTAAATTGTTTCTGTTCTTGGCACGTTCACATTACCAACACACATACAAAAGAAACTGAGAGCCAAAAACAAGCCAGTAATTAAATAAAGGGAAATAGGTTTGTTCCAAATTAAACTTTGTAAGAAACAAAAGCTTTCTACACAGAATTATCTGTAACTTTCTGAATATAGTTAGTTCTAGTAAATTTCTTTATCTCAATAGTGTTATACCAAACACATTTGCTATCGAATAGGGAAAACTATAGAAACCTTATTAGTTTCACTTTAACCGAAAACAATTAATCGTTGTTTGTTCTAATTAAATAGTGAGATTACCGAGAACTTCATTGCATCCTCAAATAAGTTAAAACAATCCAGAACGTAGACACAAATAACACAATAGCCTTCAGTAATACAACATTATTAGTTAATATATTGTCATCCATTGCTGAATGAAGGCTTCACCCGAGGTGTGTCTACTGTCCTAGTGTAGGGCAGTCCGCACCCATCAGTTACCAGCGATTTTCTTCGATTTTTGTTCGCCTAATTGTGGCCTCCAATCTGGCATATGTCGGCTGTAGCGACCATCAGTACACCTAGAGACATAACCGGCCCAATTATACATATATAGGTATCATCAAAACCTTAAGGAGACTTAATTGTGTATTAACACACTTAGGCATCTCCTAAGGAAGGTGCTTATATTAGAGTAAAAATATAAAACGGTTTTTAAATAAATAATTCTGGTAGTGTATAGTAATAAATTATTTATATATTTTTGACTGCCTCGGTGGCGCAGTGGTAGCGTATGCGACTGCTGTGCTTGACGTCTCGAGTTTGATTTCCAGATCGGACCAAATGTTTGTATGATCTGCAAATATTTGTTTCAAAGATTGGGTGTTTCCTATATATAATATGTATGTATTTACAAAAAAAAGTATATATGTATGTATATTAGTTTCCTAGTATACATAACACAAGCTCTGCTTAGCTTGGGACTATATGGCGTTGTGTGTAAAATATCTGAAATATCTACATGTAAGTGTGTACGTATATCCAATGCAGTTCGTCTTACTATCTCTCCGCTTGAGCATCGTAAGAGGCTATAAAAGCGTCATAACTGGCAATATCCTTCAAGACGAATCCAGTATTAGAAATTAAAGCATAAAGCGCTATAAAGCGGATATTTACATCACATAAGTATAACTTCCTACGACGAATGATGTGACTATGAACTAGTTATTCGATCGTAGTACCTTAGCACTTATAATATCCTTTTCTCTCTGAAGTCTGTAATCAAGTTGGTGGTAATTCTTAGATTATTGTAGATTCGCACGTAATAGGTTGACTATGCAGATCTGAATCGCGTCCGCAACTGATAAATTTGGTAACTTGTTCCGAAAATCTATACCGAAATGAATGTACGCTGTTATTAAATATCATGTTGAAAAGCATTTGTATTAGAATAATTGCTTAAATAATAAGTAGTATTGCAAGTATTGCTTATAAGGAATTAAATTATTTATATCGGTTATCGTGTTATTACTCGGTACTTTTTATTATTACGCTTCGGTATGAATGGGTCAGCTCGACCGGAGTTATACCACGGCCTCACATAAAACCGGTGTGAAATAGCGGTTGCGCTGTATTTCACTGAGTGAGTGAAGATACCGGAGGTCCACACTCCAACCCCTCCCCCTCTCCGTAACCCAAAAGCCGGCAACGCACTTGTGATGCCTCTGGTGTTGCGGGTGTCCATGGGCGGCGGCAATCGCGTGCCATCAGGTGCATACGTGTGCTCGTTTGACCCCTATTATAAAAAACATGAAAGTAGTTTGTCTGACTGTACTACTTGTTGTAATAATCAATATAAAAAGGTCGGACTATTTCATTCTACATACAGAATCTATTAAAAAGACCTAAGTAATAGGTACTAAAGAGTATAAACAGGTCTAGAATAACTTTTATTCGTTGAAGCTCTTAAATATTGTCTTAATACTACATGATATAAAATATCAAGTGACCTATATAGTTTAAGATCTGTAAATATTAGGCTCAAACATTGCCTACGCACTAGACGGCCAGCCTAAATAATTTTTCTTCTTATACAAACATACTCAAAGTTTCGACAACATAGGACATTCGACAATAAATGGATTTACTGTCCCGTATTCAATTCCTGTTCACTGTAAATATTTGTGGACATGAAAACACATGCATATACTGACTCTGCTTACTTTAATTATATAATAAAATAAGATATTCACAATTTTAATATTAGTTTTGGAAATATCATAATCAATGTTTCTCCTTGTTTTAATCTTAAATAAAAAGCAATTGTAATCTTAGGTATCTAGGGATATAATATGTATTGTATAAAGTTGTGTCACTGATATTTGTGTTTCGGAATGTGAAATATCTCGCAGAAGTGTAACAATATTCTGTAAGAACTATTTATGTAGCATATCAATGAACATCAGAATTTTACTCATTAACTAAACGCGAGATTTATTATCGAGAAGAAATATACATATACTGAAAAGCTCCAAGAAGTGGTTCTCAAGTGACACAAGAATTCTCATAACGGTTCAGCTCACGCACTCATTTAGTTAAACGGTAATATACATTAGCTACCCCGGCTAATAAAGTTAGAAATGCTTGACCAAGAATGAATGGAGGTTATTACGGTTGGCGATGGCAAATGTGAATGAATGCAGACAATTGTAAACTTGTGTCTCAACTTGTCCTTATTGCTTCGTAGATTTTCTAGTTTTGTGTGTGTTCTAAAACATAATGGAATCATCTAAGAAATTAATTCAATTATTAATAAACTCAATGCATTAAATTATCAGCACATTAAGTAAAAGCTAAAAGTACTGCACTGAAGTAGTTGCTTTCTAAAAGGTTAAAGATAATATCAGGATAATGGATACTAATGGAATTGTGTTTGGATGTGTATTTTGCATTTCAATCAAATAGATGCACCATTTTCATCGAGTATCTATCGATTGCATCTCTATGTACATTTCCAAATCGATCGAATGGATGTGCGATATTTCTGAGTGATCAGTCCACTTTACAAATGAGATCAAGATAGTGCAGCAAGAGACTGACCTAGAATACGTGAACAGAGGCACTATTTGTGGATAGTACACTGTTACTATCTAGGTCCTGAGGTTTCATGCAAATTTATGTAAAACTTACAATTTATAAGTCATAGATTAGCTTAAAAAGTTAGAAATATTCACTTTATGCGTTACCTACCACTAAACCGCCATCTACAGGACTATTAAAGTTAGCGTCCCAGATACACGGTATCTTAGCAACTGTATGTACTCTATGACTGACCAGAGGGCATAGGGTTAGTGTATGTGACTGCTGTGCTTGAGATCTCGGGTTTCATCTCGTAGTCAAACCAAATGTTCGAATGATCTGCAAATATTTGTTTTACATGGAAATAGTTTGGCTGTTTTCCGTGTATAATGGGTTTCAAGGAAAAAAAATATCTTTTTATTATATCAGTTGTCTAGTACCCATAATACAAGCTCTGCTTAGTTTGGGATTAGGTAGCGTTGCGTGAATGTGGTGGAACATTATTTATTTTCTTTAACTTTTGGTGATAGTCCGTAATGTAATGCCTTAGCCTTAAAAGGCAGTTTAGTATATGATTATTTATCTAGTATGTATGTGAAGTTTTCACATTTTTTTTACGAGTCTGTCTTAAGATTAGTTTGATTGATGTCTTAATACTCTGAAAAGAAATGTATAACGGTTGTCCCTTAAATTATTGTTGCCGTAACAGCTGCTGATATTTCAATACCTAGGGATCAGATAGACCTTGCGAATGTTTAGTTAAACTGTTTATCACACCTGCTACAACTGGGTATGCCAGTAAATTTACATCGCGAAGATAACGTCTGTCATTTTTTACTACCTGTGTAGGTAATAGTAAAATGTATGAGAGTCAAAAATGATTTTTATAATCAGTTACGATAAGGTTCTTTTACTAAAAACTTAAATTATTATAGATAATTTGGTTTAACTATTTTTTGTGTTAAGTTAAATGTTAAATTAATAAGCTTATGATAAAATTCCTTAAGTTAGTTATATAGTTATAGATATATACTTCTTTTTTAGTGTATAAAAAGTACATGGTATTACGTAAAAAAAAAACCGGCCATGTGCGAATCGGACTCGTACACCGAGGGTTCCGTACAAACCTGTAGGTATATTAAATGATGTAACTAAAAATATATTCTTTAGCAAATTTCTTCTTTATGTGCGCTATAACACGTTCCTTCGTACCAAAGTTGAAGATTCTGAGTTCACGGGAAGTACCCTGTAGGTTTTGAATCCCTTGCGAGTGTCGAAAATTTGCAGCATAAACGATTTATCTTTTGATTGCGTTGGCTTAGAAATTTATTTTTTTCAAATCAACAAGGGACAGTAGACTTGAGTATTTGATATGAATTTCAGCTTGATACCACCACGTGTTCCTGAGAAAAATGGTCTTGACAAAAAGACAGACGGAAAACAAAGTTTCAACAACAACAAACGAACAAAATAAGGGTGCCGTTTTTCCTTTTGAGGTACGGAACCTTGAAAATATTTTTATTTTCGTAAATATAAAGGTACGAATAGCATGAATATAGAACTCAATTAACTCTTAATCTTGAAAACCGGGACGCCCACGTGCAGAGAAACAGTTCTATTTATACTGTCGTCGTTCCATCTATTAATGGATCACGTGAAGACATTTACATATTCAATCCGTTTGTCAAGGGATTTGTAGATTGAGTATGCTATTTGAATTGTCTGGAAATCGGTTCTCAAGGTAATTTTTACTTGTTATTTTAAAAATGAAGCATGATGAGTGATGATTAAAAATTATTTAAGAAAAATGAAGGATATTCAGATATTAAGTGACAATCATGTCTAATGTTTTAATATTGATAGTGTGGCGACCTCTACATACAGCGCAACCACAACATAACATGCTGCGGCGCCATCTACCGAAGTTACACTGAACTACGGAGTAACGTACAATACGAAGAAACTACCAATCCTGAATCACGCAATAGAAGCTCTCGCACCGATTATTATATATACATAATCCCAACATCAATTGTTGGGCAGTGACCCGTTAGGCATGATCACCTCGCCTGGTCGGAGGATCCTCCCTTTGCGTTAGTGGGACATGTCACCCGCTCCCCCACAATAATTAATGATATATTTAAGACCTATGTACCGCACCGTTTAATATAAATTTTCTTTAAATAAACTTACTCTTAATAGAACAAGTCGCCTATTCAGAAATTTAGAATATGTTCAGTAAGTTGATATTAACATTTTTTTTTTTTTTTAAAAGACAACTCCCACATGAGGAATAAACATCCTGTGTCGTGGGGGACTTTACAAACATACATGAAACGGACACAAAGAACATCCAGACTCGGGACAACAATTCGTGGATCACACAAAGTGTTGTAGGTACCGCGTGGGATTTGAACCCACGACACTTGGCGCAGTAGCAAGCGGCATGGCGACCGCTGACACCACTCAGCCAACCGTGCAGTCGTTTGATCATATCCACTGAAACCAATTCGGTCACACACATATAATTATTTTTTTTAAATTAACTTTTAACTGCCTTGGTGGCGTAGTGGTAGTGCATGCGACAGTGATGTGTTTGAGGTCTCGGGTTCGATTCCCGGGTCGGACCATATATATTTATGACCTGCAAATATTTGTTTCGGAGTTTAGGTGTTTTCTATGTATAATATTTATGTATTTACAATTATATCAGTTATCTAGTACCATAACACAAGCTCTGCTTAGCTTGGGACTAGATGGCGTTGTGTGTTAGATGTCCGAAATATTTATTATTTATTTATTATTAAATTGTAAAATGCGTAAGGTTACAAGGTAATTAACATTCGATATAATTTATGTAGGTACTGAAGTCGATATATGCTTGAAAGTGTATTTCACAATTAGTATTAATTTATTCAAGCTTGCCTATGACCACGGCCAGGTCAGATTGAAATGTCAAGCTATACAAAAGTATTTAAGATCTTCTTTTTTTTACGGAATAGGTATTAGGCAAATGAGCAAACATATCACCTGATGGTAAGCGATTACCGCCGCCCATGGACATCTGCATCACCAGAAGCGTCACAAGTGTTGCCGGCCTTTGGGGGATAGGGAGGTGAATGTAGGGGAGGGGTTGGGGTATGGACCTTCGGTATACTCACTCACCAGTCCATTTATTTATTTTTCGCTTGCTGTACAACTTTTCATACCTTAACTCTAACTGTGCCAAATACGAGTATCATACTTCTTCGTTTGTATAATTATTGTAACAAGTACCTAATGAATTATTTATTTTAAAAAGCCCGACTGCGTCAATATCTGCCATATTTATTGAATTCAGGATTGTTTTTTTTTATTTTGATGTACCCAGTGTCATTCTCACGACTAAGACGAATCTATTGATACCACTCACATAAAAATATGGCAAGCCGTTTAGGCTCTAGGGCGTGCCAAAGAAATATACATTCATACATACATACATACAGTCGCAAAAAAATAACCCTCCTTCTTTCGCAGTGGAGTAAAAAGGGGAAAAAAGATTTTGTTTAACGTATGAAATTAGATAAAGGTAAAATATTAATAATATGTAGTGGTGAAGGTCGGGAAACCAAAACCACTAACTAATGTTGTGTTCGTCACACGTTATACATTTGTATAACACGTACGTTTATAGTTAAAATTAAAAGCATGTAATAGGAAAAAAATAAGATTTGTATATATCTTTGGAGGTTTGACTATAGCGAGAAACACGAAAATATTAATATCTTGAGAAGAAGTAAGAGAGAAAAAAATATATCTGTAATGTTTAAATAGAAGAGGTCTTAAGCCCATAAGCTGTAGGATAACTCTTTCTAAATCGTAAAAAAGAAGATAGCGTATAAAAATGCATTCTTTCTGAGTGGAAACTTTAGTATGTAAATTCTTTTGATACCATAAGACCCCATCTTAGACGATTCAATTAAATGATTGGTTTGAAAATGTCGACGTACGATAAGTATGTTCTCTTTGCAAATTGTAGCTTCAATTTATATGACGCGATATTCTTTTGAAGTTTCTATTTTTGTAGAAATATTTTATTAGATTCACGACATTTTTACCTATAACTCATGATATGCCGTGTTTTCTGAGTAATAAAAGATTATTATCTGTCGTTATTTATAGTACGTGTACGTATTATAATTAATAACCAGCAATTTAGTTTTCAATTTTATAGTTTAAGATAAAACAGCTTGAAAGACCATTGAAAGTAATCTCCACGTGTCCTTCGAGCCGACTCGTGTCTTATTTGCTGATTTAGTCTTTATGAGTCAAAATACGTGTATTTTTTTAATGAGTTCAGACTACCCTTAATTTATATACATTTAGTAACACTTTAGTTTTATATACATAAGTGTTATGAATGTTTTTGGCTCGGTACGTATCACTCCAAACACCGTACATACTAAAACTAATAAAGGTGGACCTTTTTTGTACAAAAAAATCGTGAATCATTTAGTTCAACTAACTCCTCTGTGAGAAAACATACATGTTTATGACACCGAACTTTCTATTACATACACAATACACATCTGCAAAACAGAATCGGAACCTTCAAACTAACAGATACAAAAACAGACAAACAAAAAGCCGCGCATTGTGGCGTAAAGCCTCTGTTTTTACCTGAAGGATGAACAATAGCACGATGCGGATATCACAATGAGAAAAGCTTAGGATTAATTAGTAAACAACATATCACGGTTTACCCTCCAATGCTTGCTTATTTCCAGATTATTAATGAACACATGTTAAAACAAAACAACATAAAACAGTTTGTGAATCTTGGGAATAAATGTCCAGAGATTTGCCCTATGTTTTGCTGTAATATCTTACTACACTCAACTTGTTAAATCTATGATTACAATGTTCGTTTCTTGTGATTACTTTGATTTTGAAGCATGATCTTTTACAGGTGGATATAAATGCTTGAATATTTTTGCAACTTAATGACTGGCAGGCCAATAATCTCTCTTTATTATTAAATTATTTCATTTCATTTTTGTTATAGTACTCTAAAAGTCGTAAAGTATTTTAATATGAAATAATTTTTGGCTTATAAAAATGTAATGTACTGCCTTACAAGTGGTACCGCATAATGGTAATTTAAGATGAATATAATGTACAGAGATTAAATTTTGGAGTTCAAACAACCGCATTATATTGCCCCTAATGTCAAGGCAACTTAAGTATAGCTCTTACTAAGATGCTTATAAACTTACTCCCGAGATAACTTGGTACTTAGTAACTTTGGTTTATCTAGACATTACTCAAGATCGTAGCTTATGTATTTATACAGAAATTTAACAGATATATGATAATATAAAACCTATTGTTTCTAGTTCAAACTTTATCTGTGCCCGCCTTTGGCAAAGGGCTTTGGTAAATGAAACTCAATAATCTGCCAGAAAACAGATATCATTTAAAATTAATGTTGAAATCTTTAGAGTTTCGTTTATCCTGAAATATAATAATAAGACCCTTTGTTATAAAATTCACGTTATAAAGAATCGTAATAAGTAAGCATGTTTTACAAAAATCTCCTTGTCGTATAGCCAGTAATAAAAGTTAAATACCTTTTTACGACTGGTAATTATGTAATATAAAAAGTAGCGACGTAATCTTGTTCGAGATGTTTTACGCGTGTTCAAGTTATATATTATTAAAAGTGAAATTATTTTGTTGCCAGCCGCCGGAGGTCATTGGTTGAACAGGAAGGAGGCTTTGCGTGCAAAGAGAGGTCACAGTCGACACGGTCCTCATAAAATAAGAGCTCGCCGACAAATTGGTAAGTTAACAACATGTGTTCGAAAAATTATATTTGATATTACTTTAAAGACTAACAGCTAAGACTTTTCGAATTTATTACACGCTTGCATTAAAAATAATAAGTCATTTCGTAGCAATCGTAATAATGAGACCATCCGCTCTTCAAAAATAAATTAATGTATAAATGTTTGTGAAAATGTATGCTGAAATACCGTAGGATTAAAAATAATTGGATACAAGAGACTTAATAAAAGTATATTGGTTTTTGTAAAATACTTTTGCATCTACCTTGATTTTCAATTTTAAGTTAAGTTTTATAATAAAATGCTTAACCATATGTACTCGTATGTTCAAACAAACGTAACACACACATAGCATAACATAGCTCAATTTTATGTTTGTATCTTTCTTATTTTTTATTCTATTTCTATCTTATTATGGCCTATGGCCAGAGGGCGTCCAACACTACGTTTGCCAAGACGTAATACTAATGTATACTAAACCACAAATTAATCTTACCATGGATACCAGAGTTCCATTGATACTTTATTATTAAGTGAAGTACCTATACAATTTATTGTTGTCAAAGATCGCCGATTATGTTTGCAATTTTGCGCCTTAGCATATTATCAAAGATATAGTGTTTCAAAGAACTTCTACTTGACATGCATGATATAGAACATCGAGGAAATGGAATTCCATCTTGAACATTATCACATTGCAGGTTTATGCACATTTAAAAGGTTTCGTTCCTCGCTTATAGCGTATTAAATTTTTATAATCGACGTGTTCGTGTTACATAAAACTGATTTCCATTTTTCCATAAATCTTGCTTATCTGAATCAGTTGTAAATTTATATTGAAATTCATTTGCGACTGTTCTTAACGCAGGTTAATTAAATGAAAAAAAAAGCATTTTAATGTGTGCATGTATTGAAAGCAAACGTGAGTAAAGTATTACTAAAAAAATATTAACTATTTAAAATAGACATAAATATGTACTTTTATGATGAGCTACGTATTTTGTTCATTTACATAAAGAGATTAAATACCTATGCTATATAACATAGGTGCTGTGAGTGGAGAGAAGGATTATCTAATGATTATGTGGAGTTTTCTCAGGTATTTTCAACACATTGGGGGACTCTACTATGCGACAATAACACATACTTCTACCGTTATAGAGCCACGCTTCGGCATGCATGGACCGGCTCGACCGGAGTGATACAACGGCCTCACATAAAGCCGGTGTGAAAAAGCGCTTGCACTGTGTTTCACTGAGTGAGTGAGGATACCGGAGGCCTATACCCTAACTCCTCCCCCACACCCCTCCCCATTCCCCAGAGGTCGGATTCGCACTTGTGACGCCTATAGTATTGCGGGTGTCCAAGAGTGGTGGTAATCGCTTACCATCATACGTATGCTCGTTTGCCCACTATTCAATAATTAAAAAACTACACTCAAGTATATCCTACTACTATTATAAAGGCGAAAGTTTGTAAGTATGGATGTATGTATGTATGGATGTTTGTTACTCTTTCACGTAAAAACTACTGAATGGATTTGAATGAAACTTTACCACAATATAGCTTATACATCAGAATAACACATAGGCTACTATTTATAAAGATATAGCTTCGCCTCGCGGCGTTGCCCGCTGTTATCATCGTACCGCGGGTAGCACCGCAGGGTTCAGCTAGTATTTCATAAACTTCTAATACATACTAATACGTATTAAAAATTCGAAAGTAACTCTATATGTCTGTCTGTTACGCTTTGACGGCTAAACTGCTTCACCGATTTTACTGAAATTCGGCATAGGGATACTTTGAATTTTAAAGAAGAACATAGGGTACTCTTTACTGCGATTATTTGATTTAAATTCGACACGCGGATGGAGCCACAGGCAAAAACTAGTATTATGGAAAAAAGAGAAGACGTTGAGCAGCATTCTACGTCTGCAGGTTGTAACTATTCGAGTTGTTTATTTTTACACTATATCTATGTATTTTATTTATTATGTTTAACTAGAAATTGCGTAGCAATGATTTCACAAACTTAAATATAAATGTATACAACGTATATTTTATGTATCGACGAGTACCCTAATCCTTTAATTCCAATACATATTAATCCCAAATGAAACGCTTGTAATCTAGGACTGCGATCAAAGCCCGTGGGTTTAGCGACAGGACCGATAGGCGGAGAAAGCTTGCGGTTTTCTTGATAACGCTTGTATATATACGTCCTGAGGATCTTAAAGAGTCGTCCGAGACAGACCATCGGTCTTTAGTAGTCAAACACCATATACACCTGGCTTCTACCACCACAAGTAATTGGAATTTCAAAAATATAAGTATAAATAATTGGATTATATTCATCACATAATATGTATACTAGAATCGAATCAATGACCTCTTCAATTGGGAGTACATTGAAAGAACGTTAGGTAAGAAATATGATTTATATCACAGAGAGTGAAATCCAGATTCGATTGTTGGCAATGTAATAATATATCAATCTCATAACTCAAGACATTCAGTGTTCTTAGTGTTCTTATACATTTGTATAGGCCGCCGTTGATGACGTATGGCAAGCAAAGTTAAATGTATCACGATATAAGCATACAAAGCATTTAATCAAAAAAAAACAATTATTTTAGTTACGTTCTTAGAGTAAAATCCAAATAATGTTCCAATTTATTTTCTATTTTAAAATAAGCCCAAAAGTAATCAAGCCCAGCCGCTTTGCGGATAAATTGTTTATCGCAAGTTGGCTATAACTGCAGCCACAACGAGTGGCACATGCGATCAATCATGTCAAATATATCAGTATTCGTGTTCAATGTTCATATGTTCAGTCGCAATGGATGACATACGAGACATTATTTATGACTTGGGTCTGTGTAATGGGCGCCGATGACGCGAGACACGTAAATACGAAAGTTTGACATCTTCTTATGAGATAAATTCGAAAAGTGTTGGAGATCAACTTGGATTGTTTATAGGTCTGATTGAGAGGCTTCTAGATCCAAAATTTATGTTATCTTATATACATAAATTCAAACTAATTTATAAGTTTTCAAGTTTTTCTTTGACCTACCACATACTATTGAAATACTGATGAAATGGAAATATACATAAGTGTTTACAACATTCTAGGGTATAAATATATAGGCTTAAAGCTTTAAAGCCTTGACGCCCTTAAATTTTAGTTAATTAATCTTCTAATAGCTCACAATGTTCAAATTACTTGAACAAGTCGTATACATAGCAATTTTAGCATTGGAAAAAAAATTACGAACATATTGCAGTAGGTACATTGAGAAAGTTCTTTGCGTATAGTATGTAAGTATAAGTGGTACCAAGCTTATTAAGCATCATGTATATACATCAAAGTATTTGGACGTGTTGTTTGCACCCTATCGAAACCATTTTCTACCTTTATGGAGCTTACTACTAAAGCATTATATACCTTACTGAATGGTAGATTGTTCATAAAACATTGAATATACAAACATATTTCTAAATATTTTTACTTTTATACAAACTACAAACACAAGACTGCCTCGGTGACACAATGGTAGCGTATGCGACTGCTGTGCTTGAGGTTTAGGGTTCGATTTCCGGGTCGGTCTAATTGTTTGTATGATTTGCAAATATTTGTTTCGGAGTTTGGGTGTTCTCTATGTATAATATGTATGTAATTACAAAAAAAAGTATATAAGAATTTCTATCAGTTGTTTAGTACCTATAATACAATCTCTGCTTAGTTTGGGACTAGATGGCGTCGTGTGTTAGATGTCCGAAATATTTATGATTATGTATTATTTTTTTTCCTAAATATCGATATATTTTAATATTGTGTTATAAAGTTTTTGCAAGGTAAATTAAAGTGATTTTAAAATTAAACGTATTGTATTTTATAACTATTGTTTTCTTAACATAACGTAAAGGTATAAGATAAACTAGCTTATTAAAATGAGGATAACTATTTTAAAATTTAATTACAAGATTTGACTCCAATATACAAATATTCAAACATTCCAAGTAATAAAATAAAAAGCACTGAGACGACCTAGAATACTTTAATCAATATTATGAGCTTATTTCAAGAGCTCTTTTAACTAAACACATAAAAGAAAACATTAATTTGATGTTTTTTATATCGGTGTACAGATTTGAGACATCGTTGAGTGCTATCAATCATGTTAATGGCCGACTTCAACCTCTGGGACACCACTAGTATTAAATTTGTGAATATACTGCACGGAATAAAACTGAACAATCAAATATAACCTAATGATGGCGGTTTTGTCATCTCAAGTCATCCAAAAAAAATTCCATTTATCGTCATAGATTAGAGACCACTTGATCAATGTTTGGACGAATGCAATGACCATAAAATTTGTTTGGCCCACTTTGATAAGACGTTAAGGTTGCTTTTCCAATAGAGTTGTTTTGTTTGACACGATCAAGCAAGGCAAGTCTTCCTAAGTGAAGTGTTCATGAAAAAAACAAAGATCGCGAGGTTTTTATAAGAGGCGTTATTGATGGGCCTGTTAGTCTAGTCAAGTCTAGTGGTTAGTAATCCTTACTGCTAAGCTGGAAATCGTGGGTTCGAAATCCAGTTACATGTTCCGCATCTGGGTATAATTTTTCTGCAATATTAATGTATTTAGAAAAGTATACAACGATAACGAACAGCCTAGTTTCGGATCGGACTACCGTATGTAAAATGTATGAGATTTTAATACAAAGGTTTAATTAACTTATTATCTGTTACATAAAGTAATAAACACATCAGCGTGAAAATGAATCGGTTTTTTCCCTCCAACTTTAATCAGGTTTGCTCTCTCGGGACAACCCTTCGTTGGTTTTATATCTCGGTCATGTCAATATGAACGGTAACTACCTATATTGTGTCAATTAGTTAGTAAAGGGCAGAAACACTCAGGGTCAGAATAATAAGATTACTGACAAAAGGTCTATAGAGACAGGGAAACAAAAAGAGAGATAGTAGGTAGGGAAAAGAAACCAAAATAACGCTATTCATGGGTACCTGCCACTGTCTGGAGGAGTTTTGACTATACTCTCTTCATTTCGTTACCTCCCTCATTTATAGAAAACCAATAAAATAATTACAGAGCTCGATCGTCTGCTTGCAACGTTTACTTTTCGTATAAATCGGACTTAACTTGACCACAAAATGTCCAGTACCGTATCGAATCTAGAACTCTACTATCCATGTAGAAATTGGGTTTGCGTTTCAGTTTGCAAATTCTTAGATCTATGAAACTTAACTTAGCTCTGTGTGTTCTATGACGAATCACATATTTATTAAATACTCTACAGCCCACAACTCATCGCGTGTTAATTTCCGTTTGATTAGAAAATGACAGACATATGTTGCTGTTATTTCTTCGTTCTTTCTGCTTTAAGTATCTTTCAAAAGATAATTCAAAATCTCAAGATGTTAACAGACAGTCTATAACAATTACCAGAATTAATAGAGTAGTAAGAAATAATACTTTATTTTTAACTTATACTGCTTGCAGTTGGTGAATTCTTCATTTTATCGCCTAGTCTTAATCTATCTTTTTTGTCTTCACGCAATGGATTGTCTGTGTCCATTCATTTTGAAAAGATAAATGACGGTTGCGATGTGATAAAGAGATAAGATCTTTATTTTTTTTTTGCTAAAAGAGCTAAATTGAATAATTTCCAGAACGGTTTTCTTCGACAGACCATTTAAGAATATAAAGATCTAAACTACCCATTAAATGTAGTTATATAGTTCTTTGTTGTTTAAAACGCGTCTACGTTAAATGTATATTTCTTTCATGGAGATAAACACTTTTCATGGACCAAAAGTGTGTACTTAACAAATATTTTCAGGTTTTTCTTTTTGCTATTATAACAATATTCCAACAATGTATGGCCTCCATCATCATCATATCTATGAAAACTTCTTAGAGTTTATCTGGGTGTTAGCAAGCCATTTTCATGCTCAGAAGTATGAACAATAGTTTATTTATAAGTCTGTCTGTTACGCTTTCACGCCTACACCGCTGTACCGACTTCAATAAAAATTAGCATGACGAAACTTTGATTCTAGAGAAAGGACATAGGCTACTTTTACCGCGATAATCGACATACACGTGGGAGGAGCCGCGGGCAAAAGCAAGTATTTAATAATTTAAAGTAAAGTAGGTAGTTTGAGCTTGTTTCCAAAGTGACAACTTCAATCCTTACATTCATCGTAATACCGATCTAGATGGCAAAAGTATCTATCCATAAATTCAATTGTAATGTTTTGTGTTACTCGCAATTTCATTGAACAAACGAAAAGTTTTTAACTTTTGATTTTATTAATACTTAGTTTCGAAAATCTCTTTATCTACTTAATGGAATTTCTTAAGTTTATCAAGATTGTAATAAACATATTCCGAGTACAGTCACTAAAACTAGATCCAACATTTTATTCACTTAGTAATTCAGTGGTTATGCGTAATACATAGTTTACTCTTTCTTAGAAAATTAAGCCGTTTTTAATTTACGAATTTTAAATGAAAGTTAATGATCATGTAAATACATTAGCGTGAACGATACCAAATTGATTGTGGTCGCTTGTGGGACTCGTCGTGCGTCGGCCTTTTCCTGCTATCGTGATACGTGACTTTGACGAAGCCACACCCTGTACAGGCTTCACTAGGTTCAGTGTTAGCTGTTGTACGGGATCGAATGTTTAATATATTGGTGCTTTCTCATTAATCAAGTTTAGCTTAAAATTCGCTTAGGGGATTTTTTAAAAGATATACTGTTTAATTTTTTTACAGGTACGATTTTCAAATATATACACAAGCTCCGTTACATAGATTGTCTGAAGCCTTTGCGACTGTTAACCAAGATCTGAAACGTGTATGTGAATGGAGTGAGCGGTATGGAGTTGTAGTTAATCCAACCAAAACACAACTTATTGTTGTGGGCAGCGCCAGAATGGTATCGAATATAGACTGGACCCAACTACCTAACATTACGTTTAATGGTACTCCATTACCATTAAGTACTTCTGTCAAAAATCTAGGTATATATATTGATAGTACTTTAACCTGGGCCCCTCAATTGCGAGAGGTCAGTCGAAAATTGTTTGCATCGGCGGCGTCCTTACGAAGACTACGCAATTTTCTCCCAACAGCTACTAAAACTGCCATTGCTCAATCCCTCCTTCTTCCTATTCTCGACTATGCTGATGTCAGTTATCTCGACATCACGGAGGAGCAACTCGATAAACTTGAGCGCCTTCAAAATTTCTGTATCAGATTTATATTTGGACTACGCAAATATGATCATGTTTCTGAATATCGCAATCGGCTTAAGTGGCTCCCAATTCGTCTTCGACGGAATGCTCACATTCTTTCCATTCTTTATGGTGTTCTATTTCATCCGTTTACTCCACCTTACTTAAAGGAACGTTTTGTTTTCCTCAGTGACACACACTCGAGATCCCTGAGGTCATCTGAATCTCTGGAACTGGCAGTACCAACTCATAGTACTAGTTTCTACGATAAGTCGTTCACTGTGCAGGCTGTCCGACTATGGAATGCTTTGCCAACGGCTATTAGACGTGCCAAATCGTTGCCTATTTTTAAAAAAATGGTCAAAGATCATTATCTTTCATCATAATTTATTGTGTCTGAAGAATATTTTATCCTCTTATTTATTTATTAATTATATTGTTTTTAATAAAGTTGTAGATATTGTATTTGTGTATATGTATTTATTTATATTAGTACATATGTATAATAATTAATATTTCTTGTGTAAATTATTTTATATAACTCACTTAAATTCTTTTGCATTATGTTTATTCTCGCACCAAACTGCCCATGAATTCAGTTTGTTTTCTTTTCTTTCAGTGCTTTTTTCTATCCCAAGGTTGCCTGGAAGAAATTGCTTTTTAGCAATAAGGCCGCCATTTGTACATGGTCAGTCATTTGATGGATTATATTATGTAAACTATGTGTGTAATGTACAATAAAGATTATTCTATTCTATTCTATTCTATTCTATTCTATTCTTTATAATCGGTCCGTGTATCTGTAGCTAACTAAAACAGAAAGTTTCAAATCAAAATAAGTCTTGCTTAACGTATCAACACGTGCGTTGCCGGTCTTTGAGGGAAGTGTACAGGGATGGGGGAGGAGTTGAGGTATGGGCCTCCGGTGTCCTCACTCACTCGGTGAAACACAGAGCAGGCGCTGTTTCACACCGGTTTTCTGTGAGGCTGTGGTATCACTCCGGTCGAGCCAGTCGGTTTTAGATGGACGAAATTTTTATTATTATTTTATTTATCTTGTGGCTCAGTTTTATTATTAACAAATTATTTTTATCCAATTTATTGATTTCGAACTAGTCCAGGTTATAAATTTGTTTCAAAACTTTCATAATTTCAGCCATTCCGTCAATGTTTACCCAAAATACACAACCAAGGCATCTTAAGAACAGACTATATATATTAAAAATACTATTATTATATACCAGATCAGGGGCCCCAGCAAAGTTGGAAGCGTTCATATAATCACTTAGATTCATCATTTTAAGTAAAGAATTCATGTAATAGCTACGGTTTTTACCCGACTACGGCAAAGCCAAAAGGAAGGGTTATATGTTCCACCGTAGCGTGTAAATCACTGAACTGATTGTAATAAATAAGTTGTCAATAGATTTATAAAATGCCCGGGTTACATAAGCTAAATATATTTTATGATCAACTTTTAAAGTAGTAGGGTTTTAGGTTTGAAAGTTTTGTTATTCATTTCTGAATTTAGTAAAAGATATGATTATATGAAACGTTTATGTTTACTAAATTTAGTTTGAAGGCATTTAAAAATGTTAATTACCGTGTAGGCGTAGCTTATACCGCGTACTTTCGATAGCGCATTTGTGTAGGACAACAGTAATGGACCTCTTTAAATACTTATCGTTTTAACTAATTGTCATGTAGCCTATACAAAGTATTATTACAGTTCTGCCCCGTGGTGACGTCACTACGTCTAAATTACACATATGCTGGTAATTTCTATCGATCAGGCGAAGGCTCGTTTTCGTACTAAATTATTACTTCGATAGCTTGTTTGTCCAGCCGTCTGTTTCGTCAAAACCGAAGTCATTTACTGACTGCCATATGAATTATTACAAAAAATATCAACACTACTTTTATATATTTTTATAAGGGTTTCCAATAAATTAACGTTTTATCAAGTTACTCTTTATTCACCGTGTTACATTAAAAAAGTAGAAGTTGCCAGTCCTAAAAATACTTAAAAATTAATACCATAAACTAAATTACCATAAACTAAATATACTCAACACTTCCCCCTCTCACATATAACAGTTTTACATATTTAAATTTAGATCTTAAAACTAAATAAATTTAAGGCGAATAGCGCTGTGGTGGACGCTTAGTCCTTGTACTCCGACGCAGCGGGTAACTTGGAACTGGTTCAGAGAGCGGAGTAGTGACTGGAGAAGAACTCACTACAATAAGTGAGTCGTTCGACAAGGGTCTCGGAACTGGCTCAGACTCCTTCATCACACTATTTGAATTTAAAGGTACAGGGATATCATCATCCTTACGAATAATAGCTCTTTCACTTATATTTGTAGGACGCATTTGATTTGCATGACGGATAACAATGTCATCTCCCGACCCAATGCTATATTCTACAGAACTTAAGGGTTTAATTATCTTACCTGTAAGCCATTTACCATGTTTAGTATAATCACGAAAAATAACATTGTCTCCCTCTTTAAAATAAGTCTTAGCTTCTGTGTTAGTTACACTATTAGGTATCTTAGCCTGCTTATCCAGAACAGTCTGACGAACATCTGGAATCATTAAATCAAGACGACATCGAATATTGCGTTTAAACATTAGTTCGCAAGGACTACGACCGGTAGTCGCATGTGGTGATTTTCTATAACGCAATAAGAACTGACATAATTTTAGTTCCATGCTACATTTTTGATTCATGCTTTGGCGTAAAGCCTCTTTTACAGTTTGTACGTTGCGTTCAGCTAAGCCATTTGAAGATGGATGGTATGGTGATGATTTTAAATGCTTAATTCCGTTTTGCTTACAAAAATTTTCAAATTCGTAAGATGTAAGTTGTGGCCCTCGGTCACTAACCAAGGTCACAGGTAGGCCAAACCTAGCAAAACAATCTTGTAAATTCACAATTGTATTTTCAGTTGTTATACTCTTCATAGGGTATACTTCCAACCATTTAGAGTACGAATCTACAATTATTAGAAAGTAAGAGTTTATAAATGGTCCACAGAAGTCAATGTGAAGTCGTTGCCATGGACCTGAAGGGTATGACCACGGATGGATAGGTACATTATCAACCTGTTTTGAGCGGGAAACACAGCTTACACAATGCTTTGCTGTTTTCTCAATATCTGCATCTATATTTCGCCAATATACATAGCTTCGAGCTAAACCTTTCATTTTCTGAATACCTAAGTGTCCAATATGTAATTCATTTAGTACCTTACTTTGAAGAGCCTTAGGTATACAAACACGGGTACCTCTCATGACTACACCATGTTCCACAGTAAATAATGCCATATCATAAGAACTATTACAGTTAGAAGGATCACAAGTTCCTAAAATTTGTCTTTTTAAAATTGAAAATTCAGAATCAAAATCTGTTAATTTAGCTATTTCCTTTACAGAAACTGGTAGTACATTTAATTGTTCGAGTTGATACATTTCAGCAACATCAATCTGGTTAATAGACGATTCAGTTGGGAAACGTGAGCAAAAGTCAGCATTACTGTGATCTTTTGTATTACGGTATCTAATACTATAGTCAAACTGTTGAAGGAACAATGAATAATGTAATAACCTAATAGCACTCAATGCTGGTGCTGACGCGTTAGCATTAAATATACTTTTTAATGGTTTGCTATCTGTTAATAATGTAAATTTCCTACCAAACAAATAATTAAAAAACTTTTTTACACTCCAATATATGGCTAGTGCCTCTTTATCAATTTGTGAATAGCGTTTTTCAGCTGAATTGAGAGTACGGCTTACAAACATACAAGGTCTTTCAATACCATTATCAACAATGGACAAGCATGCGCCTATAGCTTATGCAGATGCATCGGAGGCAAGTACAATTTCCTTTGAAGGGTCGAATAAAGCTAATACACGGTCAGAGCATATTTCACGTTTAACATTTATAAAAGCATTTTCACAAGCTTTATTCCATACAAATTTGACATTGTCATGTAGTAAGTTATAGACAGGTTGCAACATTTTGGCCATGTTAGGTATAAAACGTGCATAATATTGACACAGTCCTACAAAGGATTTAACTTCTGAAACATTCTTAGGAGCAGGTGCATCTTTAATAGCTTTCACCTTTTCATTAGTTTTATGGAGACCATTCTTATCTATTTCAAATCCTAAGTATGAAATTTTATCAGTTAAAATTTGGCACTTTTCTTTTTTTAGTTTAATTCCATTTTCACGACATATTGAAAAGAATTTCTGTAAACGTTTAACATGTGTATCAGGGTCAGGGCTAGCAATTTGCACATCATCATAAAATACTTGCGTGCCCTCCTGTGTAAATAAACTATCCATACACTTTTGCCACTCAGCTGGGGCTGAAGTTACTCCATAGAACATACGTCGGACTCTATATAGCCCTTGAATAGTATTAATGGTTAACAATTTACTAGTCTCATCATCAACAGGCATAGATAAAAAAGCTTCACGTATATCAAATTTGCTAAAGTATTTACACTTACCTATCCTGCTTAAGATTTCCTCGATAACTGGGATTGGATAGTCTGAGGGTGCTACATTTTTGTTAACAGTTATCCTGTAGTCTCCACACAACCTTAAATCACCGTTAGCCTTGATAACAGGAACCACTGGAGTAGCCCAGAGACTATGTTCCACCTTCTCTATGATTCCTTTTGACTCCAAGCGATGAAGCTCGTCGACCATTTTCTCCCGAAGAGCAAAAGGTACGGTTCGTGACTTCTTAAATATTGGAACAGCATCACTTTTAACATGGATGTGTACCTCTTTCTTGATTAGACCAATTTCCTGTGCAAAAACATCTTGAAAATTGTTTACAAGTTTTTCTATTTGATTATTAATATCATGTACCTGATAGACTTTTCCAAAAGTTAGGTTCAATTTAAAGAGCCAATCACGTCCTAGTATAGAATCAAATTTACCATCAACCAAGTATAAAGTTCCAATAAAACTTTGACATTCATATTTAACCTTGACTGAGACTTTCTTATTGATCCAAATCTTTTGTTTATTGTATGTTGATAAAACAAGACTGCACTCCATTATTGGTTTTCCTATTTGAAGTGATTGGTATACAGATGTTGACATTAAGGAATAAGTACTTCCTGTATCTAGCTCTAAAGAACATTCCTTGTCTTCAATTCTAACATTCAACATAATTTTGTTTTTAGGATCCTCATTTAATTGGAAAATGTCTGTCACATCATTATGGTATAATTGTGTTAACTGTCCTGCTTGGCTATCTAATTGGGATGATTGACCAGCTATAACAGTTTTAACTTTACCACATGCCCGTTGAATATGTCCCACTTTAGAGCATTTATGACAAGATTCCTTGATATGTGGGCATCTCGGAGCAGTATGATTACCCAAGCAGCGATAGCAAGTAAACCTTTTGTAAGTAGACGGTGTGACTGCAGACATATACTTGTTATTTTGATTGTATGAATTTGACGACTCACCTTTCTTATAATTGTTTTTAAAATTGTGAGAATTTTGTACCTTGGTTCTTGAGTTGTAGTTGTTATTAAGCTTTTTCACAGTGGCTGATAAATGTAGATCAGCAACTCCCATAGAGGCTAGCTCATCCGCTAGGGCTTTGTCTCGCACCACTTGAAGTGTTAAACCCGGCGTACGTAGAAAATAATTTTGCGTTTTTTTGTCACGCACTCCCGTAACTATTTGATCACGTAGTTCTTCAGATAAGCGTGTTTCATCCTGAAATCCACAATCCAAAGCAATTTTTTTTATATCTTCATAAAAATGTGCAAAACGTTCGCCATCTTGTTGGACGCGCTGTCTAAACTTTTGTCTTTGTGTTGTAATTAATGGCGGCGGTTGCATATGTTTTTCGATTATTTCTATCAAATCATCGAATGACACATCAGTAGGCTTTCTCGGTGCACATAAAATTTTTACCTTTGCGTACATATCCTTGTTGAAACATGTGAGCATCAATGGAACTTTCTTTTTCATGTCCACCTCGTGTACTAGGAAGAAGCATGTCAACCTTTCGACAAAGTTATTGAACTTTTCACTTTCATCGTACTTTTCAAATAGAGGTATAGCGTTTACGTGTTCCTTTGGCATGTTTATTATCCTCGTCGCCACTTTTATATATTTTTATAAGGGTTTCCAAT
The DNA here is from genome assembly GCA_916048165.1 of Spilarctia lutea. Classification (NCBI taxonomy): domain Eukaryota; kingdom Metazoa; phylum Arthropoda; class Insecta; order Lepidoptera; family Erebidae; genus Spilarctia; species Spilarctia lutea. The sequence goes on along the minus strand of OU696480.1, from coordinate 16,616,042 downwards.
AAATTAACGTTTTATCAAGTTACTCTTGTTATATGTGAGAGGGGGAAGTGTTGAGTATATTTAGTTTATGGTAATTTAGTTTATGGTATTAATTTTTAAGTATTTTTAAGACTGGCAACTTCTGCCTTTTAATGTAACACGGTGAATAAAGAGTAACTTGATAAAACGTTAATTTATTGGAAACCCTTATAAAAATATATAAAAACTACTACTTACATCAGAATTAAAATGCTAGTCTATGTCAGCAATGCCCCGCTGACGCAGTAGTTACGAATGCGTTTACTGTGCTGAAGTTTTAGTTCGATGCCCGGGTTGGACTAAATGTTTATGATCTGCAAATATTTGTTTCAGTGTTTATGTGTTTTCCATTAATAATATGTGTATGTATTATCAAAAAAGTATTTGAGAATTCTATTAGTCAGTCTCGGACAAGCTCTGCTTAATTTGATACTAGATGGCGTTGTGTCAAATGTTAAAAAGTACTATTATTAGGAAACATAATATTTTTAATACGCGAAAATTATCTTAGGGTTTTTAGAAAAAAGATTGCGGTTCTTGTTGTTTTCCTAGCTTGTTCTAATTTTTTTAGTTATTTTTTAGCAAAACGTGCTAATCGTTAATAATGTAACACAGTAGTTATTACATGTATAATAAACTATTTTTAACATTATTAGTGTTTTTTTGAAGTAAGATTAACTTTCAACATAGTTTTCGGACATCTAACACACAATGCCACCTAGCTTCAATCTAAGCAGAGCTTGTACTATGAAATCTATATTAACTAATGGAATACTTACATAAATTTTTTTTAAAACAGACGTATGATACTTTAAAACCACTTAAACTCTGAAACAAATATTTGCAGATCACTCAAATTGCACAGTAGACGTATTCGCTACCACTTTTTGCCTCAGTGGCAGTGAAATGAATCTATACTACTCGTAATATTATAAAGCTGAAGAGTTTGTTTGTTAGTTTAAATACGCTAATCTCAGGTACTCCTTGTACTGATTTTAACAGTTCTTTCAGTATTGGATAGTCCATTTATCGAGGAAGGCTATAGATATATATTATTACGCTAATACTAATAGGAGCGGAGCACCAATGAAGAATGTTTCAAAAACGGGCGAAAATTTTCACGCTAAGGACAATAGAAGACGCAAACGAGGTTGCGTGTGTCAGCTAGTCTACACTAATATTATAAAGAGGAAAGATTTGTATTTTTGTATGTAACGAATAAACTCAAAAAGTACTGGACCGATTTTAAAAATTCTTTCACCATTCGAAAGCTACATTATCCACGAGTAACATAGGCTATAATTTTATTTTGGAAAAAATAAGGTTCCGTAAGATATTTGCGTTTTTCAAGAAACAAGGTGTAAAAAATCAACCAGAAAAGTTACTTATTTTACGATTTACAATAATATAGCTTAAACATCAGAATAACACGTAGGCTATAATTTATAAAGATACTAGCTTCGCCTCGCGACGTTGCCTGTGATTATTGTCGTACCGCGGGTAGCACCGCGGGGTTCAGCTAGTAATTTATATAGAGAAAGATTATTATATTGTCACAACTTCGCATTGAGTGCCACCTTTAATTATGGCTCGTGTAAAAATCGCATAATTAAAGTTACACACATAATCGATAACACATCGATTTTTCTTTATAAGCAAAATGACGACATTATCGATGCCAATTGTACTTTTTTATTTTACAAGCAAATCAAGTTGAAGTACTTGTAACATGATTAGTCGAATTGGCTTCTATAAATCGCTTACTGTCAAGTGTGCCGAATACTAAAGTGGTAATTCTTCTTAGTAAGTAGTTTAGACACTTTCAAGTTTACTTCGAGGTCACATAAACAATATTTTGTATAATATACTGTCCCATTTATAACTAAATAAAAATACCACTTTGTAAGTCAGTAACATCAAAGAACTAGTGATACTTAGCAAAGTGATAAAAACAAAACATTGAAACATAAAACTATCATATTTATAGCATACTAGCTGACCCACGCAACCTCGTTTGAGTCTAATATTGCCCGTAGCGTGAAAATTTTCCCCCATTTGTGGAACATTCTTCATTGGTGCTCCGCTCCCATTAGTAGTAGCGTGATGATATATAGCCTATAGCCTTCCTCGATAAATGGACAATCCAACACTGAAAGAATTAAATCGGACCAGCGGTTCCTGAGATTAGTGCGCTCAAACAAACAAACAAACATACTCTTCAGCTTTATTATTAGTATAGATAATACAATTAAATAATTATTTATTACAGTGCAGAAACTAAACGCTAAATTGGTTGCGTCAGTGTTTTAATCTTTGCTTCTATAAGTGGAAAGAATAACTTAATTAAGAGGTTCTGTTTATGAAGTAAAGCTTTAAAGCTTTGCGTTCAGTCACAAAGAACTTCAGCGAGAAACTGTTTAGTTGAATATAAACGTTTTCTTTAAAGTAACCTGAAATGTATGAAACAATTACCTCAGAGTTTAAGAATTTAACTAGTGTTAGTTAAATTTAACTTTAAGTAGTAAAACGAGATATCAATTAATAGTTGAACCTCTCTCGTCTCACACTTGATACTCGTCAGGCCACTACTCGTCCCGAGTGCTACCACTGCGATGGCCAGACCGTGGATACGGTGCCGACGCTCCACACGCTACTAAAGACCCATAAACAATTGAAAGCATTAAGTACTATCACGAACACTTATTTTTATTGCCCATACCCGATTCTCTTTAAGAAAACTCTAAACTCAAAACGTATACCCAAGTCATAACTATTTTAATGTATTTATCAATAAGAAACACTGTAACATAACGATACCCTATGAACTCGATCGATACACTTCCAACTCGATACTTCAGTGCGTTATAAACTTCAAATGGCAGTTTGATGTTTCTCCATGGCACGATAAAAGCCCGCCTTGCGAAATATAATTAAAAATCAATAGCATCTTGGTCACGCGTTCCCACGAAAACTCTTGATTATTAATGACATAATTTTCAAAACTCAACCTTAACTTATTCTCTTAAATGTTATTAATTATGCTCTCTGATGTACCATGTTTTTGGACGGAGTGGAAAATCCCTTCAGATCAAGAGCCAGAGAGAGCCGCTGTAAGTGTCGTGTTTTCACTTAAAATAACCACGAAAGCCAGCCTTAGGCGCCTTACTGTGAACCTAGAAAATGAAATTTCAGGTTCTTCTTATTGGCGAATTTATTTTTGCCATTGCCTCTCCGTTGCTTTAGTTTATTTCGGAGACAAAACAGCTTTTATTTAACTTAATATTAGTTTTAAAATTGTGCAAGTCTAAGTGAATTATCGGCAAAATGTTGTCTGAAGTCGATCCTAACACACACGCTTTTTTATTATTTCATTAATTAATACTGTTTGTAAAGAATTATCAACATATTTTAACAAAAAAACAACCAGCTTTCAAATAAAAAAATAATCATCAAAATCGGTTCACCCAGTCGAAAGTTATGAGGTAATAAACATTTAAAAAAATACAGTCGAATTGATAACCTCCTCCTTTTTTGAAGTTGGTTAAAAATGTAAGTGATCGGGCTAAGAGCTTACATTCGACATCGAATATACACGTGCTAAGTCGAATTTAATGACATAATAACATACAAACGGTCTATTTTACACTAGTTAATGAATATTTCCCACGGGTATGCATTAATCACGTGTCACACGGAAAGTCACCTTCCCACCGTCCAATTTGGTGAATTGGAAAACAGTTCGAAACTTTGTACTAGGATGATTATTTCCTAGGATCGAGCTACTAATTTTTGGATTAATATTTGTTACAATCGACTTAGGGATAGCAAATATAAGCGTTATGACTAAATACGCCAGGATTTTAGATTACGATATATTGTTTTTTAAGTAGCTTTTTTTTGAAGACATCTTCCGCACTATGAATTAATCCTGTGTCACAAATATACACGAAACGGAAACAAAGAACACCCACACTCAGATCAACAATTTGTGAATCACACAAAGTGTTGTCCTACGTGGGATTTGAACCCACAACACTTGGCGAAGTAGGAAACTGTGTGGCGACCGTTAGTCGTATCACATGCCATAGTAGTATCTCTATAACGTAGGTAAATTAGTTAATTAATAAAAAATAAATAAAGCTTATCACCTTGATTAGACGAAAAATAGTTAAGTTTATAACATCTACACAAATAAATGCAATTTGTAGTGTCTATTTGTTAACAGTTTTTCACTAAATACATATGAAAGTTAAAACGGTACCTACTTATATTTTTAGTCTGGCTGTACTGTTACGGCTAATCTCTGGAACGCCTGGACTAATTTTGACGTTATAGTACAACTTTGTTCTCAAAATCTGAATTTCGGTATTATAATAAAAACCACGGGCTTGGACCAAGTGAAAATCAATTGCGTTCAAAGTGCCGGCAGTGGTAGTCGTTTACCATCACTTAGCATCAGCCTATTGCCGTCCACTGCTGAACGAAGGCCTCCCCCAAAGAGCGCCAACCATCCCGGTCCTGGGCAGTCCGCATCCACCCACCGCCAGCCACTTTCCTCAAGTCGTCGGTCCATCGTGCCGCAGGGCGCCCTACACCATCCCGTAACCCATACAAATTTCATGTTTTAATTGAAACAATTTAAAATAAAAGCTGTACATGAATTAATAATGCATCTTTTAGTTTATAATATAACCATCGCGAGATAAAGCAAAATTATACATCGTATTTAAACTTTAGAAGTTCACATGCAATACATAATAACAGTAATTAAAAGCCGTTGTGTGTTGCAAGACTTTTAAAGTATTAAAAATGTATTTATTAGCAGTGCTGGATGAGCAAGCATTGCTCGATATTTTAATTTTTTTGGTAAATTTCTATAAATTAATCTTAATTAGATAAATTTATCGCCCCCTCTGCATACTAAATTTCATGAAAATCACTAGAACTGTTTCCAAGATTCAGAAATATTATAAGAATTACTCGTATAAAGGTATTAGATTTTGTATGGTGTATATTCTTAGATGGATAACCCAACGCAAACTTACGCCTCAACGAAGAATGTAAGAATTCCAAAATATTCTTACATTCTTCGTTGAGGCGTTATTATATATTTTGGAAACAGTTGTAAAACTAGACACATTTTAATTAAATAAACCACAGTGTACTCTGTCTTAGGGTACTTCTTACAGTATTTATACTTAGAATTACTGAAAGTACTATTTTACTTTCTGCCTCCCACGACCAATCTGTAGAACAAACTAGCGCTTGCATAATTGCCGGGTTAATTCAATACGACCTCCAACAAAGAGCGAATTCATATTTTATGGGCGGGCAACATGCTTGTAACTCCAGGCCCCATAGCTAAGATGCAAGTGTTCCACATCGATTCTCTTTTGAAATAATATTTTTTTGTGTTCAACACATAACTTAGTATTGAAATGACGTCATTTCCGTACATTTGTTAGTGTCCTTTTTTAGAATGTCAGATATAGACTAGAGTTGCAAACATACAAGGTGGAGGTATAGTCACTTTCCAAAAATAATTCGCTTGCTCATTTGCCTTCTGTAACAAAGACGAAAAACTATTAACATAATTTATACACTGTGACTAAGGTTCACTAAAGCGGTTCTGTCAGATTAAAAACACTATGTGTAGCCAGCTGCCATAATATATTAAAGCAATCTGGACATATAGCCCTATATTATGTAAACTGCGTGGTTGGCGTAATTAATTTCCACAGCGCACACAAGGAATTCTAAATGAGCCGCATACAAGTTTTGCAAATCAAGCTTATCTGGAATTCTGTATACTTGCTTTTAAATAACTGTAAAATTACCTTTTCGCTTGAATATTTTGATAATATTGCATGTTGACTAAGAGTCCTTTTTCAGAGTATAATAAATTGTTCGCGCGAACAGCTGTTAATGAAATGTAGAAGTTTTTGTATCTCTTTTGTTGGCTAGACATTAAGTAGGTTATACGTACTAATACTATAATTTTAAAATAACTTTACAAATACCAATGAAATTCGTTATTGATATACTTTAATTTTTAAGGAAGGACATGGGCTACTTTTAACCACAACGCGATCTAGTCCCAATCTAAGCAGAGCTTGTGTTATGGGTACTAGACAACTGATATAAATACTTATATATATTTTTTTTGTAAATACGTACATATTATACATAGAAGACACTCAAAATCTGAAACAAATATTTGCAGATCATACAAACATTTGGTCCGACCCGGGAATCGAACCCGAGACCTCAAGCTTAGCAGTCGCATAAGCTACCACTACGCCACCAAGGCAGTACACGCAACAATCACAGATTTTACCTAGTATGCCAAAATCTAGTAATTTCATAATAGTATAGTATTTATTAGTATGGTTGTGATAATATTTCGCGCCCTAAATGAGACAGCAAGATACGTAGTCCATTTTGAAAACGAAATAAAAAAAAAGTGGCATTTTTTTATTAAATTATAATCAGTGCAACTTTATGTACTGTTGTAGTAGTGGACTACTACTCATGTGCCGGAGACAGAATCAGAGATTGTGATTTAGTATCGTTGATTGCATCCAGTTAACAAAGTTGTAATATGATACGAGTATGTATATGATTATCCTACTAATATTATAAACGCAAAAGTTTGTGAGTATGTAAGTGAGTATGTATGCTGCTCTTTCACGCAAAAACTATTGAATGGATTTTGATGAAACTTTACAAATATATAGCTTATATAACACATAGGCTACAATTTATAAAGATACCAGCTTCGCCTCGCGGCGTTGCTCGCAGTTATTTTAATAAAGAAAATACTGCAGGGTTAATATGTAAAGCTATTGCAAGCCATTGCATTTAATGTTAAATGGAAAAATTTGAAAGAGAAATGAAGATTGTATTTAAAATATCTACATTTGTTTTACTAGGTATCATCACACTAATATTACGAATGTGAATGTAACTTTGTTTGTTACGCTTTTACGCAATAACTACTAAACCGATCATCACGAAACTTTGTACACATATTCTTGGAGGTATTACAAGTAACATAGAATACTTTTTATTAAATGCGGGCGAAGCCGCGGACGAAAGCTAGTTTCATATAAAGCAGTATTTAATATGAATAAATAAATTTGTGATGTTTTTTGTGTCGGAAAATGATGGAATCTCGTTATATTTTGGAGTCTCATTTCTGAATCTGAAATATCAACAACATCTTGGTATGGCATTGTAAGAGTATATTTAACGTAATGATTATTTTACAATTAAAAAAGTACCAAATAAGTAAACAGTCCCAATAGTAAAACAATTATAAGTTGAAATATTACCTACCCAAACAATCTTAAAGCTAATATTATTTAAAATATTATAACTAGTACTTTACAGAGAATAATTTAATACATATTCTTTCTTTGTTCTGCTTCTGCATAACCAAACATTAATTAAAGACTTTGTTAACATAGTCTTATTTTACCAAAGAAAGGAAAAACGAAGCATTTCATACTAGGTACTTACATGCCCTCAGGACTACAGTATCTAGAGTTAAAGCTAAATTAATGTTATAAGGCTGTTAGAATTTTATTTGGGCTTACCAAAATAAATAATATAGCATAATTTTTTAATTATTTAAATGCGAATTGATCTAGCTTAATAAAATAAGAAATAAATAATAGCAGTTATACACTTTTTTATAAAAAGTTTATTGGGTGCAATTTACGAAGAATGTATACTAAGCATTGTATGCTATCAACCTTTACGACTATCTAAATAACTGGGCTAAATACTACGCATCGCTCTACTTTCATATAAGAATACGATTCTTAGTACTGAGTAACTTCTTTTTATTATTATTATTATTTACCAAAATGACCTGATGGAAAGCCCAAGCATAATCCAAGGGTGGTGGTCACCATCCTCAATGTGAACAAGGACAGTCCAGCACTATGGCGGCCTAGTAAGATGCTTTTCCACGCCCCGCTTAAAGGACGCGGGATCACAGTGGGACGGACACATGAGCGCTGGTAGTGAATTTCAGGTTTTAACCGCTCGGCACAGGGAGGAGGAACCGAACCGATGCAGAGGCTCAAGGGACTCGGTGGCTTCAGGACTGTCAACAATGCGGATTTGGAAAACGGACTTGTAAAAACGTGTCAAGAAAGAGTGTCCTTTTAGTTTTCATTCTGCTATTCTCCACAAAATCGACGAATAAGACAACTGGCTTCACAATGAAATATAAATTTGATTATAAGCTATCTACACTCATTTTCTATCGAATCTTCAACTGTACCAAATTTCATACGTACATACGTACAGAGCTTTACTTCACGTATTAATATATACATAATTCTGATTTTGAAAAGTAGATAGCCTTGCCATATTTATTTAGTTTTGAGCCTGACTATTAATTACAAAAAAAAAATTAGTAAATAAAGACTTTAGACTGATGTCAACTCTTTAAATTAATCCAACTGGCTCTGGCCATGCTATTTGATGCTAATTTTTAGCAGTGACTTCTAAAATCTAACTAATTATTATGAAAAAATTACATTGGTTCGTAAATACAACTTTCCAACATCAATCGTTACACAACAAACCGTCAGAATAATTTCGCCTGATTGAAGGAATTTCATTTTGTGTTGGAGGGGCATTACCTATATTCGGCCACTCTTTTACCAACAGAACAATTTGTACAGACATTATTGATGTTCTTTCCGAGATGGAAGACTCCGGATTCTCAAAAAAAAATTGCTCTCTCTCTCTGACTTTCATCGGTACAGTAAATTATTAAGCTCATTATTATGTATAGATGTTATATATAAAATATAATATATAAAAATTGGTATTCTGTCAACTACCTATGGAAAGCGTAACTGAAATGGTTACCAAAAACCAATACAGGTATTCCCTCTAGCCGTGGGCAATTTCAAAACCAAAGCAATTACAAAGCTTTGCGTTTGCGTATCCTTCAACAACAGCACACGCCATTATATTAATTACTCTCTCACAGGAGGACATATCGGGTATTTTGGGTAATAATTGTTTACATTGTGCGTATTATAATTACTATTCTATTGATAAAATTGAGAAAATATGAACGTCTAAATTTGAAAGAAATTTTAAATTCCTGTTTATGGATCGTAGTTTAATTTCAGAACTTTAGTACTACGGAGAACCGTTTTAAAATAATCAATTTTCTTGCGATTGCATTAGGATTGCATTTGCATTAGGAATATATATCATCTCGGTATTAAAGAACACACAGACTCAGAACAACAATTTGTAGGTTACATAAAGTGGCGTGGTGACTGCTTCAGTCACTTGATCACCGTGCAGTCGATACTTACGATGCTAGGCTATTTTGTCTAAATATGTAACTGTAGTATGTATATAGGGACCTCATTGGTCCACGGTACCTGCATAGAGTCTAAATTTCTGAGAGCATTACAGGGACGATCTCATTTGATTTTTACAATCTCCTATATGTCGTTTCAATTCCGATTTACTTCTTGATCTTTAGCTCCGGTGATGGGATGTTCCATGGGAGCTGTAATGTGGAATATAATAGTTTTGTATAAAATGTAAAATCGAAATTTAATTAGCTTAAAGTAAGATACTATTTTTCGAAATAGATATTGTCCAGTTTCTTAACAAACTTTTTGTATCTTAAATTTATCTTTATTACAATTGCCGTACATAGAGTCGAGAAATGTATCATAAAAACGTCTAATGGAAGAGAAAATTGAATAACGTTGTTTCCCATCAAAAGTATTGTGTGAGGTTTTATTATATCGGGCCATGCTCAGATAAATGTAACCGATAAGCCTATTGTGAACCGACACACGATGAGCTACAAATAAGAGTTGCTATATTATTCACCGTCTTTATTAAATAAATATGTAATGAAGCATACTATTGAAATTGTAACAGAAAGGTGAATAGGTTACATTTCTAAATTGACCAATTCAATTTCTTAACTTCTTAGATAAATTGAAATTAATAAGGCACAATGGTTTTAAAATCAAAATAATTTCGTAAATCTGTACTAATACTCGTAATAAAGCTGAAGAGTTTGTTTGTTTGAATGCGCTAATCTGAGGAACCGCTAGTCCGATTTGAAAAATTATTTCAATGTTGGATAGTCCATTTATCGAGGAAGGCTATAGGCTATATATCTTCATGCTACTACTAATAGGAGCGGAGCACTGATGCAGAATGTTTCAAAAACGGGGGAAAAATTTCACGCCACGGGCAATATATGACGCAAACGAAGTTGCGTGGGTCAGCTAGTAATTTATATAATCACACACATGTAAACATAATGATATACTTACCACAATAAAACACACATAACTAACCTAACTATAGGTTACTTAACGAGGTAGTACGATTGCCCTATATACTTACATACATGTTACCATATATCTATAAATACGAGTATAACAATTTTGTTACAATTAACCTCCATAACACTATCACTACATATTTTAAAACAAAGTCCTCGACCGCGTCTGTCTGTTTGTTCGCGATAAACTGAAAAGCTACTGAACGGTATTCTATGCAATTTTTACAAAAAGATAGAGTGTTTCTTGAGGTAGGTTTTCGTGTATAATCCGTTAAAATTGTGAGTGTATTGGCTAAAATATAACGATATGTGTTGAAGATGCCGGAAAAAATTAAGACGCACATCTTCTTGAGGTACGAAGGCTATGTTATATAGGTAAGCCGCAATGTGCCTGTGTGAAGTCAAAGTGGGTTGCTAGTATATATTAAAAAATATAATAAGGACTAGATCACACTGCGGTTTGCTGTACTAACTGTTTTCTTTAAATTTATTGTTATATAAGTACCTGGAAGAACGAGCTTAGCTCGACATTATTTTTGACAAGTTTTCTAAAAATGATGCCTAGCTAGATCGATTTATTGCCCCTGAAACCCCCTCCATACTGAATTTCATGAAATCGTTGGAGCCGTTGCCGACATTCAGTGTTTATATATATATATATATTATACAAGAATTGCTGGTTTAAAGGTATTAGATTATGTACAAAGACGAAAACGTTACCATAGATCGGCGCAATATCGGGGCATTCAAAAGCCTTTTTAAAATTAAAAGGAACTGTTACCTGATCGTGGACCGATGACTTAAGGAAACTGGTTGGCAGTGAATGGAGGCAGACCGCCCAAAACCGCGGTGGTTGACACTCTATTGGGGAGACCTTCGTTCAGCAGTGGACGGTAATAAGCTACAGAAAACTCATTGCGTGAGTTCCTAATCTGAACACACCTAATAAAATGTGTGTTAATTGGTACAATATTTACTTCTTGCCCCCTCTAATTCTTGGTAATTACTTATTAGATTCAAAGTTTATATATTGCAATGTTTTTGTAACCTTCAATCTGCAAATAAATCTCTATTTTCCCTCAATCTCGCACCAAAAACATATAAAAGAAAAGAAAAGCGACCATTACTACACAGACACGTTTGGATAAACTATTCGTATGTTAAAGTGATTTATAACTCATAAAATTAGGCTCGTTTTATTTAGGTTCTAAAATTATTTAGTCTCAACGATTTATATGTTAATGGCTGACCCACGAAACCTCGCCTACGTTTCCTAATATTTTATCAGCGTGTACAAATTTGTTGGCCATTAAAAAGATAACTGACTCAACCTTAATAGATAGACAAGTGGAACAACTATTTCAGACATTGTTCTTGTTAAGTTTAACCGTTTGCGTAGCGCACGCAATTGAAGCTTTCAAAAGGAAGAATTTTCCGCGTTTTTGATACATCGTTTATTGATACTGAGCTCCTTTTGGACGTAGCCTATTGCGTACCTCGATAACTGAGCTAAGAATCTAAGAACCATCACTTCATGAGACTACCGCGTTCATAATAAACAAATAACAATGAAACTCGTAAACTTTGTACCACGAGTATCAGTATAAATTAAGATAACCTTTATAATAAACTTCCAAGACCTGAATTCAATGTGACTATCTATTAACAATCTATAACGTCCCACTGCTGGGCTCGGGTCTCCATTCAGGAGAGGGTTAAGGTCATATGTCCCCATGCTGTCCAAGTACGGGTTGGTGACTGGCAATACAACGTTGTGGCTACGTAATCTTGCCGTTGGATGTTTTTAAGCCGCCCAAAGGCCTCCAACTAAGCTTCACGACTGTTATCCTATGATAAAAACCGGGACCGACTGCTTAACGTGACCTCCAAATGACGGAGACGCTCATCGTTACATGCCATCAGCAGTCACCCATCCAGGTACCGACCGCGCCGTCGTTGCTTACCCTCGATTATTGTTTCTAATCACCGAGTGCAACTAGGCTATGAGGGTCTCTATGAACTATATCGAGATAAATTAAAATATAGTGTTTTCTACATTTTACCCTTAGGTTGGTAGTCCTTTTTTATTCACATTTGTATGTAGGTACGTTTATTAATAACATTTGGTTGTATAATTTCTACGCATAGTAATATAATTAATATTATTATGCGTACATATTAATAAACTGTACCTACTCTGCACTTTTAATTTTATTTAATCATATATTTTATTAGTTCTTTATAAGGATGGGGCCAGAAATTTCTTATGAATAAAAATATTTTTTTTTCAAACTGTTTCATAACGTAACATAATTAAAAAAAATTAAATTGACTATAATTTATGGTATTAAATATAAATTATAGTACTAAATTCAATAACTTTTTCAGCGGTATTTTGTAGAGTAAGTCTGAAGGCCAGTATGAAGTCACGTTCATTACTAACTACATTAAAATTTTTGAAATACACAACTATTATAAATATTGACGTGAGTTCAGTATTGACATAACGATATGATGAGGGCACCCTAAGGTCAATCGATTACAGCACCTACAGACAAGGCCGACCACACTGTGCTATCATTGTTTAATATCAGTGAACACCGTATGGATCTTATGACCTAATGTCATTTTGACGTTTAAAGTTCACTGGACGTATTGACAAATGAGTATTTATACTTGCCTAGTGGTCGAAGTTCGAATACAAAAAATCCTCTTGCCATGTTTAATTAATATTACCTCTAAACATGTTTTCAGCTAGTAATCAGTGAAAAATCTAATGAAATAATATAGCCTACTAATTATTGATCGCGGCTCCAAGCACTTCTAAATATATTTATCTGCTTTTAAAAGCATATTTTTAGAAAGCAGGGTATCAATATGTAAAAAATTATCACCCATCAAAGACTGATATGGCTAGGATTTCTCGGCTTTGCAAATGTGTTACCACTTAATCAGGAAATATAAATTAAAATATCAAATATTATAACACAAAAAGTTTAGTTATAAGCGTTATGTTTAAATTGTTATTTGGTTTTAAATGGTAACAATAGGTTTGATGTCTAGTCAACACAATATGTTACGTATTTGTAGTGGAGCACAAATATACGCCAAAGTGAGACGAAGTCTTCTTGCTATCGCTTCTGAGTTGGAGATTGTCAACATCCCTTACAACTCCTAATTGAACCACGTATTCACACTGAGAGCTTGCGAGAGAACTTGTTTAAAGATACCAATTCTTGAATTCTCTTCAAATTGTGTTAAATGTTTTACTGTTTGGTTGGTTTTTGTATCTATCAAAAGTTATATCAAACGATTATTTCTGTTTGTTTTTTCTTGTACCATCTTCCTAGCCCTTATTAATCCCATGTTTTTTTTATGGTATAGCGTGCAAGCAAGCTGATGAATCGCCTGATAGCAAGCGATTACCGCTGCCCATGGACGCCCGCAACACCAGAGCCGTCACAAGTGCGTTGCCGGCCTTTAGGGATGGAGAGTGGGATGGGGAGAGGTAGAGGTTTGGGCCTCCAGTATCCTCACTTACTCGATGATCAATCGCGCACAGCGGAATCGCTATTTCACACCGGTCTTCTGTAAGGCCGTGGTATTACTCCGGTCGAGCCGGCCCATTCATGACGAGGCGTGGTTTTCCCACGGAAAATGATTATTTACGGACGGTTACTAATTCAATCGGGTTTAACTTGTTTTGTATGTGCTTTGTAATTCAGGTTCTATAATACAAACAATGTGGGTCAATCTGGAGACTGCTGATAGAAGTGGAAACTAAGTAACTTGTGAAGTATATCTATAGTAATAACACACGGAAGTATATCCATGTACACATATGATGTGATGTTCTCCTAGCCGATTACGGCCACGGTGGCCAGCCTCAACAGAAACCAGCCAACTACGCAGGCGATATTATAGTGCACAAGTATGTGCGCAAATACAGGTGCACTCTCTGTTTCCTCTCTCTCATAACCCGATGGGAAGATTAACCGACACGACCGGGAAGAGATCAGGCGCATAAACGACAGCTTTACGCGCTCTCCGAGGCACGGGGGTTCAGACACCAACTTCTAAATTCCGAGCTGTTATTAAGTATTTCTATAATCAGAAAAACTCAATAACACTTTTGGCCCGGCCTAGGATTCTAACCCGAGACCTCTTGATTGACAGTTGCATACGTCAACCGCTATACCAATGAAGCAGTTGACATATATACACAGTATACATATCGTACACGGGAAGTGTGTGGTAACGATGACGCGGTTGTTACGATTTTTATTCACACAAAAAGTTTTCAACGCTCCTAAATAAGTTATTACTTCAAAGTTTCTCTAAAAATGTATGGTGCTTAAATCTTAACAATAATTCTTGACAATATTATTTTCGCTTCCTAGACAATGACTTGTTGCCAAAGTTACTAAAACACTTTACATGTATACTTCAGAAAGATTCATAAATTTCCACATTATATTACCTTGTAACTTTTACTTCTTTCAACAAACACACGGTATAGTTAGCACGCTACTTATGTCATTTATGTTAAAAAGTTTTCGAATTATATGAAGAGGAAGAATTATATCAGTGAACGATATATTTCAAAAAACCTTATTTCGAACAATGTAAAAGTATGTCTCAACAGATAGTAACATTTTTAAAGCGGCCTTTGATAGCGTAATTAAAGCGTACAATATCTATTTTGTACTGTTAACTTGTAATAATGAATGCAGGCATAATTTCTTTTTTCTAAACATTAACGATTGAAATGCAATACCTATCGATCTTGTTAATCTCCGATTATCAAGTTAACTGAATGCGATGTAGGCATCATACTAATTAATCGACTAAATAATTGCTCCAAATATTCACATATAACACATTTTGTTTTAGCTGCCAAAATCAGACAGTGTAATGTCACCTACACTGTCTGATGGCAAGCATGAGTTGAATCCAAAAGTTGGTTATGTCATTAACCTATGCAATCTTAAAACAGATTAAACGAAACGGTGTTCAACAGCAGAACCTGCAAATCATTGAAAAAATATTATCTTATAGGTATATTGCTGAGAAATTGTTTAAATAATATAAATAAATAAATATTTCGGACATCTAACACACAACGCCATCTAGTCCCAAGCTAAGCAGAGCTTGTGTTATGGGTACTAGACAACTGATATGAATACATATATACTTTTTTTTTTGTAAATAAATACATATTATACATAGAAAACACCCAAACTCCGAAACAAATATTTGTAGATGCCACAAACATTTGGTCCGACCCAGGATTTGAACCCGAGACCTTAAGCTTAGCAGTCGCATACGCTACCACTAAGCCACCGAGGCAGTCAGCCACCGAGGCAGTAAATAAATAAAACTATTAACTAAAAGTTATTTTAAATATTAAATTTGATAGGAGAAATGATAAAATAGCTATTAATGTTTCTTTTGTTTCCTTTTGCACTTATGTAACCAAAATCCAAAGAACCGAAATGTTTATTCTGTTACTTTCAAAATATACTTTTTGTTGCATTAATCAACTCTGTATTTGTCGGATGTAATTTACAGTTTTTCTTGTATTTCGTGTGTATTATATATGCACATATAACAGTTGAGACAAATTAGACTTTTCCCTTTGGTAATAGGCATGCTCGTAAAGCATACATTAATGATTACATATAAAGTTAACGATCTTTAGTTCAAGCCGAGCGTGTTACCACGCCGAATAAAAGTATATCTAGTACTTCTAGAATATCGATTCAATAATATAGATGACGAAATAAAAGTTCCGTATGTAGTAAACACTATAAAAAATAATTACGTTATAGTCAAATTGTATTTTATTTGTTAAAGACTTCATTATGAAAAGAAAAACGGAAACAGCACTTTTTGTTAGTTTCATAGTTATCATTCTTAAAATTGATGAAATAATGAATTTCATACTTAAAGTAGAACTATTATTATTATTAATCATGAGTTGCGAGGTTTGGTACACTTATATATAGTCTACTGCAGTGTTTTGTTTGGCAGACATGATCATATACAGCGCAACAACAACACAACATACTACAGTTCCATCTAACGCAGACACATTGAATTACTGAGTAACGTACTATACAAAGAAACAACCAATCCTGAATCGCGCAATAGAAATTCTCGCGCCGATTATCATATATATGTACATTATCCCAACATCAACCGTTGGGCAGGGATGATCACCTCGCCTGGTCGGGGAATCAACCCTTTGTGTTGGTGGGACATAGCACCCGTTCCCCCACCCACTTTACAAATACAATGAATACAAATAGTAAAAAAAAGAAAAAAATATCTCTTATAAAATATTATTTTTCTATTTTGTTGATAGGAAGAAAAATCCTTTTATCTCCAGCCTTTTTTGAAACACCATCGTGATGGTGTAAGAGCTAAAACAATTATTTTTTGTGTATTAAAACTACGCGCGGTCTGGCCTAATGAAATAACTTATAAAATAAGAGTAGAAAATAAAATAAACAAATTTGCCCCTTATCTGAAAATTCATTAAGTTGTAAGTTCAATGTACTGAGTAATTGGATACCTATTACTATTTGTTAAACTACAAGACCCTTTGCCGAGGGAATGAAACCAGCTGGAGGCATAATAAAACCGTATAGAATCAGTCACGTTCCGTGATGTAGGTACTCAAACTATTAAACGAAATATAAGAGTAATTTAGTTTATCCAATCGCTGCTTATAATAAAATTATGATGAAAAACCTTATTTGTTAACATATTATAAAAAAAAGTTTCTACTTTAAGTTTTTATGTCCTAAACTCCTGATAGTGGCGAACCTTGAGCGAGGTATATATTTTTCATTGGTGCTCCGCTCCTATTAATATTAGCGTAATGATTTATAGCTTATAGCCTTCCTCGATAAATGGACTATCCAACACTGAAAGAATTTTTCAAATCGTACCTGCGGTTCCTGAGATTAGCGCGTTCAGACAAACAAATAAATAAACAAACTAAAAACTGCTTTATGTATTAGTATAGATATAACAAATGAAAAATAACACATAAGTCGTTTTCTTAGTAATGAGCTTCTTATATAAAAGCAAACCGTTTAAAAATAGGCCATAAAATAACGCATTAAACCTTAAGTTGTGTGTTCACTTTGAAATATAGCTAACAAACAGGAATGTGAGGGCTTCATACCTTACATTGTAACTCTTTTGATACATTCCAGCTCTGTAAATGAATGTTCTGCAATTGAAATCAAAGTACTTATACATATTTGTATACATAATTAACCATTTGGTATTTCGAGTTTAAGCATGCAACTTTAACTTTGACACATGATCTGAATAAATGACCTGTTATATCATCCTAATAGTTAGCAGTTCAGTCGAAACATTAAGTGTACATATGTTACGAAAATATGCTCTGGAGATTGATTTTCATGAAGTTATGGACATTCCTGGATATTGGACATTTATGGACAGTGAATATTATTTACTATATGGCAGTGATATGTTTATTTGAATACTTAAGAGTATTATGTGAAAACCAAGTTAATCATAAGTTTATAACCAACCTTCTTAAATCTTCTGTATATTAGCACACTCTCTTTCCTATATAGGTTCTCAATAAGATAGTAGAGCAGTTTTTTGTTTCTTTTTAATTAGTCTCACTTTTTTTTATACTTTTCTAACTGAATCCCGCGGTGTTATATACTCGCGGTTATGTTCGTACCGTGGGTAACGCCGCAGGGTGAAGCTAGTCTAAAAAAGTAGCCTAAATTACTCCTTGTATCATCAACTACCTACTACTGAAAGTCCTGTCAAAATCGGTCCAGTCGTTCCAGAGATTAGCCGGAACAGACAGACAGACAGACAAAAATTTTAAAAATGTTAATTTGGTATATGTACCGTGTCTGCACGGTTATTTATTTTTTTTTTTTTTTTTTTTTTTTTAAAAAAAGACAACTCCCACATTAGGAATAAACATCCTGTGTCGTGGGGGACTTTACAAACATACATGAAACGGACACAAAGAACATCCAGACTCGGGACAACAATTCGTGGATCACACAAAGTGTTGTAGGTACCGCGCGGGATTTGAACCCACGACACTTGGCGCAGTAGCAAGCGGCATGGCGACCGCTGACACCACTCGGCCAACCGTGCAGTCCAAATTTATTTATAAACTTTATTGCACACCACTACAGTAAACATTTGAACATAGATACATATACGGACACCAACATCAGGTATCACAATAGGCGGTCTTATCACTCACGGCGATCTCTTCCAGACAACCTTTGAATTGGTTATTTTAATATTACAAACACGTATATACACCGACGGCAGCAAGATTGGCGGTAAGGTTGGAGCGTCCCTCTCCATCTGGAGCGGAAGCGCCGAGATCAAAGCCGTCAAGCTTAGCTTGTCCGCGTACTGCACGGTGTACCAGGCGGAACTCCTCGCCATATGCAGGGCGACGAATGAGATACTGAAGCGTAAAGAGAGCTCATTCGGAGTCTTCAGTGATTCCAGATCCGCTCTAGAAACTATCACGAACCACGGGGCACTGCATTCCTTTGCGATGAGAACGCGCCAACCTTAAGGTAGCTTTTAATGTAAATAACACTGTGCATTTATTCTACATAAAAGCACATGCCGGTCACGAAGACAACGAGCGCGCGGACTTTCTCGCGAAGGAGGCAGCACTTTCGTGTCGGAGGTTGCCTGACTATGATCGGTGCCCAATCTCGTTCGTCAGGAGGGATATCCGTAAGGACACCCTGGACGAATGGAACCGGAGGTTCCAGTTAGGCGAAACAGCCTCCGTCACGAAAGTGTTTCTTCCCGACGCAGTGAAAGCTTACCGTACAATAAGGCGGATCAATGTCACACCAAAATTGACGCAGATGCTCACCGGGCACGGGGGTTTTTCTCAATACCTGCATCGATTCCGGTGCAAAGATAGCCCAGTGTGCGCATGTGATCCGTGTAAGGAGGAAAACGTGGTCCACCTAATAGTAGATTGCCCGATTCATGCCATGATAAGGCATGAACTAGAACAACAACTAGATATTAAAATACACAAAGAAAATCTGGAAAACATATTTAACGATAAGAAAACCTGTAGTTACTTAATAGAATTTTGTATTAAAATAGTGAAAATTGTAAACAATAGAAATAAGTAGTTTTAAGCATTTGGTAAATTGTATATTTTATAATAATAGGTCTTTACCTATGAAATTGCGTTTCTTCAGTACTGGTCATTTCAAATAAAAAAAAAGTTTGTAATGGCTCTGTATTCTAAATTCAAATTAATTTTGTTTTAAAACCATGACATTCTATTTACAAACTCAGTCTTTTGTTTTTTTGATTAGCGTTGTATTTTCATTACATTTGAACATTTTTCGTCATAATGGATACTTTAAAAATTCGGGTAATTATGGAATATGAGTTCCGTCGTGGCACCAACGCGACACAAACGGCACGTAACATCAAAAACGTTTTCGGAGAGAACTGTACAAACGAACGCACAACCCTTTATTGGTTTTCCCGGTTCCGTTCTGGAAATTTTGACTTGAAAAATGAAGCTCGTGGTCGTCCGGAGACTTTGGTTAACAATAATGAATTAAAGGCGATTGTGGAAGCTGACGAAACTCAATCTACTGCTGAACTAGCAGCAGCTTATAATGTAAGCATCAAAACAATATTGATCCATTTGCGACAAATTGGAAAGGTAAAAAAGCTTGATAGATGGGTGCCCCACGACCTTAACGATCGCCAGCGCAACGTACCTGCCTTTCGCTGCTCAACAGGCAAAGAAATGAAGGAATTTTGAAACGAATAGTTACGTGCGACGAAAAATGGATTCTGTTCGACAATCGAAAGCGCTCAGCAAGTTGGATAGACCCTGGTTCAGCACCAAAGCAATGCCTTAAACCAAAAATGACCCCTAAAAAGGTGATGGTCACTGTTTGGTGGTCTAGTGCGGGTGTGATTCACCACAGCTTTTTACAAAACGGCATGAGCATTAATGCAGATGTGTACTGTGAAGAACTGGAGAGAATGATGGAGAAGCTTGCACATCTGCAACCAGCTTTGGTCAATCGGTCGTCCCCACTGCTCCTTCACGACAACGCGCGACCCCATACTGCGCAACAGACAGTCTCCAAGCTGCAAGAGCTGGGTTTGGAAGCTCTCCCTCATCCGCCATACTCACCAGACCTTGCACCTACCGACTATGACTTTTTCCAAAATTTAGACAACTTTTTAGTGGGTAAAAAATTCAATTCCCGAGAGGCAGTACAAAATGCCTTTGAAGAGTTTGTTGCCTCCCGTCCAGCTGATTTTTACAAGAAGGGCATCAATAAACTGCCAATGCGTTGGCAAAGATGCGTCGATTGCATGGGTGATTACTTCGAATAACAGAAATAAAAAAGTTTGAAAAAATAAGTACTTTCACTTATTACATACAAAACGGCAATTTCATAGGTAAAGACCTAATATATAGTAACTACCAAAGTAAAGGCACCATAGTAATTAAGATAGAATGTAACTAGAATAAGTAAACAATGTAATTAACGTCGTATAATAATTAATTAGCATAAGAAGTAAGTTAAGTGTAAAACTATGGTACTATTACAGAAATAATGTAAAGTTTAGACTAGGTACAGTCTGGTCCGGATTTGCAAGGACAGGGTCGCCACCATAATTGTGCTAACCGTATCTAAATATATATATAAGTAATAAACGAGCTGTGACACTAAGTCGAGTCACAGGACGCAGTATAAAAAAAAAAATAAAAATAAAAAATATTGCAAACAAACACTCCAATTTTATTTATTTATTTATTTTCACGCCTTCATTAGCGGAGTACTATATGATATTGAAGATGGTACCCTTTTGTAAAGATATTTAAGGCCTCCAACAATCTAAGTACTACCACTAAGTTTGTAAGTACAGAAACAAACCACTTATTTGACGATATTTTATCTCTATTTCACAGATCCGATAACATCTGATACTATCACATCAGAGTTAGCCGAAAAGGCTTCTACGAGGAAAAACCAGCCGCACTCATCGCGCATCACCGCCGGTGAGAGCGGTAAAGCTTCAATTAGTTCATTAGAATATATCACGCTTTTCATTACACTTACATTTGTGGCTACTATTTTTACTGATGACAATTAGTGGCACTTGTTACACGTTTTGAGTGAAGTCTGAACAATTAATAGTTGTTAAAATACACTTCGACCGATCACGTTAGTAAATAAATATCGTAAAACAGTACAAATGACTTAATTGCAAAATTTAACTACATGTAGAATGTTTTGTGTGTGTTTAGAATGTTTTCAATTTTACCCAATTGGGAAAATATTCCCATCATGCGAAAGACCAGACGTAAATTATAAGTAGCTTTCTGCTGATGATGCGTCATGTGATATGATAACTTGATGCTACTTATCATGAATGTTTAGACTATGTGCTGTGATTGTATAGGTACTTCTTAGATAAGTAAGCTTTGTAGTTTACAAGTATATATGTTTTTTTTTAATTGAATGTGGGGCAAACGAGCAGACGTATCGCCTGATTGTAAGCGATTACCGCCGCCCGTGGACACCCGCAACACCATGGGCGTCACAAGTGCGTTGTTAGATTTGGAGGATTGAGAGGGGGATGGGAGAGGGGATGGGGCATGGGCCTCCGGTATCCTCACTCACTCTGTGAAACACAGCGCAAGCGCTATTTCACACTATTTTTTTATTCACACGGTTTTCTATGTTGTATTATTGTATTATTTAAGCCATACTATAACCTTTTTGAAAACTTTAAGTTAATATTCATAATTAAAAACAAGACTAATTCACTTGTGACCTAAAACAACAGTAATTCCATTAAGTGAATTTGAAAAACATTTCAGCGTGTTTTTTAGACAGAAACGAACCACATAAATCAAGTAAAACCGGACATATAGAGACATCAAGTTATGGAAACGTCAAAAATTGTCGAGAGAATAACGCGTTTGAGTTAAGCTTGAAAAGTGTGATTTCCAATGCTTGATGACAAATCTTTTCATGAATTTCATTTTATTAAGGAAAATAAGTAAATCGGTTGGAAAACGCGGCCGACCGCACTCGCAATTTAATTTCATTTATTTCTTAATATATTAATATGGTTCATGTAATTTAATTTAAATACTCAATGTTAAATTGCTTACATCGTTAATACACGATTTTGCGAGAATAAAACGATACCCTACATTTACACAAATGGAGGCCCAATGTTGAATGATGTGTGTGGGTCACCATGCTGCACTGTTACATTGTCATTCGTAATGAGTATGGTGACCACTACCTTTGAATTCTGCTTATACTTTCCATTAGACAAAGTAGAGTCACTTTAGCAGGCCTATACATAAATATAAAGATTGTAATGTACGTAAATCACTAATGACAGATACTTCAAAATTGACAAAACATAGAAACCGATCACTGTATACATAGTCGTAAGTACTATTTAAAGCAAATTTATGTTTACCTAAAAGCAATCATTTGCCGACCATAACGTTCAACGACTTACACTCATTTTGTTTTTCAATTTGGACCTCAGAGGGCTTCGGTAATGTAGTTCTTGGTAATACTGCGGCTTGAATCTAATTAGGTATTAAACTCGCAAATTCAGATTGAATTCAGTTGAACAAATTCAAATTTAGAACTGAAGTGCTTATCAGTTCTACGAAGGATTGAATTAACAAAGCCTTTATTTATTTAGATGGTATAGTTGGTAATATAATGAAAGTGGTTATTTGTATTTAAACAATAATATTCTCATAATTTGACGCTATAAAAATATCTATCACATCACTTATATCAATTGTGCTTTACCGCTCTACGCTTTTCAAGACAGTTTGCCCCTCTCAAACAATCTGTTTATTTGAATAAATTGTCGATTGTCGTATTTCGGCACCGATACAACCTTCAAGAAAAACTTACGGTCCTATGCAATGCGCTAGAAAACCCTTGCTTGTTTTAGTCTATTTTAATTGCCTCAGTGGCGTAGTGGTAGCATAAACGGCTGTTGTGCTTGAGCTTTCGGGTTCTATTCCGGGGTCGGACCAAATTTTTTATGATATGCAAATATTTGCTTCGGAGATTGAGTGTTTTCTACGTATGATATGTATATTTATTTACAAAGAAATAATATTTATATATCAGTTGTCTAGTACCCATGTACCCATGGAAATCTACGAGTAAGGAGTTTCTTTCTGTGCTACGGTGTGAAGACGAGCCAATGTTACGAGTGTTCCAAACATTCATTAATAAACGATGATTTCTGAAGAAATAAGATTTTTTCCCTGAACGCTGACTCTCCCATAATACAAATTTACATTATTTTTATCCGAATGCGAAAGAAGGAGGATATGTATGTATGTTCATTTCTTTGGCACGCCCTAGAGCCAAAACGGCTTGTCGTATTTTTTGTGAGTTGTGTCAATAGATTTGTCTTAGTCGTGAGAGTGACAATAGGTACATAAAAAAATATATACGCAGTCGGGTTTGCGGCAGTGCAAAGTACAATCATTGCCTAATTTGGGACTAGATAGCGTTGTGTGTCGGATGTCCGAAATATTATGATTATATATTAAAAACAGTTTATGAATTTAGAAATATCTACTTCATTTCAATCATAAACTAATAATAATGTTATGGTATCATAATAGGAATTAACAGAATTTCTTGATAAACGCTTGGTTGAAATGTGTAGAAGTTACATTTATAGCGAATGCCCACATTGCACTTACACCAAGTGGCTATCCTGGGTGGTTTGAGCGAAGTTTACGAGCACTTCGTCACGGTCTGAATACACAGTTTAACATTTCAATGTTGCGTGACACTTACTGACGATTACTCATTTATAAAAATGTTGTCACAGCTACTTTGTTCTTCAAGGACCAAATTGCAATTATTTTTTAAAGTTCAAGCTAATTACGGTAGCACGAAATGATGAGGACATTGCCATGGGCGTACCCAGGGTAGGGCAGGGGAGGGCAGCTGCCCCCCCCTAGATGTTGACGGTCCTACTATCTTATTCTCTCGATTATATATAAAGCACACTAAGACGCGTAAAAATGTGACTAAGATCGACTATGGACAAAAACAGATTTATTTTTTGTGTTGTTGTAAGATCGGCAATCGTCATCAGTCCGAGGGCTATGCGATGTTCGAGCGCAGTGACGATCAGAGCGTGCTCTCTAGCCAGGAGAACTACTCATCATACTAGTAGTCCTAAGATAGTAAATCTTCTGAGTCGTTTTATGTAGTTTTTTATGGTCAGCTGACATGCCCATTCATTTGGAATGTATTTTAGTCACAACAAATAATTCTCGGAGGCATGTCGTACTTTCTGACTCACTTTTTTCACTGAGAGCTGTTGATGCATTGGTAACAAACCACGATACATTTACTATCGACCTTAGGATATTGTTCTGAGCTCTCTGTACGACGTTTATATTGGAGGCTTTTGCGGAGTCCCACAAGTGTATGCCGTACATCCAGGTTTAATTATCGTCTGATATATCAGAAGTTTGTTGTCCAGTAATAATTTGTAGTTTCGTCCTAGCATCCAGTACAGGTTTTTGTGCCGCATAGATATATCATCTCATTTTGCTTTGTTGTGGTTTTTCCACCGGTCTATATGTGAGCCCACATTGGGCTCGCACCCGAAGGCCGATGGGACACCATTTCCGAAGTCTGATTCTCAAGCTGGCGCAGCGCATGCTTGGCTCGGTTGCTGCCAAATATGAGGGGCTCCGATGACTCCTGCAGGAGACTATACGCGGGAGTTGTGCGGTCCCCAGTATGGGCGGAGGTCCTGAAGACCAGCAATATCGGGCTATTGCGACGTCCTCAACAAGTGTTGACCTTCATGTTGGAGTCCTAAGACTCGAGAAATCGAAGACCAGAAATTTCAATTCCACCAGGTCCTTGTGGAGGAATGGAAGGAACGACTTGGACAACCGAGTGCTGGGCACGCCGTTATTGCGACTGTAAGACCCGTTATGGAGGATTGGCTCGAGAGGCATCACGGGACACTCTCATACCGGCTGACACAGGTGATCACTGGGAAAGGATGCTTCGAAGAGCACCTGTGTCTGATCCGCAATGAGCCAACGCCTGAGTGCCACCACTGCGATGACCAGACCGTAGACACGGCATGCCACACGCTGGCAGAATGTCCGGAGTAGGGCGAGTCGAGGCGACCATCGGAGTGGGGGGTCTCTCGCTTGGTAACTGCGAGTTATGCTTGCGAAGGAGATGGCAGAGCGGGACCGTGCGAGGTTTAGAACATTTCCTGGCCGCCAGGCCCGGGATCGGGCCAGGTACCGCAGACGACTCGGGCGCCGGAGATCGCCAAACGATACGATAACGATAAACCTGTCACCCGACAGGTGAGGATCTCCCTAGCAGAAGCAAGCCGAGGTAGCTTGGGTGGCGCGAGCTCCACAAAGTGCTCGCGCCCCTTTTTAAAATAGAAAAGTAGCAACAGGATTCCTACACAGGAGGGGGCCATCTACAAACCATAGGTGGCCCGAGGTACGCAGGGGTTCCAGGGATTTCCTTCCGAGGGTGCACCTGATTCCCCGGCTTCTAATATCCAAAACGGTGTGCGGTTTTCAGTCGGTTCGAGTCCAACATAACCACCAGAAGGTTATATTCGAGGGAATTTCCGCACAAAAAAAAAACAAAAAGGTTCACACACTCACGTTGCGGTAAGATATTTTCTCCGACTTTTACTTGCGAATTACCCTTTTTTCTGTACGGAAATCCCCCCGGATACCACTGACTGGTCCTGGACCGCGCGCCGTCTCGGTTACTAGAAGTCGGAGAACCAGATGCATCTTAAAAAGGAAACCCTCCAACTTACGGTTTGTAGATGGCTCCCTCCTGTGCAGAAATCCCGGTATTACTTTTCTGCCCAAAAATAAGCGCTTATGCTGCCACCTCGGCCTGATTGCGGACAGTTACCCTGACGAAGAGTGAATGTTATTTGGGCTGATTTAGCGGCAGTTGCTTTTAGTCTCCAGTCCTGTAGGCAATTGTGGACTTCAAGAAGCAAGTCTGAGACTCGCTTTGGATTTTTGTAGCTCACAAGTACCGTTGTGAATGTTGCTATACTGACACCAGACCAGGCAAATATAGAATAAATGGACTTTTTGCTCAGTGTACATAGAACAATTTGTTAACGATAACGTTTATGTTTCATCTTAAACTGTTTTGCCGAAGACTTTTGAAAATTTATTTTAATGTGTTCGAAACAAGTGTCGTGCAATTAATTGGAGAAGCCTATGTCTAGTAGTGGACTGCGAAAGGGTTTTTAAAATAGCTATTCTATAATGAAATAATTTATTTATAAAAATCCTTTTTCATATCCATTTATTTTACGAGGAGCTTTTAAAAAATCCCGATTTGCCCCCTCCTGGCCCAGAACCTGGGTACGCCCATGGACATTGCGTATGGTACTAAAATTCATTTCTTTTCATTCTACATTAACAAACCCAACCCACATGAATTGACTATATTATATTAGTATCAAAATGTTAATGTTGGACCCTTAAATGAGCGAGTTTTGGGCCTGTTGAATTGTTGTTATTGAGTGCTGTAGTGAATAATGTGTAATGTATCAGGAATCGGAACGGATTCTAATTTAAGTGGAATGTGTGTATCTTTTGAGAAGTATAAATTATTTTCCCACAGATACCATGTGACCTAGGAAGGTTGCTGATGCTTAAAGCACAGGTTATCCTTTATTAAGCATCAGCAGATGAAATACTTTGATAATATATTTTTTCTGTGGAATATTGTAGCTCATACCTATCCCTTTATTGTAAACAATTTTAAGACAATAAATTTGTTATTATTATTAAAAAATAAATAAAATTTTCGGCTTTAGCAAAATCTAATACACTTATATAAAATATCAGCAAGTGTGTTTAATTATACAGATATCCATGAACATTATCTGCATTAGTTGCAATCTTCTTTTATAAATATACACCGTATAAAAGCTCATGGGTAGTACTATAATGTAACGGTCGACAATAAAATGTCTGAATTTGACCTCATAATTATTACGTACGAAAAGAAAAATTAAGATTATTTTTTTCATTATTTATCTTTATTGTATACACAAAATAAAACAATAGAAAAGATGAGTTCCAAAATATGAGAAGGTAACAATCGGCAGTAATAGATTTACGCGGATTTAAAAATATCAATAAAAATTCATACACAAATACACATTCATATGACACATATACGAGTACTAGGTACACATTTATATAAACAACAATACAAAATATTCATACAATTGCTTTAGATATGACGTCGAACCCAGCGTTGTTATTAATACCGATATATTTATGGCCACTGTATACCACTTTTATAGTCAAAATTATATAGAGCTAATATTTCTGACTTTCGACAAAGTTTGATATGATGACGATTGCATTTTATGACTGAAAACTTTTATTTATACTGTGTACAACATTACGCCGAGTTGGGAAACAAATGTGTGAAAGCATAAATGCTTCGGCACTGAAACTAATTCATACCGGTTATATTAAGGAGAACTGAGGGCCTAAATACAAACCTTTATAGGTGCCAGTTCATAACATAACTTGTTTTTTAAAGATTTTCTAAATTTTACGTACGCCAGCAATAGTCATGGCTTTTGGAGATAACTGTGTTAAGTTTGTCGACTTTCACATATAACACAACGATAACCTACTACAGCGCCATCTACCGAAGATACACTGAACTACGAAGTAACGCACTACACGGAGTAATTACAAATCCTGAATCGCGCAATAAATAGTTCTCGCACCGATTATCATATATACAACGATGTTGTGAAGTTGTTGTGTGATGTTGTGTGCAAGGCATGATCAACTCGCCTGGTCGGAGGATCCTCCCTTTGTGTTGGAGGGACATGACACCCGTTCCCCCACAAATTAATAAATTACAATCGATTAACACTTGTTCGGATCATCATTCCTAAACACATCATAGATACAATAATACCATAGGCTAAATCTTAATCTAGTTATATGTATTAAATAGAAAAAAAACTAAAAGATACAGAAGCTGTCGATATTAATAGTTTCGATAAAGCTTTTCAGAAATTTAACTGAGCATCTTGGTTAATTGTATCAATGATATCAGCGTTTAAAGTGCGATCTGTTCCGCAAATTTTCAGTTCTAGTTACGCGGCTCAATACAGTGAACACATCTCCGATATACAACCTCAATATTGCTGACTCTACGTTTCTGTCATTGATCCCCTCTAGTCGATTGATTGATGATAATACTGGTCCGTTATTTCGTACCGTAGCATAGTGTTGAAACTCAAAGCTTTTCTCAACAAAAACTTTATCTAACGTAAAAAGATTGATGATACGGTTTTCAAATCGGATGGATACTTTTGATATAGAGACTGTTTGTCGTTTAAACGTTTGGAAATAAATCACTTATAATATAAATATTTTGTAAGTCTATTTAACTGTATCGCCTTTAGGGGATAACAGACATTTTCTGCGAGCAAGTTATCCTTGCAAAGGGATGGCAGAGTTGAACCGGTCCGTCAGACCCGGGAACAGTCTAGGTACCGACTCAGGTGCCGGAGATCGCAAATCGATCTCCAGGCTCCACAAGCGCAAGCCTGAGGGTGACAGGTGAGGCCATCTGTCACCCTAGCAAAAGCATGCCCGGGTGGCGGCGAGAGCGCAACGGAACGAGCGCACCCCCCTTTTGCAGTAAAAGGGGATAACAGACATGTATAATTTAAAGACTGCCCTGTTTGTGTTGGTTAGTGATCCTATCTGCTAAGCAAAAGGTGGGACTGCCCTGTTAGTGTTGGTTAGTGATCCTATCTGCTAAGCGAAAGATGGGTGGGTGAGGTTCCCACCTAGACTAATTTGTGTGATGATAAGCATGTTAACTTGTTCTGTAACCGGAGGTAACTTAACTATAAGATACCTAGATGTTTTTTAAGGTTCTGTACCTAAAAAAGAAAAAACAGAACTCTTATAGGATCACTTTGTTGTCCGTCTGTCTGTCAAGACCCTTTTTCTCAGAATGCGTGGTGGTATCGAGCTGAAATTCATATCAAACACTCAGGTCTATTGTCCTTTGGAGCTGTGAAAAATCAAAGCTGTGAAAACCTACAGGGTACTTCTCGTGAACTCAGAGTCTTGAAATTTTATATATTTAAAGCACAGATAAAGAAAAAATTGCAAAAAGCATAAATTTTTAGATACCTACAGGTTTGTACGGAACCCTCGGGGCGCGAGTCTGACTCGCACTTGGCTGATTTTTTTATTTTAAACTATATTAGTTTGTGGGTCAGCAGTCTCGGTACTATAGTACAGTATGGTACTCTGTCTAATTTGGGCTCAGACGTCTGTACGTGAGATTTGTGGAGTTATTTTTGTTTCCAAATATAAAACTCATATAGGTATGAGTTTAATAATTAGAGTATAATAAATAATAATTCAGATGTAGTAGGCTACGTCTATGTTTTGTAAATAAGGTTCCATACTCATGCAAAATTAACTCACCGTACATATCTCGCAGCTACTAATTTCACATACATAGTACAATACACATGGCACGTAGTAATGAAATATTCGCACTTCACTACTTAGTTATTACGATACTTTAGTATACTTTTATTCAAGAAGATAAATAATTGTTTACACCCATTTACTCAGTTCAAATCTAGTTTGTTTTTAATACATTTCTTCTTAGCTGTGTAGACCTAACACACGCAAATGAGAGTTTGTTTTTTATGTACGTTCTTACGAGTATGTTCTCGTACGTCGTGGAACTTTGTTGTTGTCAAGTTTTCATAGTTACAAAGCATGGCTCTATCACCTAGAAATATATTTTTTTTATGTAATAGGTGGCAAACGAGCAGGCGTATCGCCGGATGGCAAGCGACCACCGCCGCCCATGAACACCCGCAACACCTGAGGCGTCACAAGTGCGTTGCCGACCTTTGGGGGATGGGCAGGGGGAAAGAGGGAGGGGTTGGGGTATGGGCCTCCGGTATCCTCACTCACTCGGTGAAACATAGCGCAAGCGCTATTTCACACCGGTTTTCTGTGAGGCCGTGGTAACACTCCGGTCGAGCCGGCCCATTCATGCCGAAGCGCGGCTCTCCCAAGATTAAAAGTAGTTAGTACTTTTCTGAATGATAAAAGATTCATAAATCTCACAGTCTACCAAAGCAACACTTACCGCCTATTTCGTTGGTATCCCTATCGCAAATCACGGCGAATAACTTAATCGTGTTTAAATATATAAAATGTTTTTAATACAGATTTTATTTATTATCTATTCCTATCTATCTATTCGTAAAACTAGTAAAGGATAGATTCAAATATTTTATATTACAAATTATATTTAACACATTTCAGATAGATATTTAACTAAAACTTCACGAATAATTTGAAATGGTCGTTACGTGATATAGAATAAATAGGTTATATTCAGCTTTCCGCAAAAGGATATCTTTATGTATCTGGACATCAGCTAAATATATCGCACCTGGACATCGCAATTGGCATCAGCATTTTTAAAGAGTGTGCCTCTATCTAACCTCTTATTTATTAACTAATATTTTAAATAGTTGTATAAAATAACAACTTTGTCTATTCGCACGTCATTTTAAAGACTTGATAGATTTAAGATTTATTTGTAATTTTGATTGCGTAATAGAAATTTGATTATTTTGTTGATACTTCTCAGATTTCAAATGTACCTACTATTTCTTTTGTTACTTTAGAATGGAGTGGAGCAACGGGTGGCCCTCCAGCAGAGGTGGTGCTAAGACTGCACCCACCATCGTCCACCTCACGTGTGAATGGCTCACTACCTGATATTGGTAGGTTTATCTGCATCTTTTTATATATATATATATAGTCATTGTAATTACAAATCATGCACAATTTTTAACATATACTGTGACAGTCATACTAGGCAGAGCCTGTGCCGTGGAATATGATTTGGTATATGTTTTACCAACGACACACTTAACAATGTTTAAAAACAAATATTACTTGATATGCATGCATATAAATATGAAATCAATTCAGATAGAACTATTATATCAGTCGGATACGAACAAAGCCTTCACATTTCAAACAATACTTATCATAACTAATTCAACCTTTTGTATTTGTATATTGAACTTCTAATAAATATTGCGCAATGATAGCATATGCGACTGCTGTTCTTGAAGTCTCGGGTTCGATTCACGGGTCTGACCAAATGTTTGTATGACTTACAAATATTTGTTACCCAGTTTGGGTGTTTTCTATGTATCATATGTATGTATTTATAAAAAAAAGTATATACGTATTTATATCAGTTGTCTAATACCCATAACACAAGCTCTGCTTAGCTTGAGACTAGATGGCGTTGTGTGTAAGATGTCCGAAATATATATTTATTTATTATTATTTAACAGATGGTAGTGGTGTTGTAGTACGGGCCGAAGAAGCGTTAATAGTTGCTTTCGTCCTACTTCTTTGGGTCGCGGCCATAGCACTGTTCTTCAATCGTTGGGGCAAGATCAGGTGCGTCTATAAACTGTACGTAGTATTATTTTGAATTCATTTCACTGCACACGTAGGCACTACACGGCTGAGCAAATAAAAACATTACACCTTTTCTTTTATAAGCTAAAAAAACTAGAAAAATATTAAAATATTCATAAACATTCTGTCATTTAATCAAAATACAATTTTGTAAGAAATGATATTTTAAAAGCCTATCTTTCTTCTCGTTCTAATGAACACATATTCTTCT
Source organism: Spilarctia lutea (assembly GCA_916048165.1). NCBI lineage: Eukaryota > Metazoa > Arthropoda > Insecta > Lepidoptera > Erebidae > Spilarctia > Spilarctia lutea. Next base: position 16,583,807 of record OU696480.1, on the reverse strand, counting down.
GGTTTTGGTATCAGAGCTTTAGACAGTTAACATTTATTAACATAACGCATATTGATTTAATACAAGTCCGAATTACATGATGACATGATAACGAGAAAAAATGTTTTTCCTTGCTGAGCAATAAAATTAAACTTAAAAATGTATTTAAAGTACTGCTTCTCTCTGTATTGTCTTATTTCATTTAAGTAAAAAGTATTGAAAAGACCAAACAATTACTCTTTTTCGATTTTCATTTCATAAGGAAAAGCAATTGCTTAAGCAAATATTGAATATTCTGATGGGTTTTGATCAACATTGAATTAAATAATTGTATAAAGCAAATGGTTTTATTTAAATAATATTTTTGGAGGGCCTTTTATATAATTGAAAATCATATCTTATAGACTATCAAAACTTCAAAGCTTTAACGAACCATGAAAAACTAATTTTAATAAACGTATCAATTTTGACATATGAATTTAAATTGTACGTAGTAGAATATTTTAGAATTAAAATAAAATCTAGTTGGTAACTCCGAACTTTTTAAGAACAAAATATAAATAAAATAATATACATATTCGCTAGGTATTCTCTTGGGTTAATAGTTATACAATTTTTGTCTGAATTCGAGTTTTTCCCATTTTGGTTATAGCTAAAATAAGTACAAGAAAATAAATCGATGTGAGTGAACAAAAAATGCTTTCACGAACATCTGCAAAAATAAAAGATCATGTCATGATAATCCAATTTAAATTAGGTAGTGCGAAACAAAATTAAATATATGTACCAACTATAAATAAATTTTAAACGGTGTACAAATAATTGTTGTACAAGAAACCCTGATTTCCTAGAATGCTGGAGCCGTATCAGCCCAAGTTTCAACAACAACATCGACAGAGCTGCGCCCTCGCTGAAAATTCTGTATCAGTTCCACCTCACGTAAGTAACCATTATCGGTAAAATCATTTTTTTATTATATTACACAACCGATATATCTACAAAATATATATCGAAACCCTGCTTTTCGGGCTTATTAATATAGTAGTAATAAAATACATAATTATTTTCTATTACAGCAACCTGCGGAAAGTGAATGCCTAAATTATAATGATATTGTCAGGTATTTCTAGTTCTTCATTAGTGTACACGCAATCCGGGACTAGTTTCTTTGAACACCACATCCAATATGCAGCTTGGTGGACTATACTTTTAAGCCCATTTTTATTTCTAGACTATGTAATAAACAAAAATATGGTCCACCAACTTATTGATAAACTTAGATAAAAAGCTTTAGCATTTCTACAAGATGATAAAGTTTTTCACTAGCACACTGATGTTCCACTTAGGGGCCAGCTTGTTAAGAAGTTTCTAGTAAATTTAACACTGCTTTGTACAGCACCGAGCATCACTGTCACGCGGCTGTGTGTCATACGACTGCGGGGCATCATTCTCAGCTTATCAACCATGTGGGTACCTGTCACATAGACCGCGGCAGGTAAGGATCATGGAAAATATTATTCCGTATGGTAATAAACATCACATTCAACATATGTCTTAAATCAAATACTGAAATGGCGAAATCTTGTTTAAAACTTTGAATGAGTAATACACTTATTTTAATATTATGTGTTCCAACACATCAGCTTTTAAATTGTTACACGATATTGAAATGATTATCATATTTTTCAAATATAATGAGGTTGGTGAATTTTCGTTACAGTTACAGTTTTTTAGAGTAATAATAAAATCTTAAGTTTTTATGAAACTTTTGAATTTCACGGTTTACACTACCGATTTTTTATAGCGAATTTATTATGAATATTTTTAAATAGAGATAATTAACGTTTATTGAACGAAATGAAATAGCTTACAAGTCATTGTTGGTCACTGCAAAAAAACACATCGAAAGGTGAATTTGTGAATAAATTAAATTCGTGTTATGGTTCTTACAAAAACGATCAAGACGCTTTATAGCAATCACAGATAAGTTACTAACCGAAAGTGTATTTTTGTTTTATTTCAAAAAATAACGTCCTCGAAATATATGATATCAAATGTCACCAAACATATTTTATTTGAGAAATAGCATAAATAAGTTAATAGTTACATTGTCATTTGTCACTGTTCTCTTAAAATTTTGTAAGGGATACTTATTCATATTTAACTTTATAGAACTCGGTCTTCGTAAGTAGCATGGGTGGTATGGCACTCATACCTGAAAGTCCTCCTCGCCGTTCAAGATCTGCTGCCGACCTTCCAGCGCTAGTTCCACCAACAGACCATAATCACTCGGCATCCAGATCCTCTAGAGCAGCGAGTCTCCACAGTGCAGTAGACTTAAGGGTAGCGCCTTCGCCGAGGACTTCAAGAGCTGCAAGTTTACATTCAGCTGTGGATATGCCTCCAGGTTCTGTGCAGGTTCATGTGAGAGGGTCAGTTACGAACTTGAACAGGCCGAGGAGTCCTAGACGACTTACAATTACTAACGTTTAAAATGATTTTCACATTTCTATGGTCTAAAGGTCCAATTCGATTGTGAAAATGTTTTATTACTACCATTTAATTGTTAATTTTCTACCATTTTTTAAGTTCTAGAGCGTACTTACTCTTATGTAAAAGATCAGGAAATGCATTTTAGTTTAAGTCTCACTTATGAATTAAATGTTTTCCGTGTTTTAATTCATACTTTTAAGTGTAAGTTGGTTATAATATTTTATTATTATCATTACTTTAGAATAGTTTAATGCTTTCGTTGACAAATGCAGTATGTGATTTGAAAGGTACCAATTAATTAATTATAGATTTAAGTCGAAAGATATCTTATTGTACTTTCTGTAGTTTAGTCCACTTCTCTTCTCTACATCATATCTCTCTATTATAAAAACTAAAAAGTAGCTCTAATAAGCGTTATGCGCAAATTGTAGATGTGTGGTGCTATTATAAGTATCAAAATCATAGATGTTTATTCATTCAGTCATCAACAACCCATTATGTCCCACTACTGGGCTCGGGTCTCCTCTTAAGAGAGGCTTAAGGGTTAATATAATATGAATAATTTCGTTGTCTTTGCTTTTAACCTTTTTTTAATTGCGATTATCTCCGTTTTATGCATCGGTTAGAATGAATCGATAAATTTATTAAATTAATGTCTGTTATTTTAATACGGATTGTAAATTGCTAGTTAAAAATTGGACCCTGTCAATTACGTCCTATATATTTATGCTGTAATCCTATGCTACCTTATTCAGTTTAGATAAAACTAATATTAACAATTTTTATATTATCTTTTAATATAGTATTTGTAAAATAAACATTTAAATTGAGTTACAAAATATTTTAAATGTGTTACAAAAAAATCTTAACATTTATTATTCTCGAAATTTTCAATTTACCATACGCGTATCTCTTGAGTATTATAAATAAAGTAGAAATATGTGTTAATTGCCAAATTTTACTAAAACTTTGTAAATAGTAGCTTTTAATTATAAATTAACTAAACAACATTCTGGTATATCCTATTTAGGTATCATGCAACTGCTCATTAATCAAAGATATAATAGTAATATTAGATTTGACAACAAATAAATTCAGTACTTAAATATATACTCACTTACTCACAGTAAATTTATGAAAACTTATTCAAAAAGCGTTACAAACCAACTTAAAAGGCATTATAATAGGTTGAAAAGAGACTTCTCAACCAAATCGTAAATGAACTATTTGGCTTTATGTACTTATAAACTACCTGAAAGCGATGTAATAGAAAAGTAACCTAAGTGCTTTGAAATTACTAATGACATAACACAAAGAACCTTTACAATATCAAATAATCAACGGATACAACGTACATCAATTTGAATACACAATGCTTATATACGGGTGCCTACAATGAATTTTTTGGAAACTAAATTATTCATTTGTATGTAAGGGTTGAAAAAACATGTTTGTTTTCCCAGTTAAATTATTAAGCTTTCTGTTAAAAATCATTTACCTGTATTCTATTTAGTTTCAATCAAATTTTTGAGGCCTGTTATTAACAGTAATTTCAAATTTCAAGGCAATTCAGTCTACATCATTTGTTTCAAGCAAGCATGTTAATCGGTTTTTCTACTGCTTCTCTATAACTTCAGAACAGAGTCTTACTATAATGACATTGAAACGCCATAACTAGATTTAAATAAAACTATATTTGATACACTCTCCTTCATTAAAAATCGATACATGAAGAACCTCCAAATCGATTGTGCCTGGAGTGTTCTCAAAACTTAAAACTAAATATGTATATATACTATTAATTAAATATTAATGTGCCACTAATCAATTCAAGGCAAGTAGAATATAGTTAAGATTTAAATTATAAAAGCTAGTTTACTATTGACATTATTTAAGGTTTTCGTATTCCGTCCGAAGTCGACGCATTCATTTTGGTTACTTTGTTCCCTTACCTCAATTTCTTATAAGGATAACAATGTTAATGACTTTTTCATTAAAATGATTAGCTTTGTATTTATTGAAAACATTTTAATTGTTTCAATAATTTAGTTGCCTAATTGTATATTATTATTATACATTGTGTAAACAATTTCAAATGAAACTATGTTGTCCATTAACAATACAATATGAAATATCATGATTGTGTGTTACATAATTAAATTGTGGGCGTAATATGTATTTGGACATCCATATTACGACCACAATTTTGATAAAAAGACAATTAGGATAATTAAATATTGTTTCGTTGGATATAATTTATTGTTATATAGATACAGTATTAAACTGCAGTTTAAATATAATGAAAACTTTTTTCTAAAATGTCTTTCAAATAGCACACGTAACTTTTTTGTTGTCTTTATGGAGAAACTTTCTAATAGTTAAATAATTAACCAATATAAAAGTAAATGTTACATAAATATCGATTTAAAGACTAAATATCCATGGAACTCTTTCCCTTTAGCGAATGAGTACAATTAATGAAAGGAAGAAATATGCCCACAGAGCACGCCGATCTATTCATGATATAGATATATTAAAATAATAATAAATAATTTAGTTCAATGGCAAATTGAGGATTTATATATTTCATTTTAATTCACATCTTCAATTTGCCAATAAACTAAGTTATTTATTATTATTCTGATATATTAAAATTTATAATGAACAAATATAAAATTGTAAAAAGACCTGAATTATTATTGTTTCAGATTTAAAAACCTGTAATTTATCTACATGAAGTTACTATATAATTATAAGTCTTTAATGGAGATGGTTATTTGTTAACAGTCAGTCCAAATAAAAAAAACCTTTTAAAAATGCTGTTTCTTATAATTTAACAACAATTGTTTTAAAGGTCACTATTGTACAGACTGGACCACAGTCTGTATTCGAAATACGGAATCTGAACTTAAGTATTGCTAGAAAGTAAAATCATCCATTGTAAGTGGGGAAACTAGGTAATATGAGATTAACTAGAGAAACATTTGAACTATACACTGGTATTTTTAACTATTTAACATCAGACGAGGGTACGCTTTTTTTATGGCTATGGAAGTCGTGTCCATCCGAAAATATGTCAAGTGACAGTTTGTTCCGTAAATTAGTTGCCGGACGCAAAAAGTTTCGCCACAAGGGCTGAGTGCCAATTATCTTCATATGACAGTAATTTACTTCAATTGGATAAATTATGTCGTAGAAACAAACTCACTTAAATATAAAACACTCACACACCAGCACATACTTACACTGACTGTACGTAGCTCGTCATAGCTGGCATTTAAGGAATTGCTATAGTTTAATTTCGAGTTGGAATGTTTGAAATTCTAACCTCGGTTCTCCGTTCTTTTTGCCCGGCTATTTTAAACTCCATCGTTTCTTTCAAAAAATCTTAAACTCATTTTTGCCATACCTTTCTACCAGTCCAATTATTGAAGTACTTAAAGAATTTCATTAACTACCCTATAAATAATTTGAAACGTTCGACTTTAACAAGCTACAATGTGAACCTGACCTTCAATACATCTGCAATGTTATAAAGACTAACAAAAACTATACAAACCTTTTATTATATATCTAACTCATAAATTTCATAAGGGATAATCACATTTACAAATATTGTGAGCATATTTCTTCAATAATATTATTTACAAGCCTAATAACGTTTTTAAAAAAGTTTAATAGTCCACTGCTGGACAAATGCCTCTCTTTAGCAAGGAGGTTTTAGCCTATTACCACGTTTGCCAGACAAAAAGTATAGTCTGGTTCTTTTACTATACTATTTACCGCAGTGGTGGCAAATTTTTTTGAACAGAATCCGCTCTCAATTAGAAGTTTTCTCAGTCTAAAAATTAAACCCAGAATATTTCAAATGTAAACCATTGTACTTTAAGCAATATTGTGATTAATATGGATTACGAGACTTACATGTAATGATGGCGAAATTCATATGAACAGGAATGTTAATAGATCGTTAGGAACATAGCCCGCCTGATGTTAAGGAGTTAATAGTCTTATATATCGGCACTTTAGTCTATACGTATTATGTTGCCCTCACACGAGACAGCAAACACATTAATTTATTCATTTCTTATAATAATTTCCCTGGTTGGTTAGTGTCTGTATTTATTCGTTCTTGTATACAAGTCTCAGTAACTTCGCATAGTTTTTCCACTTATGTCAGCCTTGCAGTTGCTTTTAAATGCGATCTGTAACTTATCTAATTATAATCACATCCAACGATTATATGATCAAGTTTGTGAATAAATATCTACATAGTACAGAAATATTAATAATTATGATTGTTTCGCGTGATAGTTATTGTTATGTAGTAATTATATGAGATTCGGTGTCAAATCTTATATGTGGTTTCAAATTTCATGTTTACTTTGCAAAACAGTGCTTTATTGCGATAAGCGCAATAAATATGGATATGTACAGATATTAGAAAATACTTTTCTATTTCCTTAACATTTATAAATTCCCTAAAATCCTTAATGAAATGAATATAAGTTGTAAATATTTAAGATTAATATTAGGATACTGCAATGAGAGGATGTGAAGAGTTTTTATTATAAACCTCTTGTGATTAAATGTAGTTTTATTTGAAAATTCACCTAGATTTTCTTTCATTCATTATCAGGCAACAAAATCTTTAGAAATCATTAAGGAACCCACACCAAAATATAAAATAGTACATATCGTGTAGACGTTTGACAACTAAAACAGAAAATCAAATTACTGTCAGTACCAATAATCAGAAATCAATGTATGTATTAACTTCAAATTGAAACCAAATACCTATTTACTAGACATAGATATTTTATTTCAATTTACTTTACCCTGAAGCTATAAAACATGAAATAAGTAAGATAATCTAGTAGAGGAAAATATTTCGAAACTTCTTAATTTGATACGTTACATAAAAATATTCTATTCTTTCTGATTACATAATTATTTATAATCACGAAGAATTTAATAATAATATATTGACTGCCTCGGTGATGCATTGGTCGCGTATGTGACTGCTGTGCTTGAGGTCTCGGGTTCGATTCCCGGGTCGGACCAAATGTTTGTATGATCTACAAATATTTGTTTCGGTGTTTTCTATGTATGTATTTACAAAAAAAGGTATATATGTATTTATATCAGTTGTCTAGTAAATTTTTATTTATTTATTTATATATTGATGTACATTCACTTACAAACATTGTACTAATGATGCTTAAAAGACTATTCTCGTAACTGTAAAGTTAAAAGAAATCCAAAGTAAAAACAACAACTCCAGATAGATTTAAGTGCAAGTTTGTAAGAAACCCTCGGTGGTTTGTGTCGTTTATTTCCCACAAACCAACCTTCGAGAAAACAAGTCATCTCGACCAAATCGCGTTTATATCTGGCGCGGACGTTCCATTTCTTCCATTTGACCTACTGATCTTATTCGCTGGAAACTGACATGCCAAGGTCATCAAACATACAAATAGATTTTTGTTTTTAATATTTTTCTTTTTTAATAAATTTAATTAGTTTCGCAAATTACATTATTTGGATACATTTATTTTAATATTTATTTGTTTGAATTTACACACGAAATAAAAAAAAATACATGATTTGAAATATAAATAGACGTCTGTGTACGTGAGCTGTTCCAAAATTAGTTATTGAAACATGTTGCAGATGTTGATGACCATAGTGACACTGATACTCATCTCAACATAATTGTGACTTACGTTTGTTCTTTTCACGGCCCTCGATGGGTTAAGTTTATTTTTCCCTGGTGATTTCCGACGTCCAATATCTCAACCGCAGGCATTATATAAATCCAATTCAAAATTTATGTGCAATAAATGTACGTTAACCTAGTATTCTATTGTCACTTGCTATATTACACTTGGAACCTAGAAGATAGAATGTTTAAAATAAAACCTATAAAGGTGCTACGACGAACTTGCATCGAATTTATATTATACTAGCTGACCCATGCAACCTCGTTTGCGTCTTCAATTGCCCGTAGCGTGAAAATTTTCCCCGTTTTTGAAACATTCTTCATTGGTGCTCCGCTCCTATTAGTATTACCGTGATGATATATAGCCTATAGCCTTCCTCGATAAATGGACTATCCAACACTGAAAGAATTTTTAAAATCGGTTTAGTAGATCCCGAGATTACCCCCTACAATTTAACAAACACACAAACTTTACTTCTTTATAATATTAGTATAGATTGTATATTTTTTTCTAAAAACTATTTATGATTGAAAATCTCTTTAGAAATTAAAATAGGACTTTTAGGGCGACAAGAATACGAATCTCTAAATGAGATAAATAAAGCAGACATCAAAAGAAAGTTTTGAAACCACTCCATAAAATGTATTGGCTTTGGGAAAACATACAAATTCAACAATGGTTATTTCCTTTGGGGCAAAAAAATAAAGTGTAAAGTGATCTTCAATAAAGTAGGGCAATGAAACGTAAATGATATATATATTTAGTCGTTTATTTAGTTTTTCTTGTATTGGGAAATAGCTCAGAGTGAACCAGACATCTTTCTTTATTTACAAAAATTTTTTCGTCGTAGTCGTAAAAAAAGGCATTTTGATTTTTTTTCAATTTTAGTTTTTCACCAATTATTAGGGTATAGTATTTAATTAAAGTTCTTACACGTAACACTTAAAGAATTTAGGAACGTTGAATAGGCCATTTTAAATTGTAAAATATGTAAACGATCATTGTATTGATATTGTAAGCTTTGAAGTAATCAAATCCATCGTTTGTCTTCGAACTCTACGACGACGGCTTTTTGTACAATCCATATCAATACGCCTTTATAAAGAAACGAATTGTCTATTAGATTTAATAATATTTAAACATTAACAACCATCCGTTGGCGTCGAAGAGTTCTAGACTGCAGATCGCATCTCGGTGAGCGCAGCGTAGGACGCCCACAGGCCAGTTGGAGTAACGATTTGCGTTCAGATGGCATGGCAAGAGCTAGATGCAAGAAGCCCAAAATCGACCAGAGTGGCATGCAATGGGACAAACCTTTGTTGAGCAGTACACAGCAATGCAAGCAACAACGCAAGCTGATGATGATATTTAGAAATAGTTGATTATAAAAATGGTTGGCAGCAAATGTATGCGAAATGTCCAAGTATGGGAGGTTTGACACTCTATTTGAGAGGTCTGTGTCAACCGTAGGTGGTAATAAGCTAACGACAAAGGCAATAGTGTTTTATCCAAACATATATACTAAATTACATAGGCATTACCTACTGTGTTAATAAATATAATACCTAATAAGGCATGGGTAAGCACATCTCAAATTATTAAAATCCCCAACGTAAATGTTCCTTCTACCTTTATGAATTTTTCCGTCTCTTACCAATTTACTAACAACTGGTGCAAAATTTATTACAAATAATCAATATAAAACTGAATTACAATAATTGTTTTTCAAATCTCTCGGTAACAAAAAAAACACAAAGAACACAAGAGATGAGATTCTGAGGTATTTATGTATTCAGCGGTTTCTTTGAATTCCCGTCAAGACTTCGAGAATGAAAAAAATTATGAAAACGAAAAGATATCATGTCTACGATATGATTTATTATATTTTGGAAAAGAAGAATTTTTTATTAAAATTTCGTACAAGTCCGTATGGCCGGCGGGGTAACAAAGTACTATTTAAGGTCGACGATGATATAAATGTGATTATTTTTAGGCCTCAGATACTTGACCATATTTGTATAATTACTGTGTTCCCAAATATCAAGCCACCAGTAATCGAGCATCATACGTAATCACGGAATATGTCCATTACAAAACAGCATGTATGTTTATAAGCTTACTAAGAAAGCTGGCTATTGTACAAACAATGCACGTCTAAAGGCAAATCTCTCTAAAGCTTAAGAGATTCAATACGACTGGCGCGTTTAGGTACATCCACAATCTTTAGTAGCTTTGGTGGCTAGTACAAGGCGATTTGGACCACTTTAAAACTTATAAAAGATCAATCTCTTTTCTGGAGTGAAATCTCGAATCACTTTGTTGATAACACATAGCTTTTTACTTGCACTTTTCAATTGGATATAATTTGAGATGAAATTATTTTGGATAAATTGTTATTATTAGTTTTGTAAGAAGGAAAGAAGAAGCCGTAACAAATAAAAACCACTTATGTGTAAAAAAATAAACAGCTATTCTTACTATTTTATCTTAATGCTTATTTAGGTAAAACTCTTAACGTAGTACATTTTATTTTATGAGGGTTTTTTGAAAGGTGAGGTGTCAGCGCTGAGGCATCGGGTCCCACCACCAGTCAAAACACAAATACGATTTGAATTTTTCGATCATTTATGTTTAAACTTGGAGATCGTTTTTTGTTTTTTCGAAAGACGATCCCCATTTCTTGTCATCCACATTTTACATATTTTTTATCATTAATTTCATCACGACGACGACTTGAAGACTTGATAATTGAAGACGATAAATAAACTTCACAATAGGAATATCGTTTGCTAATATGCATCCGTTTTGAGTAGTTTATATGTGTTCAAATAAAACAGAAGGGCATAAGTTAGCTACAGAACCTACCAGTGGCTTTTGCGCCTCTGCTTTTAAGCTCAATCTTCAGCTCAGCTACCTTTCTCTGACTTTATTCCATTATAAATTCATTAAAACTGACAAATACGTATAATTTCACTAAAAATCTATCTGACAGTTGTTGGAACTTGACACATACGAAGCGCGTCCAGTGGCAGAAAAAGAATAGAAACCCTTCATTTAATAAATGTTATAACAAGAATGCAATGTTTAATTGTCATTTAAATCTCTCTTAAAGCATAAATGATCATGTAATGTTTGCAGTAGTTCATAAATAAATGGAATTTAGATCAAAGATGAAAATTATTTTTAATACGATGAAGAGTGTTTCCGTGGGAGAGCCATGTTTCGGCATGAATGGGCTGGCTCGACCGCAGTGATACCACGACTCCACAGAAAACCAGTGTAAAACAGCGGTTATGCTATGTTTCACCGAATGATTGAGAATACCGGAGGACATCACTACAAAACCAAGGATGCTAAAACCTCCTTTCACCTTCTTGATTGCCTTGGTGGTGCAAGTAGCTTATGCGACTGCTGTGCTTCGATGCCCGGGTCGAACCAAATGTTTGTATGATCTGCCAATATTGGTTTCGGGGTTTGGGTGTTTTCTACGTATAATATTTATATATTTACAATAATTGTATACAGGTACGTATTCTATCTGTAAATCTAGCTCAAGCTACAAGCTCTGCTTAGTTTAAAACTAGATGGCGTTGTGTATGAAATGACCGAAATATTTATATATTTCGGACATTTCATATATATAATAATTGACTGTCTGTCATCTTTCTAGAGGCTGTCATTTATTATGCTGTAGTATATAAACATCCCCAAACTTTCAATCAGATTGTATTATTCGTAATAAGTTTAAGTATAATACAAAGTTCTTTCAAATATGAATAGTATAAATATTTACACCTAACATTGAATTTTCTTTTGGAAAGCTAGTTATAAAATACATCCACTATTTATTATAATGATAGTTACACTACAAATTTATACATTTCGAACATAACACTTCTTACTGCACCTTAAATCTCCAGCATCACTTAAGAACAAAACAAAAGACACATCAACGGATATGAGAAGCTATAAAACTTGCGTTTACATCGCAATAACATCGATACGATATAACGATACTATCGAATTGGTATTGTTACAAAGACATTGTAAATCACACCTAGTTATATAGGATATTAAATTTTAGGTGGTGCAATAAATATTTCATAGCATTTTGCTAATATGACTGAAACAATGTCATCGAACAGGAGTATTTTAATATTTATTGCTATAGGTGCAAGTGTTTTAATGGGGATGAAAATCTGGCTATGTGTATGTTTTTTCTTTCTATATCTGTCAGCTATTGGTGTAAATTATTAAGAGGGAACATTTAAAAATTCCGTTGGAGAGCCACGCTTCGGCATGAATGGGCCGGCTCGACTGGAGTGATACCATGGCCTTACATAGAACTGGTGTGAAACAGAGCTTGCGCTGTATTTCAGCAAGTGAGTGAAGATACCGGAGGCCCATATGCCAACCCCTCCCCCATCCTCTTCCCCTTCCCCTAAAGGCCGGCAACGCACTTGTGACTTAAAAAAAATTCAAGCAACGAAAATATCTCTATTACGAGGATGTCAATTGACTTGAGTTTTTACCCTTATTCGTATAAACCTAATAAACAGAAAAGTAATATTATTTTCAATATAGAGTGCTTTCCAATTAGTTTATGATTAAATTTTATTAAAAACTATAAGTTTAATAAAACAAAATTTGGAAGCATCGGATCGTATTATTACGTCAACAAAAAAATGTGATTTAAGGTTGAACCTATAAGATGATTTCGATTCACGCGGCGCTTTAGTACGTGATGTTACGCTACTTGAATGATATACATTTACAGTATTTGTCATTTCATTGCATATTCATTTGCTTCTTTCGCGGCGTGTGTTATTTATATGTTTATATTCAGTGTACACTCAAAAATATAAAGTATTGTATTATTACTTTGTTAATGGAAGAAAATATCATCACTATGTATACATATGTATATTATCTGAATTTCATCCTTCATGAAGCTTTCATTTAAGTGTAATATATACTAATATTTTAAAGCCAAAGAGTTTGTTTGTTCGTTTTTTTTTGAACGCGCTAATTTTAGGAACCGCTGGTCCGATTTTGAAAATTCTTTTATTGTTGGATAGTCTATTTATTGAGGAAGGCCACATATCATCACACTAAGATCATTAGGAGCGGAGCCCCAATGAAGAATGGTTAAAAAAACGAGGGAAATTTTACGGGCAATAGAAGACGCAAATGAATTATTACGTTAAATATAACAACAGTGATAAATATAATGTGACTGTGATAAGTAAAATAGTCTGGAACAGCGTGACAGCTTTTAAACGATGATCCATGATTCTCTTTAAATGTAATGTTTTTATACCGATCTCAGATACCAATGGTGTCTGCTGCGATGAGAATGAAAAAAATTAGAAATCATTATACTTTGAGATATAAGTTGTAGACCATCTCAAGATCTTATAAATAATTTTGAGGATTTTTTTTGGGATCTGGATTAAAATTAGTGTTCCACTAACTTTGTAACAGTTTACAATAGTACAGCTTACCATAACTATACTAATGTTATAAAACTGTATTGTTTATTTATTTTGTCGAACGTGATCTGAGGAAATTACAAAAAATATACATCGGCAAAAATCCAAATCATGAAGTACCAAGAATCAGATGTATGTTAGGACAACAATGATTTTGATATGGACTAATCTTTTTCGAACGATCCATTTTTAACGTCAGAAACCACTAAGAAAGCTTATTAATGACATTTTCTCTGAGTTATGGAAGAGGTGGGTTTTAGTGAAAACTAAAACACATTAAGGTTCTGAAAAGGTATTGTTATTGCAAAGAGTGTTAAAAGGCTTAGGGGCAAGTTAGGGTCGGTCGGTCGTACGGATTATAATCCCAAGCAGAGTTGACTTCAGGCTGACAACCGACCACAAAATAATGAAAAATAAATTAGAAATTTTGTAAACCGAATAAAATGATTTTACTGAGGGATTAACGATCTATTTGTATGTATTTTAAACTTTACAGAAATATGGACGAATAACCACACAACAATAGCGAGAGCTTCACACCCCTTAGCTGCTGGACTAGTCGCCTCTTGTGTTGCGGGTTCCATGGGAGGCGGTAATCACTTACCTAGGTCTGCTCGTTTGCCTGTTGTCCTATAAAAAAAGTAGTGAAATAATTACATCCTACTACTATTATAAAGGCGAAAGTTTGTAAGTATGGATGTATGTATGTATGGATGTTTGTTACTCTTTCACGTAAAAACTACTGAATGGATTTGAATGAAACTTTACCACAATATAGCTTATACATCAGAATAACACATAGGCTACTATTTATAAAGATATAGCTTCGCCTCGCGGCGTTGCCCGCAGTTATCATCGTACCGCGGGTAGCACCGCGGGGTTCAGCTAGTGTAATAATAAAATAAAAATTTGCTTATAATTACTTTCTTTATTAAACATTCCTATGGAGGACTCTAATAGTTGTTTCAAATCATTTTAATTACCTCATTTTATGTACTGTAAATTGTAAATATTTCAGCTAAGTACCCCAATTCAAGGGATAACAACACCCTATATTTTATAACCGCGGTATTAAGCAATTATCATGAAATATATCCCGGGTCACAACATATCTGTCAATGTCTAGTTATGAATATATTATTAAAGAAATAAGCTCGATTTATAAAATTTTGGCCTACTCATGACACATTTATCAATTGAATCCCTTGTATTGAGAGTTAATAGACTATCCTTGCTGAAAGGTTGTCCTTGAGCCGTCAGATGACATATATTATATAGAGTGAGTTAGGTTGTTAGATGATTAAGTTGTATTAAATATAATGGGCTAGATGACTGTCAAATCTAATCAGTATTTCTTAACGTCAAAATTATAAACGTGGTACATTTTTGAAGGAAATACTAGGGCGTCTAAAAAAATTTAAATATTAATTGAATCATTTAATCATTTACGATGGTTTTGAGAGACGTGATTAATTTGAGACGTAAAAATGTACCATATTATTTTTAAAATAACAATGTACATGTTTCGTTCTGACTCTATTCGTGTGGAATCGAGTAACCTTTTATTTATGGAAGGAACTGAAACCATCATTGCACTCCCTGTCAAAATACGAGTAATATGTCTGTCCCACTTGGTTGTAAGTCGCTATCGAGCGCGTTTGGTTTGGTGGTTGAAAATTGTGGTTGATACCCTTGTGGCGGATAATTGCTCTGTCAACATAATAAGTTTGGAATAACTCGTTTTGTTATCGGGATTTACTGTACTGGCGTTTTCGAAGCGAATTAAAATTATATATTATGGCATCAGTTTATACGAGATCGCGTGAAAGATTGCGGACAATAGATGGCATGCGCATAATCAAAAAAATATTAAATATTATTATTTATTTCCGTTCAATGTTCATGTTTTAGTAGCTTGAATTATGACTCGAATGAGTTATACTAAGCTGAGTATCAATAAAGGTGTTGCAAATAGGGGGAAAATTATTCCATTTTAGAGCGTCCATTGCTTGTGCTGCGTAAACGGTTAAATCTTCATTAAAACATTGTATAAAAGAATGGTTTCCCTTTAAAAGTTCTAAAAACAAGTCCCGGGCAGTATATGTTTGTCTTTGAAGGATGGCTCACTATCATTTTTTTATGGTAATTAAATTTGATTACGGTGTATAACACCACACTACGGGCAATATGCCAGATAAGATCGCAAATCTGTTTCTATTTACACTTCCTTTTTTTAAATAATTTAACTACAAACTTGTCTAGAATTAAGCTTAAAGATAATTTAGATTTTGTTAATCAGAATGTACTAAAATTAAGTATTTATGAATTTTGCTCTAAGAGAGTAAATTAGTGACAAAAGTGTTTTAGATTGTCATGCTTGAAGATGATTATTTAATTTAATTTAAATATAAAGTTACGGGGTGAGTACTAAAACACGGGTAATATTGTTTCGAATAAAAACAAAATTACTTTTGGTGAGAGAACAAAACGAAGGGTAGTTTAGTAAAATAAATATTGTTATAAAAAAGTTCGAGCATAGATGTGATCTCAAAAATAAATCAAGGTCTAAAAAATTACAAAATTAAAATGTATGTTTTTCTGTTTAGTTGTGTTCGTAGCCGATAATACTCGTAATAAAGGCTAGGATGATGATTATTTGTGTTTGTAGTTAAAAATGTGATGTTAAGTAAATAAGAGTTTTTTACAAACATCATTTACATTTTTAGCACATATAATTTTAGTATTACAGTTTTTGTTTTATTTTGCTTTGTTTTGTTCATTTTACTATACGTATTAGTTTTCCTTCGACGTTATAATTTATTTTATCATAACTATTAGGTGAAGTTTTCATAAATACATTGTGATACGTTCAATTTCACTTTCACTCCATATTTTATTCAGAAACACGCAATTAAATTTTTTCACTTATTTTAAGAAAAACTTTGATAAAAAAATATCAAAGCGATGAGAAAGGTGTGTGTGTGAAGCTTTTTCTTGTTATTCATAAACGTACGTTTTATCAATATTAAAGCAGCTTTACGAAAATTGTGTAGTTTATTAGCATGTTATTTATTAGCCAATGATTTCTCCTCTTAAAATAGCGCTTTCTGGGCTGTATTCATGCCGGGTTTATGGCCTATTAATAAAACCAATTATTTTACTCCCTCGCCGCCTGCTGCGATTCCCATGACCATTTGGCTATCATAAAAGCTGGAGTAACGTTTAATCTGATACTCTATTCTGGTGTCCGCTTTGTAATAAATAAAATGAATCTCAGAAATAAATATAAATAAATAAATATTTCTGAAATCTAACTCACAATGCCATCCAGTCACAAACTAAGCAGAGCTTGTGTTACGGGTACTAGACGACCGATATAAAACACATATACACACATTTCTTTTGTAAAGACATATATATGATATATAGAAAACACCCAAAACTCCGAATCAGATATTTGTTGATCATCAACACACTTAATCCGACCCGGGAATCGAACCTGAGACCTCAAAAACAGTATCTTTTGAGAATTTATTAAATCTGATTTGATTTTGCAATAGCTAATATGTTTCTCAGTCACTAAATCCTTCGAACTCCTTTGTACTCTGAACAGTGTGACTTTGAACGGTCAAATTTCATTTAAACTTAATAAATAAATTTTTAGTAGACTTATCATTACAGCGTGTTTTTTAGTTTTTTATTATTATTTAGTGTATATGAATGAGAAAAATAGACAGACAGGTCATGTACCTTCACCAATTTAAGAAATACAGTGCACCAGTCAGAATCTCTGAAATTTTAAATCGTTCGGTGAAATTCACTGACAGAGTTACTTGACACCTGATGAGGTTATTCCGGTTGAAGCAGCGTAAGTACGGCTCTTCTATAGTTTACACCTTTATCTATAGGGCTATTACCTTTGTAAGACCCAACGAAACAGAAGCATCACTAGGCAACCATGGTGTGGGTCACCATGCTGCATTATTGCATTGTCTGCATTCGCAGTGAGTATAGTGACCACCACTCTTGGATTCTGCTTAGGCTTTCATCAGGCAGAGTAGATTCATTTTCGCAGGACCATACATTAAATAATATGTAAATACTACAAAATTTATTAGTGTAATTTTATCTCAAGTCAACAAAATTTATACTAAATTTGCTTGATATTTTTTTAATTCATAAATTTGATTTAATCAGTTCAAAAGACGTTTTTGCTATTCTACTTATCACGTTAGCTTTTAATATTTTTATATAATTGTAGCAAAACCAAATCAATAAGAAAAATCACCTCCATTTCTTGAGGAGTGAAAAATAAAAGGCGAGTAATAAAAATTCTTATCACTTGAATGGCTTGAGCATCCTTCTACGACACATTGCCTTCTCACGATCAACTTTATGGACCAATAAAGCCTAAACAGTGTGATTGGCTTCGTTGAGGAGTCCTTAATAAAAAAGGACCCTCATTACTTTCTCCCACAAAACTTCCGACTTCGACAAACGACGGCTGCGAGTTTTTTAAGTATCGGTTTCGAGATATTGGTCCGCCAATTTAAAATGAACTCAACCCAAAGAAATAGGTCAACTCTTCAATGTTCATATTTTACCTCTATGTAGGTTAAATATGAATATTGAAGTGAATGTATGTATTATACTTCACCTTACTGTCTATTGTGTTAGTATACAGGCTGGAATTTTGTAATACCGCCTGAAGGGAACTCTTAATATTGTAGATAGAAAATTTTACTCCTTAAATTTTGAGAAGAAAGAAAACTGCATTCAAACATTGCCGAAAATTCGCTTACTTACATATCCTCACAAAATAAAATCTAAAGGAGTAACAAATGCATAGGAGTGCAATAAAAGTACAGGGTGTAATTTTTACACATTTTACAAATTTAAAAGCTATAAAAATGGGAAGAATATCTTTGAAATAAAAAAACATATCACTAAATAAATGACTAATTTATAACATTTATACACTCTTTTGCAAAAAAAAAACGGGCACTTAAGCAAAGAACTATTTTATAGTTACTATTAGTTTGTTTGACAATTTTAGGTATTATATATAACTAGAAAACGATCATCCCGTGGATCGGTACATGTTTTTTCTGCCAGAACCAGGCCTTCTCTTGACGGAACCGGTCTCTTGATAGCGCTGCCAAGTCCTTTGAACTGTCGACCGACTCACATTTAGCCTCTGAGCCACGAAGCATTGGCTGCAACCTTCTTCAAGCAGCGCAATAATTTTGCTCGCTTTTATCACTTTATCTACCATTTTCGAGATTGCTAAACAGCAATAACAATACTTTTAAATGTCAAGGACATCAGATAATTTAATAAAAATTGATTGAAAAAGTTAATTAGAGCCGATATTAACTATAGGGAATTCGCGCCACAAAATGTAGTTAAAAGTTGTTTTCTTTGAAAACCAGGCTCAGTCAAAAATTTGAATTTGGAATGTACTCTTATAAACATTATGGCAATTTTATAACTGGCCAGTAACATGTTCAAATGATTAAAACCATTTTGGTATTTTATTTTTTTCAGCCAGGAAGAAAATCGAAACCGCCCGTTTTTTATGCAAATGAGTGTATTATGCCTATGAATTGGAACCTTTCAGCTTTTAATACAGTCGGTTGAAATGGGTTTTGTCTACGTTTGAACATAATTAATTAAGAAAATATAATTATTTAAATAACATACAAAAAAAAGTTAACAAAAAACAAATTCAAGAACTGAACCAAATTGGAATGGTACCACATACGCACACGAGAAGAATCAGCTTTGAAATAAATAAGAAATATCAAAATCGATTCACCCAGTCGAAAATTCAGAGGTAACAAACATAAAAAATACAGCCGAAATGAGAACATCTTTTTCGTAGTCGGTTAGTAAAATACGTCGTCATCGCCTCTTTTTATACATCAAAACCATAATTTCATACCCTATACCTACTCTCATGTAGATAAATCAATTCAGTTACACCCTCGCAAACTCAAAATAAATTTACTCATCTGTAATATGTTATATCATAAAAATTGCCTTGCCCGGCTACTATTATAGGTAATACTAATTGAACAATATAATTAGGTCAATCATGTCACCTCCCACTAGACCGACATACAGGTAAACCGGTTACTAGTTCATTATTTACATGACAGGGGTCGCTATCAAGTGTCTATAAATTAATTTTAACGGACTTTGTATGATGTCGTTTACATATGAAATAGAATTCTTGATGAATGTTTTCGAGTGCCTACAGATTTTCAAATTAGGTAATTGAAAACACGAACACGAATAATAATAATAATAAATATTTCGGACATCTAACACAACGCCATCCAGTCCCAAGTTAAGCTTGTGTTATGGGACAACTGATATGAATACATATATACTTTTTTTTGTAAATACATGCATATTATATATAGAAAACACCCAAACTTCGTAACAAATATTTGTAGATCACAAAGTACAGGTTGAAAATCAATCAAAGAGAGACTTTTATAATTTATAATAAAAAACTTAAAATCAGAAATACAGGAAATTAAATCAATAATAAAAAAAATAATTTGCAAAGAACCCGACTGCGTCAATACCTGCCATCTTCATTAAATTAATTGTAAAACTGAAAAGATAGTAGCAAGATTTTAATTTGATTATTTGTTTTATTTTGTTTTGAATAATCTTAGTTGACAGTGTTCACAAACGCAATCGGAGGCATCTAGGAGTGAGCCTAGATTTTGTTGCTCTAGACAGATAAAAGTTGTGAAAAATGAGATTTTAGTTTGCTACCGTATACACAAACATATACATTTCGTAAAAAGCCATTATTTTATTATTAGACACTCCAATTTTATTTATTTGTATGTATAGACATTTATTTTTATTTTATTTTTTATTTTGATGTACCCAGTGTCAATCTCACAGCAAAGATGAATCTATTTACACCACTCACAAAAATATACGACATGCAGTTTTGGGTCTAGGGCGTGCCAAAGACATATACACACTTTAAAAACATAACCCTCCTTCTTTCGCATTCGTGTAAAAACTTTAGCTATAGTTTCCTTTTTTAAAAGTATTTTTGTTTCTAAAACAGTCGAGGATTCTGATTTCATATAAGGGGTCTAATGTTTGGCTACTATATTTTTAGAACAGATCGAAAGTGAAAATTGATTTTCTTTTACACTACTAAACTCAAGCTTAGAGAAACGGCGATTGGTCACGTGTCATGCTGCTAGAGCTTTATGCAAGATTGCTGCCTCCATGAGATAAAATCAAAAAGAGATTGTTGACACATACTACACTTACTAGCAACCCTTGTCATATGAACAATAAACTTCTAAACAAATGTGGGTCTGAGAAATGAGCAACTGATGTTTTAGTAGCAAATTACCATTATTTAATACTAGCTGACACACGCAACCTCGTTTGCGTCTTCTATTGCCCGTAGCGTGAAAATTTTCCCCCGTTTTTGAAACATTCTTCATTAGTGCTCCGCTCCTATTAGTATTAGCGATGATATATAGCCTTATAGCCTTCCTCGATAAATGGACTATCCAACACTGAAATAATTTTTTAAATCGGACCAGCGGTTCCTGAGATTAACGCGTTCAAACAAACTCTTCAGCTTCTTATATATTATATATAGATAAGCGTTTGGATACCTAGTAACAAAGATAAACGAACAATGTTTTTATGTTTCTCACAAAACATTATAACAGCTGATATATCCACATATGCAGCATCTACATCATTTTAGAGGTGGAGAGTTAAGTAATAATCTATAGGTTAATATTTTGAGCTCGGGAAAATTTGCTGCCAATTTCCACCGGCCATATATTTTGTTCACACCCTCTTTTAGCAAGTGTATATTAACACTGTATTATATTGTACGGTGTTAATATTAATACGAGAATATTGTGTATTACTAATTTGTATTTCACAAACTAAATGAAGTTTTAATAACACATGTAATAGTACAATACTGAGTTGTATAAGTTTGAGTTGCGGTACAATGTAGAACAGTTCAACTATGTGTTTGCGGTATAGTACGTACTATAAAAAGTTTTAATAATTTGTATACCTTAGAATTCAGTTACAAAAGCATGTTCAGTATTCATAACGCTTAAAGTGATAATAGAGATAGAGCAGGGTAGTCATAATTTACAAACCAGAGCAGTTTTTTTCTGTAGAATAGTTTTGTGAGAACGCTTTTAGAATGAATGCAAAATTGTGCTGTAAAGTAGTTCTATCTTAGGCTAAAATATTTGAAATATATTCACCATACACAGAAAATATTGTAACAAAAATACAAATACTCTTAAACTAAAAAGGAAACAATGGTGTGTAGTTGTCGAGTATTAAGTTTCACAATGAAAAAGTCGACACTCGGGAAATAAAAGAACGACGCTTATGTGTGTAATTTGTTGGGGTCCAGCTTAGGGGTAAAATGGGAGAGTATTTCAGTCGAGACTAATGTGATGAATTTTTCCGTAATGTTAGTCGCTTAACTAATAGCTTATGCAGTCAAAACTCGTAGATAATTTTAGAGTCAGTACGATGTACTGGGTTACCATAAATACTGCATGTCTTTCGAATTTCTCATGGTACGATTATCTTAACGGGTCTCTTGAGATGATAATATTTCACGGATGTGAGATCTAAAAAGCAGTTTCGTATGCGAATTGCCCATTTTATTCTTACAAAAGCTGTCTCGTAAATTATGTTTCATGTGTGGCACCGTATCACACGAGTCAGCTAAGAAAGCCTTTTTGTTAATCCTTAGTACATAGGGTCTATGTTTTTATAACTTTATAACAAAAGCTAAAATTTAATATCTTTCATATTGTATTTTGAAAACGAGTAAGCCCTCTCAAACCAAAGGTAATTGTTCGAATAGCCCTAATTCAACAAGACTACAATATAGATCCCAATATAGCGTCTGTTAATCCCACTGCGCCATGACAGCTCTTGATGAAAGTTCCGGTGGTAAAGGATCTCGCTTTGTTACAGGAATACGAAGCTGTAATATTTTATATTTAAGATAGATTGTCCGGGTTGAGCTGTGTGATTTATTGAACAAATTTATCTTCACCAAATTAATTCATAATTTGATCCAAAATTTTCAGAGATAAAATTTAACACCTATTTCAAATATTTACATTGCAGTCAAAATGTAAAATCAACACTAGAAACTGAATCCTAGTCCTATCGATTTATATTAGTCCTATCCTAAATAGGTAAGTAAGACTGAAATAGGCAAACACACCAATATTTTACGAGTTAATGAGAAAGTTTGAGAGAATGGCAGTTTGGAAACATGGATTTTTGATCTCTTTCACGCAAAAACCACGGAATAGATTTGGCTAAAAGTTTACAGTAATAAAACGTTTATATACAGAACTACACATGAGTTACAATTTAATTAAGATTTTGTATAATTTGGCGTTAATAGATTGATAAGTATCAAGTAAGTCGGAAAATTTCTGCAGTCTGAGAACTGTGTGAATCTTGACGTGCGCTTGCCAAACCGTTGGACTTACGGTTACACCGACAACTTACATAGTTATAAATAAAAGTATGCGACAGCATTTAATCTACCTTTTATGTGGAAGTCAATGTAAATAGTAAGTTGCAAACATGGTTACGAGTATATACAATTTACTAGCTGACCCATGCAACCTCGTTTGTGTCTTCTGTTACCCGTAGCGTGAAAATTTTCCCCCGTTTTTTAAACATTCTTCATTGGTGCTCCGCTCCTATTAGTAGTAACGTGATATATATATATAAATGGACTATCCAACACTGAAAGAATTTTTCAAATCGGACCAGCGGTTTCTGAGATTAGCGCGTTCAAATAAACAAACAAGCAAACTCTTCAGTTTTATTTATTAGTATAGATTACAGACATTTAAAAGTGTTATTTTACACATCAATAACGCAACAATATTCATGAATGCACACACATGCACGCACATACACATCTACACGAACATACACAAATCCACACATTAATACAGCTACAAGTACATATACGCACACGCACGTATATTATTATATACGTGCGTGTATATAAACTACTATAAGAATCAAGCGCAAAATTGTGAATCAACTATTAAGTGATAACAGCATATCCTGTCAAACTGGAAGGAGACTGGCGCCTATTACATAGGTTTTCCTTTTTGTTGAAACCAGTTGAAAAAATATATATACTGTGACATGTAGTAGAAACTGTATAAAATGTAAAATGTAATTTTTGCAAATAAAGAATTATTATTAATAACTTTCTTCTCTTTTCATTACAGAGGTTTTTTCCGAAACAGTAAAAAGCAATAAAATTTACAATCAAAGCGCTCATTTCTCAACTCACTATGTTAGCTATATCTTACGTAATCATACTTAACCTAACGCCCCTTTTGACGTGCCTATAGCATAATTAGCATAATAGTATGTTAACCAAGATTCAGCTAAACATAGACTTTATAAGTTGAAATACATTGATTTCATATTTCATCTCACCCTTATTTATGCATTAACTTTGAGCGATCTCGTGCAACGCTTGGTTGAGTGCCAAAGTAATTTGTATTTTAAATATTCATGTATAATCTTTACGGCTAAAATCGTGGTGTATTGCTAAGATTTAAGTGAAAGTTACCAATGTAATATGTAAAACAGCTTAAAAGTCGAATAAGTACGAGTATTATAGATGTTTTTAGACACTAGTATTTATTTATTTAAACTTGATGCACATTTTGCACAAAGGCGGACTTAATGCCATAGGGCATTCTCTGCCAGTCAACCTTAAGGTGATGTGAGAATATGATGAGGTGGTGCGTAAGAAAAAATATACATAATACATTTGATAAGATGGTATTGGATACAACTACTATATACAATTAAATACTGAATATTATACATAGATACATAGAAATACAACAAACCCTACACAATAAATAAGTATATACACACATAAATATAATATAATATAATATAATATATAATTACTCAGTCGGAGAACCATTGTTGAGACTGTTCCGCCAATTCAATCCGGAGTAAATCTCGTACTTTCATCTTAAATCTGAAGCGACTTGTGGACATCCTGATTTCGGTTGGGAGCGCGTTCCAGAGAAGAACTGACTGCACAAAGAAGGATGAATTAATGAAGTTGGACGTACTAGTACTTCAACTTTACTTTTACAAAAAAGATCTTATTATACAAACATTAATTTATTTATTTATACAGATTAAGGATCTCCAACAAAGGCTATACATAACTATAACTTAATATAAAAATTTACATCAATCTTTCGGTGTACTCCCTCAATTACAGGAGACCACAGCATGCAAACACTAGTAACAAGTCCTATTAAATTGTAAATAAAGAATCAAAATCACAAACACGGTTCAACACAATTATGGATAGCTAGTCAACCCATCGATAAACAGTACTATCAACACATCATAAAAATACTCCTCAAAAAACACTTATACTTTAAAAGTGAAGCACTGAGGTCTAAGTTTTTAGTTTCAGACAACATGTTGTATTGCCTGCAGAGCCTAGGCACAGTGGCGTAATGACCTAGGTTTGATTTTGCTGAACGGACAGAGAATAGATTGTAAGCCCCTATCCTTGGTAGTCGTGATGGTGTATTTATATAAATATGCGTAGATCAAAATATAAACTACAAGGTACCTTAAGTTCGTACTCTCTTTTAAAATAACTATAGTTTCCAGATAATGTTAAAGTGTTCTAAGAATCATTACAGTTTTGAAATTTATTTTTAAACGACTTTAAAAAAGGAGTTCTTAACTCATCGGAATATTATTTACACATGTAGTTTCAAAAGTTTGTATTGCAAAGCCATATACTCGTATGCTACTTTGGTATATGTTTTATAATGTCTGTGCAAATCATCAAGCTTTTTGGCTAGTATAATCATTCGTAATGAAACCCTGGTTAGAATTTAAAATATTTGCAGTATGTTCATAACAGCGTAGTTCGGTTTACTTAGCTTAAATAAATATTTGTTAAAGCTCTAGCGTGCATCATGAATAAAGTTTAAGTCATATTTACACAAGCGGTTCTGTGATACATTAGTAAATTATCATAGGTTATGACCTATTTTTATCAAACCTTTGTTTAATATAATTAAGTATACTTGTATTAGAAAGCAATATCTCAAAGATAGTTGTGTGAGACAGTTATGTTTTAATTTAAACTCGTAAGAACTTCGATGAGATGTTATATTTAAATAATACAGTGTTAAAATATCATGGCATTTAAAAATGTTTGATTACAAATCTTGACACAGGTGACTAAAACCAGACCTAAATGTGCTTTCAATGCAAATTATATTTGTTATGTACCTCGAGGTAAACTTTAATATCATAATTATATAAAATTTGATAATGAACCACCTAAATTAATTTGAAGCTTATTTGATAGTTTATTGATTGAATACTGATATATGCCTTAATAATAATAAAAATGGTATATGTGTGTTATAATATATAGTCAGGTTAGGTATTTTTACATGTATTTAACTAATAGCAAGAGATTGCATGTGAGTACAGTAGACCGGATCTAAAAATATTCCATCAGGAAGATCGATAGCGTAACACTAGCTCACATGAGAATGCTTTTAATGCTTTGGCATTTTAGGGAGATAAAAGTATCGCTGAGACCACAATACAACTTTTAGTATATAATAAAGAAAATATTGCTCGCTATATAAAAAATACTATAGCTTGGAACACTGAAACCGGTATTCTGTTATGTTGAAAGTGTTATAACTGGGATATAAGTAAAAATATATTTTAAACTGAAAATCATATACAAATAATCGGAAAAGCTTTTTTATGAAACAATAGTAATAGATACAAGTATATACTGACAATATATAATTATAATCGATGTTTATTGTAGTTGCTTTGCCAGTTTGTTATCTCTACTTTGTCTAAATATAATTATGTTGGTCAAGCAAAGCGTATGGTGTTTTAAATGAAAACACTAAGACACTTAGAACAAACACTGTCAATAGCAGTTCTGATTTATTTAGCTCCAAAACATTAAAAGTAAATTTACGCTAAACTGTTGTGTGAAGGGTTCCCCCTTTTTTTCCATGCGGAAATCCCCTCTGATACCACCTCCTGGTGGCATGTCGTACCCGAACCGACTAAAACCTGGTACTAGGAGCCGGGGAACCAGGTGCACCCTGGTAAGGAAAACCCTGGAACCCCGACGTACCAGTACCATAGTAGGGGGTCACCTACAAAGTGTAGGTGGCCCCCTACTGTGTGGGTACCCCGATGTTCCCGTTACTGTCCCCCGGGGCGCGCTCCGCAGCGACCGCGCCGTCACCTGGGCCTGCTTCTACTAGGGTGGCAGATGACCTCATCTGTCAACCCCTCCGGTTCCCCCTAAGCGAGAAAAATCTATTCTGTATAGTAATTTAAACTACCATTAAATAAAATTATTATCATTACAGGTTACCAGACAATTAACCGTATTTTTATTGTTTGTCTATTACCTTAACGGTCCATTAGTTAATTATGTATTGTTAAGTAAGTCATCTATTATGTTGATCTATCTGTCACAGTAGTTCGCTTTGCCTGCACGGTTGGCAGTGGTTTAAGCGGTCTGCGCCAAGTGTCGTGGGTTCAAATCCCACGTGGGAAAAACTGTTGTGTGAATCGAAAATTGTTATTCTAAGTCTGGTTTCCAGAAACCAGACTTAGAAACGAACACAAAGCAGAGCCCAGGGTCTGCTTTGTGTTCGTTTCATGTATATTTGTAAAGTCCTCCACGACACTGGATTGTTCTTAATGCGGGCGTTGTCATGTTTAACGATTTGATAATTATTATCATGTTTATAAAAGATGAATTCCAAAATGGATAATTAGAAACGACTGCTACTATTTCAGCTTAAGTATCAGAATAAACGACTCTAGACCTCGAAATAATGAACACTATCTAAATCTATAAAACAGTCTATCTTTCTAATGGTACATTTAGCTACTTCTTGCTCAATCTTTCACTTTTTGTACCAAATAGTTTGCATTAGGCACAGTATTTACAGATGAAATCAGTCTATATGGTTACTTTTTTTATTCCAGCCCAGTCTATATGAGAAATGCACTGGATAAGGTCTGAATCTGTCACCAGTTCATCACTTGCCAATTCTGACGCCTTATAAGGCTATTCGAATAGGCTTTATAACAATTGCTTTATGTTATCGAAATTATACCACTAAAGAGATAGATAAGTTGTTCCCTGGTACATAGCTTGTCGTTCTTTCAAATGTTTCGGAATTTATTAAAGAATATTTTGAAAATATATGTGGACACTTTGTTTTGTTGTAATGTTCATTCTCTACGTGTACCCACATTCCCTATGTTGTTAA
The DNA here is from genome assembly GCA_916048165.1 of Spilarctia lutea. Lineage (NCBI taxonomy): Eukaryota > Metazoa > Arthropoda > Insecta > Lepidoptera > Erebidae > Spilarctia > Spilarctia lutea. The sequence goes on along the minus strand of OU696480.1, from coordinate 16,555,715 downwards.
GTTCGGAGTAACTAGCAAATAAGTAACTAAAGGTACTTTTATAAAAAGTAAAAATAATTTACATTCTTCATAATAAAATATAGTCACAGCTGATACCGATGAAATAGCCTTTCACGTTGAATGCAATTAAGATTTATACAGGTTAGCTTCCTTAAAAAAAAATCAGGCAAAGAAAATTGTAACAGAGTAATATGCACATTGAATGAAGATAGTAGTTTACACACTTTCCAATTATATATTCCCCTCTATTTTTACTTATTTTTGGTTTTTAAAACCGAAGTAGTTATATAAAATAACAATTAAGCAAACACAAAACCTGTATCTATCTAGTATCACTTAATGAGAATAAAAGTAGCACCAAAAATCAAATTTCCCACGAAACATCATCGTTCTGTTAAAAACGTAATCAAACCCAACGATAGCACCGTATAAAAATGATAAAAGCTCCCCATCTTCAACATCCCGAGAGCTAATTAAGCAATTAACTTTTTTCGCTTATCCAGCGTTCTGAATACAAGCTAATTTCACTTCCATTGCGACAAACATTAAGTTTAAAAGCAAAATATTACAGTTAAAATTTTCCTTAATTTAATTGTTTGGCGTATGTCCCAGAAAATGACATTTTTATTTGGATGTGATTTAATTCAACGAAATTTATATACGCACATGTATATTATTAGATAGTTCGCTACATCTACATATACAAGTATTATTTGACAGCACGGTTGGTTTAAATAGTCGCCACACCGGTTTCTACAGCGTCAAATGTTGGGGGTTCAAATCCCACATGGGACAACACTTCGTGTGATCCATAAATTGTTATTCTCTGTCTGGGTGTTCTTTGTGTCCGTTTCATGTATCTTTGTAAAGTTCCCCGTGACACCGGATGTATATACATAATGCGGAAGTTGTTTTTTAAATAAAACATGTTTTGTACTGTACCTATAGATGTTTTAATCATAAGGGACTAAAATACAGTTTGGAAAATGATGATGTATTATTCGCCTGTGCCTATGTGCCCTTCGTGACGTGACTGAGTAAATATAGAATACAGGATACGGTAAGAAAACCAATTAGGCTTCTACATCCACCTTGTCGAAGGACAGTTTTAGGTTCCAACTCTCCCGTTTCACGGCTTAGTAAGTTAGATAACAACTACAGTAGTCAGATAGATATATTTGATACATTTCAGCGATTTAAGGGCCAGGTCCACACTCTTACTATGGATTGACCATGTAATAACTGATTAATGTCCCTGATAGGGATAGACACCAATTTGTATGTACACCTATTTTCTTGATTTTTGGACAACCTCTGTAAAAATAAAAGTGCTTTTCTTTTTTTTTCTTAATTCTATTATAATTTATGCATGCAGTGTTTACCTACATAAGTTGTGCACTTAGATTAAGACTTTTACTGTGTTTTGTTTTGTATTTACGTATGTTTTAGTGTAATAACTACTGGTAAACCATTAAATAAATAAATAAAGAGCAATAAATGAATACAATAATCTGACACGACACAGTTACCTCTTGACATTGTCACGCATCCTTTATACTCGATACCTCAATGAAAATATTTGCAACTAATTATTATATGTTACTAGCTGAATCCCGCGGTGTTACCCACGGTTATTGTCGTATCGTGGGTAAAGCCGCGGGACGAAGCTAGTCTAAAAAATGTAAGCCTAAGTTACTCCTTGTACCATCAGCTACCTACCAGTGAAAGTCCCGTCTAAATCGGTCCAGCCGTTCCAGAGATTAGCCGGAACAAACAGACTGACAGACAGACAAAAATTTTAAAAATATATATTTTGGTATGTGTATCGTATATACATTCATATGCATGTAGTAGAAAGCGGTTATTTTAATATTACAAACAGACACTCCAATTTTATTTATTTGTATAGATTGCGGCACTTCCAGTCACAGATATATTAACATATTATATATAACATAGCAGTAAAGAGCACATACTTAAGGTACAATATATACAACAAAAGATGCTAGGCAACTAGATCAACTGAATCCTAAATATTTTCATCATGCTTAAAGTTTACAACAATGTGAGCACACTTACTACTTTGTTACTATGTTTTGAACTTGTTTTGTAACATAGCTTGGGCGGTTTGTTACTTACTGTTACTGTCTACTTGTTCCCTTCCATAAATATAATATCTTTAGAGAGTACGTAGGATAATATTGTTTCGTTTCAAATACTCACACAATCAATATATAATTATACATCTTTATTAGAAATTTTACAATTATTTTCATATAATAAACTTACCAGCATTTCTCCGCGGCTCAAAGTTTCACCATGCTAAATTTCATTCAAATCAGTGCAGCAATTTATTCATGAAAGCGTAATAGGCAGATATATATATAACATAGTTACTTTCGAATTTATAATATTAGTATGGGTTTGCGATAGTCCTGGCTTGATTTAATCATAGTTTGTTAATATGTCGGCAGTATTTTGTCAACACAAAAGTTTCCAAACACAGAAACCATACGAAATTATTCACAATTGATGTTTATAAGAGTACTTGTTGCGTATGGTTTTTTCATAAGAAATGTGTAGGCAGTTGGCCAACTTTGATGATATTGCTGTATAAATAAGAAATTACCAGTAATTTCTATCGAAGCAAAAACTAACCAACAAAGTGGTTATTACTAACGATCAAATGAAATATTTCAAAGTACTCGCGCACGATGACTATGAGCGGTTAGAAATGTGTTTTTTTTTGTTGCTAAGGTTTTATAACACATTTAATTGCCAATAATTTTAGTGAGAAATGGAACCGAAATACTTTCACTAGTGACTACTATACTACTACTTCTAGATTTATTTACTATGCTAAATCTATACCTATGTCTAGCAGCAAACGTATTTCGGCTGAAATAATGGTGATGACAGTGCTGAGTGAATTGCTATTTACTAATGACTAACCTTTAATAGTTTTCTCATAATTTTCACCACTACCTCGGTGGCGCAGTGGTTGTGAATGCGACTGCTGTGCTTGAGGTCTCGGGTTCAAATCCTGGGTCGGACCAAATATTTGTGTGATCTACAAATATTTGTTTCTGAGTTTGGATGTTTTCTATGTATAATACGAGTATGTAGTTATTTTTAAGTTATTTACAAAAAAAAAGTATATATGTATTCATGTCAGTTGTCTAGTACCCATAACACAAGCTCTGCTTAGCTTGGGACTAGATGGCGTTGCGTGAAAAAATGAAAAAAAAGTAAAAAAAAATTTTTTTTTTAGATATATACACGTACTGGTATAACTTCTCAAGTTAATACAAAGCAGGAAACCCGTAACTAAATCTCTATTCATTTTCAATAGTTTCGTGTTACGATTCATCTGGAGGGTCGAACAGTAGGTTCCTTATTACACTGTAACACAATATTTCACGGCGTTCGAGGGGGAGGTAACATGGAATACTTTCCTCTCTATATTACTGAAACTATAAGACCGTACAAGGCGTCCATTTGTGAAACCAGAGTAAAAGTATTCTCTTCATAAGAAATTCCGATAGATAATATAATTTAACGTTAATTTGTTTTCAGCTAGATATAATTACGTAAGATAGATTCTGATAACGTCAATATTGACGTCTTTGATTGGAAATCTTTATTTCTACGGAACAGATAATTTTTCTATATTTGAAAAATATTGCAACAAAATAATTAAGCATATTTGTTACTTTATATCCTTCAGTAACTACTTTATATCTTACATTAATATATTAATAATAATAATAAAGCCTCTTAATTTCCATAATGAATAAATTACATATTAAGTGCATGCGTGCATTATATAACTTAATTAAAATGACTGAATTGCCCGAAAGTTACATGATTTAAAAAAATATCAGCAAATCAGAAATAACAACATAATAAAAAAAGTAAAATTCCATTAATTTGTGGATGTCCAGTATTCACAGTTCAATATGGACCCCTCAACGGGTAAAGGCCTCCCCCATTTTACTCCACGTCTGTCTGTCCTTTCATTTTGTAAACCAGTTTTCACCGACTTTTCTTACTATTTCATCTTACATTATCAGTATTATAACCGATAATGTTAAGAGGTATTTTTGATTGAGTCGTGATGAAATTTGTCGTTAATTTACTACAGGATATAAAGTAACAAATATGCTAAATTATTAAAAAACTTAAGAAGAAATCTTGATGTACTTTCAGCGGAAACTTCTTAAGCTTCGCACTTTCTACAAAGTTTGACTCTTAGACATTATCTTTTCAACCCGGTAAAAGAATCTGTGTGAATATAAAGTATGCTATCACATTCAAATTTGTTTAAAAATATTGTAACTATGTAAATGTGACTATTGTAATATCTTTGAAATCTACATATGTATATTATATTAGCTTTTGCCTGCGGTGTGTCACGAGCGTAAATGTCGGCTATTGCGTTTATTTTTCAACCCCAGAAGCTTAATCTATTTTGAAGGTACACATGTAAATTACTACCTGTGTACAAAAATCAATAACAATAATCAATAACGAAAAAAAGCAATATGCACAAAATGAAACTTAAAAAATTACAATCTTAAAAGTCAATAAAACACTTTTTTTTTTAGAAAATTAAATTTGATGTTGATTATTTCTTATTCTCACTACGACTCGCAGGAGTAGATTAGGCTTCTAGAGTTAAATCGATTGAAATAAAACAAACACGGAACGCATTGAGCAGTTTACCACAATACACAAGAAAAATCTGCATCCAAATGGGTTAAACCACTTCTAGATTAGGCGCATAAAAATATTTATTTTTGCAAACGAGCATACCTATCGCCTGATGGTAACCGATTACCACCGCCCACGGACACTCGCAATACCAGAAGCGTTACGAGTGCGTTGCCGGCCTTTTTGGTAGGAGTACGCTCTTTAAGAAAAGATTCTAAAAACTGTTGATTTACAAGTAGTTATGTTATCTTAATAAAGACCTCTTCATATGTTTTTTTCAATATTTTTAATGTACAGACATTGACCTCTTATGATTTCAATATATGTAAAGACAATGTAAATCAACAAAAGTATATGGCTAACAGGCTATGTAGATTGACAAGGAATTTGTTTATAATATTTTTTTTTATAAACAACATGCTTTTTGATGTAATAACTGTATAATATATATTAAAAGTAAATAATTTGAGGGAGTGGCATAATAGCTTTATATATATTCGTGGTAAATTAAAGCGCCGAGGTTGAATATACATATTGTCATGAAAACTTTTATTTCGTGATCCTTCATTAGATGCCGCCGAAGCTCATTTCCTAAAAGAGGTACAAAATGTTGGGTACATATTATTCCATCATAAATTCGCAATATAAATACGAATATCATAATCACTTATTAGGGTTCCGTACCCAAAGGGTAAAACCGTCTGTCACCAGGCTGTATTTAATGAACCGTGATAGTTAGATAGTTAAAATGTTTATCGATGATGTTTTCTGTTGCCGCTATAACAGCAAATACTAAAAAACAGAATGATATAAATATTTAAGGGGGCTCCCATACAAAAAATGAGATTTTTGAAGTGAAACTTCTTTATCGGGGTTGTCAAAAAATTTAGTGTAACATTTTTTCGTTACGCGTCACACTTATCCGTTACGCGCCATCTTTTTTTTATCCCTACCACGCGTGATTCGAAGTATACTTTCTCCAGCGGAGTAGGGATTGGTAGATGTCTCCAATGTATTTTGCGGCCCGTTTTGAGTAGTTACGTTTGAGTTTTTTTTCCTGTTATTTATAAACTGAAACAATTGTTCATTTATAGTCTCTACTTTATTCAGACACAATCGTTTAAATTCTGCTTGTAAATCGATGGTGGACGTTGACGTTTTTCGGCCATGATAAAATGTTTTATCATTATTGAGAGTAGTTATATACAATCCTTCAAAAAAAAATTATAAAATAAAACAATAAACATTTTCAAACACAAACAGGACCAAATTAATACTACAATGAAATATCACATTACAAACAATATTATTTCATTTAATCCACAATGTAAATAACTACACACATCACATTCCACAAACTTACTTCATTCACACCACAGATCGCGAAATATTTACTCAGGTCTCGCTCCTTAACTTTTATTGCACTTGAAATAAGAATTGTCACGAATATTGCTGGTTTATAAGTCTTTTTTCGTTATACCTTACGTCGACATATGATATTTATTTTTTGAAAAATAACGTCATAAAGAAGTTTCACTTCTTACGAGTGTACGCTAGTACACGTAACTTTTTTTATTTTGTTAGTTTTTGCTAGATATTGCCAACGGCAACAGGTAGATGCTTGAATAGATAATGGTACGGAACCCTTCCTGCACGAGTCCGACTCGTACTTGGCCGGTTTTTATTTTTCCTTTTCAAATTCGTAATTTATCGCTATAGGCTTAACCACGCTCAGTTTTGTCGCATACTATTTACAATCGAGATTAAATCACAAGCATTCGAGGCACACTTTCGAGTACTACCTTAAATGTAAATTTGGGCCTTAGTGCTCTGAAAGCTAAAAGGCAAACAATATGTAATTTTATTTCTCTCCAAGTAAAAACGGATAATGACATCCCATACAGGGTGTAAGTGGATTGCGTTCCGTACGTGTCTGGAGTGGGTAAAATGCTTCCCGAATCGGGTAACAAAGTCTTACCCTTACAGTTTTTGCTACAAATAACTTTAAGTCAAATTTACTCCAAGAACATAAGCTCTATATATATTGCCAGAAGTAATAAACGTGAAGGCTTGTTTGTGTTAATTTTAAACGCAAACAAAGATGACGTCATCGTTATTTAGTTATGCTAAATTACGAGTACCATGAATAGGTACTATGTACGGTATTATTACAGCAATGATATAATAATTTCATATCACACACAAGGCATTCCAATCACAAATTAGACAGAGTTTATTGCCATGATAACCAGAATAACTAATAAACACACTTAAGTATTCCCAAAAATATACACATAAACGTATGTATATAAAATTATTCCTAAACATAAATAGTCGATCGTGTTCACCATAAAATTATTACTAAAGTAACTTAAATATAAACTCCTTTTTAAAGAGGTGCCAATATCCTGCAGCGGCCTTTAAAAGCCTGTTGATGCTGTTAAACTACGAGTAAATTAAAACTTGACAGCCTCGGTGGCACATTAGTAGCGGATGCGACTGCTGTACTTGAGGACTCGGGTTCGGTTCCCGTGTCAGATTAAATGTATTATACCTGCAAACGCAATATCTTTCGGAGACTGGATGTTTTAAAAAGAAAAGTATTTATATCAGTTGTCTAGTAAAGTTGTCTCACTTAAGCTTGCTTAGCATAGGACTAGATGGCATTGTGTGTTAGATGTCCGAAATATGTTTTTATTAATAAAACAAACAACACCAAACCATAGCTAATGGCACATCTCATTAATATTCTTGGTTACAATAATTATTCAATGTTAATCACATATGGCACATTTTATTATTAGTAACTGTAGGTAATTTTAGCAGTGAATCATTCTCTATTGATATCTGTAATTAACTAATAACACATTAACCCTAAGTACTCGTGCGGAAGAGTTTTAATCACGCTCTTTTCAGATGGAGTTAATGATTTAATGAAAACGACGGGCATGACGGGTTATCGCAAAATATTATTTGTTTTCTGTTCATTTCTCTCTCTTTCTCTCTTTAAGTCAAAACGATAACGTTTTGACTTAATAATGAAAGACCGACCGAACGTAACACTATAATTAACGTTTGTTAAAAACCGAGCTAAGTTCGCTGTTTGCCTGTGTGTCTAACAAAGTCCTATTTCTAGAGGTCAAGTATTAACTTGAATCAAAAAGTAACCGATGGTAATAAAAAAATTAGGTGCCTTTAATGTATATTATAAGGTAATCCTACTAAGATTATAAAGTGAGTATTTTTGTTGCTCTTTCGAGCAAAAACTACTGTATGGATTTTGATGAAACTTTACAACAGTATAGCTTATACATCAGAATAACACATAGGCTACAATTTATAAAGATCGCCTCGCGGCGTTGCCCGCGGTTATTGTTCTATCGCGGGTAGCACCGCGGGGTTCAGCTAGTTCATAATATAATAAGTAGTATTCAACTTTACAGATTAATACAAAATTAAATAGACATCAAAGATTATGCCAGTTATAATTTAGTGCCAGCTCAACCGTGTAAAGAAGCTTTTGGCATCATGCCAGTAACTAACAACATTAGTTTGTTCGATGGCCATTGCCATTGTCAGCCATTACGATTGCGGTCATCTGTTCTAATTTAGTCAAAATTCAAAACTGAAGCACCCGCGATATGTTGTAACAAAATAATACCAGAATTAAATAATTAATCGTATGTTTTGTGAAAATTGTTTTAACAATAAACGCTATATATAAATATACGTGTATATTGAACAGATAAAATATGCTTGTGTTAAATAAAACTAATGGTTTCTTTATTGGGTCTTAGGCGTTGCTCATCCCATAAATTGTATAAATCATCATTATCATCGTCCTTTCATTTCCAAATGTTCAAATGGCAGGTATAAAAAGTTCTCCTGTCAATTGATCACAGAATTTAGCACGAACAATACTAGAAACATAAAATATTTTTCTTTTGATAAAAAAACTTGTTACGGGTATAGTAATTTCATGCTTTAGTTTATATAAACTTTCAATTGTGACTTTGGTACACTATTTATAACACAGTGTTTGATGACTACATGAAAACAATGGTCTCCGTAGTGCGGTCATGGTGCAATTATGATTGTGGGATGATGTGAAACATTTCAAATACAGAAAATATAAATATAAACGAGCATCTTGGATTATATTCCGAATTCGTGTAAAGTTATTTTGTGCTAAACTAATAAAGTTGTACGGGTTAGCCACTCATATCGTTATGTAATAAAAACGTTCTTGATAAGAAATTTATACGAATCACACACTAATACGAAGTAACACAAATTGACTAATTTGGGGTCCGTAGCGTGTTTGTTTCCCCCGCCTGAATCATCAATAACCCGTAATGTCCCACTGCTGGGCTCGGGTCTTCTCTCAGGAGAGGGTTAAGGCCATATGTCCCCACACTGCCCGACTGCGGGTTGGAGACTGGCAAGACAACGTTATGGCTACGTAATCTTGCCGTTGGATGTTTTTAAGCCGCCCAAAGGCCTCCAACTAAGTTTCGGGACTGTTATACTATGATAACATTTGGGACCGACTGCTTAACGTGACCTCCAAATCTCGGAGACGCTCATGGTGTCACGACACCAGCGGTCACCCATCCAGGTACTGACCGGGTGGTTGTTGCTTACCCTCGGTAATTGTTTCTAATCACCGAGTACAACTAGATTTCCAATAAACGACACAAACGGTTGCCTTCTCAATGTAATGATCCTGCTGACACAGTATGGAAAAACAAAGAATTGGGTTAAAAAAAATTTAAAAAAACGTTACAAAATAATAAAGTATAATTTAATTACAAAGACCGTTAGCTCATACTCACTGCAGTAGTATGGAAAAACAAAGACTTAGTCTAAAGACATAAAAAATGTAGCTTCTGGTTACCTAATAATAACCATTAACTTATAGCCACTCATAACAGTGATTAGTTTAATCACGCGCCTTATCAGTCAAGTCTATCAAAAACGGCTGTTACATTTCGCGCTAGTCATGATTTAAGTTCACGCGATTTGAGCTACATTATAACTTCCAAAAGTTGTGTTGGCAAATGTGAGTAAACTTAACTGTAAGTCATGGTTAGTGTCACATGGGGTATGCAGTAACTTAGACCAGAACAATAACGACACGTTATAACTATGTTGTCATGTACCCTTTCTTGATGGTCTTTTTAGTTTTGATTGATTAATAAACTCGATACCTTGTCGGAGGCTCTTGTACTAATTTTAACATACTATGAATAGCTTCTTTGTTTTAGTAAATTCAAAAGCCCGTCACAAATCAGTGCTTTTGCTGGAAACATCAAGACGGCCCAAGAGACGAGGCCCAATGATGCAAAAGCATAACTAGGCCACCATCGTGGCGGTTACGATACAATGCATCATTGTTGCATTTTCTGCATTCGTAATGAGTTTGGTGACCACCACTCTTTGATCTTGCTTATGCTTTCCATCAGGCAGAGTATTACTTTTGCTGCCCAAGTATAATGCACTTGTGGGAGAACGAGTGCTATGTTCCTCCGACACAAAGGGAGGATCCTCGCGCGCAATAAAAGTTCTCGCGTCAATTATAATATATATAACATCCCAACATCAACTGTGGGGTAGTGGCCCGCCAGGCATGATCATGATCCTAGCCTGGTCAGAGGATGCTCCTTTTGTGTTGGTGGGACATGTCACCCGTCCCCCCACACACTCTTACCAGTCGCAAATCTACCGTTTCCTTATAACAAATTGAAAACATTATAAAACTCTGTATTACATTATTAAACCAATTCTAGGCTATTATATTGTTTAAATAGGTAATGATTGTGTAATGATAGTGAATCTTAAACGAAACAATAAATTTAATGTACTAAATAATTAACTGCACGGTTGGCCTAGCGTTTAAGGATTCTTCACGCCGCTTTCTACAGCGTTGTGGATTCAAATCTCACAGGGGACAACAATTTGTGAATCACACAAAGTATCAAACAGCAGTCGCATACGCTACTACTGCGCCACACAGGCAATGAATGAGGGAGTTGTCTTTAAAAAATATAATTGGAAACCACATTAAAATTGTAGAAAGATTATCTCCATTTCCAGGTTCTCAGCAAAAATTAATAGTTTGATGAATGAAATTCCTTTCCTTTACATAGATTCAAATTCCTCATTAACACATAAAAAAACTTGAGAGGTGTCAAGGGACACCCGGATGGAACAAAGTTCGAAATAGAAAGACGAAACTAAAATATCTGGCTTACTTTCTATAAGAGAGATAGAGAGACAGACAGAGAAACATGCGCACGCCGCACGGCTTACAATAGCTTACTGTAGCAATAAGTGTCGTTACCAGCCTTTCGCAGTTCACTGCTAAACTTATTTATTGATATATTTTGTATTTATATTTGATATACATAATTTTAAAAATCATTAATTTACAGCGACATCTATATTATTAATATTAAACTACTGGCAACGACAACTATAACACGTAAATGTAAGTTCAGTTTCTATTCAAAAGATGGCACTATATATATAAAATTGAAAAATGTTTTTCACCAATTCTTTAAAAAATAATAACAAAACAATATTTTCTTAATAAAAAAATATTAAGACTTCGTTCCCACAACAAAAATAGTGAATCAAGCAATGAAAAATAAACTAATAACAAATATAATTTAAAATAGCAAAAAGTGTCGTGACAACAAAACGTGTCGTGACAACAAAACGTGTCGTGACAACTTTTTCGTATGAATTTTTTCCGTCTAGCCCCCTTTCACAACGCGCGATAAGGAACTTCGTTCCAATAATAATGATTTATAAAAAAAAACCAAATCTCTTACCATCTTAAATAGAAACATAAAACAGAATGATATAAAACATACCACGAAACGAAAACATAACGTCAGCGCGTTACAGTAAAGCCTATCTATATTTAAATTGGTTGATGTTTTTGGTCACTTGGTCTAAAAATATAGATGTAAAAAACTCAACAGAATAAATATTAATGGCGGTATATTTCATTTCTACGCAAATATACTGTTGAAACTACAAATTAATGTTAAACTTTCCCACTTTTAATGTCAATGTCTCCAGCTTTTCTTTTTAAGTTTGCAATCCCCCACGGCCTTCACCCCACTGGGGCTTACGGCGGGGTAGTGTGTCGGAGTTGAACCGACTAAAACCTCACGGTGTGCCACTCTGCGCCTGAGAAGGTAGAGACCCGGGAACTGCTGTTATTAACAGAACCGGACCCAATTCTATAGGTACCTTGACTTAACGTCGGGATCATGGATTTGCAAATGCAGAAACACCTGCCCAGTTATTAGTGTTAACAGTTGACTTTTATTGTTTTTGATATTTCATGTACCACATTTTAATACTGTTTATCTAGTTTTAGTCGAATACACATGTATTAAAACCTGGGAAGAAACTAATATAAGCTCGGCCTAGTTTAGACGTGAGCGATCATAGCTATATTGTAGACACATATTTTAAATATACGTCATAATCCATAGTTAAAAATCAAATGTATTGTGGTGTTGGTGTTATATTAATAAATTTTATTGGAACGAAGTTCCTTATGGCGCGTTGTGTAAGGGGGCTAGACGGAAAAATTGTCACGACACAATTTGTTGACACGACTCAATTTGTTGTCACGACACACTTTGTTGTCACGACACGACGACGACACACACAGATATTTTCGTTTCGTCTTTCTATTTCGAACTTCGTTCCATCCGGGTGTCCCTTGACACCTCTCAAGTTTTTTTGCAACGAAGTTCCTTATGGCGCGTTGTGTAAGGGGTCTAGACGGAAAAATTGTCACGACACAATATGTTGACACGACACAATTTGTTGTCACGACACAATTTGTTGTCACGACACGACGACGACACACACAGATATTTTCGTTTCGTCTTTCTATTTCGAACTTCGTTCCATCCGGGTGTCCCTTGACACCTCTCAAGTTTTTATTATCTCTTTACTTTTTGATGACAAGTTTTTGCATTAACTAAATGAGCGTAATTATTATGATGAGTATACTAATGAGTTTACTCATTGATTGTATAAATCATAACTTGCTAATAGTCGTTTACGAATCATTAACTAATTATAAAATTTGACTATAAAGTTTCTGCCAATCTTTTATTTTATTCATTGCTCTTTATATATTGGCTATAAGCAGTCCAGTTCGTGTTCGACAATTTTACTTTTAGACACTATCAATATGTGCGAAGAAGTACCGCTACTTAAAAAATTTTGTTTCTGCATGTCACTTAGACATGGTTTGATGATTTGGGGATTGTATAAGATGGTAAGTGTTCTTCAATTATAATGATATCTTTAACAGCAACCTTCAAAGTATGATTGCCTTGGTAAAAACCAATTCTTTATAACATTAAATGGCTTCTGAAGAGTTTATAGAACAAAAATGTTTTATTACATTTTTTAACAAATTTTTAATTTAATATATTACTTTGATTGGATGATTTTTCTCAATTGTATATATTATATCCTGTACCTTTAAATAAACCGTTGCACTTAACTGAAACATTAAGAAACTATTTAAGACTAAAATGTATCATTTTGATCTTGAAAATTATCATCACAATTACAATATTTTTTTTGTTTTTTTTTTCAGATAATCATATCTTTATGGCTTGGTTACTATAGCTTTTTTCTAAATAAGTTAAGTAACCTAAATATCGAACAGAAGGAAAACATTTCAATCATGGATATATTATTAAGCTATGTGATCATATCAAGCATTGTTGCAGACATCATTTTACATGCCATTCTCATATTCGGAACTTACAAGGTCAGTTTAATCTAATCAAACCTTTATAGCAATCAATAACTTAAAAAAGATTGTATTAGGAGTATATCATAGAAGTGTTTTGGGTTAAAATTGTTGTTCTGAGTCTGAGTGTTCTTTGTATATGTATGTTTGTAAAGGCCACGGTTCATGCTGGAGTTGTATTTCGAAAAGAAAGAAAAGAAAGAACTGAAATATATTATTGCCTGTGATTCTAGACCTCATTAGCTGATCCTTGCCATCCTTCACTGTGGCAATTTGTGGTTACATTGACAAGAAATGAGATAAACATGGACAGCGAATAGTAGATGAAAATAATCTTTGATGCAGTTTGTTAATCATTTTCTAAATTTATATTAATCTAGAGGTGCAAAACTTTGTAAGTTTTTGAAACGTACTCAAATCGACTTAGCATATTAATATTTAAAGTTACACACGAAAGCTTAGTTTTCTATCTCTTAATCTAAACTTATAATAGTACAAATATATTAAGTTTATTCATATTTTTCTTTTTGTTTTCAGAAATATGTTTTTCTACTAAAAATATACTATTCATACGCTCTAACTGTGGTTGTAATGACAACTATATTTAGGATAGTTAACATGACTTTCATGCTGAAATATGTGGTGGAGAGGGATACCGAGAAACTTTGGATTTTATGTGTCATAAAAATATCTTCTATGGCAATTAATTTACGTAAGTATTTATAATATGACTTTTATAAAATTTTTCCGTATCTAATATTTAAAAAAATCACAAAGCTTATGAAAACTGACAACAGAAGTGAAAACTCAAAACTATGGATAAAGAAACAATTGTTTAAATTCACTTGAAAGGAACCTCTTTGCTCTTTAAATAATGCACATTTTTTTTAATCGGACGATAGTTTGGTTGGTTTCATAATTAGCATGAAGATGTATGTGAGTGCGCACATTATAACGACACGAACGACTGACGACGTATCGACAAACAAATAAGACAAAAGCCAACCCGATCATAAGAACTATCAGCCGATCATAAAATTGTCTTCTGCGGACAACCCAAATAGTGCTAAACTCGACTAAAGAAGTTTTCACGTCAGTTAATTAATTTAATTTTACTTTTTCAGTTCTGCAAGTATATATCTTACTGATAGTGAAAAGTGAGATTGTCCGGATTGCCAATATGGGTTTCTTGGAATTTGCTTTATCGCAGTCTGCAGTAACATTGCAGTGTGAAAGTTCACTTATCCAAAAAGAGAGGCCAATAGAAATCAATCAAGAGAGAAAAAATGATATTGTGTAGTTTTAAGTAACATATTTTGATGTTTCATTTATTTTAATTAAGTGTATTAATAAATACCATGTACATATTATAATAATACTATGAAAGTTTTATTTGCTTACTGGTCTAACTCCCTGACAGTAACCACTCGTAAAAAAAAATCCGATTTTATTTACTCCTGATCTCGCCATTATCATACTCTCGTAGAATGTCAATGTGTAACTGCAATATGTTATATTGTATTACTTGTATGCGCCCCGCGGTATTAGCCGCAGATTTTGTTGTTTTTGAATCGAATATTGCTCACTATTTCCTTATCCCAAATATACTCGTATTATTCCATTTCTTTAGTAAAAGTTAGTCAGTAACTTAGCACAACACAAATATACCCATACTTTAAGTACGTTTAAACATATTATGCCTTGCCTTTTTGTAGGTAGGTTTCGATATCACTTGGAAAGCGTATGCGATGTATCTTCTTTTTGTGATCATCTTATTATAGTTCCCTTTAGTTTTGTCTTAGTAGCCCAGAATAGTTGTTTAAATTGGCGTGTAATGTGTTCGTTTATAAACATACATTAAGTGTCATTATTTCTGAAGATCATGTTATTTGTAAGTTGGAATTTTCAGCATTTAACGTCACAATCACAGGCCGGGTAGCTTTTTTTTTAAATCTATTTTCAAAACTTCGGCGCAATTTTTGACCACTTTAATTACCCTTTCCACCTCTTGCATTGTTAAATTCATTAATTCTACATTTCTATCCAATTCACTTTCTTACACAGAAAAACGAGAACTTTTATTCCGTCACTATACAGATGAGACAAATATAGTAGGTTGCCGGAGCTCTAATCATTCTCCTCTCAGAGATCTTGAATATGGTAATACGTATTTGGCATGTAATACATAAATAAATAAATAAATAAATAAATAAATGTTACTGTTTTATTACCTTAGGTTCATTGAAGCCATTAATCTATATTATTATTATGAACATATAAAGGTTAGGTTGGAGGAAGAGGGATAATTCTTGGATTCACTGAACCGATATTAAAAAATATTTGATAGAGAAAAAGAAAAGAAAGCCACATTATTTGTAAATATCTTGGTCTTTATCATCATCATCATCATCAACAACCCAGAATGCCCTACTGCTGGGCTCAGATCTCCTCTCAGGAGAGGGTTAAGGCCATAAGTACCCACGCTAACTGAGTACGGGTTTTGGATCGGCAAGACAACGTTGTGGTTACGTATCTTGGATCGTCCATTGGATGTAAAAAAAGGATAAACAGTCGTGAAGCTTAGTTGGAGGCCTTTGGGCGGCTAAAAACTTAGTCTATATATTAACCCTAAAATTTTAGAGCTATATTAGACATATACGCGGGCGGAACTGCGGGCAACATCTAGTGAACTAAAACTAAGTGATACTTAAATATCTATACAGTTGAGAATCATTCTGATAACAAGAATTATCACTGTACAATGATACGAAGTATATTATAATGGGAAAAACTAACATACGGACATACCTACAACTTATTAATTTCTTGACAACAATACACTCATTTCTAGATGATTAAACTCTTATAGAACTGGAATGGCATTGTATCTCGGAGGCATCCAGTCAGTCTTTTGTTGGAATTGTACCACGGAATGTTTACCTAACAAATTTTCGAGACCTTTCATAATACAATAGCTTTGTTTGTAATGAGTATATACAAAAAAATTCTCGAAGATAATTCATAAAAATAGTATCTGATTAGTAAAAAATAGGGGTGTTCAGTTACATTTAATGTGTCACATCTGACATCCACCTCATTGTGAGATAGTGTGATATGGTGTAGCAAAGTATTGTTTTACAGGCAACCCCTAGAATCATACGCATTCTATGGTCAAATAAAATAGACAGTTTCCCTTTCAGTTGACTATTAAAAGAAAATACTACCACAGTTACATGAAAGCTATTAAAAGAAGAGCAAAGCAGTTATGAAGACTGTCTACATAAGCAAAAACTTTAAATTATCAATAAACTGTTGTTATATTTGGTTAAAATTATATTTTATTTCTATTGATATTATTATTCTATTATATTAGTAGTGTGTACGTACATACACAGATGGTTTAGCACAACAAGTTAAACTTATAGATATAGTGTTAGTTGTAATACGTCACGTGATCATGTCGATAACGACTTATATGATTTTACTCCTCATTCAACATCCATAATGTGTGTATATGAACAGCCGATAAACTCTGGAACCTAGATCAAGATTCAACTTGTGTTTAGGATACTAGAGCCTTCCTTATATTACGTACCTATAATCTACAAAAGTAAATAGTTTCAATAGAAAATTACTAATCATTTACAATAATGATAATATAATCTCCAAGAATTCACACACGGACGTTTGGTCCCTAACTAGACAGAGCCTGTACTATGGTAACCAAACTGCCCTGGCAAATGACTCTACTCTGCCTGATGGAAAGCATTAGCAGAATCCAACAGTGTTGGTCACCATACTCATTGCGAATGCAGACAATGCAACAATGCAGCATGGTGACGCACACCATGGCGGCCTTGTGATGTTTCTGTATCATTGGGCCTCCGGTCTCTCAGTCACCAACGAAACCCGACAGCACGAACGCTGTCATTTTAAGTTGATATTCTGTGCGAAGGTAGTACCGCCCCGGTCGGTCGAGCCGGCCCGTTCGTGCTGAAATCAGCGTGGCTCTACTGCCGTATGATCGTATTCATTACACGAATATTGATACTGATCGGGAATCAAACACAATCTCTGGCATTTTAACCAGACCAGTCCACATAAAATTAAATGATAATAGCGAAATATCCGGCAGTGGTGATGTGACATTCCTTTTTAACCGACTTAAAAAAAGGAGGAGGTTCTCAATTCGACTGTATTTTTTTATGTTTGTTACCTCATAACTTTCGACTGGGTGAACCGATTTTGATTATTTTTTATAATTTGAAAGTTGGTGCTTCTCGTGTGGTTCCATGTCAATTTGGTATAGTTCTTAAATACGGTTTTTTATTGTTAAAATTTGTGATAATTTTGACATTAAAAAAAACAGGGTAAAAATAAAGTACTTATTTATACCCTGGTGTTTTTGAATTTCATTTTAGCAAATTCTAATTCTAATTCTTCTTTAGCAAATTGTTTGAAGAAGGTTCGTACGCTTTGAAAAAACATAATATTTATCATATTTCCCCTCGCCGATCTTCGTTCATATTTCGAGTAAATATGACATGCCAAACAAATATTTTAATATGTTCGCAATCTAATAATAAAACACTCATTGGAAAAGCCAAGACCTATAAACTTTTTCTAAAAATATGACTGTCAATAACATTTCTATCAAAATTTTAAGAAAACAAATAAACGGTAGACTTAATTCTTAATTGCATTTTTTATTATTATATAGGGACAAACGAGCAGACATATCGCCTGATGGTAAGCGATTATCACCGCCCATAGACACCTGCAACACCAGAGGCGTTACAAGTGCGTTGCCGGCCTTTTAGGAAGGAGTACACTCTTTTCTTGAAGTTTTGAAGGTCGTATTGGTCCGGGAACACCGCAGGCGACAGCTCATTCCATAGTTTTGCTGTGCTTGGCAGAAAGTTTCGGGAAAATCGCACAGTGTAAATATAATAATAAAAATGCAAAAAAATCACCTCTTACAACTTTTAATTCTTTATTTTAAATCAAAAGTTACGATATTAATACAAAAATGTAAACAAATTTAGTAAGAGTCGATATTTAAGATTCGATTAAAGATAAAATCACCCAATTTTAGTAAGCCTGCAATAAACTAATTTCACCAATGCTACAACACAATAAAGTAGTAATAAAATAACTTCTATAACCAAGATTAGTAAGGACTTGTGACATTTTTCAAGGTTGTATTTTGTCGCCACCACATCGGTCACGCACAGGAAATAACAATGCTTTGCTTCCGGTATACCTACAGGTTTACCATAGAGCTATAACTAAGCACTAAAATAGTTATTTATATTCGTCCGATCGTAAACCTGACGCTTTTAGACGAGATTTATAGTATATAGACGAGAGTATAAGAATTTGGATTTGATGGGAAAAATTTTATGAGTGGCGACAAATTTTATGAATTGAGCAAGTGTCAGTTACTGTTTAGAAACAAACTGTGTAATAGTTTGTAACATAGTGCAAAAAATTGTGAAACGAATGTATAATCTATACTAATAATAAAGCTGAAGAGTTTGTTTGTTTGTTTGATTGTTTGAACGCGCTAATTTGAAAAATTTTTTCAGTGTTATAATAATATAATAATAATAATATCAATTTATTTGCATAAATGTGGTACAAAAGATGGTAAAAAAAAAATAAAAATAGGCACGATACACATTTCGCCAGTTATAGGCATACAAATATAGTGTTGCAGTCTTTCATACAATAGTTAATTAATTGCTAAATTACCATTAACTATTACTAAAACAATTTAAAAAAATTATGTGTTACGTTTTGAAAATATTTACAAAAACTACTTAACAAATTCTTGTTGGATAGTACATTTATAGATGATGGCTATAGGTTATATATTTGTGTCTTTGTCGGGTTGAATTGGACCAAATGAGTTTGTAAAACATATATTTTTTGTTTCTTTCTCTTTATGTTCGTTACAATTAAGAAAACAATTTCAGGTTAATATTATTTTTGGCCTTATTAGAGCTTGCTACTAAAACACAAGCTAAAAATAATTCGTTTTAATAGGTTTTAAAAAAGGAGCAGTTGAAAAAATAAAAATATGTTTTGCAAAAATGCAAAAAATCACCTCTTACAACTTTTTGTTTTCTAATCTCAGAAATTTATGCAACTAGAAAAATTCAAGAAAACTATGATATGAAAAGTTATTTACAAAATCCTTCTACATCCATTAAAAAGATACCATTATTCATACATGAGAAATGTTTCACAAAAATTATACTCAAAGAGTATTTGCAGAAAGGGCTTCAAAGTATCATCATTTATAACCCAGACAGCTTGATGCAGCGATTGATGATTCGATATCAAAATCGAACCACAAGATCCTTCCCATCTTATCTATCAACCCCAAAACGCTTAAAGAGGGAACGCTAAAATGTCGCGACATCTGAAAACCGATTTCCATCCAGGGACAGTTTTTATTGTGAGCGAACATTTCGGATGCTTTTTACAGTTGAGATATTCTGTCCGTCACATTTTTAGGTCACCGCAACGTGGTGACGTTGTTTTGTGTTTGTAATAAAACTTCAATATCTCCGATGTGATTTGTCGTATAATGATAATATTATGAACATCTAATACACAACGCCATTATATTCTCAAACTAAGCAGAGCTTGCACTGATTACTAGACAAGTGATATAAATATTATCATATCATACTTACGGTGGGAGAACTACGCTTCAGCATGAATGGGCTGGCTTGACGCAGTGATACCACGGCCCCACAGAAAACTAGTGTGAAACAGCGCTTCGCTGTGTTTCACCGAGTGATTGAGTATACCGGAGGCCTATACCCCAACTCCTTCCCTCAAAGGCTGGCAACGCACTTGTGACGCCTCTGGTGTTGCGGGTGTCCATTGGCGGCATTAATCGTTTACCATCAGGTGATACGTCTACTCGTTTGCCACCAAATCCTTAAAAAAATAGTTATATCTATTTTTTTGTTATATCCTATGCAAACTCGTCTAATCCACTTGGTATAGTTGGCCTAAAACCTTTTTGTTTAAGAAAGTTTTTCTATTGATGATGTTTTTGTTTAACTTCATTACTATTATCGAAATAATTACAAATTCTATAGTAACACCGTGTTTTTTTCAAATCGATCCCTGTAATAACAAAAAAGAAATTGAAACTCACCAAAGTCCTGATAAACAAGAATCCGAATTATAATAATAACTCCTTGTTTAATTATCTTGAGGCCCATGAAGTTATGGTCTCTAATTTCCTCCAACGTGTAATTTCATATGATCTCCTAAAAAAATCGGCTTAATATGATTTTCTTATAGCTGTGTCATTTTTATACAAAACCATTATTTGTAGCCTATTTTGCATAATATTTAAAAAAAAATTATTACATCCTTAAATACATAAATTTATTTAAAAAAATCTTAATCTGAAAGGGTTGGTACAGTGATATTTTCAAAATATTTACACGTTATAATCTTACATTTTTAAGACTGATCTCAAAATAACGTTCAAATACCTGTTGTTGCCATAAATTTAAACACAAAAGGTCTTCTGCCTTTAATATCCTGACTATGCATAATTAAAATGCTAAAAAAAACTCGAATTCCCGCCCATTCTTTTGTTTTAATTCGTTTTTTTCTTTTTTAAGTATCAAAGTGGATGCCAAAGAGTTCCCTTTTCATTTTAAACCTTTTTTTATGTACGTTTTTTATTTTTGTGAATCTTAGCGAAGACCAAAGAGTCCCTTTTTCCTTTGCAAACTTTTTTTTAATATTTAAGAAAACCAAAGATTATTACTTAAAAAAAATACTTTAAACTATATTAAATTAATGTGATGGAATGTTTTGGTAGAAACCTTTTATATTTTTGTGTATTTTTGTCTAGGCTTCTTACTGTTATATTAAATAAGCAATTGACATATATTATTGAGAGTATTAAAGAAAATTTCGTGTAAACTTTTTAGCTTTTGAATTACGTTCTTATGGTTGTTTTGCAGACTACTCTAACCTAACCTAACTATTTCAGTCAGTCTGTTGTGGTCGTAACTCATCAGTGTCGTGGTTTTATAGTTTATAATGGCAGTATAAAGTTTCATAATTAGTGCTAGATGAAACAGTGAGTAAAATCGTAAATTAAATCAACCTTTACTGTCGCTTGAACCTTAAAATCTTCAGATAAAGGATTTAATAATTGTGTGTACAAAATTACAACAGTACGACAATAACTAACTATAGCCAATATATTACATACAAAAATATTTATATACCCTATGTCACCCAGGCTATTATTCCGAATTGGTTCAGTAGTTTAGGTGTAGTGGAACATACAAATACACAAATATAGACTGCTGAATTACCCTTCCGTTTCATTTAGTCGTAGTCGGGTAAAAATCATTAAAACACACCATATCCAATTCAAAGAGTGAAAATTAGGAAACTTTGAGTGTACCCCGCCCATGGTATTGGCTGAAAGGGGAGGGATTGCACGGAGACTCAGCACACAGTGGGATGGAGCTGATCATACTCGTATCTCCAGGTGGAGTGATGTCATTAAGATTACTATTATAAGCTTAAAGGAGAGTCGTTCCGTAATGTTACACACATGGGCAACGATAAATACACAAATCTAGATTCGTAAATGCTTTTTTGTAATTCACCCGTTCTATAAACCTACTTTAGTTTATTGTCCCAAAAACTGCTTACCAAGGCACCATTAGTGATGAGCCGAAACTACCCTTACAACGATCTCCAACAAAAACGCATTCAATGACAACGCCGTTTAAAAGACTTATCGTTAAGATGACAAGATATACCAGGGCCGAACTTGGTTTTATCGAGAAATCTTGTTCCGGTTGTGAACTATATTATTTTTTTAGTTAAAGGCCTCTAAGTTTTTATGCCCGTGTTCTATTGCCCGTAGCGTGATGTTACACCTCGTAATCAAACTTGTTTTCCATAAAAAGGTTATAATAGTAAGTCAACCTTAAAACATAGACATATCTTGTCGCTGACTATTTGGAACTCTCTAAGAGGAACCAATCTTTCATACATTATTTACATAAATCTTTAACCATTAACGTAGAGCACACAATGGAAACTCTGTTTTCGCTCAAGTTCATCAGATTAATTTAAAAAAAAGCAAGTAATTTAAAAACACAAGAAGATTATTATTTTAAAAAAATCGTGGAATCGTTTAATATGTAAAAGTAAACCGATATCATTTTTTATTATTTACTAGCTTGTGCTAGCGGCTCCGCCCGCATGTTTGTCGGTTCTCGCAGAAAAGAGTAGTTCATGTCCTTCCTCAAGAATCAAAGTATCTCCATGCCAAATTTTATTGAAATCGATACAGTGGTGAAAGTGTGACAGACAGACAGAGTTACTTTCGCATTTATAACATTACTATGCATGGATTTTATTTATGCATGGATATTCAAAACGTAAATTAACTTTTTACCAGTCAGGTGCTATTTTAAATAGTAAATAAGGATGTTTTGAAAAATAAATTGTTTTCATATTGAGAAATACAAAGATGAATATTACAGTACCTACCATAAAATTTATTATACCTAATCTTCTTTATCAGCCAGTCCATCCCTGTTCCCCACGACATAATAGTCTGAATACTTAGCTATGATGAGCCTCAACTGAGTAACTGAGGGAGGCTTTGTCAACCGTTGTGACTGACTAAAAGCGACTTTATCAAAATATTATTCAAAGTACAAGCTAAATTATAATTCCATTGTCCAACGCTATCGTCGACCTCTTGACATTCTAATGAACTGGTAAATTTTAATGTATAATTTTATAAATCAAGTTGATGGCGAAGCTTTAATTGGATATTGGGATAGATATCTAGCATGGTATAAAGTGGAAATGAGCAAAAATGTCTCCTGATAATAAGTGACTATCGCCACGCACGTATACTACAGGGACATGTGTTGACAATGCATTCTAGAATTAAACTCACTTGTTGTCATTCCACTATTTTAATTAAGTTTTACCTGACCGGTTTCACCTATGGCATTATCAAAGGTGACATTATAAATTACAGGTACTGATGGAATGTGTCAAGAACAGAGGCACTGGAGGTGAACCCATGTGACATAGGAATCCCTCAAATGATTCTATCGACACCTACATATAATAAAGCAAGGATACTCTGTCGCATGACTAAGCCCGCAGTGACTCCTCCATCTTAGTTTAACATATGCATAGATCGATGTTTGTTAAATTGGTTACAATGGGGTTGTCATAGCCGAAAGCATAAAACGCCCAAACTAGAAAATATAAAAAAATAGACTTGAGAGGTGTCAAAGGACACCCGGATGGAACGAAGTTCCTTTCGATGAATTAGTGAAGGAATTGTTATAGCTAAATACATAGGTTCTGACTAAATACTGCTAAATACATATGTATGACGCGTACACTTGCTAAACACACAATAATGGAGAGATTATAACGCGTATGACTTGGTTAGCACAATAGTAAAGAGAGGTTATAATGCGTACTTGCTAAAAATACAAAAGCATTTATTATTGTCTGCATAAAATCTCTACTAACCTAACTCCATCAGCAATATCCGGAACTTGTGCAGATACACTGCCAGGATTCATTATTGTTATATTTTTTTATTATTTATTATGTACAAAAACCTGTATACCCTCAATAAAAATTACAATAGCTTACTATAGCAAAAAATGTCGTTACACTTTCATCACCAGCTTATCGCAGTTCGCTGCTAAAGTTATTTATTGATATATTTTGTATTTAAATTTGATATACAGAATTTTAAACATTATTAATTTACAGCGACATCTATATTCTTAATATTAAACTAATGTGTCGTTGACATAAGTCGAATGTGTCGTTACAATTCCGTCTAGCCCCCTTCCGCAACACGCGATAAGGAACTTCGTTCCAAAAAAAAAACATGTGTTGAACTTTAAGTCACAACCCCACCTCCTCTCCTAGAATTCACTTCAGTGATCAGGAGAGGAGATTTGTTCTTTCTGTAATCCCACTCGCTCACGGTCAAATAACGAAAAAGTTGCAATAATTATTATAAAACGTGTTCATCTCTTAGGTCGTGGCATTAGTTCTTACTTTATTAAATTTTGTAAACTGCACTCAACAGTAAATGCGTCTGTCCGTCCGTCCTCGGGTGACCTTCCAAACAGTTAGTGCTAGAAAGATCTAATTTTGCATGGATATGTGTATTTAGCACATTGATAAAGTTGTCAATAAACATGAAAAAATATTTTAACCTACAGTTAAAGTGGGTTTTTTTCACGTCTAGCCTATAGTGTGGGATATCATTAGTTAGATCTTTTAAAAATATTGAGAGGTTGTTATGGTGATATATTTCACATAGGTTTAAGGTTATATAAAAAAAAAAAATATTGATACCTACATTATCTTTGTATACAACGAGTAAGTAAATGCTAGTATGTATGTAACTAAAGTGATGCTTAGGCAGGTGCCAAATAATAGCATCAATGTTGATAAAACAAGATGGAGACTATTAAGGAGAATTGGATGATCGATTACAAACAGCTAAAATGTTAGATAGATAGCTCTAGATAAAACGAATACGATATTGAGAAGCGAAGTACTTCAAAGTTTATCAATGCAGATTATTCAAAACTTCAGTTTCGGAAAGGATTTTTTATAAAATCTCAATCAATTACAGAAACGAAGAGTATCCTAATTGAATATACAAGTATCATGAAAATCCAATCAATTAGGTTAATCTAAGTAATTAATTGAACTAAGTTTGTAGAACTCTTAGAAACGGTCGTGATCAAGTGGCCATCTTTAAAGACGAACCTTGACAATGGACGATTCTAGGCAGATGTATTTTTATACTTTGTGGAAAAGCGATACTGCCAGCACTTCAAGAAAGAACTAGAAATTACCAACATGGATTGTTATCTGTATCTGTTTTTAATGGTCGTATAATACGAGTACATGCATCGCAGTATTACATAGCAAGCAGCGCTTATTTTCAGTTGCCTTTGTCGTCTACACGTACGTATTATGTTATTTATACCTGCATTAGGTACACAAAATATGTACATATTCGGATGACTTCCAAAACTAACAAAGTATAAATTTTCTTCTTTGTTTCACCAAAAATAGCAGAAAATCAAATTAAAATTAATCCCAAGCTCTAATATTTATTCTAAAATATTTAGTTTGTGGGCTAAATTAGATAGAATCTGTGGTTTACTATGTAGACCTTCTAAATAAAGCGTGTTCAAAGTGGCCCTTTGTTTGCAGTGGAGAGTGCTCGTCTGCACCCTGTCGCCTGGTCCCGACAATGGCGACAAACAACAGTGGCATACGGTCGGGATGAAATGCCAACTATGTTGTAAATGTTACTAAAGAACTTTGAAGTTATATCAACGGTGTTTAAAATAAAGACTAAGTGTATTAAAATACCATATAATAGAATTAATGTTTATAAACTCTCCTAAATTATTTGCTGGGATGTATGATATTTCTTTTCGCATTTATACACCGCTAGATACGCTGCACAAATCTCTCACCACTTCTGTCTTCTGACAGTCATTTGACGTTTAATGGACCGCCAACATTCACTTTCATCTGGTTTATCAATCTCACTAGCGTAGGACCATGCAGCCTTGTCGCTTCCACTTGCCCAGCACAACAAAGGTAATCAAACAAATAAATGGAGTCAGTTTAACGCACACAAATCACACAAATCTTAACACATAACCTCAAATACACAGTAAATCATACTTCCTCACACACTCACACACAAACCTATATTATCTAAGTATACAATCATAAACTTAATTAACTGCTGTCTTCTATTGTAACTACTGTGCATTATTTTTGCCTGTGAATAGGGACTGACTCCCAACACACAGCTAGCGCTACTTTAAGACAGGGCAGTCCATTTTTGTTACAATAAAGATATATTATTATTATAGACAGTTCTCCAGAAATGAAGAGATTATTTTGTTTCTCATTTTCTTATAATTTAATTACATATTGTCTTCAACTATCACTTCTATCCATTAGTTAGTTGGCAGACTCCTATATCAATATGTACTTACTTCAGCCAAACCAACTAACGTCAGCGAAATCTTGGAAGTGCATTTTGCTAATAAACGTGAATAGTGAAGTCATATTTGTACACGTGAATCTTGACCGATTAATTTTTGACTGCCAAATAATATTCAACTTTAGCTGTTGCTAATAAAGTTGAAATTTAGTATTTAGAAATCGGAATAAAACATCCTTAAAACGTTTAGTTTTTGTATGATGGGAACATGTACAATAAACTATTTGTAAACATCTGAAACGTAAGTACCAACAGGTTTGTTTATCATCTTCCTCAATTACTTATTCTCAAGAGACTAGTAGCCGACCCCAGACAGGGTCCGGCTTTGTATCGGTTGTAATAACATTGGTTGAACTTGTGTTCAACTGATTTTATTTGATATTTCACGGAGCAACTGGCACCGTACCTCCGCAACCCTGAAGGCGAACTGTATTTGGAGTTTCAACTAGTTGTCAGTATATTTGAGGTCACTGGCTTCCAGATAATGAAGGTCTATCGACCTACGGCTTCCGTACTCTCCGAGACACGGGCGTCGATAATTAGAATTTCTAGTAATTTCGACAACAGTTAATGCTTACCTTCATGCTCCAAAAATGTAATCCACACTAATATTATACATTTGAACGCAACTCTCTTTGTCTGTCTGTTACGCTTTTACGGATGAATTGCCCAATCGGTTTGGATATTTTTTTGGACATCTAATATACAACGCCATCTAGTCCCAAATTAAGCAGAGCTTGTGTTATGGGTACTAGACAACTGATACAAATAATGTTTATCAATAATTAATTTTATTACCCTTTTTCTTCTGAACTGTGTGGATTTAGTGTGGAACTCAATATGTTGACAAAAATGTATATACGATCAAAGAGAAATGACGTGCAATTCTTTAACAGTACTTAATTGTTAAAATAAATACCTGTACCCTGATTACAGTTTAATTTCACTCTAAAATTGGATTTGTTTAGTGTTTTCTACAATGAGTAGAACACATGGAAGTTATTATGACATGAATACATACGAGTATATACACATTACACAAGCCTTCAAAATGTGGAGAATGTTAACTGTTATCAATGTACACAGAAGACTAATTACAAACAAGACCCGTCTAGGTACTTAGTTAAGTAGTTATTATATCTGTTAGTCAGCTCAAAGGAGCAATGTCAGTAATCCAAGACTAGCCATTGTGTGCTGACATCAAAGCTAAGCCGGCTAATGTCGGCCACTAACAGGGCTTAATTAAGAGTATGTAGTTTGGGAACGTGTGTCTTTTGTGCTATGAACTAATTGTCAAGAATCGGTCCGATTTGAAACATTTTTAGTATTAGAAAGCCCAGTTATCGATGAAGACTATAAGCTATCATCACGCTACTACTAAAAGTAGCAGAGAAGTGATGAATAATGTTGCAAAAACGGGAGAAAAATACTTATTTTGAGAGCTTCTAACGCGTGCGTTGCGTAATCGGTTTAAGTTTCGCAATAGTAATGTATGAAATAATTGTACTCCTTTAAATATTAAAAGAAAATACCATGATAGCATAATATATTACCCATCGGAAATATCTGCGCATCCGACTGGAATGCGCTTCACCTCTCGCTTCCCCACGCATCGCCCCGCCTTTGTCCATCTAGTACCGTTGCCCACGCAAGCGCCGACTTACGTATATTATTCCTGCGTTTGTAATCTCATTCTTGTTAATTGTTTCTTTGTTCTGGGTAATTAATATAATATTAACTCTCTAGTTTGCATGACGTCACTAAGCCAGGCTCGTATATATTTTCAACGGGTTGTATGTTTATATTGTAAGGTTGGTTCCTTATAACTTCTTTTATGATAACAGCTGCCGTTATAACATCAAACTACGGACAATAGGAGACGCAGACGTCGTTCCGTGGCTCATAATTTTAAGTTGCTGCTCGATTGTACAATGTTTTGACTTTACTTATTAGTTATAACCAATATAAGTACATAATGAGTTTAATTTATTTATGGGGATGACTTCGTATACTCATACCTAATATCCTGTATACAAGTGTTTGTACTACACCTTTGATACTTTGTGTGAGTCGGTGTGGCTTTTTGGCCTTGTTCCCTTTTAACTAAATTACTATTTCTCTTATAGTAATCTAAACGAAAACCATAACTTTTATCTCATTTATTGACTGTTTGGGTACAAAGGTTGCTTAGGAAATTTACTTTGTATATTTCTTATAAGCAAAAGATTTTCTCTTTTCTATTCTCAATTTTGAAAAGAAAATGATGTTTGTGTCTAATGGTTTGTGACTGCTAGCTTTGTGGTAGAAATTTGAGAACATAAAGTATGAAACATAATGGTACTCATTTGACCAAACTTTCAACAATATCCGTTACATACTGCTCCCTCGATATTTGTTAGTATGTAATGCATTTTTATTTCGTTTCGCCAGCCGGTGTACAAAGCCGCAGTATTGTTTTACATTTTATTTGCTACATACAGCAATAAATTGTGAACAAACACGCGATGCGATAAAATATATTTTCGCATGGTTTAGGCATACTTTTTATTTTTAGTCTATGAAAGAAAATAAGTTTTTATTTATATCGACATTTCGTCAAAGCTGCACTTGAATATTCTAATGTGCTTTTAAGTAACTGTTTTATTAAAAAACTTAAATATATTTCAATATATTTAAGTTTTAACTAGTATAATTAGATATTATGCAATTTAAGTTTCAATTATGACCGATATGATGTCATTCATTCGCAAAAATAGTATTTTTGGTGTGTGGTGGTATGTCGTATAATATATGTCACCGTAAGATTGCAAAAATTGTTACATTATAATCTACCCAGCGAGATTGTAATTGTTGAAAGATTGTCAACTGTGACATACTGCTTATAATTTATCTTACTTACTTATTTATTTATAACGGTTTTCACAATCTGACGGTAACCTATATAAGCATACCTTGCAAATGTTAAATAAATACTTTTAGTTTTTGCATTTTTTTCCAAATAACATGGAAAAAATGCAAAAACTCACGTGACATAATTGAAAAAGGCCAGCCGATGTTAATTAATAAAATTTAAATATTTGAAATGTTTCGCAGTCGCAAATGAACGAATAAACATTTCATTTAGTCAAAATAAACTTTCAGTTAAATAAACATGTCGAAGTGACAGATTAAATTGAATGTTTAATGTGCCGGATAATTCCATTTTTGTTCTACTTTTGATGATTTTCTTTTCAATATGCTATTTATTTGACTCGACTCCACTCTTTTGACTATTGATGTTGTCTACTTCGGTTCTATCAGTGTATATTATATTTAATAGTTTTTATTTTTGCCATGGGAACGAGAACTTTTATGTCCTTGAAAGTATCACAAGCAATCAATACAATCACTTCTCTCTAAGATTTTTACTATAGTGGTTCGTAATACCATGTGTTACGTTCAATTAGTAATTATTTGTATTTATCTCATATTTTATGTAGGTAGTTAAATAAAATAGTCGCGGCACATTTGACACCGACAGAGATAATATTATGGAGGGTAGAGATAAGGAGTGTTATCTCTTAAGGTAGAAAATTGAAAAAAGTGTCCAGCATAAGCTGTAAATAACAGTTCAAAAACCTTCCAGAATGGCGCTGGTGTAGACACAGGGTATGGTATGAATGTAGCAATTGTGAACGAATTGAAGTACGCCGAGTTAAAAAATTTAACATTATTGTCACTACTTGCGTATTACAAAATAATGTAGTAAATATATTTTATTTTCTGAACTGTGAATAGTACGTTTATTGATTTTTTATCAATCAATTTTATGAAAAAGTGTGTGTATTGATTTTAAGAAGTTTACTCTGATGCTAATGTGGCGCCACCCTAATTTAATGCATTTCAACGGACACTTTTCATGTACACAGATGATACTCCTTACCTCTACCCTCCATAGATAATATGTAACGGTTATTGTCAAACATGTTTCAGAGACTGCCTGTCATTCGATTAACGAACATTAAAGTGTGAAGCACAGTTATGTATTGTAACGGAACCATACAGAGAAGTGGAAGTAAATATTGAATTAAATACGGATTGTTACTACTTATTTTGTTGAAGTCCTTCTGAGCGTGTTTCATATGTTCAGATTGAATTTAGACAGCATTATATTGTATTAATTTAATTACATAAACATGTTTTATGTTATAGAAGGCAAACGAGCAGACCTATCGCCTGATGGTAAACGATTACCACTATCCATGGACACCCGCAACACCAAAGGCGTCATAAGTGCGTTTCAGACCTTTTAAGAAGGAGTACGCTGTTTTTTTCGAGGTTGGAAGGTCTTATTGGTCCGGGAATACCGCAGGCGACAGACAGTAATACAGAAAAATCCGGAGGCAGGTAGGTTTATAAAATCAGAACAATCCGAAGAGGCTTGTAACCTAGCACAGTAACCATTATACATCAATAAATAACTCGTAACGTAGCATATTCATGAAAGTTAAACTAGTTAAAATAAATGCTATGTTAATTAAGAGTACATTTGGGACCTTTTGTACACATTTCTGTGAGTTTACGGTGAAATTAAATTAACACGGGTGAATAATCCCGTACAATTTAACGACTGTTGAGGGTAGGTTAAAAATACCAGACCAGTGACCCGGTTGATAATTGTAACCTGAGTTAGTTGAATATATTTTCTTCCTATTAACGTTTCTTATCAAAATAATTATATTTTCATTGATGCGTATATTTTATTGATGTGTATTTGTCGTGTCTATGAGAAATTTCTTTTAGGTAGAGAGCCATACCACAGCTAGGCCGGCTCAATGGGAGTAAAACCAGTGTTTAGTAATAATTATTTAATTAATAAAAAAATTGTGCTCGTGGTGAACGAGTCAGAATAAAACGTCCGACGTGCTGTCTCGACGTAAGAAAAAGGGAACAATACTTAATGTTGCTTTCTAAAATAATAACTAACAACTACCTAGTGTGGCCACTTAAAAAATGTAATACTGATACACGACATAACGTTATAAATATACCCACACTGTTATAAAGATATGTATGATATCAAAATAGTGTAGAAACCTCTGTAGATATTTTATGTCATGTCAATGTCAAGTATCATAAAAAAAAATCAAATAAATATATTTTATTCGTTATCCATCTATCAACGTGTTTTAATAAAACACACATGTTTATACATAAGACACAAGTTAAAGTTTATATAGAGGAGAAGTGCATAAAACTAATAAAATATGAATTATAGTCGTATTTCGACCACTGGGCGACCACTTCTAAAAGTAAATACGAATACGAGTACAACACACAACAGTTCCCGGATGTATACGCACAGGCTTGGATTACCATAAACAAATTTTTATTATTGTTTCCGTAATTACATTTTGTATATATTTGGAAGAATACCTTTGAGAATTAAATGGTCGTTTCGAAAAGTCCAAAGTACGCCCTCGGGGATACCTCAAACCAGTGTGTTCAGGTTATAAAGTTTATATTTACCTCTTATCCTCGTAATGGGACTATTTTAACGTACGTAACGTTTAATGTTAACTAATTTTAAAATTAAAATAGTCCCGGGATCATCATTCTCTGCAATTTCTCATTTAATTAAGGAATCAAGCTTTTATAATTAAGAGGAATTCTCGTAATTTGATAAGTAAATTTGGCTGGTTTAATCAACTCCGCATTTGATTAAACTGATTAAGATATTACTCAGATACTTTGGAGTTTACGGTTGTATCAATTTGGGTTTATCTTAGGGTTTCTTGTTTCCTGAATCATGAGAACCGCTAATGAAATATTGTTGTGGAATTACTTTGAAATTTGAGACGAGGAATTAAATTAGGTTCAGTTAGAAATAAAAATAAGACCGCGT
Organism: Spilarctia lutea; assembly: GCA_916048165.1. Classification (NCBI taxonomy): domain Eukaryota; kingdom Metazoa; phylum Arthropoda; class Insecta; order Lepidoptera; family Erebidae; genus Spilarctia; species Spilarctia lutea. Next base: position 16,523,222 of record OU696480.1, on the reverse strand, counting down.
TCGAGCGTAAAAGATTATAAGTCAACTTAGACATTTCAACCGAAAGACATTAACTGGACAAAAGCCTTCCCGAAGGCTCCCCAAAGCAATCGGTCCTGTGCTGCTTGCATCCAGCATTTTCCTGCGGCCCTCCAGGTTTTCGGACCACCTTGTGGTGGGCCTAACAACGCTACGTTTTCCAGTACGTGGTCGCCACTCCAGAAATCTTCGGCCTCAACGGCCATCTTGTCTGCGAGCAATATGCCCCGATAACTTCTACTTAAGGCTGTCAATTCTACGGGTAATGTCGGTGACCTTCGTTTGTACGCGGTTCTCCTCATTTCTGATTCGATCACGCAGAAAACGAGCATTGATCTGTCTATTGCTCTCTGTGCGACTTTGACCCTTTTTATAAGGCCTGTTGTGAGAGACCACGTCTCTGTATCATAGATCATCACTGTCAATACACACTGGTAAAAACTTTCGTCTTGAGACACTTTGGTATTTAGGACGAGAAAATGTCACACGTCTTTCCGAACGCCACCCAGCCGAATTGAATTCGACGATTGACATCTTTCTCGAAATTGGCTCTACTTAGCTAAATAGTCTGTCCTAGGTATATATAATAATCAACTATTTCGAGTGTAGAGTCTCCAATTGTCACTGTTGTGGGTGCGACATGGACGTTCGACATAATTTTCATCTTGTCCATATTCATTTTAAGATTTACTCGTTTAAAGCAACTACTCAGGTCATCTAGCGTTGTGTTAAGTCGGTTAAACAAGGCAAAACTTGCTTAAAGGAAAAAGTTTCGGTAAGGCTCTGTTAACACTTCAGTCAAGTCTGCTTTTTTTGTAGACTCATTGTTTTTCCACGGTAAAATACTTCTGTCTTGAACTTCTATGTTGGTTGGAATTCCGATAGTTTTGTTGATAGAAGTGATGAGGCTGAATGATTATAGTATTGCCAGTTAAAGGTAGGGAAGCGTGTCTATAGAAAAGAAGCCACAACATCGGTAATTAGGGGTTCATAAAATAAAACTCTGCCTGTTTTGGTAAGAGATAATAGAGTAATTTATTGAAAAACGATACACGTCATTTTCAATCGTCAAATTCGAGCCCAATGAAACCTTTTATGTTTTTAATCTGCTGTCTTGTTGGACGCTCTTAATTAGACTTTATTTACAAATCGTGGACATAATTTTGATTATGTAATAAATAAATAAATATTCCGGACATCTAACACACAACGCCATCTAGTCCCAAGCTAAGCAGAGCTTGTGTTATGGGTACTAGACAACTAATATAAATACTTACATGCCTTTTTTTTCGTAAATACATACATATTATACATAGAAAACACCCAAACTCCGAAACAAATATTTGCAGATCATAGAAACATTTGGTCCGACCCGGGAATCGAACCCGAGACCTCAAGCTTAGCAGTCGCATATGCTACCGAGGCAGTCATGTAGTAACACTTACAAATTTATTCTAACACCAGCTGTCGTTTCCATCTATTAAAAGGACCCATTATTACAATTTTCCATTGATAACTCGGTTCCTATTTGTCGTAACATGATTATAAGTAGACTACAGTCTTCCTCGATATTTGGAGAATCATAAACTAAAAGAATAAGTAATAATAAGAAAGTTTTTGAGATTAGCGTTCAAACATTCAACCAAACAAACAAACCCTCTTAAACTCTATAATATTAGTATTGATTGTGGGTGCAACAAACCTTTTGCGTTAATGTGTGAAAAGATGTGATTACAGTTCCCAACTCTATAATTCAATACGTAAATGATACTTTGTATTATTTAATTTCGTGACAGCATACGCTCACTACTCTATTCCATAACTTGTCCTCAAGTTTTCCAAACTTTTTTTTTTATTGAATAGGTGGCAAACGAGCAGACCCATCACCTGACGGTAAGCGATTACCGCCGCCCATGGACACCCGCAACACCAAAAGCGTCACAAGTGCGTTGCCGACCTTTGGGGGATGGGGAGAGGGAAGGGGAGGAAGGGTTGGGGTATGGACCTCCGGTACCCTCACTCACTCGGTGAAACACTATTTCACACCGGTTGTCTGTGAGGTCGTGGTATCACTCAGGTCGAGCCGGCCCATTCATGTCGAAGCGTGGCTCTCCCACGGAAAAAAACTTAAGCAAGATTTTAAAAATCAATGAATACCCTCATCTTTAGAGTTTGAATATCACATGAATTTACGTGGTTTCTATAAATTGTCTGTCCTATGGTATGCCGTACATACGTGTATAATTGTCTAAAGCAAATAATATGATGGATTTTTTCATTTAAAGAATAAACTAACCATAATAGGCATTAGGTGATAGGGTATATTGTGTCTTAAACAAATTTTACTGAAAATTTAAAAAAATAATCACGCTACCTCTGAACTAAAATCTTGTAACTTAAATTACTTATTGAAATATCACTGAAAACCATTGAACTGAAGATATATAGCTCCATGTTATGTATATTAGATTAGGACTGCAGTGGCTTTCGGTGCACAGAACAATAGCACAGTTACAAGTGAATGCATTTTGGCGGCTTTGTCTGAATTTATGAGTATAGCTTGCATAATATGCAACCTATTATTGTGCTAAATGTAGTAACTCAAATATACTAGATACATAAGATAAGTCTGTTCTGAATAAGATATTTAAATATTAATTAAAATTAAAGCTACCTCTACCCCGTTTCACTACGTCAGATTGTAGCTGCATTACAAATATAAGAAATTATTATTAATTAGCTAGTAGTTTTATCATTTGTAGCCTATGTGTTGTTCTGATGTATAAGCTTTATTATTGTAAAGTTTCATTTAAATCCATTTAGTAGTATTTGCGTGAAAGAGCAATAAACATACTCACTTACATACTCACAAACTTTCGCGTTTATAATATTAGTAGGATAGGGAACAAAACGGGCGACAAAATTAGTTTTCAAGGTAGTAAATCATGAATAAGGTAGTAAGCATGAATAGCCGGCTTGACCGGGTGGTACCGGGCTACCTACCTTGACAGCAATCGTGATGTCGTGTTCGTTGGTGAGTGCAAGACCGGAGGCACAATGATGCAGAAGCATCTCAATAAGCCGCAATAGTGTGGGTCAATTGTTGTGAATGCATTTTCTGCATTCACAATGGGTATGGATTCTGTTCATGTTTTCCATCAGGCAGAGTATAGCAGTAATGCATTAAATAACTGAACCCAGAAGGAGTTACAAATATTCATTAAATTATTTAAAATATCGCGTCAAACTTTGAGATCAATCTAAGTAATTCTTGTTGAGTTTTTGAAGCATAAACAAACTTAACATTTTTTTTTACACATTACTATTTATTGCTAATATTTTTAGCACTATACATGCTTTACTTCACCGAAGTATCCAAAATATGCGGTAATCTCTAAAACTTACACGTGAATATGACCACAAACATTCTTAAACTACTAGCTGAACCCCGCGGTACGACAATAACCGCGGGCAGCGCCGTGAGGCGAAGCTAGTATCTTTATAAATTGTAGCCTATGTGTTATTCTGATGTATAAGGTATATTATTATAAAGCTTTATCAAAATCCATTCAGTAGTTTTCGCGTGAAAGAGCAACAAACATACTCACTAACATTTTCGAGTAGGATTTTCGAATCAAAAATAAATATAAATTTGAACAATATTTCGTTATCATTCTTAACGTGACGTAAAAAAATATTTCCTTCAACTTACCTAAACGCTTTTCTTTATTTAACATCTCAAATTTATGCTACACTGTCTGTCTTGGTAAAATAGTGGTGAAAATAGAACCACGGGGGAATAAAATAAAGTAAAGAGCAAACAGAAACAGTCAAAACATAGGTATAACTTAGTTCCTGAAATTTCAACTTCCTTTTTGTTATTCCATTCCATTAGTAGTGTGTGTAGACAATAAAATTAAATGCATGTAATACTTTAGGTTCACGGCTTTGTTAGATGATAAGATGTTTTGGTGATTCCGTTTCTAAACAAGTAAAAATGAATGTTTAAACAAAATGTTTTACTTTACAGCACATTATGTTCAAGAATTTAAGCTTGGACATTTCTTCTGTAAATTAAATACCTATACCTAAGGTATTATTCGTTCACAAACAACATTTTCCGGGTAATTCAAACACTTTTTATACTTATACTCAGAATTATCATCAAATCACAATCTCCGTTATCGGCTATATGAAAAAGAATAGTGTAAAATCAATGCACGCGAATATATAAAAATTCAATTGTTAGCATTGTTATGTATACGTACATAAAATACAGTACAGTTTGGAGGGCAGGTAAATAAAAAGAACCTTGAAATTTCAACGAATACCTCACGGACTGTTGTAGTTGAACAAAGCGCGTTTCAATTTACTATCCTACAGCTAGGCCACGTAAACTGACGGAGGTAAATTAGTTGCCCCATGTATATTTTATGAATGTATTTAAAATGATATAATATTAATTGAATTGCTAAAGTTTTTCAGCCAAGTACTTACCTACCCCTTTTGGTGACGACTTGGAAAATAATCGTCTCCCAAGAGACGCTATCGTAGTTATACCTATGTGGAGTATCCATTACAAATTACGTCGACGGTTGACTTCAAGCACCCTAGTCCGTAGAAGAATCAAACAATGAGATTGTAGATCGAATCGACATCTTGTCAATTTTTTATTCCTATATATCTTTCGTAAGGCAAGTGAATCGACATACATTGCACTTTATAGAACGCTGCAAGTATGTAAATTAAATTTCAACACTTGCGTCAGCTTCCTATGAACCTCTTGCAAACATCTACCCAAGTGTTCTAATTAACATCATGCTACGATTACAGGGAGATGCTTCTGACTGTTGGTTCAAATTCAGATACCTGGTTTGTTCCAATACATTCAAATGATTTACACATATTTCGTACAACAAAAATCTTGGGAATATACAGAGAACACGGATTTTTTTATCACAAAATGTAATAAGTATGCATACCGCCAAACCACTGAAGCGCCTATAAACTTCGTACAAAACTCGACGTGACGTAATAAAATGACGCATGCAACGTATTTTTCACAGAAACTCTTTGCGACAACACTATTCATCTCTGTGGCTATGAGGGTGACCATACTGACAGCCTTATTTGAGGAATTTAACCATGTTTCGGTCATACTTTAGCACAAATGGAAGTCTCTAGCAAAATTAAGTTTTAGGTATTGCTTAGCTACTTTTGATTACGAGTACATGATGTTTACGGACCCCAAGCCACTCTTACAACTAAATGCAGAGAGGAGAACAAACTTGAAGAGAATATACCATATCCATTGAAATATTTTTTTATAACTTACTATCTACATTTCTTGAGCTTTTACTAAATCTATAAGGATACAGGTTTCAATCTTATTAATATCTGACTATTAAATTAAAATCTTTGCAACAGAACATAGTACATAATTGTCTCCTATAAAATGTCCAATTAATCAGCTTTCTTAATAAAATAAATCCTTTTTAAAAGATCTATACCTTAAAACGAATTTTAAATAAACAAAATGACAGTCAGCCAAAGCTAAACATAAATAGATTTCAATATTCGCTTATAATTGTCATCCCACTCGGAGCTTTATACAGATAAGTTGATATTGCAGTTCTAACTGCATGCTCTATTACATGACAGACACATATCGTCGCCCATGGCGTCTGTGAATTTATTATTGTCTATTTAGCATTAGAAGTACATATACGTAATGTACCGCGGGGAACTTTGCAAACATAATTGAAACGGACTCAAAGAATACCCAGACTTAGAACAACAATTTATGGATCGCCCACAAAGTGGTGTCTCGTGTGGGAATTGAACCCACAACACTTGGAGCAGTAGAAACCGGCGCGGCAGCGAGGCGACCGCTTAATCTATTAAACCAACAGTGCATTAATGAGGTAGGGAACTAGCCCAAATGATTTCAAGTGCATACCCTAAATAAAATTTGGAGGAGAATTGAATGAAGGTTATCATAAGAATGATATTGAAAAGTCATTATCAACATCACCTTAGTTATCTTATATTGAAAAAGAAAACAATACAAAGAAAGGATGAATAACAACAAATCATCATAGAAAAATAAAATTGACTTGCTTATCTAATCTTATCCACTCAAAAGTTTTGTACAATTCATTTATCTATAGTTCAAACTTTCTGAAGTTTTACAAAAGAAAATACATAATTTCCTTTTCCTGTATTTATTTAGGACGGCAATTGCTTTTGTTCACCGGACCTTCCAAAAGCCCATTTTCATAACTAAATAATGTAAATTCTTTTCTAGAAAACTAATGTAATTCTAAAGATATTTAGACCAGTTAATTTACTTTCTGGTCTGGTCTTAATTTATATAATTACCTCATATATAAACCAAGAAAAAATCACTTTCTTAGATCGCAGAAACTAAACCAAATATTATTGCTCAATTTTGTTTGACGAGTATATATGTACATGTATGTAAAAGTAATAAATTACGTCAGTTATAAAATGGAGAAGACTGTCCTACATTATTTGTCTTAAATGGTTTTCCTACATGTAAAAGCATACATTTACATTGCTGGAACGTTAAAGAGTAAAATTTTCGAAACCGACAAATGTCTAACATCTATTGATCATAAGGTTAATGAGCAGTGATAAACATATCTCTCACGTAATTTAAAAACTTAATAATTCTACACAGAGATTTTTAAATAAAAAAATATAGACCTTAATTTTACGTTCAAAAATATAATGATGATATTTATTACATAGTCTAAATAATTTAGTTCTGTTATATAAGCAAAAACCATTTAATCTTAACATATTGTTACTTGAGCCTTTGTAATACTCTAAGAAAACGGTTAATGATTCTTTAATTCTATGAGAATCAAAGTATATCAAAACAAATCCGTAACATATTCCATTGAAATCTTTCACTCCCAAAATATCCGCTTGAAGACCAACGATTAGTAAAATGTAAGTAATTCTGCTGCCTTAGTGGCGCAGTGGTAGCGTATGCGACTGCTTTTTCTGAGGTCTCGGGTTCGATTCCGGGTCGGACCAAATGTTTGTATGATCTACAAATATTTGTTTCGGTGTTTTCTATGTATAATATGCACGTATTTACAAAAAAAAAAGTAAACATGTAATTATATCAGTTGTCTAGTACTCATAACACAATTTCTGCTTAGCTTGGGACTAGATGGCGGTGTGTGTCAGTGTCTGAGAAATATTTATTTATTACTAGCTGAACCTCGCGGTGTTACCTGCAGTTATTAGTTTACATATTGGTATTTTTATTTTTGTTTTTTTTTCTTACAATTAAAATAGCCTATATTAATCAGTGATAATGTAGCATTCAAACGGTGAAAGAATTTTTAAAATCCGTCTAGTACTTTTTGAGCTAATTCGTTACAAACATACTTACATACAAACCTTTCCTGTTTATAATATTAGTATAGATATAGATTTATTTTATTTATTAAGACACCTCTTTTCTTCCTACTCTTTGCAAGGTAGGTGTGAGTATACGTAACTACTAATTAGAATATACGATTAAGTAAATAGGAATTAAAAACCCTGAGCCAAGTTTAACCATTTCTTATTTAACTCTAGATAACACATAACTTAGTTTTATATTTCTTCTCAATTGAAAACTGACCCTGTTCAATCATGTTGAAAAAATGTTAGGTAAGGCACACAGTTCATAAATTTTATGCCGTAAATTGTTATGGTTGCACCATATGGGTCAGTTCTCAAAGAAATACTTTTTTGTGCCAGCAGCTATAAAGCATTATCTTTCGCAAGTCGGTCGGCCTAATCCTACCGATAAAGTTGGCAGCTAAATCGAGCAATTCATGCCTTCTACTGAAACACATTTTCTCGAATCTGTGTGGGCGTTCAACGTTGCCATCTCTCGAATACCGTTCTCACAATATGGCTTGGGTTTTCTTTTACAATCAAAGATAAGTTTCAACATTGACATATTTTTGGGGAATATTTAGAAACAAAATATGGAGCTAGTCATGTGAGTTCAAAATATGTAATATTTCGATTAAAACTTAACCGAAACAAACAATATTTAAATTACATGGTCTAAGGGTTAGGAGCGATAGAAAGCATATAATTTTTTTTAAATACACCTGTATTAGTATAAATCCTGTATCGCGAGGAACTTTACAAACATACATGAAACGGACACAAAGAACACCCAGACTCAGAATAACAATTTGTGGTTCACACAAAGTGTTGTCCTATGTAGGATTTGAACCCACAAGATTTGGCGCAGTAGAGAACGGCGTGGCGACCACTTAAACCACTAGGCCAACCGTGCAGTCAAAATGATGAACTTGTGTATTGTGGGTAGTTAGCCCAAATGGATAGGCAACAAGTATTGTGGTGAAAGCATTCCCAGAAGACACGAGAAATCCATTACCAATTTACTTTGTAATTTAAGTGTTCATGTGAAGAAATACTTAACAAACTAAATAAATACAGTAAAATAAAACAATTTGAAGTAAATGTTAAAGGAACCCAGAAAACACTACAAGAAATTATAGAAGCTGAAGACGGTTATTAAAAAAAATTGTTAACTAATTTAGTAAACTAATTCATGTTAATATTAAGTTATATAAATTATTATGTGTTTGAAAAGCCCTTCTTTTCATTCCGAGCTTATTTTCTCGGATTAGGTTGGGATCGGCATTATCTCAACTAAGATACGTCTATTTACGCGGCACGACTGCCATCCGACCTCCACAACCCAAGAACCAGGCAAAATTTTGTAGATCAACTGTTGTCCGACTTTTTAGGACTGCTAGCAATGATTGCCAAAGAAGTTCGTATGGTAACCGGGACCAAACTGATTAACTTTACAATTTGTTAACGAACGGAGTTACGAGTAAGCCACAAACCCTCGTTGATTAAACGTCCTTATAATTTCGTAAATGTAAGTTTTAATCTATACTTCTGTACTATATATATAATATTATAAAGAGGAAAACTTTGTTTGTATGTTTGTTTGTAATGAATAGGCTCAAAAACTACTGGACCGATTTTAAAAATTCTTTCAACATTCGAAGGCTACATTATCCACGAGTAACATAGGCTATATTTTATTTTGGAAAAAAATAGGGTTCCGTAAGATATTGCGGTTTTTCGGACACAAGGTGTAAAAAATCAACCCAAAAAGTTACTTATTTTGCATACGCTGCGTAAACTATAAAAGATAGAACCATAAAATGTTCTAATTAATCGTAGATCTTATAAATATCTACAAAAAGTCTGCGACACACTATACGGGGAATTTTTTTCGCTACGGGCAATAAAAGACGCAAACGAGGTTGCGTCGGTCAGCTAGTTAGTTAATATACATCTAAGTGTTTAATTATTCTTAATTACTTGTATGCATTTGTAGTTACAAAAATTTCAATAAATTATAACTGTTTGAGTGCTTTTCGGAATCTTTCCAGTTTTACCACAGAATACCTAGTAACATCTCATTCGTTTATCTAGTGCTTATAAGGTCTGGGCATTTAATTTAAACAGGATTGGCGCCTCTTCATTTAAACCCTCATCACTTATTGCTCTATTCATGATGATAATTAACATCACATGTGCAAAAATAATTTAGGATGAATTTCATTGACTGTATTTTCTATAAGAATAATATCCAGAAAAACACAACATTATCACATAAGTTTTTTAACATACTAATCATAACACAGCGGCCCCCGAAATTTGCCTAAAAATCCTTGACAAATTGTCTTCAAAAACATATTACTCCTCATAGATTGAATGTGATAAACATACAACCAAAATACAAGTTTGTAGGAACTACAACGCTATTGCAGTAATAACGTCAACATAACAGAAAACTTTAACTACCTCTGACCAAAATTCAAGCAACAGAAATGTGCATTTCAACTAGATATTTATCTCAATAAACCCAGTTATATACACTGGATGAAATGACATAACATTACTTTAAGTTATCTATAAAATGTTCTAGCGATTCAACGTTTTCCACGGTGTTTATTCGGTAAATTTGTTCCATTACACCACATTTGTTGCGGTGAATAAAAACATATAACCAAGAAAAGGATGGCTTGATTTTTTCTTTACAAAATAAATGACGAATCAAAATAGAAGATGAGTTTGGTTTGTTGTGATTTATCGATGCATGATACATTTTTCGATTCATATTTTTTGCCATTCGAGATGGAATGTTTTCATGAAAGTGGTCATTTCCGGATGAATGTTAGAAAGTGGTATTTTCATATAGAAAACGTATCATTTCTGCGGCAAATAAGATATTGTAGGAAATAACTGATCTAAAGTATTGAAAAGGTGGCAATTTAAAATTGAAAGACACTATGTTATGTGTTCTATACTAATGTTAAACAAAAGTAGAACTGTTAGTCGTATGCTTGCATATGGGCCTAAGCCTGAGCTTACGCCTATGCTTATAGACACATTCGCCACGGCACCTCTCGTAATTTTGTGGCCGAACGACCTTTATAAATTAAGTTTTGCTCTTAGTACAGCTTTGAGGAACGAGTCGTGTGAGTGTCGCTAGATTCGTCTTCATTCTGAAAGTAATACTGAGTTTTCAATATGTCCTTATTCTTTTAACTATCTAATATATCAAACACTGTTCGATAATTTCTATCCCATGCTTTTCTTGAATTCCGCACTGAAATATTTATGTTATTTTAATTATTGTTATATTTTCTTGTTAATCTTCGTTCTCTCAATCTATCGAATGTGATTTCACCATTATACAGCTCAGTAAACACCTTAATATTTCTTCGCAACCCACCATTTATATCACATAGCTATACTGCATCGTTATGGACCCTATAAAGTACATAATCCATTTCAGATAACAATGCCCACAGAATGTCTGCGTGTTATGTCCATATCCCAACATAAATCTTCCATATGGTAGGGAATTTTCTTTTGTATAAAAACGTGTATTAAATATTGTAAACTTTATTTATTTATTGATGAATGATGAAGGAATGATGCACAAAAAATAAGAAGTAGATGCATTTTGTTTAAAGTTAGTTCTGAAACATAATTTTTATGAATTGTTAACTCTATATTTACTATAAATCCTACTAATAGTCGCAACTTTCTTTACTTAACTTAGACACACAGGAATTGAGGTCATGAATTTCTCGACGCTTACGTAATTTTGGTCGCAAGAAAACTATCCCTAATAATAAGCTTTCTAACGCTGTTTCAATAGTTTGCTAGAGTACATAACTAATGACAAAGCGCTGCAGCATAACTATTCCCTTTTATTAAACGTTCTATTTAACTCTCCATGAATTTTCTATACCTCCAATGTAATTGTGATGAGTACGGTTATTACCATTGTATCTATAGGGACGTACCTCAGTCGTGGGTACAGCAGGGGGGACTCCAGGAGCCGCCGATGCGTTCCTGGAGCTCTTCCGGAGTGCCCAGGTAGGCCGTCACGGGATTTAGTGAGTAGACCGGTCCTACGGGAGTCCCACACAGGCCCTTCGTCTCCCCACGGAAGGCATGGTGCAAAAATCATTACCCGCGTAAAAAAAGGTGTAATTCATGTACAATATCACCAATATCAGCTCATCACACTTCACTGCAATAAAAATAGTCAATGTATAAAATGCATGTAATTAAAATACATAAGAATGTTTGTCAGTAGTGTATTAACTACAGTACTGATTCTTCCTGATTTAGGAATAGACAGCCGTGTGTGAGAGTTTAAAATGTTAACTATTATTGTTACACAGGCTAAGATACTATATTTATTTATTTATTATTTATTTATTTATAAACTTTATTGCACACCACTACAGTAAACATTTGAACGGAAATACATATACGGACACCACCATCAGGTATCACAATAGGCGGCCTTATCGCTCACGGCGATCTCTTCCAGACATCCTTTGAGACTATATAATTGTGAAGCAAGGGTAATGACCTATTTAATTGGGTGAACTATAATTATGTTTAATACACTATCTCCTGTACCCATCGCATCTATTACCGCAGAGAACGGCTACAATCTGATTGGTTATCCACTCGCATTAATTCACATATGTGCATTAAATTATTACGCATTATATCTCCCTTGAGCCCACATTTATGTAAATTGCGTCTTATCTGTGTTGGATAACTGGAAGATATTGATAAAATTATAACTCAGAGAAGGCAATGTAATGTTACTTGCGGGTTAGTATCATTACTACAAAAAATCGACGGGTTGCACTCCGGGAGTGCCGGCAGAAGTGAAAACTTGAATATTAACGTTGTGCATTTTTGATATTTTGGAATGGTTAGAGAATAATTTTGTACGAATTGCTTTCATTATCAGTATAAAAGTACTATTATTTATGTGGTGGAATACAATATTCATTTATTGCGCTATCGTACACAAACATGACAATTTATATTACATACACACACGAACATTCGCGCAAGCGCCTTGCGCCGCCTGTCCTCTCTCCATCCGTCTTACGAATTTTCGATCAGGTCACGTGACCTGACGCGAGTTTATACATTTTTACCCATTCCAAAAAAGTACACAGCGCCGCTAAAGAAGTTTTCACTTCAAAAACTGATTTAATAGAAATAATATTTTACTGTACATTTTCTACATAGAAGTAGAGATAGATTTGAACAAATTCCAGGTTTGAACAAGAATTCTGGTAGTGCGTGACTCGTGTTAGCGTCTTGAATGTTTAGGAGGTAAAGTAGTTTTTTATATTGTTTCTTATCGAGCGAGTGAGGTTACTAGCAGCTCAATCTTCCGACTCCTAGAGGGAGAGATTCAAAAGGCTGGAGTGACTTATGACTCTTGAGTTTACTTTAATTTTCTTTTGTTTTTTTGGGCAACCAAGAACAAATTAAACTTTTGAAGCTTACTGCCACTAAAATAGTAGTATACAAGAATGCTGCCTTAATATAATAATACAAGTTACCACGAAAAACAAAAATATATAATAACAGATAATAAATATAATACCGACCCAGGATTTGAACCCGAGACCTCAAACTTAGCATAGATAGATAGTTGAGTTCATAAAGCATCCCCTCTTTTTCTTTTAATAAAAAGCATGTTTATCAAATAGTTACAAACGCAATAGTTTACAATATATAAGAAAATGTAAATTCACATATCGTAGCTTAACAATGATAGTTTTTTTTATAGTTAAAGGTGACCCTGAGCGACGGTAGTTATTTATATAACACTAGCTGTCGCCCGCGGCTCCGCCCGCGTTTATGTCGGTTTTTTCGTGTTTTTTCGCGGTCGCGAATATGTGACTGATGCAAAAATTAGATAAAAACAATCCTTGATGCGGATTATCTATCTCTATAATCATTCTAAAATTTCAGATCGATCGGTGCAGAACTTTTTGAGTTTTTGAAGCGTACACAAACCAACATAACATTTTTATATATATAGATAAGGTAATACATTTGTTACTGAAACTTAATAAGTTTTACCATTATGAGGATGAATTTTTAGTCAGGTATGTAATTGTCATATTAGACTAGCACTGGACCGCTTCGTGGACTGACTGTAATGGGTTCTATTACCATATGGGGCATCGCTTTGTGCAATCCAAAAATTATTATTCTAAGTCTGGGTATTCTTTATGTTTATTTCTTGTAAATACATAAAGTCCTAAGCAACTCGACAGTCGTACCAAGTACGAGAGTTTCCCTTTTTTTTAAAGGAACGAGACAACTGTTTAAAGGAACTTACCATGGGAGAGCCACGCTTCGACATGAATAGGCCGCCTTGACCGGAGTGATACCACTACCTCACAGAAAAGCGCTGTGAAACAGCGCTTGCGTGTGTGCTGAGGATACCGGAGGCCCAATCCCCTAACCCCTTTCCCCATGCTCCAAAGGCCGGTAACGTACTTATGTCGCTTTGGGTGGTGGTGGTAATCGCATACCATCAGGTGATACATCGGCTCGTTGGCCCCTATTCTATATAAAAAAACTATTTTTTATGTAATACCAAACGATTAATATGTGTGCATATAATAGCCCAGAAAGTTAAGTATTAACAAAATAATTTTCAGTTTATCAAGTACCTCTGATATAGAGAGTAAAAAAATCGTGAATGAGAGCACTTAGCTAGAAGCCAATATTTCAAGCAGGCAGAGGGCGATATATCTTGTCCATTACTCGAACAGTAATTAAGACTCGCATCACGTTTTATATGACTTATTTCGTTTTACAACGAACTTCGTACGTGTCCTTTTTGATAGCGATTAAAACGTAAATAGTACTTAGTTTCAAATTGTCGTCTATGTCATTCATTTAAAAAGTAAATAAACCGCGCACCGAGGGTTCCGTACAAACCTGTATAATAAATCTCAATTTAATACCACTACATACGTAAGTTTTTTTTTTTTATATTATTATTATATGATGTAACTAAAAATTTATGTGTGCTATAAGAAGTTGCTTCGTATCAAATTTCAAGATTCTGAGCTCACGGGTACTTACGGGTACTTCCCTGTATATTTTGATTCCTTTGTGAGTGTCGAAAATTTGCAGCATGCTCGTATAAGGCTGTATCTTTTGATTGTGTTGGCTCCAAGGGACAGTGGACCTGACTATTTGGTATGAATTAAAAAAAGGGTCTTGACGGACAGACAAACGGGCAACAAAGTGATCCTATTAGGGAACCCTAAAAAGATGTAGCTAAACTAAGGATAATTTCTAGATGGGTGTCCTGACGAAAAATGACTACCGCCATTGCTGGATATCGGCAATTCAAATCGAAAACTCTCTTAAAATCTGACTGTTGGCGCCAAACTGGCTAGCCCAGAGTCCAGTCCAGTGCCATACACACTCAGCGGGTTGCGAGAGATGACTTCAATGACTGCGCATTGCCTGAACTCTTTGTATATTTTAAACTATTTGGCTGTGGCTGATGCGGGGTTAGGAAAGAAAAGGAACCGCTTACCTTTAAGTCTTGATCTGGTGTACAGACCCGCCTATGGGGGGCAGCCTGGTCTCCTCTGTCGCGGTGTGGCACTAAAAAGTCAGCGCACTGCACAGTTTATAGCGATGTCCTCACTTGTCTGCAAGAACTATTTTGCCAACAAATATGGCGGCCATTTACGCGGCGCGAAGGTTTGAGCGGTATTTGAAGGGTTATAAGCGGGAGTGGATGCGGAATGTAGTAAAAATATAGCGGGATAATCGAACATTAAAGCGGGTTTAAGACGAAGTGAGCGCGATGGTCTCGCGGGAAGGACTTATAGCGTGTTTTTAGAGCGAATGTACACGAAGTGAAACTAAGTGACTAAGTGCGAGCGAAGTAAAAACGAAGTGGGCCCTGTGCGCTCGCGTTGCGGCTTATATTGCCTTGGGGAATAGGAAAATCACGCCAACAGCCAAAAGTACCCGAAATTATTTACAATTTACGGAGCTTCTCTCTGCATGGGATAGGTGGCGTTACCATTCCCCCCGCCCTTAAAGGGTTACCTTTAAAAAATATGAAAACGCGGCATAAGAAAAAAGCGATAATACTTGCGGGAAAGTCATAAAAGTGCGGAATAGTTGCGAAAATTATTTATACGTATCTCTAACCTACTTCTTATCCTATTCTAAACTATTTGCGAACTTTAAACAATATTCATTATTGACTAGGCAATGGGCACAATCGGACCACCGGGCGTAAAAAACTCCCTTTACTAGTTCTAACCGTGACCACTCGCGTTGCTCCATCTTTCGAAGGATGGACGGCTTCTACAACTCCGAGCGGCCACGAAAGCGGCGGCGCGTTATCTACGATAATGACTACTACTGATCCCAGCTGGATCGGTGTAGTGGGCGTGGTCCATTTGGCTCGAGCCTGTAATTTATGCAGATACTCGACTCTCCATCGCTGCCAAAATGACTGAACCAGCTTGTCTAAGAGAGAGTGTCTCTCTAGGAGGTTAGCCGATTCTACGTGCGGTGCGGGTAACGAAAATAGCGGTGCGGTGAAAAGAAAATGAGCCGGCGTCAGTGCCGACGGCTCAGCGGGATCGCTACTTAAAGCGGTAAGCGGGCGCGAATTTATGAGTGCCTCGACCTGAGTAAGCACAGTTAAGAGCTCTTCATAAGTGAGCAGCTGTTGCCCTATCACCTTGAAGAGATGAGTCTTAACGACCTTCACCATCGACTCCCAGCATCCTCCCCAATGAGGGCTAGCAGGCGGGATATGTTTGAAGTCGATGCGACTCTCTGTTAGTTCATGTTCGAGATGCGGGCGAAATTCATCAAGGAATTTATAAACATCGCGCAAGTATGAGCGGCAACCAACAAAATTGGTTCCGTTGTCAGTATAAAGGCACTGCACCGGTCCGCGGCGTGAAAGAAAACGTTTGAGCGCGGCGAGAAAGCTGACTGTACTCAGCTCCGTAGCTACTTCTATGTGTATACAACGAGTAGTAAGGCACGTAAAGATGCATAGCCATGCTTTACGGCTTCTAACTCCTTTCCCCCTCATGGGGGTGAACTGTATAGGACCGGCATAGTCACACCCACAGTGGGCGAATGCCTTTACCGACGGGTTAACGCGGGAGCGTTGTAAGTCCGACATCATTGGAAATGACGGACGCGGCCTTGCCCTAAAGCAAGTATTGCACTTGTGTATGCGGTGACGGATAACACGTCGTGCGGAGAGTATCCAATAATTATGTCTTAGTAAAGACATCAAATGTTCAGGACCAGCGTGTAAATACTTTCCATGATAGGAATCTATTAGTATATCTACCACGTGATCGTGGCGCGGGAGCACACAAGGATGCATTTGCGAATAATCTATATCGGCGTTCGACAGCCGTCCGCCGACGCGAAGAAGATCATTTTTATCAAGAAAGGGTTTCAACCTCTGCAATGCGGGCGAGCAGATTTGCCCTTTTCTTATCTTACCAATATCGTCATAGAAATGAACTTGTTGTAAAGCGTATAATATTTTAATTTCAGCGAATTCGAGATCTAAGCGGGTGACAGAAAGTCTGCGCGGTAACAACTTTGAGAATCTAAAAACGTAAACAATAATACGCAATAACTTCGACCATGAAGATATACGTTGAGCGAGCGTGTAAATAAGCGATTCATTAGCGGTAACGGTCACAGCGTGTGCGAGCGGCTTCGTGTCCGGAACCTCACCGACAGCGTCACCATTAAACTCGGCGATAGGCCACTCTGATGGGTCCCTAGATGCCCACGGAGGTCCCTCAAACCATAGAGGATGGTTGATTAGCGAAGCGGGGATGAGACCGCGCGATAGACAGTAAGCGGATATAACGATTTTAAACAAGCGGAAATTTAAAGTATGCAATTTAAATCACCCCGTAGGTTAGGGCCGGAATGTAAAACTTCATTAAGTGACAACCCTGTGCTGGTTTTACAACTGGCATCCAGGACCACCCGAACCTTAGTATTCGTTTTATCAAAGCGTTGCCCACAAAAATGCGGTACGAAATAAGAATCAGCGGGAGTTATTTTATTAAAAGCGGCGAGGGAGTCCTCAAATTTATAAACATTGTCCCTAAACGGCAACGAAACGGTATACCTACCACTAGCATTGCGCGTAGTGGTGGCGCGGAAATGATTCTCACATTCAAGGTCACCTTGACTGTGGGCGAGCGGAGCGGAGACCTCTTCAACTTCCCAAACCCTTTTGAGAGTGAAGTCCAATGACGATTCAGTAACAGTACAACAAGCGGTTATATTTTTAATTTCGTGTTTAGACAATAATACGGGAGCGGAACCCATGATTATATATCCTAGAACACTTTCTATAGCGGGCGGTATCCCTACAACATTACTATGTACCACGCCTGGTAATAGCAAGTGTGGAAAATAATTCGCGCCAAGTAGCACGTCTACTTCGGCGGGCGATGCGAACATATTGTCCGCGAGAGGAAGCGAGTTCAAGTGTGAAAACGCTGTTAAATCAACGGGCACTGTAGGTAAGTTGTCCGTTATGCGGTCGACAATAAATGCCGATACGTTGAAATGAACGTTATTAGAAAAACGCGAAAATATCCGAAAATCGGTGGAACCTCGAATAGACCTTTCTGAACCACCAAAACCTCTAACAATCGTCCTCGTGTTTCTATTGCGTTCCAAACCTAAACGCGCGCAACATTCATTAGTAATAAAACTAACTTGCGACCCTGTATCTATAAGAACTCTAATAACATTGGCGCGTCCAGTACTATCGTAAATTACGACTTGAGCGGTCGACAGTAGAACTGTCATAGGTTGCGTACATTGCGCGGTTTGAACATTATTATTGGCGGGGCATTGCACCGGCGCGGCAATGGACGCATGCAGCGACGATACATTCACACCGCGCGCCGAGCGATCCCGCTGCGGTAAAGACGACTGCACGGCCGGCTGAGATGACGGCTGTACGCGACGCGAAGCGAGGGCGGTACCGGGTTCGATTTCCGAGGCGGTCATTTTGTTGTCAAACGTTAGCGGTGAAGTCCGACTGCGAGCGTTATTAAAATGCAGCAGCGTATGATGCCTCTGACCACAGCTGCGGCAGTTCATGTTTGAATGACAATCGCGTGATTTGTGCTTCAAACTAAGGCAATTTATGCAAGCGTTGCGTTCTTTAACGCAATTAAAGCGTGCGTAAGGCGTTAAATTATTAAATGATTGACATTTAAATAAATGATTATGTACGAAGTTGTCACAAAGACATTTCTTTTGCGGCGTAGATACTGCTACGTAAGCGCGCGGGTTAGGTATGTGACCTAGCGGTTTATTTTGTGTAGAACGAGAAGTAAAAGTATTTGCGGTGGGTCGTACATTTGTATATATTTTGTACTGCCCTTTAATAAATTCAGTCAGCTGACAGAATGTGGGTACTTTCATATCGCGGTACTGATACTCAAATGCGCGGATTGTTTCCTCGTCTAACTTTTTTAAAGCGAGATTAAGCAGTATAAAATCGCTTAAATTATCGATTTGTAGATTTTTTAATGCGCTTGCGGCGGTGACAAACTGATCAATGAATGCCTGGAATTTTGACGAAGAAGCGGGGCCAGACAACTTAACATTCAACATTTGATCTATGTAGGTATGACCGAGCGTACGTTTGTCTTCATATCTATCTATCAGACATCGTAATATGGTGTCATAATTTTCCGCGGATGGCGTGATACCCGAGAAGACAGACTGAGCCTTACTTGAGAGCTTCCCTATTAAATAGTACAACCTCTCAGAGTTAGTCAGCATAGGATTATCGTGTACGATTGATTTAAACCCAGCGTAAAAAAGCGGCCAAGTTTTAATGTCACCATCAAAACACATTATCTCAATCGGTGGTAAAGAAGGCAGTCTATGTCTCAAACCTAAGCGGTCGGTCGAACCATCCTGATATCGATCAGTGTCCCTAGCGGGCGTTTGCGGTTCAACACCTTTTAATACGCGTTTTATATAACAGTACAGTTGTTCAAACGAATTTAAAGATGTATAGTTAGGTTTATATGCGGAGTCATTTTTTAGCGATACGCGGTTGTGCTCATTGACTACTTCCCTAAACTCTGAGCGGATATCTTCAATAGTTTCTACCGAACTAAGAAAATCTTCCATACATTCCACACCCTTATGAACCTTTTTCGAGCTGTCGTAAATACTCTGAATAAACTCGAATAAAGCATCTCGTTTATTTTCGAGCAGAATAATCTCATCGTTCTGTTTAGTCATTTTCGGTGGCATAATATGAACCGACAAGGCACAAGGATATAGAAAGCAGCTAGCAAATACAATTTAACTATTATGTTAACATTCACTAACCGTGCGAGCGGTGCGATAATGCAATATAACGCGGGTACTTCTATAAAATAAACCAGATATTACTCGTTATTTTTTCTTATGGAATTATTTTTATATGTAAGGTAGCTACACTTAATTAATTAATGAATAAAGTTATCGTATGGCTTTAATTTAAATAATATACGTAGGTAGGTAACCCCAAAGGCGCGGAAAGAATAGAAGCGAAATTTGTACGTAGGTAATATTTACCTAGGTAGGAAATTATGATTAATTATTACAACTAAGCGGGTGTAGGCTAGATAATTCTAGACTAACTGCGGGGTACAAATATATGTATTTTACAAATTGAGCGGGTTTAAGTTCTAGATGTATCTAGACTTAATGAATAGCGGTTAGGAAGTACTAGACTAATCTAGACTTGACAAGCGGCGGGTTAAAACTACCCCAAAGGATAGTTCTAAGGGCTAAAAAGACCAAACCAAGTGTCCGAGATCCGGCGAGGACCAAGGAATGTGGCAAGATCCGGCTCGAAGGACCAAAAAATGTGTTGGCGCCAAACTGGCTAGCCCAGAGTCCAGTCCAGTGCCATACACACTCAGCGGGTTGCGAGAGATGACTTCAATGACTGCGCATTGCCTGAACTCTTTGTATATTTTAAACTATTTGGCTGTGGCTGATGCGGGGTTAGGAAAGAAAAGGAACCGCTTACCTTTAAGTCTTGATCTGGTGTACAGACCCGCCTATGGGGGGCAGCCTGGTCTCCTCTGTCGCGGTGTGGCACTAAAAAGTCAGCGCACTGCACAGTTTATAGCGATGTCCTCACTTGTCTGCAAGAACTATTTTGCCAACAAATATGGCGGCCATTTACGCGGCGCGAAGGTTTGAGCGGTATTTGAAGGGTTATAAGCGGGAGTGGATGCGGAATGTAGTAAAAATATAGCGGGATAATCGAACATTAAAGCGGGTTTAAGACGAAGTGAGCGCGATGGTCTCGCGGGAAGGACTTATAGCGTGTTTTTAGAGCGAATGTACACGAAGTGAAACTAAGTGACTAAGTGCGAGCGAAGTAAAAACGAAGTGGGCCCTGTGCGCTCGCGTTGCGGCTTATATTGCCTTGGGGAATAGGAAAATCACGCCAACAGCCAAAAGTACCCGAAATTATTTACAATTTACGGAGCTTCTCTCTGCATGGGATAGGTGGCGTTACCACTGACCGATGCTCTAAGTATCAAAGATTGACTAAAAATAGATATTTTACACTAAAATATATGTTACCTAAATGCATTTGTATTATAATAATAATAAATAATCAATATTTCGGACATCTAACACACAACACCATCTAGTCCCAAGCTAAGCAGAGCTTGTGTTATGGGTACTAGACAACTGATATGAATTCATATATAAATTTTTTTGTAAATACATACATATTATACATAGACAACACCCAAACTCCGAAACAAATATTTGTAGATCACACAAACACTTGGTCCGACCCAGGATTTGAACCCGAGACCTCAAGCACAGCAGTCGCATTCACTACCACTGCGCCACCGAGGCAGATAAAAATAACATTTATAACCGTTACACTTAAATAAGAGCATAGAAGATAATTTTAGAGAAATTTTGATTTAGTAACGGAAGAACAGAATTGATTTACACTTTTGAGTTTACTCCTAAGTTGCCTCTTAAGACCCCCATGGGATGAATAGGGGTGGTGACGATCGGCATTATTAATCCATCTCCAACTCATACCCTCTTATCGAACCCGCTCTTATTTGTGTTTAAATGACGAAGCATCACTCACAGTTAGTTGCCTTGGTGGCGCAGTGGTAGCGTATGTGACTGTTGCTCTAATTTTTCAGGTTCGGTTCTCAGGTCGGGTCAAATGTTTGCATGACCTACAAATGTTTGTTTTGGGGTTCTTAATGTGTAATATGTATATATTTATAATGAAAGTATTCGAGTATTCCATCAGTCAATCTAGCTGTCATAGTAAAACTCTGCTTAGTTTGAAGCTACATCTACATTAAAAGTCAGAAATATACAGGGTGTAAAAAGACTACTACCGAAAACTTGGGGGTTGCAATCAGACCATGATACTGAATAGGTTTAGCTAAAAAAAAAACGCAAAAAAAATTATAATTTATCTAAGTCCTTTTTTGTTTTTATCTGCTTACATACACATAGTACAACATAATAGGTCCCAAACTACCTAATTATCTCATTTAGAAAACCAAAAAACAAATAAAATCAATAAAACAGCAATGTATTTTGATAAACAAAACAGCTGGTCGGGTGAGTGCAATGACCTTGGCCGGGCGCATAGGTATTCAAGTAGCTACGCGGTGCACGCAATAATACATTACTGGCTTGTGGAATTATTAAAAATCTTGACACATTGTTTTTTCCGGCTACAATTTTTTTTAAGGACAACTGTTTGTTTTTTTTTATAAGTTTTGGGGTGCTGGATCAGCCCCTTTCGTTTTCGGTAGTCGTCTTTTTACACCCTGTATATCTTTTTAACTTTATTTCCTACAGCACCAATATTGATTATACATATAATACTATATTTAGTTACAGAATTGATGACTTTATAATATAAATAGTATACGAAAACAATTGAGTAAATATTTCAACGACGATTCAAATGCACTCTGTTCGAAATTGCAGCTGTTTCAGTGTAATAAATTTTGTAAGGAAAACGATCTCTGAAAATGTTTAAAATATCTGACAGAACTAATAAATTATATAAACTGGTTTTGGTTTCAGTTCTCTCAAAAAGTGTTGAATTTTTTTACTTGTCGATACAAAAATAGATGTTACAAAATAATAATCTAAACTAATCTATACTATATAAAGCTGAAAAGTTTGTTTGTTTGAACGCGCTAATCTCAGGAACCGCTGGTCCGATTTAAAATATTCTTTCAGTGTTGGATAGTAGATTTATCGAGGAAGGCTATAGGCTATATGCTACTACTAATAGGAGCCAATCACCAATGAAGAATGTTTCAGAAACGGGGAAAAATTTTCACACCACGGGCAACATAAGACGCAAACGAGGTTGCGTGGGTCAGCTAGTGTAATAGAAATTTGATATAAGCAAAATAGTATTATAGTGGTAAAGCAAATGGATCGGCTGGACCAGAGTAATAAGAGAATTTTATAAAAATACGTAAGCATTAACTGACATAAGATATGTCAGTAAAATTTTTGGATATTTAAAACTGCCAGAACTTACGAAACGAAAAAAACTTACTAAAGTATAAAAAGTTTGAGAATCATACACAAGGGCATACTTATTTGCATTTACTTTTATTAAATACCGTACTTTGCCCGACAAGCACAGCTCTCATATTATGTAAGGAATTCCAATTTGGACTGAAGTATTTCAAGGTCTGATCTTAGTAGCACTGCTACGGTCCAGCATAGCATCTGCTACGTGACAGGAGCCCTTATATACCGTAGTGTGGGTGTAATCTTCGTAGAGCTTTGTCTAATAAAATGTCGTAGTTTTTGCTACATAAGATGATGTAAATAAGCATTTAGTGGATGTTAGAAAATAGTAAACAGTTTACGTTTTTTGACAACTATTTCCGAAAACATTTTATTTTTATAGAACAGGGGAAAAACGCGTCGACGTTGATACGATGGTGAGCGATTACCGCCGCCCATGGACACCGGCAACACCAGAGGCGTCACAAGTGCATTGTTGGCCTATGGAGCATGGGGAAGAGGATGGGGGAGGTGTTGGAGGAAGGGGATGGGGGGAGGTGTTATGGGATGGGTCTCCGGTATGCTCACTCACTCGTGAACGAAGCGTGACTCTCCCACTGTTAGAAACCATCTCCTTAGGAAGTTGCTTCTAGTAAAGGTAATCTAAACAAATAAATAAAATTGAAGTGTATGTTTCTAATTTCAAATAATAAGCTTTATACTAAATGCATATGAAACCAAAGGAAAATATACGTTACTTACATCAAAAATATGAATTTTTAAAATGTTTGTCTGCTGTCTGTTTATTCTGGCTAATCTCTAGAATGGCTAGACTGATTGTGACTGACCTTTAACTAGCAGTTAGCTGATAATACTACTTTTATTTTAGACTAACTTCGTTGCTGTACCTTTAAAAAACGTCCGCTTCTGCACCCTGAGAGTGACACCGTTAAAAACCATTTTAAACCACGTTTTGAATAAAACATACATACAAATGACTTGGAACTGTGTATCACTATTTACAATACGAATAATTCTACTTACGAAACAACTTTTACTTCTACTTTAAGAAAAAAACTACGTGATCCAATAAGTACGTCTTCATAAAGACTACAGTGGTATAAATAATCAAACATTCTATTCACTATTCAAAGTACAGGTAAACACAAACGTCTCCGTACGATACACGAATCTATTCCAAAGAACAAGCGAGACGTGTCCTTCGGCCCTTTATATTTAATTCACGGAATACCCTACTTCATTAAGAACCCTTTACGAACTTGATACTGTCCGAGTTTGAGGGGAATTAAACTTTAATGTATTTCGAGATACCTCAAAAGAGGCGCAACGGAAACACCGGTCGGTATAAGTAAAACATATACGCAGATTTATATCAAGCAGTTAATTCTATTCGGAGTCTGTTATTCTAATCCAAACTATTTTTATATTGCAGAAGAGGATTATTTGAGGTAAAAACTCATATCAAACATACTAATCCATATTTGGGCTGTCCCATGTTTGTTCATAAAAATAGTCATCAAGTTTCTGGTAGGTACCTATAACTAACTATATAACTATTGCCAAATAAATAATATGTATACCATTCTGCACTTATAACCGTTTGTTATTACTACCAAGATGACCTAGCTCTGCTCGGTATTTTTATTTGGTAATTTTTTTCAAAATTAATCCAAGCTCGCTCGATTTATCGCCCCCAAAACCCCCTACATACTAAATTTCATTCAAATCGTTGAAGCTGCAAG
Organism: Spilarctia lutea; assembly: GCA_916048165.1. Taxonomy (NCBI): domain Eukaryota; kingdom Metazoa; phylum Arthropoda; class Insecta; order Lepidoptera; family Erebidae; genus Spilarctia; species Spilarctia lutea. The sequence continues at coordinate 16,498,416 of OU696480.1, read as the reverse complement.
AATTACTCGGTTAAAGGTATTAGATAGATAATAATTTAATTTGATACTAGATAGTTTCGATGTTCATCGTGAGTAACAACGCGTTACGTAAAACATATAATAAATTTATGAATTCACTTTTTTTTAATGCAGTACATTGAGTTTAATCTTTGGGCCCGAAGGCCCGAGAGGACGACGTTCACTCGGACCCAAATCGCCGCCGGCGAACCGGGCGGCGGAGGCACGCATACCAGCGCCTCATGTCGCCCTGAGTAGTTCTGCACGATTATGTGTACCGATTTTCTAATTTGCGTGCCCAATATTGTAAATACGGTACCGCTCTAACTAATTTAGCTAAGTACGACGGCGAACATTATCTTATGTACCAATATAAACATGTCATTATAAAAGGTACGGCATGTTGTAAAATTAAATTGGCCCTAGTTAGCAAATATTGTCTTTGTCATGGTATAATTTGTAATAAGAAACTACTTTAGATATTGGTTCTGGAAGGTCCTTTACATGTGCGGTGATCGTTTCTTAATTTGATGAATTTTTGTAAATAAATTTTTATAAAATTATACTTTATCCATTTCCACTCATAACTCCCCATGTAGTCCTTAAAATATCACATACCATAAACACCCTTAAACAGTCCAATGCTGGAAATATACCTCCTCTTAAAAAAACGTTATAGGCTTTTCAAATATATTAGTGAAGAAACTCAGTGCTACGAGTGCTCGTATGACAGTCGGGATGGTAAAATGTGATTGCTAACCTGTTGTAAGCTGTGCTTTGAGTGGGGTTTTCAGAATGGCATACTGAAATTGAATGAGGCTTAGTACATAGATGTAATATAGTTTGAAATAAAACAAAAGCTGCATTTATTTAATAAATAACATGACTGAACTCGGGGTTTGAAACTAGTCTTAAATGAATTGATTTTATAAATAACATAAGCCATATTTTACGCTATTTTACTATTGTTAAGGCCATAAACTCTTTAAAAATAACATCAAAACGAAAATCAGGCATAAACAAATATCTTTGAGCGATCTCTTCTTTCTCTGTTACGTGAAATATTACAAGGGGCAAATTACATTGCTGTATATTATATTTAAAATGCAAAAGAAAACATTACCAAGGAAGAGCAAAAGCTTTGGTATTTTTTGCTACTTCTCGGTGAAATCCCAGCTTACTGTTGCCTCGTAAATGTTAGCCATTAATAATTTATCTATACACTTGCTAGAAAAAAATTAATTCTTCTTCGTTACTAATTTTGACTCGAGTTTAATTTTCGTTTGCTCTCTTTCTTCTTATACAAAAAAAGCTCTAAAATAAGAAGACAACCTTTATAAAAGTTTAATTTTTATAGAGTCAATGTCAAAGAAAGTAAAAAAAATTTTCGTTTTGAACTGATTTGACCCAAATTGTATGAAGTTTTTATTAATTGAACAGATGGAATCCTAATTTAAAATAGTATTTAAATCGTAATAAATAAAATAAAATAAATAATAAATAAATATTTCGGACATCTAACACACAACGCCGTCTAGTCCCAAGCTAAGCAGAGCTTGTGTTATGGGTTACTAGACAACTGATATGAATACATATATACTTTTTTTTTTGTAAATACATACATATTATACAATGGATGGACATTGTAAACGATGTCAGCGATACTCTGTAAATTATCTCATAACAATTTTTAAAAACATTTATATAATGTAGTAAATTGGTTTCGGAACACAAATCTTGATTTTGGTTTGACTGTTCTAGACGCACGTATTACCATTAAGGTGTTACTGAAAATTAGCGCAGTATCGTAAATGATGCAGCAATATGCTGAGCAGCGTCTATTTTAATGTACACTGCGACTCAACTTTGCACCAAGTTTTATATAAATTGTTACAATATTAACCATATAACCACACGTATTACCTGCTGTTTTGTTTAATACTTAACTGTGTTTTAAGTTAATATTTCAATATTGTATTATGTACGAATTCCTTAAATAATATGTTGTGTTGCAATGTCGTTAAAATAAATTATGTTTCTTTCTTTATTAACTTTATTTGTAAATTTAACATATACCTAAATCATAAGTTATTTGAACTAACTTTTCACCAGCTTAATCATAATTAACACACAGGAAACTTCGTCTATTTGTTTAGGTACATACACGTAATAAATTATTGAAAATGAAATTCAGAACATATAAATTGTTCCAAGTAAATACATTATGAAATCCTGCTAAATTAAGTAGGCCATTATTTATAATGATGTGAAATATTCTTACTAGACGGCTATATAACAGTCCTCATTAAAAGGTTTTTCGCATAAATTTTCTGCGCTAATCTTGGGAACGGAGCTTTTCCCGAAACGACCCATTATTTCCATGTATGGTCCATTTACCATCAAATTAAATGTTTTATGTGAAACTTTTGCCCTAATTTAACTCTGTAAGGAATTCCCTTCTTTTTTAATACAGCCTTCACACTGGGAATAAAACCCGTGTCTCGAGGTTCTTTATACATATATATGAAACGGACGCAAAGAATACCGATACTCAGAACAAGAATGTATTTGATTAAAAAAGTGTTGTTCCATGTCAGGATCTGACCCAAAACAGTTCAGTGTAGTAGGAAGTGCCGAGATCACTTAAACCACTGCGCTATTCATGCTGCCAAAGGCCTGGTACAATGTATACCTGGTACACACATGATTTACTTTTTTTTTTCGAACATCTAACACATAACGCCATCCATTCTCTAATTAAGCAGAGCTTGTATTATGGGTTTTGGACAATTGATATAAATATATATACTTTAATATATATAAACATAGAAAACACCCAAATTCCGAAACAATTATTTTCTGATCATACAAATATTTGGTTCGACCCGGGAATTGAACCCGAGACTTCAAGTACAGCAGTCGCATACGCTACCACTGCGCCACTGAGGCAATATGTTTCTGGTCTTTGAGTGCACGCTAAAAGAGTTTCTCACCAGCTCTTCTCATGAATGCAATACCCATCGGAGCTGGTACTTGGATTGATTTCAATTTAAACCTTTGAGTTGAATCGAAATCAATCTAAGCTCCGGTAATTCAAATCATTTCAGTGCATTTAGTATTAGTACCTTTTATCACTGAATTGATTACTTGAGTTTTGTTTTATATTTTGATGTTTGTATTTTTGACGTGTTCAAGTGCCTTTTGGGGCCTATGGAAATAAATGGTTTGAGTTTGAGTTTGAAACGTGGGAACACACTGGTTTTCTGTGAAATCATACTTATCAAACCGACCTCATAACATTCCTCCGTTCATGATCATCAGCCCGTTGCAGTCAGTTACACCACAAAGGCTGGTCTGCTGCTTTTAGCATCCAATCGCCGCTAATTCTCTTACACAGAGGCCACGAGGGCATCCAACACAACGTTCACCAAGACGCGGTCTCCACTCCAGAATGCTCTTCCAATGTTTTAGTTATCTCATGAATTAGCAAGGCACACTCAGACACTCATTATGCATATTCTTATGTCTATGTATAGATATAAAATAGTAAATTTGACTGCACGGTTAGCCTAGTGGTTTAAGCGGTGGCCACGCCGCTTTCTACTAGGCCAAGTATCGTATATTCCTAATTCTTTCTTTCTTAACAAAAATATCAAAAAAGTTATCATTTTGACATAGACATTTAACACCTTTCACTGTTTATTCAACCTCACAATTAATATTTTAAAATTAATAAAGCATGCTAACAAAGTTAGTCTAGATAGAAATAAGATGCTATTTTTGTTCTGAAAATTGATATTCTTGGTACGAACGTTAAACAAGGCGCTATATAATATTTATAGCGTCTCTGCGGTTAAAATCCAAAGGTGAAGTAGCCTATAATAAATCTACCAAACATAACCTAAGGTATTTATAAATTGGGCACACTAAATACCAAGGTCTACTAATGAAACAATTACTCTCATAATCTTAAAAGTTGTATATTTCATTTAAGAATCTTTACTAATTACACACGAAATATTATAAAAATATTATCTATATTTACAAATTATAACCCTGAGTTCTGTCATTTTAGGCTATTATTTCATAAAAATATGAACACCGTCTGCGTTCAAGCGTCTGACCTGATGAGAACCTGATTGCTGCAACATTGCAGTCAAGGAGATATAAGGTTTGCTGTCGAAACTTTACTATTATATAGAGGACGTGATATAACATTTATAAATTTCCATGGTCCAAATACTATCTACATCGTGTTTACTGTAATCGTATACGTACATACCTATGTACGTATTACCTATACACGATCCCCGTTTGCGTCCAACATTATCTGCCGTAGGCAAATTGATTGAATTCCATATAGAAAACAATATATAGTCAAGTGCACTGTTCTAAATTCAACATTGTTTAACATCAAAATGTCACGAAATGTCATCGCAAACAGCAAATACATGAACTTTTTTCTTATATTTCGCAAGCTGAATAATTTATATTCACGAATATTTAGCATAAGTCGGTCTATCTAGTATGGACGAATTCTAATTGTGTATGCATAACGCGAGGTTAGAATATTATAAGGTCTTCTAGAGGCTGTAAATGCTGCCAGTGCCTTATTTTCCCGTTGAAGTGACAGAGCTTGTTAAATTTTAAAACGAGTATTTCTCCTGAAGTGGGGGCAATCTTGAGCTTATTAGAATGTATCGTTATATGTTATAAAATTAGACCATTGTGGGCAAAACTAATGTGAAACGGACTCTGTTTTTAATCCCAAATATAAACTTAACATTATAGTTGAAGAGCTAATTCTCCCATGTATTTCAACTATTTTTTTCGTTCTTCGTAGTCAGTTTGTTAATGTCGTGTCAATACATTTCCATTGGAAATTTTATATAAAGTTCAAATAGAATTTAACACAAAAACACATACTTGTTTTAAAATAAATAAAGAATATAGCAGTGAGCTACATGTTTACACGACGTCGAATGAATGAATGGCTTATTTTCGTTTGCGAAATAGTTTTGGAGTTAGGAGGGTTGTTTCGCATTTTCTGTTTGTACTCTTGAAATAAGTTACTGGACTATGTTTAAAGTTATTTTGGCAAATGACTTTTAACAAAGTCCAGTAACTGTATTCAATTTGTTACTGTAAATACGTAATGGCAAGAGATTAGAAATGCGGTAGACGATATTTTGTTGTACGAAACTGAAGACTAACACATTTTTCTTGGCTTGAATTACATTTAACATTTAGTAAACGTTCAATATATCTCAAAAACAATGTTAGAGAAATCTTTTTACTGTATTTTAAAATCATAGTGAATTTTCAAGGTACGCCACGCTAATTTGCCCTCCCTCAGAAGACCAACTTAAAATGCCAGTATGCTGTTATGTTTCGTTGTAGGCCCAATGATGCGAAAACATCGAATAGACCGCCATGCTTCCATCAGACTGAGTAGAAAATACGGTTGAAAGCAAAATAGCGATGAAAGCCTCTTCTTAACTTTTAAAATATTTAGGCGTAAATGTATTTATGTTATTTCTTTGTTATTATATTATAACAATGAAAATAAATATTGTCGAATAAGGAACACTTCTGCACACAATGTCTCCGAAGGCACAATAAAATTATAAGGGTCTACTTAACAGGGTTAGTTGTTTGCTAATGTAGTTACAAGTTGGTATGTGAATAGTGAACCCATAGCCTTAACCACTGCTTATACTTATGTAGCATAAGTGAATGGGTTGTTGAAGAAGGGTAATTTACGTGAATAAGTAGGTACTGAGCCTAATTGTTTTTTTTTAAGAATTCCGTGTTGTGTTATGTGGAATTCGTTAGGAGTTCGAGTCTTCCTTTCGTTATTAAATCATTAAACTGATCTTAGCATTTAAATTTTAAAAGAGATCGCTTGTCCTTTAAATTTCATTTCGGTTGAATGTTTTATTAACTTCCTTAACTCGTTTAACTTGTACTGTCATCTGATTCAAACTTTTGCAAAATAATAAAAGAATCACCCATTTACCGTCCACTGCTAAACGAGGGTCTCCTCCAAGGAGTACTAACTATACCGGTCTTGGACAGTCCGCAAAAGTGCGACTGCCGGGAACTGTGTACGTCCACGGGGCGAATCCCGTCACGCTTGGCAGGCGGGTTGGTGACCGCAGTGGCGGGAATAATTTATCTGGTGACACTGCTACCCGTCTCCAGTATCGAAATTTAGTGATTCCCGCAGTGGCGTGGTTATATCTCCATGGTGATGGTATGTGGCCTCGCTTTCACGTTTAACCCAATAATAGTAAAAAACTTTTATCCAGTTAATCAGACACATATAAATAAATCACCATAGATACATACAAATTTGAAAATACTACTTGGAATGACACCTTGTGGGTAGGTAGTCATATAATGCCACAACATGCAACATGCCGTGGGTGATGCTGCGAGGCGAAGCCAGTCTAAAAAAGTAGCCTAAGTTACTTCTTATATCATCAGCTATTGGTCCAGTCGATCCAGAGATTAGCCGAAACTAACAAACGAAGAGACAGACAAAAAACTTTTTAAGAATTGCTTATTTCATGTAAGTATAGTATATAAACATACTTTCTTAAGTAAAAAAATATTTATTTATATAGACAGCGCTTAAAATTAAAATGTCATTGCTATCTCGAACTTTTCTCCCATGGATTTTAAAATTTTTGTGAAACTTTAATCATTTATAATACCTACAGCGCAAGCAATGGCATCTCTCAAAAAGAATAATTTTCCTCCGTTTCTGCAATTTTTTTTTATTGATACTCCGATCCTATTGGTCGTAACGTGATTTTATATATCCGTAGTGTTCACGATAAACGGGCTTTCAAATCAGATCAGTAGTTCCAATAAATAGAATAGAAACAATGAAACTTCTAAGCTAACGAAATCAAAAGATACAGCTGTTTATGCTGCAAATTTTCAACACTCGCAAGGGAATCACCACATACAGGGTACTTCCCGTGAACTCAGAATCTTGAACTGTGGTACGAAGCAACGTTTTATAGCACAGATAAGGGAAAAATTGCAAAAAGCATACAATTTTACTTACATCATATAATATACTTGCAGGTTACCGACTCGCACTTGGCTGGTTTTTTTTTTGTATGTGTACTAAAAAAATATTCTGGTATTAATATATAGAAGAGTATGTGAATTGTACGCTATACAGGTGTTCACTAGGTACTTAAAAACAAAAATAAGAAGATATGGACCGACCATGACTCAAAGAATTAAAGGAAAGGGATGCCAGAAACTGAATAAAATTATTCTGAAGTTCTAAGAAACCAAAATGATACAGGTGGACGACCATACAAACGATTGTCCTCATTCTTCTACTGAAGGACTAATACTTTTGTAATAATACACGCGGCATTTGGACGGACTTCATTATAATATTTTATGTCTAACCTATCTCAAAAGAACATAACCGTTTAATATTCCGTCAATAACTTCTTTTGAATAAATATGAGACCCTTTCTTAAAAGTGGCTATTTCGCAAAATAACTGAGCTTACTATCCACATAACGCTTACCTATAATAGAAATTCGAGATAAATTTTACACTTAATTATAATTTTACTCGCTTTTTTCAATGTGATGGATGAGATTCAAATGTTCTATCTGAATATTTTAATATTTGTCGCTAAAATTAAAAGGCTAGTCTTAGTTATGTTACGACCACCAGTACTAATAGTTTGAAGTACTCAATAAAGTATTTTATTTTACGTGTAATTAATATATTTATAAATAACTAGCTGAGGCCCGCGGTGTTACCCGCGGTACAACAACAACCGCGGGTAACGCGGCGGAGCAAAGCAAGTCTAAAAAATGTATTTAAGTTACTCCTTATATCATCAGCTATCTAATTACGTTTTTTACTTTTATATTTGTCAGTTTTTATCTTAAAGTTTCACTGTAAACTACGTTGGTAGTGGTATTTGTAGATGGCATCAAAATATATTGATTTTCAGGAGATCCCACTCGAGAAAGGGCAACATATAGTTGTCCATGAGAAAAGCATTCTTTTCTTAGGTCGATGCCAACCATCGAAAATGTTTGACCCTTGATGTGGACTTATTTATTGTGAGGGCAAATGATGTTTTTAGAGGAAACTGTAACCTTTTAAAAGATATAGGCAAGTCTGTAGGAATCATGGGGATCCGCGGTATGTGGGTGAGCTGTCCGGCCGCGGCCCCGGTGATTATAGTGGCTACTATGACGTTCTCCCGCAATTCCTTCACCAGAAGTCTCGTGCCATTGCACATGCTGGGAGGGCATAGGTTCCTCAGCAGCATTACGGGAGTGCCTACCTTTAATTGTAGTTCGTGGGGCGGCAAGCCGGAAGGATTCAGGGAATTTAAAAATTCTTGTGGATAGTGCACTGTATCTTCGATGTTGCATACTGTGTCAATAGATTTGTAAGATTTAAATTCACCGGGTACTTTTTCCATAATAATTTTGTTAATCTCATTAACCGATTCATTTCGCGGGGACACTATCGCTCTCGAACAGAGCCAATTGAAATTTCTCTCCGTAAGATTTTGTATGTCCGGATATATTGTGTCCACAAGAATTTCTAGACTCTGAACGATTTGACCCAATTCGTTATCCAACAATACCTGGGGACTGTTTGCAACCGGAGACGGAATTTCCGTCTCCAAGTTTTAGAAGTTTTAGTGAGAAATTATTATCGTCATTGTCACTTAAATGTGCGCTCATATTTGTGCGCAGATTAAGAGTTTCAATCGATTGCCATAAAGCTGATGATTTAAGGCAAGCTCGAATAACGTCAGCTCGAGTACCCTTTGTTATAACTGGTAATGTTTGACGAAAGTCTCCAGCTAAAACAAACGTCACGCCACGTCAGCCCATTATACGGTCTGAGTTTCGGATGTCTCTCAGCGTGCGCTCCACGGCTTCCACGTGCGCCCTGTGGCTCATGGTGCACTCGTCCCAGATGACCAGCGAAGTGTCTTGTAAGAGCTGCCCCAGCGGACCGTTTTTGCGGATCGAGCACACAGATTGTTGTTCCAAAGACACAGCCAATGGTAATTTAAATGTAGAGTGAGCAGTCTTTCCATCATTTAATAGGATTGCAGCAATTCCGGACGATGCCACTGCGACAGCTTTTTTTCCAGATTGACGTACTTTTGCCAACACTAAATTGGCAAGGAAGGTTTTGCCTGTTCCACCGGGCGCGTCCAAAAAAAACAGTTTACCGCTGTGATTTTCAACACTCTGTACTATAGCATCGAACGCTATTTTTTGATCTGCCACTAACTTGGGTACATGCGTGTTGACAAATACAGACAACTCGTTAATCATGCGGACGGCACGGTATCGCATGGACGATGTTTTGTTGCCGATTCGGGGAAGGCAATCCAAAATCTGCTAAATGCTTGTCGTTCAGTTCCAAAAGCTTGTTTTCTATTTGCATCAAGCCTTCGTTGTGTACGTCACAATCCTGATCTTGTTGTTGAGCTGCACGTCTGATGTCCTCACACAAATCGTCTTTGAAAGTATCCCATAATTTGAGAGGTTCAGAGGGGAAACAAAATAATAAAATGACCACAAACAACTCTCTCAACTTTAACGGGCAGTCAGAAACCGAAGCTTCTCTCAAAGTCATCTCCCATTGGTTGTCATTTTCTAGTAAACCTAAATCTCTGCAAGCAGCTTGGTATGTTTCTTTAACAATGCCATCAATGGTTTTTAAGTCTTGGAACGATGTCGGGCCACGCACATGATGAAGTAATATCCTGAGATAAAAGCACTCGGATTGAGAAGGATGGACGCTGTACACTCGGCCCAACGCCGCATCTTTTTTTACACCGGGATGACCGACTACGTCTTGGCCGCGTTTCCTTCTTGAGAATTTGTTATTGGCCCATGTGTAATAATGAGGGATCTCATGATAGAGTAACGTTTTGGCAAATTCATCACTGCGACACAGGTCAAAAAACGCCGTGAGAGTCGTTTTTGGTGGATTTTCAATTACACGTTGTAGGTATATTTTCAGCTGAAAAATATACCCGTTGCCCATTTTCTAAGTGTACAGCCAAGTGTACAACGGTGGGGTGTCGATCGTGAATAGGAAACTCTAACAATCTCCACACTGCCTCCGATGTACTAATGTACCGTCCGTTCAAATAATTTTCCACTTCGTCGTGAGCATTTCTGACACCGAAAGTGGCTTGGTCCGATCCTTTGTTGATGTATTTGCAAATATACTTAATTGCTTGGACGGAATGGCAGAATTCAACGTTTATGTGAGCATTAAAAAATCGCAATAAAATTGGAGAATATGGAACGATCCACCTGTTGTCTATGTTGACCGTTCTGCCTCGGATGTTTAAAGTAGCGACCTGACCTCCGTTGCTGGAGTCGCGACGTCGATATACGGGATATCCGTCCTCACCGGTCTGGGTGTCATTTATGAATCGTCGTGGGTATTTTTTTGAGCATATGCCATTCTTTATGCATGGTGAATTCAAATTTTCTTGCCCACATGGCCCGTGTACCATATTTTTTGTGACTATGTCAAATAACACTGGGTCTTCGTCTTTATTAGGCAGCTCAGCGACGATTATTTCGTCGATCTGATCGGGCTGTATTTTTGTCTCCAGCCAAAACAACATATGACAATGCGGCAATCCTCTTTTTTGCCATTCAACACTTGATATAACATTTGACCGGTCCAAAAATCGCGTCTTTCGTGAATATTTTTATATTTTTTTTCATTTTTAGATGGAATACTCGAGCAATGATGTCATGCCGGTCGAAAGACCGTTGGCCGGAGAATAGTTCCTGCTTTATCTCTCTCAGATGAATATAGTCATATGCTCTAAGTTTTTGTTGGTTTCGCCTTATAAAATTTAATCGTTCCGAAATCATCTTTGCCATCATATCCACACAATATTGACTAAACAAATCCTTGTAATAGTGCAGCGAATTAAATTGACTGGTCCTAATCATTAAGCGGTATGCGTAAAATTGCATGCATGATACCGTTTTATTTCTTAAGGAATCCTGCTGAGGAATAGTTAAGTAATATCCGTCGTCTCCTGATACGAACATTAGCGGATATTGTAACCGATCATAAGCCCTATGCAATGCCGACACTCGCTTCAGCTGCCCGTCTCTACCGTGCAGCACAGCACAGTATATCTTTAATTCGTAATATCTTTTGAATGGAAAGTCCAATTTAAATAATTTAAAAACTATTTTATAGGTAGTTAAATGGTCTTGACCATAAAATTTATTTGGATAAGGATTAATATAAACACATAAATAGCATGGTTTGAATTTGGTTAGCATTTTCATTAATTTTTAAAATGAAAAAAGTTGTTGTAGTGACATAACTACAATAGTTGGACATATGCTACCGCGGAGTTTTTTGTAGACATTATGATGTTATTCAATATTGTTGTACATTATTTTGTTCTATCGCTAATATTTTCTGCAGCGCATTCGACGAAAGACATTTTAAGACTCATTTTTCTACACCTTCGGTTACATTGTTCAAATTTTACCAAGGATCCCTAATTTTTTTCAAAATAAAATGTAGCCTATGTCAAACTGGAAGAATGTAGCATTCTATTGGTGAAAGAATTTTTTAAATCGGCCCAGTACTTTTTGAGCCTATTCATTACATACATACAAACATACAAAAAAAATAGGTACAAATCTTTCCTCTTTATAATATTAGTATAGACAAGGGCTACCAATTAGACAAGCCTTTCTTAAAATTGACTTATAAGATTAAGATCAATAAATTCATTTGAAATTGGAACACTAAATACGAGAACACGATTTTGTAAGCAAACAAATTATAATCAACTTTAAAATCGGCTTGAATAGGCCGGCTCGACCAGAGTATTACCACGGCCTCACAGAAAACCGGTGTGAAATAGCGCTTGCCCTGTGTTTCACCGAGTGAGTGAGGATACTGGAGGCCCATAACCCCAACCCCTTCCCCTATCGCCCTCCCCATTCCCCAAAGGCCGGCAACGCATTTGTGATGCCTCTGGTGTTGCGGGTGCCCATGGGCGACGGTAAACGCTTACCATCAGGCGATCTAGTCGGACATCTGCTCGTTTTTAATTAAAAATAAATGAAAAATAAAAAAAATCAAGAGTGAGTTCATTCCTTTACCCATCTTTTGATTTATAGGTACTCGATAATTACAACGAATGAAATAACGAAGCCCGAGCGAATATCGAATAAGCCATCAACGTTGACGTTGACAGATGAGCTTTTGTTGGTGTTGATTGGAAAATAATTTGGTTGATCAATCAGAGATAATTAAGACTTGAAAGAAACCTAATTCATTGGCTGCAATTAACGTAAATTCAGGATATGGTTTGCATAAAGTTGTGTGGGGGAACGTTGGTGGCATGTCCCTCCAACATAAAGGGAGGATCCTCCGACCAGATCATGCCTGGCGGGCCACTGCCCAACAGTTGATGTTGGGATGTTGTATATATGATAATCGGCGCGAGAACTATTTATTGCGCGATTCAGGATTTGTAGTTACTCCGTGTAGTGCGTTACTTCATAGTTCAGTGTATCTTCGGTAGGTGGCGCTGTAGTAGTTTTACTGTTGTGTTATATGGATGTGGATGTCGCCACATCACTCCCCTCCAAGACCGAAGGTCGATATCTGGTGAGTCAGCTGTCTGTGCTCTGTTGCGGAGCTTGCCAGTGCAAGGAGTGAGTAGTTTCAGTGAGTCGAAACTGAAAGAAATATGCAAACTACTCGTAACAACCTACAACTTGACTTTTCCCGCTACACAGATCGCTGTGTAAGCGTGGGGACGATAATAAGTCGTAAATGAAAGCATTCAACCTGTTCAATATTCAACATTAGACTTATTAAATACATTTAATAAAGTATTATCTTAAAACAGAACAGTCTGCTAACTGCTCCTAACGTATCAAATAAAGTTTCCGGCTGAAAAGATTTAAGAAGAAAACTTTCTCGTGAGGCCGGCGTTTGTTCCACACGGCGACGAAAAATTATATTAAGTATTTTATGAGTTTCTCCTCAGCTTAGAAGTTCTTATAAATATATGGAATATAGGATATAAGACAAGGTGTTACCACGCAGAAAACATTAGTTAAATTACGAATGAATAAAATCACCTTGTTCTTTTTTGTTTTTTTATTTATCTGAAATTTTAATATCATCTTCATAAAATTTTGTATATATTGTGAATTAATAATGTCACTCTGATATATAGACTTTCTCACTACAACCCCTCGCTTATTACAAACCATTATTAAAAATACCTAAGGGGTTGTACAGAGAAATATTTCTACTGAATATGCACAAGAAGAGAAACCCTTTTCTTAGGTTTCAATATTGCATGAAACTATGTATTTTTACATAAAAAATACTAAAAATACTAATTTTAACATGTTACACTGAAACTTGATTGTCTCGTTGTTTTAAAACATTTACATCTTGATAATCTCCTAATAGGTTCCCAATTTTCTAACCTTTTGGTTATAACTCAACTAACTCATATTAATTTTTTTAACTGCCTCATTGGTATAGCAGTTGACGTATGCGACTGCCAATCAAAAGGTTTCGGGTTCGAAACCCGAGTTGGGCCAAAAGTGTTATTGAGTTTGTTTGATTACAGAAGTTTGGAAGTTGGGGTCTGAACCCCCGTGTCTCAGAGAGCACGTAAAGCTGTCGGTCCTGCGCCTGATCTCTCCCCGGTCGTGTCGGTTAACTGTCCCGTCTGATTATGCGAGAGAGGGAACATAGAGTGCACCTGTGTTCGCGCACACACTTGTGCACTATAATATCTCCTGCGTAGTTGGCTGGTCTCTGTTGAGGCTGGCCGCCGTGGCCATAATTGACTAGGAAAACATAATTAATTTTATACATAGACTGTGTGTCCTCTTAAAACGCGTTATCTTTGCTTTAAAACCTTCAGGGCAAAAGTGTTTAATCAGATATTCGATATATTCAGGAAGTATATACATACTGTTTGATTAATTTAAACCCTTGATACTTTATTATATGGAGTCCGTCCCAAACTCATTATTTCCCAAGAGAGATACGGCTTACACGTTCCACTACTTAGTTCTTTATCCTCATTGTTATACAAAGGATGTTTTTAAATCTGTACCTACTAATATTACAAAGCTGAAGAGTTGGTTTGTTTGTTTGAACGCACTAATCTCAGGAACTCGCTGGTCCGATTTGATAAATTATTTTAGGGTTGGATAGTCCATCTATCGAAGAAGGCTATATTTCATCACGCTAAGACTAATAGGAGCGGAGCCCCAATGAATAATATTTAAAAAACGAGGGAAAATAATTACGCTACGAGCAATAGTAGACGTAAACGAGGTTGTGAGGGTCAGCTAGTTATATATATATTCTTTATCCAGTGACCAGTCTAGTAAGGAATACAAACTTATATCGTCGTTATTCGGTTTTTGCTGTCACTATTTTATACGTTTCTTTGTTTGGTTTGTTTTATTTATAATCTATTCTAACCTTTGCTAATCTTTCAGTTTACTATTAAACTAAGTACGTTCAATGTTGCATTAAGAAATTTAATACTTACTTAGAATATATTTTTACAGCTTCTATGTAATTTCACAATCTGGGTGGCAAAATTAAATATATCTCATGTGTGATGCCAATTTGTTGACATAATTATAAATTGTATTATTATTTAAAACTTTTTCTCTAAATAAGAAACACTTTATACATGTATGTTTTAGAGAAAGGAGTTTGGTCCCAGATTAACGAGTAAGTAAACGGTTGACGCTGAAATTAACACCGTACCCGGGAATAATTAGACAAAAGTTATCTTGATTAGCTGTACCTTAACTTGATTCTGCGGTTCGGGTTAAACTTTAGACAATATCCCAAAGGACTTGGTTTAATCTTGAACGGATTTTTTTTTCTGAACATGGTTCGTGAATTGTTAAAGCAATTTCTTGCTATACGTAGTACTCGTAATATAATATATAAATATGCGCATAATGTTGTCAAACTTATAAATAATAAATTTTAATTAAATTACTCAATAGCGAATCTATGTACAAAATCTATACTTCTATACTAATATTATAAATTCGAAAGCTGTCTGACTGTTACACTTTTACGACTAAACCACTGAACCGATTTGAATGAAATTTACAATGAAAAACCTTTGTTTCTTGAGAAAAGACATGGGCTTTATAATAATTAATTAGATTAAATTAATTAGATTAAATTAGCCGCGGGCCAATTTTAAAGTTTAATTTAATTAGCTGCCAGATACTGTTTTTGGCACGATAAATAGATAGACACTGTTGTACTGCGACGTCCCTGGACTCTAGACAATATATGGAAGTAATAGTAATAATATTACATTGCGATCCTCAAATACTGCTTTCTATTTACAACTATATGTTTCATTAAACATATTCTCGTACAAGTGCCATTGACACGGTATTCACGCACGTGATCAGAGGGCTGTACCAGCTCCAGGGGGAAATTCACGTGGGCTATTTACAGGTTAACCCTGACACGCCTGTGCGTGTTTATGAATTTTGCGAGTTAAATTGCCCGTAATGGAGTGTTCAGGTGTTTATATTTGGGTTTACGATGTGTTTATTATTGTAACACTTGTCTATTTTGCTTGGACACTACTGTTATGAATTATTGCTTTTATAGGTTCATGTATAAAGAGTTTTATGCTTATTTATATTTAAAGTACCTGAATGATCAAGTTTTGCACTGTATTTGATTATGTAAATTAAAAAAAATAAATCCTTGCTGGATCCATGTATCGCCCCCAAAACTCCCTGCATACTACATTTTATGAAAATCGTTGGAGCAGTTTTCGATATTCAATTATTTATTTACAAGAATTGCTCATTTAAAGATACGAGTAGAAACCAAATCGTATGTTGTATTAGTGTAGGGACGAAACAAGGACGCCGACTAGGGGTGCAAACTATACAGGCCAATAGCGCAGCAAAGAGAAGGAAAATTTGACGCAAACCCGATACCGACACTGGAAAGTGGAGTATAATAGGACGAAACCTCCTTTCTCCTTAAAAAGAGACATATAGACATATTCAAAACACACATACAAACATCATACAACATGTCTTTAACCATTATATCGGTAGGCGTTGTCAGTGTTGATAAATCATGTGTTAATTGGCTATGACCTAAATTCAATACGATATAGGTGCCTACTTTACTATTAATAAATCATTATCTTCCTAGCCTTTATTACTCCAAAGATTATTTGGGGTGGGCTTCTAGTTCAACCGGTTTAACCTGAATATCAGTTTTTACGCAGATCGACTGGCATCAGAGCTCCGCAACCCTGAGGTTGAACTGAATTCGAAGATTGAACTAGTTGTCAGTATATTTATGGCTTCTCAATAACTATTGCCACAGATGTTCATGACAACGGGCGGGAAACACCGCAATCTTTCATACTCCGGGCTGCTATTAAGAATTTCTTATAAGGAAAACCCAAAAGCAGTTCGACCCAGGAATCGAACCCGAGATCTCTTGATCTGCAGTCGATTACGCTACTAGACCAACTAGGCAGTTTACTATTATTAAATCAAGGAAACTTATTATGTAGGTAGATTAGTAACCAAAATTCGTTGAATATTTGTAAACAAATAATTTATAGTCAAAGTAATTGTTCCAATCTATTTTTTTTTTAACAATTCCTAACAACATTAAAAAAAATTTTTTTTCAGTCGCCTTCAGTTTAAATGAGCCTAAATATTAAACGAACAAATAACTATTAATGTGTATTCATTTTTGTCTGGATTTGTGTTTCTAATACCACTTTTTTTCTAGTTACTGAATGTTATTCTTCATTTGTTTTCTTTTTCAGTTTAATTGTTTATTACCACATAATTAATGCACTGCTCTATGCTGAAGCTTATTCCAAAGTTCAAAATTATTTCAGTGCCAAATAATCTCGCGGTCAAAAACCAATATATGTACTTATACGACTTCGATAAAAGACGATGTATTTACAGCACCTTGTACCTTGTTTAGGTAGGTTTTTGTACCTAGATATGTCAATAACATTCCCATCTGTGTATAAAGGCATTATTACAATGGTTGTATTTTCCCTTAAAATAATTATGTACCTGCCACGAATACCGTTGCTTTGAGTTTTATTAATTATACACCTAATGAACTACGAAGACATAAATTAAATGCCGGATTCAAATGTAGCATTTCATATTGGCATTTGTATTATGATTATGTCTTTATCGTGATTTTCTACGAAAATGGAAATATAGGAACCACGATAGATTTTCTATGGCATATATGTGTATTCGATCTGACCCAAGCTGACAGAAAATTGGTGTAAAGCAATACGTTAGTTGCCTTTTGCCGAGTAAAGTGAATGGAACCTAAGCCCATTCTTAAAATTTCAAGGCGACAACCAGATATTAGAACCCGTACCTATATTTTATCATTATAGCGAATAATGAATATTTTTTCAAATATCCCTATAATTAACAAAGATATTTTATAATACTTCAATGCCGAACTCCTTGTAACTGGAATTGGCTTTTGCGAAGTCAGATTCAGAGGCCTCTTACTGAAAAAAAAAACATTTTCAAAAACAGAACACATACATAATATATAATATTTTGTCTTTCTCTAGTCATCTGATTCTTTTCTTATATGTAAGCATGTACATAGCAACAACAGAAATCAATAAAAGAAAATGGTTCCTAGTTTAACAAACAGCAACAAAGCGGTTGCTTTGTCCCTTTAAATTTATATATAGAAAATAAAATCGCATTAGACCTCACAAGCTCTAACCTACAGCAAACTTCAGTATTAGCTGTTCTCTGTCCCCAGCGACTTAATTAAAAACAAAATGCTGCATAGCTTAAGTACAAAAGAACTGTTCTAAAACAAATCTTGTAAAAGCCAACGTACCTGAATAAATAAAGTTTTTATAACGAAAGATATAATGGAATGTCTAACCACGAAAATCCCTTTGAATTTTTTGCGTAAAATGAAACTCAAGTATCTATGAACTATTTTGTTTGTTTTAAGAAGTAAAAACGAACATGGCGTTTGCTGATATTAATGGAATCAAAAATAAATCAACGTATTGGAGTTTCTCATCTTTTCTCGTGTTTCGCATTGTAATCTCTAATTCAGAACAAGGCTAAGGCCCTCATTGTTCTCTTACAACTTCACTGTGAATCCCAGTTAGTTGATGACTATCTCTACCCTCCATATTGATGACCCTACGAGTCATCCACAGATTAAAAATACGAAAATCCTTCGATGTTGTTAAAAACTCACTTACCATTTTTTTTAATTTTACATAACCTCTAGGTTTACGTAAAGTTAAAAACTTGAAATATTTCATTCGAAATAATTGGATTAGTTACATTATCGTGAGAATAAACAAACATTGCACTCCTCCTACTTAAATGGACTATTTGGCATCACGCCAATGACTTTGAAACCTTGCACTTTCCTTGAGAATGTTACTTACTACAATCGTGACATCATACCGACCGAATAATGAGAGTAACTATTAAAGTTAGTTTTAATACCAGATTAAATAATGTTTTATTAATTTCCACAGTAACTTGTATTCGATGTCTATATAGTATGCTTTGTATCCTGACAGCCGGTAACTACTGAAAATGTTGACTAGCCGTTTATTTTTTTATTATTTTGTTTTTTCATAAAAATAAAACTCGCACTTACATTTTTCTCAAACTTTATTCGATAATTAAACGATACTCGTACAAGGGCGTTCAAACTTTATATACCATCGATAAAAAACAAGACAAGTGTATTCTAATACCTATTTTATTTTTTTAAATATATTCTGTAAATAGTGACAGAATAATTTTATGATAACCATTTTGTACCTAGAAGTTTATGAAAAGTTATGATTATCTAAAGTTATTTCAAAATCAAAGGCTTTCAAATTCAAGTAAGAAAATTTGTGAAGTAAATTATCTCTAGTACACACCCCTTTATTGTTAGTAAAGAAAACTCTTTGAGACGCAGACACTAATTTGTTCGCTGAGTAATAAAAAAGTGAGAACTTGTTTGTTATCAATTACTAAAATATCTAAGTTAAAAAATAATTGTGATGCAATTAATTTTTAAATGTGGGATAACTATCCGTGATAAGTAAATTTAAAATTCATGTGGAGTTTGTGGCTAAGTTGCAACTAAGTAGGCTAACATTTTGCAAAATAAAGCGATACGTAGGTACGTACTACGTAAAAAATTCGGAATTTAGATGGTGATGGGTGAATCACCTTTTTTCTGTGCGGAAACTCGCTGGAAGTTATATCGGACTCTAACTAACCAATAACCGCAAGCCGCATCGGGAACTAGATGCAGATGACAGTTGCAATCTAGAAAGGAAATCCCTGGAACCCTAACGTACTTCGGGCCACCCGGGTCTGCTCCTGCAAAGGTGACAGATGGCCTCACTCTCAGATCCCACTCCGCCATCTCCTTCGTAAACATATCTTCTTAATAGAAAGTGACGGTGAACTTCCACGCGCTCCTCGCCCCGTACCATGTTACCGAGCAAGAGAATTCCCACTCTGATGGCCGAAGACCACGCCTCGGCATGTCATTGTACCAGCGCGTGTAGCGCAGTTTCCACGGTCCAACCATCTCAGTGGTGGCACTCAGACGTTGGCTGCAAGATGAGATAGGTGATCTCCGAAGCATCATTTTCCGTTGGTCAACTGCGTCAGCCGGTATGGGAGGACGTAATGCCTCTCGAACCAATCCTTCCAGTACTTGGCGTGTAATACTTAGGCATGTTCGAAATTCTGTACAAATATCGTTGTTGGACTTTTTTAGGGATCCTATTTTACCTGCTGTACCAAAAACAAGCCGTGACTGAATTCTTATTTTTAAAGGTTGTTTTTAATATAAGTAACTTCTTTGTGCACTGTATGATCTAAAAGGGTGCAACTATAAAATCTATATTTGCATTACAATGTGAAGTAAACTTTGTGTATCCCTTTACGAAAATTATACGAAAGGAGGAGTATGAATTCTTTTTTTTATTATTATATTGGGGCAAACGAGCAGACGTATCGCCTGATGGTAAAAGATTACCGCCACCCATGGACACCCGCAACACCAGAGGCGTTACAAGTGCTTTGCCGGCCTTTGGGTGATGAGAAAGGGGATGGGGGAAGAAGAAGATTCACTCGGTGAAACACAGCGCATGCGCTGTTTCACACCGGTTTCTGTGAGGCCGTGGTTTCACTCCGGTCGAGCCGGCCCATGCATGCTGAAGCATAGCTCTCCCACGGTACATATAGTAATATAGATAAGTGAGATAAAGTTCTCAAATACAATTTAAATAAAGTCCATTACATATAGCAAAATAAAAAACAAAAAAACCTTCTTAGCAATTGACAAAAAGCGATTTTAACACGGAGGCGATGAACAAAATGCATTAAGCCAAATTAGGGTTTTATTGTTTATTACGCAGTAAAAGGTAAATAAAGACCCTCACGCCTAACAAGGGCTCTTCTAACGACCAACGAATTAAAGGAAGTTATAATGCCGGAGCTTAAGTTGCTTATGAGAAATATATATTAGTATTAACAAAATAAAAATGTACGAAGATGCCCAATTAAATTATATTTTACGTGAGAAAACCCCATTGGTTTAAACAGAGGATTGAAATGGAAGAAAAAAATTAAATAAATCCTCCAGGGATCTAACCAGGAGATCCTAGTGGACGAAGCCTTTTATAGTGTTCTCGTGTGAGTCTTTATCTAGTGGGGTTCGGAGGTAAGAGATATTAAGACATTGCAAATTTAAGCAATACCCGGTCAGTCTATGAACGATGATCGTTTTTTAACAAATTAAGACCTCGTGAGTCGGAGAGCACATTAAACTGTCAGTCTGTAGTTGCGTATATAGATAGGTACTCTTTATTGGACACCATAATGTGAAAGATACAAAGTAATGTAACCAAATAAAAACATTGGTCCAATGGTCGGCCTTTTCTGATCCATAATGATTATGATGATGATATGATTATGTGTAACAACTAGATGTAGTTGTTGTTGGGTTGGGTTGTTGGTTCTTAGTAATTTAAGGAAACTTACTGTTTGGGTTGTAGAGCTCTGATGGTAGTCGTACCACCTAAAAAATCGAAGTTCAGCCGCATCGCAGAAGACTTAAAAAAACTGACGACTTGGGAAATAGGCTATTTAGTGTTTTATTTTCTATTGTTAAATAACTTATAAAGTCCAAAAAATCGTATAATATTTTAATTCGATAGTTAAAATAAACTTTTAGCTAACTGCCGAAAATATAGGAATCTCATATTTAAAAATTCGAGTGTTTCAGATTTATTAATCATACAATTTAGCTTATTGTGCCAATGCTTTTATTTTATTCTTTTGGTTATCCTTTATCTAATAGTATGAGATAAACCAAAACATTTGGCCACTTTAAGACGATGGATGAAAGGAAACTTACGAAAATAGTTTATAGTCCAATGTGAGCAGCAGCGTCCGAAAAGGTCGTCGACGGCGAATACTTATCTACCAAATTGGTGATGTTCTGAAAATGTGTCACGTGAAAAACAGCAAGTAATTACGAACAATTTAAAAAGTTAAAAAAAAAATATTAACCATCATTTCAATTATTTTTATAATTGGTAACTGAATATCCTTCTTCAAGCCTTTTCTTCCAATCTACGTCGGTTTTAAATTTACTATGATTTTCACGCAGACCGACTGCCAAAAGAACTGAGGGTTAGAAATGTTAGAATAAAATAATAATATTTCGGATATCTGACACGCAGCGCCAACTAGTTCCAAACTACGCAGAGCTTGTACGTGCGTTTGCACTTTACGCAATATGAAATTAATACCCTTAAACCTTTGTTCAGAATTTAATATCAAGTATATTTATTACTAAAAGCATTTTAGATTGTCGGAAAAGTCTAGCTAGCGTTGGCAACAATAAATGATGAGGTGATAGTGATAACGAATCACTCTTGACTAGTCTTGACATTTATTGACATCAGCTGTTGTAAATGTCAATGTCAAAATGATACCACAAGTTTATTTGAAATAATTTTATTTATTTCTACACCTAATGATTCCTGCAAGTAATGAACTGCACAACGTAGTCTATTATCCGTAAATGTCAGTTTAATGTGATGTTGGTCATAATATAACCGTCATAACCATGGGTGAAAGTAGCAAAGCTTCTCTTCGTATTGACTGGTTCGACGGGACCCTTATCGAAGATGTAAGACCTAACACCTCATCTGCAACAGACTTCGCAGATGAAGAACAGATGGAACCTAAAAAACCAGATAAACCACAATATACCGAAAAGAAACCTATAGGCTTTAAAAGACTCCATGATATTTCCTTATTACAACCTCCAATTTTAAATTTAGAAGTTGCCCATAGACCTGGGTTCTGGAATTTGTTTGATGAAAAAGAATTGAAAGGCGATTACATAGTATTAATAGTAAAAATACTGGCTAATATATACAAATCTTTAGAGCCTGGTGAAAACTCGAAACTTGTAAAAATGTTAAAAACTAGATTTCAAAATTCGAACTTTTTAGCGCATTTAAAAAGTTATTTGGATGAATTACCCAGTGTTAGAATATCAGAAAAAAAGTTGAATTTTCATTTATGGGATGATCCAGAATCTTTTTTTGTTCATGTGACTAATTTATGTGAAGGGCTAATATATTTTGATAGTAAAAACGAAGAGTTCATAAAAGAAATATTAGATTTATTAGAAATAATAGAAGTGAGTGCTATTGGTGTTTGTGAAGAACATACAGAAAGGTTCAGTGATGATTTATTTCTGAAAATTGAAACTTTGAAGTTGGAAGCAATGTCATTACTAAAATCGCAGGTTAGTTTTCTTTTGCATTTACAATGTTACATCAAATGCTACTTGGTTATACTTGAAACTTCAAAAATGGCTATGTGGTTTATTTATATGCGGTAGAAGTAGGTGCGAGAGGTATACCAGCTAAATCTCTCTATAACCTTCTGAAAGACCTTGGTCTGTGGAGATCTGCTGTAAGTTCTATTTTAGAATGAGTATCCAAGGCTGCACTAACAGGTTCCTACCAAATTTGGCTAGATAGGGCGGGAAACTCGACCAGTGAAGGTGAGCGTTGATGCACATCTCAAAGGGGGCCTCCTTAAACCTACACCCAGGTCACAAGTCCTGGGAGCAGCTCTCAGTTTCTCCCTCTGCCACACAATGGACCCGGCACCTGCACGGTGAATCCATGGAGTGCTAAGAAGTTTGTCTCATACCAACAAACAAATCCAGTTGTTATATTGGTAACATATTATATTAATTTAAACGGTTTTATTTAGCTCACCCCGTTTGTTTTTTTCTTTCTTGGGTCAAATTTGGTAATTCAAATTTCACCCCTCTTCCTGTCAACCGATTAATCTGAAATTTTGTATACACTTTGGATTTTGGTGACAATACAATTATGTTTATTCATTATCATTATAAATTCAAGATGGCCGCCGCTACAAAATGGCGGATAATTTATGTTTTATTAATCCCATCAATATGGGTATCAAATGAAAGGGCTCAACAAGCAGAAAACAATATACTATAAAAAATTGAAATCCAAGATGGCGGCCGCTACAAAATGGCGGATAACGTAGGTTTTATCAATCCCATCAATATGGGTATCAAATGAAAGATCTTTGCAGGGACTACGTATAGAGGAGTTGGACTGCAATAAACTAACGGGCAAGAAACCTTGCAATAATGAAGCACTAAATGAATTAAACAGAATGCGAAATAAAAACTAAAAAATAGAAAATAAAAATAGGTAAAAAAACTTTTTAAGTTAAACGGTTTTATGTTAAATAAATGTACTAAAAACCAAAAAATAATAAAATAGATACAGTCGTGGGAATTATAAACATATGCATAGACTAGACTAAAATAAAACCGTGGGGCACGTCAATTGTCTACAAATTATCGACTTAATGTGCGATAGAAGAATCGTTTAATTCGTCGTTAGGCAGTTGGCCCGCAGACGGTGAGGTAATTACTTACTATTTTCTTGCTCATGGAAATTCCAATAGTTATACACTCCATGTTAACCCCACGGTTTTATTTTAGTCTAGTCTATGCATATGTTTATAATTCCCACGACTGTATCTATTTTATTATTTTTTGGTTTTTAGTACATTTATTTAACATAAAACCGTTTAACTTAAAAAGTTTTTTTACCTATTTTTTTTTACCCTATAAACACAATTATATTAATGCCCATAAATTAAATGATTTGGATTGTATTACATAGCTTTTAGTGACTTACTGCCACCCAGATAGACCCTGCGAGGTTTTCTTGATGTAGTTTTCATCGCTGTGTCTGTGAATAGATGTAAACTGGAAACAATAATAAAAAAAAACTATACAAATCAAATACATAAACACATAATTAAAAGATGTGCTTAGGGGCCATCCATAAAGTACGTCACACGAATTTCATGATTTTTAGACCCCCTCCCCCGTCCTTGTCACAGGTGGTCACATTTCTGAGACCCCCCCCTCCCTAGTGTGACGTCACATGTATTGCAATTTCACATCGAAAAATTATTAAATTAAAACAGCAGTTCCGAAATTAATTTTATTTTCATTTAAATTAAGTACTTTTTTTATGAAATCAACATTAACATCAAATATTTGAAACAATAACAAAGCAATAAACTATTGAATACAAAGAAAAAGAAGAAGAAAGAAACTCAATCAGTATTATATTAGATATTGAAATGTGATGTCACGAAACTTAGGACCCCTCCCACCCCTTGTCACACTATGTCACACTTTGTCGACCCCCTCCCGCCCCCTTTACGTGTGACGTACTTTATGGATGGCCCCTTATCTGGAATTTACTTCTTTTATAATAAGAGCACCATCTAAACAATGAACTGGTGTAAATTACACTGTTATTTTGAATTATTAAAAGTCTAGTAACATCATTGTGAAATCAACATAATCAGACTATCGCAGTCCACTGCTGGAAGATATGTTGATTTTGATTATTAGAGACTAGCTGAGCCTCGCCGAAGAAAGGAAGTTTAAAAAGGTAGCCTAAGTTACGTCTTATACCACCAGCTATCTGCCCGTGAAAATAGGTCCAGCCATTCCAGAGTTTAGCCAGAACAAACATACAGACAAATTTTAAACATGCATGTAAAATCTTATTTATTTGTATAAATGGAGAAATAGGCCTCTAATAATCTTGGGTTTGGTTCTAGTGCCTGACAAAAAGTTTGTATGATCTTTATAAATACAGGGTCTGTCGTAAATAATGGATAAGTCGTAAACTGGAGTTGGTCCGGCTATGAGACTATTAGAAAATCGTATCTTTTTGCCAGGGTTTCTAACCGTATGGAAATGGCGTAGACTTTTATGTTTTTTTATAAATTTCGCTACTCTTTGCATTCATTCCGTTGCCATTTCGTTAAATTTAGGTATTTCTGTGTAATTTTTTTTGTATTATAGTCTTGAAGATGTGTATTATTTAGTTTTAGTACTGTTTTAGGCGTTTTTAACGTTGGTCATTTTCAAAATTGTCATTTTAAGATTTTTTATGTTTTTGTTTTACTTAGGGTCAACTTTTGATCATTTACTGTGTAAAAAAAAAGTACGGCGCTATAGCTGCCCATGATCTTAATAAATTATCTAGTATGTGTAGATTCTAAAAAGGTATAACAATGCATACTTCACAAGTAATATTAAGCTACATGAGCGAGATCAATATCAAGGTGAGAAAATATTTTTTTCATGTAATGTTGTAAATGGTTATAAAACTTCGTCATAATGATTTATTTCTGCCAAGATTCTTTACACAAACACTATGGGGTCACTATTAAGGATATTCAAAAGAAAACTAGGTTGTTTTAGTACGTAAAAATATTTATTCAACAACTTAAACTAAATGTTCGAAGTGTCCTCCGCCGGCAGCTATGCACGCTCTACATCGCCTAATAAACGATCGCTTAATCCGGCGCACATAACCGGCTTCTTCAATTTTTCTCGCTGCTACTTGAATGCGCGCACGCAACTCTTCTACAGAACTTATTGTTTAACTGTATACTTTTTCTTTTATACAGCCCCAGTAAAAGAAGTCCAAGGGGTTCAGGTCTGGCGAACGTGGAGGCCATAAAATTGGCCCCAATCGCCCTATCCATCTATCTGGATAAGTATTATTTAAATGTTCCCTGACACGAACAGCGTAATGTGCTGGACACCCATCATTTTGTAGCCACATCTCATTTCTTATCTCTTGTGGGACGTCTTGCAGTAAACTAGGTAAAGTACAGGGTGGCGCAATAGAACGTGCATTTTTAAAATAATTATTAAAAAATAAATACAAAAGGTATAGTTAAAATAAAACTAAGCAATTATTAAGTGATAACTGAAGTTTATTTTTTAAAAATAACATCATCTAAATGATGACCCTCTCTACGTTGGCACTCCTCTAACCGCAAACGGAAATTACCGAAAACTTTCTTAAGTAGTGCTGGTGTGATTGCTGCCATTTCACCACGCATATTCTCCTTGAGCTGACTGATGTTTCTCGGATTATTGGTGTAGACTTTGTGTTTGAGGTATCCCCACAAAAAAAAGTCAGGAGGCGTCAAGTCTGGACTGCGCGGAGGCCATGGGATATCACCTCTTTTCGAAATCAGTTTGCCAGGGAACATCTGCTTCACAACCGCCATGGAGTCATTTGATGTGTGACTGGTAGCTCCGTCTTGTTGGAACCAAGTCCTAGAGTTCTTTATTCTTGAATTTTCAAGTTCTGGGGCCAAAAAACCTTCCAACATCGCAACATAGCGTTCGGTATTAACAGTGATGTTTTGCCCCCGTGCGTTTTCAAAAAAATAAGGACCAATTATTCCTTTGGCAGAGATTGCGGCCCAAACTGTCACTTTAGGGCTATGTAACGGTTTTTGATGTTTGAGTCTGGGATTCTCACTATTCCAATAACGACAATTTTGGCGGTTTACGAACCCATTCATATGAAAATGTGCCTCATCAGAGAAAAGGATGTTTTCAAAATTTGAAAACCGATTGAGCATTTCATTAGCAAATGTGAGCCGTGCTATGAAGTCAGAGTCTTTCAATTCTTGAGTTAATTGCAGCTTGTATGGATGCAATTTAAGATCCAAGTTTAAAATTCGTTGCAAACTTCGTCGCGATATGTTTAGGACAGACGATCTCTTGCGAGTAGACATTTGTGGATCTTCTCGTACCGACTGCTTAACACTCTCAATATTGTCTTCGGTCCTAGATGTGCGTGGACGACCTTTTGCGTGTGGTTTAAACGTCGATCCAGTCTCTTCAAACCGCTTTATCCAGATTTTAATTAAATTAGCACTCGGAGCCTCCCTAATTTGCCGTACACCATACTCAGAACAAAATAGTCGCCTGACAACTACGTACGAACGAGAGTTTTCGTAAAATGCGCGCACGCAAAATGCGCGACGCTTCCCGTCGAAGTGACTCATAGTGACTAAAACTTCATGAACCGCGCTACCCAACGATATCGGTCTCTCCTCGCCCACGCCCCTTCTACCCCGCAAAAAAAATGATGCAATATGCACGTTCTATTGCGCCACCCTGTATTTGCTAAAAAATTCAAATACATATCCGCATTTAATATTGCCGGCAATTCGAATGGACCAATGATTTTGCCATTAATAATGCCAGTCCATAAATTAATTTTAAATTGATATTGCGATCGGTCTTCTCGGATAAGTCTTGGGTTTTCGAGTTGCCAGCTGTGTATGTTGTGAAGATTCAAAAAACCATCTTTTCGACACGTTGACTCGTCACTCCATAAAATTTTATTAAAAAAACTTTGGTCTTCCCTCATCTTTCGCAGCATTATGCGACAAAATGTTATTCTCGCAGCAGCGTCCCTTGGCATTAATGTTTGGACCCTTTGATAATGATAGGGATATAATTCATGCCTTTTTAAAATCCTGTGTACAGATTTTTGAGGTATACCGGTGCGCCTTGAAATTACACTTATGGACGTACCAGGGTCTTCTGCAACTATTTCCAGTACTTCGGCTGCACTGTGGCGTTGTGGTCGTCCTTCACTCGCCCCGCCTACGCCGGTCCCAGGAAATCGTCCTTCCAAAAATGTGTTGTGCACTCTTATGAAGACACGATAGTCAGGATGCCGGGCATTTGGATATTTTTCCCGATAAACTCTAGCAGCTCTATTGGCGTTGCCATCACATAAACCATAAATGTAATGCATGTTTACGTATTCGGCCGGCGTGTATTGTTGAGGCATGATATACAAAATTTTCCAAAATAACACGTGCAATCGATAGCACAACACAATGCCCATAAATGAGAGCTGAGTTGTCAATATCACCAGGTTAACAAGTCCAAATCACAAAGAAAATCTAAGTCCGATATTAGAAAGCAGTAACAAATTGACGACAGTAATGAAAACGAGAGCACATGCGATGGTCAAAATCACACTAAGAGATGTATCAGGAGTGCGCCCTAGCTAAACGCATGCTAACCTTTTCACACATCGTGAGTGTGAAAGGGACGGTGCATCATGCAGTGTGCCTAGTAACAATGTCCTTTTCACGCGGGGAGACCCTTTGTATTGCTGTCTTTGTTCATTTTTTTACCTGATGATCCTTTTTACGAATAAACTTGTAACATGTTTGTCGCATGTAACTATTAGAGCACATCAATTTTAAAATTAAACACCTTTATGAAATGAGGAGGCATGAAATTTTTTTGACAAAAAACTACCTAGTTTTCTTTGAATATCCTTAATAGTGGCCCCATAGTGTTTGTGTAAAGAATCTTGGCAGAAATAAATCATTCTGACGAAGTTTTATAACCATTTACAACATTACATGAAAAAAATATTTTCTCACCTTGATATTGATCTCGCTCATGTAGCTTAATATTACTTGTGAAGTATGCATTGTCATACCTTTTTAGAATCTACACATACTAGATAATTTATTAAGATCATGGGCAGCTATAGCGCCGTACTTTTTTTTTACACAGTAAATGATCAAAAGTTGACCCTAAGTAAAACAAAAACATAAAAAATCTTAAAATGACAATTTTGAAAATGACCAACGTTAAAAACGCCTAAAACAGTACTAAAACTAAATAATACACATCTTCAAGACTATAATACAAAAAAAATGACACAGAAATACCTAAATTTAATGAAATGGCAACGGAATGAATGCAAAGAGTAGCGAAATTTATAAAAAAACATAAAAGTCTACGCCATTTCCATACGGTTAGAAACCCTGGCAAAAAGATACGATTTTCTAATAGTCTCATAGCCGGACCAACTCCAGTTTACGACTTATCCATTATTTACGACAGACCCTGTATATAATATGAATGTATATACAAAAAAAAAATATATCACTTGTGTAGTACCCATAGTACAAGCTATGCTTTGTTTGGGAATAGAATGTGTTGTGTGACAGATTTCCGAAATATTTAAGTAATCAGTTAGAAAAAAAAATCAAAGACTAAAATGCTAGCTTCACATCCTACAATTTATAACTTTGTGACTCAATAGGTCAAAAATTTCAGTCTTAATATAAAAATGAATTCCTGTTTCAGAGTACAAGTGATTTGGTTGTCACGGATCCAACACAAAACGATGATAAGAATTATTTCAAGAATCTAGACATATTTCCTACACAAGACGACTTGTTATTAGACAGTGAAGTTCCAATCGAACCAAACATAATTAACGGAGCATACCCCAGTGTAACACATTATTTAGATATACAGTTTAAATTATTACGAGAGGATTGCTTTGGACCTTTACGTGAAGGAATATGTAAGACTATATTTTTTGTGCAGAGTATCAAAATATTGTACAGTTTAGTAACTAGTTTATTTCACAGGTAAATATTTGGAGAACCCAACTAAGAGAAGGCATGAGCATATCAGGTTAGCGTTTATTACCTATCAATAGTACTAACCGTTAAACCATTATTTCAAAAAAATTTAAGCCATTGATTTTTAATTGAAAAATATCCTACTACTATTATAAAGGCGAAAGTTTGTAAGTATGGATGTATGTATGTATGAATGTTTGTTACTCTTTCACGTAAAAACTACTGAATGGATTTGAATGAAACTTTACCACAATATAGCTTATACATCAGAATAACACATAGGCTACTATTTATAAAGATATAGCTTCGCCTCGCGGCGTTGCCCGCAGTTATCATCGTACCGCGGGTAGCACCGCGGGGTTCAGCTAGTAATTCATAAAATTTTGGTGATAGGTTATTATAATAGATGTAAGACAAACCAAGAAGGCTTAGAAAACTTTTCGGGTTGCTTAATATGATGGCCTAAAAGGGTGATAGTGAACTGATGCGGGCCGGACTGCTAACCCAGAGATTTTGGCTTCGCTTTTCACCCACCAACATGCTTATGCAGCAAATGCAAATGTTTGTATGATCTTCAAACATTTGTTTCAGAGTGGTGTTTTCTATATACAATATGTATATAGGTATTCTATCAGTCAATCTAGCTTTCAAAGTACAAGCTCTGCTTAGTTTGAAGATAGATGGCGTTGTGTGTCAGGTGTTCAAAATATTTATTAATTAGAAATATGTTTTCAGAGTGTACCCAAAAGTTCGGATCCTACGTAACTACGTGAGCAACAATAAAGTCGGACATCTTGTAGACATAGCATATCAGGAGAGAATTAGTAATGGAGCTATCAATACAAAGAGATATTCGTACAACAAGCAGCTTATGTTTGGATCTTTGTTGCTATTCACTTGTGATAATTTTGAGAAGATTCTTTGTGCAACTGTTTTGGATTCTAATATTAATTTACTGAGTGAAGGATATGTGAGTACTATTTAAAAACAAAAATTGTTGCCTTCTTATACAGGGTGTAAAAAGACTACTACCGAAAACTTGGGGGTTGCAATCAGACCATGATTCTGAATAGGTTTAGCGAAAAAAAAACTCAAAAAAAATGTTAATTTATCTAAGTCGTTTTATGTTTTTTTCTGCTTACATACACATAGTAAAACATAACAGGACCCAAACCACCTAATTATCTTATTTAGAAAACCAAAAAACAAAGAAAATCAATAAAACAGTAATGTATTTTAATATCAAAACAGCTGGCCGGGTGAGTGCAATGACCGCGACAGAGCGCGCGGGCGCGTTAAGTTGTACATTGCTGGCTTCTGAAATTAATAAAAATCTTGACACATTGTTTTTTCAAGCTACAATTTTTTTTAAAGACAACTGTTTGTTTTTTTAATAAGTTTTGGGGTACTGGATCAGCCCCTTTCGTTTTCGGTAGTCGTCTTTTTACACCCTATATAAACCTCTACACAATATTATCATCATCTACAAGATAGTTTGTATTAGCTGAGCTCTGCGTTTCATGTTAAACTGCGGATAACACCGCGGGTCAAAGACTTTCACGGGCAGATATGCCAGTGAAAGTCCCGTCAAAATCGGCTTAGACGTTTCAGAGATTAAATATAAAAATATATTGGTATATGAAAGCAAATTTATGTACATATGCATTTAATAAAATTCGGTTATTTTAATATTACAAACAGACTTCGATTTTATTTATTTGTATAGATATTAAAGTTTCCTTAATTAAAATAGGTTTACACTATTTTCCAGGTAGCAGTATCATTTCAAAACCCAACATCAAAGAGTATATTCACGGAATCATATCTCATGGTAGAAAGTGAAGTGTTCTTTGAACCATACCATAGAGTTTTAAAAGTGCTTCAGGAGTCCAGACTGGACGACTTGCCAATGAAGAGGTATATTGTAGACGTGCAGGTAGGTCTGTACAAATTAGCTACTAATCACACACATTAAAACTACACTGTATTTGATTTGAAACTTCCATTTGTGGACACAGAAACTACAATTCTTACATTATCTTACAATTCCTTTGCCAAAAGACTTAAAAAACACCATTTAGTGGATTTTTTAAAAAAGGTCATGCAAGTCGATATATAGATAGTAGACCCACGCTGATTTCAGCACCAACGGTTCTACTCGACTGGGGCGGTACTATCCTCGCTGAAGATCAACGTAAAATGACAGCAGCAGTACTGTCGTGTTTCGTTGGTGAGTGCGAGACCGGAGGCCGAATGATGCAGAAGCATCACTAGGCCGGCGAAGTGTGGGTCACCATGTTGCATTTTCTGCATTCGCAAGGAGTATGGTGACCACCACTCCTAGATTCTGCTAATACTATCTATCAGGCAGAGTAGTCGTTTTGGCAGGCCCATACATTATTAGATAGAAAACATAGGGTCCTATTAAACTCCACACCATTTATTATTTCAAATAAATATTCCAGAAGGAAACACGACCTCCTTCCTATTTATCGGAAGAAACGATATATACAGTTACCCAAGATAAAGAAGAAATACCCATACCGGTGCTAGATACAGACCAATGGCCTCAGAATTTGTTAGGCCTAGATAGTTCCCAAATGGAAGCCTACAAGTTTGCTCTTACCAAAGAATTTGCCGTCATCCAAGGCCCTCCGGGTACAGGTAAAACGTATATAGGAGTAAAAATCGCATCTACGTTACTCAGAAATCTGTCCCTCGAAGGTTCACCGATGTTAATCATCTGCTACACGAATCACGCCCTAGATCAGTTTCTAGAAGGAATTTTACATGTAACTGAAAATATAGTGAGGCTGGGCAGCCAAAGTAAGAGTCCAGAGTTAGAGAAGTACACTTTAAATAAATTGAGAACGAAAGTTAAATCGAAATATTCTTATCTGTATGCTAAGAAGAGATCGGAGTTAGAGGCTATATTTAAGCAGACAACAGAAGTACAAAGCGAGATCGAGAAGTGTGAAAAGGAAATCATTTCGTATAAAAACTTGAAACCTTATCTTCGAATAGGAGAAAAACAATACGAACTCAAAAGCTTCAAAGAAGACAGTATACTTAACTGGCTTTTTAGTCATTTAGAAGAAGATAACGAAAATAAGGATTCAGAGTCAGAAGATGTTGAAGATTGGGAGAAGTTAGATGATTTGACAGTTACAGCAGAAATTGAAACATGTTTTTCTGAAAAATGGGGTTTGAAAGACATAGAATCGCTGTTGAATAGTATGAAGTATGTCAAAGATGTAACCGATGATCAGAATGAATTAAAAAAGATGACTGATCGGTTTGAGCTGCAGATTAAAAGAATTAGGAGACGATTGAACTGTTGGAAAGTAAGTGGTGGAACCTTTTTTTTTAGTTATAATTATTTTTTCTTTAAGGATTAGAGACAGGAATGTATTTAAAACAAGTGATAAATGTATAAAGATTTTTTATAACTTTAAGCCCTTTCATTCGACTTGACACCCATATTGGGTGGGTTGTTCGGAAATATGTACGCCGCCATTTTGTTACGGCGGCCATTTTGAATTAACAATAATACTGATTATATATGTTTGAATTGTCATCAGAACTAGAGGTATATTTCAAATTTCAGCTCAATAGGAAAGTGGATTAAATTTAACTTGCAAGATTTGATTACAGACAAAGTACGGGACAGGTGATATTAAATAAAAGCTTGTAAAAAAGATTTTTAAAGTTAATCTCGATTATCAACATCACATCAACTGCTTGTAACAGTCCACTGCTGGACATATACCTCTTTTTAGCAAGTAGATTTTATGCATGCGCTATAATTTAACCTCTCGGGTGCGGCAACACGGATCCATGTTTGTGCCGTCGGTGCGGCACACACGGATCCATGTTTTCCGCAGTTAACTTGCATTTTAATTAATTTTGGGTATTAAAGTTATTTTAATAAAGTCTAGAAAGGTTTGTTATGCATTTGCTTTATACGAACAACATTTTAAAACATTCGTTTGTCAAGTGCGCTTCAAGAGCCATTAAAAAAACGAGTTCCAATTTCAAAGTTGACGATGACGCAACGCGATCTTTCAAGTGCCTCTTAAAATTGATTTTTTGCCGATAAGGTGATTTTGAAGGTAGTTTGTTGTTATATTTTACTTATTATACTTATTTTAGGAACCACTATCAATACGAATTGAGGCATAAATCATGCGTAATTTTGAATAGTGTTACTCAAAAAGTTACCGAGTCTATTACCTATTGAAAAGGGCTTACTCATTTGAAGGTTTTTACGCATTTATTCTTATGTTTTTATTGATAAAATGATATAATTGCGATGAGAATCTTATATAGAATATAGAATAGCAACAAAAATGTGCTAGAAAAGCTAAATATTTAAATAAACACTCATTTTTTGCCTGACGAGCGAAATTAGACGCACACATACACAGGGCTCCCACGCCATTACTGTTCTACATCATCATCAGCGTATCGTAGTCCACTGCTGGACATAGGCCTCTCCAATAGCACGCCACTTAAAATTGTATATCGCCGTTGATTCGTGTTTGCACGCAGCCTAGCGGGAAGTCCCGGAACTATTAACACCCACACATACACAGTAGTGACGGACAATGAACAAGACGTAAACTGATCTTTGTTTATGTTTTACTAAATTATTTTGTATTGACCATAGACTTTGTGTGTCACATAATGGAACGATCAGTTTGTTCTCTTTAGCATTCAGTCATTTTCATAGAGTTTGGAGAATTCTCAGAACTTAAAAATAATAAATGAAAACTGGTCTAGCAAACGAGTCCTTTTTTTAAATAACTTGATAAATAGGTTGTTTTTTTTATGTATTGTTCCTGTCTTTTGCACTAGTTAACTAAAAAAATAAATTATTTAACTAAAAAACACTATTTCTTCATATAAATACTACGTAATTTGGTGTTCGGCGCAAATAATAGTTTGATTGTAAAGTGATAAAATGGCGAATATCTCGACAGCGAAATGTGATTTTTACAAATATGTTTCTCAATGAATTTTTACTGCAGTTATAGTGTTTTTTATATCAGTAGATAGCTTAGTTATCGAACTTTATGAGGATAATAAGTAAAATGAATAATAAACCACATAAAATATTAAAATCATGTTTATTAACACAATAGGTGCGTAAATTAATACTTGGCTCAATTGTGAGTAAATAATAAAGCGATAACATTAGTTTAGTAATAAAATATGGCATAACCATGTACGCTTGTTATCCATCTTTTGAAAAATAATCACTTTTATAACCACCGAGCATTGTTTTTGAAAAGATTTGATCATTTTCGTACACCATGCACCGTGCTGCAAAATTTTGCAATTTCGCCGCACGGTGCATGGAACCGGAAGTACCCGTTCGCGCATCCGAAAGATTAATTTATATTTAACAAATTCTTTTTGTGATTTAAATACCAGTATAAAGAGTTTTATAATAGTTTAAATATTTCAGAAATATCGAACATTACAAAATAACAACAATAAAGAATATAATTTAGAAGAAGTAAATGATATTTATAGTTTGAATACAGAACAAAGATGGCAACTTTATTACAATGCAATTGGGCTTCTAAAAAGCGAGTTAATGGTCAAAATGAATGCTTTACTGGTATGTATTTTTCGTGTTTTTATATTATAGTATTATATAAACAACTAGCTAACCCCACAAACGTTGCTTTGTCATAAAAAGGAATATATATTTTAGGGGTGGGTCAATAAAAATCGCGATGGAAAAATAGGGGTTGATCGTAGAGGGTTGAAAATTCAGGGTTGTGTGTATATTCTAATGCTGTATCATAAAAAAATAAAAATTATCCACAAATTAAAAAGGGGTATGAAAAATACATGTTGGCAGATTCTCAGACCTACCTGATATGCACATAAAATTTAATAAATATCGGTCCAGCCGTTTCGGAGGAGTATGGTAACTAACATTGTGACACGAGAATTTTATATATGTATAAAATAGGTATATATCAAAATTTCTCATATCTTATTTAGAATACTGGCAATACGTCATTTATTTTTATTTCAAAATGCTTTTGAATTTGGTTTTATTGAAATTTGGATTTAATTCAATAATATTGTCGTCCATAGCTAGAGATGCAGAATTAATTTCTCGATTATAAAAGTATTATTTAATTTCTCAACATAGCTGTTTCTAATCTTATCAGACAAATAGTTTTTGTTACCGTTGCTATCTTGCCTCATAGTTTATCACGTTACAATAGACCAGTAGGTATTGTTCATAATTGAGCAATTTTTATCGAATATTGTTTGTTCTCGTGGGAAATTAAGTTTCATATTATTTGCACTAATAAATACCAACACTTATATTCCTGAAGGGGATACTTAGAGGCGTATTAATCGCTTACATTTTACCAACTACGGTTTTTAGACTTTCGAGACTTTTACACATTTTACTAACTGTTCTTTTGGTTTACCAAATAAGTAATATCTAATATCTGCAAAAGCACAATTTAGGGATTAGATAATAAGAAATAATAATTCTAGTACATCGAAAGGAAACACTGCACGGATGGCATACCTGGTTTAAGCTGTCACCCTACCGCTTTCTACTGCATTGAATGTTGCGAGTTCAAATCAACATGGGACAACAAATTGTTGTTCTGAGTCTGGGTGCTCTTTGAGTCCGTTTCTTGTCTGTTTGTATAGTCCCCCGTGACACAGGAATGTACGTAGTGCAGGAGTTATCTTTTGAAATAAAAATAGTGGAAAAGAAGTGGTATTGGTAATATTGATTAATTGGGTAAAATAAATCAAATTTGGGAATAGTAGGTACATGAACTCAATGAGATTTGAGTCGCATATTTTAACTCAAATTGACGACCGAAAAGACCGTTAAATAGGTATTCCTCGATAATTATCTGCTACAAACTTTCAAGTACAATTATTAAAACATTTTTACATTTAAAGGAACAACATAATACAGTGAATCAAGAACTAAACGAAGTAGCTACATCAATAGACGGTGACGTCATGAAAACTGTGAGGGTCGTTGGGGTCACCACCACCACTGCGGCCAGGAGACATGACCTCATGAGGAAACTACTGTCACCTATAGGTACCTTCAGACCGTATATTTAAAAATGATTTAGCAAAAAAATAGACTTTTAAATGCTATCATATTGGTCAATATTCACACTTTTGACTGCACGATTGTACTGATGCTGCTTTCTACTGCGCCTAGTAATGTGGGTTCAAGAAGGGCAATGGGACAACACTTTGTGATTCGCAAATTGTTGTTCTAAGTCTGGGTGTTCTTTGTGTTTGTTTCATGTATATTTGTAAAGTCCCCCGCGACTCTTATGTCTATAAAGCCGTGGTATACGTTCCGGTCGAGCTACACAATTTATGCTGAAGCTCTCATACGACCAAAATTCGACCTGAAAACCTTACGCCTCAAATATTTATGTAATACAAGTAAATTCTGAGTTTGAGCCAGATTTCTAATTCTTAGTTATTCTTTATTTTTAAAAAGTATTAATATTTGTTTTATAAACTGTGGCCGAATTAAATTAAGACACAATTATGTAAATTATTACAATTTGTCTTTGTCTTCCTTTTATGATATGTTTATTTTTAAATTTAATTTCTGTGAACTGGTTACCAATTTTAACGAAGTTTGTTTATACTAGAATCCGAATGTTTTTCATGAATGTTGTGTTTGCCGATTTATGTTGTACACCTAGGTATATTTTATGTATTGTACATGTTTAATTCTTAAGTAATGTGTAACAACTGTAGATAAACCTATGAACAAATAAAAAAAAATAGTCTAAAATACTTTCTCAAAAGCCATCATGTGCTATTCCTCGAGTTGCAATTATCTGTACAGTATACAATACTAACTGATCCGACGAACTTCGTACCGCCATATTTTTCGTTCGTAAATATTCCCGTTACCTTTGATTTTCTCCTATACAAATCTTGTCTTAACAATAATGAACATATATGAAAAAGAATTAACCAATTTGGTGCAGTCAGCCATTCATTGTTATTTATAAATAAGTAAATTAATTAATTAATATTTCGGACATCTAACACACAACGCCATCTAGTCCCAAGCTAAGCAGTGCTTGTGTTATGGGTACTAGACAACTGATATAAATACTTATATATACTTTTTTTTTGTAAATACATACATATTATACATAGAAAACACCCAAACTCTGAAACAAATATTTGTAGATTCCACAAACATTTGGTCCGACCCAGGATTTGAACCCGAGACCTCAAGCTTAGCAGTCGCATACGCGTACCACTACGCCACCGAGGCAGTCAAAATGATTATATGAATGACTAGCTGACCCGTGCCCACTTCGTTGGGCATAATGTTAATAATCTTTTTTTAGTTCTATATCGTATTATCTCTTTAACCATGCGTCAAAATCATATGCTGTTAAAAGGAAAGGTCTTTTATTTTAAACACTTAAGACGATGAGTTTACTTATTTTCATAAACATTCGCTGACTTTTTTGTAGGCATTTTCAAGCTCCACATCTTTTCTCTAGAACTCAAATATATATCTTTCATAGTTAAGGCAGCGTTCGTAAGAAACGCTTTCATTCGACCGTTTTTTCTCCGATTCACTTTGCAAAACCGACTACGACGTAAAAGCCTTTTTATTTTTCGGTTTTTATATAACCTATGACACTCAGCAATAATGTGGCTTTCTATTGGTGAAAGACTTTTTAAAATCGGTTTAGTAGATCCCGAGATTACCCCTTACAGTTTAACAAATATACAAACACACAAACTTTACTTGTTTATAATATTAGTATAGATTTATATAGATGAATCATTTATAACTTACCTCAACTTTCTAAATACTCAATTATTACTTCCAGTGATCGTCGAAGAAGCGGCTGAAATTCTAGAGGCGCATATTGTTTCGTCATTGACGCAACATTGTCAACACCTCATACTCATTGGTAAGTCAATACAATTTTGCTCAAAACCTCAAACATAGTATATATCATTAGCAACCCGCCCCGGCTTCGCACGGGTTCGTTACGAAAAATATAATATAGCCTATGTTTCTCTGAGATGTGTAACTTAATTCTTTCCGACAAATATCGTTATATTTTAGCTAATATCATCATCTTCCTAGCCTTTATTATTCCCAATATTATTTGGGGTCGGCTACCAGTTCAACCGATTTTACCTGAATATCAGTTATTACACACAGCGACTGGCATCTGACCTCCGCAACCCTGAGGGCGAACTGAATTCGAAGGTTGAACTAGTTGTCAGTATATTTGAGGGCACTGACTTCCCAATAACGATTGCCATAGATGTTCATGACAACCGGGACCGACGGCTTAACGTGCCCTCCGAAGCACGGGCGGGAAACACCGCCATCTTCCATACTCCGGGCTGCTATTAAGAATTTCTTGTAGGAAAAACCCAACAGCAGTCCGACCCGGGATTGAACCCGAGACCTCTTGATCTGCAGTCGCTTACGCTAACCACTAGACCAACGAGGCA
This sequence comes from Spilarctia lutea, assembly GCA_916048165.1. Taxonomy (NCBI): domain Eukaryota; kingdom Metazoa; phylum Arthropoda; class Insecta; order Lepidoptera; family Erebidae; genus Spilarctia; species Spilarctia lutea. The sequence goes on along the minus strand of OU696480.1, from coordinate 16,458,901 downwards.
GTCTAGCTAATATACTCAAAAAATTACAAATGATATACGAGAACCTTCCGAAAGAATCACTCTATCTATAATTAGAAACCGCATAAAAATTCGTGCAATAAATAAATAAATATGCCGGACATCTATTACTCATAACGCCATCTAGTCCCAATCTAAGCAGAGCTTGTGTTAAGGGTACTAGACAACTGATATGAATACATATATACTGTTTTTTTTTGTAAATACATACACGTTATACATAGTAAACACCCAAATATTTGTAGATCACACAAACATTTGGTCCAACCCAGGTTTTGAACCCGAGACCTCAAGCACAACAGTCGCATTCACTACCACTGCGCCACCAAGGCAATAGGTTTTGAGTTTTTTTTATTGAATAGTGGGCAAACGAGTAGACGTATCACCTGATGGTAAGCGATTACCGCCGCCCATGGACACCCGCAACACCAAAGGCGTCACAAGTGCGTTGCCGACCTTTGGGGGATGGGAAAGGGAATGGGTTGGGGTATGGGCCTCCGGTATCCTCACTCACTCGGTGAAACACAGCGCAAACGCTATTTCACACCGGTTTTCTGTGAGGCCGTGGTATCACTCCGGTCGAGCCGACCCATTCATGCCGAAGCATAGCTCTCCCACGGCAAATACCGGAGGACTTTGTTTTATACAGCGTCTGTCGTTAATAATGGATAATCCAATAAGTGGAGGTAGTCCAGATGTGAGGCTGCAATAAAATCATTGTTTTATGCCAGTTTTACCAACAGTGTAAAAATGGTGTCCACTTTTAATTTTTTTTCCTTTGGCCATTCAATCGTGTGCCATTTCAACAAATTTTGATATTTTTGTGTAATTTTTGGGGCATCGTACTTCTAGAGACTTTCAATTAATTTAATTAGATTTAGAGGCGTTTAAAGGTAAATGTGTACTTTCGAATTTATAATATTTGTATGTATCGACATACGTTAGAATGCCACTTGCCACGATACTGACATACAGCTAATTTAAAATGCAACCTTAAATTAGCTCTAATAATTATGTTATATTTTAAACAAGTAAAATAGGTAACATCAGCTATATCTTTGTCTATCAGGAGACCATAAACAGCTTCGTCCAACAGCGGCTCACTACAAACTAGCCAAGGACTATAACCTAGAAATATCGCTCTTTGAACGAATGGTGCGGAACGGCATCCATGCTCGCACTCTCACTACCCAGAGGAGAATGAGGCCTAACTTTGTACCATTAATTGTACCAGCCATATACGACAGCTTGAACTGTCACCAAAGCGTGTACAGTTACCCTGATGTGAGAGGAATGAAGGACAACTTGTATTTCTATACGCATGATGTATTTGAAGACTCTGAGGTTCGTAAATTATAATAACTAAAGGCGACGCACGGCTTGTATGGTTTTTTTTATTATCATTTTAATTGGGGGCAAACGAGCAGACCGTAGATACGCAACACCAGAGGCGTCACAAGTGCGTTGCCGGAATTTAGGGGATGGGGATAGGGATGGAGGAGGGGTTGGAGTATGGGCCTCCGGTATCCTCACTCAATCTGAAGCAGTAAGGCCGTGGTATCACTCAGGTCGAGCCGGCCCATGCATGTCGAAGTGTGGCTCACACGGTTGTTCTCGCATAGATGAATTGTATTGTTTTAAATTCTATTTAATATGTTGTGTTAATGGTTTATTTTATCCCAAGTATTATTTACTAAAACTCGTGACTAATAGATCTGTAGTCCAACTAAATTATATTATAACTAGCTGACCCACGCAACCTCGTTTGCGTCTTCTATTGCCCGTAGCGAGATTTTTTTTCCCCGTTTTTGAAACATTCTTCATTGGTGCTCCGCTGCTATAAGTATTAGCGTGATGACATATAGCCCATAGCCTTCCTTGATAAATGGACTATCCAACACTGAAATAATTTTTCAAATCGGTCCAACTGTTCCTGAGATTAGCGCGTTCAAACAAACAAACTCAGCTTTAATTTTAGTATAGATGATGGACCACAAATTTATACTTGGATGTAAAAGTAAGCTTGTATTTGTAATATGAAATGCTTCTTATTTCCAGGGTATGGAAGACAGTTGGAGTCACAGAAACACTTTGGAAGCGAAATGGTGTGTCGCATTAGCGAATTACTTACGAAATTCAATGTACCGCTCTGATGAAATCACTATACTCTCCACTTATACCGGTCAAGTTTCACTTATTAAAGATGTAAGTACTGTAATGCACTGTACTAGCTTTTGTCTGCGGCCCTGCTCGCGTTTATGTCGGTCATCGGTGCACCTGTTTATTTTTTTTATTCGTCATTTTTTTATATCTTCCACAGATGAGTAAAAAATATACACTACTACGCGACGTGAGGATAACAGCTGTAGACAATTACCAGGGAGAAGAGAATTGTATAATAATATTGTCTTTGGTGAGGAGTAACAGAGACAACAAGATCGGATTCTTAAACGCGCCGAACAGGATCTGTGTGGCTTTGTCGAGAGCTAAAGAAGGTAACTACGAAACGTATTCCTCAAAAGCTTTCTCTGCACTTACTTTCCATTAACCGTTTCGTCTGCTCGTTAGCCAATATTTAATAAAATAAAAATTTGAACAAAACCAAACCGACTTAACAACAGCAGCTTTCAAATAAAAAAATAATCATTAAAATCAGTTTACCTAATCAAAAGTTCTCAGGTAACAGACATAAAAACAAAAAAATACAGTCGAATTGAGAACCTCCTGTTTTTTTTTAAGTCAGTTAAAAACGTTTATTTTCACTGTTTTAATGTAATTTAATTTTATAAACTTTTATATTGCTGCAGATTAAAATACAGACTGACTAGATACACTTAGACTGATACTACAGTACTAGATACTACAGTGGTAGTATTATTTCTCTGTTCAGTGAAATATTATTAAACTACCTATTTAGTAAACTACTAGCCAGGCTTGTACCTGGAATTCACACAAAATTTTATAAAAATCGACCCGGCCTTTTCGTAGGAGTTTGGTAACACGCACCGCGACACTAGAATTGTATATATTAGATATGCATTAAGTATTCCATACTTATTTTAATAGTTACAAAGTTATATATAGTATTAATAATGTACCTAATTTTTACAGGTTTTTACATTTTCGGCAATATTAACGTTCTAAAATCAGCAAGCAATATTTGGAAGCAAATTAATGAGAAGCTATTAGAACAAAATGCAATCGGCAATAAAATAAGCCTGTACTGTGAGAAACATGGCAGCAGTCTTGACGTAAGTTACATTAATTAGACACCTGTCATTAGTGTATAATTATAGCACATTACTAGCCCGTTTAAAGTGTTATCATTTTAAAATGAAACTCCTTGCAAGATCTAGATATAGCAAAATGGCATGTAACTCTATGGTAATACAGTCGGTTATTGCATAAAGCAGCATTACATTCTAGAAAATATTTATCAACAACCCATAATGTCCTGCTGGACTCGGGTCTCCTTTCAGACGAAGGTTAAGGCCATACGTCCCCACGTTGGCCAAGTGTGGGTTGGGAACTGGCAAGATAACGTTATGGCTACGTAATCTTGCCTTTGGATGTGTTCAGCCGCTCTAAGGCCTCCAACTAAGCTTCACGACTGTTATCTCTCCCTAAGCTTCCTAAACTACGCTCATCGTTGCCGCTATTGTTCGATATGCGTCCAGTTATTATTATTTCCCGGTTACTGAAAAGCTCGCACAGTTTTCGTAAATACAGAAACACTTGGATTATTCATGCATATAAAATACTAGCTGACCCACGCTACGAGCAATAGAAGACGCAAACGAGGTTGTCGTTTGCGTCTTCTGTTGCCCGTAGCGTGAAAATTTTCCCTCGTTTTTGAAACATTCTTCATTGGTGCTCCGCTCCTATTAGTATTAGCGTGATGATATATAGCCTATAGCCTTCCTCGATAAATGGACTATGCAATACCGAAGAATTTTTCAAATCGGATCTGCGGTTCCGGAGATTAGCGCGTTCAAATAAACAAACTCTTCAGCTTTCAAACTCAAACTCAAACTCAAATCATTTATTTCCATAGGCCCCAAAAGGCACTTGAATACGTCAAAAATACAAACATAAAAATATAAAACAAAACTCCTAATACTAAATGCACTGAGATGATTTGAATTACCGGAGCTTAGATTGATTTCGATTCAACTCAAAGGTTTAAATTGAAATCAATCCAAGTACCAGCTCCGATGGGTATTGCATTCATGAGAAGAGCTGGTGAGAAACTCATGTGCACCATCTTTTCAAATAATTCATACAAAGCTTGTTTGTTTTTGACAACAGTATTTCTATGTGCAAGTTAAGGCAACCAAAACACAAAGGCTAGAAAGCGGTCTAATAAGATATTAAAACTAGGAAAATCAATTTTTTTGTCTAATAAAATAATAAAAATTAGTCCATAGCATATAAGGTTGCAATTACTTACACATCAAGGAGTAAAAGCAATGTGTGCATACATACTGGTCCCAGAGAAAAAGAAAAAACGTTCAAAATGTAATAAAATAATAAATACAAATTATTTACGCTCCAACAATGTAAACACAGATCGCCTTAACTTAACAAAGTTCAAATGTCAGGTAATAAATGCAGAATAAGATGTCAAGAATTAATTACAATCAAATAAATTATATTAAGGATTGTAAGTAAATAAATACATTGCGTATAAAAATAAATCACCCCAACCAGTACATGAGCCAATGCCAGACTCTCACTCACATCCAAGGCACTGTATCAGTTAAGAAATTGTTTATCGTATAATAGCCCCTTTCCATAAGGGTAAGTTCAAGATTTCGACAGGAATTTTGTTATAAAAACGCACACCAAGTCCTTCAAATGAATTGTGGACTTTGTTAAGGCGATAATATTGGCCTACTAATTTGTGCTTATTCCTTGTGTTTAGTGAATGATGATCACTTTTGCTACTATATTTATCTATGTTTTTTCGTACAAACATAATATTAGCAAATATATGTATATTGAGATGCTACTGTTAAAATACCTATTTCCTTAAATCGTTCTTTCAGAGAATCTCGAACTTTAAGTTTGTAAATCGCACGAATTGCCCGTTTTTAAATTACAAAAATGGTTTGAATATCAGCACACTGACACTTGACACTGTGAAAATAACTAAAATAAACTATTCGCGCAGTTTCAATATTAGTTAACTGGCGAACTTTCCAAACAGCGAATGCCGCGGAGCTCAGTTTCCCTGCTAGATACGATATATGGGCGCCCCACTGAAGCTTATGATCCAAGGTTATTCCTAAAAACATAGTTGACTCTACGAGATCAATCATTTCATTATTTATTATGATGTTCGTGTTGAGTTTCTTAACATTAGGCAAAGTGAACTTTATACATTTAGTTTTATTCGAGTTCAATAGTAAGTTATTGCTTGTAAACCAATCTTGGACTAGTGTAAGTGACCTGTTAATATCATCAAAACTATTCTGATTACGATTAACTTTAAAAATAAGCGAAGTGTCATCTGCAAAAAGTACTACATCACAGAAATTTTGCACAAAGAAAGGTAAATCATTAATATACACTAGAAAGAGAAAAGGACCCAGAATTGAGCCCTGTGGCACGCCCATTGAGACAGGTAATCCGGAGGACCTACTTCCATTTATATCCACTCGTTGAACTCTGTCCCCAAGGTACGAGGCAACCAGATCAAGTGCAGTATCCCTAATGCCATAGTGCCTGAGTTTTCGCAAAAGCGTTTGATGTTCAACGCAGTCAAATGCTTTGGATAAGTCACAGAAAACGCCAATAGCATCTTGCGCGTTTTCCCAGGCATTAAATATATGTTTTATAAGTGTTGAACCAGCATCAATGGTTGAGCGATCCTTTGTGAAACCATACTGCTCTTTATGAAATAAATTATTAATATTAAAATGAGTTTCTAATTGCTGAAGAATAAGTTTTTCAAAGACTTTACTTACTGCTGGCAAGATAGAGATGGGTCTAAAATTACCTGGATCGCTCTTAGACCCACTCTTGAATAATGGTATTAACTTACTATGTTTCATTAAATCCGGATCTTTATAATATTAGTATAGATGTATTTGCACTGAGCTGTAATCAAAGCCATCACTGGCTACCCTACAGCTGAGACGTACAATTCTGGGGCTATACCGGCTATACGTTATCTTCATTTAAAAGTTTGGGATTGTCTCTTATATATATATATATATATATATATACATATACTCTACCTGATGGAAAGCATGAACAGAATCCAAGAGTGGTGGTCACCATACTCATTGCGAATGCAGACAATGCAACAATGCGGCATTGTGACCAATGCTATGGCGGCTTATATTGAGATGCTTCTGCGTCTGCATCCGGTCTCGCACAACGAGACACCGCAGCACAAATGCTATCTGTATATTCTACTGTAATGTAGATTCATCAATATGCGTTGCGCAGTATCAAATTAACTACCTATTTTTTGCCAGAACATAGCACCTATCAGGAATTTTCAATACTATAATTATTTTGTTACAGGTTGTAAACGTTGAAGACTTCGGGGATTGCCGTCCACCTAAAATGTATGGGACCTGCATTAAGGGTTGTCCATTAAAATAAAAGAAAGCAGTTTAACATTTTTATTACCTCTGTGAATTAACACTATAATTTTGTCAACAAATTGATATTTTTACTAATAAATATATTGTGACTTGAAGCTATATTGTGTTATTATTCAATCCGGAATCAACCAGCAATCATTACAAAAATAGTTATTCTTATTAACCACAAACTAAAATAAATAAATTAATCTATGAGCAGCATGAATTATGGAATGCTCTAAATTAAATACTAATCTACATTAATTGTTACAGCTGATAAAATTTAAAACAGCTGCCAAGGCCAAGGCAGCGTTTATGCTAATGTATTTATCAACTAGTTAGGTACTGTCCAAAAGCCCTAGGGTTTACAAATTTTTGTTTTTTTTTATAGAATAGGGGGCAAACAAGCAGACGTGTTGCCTGGCCAACCAAAGGTGCGTTACCAACCTCTCAAGAGGGAGTATGCTCTTTAAAACAACGTTGACAATACCACAACGTACAAGAGTGTTCTCTTGTTTAAAAGGCCGGCAACGCAATTGTGACGCCTCTGGTGTTAGGGGTGTCCATGGGCGGCGGTAATCGCTTACCATTAGACGATCTGTCTACTCGTTTGCCCCTATCCCATAAAAAAATTAAGTATTTTATTTATCTATTTTGCGTTTCATAATTCGCGAAGAAATATAACGAGTACCGATCTCAATGTCCCTGGCCCGTCACAGAAAATATATTACAACGAAAGACTAACCAAAGAAAACAGACTGCTTTTTCGCGCGGCACGAGCAGCGGCAAAGGAACATGGGTATTCCTTCTGCTGGTGTACAAACGGCAATATTTTTGTTAAACAACGGGAAGGAAAACCAGGTATACCAATACGCACGCAAGAAGAACTCTCCCGCATCTTCAGTCCTACGAGTGCAGACTGAGAATGCAGCAAGTGGACCATCACCACTCTCACGATTCAAAAATATTCTGCGTGAAGAGTTAAAGCCCATCATTATATATCCTTTTTGTAATCTGTTAATTTTTTTTCTATTATTTTATTTATTAATAATCTATTTTTATATTGTTTTTTTCCATCGGGGGAGGTACATGTTATTTTCACTGATGACTGTCCACATCTTCACGTTTGTGTGTGCGGTTAACGATTGCTCAAAAACAACACAATGTATGAGTAGGGTTATATACTTCAAGCGACACGCGTCGTTGTGTTACTGTGTAATGTTTGGTATGGTGTCGGGAGCTGATCGTTGCTGGACTGCGTGGGGCGTGGATGGGCATTATGAAATTCTTAACGTAAAGGCAGTATTCACAAACTGCATTTTATTTTCGTAAGACGAAACCTATTTCTGAGCTCCCGAGGGTACTTGTTGACGCACTGGGGCGACACGATGGTCTTTGTAATCGAATAATCTATAAACGTTTTATGCAGGATATTTCTCCACTTACTAATGATCGATAGTAAAGTAGTTGACGAATTGGATTCGGTAAGTATTGACTGCCGTGTCGTTCAGGTGCCGGAGGAAGTTCCGATAGTAATGTCACAAATCTACGACTTTAGGTTGTTGACGTACAATATACGAAGTATATTTAAGAATTTCGATTATTTTCTGTTAACTATAGACAGAATTGCAGTAGCCTTTGACGTGATAGTATTAACTGAGTGCTGGCTGAATGATTTGACTATAATACCCCAGATAAAGTCGTACAGGAGCTATCACACAACAAAAAATATTAACCAGAACAGCGGAGTAGTTGTATATGTTAAGGATGACTTGCGTATACATGTCACTGAACCAAACATTATTGATGCAAACTGCCTTCAAATTGACGTTTACAGTGAACAAATTACAATTCTAGGTTTATATCGACCACCATCATTCAAAAATTTAAATATTTTTTTATGTTCACTTGACGGTGTGCTGAATGCGTTATCGTCTAAATCAAGGACATTTGTCTTGGCGGGAGACATGAACATTAATTTGCTGGGTTGCGGTGGTGGCTCGGATATGGAATACTTGTGTCTCCTTTCAGAGCACGGCCTTTTCCCTGCAATCACTAGACCTACGAGAGATAACGCATGTCTGGATCACGTTTTCACAAACACAATAAAAAATGCTATAGGTGTGGTTTGTCACTCGGATATCACAGATCATGAACTTGTCATGCTCGGTTTAGCAGTTGGTCAGCAGGCTAAGAGTAGCCCAGATCGAACCATTGTTAGTTGCAACGTAGATGCTATACGGGACGAACTACTGAAAGAAAACTGGTCGCGAGTGCTTGGAAATTCAGATATCAATACGGTGGTTCAAAGATTTGGAGAGCGACTGGATGAGATAATCGGTAGGCACACGCGACAAGTCAGAGTGAGTCACTCCAAGTACAATATTAAGCCCTGGATCACTCCGGGACTCGTGCGATGCGTTCAGCACAGAGATCGACTACATATGAGATCACGGAGGTTCCCAAATGACCACCTCTTGCGAACGACTTATATTCGCTACAGAAACTTTTGTAACACCTTACTCAGAAAATTAAAAATTGAGCATGACAGCAAGGCGCTTTCCGACAACATAAAAAACCCAAGACAATTATGGAAAACGATTAAAACTGTGTGCCATCTCTCCGAATCCAAGAAGGAGTCTGCTGAACTTTTGAATATTCCTGGTACTACATCTTCCGAGGATTCACTTGATAAGTACAACACTTATTTTTCAACAGTTGGCCAAATGTTGGCAAATGTTGCGCTAACTGACCTACAGCAGACGCAAGAGTCACTGGCGGACAAGGTCTCTAGTAACTTGCTGACGCATTCTTTCTTTATGCAGCCTACCGACGAGTGTGAAGTGGAATCACTTATACTATCACTACAAAATGATAAAGCCCCTGGTGTTGATGGTCTAACCAATGTTCTTCTGAAAAAAATTATGAATGGTATTATACCACCTCTGACACATATATTCAATCTGAGCATTGCATCGGGTATATTTCCCGAAGCATGGAAGACCGGTTGTATCATTCCAGTTTATAAAAACGGTCTAAGAGGCGCAGCGGATAGCTACCGACCAATTACGCTATTAACTGCATTCTCAAAACTACTAGAGAAAATAGTTAACAATAGGTTCGTCGGATATATTGAATGCAATAACCTGATTTCCGCTAGACAGTTCGGGTTTAGGAGAGGTAAATCGACACAGGAAGCTGTGGCACTACTGACCTCCACAGTGTCAGCGCAACTTGATAAAAACAGGTGCAGCATTGGTATTTTCCTCGACTTGGCTAAAGCCTTCGATACTGTCTCGTTTCCAATAATGCTGCGTAAGCTAGAACTACATTTTGGCACAAGAGGCAAAGCTCTCGAATGGTTCACAAGCTACCTGACGGACAGAAAACAATGTGTGAGGGTTGGTGGATATAATAGTGGACTTAAAACCGTCAACTTTGGTATCCCACAGGGCAGTATCCTTGGGCCAACATTATTTATCATGTACATGAATGATATCCACGAGGCAGTTCGCGCAAATATCATATGTTACGCGGATGACACTGCCATAATCTATGATGGTTCCACTTGGTCAGAAACCTTGGCCCAAGCCGTTGGGAATGAGAAGGGTGTCTGCGTGGCTGCGGTATAACTTATTATCATTGAATGCTAAAAAAACTAAATATGTAGGCTTCTTTAAGACGTCAGCATCGGCTCCGGACTCGTTTTTGGGTATTAAGATCCATAGTTGTGATGACCCAGCGCATTGTCACTGCGAAACAATTAACAATGTCAATTTTATAAAGTACCTCGGGGTAATAATTGATCAAAATATGAATTTTAGGGCACATATCGCTGCATTATCAAATAGAATACGTAAAACGGCAAACATTCTAAGATTACTTCGCTCCTCAGCACCAGCGAACATCTTGAGGACAGTATACATTGCATTGAGCCAGTCTTTGACTACGTATTGCATAACCTGCTGGGGAAGTGCCGCCAAAACACATTTAATAGAGGTTGAACGAGCACAGCGATCTGTGCTTAAAACAATGCTTAAAAAGCCATTTAGGTACCCGACCATAGACCTCTACAAGGCCTCGAGGGTGCTTAATATGCGTCAGCTTTTTATTCTCAAATCCTTTTTAAAGACACACCGACGAATAATAAACAGCGAGGAATACTCACAACTCCTAAGGCGTCGAGTTTACAGTTTACCGTTACCCAAAGTTAAGACATCCTTTGCTAGACGCTTTAGTCCATTTGTGGATCTTTTTCTGTACAATAGGGTGACTAGTTCATGTAATGTTGGGAAGTGTTCCGTATATGCCGCAAAGCTGAAGTTCACGGATTGGCTCCTTACACTATCGTATGACATGACGGAGGATCTCATGCTGCACGTGGCGTGATGGTTCCTGGTTGATTCGGGGTGGCGATACCCTGATTGCGATAGTGATAGTACTTTGTCTTCGAAGGTATCTCACTCATTCAATTATTTAATTTTTCTGTTAGTATCATAATGTTGATGTCAGACCGTTAAAATTGTGAATTTTTGGCCTGTTGAATTGTTGTTATTGGGTGCTGTGGTGTACGAGTATAGTGTGTATAATGTATCAGAAACCAAAACATCATGTAAGTAAAACGTAAGTTTATTTTAAGAAAAGATAAATTCTTGAAAAGAGATAAATTAAACTGATACGATGTTGCAAAATGAAGTTGTACTACTGTTGTATTGACTATACTGTGACCACGAATCCGCATTTTTAGCAGCTATGCGAGGGTATCTTTGTATTTTCGTCTTCGCTTGTAGATAGATTGAAGACCCACATAAATTTATTTTTTTCTGTTAGTATCATAATGTTAATGTCAGACCGTTAAAATTGTGAGTTTTTGGTCTGTTGAATTGTTGTTATTGAGTGCTGTGGTGTACGAGTATAGTGTGTATAATGTATCAGAAACCAAAACATCATGTAAGTGGAATGTAAATCTATTTTTGAGAAAAGATGAATTCTTTGCTTAAATTAACCCCAATTAGTTAAGTTAAAACCTTTTATTTGTTTCTTTATTATTATTATTTTTTATTATCATCCTAATGTTATTTGTTTTTTTATTTTTTTAATCATAAATTTTGATGTCGACCGAGACTAACCATAATGGTAATCGTTACAAGCACCCACAGGACAGGCTTGCCTAGTGTGGGGCCACTGGGTACAACAATTACTGTATGTTTCATTTGGGAATAAATTATTTTTATTTTATTTATTATGAACAACGCAGGACAACTTATTAGTTAATTGTCAGATGTCAGTTACTTGTACCATGAGTAATTTCATAAATATGTGGAGGAACGGGTGTCATGTCCCTCCAACACAAAGGGATAATCCTCCGACCAGGCGAGGTAATCATGCCTGGCGGGCCACTGCCCTAACAGTTGATGTTGGGATGTTGTACATATGATAATCGGCGCGAGAACTTCTACTGCGTGATTCAGGATTGGTAGTTTATTCATGTTGTACGTTGCTGCGTAGTTCAGTGTGTCTGCGGTAGATGGCGCTATAGTGTGTCGCTGTTGCGCTGTATGTGGAAGTCGCCACAAATAATATATATGACCCTGCAACAGTTACCCTATTCTGACTGTTGAAAAGCAATGCCATTTCTAAGTCACCAGAAAAAAAAACTAAACAGAATAAATGTAAAGCAAGCTGCTTAATTTATATTTTTAAATATCAATTCACAAAGAATATAACGTGTACTGATAAAGTTAAGTATTGAAAAAACTAGGTACACATTAATTGCAAGTCGCGTTTAAAATTAAAATACTAATGTTTATTCATTATCATTTGTAGAAGTAAAGAGACAAAATAAGTATTTTAAAATTCAAAGCTGTTCCGTTTATGTCAAAATATTGTCATCAAAATTTAAAAGGTACTTATTATGTAAAAGTAGTTACATTAATGGCTGTGATATGTCATTGCCTAGTGGTGTTTATTTAATGAGCTTTTATTTAATATTAGTATGCTAGAAACCACCCTAAATTATTCATGTAGGTTAAGGTTGTCAATACCTTTGTTTTGTCTATAAAAACATGAGCATGTTACGCGTGATCAAATTGACGTACTTATCCAACTGAAAACAATAAGAAATAAAATTGAAAATTTAAATATATTCTTAGAAAGTAGGTTCAAAGATCTAAGGTCAACCGTTTCAATGCACGTACCTACTATCTCGTTTATGGTTAGAATTTTTTTAAAAGTACACTATGAATATAAAGGAATTAGACGTTCACGATTTGTAAACTTTGATAATTTGACGTAAAGATTTCTCTAATCTAACTCTTCTTCACATAACTGTCAAAAAACTGATGGAAAGTGTGAGTAGAATCCAAGAGTAGCGGTTTCTTACATACATAAGATTTAATGTAACAGCAACTGGTTGTCCAAATAAATTATAGATATTTTCGTACCTAGTAAAGTATCACCGATACCGATAGGAGGCGTGCATTAATTACGTGGGCGTTTAAGGGACTCCCCCTCTCGGGGGAGTCTCAGCAAATATCACGTAACATTTTTTGCAGAAGAAACAAAGTAAAATTATTTAATTTTCTCTGCTATTCTAGCCTACCTCCTAAGCAATATTAAATTGTAGTCTTAACTACTCATAAACAAAAATATCAAAGAAATTATTTTTTGGGGCTGGATTCTGTTGATGATGTTCGTAAACACGCCATAAACGTCTTACGTAATTAATACACGCCCCCCATAACGGTTAAATTTTCGGTTTCAATACGATATTTAATACTTATCATATTACGGTCCTCATTCGATGTTTAATATCCACTTTATTACGAAAATATATTTTAAGACAGGTGTAAGATCAAGAGATGATCGGAACTGAATCGAACTTTAATTACCAGAATTGATATTCTGAACACTATGGCGGATATTCCAGGCATTAAGCGACATATTTATTTATTTATTCTTAATATAAGTACATCTTGTATATTTTAGGCGGACTTAATGCCATGGAGCATATTTTACAGTCCACCTTTGAGTGATGTAAGTAGAGTTTAATTTAGTACATAAAAACATATGTAGGTACACAAACTCACAGCTAAATATTATGGATACAAACAACGTCTATGATATACATGATAACGTCTAAGGTGTAAACATCTCAATATTTCCTCTTTTGATTTTTCATTCATGTTTAGTTATACCTCCTATTTAAGCATTATATCTTCATTAAAGGATCACAAAGTGAAGATGACAAAATTTGTTCTTAAAATCTAGTGAATGCAGTTGTGCAACTTTGCATTTGCATTGTGCACCGTTGGGAGAAGTATGTAGATTACAAGGAGACTGTGCAATAAAAATAAATCTCCAGTTTCATATTCAAGTTTGAAACTTTTAAAACTACTCACGCATCTGGTTCTGGTATTTAAAAAAAAATACATTTGGTATGTCTTGTATTTTGTTCCAATTATTTAAATATTTTTTTTGTTAAAATTAAGCTTGAGTATTTAAATTATGATGTTTATTGCTGGGGCCCCGATTAAAATATCTGATTACTTAATATATACTTGTTCATATATATCACGTGGGTAAATCACGGTTTAACAGTAATGCCAATCACACAACGCTTGTGATGCAAATAGCCGTAGTAGTGTGTGTTGTATAAACAGTTATTTTCGAAAAAAAATGTCGCGAATTATCATCCATTATTTATAAAATAATGGTGAAAATTTTCAATATATTTCTGTTATCATATATCTAAAATAATTTATATGCCAACAATTAGATTTGGCTACGCAGAAATCTAAAAACATCTATTTCAAGACGGACTTGACATAATTGAACATTGTTACGCAGGATCAGCGTGCTCTAGTGCTAAGGCGTCCTAAACAGTTCAAAACTGTATCTACATCTACAAAAGCATCACAATAATGTATCACATCAACAGTAAATCTAAAATTAAATTAATATTCTTCTAAGAATTCTTCTATAATACTAGCTATATTCTGTGGTGCTTCTAACTGTACGTGATGCGTGCCTTCCACCTCGACATACTGGACATCAGCAGTTTCCTTCAGCTTTTCTATGACGCTCAGATAATAATCTATTTTCTCCCAACTTTGTCCTGGCAATGCCCTGATATTCAAAACTTTGCACTTTACTTTACTGGCGTATTCCAAAGCTGTTTCTATTGACATCATTGCCAAACCGGACACTTTCAATTTAAGGTCCCTCTTGAACAAGTACCCTTGCTTCTTGACATGTGCCGGAGTGGAAGTCATTCCTCTCTTCATCAATATCTTACAATTTTCCCTTGAAATAGAACCTTTATACGCATCACAGACTATATCAATCATTTCGTCGTATCCATAACACGGGATTTTATTTTCTGACAGATGTTCGTACTCTAGCATTTTGTCAATGCTTAATCCAGTTCCTTTGACCATAACAGAGGGTTCTCTAACCGCCGGACTGGCAATGTCGATGCAAATAATTCTTTCTGTTTCGTCAGGGAATGACGCAGCGTACATAAAGCTTATAGCGCCTCCGAGAGAATGTCCCATCAGAGTGATATTACTCCATTTGAAGTGTTTAACTATTCTTCTTACTAGGACAATCGCATCCCAGAAAATGTAGTACAACATACCAGTAGGATAATGAGTGGAAAGACCATGTCCTGGAAGGTCTATGCACAGCACTGATGTGTTGACAGGCAACAAGGGGATGAGGTTGTCCCATGTGCCGGCGTTGTCTTGCCAGCCGTGGATGGCGATGATTGGCTGTTTGTCTCTAGGGCCCCACCACCTGCCAGCAACGTGGCCCCATGGCACTGGTATTTCGATCTCTTCTACTCTGTAGCCTTTTGGTAAAACTGTAAACAAAGAGAAGGGTATGTTAAAATTACGTTGGGTATATAAGAGAATCTTCTAAATCGTAAAATTTCACAAGATTTTTTTAGACATTCACTGACACATCGCTATTGAGCGTACGACGGTACATTTTAAAATCGGGTTATAGTTTTTAACGTCCACCTCATTCAACGTAAATGCAGAAAATTATAAATAAATAAATATTCCGGACATCTAACACACAACGCCATCTAGTCCCAAGCTAAGCAGAGCTTGTGTTATGGGTACTAGACAACTAATATAAATACTTATATACTTTTTTTGTAAATACTCGTACATACATATTATACATAGAAAACACCCAAACTCCGAAACAAATATTTGCAGATCATACAAACATTTTGTCCGACCCGGGAATCGAACCCGAGACCTCAAGCTTAGCAGTCGCATACGCTACCACTACGCCACCGAGGCAGTCAACGTATACGTGATTGTATCCAAAGATACGACAAACTCAGCTATACCTAACTGCCATTGTAAAAATTCATATGACATAATTATAGCTTCATATAGCCTTAAAATTTAAAAAAAAAATATAAATCACCGATCCAACGGTGATGGCCACGGATATTCATAACGACGACCAATCGATATAAATTAGTATTTACTCAAGTCAGGCACTAAAAGCAATTCTTGACAGAATTTAATTAATAATGTTGTCAAAAAAATTCATGAACTTTTGTTATAGTGTTATAGTAAATACTTAGTATGACGAAGTACGCTATCTACATATGTATAATTGTGCACACACTTTGATAAAATTGACGTGCAAACACATAATAAAGCATAACAATTAACATAACGAAACCTCTACAATTTATTCTGAAAATCATATGGGGTCGTGGGGTCCCCTCACGTATACGTCCTGGTTACGTTACAATGTAACCAGGACGTGTAACTAAAGTTAGAACGATGACAGTGCAAAGTGAGAAGCATTGTTATACTCGTAATTATATACATACATATATATAATTTACAAACTTACTTCAGTTACGAGCAAGTTTCATCTCTACTTTAAACAAGAAAGCATAGTTTACAAATGAGCTTGAAATTAAAATTTAACCCATAGACAGTTTAGGATCGACATACATGCACGAGATAAAGAAATGTGTTAAAATTTTTTAGTTGCATTACATTTGAGTGATAGAGGATGCTCTTTTAGGGGGCCCTTAAAGGACGGCATCTCACTTGTAATTCTATAGTTACATAAAGTACAAATGATCGACAGTTTTATTTACTTGCCATCAGAAACTTCGGAGATTGCCACTTCTTTTTTTTTGCGGCGATCACCTCGGTTACCACCGAACCGACTAAAACCGCACTCCGTTTCGGGTACTAGATGCCGGGGAACCAGGTGCACCCTAAAAAAGAAACCCTGGAACCCCTTTCTCGAACCTCAGGACTCCTACCCAACACCCGCGCCTTCTTGCGCCACTGCTGGCCTTAAGGATCTCCGCCCATACTGGGGCTCCATTAAGGGCCATGGACCGCACAATCCCCGCATATAGTCTCGAGACAGGAGTCATCGGGCCCCCTCGTATTTGGTAAGTATCCATACTAGTAGGGATGTTTTAGTAGGGATATATGGAACTGGGGGTTTATATGACTGCCTCGGCCCACGATGGCGCAGTGGTAGCATTCGCGACTGCTGGCCAAATGTTTGTACGATCTGCAAATATTTGTCTCAGAGTTTGGGTGTTTTCTGTGTATATTATGTTAGTTTTATAAAAAAACTAGCTGTCCCGGCAAACGTTGCTTTGCCATAAAAGGGAATATATGTTGTAGAGGTGGGTCAATAAAAATCGCGATGGAAAAATAGGGGTTGATCGTAGAGGGTTGAAAATCTAGGGTTGTATGTATTTTCTAATGCTGCATCATAAAAAAATAGAAATTAAAAATTTTGACAAAAAAATAAAAAAAAAAATTTAGGGGTGGACTACCCCTAACATTTAGGGGGATGAAAAATAGATTACAACCGATTCTCATAGATACCGGATAATCACAAAAAATTTCATCAAAATCGGTCGAGCCGTTTCGGAGGAGTTCGATTACGCACCCCGTGACACGAGAATTTTATATATAAGAGAAGTATACGGGTACTGTATCAGTCAATCTAGCTTTCTTAAGTTTCTCTGCTTAGTTTGAAGTTAGATGGTATTGTGTTTCAGATGTCCACAATTTTATTTATTATTATTTCACATCGTCTCGATCATCACGATTAACGATTGACAATCAATATCGCTAAATTGATCCCCTCTCAAATCTTCACCAATCAGAACCCCAAGCGTACTCGCTGTGGGCAGTGAGTTAATGTAAAATAAACTTGAACCAGGCTCGCAGACGCTAAAAAGTATATCAAAATTAATATGAGACAAAAAATGCTAACGTACCAATACACTAATCTTTCCAAAAACTCGAAGCAAGGACGCTTCACTTCGTTTGCTACTTACATAATAGTCTAAGTCTAGAGTCTAGACACTCTAGCTAGACCAACGAAAAATTCTATCTTTTTATAACAAAATTACTTCAAATTTCGATGTCAGCGTGAACATTGCCCCGTTAATCTTTTTATCACTATTCGCCTTTGGCAGTAATGTCTCGTTTATAACATGCGATAATAGATACACGTACAAATGACTTTGACACAATTTGCTAAAGGCTAATAATAATAATGGATTTACAAGACCGCAAATCGGTTTTATAGGCCCAAACTTCTAGCGTACGTCATAGCATGAATTGGATGACAAACAGTACAATTAGTGATCATTGACCGGACGGTTGGCCTAGTGGTTTAAGCGGTCAACACGCCGCTTTCTATTGCGCTGAGTGTTTGGGTTCAAACCCACCCGACTAATTGTTGTCCTGAGTCTGCGTGTTCTTTGTGTCCGTTCTAATCTTTTAACCTTAGAATAAAAAAGATATTAAAATATATATATATATATATACCTTGCGTTGCGTGGGTCAGCTAGTAGGTAATAAAAAAATAAGTTCCAGAATCTTGAAATTTAGTACGAAGCGTACGTCTTATAGAATAGATAAAGAAAAAAATAACATTGTAGTTACATCATATAATATACCTACAGGTTTGTACGGAACCTTCGGGGCGCGAGTACGACTCGCACTTGGCCGGATTTAAATTTTAATTCGAATTACCTAAACGACCTTTTTATATGTGCATTACATGCATTTATGTCATACGGATCATGTCATTGGGTATACGAAACACCAAAAAAAAATGACAATTTTATCAACGTACCTACTGATTTTTGAGCTTTGTACTTTGATCCATAAGAAATATAATCATAATGATTATCTCAAAGATAACTTGCTGATGATTACTCAACCAGATTTGCCTAGATAAATAGCAGGTTATTAGCGTTTCTGCCAGTCATCATTTGCGTGATACGAAAAAAAACTTCGGCGTGTGCAATATATGAATGAAAACATGATACACACTCAAATGTTCCTCTCAAATCAATTCGTTACCTACTTTGAAAAAGCGTACAAAACTAGGAAATGAATAAATTGTAGTTATACTATGTTAAGATGTTTCTAATTACCAATATGGTAATTTAACATATTATTATTCAATTTCTGAGGGATGTTTTTTACAAAGAATAACAAGTCCTCTAAAACCCAAAAAGAGACTTAAACCTTAATTAATTTCAGAGAGTTGTTATTGTTTTGACAACTAAAAATTGACAATTATAGAAAAAGTAAATTGATTGAAAAATATTGAAAGATATTGTCAAAAAAATAGATGCCAATATATAGTTTTAACTCGGCGATCGTTTTTTGTTTTTTCGAAAGACGGTTCCCATTTCATGTCATCCACATTTTATATATTTTTTATCATTAATTTCATCACGACGACGATTTGAAGACTAGAAGACTTGATAATTGAAGACGATAAATACTTGACAGTGGCAGAAATAGCTGATCCGGGTGATCCGGCTGGTTGCCATTTCATCAAAAAAGAAAAAGAAGCAGAAGATAGTTTTAACTCAGTTTAAAGATTTTTATCTCTCTCTCTCTCTCTCAAGATAGGCTTATGTATTGGGATAATTATTTGTTCTTTTATTCTGGTTCATTTATTAGCATCATGCAAATCTAGTAACTTAATCATTTAAAAATATTTAAACCCATAACCTATGTCATTGTAACACGTTCTGAATGAAAAAATCCGATCTAAAGAAAAAAAAACGGGTGGGTCACCCTTATCATTACGGGGTATGAAAAATAGATGTTGGCCGATTCACAGACCTACCCGATATGCACACAAAATTTCATAAAAATCGGTCCAGCCGATTCGGAGAAGTTTGGTAACGAAGACCGCGACACGAGAATTTTATATATTAGAAGATCTACACGTTCCTTTATTAATATAATATATTTTACACGTTAGTATAACATACTAAAGATTATCGTTTTACACTCAGATCTGTACTTTGATACATCCATATTATAATCATTTCCAACTGCGTAAAATATCATTTCTTTATCAGAACATAGATTTTGTTTCATCTATACAGATTACCTACATTATACATTACGCATTATAAAGATTATAGATAGATACTCATTCAAGCGAAAATAGGTATTGCAGATCAATAACTGCTAAATCATTTCCGAGGCACACCTCATTAACAAGTTCCAGGTTTCTAAGTGCTCAATTAGAAGTAACCTCCACGTCATTTTTAATTTATATGTACATATTTAAGAATCAATACAGGTATGCATGACCCTTGGCTTCACATCTAGGTAAACTAACAATGCTAAATTCGAAAATAATCCTAGCTTTGTGTCTATCTGTCCGTCTGTTTCGATTTCACGGCTATACCGCTGATACTTTGATTCTTAAGTTATTAGCGTAAAGATAGTCCAATGTTCTCCACATTGGACTATCTTTACGCTAATAACCGATTTTTCGCAGGCCACGGGGAAAAGCCAGTATATTGATATAACGCAATCCTTAGAATCAAGTGAATGCTTTATCAAATCAAACCATAATTGTGTCAAAGCGAGTCTCTGTGCTATGTGCAGAATGGTATTTTTAAACCAATATTTTTTGCAAAATAATGAATTACCATGGCAAGTGCAAGTCTGTGTCTGTCGCATTGAAGGATCTGCAGACTAACAAACCTGTGTTCATAGAGAACATCGACAAATTTATAGACCTAAATACGGATTGTAATGATTTCAGATTTCATGTTTGTCTGCCTTTGTCTGCACTATATACTTATACTTTAATAAGGTACGTATAAAATTCTTACATTATAAAATTATTTAAAAAACAATATGTGTGCGTAGGCTGTATTATTGCGACTGGAATGGAATCTATACGAGTAAAGACAAATATATAAAAGATACTGTGGCAGCATGAGGGATCCAATCATTATTCATTTATCAGTCTAATGCAGCACATAGGCCTCTTCTTAGCAAGGAGGCTGAAAGTTTATACACAGCTTCGTTTTGACGAGACCCCCAACTTTTATTATTGGACCAAATTCTGATAGTGGCAGGAAAAAGCGGGATAGGGAGCGAAACACGTCGATTTGATGAGTGTCCCAAATTAATAAATAACAGTTTCTAAAAATCAATACTTCGAGAAAATACGATGGAAAACTGAGAAAAACTTGTGGCATACAAAGTGAATGGTACCTTCCCGAGTGACCCCCAGCTCTAACATATCAGAATGGTGACTTGAAAATTTTTATTCATATTCATTAATAACAAACTGATTTTTGTTTTGGGGCTTGCAAAATATATATTTTACATAAAAAATGCATCGGCATATAAATTGGATGGTAATTTTTTTGAGACCTACACTCGAAAGTTGTCAAGATTATGTTTATAATGTTTTCATTGTTTTTCATCGAGTTAGTTAGTTTAACGTAGAAATAGGCCGCGGTGGTCAAGTGACTCATCTCCTTGTTTGCCTCCATAACATACTCGTATATATAAAAAATTACGTATTTCAAACGTTCGTTCTGACTCTTGCTTTTAATTATGAAAATTTTATTTTGATTTAGTGAATAAGCTATGTCTTTGTCGTATAAAACCTTGTTTTTAAAATATGTTGTATATATTAGAAACAGTATGACCTACATACGTATCATATTAAAATAATGTATTGTAATAATATTTTAGTAAAGATAGTTACTGCTGACTTTCACTTCAAATCTTGGTTGAATGTTTTTAATAATATGATAATATTAACAATAAAACAAAAGGTTTTAGAATAATCTACAAATCCATACTTATATTATAGATGCGAAAGTAACTAACCGCTGCACGGAGTTATTTGGATTCTTTAAGAAGGACACAGACTACTCTTTCCTGCGACCGACAAAAAACGCGGGCGTAGTTCAAAAACGTGTTTTTTTGCGTTCATAAATGACGTTGATCATGAATATACATTTTTTTTTGGATATTATGAAAGCCCATAAGGTCGAGAAATGCTAGCACCCATTTTTATTGTCTAGATGTGATAACTATTTACCTCTAAGTGGAATAATTTGAAATCACTGTGTGGTATTGTTCAATTACCTATTAAGAAACGACGTTTTGTCGGCCAACAGCGATATGAATCAAAGGCAGCTTAGGTATAGGTTCCATACTTATATTAAAGTGATGTCTGCACGGGTTTTTCGCCGTGGACACGGCCTCTCAATCCAAGTGTGGGGCCTATGAATAGAAACTGCATTTAATCAATATTATTGCACAATATTATGACCACCTGTCACTTTTCTAGAAATTGTAATTGATTGAAGCTAAATTATTTAAGTATATACTCGTATTTTGTATACCGGACATCTGACACACACCGCCATCTGGTCCCAAACCAAGCAGAGCTTGTACTATGGGTACTAGACACCATATATTTGTGTATAATTGTAATATTGCATTTTCTTAATTGTATCGTCACCGTTTCTCGTAGGCTTTTTGTATTACTAGCAGTCCGCCCTAGCTTCGGACGAGTTTTTACGGAAAATATAATACATACAGTCAAACTTACCCCGAGAAGATGTGCTTCTTAACTATTTCTGACGACTTCAACAAATATCGTTATATTTTAGTTTAGGAAAACCTGCCTCAAGAATCACTCTATCTATTGGTAAAAACTGCATCAAAATTCGTTAATAGCTTTTGAGTTTACCGCGAACAGACAAACAGATAGACGTGGCGGAAAACTTTGTTTTATAATATTATGTAGTTGATGTCTGCATTGTGATAAGTATTGAGTAACATAAAATTGTTTCGAAAATTATAAATTAACAGTTGATAAATTGTTGTCTTTTCTTTTTAAAACGACAACTTATCTTAATATATATAAATCTCGTGTCACAATGTTTGTCCTCAATGGACTCCTAAACCACTTAACCGATTATAATAAAATTCGCACACCATGTGCAGTTCGATCCAACTTGAGAGATAGGATAGTTTATATCACAATTTACTAATTGGGAAAAAAATATTTCTTTTGAAGAGAAGCAGACGAAGTTGCATAAGTCAGCTATAGTACTTTATAAACTTACAAAAGGGACCTAAGAACATTCAGATTTTGAACAACAATACCACACATAGCGCAGTAGAAAGCGATGATGTGAACGGTTAAACCAATACATCGCGCCATTCGTGCAGTCACGATCTGGCTGTAATGTAGAAAGACAATAGTCTGATATGAATCCATGTAATGGTAGATTACTATTCTTTTAGAGTTTGTTGTGTTTTGTTCTGCCGGCCAATCAGCGTTCATCACGCAGAGCTCAACTAATAGACTACGGGCCCGTATCGAAAATTGATGGGTCATGTGAACCACCAGGAGACTTTTTTAGAAAGATACAGGGGCATAAAACAATAACATTTAGCACTATGCTGTCACTTGGAAGCTGTCCAACTGAGTATAGGTAAAGGGGAGGGAGTAGGAACCGTCGATTTTTCTCCCTTGTCACATAATTTTTGTACGGCGTTGCGAGATAATGGATTAGAAGAGATATTGAAATTGAATGGGGCCGATGCCGTCTAAAATTAAATGACTAAATTGAGCGAGACAATCGCCGGGAAATCAAAAAGAAATCCAACTTTGTGGCTCACTATTTTTGTCACTCACTATTTTCGACACGGGCCCGTAGTCTATAAGCATGACCTTTACCGAGAGGCCTACAAACATACAAGTGTTATATGGTCTGATGGATCGTTAATAACATAGTAAAAACTTTCCTTTTATTTATTTGTGTTGACGTAGTTTTTCAAACAACAATCACGACACATTATTATCTTTAATAACTTCTTAAGGATATGACGGCTTTTTTTTACTTTTTCATGCCTTTAGGTATATAGCTGACCCACGCTACCTCGTTTGCGTCTTATATTGCCCGTAGCGTGAAAATTTTCCCGCTTTTGAAACATTCTTCATTGGTGCTCCGCTCCTATTAGTAGTAGCAGCGTGATGATATATAGCCTATAACCTTCCTCGATAAATGGACTATCCAACACCGAAAGAATTTTTCATATCGGACCAGCCGTTCCTGAGATTAGCGCGTTCAAACAAACAAACAAACAAACAAACTCTTCAGTTTTATTATATTAGTATAGATTTTTTTTAGTCCCGCATTAGCAAATTACATTATATATTCTGTGTCGCGGGTGACTTTACAAACATTCATGAAACGGGCACAAAGAATTTCTAGACTTAGAATAACAATTTATAGATCACACAAGATTCGAAACGACCTTCCGTTTCAATTTAAACGATTGCAGTTTCCCCTCAAAGTCTACTTTGCGATGACACTAAACAAGTCTCAAGAATAAACACTCAAATAAGTTTAAGAGGAAACTGCTTTCCTCATGGCCGGTTCTACGTAACTTGCTTACGAGTAAGCCCAATAGTTTAGTAGTTTTGGCACCTGGATTAGTGAAGAATATTGTCTTTATAGACGTTATGTTGTTATCTAACTAGTAAAGCCAGCCAGTATTCTTCAAGTTCATTAAACTCTTGAAAAAACTATTACCTAATACGATACTTTCATTAAAATGTGTTTTAATTGTTAACAAAGAATTAGAATTCAAATTATACAATTCAAGAAGGGCAATGAAAACGAAAGTGGGTCTCTAGCGAAGTACAATTACACATATCAACATACATTATCATAATAATATGTTAGTTCTTAGTAACCGTTTACTATTACAAAAAAAACCACAAATTTTATGATATGCACTAAAAGTTACGAATAATTATATGTAGAGAAATAAAAACAATATTATCTTGCCGTCATCTTTGTCTTATTGTTGCTACACATTCAAATTCAATGAAACTACATATAAATACTCTTTTATAGCTACTTAATGTTGTAATAGCATGTTCCTACACTTAATTTGTACTGAATGTTATATGTTTTATGATTTCTACCTTATTTATTGTTTTTGTAAGCTTGTAACTATACAAAAATTTCTAATTATAACTACAATTTTGGTTGATTGGTTTCTTAGGAGTTGACCCTGAGATTCTATTTTTATGTAGGTATATTCATCTATATTAATATTATTAAGCTGCAGAATTTGCTAACCAACTTCAGAAAAGGAGGAGGTGCTCATTTCAATTGTATTTTTTTTTTTTATTTTAATGCACTAATCTCAGGCAGCACTGGTCTGATTTGCAAAATTCTTTCAGTGATATAGCCCAGTTATTGAGGAAGGAGCTAAGTATAAATAAACACTGTTGCAAAAACGGGTGAAAGTTATTCATTTTTAAAGCTTCCATTGCGTGTGCTGTGTAAACGATGAAATTATCCCAATTTTTTTTTTTTTTAAAGTTCTTAAAATAATCCACGTCAGCATATATCTTTGTGTTTAGAGATTGCATGGGTCAGTTAATAAGAACATTATTATAAGTTTGTAGTAACTTCTTCAGGATACGATGGAACTGGTATACGCTGTGCGTACCAAAACAAAAACAGAAAATAAAAAAAATGAGATCATTATTTTCATAATACTTTCATGTTATGTATTTATGGTCTGTGGTTTTGCAGGTTTTTTAAACACAAGTTTATACAATATACCATACCAATAGACAACATACATTCCTAATATACCATTTGTATTTACTTGTATTTTCTCTTACTCTTAACGTTTAGTCTAGATGTTTTGTGGTCTTTGTCAATGATCATTTATAAAAAAGTTCATTAACTGTTTAAAGAAACACTGTTGACCTGATAAAGAGGTCAGAAAGGTAGATCAATATATCTTTTAGAGTGAAACCATTCACTAAGGACCGTTACATAGGTTCTACTATTCTTTCACCCATCATAATAACCATAACATATTGTAATTAAGGCAGGCACGGTTTTAAGGTAGGGGCTCACATGGGGACATGACCTCCCCAAATTGTACACATATTTTTTTCCAACTGTTACTAGTCCCTGATTTTTATTTCTTCGCAATTTCCATAATTGTACAATCGAGATAAGAAATCAACGGATAGGAATTATTTAACAGCTATTGCCCTCCAAGGCTGTCGTGAGTCAAGCCTGCTCTACCATAAAGACTCAGATGTCACTACTAGTCTGTACTGGAGTTCCTAGGAAGAGTGCTAGACACGCACTTCCCAAGAGTCCAGGACAGCCCCCGATTCGCCTGGACCCGATGGTGTTCCAGGTTGGGCGCTGATGACAACTCTGTCAGTGCTGGGAAACAAACTGAGGTAGATTTTCACTGAGTGTTTCGGCCTCGGTATCTTGCCCTTTGGCTGGAATGGAGCAAGACTGGTGCTCCTCCATAAGTAAGCAAAGGCTTCAGATTCTCCCTCCGAATTGCAACTGATAAGCCTGATAAACGAGTCCAGGAAACTGTTTTAAAGGAGTATCTTTGACCATATCAGCAAGCACCTATCACGAGTGGGCCCTGATCTATCAGACTGCCAATTTGGATTCTATTAGGTGTATTCGCTCCCTGTCAGGGTCGGCGGTTCGATCAGGGGGGGTTTGTTGACAGTTAGCCTTGATATTGTTAACACTTTATGAATAAAAGCAAGATGTCCATTTATTTTTAATGTGTGCAGTTAAATTGTGTATTGTGCAATAAAGTCTAATTTACTCGACTTAAATTTATTATATATTAGTGACCCCCAAAATTTCAGGCTGTGACTGCCTCTGAATTTGAGATGGTACAAAAACAAAATCACCTGTAAGTAATTCATGTCATTATTAAGTGATTTAATTATTGAAACTTGTTAATAACAATCATTCACATGATTATTAATAACAACTAGGTACTAATATAAGCTACCGACATATCAGAGCGAGTCAGCAAGCTGAAGTGGCAGTGGGCAGGGCACATAGCCCGGAGAACCGATGGCCGATGGGGCAGAAAGGTTCTTGAGTGGAGACCACGTGACGGTAAACGCAGCGTTGGAAGACCTCTCGCGAGGTGGACGGACGACCTGGTTAAGATCGCGGGGACTCGTTGGATGCGGGCCGCTACCGACCGGTCAATAGGGGAGGCCTATGTTCGGCAGTGGACTTCTTGTGGCTGAGACAAAGTACTAATATTTAAAATCACTAAATAATTGTAATTAACATCTTGAAAGTCAAAACCTTTTTTATATTTGTTTAACTAGGAAATAGATTCCAATGAGGTTATAATGCACTCATTGAGTAACTGTAGCCCACAGACAAGAGTAAGGAAGAGACCATAATTATGTGATAATTTTATATATTGTTTAGTAAGCTTAAAGTTCTTAAAAGTGAAAGTAAATACATGTTTTAATATTAAATACCTAATTAAATAACATCAATATGTTTCATCTGAAAAATAATTCTGTTTCTAATCACAGAATGACTTAATTTATAAAAAAATAGAAATAGATTTCAACTATTTTAACAAATATTAATGATGTCATGACGTTTCCATCTTTATTTATATTTTACTGAAGCAGATCTTTTTTTTTATTCTGTGTTAATTTCATAATTTTATATATCAAAATTTTATTCATACTGAGTTAAAAGTAATCGCTTTATAAATAATTTAAATGATTGAATGATTAAACCGGCTTTTAAATTGCATTATATTTTTTATTAATTACATTACCATGAACATAACGAAAAAAAATTCTATAGATATTTTCTACATATATAAAACGTATATCAGATGCTCATGTAAATATAATATAAGTAAAACTCTCATTGAAATAAAATAAAAACAAACAATTATTACCTTCCTGTACATGGTGTCCGTTTAAACTGGTTTGGGACATTGCAATGACTATATTCCACTTATTATAATCACACAGTGAACACGTCCAGAGCTAATGCTTCCGACAGTATTAATTATAAATTAAATTTAAATACTGAAAATATGAAGTTAAAGTAGTATTTACATTCAATGAGGTTTCAGGTTACAAAAGTTGGCCGTAAACATAAGTTTATTAAAGGCTAAAATCTTTAAACGCTACCATATAACACACCACACAAATTACGCAAGCATTGACTGCCGCAGTCTTACGAAACTAAACAAGAATATGATATGAAGAAGAAAAATATCGATTACGCATAGTTTCCTAGAAAATAACCAAATGTCACCTGTTTTTGACATTTGACAGCTGACATGATAGCAAACGGTTTTCCAGTTCTTGCCATAATGAAAAAATAATTGTGTCATGTAAACAGGGCCTCGCTGATTTGCAATTTCCAATCGTACACTAGTTCACTCATTCTTATGTTCACTTATTATGGTGACCTGTCAACATAAAGTGTCAGCGACCAGCGTCAGAGAAACAAGAAAGGTAGAATAGAATTGCAGGAAATTGTCTATCCCGTTGTTGTCGTTTAAATTAAATTATTATGGCAGACAAAAGAAAAACTAAAAAGCGCAAAGAGGTAAGCTATCCAAGCTTAATTATTTATACTCACATCTTTGTAGCTATTTTCTTATTGTTTTTATCTACGTTTCCATATTGCTGATGCGGCGTGTGAATTTTCCATTTTATTTATTAATTTTCGTGCAACTTTAAATCTGCCTTAAATAATGCGTCCGATTAAGCCATTTAGTTTTATATAAAGGCTAATTTACGTCAGAATTTTAGAGTTAGTCGTTGTATTTATTGAATGACGCATCATTTCGATTTTATGTTTAGTTTAGTGGCTGGCTGAAAACCAACCTGTTTTATGCGTAGTTCGTGAGTTTCAGCGTCATTGTTAGAGCTCACTGTCAGTGGTTATAAGAATTCTTTAGCACACTAATTATCTAATGTTAGTTTCCCTGATCTCACAATATGTACATCACAGACAAGCATGTTATTTTTTTTCTGCCCATGTCAAGTGTTGTTACACATCGAAATCTAACTGTTACTCATGTAGTTTAATAAATAGATTGTCATAATTCAGTGAGAAAGATTGATTTGTACCATTGCATGCACTAGCTACTATTAATTATATTTTTTTGTTTACAGCGAAAAAAGGTTTGAACGTTTTTCACAGTTTTTGCACAGTAGTAGTTTGCAATTTTATTTTTCTTACATGCAAGTTGTGATGTTGTAGATTTGCTTTTATTGGTTTTGTTGTTTATTTTAACTCTAGTTATGTACACAAACACATTTATTTTTATGATTCGTAAATTAGTCACCACTCTGTTGTATGGCACTGGTTTTATAATATCTGGTGATTTCTGAATACTGAAATTTAGATGATATAATCACTAGCAAGCTCTGAGGTGTATTAAAGGTATAAAAAAAACATGTATGTGTGTACCGTAGTTTTCTTTTTAATTTAGTTGATTAATAGTCCTAACTAGTTATGGTTGGGTGTACTAAATTAGTTTTTTTTCTCTCCCAGTTAGGCAGCAGAACTTGACTTGATTAGTCCTTTTAGGATAACAAAATTTAAAACAAAAACTATTAATACTAGAGTCTAATAAGAAAAATAATAAAACATTAATTCAGCTAAACTAAGGCATACAGTCTATTAAACTCTCATGTATGTAAATATAATAATAAAATTAGTAATCATCTTAGTAATATATGTGGACAATAGTTACATCTACAAAGAAACAAAACCCATTGTACTTCAGTGTATTTCTTCTTCAATAGATTGGTTTAAAGTTTTATAACTGCTGACCAGAATATTACAATTTCTATTTTCCTTTTTGAAAATCATTTAATAGTTCTGTACTTATTCATTACCTTTATCTATAAAACAGAAAACAATAATGTAACTGTTTTCTCTAAATTTAAATGAACATCGTAAACGGTCACCTTATACCTTGTTCTCAGCAATACATCACTCAGACGACAACACACTTGTAATGCCTCTGGTGTTGCGAGTGTCCATGGGCGGCGGTAATCGCTTACCATCAGGCGATACGTCTGCTCGTTTGCCCCCTAAATAATAAAAAAAAAAAGCTAAATATGTGACACTAGTGTTCTTGTTTATTCGCCTGTTGACTGTGTACTAGCATATTTTCCTTAAAAACTCAGTCCAAATTATAAATTCGTAAGTGAATCTATATATGCATAAACAAAAGACAGCTACCAAATAACGAGGGTTTGATCAAAGGGTCCCCTACTTCCAATATATCTTTCAATAATGATCATCAAAAATTTAACTAACCAGCTGTCTCTAAGAATATATGTTAATAATAGACCCCGGATCCAGGACTACTAGTGTTGTAAAAACATTAGTGACACTTTCATGAAACAATTTATCTCCGTGTATAAACTGTCATCGATAATTAGTTACACTTTGATCTGAATCAGAGATGTGTATGGAAAGTACATGAGGTAATTACATTATTTATGACTGCTCCCGTGATTTTCGATGACCTTGTTTCTTTGACGTCACTTGGGGATAACTGCGTTTTGGGTTAAACTGATTCAGCAAGTTCAGAGGCCTTAGTGTGTGTATTTCACACCAACTCGCTGTCAATGCCGTCAGGTTTGGTGATGCGGTTCGTAAACAGTTCAGCACAGGTTAATTGCAACACCTGACTCGGTCACAATTGAGAAGAAGTAAAATAATCTGACACAGGGCCTGCAAAGGCTACTCGCCTTACCTCAGTTTTTGGTAACGTGATCTCCGGGAATTAACACGAATAAAGTGTTACAACAAAAAGGTTTTTTTCTCTCTTATATTGACAAGATAAACTTTATCAAATTATAATTCGCTAGAGATTCGTAGCAGATGATCAATTGTTTTGCCATTGTATACTTAGAAACCTCCAAGTCAAAATGGGGATGCCAGATGACAAAAAGGTAAATAAAATCATTAGGGGTTTATTTCCCTACCAAGTTTCAAATCAACCTATCGCTGTCCGCTAAGGAGCGCCAAATATCCCGGTCTTAGGCAGTATGCATCCATCCGCTGCCAGCCACTTTTATGAAATCATCGGCCTAACGAAATAGCTTTTAAGTTTAATAGGGTTCAATTCAAATAAAGGCAATTAATACAGGCAAAGACTCGTGAAACTAAGCAGTTTGGCCAATTATTCGAACAAATTTTTAGTTTGAATTCAAGACCAAGTTTTACGTCTATATTAGCAATTTAAAGCCATATATTCTTAATTCTCTTTGATGTGTACAGTAATCTTCAGTAGCTAGTCATTAATAAATTGGCAGTGTCCTGCTACTTTCAAACTGCAACTTGTATTGGTTGGAGCACACGTAATATTACAATTTGAAATGGTTTCATGATGGGAATACGTACTGTGACTGATTGAGCGGCATTTTACAATTACATGTTTGAACGACACGGCTCTTTGTATGTACATTAATAAATATTCAGTTATGGATATCAAATTCAACTTAAAATTATTAAATTATATTAATTTTTTTTCTGTGTGTCTCACCTTTTGCGTCAATATCACGAATTGATATTTGACGAATGAAATTTTATAGAAACAATATTTTTAGAAATTATACAAATGGCCAATTATTTTGCCCCAACAACCCCATAATAATTTAAATCTCATTATAATCAACATTCCCCATTAATAACGAAAATAATATAGAAAATGTAACTAAAGTAAACAGAATTGTAATTTTTTATAGTAAACTAACCATAATAATTCACAATTATCGTATTAATTAAATAATATAGTCACATCAATCCTAGATTGTTCCGTTACAAATACTGAGTTGTATTTTCGCTATCTAGAAGCGATGTTTTGTATTAATTTGTTCCATAGCTGTGCGCCCCACTTTCACCGGGCCATAGAACTATCACTTTAGTGTATAGTATAGTGTGTCCCCTTGCGGTAGTGTTGTGTTAAAATGAGGGATTTCGTAAGTAAAATATATCT
This sequence comes from Spilarctia lutea, assembly GCA_916048165.1. Classification (NCBI taxonomy): domain Eukaryota; kingdom Metazoa; phylum Arthropoda; class Insecta; order Lepidoptera; family Erebidae; genus Spilarctia; species Spilarctia lutea. The sequence goes on along the minus strand of OU696480.1, from coordinate 16,427,097 downwards.
ATATTAAATATAAAGTGAATTATAACAGTGGTGATTTATTAAATTCTTAAAGCTAAGTGTTTTTATACAGGCGTTGGTTTAACATGAAACTTAAAGTCAGCTTTGTTTAGTTTAAAATCGATAAATAAATGTGGAGTTATATTAAATAGATACGTTTGTGATTTGTATTTACTGTTACAAATTTAATTATTTGAGTGAGTATACAGTAATTTAAAAATAATAATAATATGCTGGTTCGATAAAGACAATCTAAGCGAGTGATTCGATTCGAAAAAAAAACTGTTATATGTAAAATCTAAGAGTTCGTATTTTTCTATATATATACATAGCGTACGTTAGATATTATTCTAATCAAAGATACCGTATTGTTACCGTCATATCAACGAGATCCGTGAATACATTTTTTTTAATTAGTTTTTGTGACATTGCAAATGTAATCACCCCATTCAAAGTATTGTATCCGCCATTTTATATGTCTTTTTCATACCGATAACTATATGTCACTCAAAGACAGCACATTAAGGTCAGCGAGTGTGTATTCTAGAAAGATCACCAATATTTAATGTAGGTCGCATTACATCTTATCTTCGCTTACATATAACATATACTAATATTGAATCTCCGTTCGTTCATGTTCTGAAGTTCATGGGCAAGGCCGAAGTCATGGCCGCTATTTACGTAACAAAATAATGACGGCAGTACTTATTGTTTCTTACTTTTCGCAACACTCTATGTACACTATTTATGTGATTTGAGACGTTTTTTCTTGGGGCATGGTCGGTTTAACTCACAAATTATCCCCAATTAGGAGTAAGCATCTTAGTGCCTTAGTTCGTAATAATAATCTTGCACTAGCGTCTAGTACTAGCTCAAAAAACTAATATTTACATTCGTTTTTATTAGATTATTTTCATTTCAGCATACAGATTGAAGGGTACTACAGTATCCAGCGATTTGATAGTCATACTTATAACGATAACCATATGTAAGGCTGGTTCAAAATACTAGCCATCAATGTTTTCTACAACCGTGCTTATTTTAAAACTAACTGATTTTAATCATATGTTACTTCTACAAAAAAGAACACCATATAAGGGGGCCTTTGTACCTACCTGGACCTACGTCAATAGGTATTTGTGTAAACTTGGCTTATAAAAAGCCTTTATCTTTATCAAACATTTGTTAAAAAAAATCTCTTTAGTAGATATCTAAATAAAAACGTGCCTCTTTTTAGTGCATGTTATTGCAAATATAAGGGGGCATTCACGAGCAGGGGACCCAACGTCCCCCGATCACCATCATACAATCGAATCACGTCTTATAGTACTTGTTCTTAAAGTACTTAAATGTGTGTACCGCTTCGAACATATGATGTTTAATCTAAATCCGTTCAATAGTTTTTGCACGACAGAATAACAAACATCCATACATCCATCCATCCCGAAAACTTTCGCAATTATAATATTACTTAGTAGGATAGCAGAATTTTTGTGATGCAGGCAGATACAGATATAAAAAGACAAGTCCCAACTATTTTGTAGTACGTACAAGAACGAAGACCGGCCCTAAAAAGCCTACAGCATGTTACAATATTTGTACCTTGAATGACCTAAAAACCTACAATAAAATAAATAAAATATTTGTACCTTGAATGACTTCTATGTTTAGTGCTCTCGGGCCTTCAGCGATATCACCGAATGATTTTTTTTCTCTTGTTGGTACCTTATCTTTTGGAGCATTTACAAAAAATAAATTCATTCATTCAACATTATTGTACCTGAATTAAAAAAGAGTGGCCACGAGTTTCTTTGCTAGTATTCTTCTCATATGGCCCTATGCACTTTAGAAACTAGAAGTTATGGAGCTACACAAAATTTTGGTGTTTTAACCATATTTACCTTGACAATCCAGTACATACTGTGGCGTCTGTTTGTATCGATCTATGATTTTTAACTGTAGCTTCAATTTAAAGTTCTTAGTGTCTTAATTGAATAAAATGATTTTGATTTTACCATTATTTATATTAGTTTTTAAATGTGTTTCTTTTCTGTAGGGAAAGTTATTTAATACAATGTGGTTTACGAATTATGTATACGGGTCATGGATGTTTAGAAAACGGGAATTGTGTAAACCGAGCCTCAGTTCTTGGGCACACAATCGGCACGATAGAAAGAGACAGAAAATGTGCATACAAATTGAAGTATTGATTTCGTTACTCAACGTAATTTTGTAGTTACAGAAATAATCGAATTTTGCTCCGATTCCAAAAGAAATAATCTGAGGAATTTTGGACAATATTCCACAATACCTTCTAGAATTAAATTAAGCTTGTACTTTGGCTGAAAATAGGCAACTCATTAAGAAGAACATTTAATCAAATACTTGTATGTAATATGTTTTTAATTGCCTCAACAGTCTGATATTTTAAAACAATTTTATTTATTCATTCATAGACAATGTTTATTAGTAAGTCACGCTTTTCTAACTTTTACTGTCGAATGCAGTGACCTAGTATTAAACAGTTTACACACACAGACGAACACTAATTACTGGAAGCAAAGCATATTAATTCTTTTCTATTTACACTTATGATTTTTATTTTAATTAAAAAGTGAGAAACGTTTAAGATTAGTTTTCGGTTACGGTAGGTAGGCAACCCTGCGTCTGATTGTGAAACTGAACCGTACAATATACTTTATGATACACAATTATTTTTTATTCAAAATCGATTCAACTTCCAGAGGGAACTACTAAAAGGCTGGAGCGATTGGCATATGAGTCACATTTAAATCACAAAACAAAATTTAAACCTTTTAATGTCACACAACACATCCTATTGGTCAGTCCAGTAAAGTATTCTAAACAATCTTTACATTTCGTCTGTATTATTTTGTGACAATCCGTTTTGAGGTGCGTAAGGTAGTAAAAAATATACAGCCGGAACCATAAATATCTACTGCAGCGGTCGATAGAACTTAAAACTAAAAATCTAAAATATGTGTAAAAAGGACGTCACCGAGATCCGAATAGTAATGTATTAAACATATTTTGACCTTTGATTTGAACATATTATGTTAAACCCGAGAAACAGATAACATCCACAATATTGTTGTCAGTTGCAACGTACCAAATATCTCTCCTAACAAAAGTGGTTTTTGTTGAGTATCATTTGTGGTCGTGTATACATTAAGCCCCTTTTCTATACCTTGGTTCCAAATAGAACATTAGTTATTATAATTTTCTATACGCACATCAAGCTTTGTTGAGTTGAACAATTCTAATTTGATTATGATGGATTTCTTATTTATGCTATTTCACTTTTATGATTTTAAACGAAAAAATGTGTAGAAATATATTTATCAAATCAAATATTGATGTGAATTGATCAATAGACAAAATACATAGGTACTTCGTTATCACGGCATTGTGCATATCTGAGAACATGTCTACTTTAAAAATTTACTATTTTCACACGAAATTAAAGATTACCTTAGGTATTTATGGCCTTAATAAATATAAAAAACGTTATTAGTCAGCTACAGTTAATCTTCTTCTATTTCTAATATATATTTAGTATTAGTTGAAATAAACTGCTAACATACAAATGATATAAAACACAATATAGTGCGATTTGCAAAAACATGTTCAAGCTGTTTTCAGTTATTAGTTGCTTATTTACTTTTATCTACACCGATGCTTTAAATCCTCTATAAAAGTTTCTGGAACAGCTTCGTGTGTTCGTGTTTTAATACCCCCATATTATACAAAAGTTGCATTAATAACTATTATTATCAGCCTCAGTAAAAAAAAATATCTCGTCAATAAATCGTGTGTGAATAAAGCGACATACAGTAAAACAAATCAATAAATAAAAAAACCAAGATTACATAAGTATTTATTTACACACTCATATTTTAGGACTCCTAACTTGCACAGGGGTATGGTCTATGGTAGTCTGAATAGGTTTGAAATAGTAGATACCGACATACATACGCTTGGTTATGAACTAATATTTTTGGACCTGACTGTACTTCTTCAAACTATAGTTGAATTCAGTCTATAATGTACTCGGTTTTCAGGAGTTTGGAGAGCCTCCTGAGTCGGAAAAGCCCACGAGCGAGGAGTATGCCGTTGCGAAATGGTTGAAAGCCAACGTGCCTACCAAGAAGACTAAATTCTTGAATCATCATGTGGAATACTTCACAGGTAAGACCATTCGCACTAAGTATATAAAATTTGGAAACCTAAGATTTCTTAGACAACAATCAGAGATTGCAAATTCGATGATAAAACACGTGCTTTTAAAAATTAAGTCTGTTCGTATCGTCGTCCAGTAATCTTGACTGTTGAGTTATAGGTGGGTTTAATTCTCACCCATTATCAATAATAGGGTAGAATGACTTTAGTCAAATTAGTTACTTTTTATCATCTGTCAAAACGATATATTTTAATGTTTATTTGATTAAAATTTGTAATAGAAATGAAAAGCTGTAATAATTATATTTTCCGACATTTTTTCGTTTTAATGATGGAGACATCACATGTTTATCGGTGTTGTATACAACAGTTCATATATGAACTGCTCGTTGATCTCAAGGTTGACTTCGCGACTACCGATCAAGAGGTCTTGAGTTCACGATTTCTTTGATTGTAGAAATGCTTAGGAGTTTGGAAGTTGGGGTCCTAACTTCGTGCATGTAAAGCCGTCGGGCCTGGTCTCTATGGTCGTATCGTATAACCGTCCCATCGGATTATGAGAGTGTAGGAACAGCGAGTGCACCTGTGTATGCCTACACATATGCGGTATAATATCTCCTACGTAGTTGGCTGGTCTTTGTCGAGAATGGCCGCTGTGGCCGAATTCGGCTAGAGTGCATTATCATCATCATGATGAATATAGTACTTAGTTCTTTGTCGTAGGTAGGATTTACGTTCAACATGTATATATAGGAATATTTAAGTGTGTTGATGATCAAATGCAAAATGACTAACAAACAATAAATAATTAAATACCGCGGTTGTTTATTAAACAGTAGTTAAAAATGTGTTATTGTTCTAATTTGTATACATTATTAATCGATGTTAATGAATGTGTTTAGATAGAAACACATGTCTTATTAAGCGTTAGAGAAAATCCCTTCCAGCTACTTGTTTAGAAGCAGTTTCTACTTTTTATAAAACGGAGCGCACAACTCCAAATTCATTTTTATCTCTCAAGAAAACACATAGGCTAAAAAGGAATGTAATAAAACGAACTCGTGAATGATCGTCCAAAAAATAAGACTATATATAAAATTTTTGAATTTCATTTCAATGGCCTGGTGCCAAAACTGCATTTCCTTTATGTATAACAGTGAGTTATACAGTGAGTGTTCGATCACCCAAAGAGCTTCCGTTAGGCACTAAAATATAACGAAGAATTTAAATGCGCAAAGTATTTTCGTACATTATAAACAATATTTTATTGTTGAGTGAATAGTCTCTTATTATTCGCAGCTGAACAAACAAATCAATGTTTGTTAATCTTTGTGATGGAAAATATCAAGCAGAAACTTTGATAAATTGAGTTTTTATTTATTGTCCATTGCAGCTCCTACAAAAGAGGTTTTTTCCCTACTGTACCACTGAGCAGACGGGTTGATATAGGGTTCGTTAATTCAGGGTCCGGTTGTGTTAATAACAGCAGTTCCCGGACCCCTCCCTTCTCAGGCGCAGAGTGGCACACCATGTGGTTTTAATCGATTCGATTCCGACATACTAGACCCCGCAAACCCTGATGGAGTGACGGCCCGTGGTAATCACCACAGGCCGTTACCACATACGTTTTAAGCTTTCCTTACCTATATAGTACTGTTATCCTACAGAGTTGGTTCATACGATACCCCTGAGATGAATAGGAGTGGTATCCATCACCACCGCTACTGTAGATGTAATAAATAAAAATCTCTTTTATATCAGAGTAATTGAAATATATCACCTCGTCAACTACATAATATGCTCCCGGCAAACGTTCTGAATATTCTCCTTCATGTAGAACGAAATGAGAATTTCACAAGTAATTCTGAATGTATATTAAACTAAACAGGTATAATTCAGAGTGTATAAAGTATATTTTGGTACCTTTGTGTCTTTGAAAAGCATTTATGAGGCGAGTTTCCCTCTTTTGGGAGCATTAATGTTATCAAATAGACATTAAAAAGTGTCTACATCAAACTACTTATAAATACAAATATTGGATAAGGTAATTTAATTTACTAGTTCGTGAATAGTAACAACTATCGATACCCAATACGTTTCTAAACATTAAAAACATAAGTTATCGCACTTTGCAAAGAATGTATTAATGGATCTGGCAAAGTGGTCAGGTCTGAGACCGGTCATCGACCTGAAATCATAAGACCTGTCACAATGACGCACCTCCAACACTTAGTGCCCTGAATAACTCAGTATAGTGATGCGATATCATTTTACGTCTAGCTTTAACGTCTACCTTTTTGATTAATTTTGATGGTAAAGGGGCAAACGAGCTTACGTTCACGGGCACTTACCAACTCAAATATCACAAGTGCTTGCAATACTCGGTTCTGGACACCTTTATCTGAACTCTAACGGGAGAATAGCTTATTGTCAAAGTATGACTCCTAATGATACCTACCTACTACTTATTAATAAAATTACTCATAGTAACACATCTATACTAATAATAAAAATTCGCAAGAAACAGTCTGTCTGTTACGCTTTCACGGTTCAACTACTAAAATTTCTTAGTAGTCTTTACCGCGATAACAAGCGGGAGGAACCGCGGTTAAATCCTACTATTGATATTAATCACAGTCAACATCTACATGACCCATATAAGTAATATAGGTTATCGTTGTCCAACAAATGTTTATAAATTCATTGGTGTGTTGAAAAAATATAACGTTTAATACACCGCTGTGACTGTAGCGAATCCCCAATGTTTTCTATAAACATTTACTCTTATTTGATTAAGCATCTGCCTGCCTAATCAAGTTGCATTCTTTAAACGTAAACGTTAATAGAAAGCTCATATCTAGGAGACGTCTCTCAACCCTAAGTTACGTGGTCAAAACAAAATATTCACAAATCTGTGGAAAGAATGCTGTCTGATTTTTTAAGGCTCCAACTACCAAAATATTGATTGCCTCGGTGGCGTAGTGGTAGAGTATGCGACTGCTAAGTTTGAGGTCTCGGGTTCGATTCCCGGGTCGGACCAAATGTTTTTATGATCTGCAAATATTTGTTTCGGCGTTTGGGTATTTTCTATGTTATAAAGGTAATATGTACGTATTTACAAAAAATAAATAAATAGTATTTAAGTATTTATATCAGTTGTCTAGTGCCCATAACACAAGCTCCGATTAGCTTGGGACTAGATGGCGTTGTGTGTTAGATGTCCGGAATATTTATTTATTATTATTTATAATATAGATTTTACTCTTGGCTTCTCATAACACATCGACAGCTTTCAATAGTCCACTGCTGGACATAAGACCTCTCCTTCGAAAAGAGCCTACTGTATCATGTTGGCTAGATAGAGTTAAAGGGTCTGTTTCAAATTTTCTCCTTTTTGTAGTGATGTTGTCCTGCCCAGTTTGTTTTCTTAGTCACTTCTCATGACACCCAATGGATAAATAGTTTTAGTGACATTGAGTATTCAAAATCCATCACCACATGGATAATTTTGGCTTGTCAATGGAAATTTGAAAAGTGAAACCAACATAAAAAAGCACATTTGATAAACTAAAACAGAACCTGCTTTGCACAATCGTAGATACCAACCCTTACATATATAAGTCTTTGATACATAATTGCAGGTGCGAAAGCAATAGACGCGTTGCTAACTTCAAAATGGGCGACGGGCAAGAATCCGATCTTCACAACAAGACACGACGTCACAGACTACCTGCATCAGATGCTGTTACACAAATTGTTTCACAGAGCTAAAAAGGTCGGTATATGCTTATCTTAAAACTAGTTTCGTTCTCGTTCATATTCTGTCTGGTTACAGTGGTTACAATCATTGTATTCTTTAGGTAAAAAAAGAAACGTATTTAGGGAAGTAAGTTTCAATTGTTGAGTAAGCAGATTGCTTTCCGTATGGTAAACGATTACCAGCTTCAGGACTGCACCATATACTCGGAATTACGTACCGGAAATTCGATTCGAAATACCAATTCAAGGTATCGAAGGCAGTAAATCCCTGAAGTTTTCTCTAATTCGATTTAGCCTTGTTATTCCGAATTGGAATTAATCTAGTGTGTATGTGATGTACATATGTATTTACAGAGTTCCTAATCGATACGAAATTCCGTGTTGAGTATGTGGCCACTCAACTCCAGTGACTATATTGTGTGTTTATGACCCATGCTTCTGGACACATTTGCCGACAGAGCTATACTACGCTATAAGTTATATTTTGATTACAGAATGAACAGAATTAATTTAGGAAATAAAACTAATAGTAATTTTTTCTTCAATTTAACATATTTTATTACTCCATTATCTCTTACGGAAAGATACATTGAAATTTATTGTCACCCAAAACTGGTTTTAATGACGTTTCCAATAAAGGAACTGATAGTGCAGTCCATGTCTTAATTAGATTGTAATAAAGACTTAACGCGTGTCATTGATATGGTTCATTCATTCGTTCAGTACTCAAAAACCTTTGCTCCACATGCTTTTGGACCAACAACTTTTGCTAGTAGTGTCATCTATTGGCGTAAGATTAAGTCTTTTAATGTCTACCTATAGAAAAGTGGCGCGTTGTATTTATAAAAATGTCACAGATATACTAAATGACTTTACACAATTGTGTTTATTGGAGCAATTAAATTAAATGTGGTTGAATAAATATAAGTTTTCATATAGAAACTTAAACAAGAGTGTCTAACGTTTGTTGATGAGCAAATACTAAGGTAAATTTATAATGTATTTTAGGTTCCTGTCTCTGAACAAGAGTTGAAGGGCAAGAAAAAGAAAGATTTGGAAAAGTCAAGTAAAAGTGGAGACGAGAAAGATGGAGAAAAGAGTCAAGCCAGCGCGTGTGAAGGAAAGGTAAATCTTCTATTAAGTTTCTTTTAATAGCTCATATTAATTGGAGCTCAAGCCATTACGGGTTCCGACGGTCAATAGTCACTTGTTAGTGGGATTTTGCGTCACAAATATGTACACTGGAATAATTATACTGCCTCGGTGGCGTAGTGGTAGCGTATGCGACTGCTGTGCTTGAGGTCTCGGGTTCGAAGCACGGGTCGGACCAAATGTTTGTATGATCTGCAAATATCTTTTTCGGCGTATGGGTGTATTCTATGTACAGTATGTATGTATTTACAAAAATTTAAGTATAATATGTATTAATATCAGTTGTCTAGTAGGTACCTATAACACAAGCTGTACTTAGCTTGGGATTAGATGTTGTTGTGTTGTGTGTTAAATGTCTGAAATATTCAAATAATAGATGGTAATAGGACTGCCCTGGTTTGCTGAAATTCGTAATATTTAAACTTTCAAGGACACTAAGGAAGTTAAAGAAAAAGAGAAGAAAAAACGCAAAATCCGTCTGGAAATGCACATGGAGCAGCTGTTCCTCGACACACCGGACGCTTACGTGTGGATCTACGACCCTAAGCCTTGGTACTACTGGCTTGCTGGTATATTAGTCGTGTGCGGAACCATCACCGTCTGCATGTTCCCGCTGTGGCCTGCTACTGTCAGGTAAGAATATCAACATTATTGGCCTTGATTAGTCCATTCATAGACCTAGAGCGAATTGGATGTTTTTTTTTTTTTGAAAGCCGGTGCTTCCCTTGTTGGTCCCATTTCAATTTTGTCCAGTTCTTGAAGTCGGTTATTTTTGGTTAGTTATTTTATTTTTAGTGCCTGGTTTTTCTACCTGGTGGTGAAATTCCGTATTCTTTATCTAGCAATATGGTGTACCTATAATACCTTGAATTGTGTGTGGTGTTTATAGGAAAGGCGTGTACTACCTGAGCATCGCGGCGGCCGCGTTCCTGGTGCTGATCATCGCGCTGACGGTGCTGCGCGTCGTGGTGTTCTGCTGCGTGTGGCTGCTCACGCTCTCCCGGCACCACGTGTGGCTGCTGCCTAACCTCACCGAGGACGTCGGGTTCTTCGCTTCTTTCTGGCCACTCTATAAGGTAACACCACCTTCCTCCGAAACTAACCATCATAAACACCCTTAAACAGGTAGTAGAGCCAAAAATTGTATTTTGGTTGTGTATTGTGTTTTGCAAATAAAGTTTTATTATTATTATTATTCCTATCTCAAGAAATTTAAAAAAAATCTGTTTAGTGATTCATAACAGACAGACAAGGTTACTTTCGCATTTATAAAACTTTAAAAAAACACCAATAACTACTCTACGAGAACTTACCTAGAAAAGGTGGAACTTAATTTAGTTACCTTATTATGTAATATTTTGCTAAACAATTAGACCTTTACTAAAATAAATGAAAACTAATCCTTGATTTACATGTTTTATTATTTTTTTTCAGTACGAATACCGCGGGCCGGGTTCTGAAAGCGATAAAGCATCTAAAAACAAGAAGAAACGCAAAAAGGACAAAAACTCTGACGATGAAAGTGAGAAAGCGCCTTTGTTGCAAGAAAAGTCAGCCGTTCAACCTAGTAGTGAACAAGGCAATGCACAAGAAGAGCCTCTTGTTGACACCAAGTAAGTTTTCCAACATTACTTTGGGGCATTAAGGTCCGCATAGAACTGTACTATAGCGATAATACACACATACACACAACTGAGGGTAAGTGAACATTTACAAGTCAAAAATCACAAGTTCGTTGATGCCCTTTCGGTCCGCCCTCCCAAAATGGGGGATCTACGGTTTGGGCTAGTGAAACTTCGCTCGAAGAAAAACGCGAGTGTCGTGAAGCCGCTCGTCGAGTCAGGACAGCACGTTGGTCGTCCCGGAAACTCTCCAGCCGGTCATCCTCGAGTGGGCGGGGTGGCAGCACAGGACCCGTTCCTACGCTCCAGGACCGATAGCAACAGTTGTTTTCCCACGGTCGCTACGAACAAACGGTCTTCTGCGAACATGTAATCTCGCAGAAGAAGGCGACGGAGAGGGCCCGGGGGACGACCTCCACTCGGACCTCGCCTCGTTACAGTCTACCAGCAGACGGTGCCCGCGTCAGTGCGGGCAGGCGCTTGGAGGGTTCCGAACGTGTTATTCCCAAATCCAGTTCTGGTTTCAGTCGGTCCGATTCCACACCACCCCGCCGCAAACCAAAAACAAATATGGGTAAAAAAAAGTCTACCCTCTCTCGGGCTATTACTATGAGTCGAATTACACCTTATTTATTAAACCGATTCAGTAGTTAAGGCGCTACCGTGAGACAAACTGCTTAAACTTCCCTTCCTTTTGGCTTCGCCGTAGTGGCGGAAATATATACGAATATACAACATCTAAAATTCAAATCAAACACAATTTGCTAATAGTGTGTCTCGCTGCATTGTTGCATTGTCTACATTCGCAATGAGTATGGTGACCACTTGGATTCTGCTCAGGCTTTCCATCAGGCAGCATAGAGTCACTTTGGTAGGTTCATGTATACACACAAAATCTCTTTTCAAAAAAGTTCTTAACTGTTTTCAATTCATAAACTGTCATTATCTGCAAATCTATATCTTTCCAGGTCTGAACAAGACACAACGTCTCCAGCAGACAAACTCTCGGAGTCCGAATCTGAGAACAGTCAGCGCTCGTCAACTGACAGAGACTTTGAAATCGTTGAGCAAGCTGATGTTGAGCCGTACAAGGACGACGCGTAGATATAATACTGTATGTCGGGTCACTGGGTGTATTTCTACGGGTTATTAATGCGTTTTAAATCATTATACAGACAAATTGTTTCCTAAAGCGGTTTGAAAATCAAGTGATTAAGTAAGACTGATAACGTGTTAGGCTGGATTGGCTGTAATCGCACACACACATCAATCAGTCAAACTGATAATAACAGCTAAAGTATTCAAAATATGGCGGTAGATGCACTTTTATTTAAATGTCAAGTATTGCCAGTATTTCACTGTCGCCTATATTTTTTATACCGGTATTTTCAAAGTAGTTATTTTCTAATTGGTTACCGTATAAGGTTATTATTTACTAAGGGTGTAAATAACATCGGTAATCACTAATTGCCAATTGTTTCGGGATCAATCGTAAACTTATCAAGTTTTCGATTTTAAACTTTAACACTTTGTGACTAGGTCTGAATTTTATTTGATCATGGTGAATGATATATTTTTCATTTTTACGCTTTTAACTTGGCATTTCCTTTTGGTAAGGTTTGAATTTTTAATATGTATGTAGAAGACTCATAATTTTCTATGTTTATTATATTTTTAAACTTTCAATGTGTGTTTTTTTCAGTGTTTCTGAAAATATAAACAGTAGTACAAATAAAAGCTACTAAAATGTTCTACTGCTCAAAAGTTTATTCAAACCTTTGTGTTCATACAATTATCTTACTCATATGTCACTCTATTACGAAATAAGACCTTATAATGACACTGCAGTAACACATTCGTTGAGCTGTGGAGTTTTAAATTAATTGTATTGACAGAATGTGAACGCACTCCCTTACAAATACACCCACATTGTTTACACAATATCAGAGACTGTAATACAACAGTTAGTTTAGGTATAAATTTCTAAGTATTTGATGGATATTATCATTTATCCAACGATGTTGTAATACAAATTTAACATTATGTCGAACGAAATCGTTCGTAGTGATAACATTAATATTGCTCTTTAATTACAAACGTTGATAAAACCAAATATTTGTTTTAGAGATCTGAGTAGTAAAAACGCTTTGAATTTCCGTTCGATTGACCGATGTTGCTAATTTTGAGGGACATCGTGAACTACATTCACAAATAAAATTATTTTAAATCTTTTTGTATAGAAGTCATCTCTAATTATAATAGAAAAATAACGTAATATTTATCTCAAATATAATCAATTAATCTCTTTTAAACTACGACCCATTTTTCGTAAAGTTAACACAATTATTTACTTTGGCACTATATAGTTTTTTGTAGAGTGTAGTGTGCGAATGTAACTCAAATATTAAAATAATAGAGCACTCATTGTAATTGACATTCTAAAAAAATAACTTTTATCACTAATTCTAGTTAATCTCGAAATATTCTACTAAGTAGTATTAGAGTATGGTCAGTCATCAATAAATAAGCGTTATTGGAAATAAAGCATTGACGGTCTCAACACAACACCTATGACGTAATTGATTTTGAATAATTTATTAAAGACACCCTAGAGATTCGAACATCAATACAAAACACTATCACAATACATCATCAATCGTTCGGGCGTAAACATCAATAGTTACCCAAATTACAACTTTATAATCGGGTCCTTTAGCTTACTTTTCCTATCACACGCGACTGGGAGTATTCTATGCAATAAAGTAAAAAAATTATTAGTGCTTGTAACGTTCGTCTAGTTCCGTGATTAAGACAGTTTTTGATGGCGATATGTTACACGAAAATGATATCTATGTTACTTTGGTTATAGTAGAAATTGCTCTGTAATAATTCATTTCTTATCACATGTATATATTATCATTGACGTCATAAAATCATTTATTTTCCAATATTTATGGTTGTACTTCACATGTTCGCTTATATTTTGATAGGTTGTGTACCATTTTCGTGTATTCTGTGTCTCCATTTTTAACATTTTGGTGCTGTCTATATATTTGTGAATGAAGTTTTACTGAATTGCGTAGTACCGTAATGTTTTCGATTTGCGTTTTATGATTTTTCACAAACAAATGTTTGTAAATACGCAGTCGCTCGTATCAAAATCTATTTGATGTTATGACGAGGTGTTATCATGATAATCAATGGTATTTCAATAAAATGATACTCTTTTAATATTGGTTTTTATTTATGTAACGTAACATGTACCCCTATATAATTAGTAGATATTTCAGTACATAAAGTACTCAAAAGCAAGCGCTACCTGTCATAATAAAAATTGAGTTTATATTCGGAATCGTAGAGTTCAACTTTTTTCAAAAACAAAACATTATGATAAAACGTCTTTAACCCAAACAGACTTTTCGTTACCATTGTCAACTGTGTTGTGTGTGTTGCCAGTTCCAATATTAAACTAAGAACAGTACAAAATGCTCTTCAAAACGTCACCTTTTATAAACCTAACCATTAATTTTATGACTGAATTTAATCTATAATTACGCTCTCTCAGGTTTAGACCTTTAAAAATACTGAGTTAATATATTTATAAATTGCCACGTTTTTCTTGCTCCAATTCTATAGACTCGAAGAGGGTTTTGAAGTTGCCAGCACCGAAACCCTGAAAATTTTAAAATATATATTAATGATGAAACACACTATAGTCGTTCCAATAGTTTATTTAACTTTTGACAGCTCTAATACTTAATCAAATAGTGATACCCTGACCCGTTACCTATTCGATTTCTTTCATCGATCGATTTTATGCATTAAGAAGTTTTAATCGATTTAACAAACTCATTATTTTATAGATAATTTCGTACTTCATATTTCTATGTGTTTCAATGTGCGACCTCCTTTGTCAAAATAAAGAAGAAATGGATTAAAAGAATGATGTTCAAATATGACGGTTCTATGTCATGAAAAAATATATAAAAGGAACTGAATTTTCAAAATGTATTATTGTATTGTGTTGTAATTCAGTGGTTAATATTGTATTTGTTAAACTATTGATGATCTTTATTAAATCTCTCTATGTCTATTTTAAAATAATCTACAGTATTTCAATGAGTAACCTTCAATATAGTTGAGTATTTATATTCCTCCTTATTGATTTTTTTGTGAATTCTCACGTTTGGTTGAGTTGAGCGTATCGTTCCTGCCTTCGTTACTGTCAAAATGCCAAAAAAGAAAGTACTCAAAGGACAAACAAGAGAGTTTGTCTTGCGACTTCGTGAATACTTTGAAAAGGACAGCCGTAATGGTGGGCCTCTTATACCAGTGACTCAAGTTAGAGACCGTGTTGCAGCAGCATTAGGTATTAGTGCTCCAACAGTGGCAAAAATAACAAAAGAAGGCTACGGCAGCAGTGGCATGGAACAGAATAAGCTATCTACACCTAAGAAAAAACGTCCGCCTAGTAAAGTTACAGCCGTTGACAATTTTGACGCTGATGCTATTCGTCGTCATATATACGACTATTACCAAAGAAAAGAGATTCCAACATTAAAAAAACTAACACAATCTCTTCGAAATAGTGGTTTGTTCCGTGGTCAAAAATCTTCTCTGACAAAGGTATTGAAAGACATTGGAATGTTATTCCAAAAATGTGACAAACGAAAAATTTTAATGGAACGCAATGATATTGCTTTGTATAGATGCGATTTTTTAAGACAAGCAAAAAAAATAGAAGATTGCTCGAATGTTGTTTTCACAGATGAAACTTGGCTCAATGCGAATCATACGCTGTCAAAAACTTGGACTGACAACACCGTTGGCTCCACTTCTACAGTACCAATGGGAAAAGGCGAACGACTGATTATTTGTCATGCAGGAACAGTAAAAGGATTTGTGCCAGGCGCTCTATTAGCTTTTAAATCCCAGAAAACAGGAGATTATCATGAGGAGATGAATTCGAACGTGTATGAAAAGTGGTTCAGAGAAATGCTTACATCACTCGAAGAGCCATCAATAATATTTATTGATAATGCACCTTATCACTCTCATCAAATTAATAAAATACCAACACAGGCCAACAAAAAACATGAAATTATAAACTGGCTCCGTGACAATGGCGAAGAGGTGAATGAGTCCCTACTAAAAGTAGAGTTAGTAAAGATATTAAAAACAAAGAAGCTGCCAAAACGATACGTCATAGATGAAATGGCAGCAGAGCATGGGCATACCGTCCTCAGAATTCCCCCATATCACTGCCAATATAATGCAATTGAAATGATCTGGGCACAAGTTAAAGGATATGCTGCGAGGAACAATACAACTCCTCCTTTCACCGCAAGAAAAATGCTGAATTTACTGAAAAATGCGTGTGAAAAAGTAACTCCAGAAAACTGGGCGAATGTTGTAGAAAAAACAAAGAAGGTGATAATGTCGGATTGGGATCGGGATGTTGCATTCGACAATTTATCTATCCAAGAAATGATAATCAATATTACTGAGAACTCAAGTGATGATGATTCCTGGTCATACGAAGAAGACGATTCTTTATAATTAAAATTAGTATTACAGTACCTCTTTTGGTTGTTTTATTTTTAATCCGTAAATTACTACGAATTTCAACATTTTGTACCTGTTCATTACAAGTAGGTACCGCAGGTAGTTTTTATTTGAACCAACTATAGTAAGTCTAAACAATTATTTTAGATTCATTAATTTGCGGCGAATACATTCGATCCCATTACTAGGTAGGAGTACGATGGAACTGTTTTCATTACGCAAATTATTTATGCATTGAAACAGAGACATTTAGGGCATTTTAATGCAAAATAATAAAGCTTTTTACGTGATTTGATATAAAATATAATCACAATAATTTTATTGTATGTTTTATTAATATAATCGATAATCGATTTATTTCAAAACCGTTTTATAGTCTGTGGTCATACTGGTCATTAATTACGAATGACACATCCCTAAGTAGGCGGAGCCCGCCCATAAAGTACAGTATTATCTGTAGTACATTGTATCAAAAATTATTACAAAACTTTATGTGCGTGATCTGTCAAAAGTTAAATAAAGTATTGGAACGACTATACCATTTAAATCAGTATTATTGTATATTACTAATATTTATTTTTTTTAAATCAGAAGATGAATCAATACTTATGCTCTAAAAAGAAACAAGGGTAGGCAAGAGATCGTGAAAAAAGAGTGGAACTGTTTACGTTACGTTTACGTTTACGTCGTCGATAAGTTTTAGCAGTTTTAATTTAAAAACTAAACTAAAGTTCCACTTACATTGTGATTTCTCCTCTGTATGACCTCCAAGAATAGCGTAGGTCTATCCTGCGTGTTCTTGGTGAAGATTTGGAGTAAGTAGCCATCGTCATCGTAGTCAATTAGTATGTTCAGCCTTTCCAAAGCGTCGATGCTTTCGGCTACCTTCACTTTGCTATGCTGAAGCTGTTCCCTGATAAGCTGGTAGTATTTTGATGGTATTGAGAGGAATTCTACACCACGGGCACGGAGGTTTTCGATCTGAATGAAAGAGATTTTTTTTATTATTCCTATGGTTTTTCCATGAGAGCATGTTTTAAGTGGTGGCGTATGAATCTAAATATTTAAATAAATATAGTTGTTAAACAAGTTATTATATAGCACAGAGCTCATTAGATAGTAGTCCACGGGCCTACGAACAAGGGATTTCAGTGATTGACAACAGGCTGAAAGTTTATACACAGCTTCGTTTTGACGAGACCCCCAACTTTTATTATTGGGCCAAATTCTGAAAGTGGAAGGAAAAAGCGGGATAGGGAGCGAAACACGTCGATTTGATGAGTGTCCCAAATTAAATAACAACAATTTCTAAACATCAATACTTTGAGAAAATACGATGGAAAACTGAGAAAAACTTGTGGCATACAAATTGAATGGCACCTTCCGGGTGACCCCCAGCTCTAACATGTCAAAATGGTGACTTGAAAAAATTTATTAACAACAAGCTGATTTTTGTTTTGGGGCTTGCAAAATATATATATTTTATAAAAAATGCATCGGCATACAAATTTGTTGGTAATTTTTTTGAGACCTACACTCAAAAGTTGTCAAGATTATGTTAATCTTTTTTTGATTGGCAACTGTATGCCACGAAAAAATTATGATTATTTGCTTAATTTTTAATCTAAATATAATAGTGACCTACAAAAAAATGAAATTTTTGAGGTTAACCTACAAAAACAAAAAATCTAATCATTTAATATGTGCTCCGTACTTATGTCTTGTAACCACTGGTATCATTTGTAATATATTAAACTAATGTTAAAAAAATGAAAGCTTGTATTTTCAGTGTATTAATACACTACAGAACTTTAATAATAATGCAATGTGCAAACAGTGCATGAAAAGAATTAAACTTATAAATAATTTATGATAAATATTAAAAAATCAATCAATCCTCATCAGATTCGTCACTCGATGAGTCTTCCTTCACTATGTGTGATGTTATCGTCATCTTTAGAACTATCGGTATCATACTGTTCAGATTCTGTAAATTTTTATTTTTTTTATAAGTTTTATTTTCGGATGAAAACGTTCGTCCTTACGTGAAGAATTGCACAAGAAACACTCCATGATGACGATCACTTAACAGCTTCGAAAAGAGAGCTCGACTAAACTAAAAAGGTAAAATAGTCGTTAGAGCTGATGCTTAAAGGAAGTTGGGCGGGGATAGTGGGTCTTACGATTTTATACCTGAGGCAAAATCACACAGTTCAGCATATTATTATTTTTGATATTGATATTGAACTAAATTGAAATGTAATAAATGTTTTTTTATAAGGTACTGCAAAAAGATTATACTGAAAAAATTATCGCTACAAACATGTATTATTTGTATTTTAGGTAAATATTTTTAATTTGTTAATATAATACCTTAAAGATATTACTTTTAATTCGATTATAAATTATAGATTCAAATTATAGAGAAATTAAAAAACTTTAATTTATATTAATTTTAAAGTACCTACACGACTTATAAATATGCATTTTTCGAACTTAGAACTAATTTTTTTTATAGACGTTAACTGATTTTACGATTTGTTTTACAATACAATGATTTTTTCCTTACTTGACTATCACTTAAAAATTGTTGTTAACTGAATAATAAAATAAATAAGTAGTTCAATAGCTCAATCACTCGTTACAAGAAATTTCAACAAATTTTCATGCAATTCCCTTGTTTTTATTGCTGTAATTGTTTATATAATTAAGTAATTAAAAAAAAATTTCATTTTTATTATATAAGCTGTAATATTGTATACGAATTTTCCATTTTAGCAATTTCAAACAAAAGCTGGCGAAACTTATGTACAGGACTTCGACATGATATGTTTTCAAGATTTAATTTGTTTGAAATTTCGAAAATTTCACTTGTAATTAATCGCTTCCATTTTTTTTGTATGCCAATAGTTTCATGGTGTTATACGTTTGATTCTTAACAGAAAAAAATAAAAAAGAAGTTGTTATTAATGAAAAAAAGATTAACATAATCTTGACAACTTTCGAGTGTAGGTCTCAAAAAAATTACCAACAAATTTGTATGCCGATGCATTTTTTATAAAATATATATATTTTGCAAGCCCCAAAACAAAAATCAGCTTGTTGTTAATAAATTTTTTCAAGTCACCATTTCGACATGTTAGAGCTGGGGGTCACCCGGAAGGTGCCATTCAATTTGTATGCCACAAGTTTTTCTCAGTTTTCCATCGTATTTTCTCAAAGTATTGATGTTTAGAAACTGTTGTTATTTAATTTGGGACACTCATCAAATCGACGTGTTTCGCTCCCTATCCCGCTTTTTCCTTCCACTTTCAGAATTTGGCCCAATAATAAAAGTTGGATGTCTCGTCAAAACGAAGCTGTGTATAAACTTTCAGCCTGTTGTCAATCACTGAAATCCCTTGTTCGTGGGCCCGTGGATTATAGGTACTTATAACAGTTATAACCGAATAGGTACCTAAGAATAGTCACAAGTCGAATACACACACTAACATAAAAAAAAGTAATGGATGCTGCATTAAATGTCATATGTCGTATTATATTCTTAGGTATAATAATTAACATATCCCAGAGACACATTATCATAGTTAAAAAAAAAAAAACACGTTTCTACCTGGTCTTATGTCGGCAAACCTGCTCTCAAAAGGGTCTTATAAGTTATAGAGTTATTTCAAGGATGTTAGTTTTTACAACTAGAGTATGGAGGGTAGAGGTAAGGAGTATCATCTGTGTACATGAAAAGTGTCCGTTGAAATGCATTAAATTAGGGTGGCGCCACATTAGCATCAGAGTAAACTTCTTAAAATCAATACACACACTTTTTCATAAAATTGAATGATAAAAAATCAATAAACGTACTATTCACAGTTCAGAAAATAAAATATATTTACTACATTATTTTGTAATACGCAAGTAGTGACAATGATGTTAAATTTTTTCACTCGGCGTACTTCAATTCGTTCACAATTGCTACATTCATACCATACCCTGTGTCTACACTAGCGCCATTCTGGAAGGTTTTTGAACTGTTATTTACAGCTTATGCTGGACACTTTTTTCAATTTTCTACCATATGAGATAACACTCCTTATCTCTACCCTCCATAAACTAGAGTAAAAAATTTAACATTATTGTCACAACTTGCGTATTACAAAATAATGTAGTAAATATATTTTATTTTCTGAACTGTGAATAGTACGTTTATTGATTTTTTATCATTAAATTTTATGAAAAAGTGTGTGTATTGATTTTAAGAAGTTTACTCTGATGCTAATGTGGCGCCACCCTAATTTAATGCATTTCAACGGACACTTTTCATGTACACAGATGATACTCCTTATCTCTACCCTCCATAAACTAGAGGTACGTCAACATTATTTTTCTATAACAGGTAGATAGGTACTTATATAATATAATTATGTAAATACGAGTACATATATATCTTATATCTTATACTAATATTTGAAGCTGAAGAGTTTGTTTACTTGAACGCGCATATCTTAGGAACTACTGGTTCGATTTGAAAAATGCTTTCAGTGTTAAATAGCCCATTTATTGAGGAAGGCTATAGGCTATACCACACTGAGACCAATAGAAGCGGATTACCAATGAAGAATTTTACGAAAACGGGGGAAAATTATTACGCTATGGGCAATAGGAAACATGGTTGCGTGGGTCAGCTAGTTAAATAATAGTTGAGTTACTAAGTACCTCCGACAGACTAATTGGAATGTGGCGTGAAATGTCAGTAATTATAAAATGAAGATCTATGGTTAGATTCTAGTTTCTTTTTGTTTAAGAGAAAATAATAGAAGGAATAAACATTTATTTTGGAAGTGGCGTCGTGAATATAGCAACTGGAAACTCACAGCGGTAATAATATCTTCTGTATTGAGAGCAATATGTTGAACACCAGCCCCTCCATGGTACTCCACGTACTCTTGGATCTGACTCTTACGTTTACCAACTGCTGGCTCGTTGATAGGCATCTTGACTGTCTCTTCATAGTTTGCCATCACCACAGAACGGAGAGCAGAGTATTCTGTGCACACTTGCTTGTCATCTACTGACCAGAACCTAGAATGAAAACCGAAGACAGTCAATCAAACTTAGAAAAATGATTATTAACTAACTTGCTATTATTGCGCTGTCGGTCATACTGCTGAGCAAGATCTCTTGGTTTCGATTGCCACCAAAGAGAAATATTGTGTGATGAGATGAGTAAGTAGTCATTTAAAACTAGCTACTTACTAAAGATCTTAGAGAAATGTAGACTATTTATTAAACGTAGGTATGTTTGCTGCTTCGGGTATAAAAGAAGTAGGTACATATTTGAATGTAGATATACAATGTTATTATAATCTAATTAGAGATTGTCTTGTACTTTTCGTTTTGATTATATATGTCAATTTAATTGACCATATTGACTCTATAAGTATAACCTTGAACTATCGTTGTTTTTTTTTGTAGAAAAAAAGTGAACTCTACCTATGTTTACTTATTGACATGTCAACGCCGGCCGCACGCACGAAAAAGAATGAGACTCATTGTACGCTGCCGCAAATGTTTAAATTTTATTCATAAAAGTATGCAATTATTTCATTATTGTGTTGTTATGACGTTGTTACGTTAAACTATCGTCCGTAAACCGACAGACAACCATTTTTTTTACTAGAAGTGCTTTCTGCACTTGCACAATTTCAAGCATTTCAATTTTAATGATAAAAAATCACGAGTTTATACAAAAGTAATAATTTTGAATTGATTTTTACCCACTTTGGGTATCATTAAATGTTGGATGTGATTGTAGCTATGAAATGCGTATTTCGCTGTCAACGATAAGTCTTCGGTAGTATAGTGGTAAGTATCCCCGCCTGTCACGCGGGAGACCGGGGTTCGATTCCCCGCCGGAGAGATCTCTTTTTGAATTTTATTTTAAATTTTTGTTTTGTTTTTTAGTTGCTACCTATTTGATTTAACTCCTCTGAATATTTATTATAGACTATTTTTATTTTTTTTATTTAACTACCTGTGAAACTGCAGACATCTTTCATACCAACATGCGGCCGCTTCCATTTCATTGTCGGGCTGGTTACCCACCACATGATCAATGAAGTTTATTTCCACTTTTGGGCTGTAAAAACAAAAAATAATAATACAGATCTGCTTTAGTTTAATTGCTTTGCATTTAGAGACATTCATTTACTACTTATGACATTTTGAATAGAATTTGGTATAGGATATATTTGCTATGAAATTTCTGTTAGACCCGAAATATTATTACTATAATTAAAAGCATGAAAGACATGGTTAGAACAATTGTACAAGAAATATCTTGGACTTCCATTAATTCTGTATTTGTATAAACATAATATTTGCCGAAGCAAATGAATTATTTTCTTTCTTACTAACTTCAAACCTATTCACACAAAGGCCGGCAACGCACTTGTAACGCCTCTGGTGTTGCAGGTATCCATGGGCGGCGGTAATCGCTTACCATCAGGCGATACGTATGCTCGTTTGCCCCCTATTTCATAAAAGAAAAAATAGTAGATATCTAATAATCGATCTAAATAATTTTATTTAATTAAACCGAATAAACTCTAAACTAGACCAAACATTCAAATTAATGGGTACCTTGTGTAAATACACAAGGTCTTCAAATATAAACTTTGTTTTCTTATTGTACTTTTTGTTTTGAACATTGTACATTATTTTGTGTTCTTAGTGGCGCTCTCTAGACTGTTATGTTGTTAACTGTAACAATGCGTTCTTACTACTACCTACTAATAATACTCTTACAAAATAACTGACAGTCTTTTAATATAGGTATTCACTCCACTCATTAAAATTTTAATTTCAATCTAGTTTTCACCCTTTTAACGAGTTTTGGGAATATAGTTAAAATGTGACCGAAATCAGATAATGCGAGAAAAAAATTGGGAATCTTTAATCTAAATAAAATAATAAAAACTTACAGAAACTTGTTGATGACATCTTTCTCCAAGGCCTGGTACCCTGGCAAGAATGCTCCATGGTATTGAGTTCTGTCCACTAACGTATGAGTGTTGTCTCCATACTGTAGACAAAGAAGCTTCAGCTTTAAAAAAGTCCTAATCATGAGAACTCGAGTTTTTTAAAAACCTCGTCCCACCTTCTTCTTGAGGGACCAGTAGCTAATTAATTAAGAATACAATATTCTTGACCGTGGGAGAGCCACGCTTCGGCATGAATGGGCCGGCTCGACCGAGTGAGACCACGGCCTCACAGAAAAGCGGTGTGAAATAGCAGTTGCGCTGTGTTTTACCGAGTGAGTGAGGATACTGGAGGCCCATACCCCATCCCCTCCCCCATCCTCGTCCCCATCCCTTAAAGGCCGGCAACGCACTGGTGTTGCGAGTGTGCATGGGCGGCAGTAATCGCTTACAATCAGGCGATACGTCTGCTCGTTTGCCACCTATTCCATAAAAAAAATGGAATGGACTTATTCGCTCGGTAGGTAAGTCTTAGAGTCTAAATTTCTTTTTACAATGTAAAATGTAAGTTAACAAATGTTTACCGTTTTAATAGTAGCCATCCTCACAACTCCAAACTCATCTTTCTCCTCCCAAAGATCGCGGACAACTTCAGCGCCTTGTTTCTTCGCATACTCGAAGATGTAGTCAAGGTTCTCCACTTGGAATGCCACGTCTTTAACGAAATCTCCGTGGTAAGCCACCTCGTTGACGAACTCAGTCTCTTCAGGCTCGTATTGCGAACGGAGTACGAAAACGATCTGGCGAAAAAAGAAATAATAATAGCGAATAATGTAGATTTATTGAATGTTGAAATGAAACACCTAATGCGTAGAGTCAATCCCGCTTTAAGCAGGGAGACGCGTCGTCGAGCTATGTAACACATGTGGTGTGGCGACGCGTCGTTATGCCCGAGTGATTATTCTAACTTAATAATTTCGCATCCCTTGTCAGCCGTACCACAACGGCTCATTTATTATTGTTAGAAAAATATCAAATCATTAATAATATTTATTATTATTAGGATTACATATCTCTGTATAACACTGACCCCCAAAATAACGTTAGCTGTGTGTTGGGAGTCAGCTACCCTCCAATCATTGTCATTAAAAAACATGACATAAATCTTTATATCTAGTTGTTTTCACCACATAAGGGATGACAAAGTAGTAGTAACAAAACCGACTAAATCCAGATGGTGTTTCATTATGAAGATCTGCTGGCTACATTATCAACAACCCATAATGTCCTACTGCTGGGCTCGGGTCTTTTCTCAGGAGAGGGTTGAGGCCATATGTCCCCACGCTGGCCAAGTGCGGAGTGGGGACTGGCAAGACAACGTTGTGGCTACGTAATCTTGCTGTTGTAACTAAGCATCACGACTGTTATCCTACGATAACAACCGGGACTGAACGCTTAACGTGACCTTCCAATCAGACGCTCATGGTAATATGCCACCAACGGTCACCCATCCAGGTACTGATCGCGCCGTCGTTACTTACCCTCGGTGATTGTTTCCAATCACCGAGTGCAACAGGGCTATGAGCGTCTATACTGGCATACATTTATTTATTTATTATGTCTTTTTTATACAAATACTTACAAATACTTTGATTCTATAGACCTCTGAATGAAGTCCCTGGATGATACTCAGTAGACCACTCCATTGTGAGTCTGCTCACTAGGATCATGTTCTATCGGGGCACCGATATTAATAGTAACAAAAACCGATGAGGTCAATTGAATTGAATTAACTTCACGAACTATTATTAAAATAGTTGTGATATAAAATATTCGTTTTATATGAACGTAAAAACAAATCTAAATATCAAACAGAGGCTCGACCAGACAATCTAGTTATAATACTGGTTTACCTTATTCAATCGGACGACGTAAGAAGCGGTTCTTCGCGAGCCAGTCTCCAATCCACTGTAAGCCACAGGTTCAAAGCCAAAACGTGTAATGTAATAACTTGCTGCCTAAAACAGTAAAGTTGTCTTCTTATAAAAAATAGTTTTATAATGAAATATAAAATTTTAGTAGGTACTGATATATTATCAGTAAAAATATACATAATAAAGGGGTCTTGACGAAGGTTTCGTAGTCTTTGATCGTAACTCTAGGAAATTAGAAGTTACCTACTGGCTTAACTGAAAGTCCTGCTGTAACGTTTCTTTTGGTTTGTAAGTTGTTTATTTAATATCAATGTCTTAAAGACGAAGTATCATATGAATTTCTAGTTCACTTATTAATAAACACCTGAAATAAACTTTATGAAAGTATGAAATAAATAAATTTAAATTAAAAAGTAACAAAAACAATTAATAAAATTAAATTCGATTTACAACATTCAGTAGAACATTTCAATCCTTTTAAATGTCAACGACTCACCTGCTTGGCGTTCGATACCCAGAATGTGAGATGATCAAATGCGAGAAAACGCCCAGCTTCTGGTTTCTTACCCTTGTCTGTGTACGAAGTCTGAAAAAAAAAACCATTTTTTTTTACCAAACACAAACTCAATACATACATCTTACCACTGACGAAATTAGTGTCTATTGTGTCAGTGATCCTGCTAATATTATAAATGCGAAAGTTTGTGAGGATGTCGGGATTCCGATTAATCTTTACAATAGTGTAGCTTATTATTTTTTTTATTATTTTTTTATTTTAGCTGCCAAAATGACTCTGCTTTGCCTGATCGAGAGCATGTGCAGAATCCAGGAGTGGTGGTCACCATTCTGAATGCACACGGCATATGGCGGCCTAGTGGGATGCTTTTTATACATCAGAATCACTCATAGGCTACAATTCAATAAGACTTTGTATCATTTGGTCGTGCTATAACGGTAAGTATCAACTAGTCGATTTTTTTTAAATGTAATAGGCTACGAATTACCACATAACCGACATATACGTGGACGGAGTCGCTGGCAAGAACTGTGTGGGGGATAGTGGGATATAATTCGCCCCCGGTCATGTATTAAGGAGCAATACTATTACCGCGATTTAGGAATCAAGGAGTTACGTTCATCACGTATACATACAATCATTTACATTCTAACATTAAAAAATACTTTTTTTTGCGTAACGTTAAGCAATAATTACAATTAATATTAAAAAAACATTCAGAAGCATAAATATCTAAAAAAAAAAATCGACGGGTTGCACTCCGGGAGTGCCGGCAGAAGTGAAAACTTGAATATTAACGTTGTGCATTTTTGATATTTTGGAATGGTTAGAGAATAATTTTGTACGAATTGCTTTCATTATCAGTATAAAAGTACTATTATTTATGTGGTGGAATACAATATTCATTTATTGCGCTATCGTACACAAACATGACAATTTATCCTACTACTATTATAAAGGCGAAAGTTTGTAAGTATGGATGTATGTATGTATGGATGTTTGTTACTCTTTCACGTAAAAACTACTGAATGGATTTGAATGAAACTTTACCACAATATAGCTTATACATCAGAATAACACATAGGCTACTATTTATAAAGATATAGCTTCACCTCGCGGCGTTGCCCGCAGTTATCATCGTACCGCGGGTAGCACCGCGGGGTTCAGCTATAGTATAGTATTACATACACACACGAACATTCGCGCAAGCGCTCTGCGCCGCCTGTCCTGTCACGTGACCTGACGCGAGTTTATACGTCCTCTCTCCATCCGTCTTACGAATTTTTGATCAAACCACGTGACCTGACGCGAGTTTATACATTTTTACCCATTCCAAAAAAGTACACAGCGCCGCTAAAGACGTTTTCACTTCAAAAATTCAGAAAAAATGATATTTTATATGTCAGAAAACTTGATAATTTTAATGTCAAAAAATTGTTAGATCAAAAGTCAGAAAATTTGATAATTAAACTGTCACAAAACAACGTACAAAAACAAATGGTAAATTAAAAAATAAATATTAGAGCAATAACATGTTCCTTTTCTTAAAAACCCCAGTGCCAATTATATTATGCTATAATATTCTTGAATAGAGTAATAGCACTAAGCAATGAGCAGTTTTTGGAGACGCTTCTTGAAAATTATTTTAAAATTATAGTTATTTGTAGCCTTTATAAAATTCTTCCTGAAACAACTCGTCGACTAAAAAAGCGACGAGACATATTTGATGAGTAGGGTCGCTATTAACTGGCTGACTTAATAAAATGAAGGGTGTGCTTCGCTGGGAGTTCTTACACCCTAAACCGCAAGTGAACAACACCACATCTGCTCATAGTCCAAACGACAGATTGCTGGATTAAAAAAAAAAAAAAAAAATCAACGGAGAGTGTAAATAACTTGAAGGACTTCAGGTTACAGATCGGTTTCCAACATCCTAACAAATTACTTCATTGCCGATCTCAATATCCACTTTAAAACCCCGAAGACCATTAATTGTCTTACCATAATCGAAAAACATATTTTTTAAAAGAAAATCTCTTATATAAAACAGTATATAATAAAACTCATTAAAAATAGTAGAGTACTTACCATTGTGATGGTCTGTTAGCAAATATAAGAATTACGTAGCTAAGACAGCTTAACACTGAACTAGTGACGTTGTATCGAGTGATGTATTCAAACTAAAACGTAGTAGATCGAGCTCTTGCTTATATCGAAGAATGCGAAGCAATAATAAAGTTTTTTTTAAGAAAACAAGATTGGAGTAAGGGTGTGTTCACAAGATATTAAGGATGTGCTCGATAGCACAAGTCCGCGTCACAACTGACACGAATCTGTACAACGTGATCAATAAAAATGAAAACTCTATAAAAAAGCACTTAGGAATAGCATAAAACATTTTGCTGCTAGATACCTTTACTAAATATTTATTGTTTCTTTAACTTTACCTAATTGCATGGTCGATCCTTAATTTGTAAGTAAACTGTGATCTTAACGTTGAAAACTGACATGATTTTTTATTATAAAGCAAATGAGGCCAATAGGGGGACTGTTATACACGCTGTTTTCATATTGATGAATTCAAATAAGCTTAAATACCAAAAAGGAAAGAAAAATGATCTCATGTCACTCGACTTTCAAACGTCTGTTAGAAAATATTGAAAGCTCAAAGTATTGTACCCTCGTATAGTTTTTTATGTAGAATCATTTAACAACTAAACATACTTAATATTAGATTATAATTTGAATTCTAGTATATGCTCTCACATTAAATCTTAGGTGTTAGGGCTATACCAATAAAATAACTCCTTATCATGCATATTTTATGAAATTCAATTGAAATATCTTGTTGAAAATCGCTACAAGAATACACCTGCCCATACATTGCAATAGCATGTGTACATGAAAACACAAGATTTTATTGACATTATACAATGGAGCCGATATTTTATGATTAGTGTGAACACCTGTTATTCCTTTAGAACTAACTGTGGCATGTCGTCGCGTCAGTAGCTAGCTATCGAAGTCGAGCCTCCGCCGCACAGTGTTGCTAAATGATTAAAGTGGCCAAAAACAATGAAAAGAACAACATATTTTGAACGTCTAAACTTAATTGACTAGTTAAAAATGGTAATATTAGTACAATTAGTGGGAAACGAAGCAGACTGACGTTATATTATTATTAGGTCAGATTAATTTTATCTTATATATTAATTATTGATACAGTTTTAATGAATGGATTTTACTTCACATAACACCAACTAGATCCACAAGGAAACCTTCTGATATCTCACTACACTCTTTAGCGAAAGTAAAACAAAGCCACAAAGGTACGAGTAGACCACTTAAATCAGTCCTGTTCTCGTTCAACATAAATAAGTAGTATTTTGCACTGAGTAAAAACTGCAATTTCAATTACAAATATAGTTGTAACATCAAATCATGACCTCGGTTGAGCAAGAATAAGAAGAAATTTGTAGGTAAGGATGTTTTTGCCAATTCTTGTTTACATTAAAATTTTAATTTATTATCCATTTACCTATGTAATTATATAATGATTTGAATAATATACATGCACGTTTCCTGACTCATTGTTTACAAAAACAATTTACGCATTACAGTGATATTTACAAACAACAACATTGAGGCCAAAAACGATGGAACATAAACCCCGTGTGCACGATTAATTTTATGCAAATGAGTTTGGATATAGAAAACTGGATTTGTCATACGATCAAGCACAGAAACGGGGTGAAGTAGACGTCATAAGAGCACTGTTATGTGCATCTGAATGTAGCCCACTAACGTAAAAGTGTTATCCTTGTTGTATTATGTAATGCCTTATGGGTTTCTTATTTCTTTAGTACATTACTCTTTGCTTATTGCTTTTGTTTTCATTATTTTTCCCGATGAAATGTTTTGGAAAATTCAGTTTCATTAATTTAGAAAATTGTATAAATGTTTGTTCTAAACAGTCACACACAGGTAAACAATAACAAATCTCTTCCTTCTTCTCTCTTCTTCATAACCTTTGTTATTCCCATGATTATTTAGGGACGGCTCGTTCAAACCGTTTTTACCTGAATGACAGTTTTTTTAGGGGCGGACTGGCATTGGACCTTCGCAACCCTAAAGGCGAACTGACTTCAAGTAAAAGTAAAAAAATAATAGAATTAGCTGGAATTATATTTATTTAACACACAGAGTAATTATTTACACACCATTGTACATTTCATTTGTGTCATTTTAAATATAATCACTGTTTTAAAAAGAATCAATAACAGGTACTGCCATTGTCAACGAAACTAAGTAGCTAAATAAAATTTGTATTTCATTGTTGTTCATACAATTTCAAATTAATTTTTTATTTGTTTTAATGTGCCATAACCTAGGTAAACATTCATTTCATCACTGCCTCATTGGTATAGCGGTTAACGTATGCGACTGCCAATCAAGAGGTCTCGGGTTCGAATCCCAGGCCAAAAGTGTTATTGAGTTTTTCTCATTAAAGAAATATTTAATAACAGCTCGGAGTTTGGAAGTTGGGGTCTGAACCCTCGTGCCTCATAGAGCACTTAAAGCTGTTGGTCCTGCGCCTGATTTCTCCCCGGTCGTATCGGTTATCCGTCCCATCGGATTATGAGAGAGAGGTAACAGAGAGTGCACCTGTGTTTGCGCACACACTTGTGCACTATAATATCTCCTGCGTAGTTGGCCGTGGCTACCATCATTATCTTAAAACATTCATTATAACTTAAATTCAGGTTGTTTTGTATAGACCCTGTGCAACATCACAACACTGGTTTAAGAAACGGCAACTTCAACGTATAGAATATTAAATAATTCGCTTTCAATCTCGTGCAGTCTCTACCCCACATTAGTAGAGCCTCGAGTCTCAGACCGGTCGGTTGGCCATTTAGCATATCGGACCACTCATTACAAAATCTTATGCAATAGTTTAGCTTCCAGAAGTTTCCGTGACATTTTCAATGTTATATACCTATTAATTTTATTAGCAAAAGTTATTAATACTTATTAAAGACAAAGAAAACTTAAGTTTGTTATTTCTGCTCTGGGAAATACACATAGGTACTACGATATTCTTGTACCATCACTGAGTCTAGACTGCGGACTGCGGGATCGTAGACTCGTAAGACTTAAAAACAGTTCTTTCGAGCAGATCAACCGTCCAGAGACAACCCAATACTTTAATGTTCGAGCAGGAATATGTATTGTGTGTGTGTGTGTATTGTTTTTCAAAACATTACAATGTTAATCTGTCCGACCGAGTCCTAATCTTCAGACATGGATCTCGTAACGGCTAAGGCCGCTCCTGTCCAAAAACATAGCTGAAGTAATACAACCAGCTATCGTCAAGGAATAAGTGACACTATATGATAGATAGACCCCATTGTTGGTTGATATTTGTGCCCTGAGTTCCTGACATAATACTTACATATATCTCATTCAAGGCCGCTTGATCTCTAACTAGTCGAACCCTGTACTTCGTTAACCAGACTAATGATAAACATACATATATAGTTGTGTTGTATTTGTTGACTTTTTAAACGACAGGATAAGCACTTATAATGGAAAATATCGTTTTAATTGCCGCGACACAAGCCTCAAGCTTCTACGCGGAAACCGTCGGAAAGTTCACACCTGTCATTTGTTTTGAAATAAATTAATATATATATATTTTTTAAATATAAACATATAGATAAAAAACCCAGACACAAAACAAATTAAATGAATTGTTCGTCACAGAAATATTTGTTGTAGGTAGAAATCGAACATATGACCTCTGGCTTAGCAGTTAAAATCACTAACCACTGGACTGTCAGTACAATACTCGTCTCACATAGAAGAAGGCAATGGCTAATCATCAGGGAGACCTATGTATTTGTTTACCATCTTGTTTGTTCACAAAAAAATAAACACTGATGTTAGTTTCGATAGTAGATATTGTAATTAATAATAGCTTTCGGACATCTAACACACAACGCCATCTAGTCTCAACCTAAGCAGATCTTGTACTACGGGTATTAACTTAAAATACTATTATTATTCTTAAAACAATGTTTGTATCTCATGATAATGACATGAGTCTAAATATCTGCAAGTGTTATGATGTATTCGCTATAGCAACTACTAAAAAACAGAATAAAATAAATATTTAAAGGGGCTCCTATATAACCAACGTGATTTATTTGCTCGTTTTTGGCGTTTTTGCTCGATATTGATAACAGCAGTCAGACGCTTGAAATATTTACAGAATGTTTATGTTGTTATATATATTCACTTTAAAAAGAAATAAATTAATTAAAATAAAACAAATATTTAAGGACAGCTGCCATACAAAAAACGTAATATTTTTTTTGTTCGTTTTTGTTAGTTATGTTAGATAATGGTACGGAATCCTTGGTGTGCGATTCCGACTCGCATTTGGCCGGTTTTTTGATATTTTGCCGAGGATCGGAAACATACTACTTTTAACATATTTATGGAAATCGTTATAATTGTAGTCGTAATTAGAAATTATTGTAAAAAAATTAATGATCAATAAATCTTTCTCACTTAGATTAGGAAGAAAACGAAAGAAAGATAATATTATATATTATTATTTAAGAAACAAAAAGAGACAAATAATATAGAGAGAGACCGAACTCCCACCCTATGCACCTCGCATGGGAGGATGGAGGAGGGTGGGCGTGGGAGTTCGGTATGGCTGCGGCAACCGCCAGGTCACTCACTGACACTGACCACCGATCAATTTAATATGACACACTCTGACCCTGACGACATGACTCTAGCGTTGCATGCGTAAGTATATGACAAACATAGATCCACCGATTTTAGCGATACGACAAAAATACGGGACTAAATAACAGACGTTTTAAACTATGTCTATAATATGAGATATCTCGGGAAATATGAGACGTCTGGCAACGCTAAATGTCACTGAATATATTTAATTAAGTATATAAAATGAGAGCCTAAAATGGACATCAGGAAGTGTTTCCAATTTAGTTAATAGAACTCGTGATGAACACACGTAAGTAGATATATGTACACAAAGATTGTTAGTAAATAAAATCTCGTAAACAACAGGCTACTTCCATTAACATTTTTTTATTTTGTCCTATGTGCATCGACGCCCTATGAAACTTTTTAGATCAATTAACAGAGATTTTGTAGCTTTTGGGACTATAAGGCAGTTCAGACATCGAAAGATGGCTGCTCATCAAAATGGACAGGCAAACGTCAGACACGTTTGCAATGGTCAGCATCCCGGAGACGGTGGTGAAGCCCCTGGTCGAACGCGGCCGCCGACTCAGCTTCATGCTGGGTACGGTGTACGTCAAGTTCCAGGGGCCCAACGGCAAGTTTGTGGAACATCCACCAGCCGAAGCTGTCTCCAAGGATGCAGATAACACTGCTCACACCCCACCGATGATCACTGCGGAGGTGGCAAGGGATGCCGTTGACGCAGTCGCGGCACCTAAGCCCCAAACTCCGGTGCGGTCCGTTCCCGCCTCCGACGAGATAGAAGAAGACTCTCTTCTTCATGACCGTAAGGATGGTGGGGACGACTGCGCGGAGGAGCTCCGTAAATTGACCATCCAAAGGGAAGGCGGAAACGAGAGTGAGGACACAGCAGCGGAGACATCTAACTCCAATGGCGCTGTCTCCTTCCTCTGAAACCAACATCCTTCAGGCAAACCTCCACCACAGTATAACCGCGACGGCCCAGATCCGAAAGTGGCTGGAGGTTAACAAGACAGCCATCGTACTGATCCAGGAGCCGTGGGTCAGGAATGGCAAAGTCTGCGGACTCCGTAACTTAGGAGGTAAGTTGACAGACTACGCGGGATTAGAAAATCCTCGCACATGCATATACAATACAAGTGACCTAAACGTGCAGGCCCTAAATAGCTTCTGTTCCAGAGACCTATGTGCCATAAAGGTGCAGGGAGCCCAGGACACAGGACTTGCGCAGGTTGTCCTGGCATCAGTCTACATGCCTGAAGCCGACGACCCACCGCCGCATGACTTCACACGGCTGGTTCAATACTGCGAGGAGACGGGGCTCGAGTTAATCGTAGGAACCGACTCCAACGCGCACCACGCCTTATGGGGCATGCCTACAGGAAACGAAAGAGGTAAGAAGCTAGTAGATTACTTGTTTACGACAAACTTAAACATAGTGAACACAGGCTCCGTACCAACATTTGTCAACAGACGAAGCAAGACAATCATTGACTTGACCTTGGCAACAGAAGAAGTAGCGAAACACATCTCGGACTGGCACGTATCGAACGATTTATCATGCTCGGACCACAGATGGATACGTTTCGACCTTCAGGTAAGCAAATTCAAAGCACCACCTAGGCGGAATCCTAAAAAAACCGATCGTGATAGATATTCTGTGCGGATCGGTCAGGCCTTGCGACAAGAGGAAAACCCACCTAGGATTGTAGGTGTCGTTGAAATTGAAAAACAAGTAAATTTCCTTACAAACACTATGATGGACTGCTTCCATCAGACATGCCCCCTAACCATCCCACCAGTAGGCCATAAAAAAAATAAAGAGAGCTGGTGGGGACCTGAGCTGGAGAGACTTAGGCATAGGATGAGGAGGCAACTCAACAGAGCGATGAACACAGGTACAGACCAGGACTGGGATAATTACAAGGCCACCAAGTCCAGGTACAAAAAACGACTCAGATACAGGAGCAGCCAATCATGGCTGAACTTCTGTACAAACATTGAGACAACGACACAGGCCAACAGGGTAAGGAAAGTTCTCTCCAATAACTCAACCTTATCACTAGGATCCTTACGAAAACCAGACAACTCCCTCACCAACTCGATGGAAGAGGCAGAACGTGTACTGGTAGAGACGCACTTCCCGGGCTGCGAAATAATCAGTCCAAGAGAATGGCCAGAAGAAGAAACCATTCCAATGGAGGAAGAATGGCAGCTGGCCAATAAGATAATTGACCCATTCAAGACGCAATGGGCAATTGACAGCTTTGACACATTCAAATCCCCAGGCCCGGACGGTATCTTCCCAGCCCTGCTCAA
Organism: Spilarctia lutea; assembly: GCA_916048165.1. Taxonomy (NCBI): domain Eukaryota; kingdom Metazoa; phylum Arthropoda; class Insecta; order Lepidoptera; family Erebidae; genus Spilarctia; species Spilarctia lutea. The sequence goes on along the minus strand of OU696480.1, from coordinate 16,392,290 downwards.
ATGGGGAGGGAAGGCACTCATCCAAAGGCTGTCCCTCACTATGGGAGCCTGTCTTGCACATAAATACGTGCCAAGACAGTGGAGAAACGTCAAAGTAATTTTCATACCAAAACCAGGTAAATCTGACTACTCGGACCCTAAATCTTTCAGACCCATAAGCTTAACGTCTTTCCTCCTGAAAACACTAGAGAGGTTGTGCGATAGGTATCTGAGGGAGACGGTGCTGGCACAAGCACCATTACATCCGAACCAGCATGCCTACAGCCCAGGTAAGTCTACGGAATCGGCACTTCACGCGGTCACAACCAAAATTGAAGTGGCGATCAGAAACAAAAGTATGTGCCTAGGCACCTTCATAGATATAGAGGGAGCCTTCGACAAGACTAAATTCACCAGCATAACAATGGCACTGGAGAGACATGGAGTGCACACAGTTATGATTGAATGGATAAACAAGATGCTGAGCCAAAGAGTCATTAGACTCGAAGCAGATGTAACTAAACATGCACTAGTGGCGAAAGGCTGCCCCCAGGGAGGCGTCCTTTCACCGCTACTATGGAACTTAGTGGTGAATGATCTCATCACCACTCTGAACAACAATCACCATTACACCATCGGATACGCTGATGATATAGTGATCCTAACAAGCGGTATGCACGCAGGCATAGTATGCGACGTCACACGCTCAGCACTGGCGGTAGTGGAACGCTGGTGCGTGGACAACGAGCTTTCAGTCAATCCAAGAAAGACTGAAATGGTAATGTTCACCAACAAACGGAATCTGGGAAATTACCGACTTCCCAGGCTGTTTAATACAGAGCTTCAACTCACGACTGAGGTAAAGTATCTAGGGGTGATATTCGACCGCAGACTGAATTGGAGTGCCCACCTCGACAATAAAATCGAAAAAGCAACAGTCGTATTCTGGCAGTGCCGCAGAATGGTAGGTAAAACTTGGGGTCTAAGCCCCAAAATCACTCTGTGGCTCTACGAGACAGTAATTCGACCTATGGTAAGCTATGGCGCGATAGTATGGTGGCCACGTACCAAACTATCCACAGTCGAAGCTAAACTACAACAACTCCAGAGACTGGCCTGTCTGGCGACCACGGGCTGTATGAGGACTACCCCGACTGCGGCTCTGGAAGCCATCATAGGATTACCACCTCTCCATCTCTTTATAAGGCAGGAGGCTCTAGCTGCGGCAGCGCGGCTAAAGAAACAAAATCTCTGGAGACTGCAGAGGGTACCGCATACTGAAATCCTCTATGAGGCTATTGGAAGGGAACCGCTCATGGAAGCGGTGACCGATGCGGTACCAAAGCAATTTGTCTTTGACAAAAAGTACAAAATACAATTACATGAGGACCCACAAGAAGTGCTTCACCCGAAAGAGTTGAGTGTCTTCACAGATGGATCCAAAACAAGGTCAGGCACTGGCTCGGGAGTATTTTCCGAGGACCTAAACATACACATCTCAAAGCCACTAGGAGCCCACAACACAGTCTTCCAGGCAGAGTGTATGGGCATAATATTGGCTGCACATGCAATCACTTCCAGGAGGGTGACGGAGTACCCCATCCGCATACTCTCCGATAGCCGATCAGTCCTGCAAGCCCTGCAAAGTCACTCGACAACATCAGGGCTAATTTACGAATGCCACAAAGCCCTGACAGAGGTATGTACCAAAAATAGTATAACTCTCCAGTGGATAAAGGGGCATAGTAACTCGCGCGGGAACGATGCAGCCGACGCACTGGCAAGAGCTGGATCGGTAGCAAGGGCAATAGGCCCTGAACCAATACTGCCTCTGCCCTCTGCTTGGCTGCGAAGATCACTGCAAATAAACACCAAGGTGGAACACCAAACCTATTGGTCCAACCTTGGCACCTGCAGGCAGACCAAGGAGGCCCTCCCGACGATCAAACCCGGATTGTCACGGAAGCTGATGCGGCTTGGGAGGCCGCTGCTTCGACTCTTGGTTGGAGCAATAACTGGTCATGCATTACTAAACAAACATCTTTTCACTCTAGGTGTAACAGACAGTCCTCTGTGCAGGGCATGCATGGAGGAGGAGGAGACAGCCGCCCATGTCATTATGACATGTCCTGAGGTGGCAGATTACCGGGCGAGACACCTCGGATCACCGAGGTCACTCCCAGAAGTCGTCGGCAACGTGAAGGGTCTGCTAGGCTTCTTGGAGGAACTGGGGTGGCACAAGTAAAGCCATCTCATCACGCAAAATAGGCGCACCGTAGACGTCGATTTGCGGAAACCCAGCCCGCGAGTATCAAGATCAAGATCAAGAAGGCAGTTCAGGTAAGAAAGCATTCGGCCACTTGTTAAGCTACGTCAGTCGCCAGTCGAAAACAAATATTTACATTGTCAGTTATTCATCTATTTATACCGAGATTTAATGACTTTGAAAAGGATTACTAGGACTGTTCAAATACAGAGCATTCGCCCACTTAACCAGCTGCAGTAGAAAACAGTCGCTTGGAATACATAGAATGTTGATACAGGTACTGATATTAAAGCTAAACTACAAGTAGGTACTAGAGGTTAGGTCTAAGGGATCGCAAGGTCTTAGATTAAATATTTCCACGTTTCTCTTGTTCCGTTTCGAAAGATTCAAACTTGCCTTAACATTACCTACGCCGAAACTCTGAAAACATAAAAAATACGTTAAAAACTCGCAACCAAGAAAAAAGGGTGCAAATTGAAAGGAGAGATTAATCAGGAATGTATCTATAATGAAAAGTTAGTCAATTTTTCATATCAAATCATACTTCAATTGTTAAATTGTTTTGGTCATAACGTCATTTAACTATTATTTAAAATTTATTTACATTTAGTTGCCAAAATGAGTCTGCTTTACCTGATGGAAAGCATGCAATAGTGGTAGTCACCATCCTAAATGCGACTGAGGATAATGTAGCATGGTGACCCACACTATGGCGGCCTATGTGTTTTCACATCCCGCTTAAAAGACCCGGGATCATAGTGGGAGGGTAAATTATCATAGCAACTCCCAAACTTTCAGCAATGCTTTGATTATTTTTGACTAAGAACATATACATTTTATAAACAGCGGTGTAATACAGACAAAATTCGTAAAAGCGTTACTGTTGTATTTCATCATCATCATCATCATCATCAGCCCGTTACAGTCCACTGCTGGACATAAGCCTCTACCAAGGAACACCACAGACCCCGGTCTGTTGCTTTTTGCATCCAGTCGCTGCCAGCCCCCCTACGCAAGTCGTCCCGCCATCTGGCCAGAGGGCGTCCCACACTACGTTTGCCAAGACGCGGTCTCCATTCTACGACACGCTTACTCCAGCGGTTGTCGGTTCTGCGACATATGTGACCAGCCCATTGCCACTTCATCCTACCAACTTTCAGAGCTATGTCGGTCACTTTGGTTCTCTGACGGATACTTCGTTACGAATTTTGTCCTTCTGAGAGACTCTAGCATAGCTCTGCTCTGTTGTATTTATAATAGGATTTATTACTTGTATCACTGACGAAATATTAGTATTGTCTATTAGTTGTTATATATATTATATATATATAATGTTAATTATCGTTCAATTACAGCCGGAATTGAATTAAGACCGCCGAGACGCGATCTATAATTATGTGATTGGTAAAATGTCCCCAATATTTAACCATTTTTTTATAATTATAGATCTGTTAAGATTGTGTGATAGTGTAGTGATTAATCAGTTCTTCAGACCTGCTACTTACGTTATGATTTCTCCTCTGTATCACTTCAATGAACAGCGTAGGTCTGTCCTGTGCATGCTTCGTGAAGATCTGTAGTAAGTATCCCTCTTCGTCGTAGTCAATGAGGATGTGCAATCTTTCCAAGGCGTCAATGCTCTCGGCTACCTTCACTTGACTGTTCCGGAGTCGTTCTCTAATGAGTTTGTAATACATCCGCGGTATGGTGAGGAATTCGACGCCACGTTTTCGCATGTTTTCAACCTATGGAATGAGTTTTATAATAAGTTGAAATAGTGTACTATTAAAAATACTTTTGAATAGAGTACTTTCTTTGTTTTGCAGGTCATTATAAAAATACAGCATATATAGTTTTTAGTTTATTACAGAATTCGGTGAGCACATGATAAGTTGTAATGGAAAATGGGTAAGGAATGGGATTTGATGATGATGACAGCACGATGTTAATCCTACTAATATTATAAACGTGAAAGTTTGTGAGTATGTAAGTAAATATGTTTGTTGCACTTTCACGCAAAAACTATTGAATGGATTTTGATGAAACTTTACAATAATATAGCTTATACATCATAATAACACAGGCTACAATTTAAAAACCGTGGGAGAGCTATGCTTCGGCATGAATGGGTCGGCTAGACCGCTAGAATTATGACACTTGAAAACGCGAAAGGATATTTTTTTTGGGTAAGTTTAATATTTATATTGTATCCCTATAGTTACAGAGCGAGCGATAAATGTATTTGCATTTGAAGAATATTTTCTAGAAAATCATTTTTTTAATTTAATTAATTATATTATACGTAAAGAAATAAAATTATACAGATATAGAAGTTTCTGCGCCTTGTTGCAAAATGATGTAACCAACGCCATCTGTCGAATACAAACCGAACTACTTTTTAACTTATTGTCGCTAGATGGCACTTGGCACTGGCACACTTTAAAAGTAAAAAAAATAATTTGGCTTTTCCAATACTTTCCTTTTACAACGGTTAGTGAAAGTGAAAAAAACATTTTATAAAATTTATTAATATAATGTTAAACACTTACAGTACTAATAATATCATCAGTGTAGACAGCAATGTGTTGGATACCGGCGCCTCCGTGGTACTCCACGTACTCTTGGACCTGACTCTGGCGTTCACAAGGAGCGGGCTCGTTGATTGGAATCTTGATGGTCTCCTCCCAGTTTGCTACCACCAAGGATCGGAACGCTCTGAACTCTGAGCGTACCTGCTTGTCATCTACAGACCAGAATCTAAGAGAATGTAATTTAGGCATCATATTTAGGTTGCTTGAACATTTTTTTATATATCTTCAGATTAAGATGTTAACATTGTAGGTGAAAATAGTTCCATCACTTGTATAAACTAATCGTTAAATTGGCTCCGATTATCAAGTCTTCGGTAGTATAGTGGTAAGTATCCCCGCCTGTCACGCGGGAGACCGGGGTTCGATTCCCCGCCGGAGAGATCTCTTTTTGACATTCGTTTAAAGTTTTCAAAATACTTTTCATGTAGTTTTCGTATCTAATTTATATTTATTAGATAAATGAGAATTTTTTTTATTATAATATGTTCTTACCTGTGAAACTGTAAACATTTAGAGTACCAATTTGCAGCATTTTCCATTCCATTTTCGGCCATGTTACCCACCACGTGATCGATGAACTTTAATTCCACTTTGGGTCTGTTTAAAAATAACAAGTTACTAGAACATATTCATAGGTTTATCAATAAAGGCATGCACATCGACGATAAAAATGGTTGAATAGCATTTTACAATTTTTTGGCAAATTGCTACAATTGGCAGTGGCGGAGATACTTACAAGTATTTGCTAATGGGATCTGGGCACAACGTTTGATATCCCGACAGAAATACTCCTCGGTAGTTGGATCGGTCCACTAATGTGTGTGTGTTATCACCAAACTGTCGACCAAAGGGCAGGTGATTAAAAATTACAAAGCCATGAGAACAACCAAGATGGTCTTAACACTCATATGGCTTACAGTTATCGTTTAAAAATGCATTAACCGTGTGTTAAAAAAGGTTTGTCAATTCGGTGTTACTAAAATGTAACGCAAAAGGAATTTTCTAATATTCGCCCTTATCGAGTTAAACTTAATCGTGATTGTCTGTTTCTCAATATTTCTTATTTACAAACAGTCGCTATTCTCACAGGCTTTCAGCCCAATAGTATTGAGTCAAATAGACGGTGTTATATTGGGCTGAGAGCCTTTTTTTTATTATTTAATAGGTGGCAAAAAAGCAGACGTATCGCCTGGTGGTAAGTGATTACCGCCGCCCATGGACACCTGCAACACCAGAGGCGTCACAAGTGCGTTGCCGGCCTTTGGGGGTTGGGGAGAGGGATGAGGGAGGGGTTGGGATATGGACTTCCGGTATCCTCACTCACTTGGTGAAACACAGCGCGGGCTTTGTTTCACACCGGTTTTCTGTGAGGCCGTGGTATCACTCCGATCGAAAACAAAGAAAAGCCTGTGAGGAAAGCGCATGCCTATATGATAGCCTATACGACAATATAAAGTAATTTATGGTGTGTTAATAGTGAGAGCAAGAATGAAAATGATGAGTGTGCCAAAAATATAAAACATTTACAATTAAAGGACTTGATACCTATTTCAGCTTGTGAAAATGTTTTACCGTCTTTACAGTCGCCATCCTCACAACTCCAAACTAATCTTTCTCCTCCCAAAGATCGCGGACAACTTCAGCGCCTTGTTTCTTCGCATACTCGAAGATGTAGTCAAGGTTCTCCACTTGGAATGCCACGTCTTTAACGAAATCTCCGTGATAAGCCACCTCGTTGACGAACTCAGTCTCTTCAGGCTCGTATTGCGAACGAAGCAAGAACGTTATCTAGAAATTAAGGGAAAAACTAAAATACCTATATATATACACACGTAAATGTATTTATGATTTACGAATATACAAACATAATTATAACACAATTTTCGATCGATCAACATCTATTGATCAGTTCTTGACAAACGGCTAAGGGAATATTTCAAGCTTTTATTTAGTTTCACCTGTCCCGATGTTTGTCTGTAATCAAATCTTGCAAGTTAAATTTGATTCACTTCCCGTCTTTCGATTGAACTGTAATTTGAAATATACCTTTGCAATGCAATAGTATATAATCGGTATTATTTTTAATCCAATATGGCCGCCGTAACAAAATGACGGCGTACATACTTCTGAACAAACCACTTAATAAGGGTATCAAATGAAAGGGCTTAAAAGCTTGATTTTTTTATTCTTTAAAAAAAAATCAAGCTTTTAAGCCCTTTCATTTGAGCCCTTTTTTAATTAATTACTTGTTATAAAGTTTCCTTACAGTTTTATTGTCATGGTCATATTGTCATTAACGCATTCATGTCTATACGTAATAGTTACAATTAGTTACTTAATAAAATTAGTTGATAATCCTACTAATATTATAAAGTTGTGAGTATGTAAGTGAGTATGTTGCTCTTTCACGCAAAAGCTACTTAATAGATTTTAATGAAACTTTACAATAATATAGCTTACATCAGAATAACACATAGGCTACAATTTATAAAGATACTAGCTACGTTTCGCGGTGCAGCCCGCGCCCGTCGTACCGCGGGTAGCACCGCGGGTCAAAGTCAAAGTCAAAGCAAGCGGCATGGCGACCGCTGAAACCACTCGGCCAACCGTGCAGTAAATATTGCTGGCAAACGAGCAGACGTATCGCCTGATGGTAAGCGATTACCGCCGCCCATGGACACTCGCAACACCAGAGGAGTCACAAGTTATATATTAAACTAATATGTTAACTATTAGTGATTTACCTTGTCCGACCTGACAACGTAAGAAGCTGTCTTTCGCCAGCCAGTCTCCAGTCCACTGTAGGCCACGGGTTCGAAGCCGAAACGTGTAACGTAATAACTTGCAGCCTATAAAATATTAAATGTTATATTATATACTTCTGAAAATGATAAGCAAGAAAATCATTGTTACACCAATTGGGACTAGGTTTTTCGATAACCAAGGGCCTAGAAGTGTGTTTTTTCGTTGATGCCTTAATATAATCTAAATGCATAATACCTTTAAACGAGCAATTGAGATTTTATATAATCTGGATCTCGGAAAGGGATCCAACGATTTTCATGAAATAAGAAATGCAGAGGTTTTCTGAGGCGATAAATCGATTTAGATAGGATATTTTTAGAAAATTTTAAAAAATTTAAATACAGTCAGATTATCCAGGTAGGTACTTTCTAATTTACTTAGATTATTATATATTATATATATATATTACTATTACGCAGATTTTAATATATAAAAAAGTTATGATATAAATAAGAAACCTAATGGGTAGGTACATTTAAAATCGACAATCTATTTTATTTTGAAATCACCTTAGACGCCAATTTTTTCTTTTTTTTATGTAATAGTGGGGCAAACGAGCAGACGTATCGCCTGATGATATATATATATATATAGCGATTAGCGCCGCCTATGGACACACGCGACACCAGAGGCATCACAAGTGCATTGCCGTCCTTTGGGGGATGGGGAGGGGGATGTAGCTTCCTCCATTCAGGAGGATTGGACGCAAGCGCTATTTCATACCGGTTTTCTGTGAGGCCGTGGCGTCACTCCGGTGAAGCCGGCCATTCATGGTGAAGCGTGGCTTTCCCACGGAGATATTAAATTTACTAATTTTACGTACCTGTTTCGCGTTCGATATCCAGAATGTGACATGGTCGAATGCAAGGAAACGTCCACCTTCTGGTTATGCACCCTTGTTCAAATAAGCTGTCTGACAAAATAAAAAGTCATTTGTAATACAATACAAATACGAGTATTAATTAAGCAAAAATTTAGAAATGTTATCAACATTAACATATACTCGTAGTTAAAGAGATATTTGTTTGATTGTTTGTTTAAACCTCTTAACGTCTAAAACTATCAGTCCCTTATTTTTTATATAAGGACCTGCCAAAGTGACTCTACCCAACCTGATGAAGCATGAGCAGAATCCAAGAGTAGTAATCACCATATTCATAGCAATTTTTTTTTATGAAACTTGTTGTCAAACGAGTTTCATAAAAAAAAATCACTCCGGTTTTCTAAGAGGACGTGGTATCACTCCGGTCGAGCCGGTCCATTCAGACAATGCAGCATGGTGAAATTTTGAGACACTTACCAACGAACACGACAGCTCGACTGCTGTCATTTAAGGTTGGTCTTCTGTAGGATGATAATACCGCCACGTGCGAGCCGGCCTGTTCGGACTAAAACGAGCGTGGCTCTACCTATGTACTAATCATACTTATACCATAAAATTTGGCATGGAGACTTTGATTCTTGAGGAATCTTCATCAAGTATCAACCATTGACTACCATTTACAGTGATAACCACGTGGTCGAAGCCACTGACAAAAGTTACAGTTTAATATTATTCTACTATACTACATTTAAGACTAATCAACTGTGTAACATATAAAGCCATAAATTATTAAATGTAGAATCCGATTTAGACTTTTTTATCACCCTTAAAACGTAAGGAGCAATACAATTGTAAGCGTATGATTTTATTAAGGTACCAGTTAAAGTTACGTTAAAGTAAGGTTTTGAACAGCGATGACACCTCATTTGTGACAGCCTGCTGTTGTGGGTGTCGACTTAAGTACATCCTGAAATAAATTGTGAATGCAAACATTTAAAAATCTGGAAATTAAAACCATATATTATTATTGTCGATGTTATTACCAGTCAAATTAATACAACAGTGATCCCTGATATACGCAAAAACCCCATGTATTCGTGTCATTGTAACTGCCTCTGTGGCGCAGTGGTACCGTATGCGACTGCTGTTCTTGAGGTCTGGGGTTCGATTCCCGGGTCGGACCAAATGTTTGTATGATCTACAAATATTTGTTTCGGAGTTTGGGTGTTTTCTATGTATAATATGTATGTATTTACAAAAAAAAAGTATATGTGTATTAATATCAGTTGTCTAGAACCCATAATACAAGCACTGCTTAGCTTGGGACTAGATGGCGTTGTGTGTAAGATGTCCGAAATATTTATTTTATTTTATTTATTGTCCGTTGTATTCACTGTATGAGAAGAAATAAGAAATAGGATGTACTCCCTATTTACAAAAAGGTTAATCATAACAAAAATAAAATAAAAACCATAGACAACTACAGCATTAGGAATGTACACTCTTTGTCGCAACGTTGTAACTGTCGGGGACTTTACAAAACATACACGAAACGGACACAAAGAACACTCAGTCTCAGAACATCAATTTGTGGATCACACAAAGTGTTGTCACATGTGGGCTTTGAACCCACAACACTTAGCAACCGCATAAGCCACTAGTCTCTAAGCATTTAAGAAAATGAAACGGCAACGAAAAACTAGTTCTAAAGTATAAAAATCAAATCAAAATTTATATTATTATTCGGTACGTACCATCTTCTTCGGATATGCATAAATACAGCAATTATTAAACAATTTTACTCTATAATGACGTTGGTGACGTTACATCGAGAGGCGTTATTCGATTAAAACCACACAGGACGACCTTCTATTTATATTCAACTAGGATATATAGAGTCTATAATCAATTAATATGAAAACGAGATAGAGTTAAGGGCTGCCATACGACTACACACTGTTATTACAAAATACAGACATTAAATAGTAAATACGTCATAAAAGAGTTTCTCAACAATTTAAAGTTAGGTTTTAATCATACGCAATTATAAAAACTTATTTTTCTTCTTCCTAGCCTTATCCCAAGATTATTTGGGGTCGGCTTCTAGTTCCACCTGTTTTACCTGAATATCAGTTTTTCCACGAAGCGACCGGCATCAGACCTCCGCAACCCTGAGTCAGTATACTCGTATTTGAGGGCAATGATTTCTCATTACCGATTACTATAGATGTTCATGGCAACCGGGACCGACGACTTAACGTGCTCTCCGAGGCACGGGCCAGGTAACACCGCCATTTTCCATACTCCGAGCCAGTTAATAAGAATTTCATATACGAATAACACGATACATCAACTTTGGCCCGACTCGGGAATCGACCCGCTAGCCACCAGATCAACGAAGTAGCAATTATAAAAAACTTTTTTTTGTTAAACCGACCTTACCTTTTGATATCTGTACCCAATAAAAATACACCTGTTTTAAAACATCCATGGGATTAATAGGGTTGGTTACACTTTGTATTAATCTGTCAATACACGGAGGATAAAATAGGCCTTAGAAATACTTAATAACAGCTTGTTATCTTAGCCATATGTTTGCTATACCGCAATTAATACACCTCATTGTAAACAGTTCACAGTGTCAAAAACGTTAACACAATCAAGTCCGTATTAATAAGCACTAGATAACGATTGAGCAATGGAATCAGTCCGTGTAAAATAGCAATCGTCGACATGGAGAAAAGATAATCGCACAGTTTGCAAACAAGAAGTGAGTTTAGTTTAATTATTGCGCCAGAAACGAATTTCAGGTGGGGCAGGGCATGTTGTTTTGGTGTATTTTAAACTTATTTTTGCCCGTGACCCCGTTGTTAACCCTATTTTTTATTAGTCCTTATGACATCAGCTATCGGCCAGTGAAAATTCCGTCAAAATTGGACCATTCATTTCAGAGATTAGCCGGAACAAACAAATATATTTTTTAGATAAACTTTCACATGCATTTAGTGAAAACTTATTATTTTAGATTCAGTTTTATTTATCTATATAAATACAAACGAATCACCGAAATGTACGAGTATGTATATGTATGTATGTATGTTGGCCGAGTGGTGTCAGCGGTCGCCATGCCGCTTGCTACTGCGCCAAGTGTCGTGGGTTCAAATCCCACGCGGTACCTACAACACTTTGTGTGATCCACGAATTGTTGTTCCGAGTCTGAATGTTCTTTGTGTCCGTTTCATGTATGTTTGTAAAGTCCCCCACGACACAGGATGTTTATTCCTAATGTGGGAGTTGTCTTTTTAAAAAAAGAAAAAAAAGAAAGAAAAGAAAAAAATTCGTAAGGATATTTATTGTTAACAGCGCCATCTACCGATATACTTTGGCAGCATTCGTTTTTCTAGAAAGTGGTCCTTTCTCAATATGATTTTATATACTTAAAGTTAATATTTCAGTATCTTAAAGTAATTTACAATAAATGAAAATAACGATTTTCTACTTACACAAAACCTTTTGTAAATCAAAAAGATTGTTAACATTTTTTTTGAAAACAGCGACATCTATTGGAGTATCAAAGCTTTATTTTAGTTCTTCGAAAATTCGTAAGACAGATGTTTATTGTTAACAGCGCCATCCACCGATATACTTTGGTAGCATTCGTTTTTCTAGATAGTGGTCCTTTCTCAATATGATTTTATATACTTCAAGTTAATATTTCAGTATCTTAAAGTGATTTACAATAAATTAAAATAACGATTTTCTACTTACACAAAACTTTTTGTAAATCAAAAAGATTGTTTACAATTTTTTTGAAAACAGCGACATCTATTGGAGTATCAAAGCTTTACTTCCATTTACTACTTACAATCATAATAGTTTTTAGTTCTTTTTATTGCACACTATTAAAAAAAGCATAGGTGTTCATTTCAGGTAGGTTAAAACAACCGTTTGTTTATAGTTATGAGTTTTCACTTCTGTTGGCAGTGCTTATGACTGCTTTGTGTTTTTTTCTATGTTTTTTATTGTCAGAGTTCAGAGTAAGGTTTTTATAGAAGTAAGTAATAAGGAAACCAGAACATTTATATTTTCTTAGATCGCGACTGTACACTACCCGTTAAAACCTACATAAATACCAAAACAAGTTATCAGGAAACTTAGTTATGGCGGTACAAAGTTCACCGGGTCAACTAGTTATTAATTAAATATAAAAAATAAAGGAAATTAAATGGATCATATTAACAACCCTGTTTGCAGTTCCTCGAGAGGTAACAAGTTGTAATATGCAATACTTAGCATACTAGCATCATTAAGCCAGTATGCTAAATAAATGAGCACAACAATGTTGCGAGCCCCACATGTCATATACAATTGGTACTTAAATATATCTAAGTGATATCTACAAGGTCCAAGCCACGTTTGTCTATTTCTTTCATCTAATGCCCTTATTTGCATGAATATTTATAAAACATGTTAAATTATATTAATTACTTAAACGATACGACGAATCTACGGAAACATGAATATCAAGTTAATATTTGTATGTACCTAGGTTGTTCCGAAAATTATTAGCCACAAATTAAATACAATCTTTTACATCAAATTCAGATTTAAATACAGATTTTCTATGATTACAAACGAGGGTTAAACCTCAAGGACTGTACAAACTGCTTTTGGGGAGTCTGCTCCTGCGTTAGCAACAATGACTTATTGGTTTCGTGAATATAAATGTAGTCGAAAGTATTGAAACGATGACCTTAAACCCGGCCGACCACCAACTGCAACTCATGATAACGTCATCAGAGTTATTTTTTATTATTATTATATAGCCGGCAAACGAGCAGATGTATCGCCTTCTGGTAAGCGATTACCATGGACGCCCGCAACACCAGAGGCGTTACAAGTGCGTTGCCGGCCTTTTAGGAAGGAGTACGCTCTTTTCTTGAAGGTTTGAAAGTTGTATTGGTCCGGGAACACCGTAGGCGACCGTTAGGATCTAGCTTGTCATTAACCGTTTCAATAAGACGACCTATTGAGACCTTATTGCTAAAGTTTTACTACAAATACTTGGTTTGGCCGATCAAAGCACGTGCTAGGAATTTTTATAAGGTGTGTCTGTCAAAGGGTATCTATTCTACCTGATGAAAAGCATGAGCAGAATCCAGGAGTAGTGGTCATCATACTCATTGTGAGCGCAAATTTTGGCCATCTATTATGATAAATACAAATATAATATAAATATTCCGGACATCTAACAAACAACGGCATCTAGTCCTAAGCTAAGCAGAGCTTGTTATAAATGCTCATATAGGTACTTTTCTTGTAAATACATACATATTACATACCAAATATTTGCAGATCATACAAACATTTCGTCCGACCCGGGTATCGAACCCGAGACCTCAAGCTTAGCAGTCGAATACGCTACCACTACGCCACCGAGGCAATCAAATGATAATAATAATAAAAATAAATATTCCGGACATCTAACACACAACGCCAACTAGTCCCAAGCTAAGCCGAGCTTGTGTTATGGGTACTAGACAACTGATAAAAATACTTATGTACTTTTTTTTGTAAATACATACATATTATACATAGAAAACACCCAAACTTCGAAACAAATATTTGCAGTTCATACAAATATTTGGTCCGACCCGGGTATCGAACCCGAGACCTCAAGGTTAGCAGTATATACGCTACCACTACGCCACCGAGGCAGTCAAATGATATATGATGCTTCTACATCATTGGGCTTCCCCGGTTCTGTTATATTAGGTTAGTCTTCTGTGAAACGGTGGTACGGCCTTGATGGAGCCGGCTCATTCGTGCTGAAATCAGCGTAGCTCTGTCAACTTGACCTTTTTTTTTTTAAAAAAGACAACTCCCGCATTAGGAATATACATCCTGTGTCGCGGGGGACTTTACAAACATACATGTAACGGACATAAAGAACACCCAGACGCAGGACAACACATTGTGGATCACACAAAGTGATGTCCCACGTGGGATTTGAACCCACGGCACTTGGCGCAGTAGCAAGCGGCGTAGTGGCGGCTTAAACCACTAGGCCAACCATGCACTCAAATTATTTATAATATAGGTGTCCTTAATTATAGTTATTCCTGAAATTTGTCTATTTAACCCCAAGAATTATGAAATGAAAAGTATCTCTACGACTATATACGTAGTTAATAACTGAGGAGCTAAGATATATTATGATTATAAAAGTATAAACTCGGTAGTAAAAAAATATTTATTGATCATTCACTACAAGACTCTTAAAACATTAAATTAATACATTTTTTTGCAACATATATTGAAATAAAAATTTTATACATATGTATGAATTTATGTATTTTGTAATAGTCGTATTATGATATATGGCGACTATTAGAAAATACATAAAGATTATGATGATCCGCACAACTTTGCCTCACTGCATTCCTTTGACTCTTCTTTTTCTGCTTGTTTTACTTTATCTACATCCAAACGCTCGATAGCCTCAAATACCCACCTGTAATTCATTGCACCGAATCCCTGAAAAATATTACACATTTAAATAAACTATTCTAAAAGCACTTTTCATTATTTTATCTGAACTAGTTTCATTTTTATTTCAAAACTAATAGGGAGTTGTTCTTTGCCTGCTGTTTGAAGTTACCGAAGCCCAAAACCTCTCGTGCATAGACCCTGGTAACCTCACAACTGAGTGCTGATACATTTGTGCCGAAGCGGAGTTCTCCTACCATAGGAGTACTCCGCTCCGCAGAAGAAAGAAACATCGAAAACATTTCTTTCTTCTTCATCATTCATCACCAACATTCATAACCTCAATTTCTAAGTACTTATCTTTTAAAAGAAGATTATGACCTACTATATAAAGCTGGCTGGGCCGGTTGGTACCTACAGACTTTGTTCCAAGTTTCTATTCTTTATGCAGTCATGTGGTAGTTGTAGTTTCGGCGTAATTTCACATGCGATGAAAAGGAGTTGTGACATTCTTTACACATGACTTTACACCGTGGGAGAGCTATGCTTCGCCATGAATGGGTCGGCTCGACCGGAGTGATACCACGGCCTCACAGAAAACCGGTGTGAAATAGCGTTTGCGCTGTGTTTCACCGAGTGAGTGAGGATACCGGAGGCCCATACCCCAACCCCTCCCCCCATCCCCTTTCCCACCCCCCAAAAGTCGGCAATGCACTTGTGACGCCTTTGGTGTTGCGGGTGTCCATGGGCGGCGGTAGTCGCTTACCATCAGGTGATACGTCTGCTCGTTTGCCCACTATTCATTGAAAAAAAAACAAAAAATTCTGAACTCTTAATCCGTCACCACAAGGATATTTTTTTCTTGTCAAAAATCAACTTACCCTGTGATTTCTCCTCTGTAATATTTCGATGAACACAGTCGGCCTAACTTGCACGTGCTTCGTGAAAGCCTGCAGCATGTAGCCGCGCTCATCAAAATCGATCAAAACGTTCTGTTCCTGTAAAGCTTCTAAGCTCTCGGCGACTTTGAGTGAGCTCCCTTCTAGTTTCTCTTTGATCAAGTCGTAATAAGTCGGCGGCCATGTTAGTATTTCAGCACCGCGAGCTTTTAAACTTTTCATCTGGTTCGAAAAATAGAAAAAAATATTTGAATATTATTATATTTAAATTGTACATAATAAAAATAACCTCATATTTCTCGCACACGACGCGACAGACTTATCCTAAAATACAAGTAAGCAGAGTCTGTAAGCATACGTATGTATATATTTCTACATAAGCTACACTCAGACACAGAACTAGCCAATGTACTCTTCACACAATAATTGCTCCTGGATCGGATTCGAACCCACGACCTCTAGCTTTGCAGTCAGGATCATTTTGCACTAAAACAGCAGACCTGTTAGTATACGTTTATGTATGGAACAATTTTATTTTTGTTTCTAAAGCTTTAAATTTTTTTAAATATTTTAACGTTGAGATTAAAATCAAAAATCTAGTTTATAATAAAATTTACGTAAAATATGTTTAAACAAGGATCTTATTAATATTATTTAAAAATAAGTATATAATTTAGAAATATATGTACTATATTGACCGTTGATAGTTTTACCACTCATGATCGAACCCTAAGTGAAACTAAATGCAAAAAATAGCCTTTAAAATGTGTGTATAATACGTCACTGTCTAGCCTTTCGCGGATGAAGGCGTGTAGTAATGTGTTTAGATTTGAAAGTAAATTTGACCTAACTCACCAAATTCTAAATTAAATTTTTAAGTTATAAAATGAGATTACGGAATACAGAATCACGAATTTGCATAAAAATATAAACTTTTTTAAATTTTGATCTATGGCTATGCAAGCCTGTTAAATGACCACAACTTTTCGTGTAACACACACTCTGTGTAAAAATTCTGTAGGCGTAAATAAATAACTTACGGTCGAGACAATATCATCAGTATATAAAGCCACATGTTCTACTCCGGAACTTCCAAAAGCCTTTACAAAATCGGAGGCTTTGCTGTTAGGCCGTAAACCTTTCGCAGCCTCATTCATAGACAACTGCAACAAAAATTTAATTTATAACCTTTTGATAACAAAATATCACTAAAAAAAAACTTATTGGAGGGCTATATAACATCACGCTACGATCAATAGGAGCCGACCATGAATCTAAAATGTTGACCGGCAAAATTGACAGGTAGTTACCGTAGTATACAAAAGGTGTCTTCTATTTAAAGTACAATCCTATCCAATTCTTTAAATAACCAAAAGCTTTGCTATTAATAGCTATTACTACTAGATCAATATGGGTATCAAATGAAAGAGCTTCACTAGTGGAATACAGATGAGAAAAACTATTTAATGATATATAAATAAATAAATAAAAAAAAGTAAAAAATAAAAAAAATGCGCAAAAAAACCGTATTTCCATCCAGTCAACTCAGTTTACACTACGCCCAACTATTTTCTTTTGTCTGATCAATGCCTTAGAATAATGAGGGAATTATTTTTTAGCTCTTAGTACATTATGTTCAATTAAAACTGTTCAAATAAAAATAAAAAGTTTTTAAATACAACAAATTGTATAAAACAGTTTTAAGCCGCTTTGACGATATTTAAAACATTAACAAATATTATTAACAATACTCACGAGGACAGTGTCATCTTTGTTAATAACAGACGCAGAGTTGATGCAGGAATATGGAACTAGATCATGTTTGTAGTCAACACACCAGAATCTGAAAACATTAATTTATGAGTTAACATACATGACGAAACAAATAAACATTGGCTTACATTGATTTAATTGTTTAAGTCAAGCTCTCATTGCATATACTGTCTCATTGGTATAATGGTTAGCCTAAGCGACTGCCGATCAAGAGGTTTCGGGTTCGATTCCCAGGTCTGACAGCTGTTTTGTTGTTTTTCTTACAAGAAATTCTATAGGTATTTAATAAAAATTTCAAGCTTTCCGCAATTTTTACTTTTTCTGTGCTATATGAAGTTGCTTCCTACCAAATTTTCAGATTCTGAGTTCAAGGATAGTAGGTTATATAAAACTGCTGTATCTTCTGATTGCGTTGGCTTAGAAGTTTGATTTTACAGATCCAAGGGACAGTAAACCTGAGATTTTGATATGAGTTTCAGCTTTATACTTCCAAGCGTTGCTGAGAAAAAGGGTCTTGAGAGACATGGACAACAAAGTGATCCTATAAGGGTTCCATATTTTCCTTTTGAGGTACGGAACCCTAACAAAATTCAGTCTTATTAAAGGCGACCCAAATGTAATTTAGTAAAAAGGCTCAGAGAAAACATTAAAAGCAAATGAATAAGTCATCAGCCTCATGTGTTCATAAGAACAAATGTGGATCAACAATGTGTGGAGCAGAAAGACGAGTAATATCCATTGGTTATTACCTTTGCATATTGAGATTCTTCTCATACCAAGACACAGAATCTTCAAGAGTTCCGTCAGCCATATTCCCTTCCACATGATCAATGAACATAAAATTCGTTTCAGGCCTGAAAAAATATAAGTGTATAATATTTGTTATAATTAATCTACCGTGGGAGAGCCACGCTTCGGCATGAATGGGCTTGACTGGAGAGATACCACAGCCTCACAGAAAACCGGTGTGCAATAGCGCCTGCGCTGTGTTTCACCGAGAGAGTGAGGAAACCGGAGGCTCATACCATATCCCCTGCCTCATCCCCCTCCCCATCCTCCAAAGGCCGGTAACGCACTTATGACGCCTCTGGTGTTGGGGTGTCCATGGGCGGCGGTAATCGCTTAAATTCAGGTGATACGTCTGCTCACTGGCCCAATTTTTCAAAAATAACTCCATGAAAATCGGAAAGCATCAAAATATAAAAAAAATACTACTATCTAATCATATATCGTAAATGATATTCTACTTACAAACACTGGTTCAGAACATCGTCAGCCACTGGTTCATACCCTGGTAACAATACTCCTTTGTAGTTACTTCGATCTATCAAAGTGTGAGTGTTGTCTCCGTACTGGAAAATGTAGTTTGTAATTAGAACTCAAGTTTCAAGCTCATGACACCTGTTATATTTATCTGAAGATGAACCTTCATTTTCAGATAAATATTACTACATACAATACATTAATGGTCAAATAATAAGTTAAATTCGCAGCAGTTTTCCCTAATTTGTAACATTACAGAGGTTTCCTGCTGCTTTCAATATTTTTTAAATGCCCGTCCATAGGAATATTATTTATTTCCGACAAGGCAAAAGAAGACATACAAAGGTAGAATGGGAAAGATGTTAATCTAATTTAAATGAAAGAAAATCGTTGGTGCAAGAAAAATCTTAATTAACTAAATTCTCGATCCGAGACGTGGTATTATAGTTTAAGTCTCAAACGACAGCTCGAAGAAACTAGAATCACGTACCTATTAGTGATCTTATTGAGGAGGCTCTACTTCAGGAGGGACCAAAGCAAGAACATCGTCTTGCCTCTAAAAAAACATCGACAGTAATAATAAACTTACCGTTCTCACCACTGCGTACCTCACGCAGCCGCACTTGTCTTCCTCCTCTGTTATTTCTTTAACGATTTCAGCTCCTCCAGCTTTTGCCCTTCGCACCAACTCATCCAGATCTTCAACTTCGAATGCTACATCTTTCACAAAGTCTCCGTGAAGGCTCAAGTCTCTATTTATTTCATTGTCACAATTCGTGGGTGACTCAAATATTATTGTAATCTGTATATGAAAGAATCATTCATCATTTATTGCGTACAAAAAAGATAATTAAAAGTATTAACATGTATATAGTACAATATTAACAGTAGTATTTGTAAAAAAGGTTAATACAATTAAACATTATTCAAGAGATGTTTTAATCTAATCCTCAAACATTAAGATGTTTGAGGATTAGATTAAAACATCTCTTGATCTCTTGAGAAAGATTAAGATCTTTCTAATGTATCAGTTTAAACTTTTCCGTGTAAACTGATCAAAACACGTACAGATGTACTCTCTTATTGTGACATCATCCATACTTATAATACACAGACAGACGGACGGACAAAAGAAACTCCATCTGTCTGTACTGCCTTTACGATCGAACCCGTGAAAGCAGGACAGAATATAACGGTGATATATAAATTGATTGCAATTTTGTGTAAACTTAATGTCCACCTGTCTATCTTAATTTAATCTGTAAATTGGAGTAATTAGAACCTGATTAAGTTGTACAGCAATGGATAACACAGGTCTTGCGCCAGTAGCTTCTCTTATCGCCAGTTTCTTGAAGCCAAACCTTGTCGTGAAATAACTTGAAGTCTGTAATTAAGCATTGTGACAATTGAGCAAAAAAGATGAAATCAGGGAAACAGCTTTTCCAATTCATTTTATACAAAGAAATTTATTTAAAAAATCAAGTCATGATGTAGATTGTAATATTAAAGTTAGTATATTTATATTAAAAAAAAACAAATGAAAAATAATTTACCAGAGTTCTGAGAAGTTATTTCAAACCTCCGAAAGAAATAAATTGAAACTACCTAATTAATAGTCAGTTTATAACAAAATACAAAGACTACAACATAAATATTAAAGTAAACATCGCAAGAGTCAAAAATAAAATATATTTATATACTTCATACATAACTTATGCATCGGCGGACTTAATGCCTAAGGCGTAAAGTGAAGCCTAAAGCATTTCCTACAAAAATATTCAGTAGTTACTTACAGTTTTAGCATTTGACACCCTGAACACAAGATGATCGAAGTTTACAACTTTTCCTTCTGGCCTTTTATCACTAGAATTATTTTCCTTAGTCATTTTGATCTGTAATCACAATTAGATTATTCGGTCAATCTTAAAGCTAAATGAGGCTGTGTATAGTGGTTTTCTAAGCGTCAGAAATAATAATGCGCTAGATTAATCTGTGTTTAGGCTTTTATTTCACTGTATACCTGTATATTACACTGTAGGTAACTCATTAAGTTATATAGTGCGAGTCTGTGTGATTACGTCTGATAATTATCTTGTGGGTTAAGAAATAATCTTGTAGGAATTTGTTTGTCTGTACATAAATATCTTAAATTTATTTATATTTTTATCCTTATAAATTTAGGCCTCTCCTCTTGAATTATTTTATTTAGAAAACTTCCAAGGTTTCATATTTAGTTTACTAAATGGTTTCACATTTAGTATATTAAATATGAAAGCATCTGTGCACCATATTTGGTTAAATGTTCATAAGCAGAATAAGTTGGAAAAACTTTTATTTGTTAACAAAATTTGTAACTTAATCTATGCTAATATTATAAAGAGGAAAGATTTGTACCTATTTTTGTATGTTTGTAATGAATAGGCTCAAAAACTACTGTACCGATTTTAAAAATTCTTTCACCATTCGAAAGCTACATTATCCACGAGTAACATAGGCTATATTTTATTTTGGAAAAAAATAGGGTTCCGTAAGATATTTGGGTTTTTCGAACACAAGGTGTAAAAATCAACCAGAAAAGTTACTTATTTTCCGAAAATTTTCATGCTACGGGCTATATAAGACGCAAACGAGGTTGCGTGGGTCAGCTATGTTTTATATACAACGTGTATTTAGTATCAGCATTGCACCCGTGCGAAGCCGGGGCGGGTCGCTAGTCTTGTATAAAACTGGTTATGGAAAAATTTAAAGATTTACGAAACACTTTGATACTGGTTTTCACGGATACAAAAGAGTAGCTACGTTGATTTTAGTGAAAGATATTATTTTCTGTTAGCAATATAATTTTCATTACATTGCCTTGTTACATAACAACTTTCTATATCAATTCCACTGTAAACGGATTTCAAAAGTGATTCCTGAGTAGCCGTTAATAGCCCTCTCTTTAAGAAATCAGAAATAATTTAAGTACTTTATGTATGTACTTAGCATAGCAAGTACATACAATAAATGTATGTGTTTTAGAAAATAGAAGATATTTAAAGAAAAAATATCTATATTAGTTCTAAATGTTAAAATGGATAGGACAAAGTTATGCTCGTTAATTCAATCAACCTAATTTTATAGAAGTTTTTAGCACTATGTTAAGAAACATGCAATGTTTCTTAGTTAAAGCTACAAGCAAGCATTTAAAATTTAAAAATCAAGCGACATCCGTAAATAAACCTAGCCAGCAGACGTGACAAGCATTTCAATTAGCATCTAGACATGTGCAGCCATTTGGTTATGCAGTATTGTATCGTAACTTGCTATTTAATTATTGATTAACAATTATTTATTCTAGTTCTGTCTTGTACACCTTGACTAAATCTAAGGTAATAGACGTTATTGGATCTATGTTCGAATAAGTATATTATTGCAGAATATTCTAGAACAGTCAAATCAGATCAATTTATTTTGCAAATACAGTGATTTTATCTTTTACTAGCTGAACCCCGCGGTGCTACCCGCGGTACGATGATAGCTGCGGGCAACGCCGCGAGGCGAAGCTATATCTTTATAAATAGTAGCCTATGTGTTATTCTGATGTATAAGCTATATTGTGGTAAAGTTTCATTCAAATCCATTCAGTAGTTTTTACGTGAAAGAGTAACAAACATCCATACATACATACATCCATACTTACAAACTTTCGCCTTTATAATAGTAGTAGGATTATCAGGTAAATAGATGCCCGCGGTTATGTAGGGGAGACCGAGGGTATTTGAAACAAAGGTGATTTGAAACAGTACCGATTTCTTGGAACTCAAAACCGTTAGCGAGTTGGCAACGTCGCTTTTTATCTACTTCACGCCGCCCGTGGACCTGTCAGTTCGTGTCTGTCGCGTAAGTCGCGTGGTTGTGGAGTTTTACGTGCTATGTGATAAAAATCGTGAAAAGTAAGTTTTTAACGTATTTTTACGATGCTTATATTTTCATAAGGGTTTTGTATTTTGGTTTAAGTTATATTTGTTTCGAAAGCTCATTAACTGAAGATTTATTATATACATTTGGTACAATAGGTTACTGTGTATTTGCTTCTTGATAACAGATTAAAATAAAATTGGGAGATTTTTTTTTACTGAGGAGATTTGAACCAGGCTGTTTCAACTCTCCTCGTTTTCAATTTTATCAAACAGCAGTCGTGGTCCGAGAGCTGGCACCAATTTTTGGGTAGGTATTTGAGGCAAGCTGAAAACTTGTCAGATACCTCTCCTATTATATCCCAACTCCGGACTGCAGACCTGGCTGGTGAGTAGCGGGGCTAAATCAACCCCTACATTTTTAAAAATATTTTTTTTTCTTCCCCAAAAATATATTTGAGGCACTACGCAATTTATATATGTTGCAGTGTAATACTTAATGAATACGAAAAAAAAATAAGCCAGATAATTTAATCGGGGATTTAACATTGCCAGACGCGTGCAAAAATATTTTGCAAAAAATTATAAAAAATGTTTTTGAGGCAGCTTGAAATTTTAATGGAGTGTTATTTATAACTAAAAAATAAGATTCCCAAAAAGACAGATCATTTCGTTGGGGCTTTCTACCTGCCAGGTGATCAAACAAATAATAGAAAAAGAAAGAAGTGCCGTAACTTGTGTACTTGACACTCTTATAACCGACCACGCACCAGTGGTGGTTGGTTTAGACCAAAAAATAACAAGAAATAATTCTTGTGCCACTCGTCTTAAGTTCGACTATCCCTCAATAATCGAAAAGTTGGCACATACTGATTTCACTTCGATTCACACAGCAACAGACGCTGATTATGCGGTGTCTACTCTATCTAACATCATTGTAAACATAATTACAACTCACTCTATTAGGGTGACAATCCCGAATCGGAAGCGAACTATCAAGCCATGGATAACCCCAGGGTTGTTAAGATGTATCAGGCACAGGGATAAACTGCATAAAAATTCCAAAAACCATCCGGAGAACGCAATACTCCACGTAACCTATACCAGATATCGTAACTATTGTAATAATCTACTTCAAAAGTTAAAAATAGAATTCGAAAGAAATTAATTTAAAAAAAATAAACGAAATCCTAAAGGCACGTGGAAAACAATAAAAGAAATCTCCAATTTAAAGAGATCAACCTCTGTGTGTGACCCTCTGCTGTGTTTGACTGGGGACCCACGGACATCAGTCAATGCTGTTAACGATTACTTTGCGGGTGTAGGTTCCGCCCTAGCGGGTGCTATCTTAGATGGTCCTGGAGTGCAGGAACAGTTGCAGATGCCCTCAAACCCGGATGAGTTTCAGTCGTCCGGTAGCTCTATGGGGCTATTAAGCACGGACCGCGGAGAGCTTGACTCAATTATTTCGAATCTGAAAAACGAAACTGCTACAGGCATTGACAATATACCTAGTCTAGTAATTAAAAGTTCCAAGATGAGCCTATTACCGCCACTAACATCCGCATTTAATTTATGCCTGGCAACAGGTACTTTCCCTGATATTTTGAAAACTGCTCTGGTATACCCTATCCATAAAGGTGGCAATGGAGTTGGTGTCGAAAACTACCGACCAATATCTGTGTTAACAGTATTATCTAAAATTCTAGAGAAACTCCTAAATGCTAGACTTACTAAATATCTCCAGAAGAACAAAATAATTGCACCTAATCAATTTGGTTTTATCAAAGATAAGTCTACCGAAGATGCAACGTTAC
This sequence comes from Spilarctia lutea, assembly GCA_916048165.1. NCBI lineage: Eukaryota > Metazoa > Arthropoda > Insecta > Lepidoptera > Erebidae > Spilarctia > Spilarctia lutea. Next base: position 16,367,686 of record OU696480.1, on the reverse strand, counting down.
TATTAACGGAAACGGTTGCAAGACATCTAGACAACTCCTCTAAAGTCCTTGGTGTATTTCTGGATTTATCTAAGGCATTCGACACCATCTCTATTCCTCTTTTGCTACTTAATTTGGAACATATTGGAGTGCGAGGAGTTGTGTTGGATATGTTCCGCTCATATCTAACTAACCGTACCCAGTGTGTTAAAATAAGAAACCATGTTAGTGATCTCCGATCCCTTAGTTTCGGTTTGCCACAAGGTAGTGTTTTATCACCTTCTCTTTTTCTGGTGTACGTCAATGGCTTGTGCACGAAGCAATTGCCAAACTGTACCATCATATCTTACGCCGACGACACAGCTCTAATCGTGCATGGCTGCTCCTGGGAAGAAACACATATATACGCGGAAAATGCACTCAGGGAGGTAATGGTCTGGCTAAAAAATAACCTATTAACGATAAACTTAAACAAGACAAAATATATTACATTCTGCCATCGGTTAAATGCCCAACCACCACCTGACTTTAACATAAAAATCCACACTTGTCTTGAACGAAGTACATGTGCTTGCCCCAATTTGTTACAAATAAATACTATAAAATATCTTGGTATCATCATCGATAGGCATTTAAGCTGGTCAGAACATGTACAGGCACTAACGGGAAGAGTGAGAAAGCTTATGCCGATATTTAGGAAACTGAGGCGCTCAGCAGACATGGATACTATGCTAATGGTGTACTACGCCCTAGCGCAGAGTATAATCCAGTACTGCATTGTGACTTGGGGTGGAGCCGCTAAAACAATTCTACTTCCTCTGGAGCGGGCTCAGAGAGGTGTACTCAAGATTATACTTGGAAAGCCTAGAAGATACAGTACCAACCAGCTTTATGATGACTGTCAGGCTCTCTCAGTGAGACAACTTTTTGTTAAGGCGCTATTACTACGTAGGCATAAATCCACCTCGTTCAAGCCTATCTTAAAGCGCAACAAAAATAAAATTTACCCGGTGCCTGCCCATAAAACATCTCTTGCACGGCGCCAGTTTTATGTCCTTGGCAATGTTCTTTATAACACTGTCAACGTCGATATTAACATTTACCCATTGGCGGCACACAAAGTCCAAGCAGTCATTATACGATGGCTCAAAGGTTTCAACTATGCGACTTTGGAGAATCAAGTGAATCGTCAATCATTATTTTAGCTGAACCTATACGTTATATCTCACGCACACGCATTTACACATATACACTAACATGCTTACACACTTTGACACTAACACTCACATACACATATCTACACGCATACACTCATACTTGTGGTAATTAGATGAATATAACCAGATAGTGAAATAGATTGAAAAAAAAAAAAAATGTAACTAAGTGTTGTTTTAATTTTATTTTGATCATTTTTGTTTCTGTTTGAATTTTTGTTTGTACGATTTAAATTTACTGTTTGTCTGAATTTGATTTTATCACTGTTAATTTATTACTGGACAATTAAAATAAGGTAATCAATTGTCTAGGGTGGAAGGCGCTGACGACTGTAACACAATGAATATTAGTACGGTCGTCATCGATAACCTCTTATTAACGTGAATTGTCTGGTCTTTTTAAATATGTAAATTTAGAAATGGAAAATAAGAGAAAATTGTAAAACAAGAGATTAATAAAATAAATATTATTATTTATTTAATAAATTGGTACGAGCCTGTAGTGCTATAGACAAGCCTTGCCGCGTTACTATTGGCTCTGGCGAGGTCACGTGACTTATTTTAATTATTGCTTTTTTTAATACGTAACCCTTATTAATTTTAAGATAAAAAAAAATTAAATTTCCGTATAAATTTTGATTTAGAATACTACCCGAGAAAAAAAATCAAGTTTTAGTTTTGAATGTAGGGGTAATAATATAAATCCTGTACAAAAATTTTTGGAACAAAAATTGTTGAAAAAAAATTTTTTTTTTATTCTCTTCAAAAAATAAATGTTTCTGCGGAAATATCAAATATTTAAACAGTTTATTACGTTCAAATTCGCATTAAAATTGGCAAAATAAATAATTTTTGAAAATTAAAAAGAAATCACAAAAAATATGTCCCTTTAACGTCCATAAATCAATACAATCCCTTTTATGCAAAATGTTTTTAGTACAAATTAAAAAAAAATATATATTTTTTACTCCAAAATATTAACTAGAAACCTCATGGGTTATTGTAAGTCACGTGGCACCACCAGAGCCAATAGTAACGCGGCAAGCAAGAACGAAGACAGCTGTCGTTATGCGCTCTCTCTCACACTAAAGTTTGTATACATATAGCACTACAGGCTCGTACCAATTCATTATTTGTTTGATCACCTGTCAGGTAGAAAGCCCCACCAAAATCATCTGTCTTTTTGGGAATCTTATGTTTTAGTTATAAATAACACTCCATTAAAATTTCAAGCTGCCTCAAAAACATTTTTTATAATTTTTTGCAAAATACTTTTGCACGCGTCTGGCAATGTTAAAACCCCGATTAAATTATCTGGCTTACATATATAAATTGCGTAGTGCCTCAAATATATTTTAGGAGAAGAAAAAAAAATTTTTTTTTTAATGTGGGGTTTTATTTAGCCCCGCTACTCACCAGCCAGGTCTGCAGTCCCGAGTTGGGATATAATAGGAGAGGTATCTGACAAGTTTTCAGCTTGCCTCAAATACCTACCCAAAAATTGGTGCCAGCTCTCCTACTATCGATAACTAACGGGCACAAAAATAGTTTTTTGTTGATATAATTTGTTTATTTTGTTTCAGCATGCTTACTGATTATAATAGAAAGACAGATAGAGGTATGGCGAGTCGCGAAATATATGATTTCGCAGCAGAAGAAGTAACTTTGCGACAAAAAAGTCTCCGTGACGCAGCTTCGAGTTACAACCTGAACCATACCTATCTCTATAGATATATTTAAAAAAAACTGCTTATGAAGCTAACGAAACGGCGACTGCTCCAACGATTGGATATCCAGAAAAGACTGTTTTTACAGCTTCAGAAGAGAAAGTACTCTGTGGCTATCATTTAAATTGCGCTGCTGCTAATTTTGGCCTAAGAACTAAGGAAGCCAGAGGCTTTGCCTATAGGTTGGCTGTGGAATATAAAAATAAATTCCTACTTCATGGACGGAGCATGAAATGGCTGCTGAAGTTTGGCTTCGATCTTTTATGAAGCGTCATCCGGTTCTTTCTCTGAAACTACCTCAACCTACAAGTATCGCTCGAGCTACAAGTTTTAATAGAACAAACGTCAATAAATACCTGTAAATTATATCATTATTTGTATTATACATCCCTTAATACTTCTTAAAAATCATATGTTTCAACTCTCCTCGACCCCTGTTTCATCTTACTTCGGTATGAGGAGAGTTGAAACAAGTTGACTTGTTACGGTTAAGTCGATTTTTCACAGCAATATTTAACTCTAACAATTTCTTTATGTTAGTCATTCGCAAGTGTACAGAATGACCTATCGATTGGTACTAATATCATATGATTTCTGTCTATAGCCTTTGGTGTATGAAACAAAATGTCAAAATTGTTTCAACTCCCCTCGGTCTCCCCTATATATATATATAAATATATATATATATATATATATATATATATATATATATATATATATATATATATATATATATTTTGACATTTTGTTTCATACACCAAAGGCTATAGACAGAAATCATATGATATTAGTATTTTAGTTTTAGCATATATATGTATATATATATATATATATATATATATATATAAAAGCTATACCTTTACATTAACAACCGTAAGGCGCAACTAGTCTATACATCTATACTTTAAACAAATAAATCAAAGTGAAGTGTCTGTTTGTAACATTAAAATAACCGCTTTTTACTAAACGCAAATATATGTTTACACGATCATATACCCAACATAACATTTTTTTCAATGTCTGTCTGTCTGTCTGTTTGTTGCGGCTAATCTTTGCTACGGCTTTGACGGGACTTTCGCTGATGATATAAGGTGTAACTTAGGCTACATGTTTTGTATACAAATAAATAAAATTGGAGACTAACTGCATATGTATGTATGTATGTATACAAGGTAACAACAAAATGACAATTTGTGTCTGTCTGTCTGTCAGTCTGTTTGTTACGGCTAATCTCTGGTACGGCTGGACCGATTTTGACGGGACTTTCAGCGGCATATAGCTGATAATATAGGGAGTAACTTAGGCTACATTAACGCAAGATGTATGATATGATAGTTGTCTATATATAATATCTTTACCTTTCACACTACACCTGTAAGTATTACCCTTCGTTCTTGACAACTAATGGGCTGAGAAACTTGAATATTTTACTAAATAATAACGATATAAGAAAAACAAACTTACCTTCGGGCTTAAAGAACGGAATAGGTACAACCTCGCCAAAAATTATTTGATATTTAATATTTTCTAATTCAATCTCCTATTTATAAGACGCTCTTGCATGCATTTTGTATCGATTAAGAACAGCAATTTACATTAATAAAAATATTAATATCATTTATTTACGGATGTCACAATTATTCACAATTTAGCGACAAATTCGTGAAAAGTGTAATTTAATAGTTATTTCTATAGCGATAAGCTTTAAATTAATTTGTGTTTATCTTATTATCAACATACATATATCCGGCGAATAATTGCTATTGCTTGTATCTAACCTTGGTTAGGACAAAATAAGAGTAACATTTACAATATTGTTCGAATTGTCAAGTGCTTGAAATGTATCCAGTAAGGAGAATGTTTTACAAGGTGATAAAATAGAGTTTTACGGACGACAGAGACGGGTTTTCCCCTCCATCCGCTCTAGTGGCCAGACGCGAAGAGGCGACGTACGCGTGTGCCGTACGTCACCTAAATTGAGATAGGAACCAGCAGAAGGTGCCCGCTTCAGTGCAGGCAGGCGCTGATAGGGGTCCGGTTGTGTTAATAACAGCAGTTCCCGGACCCCTTCCTTCTCAGGCGCAGAGTGCCACACCGTGTGAGTCGGTTCGATTCCGACACACACATTCCGCCGCAAACCCCGGTGGGGTGGCGGCCTGAGAGGGTTTCCACAGGTAAAAAAAGAGGGGTAATGTTCGGAAATACTGATCCGATTCTGAAAAATTCTTACACTAACAGAAACCGACACTGTTCAGGAGTCATATAGACTAAATTTTATTAAAGTTGAACATAACCTCATTAAAAATTACTAATGACTATAAGTATATTCAGATTAACGGGCGGTTAACGCACAAAGAAGTAGGCAAGAGTCGGCTAGTTTCTTATATGTACACATTATTTCATGTTCATATTGTTCTGATCATCCAAACTATTTCAGGTTTCGCAATTCCTTTGTTGTTTCGTTGACTCGCAGGAACACTAAGTTTTAATATTCAATTTCCAATATCCATGAAAAGAGGAACAGGTATTGTCCCGAAATTTGCACCTTATTGTCCCGGACTCCAAAAACCTACAAGCTTTGTAACAACATAAACTAACAACGAATGTGTCGGCTAGCCTACCAGTGGTGAGGGGAAAATGCTTTCCGAATTTCTCACGATATTGAATATATATTTAGTCTAGCCATAAATACTTTTACATTTAAAAGTAGCTTTAAAATTCGGAATCTGACATTTTATACGATTGTTCATTCTTATTTTCGCGCCAATATAAGAGACGCACTGGTCATTTCTTAATGGATAATTTTAAAAAGAATAGGGTTGTAAAATCAAAACTACTACTTATACGGCACGCACGGGAAGGTCACAGAAAATTATTGTTTACGGATGAGAACATTTTTACAATTTAGCAATTTTTTAACAAACAAACTGACCAAGTTAATGCTGAAAGCTCTTAAGAAGCTTCCCAATTAGTCAACAGAGTACAATGTGGGCTTTATCCGACTTTAGTGATGGTTTGGTGGGCTGTTAGTTATGAAGGAGTGACGTGAGGCATATTTTTGTGAAAAAGATATCAAAACATCGGCACAAGTGTATCAAGATACCATTCTTGAGAAGGTGGTTAGGCACCTTAACAACACCATGTTCAATAACCAAGAATGGTACTTTACGCAAGACTCGGCGCCGAGTCATAAAGCTCGATCCAGCCAATCTCGGTTAGAAACGAACGTTCCGTAGATCATCAGACCTGGAGGCTGGTCGTCATCTAATCCTGATCTTAATCCACCGATTTATGCTTTATGGTCAGTTTTTGAGAGTAAGGCTTGATCTAAACGCCATGATAATATGCAAGTCCATAAAACAATCCATATAATTGGCTGTGAAGAATTTTGTCATAAAAGAGTGCATGCTGCTATTGATTAAGGGACTGTATTGTAGCCATTGAAGACCATATTCTTCGAATATATATAAGTTTTACATATTTTAACGGTTTTATATAATATATTAATTAAACTAATAACAGACTGTAATTGTGATAAATGTCACCTACAATAAAAAATGTTGTTTTTCTTTCTAATAATATTTATAGCAAAACTAAGTAGTTCGCATGTCTAAAAACATTATGTAAGGCGCTTCCCAAATAACATATACACAAATTTTACTAATTTAAGAAAGTAGTTTGTTTTTTCTTTAAATTCTAATAAGCCTTTTGCGAAAGATTAATTAGTCAACTGAATAGTTTATGGACTAAAGATCGAAACCGAATATCCATGAATTTAATCAAGTTCGAACTACAGACTTATATAAATTTTGGCGTGTCATGCTCAGAAATTTGATCAGCTTTGCAAACTTTGACTAAAAAGCTAATAGAAAATGCCAAAATTCCGTGATAAACAAGATATTTTTACTATGCTCACAACGGAGTGACCCGACACCGTTGTCCTTCTTTTAGTATTGTCCCGGATTTAATTAGTTTCTATCTGATTTTTTCGTCGAATTGTGATACGTGTGTACGACCTACAGTGACAATGATTAATCTGAGTGCAAATGACAGTAATGACAATAGTCAGTACTGTCATTCATCGAAAGCAAGATAATGACAGGAGATCGTTTTTGTTTTTCCGAAAGACGGTTCCCATTTCATGTCATCCACATTTTATATACAGTCGACTCTCGTTAATTCGAAATTTGAAGGACTCTTAAAATATTACGAATTATCGAGTGTTCGAAATATCAAATGGTTCGAAATTTGTGAGAGAAAATAAATAAAACTTCGAATTATTAAGTGTTAATCAACTATTATTTAAAAAATACTGCTCTAAAACAATGTCAAAAGTTTAGAGGTACATATGTATTCATAATGTGAATTAATTAATCTTTCGAAAGTACTCTGTTATAGTCAAACTAATCATAACATAAACAAAGGCTCGTGTACCTACGTTGATACAAGTTTGAACTTACAATCTTTCCGCCTCTTTCTCTCTGCAACTTTGAATTGTCGAGTGTTAGACGCCAATGAGTTCGAATTAACGCGTCGTTTTGTTATATAGCAATGATTGTTTCGTTCGAATTACCAAGTGCATAAAAATGTATTGATTTAGTTCGAAATATAAAGAGATTTTGTAGGGAACTCGTGATAACTTTGAATTATAGAGAGGTTCGAATTATCGCAGGTTTGAATTAACGAGAGTCAACTGTATTTGTTATCATTAATTTCATGACGACGACGACTTCAAGACACGAAGACTTGATAACTGAAGACGATAAATACTTGACATTGGCAGAAATAGCTGATCCGAGTGACCCGGCTGGTTGCCATTTCATCAAAAAAGAAAAGAAAGATAATGACAGAAAAAAGAAAACAACAGTGTTCCAGTAATAAAATAATTTCATTTTTATTTCATTTATTTATACACATAGAGATAATATTTACATGGATTGCAGTTATATTTATTATATTACGGAGTATTTTGTTTTGCACCTATTTATAATTATAAATTCCTAGCGAGTGTAAGGCACCTCAAGGAAGCTTCATTTATATGACAATCTCTGTTCCTATGGTCGTAGTGTTGCCAGTGTAAAAAACACCTGTTGCGTAACTTGCAAATAGACTAATTCTCTGTTCACCAAAATGTATACAACCTGTTTGATGAGTTAATTAAAAGGTAAACATGGATTTCTGACATTTTAAAAGAAGGTTTTTTTAAGTTTAGTAACTACAAATAAATATGCAAAACTGTTTGCACATCTGCTCAGATGTAATCACAACTACAACAATCTAGGCGTTTAAAGTTTATTCCACTTAAATGTTTCACAATCTTAGTTAAATAATTAAATAACAAAATATTTTTTATCAAATTACAAGCTCACTTAGAAATTATTTTGTAGTTTCAAGAAACTTTCTCTGCTCGACAATCTGTTTTTTTATTGTTGTAAACATTATCTGAGTGAGGTTGCGATTTTAAGGAATCGTGTCTCTGGAACACTGGAACTGGAACTGGAACACTCCTTAGAATGATAAAGTTAAAATATAAATATGAACAAGTTACGCAACATTGTTTTCAGACACACGCGAAAATAAAATTTGATAAAGTATCTAACGCACGATATTTTATGTTATATGGTTATTATGTGCTTCGTTGTACTTCGAACACACATTTAATAATTAAAATAAACATTCATTGAAAAGAACTCTAGCCAAATTGGTTGAAATAAATTATAATACGTTACAGTTTACACCCATTTTTGTAAAATAATCATATGTAAACAACATTAAAAACTTATTTTATTAGTGTTACTAGATCACCAAAATGTGGAGTAACAGTTTTGTAATGTGATTAAAGTAATAATAGAACCATTTAAATAAAGAAGAAGTGATAAAAAGTTTAAAGAAAGATATCGTATTAAAATATGTTTGAAATACTTTTTTGTTATCAAATCTACAGCTGTAATGCCTATAGTCAACTAAGATCTATCACTGACTCTAAAAAGTTCAAAAAGAGTCAAACCATCTTTCAACCTCCTTGCTAAGAGGCGTATAGCTAACAGACTGTTACACGCCGTTGGTAACCACTTTCGAACATGCGTTAGATAAAAAAGAAAGCGAAAATCTAAAATTCATAAACCCAATTTTGGAATATATTTACATAAAATACAACAATTTCCATTAAAATAATTTTATAAAATAACCTTACTGTAGCCGACCATACTATGTGAAATCTATTCAAAGTTAACGTACAATGTACAAAGTAGTATATGCTAAAATCAGATAAAAAAAGACTAGGAAATACTCTAAATAGATTTCACTTACAGAAATTGTCCCTAACAACGTATTAACAGGTAACAAACTTAACATTATATTTACAAAAATACATATCATTTACATAACTAATAAAAGAAAATGCATGCAGATATTATAATGTGATAAATACCTAAACAAAACGTCTATGTTTTTTTTATTACATTACATTTTATATATCTACATTGCAGTTGGATATAAGTATCGAATTAGTACGAAATAAATTGTGTTCATATTCATCCAAGAACAATATTTCGTACCTATCAAATGTTGTCATAATAAAGTCCGATTCACTATTTTCATCCACAATTCCTTTGAATATTTTTAATGTTTTCATTTCATATATTATTTATTAATTACATTATTTAGCTGTCTATCAAATAATAAGAATAGGCGAAAATGAAATTAATGCGTACTTTTGAAACTGTTTTTTTTTAACTATAAAGAATAGTCCTACTATTTCTATTTCTGTAATAATTAAGTGGTCTTTAAAGAAATTTTAAATCTACTAAAACGTTTTTGAAGCATGCTTTTGTGTTTAAAGTAAGTTATTATAACTTTCTTAGCTCAGTGAAGTTTATTGAAGTAGAAAAAAAATTATGAATAAACTATACCTTTTTTAGAAAAGAATAATGAGATTTCAAACAATAGAGTTTTAGGCCAATAAAAACCAAATGTATAAATCCTAGCAACTGACAAACTCCATCGTACAATAGAAATAAGATAAACTAGAAAAAATATATGTAATAATGAAGTACACATTAATTTCAGATTACACATGCTAGCATGCTAAAAGTAGTTTCAAGAAAAATATTGAAGTGATAGCAGCACATTTCAATTCATGTCCGATTTAGGATTATAATAATTGACATTAATTACATTACATTTTCAATATATTGGTAATTGATTTCACTCTGTTCGGTAACTGCTATTACAAAGTTACCATCTTAAAAACGTATATATTTACAAAGATATAAAGGAACACAAAGCGCTTAAAAGAAATATAGTTTTACAATAAAAATTATACAATGTGGTAAATTTGGTATACCCGCGGGTCATCCCGTGCAATGGAGGATTTACTTGTATAAATCTGAGATCAATTTTACGAAATTAGATTCATAAAAAGCCCATTTGCCACTTTAACGCCCCATGTATAAACTACGTTCTAATTTAAAAGTCAAGCATTTAATAAGGCCAGGTTATATAATGCCTAATTACATGTCAATAAAAAAGAGACAGATACCATTTTCATGATTAAGGGTATTGAGATAATAATTTACTATTAGGTAGGTCTTATTTACCAGACCGTAAAATGCCAGTCCTGTTGAAAAAGGTACAGAAGTTTTTTAATCGACGTTGACAATAAAACGTTGCTTAGTGATGGCTTTTAATGACAGTGGCTAGGCGATCAGTCGTTTTTAATACCTAAACATACATACAAACCAATTTACGCTCACTCATATATTATAATTCAATTTAATCAAGTCTGGGAATTCGCACAACCTATTAAGTGATATTTCAAATAGTGTAAAATTTAATTAAGATGTAAACATCTTCTTTCCAGTCCAAAGTCTCAAAGGCAGGCCTTAATATAATCAAAGAGGCAATATGGCGGGTTGGAAATCATCTTAATTTGCTTGTTTTTAAGATATGTATTTAGCTTTACACTTGAAAGAATATGGTTCATTAAATAGACCGGTTCCTCATGGTCTCAGCATTTCAGTGCTCTCGGTTATAATGATATAATCGTTCATTGCCGTAGTAAGGCCATGGCCTGGATATTTTTAAGATACGTACGGCAGGCACATAGGCAGTAGTAGTATTTCACTTGTCATAGTAATTATAAAGTTCTTCTATTAATTAGATTAGTTAATTTTGTAAAGTTCATCATTTTCCTAAAGAATTAGTAGATATACTTATTATAGCTTTGAACACAACTGAACTTTTAATATCTAAAACTGTGTTCGTTCGAAGTTTTGAAGTTTATTTTATGTCAGTCCAATAGCATCACAATCACATATCCCGCCAGTCCACGGTACAACCCGCCACAAAAGATTGCTCGTAGTTGGTACAGTCTACCGTTGAATATCACAGAGTTGCTGGCAGGGGTCTACGAGCTGGGCGCGTTCCACAGCGACTAAGCACCCGCCCGGCGCGACCAGAAGAGGAGATGAAGGTGTTCCCACCCACACCTTTTTGATGTCATCCGGAGCGTGTTGAGCTAAAGGTGACATGTAGCCGCCTCTGTAATTAAGAAAAAGGAAAATTATTCATAGGAAAAATAAGTACTTCCAGGACTAGATAATCCAGAGACTTAAGGTTATAAATATTTAATCGCTCGTGTTTAGATAAAGAACATCCTTCTTTTTTGAAGTCGGTTAAAAATTAGAAAGTACGAATGTAGTCACTCCCGCTCCACTATATCTTAAGATCGAGTTCAGGTCAGGACACGTTATTGTGTCGTTATTGTGTCGTTATTGTGTAGAAATCAACAACACTATCGCTCACTGTATCTTAAGCTCTTTCATTGTCCAGTTATAACTGCTTTGTATAGTGAAGTGACATTTGCAACATCAGTTTCACCTTCAAACAGTATCATCTTACAAACAGGACATTAACCTTTATTTTTTTTTAATATTTTTATTGAATAGTGGGCAAACGAGCATAGGTATCACCTGATGGTAAGCGATTACCGCCGCCCATTGACACCCGCAACACCAAAGGCGTCACAAGTGCGTTGCCGACCTTTGGGGGATGGGAAACTAACTTAACTTGGATAATGACTAAAGAGGTTTAATATTAACGGAATCATGAAATACACACCTTAATTTTCTATCAGCGTGTAAGAGCGCATCGGCTTTTAAAAGCCTCACTGCCACAGCTACGAGGAGGAAGAGTATGAGCGCACCGCATACTGGTACAGCTATGGTGGCCGCCTTGAACCACACCTCGCCGTTGTAGTTTGCTCCGCGCTCCACTGACTGCTCTTCTGGAAATAATGACAAAAAGGTATTAGATTTCTCTTTAGTATAGCTCTTGTTTTTTTAATTTATTTTGTATTTAAAAAGGTGCTTGAGACATGTGATGCTTGAGAAGTGTACCCATTATTATTTTCGTGTGCTCCTTACTCAAATCAAACACCCTTTGACCAATCAACATACGCGGTGCTACATTTAGCGATAGCGAAGATAAAATGATTGCAACTTCTTACTAAATAATTGAAATAACAATAAAGATCATTTAAATAATATTTAACAATAAGAATAAAAGCAATTACCACTCCTAAGTCCACTTATTAAAAAGCGTTCGAATTTTAGTTCTTGGTAGAGAACGTACGCAGTCATTTGACATTCTACAATGGCTATCGTTCAAATTAAACATCTCTGTTAAATCTATGTACTAGAGTCGTATGTCAAAGTAAGAGTATTAATCAACGCCCACTCTGTACGGCCACAGCGTGATGTTATCATGAGCTATAAGCGGAACCGTTATCAATGAAATGTATTGCGAAACTGCAACTTGTAACATTAATTGTGGTGCAATCTTGTTCTAAGAAAATGCGTTCGGGCTGTCAAGAGACAACAGTAAATACAAACAAATCTGTGCTAATATTGTAAAGCTAAAGTTTTTTATTTGGATGTTAGTTTAAAGGCGTACCTACCCTACTCGTTGAACTATCAGTTAGATTTCAATATATAAACAATATATAAATTTATTTATGATTGATTGAGTAATTATTCAGGAGAGTCACAGGATACGTAGGATCAGGCCTTAGTCACGTCCGTTAATATACATTTTTTAAACATTCCGCAAATTGATTCCAAAAATGATTATACCTAGGATCTCGTACTTTTCAAAAAATGAAATCAATATTTTTTTTTATGTTTCGCCCTGCCAATATGACTCTACTCTGCCTGATGGAAAGCAGGAGCAAAATACAAGAGTGGTGGTGAACAGCATGGTGAGTGAGTATGGTGACCCACAACATGGCGACCTAGTGATGCTTCTGCGTTGATTTTCTGTGCGAGGGTAGTACCGCTCCGGTCGAGTCGGCCCTTTCGTGCTGAAATCAGCGTGGCTCTACTACCTCGACTTCTTAAAGTGGTATCAAGTGTAACAATTAGAACGCACTTTCACGACAGACTTTGACAGTCCACCGCTGGACATAGACATCTTCTTAGAATGGAGGTTTTGACCTATACCACGCTGGCGTCTGGATGAATTGGACCCACTTATGCAACAAGGAACCAATCCACTAACATGCCAAAATCTAAATAAGAACCCTATTTATAAGGAGATAAGGATAATCCTTTGATTTGGTATGTGGATGGATTGGTTCCTTATTGCATAAGTAGATCCAATTGGTATCGGGTTGGGATGTCTTGCGTAGTTTGCGCCCTTAGTTCCTGGTCCTCATCCCGGGATAAATAGGGTTGGTGACACTGTATTCTTAAACCTTCACCACACGAAAAATAAGACTACTAAAGTTATAGAGTCTTCATACAGCGAATATAATCTGTTAAGAGACAATCTGCTCTGACAATAATTAGTTATAGAGATCCGTTAACAGATTATTCTCAGATCTTTATCTAGACAATGAGCATAGATTCAAAATTAGAATAACGGTCGCGTGTCAAAATGCCTTCAAAGTTTTTTTGTCCATTAGCAGTTGTGACCCACTTACTGTCAAATTAAGCTTGTCTCTGATCGACATTGGACTAATACACAATGCCTAATTGTAAGCTCTTTAAGTCATCAGCTGTTGGTGTCATGATTACTTATTAATGGGCTAGTATGATTCAGTAATGATTTCGTGATTTTGTTATACTGCGATTTTTGCGCAGATTTGATACATTTGTAGTATGAAATGTTTGAAATAAACAGGTATTGCATCTACTGAATTTATCATAGAAGTAGGTATTAACAAATGACAACGGGTTTTTTACAAGATTTTGTAGTATAGGTAGGTAAATGTAATCTCTGAAATTGGAGGACGCAATTGATCCGTAATATAGGAATAGGTTATCATTATTTAAAAAGTGATACTGTTTTTTCTTCTGGTCTGTGTAGTTATGGATTTAAAATACAGACTGCCTCGGTGGCGCAGTGGTAGCGTATGCAACTGCTGTACTTCAGGTCTCGGTTTCAATTCTCGGGTCAGATCAAATGTTTGTGGGATCTACAAATATTTGTTTCGGAGTTTGGGTGTTTTCTATTTATAAAACTAGCTGAACCCCGCAGTGCTACCCGCAGTACGATAATAACGTGCCAGCGTGGTAATATGCTAAATTCTCCTTTCCCAGGTGAGGTTTATGTCCAGCAATGGAATATTCACAGAACAAAGAATAAGTTCATATGTTAGACTACCAGGAACACAATGCAAGCACCATTATTAGATTGAATAGCATATCAGTGTAGTGTAGAGTAACATAATGGCATTCTTTTTGACAATTGATACACACTCTATTGTTTCGTGTTATGCGGTAGGCATAGGTTGTTATATCGTTATATCGGTTTGCATATTCTTGTTAACTACTGTATTGTACGCGATTTAAATAAAAATGTAAATACATACACAATTGAATGTGTTTTGTTACCGACGTAATTTGAAGCCTACAGCTATTGTTTTTATTGTGATAAATTCATTGTGTCATCAATTGATTTGGAATTAAAACATCATAATTTAAACAAGCGACAATCCAAAAACATAGATTTAGGCGGTTTTCGAATTATTAAATCTTATTTAATATTAAACATGTGAATTCATTTGTTAAGAGTTCTTGACAAGCTCTTATCAAAAATTTAAAAAACCGCCTACGCAAGCACTTAATCGAGTAGTCATAAGCCAAAAATGCTTTCCATCATTTTGGAAAAGAGCTGATACTCTTACACTGCTGTACTATTATTAACCAAACATAGCTAAGAACCACCACAAGGAAACTGGCTTTTAAATGGAAAACACATCGAAATCGGTCCATCCCTTTGAGAGATACGATGCCACAGACACAAATACAGACAGACATCGATGTCAAACTTATAACACCCCTCTTTTTGCGGCGGGGGTTAAAAAACCGCTCGAACGATCATCATAAAGAGGATTCGTTTCAGAAAAAAAAAACAAAGAGCAAGCCTACAATTAAAAAAGAATTTGGTACAAATGGTCTTTTTTATTAATAACGAGGGTGTCAGAATGTGGAAATTACTTTTGTTTAAAAACCAATTATGAAAAACTTTATGATTGAACTATGTTCGGGTCTTATTAAAGTACGTTTCAATTGTGTATACCTAAACATCAATGTTTACACGAAAATGCATCCATACTTATCTCATATATTCGACAAACAACCTCATCCACGATTTATCACGAAAAATGTAGTGATTAAACATAACATCAACAAAATAACTGCATTTTTAATCGTTCAAAACGTTTACCTTGTACTAAGTTATATACTTATGTTACTTATGCTACAAAGTTCACACTTTCGCTTCGAACGATGTGTTACATCGATAGCGGCCTGTCTGTGACGAATGACTAAATATAGTGAGTATGTAAGCACTCCTTTGTAAGGTCTGAGGCTCACTGGGCAAAGAAGTACAAATTCATACTAAATAATATAGATTACAGCTTTACAAGAGCAGCTTCACCCCTTAGAAAAATCGTGTGCAATCTACGAAAGAAATCCGCAAGTAAATACGTTTTTATCTTTTAAAAGTATTAAATCCTTCTGGTCATAGATTGTGCGTGTTAAAATTAAACTTCGGTTCAATAAGGCAGAGTAATTAAAATGTTTGTTTAAAAATGACTCTATGTTGTTGTTCGGATGTTTACATTTAGGTGAAGACCCTGTAGGTCTTCAGTACAACTATGATGTGATGTGAAATACGCCGAAGAATCATAAGCAAGATTATCAAATGCCAAATGGGACTCTACCCTAAACTGTTTTAACCCACAACAAGTACATAATGTAAGTGAGAGTACTAGTCCCGTTGACTTAACGGGTTGATTCATTTGAGACATTTTACTGTTGTATGTTACTATTTGTTAATAGTCGCGAGTTGTCATAAGTACTAAGTACTAAGGCGCTAATATTATTTGACGCATTCCATTGTGACGTCGTAAGCTCGAGAAAAATGCTCAGTTTGTTTGGAGTAGTTTAAAGAAAGATCTCTAAAACCACGAATTAAGATCAATATGGCGGCAGTTTGTAGTCTCAAAGTGCGACTTAACGAAAGTACTAGGACTGAAAATCAAACCATGGAAAGCCTATTTTTTCATTTATCAAATATTCTTTCAATGTATCTATCATATTCTCTACCTATCCTTACGTATGTATACATATAAACCGTTGTGTAATATTGTAAGTTCATCGCATCTTTAAATACAAGTGATTTCCAAACAGCGAGCTTCAATCTCAATACATGTTACCTAACATTTTAATATTAGGTAAATTGTATGAAGTTCATATTACAACAAGTAATTACACCACAAATATCCTGATGCCAATATACCAAAGAAACATCCTTTGTAATAGAACAAAAACCACTTCTAGATGCGGTCACCCAAACAGGTCCCGCCCGAGCTATTTATAACCGGCGATTAACAGTTTATTGCTATCCGAGCTAATACAAACTTTGAAGAGCTGTATTCAGAGTCGAAATCGGCATAGTTTGGCACACTTTAATTCCAACACAGGCATACGAGTTAAAACAATGGCTCATCGCAATCAGTGCCGGGAGCGAAAGTCATTATAGCAACTTGTACATCTCAAGTACTGTCAGAACTACGTTGTCTATTAAAGAAAGTCCGTGTACTAGTGGCAAACTTTATCTGTAAGTTATTTCGTATTTAAAATAATTAAGATAAAAACGAAGATATCTAACACACAACGCCATCTAGTCCCAAACTAAGCAGCTAACTTGTATTATGGGTACAACTGATATAAAAACATAATTACACTCTTATTTTGTAAATACATATAAAACACCCAAACTCCGAAACAAATATTTGTAGATCATACAAGAAGACGATCCGGGAATCGAAACCGAGACCTTAAGTACAGCAGTCGTTTACGCTACCACTGCGCCGCCGAGACAGTCATTAATTAGACAGGGAAAGTCTCATAAGTTGCTAAAGTCAAGCGATGTTAGCTTAGAACGTCTTTCTAAATACATACTCATGACAAATTGTGACAAAGGTCTGGTCTGGTCACACCCCTGACTTATACTAGAGGTAATAATTGTTATTTAGAAGAGGATATTTTGAATCTACACCCGCATGCATCTGCTCATGCTTGTACTAAAATTTAGTTTTACAAGAATAATATGAATAAGATATTTCTTTTAGAATTGTTTGAAATGATAGCAAATTGAAAACCACTAGTTGCAGTATGTAAAATATTTCCTACACAATCATTAATTGGTTAGGAAATATTTAATCTAGTATCCATTGGTTCTCCAACTTCAGAGGTACAGATCTCGTAAGTAATCAAAAGACTACGTTGTTTTATCTACAATAACAATTGATATGCCCTAACGAACCATTGTATGTATACCTTTACAAATAAATAAAATTAAAGTGTCTGTAATACTTTAATAACCACTTTTTTTTTGACTGTCTTTTTGTTCCAGCTGGTCTCTGGAAGGGCTAGACCGATTTTGATAGGACTTTCACTATTAGGTAGCTGATGATACAAGGAGTAATTTAGTCATTTTTTTAGACTAGCTTCGCCTCGCGGCATTACCCGCGCTACGATAATAATCGCGCGTAACACCGCGGGGCTAGTACTTAATAAATCTGTATTCTGTACACATGATTATAATTATTGAAGCAGTGCACATCAAATCTGTAGCGGCTGTGACGGAACGCCCGCGGCTTGACTCACAACACTGTTTACTTTACCCACGAAGCATCTAGAATAATATCTTTGTTCCAAGAATCCGCTAGATGGATAAATTTTATAGAAAATTATTGTTTAACTAAACAACTGTCAGTGTTTACATGATTTACGGATAGTTGTGAAGTAGTGACCTATATTCCTCCTTCCTATCTGCTATAGGTGTTATGTGAATTTAATTATTAGCCTGTAATAGTACCACGAAAATTGGTTCAGCAACTAACAAATAGGCATTTCTCGACTTCACAAACGAACACTTCTATTTTATGTTCTTTTACAGATTTAGACAATACCTAACGTATAGTTGTGCTTGCACTTTAATTTATGCCGAAATTTTTTGATCTCAATCTCTGATTCAGTAGCCCTTATCCTGATATAAAATTACTTCTGTAAATACGTATATACTCATTAACATAATATATTAATATAGATTATTAACTTCATAAAAAGAAGTATGTAAATTACATACGTTCATGTAAATTTCGCCTATTTCCCAAAGAGGAATTAGAGACAATTGATCTTCACTCAACAGTCTCAACTCAACTACTACGATCGTGACATCCAATTCTCTATTGAAAATATTTATTCCACTAAAATCACATTAACTCCTGACATTTCCAGGTACCTGTACTGTAATCAGAACATTACTCTCCAGTGTTCCTTATAGGCACAAGCCTTCTATTAATACCCCGGTAGCGGTCTGAAGTTATGGTTGATATAAGCATGGCATGTACTGTAACAGAGCTTGATTATTAGCTCAGCAGTTCTATAATTAACCGTAAATCTGCCTCTATCGATTCTGATTGATAGTAAGAGTAATGCTCAACTGCTCTGAAGGTTGTTTCACATAGACAGCCTGTCTCCTCCTCAGTTATTTATTTAAGCGTCGTGTTGAGTTTCTCGACAGCGATTTACGATCTATAATTGGTTTAATCCGCATTTAAGAGTTAAAATTTTATTACACTATTATTTTTTATAATAATTTACAATTAAATAACAAAATAGTACATATTAAATAAAAAAATCTTATGTTGTTGATGTTATAGCAACTATGAAGGTTCGAACAGAAATCTTATTTGTAATATGCACATTTGCCTCTACTTGATCTTAGCAGGCAACCCGCATTTCAATAATTGTTCTAAGCATGTACGTAACTAACCTTACTCGCTAGTTATCACTTGCTACAGAATTACTGGTACAACACTATTCATTACAACCTTAATTCAATGTTATATATAAATACACGTTGTGTTGCCAATTAACTACAAAACATACAATAATGTTGCAAGGTAATTGTACTGCAGGAAACTTGAATGTGTTTCACGTTTATTATTCGTTGCCACCAATAACTTTCTTGTGATATTCTTGAACCACTATGGTAGTGAACATAGTACGGTTCATCAATAGAGGTTTAACAAATATTATTAGGGTCTTTTTGAAAGAAAGAAGATAATAAAGTATATAAAGATAGGACAATAAAAGGTATTTTAAAGAAGAGTAGTATTTCACAACAGATTTTTTGAAATATTAATACTTTATTAGTTGATCAGAAAGTCTACGTTAATTAATTTCTAATCAACTGATAGTCTTATGAAGGAAGAATAACACACCAATATATATAATTTTTAAAACCGGCTCTATCTAAAACGCTGACAACCACTAAAATATTTTCAAAACGGTTCTTGCAGAATTAAAACTCGAGAATTTCAAACGTTTCTTAATTGTATTAGAAAAGTTTAGAACCAGATAAATTAGTGAATTAAATAAGATACTCAAATATCAAATTCTGTTTGTGTAAATTTCGTATTAAGATGGTTTTGCGCGGGTGTGGTATACTGTGCGTCAATAGTGAACACTATTTTGATCACTGTAGCCTTCAAACGTCAAGGTGTGGACTGTTTTTAATCCATTAATATTAAGCTTTAAGCTTATTAGCCATTATATAAAGAGAGCGGCCGTGCAACTAAAAATATTCATTGGTACACGGACAGAGGAATTTATTTCTTTAACAACCGCAATATTTTGTGGGTCATAAACAAGAGGTGTCGGATCGACGCCTGTATGTCTGCATGTAGTTTTGTAGTTTTATAATAAAACTAGCTTTCGCCCGCAGCTTCGCTCGCATTTAATAAAAAATATCCTATTTTACTTCTAATACTATGTGTCCAAGAATATATGTACATAGTTTCACGATGATCGGTTAAGTAGTTTTCAAACAAACTTACATTCGTATTCATAATAATTAGAATAGTTAAGAATAATTCGTACTTGTACAGTCGAAGTAATCTTATAATGGTTTCAGTGTTTATAGGGTCTTTATGTCGGAATGGTGACATTTGATATCCATTTCTAACAAAAACAAAATAGAACTCAAATCTTAAATTAATATTTCGAGTAGGTATAATTCAAAAGATATAAATTTGTCAAAGATACGTACCATATTCATTATTAGTAAGATTCAGTCTGGCTCTTGCTAAAGGACTGTCTTCGTGATTGCAGAGGTCCCTAAAGCAGCACAGAAGAAGGGAATGCTCTGAAGACGCTGGTGGACCTCCCGTTTTCGGAGAATTCTGGCAGCGGGATAAAGCTTCTTGTTCCCTGAAAATATACAAACATTCAATTTATTAAAGTGTTTTTGTTAATGGTCTTAAGTCCTAAAACATAAATATTCTATATATTTAGGTGAAATTCAATTTATTTTGTAACCTGACACTATTTAAAAAAAAAACTTAACTCAAGAATTTTTCTCTCGGCCTAAGTCAACCATTGGATCAAAAATATATATTCAGACATTAATGAAATAAATAGGATGTAATGCTATACTAAAGGATGGGGCAGACGACATGCGGGACGGAACAGCGCCGAAATATGACAAATACAAAAGCTGAACTCCGAACATGACGGCACTGTGTGACTTCTTCACTACGACCTACTCACGTCGCGTCACTGTCCCATTCCGCTCGCCGTTTGATCCAACCTTAATAAGGGCGCTCGTGACAGAGACAAATATTAATTCACGACACACACTATGTATAAAAATCATCAAGCTTACGCGAGCAATCACCGGAGCTACTGTGAACGATAAAAACCTTGTCAGACACGAAACGAGTTATGAACATAATGAAAATGCTTTTATTGAATTCTGAACCGTTTTTTAACATCAAACGAATAATTCATATCAAGTTCACTTGATTCAATGGTGTTGTGGCAAAAACATTGGTAGTCGGCCTCGATCGCACTCCTGTTTGTTAATAAAGCGAAAAAACTGCAATTTGTGTCCTTTTGTATAATGGCTAAGTTGTGAGGGCTTAGAATTCAAAGCGTTTAATGTGTTCATTTGTATGTACAATGTTCATATTTCTTACTGTTCTCACATTTTTTTTATCTTAATTAATTGCTCCTTATTTAGTTTTGTTAGTTATAAAAAAATGCATTTTCAGAAGTGTCTCATTAAAATTAAGATGTTTAATAACTTTATGTTTGTCTAATATATCTATACATACAAATAAATAAAATTGGAGTGTCTGTTTGTAATATTAAAATAACTGCCTTCTACTATATGCATATGAATGTATATACGGTACACATACCAAAATATATTTTTTTAAAATTTTTGCCTGTCTGTCTGTCTGTCTGTTGTTCCGGCTAATCTCTGGAACGGCTGGACCGATTTGGAAGGGATTTTCACTGGTAGGTAGCTGATGGTACAAGGAGTAACTTAGGCTTACATTTTTTAGACTAGCTTCGCCCCGAAACGTTCGTATATACTAGACGAAACCGCGGGTTTCAGCTAGTATATAATAAGATAGGTATTAAGAGCCATTCCTTTTGTATTTTAATCTTTATAACCCATACTAATAATAAAAATTCGACAGTAATTAATAATTCAACAGTAAAGAAATACTTTCGATTCTTGAGGAAGGACATAGATTAATCTTTACCTCGATAACCAACATAGCCGCGGGCAAAAGGTAAGTATTTTATAAAAACTAATACCTTGCAATAACTGGAATGATACTTTACAGAGATAAGTTCTTAGAACATGGCTAACATTAGTGTGAGCCAATACCACATTAAAACCTCACAAATCATTGCGCAAGACTATGTAGTACATGTCAAGAAGGTACATAAAACAGTACTTTTTAAATACTTAGGCTTTGAATTATTATTATTTTTCTTCGACTAAAGTCGCTTTACAATTTGTACTTCAATTTACTCCAGAATCACCAATTAAGTTAAGTCTGTTAAAAATATGAATACAACTTATAGATAATTTAGTTTTTATGTAATTTCTATTTAAACGAAACTCTTCGAGAATTCCGTTAGACAATTAACATTATCTCTAATTCAATATTTAAAAAAAGGTAATGTGTGTGAGATTGTAGAGGGTAATCTTTGGATCTACAGACCTGATTTTTAAAATTCGTTTACTAATAAAAGGCTACATTATTTGTGTGTCATAGGCTGTATGCCCGAAAAAATATGAAAGTTCGTTATTTTTAAAGTTAATAAATACGGAAAAATAATCACGGGGGCGAAGGTAATAACGGGCAAGCTAATAGGTAATAAAAATTATGATCTTGCAGATGAAGAGAATCATGATTTATGAATAGGCTCGAATACTTTTTAATCTTCTGTGAATTGATTGAAAAATTAAAAGCGATGAACGCCAGTTGTTGATAGCGCTTATTATAACAATGATTAACAACTTTCAAATAATTTGGGACGCGTCAATGATACGATAATTAAGGAGGTGGAAAGTTCATGGATAATGGCAGATAATGATTTATTTAATGATTTGTATGAAATATAAAGTTGATATGTTTGATGTGTGATAAAGATTGATATGGATACTTTTGAGGGGAAATTAGCGTGATATGATTATTATTATAACCAACTTGTTTAGTAACAATCAGAAAAAAATGTGCAAAGACATAAGTGCAGTAATCTTTTACGGTACGCCATAACTTCTTTCTCTTCATAATTCCGTAATTACATTGATTAAGCTGTATTCTTATTTTGAAAAGACAACTCCCGAATTAGAAATATACATCCTATGTCGCGGGGACTTTAAAAACATGCAGAAACGCACACAAAGAACACCCAGACTCAGTGCAACAATTTGTTGATCTCTTGTTGATGATGTGGGATTTTGATGATGTGCAATTATATAAATAATTTGTCTATCAACACCTTTCATTACTGAAATGATGCTATTTCATTAAAAGTTAAAGTAGAAGATTAATATTTCTTCACTTCTATGCGTCTTCACAATTGTATAAAACTGGTATTTATCGATGATTACTGTTACAAAAGATTGCCTTTTATGTAAAGCACACACAAATCCTCATATAAGACGTCGTATTTCAAAGACTTAATACTAATAAAGACATGTGGATTTATGTACCTTCTCTAAGCATGACCATCGCGGTCAGATAATAAAGCCTTCTCCATTGAATACAAATCATCATTTTAGTGTCGCAAACCACTCACGGACCGTGTTCTCACGGATTTACAAAAATTTACATTAAATTAAAATTTACGAGTACTTAGATATTGGAAAAGCGTCCCTGTCTCTCATATAAGTGATGTCTGTCTCTTTTCTTCCCTCTACAAATCTTTCGGACCTTTCGATCACACTTTTAGAAGAAATTTGTAGTTAGGAGCGTGACCTAAGTCTGTAACATTTTATCTTCTGAATTTTGAACAGAGTTTGATGTAAGGTTTGCGTTTTATTACACTAAGTGAATGCGTCACTTGAATAAATATAGAGAAGGTGGGAACCCAACGTTTTCATATTAAAAAGAGATTGGAGTTTACGATGTTAGTTATAGGGAATTTTATAGTTTCTTGATAGTGGCTAGTAATTTTACGATGCAAGTTGTTTTAGAGGCTTAAAGCACCGTTGTATGGTATCGTATTAATGTATTATTATAGCAAAACAAATTTTATATATAACTAGCCTCTACCTCTTAGGAATCAAAGGATCTCTATGGGAAATTTCATTGAACTCGGTGAAGCGGTTTAGCTGTGGAAGCGTAATAGACAGACAGTTACTTTCGAAATTAATATATTATCGATTATTTTTCAGGTTGATTTCGCCGTAAAAGGAGGACATTTTAATAATGATTAGACTTTCTTGATTCTGTACTCAATTATAGTCAAACATGAATATATAGTTTAAATGTCTCTTCATGAGTTGAAGTAGCCGATTCGCTAATTAACCCATACACGTTATAAAGATAAATTCAATTAACAATTTAACAGAATGATAAAACTGTCCTTCAATTTGGTAACTATCAAATTTTGCTTCATTTTCAATAGTTATATTCCATTTGGTCATCTATTTTAATTAACATAGTGTTCCATAGTTTCTCACGGGAATTAGACAGAGTGTCTACGATAGGAATCTCGTCGATTTGAATAACTCGAATGATTGGATTGGTTTTGTTTTGGTGATTAGTAACCTATTGGCAACCATAGGTCCAATTTTAGAAACAGGTTTGCTATTAAAGGAATAACACTTCACAGGACCCAGGTGTGCGCCTTGATGAATCCTTGATGAATTTTCGTACGGTCGTGTTTTTACTGTAGGTACCTAGTAATTGTTATATGATAGATGATGTAATCGAACGCTTTGAACAGTTTGAAATCAAGAAAATTTAAAGCGTTTTGTTAAATGCGTTTCGAATTGCAAACCGTTAAGGTTGCGTTTTTCACGAGCCGGTTTGGTAGTAGTTCGATTAAAAAAAATCTAAAATAAGTATTTCTTTAGTTAAATGCGAGTGATCATTATAAAATAATTGAAATACTTTATAAGCGGTCGTATGTTTCCCAATTAGGGTCAATACCTACTATGGTAAACAAATACATACTTCAATAATTTACGATCAGATGCAGGACAAAAGACCGTGATCATAACACATTATTCGTCCTTTGCGGGATTCGAACCCACGCTATTTAAGCAATCAGGATCACCAGTCACAAAATCAATAGACCCGTTAAACTCTTTAATCCAAATACATAGTTTTGTAAGGTCCTATGTATATTGAATACGAGAGTAATTTATACTTCACTCGCGACTCATCCTGGTTCACACGATTTTTTTGGAATTCTTGGACCATATTGAAATATAGAAATATTCCCCTTGAATCACTGTCTCAAAATATGTAGGGACTTCATATTTTGGAAGATCTAAACGTAAACAAATAAATAAAATTGGAGTGTCTGTTTGTAATATTCAAATAACCTTTACTAAACTTTTACTAAATGCTTAAGTATGTATACACGGTACATGTAACCAAATTTTTTGTTAAATTTGTCTTTTTTTCTGTTATCTTTGTTCCGGCTAATCTCTAGTACGGCTGGATCGATTTTGACGGGAATTTCACTAGCAGATAGCTGATGTAATAAGGAGTAACTTAGACTACTTTTTTTAGACTAACTTTGCTCACCGGTGTTACTCGCGGTATTAAATGTACAACAATATCCCCGGGTAACAACGTGGATAGTTTTATACTATGTACACTGTACAGATAGGTATATAACAAGGCTCTCATTGAAATTAAAACTGATGTAATGGCTGCTTTATTTCTCTATAGATACTGTAGGTATATTATTATTATCTACATGTTAGACGCATTGGTTGTTCTGTTGCTACGACAGCTATTCACATGTGCATTTTGTCTGTCTGTTCCTTATCTTATCGCTAATCCTTCCTGTGTACTCCACAAATATGCAGTGCTTATTAGTTTGTTTGTGTTTGATAAATATATGTACGTAACTTTGCAACTGTGCCCTTATGTCTGGTGAGGACGTTCATAGAGTGCAACTATTCTTGCGCCACTGAGACAGCCAATGAATTAATAATAACTACCAAAGTAAATTCAGTTAGTTTGAGGTTTGACTAAAACCAATTTTAAAAAAAAGATGTATGATGACATACGTACCTACATACATAATGTAAAACCATCACAAGTATCATTACAATAAAACCTATCTTCAACATTCAGAACGTTAAGTTTAACACAGGTAAGTTGCATTTTCTTTTCACATATGATTCGTTTTTCTACTATAAAATTTTTCACTTATCAAGTTCCGAGACAATCAATAAATTAAATGTATCATCAAAAAAAATGTAACGATTAAGCTTCAATCGTTTTCATTTATTAATTTAAAAGGATGATCACTTGCTGTAATCCCCCCTCAAAACATCACGTGAAAACATTATGCACGTAATGGGTCTTAAAGGGATATTAATGAATCAATGAAATAACAACAAACAATTGTAATACTGTAATGTAAAGTTGTATAAAAATTACAATTTAAAAAAAACAATTATGTCAAACTACACACAAAAACAGATTATGCAAAAACTGTACAACAAAAGAGCGCCAAAACACATCCAACAAAATGTGAGTTCGTTTAAATTTTTGCAAAAATAAAATTAATTAGTTAGAGCCCGATATGGTAGATTGAAATTGTCGTACTGTCACGTCCACGAGCTATAAGGTTGTTCTAACCTGTTTAATTATAATTTACTTGCGATCGTGTAATTAGCGAATCAATTCAATGTAGAATTTTACGCTTTCAATACGCCTATTACACACACGCCAATATAATTTGAATAAATTAAAAGTCAACCCAAAGCTAATAATATCTATGCAAACAGTGTATTAAAGAATTATTGTAAGAATAGCAGGAGATAAAATTTACCATAGACATATATTATACTTTTAATGGCTTGGAAACCAATTTCTTCGTAATCTATACTTGCATCTGCGCAGTTGCTGTGTTGAATTTTCTTTTTAATTAATGGTCAAGAAACTGAGTCGTGCAAGATGCCGACTTTTTATGATAACATGATTATATTAAAAGCTTTTTAATTAAATATCTTTTAGTGATGATTTTAGGCAAAGATATCGAAATGACATAAAACCAATTTGTATTTTAATATTCTTAATTATAAAGGAAAAAACTAAACATCATAACTTTTGCTTTTAAATGATAAATTAATGATTTATTGTTATCGAAGTTTAAAAGTGTTTTTATATGTAAAAACTGGTCAACAAGTGTTTTTATCAAAAACTAAATCTGTTATGTTCTTATTGAAGTGTTTACAATTAGGTACAGATAATGTTATTGAACTAAAACAAAGAATCATTAGGGATAGATTACTTACTGAAAAAATTACCATTATCATGTAATTGTCCACTATAAACAATCCCGAATTCATCGATATCAATAGCTAACTGTCACTGACGAGAAAACCCTCTTTTTAGCAACAAAGGCTAGAAATTCTAGATTTCATCAAATCTGTTTACATTAATTTGATCTCTATTGGTACAAGATACGGTCTGATTTTGTAAGGAAATGTAAAAAATAATGCGGGTCGGCGTCCGAGCTGCACTATCTAGCCTGACCTGAGCAACCCCAACACAGTCACCCTTATCTTAACAAACGAGGGCATCAAACCGACATCACTCAACCGCACTTTATACACAGTAAACAAGTCGAACGAGAATTAATTACCGATAAAACAAGCGAATATTAATTTGAATTCAATGGAAATCTTAACGAAGCGGACACGGCGATCGTTAGCCATGATAATGGCAGAGATTGCCAAAAAGGAGCAAAAGTTATTTAAAGTAAATAAAAGTGGGTATGCGGCGGACGGAAACCTGTTTGGTGAACACGGGCCGATCCGAATAAGATAATCAACTGAGCGGGTAATTTCAGAGTATAAAAACAGAGTGGAGCCGCGCCGGGCCTTCGCCGGTATAATTAATAAACCGAGGTGAACATACCGTGAGCCACATAAAAAAGATACCATGATTACTTAATGCTCTACTGTTGTTAAGTAAACAGACATTTATTGATGGAAATTATATATCGACTAATCTACTCACATATTCTCTGATGTAATACCGATGGAATTCCTCTTAAAACTTTACGGAAACATTAATTAAAGTACTGGGTAGAAATATTTTGTCAGCACACATCGTATTCAATCATATCTATAATTGTGCCGTTATATAGATGTTGAATGCTGCATTTCAAAACTAAAGAGCAATTGATTGAAGGGCTTGAAAGAACCGTCGGAATCGTAGCTTCACAATGATAAGCAGATTTGACGGGTGACAGCGCGACTGATGCGCTGACTAACAATAGAATAATTAATTGTGTGATGAGAATAACTGGCAGCATATTTTAGAGAATCGTAAACTACAAAGTGATAACAAGACGAGTACATCTCAATAAGACGTGATAACATTTGTTATTAGTGTAAACTTTAATTGATGCCGTGACCTAATAAAAATATATAACCACCACGTACCTAAAGTACCTAATTATTGTGATAGCGCGGACATGGAATTTAATATATAGTACTGTAATATGAATAAATATTAAAAACTTATGAAGAAATACTATTTGAGGGCAATATTTTAGTGTCGATTTATGTATATAGGAGAAATATGTAAATGTTGAAACAAATATCGCTTGAGTCTAATTAATCAAAACGGCAATCGAGACGCTCAAATGCTACTACTTAATATTATTTTACAACATCGGTGCTTATAGTCTCATATAAATTCTACTTAATTCAACTGCATGACAGCGCACTAATGGCCAATTTGTTAATTTATGTGCGAGTCGTTTTTGTAAAGGGTTGACATAAAGCAATGGGCAGCATACTAATTAGAATTGCAATTAGAAATGATAAAATCTCCGGGAACTTTATCCTGGAATGTTGTAGAAACGTATATCAGAAATTTTATCGCTCACATCTTGTAAAGGCCGAAATCATTGGAGGAATCTGAGGTGTTCTTTGATTTATATGTGTTTTCCCGCAATATAGACTTTTAATATTTATGATGGTTGTAGTTTTGACAATAAATTTATAAAGCTACTTAATATGTACTAGTTTGAAGATTTAGCGAAGTAAATGTCTTGTTTATACACATCTATACTAATATAATAAAGCTGAAGAGTTTGTTTGTTTGTTTGAACGTGCTAATCTCAGGAACCGCTTAATTCGATTTGAAAAATTCTTTCTGTGTTGGATAGTCCATTTCTCGAGGAAGGTTATAGGCTATATATCATCACATTAAGACTAATAGGAGCGGAGCCCCAATGAAGAATGTTTAAAAAACGGGGAAAAACTATTACGCTACAGGCATACGGGTAATAGTAGACGTAAACGAGGTTGCAAGGGTCAGCTAGTATTAAATAAAAATGTACCTAAATTAAAAAAACAGGAACCTGCGAGTGAAGTCATCTTGTTGGATTACAGTTTTCCGAAAATTCTTTCTATAAAAGGATGCAACAACTATTGATTTTATCGATTCGATTCAATCTTAGAAGTCTCTTATTTTAAATAGGCATTAACATGCATACAAGTTTTACTAGGCAATCAATATCGCGACGCCATGGAAGTTGAATGCACTAACACCAAACACGTAAGTGGCTTAAGATAATCGAGAAGATAATATATATGTATAATTTGAATACTCACGTTTCAGCCAAATGATGCAAACAGCCATGTCTGGCGTGGTAAGTGCGTCGCGGCGCAGGCAGCTCGCTGTAGCAACCCCCGCTGCGTGCCGACCGACACATATAGCCTGTACCCACGCACTGGGCCGTGTTGCAGTAACATCTTACACCTGCGTCACCGTCCGGATCTAAAACAAACAGTATCCATATTAGCAAAACACGAGAGAAATAACCGAAATGATATTAAGAATACTAACTGCAACCAATTTGCAATAAATTATATTATTTAATGCGAAACTGTCAACATGTCGTCATAAAATCAACGTATCCTAAGCTATCTCATATTGAACTCACGATTATGAGAATACTTGCACATCCTCCACGAAGTAATCTTCTATTCATAGAATTGAAAATATATTAAGTGTAAACCAATAAATCGAAACAGGAAACGACCATTGCAAATGTAAAAGGAAATGCATTATGGGCCGTATAACCAATCACGGTTATCGACACTATGGCGCCTCGTAGTGTCATAAACTTCGATGGCGTTCGTTGCTATCTTTTAGTATAAATTCTGTGTACCAAATATCAGAAACAAATCTATTACAGTTACAGAGAAAAACAGCATCACATGTATATATTTCACTATAAAAAGCAACAATTCTTTCATATCAAATGGTAGCCCATCGACGACAAGCCGATGAACCGGTAAAAATAACATACAGCTGGTTCGTTGCGCGTACCATGTATGAATAATGCACACGTCATACTCTACGGGCCCCAACATAAATATCATCACAAACGGCCAGCCTCTGACCGCATTCAATGTAAATGCTGCGGCTCCAGACGATGAAACAAAACAAAATTAATTTCAGAGGGACGCCGCTTTATTTGCTCTCAACGGTGCAGCAAAGCTTAAGGAAGACCCCCCTTGATGTCCGGCATCTTTAGGATATCTTTTTCGTTGAAGAAATCGTGTAGTTTTTTTAAGTCTAATATTTGAATGATTAGTAAGTTGTCCGATTCCAGTATTCAGCGGCGAGATGTCGATTAAGTATTTCGATAAAAACAAAATACAAGGTGTCTCAAAAGAAATTTCATATTTAGTGGATTGATTAAAAAAAAAGGAAGCGGTATATAGAAAAAATGTTTATTTATTGTTAAAATACACTTTTTGGGAATTAATTTCTTAAAAATAATATCGTCTAAATGTAAACCCTCACGTTGTTGGCACTCATTTAATCGAACAGTAAAATTACTTATGACTGCTCGACAGGTGGAGTGAGGGATGGCTGCCATTTCGTGACGGATATTTTCTTTCAAATGCGCCAGTGAAGTTGGTTTATTGGCGTAAACTTTAGATTTAAGATAACCCCATAGGAAAAAGTCCATAGGGGTTAAATCTGGGCTACGTGGAGGCCAATTTATGTCACCTCTCCGGGAGATCAATTTTCCTGAGAAAATTTCACGAACACGTGGCAGAGATATATTGGACGTGTGTGAAGTTGCTCCGTCCTGTTGAAACCATGTTCTTTGGTTATAGCCAGGAAAGTTTTGCAGTTCAGGTACCAATAAGTTGTCTAACATCTCCACATAACGCTCTGAATTCACTGTAACTGTACGCCCCATTTCGTCTTCAAAAAAGTAAGGGCCGATAATTCCTCGCGCCGACATGGCAGCCCATACGGTCACTTTAGGCGAGTGTAGGGGTTTCTGATGTTTGCGTTTCGGATTGGCTGAACTCCAGTAGCGGCAGTTTTGCTTATTTACGTGGCCATTAAGATGAAAATGAGCTTCATCCGAAAACAAAATGTTGGTAAACGTTGAAAATCGCTCAATCATCTGATTTACGAAATTAAGCCTCTGACCGGCATCTTGGGGCTTTAATTCTTGCACCAATTGAATTTTGTAGGGGTGCAGCTTTAGATCTTTGTGCATAATGCGATGTAATGATGATCTATGCACATTTAAAGCACTCGCGCGCTTCCGAATTGAAAGGCTCGGGTCGTCACGTACAGATTGATTAACACTCTCCACGTTTTCTACCGTTCTTGATGACCTAGGTCGCCCGGATTTTGATTTATCCAGCGTTGATCCAGTCTCTTCAAACTTTTTAACCCAATGTCGAATGAGAGGAAGGCTTGGCGCATCATTTAAGTGGCGAAAACCTCGAATACTGCAGAATTTTCTACGCGCGACAGTTGTCGAATCACCGTTCTTGTAAAACTCTCGCACGCACAACGCGCGGTCTGCTCCCGAGAAACGCTCCATAGCGACTGAATCCCCAAGAGCCAAGCTACCAATTGACATAACCCCCGCACCCCTCAAGTACGCAGCGTTCACGCAGTAAGCTAAACAAATATAAAATTTCTTTTGAGACACCCTGTAGTTTAAACTAATAATCGAGGTAGTTATTATTGTTAATCGATCAAATCTCATGTAAATTATAATCATGAACAATTTACCAAAATAATGATCAGACATCGAATATATAATTATAATATATAAAAAAAATAATAAATCTCTCATCTCCGAATTCACTAAGAATTTTTTAAATTCCTTTTGTACTCAAACCGGTAGATGAAGTCGCAAGCGATCTTGAAACCGCTGTAAATAAAACAATTAAGGAATAAAATACCAACAAAGAAAGGAAAAAAAAAGGCTTTTGCTCGACGTTAATAACTAAACCTTTGAGTCAAGGGAAATTGGAAACTTTTAATAGCAAGCTTTAATGGCTCTTGCACGGAGAATTGCCTCCATTAATTGCAGCGGAGCGTGCATTTATTCTGAAATCGAAATTCTATTGCAAGCGTTAATTTAACGCTGCATGTCTTATTGTACAGTTTATGACTAACTTTATAGTTCGTTTGTAGTATTATATTCTAGACGACTCATCACATCTCATTGCTAATCGACGATGTAACGAACATCATGTTAGATGCCATTAGATCGTCTTTACAATCAATTTGGAGTTAAAAAATCAAGACACGAATGGAACACCGAAGGATAAGGTAAATAAAAAACAAATATACAAAAGAGAAAAGGGTCTGGCATGTTATTTGGTTTTGATAAATGGCCCTCCGGAGATGTGAGAGAAAAGGATAAAGCGAGGTTAGAGAGAGATGAAATTACTAATGATCATAAAAGCAGGATGCATCCTAAGATAAAAGAAAGTGCTTCTTATCTTGGCTATGTTTCGGTTTTCTTTAATATTTTAAAACCAGCCACGTAGCTATTAGTGAGTATAGGCGCCGCCAATTCTTCATGGCACATTAAATCTGAAAACGAAGCTTCATGCTTGCGAGCTTTTGTTTGGATATCTGAGCTCTTAGGGAGTGAGATCAGAGTGTTCGGTCACCCTCATTCACGTGCCGCAGTAAACGAGGTGTTAACTTTCTAGTTTCCTCTTTGCTTGTCTCACTAATTAATAGCCGTAAAAGGATTTTTTGAATACTTAAATTGAGTAAAGTAAGCATGAAAAGATTTTGTTTCCTATTTATCTAACAAAAAATATTTTAGTAGTCAATTAACCGTCGATAATCTCACCAGTTTACAATAAAGAAGTAATTTAAAAAACAAATATGTATTTAGCATCAAGACGAGATTAAGACACGGGAGCCGGTTTTGGAAAAATGCGATTGAAATAATCTGGAGAATCCGTTGTGCTGAAACAGATGACTAAAATATCTTTCACTTTGCATCGTTTGCCACATAAGTTCCTTCAATTTCGTTCCAGATGTCTGCAATAAGAGGTCTATTCGATGTATCAAGTTCCAGCTCATTTCTTTAGTACATTTCGCTCATTTCAGATCGGAGATTCAATTTAGATGGAGCGCTTAGATAGTACAAGACTTCTCCAACAGAAATACTCGGCTATTTCTGTTAGATTATCTGTGTAGGTCCGTCTGTGCAGTTAAACAATTTTATTGGTGTTTCTAGAATCAAATGATAAACACAGAAACTTTCACAATACACAATTCGATGTTAACTTCAGTTCTTCAACGTTTTATCGTTTCTTCGTTTTGAGATTGTAATCATTAGTAAAGCATTAAGTTTTTATAGACAAGATCGCCTTATGAGTCGTAATTAAACATACAGTTTTGGTTAAAAACATCCAAATAGTTATTTCATGGTAATAGCGACTAACTA
Organism: Spilarctia lutea; assembly: GCA_916048165.1. Classification (NCBI taxonomy): domain Eukaryota; kingdom Metazoa; phylum Arthropoda; class Insecta; order Lepidoptera; family Erebidae; genus Spilarctia; species Spilarctia lutea. Next base: position 16,333,933 of record OU696480.1, on the reverse strand, counting down.
ATGTTGCGACAACGACTTTCTCCCGGTGTTCACACGCTGTCCGACTCCGTTTTATCTAGTACTTTATTACGTTAATAATGATTGTAGCGCGAGCCGCAGCCGGTTTCTCTGCTATTCAGATTGAAGCTAACATAACAGGCTTTATGCTGATTGGATGACGCGGAAAAAGCAAGGCTGTGCTGTGGCCTTGTTGTAGCATTCCGACGTCCGCTATTTGAAAATATTTATTAGCTGTCAATTTGATCTGCCTGATTTGTTACTCTTTACTTACATATTACATGTATTTTTATTCAACAGGTATTTATACCGTGTGATGCCGTTAGCTTCCTAAGTATAGTCATCAGTGGCTTGGAACGTTAAATGGACGCTAGAGGCAAACTAATAACCGTGGATACATTTGATTTACATCATTCAACTCCAGTTTCTCAGTTTGCGATAGCGTTGCGGTCGCAATTGAATCACGACTCATCCTCTAATTGCACTCGATGAATTATCTTCCGTAATAGTTGTCCTAGTCGGTGCGTAATTATCCCATGCGGCGCCAGTAATCTGGTCGAGCCGCGGGCAATTTCCATTGGAATGTAAGCCGAGAAAGGTCTGTCTGTGGGTCGAGTAACGTTTCTGCAGATATCGCGAGCTGGGATCAAAAATTTAAAGCCGCTTAAAGTTACCTATGAAACTTACCTTGACAAATCGTGTCTGTAATATCGCGTTCCCAACAGAGCTTTCTTGGGTTGAGGTTGCTTTCCTTTCCTTGCTATCTTGCGATATTCGAGTCCACTATATGTAACAACGATATCAAAGGCAAACATTATTAGTAAGCGGCCGGCAACACCAAAGACCCTATCTCTGCAAGTAGACTGAGATTCATTTCCTCGGAAAATTGCTTATTCGCACGATAGCCGCTGCACTGGCACTCGTTCTGATTTAATAGAATACACTTGACGGGCCTGTCTTTCAACCACCAGTTCTTTGTTAAGATAGATGGTGATGTAATTTCATTAACATTAGCTTCGAATAAACTCTTCGGATCCTATTTGTATAGATATAATGAAAATGAGCTCATCCATCGGTCTCGTATTTAGGGGGACGTTTTTCATTTCTAATCTTTATTACAACGGTGTAGAGATGTCAATCGGTTGATAGTTTCTGCTAGATCTATGTATAGGCCCGACTGACGTTTATCAGTCATTCCGTTCACGTCTCGTCGCTGTCGAGGTTATCGAGACGCTTTCACGCCACTCGAATAACATTTGAATAATGAAATGCGTTCGTCGAACTCCTAAAAGTGCAAAACGAAGTTAGCGCCGATACAGACGTAAAATAGCCACCTGTTCTCCGATGAATCGGAGTATTCATCGCCTCGTTAAATCACAATGGACTACAGAAGGCGGACTACCTGATCGTTTTTTTTCCTTATCCGATCCTCACGCGGTTAAGACCTTTATCCGCTACGAATGGGCCTCGATAGCCGCGATCGGCCGTTTCAATTGTGTAGTCGACATTAAATGTCACAACGACAATGCTAGTCGTTTAGACTGTTTAGAGCTCTCAACTCGCGAGCGGACGATTGTCGTCTTAAATCATAACAGCTCTCAATCATCACTTGGTCCATTAGTGGGCGCGTGCCGGTTTACTGTAAACATTTGAACCCTTTTGTATGCACACTCACACGGTAGTATAAAAAGTTTTCATTAAAGGTTTACCGTTTCAATTTATTAAGTAAACATTGGTGGACAATTGTCGCATGTGTTAACATTTCGGAGCAGGTGTTTAGCGACTTAGGTGGTAAGTTGACAAGCGACATTTTCATATGTCGCAACCGACTGTAGTTGTTTTTAAACTCAGTGTGAAAACATTAACACCTTCGTTGTACAATGTACAGTTCGTTGACATGAATCATATAATGCAAGACGGAGATTGAAACGTACACAAAAAGCTTAATCAATATTTCAACGGCGGCCGCATTCCGTTCTTATCCGAGCAGAGCTTGCTTTCGATTTAATTAGATCGTGGAAAAAGTAATATCAGATCAGTTATCTATAGTGCAGCAATAAGACGTTTCTTGTTTTCAATTCACATTTGTGTCAACTGAATACCAAGCGCGTGGCATCATAAATGTTAAAATGTTATTAGTACATCAAGTACTAATAACATTCGTAAGCACGTTGTAAGCATTTAGTTAACATAAGTATACTTATAACTTACTTTCCTTATTGAAGAGTGCATAATGAATCATAACATACAGTTCATTAAACAGTAACATTTAGCATAGCCGGAATCGTTGACAATGAGAAGATATACTAGTCGGACTGGTAACTGGAGGCATCCTAGCAAAAACATAGGGAGTTTTGTAACGGGTTATTATATCATATCTGTGGCGGAATGCGCGTGAGTTTCTCCAGATCGACGACGCGGATGCGGTTCGTCGAGTGTTGGAAAATTGAGAAAGAAGTAGGAGACGGAATGCGGTCGTACGTTCTCTCAGTAGACGGAATTCGCACCGTGAACCGTTACTATGAGCACTCGTTAATCACACGAGCTTGGTGTTAAGACGAGATTAGTTTCTTAGATAAAAATAATTTGTTAGACGATTGCTAACAGCTAGACATTAATGGATATGTGCTATGTCAGAGTGAATTTTTTTCAATAATAATATATGCACACGAATTTTAGTTCGTTTTAACATATTGAAAGAATTTTATGCTAGCAAAATATTAGCTAAAACAATATTAGTGTTTTTGTTGATCTTTATATGTAGTTCATTCGCAGCAGAGCCACGAACAAAAGTAGGCGAAAGTTGTCTAAAGAACTTGGTTTTAATAAAATACCCTTAAGTTTAACCTTTAAAACAAATGGAGAGCTATCAATGTTTCTTTCTGAAGAAAATTCACCAATTTAGCACAATGAGTATCTACCCCGAAAAAGAATGTTTGTATAACTCCGCGATGACACATCTAATACTCTCTAGAACGGAAATTATTTATCACATGACACAGCCAAAAGTCACAAGATATAAATTTAACTTTGTTTTGAGAACAGACTGTTACTGCTGTATCGACATACAGTACCTATAGGTATATAATTCCATCACATGTACGTAAACATTAGGTATAATCATACCTACCTACATATATATGTATATATCCAATTACCATATAGGGACATAGCAACTGGTCCATGTTAAAGTGATTCATTGCTCATTTTGTTATTCCACGCACATGTCAAACATCAATGTTGACGTGCCTTTTGCACCAGACCCGTATGCTACTTGACAGCATATAAATCCTTAGCTATTCTAATTATATGTTAAACGTTACACAGTCAACAAGTTTATTTGATAACTTTGTAATATATAACCTTCCTTTATATATTTCTTTACTCGACGCAACGAAAGTTGATATGACAAGGCAACAACGATTGCAGCGTCGTCTAACCAAATAGATCTAATCAGCAAGTAGAGAAACTTTGCTTCGTTAGAATACCAAGTACATAATCCATTTAGGTATAGCTTATGGCTGCAGGAGCCTATCAAGGTTTACAATGCAAAAGATCGCCAAAAACACACTGGTAATATTACTTGTCAACCATTGGGAACACCACACTACAACCCATCTTTCATTCCATTTTTGGGTAGTTTTAAATGTATGTGATTAAGTACTGCCTCGGTGGCGTAGTAGTAGCGTATGCGACTGCTAAACTTGAGGTCTCGGGTTCGATTCCCAGGTCGGACCAAATGTTTGTATGATCTGCAAATATTTGTTTCGGAGTTTGGGTGTTTTCTATGTATAATATGTGTGTATTTACAAAAAAAAAGTATATAAGTATTTATATCAGTTGTCCAGTACCCATAACACAAGCTCTGCTTAGCTTGGGACTAGATGGCGTTGTGTGTTAGATGTCCGGAATATTTATTATTTTTATTATGTGATTAAGTATCTCTGCTGACTTTTGTCCTACATAATATATTAAGATCAACCTTCACATACTAGGACACAAAGTAGGTAATACGATATGTTTTTTTGTAAGGCATTGAACTAAATTTAGTTAGCTTCCGTTGTGAGTGCGTCTATTTTGCGCAACATGAAAACATGCTAAATACAAGTCGTCCCAATTACACATGATACGCACTTGGCTCCAAACAGTCAATCAATTGGACGCCATTTTGGTGTTTGGTGTTACATTTAAAACTATAGTATAACACCATAGAGTGGGAAGTTTAAGCAGATTTGTACTGTAATCATCTGCATTTCACAGCCTGAAAGTGGCTCCAGTAGATATAAAGTTGAGAAGCAACAGTTGGTCACGAAAGTTGTGTTATGTTGACGGATAAAACGCTAGAGGATGAGAAAGGGAATATGACGAAAATAAAAGGACAGTGGAGAATTTATGGTGTCACAAGCAGCCATTCAAATAGATAGATACTAAACTTAATATGATTTAAATTAAGTTTTAAGAATAAAATGTTTAAGCACCTTGCAAGTTAAATTATAAATTTTGGAAGATAACCTGTAGAAGTAAATAATATACACGGCTTACAATATTAATGACCTTTTGGTAGAAACGTCGCCGTACATTTGATTGTGGTCATAGCGTTTGTCACGGTAACATTAGAACAGTGGCGACTTAACAGTTACACACGACTTAGTACCTGTATCGTGTAACAACGCCTTTATATTATAATGAAAGATGACATATTTTCGTGTAATGCTATACTAAGGAATTTGGACCTCACTTGTTGATGCTAACTATCATATTTTATTAGTTCAACACTTCTTATTTTAAATTTGAATTTTCAGAGAACCGTATATTTAAATTAAAAAAAGATGTTCTATGACTTTTGCAACTTTTTTGAATTTAGAAATGAGTATTAAGTTTTTTTTTAATTTCAAAGAGTCTAGTCTAGTTCTGCTACAATCCTACTTTTACACACTTATCAGCTTTGATCACACAAATCTTTTTTTATTTAAGACAAATAAAACTTGTAGAATATTTAACTCTCCTCCTACGTCATCCTTGCTATGTTAGCCATTATCTAAATATCGTCTATTTAGATACGGTAGAACGGTGATTAGCCTATAATTACTTTATAATATTGATAAATAACAGTTTCCTTATTTACATTAGCGTTTGCGATTTATAACTTTATTAGTAATTTAATTACCTACCACAAAGCGGTACAAATTTACTCTTATCTTACGCATGTATGTTCTAGTTGGAGCCTGGTTCGTAAAGTTAAAGGGTAGTCTGGGGAAAAATGGTTTAATATCTATGAATCACAATATTTGTTATCTAAAGTTACAAGAAAGCTGGTGTATGTATAGCCATATTTTTATCGTGTGACTTGTGTGAAAAAAATCATTAACTATGGAAAGTGGATGTTTGATTTAGTAAATTACCCGTATACAATTATCCATGCGTTCATAGAGTACTATGATGTCGAGAACTTGCCCTAACATTAGCTAGGAGAGACAGTATTATGTATACTCAATAATCCAATGAATTTTCCATTACCTAGTGGTCGCCCAGTGGTTGAAATTTGTCTAATTTCAACAAACTTATTTTTTAGTTTCCTGCAATTGTCCTCCATACAAACTTTAACTGTGCCACATTTCACACTTTCAATTTTCGTAAAAAGGGGCACAAAGTTTTTGCTTCACGTCTTTAAGACTTAACGGTTACTGTTGCATGCATTAACAATTTTATTATTGGTTATCTGTAAAAATTCCCCACACATTTGCTATATTCCACTGATGCCCATTCGACTTAAATACCGCCTGTCTTTACGACGCATGCACTGGAAGAGATAGTCGGCGGTGCGTTCAAAGGAATGCTCGTATAGCAAGTTTCTAACATGCTAATGCTGAGTGAAGAGAGACGGAGCATGGAGTGTAAGGCCTCATTATTGAAACGTTGATTAAGTTTAATATTAGAACATGTAAATTGAAATGTTGTTTATGGTAAGTTTCTTTTTTTATCAACAAAGCAGGTTTGTTGGCAGCCATGTTTATACTAGGGATGTGAGCAGTATTAATATTCGATTATAATAATTGTTCTGGGATGAAAAAAGTGATTTACTATTACGGATAATCTGTATTGATAATGGGTGTTTTTATGTTAGATTATTAAATAGATACTAGGTTATCAAGAAATTTACAAATAGTCGTATTCACGGTTTTTATTCTAGAGCATGGCAAGGGATTTCAGCCAGGACTAAAGGTTAATCAATAGCATAGCATAGTCATATTTTTTACAGGCATTGATAAACTCTTGCCGATAAAAGCCAGCAAAGATGTGTTGCTTGGGAGAGCCACGCTTCGGCATGCATGAGCCGGCTCGACTAGAGTGATACCAAGGCCTCACAGAAAACCGGTGTGAAACTGCGCCTGCGCTGTGTTTCAATGAGTGAGTGAGAATATCGGAGGCCCATACCCCAACCCCTCCCCTCATCCCTCTCCCCATTCCCCAAAGGCCGGCAACGCACTTGTAACGCCTCTGGTGTTGCGGGTGTCCATGGGCGGAGATTATCGCTTACCATCAGGCGATACGTCTGCTCGTTTGCCCCCCTATTACATTAAAAAAAGCTGTATAGACTAACAATGTCTTACCTGGCTAAGAAAACGATGACTTAAAAGATATGTATGACTGAAAAAGCCATTATATATTTCTTAGTATGATACTTAAGTGATGATGAATGTCTCTAAAATAACAGATTAATTGTTCAATTATTTCTCTCTAATAATGTTAATAAATGGGACAGCCGTTTCGTCTCACGGTCTCACAAGACGTATGCACATATTAATTTTATCAACATTCATATTTTTAGGAATCCAACAATATTTATAGCGGATTACGTATCACAATGATATTCTATTACATGTACTTAATGTTGCTACGAGATTTTGAATCTTATGAGAAACAAAATATGGTTATAAAGCGTTTTCTAAATATAAAAGTTTCTCTGTTGAATGGTGGCCACAAATGCCGTATGCAGTTATATTATGAAACGTGTTATTCATCTTTGAATGCGTGTTAGTTTTCTCAAGCGTATGACAATCGATAACTAAACAGATTATGATAATGTAAGCCTCCCAGCAAAGATGTGTTTCTTATGGCACTTTAAATTTTCGGGTTAATTAAACTTTGACTAATTGCCATACTTAAATTTTTCGTAGCTTATTTATAATTTTGTAAAATTAATACATGTAATTAATGAGTTTGTTAAATTAAGCGCGTGGTGTAGTATTTTAATTGGAATTTATTCATAAGGTCACGTAGCCAATATTTCTTTGTAACAGTAATTGTGCTTTTAACACTGTGTATATGGCAACATTATCACAAAAAAAATATCTATGTTTATTGAAAATGTATTATTCGTTCAATGCCACATCGACATTAATTATTCTATATTTAAATCTTATTACCATGCAAAATCAATGTTTGAATTTCGAAACTTTCTAGTGACGTACCAAGGTCGATAAGCGTCCTAGAGCGGTCAAAGCCCGGTAGTAGTATGAGAAATTATATTCGAATATCTCGATGAATTACCGTAATTCGACGATTATTTCTCAATATTTTTTTTTAATAAGATAATATACTAGACATAAGTCGCATTTTATTACAACTTTCCTTAGGAATTTTATCTAGTCGGTACATAATAACATTACCATAGCGACTGATTAATTTACTTAATTATCGCTCCTCAGGTTTCATATAAAAACTTGTAATGGTTTGTTTGAATTCATATTTAGCAGTGTACGCAACATTCTAGGTCAATTAATTTGTGTTTTTTTTTTGTGTGTGAAATTTATAAGTACGGTAGCGGACATATTTATGTTTATTGGTGTTAAGTGATTATACATAACGGAATGGTTGAAGCTAATAGGTATATACATAAACCTATAATAGCTTAGGACATTTATTCAATTGAGGAAACGCACACTTTCCAATAAATGGCTTTTGTCAAACTAGACAAACTACGTCCTTAAGTAGATGAGCTTTGTAAACAGCCTAACTACTGCTTCACTCGACGGTAGAAACAAATAGGCGTGTAGTTCTATAACTACTAATATTTGAACAAGGTATAGTGCATTATATGGCTTAATGTGTGAGCAGAAGCGAGAGCGGTTTACATCATTGTAAAAATCTGTAGAAATGTACGTAGTTCGTATTTAATTGAACGTAATCAGTTGTCACTTGTGAATTATAATAATAAGTTTTACGCTATACGAATATCAGTTAAAACCACAAGAATAATATTGCTGTAAGTATGTAGGATACGTTTAATTAAGTAATTGTTTATACATATTACAATCAGCACTCTTAACTTAACGATTACTGTTCTAACCTACAGTAGATGTTATATGATGTGGTTTCAATAATACTATTATACAATGACAGTTAAAAAACTTTGAACGGTAAAAAAATCGTAACCGCTTATCACTTAGATGCAGTCGCTGTCACAAATAAACATGGTACGTTCATCATGTAAACCGGCGCCGATGACGGCCGATGTGTGGTCCAAACCGGACGCGACGGGGAACCAGCCAGTACCAAATTATTGTTTTTATTAACTAAATAACTTTTATTACCAAACACGATCTCAGGCTCATTTAAAATTAAAAACCTTTGATGATAAAATACATTCCTTCATCTTAATATTTGGTCGACGAGATTTTTATCTAATATATTTTAAGGGCTCATCATTTTATTTATACATGTAACATATGTACAATTATGCTGACATACCTTTACAAAAAGTTTCTTCATGGTACCTATAGGGTGCTAACAAGCTGATGGGTGAACGACCGCCCATGGTGCCCTAGTCATCAATGCGTTGTACCTCTTCTTACGTACGAGGAAAGGATGGTTGAGATTAGAGTCTCAATTACTTTTACTGATAAAAATACCGAAAATAAGACTTAACATCAATTTTCTAAGTATACCGAAACATGGTTCTCTAACAGATTTAGAAACTTTCTGATATCAATCGTAAACGTTGTTCAACTTTTAGTACTAAACTTATATGTATATAGTACACGTAACATAACTTTCTTATTCCCGCAAATTGTTCAAAAACCACAAAGAGATAGTCCATCCAATAAGTACACAAAAATCTGTTCGCGGCAAGAAAATTGTAGTGCAATCTTGCACAATCATTGGGATGCTTTGCTTTGTGGCGGCGTTCGGATTAAATCGGCAATTATCGAACGAGATGATTATTTGCCAACAGGACAACGAACACGAATATCGTGTCCTGCCCACAGACACGCCCGGGGCGAAACGTTTCGCAAATTGTCTTATTTTAGAAACCAGGTATTACATTAACAATCTCTGGCTCGTATTTCCACCCAGATTCGAATTATGTACGATTTCGGAATGAAAGATTCGAAAGCGAAAAGGCTTTTAGGAAAAGAAAAGAGACAAGAAAAGGATAGAGATAAGATATAAATACCTGATCTGATCACAGGAAACGGAAGGGACCTTTGTTGTTTGTGTATATATATATATATATATCATTATGTGGTTAGCGTTGTATTTGTAAAGACAAAATGCCATTAAAATTATTTTTATAACTTTCTCTTTGCAAAAATAATTATATTAGCCACTTTTATGTCTTTTACGTGAAAACTCGATTCTTGGCATATGCACATTTGCACCAATTATGTAATACAATATCATAAATGTAATCTTACAAAGCCTTATAAAAGGGTAATCTTACAAGACAGTTAGGTTACAAAGGCAAAATTAACAGTCAATCGAAAATAACAAGAGAAAATATCGATACTTTGAATCGACTAGTCAACTGAGCCATTAAAGTGAATAATTCTAGTCGTCTTATGAGCTCCAAGAAATCGCGTTACTGAACAGAAATTACGAGAGAGCTGGTTGTTAACCCATTATTGTGTCGGCATGTCTCATGTACAATAGTTATGTTTTAAACTTCTAAACAATGACTGTCGTAAACATAGTACTTCGAAGCTGTTTAAATTATATATTTCAATCTAATTCGAAATACGTTACATTAGCATTTTTGGACCATATTCATAAATATGGAAACGCCTATCGTAGGTATTACAAAAAAAAAAGTATTGGCAAGTTAATTAAATTAATAAGTTGTGCATAACACTGTTTTTTTTTGTTTTTATGGAATAGCGGGCAAACCAGCAGACGTATCGCCTGATGGTAAGCGATTACCGCCGCCCATGGACACCGGTAACAAGTGCGTTGCCGGCCTTTAAAGGATGGGGAGGGGTATGGGCCTCCGGTATCCTCACTCATTAGGTGAAACACAGCGCAGGCGCTGTTTCACACCGGTTTCCTGTGATAAGCCGTAAAGATGAAAATTTATAGCTAGAGTATACTATACTGCGATGTAACGCATTATACTCGTACCTTCAACAGCTATCCCAAAGAATACGTTATATGTGCAAATTGTGCAATCCAGTATTTTATAGCGTAATTACTTGGGCAATTACAGCTATAATAAAAAAGAATTATATATAAACTAAGGTATTAAAACTCTAGTACGGGGAATAGGCTTGTCTTTTCCGTCTCTTAGTGTTCAAGCGGCACTAATATTATAGTTAGTAAAATGTAGACTTTTAATGCGTACCTATATTTTATAATATTTCTTACTGACATCTTTAAAATCCTTGGCTTTCCTCTTCTATAATATGCATGTATAACATATATAAACCTTCCTTTTAAATCACTCTATCTATTGCTGAAAACTGCATTAAAATCTATTGAGTACTTTAAAAGATCCAAGTGTACACAGCACACGGCATAAGTTACTTTATTTTATACAAAGGGTGTGTTATTACAAAAAAAGGTCGTGACAAACAGACAGACAGACAAGAAAGTGATCCTATAAGGGTTCCGTTTTTTTCCTTTGAGATTCGGAAATAATTGAGCAACTACTTGCATAGAATAAACAAGTACCTAAAATTCGAGTTCTGTGTTTTTGCAAAATTGATTACAATTTTATGGCTTTAATTAACTTTGACGTTGCTCATAAAAATACCATTATTTGTATTTCCATATTTGTTTTAAGCCATTTTCGTAGAATTGTTTAGAAAACATTTACACACAGTTACATCATAATTTTTTTGTCGGTATTCCTGCTGTGAAATTCTATAATAACTATTGTTTAATCAATAACGACACGGCTTGGAAGTTCAAATTCTCAATTTTTGTTATTTAGTTTCATTTTAATGTTTAACTATCTAATTATTCATTTGAATATTTTCTGCATAAGTATAGTATCTAGGTACAAATCCAAAATACCTAGCACGATGTTGAATTTTTTATTTATGCCTAATTATGCAAGTCTCGGTACACAGCTGCAGCGTCAAATCATTTTACAATAAATTAACTTGCAACGGTGTACAGGTGATATTTAAGTTGGAGACTGGCGCCGTACGACAGGTGAACAAGACAGGACGTATTGAGCGTCGTCGGTACACAAAGTCGTTTCCAACGGATGCGTGTAGTTCACAGTCAATTACCTCAAAAAATAAACACTACACTAATAATTTTTCCCCGATCGAGTCTCGGAAATGACATAAAATCGTTTCACGATCCCGTCTTCTGAGCCATTAACTAGACGGACCTATGATTTGACGGGCTAACTAACGAAGGAGCCGTAAAATTCCTCCTATAATCACCGTGGACCGCTCCCAAAGAGCACGCGGAGGGGGGGACTGATTACAGGGTAGCCGCCCACCGTCGGCCGCGGGAATCCGACCGCGACGAACAACGAAATGTCTTAGAACAATAATCGACATTCGGCATTTTGTATCCTTTTATCCGTCTTCGTAATGGAATAAGGGCGTTAGTGCGTTTGTCTATCATAGTAATTTGTGCCGTTTTACTTTGGAGTTGGATACGAACACGATTTCGCCTACCTGTATAATTGTACGAGTTTCTAATGTTTGATGATTGCGTGCCGCACAGTTGCGTGATTGTTTTTATTTCATTCTTTGTTGATACGTTTTGTGTAGAAGTTTAATTTACTACAACTTTACATATAGATACACCTTTATGTATGAATATTACCTTAAGAACATTTAAAGACATGTTAATAGTACCTACCTACTATAATAGTTATAACATAGGCTTACTCAGAACATCGCGTCTCCAAGCATGCCATCGATGAAATAAAATGAATACTACCGTTACTGTATTTGCTATTATGCATTCTAAAACATATTATTTGAGCCTTTTCTGGGAACCCCTTGTTGAAAATAGCTCTTATATGATAGGCACAAGGTTTATATTTTAGGGTTTGTTGTAACTAGACATTATTTATAGGACATTTAGCGGTCCTCCCGGAACGCTTCGCTAATTGACATTAAATGCCAGCCGTTTGTCATTCGTGTTCAAGAGTCTGTATCGTCACGTAACCGGGGATTAAACCTTTTTTAATGTCGTATAAATAAACTATAATGAGTTGTAGTAGAATATATAATATATAGGAATGCTATTTCTAAATATAATCTTATATAAGCTAAGCGTTTATTTAACTCTAATACAAATTAAAACATATCTTAAAACCCGTTCTTTTAAGATTATTTTTGTCTGATTTAGGCCCATTTTTTTTCTCTTTTTAAAAAGACAACTCCCGCATTAGGAATATACATCATGTGTCGCGGGGGACTTTACAAACATACATATGACGGACACAAAGAACACCCAGACTCAAAATAACATTTTGTGGATCACACAAAGTGATGTTCCACGTGGGATTTGAACCCACGACACTTGGCGCAGTAGCAAGCGGCGTAGTGACCGCTTAAACCACTAGGCCAACCGTGTAGTCCATTAACATTGCCGTCTGCCTCTAGAGATATAAGCTCATATTTAAATACCAATACCTGGCCTCAAATTGGGTTTTAATCGACGGTTGTAGGTCGACTATATTTCTTTTTGAGGAATTATAATTTTCGAAGACATATGGTTGAATTGGGCATAATTATTTTAATGTCGAGACCGAAAATAGGGGTCGAACTCGCCAAAATTTCTTTATGCGGTATTATAATGATAGATGGCGTCTTTGCAGTGTAATTTTTATTTCACGTTAAGTATGTGCTTATAGGTTTTAAACTACAACATTTTTTTGTACAGGTGAACCCTGTACAAAAAAATCATTTGGAAGTAATAATAAATGATTTTGTTACCGATTTAAATGTAATTGACAAAAAAATTATAATCAGTAAACTTTTTATTTCAATACTGTTAATTCAAAAGAATTACTAATTATAAAAATACTAGCTGAACCCCGCGTACAATAACCCCGAACAACGCCGCGAGGCCAAGCTAGTATCTTTATTAATTGTAGCCTATGTGTTATTCTGATATATAAGCTATATTATTGTAAAGTTTCATCAAAATCCATTAAAGAGTTTTTGCGTGAAAGAGCAACAAACATACTCACTTACATACTCACAATCTTTCGCGTTTATAATATTACTAGGATTTATATTTAAAACTTAAAACGAAACTAACCATCAGTAAAACAAAAAATAGAAGCTCAATAGTATAAAATACTGTTTGACGGTTAAAACAGTAGCAAAATGATAATTAGATAAATAGTTATAATGAACAACACTTTAACGGTTGATGTTTTGCGGTAAGTCTGCAACACCACAGACTATATTTATCTGCTTTATTAATTTATTATGTTCTTTTTTAATATTCTCTATAAATATTTATGAAGATCCATACTTCATAAAGCGTATCGTACTTCTTAGAAGCGAGACAACGTCATTATTGAGTGTTTTACAACCTTCCTTTGAAATAATCTTCAACAAAGTGTACTGCAAAAGAAGACTTACCAATAAATATTTATAAATACAAATAAGTGTTAATTGCAAATACCGAATATGGCTGACGTTTATGAATATTTTTTTGTCTATGGCTATCACGTTACAGATAATGAAAAATAAATTAATCGCATCACTAATCCGATTTAGACAGTTTGGTCTGATTTATGGCAGATAATAGATTTTTAGTGATATATGATGTCTCCAGATTTCATTCACACTTTCAAGATATGTTTTCCTCGCCTATGAACATCTGCACCTCAAGATAGAAGTGTCATTGCCATCCTTTATATGGAGGATTAGGAGGTGAGGTGAGGGAGATGAGCAAAGGGAAGAAACAAACTCACTACCGCGATGAAAAGAGAAAGATTCATCTAGAGAGATAAATATTCAGGATTGGATCATCTGCTGCCATACTCATGAAAATCAATGAAAGTATAAGGTTATCTGGTTATCTGAACATAAGTTTTGTGTGTTTGCTTCTTTTAATTCGTAATTTTCTATTTATTTTTAAACACCTAGGCTAATAGATAAAAGTATCTGGGTCTTCTCAATAATTTCCAACCAATGAAATATTATTCAATATTTAACTGTTAGTAGTATGAAATTTAATTAATACTTTCGACAGCGCGTGGGTGGCGAAAAATGGCCGTTCCTTGTTTTAATGGCCCACAGCTACATATTAGATGATTGGGCTATTAGTCTTATATCAAAACTATTAATATGTGTGATTATTGATTACGATCGCAACAGGGGGCTTAAGGGGACGCGTTAGTTGTGAAATTAAAGATTAGATTTTGCCAGTCTCCAACCCGCACTAGGCCAGCGTGGCCTTTACTCTCTTGAGAGGAGACCCGAACCCAGCAGAGGTACATTATGGGTTGTTGGTGATGAATTTTTCATGACATGAAACAGTATTTAGTCCACTGATGGACGCTGGCCTCTTTTTAGAATAGAGATTTTCCTTCTCTTTAGAGTGCTGTTCTGCATAATTTTCTCCGAGTAGGGGTGGTGACACTGTATTCTTAATCTACCACACTACAACAAGATTTATTAGAAACTATATGAATAAGAAATTTTCTTTCGACTTCTCCTTAACTAAAATGAGATAACATAATCTTAATTCATTTAGCTTATTTATTTATACGACACAGTAGGATTTATGTAAGACATTAGACATCATGGGAAAAGTAAAGTGATATTAATTAAATGTGTCGTGGAATGATATATTAGAACACATCTGTGGACACTGTTTATTTATTAGAAAAGCATTTCATTAGTTGATATTCAAACAGCGTATAACTGTAAACAGTAAAACGACAGTTAAAAAATGAGCCATAAAAAAGTTGTGGATTTATCTCGGATTTAATGTCTTTTAATTAACGGATTTGACAATGATTTCTAAAGAGAAATGATATTTACGTAGTCATATATCATGTCATAAAATAAACACAAACCTTCTAACGCATTTGTATAGATTTTGTTGTGCTTTTATCATTTGTGTTATAGTTACCATCGAAGTTTTATAACGATATTTTCTTTTAATTTAAAACCAAGTTCGTCTAATCGAAAAGGTACGATATATCTAACTCTGTCCTTTGGAATAGGTATGATTTTACGAATGGCAATTGTCCGAAGTGAAATTGGTTCCGGGGATCCCGGACTAGATTATAATCTTATAGTTTTATTCGTAACACTACCTACCTACACTACATGTACAACGATAGTTATAAACTATGTATAGATAATGTAAAATGACAACAAATGGACACCGGTCTATCAGTCTGTCTGTCTACGAATATCTAATGACTAGCTGACCCTCGCAACCTCGTTTACGTGTTCTATTGCCCATAGCGTAATAATTTTCTCCCGTTTTTTAAACATTCTTCATTGGGGCTCCGCTTTTATTGGTCTTAGCATGATGGTATATAGCCTATAGCCTTTCTCGGTGAATGGACTATCCAACACTGAAAGAATTTTTGAAATCGGAACAGCGGTTCCTGAGATTAGCGCGTTCAAACAAACAAACTCTTCAACTTTATAATATTAGTATAGCAGTATAGATATCTAATGATGAATTAGAGCAGGCAGAGTAGAGACACTTTAGCAAGCTTTAAAATATAATAAAAATATGTGCTTAGATGATGTGCACTTGAATTACAAATTGTGTAGTAAACAAAAGAACTAATAACAAAATATTACATTGACAGACATGGATTGTGTAATATTGTGTGGTACTGAAATTTAAAAACAAAGGTTCATTTTTATAATTTTTATCATTTTACTTTAAAAAAAACTTTAATATTATTTTTTGTGTTTATGATCCTCCCAAAGTGACGCTCTCTCTGGACGTCTCTACCTCTGATGGGCAGCATTAGCAGAATCCCATATGGTTCCCATATTCATTGCGAATGCAGACAATGCTGTTGCCCACACCATGACGGCCTCCTAAGATGCTCCCGCACCATAGGGCGTCCCTCTCGCAGTCACCAAAGAAACACGACAGCACGAATGCTGTCATTTTAGGTTTTCTGTGCGAGGGTAGTACCGACCGGTTCATGCTGAAATTAGCGTGGCTCTACTAATTCTATAAATTAACCGATTCTTTCAATATTTCTTATCTTCAAAATTGTATAGGTACTTATTATATACAACTAAGCTGATTTAGTATGTATTTATGTTAGATTTAATCTAATAACATAACATCACGCTAGCATCAGATAAACACCTCCTTGACATTATGCAAACTTCATGTAGAGTACTTATCGATTCTTACAATCTGTTACTGCAATCGAGAGAAATAAGCAAGGTCAAATTGGAATATGTTGAAGTCTTTTTCCTATCTTTACTGATAAACCTGCTGATGCCAATGAAATTCGGCCTGGAGATACCTTGATTCTTAAGGAATAAAATTATATATGCTACTATTTAGCGGAATAACCAATATACACGCGGTCGGAACCGTGGGTCAATGCAAGTTACTTTATTATCTTGGAAAAATTGACTCAATAGCAAGCTGAGCCATTACTTAGAAATCAATTAAGGGCGATGTCTGACGATCATATAAAGAAAGGACCATAAAAACAATTCTACTGGCCTCTAATTGGTCCGTCTCTGTGTACTAATGAACACATGTTGCTAGAACAACTCCAGTAATAAAATAGTAAGCGTTTAAGTTTAAAATTCGAACACGATTTCTTAAATTTAATGATTGGGATTGAACTTTGATCAATGTATGGGAGTTTTTTTCTTAAATCAATAACTGGCTGTAAAATTAAAAAAAAATGTTAATACAAATTAGTTTCGGAACGTGTGTTGTTTTTATATTACTAACGATAAACAATCAATGTGTTTACGTTACGTAAAAAACCCTCTCGTTTTTATACATGTATTTTTATAACTACCTACCTTATAAAAAAGTGTAGTTAATAATATATTTGTATATGAATATGGTCGTAATTACGACATCGCTAATCGACTACATTAATTATTTGTTTAATTGAAACAAGCCATGGATAGTGCACCTAAGACCTTGAAGCCGGTTGAGACCGGATTTTAGGCCTGTCTAACCTGGAACAGTCAAAATTAAAATAATTTTTGACTCACTTTACTAATATTTTCTTCAAATAATGAAAAACCAAATGTTTGAATTCTTAACATCTTTTCGTAACAGATAAGACAATATGAAATCATGAATACCACGAAAATCACTTAACTAAAATATTTTATAGTAAGCACTAAAATTTTAACGATTTGTATAATGCTGAACTGAAGACAGCGAGTTAACATATATTATATCGGTGGTCGAAACTCGTAAAGCGCAATTTTCACAATCATGTGTGTCCTCTAACTACCTACTTATATTAAAAAGATAGGGCGTCATTGCAGCGAAGCGGAGCGAAGCCAGCCCGTCGTTATTATCCGTACTATTTTATAATTTCGAAAGTAAATCTATCTGTTACGCTCGCACGTCTAAATTAACCGCTGCACCAATGTTAATGAAATTGGGTATAAAGATATTTTGATTTTTGAGGAAGGACATAGGCTAGTCATTACCGTGATAACCCACATACAGGGGAATCGTGAAGTCGCGGGCATAATCCGATAGTTAACAAAAAGAAAGAGAACACATAATGTCTTTCTTACATTATCTTGATTTTTTTGATGTTGAGTTATTTATTACTATTGAGTTTTATTAAATAAATAATAAATAAATATTCCGGACATCTAACACACAACGCCATCTAGTCCCAAGCTAAGCAGAGCTTGTGTTATGGGTACTAGACAACTGATATAAATACTTATATACTTTTTTTTTGTAAATACATACATATTATACATAGAAAACACCCAAACTCCGAAACAAATATTCGCAGATCATACAAACATTTGGTCCGACCCGGGAATCGAACCCGAGACCTCAAGCTTAGCAGTCGCACACGCTACCACTACGCCACCGAGGCATTCTTTATTGATGTTTTATTGGTGAAAAACTTTAGAACTATTACAAGTCATAGTACATTCGTACCGGAATTTATAGCAATAGACTTTTTTGACATTAGGCTGTCAAACTTGACAGAGATCCGACAGAGTTGAATGTTGTTCCAATTTTAAAACACTCTGAAGTGAATTTAGGAGGACGATAGGTGAAATTAAGTTGCGTAATGAACCTCACTTATAAATATTGATGTTAAAAACAAAACATATTTCAATAAATACTCTGAAAAATAATGTTCCGTAGTGTGGAACCGCCGCATCGGTCTACTTTTAATACTGTAAGAAAATCATCTCACTTCGCTTCGCTCATCTTCGCTACAGTTAGCGAACCCTAATACACAAGTGTTGTAACATTTACGCATTAGCTGCTGTTCCACTGACAAACCAACATATGGATTTACGACCGCCCTATTGACCTAAGATTAGAAGCTTAGAGCTGACTCAACTTGGTTACTTGGTCCTATGATAACACATCGCTGTTATAAATCAGGGTTAGTGCGGTACCAACTTGAATACCGTAGTTGAATAACAAGTTAAATTAGGTTCTCTTTATTAAAGCTAAAACGGTAGATTTGTAGACTTGTGACTTTTGACGTCATACGTCGTATCGTTTAATTATGTATTTACTTTTATTATAATCAAATGATTGAATTTTATAATTAGAATACAACATTTAATACTCGTTAACTGCCTCGTTGGCGCAGTGGTAGTGTATGCGACTGCTGTTATTGAGGTCTCAGGTTCGATTCCCGGGTCGGTCGGAAGTTTGGATGTTTTCTATGTATAAAATGTGTGTATTTGCAAAAAAAAGTACATATATGTATTCATATCAGTTGTCTAGTACCCATAATACTAGCTCTCCTTAGCTTGGGACTAGATGGCGTTGTATGTCAGATGTCCGAAATATTTATTATTTATTAATATATTAATTCGAATATGTATAGTAAAACATAGAACATGTGTAAAAGTAAAAAGCTAAAATACTAAAGCTATTAGAATGATGTCTTCAAATAGAACACACTGATAAAATTAAAAATAAACATACTAGTTTTTACAGCTAATATTCTTATCACCATAACACAAGCTCTGCTTAGCTTGGGACTAGATTATTTAAAAAAAAACTCTTTTTTTTTATTATATAGCGATTACCGCCGCTCATGGACACCCGCAACACCGGAGGCGTTACAAGTGCGTTGCCGGCCTTTTAGGAAGGAGTATGCTCTTTTCTTGAAGGTTTGGTACCCCGTGAGGCCAGCGTGATATAGAAGCTAGCCTGCCTTTCTAAACTGTTGATGTGTGTGATGTGTGGTATTGAATATTTTAAGGGTCAATACGATACATCATTTCGTATAGAAACTTTTTAAACAGGTGTTAGTCGCACTGTGTGTTTGATCAGGACCTTTCTTTAAAAATAAGTTTTCTATATAAACATATGTAGGTATTTTATCGAATCGATACATTAATGTGTTTATCTGTAGTTTTAAGCTTTTGCTAAGTTTTTAAATACAAACTTAATACGATAAAAGTACCTGTTTAGTTCGGATGAACAGTGAACAAAGGGTTTCCAGATTCTCATGTTAATTTGTGTAAACAAGACTTCATACTTAAAAAATTGGCTTAAATTATGATTCGTTGTTTTAATTTTTTAAACAAGAAAATGATATTCTCGTCATTATAGGTATATATTTAAAAACATATCCATATTAAACAATTAGTGGGTTATTTACGCCCGCTCGTCACATCGGAACGCGTAAACAATGAATATCACAATCAGTATGCGCATAATGAATATGTGACTCACTGTTCGTGTAATATTGTTCACGCCTCTGATAGTACGCCTTGAGAAGCAGAACCGCTCATAATTCCATAGCATTTGTCAAACCATTGATAAGATTTTATTTTCTACTTACTCCTTATTGAGAATACAAGCTATATTTAGAATTTAACGAATCATGAAAGGAATGCATTTTTAAGAATAATCCAGAGACTTAATATTATACGGATCTACGGTCACTATTCATTCGGTTATAGATCGTTGTATTTTTTTTTTTTAAAGACAACTCCCACGTTAGGAATAAACATCCTGTGTCGTGGGGGACTTTACAAACATACATGAAACGGACACAAAGAACATCCAGACTCGGGACAACAATTCGTGGATCACACAAAGTGTTGTAGGTACCGCGTGGGATTTGAACCCACGACACTTGGCGCAGTAACAAGCGGCATGGCGACCGCTGACACCACTCGGCCAACCGTGCAGTCGATATTATCTATGCAATGGTGGTAATTCTGTTGTTTTACTCACTAAACTAAAATTCACTAAAATTATATACTTTAATTACATCTATTTCACATCTCAGCTTTCACTATATTTAGTTCAGTACCAACTAAAAGTGGTCAGAAGCACACGCTTGTTTATTAGTAAAAACACTAAACCAAATTCTAAATGTAAAAATTATAAGAAATAATTACGTACGAATTTAGTAGATATATATTTAGACGACGTCTAAGTTAAGTTTAAGTTTTACATCACACGTTACACGTTTTAAAAGTTCAACACAAGAATAGTAAAAGAAAATTAATGGCCTAAGTTTACTAATTTAACCAATTTTGGTTACGTCAAAGTAAATTTTACTTTTTCAAGTAATAAGCAAGCGTATTTCTCTGAATACCGTTTACTTGGTACAGAACTAAACATAGTGACAGCTGAGATGTGATTTATCTAAAAATGGACTGCTAGTAAATGAAATTAAAGTAAATAATCCAACGACAAACTTTAGTGAATTTTAGTTTAGTGATGATAACAACAGAATTACTACCAACTATCTACTATATTAAGTGAAGCCAAAAGATTTGTCTTCATCGTTAGTGTATTTCATACGTCTATTTCATGGTTCCGATGTTTCAAAAATGCCTGGATGGTATTAACGCATGATAATTCCTAAAGCAATGAAATTTAGAACCAACCCAAACTAGATTTAATCGATTTCAAATTTAACAATGTACTAAATGGTAATAATGTATATTAAAATGCTTTTACAGTGTGTTAAGTATTATTATAGAGTTAGATTTTATGCATTTAATATTTTTCTAATTGTACACGCATTTTACGTTAGCTTAACATCAACGTAGAATAGGTACGTAAGTAAAATAAGTACATCATATATTTCATTTCAAAATTATTGCTGATATTAAAGTAGGCGTATAAATTTGAAAGCAGGCTTAAATTATACAATATGAATATTGAATTTTAGTGCCAAAGAATTTCGTACCGCAAACATTACCAGCTGTGAAGTAATAATACTAAATTGCAAACTGTAGAAACAAATCTAAAACAAACATTAATATATTTGACAAACAGAAATCATGTTACAAAGTTAGTGTTGTACATTCAATTTGCAAATAATATCGATAACTATCTATAACTCGCGTTTTGGTATGTCATCGATGTGATAGCTATCATTATAAGCGACAGTGGCGCCAAAAACGGTCGTGCAATGAGGTCACCGATGGCGTCGAGCCAAGTGCATATAAAACGAGTCACAGTCCGCCGCCGCTCCGACGCCAATTATTGCAGTTTTTATCGATGCTTTGACAGCCGCATATACTTATAAAACAAAACACAAGTTCAATCTTCGAACTTTACGACGGGACTACGTAGATAGGCATGCAGAGCGTATATTTTGGAAAAGAAACTGTGAAAATTCAAGTATATTTCACAAGGTATTGTAAACATCACTTCAGATATTTCAAAACAACGTAATTCAAACTCCCCGTGAGAATGATGGCGCAGTTCCAAAACAAATTATACTACAGTGTATACTGTTCACCTCCGCATTTCTAAAACTACTTTAATTCATTGAAAGTTTACCAAGATTGTTTTATTGCATTCATTTTGTCAATGTAAACTTATCAAAAGTAACTACACGAACCTAAATCTATTGCAGTGGCAGACAGCCAACGAATGGTGGCGCCGCCATTGCGGATAATTACAGACATAGGAGCTGTGTAATATGAGCTGTGATATAAAACAGCGATGATTAATGCCGCACCAGTGTCCTTATGATCGTTATAAAATGTGTTCAACCAAAAGTAGTTTACCTATATTTATATTAAATTTGACCATAAATATCATACAATATTTATCATTCTGAAGATTTAGACATCCGTTTAATAAAAATACAAATAATGCAAGACCAATAATTGTAGAAACAATTATCACATCTAGTAACAAAAAGACAATAGTGATGGGCGGGAGCTCCTGCTAATCGTCAATCGAGACAGGCGTCGTGTCGCAGTCCCGGAATGAGGTCAACAGGCGGCACGCCAAACGAAGCGCTACCAACAGCATCACACTATCGATAAATCCTAGCAATTAACTGATAAAGTTTACGACCAGCAAAACACCAAACTACTCATCTCGCAATTTCTTTCGCTATTACAATAGACTATTAAATATTTCTACTGTTAAAATGTCTACTACAAATCGTACACGAAAGTTTTACGAAGATGTCAGGTATTGTCCTAATTAAAGCAATATATGTTTTGCATATGACATCAAATGACATGCCAATAATATTATTGCCGAAAGTAGCAACAAGGCTATTGTTCACGTCAAAATTGATCGATTATTATGACTTCGGTTTATCGACACAACACACCGCGTCACTAGCGGATGCACGGCGCCCGAGTGCGCCGGCGCCGATGTTTCGCAAACAATGCACTGTGTCCTTTCCACTGTCGCTTTAGAAAAAGCCGATTGTTAATTGTTATGCTAATAATGATTATTAGCCTCGAATTTTGCTTATAACAAAGAAATAGGTATTATATGGAATACGTGTTTTGCGTACGCACGTTTTTGAGATAGGTACGTTGTTTTAGTTTTTATTTTTATTATTTCTGCTACAGGTTGTAACCCCGCCGCGGTCGCGGTTGTTGAGAATTCTTGAACTTCAACATCCCTACTATTAGTTCAAGTACTTTAGTTCAAAAAATTACTAATGGACTAACAAGAATAATGAATAAAATTGAAATATTTATTAGTTTATTAAATGGACGAATTATTTCATCGGTCGAAACATTGGATGCGTGTGTCATTTGTTAATGAAATCAGTATCAGGTAGATAATATGAGCCACGTTTTGCTCACATAAAGTCCTATAATACTTTACCAGATCGAAGAAGTTCTTGCTTTACTCTATTAAAATGTATGGTGTTGCTTACCTGAAAAATAGAAAGATTTTATTAGAACATTTAATCGATACGATTTATCGAGTCGATAATCGTTTGTATAATTAAAATAAAATGCTAACGAATATTTGGTTTCTACACGATATCCCAAATAAGGATATTAATGTAAGCAGGTTATTTTTTTAAAGACTTTTCCCGCATACCTAATGAATACGTCGCGGGGAACTTTACAAACACACGAAACGGACACAAAGAACACCCAGACTCAAAACAATTTGTAGATCACACTAAGTGCTGTCTCACGTGGGATTTGAACCCATAACATTTGGCGTAGTAGGCACTAAACAGATTTGGATATGTAGCCTTTAGAATTCTCATTGTTTTCAATCCTGTTTTTTTTTTTATTGGTAACTTGTTAAAAGTTTTACACGATTATCATTCCTACCAAATAGAAGGAAGTTTTCGACCTGGTGCTGTCTGTATATGTACGCTCGTATTTACTCAAGCCAGCTTATGATTCTACTTATACATATTTTAAATGCGTTATAAGAGTTTGTGAGGATGTTTAAATGTCTGTAACTTTTTCACGCAAAACCTAATGAACGGATTTAGATGAAGCTTTACGGTAATCTATGGCATATGTTTCAGAACCACACATAGGCCACTATTTGCCTTGATAGTCAACATATATGCCGGCGGAGCCGCGAGCATAAGCTAATTTATAATAACAAGAGGTTCTGACATAATTTATATATATGTCTATATTATATATGTCCCCTATATTGGTATCTTGTCTATAATAAACCAGTGTGAACGTAACGTAAATTACATAGAAGACAGCTTTTATGAGAAGATGAAAATTGGACGATAGTGTTGGGAAGTTCGTAGTAGGAGCTGACTAGGTCAGGTTAACGTAATGAAATAACAATTCATTACAACAAATGTAGTACATTTATTATACATATAAGTCTGTACCTACTGTTGTATTGTTAGATCCTTCTCGCCTACATACATACATATTATGTATATAAACTTACCTACGCCGACGAAATCGAATGGTCCGGTCATTGAACTTATCAATACCTATTGTAAATTAATTAATTGTAAATTTGTATAGAAAATGGTTAACTATACATTTGAAAGTATCTTTAAATTAAGTAATCAGTTCTATTTTGTTATTAAACTTTTGATATTATCTCGAAAAATATAAAGAGATATCAACTATTTGTAAATGTTTTCCTAAAACAATCATTTGAACTACATTAATTATAACAATTATAAACATATAGTCATTACATATATTAATATATTATTATATACTTTCAGATAAGGAATAACATGTTATTTATAATAACAAAACTTTAAATAGTAATTTGCTTGCGAGGTCGTGAGTGTTTTCGGCTGGCGCCAGGGCCGCGTGGGGTGTTCAGTATGGGGGATAACAATAGCATTGAAGCCCCCAGTGTTTTTTTTTTTTTTTTTTTTTTTTTTTTTTTTTTTTTTTTTTTTTTTTTTTTAAAAGACAACACCCACATTAGGAATAAACATCCTGTGTCGTGGGGGACTTTACAAACATATATGAAACGGACACAAAGAACATCCAGACTCGGGACAACAATTCGTGGATCACACAAATTATCCCACTTGTTTGTCAAAAATAAAACTTTCCACATGAAACATAGATATGAACTAGAACAAGAAAACATTAAGTTCGACCGATATTGATTATACCGTTACAATTTAGGTGCTTATCTGAATTTAGATTCTATCTACCACCTATTTTCGAATAGAAATTTTGCTTCGTGACAACTTGTTCTGAGAAAAGAAAAGATATGACACAACCTTGAATATTTTATCGTGTTTTCAAGCCTTATTTACAAATCACGAGAGAATAGGAGCAAGTTTCGAGGAAAATTTGCTTGATAATAATATTATCGATAATTTTACAGAATCTGGTATGAGATCTGAAGATTTCAAACTGTAAAATGAATTTGAAATCAGACTTAAAAACATACAAACTATTTTTTACGGCAATCTACACTAATAATAAAGCTGAAGAGTTTGTTTGTTTAAACGCGCTAATCTCAGGAACCGCTGGTCCGATTTGAAAAATTCTTTCAGTTTTTGGTAGTCCATTTATTGAGGAAGGCTATAGGCTATATATCATCACGCTACTACTAATAGGAGCGGAGCACCAATGAAGAATGTTTCAAAAACGGAGGAATATTTTCACGCTACGGGCAATATAAGACGCAAACGAGGTTGCGTGGGTCAGCTAGTCTTAAATAAAGACAAAATAACGTTACATGTTTTAACTTTAATTACATGGCCTTATAGGTAAAACTATTTTAAAATTTTACCAAAAATTTAAACTTAATTTAAAAAAACTTAAAGATTTAGGTAAATACAAAGGTCCGTAGAATTAGATATTTATGTTGTATGGAACTGTTTACAGTACATTTCCTGGTACTCCTCAGGAATATAAACTCTTGCAAGATAATTCACAACAGTCTGCCCAATAATTTAATATAAGAACAACAACTGGAAGATAACCAGCCTTACTTAATCAATTTATAACCAACAACTAATATAAAACATTCGACAGTACAAGTCGCATGTTTAAAAACAAACGCGAGTACAAAGCTGCGCGTACGCAAGTGTCGGTTATGTTTATTGGTACAGCCGTAATATAAAACTTATAAACAATGATCCGATTTATACGCTACTGTCCGGTATAAATAAACATTTACCAGGTACAGACACCAAAACAGTTAATAATAAATACACATATTCGGGAAAGGAAATAAATCTTAATATAAGAACCCTTGAAGTGAATGTCAATTTATTTAACATTTTATTTTAGTGTATTTCAGATATCGTTTGTAAGCTCTTGACAATATGGTACACTATGTAATTCAAAAATCATTTCATCATCATCATCAACTCAAGAGCTCGGCCTATTGCAGTCTATTGCTGCACACCTCTCATTGAATTTTTTTTAAATTCAATTTTCCGAATGGCCAAATAGTGATTACTGAAATAAATA
Organism: Spilarctia lutea; assembly: GCA_916048165.1. Classification (NCBI taxonomy): domain Eukaryota; kingdom Metazoa; phylum Arthropoda; class Insecta; order Lepidoptera; family Erebidae; genus Spilarctia; species Spilarctia lutea. The sequence goes on along the minus strand of OU696480.1, from coordinate 16,307,372 downwards.
AAACCTTTTTTCTAAATTATTTTTTTGTATGTTATGGTAGGAATTAAAAAGTTAATTTTGTTATTGTTGTAATTAAGTTGGGTACATTTTATTCAGTTACATTAAGTACCTATTATATTCTCTTTATTATTTATTAATTATTATATATTATTATAATTTTTTTTATTAATTATTTTTAAAAGATAGTTTAACTTTTTTACTGACCGTACAAACTTTTTTCCAGTTTACATCCACATCTGTCGCCACGCGCCGCTTACGCGTCTAACATCACCAATTACAAAAGACCTCCCTTCTAAGCTTAGTTTCAAACAAATAAACTAAGTCAGAAAATTAGGGGTAACGTTACAGAGTTCAAATTACACCGGTCATTTTGAACCCCAGTATTAGTACAACTGCGGCACCCCGTTTCTAGTATGTTCTATTTGAAGGAAATATCCCACGACGTTTAAAAATATTCTTCTGTTTATTTTTTTTTGTACTAATTGTAGTAACTTTTTAGAAACAAATCAGATTATATCACTAAATATAAATGTTAATATTTTTATCATGCTACCTGTATTCTGCCTGCCAATGCGACCATTGTATACCAAAGCGAAAAATTACGAACAGTGAAAAATAGATAAGAAAGAAAAGTTTGCGAAAGATATTTATAAACACTCTATGAAGCGGGTTGTAAATCTTTGTATAAATATGAGCATATTGACAGGTAATCGTTTGACCAGTACGTATTACCAGAACATAAATGAAAACAAAGAATATTCCGAACCAGAAACAATCATAAGTCTATGTAAACTAATTTAGGTCACAAGGTTAGCTTAGCAAAATATGGGCGGCGGCGCGGGTCGAGGCCGTGAGGTTGCCACGCTTGCCACTTGTGGTTGGGCCTTTACTCGCGTGTGAAAATATTTCACACCAATTCTAACCATTCTCTGTCATATAACGACATTATAATTGAGAGAATTTCACACAACTTTCACACAAAAAATACGTAGTCACGATATCTCTTTTAATTAACGCGACGCTCCACCGCAAGGCGTCTAGACCCTACACAATCTTCTAATTACTATAAGTAAATAAAGACTATAACTATAGTTGTTAAGTTGGGAATTACGGCCGTCGTATATATAAAATTCACATAAATAATAGTTTTAATGAATAAATTATGAATACAGTGTGGTGAGCCACGGGAAAAAAATAGCATTCTAAGTGCGGCGCCGGCGCCAGCGGCGAAGGATAAATGTTGCACGCACACACCTCAATCGCAAATGAGGTAAATATACAAACCATAATACACCTTAATGTTGTTCAATAAAGTCTTAATTAAGAGACTAAAAGTTCAAAATACGACGTTCCTGTATAAACGGCGTATTCTGAATGCGCTCATGCGACCGTAGCGAGTCATTACGATACTTTGAAAGTGTTGATCCATAAAAACAAACTAAACTACACTTTAATCCTATGACATAAAGTCTCTATCGCAATCGATTACATACTCTGAATTGCACTCTATCTTTGTCTACGAATACAGTAATGAACGAGACAGAGACAGTAAAAATATATCCGCGAGCGCAGCGTTCCCGTTCGTTTTGACACGTTACATGAAGCAAGCAAGGTGATAAATATCTTCGTTCAGACAGATGCCCAGGCAAGTACGTAAATTCAATTTAATGCAACTCCGTACGACAACGCGGAAGCCAAGCCGGCTTTAGATAAGAACCTAATACAATAATATAGGCGTGTGAGAACAGACAGTCGAGTACCCAAATGTTGTGGACAAGCCACTTGAAATTCTTTTATAAATGGACAATGGACTCTTAGCTGGTCCTTCTAAAAAGGTAAATACTCATCATAATCATGAAATACCCTGGGAATATCATTGTTATACTATAGCTCATGCTCTGTATCCCACTTCTTTGAGTTTATATTTATATCAGCAACAGGTGCGGTTGAAAGACGAAAAACATAAATTTCGATTCGATAACAGATGTTGGCCAGCCGTCGACCATACTTGAGTATAGACGTTCATTATTTGGAGAATAACGCTTTATGTAACCTCAAATAATCCATTCCAGTTAGCTAACAAAACAACTGATGTAATCTTTATCAGAAAGAATAAAAATTTCGGTGCGTAATCAAATCCTAAGACAAATAAGCGACCGTACCGGTGTTATCTAAATAGAACCCACGCTCAATGCAATATAATCTCCAAGGTATCCGAACTCTTTAAGTACCATCCTGCGGCCGAGTTTTATTATCTCGGGTCTTGAGGCACCGCTATCTTTGGATGTTGTCCCTGTTCTACAAAAACTACAAAACCTTATCAATGTACACGAACCTCGACTTAAGGCTGTCCCTATTTTTATTCGTTCTTCGAAGCTTTTAGCCGTATCGGCACGGTCCCAACCCCGACGAGATTTATAACCGTCTGGTCCGATTAACAGGTCGGCGGAAGTCTACATTAGGTAACGGAAACCTGTAAGTGCTCCCAATACTTAAATTTAGACTGTAAAAGCCGAGCGACATTGCAATCGAGAACCACTTCGAGATAATTGAAGTAGAGGATGTAAATATTGAGTGTATAAACGAGAGTTCAAACGTGCCCTTTAAATGCTTCATTTAGTTGAGGGCGGCGACAAAAATATGATACGGTAAATGGAAAGACTTTTAGTTGTATCTTTTGGATAAATCAGGTTGCTATTAAAGTACACAGAAAGGAACATTCATTTAAAGTTTTACGAGAACCGTACCAATTGGCGGCTCTCGAGTTGATTGAAGATAGCGTAGCCGAGCTCTTGAAGTTCCATTAAGAGTAATGAGTGTCCGAGGAATTTCAAGCGACACGGTATGATGCAGTGGCGGCAGAAACGCCGTTGACAGGTACACGATGAGTCAGCGACAAACATAGAATACAAAGACAACAAAAGGAATGAAACAATGTTTACGAATTACTGTTCAGACTTTAGAACTGTACACAGTAAAAACTATACTGTTTCAAGCTTATTACGCAGACTTAACATTAGGTAACTACATTGACAACGGTGAGTCTGTGTAGGCAGGTAAGCAATTAACAAGTCGAGTGAAGCATAGAAATTGGCGGCAACAGTAAATGTGAGATAATTTACTAGATCTAGTACTAAGCTTTCGAGACCCACTCGGCTATTAATCACTTGCAAAGACAAGCTAATGTCAAGTAAGCCCATAATTACCTCCTCGACCACACAAAACAGAAACAATATTTCAACTAGATATAGCCACTTTAGAAAGCCAAAAAAGGTTCAGGTAGATTTTTTTCCAAAAATCGCAAATATGTGCAGGTAAACTGTACCTGTTCAGACAGGTCGAGAACAAAAGGGGCTCCTAGAGGCGTCAGTCGCTAATGGTAGTATGATATAGAGTGGGCGACTAAGTCAATTAAGCCATCCGTCGACGCCATTCCCGGAATGTCGCCGGCAAATGAGTGGATAAAACGCAGTAAGACAATACGCCTGGGAGTCCTTTTTGCCGTTTTTGTATGAGGCCACCTTTTGCCGTTTCTGATAACAGCACCTTTAGTTAATTGAATTTCTGTGTCCGGCGATTCTTTATCACCAAATCCCATTAAGGTCTTGACATCGGTCACCAAAAGTTTATCGGTACAATTAAGCGGGTCTGGGATCAAGCGTTTTATTATTGCCGAATTTCTCGCTCTGATAATATTATGAATGTAACATTATAATGAGGTGACGATTTTATTGCTCTTTATTGTTGTGTTGTGGCAAATTCTTTACAAATAACAAAGGAAGCTGTAATAATCACATTACAAGTAGAAATTCATATGTAAGGCGCAAAATAAAGAGCAGCAAGTTTAACGGTGAACATTCATATGTAAGATGTATGTATATTGGTGTCGATAGAATAGCATCCGCTGTGTAATTGATAAAACAAAACAACAAATTGTGTTTTAGCATTGACTTCTGAACAACAGGAGTGTGTATAGCCGTAAAAGTCAGATAACACTGAGTCACAAGATCATGTGCTTTCGCCCTTGTGCGTTAGTGAACAATATCCTTTATATACCGTTTATTGCAGTATTCTGCGTTCCAGTTCTTCTTTTTGAGTCAGATTTCCCACATGCTTCAAATCTTTAGCCACGGCCTGATCTCATTTAGGAACAGAAATCATTTGATGTTTTTGGCTCATATTCAAGTTTTAGTATTTTTATTTCTAATAGTGTACTTTGATTATACAATTGCTTTAAGTTTCTAACATTAGTGCAATATGCCTGAGTTTGTATAATTGAATGAAGCTATAAAGTTTTACGTAGAATATTATCAAGGTTTATCGAGATAGGAGAGTACCTACCTGTAATGTCTGTAAGGAATATAACCGGTAATCCAGTAATTACAGAATGTTATAAACTGTGTGTCTATATTGTTGCGGCTCCGAAGATGCAATCTGCGTAGTCACTGGCATTTGACCCGGGAACTACACTGTATAGATATTAATATATTTTCTATTGCATTCTAATATAGACCTATCTTTCTAATTAGGTAAACAATTTATTACTTATTATTGATAAATGAGACAATGACTTATCTGAATCACACCACCGTTATTATATTGTACGACGCTAAGTAAATATTATTTTAATGGGAAGAGAAAGCCATATATATATTTAGATGTATACTTAAATAATTAAGTCTGATATCCAAAAATATTGTGATATTTCTTCTTACACATTTGTCATGGGATACAAATTTCGAATTCTCCATAGCATTTATCAAAAATATGGTAGTTTTAATTTTAGATGTAAAATAAATAATCTAATAGTGGTTATCTATACTAATATTATAAAGCTGAAGAGTTTGTTTGTTTGTTTGAACTAATCTCAGGAATAAGTCCGATTTGAAAAACTTCAGTGTTGTACAGTCCATTTATCGAGGAAGGCTATAGGCTATATATCATCACACTAATATTAATAGAAGCGGAGCACCAAAGAAGAATGTTTAAAAAACGGGGGACAATTTTCACGCTGCTACGGGCAATAGAAGACGTAAACGAGGTTGCGTGGGTCAGCTAGTATAATTATAATTACTCAAGCGGTGTAAGTACAAGCACGTGTAAATAGTGACACAGACTTATTTTTGTATAGTCCATAGATCAAGGTATTTAGCGTCGTGATTTTATTGATCACCTGTTAAATATTGTGGATCGTTTGTTTTTGTTGGGACTAATCCCGCCCTCACGCTTGCCACTGTAACTCCTGTTCACCAGGATCAACAGGAGTGACCAAGTTTTAGTATTATGTATGACCAAGTTATGACAGTCGGGCAGTCCCAGGAAAAATTAAACTGACTTGGAACCCGCAACAACATCAATCAGAAGAAAACTGGAGGAGTTGGAAATACAATTAGTCCACACGATCACGTTTGTAAATTATTCGTGCGTGCGTAAAGACAGTTCCGGGTGTATTTTGTCTAATTTCCTCCGCCAAACATAATCAAACTGCCCAGTATTCCTTAGGGTGGCAGTATTACCTTTACATTTTGATTAATAGCAGAGATTATTTTGATTAGCTACCGCCGTAATTGCCATCAATGTCTTTCTTATCAAAATGTGATCTTGTCTAGGAATGAATAATGCCCGGGGTTGTTAAATAGCCCCTCTTTAATTAACAGAGCATACAAATATGAAAGAGCCGAGAATGGGTGTTAAAAAGAAGCTAAATTCAGCGTGAAGTGTTATTTGCATTTTAAAACTTTGAATTGCATTGCAATTATTACTTTTATTACCGATTTCCCCTTATACATAAACATTAAAAAACATGAAATTTCACTTTAATTTCGATGTTTACAACAATAATTATAACTCAGTGCATATCATATTGTAATTTATAATGACACGCTGCACACTACAAACCAAATGAACAGCTGCCGCCATTTTTATCATAAACTATTATAACAGATCCCATGACATCAATTACAAAAATACACATGATTCCCCAGCGTATCTGATCATTATTTAATAAAAAATGGTTGTTGTTGCTTATAATAATTGCAGTCATTTTTCAGTAAACTCCTCGTTGCCAACAGAATTTTAACGGAACTTAGAACAAAGAAGTTTGCGGTCATCGCGAAACTATCATATACTCTTTTAGGGCACAATAAGCGGTATTAACCGCAACCGCGAGCGTCATAAAAGAAAACTGTGAACATAATTATTGCGGAAATGAGCACAACGACTCAGTAAATGTACATTCTTTTTCATTAAAACGAAACATTAACGAAGGTGATTAAAAAGTATTTTATTGCTAGCTTAGCTCCACGGTGTTACCCGCGGTACAACAACAACCGCGGGAAACGCTGCGAGGCAACGCTAGGCTAAAATAAAGCAGCATAAGTTACTCCTTATATAATTAGCTATCTGCCAGTGAAAGTCCCGTCAAAATCGGTACATATGCATTTAGTAAAAAGCGGTTCTTTTAATGTTACAAACAGACACTCCAATTTTATTTATTTGTATAGATTACTAGCTGAACCCCGCGGTGCTACACGCGGTACGTCAATAAACGCGAGCAACGCCGCGAGGCGAAGTCAGCATCTTTATAAATTTTATGAAAACTACATATGTGATTGTCCGATGTATAAGCTATATTGTTTCATCAAAATCCATTCAGTAGTTTTTGCGTGAAAGAGCAACCAACAAACATCCATCCTTCCATCCATCCATACTTACAAACTTTCGCGTTTATAATATTAGTAGGATTTCTTATTAAATGTTAACTGAATCGCATTCAATGAAGAATGTAAATTTCGAAAAGTCTAAAAGAAAATGCAACATAAATAAAAAAAAACGCAACCAATCAAATACAAAGATAAAATTAATTTCTAAACAGAGGATCTTCAAATAAATAGCGTCGAAGAAAAGACTACTCATGCACAAAAACATGGGCCCTCAAACTAGGCCCTTGTTTATTTGTACAACACACTGTGAAACAATAGTGGATGTCTATGGTAGGGGTTTGTGCTGAGTCAGCGACGTCGAATTAAAATATTTATAAGGGCCTTCACATCGCTCCCATGAAGTGTATATGTGAACCAGTTTTTATAGTTTTCCTATTGTTTCAAGTAGTTTCTGAATGTTATTTTTTTATATAGAACTTTTATTTGACTGCCTCGGTGGCGTAGTGGTAGAGTATGCGACTGCTAAGCATGAGGTCTCGGGTTCGATTCCCGGGTCGGACCAAATGATCTGCAAATATTTGTTTCGAAGTTTGGGTGCTTTCTATGTATAAAATGTATGTATTTACAAAAAAAGTATATAAGTATTTATATCAGTTGTCTAATACCCATAACACAAGCTCTGTTTAGCTTGGGACTAGATGGCGTTGTGTGTTAGATGTCCGATAAATATTTATTTATTTATTATTTCAGGTATAGTTAAGTGATAATGACGTTTACGAGGGAATTTATTTATTAGTATATTCGTTTACATCCGAGATGCGAGGAATTTTGAACATTAGTAGTATTGAAATGAGACAGGTTTTGAGACCACTTTGAGTATTCGACTGTTGACTATGCATCTGGCATATTACTCGTATTTTGTAACTTTTCCTCTAAATTTCTCATTAAAAAAGAGAAGCAATATCCGTTTAATGTTTTGGGATGTACTCTGGAGTAATTAATAATCAGTAAATGTAATCTCCCATTTAAACTAGGGCACTACACGAGCCAGTCCATTAAGCCAAGTCATTTATGAACGCTATGTAAATAGAAACAATAGATTACAGTGTGGCCCCAGGGGATTGATAAAAATACTAAATTAATGAATTCTAGTTACTTACTAATGGATGGCTGGGTATAATGCTCCTTTAATGTCCTCGTGTTAACAGTCTATTAGGAATCGTCTAAGGATGGTTATACTTGAGATTTTTAGTTCCTCGAATTGGGGATAAGAATATATCAGTGTGTTCTATTTGAAGACAAAATCCTAATAGCTTTAGTATTTTAGCTTTTTATTTTTACATATATTTTATGTTTTGCTAGACATATTCGAATTAAAAAAATATAAATTGCATTCAAATGAAAACCATGATTATACAATCTGTCTGTTAAGAACTGTGAAAGCGTGAGAATCTTCTAATACTGTTATGATTGTAGGTATAATGTGAAAAACCCCAAAATGATGAAACTGTTTTAGTTTTAATCTTAAGTTAGTCCCGTTTTATGAGTTGAGACTAAGCGTGTGCAATTTTGTAGGCAAAAATGATGGAACTGTTTTAGTTTTAAACTTAAGTTAGTCCCGTATTATGAGTTGAGACTAAATGTGTGCAATATTGTAGGCAAACACTTTCAATTAAATCGTTTTTTAGTACTCGTAGTTCCCCTTAACACAATAACTATCAGTATGAATAACGAAAAAATAAAATTGTATTTCTATTATCTGTGACATGGCTTAACGACAAGAAAATTTATCAATAAGAGTTAAGAAAGTGAGTTGAAATCATTTACAGTGACGCCAATTTACATATTGGAAAACGTGTTTTTTTAACTAATTAAATTGCATGGGTTATTTAAATAACACACGAGTGATTACTACTTTTAAGTTATACTTCTTCTTATTTATCTGTGGTGAGGTCTTAGGTTAGTGTGGGTGTTACTACCTTGTTTAAATTCGATTAAACGCTTCGCAAAAATACATTAATTTAATGTTCTACATGTACATTGTGTTTTTACAACAGACAAAACAATATCACACCATGGTATAATAATTTACATCTATATCACCTTATTTCTAATTTAGTATTCTATAACTAGTTGTAAAATTGTATATAATCTGTCAAGAACCCGAAATTATACAAAGTTATAAAAATATTTTCTTGTTAGTTAAGAGAGAAAGTCCCGTTCGGTATATGAAATTGTACTATATGTAATGATAATATAAATAAACTGGTAGTATTTGCATACTGGGTCTCTAATGACGAGTGCCGGCGCCCGACACGGGTTGACAGGCCGCGTATGTACTAAGTATTACGTATAATGGAACGTACACCTTGGTGTCAGTCCGTCGACGTAAACGGAATGTTGTCTATTTGTATAAGGCGCATCTGCCACATACATTTACATACCACACACTACATGGGCATACATCAAGTTTACTTTAGCTAATGTTTGCAAATACAAACGGTGTATTTAAATTGAAATTAGGTAGCGCCATTGTTAATCCTATTTGGAATTAGCTTCATACGGTATGTGTTTGTATAACAAAGGAAATATTGATGTTAAGTGCTAATACAGACTGTATAAATATCCATTTACGTTTTGATGTTTGCGTAGGACTTTTTTTTAAATAAGAGACAAACGAGCAGATACACTGATGGCCATTTACATAAGTATGTTAGCCCCTTTTTTATAGGGGTAGGGGGTCTCCGTAATCGCCATAAGGGATTTCTGTCAGGCCTGTTAGGTTATAACTCCAATCGCAACTATTAAAAACGTGACTTAAGAATTGGTTTTACTATAAAAATACTTCAAACCTTTTTTGGTAATATTTCCGATCATTAAACAAGGCGTTTCCTTTAACACAAATATTTGTACCATTACAGCCCTGTTTCCCAATATGCGCATAAGAAACGATTAAGAACTGAACATGTTCGCAAGGGATAATTATTTAACAAATTGCGAATAATTAATGCAAATGTCGGATGGCGCCTCGCCCACGCGCTCATGAGGCTACTGCATTTCTGCAGCCTGACAAACAAGTATGCGTGGGTGCAAACACGTAATTTTATAAGAAAATCTTCCTCCATTGTGGCCTTTGATGTATCCTCATTGGACTAATAATATTATGCTGAACATGTTTTTGTCCACGCAATTTTTGTCGTCTGTTAAAATCAGGTTTTTGGAATAATCATCTCGCGTATAGTCTGAGATATAAATTAGATATATTATTGTTGTAAAAAATTAAATTAGTTCACGTCAAGGCAGAATATTATTCACTAACTCACTAGTTAGCACCCGCGGTTTCGATCGCGTGATTATTATCTGAACGAAGACGTCAATGTCCCATAGTTGAAGTCTGCATGGATGAAGTGAGACGATAAAGTTTTAATAAAACCGATTACGTATAAAAAATGGTAAAATTTATTTAGCCTATGACATCACATTCACTAAAATCATTTCAGTGATAGTAGTTTAGTAGAACATTATGCACAAGTGCTGAATTGTTACATGTCATACATAAAAAATTAATGTTAATATATACAGACTGCCAACACTATTACCCTTCTTTTTAGTTTCGTCGTAGTCGGATAAAAAGCATCAACTGCCAAAATTTCGTGTTCGTAACCCCAGTGCTCTGCGTCTACGTGTCAATCCGCCAGAGCAATTGAATTTAAATATAGATAACATAGAATATCATCAACAATGCTTGATTTTTTTATTAAACCTAATTAACATTTTCGTAATTTAATTGGAAAACGATTTTATTTCCTAATTTTTATTATCCTAATAGGATTTTAAAAACCAGTAACTTTTTAAAGCTTAATGTGTTTTTTTTATACAGTTATGCCAAATATTTGTTCCGAATTATTCGATCACTTTGCAAGTTACCATATTAGCCGATACGACTGGTTACGACGATACGTTGACACGCTTGATTACCTATACATACTTTAGATAGAGATCAGCATATACTGGACATTTAAGTTACCGGTCGTGGTAAAAGGCAAGACGTGTGTGCAAATGTTTGTCCAAACATGTTCGATGTACTGATTAATAATTACAAAATCGAATGAAATTAATTAGTGCGCGTGCGCAACGTATTTATGGTTGGTTCATTGTATTTGATACTGTGATAATTGCAAGCTATTTTTAATTATAAACATAATCAGTGTTGGCGTGATATTGACAGGACGTAAACGAATTGGTTCCACAAAAGTGTTTGGTTTCTGTCTAAAAAACTAGTAGGTTTATAGCGAGAGTTATAGCGAAGTTCATGCCTTGTATTGTATGTATACCTGTATTGGATAAATACCTGAATAGATTAAATTCTGTTTTAAAATAATATTTAACCTTTAACAAGAAAATGTTTAAATCACCATAACTATGTAAAAACTTTTGAAAAATGTATAAAACATATATACTCCCAAAGTCATTTCCGTTCACTTTGAATTCGGCGAAGTCGAATAAAAAGGTATATTTTTTAAATTTGATAGTTTTCTAGTACTAACATTCTCTAAGATAAGGATGAACCGATAAGCGTACAAATATGACGAAAGTATAGATTTCTTGTTAAGACTAAGTAAGACCCTACAAACAGTTGATGAACAGTTGAAAATTGTAACCTACAACTAATCTACATCAAACTGAAACCTAAATAACCGAACGTTGAAAACCGCCATGAATCTTCTAATACTCACATAAACACATTTCGCAGCATTCACACTAGTTGTAGCACACCTTTAGTTTCATTGAATAATGGCGACCACCCACGGGAGCAATAAATATTTATAACTGAGCATTTCGAAGAATGTAATGCTTCCGTGCGAATGGGCCAAGTGTACCGCATACTCAAAAGCACACACAACTGGCACGAGGTGATGAAATTTCATGAAATAAATTTCATTACAGTATTAAATAGGATTCAAGGAAATAGATGCCATATCAACTATTGAACTCGTTACTTTTTATACGCTAATAACACTGAAAGTTAGTCATCGAATTCATGGGAAGTTGGACGACGGAAACTTTCATTACTATTCTTTTACGTTTGCTCTAGAATTAGTGATGACTGCATGATCTTTATAAATAAAATATGTATGTTCTATATTACAGAAGTAATTTTCTAATTAATCTTTCTAGAGTTAATTATAATATGTAGTAGTAACAGAACAGAACAGTAGTAACAGATCGCGCCCATAGCAGAAAAACTCATCGAAAGCCGCCTTCGATGGTTCGGTCATGTCATGAGACGCCCTGAAGGCCATGTCGTGAAACAAGCCCTAGCGCTACCAAATATCAGGAAAGGTAGAGGACGCCCACTAGCCACCTGGTGGTCCACGGTGGCCAAGGACTTAGAGCTTGCCCAAACAAACGTTTCGACAACCCAGGATAGATTGTCCTGGCGCCGCAGAATGAGGAGAGCCGACGCCAAATAATGGGAAATGGATAGGACAAAGAAGAAGTAGTAACAGAACAATAAAAAAGTAAGAAACAGATTAATATTCTCAGGTTGAAACCATGTAACGGTTTAAATATTGCAGATGACACATAGTCACAAACGTATTAGGATTGGTTTAATGAAAGCTTAATTTTCCATTACAAAGAATATATACGCACTGAAACCAATTATTAAGAATTTACAATATATTATTACTACATACTAGGAAATAGCTTAATGTCAATAAATATAAAATTACACAGGTGATCGTTGAATGACTTTCAGTGCAGAACCAGTACAAAATAACCTTACCTGGGTTAAACCCATCTTATTCTACACTAATTGGAATAAAGTTTACAATAAAAAGAAACTATTTTAGTATGACAAAAGAACGTTCTAATTAGAGACTCAAAGTTTTAATAGTATGTATTACATAACGCGCATAACAATCCAGTCAACCTCTTAGACAAAGAACCTTCAAGTTCCCAAACGTTAAAAATTTAACAATGTACTTCATACCGGTTTCTAATCACTCGTTGTACCATGTCTATTTTTAATACCTAATTGATATTCAATAATGAGAGACCACCAAGCTGCGCTGGCGCAATAAATCACCCATCAAGGAAAAGGCCGCGTCGCTGGTTGACTTGTTAAGTTGCTAGGTACTTTGCATCCAAGAACACGAGGACACATCGATCTTGCTTAACAAACGCCCTATAACGGTATTGATTTTCTATAGATCGTATTTAACTTTAAGATACGCGTTTTGAAATTGATCAATGTGGTACAAGCGTATTAATCAAACATTTGTGCACCGTTTTAAGGCAATACCTCTCCCACATGACCGTATAAGTCTAAACCAGGCATAGCCGTTTACTATATCAGACTCCTGATACACATTCTTATACTGATACCTGGATACAGAACAAATTGTTGTTTGATTATTATAGAAGTACTAGCTGAACCCCGCGGTGCTACCCGCGGTACGATGATAACTGCGGGCAACGCCGCGAGGCGAAGCTATATCTTTATAAATAGTAGCCTATGTGTTATTCTGATGTATAAGCTATATTGTGGTAAAGTTTCATTCAAATCCATTCAGTAGTTTTTACGTGAAAGAGTAACAAACATCCATACTTACAAACTTTCGCCTTTATAATAGTAGTAGGATAGTTGTTTTCGTGAACAAATAATGACAAAATTACCTATTTGTACTAGGAATCTGATCTTGACAATACCGGATGGCTCCAGAAAACTGGTAGTAATTGTTCAAGCACGGACCTTGACGAAGAATCCACGCGGTTATACAACGGACATTTTGTTAAATCCATCTCATTTTGTAAGAGCAACCAGGCATTCTTATACTATTATAATAATCACACTAATATTAATCACTTAACAGATCATCTTGAAACTTTGTAGACATATTCTTGGAGGTATTAAAAGTAACATAAGATTTTTTATTAAATAGGAGCGAAGCCGCGGGCGAAAGCTAGTGGTATTACAAAGTCGCGTAATTAAAAACTTTAACTAGGTACTTCATATTTACACCGCTCAAGGGCATTAAACATATTTTGATTTGTCCACATTTGGTCTACAGCTGTGCAAATATATATTAAATTTTACTTAACTAATACTGAATCATCGTACAAGTAGATATGTCACGTTATTGATAAAATCGAGTTCTTTACTATTCGTTGTTCATTTTCAAAATTTACATATCTCTGCTTAATCTACATGCTTATTTAAGCTTTTATTTATTTCTTACTTGACAGGTTTTACGACACGACATATTTATAACAGTGATACTTTATCGAGCAGACCTTATTCAAACCATCAATATTGCTTATGTATATGTTAATAGCGTATCTACTAAAATCTATAAATCTTATTGTTTACTAGATGTTGTACGTAAAATAATGTTATTTGCTTGCTTTCAATCGAGTACATAAAGTTGCATCCGCAATGAAGTTTTGACGTCAGAGAAAGCTGTTCAACATTTGAACGAATATCTGAACAGTGCGTCATGCAACTCTTCTTTTAATAGACTTGTGTTTACGACTAAATAGTTTTATAGCTAAGGCTTTGGCGTCGAAGTGTGGCTACAGTCACCTCCAACGGCGAGTGGCAAAGTCGCTGCACGCATACATATGGCCTGCTTACCAAGTGCATTGCAACAGCACCGTGATATGTAGGATTAATGCTCTATTTGCGAAGCCTTGACAGCCGTCCAGTTTATACTGGTACTATACAATAATACTGTTACGAGCTGGGTATTAAATAAATTAAAGTACTCGATTAATTACCAAAAATAACACAATATTTATTAAGAACACTTTTTACAATAAGAAATCACTAAATCACTGGTTAGTCGCACTAGAAGATCTCTTCGATGTTTATCCGCTGTATCGTGAAACAATACTGTCCCTACGGCCAACACGTTCCGCTTTTATATGGCCGTGGAAATTACTCGAAACTACGAAAACATTCGATCGAAGTTTCTAGGCTAAATAGATTACTCTAGAGCTGCTTGTAGCGCCATCTAGCGTCGAGTAATCGTCATAATGCACACAGTTGCGCGCTTTCCGACACTAGATGGCGTTGTCCTCGACAGTTCTCGATTATTCTAGTGGACACGAGATTCATCTGGTTATGGCGCAACACTGCCCCCTCCTAAGACATGCTCGTCCCGAGCATTATCGGTTCCATAGTATCGCGCCAGTCGATCTACATGAACTATCTTTGGGGCGCCTCTTGGACACTTCTGTATCCGGTAGGTAACATCATTGATTTTAGTGACTACCCGGTATGGCCCATCCCATTTTGCTTGTAGCTTCGGAGATCTCCCTTTACTGCGAACTGGATTATGTAGCCATACTAGCGAACACTCTTCGAAGCCCTTATTATTCGCTTTCCGGTCATAACGGGTTTTCATCTTTTCAGACATTTGTTGGCCCGATTGTCTGACATGCTCATAAATGTCATTCATCTTGTTCCGCAAGTCATTCGCGTACTCCGTTATACTTCGCGGGGTATCAGGGGGTATTCCAGTGATCAAGTCTGCAGGCAACCGTAGTTCTCTTCCGAAGTTTGCAAAAGCTGGTGTTACGGAAGTACATTCGTGGACTGCACTTCGGTATGACAGAAGAAACGGTTGGATGTGTTTGTCCCAATCTTTTTGCTTACTTTCAACTACTTTTGCCAGATACCTCTCTAGTGTTTGGTTAAATCGTTCCACCATTCCGTCCGATTGTGGGTGGTAAGAGGTGGTTCTGGTTTTGTGAGCACCCATCACTCGACACATTTCTTGAAATATTTGAGACTCAAAATTTCTTCCTTGGTCACTGTGGATTTCTAAAGGCACTCCAAAACGACAGAAGACTTCGTGCACTAATTTATCTGCAACTGTTGATGCCTCTTGGTTGGGAATGGCAAAGACTTCTGGCCACTTAGTGAAGTAATCCATTACGACCATGAAGTACTTGTTTCCGCTTTCACTTTCAGGAAACGGTCCTGCCACGTCTATAGCAATTCTTTCCCAGGGTGCACCAACATTATACAATTTCAATGCGCCTCTGCTACGTGTATGAGGTCCCTTCACGGCCGCACAACTGGTACACTTGCGACACCAGTCCTCAACATCATCACGACAATGAATCCAGTAGAATCTTTCCCTTATCTTTAACAATGTCTTCTTAACTCCCATATGACCTCCTGAACATCCGTTATGGTAGAGCTGCAGGACCACTGGTATCTTAGCTTTAGGAACAACCATTTGCAGGTGACAGCTGTCTCCTCGAGCGTTTTCCCATTTACGGCACAAGACTCCATCCTGGGTGACTAGACTATCCCATTGAGCCCAATAACTCTTCGTGGTCGAGCTCAGCGATGCAACTTCGCTCCAGTGTGGCTTAGGAGCCTCAGCTTTAATCCACTCGAGAATTGGTTTGATATCTGCATCCTCTTGCTGTGCTTGCTGTACGCTTTCCTTCCATTCGTTGCTAAGGTCCGTCTTTATCGTCCTTATAGGAACAGCTTCCTTTACTTCTTGCTTGGCGCAGTGCTTGCAGTCTTCAGGGCAAGGTTTTCTTGATACTGCGTCTGCGTTACCGTGAGACTTTCCACTGCGATGTCGGGCAGTACTATCAACCACCTTATTCTCCTGAAACCGCTCGTGTTCTCTTCCTATGCTTCGCTTAGGGCAGCTGGACCGAAGGTGACCATTTTCACCACAGGCGTAGCATCTAGGGCTGTACCTCTGAAATCGGTCCCGCACCGGTGATGCCACATCCTCCCGGACCCGATGAGACCGATGGTCTTGTCTCACAGCAGCTCTGCCCTGCTGTTGTTGGGCAGTACTATCAACCGCCTTATTCTCCTGAAACCGCTCGTATTCTCTTCCTATGCTTCGCTTAGGGCAATTGGACCGAAGGTGACCTTTTTCACCACAGGCGTAGCATCTAGGGTTGTACCCCTTAAATCGGTCCCGCGGAGGTGATGCCACAACCTCCCGGACCCGGTGAGACCGATGGTCTTGTCTCACAACTTCCACCTCCAAAGCATGGGCCAGGGCGTCCTTGAGAGTTTCATGGTGCCCAAGTCTCACAGTAGCTCTAACTTCGAGGTCACGAATGCCATCGATGAAAGCTTGCACCAGATTCCCGTCAACGAGCGCAGGTGCAGACTGGTAGGCCTTACGGACCAGTTTCTCAACTTCCAGAGCCCACTGTTGCAAGTTTTCACCGATGCGTTGGGCACGATCCTTCAGCTGTGCACGAAACACGTGCTCCAGATGAGCGTCACCATATCTTGCTTCCAATGCCTCCAGCAGTTGCTCATAGGTTACCTTCTTACCGAGGGCTTCGAGGACGGTTAGAGCCTGGTCTCGAAGACCCAAGGTGAGCGCGGTCATAGCTTGTTCCTTTGTCCAGCCGTTTGCCGTCATAACAGCCTCAAACTGAATCTTGTAGGCTGACCACGAAGATGTTCCATCAAACGGCGGTACTTTGAACCCCCGTACCGAAGGAGCAGCAGTTACTATAGTCGCCGCTCCGTCTCCAACTTTAAGGTTTCCTAAGGCCTTCTTCACGTCAGCAATTTGAGTTTCGGCCTCAGTGATACGATTCTCGTGTTGAAGAACCTGATCCTTCACTACCTTGATTTCTTTGCCGAAAGTCTCATGTATGCCTTTTAACAAGAGCATCTGTTCCTCCTGGCGGCGGGCCTGCTCCTCCTGGCGGCGGGCCTGCTCCTCCTTGTCCCGCTGCAGTTGCTCTTCCAAGCGGTGGGCCTGCTCCTCCTGACGGCGGGCCTGCTCCTCCTGGCGGCGGGCCTGCTCCTCCTGGCGGCGGGCCTGCTCCTCCTTGTCCCGCTGCAGCTGCTCTTCCAAGCGGCGGGCCTGCTCCTCCTGGCGGCGGGCCTGCTCTTGGAGCATTGCCATTAGGGCCGTGATATCTGGTGCTGCTGCCGATGTGGACGGCGTGGTTTCCATAGCTGGCTGCTGATCTTCCGATGTAGGCAGTTGTGCACTTCCAAATCGCCTCTGATCAGCCTCTTGCTGGCGCTGACTCCTAGTTCGGATACCTTCCGTGTCTTCCTTTGGTAAAACCGGCATACTTTAATCCCGCTTCTGACACCAAATTGTTACGAGCTGGGTATTAAATAAATTAAAGTACTCGATTAATTACCAAAAATAACACAATATTTATTAAGAACACTTTTTACAATAAGAAATCACTAAATCACTGGTTAGTCGCACTAGAAGATCTCTTCGATGTTTATCCGCTGTATCGTGAAACAATACTGTCCCTACGGCCAACACGTTCCGCTTTTATATGGCCGTGGAAATTACTCGAAACTACGAAAACATTCGATCGAAGTTTCTAGGCTAAATAGATTACTCTAGAGCTGCTTGTAGCGCCATCTAGCGTCGAGTAATCGTCATAATGCACACAGTTGCGCGCTTTCCGACACTAGATGGCGTTGTCCTCGACAGTTCTCGATTATTCTAGTGGACACGAGATTCATCTGGTTATGGCGCAACAATACATTGATATTAATAAGAAGTGTGTTACTGAAAACATCCGAGATACCTTCATATAAATCACGGAAGATAAAGAGCAGGCTATTAAGACAAACATCTTTATTATAATCGTAATTAAAATAAATCTAATTCTAATTACATAATACATACATATTTTCTAGAGTAGAGTTAATTAATTGTATGAGCACCGAGGCGTGACGTCCGGCACGTATCGCGGTAGGTACTGTGAATGGCTTGGCTGGCTAAAAACCGCGGATTGTCAGCGCAGGCGCCTCTGGCGCCATATTTCCGGCATGTAACGGAAGTCAATTGCAACTGTCGTTCGTTATGCACTAGTAGCCTTGTTGGATTGTATCAGTTTACCGGCTTCAATTTGCTCCGTGCCTTTGGCTACTGGTACAACAACACACACACACAACAACACTGATAATAATTTGAGAATTAAATTTGCTCGTGTTTCTCTAGCATGACTGATGTTGTTTTACATAATTGTTTCTAATAGTTTTATTAAAAAAATACAAGCAGTATTTACTCCATTGTACATGATTTAAAAACAAAAAATCAAGTACTGTTGTGCACAGTTTCTCGGAAGATGTTTGGCCCCATTAAATTTCAAAACAAATTCTTTGTTAGCGGTTGGATGACGCATACGCAGTCAACACACGCTAGTCTAGAGTAATCCGTGTAATGATAGGGCGCCATTGTTTGACTATGTGCCTACCCTAGATCTAATAATTAAAGCAAATTAAGCTTCATCAAAATTTGAATTTGGTTTTTTTTTGTATTACAACATTAACGGAAGAAAAGTAACCACGAAGACGGACCATATATTACTTTCACAAGTACTTATTAATCAAATAAAGAAAAGAAAATAATGTTGTTTTAATCACATTATCTTCTTACACTTTGTCAAATTGTTGTACACATACATATACATAATATTACATATTACAAGTCCTATTCTGACTTCAGACATCACGTCAAACCGAAGTGTGTGCCTGCCTATCTCTACACGAATGTGGTTTGTTCAAGCAAAATATTCTAACCTCTCGGTTGTAATCAATTAGGAATACTTTATAATCCGATTGTTTAATTAACCGCCGTTGCAAATGGCGGTTGATTTGTTGTGGGTTGTTGCGTTTAGTTAGATACGGGTCGAGTTTTTATCATTCATTCATTGGTCCGAGCCGAGATTGTAGACAGCGGAGATAATACACCGTAGCTGGATTTACAATTACCGTTTTTATCGAGATTTCTTTGTTTATTATTAGATAGCGAAACTAATGGAGTTGACAAAGAAAGTTCCTGGTTTATAAATAAAAACGAAAGCATAAAGCATGAATGCATATTTTTTTAAGCACGTATATGAGAAAGTGCCTTATAGACTTTATTACAATGTCGTTTTTGGAATGCACAAAGCATGGAGTTTTGTTAGTGAAATTAGTTTATTATATGTAGATGTAATTAAATATATATACATACGATGTACCTACTTCTACTACTTAGAAAAAAGGTGAAATGGACTTTCTTGCACTGTCCAAATGGAATAGCCACCAGGTTTAATTTTATTGATAAAAATCGTTTATTTTCAACTAAAACTAATTAAAATATGATAAAAATATTTAATACTAACTGAACTACCCGCGGTACTACAATAATCGCAGGCACAGCCGCGAGGCGAAGGTAGTATCTTTATAAATTGTAGTCTATGTATTATTCTAATGTATAAGCTATATTATTGTAAAGTTTCATCAAAATCCATTCAGTACTTTTTACGTGAAAGAGTATACAAACATACTCACAAACTTTCGCGTTTATAATATTAGTAGGATAAACATTTCGATAATGTTGTGTATCAAGAAAAAGATAACATGAAAATATGCACAGCACATACGCCAGCAGCAGGTGCACTACACGGCATCTGTTACGAGTCGTACCCTATTGACAAATGTATAATGGAATACGAATAAAAAGCTTTAGTTGTAACATCCCGAGGGCTCTACGGACCCTCGACCAAACTTAGTCACGTTAAAACACATCTTGCGCCAACACAATAGAGATAAAAATTGAACGCAGGTGTCGTTATAAAATGATTGTTGGTAGTGTCTAGTATTTTGGCGCCAGACAACCGTTAAACAGACTCAACTACCCTCCGTCTGCCATGAGCAATAACGTTAATTATACTTCTACATGCGACTGGGTTTTTTTTGGATCATGACATCAGCTTCTTTAATAAGGGTACAGAGCAGTAAGGATCGACTTCCTTAGTTTTTGAACTGTTTTTTTAATAGTTCGGAGGCAGTTTCTTTTTTACATCTTGCACAATGCCATCTAGCTTTAAACTAAGTAGATCCTTTTTGTGAATCTAGAAAACACGAAAATTCGAAACAAATAGATACATACATATTTGCAAATCATAAAAACATTTGACCCGACCCGGGAATGGAATTCGTGACCTCAAGTTCAACAGTCACATACGCTATCACTACACTAGAAGCAGGTCTGACGTAGGTAAAAAATATGAAGCATGATTTTCAAACAGTCCTTGTGCTTTACCAATCATAATCTCACCGTTCAATAAGTTAGCTTTGAGGATCGTCTGCTTACCTGAAATGAAAAAAAAAACTTAGAAAAGGCGCTTTAGAAGAGCTTAGTTGTCATCGAATTTTAAGTGTAATCTTAGAAAAAAAAATTAGAAAAGAAAACTAAACAATCGCCAAAACTATCTCTCAGCCAAAAATGCATAGATAATGTGTATTTTTGCTTGTTCTTGTACTTGTCAAGCGATTTCTCAGTCGTCACTTTATTTTTACTATGAAGTTTTTATAGGTTATCTTAGAAGCTGTAGATAATATACATTGTAATGTATCCACCGTTTTGAAGTAATTTTATTTAAGTAAAACATTTTGTAACGATGCGATGGGTGTGCTTCTTTCACAGATTTTATAAATCTGTTTAAATTTTCATAATAACGGACAACCCAATCAGGTAGAATAATGTCTGTCTCTTTGTTTCTCAACATGTTTGAAATGGATGAACTAATTTGTATTCTATTGTCGCTGGCAGATATAATGTTTTAATGAGCAACTAACAAACGTACATTAATAGAAGAAGAGAATTAATATTAGTAAATTTTCTAAGAAGTATGTTTACAAATTAAAACTCCATATCTGGTTACCTTCACCTACTTTTGCAGACAACTAAAACTTTAAAAAAGTAAAACCTCAGCACTCGAATACCATAAACCGAGCCACTTCAAGTTCCATTCGAAATTCAAAGTTACAAAAAGCGAACATATGGCGGCGCGCCGGGAGCCAGGCGCCATCGCGCCAGTGATGTCATGGGAATCCACCCGTGAATTACTAATGAGTCGCCGTGCTATGTTTTGTAGTGTCTTCTGCCCTTAATTGCATACAACGGGACTTCAGCTTTCTATGAGTACCCCTTCAATGGTCTATGAGTAAAAGACATTCAGTATTTATCACTATACCTATGCTTATACTTGCTGTATTAATGCATAAGGTTAAATAGCAGTCAACAACAGGTTAGGAAATATTTCTAACAAATAGGGTCGTCAGTAATGCCCGCCCTATCTTGCCAAAAGTAGCGACAATGGGAATATTTTTTTTAACCAGCCAAATGTTGTTGGAGTGGAAAGATACAAGAAAAATTACTTGTAAAAAACACGTCCTAGTTATGGTTTCTTTACATTTATTGAAGTAGAAGTACCCACTCTGGGAAAACTTTACGCTCATGCATTTCGGGATATGGGACACATCCGATGAGAGATCGAAGAACAGCGAAGCATAGAGAGGAAGAGTAACAGACAATGTACTCACATTAAGCAATTGCCGCGGTTTCTATTCAAGGACAACTATTGAAAAAATGGAAGACAAATGCCTGTCTAAAATAAAAACAATGGCGAACAAAAATAATCAAACTAGGTAGATCTATCTTAGTTTTTTTACATTCTGTTTGCTTCTATGTATATATTACGGTCAAAGCGTAAATATTTACGCTTTCACCGTAATGAACGAGTCCGAATAATGGCTGTGACTAATCTATATATTGCGTCACTACTTTCCTGGTTGGGCAATCATTCAGCACTTATGTTGACATCTACCCTCCTTGGATATACCAATTAAGCAGAAATCTGACTGGTTCCCTCTACTAAGTCTACAGTGCTGTTTTTTTGCTTTTGGAATAAAGATGGATGGAGTGACATCGAGTCCTGAAGTATAATTTCTTGATTTTCCTATTTCGTCTCTACCTCTATTCGTAACGTGTGTGTCGTTTGAGCCGAGAGCCGAGAGCCAAGAGTGAGCACATGAGCAAACCACGCAAACTTGACACAAACCTCGCGCTACGAAAACTTGACACAAACCTTGCGCTACGAAAACTTGACACAAACCCTATACCAACCCGTTTTGCCAGCATGGTATAGAAAGCAAAAACCTCCTTTTCAAGTAAAGACCAATATCTAACAGTGGCTTATTAATGGCTTGATGATAATGATGATAAACCTACCTACTATTGTTTAGTATTGAGTAATTTTTCATTACAAAATATTAAGTACTTAAAATTACGACCTGGTCAATTTAAACATTCGTAAAAATTTTAAAAAATTCTTTCACGAATGTAAATAAGAAAGTAATAGATAATTATTTGTTTGTAAAACATGTATGTTTATTAGTCACAAAAGTAGATTAGTATTGCAAACACCTAATATCCGCATCGCTAATTCTGTCATACAAGTATGTTATATGGCGCCTGTCTCACCGCCGATCACTGATATGATAGCTTATCGATTCGTGACGTCACACTTTCAATTCCTGATGATTTCAAATAACTTGGCATTAATTTTAGATTATGTAGGCAAGTAGTAGTTTTGCACCTCCAAAAAAATTCTTAGATATTTGAGTATATTTTGGTATCTTTCATTCTTATTTCGATAAGGCACTTTATATAGAGATAACCATATTTCTAAAAATATGTAATAAGTTCTACATAAATGCAGTTTAAACTGTATTAAGACGAGTGGTCGTTTCTGGCTATCAGTAAAAAAGGAATAAAAAACAATTGCACTCCGGGAGTGCCGGCACAAGTGAAAACTTGAATATTAACGTTGTGCATTTTTGATATTTTGGAATGGTTAGAGAATAATTTTGTACGAATTGCTTTCATTATCAGTATAAAAGTACTATTATTTATGTGGTGGAATACAATATTCATTTATTGCGCTATCGTACACAAACATGACAATTTATATTACATACACACACGAACATTCGCGCAAGCGCCCTGCGCCGCCTGTCCTGTCACGTGACCTGACGCGAGTTTATACGTCCTCTCTCCATACGTCTTACGAATTTTCGATCAGGTCACGTGACCTGACGCGAGTTTATACATTTTTACCCATTCCAATAAAGTACACAGCGCCGCTAAAGAAGTTTTCACTTCAAAAATAAACAACCGTGGACAACCAGATTCGCTGTTTCTGAATTGTTAGCAAGCAGATCATTAGGTCTAGCACAGGCACAATGGACTGTCAACGGCTGGAAAAAAAAACTCTCTTAACAGAAAATTTAAAAGACGTAATCTATTTCAAGAAAGTAATTCAAGGCATAAGTATGTTTGGTGTTTTTTAATATTCGAACATTATTTTAGTGCTAGTTTTCAGTCATTCGACGATTAATAATAAATATTTGCTTTAGTTGTATGTAGTTGAAGGTGTGCCTATTTACCTATTGATGGTAGGTAAATGTATTAGATTAGGTATAGGTAGGTAGGTGGGTTCGAACACGAGACAAGGCTTAACGGCGGGCGCCTGGCGCCAACGATGCCTCACATCGAATGACGATCACTTATCGGCATAGCAACTGACAATTATTATCACTTTCAAAATCGAATATGGTGTCAGAGACAAGAGTGTCATGTATGTAGGTCACACTGCGCCTCAATAGGAGATAGATTTATGCCCAGTTCCTATATTTGAAAAACAATCCGTTCTAGATACGAATAGTAGTATATTATACGGGGCGTAAGCTAAAATCGTTCCTATAAAAATAAATTGAGGAACG
Organism: Spilarctia lutea; assembly: GCA_916048165.1. Classification (NCBI taxonomy): domain Eukaryota; kingdom Metazoa; phylum Arthropoda; class Insecta; order Lepidoptera; family Erebidae; genus Spilarctia; species Spilarctia lutea. Next base: position 16,283,111 of record OU696480.1, on the reverse strand, counting down.
GTATTTACGACTCGTAGTCGATTGTAGAAAATTTTTACACGATGACGATTCGTTAAATATAGGAACCGGGCATTAGTGATGTCTTCTTACCGGCAAATATGAAAACCCCTTTGTCAGTGTTCCAAGTATTCCGGTACATAGGTATAATTTACTTATCATAATAATATCATAACACAGTGGACAATTATTAATTTATCGGTCAATTTCAATCAAGATTATTTGCGAAGAATACTTCTAAGAACTAGATAATGAAGTACGTGAGCTCTCAACTGCAATACTTACCTAACTCGATTTTGGAACAAAAGGTTATCTTTATAACGCCTATAATATCTCAATGGGGCAGGCTTCTTTTGTGTCATATAGACATAATATTATGCAAACATACAAATAAAAGGGGTAAGCATTGTGTGAATATCTTCTTCATCAATAGAATTTGCACATAACAGTAGTATTTACTGTCCTTCAAGCACTGGCACAATTAAAAAAATGACACTTTATCGTTTTTATACTAGGTATTTGACGATTAAAACAACAGATATGTAGTATTTTTATTAGACTTCTAAAATAGGCGGAGATTCTATTTATACGTATTTTTGTGTTCAGACTCGGTAAGTAAATAAGAATTAGTTTGAATTTTTTTTTGGAGCATTAAAGCTTCTTGTTTGGTCTTATTCAAATTTCGAATAAAAATATTAAGATTAGGTACTTCCCTACACGGGATAAACAATTATTGAAAATAATTAAGGCACATGGTCAAAAAACTATTTTTACGTTCACCCTGATACATATTTTTTACAAGTATCTACCTACCTACCTTTCATACTTATCAAAGTACGTTCATACTTAAATTAAGTGAAACTACCTACAAGTGGCTATTGAACATTCTTTAAATACTTCTATGCATTATGGACCGCAGCAAAATGGGAAAAGGAACAATGGCCATTGTAGTTATTGTTGAGGATACGTATAAAAGTTAAAATAAGTCTAAGAGTGGTTTATGTTTGTAAGGTAATTAGAAATCAACTTGAAAAGACAGTTGTGACGATCTTAGAATGAGTTTTAGTGATGTGCCTAATCGACGCAGCGGTGTTTGAATATAACAAAGCTATAAGCATCCTTAAAACCTAATTATCTTTTATGTATTTATACCTACTTAGATAGTCCACAATTATTTTGAAAAAGTACTGGCACAACCGAATAATTAGTGAAAAGAGGGTAGTTCACATTTACTTAAACACACTTTAATTAGCTTTACCTGTATGATTGTTTGTAACTAACTTTGTAAGTGCGTTTTTTAGTTTTTTTAACCATATTTTTATAATTATTGTTTACAAAAAAACAGGTTTCATTCCTTATGTAATTTGAGAAGGATCTTACATAAATTATTCAATTATGTGTTAGTAATACAATACTTTCACACTTATAAATGAATTATAATAAATATTTAGCATTTAATGCATTTGTAATTTAAAAGATAGGGTTACGGCATTTTTGTGTTACAATACGTAATCTGTTTTAATGCCTATTTTAGTTAATTATGTTATTCTTAGCTTTGTAATAATTAATAACCTAAATTGATATGTTCCTAAGGGTACCAGCGTTATGTTAAATAGCCTACAAATGGCCTCTAATTGGGCTATCAAACAAAAGTATAACAGGAATTTTATGAACCGGTTTTTAGTCTAGCTGGTTACAAAATATATATAAGCTAGGTATATATATATTGCTTACTTGCAAAGTTTCAACAAAATCGGTACAGCGGTTGAGCCGTGAAAGCGTAAAAGACAGAAAAAGTTCGTTTCTAATTTATAATAGTTTATTGGATGTCATACTTCTTCCATTATCTTATGATAACAACAATTAAAATATTATGCAGTCTTACCGGTCAATCCAATGTCTGTAGATTCCGACGATGCTTCGGTAGAAGCGCTCGACAATTGGTAAATAACCAAAAGGAAACACACACAAAAATTAGTAACCGCCATTGCTGACTCAATTAGAACTTAATACAATTAATAAACACTATTCAGTCACCATAACTACAACGCTAAACCATTCCATAGGCGTTCATCAGCCCGCAGTCATCACCGAAATATCCACAGTACAAACTAAATATATCACTTAGTTCACTAACATATAATCACAGTTATTATTATTGTCATTTAAATAAGTCACTTTAATGTTTTCTGTCGCATATGAACTCTGTTGTTGTACACGTGAATTTTGTTAAAATAAAGCACGCGATCAGAAACGTCCAAGACATCGACACAATCCTCACTCTATGACGACCAAAGCTCGACTGATGGACTAAATGAAAGGAGCGGCAGCGCGCGCGATGAGCGAGTAAGCGAATCGCTCGTCACCAAGTAGAGATGGAGACAAACGCTAAGTGTGAATATCGATACTATACTTTAAAACATTTACTTACCTTGTACAATCATGTTTTATGATATTTTATATCTGTATTCTCAATTCAGATACAACAAGAACATACAAAAGTAAGGCTGTAAGGAACATCGAAAGCCGGAGGCATATGTAACATAGCTGAATCCCGCGGTGTTACCCGCGGTTATTGTCGTATCGTGGGTAACGCCGCAGGGCGAAGCTAGTCTAAAAAATGTAAGCCTAAGTTACTCCTTGTACCATCAACTACCTACCAGTGAAAGTCCTGTCCAAATCGGTCCAGCCGTTCCAGAGATTAGCCGGAACAAACAGACAGACAGACAAAAATTATAAAAATATATATTTTGGTATGTGTACCGTATATACATTCATATGTATGTAGTAGAAAGCGATTATTTTAATATTACAAACAGACACTCCAATTTTATTAATTTGTATTGTATAGATATATTCCTGTATTTTGTCAATAAAATTACTATTAAAAATAAATGGCCCATCCGCTGATAAGTTATTACCCGTGCCTACACACAATGTCAGAATAGTGTTAAAGTTCTGACTTTATAAATAATAATAAAAATCTGTATATATTTAAATGTACATAGGAAAATAAACAAATTGTATAAATAAGGATACATAATTTGGTTAAGTAAAGCTGAAATTTATTAGGTAAACTATGAATACTATATTATAATACTAATATATAATATTTATAAGGTAAAATATGATACTAAAAAAAGCATAACCGTATACCATGCCGGTAATTACTAGGTGTAAAATATTTTATGTAAGAGGATGATATTTGCACCATTATCAACTTTAAATTAACATACTTTATAACATGTATATAATATTTTCATTTATATTTAACTTAAAACACATATATCACGTCAATATTGATAGATTATATCTACGATTACAAGTTATCATCTTTAATAAATTCTAAGCACTTATCGATATTGAGTGGAAGTGTTGTACCGCATCACTAAAGGCTATTATAAGAAAGCGAGTGTATCTGTAAACTCATTTGTATGTATTACATTTTGAACCATATCTCGAACAGTATAGAGCTGATTTCTTATCGGTAACTTATAGATATAGAGTTGAAAATAATTACTGGCGCCACTTTTTGCATCAGGATGGTCAGGATGCATGCGGCGGCGCTAGTAACCACGCGGTGCACATTCTTTGTGTTTATTCAAAGAAAAAAGCACTCTGTTGCGACTTTAACTGTGACAAAAAGTTTATCGAATATTTAAGTTACATTGCAGTCCCCATTGAAATGGAATAAAGAAATAAGTTCTACTACATGATATTGTGTATCGGCTAGAGTTCTATAGTTAAAAAGAGCTCCAGTACTTTTTTTTAAATGTGCAGACCGTAGGAAATTGAGAATGTTTTATTAACTGTAAACATGTTTTTACTTAGTTTACTTACCTCAATAATTTGATGTGTTTATTAATATCCCCTTTTTATAACTTATATTGATGCACATGACATGCCCCAAGTAGACAGTTCCTATAACTAGATTCCTAACAAACATATACATCATTATCAGCCTATAGCCTTCCTCGATAAATGGAATATTCAACACTGAAAGAATTTTTCAATCGTACCAGCGGTTCTTGAGATTGGCGCGTTCAAACAAACAAACAAACTAATTCTTCAGCTTTATTATTAGTATATGGATTTAAATAAAGTATACTCAAACCCAGAAGAGATTATTTAAACTCGTATTTACGCAGTTTTTGTGATAGGTCCTAATCGAATCTACAATGACGGCACAAATAAAAATAGGAACGTCAATAACCTCTATCTGTCAAATATCTCTTGAAAAAAGTACGGTCTGCAACGAAACCTTATTTGCGTATCAATAGTGTTTTTTAATAATGCATTTCAAGGTTTTTAAAGGTGTTAAATAATGTTTTTTAATAATGTATTTCAAGGTTTTTAAAGGTGTTAAAAATGTTTTTTAATAATGTATTTCAAGGTTTTTAAAAATGTTAAATAATGTATTTCAAGGTATTTTAAAGTGTTAAATAATGTATTTCAAGGTTTTTAAAAGTGTTCAATAATGTATTTCAAGGTTTTTTAAAGTGTTCAATAATGTATTTCAAGGTTTTAAAAAATGTTAAATAATGTATTTCAAGGTTTTTAAAAGTGTTCAATAATGTATTTCAAGGTTTTTTAAAGTGTTCAATAATGTATTTCAAGGTTTTAAAAAATGTTAAATAATGTATTTCAAGGTTTTTTAAAGTGTTCAATAATGTATTTCAAGGTTTTTAAAAACGTTAAATAATGTATTTCAAGGTTTTTAAAAGTGTTCAATAATGTATTTCAAGGTTTTTAAAAATGTTAAATAATGTATTTCAAGGTTTTTTAAAGTGTTCAATAATGTATTTAAAGGTTTTTAAAAATGTTAAATAATGTATTTCAAGGTTTTTAAAAGTGTTCAATAATGTATTTCAAGGTTTTTTAAAGTGTTCAATAATGTATTTCAAGGTTTTTAAAAGTGTTCAATAATGTTTTTTCAAGGGATATTTGACAGAGGTTATTGACGTTCCTATTCTTATTGCAGACGCATTGTACGAACGTTAAGTTAATAGGCCTATTGGTTAAGTTATCACTTGACCAATAGGCTAAACAAATAAAAGCAATGATATAATTGAGACATAAATTAAAACAAATTAGGTACACATTTTAAATTTTCAATCAGTAATGCTCTAGCTATAATCTAATTTAATTCACATAATACCCTTAAGTCACATGTCATCGTGAGCCATAAAAATCACTTATAATAACTTGTGTACCTACACATGATTAATAAAACAGTAGACACATTTAAAAAGTAACGCACTATAAAGCCGAGTACCTACACATGAAATGAAAAAAAAAACGAAACAAATCTGCTGCCTTTGTTCAAGTTGGAATGCGCACCAATAGGGCCTGTTGTACACTTATTATAGGGTTGCTATTTCTAATAAAAAAGTTATCGTACCTTATCTGGGAGATAAAAGTTTACAAGGCAAATAAAATTATCGTCTTTGTTCACCTGGATGAATCAATTTCAAGGTGAACAAAGTCCACCGTATAAGTCGAGTTATTTCACTTAGGTGAAATATTAGTACTCTTAATCTAATATACTATCTCGATCTACCAGTGAATCGAATAGCTCTATGAAGTTCACTGTGATCTATCACTGGTCTGGGTAAATCTCACTAACTTTTATGATCAAATAGTACTCTGGTGTTTTGGCAAGATCTGAACTGATGTAATTGTTTCTATAACAAATCGGATCAATGAGCATTGCAAAAACTAATGAATATCGGTGAAAGTAACTGAACATCGATGTCAACAAATGAAAATATACTCAATTTGGTATGTGAAATGTGTCTGTTAAGATTTAGAAAAAAAATTTTTTGGAAGAACTGACAACCCTGCATTACTACCCATATAAATAACTCTAATGACTTTTTCTCCTGTGTTAGCTTCACATTGTTTGAAATACATAAATATTTTGGATTTATGGCATAACAACACGATGACGTGGATTGACTGCAATCATAATTATCTTAACTAACTTAAAATGTCCCTAGCATCATCCTTTATCCTCTATCAAGTTATAGGGGTGACTCTCTTCGTGTTCTTAAACCATGACGATATACGAATATATTAATTAATATTATTAAACCACGGAATAGGCCTTCAATTACGCTAATGCACTTGCAACCTTTTGGATGCAATAGTCAATAGATGGTGGTCGTCACTTACCATATTGTGGCCTGTCAGCCTGCTCGTCCCGTATCATTAAAAGTTAAATTAAAAATACCTGTACCGTTTAAAAGACATGTAACAATCTGTGTGAGTCAACAAGTAGTAAGTAAATATTGAGTAAATCGGTGTGTTATTAAGACCTAGATTATGCCTTAAATACTTAGTTTACTGGTATTAAATAGATAACAACCTAATGCCATTTGAGTTAGCATTGATATTTTAAAATTTATACCTATACGAAATCTGTTTAGGCTGTAAAATTTCTTAGTTCGCACTATTTGAAAGTTACGCAACCCGTGGAGAGTGAAATTTGGCATACTGAAATAGTTTATTAGGTACTACTAGCTGACCCACGCAACCTCGTTTGCGTCTTATATTGCCCGTAGCGTGAAAATTTTCCCCCGTTTTTAAAACATTCTTCATGGGTGCTCCGCTCCTACTAGTAGTAGCGTGATGATATATAGACTATAGCCTTCCTCGATAAATGGACTATCCAACACTGAAATAATTTTTCAAATCGGACCAGCGGTTCCTGAGATTAGCGCGTTCAAACCAACAAACAAACACAAACAAACTCTTCGGCTTTATTATTAACTAGCTGACCCCCGCAACCTCGTTTGCGTCTTATATAGCCCGTAGCATGAAAATTTTCGCAAAATAAGTAACTTTTCTAGTTGATTTTTACACCTTGTGTCCGAAAAACCCAAATATCTTACGGAACCCTATTTTTTCCAAAATAAAATATAGCCTATGTTACTCGTGGATAATGCAGCTTTCGAATGGTGAAAGAATTTTTTAAATCGGTCCAGTAGTTTTTGAGTTTATTCGTTACATACAAAAATACAAATCTTTCCTCTTTATAATATTATTATTATATTATTATTATTATAAATATATTATATTACATATATAGTGTAGGTATAGATTTAGATGAGTCTATCCTTGTATGTTGTTATAGTTCTAAAGACGGTTGAACTTGGGTTGCAATTATAAAAATCCAATCAATTTGAACTTATGAATATATGTGTGTGTTGTTTGTATAACAATTCCAGTCTTATAGAAAACCCATCAACGCAACTTAAAGTGACTTATTTAGACTCTTCGTTATCAGAAATGTTTCGAAAACATTAAAATCAGTACCTATCGGTTACAGCCTCCGCTCGGTTTTCAATTTGTATATAGGTAGATAACGCACCTACCTAGTTTCAATAATGATTAAGGAGCGTTAAAATATCGTTTTCAATTTTTTAACCCTGTATCATCATAAATAGATTAGGTACCTAGTATTTGGGTTTTTTTCTGTTAATCCTGTTCTATGAATTAACTAAGTGGCGTGCAATTGAAGAGGCCTATGTCCAACAGTGGACTGCGATAGGCTGATGATGATGTATTAATTAATTAATCGTTTGATCGATTTGAATTCCAATATATCAATACGTAAAGCCAAAACCCCTTTTTGACAAATACATATTCGAACCGAGGAATAAGTAAAACGCACAAACAAGGTTTATATGAAGGAGTGCTGAAAGTTAAAATACCTTCCTTGAATTGTAAAAACGTGTAAAAACAAAATCCTTCAATCCGCATCACATCATTATGTTAAATTCTTGAAAGTACACTTCATTGTATTTAGCTGTACTGTTTACGTTATAGAAAAGCTCATGTTAAACATGTTACAACTTGTAGTAGACGATAAGACTTTACCAGAATACGAGTGACTCACATAAGTTGTGTTTGAAAACAATTTTTAACAACAAAGTAGGTACCTATCAGGGTCTCATGAGTCATTCTACTTCTATTGAAAGAAATAATAGAAAAAATATCGCTGCAGTTATTATTTATGCCGCATTAAGACCATAAAACTTCATAATTTGAAAAGTCTTCTTTTAAATATATCTGACATTGTTTCCTAACGCCACTTGTACAACATTTTAAAACAATAGCATTTCCATTCTCTACATTCCCGGAAGGCCACCTTTTTGACAGGCCATAAGACAAACGATTTGTACTATTCGTGCTATAGCGCACTTTATATGCAGTTTTTCAAGTTTATCGTGAAATATTTTAAAATTTGCAGTGTATTTATATGAGTGTACTTAGTGTAATAATTACTCCAATTAAGAAGAAAAAAAAGTATAGTCAAATTAGTATATTAATATAATTTTAGTTTATTTTCAAGACAATCATGTACAAATTTGAACAATTACTGTGATAACGACATTAGACAGAATCTGTGCCGTGTCTATCAAACAAACGATTATAAAACAAAATTATTTAAAAAAATTTGAAAACATTAGCAAATTTATCTTTATCCTAGTTGATAGTCTAGTTACAAGACACATATTGAAATATTATTATCTTTTGATCGAGATTTATATAGGTGCCAAGTTTTGTATTCGGTAATAATTCAAGATCAAGATGAGACTTACTGATTTCTTACGTACAATTCATGTTAAGTTTGTTTTTCTTCTTTTTAAAATGTAGGTACATATTAAATAGTTTACGAGATGTGGAGGGGTTAAAAGTAGCTCTAAATGGCTCGTGTAAAATTTTACACGTTGCGTTGCCAGCTCTTTTTCTTATCCTGTTTGAACACGAGACCACATGTCCAGATCCAGATGTTAAAATCTCATAACCTGATCATTGAACAACAATAGACAATCTTAAAGAAATCAAACTTTGTAAGATCTTCTGAATAAAAACATACCTAAATTGTTTTGTATCTAAACAAAAAATATTATTGAGGTAATTAAAGGTGACATAAAACTTCAGAATCTTTGAAATTGCATTCGTTAATGACTTCAATTTTTCATCAAAACGCTATCGCTTCATCTTTTTGTCGTCTCGTATTCGTTATGGCCACACAATTTGGCGCCAGGCCTAGCTTTATCGAATCGGAGACAGTAAAAAAACTGCCGCCATACAAACAATAGTTTATACTTAAGTCGCTTAAAACTTTTAAGTGCCACACTGAGATAACTTTAGTATTTGTTCTAAGATGTTGTAAATTGTGTTATTATCAGGATTTCATGACAGATGCAGACAGGACAGTAAGTTATTTGAGGGCGCTAAGATAATTTAGAGTGTTTTAGGTTTGGTGTCCGACGTTAAAATACATGTAAATATGTGATTTTAGATCATGCTCTTAAAAAGGTTCCGCACGTATAAGCCAGCTATACTGGAGGCCAGATATCACGGCCACTCAAACAAATAGGTGTAAAGCATGGTTTAAGTTACTTTTCCCCGTGTGAGTGAGGTTATCGAAGGGCCAAAGTTCTGGGTTGAAAATATAGGGGGTCAAAGTTGCTCGCGTCCGTAGGATTTACCACCTTTTCTTAGGCCCACCCTACACGTGTCCCCCGGGTGGTGCTAAATGAGCAGCAACGCCGAGCAATGGGCGGCGGTAAATAACCTATATCCCAGGCAATCACTGGCCTAGAGGATCTAAATAACCTCTAAAAATAGTGACAGTAGAGTCGTGGGAAAGCTCTACTTCGTCCATATTCCCAAACCCCCCCCTTTTATGAAATGTCGGATAATAAGAATGAGATTTTGTCATGCGATCCGGCTAACCCCCGGCGCCCTCTGGTATCCGGGCCAGATGGTGTGAAATTGGCTACCGAAGACCCCACGAGAGTAGGCGACCAGGCTCTCGAGGTGGTTCATGCTACTGGCAGCAAAAAATATATTCAACAGGCTTTCCACCCAAGCCTTTTTACCTCAAGGCCCAGAAGTGACTCTTTGGGTAGTAACAGACCCTCGCAATGTAGTGATACTTACAAGACCAAATTAAAGACTTCGAAGGTTCACACCCATAAAAATACATCAGATCAACTAGAGAGCGATCAATCGGTGATCATGGAACTGGAGGATGACACTTCATCTAAAGAACCTGCCATGCTGTATCCTTCTCCACCACCATGGCAACTTGTTCCATCTCCACGCCATAGTAAAAAGAGGAAGATGAGTGACTCACCATCACAACCTGCTACAAAAACAAGCAATAGGTTCCAAAACTTGCCTCTAGACCCAGTTGATAATACCGAGCTTATGAGCCCAAGAAAGCCAAATAAACCTCCACCAATCATCCTTCACGGTATACAGGATATCAGGGAACTGTCAAAGTTAATTGAAACCGTCAGCAGTAAAGAGGAGTTTAAGTTAAAAATTGTTAACAAAAGAGTACTACATGTTCTATCAGGATCTGTGGAAGAATACAAAAAAATAATAAATGTTATTAGGCTAAACGGCCTAATTGGCTACACCTTTACACCAAAAGAGACTAAAAGCTTCCGCATAGTGATCAAAAATCTTCACCATACTACTCCTTATACTGCTATCACTGACGCCGTAGAGGCCACGGGCAATAAAATAAGAGGTGAAATCATTAACGCTCGCTATGGACCTGAAAAGAAGCCCACTTCCACTTTCTTCGTTAATCTAGAGCCAGGTAACGCTAACCAAGCTGTTAAAAATATATTGTATATATATAACCAAAAAGTCAAAATAGAGGATCCCCGAAAGGCAAAAACTATTATACAGTGTCAGCGCTGTCAAGAGTATGGGCACTCAAAGAACAATTGCATGAGACCATTCAGATGTGTCAAGTGCGGTGAAGGTCATAAAACCTCAGAATGCAACAAAAAAGATCGAAACTCTCCTGCTAAATGTGCCTTGTGCTCGTGCGATCACCCAGCCAACTACAAAGGTTGCCAAATATATAAAGAACTTTTGTCTCGGCGGTTTAAAAACTTTAATTCTAAAGCAAGACAGCTCGCCCAACCAGGTAACATACCTACCAGTACAGCCGAAATGATTACTTCACTTCCTACAACTGCAAATAACTACAATAAATCCTATGCCCAAGTTCTGTCTTCAAAATACGCGAATTCAGAAACGCCAATATTGAAGGCCAATACTAATGTCCAAGCCAACCTTGAAACAATTCTCATGAAACAATGTGAAAAAATAGATTTTCTACTACAACAAATAAGCTCCATGCTGGGACTTATAACTACACTCGTCTCCAAGTTATCTAAATGATTTCTCTACATGTGGCAACTTGGAACATCAATGGTCTTGCACCGAACTCCCAGGAATTAGAATCATTCCTCAACTCTAATAAGCTGGATGTTTGCCTCATATCGGAGTCTCACACAACTTCTAGAAGCCGAGTATATATCCCTGGGTACTGCTTATATTATACTTCGCACCCTGATGGTGGTTCACATGCTGGTTCTGCAATTGCCATCAAATCTTGTATTAAACATTACCTTCTGCAACCATTTACAACCAACTATCTGCAAGCCACCACAATAAGAGTGGAAGATCACTCGGGCCACATTGACCTCTCGGCAGTTTATTGCCCTCCGCGTCACTCTATAAAAGAATCAATGTTTACGGATTTCTTTAAAACCTTGGGTACCCGATTTATAGCAGGCGGGGACTGGAATGCAAAGCATACCTATTGGGGAGCAAGGACGACAGTAACCAGAGGGCGTGAATTGAAGAAAAGTGTGGACGCAAATCGGCTAATTCCGCTGTCAACCGGCGAACCGACATACTGGCCCACGGACTATAATAAACTTCCGGATCTTCTGGATTTCTTTATTACCAAAAATATTGGTCACCTGTACACTCATGTTCAGTCGAGTCTCGATGGCTCTTCGGATCACACGCCGGTGATACTTATGTTAAGCACTACCATCATGCTCAACGACGGAAGTAGGGACAACCTATACAATGTGAAAACCGATTGGAACAACTTCAGGGATTACCTCGAATCCAACATTAACTTGAATGTCCCAATGAGAAGTCCACACGACATTGAAAACGCTTGCTTAAAAATTACTAATCTCATCCAAGTCGCAGCATGGACTAGCACTCCTGAGCTGAACCAACCTTTGCGTGGTATGCCTATTCCCGTTAAGATTCGAGAGAAGATAGCTGAAAAACGACGATTACGCAGAATCTGGCACCTCTCTCGCAATAAAGACGATAAACGTAGACTGAACCGTGCAATTGTTGACCTGAAAGATGCCCTTTCTGAGTTGGCCAGTGAAACCCTCAAAAGAAAATTGGAAATGTTGTCACCCAATGGTAGTGGCCGTCATTCACTGTGGAAGGCTACAAAATCCTTGGCTCGACCTCAGCAATGCCACCCTCCTATAAGAGGGAACAATTCTTGGGCTCGTACCGACTCCGAAAAATCAGAAATGTTTGCAACTCATTTGGCAGATGTATTCAAACCCAATGAAACGGGAGACCCAGATGACCCGGAAATTGATGCCATTCTGAATCGGGACCTCCAGATGAGTGTGCCCATCAGGCCAACGTCTCCACGAGAACTGAGTAGAGAGATTTCAAATTTGGCATTAAATAAAGCCCCCGGATTCTGTTTTTCTCACAATTCTTTTTAATGCCATCCTGCGAACATCATACTTTCCTACATTGTGGAAAGTATCACAGATAGTAATGATTCACAAGCTTGGTAAACCAATCAACGAAGTAACCTCGTATCGACCAATTAGTCTTACCCCAATGCTGTCGAAGCTCTGGGAGAGAGTCCTTTTAACAAGACTTAAAAGGCACCTGGATGAGGATCATATCATTCCCGATCATCAATTTGGATTTCGCAAGGACCACTCCACTCTGGAACAGGTACACAGAGTTTATAACACCATACGAAATTGCTTGGAAAAGAAGGAGTACTGCTCAGCGGCCTTTCTAGATGTCCAGCAAGCCTTTGACCGCGTCTGGCATAAGGGTTTGCTGTGTAAAATAAAACTGACACTCCCACACTCATACTATCTCTTATTGGCCTCGTATCTTGATAGTAGATTGTTCCAGGTAAAGTTGGGGAGTGCCAGATCCTCTCTTTACACTTGCCGTGCTGGAGTGCCTCAGGGATCGGTCCTCGGTCCAGTTTTGTATAATATATTTACGTATGATCTCCCTCAAGCTCCAAATGTAACAGTTGCAACCTTTGCCGACGATACTGCGTTCCTCACGTCTAGCTGCGATCCCGATGAGGCTAGTAGGAAATTACAAACGCAACTTAACATGACCTCAGCCTGGTTAAACAAATGGCACGTTAGAGCAAGCGCCAATAAATCGCACCATATAACTTTTACTCTTAGGCAGAAACGGTGCCCGACGGTCAACCTAGGCCTGGATCCATTACCTCAAGCAACATGTGTCAAATACCTAGGATTCCATCTGGATCAACGTATGACATGGAAAGATCACATCAAACACAAACGGGACGAAATTAATGACAGGTTCAGGAACCTCCTGTGGTTACTTGGAAGACAATCCAACCTCTCTCTGAGCAACAAACTCAGAGTCTACTGCTCAATCATAAAACCAATATGGACTTATGGTATCCAGCTGTGGTCGTCAGCCAGCAAATCAAATATTCTCTGCCTACAAAGAACTCAAAACAACATCCTGAGGACCATTTGTGATGCACCTTGGTTTACTCGTAACTCTGAGATTCATGAGTATCTTGGCATGGAGACTGTTGCTCAGGAGGCTAAAACACGTTCTGGAAAATATTCACAGCGCCTGGAAGGGCATCCCAATTCACTGACAAAGTTCCTTTTGTTTCCGAATCGAATAAATCGCCTGAAAAGAGCCAATGTGCTATTCTAAGTTAAGGGGTGTTGGGGCATTGGCCCATACTACCCGAAAAGCCCTCTTCGCTCAGCACATCTGCTTATAGTTATTAGACTGATCGCAGATACTATTAAAAAAAAAAAAAAAATAAAAAAAAAAAAAAAAAAAAAAAAAAAAAAAAAAAAATAGGGAGGGTTTTCAATCGTGGCAACGAATTTGCGACCCTAGAGCATGTAGTTAATAGGCGGCGGTCTCCGATTATATATTATAAAGACTAGCTCACGCAACCTCGTTTGCGTCTTATATTGCCCGTAGCGTGAAAATTTTCCTTTCCGTTTGGAACGAATGGAGCACCAATGAAGAATGTTTCCGTTTTTGAAACATTCTTCATTGGTGCTCCGCTCATGTTAGTAGTAGCGTGATGATATATAGCCTTCCTAGACAAATGGACTATCCAACACTAAAATATTTTTTCAAATCGGACCAGCGGTTCCTGAGATTAGCACGTTCAAACAAACAAACTCTTCAGCTTTATTATTAGTATAGATTGCATATGAGTAGCTAATATGCTAACAGCAAACCTCAATATTTGAAAACTAATATTATTAAAATAGTAACGTAGGCACTCACAAAGTTCGTGTTAGTATAATTCAGTGACATGTGCGTCTTGCACCTGGTTATTGCGCGCTGTGTTGTGGTTATATAATATAAATTACATGTAATAAATATAAGCTGTAAAGGTGAAGGGTCTTCAGCATGTTTAGGGAAGAACACAAGTCAAATATAAACTTGTGTAAGTTCCTATTCAGCTGCCTGCATTTATATAATACTAGCTGATTTTATTTTTATTACGCCTTCAATATGCTTCGTTAATAATATTGTCGTTCGATAGTCAATTTTAATTATTATGTTACAGATTAGGTAAAATACTTGAATTTCAGTATTCCGGATTGATACCACGGCCTCACTGAAAACCGGTGTGAAATAGCACTTGCGCTGTGTGGCGACCTCCACATACAACATAACATACTACAGCGCCATCTACCGAAGTTACACTGAACTACGGAGTAACCTACAATACGAAGAATCTACCAATCCTGAATAGCGCAATTAATAGATCTCGCGCCGATTATCATATATACAATTACCCAACATCAACTGTTGGGCAGTGGCCCGCCAGGCATGATCACCTCGTCTGGTCGGAGGATCCTGCCTTTGTGTTGGGTGGAACATGATACCCGTTCTCCCACAGCTGTGTTTCACCAAGTGAGCGAGGATACCGGAGGTCCATACACTTTACCTCCACCCCCAAAGGCCGGCAACGCACTTGTGACGCCTCTGGTGTTGCGGTATACGTGACGTATCATGGGTGGCGGTAGTCGCTTACCATCAGGTAGGTAGGCTCGTTTGCCACCAATTCCATAAAAAAAAACTTTATTATAGTATAGGAGAAAGAACTTAGTGGTAGCCCATGTTAGTTTGTTGAGAATTGGATTACCTAAGTTCAGAAGCGATCTATGTATGTGATAAAATGATTACTGTGAATACTCCGTCGTTATGGCTAATCCATTTAGCCTATGCATCAATAATTATCCAAAACCTTATTAAATTGTTTCAAGGATAAAAACAGAGTTAATCTATAGTATAAACACTTTGAAACAAGGTTACTCGACATTTTACAGCCAATGTGTAGTGTACTGAGTTTACTGTACATACTGTATCGCTTATCGCGCTATCAATTAGTTTAAAACTTGTAGTGACATGTTAATACATGTTCGTATGCTATTGCTTTTGTTTTCGGTTTATTAAACCGAAACTTAGCAATTAGCATTAGCTAAGTTTGTACATATGTATATGATAACGGTACTCTACCGTTCTTGCTTTGACATGTAACTTACCGATAACATAAGTGTTGCATAGCTAATTGCGGAACATTATTAGCTTTTTTGTAAAGTTCGATATTGGTTAATTAAAACACTGAATTTTTAAACTTGCACTTTTGTGATGTACACTTACTCCATATCATTTGCTAGCTCACTCGAGGAGTTTTGTGAACATGAGTTTTTTATTTCCATTTCTACTCCCCATGTCTTTTAAACGTCGCCATTAAAAATTAATTTATCTTTCGAACAAAAAAAAAACAAAAGTAAAATTGGTTCATTAGTTCGAGAGCTAAGATGTGCGACACACACACATACAGACACGTTAAACTTATAACACTTTGTCATTTTTAATGGAGGGGTTTAAAAAAATTCAAAGAAGAATATTCGTTTAAAAATGGTGAAATTGTCGCGAAATCTTAATAAGCTGCCATAGTGTGGGTCACCATACTGCATTCTTGCATTGTCTACATTCACCATTTAATCTCAATGGCATTCACAGTGAGTACCTATGGAGACCACCACTCTTAGATTCTACTCCTGCTTTCCATCAGGCAGAGTAGAGTCACTTTGGCTAATCGACAGGAAAAAAATTATAATATATCATAAAATAATGATTTGCTATTTTGTGTTTTGCTAAGATAAAATTTGAAGGCGGGAAGTAGATACATATATTATTACGTCAACATGAATTTACGGCATGAGTTTATTATCAGGTGTCACAAGCGCCATTGAGTTCAATACTAGTTGATTGATTGATTATTACTAATAAGAACATTACCTATATAATTAAATTAATGTTTCGTGGTAATAGTAACATAATTCAGTAATGGCTGTCTCTTATATCAAACAAGCTAATAATTAGCCTAGCCTAGCTTCTTTACTATTCAGCGCCGTTCAACTAGCGGCGGTGTTACGTAGGGTGAAACTAGGGAAAAAAAAGAAAGGTATGTTTGTTTGACGTTTTTCTTTGCAGATATGTTATTCTGCGTAGTTTGCTCCCTTAGTTGAGTGCTAACACTCCGTATTCTTATTACAAGATGTTGGTACCGTGGGAGAGCCACGCTTCGGCATGAATGGCCCGGCTCGACAGGAGTGATACCACGGTCCCACAGAAAACCGGTGTGTAACAGCACTTACGCTGTGTTTTACCAAATAATTAAGGATACCGGAGGCCTGTGCCCCAATCCCTCACCCATCCCCATCCCCTAAAGGCCGGCAACGCACTAGTGACGCCTCTGGTGTTGCGGTTGTCCATGGGCGGCGGTAATAGCTTACCATCAAGAAATACGTCTGTTACTTTGCCCCAAATTCCATAAAAATAATCGGAACAAAATGACCTATCCAGGCCTGAAGTTCTCCAAAAAGCTTATGATTTATTTAGTAGAAACATAATTTTCAGTAGTCGACACGGAAACGGTTTCAGTCGTTCTTTATGTGTTAAGTAGTTTAAACCCTGCTACTCACTACCAGCGCATATATTTGCCTGCCACTATGATCCTGGGTTCTTTAAGTGGGAAGTGAAAAAGCATCTCACTAGGCCGCCATAGTGTTGGTCACCATACTACATTGCCAACAACTACTCTACTCTGGTTTGAATTCAAGCCAGATTAGTGTGGTTCTCCAAGTCGTCGGCAGTCGGCGACTCTGCCCTCAGTCTTATATTCTACAGCTGACCTGAACCTCTCTCTGAATTTGAAACCTGCAATGAAATCGTATACAATTTAAATCTGAAAATATTAAAATAATGCTATAAATGTACAGTAAATGAATTTGACACAAAACACTGTGACATACATATCATACAAGTCATAGCTTGTTTAATGTCCACGTAGCGATACAATCGCCAGTATTTAAACCCTTTCGATGTAATTGATCAACGTCAAAAAATTTAAATCCCTAAATACAATATGCCCTAAATTAGCTCATCAACACCTATGACTTAACGTTACTCTTTGAAGCAAAAGTTATGACTTTTGCCACGTCCTCCATATCGGGATCTGATGATGGAATCCCAAGGAAATCGAGGGCAACCATAAAGTTTTATATATTTTCCAAAGCTATTCAAACGTTTGCGTTTGGTAGTTATGATCTTATGCTGTTAGCTTTCTTCTGGTTTTTTGTTGTGGGGAAATCCAAATGGTCGTCAAAGGCATATTAGTATAGTCCTGTAAGTATTGCAAGTTATTTATTTATTATAGTCCGGCCACTCAGAGAATGCGTTTCTGACACTTGTAAATTGGTCATGAGTAGTGATGTGCCATGAATATCATCATTAATAATATTTGGTAACAGTATTTATAGCATTCATTATGCATAATTATTCAATTTAGATATATTTTATATTTCAAACACAATATTAACAAAATTGTTGATGGATGAATTAAATTTAATCGTAATTTCTGAATGAAACCAAGGGAAAGAAAATAAAAATACTGTATTTATAGAAAAATATATATTATGAAATACATAGTTTTAAGATTTCAATAATGTCAAATCAAAATTTAATCCGACTCCGATTCGCTTGAGGACTCGCTGTCATCTTCACCAACATGTATTATCATGTTATTATCAATCATAGTGTCTATACGAATATCGCGGTCAAAGTCATCAAATATAATTTTTTTAGTTTTTTCAACCACCTTCATCCAGTCATCTCGTGTGACTTTTTCGCATGCTTCTTTTAAAAGCGTCTTCATCTTTTTATGCCATATGGTGGAGAAGTATTATGGCGGGCTGCATAACCTTTAATTTGAGCCCAGATTAGCTCTATGGCATCGTACTGGCAGTGATATGGAGGAATTCGGAGAACGCGATGACCGTACTCCAGAGCCAGCTCATCTATTTCGTATCGAATATTTGATAGCTTATGGTAGTTGACTAATTTCATCAGCTCAGCTTTTAGCATTGACATATTTGCGTCAATGCCACTTCTTTGCAGCCAAGCCACCAATTCCTCTTTTCTATTAGCTTGAGTAGGTGCTTTATTTATTTGCACTGAATGATAAGGGGCGTTATCCATTATTATAACTGAAGGCTCTAGAAGGCCAGGTAGCAATACATCCTGGAACCACTCCTTGAATACAGCCGCATTCATTTCTTCGTGGTAGTCAGTGGTAGTTTTTGACTCAAATGCTAATAAAACATGTTCCACAAAACCATACTTCGCTCAACCAGCGTGGCATATTATGAAACGTGCTCCTTTACCGATTGGCACTTTTGACGTCGACCCTTGAGTGTCATCTGTCCAAGAACGAGAAAGCTCGTGATTGGTGTTCAGCCATGTCTCGTCAATGAAAACGACATTGTGCCAATTATCGATTTTTTTTTGCTTCTCTTAGAAAAGTAATTCTTTTTACCAGAAATATAAAGGGATAAAAATAGTTTTTCATTTATTTTTAATTCAGCTGATGATATCACGACAATTATTTTCATAAGTTTGGTTTAATCGTACCTATATCGTATTATAAACTATATTAAACTTAACTCGTATGTATTAAGTACATTATACACACTCTCGAATAATTTCTCCGATGTCCCCAGGAACTTTAATGTCGTTCGTATAAATGCCCAAAGCATTTCGGCACATTTCCCTGAAATGGTGACAACATTCGACTGTACAACATCCTTACATACTTTGTAACTCATCTTGTTCTACTGTTTTTTTGTGTATTCAATAAAGATAAATAAATAAAATTATATATTATAAAATTAGAACGTTTTATTTAACAATATATCGACCGACAGAATATATTACGATATATTCGATATATTCCAAAAATACTCAGTTACAATTCAGTATTATTTTGTCTCATCACTACAAAAACAAACTATTGACATAACCTTGAAACAGCGCAGTTTGACGTCGTTAGACTTTTAAAAATTATTGTTCTTAAATTAATTAATTGATTAATTGTTAATAACTTTAGCCCAAAATAAAAGGTTTATTGTACATTGGCATGATTATTAAATTTTTAATGTTATTACTCATTATTAAGCTTAATAAAAGATATTTAAAATTTTGCCATAAATTGTACACCAGTTCAAAGTTACATCGCCCATTGGATCACGACCTGTCAGGAACGCATTCTCTCAGTGGCCAGACTATAACTAAGTGCACATGTAGTACAAAGGCGGACATAATGCCATTAGGGATTATCTACCAGTCAACCTTCAGGTGTTGCCGAAATATAGGTAGGAGCAAGGACAAAATATTAATTTCGATAAATAGTAATTACGCAAATAATATATAAACCTATATGAGATGTAACAAATATACTTAGTTATACTACTACACAAATTAATACATACACAGTATACACTACTATAAAATATATAAATATGTATGAACGAGTATATGTACACGGGTAGGTACTAGTTGAGATTGTATTGCCAGTCGCATACAAAGTTATGTTTTATTATAAAATATGCAGTTACATTTTATATTACGATCTTATATATAAAACTAGCTGACCCACGCAACCTCGTTTGCGTCTTCAATTGCCCGTAGCGTGAAAATTTTCCCCGTTTTTGAAACATTCTTCATTGGTGCTCCGCTCCTATTAGTATTACCGTGATGATATATAGCCTATAGCCTTCCTCGATAAATGGACTATCCAACACTGAAAGAATTTTTAAAATCGGTTTAGTAGATCCCGAGATTACCCCCTACAATTTAACAAACACACAAACTTTACTTCTTTATAATATTATAGTATAGATAACAATAACAACCGCCATAACTCATAAATCGATTCAAACTGCTTTAAGAGAATATACGCCTGAAACATTATATAATATTTTGTATAAGGTACGAAAATTATTTGTGACATAATTCTTATATATTATTAGGATTGGTCACGATCCGCTGTTATTTTTTTTTCGTCACTAATTTAATCTGCCTCGTTGCCGCAGTTGTAGCTTAGCTACTGCAGTGCTTGAGGTCGCGGGTTTGATGCCCGGGTCGGACTAAATGTTTGTATAATCTGCAAATATTTGTTTCAGGGTTTGGAGATTTTTTATATATAATAGAATATGTACGTATTTACATCAGTTATCTAGTACCCATAACACAAGCTCGGCTTAGCTTGAGACTAGATGGCGCTGTGTATAGATGTCCGAAATATTTATTTTTATAATCAATTTTAGACATAATTTCAACATTCCACATACCTCTTTCAACTTTCTGCCTCGCACAACAAAACTGTGGAATGAACTGTCGCCTGCGGTATTCCCGGACCAATATGACCCTCAAACCTTCAAGAAACGAGCATACTCCTTCTTAAAAGGCCGGCAACACACTTAGACGCCTCTGAGGTTGCGGGGGGCGGCGGATTAACATCAGGCGATACGTCTGCTCCTTTGCCCCCTATTCAATAAAAAAAAAACCTGTGATTTCATCTAATTACAATAATCATTTATTTATTTATTTTATTTATTATTATTATTATTTATTGTTACTACAGAAACAGCAATAATTTACTTGTTTCATTTTCAGTGATTCCAGAAATGATGTACAATTTTTTGCCTTGGTATTTGAGCTGTTTGTTTGCATGCACTATCGTGCAATGGTCCAATGCATATGGAAACAAATGTCCCAATCCGGAGAATGGCACATTAATATACGCTGTCTGTTCAAAAAGTATAACGAATTTTGTTTTTTTTTTTTAAATTATTTATTTATTCATGAATATCTATTTTGTCCCCTTCAAAGTAATAAAAATTCGGATATACGTAACCCGCGAAAATTCAAAATTCGCGATACTTTTTGAACACACCTCGTATATCGCTAACCTTAGCGAAGCTAATACGCCCGGACTTTGGGTACCTAGCAGTATTGTATAAGCAATTTTAGCAGGAGCAACTACATATAATAACGACATGCATAATATCACAACCAAAACTAAATCGAGCGTACCTTGGTTTACGATTACGATACCCGAACCAAAATCAAATTATAACACAGAACCGGAATCAGAATGTACAACAGCGTCAGAACCACAGTCTACACCAGAACCGAAAACGAATACCAAAACCACAACTACACGTCGTCGTTCTTTTAATGACGGTGTAATATATATTCATGGAGGATAAGGATAGATATGGTATTCTAATGTAACAAATATAACATCCGACAACTGTTGCGTTCGAAAAGAAGACTTTTACTACTACAAATAGAAGTAGTATTTAAATGCCCCAAGCCTTCTGACACACTCCTCAGGATCGTGAATACAAGAAACACTCTATGTAACCCCAGAACGTATGTGTTCGTGAACGTTCATTCGTGCTCTGCTAAAATTCTATTATATAAATCTCCCTATTGGTGTGCTTTACAGTAGGAGCATCCATTTTTATTCATAAACGCTTATTATTATTATTACATCAACAGCTTTTAATAGCCCACTGCTTAAGATATGGCTATGATATATAAGAAGAGAAAAGATTTGTTATAATTTACTAGTTGACCCACGCAGCGCCAGCCGTCGTCTGTATCTCCTATTGCAGGTAGCGCGATAGTCAACCTTAAAAGATAGACATACACAGCAAGTGCAGCTCTCAAAAGACACAATGTTCTCACGTTTTTACAACACATATTTGATACACTGCTCCCTTTAATCATATCGTGAATAAATATAGCCTTACTCGATAACTTTACAATCTAACACTTATTTTTTTATTCATTACTACTAGCTGAACCTCGCGGTGTTACTCGCGGTTATTGTCGTATCGTGGGTAACGCCGCGGGGCGAAGCTTGTCTAAAATATGTAAGCCTAAGTTACTCCTTGTACCATCAGCTACCTACCAGTGAAAGTCCCGTCCAAATCGGTCTAGCCGTTCCAGAGATTAGCCGGAACAAACAGACAGACAGACAAAAATTTTAAAAATATATATTTTGGTATGTGTACCGTATACATTCATATGCATGTAGTAGAAAGCGGCCCGATAGAACTTGAAATTGTAAAAAATAACACAAAAAATTAAATTGTAATCAAAATTTTTTTTTTATTCGAAAGGTCAATACGTGACATTAACATTTGAAAATGATTTCGGGCATATGGGCATTCTGGACGTCCAATTTTGGGCCACTTTTTCGAGCACTGCTGTATGTCACGAATAACACGAACAATGCTGGCCTCCAAGGCGTCAATTGTTGCTGGTTTATCAGCATAAACCAGTGACTTCACGTAGCCCCACAGGAAATAATCGAGAGGTGTCAAATCGCACGACCTTGGAGGCCAATTGACAGGTCCATTTCTCGAAATCAACTTATCGCCAAATTTTGATTTCAATAAGTCGATGGTTGCGTTCGCCGTATGGCACGTAGCGCCATCCTGTTGAAACCACATCTCCTCCGGATTAATGTCATCCATATTTTCAAACAAAAAATCATTGATCATGGTGCGGTAACGATCTCCATTGACCGTAACGCGAGCTCCGGCCTCATTTTTGAAGAAATAAGGTCCGATGATGCCACCAGCGTGAAAACCGCACCATACGGTGCATTTTTCTGGATGTAATGGAGTCTGTAGGGTCTGTTGTGGATTGGTCTCACTCCATATGCGGCAATTTTGCTTATTAACAAACCCGTTAAGCCAAAAATGCGCCTCATCGCTGAACACAATTTTGCGATAAAACAACGGGTCAGTTGCCAACTGCTCTAGAGCCCAATCGGCGAAAGAACGACGCATATAATGGTCTCGTGGCTTCAATTCCTGCACCAGCTGGATCTTATACGGGTGTAGGCCGAGATCTTTGCGCAAAATTTTCCACGTAGTGGACGGACAGAGCCCCAATTCCTGCGACCGACGACTGGTGGTGCTGGTGTTATTGCATCCTCTAGAGAGTATGTGGTACGAAATCTATCTACAGTTCGACGAATGGCTTGTTCAGATGGACGATTATGTACGCCATACAAATGACGAAGTCGTCTATAAGTTGCGCGAATCGACGACTGATTTTCAAAGTAAATTTGGATAATTTCGTAGCGTTGTTCAAGCGTGAGTCTATTCATGATGATTTGTCAGAGTATACTGAAACAAATAAAAAAAAAAAGTTTCATCAAAATTTAATTTTTTGTGTTACTTTTTACAATTTAAAGTTCTATCTAGCTTAAAAAAACACCTTACTTATTAATTGGACCAGTAGTGAGATTAGCGCAACTTGAACTAAACAAACAAAACTAGTGTAGAAATAAAGATTATTCACAAGATAAATTGATAAAAGTTACACTATTTGTCTGTACACAACATAGTCTATCAATTTCTCTCTTTATCTATTCGTTGAAATCTTCCAATTCTTCAGAGCATACTGAAAATGTTATATTAAAAACGTAATGCAGTTAGTTGTCTTTGCAGTTTTAGTAGGCGTTACTCGTTTAAACATCACACAACTCTAGGTATATGGTTTCGTTTTTAATTCGCCTTAATCTATTATAATCCAACTACCTACGTAGAAGCTTTTAATATGACCTATTTGACACCCAGGCCATTATTACGACTTTCAACTCAAATAGACTGCCAAAAGTATGAATACGAACTTATGTAGTTCCAATATTTGATTATTTTAAGTTATAAAAAGAAGTTAATATTAAAATAAAACAATAGAATCTTGATCAAGACAATTAGATTTAGAATGTACCTATGTCTCAAATTCAAAAACATCTGAAACATAGTTAAAAATGTTTTCAATGTGTTATTCATACGAAATTTTGTCATTGGGCCTTCCAGCTAGTAATAAAAGAAACAAAAACATCACAAGAAACTCTTTCGCTTGTGAAATACCTCTTTAATAAACAATGGACATTCATACTGGTATTGTATGTACACACTTAAGCATGGATTTAAGGTCTTACTTTGCGCCTACAACTTTGGTCATAGCAATACATAAACCGGTAACTTGCTATTTCATACTTTAAAATTTTTAATACTAAAAGCT
The DNA here is from genome assembly GCA_916048165.1 of Spilarctia lutea. Classification (NCBI taxonomy): domain Eukaryota; kingdom Metazoa; phylum Arthropoda; class Insecta; order Lepidoptera; family Erebidae; genus Spilarctia; species Spilarctia lutea. The sequence continues at coordinate 16,258,505 of OU696480.1, read as the reverse complement.
TGCGAATTAATATTTACAATTTTAATAGACTTCCAACAACAAGAAATGTGTTCACTACCATATATTTTTTTAGGCTTTCGTTGGCAAAATAGTAAAAACGGAACCCTTATATTCTCGTCATGTCCGTCCATCCGTCTGTCCACACTATATTTCACAGGCTAATGTTAGAAACCTGGAATTTTGTATGAACATACTCGTACACACAAATGTGATGTCAAGAAAGTATTAAAGTAAATAAAAACCGCCCTAGTGTGAGTCGGACTCACGCACCGAGGGTTCCGTAGAAATCTGTAGGTATATTATAGGAATGTTGCGAATATTCGCATCCGCATCCGCAAATGCGGAGCTTCCGCATGGATTTGGACATCTGCATCCGCATCTGCATCAGCAATAATCAATGCGGATTTTCATGCGGATGCGAATGTAATACAAGTTGCGACAAGAAAGAAATTGGGCGGGGCCAGCGAATGGCGCGTGCCGTTCGCACGTGGTAATGACCAATTAAATACCAAACATTTTGAGTATGATAAATACTGACAATATTTTTTAGTTCTCCTAATGCCAATGCCGAAGGGCCTAAAAGAATAAAAAATACTGATTCCGCACGAAGATTTTTAAGCACAGTGTTCCTAGCGAACAACTGTTTAGTAGCGTGGGTTTAATTGATGTTCCTCTCCGTAACCGCCTTGAATCAGAAAAGGCGGCAATATTACTTTTTATTAAGTATAATGCTCCTATTTCTAACTTCATTTACTAATACGAACATTTATTACATAATTAAAAAAATAAGAGTATTATATTTATTTATTTATTTATTTAAGCCTTAATTTATTTCCTGACACATTTATAAAACTAGGTATATATTTTACTTAATCTTAATACATTTTAACTAATCCTAATCTTAATTATATATTTTCACTGAGTTTGCAATTAGTATGCATCAGGAACCCTCTCCGGTGAAGGCCTCCTCCAAAGCTTTCCATCTTTCTCTATCCCGAGCTATTTGGATCCATTGTGGACCCGCGATTTTTTCGATCCCATCTAGCGTAGGGTCTGCCTCTGCAGCGTTTGCCTTGTGGGCCTCTCCATGTGGTTACTGTTTTCGTCCACCTGTGATCTGTGAGGCGCGCTACATGACCCGCCCATTTCTACTTAAATTTTTGTGCGTGGCTTAGTGCATCAATTGCTTTCGTCTCTGATCTTATTTTTGTGTGTCTTATCCTATGTGACTTTTTAATATTTAGCATGCTCCTCTCCATTCCTCTTTGACATGTAGTTATATTGTTTTTTATTTTCTTTGTGAATTTCCATGTCTGGCATGCATATGTCAGGCATGGAATAAGGCATGAGTCCGTCACCTTCTTCTTAAGTATTATAGGCATATCACTCTTAAATATTTCTTTGTAACTCCAGTATTTATTCCACGTACTTTTTACTCTTCTCTCTATTTCTTGATCATTTCTGTCGCTGCTGAATCCAACCTGTTTACCCAAGTAAATATACTTTCCGACATATTCTAACTCATCGTTTTCAATTTTTATTGTTGATCTTATGTAGTTGGTCATGACTTTCGTTTTTGTGCTATTCATTTGCAAACCTACTTGTATGTTAGCCTTGTGTAAAGTTTCTATAATATTTTGTAGTTGGCTGCTTGTTTCTGATAGTAATACTAAGTCGTCTGCAAATCTTAAATGGTTCAAATATTTGCCTTCATCATATTGAACAATTTTGCTAGTGGTAGCGCCAGTATGATACTGGCTGCTTTAATTGCATCATTTGTAATATTATCTGAGCCTAGGCACTTGTCAGGTTTGAGTGTATTTATAATATCTTCAATTTTCGTACCTTGTATTGGCTCTATAGAGCGTTGTGGTCCCGCGAATTCAACGGATTCATTTAAAGTCCGACAGCCATCGCTGTGTGTACATGGTGCGCTATACAAGTCTTTGTAGAAGTCAGTTGCAATGTTAATGATATCTTTTTGATTATACGTTACTTCTCCAGACTCTTTTAGGCCTTCAATCCACGTTTTCTTTGTTCTCAGCTCTTTATATCCTTTTTTTTTAGGCTTCCTTTTTGTTCTAGATGCTCTCTTAGCACTTCAGTTCTGTGTTTCTTGTAGTTCATTTTTATATATTTACTTGATAATTTGTATAGAGCCTTAAGTTCGTTTTTCATGCATCGAGTTTTATTTTTGGCTTTTTGAAGTTCTTGTCTTCTACACAAAAGTCTTCTTGTGCGTTCTGTTAGTATGCTACGGTCTTTTTTTGTATGGTTTGATCTATGTACGTCTTGCAGACTTTTTGTGATAGAACTTGTTATCTTATCATAATATATCTGTACTGTATCGTTCATTTCGAGGTCAGGTAGAGATAAACAAGTTTTGAGGTGCTCTTTGTATTTTTCAATTTTTTCTTCATCATTGAGTATGCCACTTGGATTATTCACGTAGTTCCGTCTACTTTTTAATGGTTTTGAGAGTGATAATTGGGCTCTGAGTGGCCTATGGTCTGATTTAAAATTTATGCTCAGTGTCTCTATATTTTGAAATTGTTGTGGGCGGTTTGACAATATATAGTCAATCTCATTTTTATATTGACCGTCCGGAGAGCGCCATGTCCATCTTCTTTTGGCTTTTTTCTTGTAAAAAGTGTTTATAATAGCTAGTTTATTTTCAATTGCAAAGTCTATCAGTTTTTTGCCTCTATTGTTTCTTACTCCGTACCCATGGTGCCTCCTTATTTTGTATTCGTCCATTTGTGGCTCTTCTATTTTGGCGTTGAAATCTCCCATTAGAATATATTCTTCGTGTGCCATTTCTATGGCAGTGTATATAGTTTTATAAAAGGTGTTTATTTCCTCTTCATCTGCTTTCGTTGTCGGGGCGTAGACTTGTATTATAGTAATATTTTTACCTGGTAGCTTTAAGTTGAGTAGAGCGACACGTTCCGAAATACCAATATAGCTTCCTAGGTACTGTTTTAAACGCTTGTTTATTATGAAGCCAACTCCATATAGGCCCGGCGTTTGTCCAGTAAAGCAGAGGATGAATTTTTCATATTCATCTATTGTATTACCAAGGCCGGACTTCCGAAATACCTATTATATCGTATTTTATGTCTTCTAGCGCTTTCTCTATTTCCAATATTCTTTCATGTGATGAAAGTGTTCCGACGTTGTAGGTTACTATATAAAGATGATTATTCTCCTTCGTTGCTTGTTTTATGTGGTATGATGATGTCCATGGAGGGTTTTGGTCATAATCTCCCGCGGTGACCAACCGTCTTGGAAGATGAGTTTTGTGTATTTTTGTAGGTTCTTTTTCACTTTTTTCGTAGTTATTTGAGAGAGGCTGATGTGTTTGTTGCTATGTCTTCTTGGTGTTGCCTTGGATGTTTGTGTTGTTGTTATTGTTTTTGCTTGTTAGGAAATTTAACATCCCCGGTTTTATAACACTTTCAGAACAGCTTGAAGATCTTTGCTTTGTGTGAACTAGAGATTTATTCTTTTTGTTAGCATGGGGTCTCTGTTCTTCGTAACTTTTTGTAGCATTTTCCGGTGAATTTGAGAGATTTCTCTTTTTATTTTTATAATTTGTATTTCTGGGTGTATTTTTTAATATGACAAGCTTGTCATATTTTATTATGGCTGTGTTTCCCTTCTCCCTTTCGGCTTGTACTTGCTCTTGTAGCTCTTTTCTTAATTGTAGAATTGCTTGGGGGTAGTCCTCCTTCACATAGTAAGGTGTATCTTTTAGTTCCTTTGTTTTTGAGGATACTTATCTTTCTACCAAGTGTTCCAAATGTAACAACTATAGGTCTTGGTTTGTCAGCCTTTTTCCCTATTCTTCTGATGGCTAGAAGGTCTGAATAATCTATTCTTATCGAAAAATAGTTATGTACGAAATCTATTATTTTATTTTCCAAGCTGTTGTAGGATTTCTCGTCTTCTTGCAACCCAAAAAACACCAGATTGCGTTGCCTTGCCTGTTTTTCCAGATAGTATATTCTTTTTTATTGGTTTTCCACCTTTAGTTTAAGATTTTTATGATTTTCTTCTAGAACTGTGAATATTTCTTCTAAAATAAAATATAATAAAAAAGGGCGAAGAAGTGACAGAAAAGGTGATATTGAACATAAATAAAATTTTAGAAGAAAAATTCACAGTTCTAGAAGAGTATTATAGTTAATATTAATTTTTAATAATTGTTTTAATTCGATATTCATAAACTGTATTTTTATAGGATTTTTAACATCCGCATCCGCATCTGCATCTTCACCACCAGTGCCTCCATTAAAAATCCCCGCGGTTCTTGACACGTTCCATCAGTACATGTTGCACGTCTTCCTCCACGCCACACACATCACAATTTGGAGATTCAGCTTTGTGCATCAAGTACGCAAACTTGTTTGATGAAATGTGTCCTGATCTTAGTCTAAGTATTATTTTAACTAACTCTCTGTTAAATGTACATCCTGTGAACCATGACATACGAAGTGGTTCAGATTGTATAGAGTTATACCAAATTCCTATGTCTTTGGATACTTTATTGAAATGTTTTACCATTTGTAAAAAGTAAGAAGTTAAAATTTGTGTAGTATTTCTGTATGATCCTTCTTTAGCTGCTTTGTCTGCCACTTCGTTACCATGTATCCCAACATGAGACGGAATCCACTGCAACTACAACGCCGTATCATTTTTTTCAGTTGTAGTATTTTCTCAAGTATCATATAGGCTATCGATACACCTCTGACACCAAAGACGCATCAAGCCAAATGTTGCAATGCACTCTTACTGTCTGATATTATTACGGTGTTATTCCATTTTTTATCAATCTCAAATGACAGGGCTTCCGAAATCGCAATGAGTTCCGCCGACATTATAGTTAGTTCAGTCTTAATGTTAAAACAAGCTTTATTTTGCACAGGCACTACATCAGGGTTTCCCAAACTTATTTTGCCTACTGCCCACTTTGAGAATAAATTATTTTTTAGCACCCCCATTTTTTCACCTACTTAAAAACCACTATTACTTCAAATTTCATTAATCAATGATTGTGAGCTATATTAGCGGAGATTAAACATTAATTCTAAACGAGACTTTTACTATAACTCGCAAGAGGTAACTTGAGACCTGAGCGCAGTAGGTAATACACAACGGCCCTCAGGTCTCAAGTTAACTCTTACACCTGCAAATGAGAATGATTATTGAAACGCAACTTTATAGTATTCAAACATAGTATCTTTTATTCAAAATAAAACAAACATAATTGATTCTTATATTAGGTCTTTACCTATGAAATTGCCGTTTTGTATGCAATAAGTGAAAGTACTTATTTTTTCAAACTTTTTTATTTCTGTTATTCGAAGTAATCACCCATGCAATCGACGCATCTTTGCCAACGCATTGGCAGTTTATTGATGCCCTTCTTGTAAAAATCAGCTGGACGGGAGGTAACAAACTCTTCAAAGGCATTTTGTACTGCCTCTCGGGAAATGAATTTTTTACCCACTAAAAAGTTGTCTAAATTTTGGAAAAAGTAATAGTCGGTAGGTGCAAGGTCTGGTGAGTATGGCGGATGAGGGAGAGCTTCCAACCCCAGCTCTTGCAGCTTGGAGACTGTCTGTTGCGCAGTATGGGGTCGCGCGTTGTCGTGAAGGAGCAGTGGGGACGACCGATTGACCAAAGCTGGTTGCACATGTGCAAGCTTCTCCATCATTCTCTCCAGTTCTTCACAGTACAGATCTGCATTAATGCTCATGCCGTTTTGTAAAAAGCTGTGGTGAATCACACCCGCACTAGACCACCAAACAGTGACCATCACCTTTTTAGGGGTCATTTTTGGTTTAGGGCATTGCTTTGGTGCTGAACCAGGGTCTAACCAACTTGCTGAGCGCTTTCGATTGTCGAACAGAATCCATTTTTCGTCGCACGTAACTATTCGTTTGAAAATTCCTTCATTTCTTTGCCTGTTGAGCAGCGAAAGGCAGGTCTCGACGCGTACGTTGCGCTGGCGATCGTTAAAGTCGTGGGGCACCCATCTATCAAGCTTTTTTACCTTGCCAATTTGTCGCAAATGGATCAATATTGTTTTGATGCTTACATTAAAAGCTGCTGCTAGCTCAGCTGTAGATTGAGTTTCGTCAGCTTCCACAATCGCCTTTAATTCATTATTGTTAACCAAAGTCTCCGGACGATCACGAGCTTCATTTTTCAAGTCAAAATTTCCAGAACGGAACCGGGAAAACCAATAAAGGGTTGTGCGTTCGTTTGTACAGTTCTCTCCGTAAACGTTTTTGATGTTACGTGCCGTTTGTGTCGCATTGGTGCCACGACGGAACTCATATTCCATAATTACACGAATTTTTAAAGTATCCATTATGACGAAAAATTTTTAAATGTAATGAAAATACAACGCTAATCAAAAAACAAAAGACTGAGTTTGTAAATAGAATGTCATGGTTTTTGTGATGTATGTAATGACGGTAGTAGTAATTATTTTAATATTACGCTACCGTCAACTTTGTCTTCTGCATTATACTATCAACGGTACGCTGGTGTTTCATTTCGCTACCTAACTAGAACCCTAAAAGGCTACCTAAAGGCTTAGACTTAACAGTTTTAAAACAAAATTAATTTGAATTTAGAATACAGAGCCATTACAAACTTTTTTTTATTTGAAATGACTAGTACTGAAGAAACGCAATTTCATAGGTAAAGACCTATTATAAAAACTAATGTGAAGGATGAACCTGATGCTGTTTAATAAGTTTGTTGATATCAGGTTCCAATTTACTCAAGAACAGTCGCAAGTCGCCACGTTCGGTAACATGCAAACGATTTCTCTTAAGCAGTGTTGCCACAGCACTAAATCCACGTTCACACAAATTTGACGATGTGAATGCTATCACAAATCACATGCTATCAAGAAAGACGAGGGCAGCTGCCCCCCCTTGGATATTGCCTACTTTTTTCTTTTGCCGATAGAAGTACACTCAGATGCGTAAAAACGTGACTAAGATCGACAGTTTGCTGTAAGATTTTCAATCAGTCCTAGGACTATGAGTTTGACATTGAATACTCATACCATATACCTTTGAATTCGAATTTCTACTGTCACTTTGTTAATTCTATTCTATGAGCAGATGAAGGGTAGCGACCATCAGAGAGTGCGCCAGCGAGAAGAACTACTCATGCATGGTAACTTTAAAAAAAAATTGTTAACGTTATGGGCGATTCTTTCACTGGAAACATTTTTAACCGTTATGTCGAAGACTCTTGAAACTTACTTTTTAAATGTGTGAAGCTGAGTATCGAACCAAGTGGCTTGCATTTGGAAAGGCCTATTCAGTGGTGGACTGAGATAGGGTTTTTGAAACTCTCTTCTTCTTAGTAGTCTACTCTTGACTGAGCAGTCGTGGTTGACGACCTTTGTTTAATTTTTAACTCCTCTAAGATCGATACGTTGGTCCTATGTGTTGTCCACGGGATCCACAGCAGTCGACGCCTGCACCACATCGCGACTACATCGATTTTGCGTCGGTCTTTAAGGCGAACCATCCACATTTCTGCGCCATAAAGATATATAGGAAATATTAAGCTTTTTATGAGCCGGACTTCCGTGACTTTGGTGATGTTACGGTTGCACCAAACACTTTTCAGCTTATCAACAGCAGATTGTGTGATAGCGCATCTCCTTCGAATCTCATTCTCACATCGTCCAGTGTTTGTGGAACTAAGGTACACATAAGATTTAACAACCTTACAGTTGCCAATTACAGTGATGTCGGGATGGTTTACTTCAGCTCGGTACACTATTTTCATCTTGGTTTGGTCTATATTTGGCGTAAAGAGAGACTTGTTGACTCTAGAAGTGTCAGCAAGTGTTCCATGTCTTCCTTCATTTGAGTAAGAAGGGTTGTGTCGCCGGCATACCTTAAGATAGACACCTTTCCACCTCCCACTGAAATCCATTTGTCCCATTGTTCTAACACGATTCTCACAATATACTCCGTATAAATGTTGAATAGTAGATGAGACAATATACATCCTGTCGAACGCCCGCTTGAGATCCTTATAGTTTTGCCACATCCACCTATCTGTCCACCTACACTATATTTTACCGTCTATTAGTGGTAGAAACTACTCATATAATTTTGGATATATTACTCACGACGTCAATAAAGTGCCAGTCCTTTGGAAATTCATACCATCATAAATAAACTAAATAACACTAAAAGCACTGGTTGCGATGACATATGTATATTAGTAATAAAATTCGTATCTCACATAATTGCACCTATATTGAGCTATATTATAAATATGTGCTTCGAACGGGGTGTTTTTCCATCTGTTCTAAAAACAACAATAATAAAACCGCTTCATAAGAAAAAAGAGAAATCAGATATCAAAAATTACAGACCTATTGCACTAACTCCAACATTTTCTAAAATAATTGAAAAGGTAATATACAATAATCTATATGACTACTTTGAGAGAAACCATATCTTTACGCCAGATCAGAAGGGCTTCCATAAGAATATGTCCATAAATTTAGCTATATATGATTTTTTGAGTTTAATATATCCTACAGTAGATAAAAGACAACCTGTCTATGCTTTTTATATGGATATGTCAAAGGCATTTGACTACGTAGATCATGATGTATTACTGAGAAAATTGGAAACGTATGGTGTTAGGAGTAACACTTTAGATTTGATAAACTCTTACCTCAAAAATAGAAGTCAGATTACGAGTATCACGAAAGTATGTCCTAATACGAAACATGTGATAGATTATAAGTCCGGAAGTCGAAATGTAAAATATGGAGTTCTACAAGGCAGTATTTTGGGCCCACTACTCTTTCTTATATATATAAACGACCTGCCGAAATCCTCTACAGATCGTATGGTATTATTTGCCGATGACTGTACTATCCTGTATAACGACGAAAGCTTAATAAATAATAGTATAAACTCAATAACTCAATGGTTACAAAATAATAATTTAATAATGAATGTCGATAAAACTAAATTAATGCAATTTAAGCAGAAAACAAAAAACACTTTACAAAAGCAAGTAGAATATAATGGTGAAGAAATTGAATTGACGACTACAACAAAATTTCTTGGTGTATACGTAGATGACAATTTGAAGTGGCAAAGCCACATTGAGTTCGTTTGTCAAAGGGTATCACAGTCATCTTACGGTTTATACGTGTTAGCGAAAAAGGTCAGTATTAACACTTTACTCGTGGCTTATCATAGTAATGTTGCTTCTAGACTCTAAAATACTTACCGTGCCATCTTTGTATATTTTTGAAATTGCTTTGTTTATTAGACATCATCCATCCTTATTTACACTAGAGCGAGCGAAATAGAACTCATTTATACAATAATCTGTGTAGTCAATATAGGACTACCCTCTTTGAGAAAAGCGTGTTTGTCATGGCCACAAAAATCTTCAATAGGATTCCTAGTTACATAAAAGAGTGTAGCAATATATGTAAATGTTTTCAAAAATAAACTATTCCAATACCTAGTAGACAACTGTTATTACTCTGTTGATGATTTTTTATCGACTGATTCCTTTTAATTTTACAATTTCTTTAAAATATTTGCTCTAATGTTTCCGTACAATTTAAATCAACTTAATGCAATTTAATAATTATAATGTTTATATTTTTTTTTTCCAATTTTTATCTACCTGTATTTGTGCTAAGTGAAACCATTTCCTATTTATTTTTCTTTTTTGTCCATTTCATGTAAACATTATTTTGTATTCACATTATTTGATCTTTCTTTGTGTTATTGTAATTAGATTTAAGACTTTTTTTTAACAATATTTGCACACCGCATAATGTGGTAGGACATAGTGTACCTCTAAGATAAGCCTACGATCTGTAACAAACCTATGTTTCCGCAAATAAATGATTGATTGATTGATTGATTAAAATGAAATTTAAAACTATAATCTAAGAACTTGACTGACAAGGTAGTGTGTCGTAGTGTAGACGTCGTAATGCTATCATTTTAGCGTTTTTTCTTTCTGTAAGAGGGTAGTACCGCCTTGGTCGATCTGGCTCTTTCGTACTGAAATTAACGTTGCTCTATTATCTTGAATATGTCAATGTACAGTATTTTTTTGTATTTTGTATTCAATGGTATAGTGAGTGTGCTACCTTTGGAACCAGCTCCTGATCTGAGGAAGGAAATTATCAGAAATTTTGGCCAAATTTCCCTAGCGTTTTTAACAGATCTTAAACAGAGGAGGAGATTGTTTATTGGCAAGTATTTTTAAACCTTAGTTACATGCGTAAAACAAATACCAACTCTATATGAAGAACAAAAAATCAAGGTGGTTTTGAGATCAACAAATGAGAATTTTATAGTCATCTTTCTATTTAACACCCGTTACATGTAACTAGAATTATAAAATTAAAAAAAAAAGAAAAAAAATCATATGTTTATTAAAAAAAAATAGCGAGAGTTTTCAGAGTTTGTGCACATACCACACATCTAGTGGTATGAGCACAACCTGGTCCACTGCTCCGCCGTGTGGAGCCGGCATAGAACAGCTCCACCTCATCTCCTCCCGTGGGTGTCGTAAAAGGCGACTAAGGGAAAGTAGCTGCGCCGCCATCGCCTCGTTCATTGGCGAGAGCGAGGTGGTGACGGTCAAGGAGAGGCCTGCGGGACCGGGATTGAGCTGGCCTCGCTCTCCCGCCCTGCGCGCCCCCAGCGAGGGTAGACGGCGGAATGCGCCCCTGTGGTTTCTCGGGGGATATAGCTGAAAAAATCCCTGAATTATCGAAGAACTCTTTTATGACCTCTATAAAACTTAGTCACAAGTCAGGCAAGAGAAACGCTGAGACCTGTAATTATATAATTGAAGTATCAGCCGCAATACGTAAAGCTCTTATTACTCAGAACCGGATATTTATTAACTGGACGTCCTGTCCGGTCAGAGACTTCACGATGGTGACCAGATGCTTCAAGTGTCAGCAATACGGACACGCAGCCAAGACGTGCAGAACGGCTACCTCTACATGTGGACATTGTGGTGAAGACGGTCATTCCGTCCAAGACTGTACCAGAAAAGTAGAGCAACCTAAATGTGCAACGTGCCTGCGCTTCAAAAAGCCAAGCAACCACAAAACGGGAGATGCTGATTGCCCAGCTAGACAAGCCGCTGAATTTAGGTACATAAATTCCATAGATTATGAGGGCGCCTAAGAGCGTCGCATATTTGCTTGTATATATTAGACCTACGCTTCTAATTACTATATGGATATTAATTTTTTTTACAGAAATAGATAACGTTTCTGCCTCAGAGTCATAAGCTTGTACATTTATACAAACAGATTTTTTCTTTTCTGGGTCCATTTTTATGTAATAGGTTAAATAGAGAAATAAGTATTTATAAACTAAATTATGTAAGTTGTAAAAACACAATACGCAATTGGTTACAAATTTTGTCGAATGAACAAACAGCAGAAACTTGAAATATGTAAATAAAATTATTTTGCTGAGCTGTCTTAGCTCATTATTTTTGACCCACTTATTTCTAGTACTACAAAATTGCTATGTATGTTGTTAAATTATATTGTTACTTTAAGCATTAATTATGTAAATTTAAGTAAATAAAAATAATTGTTTTGTAAGCATTTTCTCCGCCCGAGACACAGATTCAATCTAGTTCGGGCAAATTACAATTAACATACTATATTTATAAATTTAAGAATTTAATTGTAAATTATTGTAACTTTTTAACTAATTAAAAAAATGAATTTATTTATTGCACAAAATACTTGGCAATACTTAAAGTATTAACAAATTAATCTTATAGCTAGTTTACAGAACATGTATACATACCTATAACCAATATCCTTGGCAGATATTGGTTATAGGTATGAACCTTTGTGTTTACATACCTTAAAATAAAAAGTGGTTAAAATAATATACAATAAATATTATTAGTATTAAAAATATTTAAATGTAAGTTACTTGTAGATAGTTCATAGTATTGACAAACGACGTAAAGAGCTAGGAGAGCCCGTCAGAGAGTATCTCAATGAGATAAACACATTTGCTACTGACTACTGCTGGATAACCAGAGTGTGTTAAGGACACCCAGTGAAAATGTAAAAAAAAACACTTTTTTCTTAAATTCTTTTTATGTATGGGCCAGCCAAAGTGACTCTACGTGTGCGAATGCAGACAATGCAGCATGGTGACCCACACCATGGCGGACTAAGGATGGGCCAAAAATATTAAACCCAGTGTTATTTTAGTATATGATATTCTATACCACAAAAAAATCTGTGATAAAAATATATGTATATTGTAACCTGTATTATTAAAGCCAGGAAACCAGTATTAGTCACGATAACACCTGGTACTAGCTGACATGTAGTACAATGTAGGTAGTACCAGGAAACTCCTTGAATTTTGTAAATTATGTTTAACAATAAAACAATCTCTGACGCGCAACTTCCAGTAATTTTACGACTATTGATAGAAAATAAAATAAAAGTAACAGTTACCATAAAAATAAACCACTAAACCATTTCGATTCACACTTCTTTAACAAAATATGCCTGAAATATTTTATTACATTTAAGGTTAGAAAAAAATCATTCTAAGTTATTTCACTTATAACCTCCTCGTACCTACTTCGAAACGAGTGAAATATTTCTTTTAACTTACATCGTTTTTTAGAAACTGATTTTTCATTTATTCTTCTAAAATACTAACGTGTGTTAATAAAAACATGTAAGTATAGTATATCACATACTGTATGCCTTTGCAAAATAACAGTTTCTAATCCTAACGCTTTTAAAACTGCTCATTCAGAGCTTTATTAGCATACGTTATTAATACGTGAGTATCATTTTTATACTTCTTACATAAAATGGTACTTGTTGTCCTTCACAACAATGTTCATACAAAATTATTGTAAGGTATAGACTTCAACATCAACATAATAAAGGTTAGCAGAGATATAACAGCTTAGTAAAAAAGATTTTTCGCTTTTATTTTTCGCATTTATCGTTATTCTGTGTGATTTTAGTTAGTTCGACTCCGATACTCTACACACTGAAAACCTCGGTAAGGCCCTTTGGCCTTGCCAAAATGACGGAATGCATAAGCAGAATCCAACAGTGGTGGTCACCATACTCATTGTGAATGCAGACAATGCAACAATGCAGCATGGTGACTCACATCATGGCGGCCTGGTGATGCTTTTGCATCTTTGAGCCTCCGGTTTTGCACTCACCGACTCTTGATTCATGTCTCTATCGTTAACCAACAGGCAATTCTTTATTAGGTCACGCTAACAAGCGTGACCTAATAAAGAATTTTAAATGCAAGTGTAACTAACTAGCTTTTGCTCGAGGTCTGAGTTTATGTCGGTTATCGTGGTAAAAAGTGTGTCCTCCCAGACCTATCCGTCGACTACGACACGCCGGCAATTTTTTTTTTTTTTTTATAAAATTTGCTATAAAATACAGGTTGGTCAAATAACAATATGTTCTCAAAACCAATAAATGATAAATATAACGAAGTTATCTCGTAAATTGTAAATTGAGGAAGCCACCAATAAAACATTATTAATTTAATTGCTTACTTTTCAGTGATTCGAGAAATGATGTACAAATATCTTGCCTTAGTATTTGCCACCGTCGTGCAAACAAATAAATGGCCCGATCCGAAAAATGATCCATTAATATTTATCGCAAACCCTGTTGAAGCTAATATGCCCGGACACTGGGTGCCTGGCAGTATTGTGAAAGCTGTATTACAAAAAGCGACTCCATTCGATAATGTAAAACGTACTACTACAAGTAAACGCACAACTACGACAGGTACACTTTGGGCTACGTATACAGTTAATGACAATATAAAATGGAGTAAACCAACAACTGTGAAAAATGATGAAAGTGGAACCTCCGAAGAGGTTAAGGAAACCTCTGAAGAAGTAGAATCTACAGAGGAACCTACAGAGGAATCTACACCGGAATCTACCGAGGAATCTACACCGGAATCTGCGGAGGAACCTACAGAGGAATCTACACCGGAACCTTCAGAGGAATCTACACCGGAACCTGCAGAGGAACCTGCAGAGGAATCTACACCGGAACCTTCAGAGGAATCTACACCGGCACCTACTACTAAAAAACGCAAAAAACGAAAAAAGAGCAAGATTGAAAATATGCCAGTTTAAAAAAAAATAAGTTTTTGTTTTTACAATTACTGCCTTAATGCTTATGCCCACAGTTCTGTCTGTGTGCATGTCGGTTATAGCAATAAATACTAGCTATACCTTCCTTAAGAATCAAATTATTCCAATCAAATTGAATTAAAATCGGCATTGGTGTAGCGGTTTAACCGTGAAAGTGTAGCAGACCTACAGAATTACTTTCGCGTCCATTCTACATACCGTGTCTGCCTATAGAGTATCCTTTTTTATTTTTTTTTTGTTGACGGGGTGGAAAAATCCCTTCGGATCTCCGGCTCCTCGGGGACTGGGGAGCCAGGTATGTGGTGAGTCCACTAAAAACCACCCCGGCGGCCGGTCTCAGGTGCCCTGCTCTGGGGAGGACCCGGACCAAGTTATTTCAGGTCCCCCCCAGGAACGACACCGCGTCTTTAAGACTCTTTCCCGGGGGAAGTCTGGACTTCCCCCTGCCTGTTGGCCCAACCATTAAATGTTGCGGCCTGACCGCGGTTTTGCGACCAGGCCGCCCCTCTGTCGCTTACCGCATCAATCAGCTATCAGAGGTCCCCACTCTCTGGCAGCTTGCGGTACTTTCGGCGGCTGGTGTTGCCGGTGACGTCGCCTACGGTCAGGATCGGCCCTCTCCCGATCCCGTTCAGCGGTCTCTTTCTGGAGCATCACTGTCTCACAGAAAGAGACCACTGCGTCCCAGCCCTCCTCACCCGCCAGCTTGGCAACGATGATTGCTGGTGGGGACAGGTCCCGTCCTTTTTGGCCGACCAGGACCTCGCGTTCACACGCCCACGCGGGGCAGTCCTCCAGCGTATGCTGGGCGGAGTCCAAGTCGGCTGCGCAATGGTGGCACTGTGCCGTCTCCTCGCGTCCGATCCTATTCAGATACTCACCGAAGCAACCATGCCCGGTGAGTATCTGCGTAAGTCGGTAGGTGACGCGACCTTCCTCCCTTCCTACCCAAGCTTCGAGGTTAGGCAGAACGGCACCAACAGCGCGTTGGCGCGCATTCTGCGGCTGCTCCAGCCGCGCGCGCCACTGTGCCAGTGCCTGTCGATGAGCGTTCCGCCGCATTTCGAGCTCATCCTGGTCTTCCCCGCTTTCGCCCCGGCGGATGGCACGAATCTGGTCATAGACCTTCGCGTCCATATCCGCCAGGATATCAAATGGCGGGAAACGTGCCAGGACTGTCGCCGCCTCAGCCTATAGAGTATCCTAATAAAACAATATTTTTGATATTTCAAGAAGATTGTTCTATCCATCTGTCTATCCCCTCTTAAGCTATGGAGTATGATGGCATTAGTCGACGCATGATTGTTTTTTTATAGGATCCAATTCTTTAACACGTACACCCACGTACACACTAAGTTATAACACTAAAAGATCTAGGAAAAAATTAACCGGTCTTGCAACACTTAACGATATTATTTAGCAGAATGTTGGATTATTTGGAAATGTAATAAGTCTACTTACCTTGTTTGTTTGTTTTACCGGGCCATTTCTGCACTTTGCCTCTTGATTGGGCCATTTCTGCACTTTGCCTCTTGATTTGGCCATTTCCGCACTTATTCTCTTGATTGGGCCGTTGTACGTGAACTTATTATCTTCCTACTCTAGCCAACCTAGTTTGTCCCAGGAGCTAAGCAGCCTTTTCAGGTTCCCACATGCTTCCGGGAGTGATGCCGATTGGAGGATGTCCGCCCGTTGGTCTGCCACACTTCTGCATTCTGTGAGTTGTAATTGCAATGGACTGGAGATTGTCATGACATTCTTTGATGAGGGCAGAGGTCATCTTGTTGTTTAGCAGGGCTTGAAGTACGGATGCACTGTCAGAGACAATTTTGATGTTTAAGCCTCTGACATCTCTGACTGCCTCGGTGGCGTAGTGGTAGCGTATGCGGCTGCTAAGCTTGAGGTCTCGGGTTCGATTCCCGGGTCGGACCAAATGTTTATATGATCTGCAAATATTTGTTTCGGAGTTTGGGTGTTTTCTATATCTATATGTATGTATTTACAAAAAAAAGTATATAAGTATTAATATCAGTTGTCTAGTATCCATAACACAAGCTCTGCTTTGCTTGGGACTAGATGGCGTTGTGTTAGATGTCCGGCATATTTATTTATTTATTATTTATCTCTCATCTCTGGCTCCAACTGCTTGTGCTGCTTTGATTATGCCAACACATTCTGCTTGGAAGATTGTGTTTAGCTTGTCTAGAGTAGTTGATATCTTGATATTTAAGTCGTTCGAGAAAACGCCAGCTCCTGTACCCTTTTGTGTTTTGAAACCGTCTGTATATATCCTAACTTCGCCGAAGCCAGAGCTATCTTTTGTTTCTGCGGATATTTGGATAATATAACTTCGATCGAAGACATGTTGGCATGAGGTTCAGTCAATGGGTGCCTTGAGGAGTGGAATTTCCTTTAGGATCCCCTGCAGAACTTTCGAGTGTGTTGTTTCTATATTTATCTTCCAAAGTCCGTTTGATCTTAGTCTTAGGGCAGCTGCTATCGCTTCCTGTTGGATGACCAGATCTAGAGGTCTCAAGTTCAAGAGATACTCTAATGCGGCTGATGGAGTAGTCTTCATACATCCAGTAGTTGCTACTGTGGCCAAACGTTCTAGACTCTGGAGTACTCACTCTAGACTCTGGACTACTCACCATACAACTGATCCATCCATCCATCTATACATAGGTGATGGAGGGTCTGATAACTGCAGTGTATAACCAAAGTGTGATCTTTGGGTTAAGACCCCATCTTTTACCAACTAGTCTTCTACACTGATTGAAAGTTATACAGGCCTTTCTTTTCTTTATTTCGATATGACTCGCCCAGTTCAATTTGTTGTCAAGAATAACGACCAGATATTTTATTTGAATTGAAAGGGGGAGATTGGTGTTGAATAATTTTGGTAGCTTTAGTTCTGTTCTGATAACTTCCTTTTGTTGGTGAAGAGGATGAGTTCTATTTTTTCGGATTTACTGACAGTTTCTGTCCGTCACACCATTCTTTTACAATTTGAAAAGCCGATCGCATGATCTCACTCAGCAAATTTTCCGCGCTCCCGCTTATCAGAATTGTTAGGTCATCCGCATAACCGATAGTAGTGTATCCTAGATCGTTTAGTTTCTTTATGAGGCTGTCTACTACTATGTTCCATAGAAGCGGTGATAGGACCCCACCTTGTGGGCATTCTCTAACTAGTAGTATTCACCGCTCACCCTTGCTCTCATAGTAGTATTCACCGCTGTCTGAACCGCCCTTTTACTGACCAGCTCAGTGATCCATTCTGTAATGACTGGCTCGGCATTAAATTTTCGAAGGGCGCGATTAATGCTGTTGTGTATAGTTTTATCGAAGGCACCTTCTAGGTCTATGAAGGCTGCCATTGTTGACTGTTTGTTTGCGAAAGCCGACTCAATCTTCTGTACTACCATATGAAGAGCCGACTCTGCTAATCTGCCTTTTCTATAAGCATGTTGTTGGGGATGTAGTGTAGTGTTCTTGAGAACGCCATCCCGTAGGTGTCGGTCCACAATTTTTTTCAAAGTTTTCAGTCGGAAAGATGTGAGACTGAATGATTTGGCTAATGTGTAGTCCTCCCTACCTGGTTTTGGTAGGAAGACTACTTTTGCCTCTCTCCACAGTTTTGGTATGTATTTATACGCTATGCAAGCCCTGTAGATAGGTGTTAGGTGTTTAATTACCTCTTCGGGATGCCACTGTAGAAGTGCTGAACACTTCATCCATTCCCGAGGATTTGAAGGGTTCAAAACTTTTTAGCGCCCATCTGACTTTATCCTCGGTTACTACATTGTATGCGACTTCCCATTCTTGGGTTGTTGGTGTGCTGTATTTTTTGTCGTTCCATTCCTTGTCTGATGTATTTTGACATCCAGGGAAGTGTGTATCTAACAATACTGCACTGGTTTCATCGTCTGTATTGGTGTAAGTGCCGTCTTCATTTTTGAGGGAGCCTAGAAGGTTGAGGTCGCCCTTGGTTAGGATGTTTTTTTATTTTTGCGGCTTGGTTTGTTGAGTTTATACTGCTACAGAAATTACGCCAGGATTCCGTTCTCCGGAATCTGATCCACTTCTTGTATTGTTTTTGTGCTGCCTTATAATTACTCCAGTCTTTTATGGTCATGGAATTTTTAGCTTGGTTTAAGAGTTTCCTAAGTCCCTTACGCAGTCGGCCGTTCTCGGCCGGTCGGGCGCCGTACGTAATGGATAGTGAGATGTATGATGTGAGTGAAAAAGTCGATATTAGCTTATCAGATGAGGACGACGAGACAAACAACAGACTCGATGCGCCTGTGGTACTGAGGAATGCGATACAAATATACAGATGAGAGATGAAATGAATAGAAATAATGAAAAGAGGACACGCAGAGATTCGTCATCAGAGGAAGGATGGCATCAGGTTTCTAGAAGAAATAAACTCGTTAAACAGAATTATGTTCAACTTTGTGTCTCATGTAATACTGTATTACCAAAACAATTTGCCTTAGTTAGGCTATTTAAAGAAAATAAAATTGAAGGTATAACACGCGTAAAATATATCCACCAGTAGAAAATTTTTCTATCTTTTGAAAACGAGATTAACACCGATTATTTCATCCAATGCAAAACATTTAACAACTTTAACTGGAGGGTTCAGAGAACTTCTGAGGTAGGAATCTCCTACGGTGTTATTAAGGATAGGTATAGACCTAAACATGGCGAAAGATGAAATTATTAAAAATCTTACGTGTGACATAGAAATAATGGCGGCCATTAGATTAAATAAAATAATATATAACGAAGATTCAACAACAGGGTGGAGTAAGTGTGAAGCAATTCGCCTTTCATTTAAAGGCTTTCTAGATAAGTTTATATTTTCGACATGAGGGTAAGTGTGGTTCCATATATCTTTCCTGTGTCACAGTGTTCCCGTTGCTGGAAATATGGTCACACCAAATTAGTGTGTTCATCTAAAAAGATGGTTTGTCCTAAATGTACAAAGGACCATGAAAACTGTGAAACCACAACATTTAGGTGCGCCAATTGCACGGGTAGCCATATGGCATTACAGAAGGTATGTCCTGTTTACAAAAAAGAAAGGCGAGTAAGAGGGCTAATGGCAAAGCTATCACCATGTACGTACCGCCCTCTCCGGTGCTGTGTACCAAATCAATATCCCAACCTCTAAGACCCAGTACAAGCGAAACTCAGCGGAAACAATCGGAAACTGAAACAACAGTAAGTTGTAAACCAGCACATGCCCCTCCGAAATACATACCTATGTCGCAGGTAATTACTAATAGCGAAAAATCTTCAGTCAGAAAAGTTTATGCCCGTAGTTTGAAGACGCTTCGTAAACAGCTTCCTATCTCCTTCCCATACCCTTCGCGTGCTCCTTCTCCAGACCCTCTGCAGATGGAGTCTGAGTCAAAGAGTGTGTTAGTGTTCCGAGAGGTATCCAGGTGTTAATGGTGAAACCCACAAAAAAGATTTAACATTTAAAGCGCTTATTTATCGATTATATAAAATAGTCATTGAAAAAAGTTCTTTAGAGGATAAAATACATCAAATAGTCACTATCGGTACAGAGTGGATATTAACAAAATTGATGAGTGGTATATCAGTTAGTTCATTTTTAAATTCTTTTGTTAACGATGGATAGCGGAGAGATGTCAGTTAATATAAATTGTATACAGTGGAATTGTCAAAGTTTGCGCCCTAAGGCAGTTGCCTTAGAGGCACTACTGCCTCAAGAAAAGATACACATAGCTATATTAAGTGAAACTTGGCTCGAACCAGACAGTTATTTTAACATAAGTAACTACAACACTTAGACTGAATCGTTATGACGCTTTCGGTGGTGTTCTCCAAACGTCGGAATTGAACTGTTACAGGTTCGAATTCATAATTGTCGGCATATTGAGAATGTTATTTTAGTGTACTGCCCTTCTACTGTACATGCGTCACAGAATGATTGGGATTACTTATTTTCCTTAACAAACACAAAATCATTATTATTAGGTGATTTTAACGCTTATCACTCTAATTGGTCTTACAAAACTGACCGGAGAGGTATTGAAGTATTTGATGCTATGCTTGAACATAATTGGCTCATTCTCAAAAAAAATCGAAAAAAGATATTGTTAATATCGCGGAATATTTTTATTATTATTATACAATTTCTACTGAAATTATAAAAGAGTATAGTGTAATTGTCTTAAGGATTATACTGGTCCCCAACATTTTTGAGTTTCAAGGGGGTTATGGGGTTCGTAACTTAAATGAAAAATGAGGGAATGACAGCACAGTGAGGGAATGATTTTTATTACAGATTAAATGAAAATTAAATGTTCTTTAATATCTCAATCAACTATTTCTATTGCAAAATTTTAATTCCTACAATAGATAACAGAGTAACAATATTGTCGAACAAAAATCACTGTGTTAACTCCAGTTTTTTAATTATTTTACTACTTTAACTAAATATATTTAATAAAGTTTCGGATATGTTCATTTTTATCCGTAAATACTATGAAAAAACATAAGTGGCACTTCTACCAACGAATATGACCTATCAGTCTCTTCATAAATTACTTTTCAATCTTTCCTGACTTTTGACTTAAAATTTACTATCTATTTCTTTCACAAAGTAACAGCCTTTTTTCGTCAATTATGGGGGATTAATTTTTTGAAGAACATCTTGCCAGGCATAAAGTTTTTCATGCATCTTATAATACCCCATCTTCGCATATTGCAAGGATTTCACCGGATAAACATCACCATCCCATTTTGCGAGAACATGATTACGAACTTTATATCCATAAATACTAGTACGAGTATTTTGTACACAGGTGCTTGTTAAAGTTTGTACTGCATGTGCAGGCTTAACATTGATTTTGTATGTCGTGTCGCTACTCTTAACTTGTTGATATTAAAAGACTTACAGCCTTTACAATAACTGAGGTGAAAATGTTGACATTTTTTAAAGCAGTCAAAACAAGATAGTGTACTCGAGCATATTATTCAAGAAAATAAATTGTTTAATTTTTTGAGTACCGCGGAATGTATAAATTGAACCATATTCCTTAATTAAATTATCTGTTCTATCAATGTCCGCTGTACTTACATCAAAAAGCATTATTGAGGGATATTTTGAAACCAGAATTTCTTTTAAAAACAGTCAAATCTATTAAGTCTTTCCTTGAGCTACAGCTTTTAACGTTCCACCTACACCATCTGGAGCTCCTTTTCCGTGGCCTGGTTCCAAATAGTTCCATGAAAAATATGTGATATCCGAGAAAAATAGTTCCAAATGATGAGAGACTACATGGAATATAAACTTGTTTTTGTATTGGTTAACTGGACTATCGCTTAGAAGGTGGACAGTGTTGAGGTTCGGTTTTTTATCTTTTAGCCAATTGAATATTGTTCTTAGATGAGCCCTTACCGCCATTGAATCATGGCGATTATTAGAAGATAGAGTACAAAAAGATTGAGCTTTAACGACATTATCGGAATTACTTAAATATAAAATACCTGTATGGAGGGTAACTTGCTGTCTACCACCGACAAAATGAACCGCTTGAATTTCTTCTTTGTATTTACAGGAGTAATTTTCGCTGAAGTCTATATGAGTTAACACATCATTGTCTGATAAATTCTTCTTTAATTGCGTTATAGCGTGATACTGATGTGCTATATTACCAGTATGTTTAAGAAATGATGGCAATGTATTTTCTAATGTAACAGCCAGTTTTTTAAGGGTAGTTATCATATGTTGTAGTTTCGTTGTTTGTTCTCTCTTCTTTTAACCTCTTCTTTCAATTTCTTTTCTGATTTATCTATTTTGGCGTATAATATTGCACGACGTTTTCTTAACAATCTCTAGCGCATCTCTATTAATAGCGTTGTCTTGAGGAGCAGGTTCTACAAATGCCAAATTGGACTATCAGGTGGCATATTACTCATTAACGTTGTCAAATTTTTACGTAAATTGTCTTTATTTTTTCTAACAACTGAACTATTTATTCTCCATTGTTTTCTTTTTTGCCGTTTTTCTCTAGAATTCATATTACTTACAGGCTTCACTTGACCTATCTCCTTTTTCTTAAGATAATTAATTCTCTCCTTTTCTCGAAGCGTTTCTAAAGATTGAAGATAGCTTTTAATTTTTTCCCTTCTTCTTTAATTTAGCTTTTGCTTCTGTGACTTTCTTCTTTCTTGCCATCTCTTTCTTATATCGCACTAAAAAACATACAACCGTGAATTTACCGAATTTATTAAAATATACATCATCCCCTCACACCCCCACCATTCCGTCACTAACAAATCGTATGAGGGAATGAGTGTGAGGGAATGACGAAATAAAACGTTACGTATAAAAAAGCTGCGAACATAATCTTACTTTTTTATGCCAATGCATACTAATTAAATAACCCTAAAAACACATACGATAAGTAGATTATAATGAAAAAAACAAACTCTTACCTTTTCTTAAAACGGTGTGAGGGAATGAGAGGAGAAAATGTAAATTAGAATAATTAGAACTTTAAAGTAAATTTAACAATACTGTTTATCACTGACACTAAAGTTCGCAATATTTTTTTTATAGCAGTGCTGCCACATTATTAAAAATATAACGCTGCGTTCAGTTTGATTTAAAATTTCGCTCTAATTTCACTGTCATTTAAGCTATGAGGGAATGATTCACTTTTTAAGGACACAATAAAAAAGTTAATTTGTGTTTCTTCCTTAGTGTCTTTTACCAATAGATATTAATTTTTAAAAAGATAATGTTGTTATAAATAAATAAAAAAATTAATTATTTTAAAAAAAATCGAAAAGTTATGGAAAATATTTGAAAATGTTTTACATTTCGGTAGTTGGGACACGATGAGGGAATGATTTTTGAGGTGTATATTTAAGAATATGTTTTTTATTTATAACAATGGAAACAAAATTAATAGATGATTTGGTGCACCCAGTGATGTGGTTTCATGAGAGAATCTTTTTAATTTTAACTTTCAGTCCAATTTTATAGAAATCAGCAAGGACAACAATTTCGATTTTTTTTGAGAATCAGCCAATTACAGTTATTTAAATAACGGCCAACCGACTAGATTGAGGCTTGCAAATGGTTTACTTCAAAAGTCTTCTGATATTTCGTTTGTATCCTCCGATTTGGCAACGTTATTTGGATGGCAAGTTTGTAACGAATGCCTAGGCAGCGATCATCTCGTTATTAAACTATCTGTTACCTTAAACGTCAGATGTACAATTATAAAAAAAAGAAATTTTTAAAATGAGTGATTGGAAATCTTACAGTGACTATATACAAAATTCATTCGTCGATTTTATAATACCTACCAATCCACAAGAATTTTACAATAATTTTGAGTCTAATATACAAACTGCAGCTAATAAATATTTTCCCCTTAAAAAAATACCGCAACACGCGTGTAATAAATTCAATCCCAAGTCGTACTGGAGCGCTGAGCTGTCGAAGGCTGTTGCTGAAAGATGGTTGGCATTAGCCAATCTTAGACGAAGTCCTTCCCTTAATAATCTGGAAATATTACAACAGAAAATTTCTAATGCCCAAAGACTTATTCGGTTGGCAAGGGTAGGTCTTGGCGAGAGTTTTGTAGTTCTATGGATGAAACTACTTCATCTTCAAAAATGTGGAAAAAAATGAGATGGGTGAAGGGTCATCGTTCCAACTTAAATAGTCAGACCATAGATAGAGATAAGGCATTGAATTTATAGAATTCCTTAACTCCTGATCATGCCTGTCCACCCCAACCTCGTTTTTGTTCTGTTAATGGCATCTTAGAATCAGAAATAACCATACACGAGTTAGAAAATACTGATACAGCCCCTGGAAAGGATGAAATCTCATTCTCCATGATAGACCACCTGCCTTTGATAGCTAAGACTATATTAGTTAAAGTAGGTACATAATATATCTTTATATCATGGTTTCGTCCCCGTACAATTGCGCTAAGTCAAGATAATTCCCATTCTTAAGCCAGGCACAGCTGCTAATTCAGATCATTCACTACGGCCAATCTGGTTAATTTCTTGTATGTGTAAAATTTTTTATGCGATATTAAATAAAAGGTTGGAGTGGTATTTCGGGGGAAATAAAATGTTTTCGGATAACATGGTAGGCTTTAGAAAAGCTCGATCATGCATCGACGACAGTCTTTCTACGTTAGTTTCCTATATTCAAACGAGCTTTTCTAAGGACTTACTGACAGCAGCTTGCTTTATTGACATTGAGAATGCAAATACATAATAACATAAATATTACATGTTTGTTAATAACATTAGATGAATTGGGTGTGGGCTCAAGTATTTGTCTTTACCTCTGGACCTATTTGAGTAATAGACAATTAGGAATTGGGGTCAATGATTATAGTCCACGGGCCCACATATAAGGGATTTCAGTGATTAATAACAGGCTGAAAGTTTATACACAGCTTCGTTTTGACGAGACACCCAACTTTTATCATTGGACCAAATTCTGATAGTGGCAGGAAAAAGCGCGATAGGGAGCGAAACACGTCGATTTGATGAGTGTCCCAAATTAAATAATAACAGTTTCTAAAACTCAGTACTTCAAGCAAATACAATGGAAAACTGAGAAAAACTTGTGGCATACAAAGTGAATGGTACCTTCCGAGTTACCCCCAGCTCTAACATGTCAGAATGGTGACTTGAAAAAATTTATTAATAACAAGCTGATTTTTGTTTTGGGGCTTGCCTAATATATATTTTTTATAAAAAATGCATCGGCATACAAATTACTTTATAATTTTTTAGAGACCTACACTCGAAAGTTGACAAGATTATGTTAATCTTTTTTTTATTAATAACAACTTCTTTTTTATTTTTTTCTGTCAAGAATCAAACGTATAACACCATGAAACTATTGGCATACAAAAAAAAATTAAGCGATTAATTAGAAATGAACTTTTCGAAATTTTAAAACAAATTAAATCTTGTAAACATAACATGTCGAAACTGTACATATTTTCGTCAGCTTTTGTTTGAAATTGCTAAAATGGAAAATTCGTGTATAATATTACAGCTTATTTAATGAAAATGAATATTATTTTTTTAATTACTAATTTATATAAACAATTACAGCAATAAAAACAAGGGAATTGCATGAAAATTTGTTGAAATTTCTTGTAACGAGTGATTGAGCTATTGAACTACTTATTTATTTTATTGTTCAGTTAACAACAATTTTTAAGTGATAGTCAAGTAAGGAGAAAATCATTGTTTTGTAAAACGAATTGTTAGTTAACGTCTAAAAAAATTGTTCTAAGTTCGAAAAATGCATACATATTTATAACTCGCGTAGGTACTTTAAAATTAATATAAATTACAGTTTTTTAATTTCTTTATAATTTGAATCTATAATTTATAATCGACTTAAAAGTAATATCTTTAATTTATTATATTAACAAATTAAAAATATTTACCTTAAATACTATGTTTGTAGCGATAATTTTTTCAGTAGGTATAATTTTTTTGCAGTGCTTATAAAAAACATTTATTACATTTCAATTTAGTTTAATATCGCGTCAAAAAATAATATGCTGAACTGTGTGATTTTGCCTCATGTATAAAATCGTAAGATCCACTATCCCCTCCTAACTTCCTTTAAACATCAGCTCTAATGACTATTTTTCAAAACACAATTGAAAAGCGTTCCAAATGGGTTTAGTAGAGCTCTCTTTTCGAAGCTGTTAAGTGATCGTCATCATGGAGTGTTTCTTATGCAATTCTTCACGTAAGGACGAAAAAATTAAAAATTACAGAATCTGAACTGTATGATACCGATAATTCTGAAGATGACGATAACATCACACATAGTGAAGAGTCATCGAGTGACGAATCTGATGAGGATTGATTGATTTTTTAATATTTATCATTAAATTATTTATAAGTTTAATTTTTTTCATGCACTGTTTGCACATTGCATTATGTTGGCGCCAAACTGGCTAGCCCAGAGTCCAGTCCAGTGCCATACACACTCAGCGGGTTGCGAGAGATGACTTCAATGACTGCGCATTGCCTGAACTCTTTGTATATTTTAAACTATTTGGCTGTGGCTGATGCGGGGTTAGGAAAGAAAAGGAACCGCTTACCTTTAAGTCTTGATCTGGTGTACAGACCCGCCTATGGGGGGCAGCCTGGTCTCCTCTGTCGCGGTGTGGCACTAAAAAGTCAGCGCACTGCACAGTTTATAGCGATGTCCTCACTTGTCTGCAAGAACTATTTTGCCAACAAATATGGCGGCCATTTACGCGGCGCGAAGGTTTGAGCGGTATTTGAAGGGTTATAAGCGGGAGTGGATGCGGAATGTAGTAAAAATATAGCGGGATAATCGAACATTAAAGCGGGTTTAAGACGAAGTGAGCGCGATGGTCTCGCGGGAAGGACTTATAGCGTGTTTTTAGAGCGAATGTACACGAAGTGAAACTAAGTGACTAAGTGCGAGCGAAGTAAAAACGAAGTGGGGCCCTGTGCGCTCGCGTTGCGGCTTATATTGCCTTGGGGAATAGGAAAATCACGCCAACAGCCTAAAGTACCCGAAATTATTTACAATTTACGGAGCTTCTCTCTGCATGGGATAGGTGGCGTTACCACATTATTTATTATTAAAGTTCTGTTAATACACTCAAAATACAAGCTTTTATTTTTATAACATTAGTTTAATACAAATGAAACCAGTGGTTACAAGAAAGACAAGTACGGAGCACATAATATATTAAATGATTTGATTTTTTGTTTTTGTAGGTTAACTAAAAAATACCATTTTTTTTGTAGGTCACTATTATATTTAGACTAGGAATTAAGTAAATAATCATAAATTTTTCGGGGCATACGGTTATTAATCAAAAAAAGATTAACATAATCTTGACAACTTTCGAGTGTAGGTCTCAAAAAAATTACCAACAAATTTGTATGCCGATGCATTTTTTATAAAAAATATATATTAGGTCTTTACCTATGAAATTGCCGTTTTGTATGCAATAAGTGAAAGTACTTATTTTTTCAAACTTTTTTATTTCTGTTATTCGTAGTAATCACCCATGCAATCGACGCATCTTAACCAATGCATTGGCAGTTTATTGATGCCCTTCTTGTAAAAATCAGCTGGACGGGAGGCAAAAAACTCTTCAAAGGCATTTTGTACTGCCTCTCGGGAATTGAATTTTTTACCCACTAAAAAGTTGTCTAAGTTTTGGAAAAAGTAATAATCGGTAGGTGCAAGGTCTGGTGAGTATGGCGGATGAGGGAGAGCTTCCAACCCCAGCTCTTGCAGCTTGGAGACTGTCTGTTGCGCAGTATGGGGTCGCGCGTTGTCGTGAAGGAGCAATGGGGACGACCGATTGACCAAAGCTGGTTGCAGATGTGCGAGCTTCTCCATCATTCTCTCCAGTTCTTTACAGTACACATCTGCATTAATGCTCATGCCGTTTTGTAAAAAGCTGTGGTGAATCACACCCGCACTAGACCACCAAACAGTGACCATCACCTTTTTTGGGGTCATTTTTGGTTTAGGGCATTGTTTTGGTGCTGAACCTGGGTCTAACCAACTTGCTGAGCGCTTTCGATTGTCGAACAGAATCCATTTTTCATCGCACGTAACTATTCGTTTCAAAATTCCTTCATTTCTTTGCCCGTTGAGCAGCGAAAGGCAGGTCTCGACGCGTACGTTGCGCTGGCGATCGTTAAGGTCGTGGGGCACCCATCTATCAAGCTTTTTTACCTTGCCAATTTGTCGCAAATGGATCAATATTGTTTTGATGCTTACATTAAAAGCTGCTGCTAGCTCAGCTGTAGATTGAGTTTCGTCAGCTTCCACAATCGCCTTTAATTCATTATTGTTAACCAAAGTCTCCGGACGACAACGAGCTTAATTTTTCAAGTCAAAATTTCCAGAACGGAACCGGGAAAACCAATAAAGGGTTGTGCGTTCGTTTGTACAGTTCTCTCCGGAAACGTTTTTGATGTTACGTGTCGTTTGTGTCGCGTTGGTGCCACGACGGAACTCATATTCCATAATTACACGAATTTTTAAAGTATCCATTATGACGAAAAATGTTCAAATGTAATGAAAATACAACGCTAATCAAAAAACAAAAGACTGAGTTTGTAAATAGAATGTCATGGTTTTAAAACAAAATTAATTTGAATTTAGAATACAGAGCCATTACAAACTTTTTTTTATTTGAAATGACCAGTACTGAAGAAACGCAATTTCATAGGTAAAGGCCTATTATTAGGCAAGCCCCAAAACAAAAATCAGCTTGTTATTAACAAATTTTTTCAAGTCGCCATTCTGACATGTTAGAGCTGGGGGTAACTCGGAAGGTACCATTCACTTTGAATGCCACAAGTTTTTTTCAGTTTTCCATTGTATTTGCTTGAAGTACTGAGTTTTAGAAACTGTTATTATTTAATTTGGGACACTCATCAAATCGACGTGTTGCGCTCCCTATCGCGCTTTTTCCTGCCACTATCAGAATTTGTTCCAATGATAAAAGTTGGGTGTCTCGTCAAAACGATGCTGTGTATAAACTTTCAGCCTGTTATTAAACACTGAAATCCCTTATATGTGGGCCCGTGGACTATTACGATTTCTTTAGATCTACCTTATCTTTGGGAGACCCTTTATCCCCATTACTTTTTAATGCAGCGACTATAAATATTTGTAAAAGTATGCAAAATGTATACATTTCTGAATATGCCGATGATTTTGTGTTGTATGTTTCGAGCCATAACATAGATACAGCTATTGCTGAACTGCAACTAGGATGTGAACATTTCAATAGCATGTTACATAGCCTAGGTCTAGTTATATCTCCAAACAAAAGTAGATTATGTATATTTAAGAAAGGTAAATTTAGAACTACTATTGATTTTAGAATTAATAATCAGGCATTGGTACAAGGTCATTATGTTAAGTATTTGGGTATGTGGCTGGACTGTTCTCTAAGATGGAGGAAACATATCAATGAAACCATAAATAAAGTCTCGAAGTACATCAATCTGTTAAAAGTTTTATCTGGTCTCTGCATGGGATAGGTGGCGTTACCATTCCCCCCGCCCTTAAAGGGTTACCTTTAAAAAATATGAAAACGCGGCATAAGAAAAAAGCGATAATACTTGCGGGAAAGTCATAAAAGTGCGGAATAGTTGCGAAATTTATTTATACGTATCTCTAACCTACTTCTTATCCTATTCTAAACTATTTGCGAACTTTAAACAATATTCATTATTGACTAGGCAATGGGCACAATCGGACCACCGGGCGTAAAAAACTCCCTTTACTAGTTCTAACCGTGACCACTCGCGTTGCTCCATCTTTCGAAGAATGGACGGCTTCTACAACTCCGAGCGGCCACGAAAGCGGCGGCGCGTTATCTACGATAATGACTACTACTGATCCCAGCTGGATCGGTGTAGTGGGCGTGGTCCATTTGGCTCGAGCCTGTAATTTATGCAGATACTCGACTCTCCATCGCTGCCAAAATGACTGAACCAGCTTGTCTAAGAGAGAGTGTCTCTCTAGGAGGTTAGCCGATTCTACGTGCGGTGCGGGTAACGAAAATAGCGGTGCGGTGAAAAGAAAATGAGCCGGCGTCAGTGCCGACGGCTCAGCGGGATCGCTACTTAAAGCGGTAAGCGGGCGCGAATTTATGAGTGCCTCGACCTGAGTAAGCACAGTTAAGAGCTCTTCATAAGTGAGCAGCTGTTGCCCTATCACCTTGAAGAGATGAGTCTTAACGACCTTCACCATCGACTCCCAGCATCCTCCCCAATGAGGGCTAGCAGGCGGGATATGTTTGAAGTCGATGCGACTCTCTGTTAGTTCATGTTCGAGATGCGGGCGAAATTCATCAAGGAATTTATAAACATCGCGCAAGTATGAGCGGCAACCAACAAAATTGGTTCCGTTGTCAGTATAAAGGCACTGCACCGGTCCGCGGCGTGAAAGAAAACGTTTGAGCGCGGCGAGGAAGCTGACTGTACTCAGCTCCGTAGCTACTTCTATGTGAATACAACGAGTAGTAAGGCACGTAAATATGCATAGCCATGCTTTACGGCTTCTAACTCCTTTGCCCCTCATGGGGGTGAACTGTATAGGACCGGCATAGTCACACCCACAGTGGGCGAATGCCTTTACCGACGGGTTAACGCGGGAGCGTTGTAAGTCCGACATCATTGGAAATGACGGACGCGGCCTTGCCCTAAAGCAAGTATTGCACTTGTGTATGCGGTGACGGATAACACGTCGTGCGGAGAGTATCCAATAATTATGTCTTAGTAAAGACATCAAATGTTCAGGACCAGCGTGTAAATACTTTCCATGATAGGAATCTATTAGTATATCTACCACGTGATCGTGGCACGGGAGCACACAAGGATGCATTTGCGAATAATCTATATCGGCGTTCGACAGCCGTCCGCCGACGCGAAGAAGATCATTTTTATCAAGAAAGGGTTTCAACCTCTGCAATGCGGGCGAGCAGATTTGCCCCTTTCTTATCTTACCAATATCGTCATAGAAATGAACTTGTTGTAAAGCGTATAATATTTTAATTTCAGCGAATTCGAGATCTAAGCGGGTGACAGAAAGTCTGCGCGGTAACAACTTTGAGAATCTAAAAACGTAAACAATAATACGTAATAACTTCGACCACGAAGATATACGTTGAGCGAGCGTGTAAATAAGCGATTCATTAGCGGTAACGGTCACAGCGTGTGCGAGCGGCTTCGTGTCCGGAACCTCACCGACAGCGTCACCATTAAACTCGGCGATAGGCCACTCTGATGGGTCCCTAGATGCCCACGGAGGTCCCTCAAACCATAGAGGATGGTTGATTAGCGAAGCGGGGAGGAGGCCGCGTGATAGGCAGTCAGCGGGGTTTTCAACACCCGGAATGTGATGGAAACAGCTGACAGGCAAGTTCTCAACGACCTTGACAACCCTGTTTGCGACAAACGTCTGCCAGCGGTGCGGGGACGAGTTGATCCAACATAGGACGACCTTTGAGTCGGTGAAGGCGAACACGTTTGAGACTTTGTAGCGCGGTTCGAAGATGTCAAGTACCCTACGCATCAACTTCGACAGAAGCACTGCGGCACATAGCTCTAACCTAGCGATAGAAACTGTTTTGAGCGGCGCTACTTTAGACTTCGAGCACACGAGCCTAACGAACCTAACAGCACCAATGGTGACCTGTAGGTATATTACACAACCGTAGGCGCGTTCGCTTGCGTCGGCAAAGCCCAAGAGGTTAGCTATGCACCCCTGAACTACTCCTAAATGTCGAGGAATACGTATAGTGTTGAGCGCAGGTAGCTCATTACAAAATTGGGACCAGAGGGTCACAATGCGCTGCGGGGGCGTGTCATCCCAGTCGCATTTTAGTAGCCATAACTCCTGAATGAGGAGCTTGGCGCGTAAAATGACGGGAGCCACTAGGCCCAAATTGTCCCATAAGCGTGCGATGACGGACAGAATAATCCGTTTTGTGCATCCCGACTCAGGTGTGGTGACCTTGAAATTAAATTCGTCGCTAGTCCTATCCCAATGCGTGCCTAATATTTTATGTGGTGTGCCACCCCTGTCTAGTTCAAGATCCGAGGAGGCGCGGTGCGATGCGGGAATGGCGCGCCTAACAGCGGGGGAGTTACTAGTCCACTTCACAAGGTCGAACTGACCACACCTGAACATGTCAATGAGTTCCGTACAAGCGGCAACAGCAGCGGCTTCATCAGAGCGCGATGAGTCATCCGACATTATACTGAAACACACGTCATCCATGTACGTAGAACTGGATGCGATAGCGGCGGCGGTAGGAAACTTATGCTTTTCATCAGCGATGAGCTGCTGAACAACGCGTATAGCGTGAAATACGCTTGACTTCATCCCGAAACAAACTCGATTAAATTCTAGAATTACTAATTGGTCTTGCGGCGAGAATCTGAAAAGAATCCTCTGATATTTACGATCGGCTTCGAGCATACCAATCTGTAAAAACATTTGACGACAGTCAGCGGATATAGCGATTTTAAACAAGCGGAAATTTAAAAGTATGCAATTTAAATCACCCTGTAGATTAGGGCCGGAATGTAAAACTTCGTTAAGTGACAACCCTGTGCTGGTTTTACAACTGGCATCCAGGACCATCCGAACCTTAGTAGTCGTTTTATCAAAGCGTTGCACACAAAAATGCGGTACGAAATAAGAATCAGCGGGAGTTATTTTATCAATCGATCCTATCTCGCTAATGTAGCCTTTATCAATGTAGTCGCGTATTATATCATTGTAGGCCGTGCGTAATGTTGTTGATGACTCTAATTTTCGTTCCAAACACTTGAAGCGTTTTTTAGCGGCGGCGAGGGAGTCCCCCAATTTATAAACATCGTCCCTAAACGGCAACGAAACAGTATACCTACCACTAGCATTGCGCGTAGTGGTGGCGCGGAAATGATTCTCACATTCAAGGTCATCTTGACTGTGGGCGAGCGGAGCGGAGACCTCTTCAAGTTCCCAAAACCTTTTGAGAATGAGGTCCAACGACTGTTCAAAAACAGTACAACAAGCGGTTATATTTTTAATTTCGTGTTTAGACAATAATACGGGAGCGGAACCCATGATTATATATCCTAGAACACTTTCTATAGCGGGCGGTATCCCTACAACATTACTATGTACCACGCCTGGTAATAGCAAGTGTGGAAAATAATTCGCGCCAAGTAGCACGTCTACTTCGGCGGGCGATGCGAACATATTGTCCGCGAGAGGAAGCGAGTTCAAGTGTGAAAATGCTGTTAAATCAACGGGCACTGTAGGTAAGTTGTCCGTTATGCGGTCGACAATAAATGCCGATACGTCGAAATGAACGTTATTAGAAAAACGCGAAAATATCCGAAAATCGGTGGAACCTCGAATAGACCTTTCTGAACCACCAAAACCTCTAACAATCGTCCTCGTGTTTCTATTGCGTTCCAAACCTAAACGCGCGCAACATTCATTAGTAATAAAACTAACTTGCGACCCTGTATCTATAAGAACTCTAATAACATTGGCGCGTCCAGCACTATCGTAAATTACGACTTGAGCGGTCGACAGTAGAACTGTCATAGGTTGCGTACATTGCGCGGTTTGAACATTATTATTGGCGGGGCATTGCACCGGCGCGGCAATGGACGCATGCAGCGACGATACATTCACACCGCGCGCCGAGCGATCCCGCTGCGGTAAAGACGACTGCACGGCCGGCGGAGATGACGGCTGTACGCGACGCGAAGCGAGGGCGGTACCGTGTTCGATTTCCGAGGCGGTCATTTTGTTGTCAAACGTTAGCGGTGAAGTCCGACTCCGAGCGTTATTAAAATGCAGCAGCGTATGATGCCTCTGACCACAGCTGCGGCAGTTCATGTTTGAATGACAATCGCGTGATTTGTGCTTCAAACTAAGGCAATTTATGCAAGCGTTGCGTTCTTTAACGCAATTAAAGCGTGCGTAAGGCGTTAAATTATTAAATGATTGACATTTAAATAAATGATTATGTACGAAGTTGTCACAAAGACATTTCTTTTGCGGCGTAGATACTGCTACGTAAGCGCGCGGGTTAGGTATGTGACCTAGCGGTTTATTTTGTGTAGAACGAGAAGTAAAAGTATTTGCGGTGGGTCGTACATTTGTATATATTTTGTACTGCCCTTTAATAAATTCAGTCAGCTGACAGAATGTGGGTACTTTCATATCGCGGTACTGATACTCAAATGCGCGGATTGTTTCCTCGTCTAACTTTTTTAAAGCGAGATTAAGCAGTATAAAATCGCTTAAATTATCGATTTGTAGATTTTTTAATGCGCTTGCGGCGGTGACAAACTGATCAATGAATGCCTGGAATTTTGACGAAGAAGCGGGGCCAGACAACTTAACATTTAACATTTGATCTATGTAGGTATGACCGAGCGTACGTTTGTCTTCATATATATCTATCAGACATCGTAATATGGTGTCATAATTTTCCGCGGATGGCGTGATACCCGAGAAGACAGACTGAGCCTTACTTGAGAGCTTCCCTATTAAATAGTACAACCTCTCAGAGTTAGTCAGCATAGGATTATCGTGTACGATTGATTTAAACCCAGCGTAAAAAAGCGGCCAAGTTTTAATGTCACCATCAAAACACATTATCTCAATCGGTGGTAAAGAAGGCAGTCTATGTCTCAAACCTAAGCGGTCGGTCGAACCATCCTGATATCGATCAGTGTCCCTAGCGGGCGTTTGCGGTTCAACACCTTTTAATACGCGTTTTATATAACAGTACAGTTGTTCAAACGAATTTAAAGATGTATAGTTAGGTTTATATGCGGAGTCATTTTTTAGCGATACGCGGTTGTGCTCATTGACTACTTCCCTAAACTCTGAGCGGATATCTTCAATAGTTTCTACCGAACTAAGAAAATCTTCCATACATTCCACACCCTTATGAACCTTTTTCGAACTGTCGTAAATACTCTGAATAAACTCGAATAAAGCATCTCGTTTATTTTCGAGCAGAATAATCTCATCGTTCTGTTTAGTCATTTTCGGTGGCATAATATGAACCGACAAGGCACAAGGATATAGAAAGCAGCTAGCAAATACAATTTAACTATTATGTTAACATTCACTAACCGTGCGAGCGGTGCGATAATGCAATATAACGCGGGTACTTATATAAAATAAACCAGATATTACTCGTTATTTTTTCTTATGGAATTATTTTTATAAGTAAGGTAGCTATACTTAATTAATTAATGAATAAAGTTATCGTATGGCTTTAATTCAAATAATATACGTAGTTAGGTAACCCCTAAGGCGCGGAAAGAATAGAAGCGAAATTTGTACGTAGGTAATGTTTACCTAGGTAGGAAATTATAACTAATTTTTACCACTAAGCGGGTGTAGGCTAGATAATTCTAGACTAACTGCGGGTACAAATATATATGTATTTTACAAATTGAGCGGGTTTAAGTTCTAGATGTATCTAGACTTAATGAATAGCGGTTAGGAAGTACTAGACTAATCTAGACTTGACAAGCGGCGGGTTAAAACTACCCCAAAGGATAGTTCTAAGGGCTAAAAAGACCAAACCAAGTGTCCGAGATCCGGCGAGGACCAGGAATGTGGTATGATCCGGCTCCGAAGGACCAAAAAATGTGTTGGCGCCAAACTGGCTAGCCCAGAGTCCAGTCCAGTGCCATACACACTCAGCGGGTTGCGAGAGATGACTTCAATGACTGCGCATTGCCTGAACTCTTTGTATATTTTAAACTATTTGGCTGTGGCTGATGCGGGGTTAGGAAAGAAAAGGAACCGCTTACCTTTAAGTCTTGATCTGGTGTACAGACCCGCCTATGGGGGGCAGCCTGGTCTCCTCTGTCGCGGTGTGGCACTAAAAAGTCAGCGCACTGCACAGTTTATAGCGATGTCCTCACTTGTCTGCAAGAACTATTTTGCCAACAAATATGGCGGCCATTTACGCGGCGCGAAGGTTTGAGCGGTATTTGAAGGGTTATAAGCGGGAGTGGATGCGGAATGTAGTAAAAATATAGCGGGATAATCGAACATTAAAGCGGGTTTAAGACGAAGTGAGCGCGATGGTCTCGCGGGAAGGACTTATAGCGTGTTTTTAGAGCGAATGTACACGAAGTGAAACTAAGTGACTAAGTGCGAGCGAAGTAAAAACGAAGTGGGGCCCTGTGCGCTCGCGTTGCGGCTTATATTGCCTTGGGGAATAGGAAAATCACGCCAACAGCCTAAAGTACCCGAAATTATTTACAATTTACGGAGCTTCTCTCTGCATGGGATAGGTGGCGTTACCACATTATTTATTATTAAAGTTCTGTTAATACACTCAAAATACAAGCTTTTATTTTTATAACATTAGTTTAATACAAATGAAACCAGTGGTTACAAGAAAGACAAGTACGGAGCACATAATATATTAAATGATTTGATTTTTTGTTTTTGTAGGTTAACTAAAAAATACCATTTTTTTTGTAGGTCACTATTATATTTAGACTAGGAATTAAGTAAATAATCATAAATTTTTCGGGGCATACGGTTATTAATCAAAAAAAGATTAACATAATCTTGACAACTTTCGAGTGTAGGTCTCAAAAAAATTACCAACAAATTTGTATGCCGATGCATTTTTTATAAAAAATATATATTAGGTCTTTACCTATGAAATTGCCGTTTTGTATGCAATAAGTGAAAGTACTTATTTTTTCAAACTTTTTTATTTCTGTTATTCGTAGTAATCACCCATGCAATCGACGCATCTTAACCAATGCATTGGCAGTTTATTGATGCCCTTCTTGTAAAAATCAGCTGGACGGGAGGCAAAAAACTCTTCAAAGGCATTTTGTACTGCCTCTCGGGAATTGAATTTTTTACCCACTAAAAAGTTGTCTAAGTTTTGGAAAAAGTAATAATCGGTAGGTGCAAGGTCTGGTGAGTATGGCGGATGAGGGAGAGCTTCCAACCCCAGCTCTTGCAGCTTGGAGACTGTCTGTTGCGCAGTATGGGGTCGCGCGTTGTCGTGAAGGAGCAATGGGGACGACCGATTGACCAAAGCTGGTTGCAGATGTGCGAGCTTCTCCATCATTCTCTCCAGTTCTTTACAGTACACATCTGCATTAATGCTCATGCCGTTTTGTAAAAAGCTGTGGTGAATCACACCCGCACTAGACCACCAAACAGTGACCATCACCTTTTTTGGGGTCATTTTTGGTTTAGGGCATTGTTTTGGTGCTGAACCTGGGTCTAACCAACTTGCTGAGCGCTTTCGATTGTCGAACAGAATCCATTTTTCATCGCACGTAACTATTCGTTTCAAAATTCCTTCATTTCTTTGCCCGTTGAGCAGCGAAAGGCAGGTCTCGACGCGTACGTTGCGCTGGCGATCGTTAAGGTCGTGGGGCACCCATCTATCAAGCTTTTTTACCTTGCCAATTTGTCGCAAATGGATCAATATTGTTTTGATGCTTACATTAAAAGCTGCTGCTAGCTCAGCTGTAGATTGAGTTTCGTCAGCTTCCACAATCGCCTTTAATTCATTATTGTTAACCAAAGTCTCCGGACGACAACGAGCTTAATTTTTCAA
The DNA here is from genome assembly GCA_916048165.1 of Spilarctia lutea. Classification (NCBI taxonomy): domain Eukaryota; kingdom Metazoa; phylum Arthropoda; class Insecta; order Lepidoptera; family Erebidae; genus Spilarctia; species Spilarctia lutea. Next base: position 16,221,066 of record OU696480.1, on the reverse strand, counting down.
GTCAAAATTTCCAGAACGGAACCGGGAAAACCAATAAAGGGTTGTGCGTTCGTTTGTACAGTTCTCTCCGGAAACGTTTTTGATGTTACGTGTCGTTTGTGTCGCGTTGGTGCCACGACGGAACTCATATTCCATAATTACACGAATTTTTAAAGTATCCATTATGACGAAAAATGTTCAAATGTAATGAAAATACAACGCTAATCAAAAAACAAAAGACTGAGTTTGTAAATAGAATGTCATGGTTTTAAAACAAAATTAATTTGAATTTAGAATACAGAGCCATTACAAACTTTTTTTTATTTGAAATGACCAGTACTGAAGAAACGCAATTTCATAGGTAAAGGCCTATTATTAGGCAAGCCCCAAAACAAAAATCAGCTTGTTATTAACAAATTTTTTCAAGTCGCCATTCTGACATGTTAGAGCTGGGGGTAACTCGGAAGGTACCATTCACTTTGAATGCCACAAGTTTTTTTCAGTTTTCCATTGTATTTGCTTGAAGTACTGAGTTTTAGAAACTGTTATTATTTAATTTGGGACACTCATCAAATCGACGTGTTGCGCTCCCTATCGCGCTTTTTCCTGCCACTATCAGAATTTGTTCCAATGATAAAAGTTGGGTGTCTCGTCAAAACGATGCTGTGTATAAACTTTCAGCCTGTTATTAAACACTGAAATCCCTTATATGTGGGCCCGTGGACTATTACGATTTCTTTAGATCTACCTTATCTTTGGGAGACCCTTTATCCCCATTACTTTTTAATGCAGCGACTATAAATATTTGTAAAAGTATGCAAAATGTATACATTTCTGAATATGCCGATGATTTTGTGTTGTATGTTTCGAGCCATAACATAGATACAGCTATTGCTGAACTGCAACTAGGATGTGAACATTTCAATAGCATGTTACATAGCCTAGGTCTAGTTATATCTCCAAACAAAAGTAGATTATGTATATTTAAGAAAGGTAAATTTAGAACTACTATTGATTTTAGAATTAATAATCAGGCATTGGTACAAGGTCATTATGTTAAGTATTTGGGTATGTGGCTGGACTGTTCTCTAAGATGGAGGAAACATATCAATGAAACCATAAATAAAGTCTCGAAGTACATCAATCTGTTAAAAGTTTTATCTGGTCCTGGATGGGGCGTGCATCAAAAGCACCTTAGATGCTTATATATATCTATTATACGTAGTAGAATCGACTATGGCAGTTTCTTATATAGCAATAGCTGTAAAACTAATTTATTAAAACTGGATCGAGTTCAAAATCAAGCTTTACGGGTCATAGGTGGTTTTATACGAAGTACTCCAATTCACGTAATGGAGAATGAGTTATGTCTTCCGCTTCTTTAAGTTCGCAGGCAATACCTTGCAGGAAAATTTATATTAAAAACCAAATCTTTTGTTAATAGTAGTATTATTCATATTTTAGACCAGTTAGCTTCGGTTATTGACTCTCGTTATTGGGTGAATAAAAAAATACCGATATTGATTAATATTAAAAATTCTCTAGACTTTTAGTATCAGTACAGTGTAGCAATTTACTTAAAATGTTTTCTTTGGAAACTTGGGTTAGCAATATACGACAAATTATATCAAGTTCTATCTCTTTAATTGATCGCCCTAAACGAAAGTTTACCTGCCATGATCTTAATACCATATGTACAAATTATATACATCAACAGTTTGAACATTATTATCGTATCTACACCGATGGTTCGAAAGGAGAAAAAGGAGCTGGTTCAGCTATTTTCGACCCCACGTTGGAATGTTACGTGAAACTGAGAATCGATTCCAATATTTCTATTATGCATATTGAGTTAATTGCAATAGCAGAAGCGATATCGTACATTGATTTAATTGATTTTGACCTTTTTGTCATTTTGACAGACTCAAAAGCGCCCTGCAACATTTGGCTCGTTCCGCCTCTCACGGGAGAGGTATATCGATTGCCTACCAAATATGGGAATCGATTCTTCGATTGCAATTAAAACATAAAAAAGTAATCCTCCAGTGGATACCATCCCACATTCAGATAAAAGCAAACGAACACGTGGACATGCTTGCTAATCAGGCAGTTGATGACGGAATTTCCACAAATGTGGTACCCCTTTTTTCAGACCAACTGAGGCTAATAAAAGATACGTTCGCGTCAGGTATAAAACAATCCAGCCTCAAATTTAGATACTACCACGGATAGACAACATAGTATTAAATAGAAATAATTTGAAAACTGTACTAAGATTACGTTCGGGACACATTCCATCAAAAAAGTTTGCGTTTTTGATGAAAAGGGTCCCGTCACCTAATTGCCTGGAATGCGGTGTGATAGAAGATGTCCAACACATTTTGATGGAATGTGTCCGGAACGATCGGCTGAGAGTTTCGTGTTTTGGATGTGTGGAAAATAGACTACTGGTTGGTTATTTCAATGGGGTGTTGTCTAATCCAACAACAAGTAAAATTGGACAGCTAATTAAATTGGCTGATTTGTGCTTATATACACAATACTGTAGTTTAGTTTAGTTTTAAGACATGTTCACTTATGTTTATTATTAATTTAAGTTGTAATGTTTGATGTCCATACGGGACGATGTAGTCGCTCAGCGACAAAGTCCTTTTACAATTAATAGAAAAAAAACAGACTTCCAACAACAAGAAATGTGTTCAGTACCATATATTTTTAGGGTTTCGTTAGCAAAATAGTAAAAATGGAACCCTTATAGTCTCGTCAAGTCCGTCCATCCGTGTGAAAAGACACTATATTTCACAGGCTATTGTTAGAAACCTGGAATTTTGTAAGAACATACACACAAATGTGATGTCAAGAAAGTATTATAGAAAATAAAAAACCGCCCTAGTGTGAGTCGGACTCACGCACCGAGGGTTCCGTAGAAATCTGTAGGTATATTGTCATGTTATTAAATGTTTATGCTTTTCGCAACTTTTTTTTATCTGTGCTATAAGTCGTTGCTTCGTACCAAATTTCAAGAATCTGAGGTAACGAGTGTCGAGGTAACGGAAATTAGCAGCATAAAGGACTGTATCTTTTGATTGCGGTGGCTAATAAGTTTCTCCAAGGTACAGTAGACCTGAATATAGGCAGCTTGATACCTCCACGCGTACCTGATAAAAAGGGTCTTGACAGACAGACATACAGACAACTAAGTAATAGTAAAGCGGCATGTTTGAAAAAAAATTGCCGGTCTGTCTGTTTGCTCTGGCTAATCTCTGGAACAGCAGGATCGATTTTGATGGGACTTTGACTGGCAGATAGCTGATGATACAAGGAGTAACTTTGGCTACTTTAAAAAGTATATATATTCACTTTTTTTTAAAAGTATATAGTTATCACCCTGTGACCGAGATAGTTGAAAATAAAAACAGTTACACCAGACACGGGTTAACATAGCTCTATCAAGGTAGCAGCGTCAAATCAGCAAAATTCAATAAAAAATATGCAAAATTTGTAGCTTTTTTGTTGCTACGAGTATTTAGTTGCTAAAACCGCGATTTTGTTGCTTGAGCCGTTCGCGAAAAATCGCAATTACTGCCACATTCATCTAAAGCTAGCATTAAATTTTGATAAATCGATAAATATCAAGTCGACGTTTGAACCAAAATTTGTTGCTAATTTGTTGCTGCAAGTGAGTACTACTGAAAATAAAAAATAAAAAAAGACTGTACGAATTTTTTAAATTATCAAAAATTTGTCATATTGTCACATGCTAGCTTGAACTCGACTTGTTGAACAAAAAATGCTAAAGAAATTTAGTTGCTGGATTAAACAATCTTCTAATGAGCCTAAAGAATCAGCAACTAAATAGAAACTAGAAATCGGCCGATTTTTTTGATCAGCAACAAATTTTTCAGTACATGCTAGCTTGAACTTGACTTGTTGAACAAAAAATGCTAAAAAAATTTAGTTGCTACATTGAACAATGTTCAAATGAGCCTAAAGAATCAGCAACAAAATAGAAACTAGAGATCGGCCGATTTTTTGATCAGCAACAATTTTTTCAGTACATGCTAGCTTGAACTTGACTTGTTGAACAAAAAATGCCAAAGAAATTTTGTTGCTAAATAGCTAAATAAATAACTAAATAGCAACAAAAAGCTACAAATGTTGCATAATTTTTTATTGAATTTTGAATTTTGCTGATTTGACGCTGCTACCTTGATAGAGCTGGTTAACATGCCGATAGGTACGTGTATCAAGTATCTACTGGGTTTGGCACCGACTTCAAACAGACTAGAAGGTATCTATATCTATTGCTAAGGGGGCGTCCATAAATTGCGTGAGGTGTTTAAGGGGGGAGGGGGTAGAGTCAAATCTCATCTAATCTTACGTTGGAGAGAGGGGGGGTCTCGGCAAATATCACGCAATTTTTTTCTGATTGAAACAAAAAAAAAACTATTTTGGTCCATTTAATCCAGTTTGTACATGCTTAAGATTTAATCTTAAGCGTAATCGTGATACGATTAAGATCATTCGAATTAGTATTCGTTCAAAGAAAAAATAATTTCATTCATACTTCAATGTTATACATCTACTGACTGTCAAACCACCATATTTGTTTTATACCAAATAGCTCCATTTAATCTGAATTTACGGTACAGTATAGATCAGAACGAAGCTGAAGGAGTTGATTTTACTGAAAATCATATGGATATGTTGGTGACCGCGCATGTTTCTCCATGGACTGAATTACAGTAGATTTTATTTTGGAACGAAGTTCCTTATCGCGCGATATGAACGAAAACGAAGGGGGCTAGACGGAAATTGTCGCGACATAATTTGTTGTCACGACACTTTTTGCTATTTTAAATTTTATTTGTTATTAGTTTATTTTTCATTGCTTGAAGCAAGCCAGATACTATATATATATCTATATATATATATATACTATATATATATATATATATATATATATATATATATATATATATATATATATATATATATATAATAGATAGATAAGATTTCGAACTTTTATATATACATATCATCATTATCATCATTATCATCACTATTATCATAATCATCATTTTATCATTTTCATGATCTTCATCGTTTTCATCATTTTCATCATTTTCATCACTTTCATCATTTTCATCATTTTCATCATTTTCATCATTTTCATCAATTCATCATCTTCATCACTTTCATCATTTTCATCATCTTCATCATTTTCATCATTTTCATCATTTTCATCATTTTCATCACTCATCATTTTCACCATTTTCATCATCTTCATCATTTTCATCATTTTCATCATTTTCATCATTTTCATCATTTTCATAATTTTCATCACTTTCATCATTTTCATCATTTTCATCATCTTCATCACTTTCATCATTTTCATCATTTTCATCATTTTCATCAATTCATCATCTTCATCACTTTCATCATTTTCATCATTTTCATCATCTTCATCATTTTCACCATTATCATCATTATCATTATTATTATTAATAATATTATTGTGTATACATATATCATAAAACTAGAAATTACGTAAAATATTGAAGTAAATATAATATTTGTATCGTCTTTCTATTTCGAACTTCGTTCCATCCGGGTGTCCCTTGACACCTCTCAAGTTTTTTTTTTTATCACAGTAGTTACGATTTAAGTATTGTATTTTTAAATGTTTATTACACTTATAATTAAACTCTCAGTAATATTGATTACTAGTCTTAACTAGTCGTAAATAAAAGCAAGAAGTAATTATTATTTTCTTTTTACAATAACAATGCAAAGCGTTTACGTAAGAAACTCACATTTTGAAAAATCTCACGTGAGATTGAGTAATGGGGGAGGGGATTGAATAAATCTCACGACATCTCACCTACAGATAATTAAAAAAACACCTCACGTAATTTATGGACGCCCCCTAATAGAATGGTATCAGTTATAATTAGGCTCCTACTTATTCTAGTTTTCATTAGATTTATCATCATCATCATATCAGCCGCAAGAAGTCCACTGCTGAACGTAGGCCTCCTCTAAAGACCTCCACATTGACCGGTCGTTAGCGGCCTGCATCCAACGAGTCGCTGCGATCTTAACCAGGTCGTAACCAACTCAGCACAAATATGTAACAAATTTCTTGAAAGAATAACACGCTGTGCGGCTGTAACATTCCAGGGTTATCCTTAATTTTTCTGGGATACCATCATGAGATCCTGACATGGTGGTAATGGGACTATTTCGCGAGTGTACCTTTTGAATATCGCGAGAGATATGGAATAACAAACACACTATAAACATACATTCGAATGGAGAACCCCTTCTTATTTTTTCAAGTTGGTTAAAACAGAAAAATAATAATACCCAAGCTTAATATTTAAATCCGTATAACTAAATCCAGGAAACCAGAGTTTAGTCATGACAATGCGATATACTTGCTGACATGTTTTTTTTCTGTTTTGTTTGGGAGTTTTTATCTTTTCGGGTATGACAACCCCATTGTCACCATTTTAACGAACACCGATCTTTGCATATGTTAAACTAAGATGGAGGAATTACTGCGGGCTTAGTCATGCGACAGAGTATCCTTGCTTTTTTAGATGTAGGTATCGAACATTTGAGGGATTCCTATGTCACATGGGTTCACAGTGCCTCCATTAGAATTTCTCTATCCCCGCGGTTCTTGACACTTTCCATCAGTACATGTTGCACGTCTTCCTGCACGCCACACACATCACAATTTGGAGATTCAGCTTTGTGCATCAGTACGCAAACTTGTTTGATGAAATGTGTCCTGATCTTAGTCTAAGTATTATTTTAACTAACTCTCTGTTAAATGTACATCCTGTGAACCATGACATACGAAGTGATTCAGATTGTATAGAGTTATACCAAATTCCTTTGTCTTTGGATACTTTATTGAAATGTTTTTTCCATTTTTAACCGTGGGAGAGCTATGCTTCGGCATGAATGGGTCGGCTCGACCGGAGTGATACCACGGCCTCACAGAAAACCGGTATGAAATAGCGTTTGCGCTGTGTTTCACTGAGTGAGTGAGGATACCGGAGGCCCATTCCCCAACCCCTCCCCCCATCCCCTTTCCCATCCCCCAAAGGTCGGCAACGCACTTGTGACGCCTTTGGTGTTGCGGGTGTCCATGGGCGGCGGTAATCGCTTACCATCAGGTGATACGTCTGCTCGTTTGCCCACTATTCAATAAAATAAAAAATAAAAAAAATAAAATATTTGTAAAAAATGTAAGTTAAGTAAGAAGTTTAAATTTGTGTAGTATTTCTGTATGATCCTTCTTTAGCTGCTTTGTCTGCCACTTCGTTACCATGTATCCCAACATGAGGCGGAATCCACTGCAACTACAGCGCCGTATCTTTTTTTTTCAGTTGTAGTATTTTCTCAAGTATCATATAGGTTATCGATACACCTCTGGCACCTGAGACGCATCAAGCCAAATGTTACAATGCACTCCTACTGTCTGATATGATTACGGTGTTATTCCAATTTTTATCAATCTCAAATGACAGGGCTTCCGAAATCGCAAAATTCCGAGTTCCGCCGACTATCGTTAGTTCAGTCTTAATGTTAAAACAAGCTTTATTTTGCGCAGACACTACATAATAGGTAGCGCCCAGAGTATTATCCTTCTTTGAACCATCTGTAAAGACTGTGTGCCAGTTCATATATTTTTCGTTTAGCTCATCGATTACATTACACTTTAATAAATTGTATTCATATTCCGCTTTACCTTTCGATATGCTGTTTTAATCTATATTTATTACATCGCGAATATTGTAAATCATATTAAATAATAAAACAATCTCTGTAGCGCAGTTTCCTTTTATTTTACGACTATTGATAGAAAATAAAATAAAGTAACAGCTACTATAACAATAAACCACTAAACCATTTCGATCGACAGTTCTTTAACGGAATATATGCCTGAAACATGTTAGTACATTTAAGGTGAGAAAATAATTTAAGTTACAAGCTATTTCACTCACAATCCCCCTTTTAAGCTTACATCATTATATAATCAGGATGCACCTGAATTAATAGCAAGTACAAACCTTTGTAAATATATATCATATTAGGTGTTTACCTTTAAAATTACCGTTTTGCAGTACTGATCATAGCAAAAAATTATGTTTGGTTAACTAAGAATTCAAATCTACATACGAGTATCAATGCGTGAAACAAAATTTTTGCAATCCTTTTTAACAAAATTGTGAGAACGAAAGGGTATGGGCACAATTAAAGTTTATATGGAGGAAAAGTGCAGAAACTTAAAAAAAATAATTAAATGAATTATGGACGAATTCCGACCGCTAGACGACCATTTTAATCTTCGGATCCACAACCAAATGAATCTTCGAATCCAAAAAAAATCTAATAATTATGGAATATGACTACCATCGTGGCAGCAACGCGATACAAGCGACACTCAACTTATACAACGTTTACGGACACAGACACTGAACGCACCACCTGAAAACTAGATTGGATTTGGAAAATTTCAACTTAAAAAACGAGCCCTGTGTTTTGTCCAAATTTTAGATCAACAGTGTCGAGTCAAAAACGATTGTTTAAACTGATCAAACTCAATCAACGGCTGCACTAGCAGCAGCTTTTGAAATTGAAATAAAAACAATATTGCTCCATTTGCGTTAAATAAGCAAGGTAAAAAACCTTGACAAATAAGTCACCACGAACTCAATGATCGGCAACGTTCAGTCCGCGTAGAGACTCGCCTTGTACTGCTTAACAGGCCCACAGATGTAGTAAAGAACCGTAAGCGCTCAGCAAGTTGGTTGGTCAATGGTTTAGCACCTAAACAATGCGCTAAACGAAAACTTCCTAATAGAAAACTGACGTCCAATGATTTTGGTCTCGCACCGCGCCGGAAAGATTCATAATAGTTCCTTACCAAACAGGATGAGTATTACTGCGGACACGAACTGTGAAGAAGTGAACGAGAAGAAGAAGAGAAGAGAGAGAGAGAGAGCGAGCGAGCGAGAGAGAGAGAGAGAGAAAGAGTAGACTTTCACTATTTCCAGGATTTGGATAACTTACATTTTGGAAGTTATCCAAATCCTGGAAGTAGTGACCTTAATAAACTGACACTGCGTTGGGAACAGCTGCAGCCATTGCATTGCAGTGATTACTTATATTATTAGATAGAAAAATATGTAAATTTATTTCATAAAAGCGGTAATTTCGGTATGGCCCTGCCAAATTGACACTTCTATGTCTTTGCAAAATACAGTTTTCCGTTCTTAACAGTTTCAGTTTAGACGACAAATACTAAGAAGCTTGATTTATTGACGTAGGTAATATTTTTTATGCATAGGTACTATTAATTTCCTAATAAATAAAATGCACTTGATTTTCTCTGTCCTCCACCGCGACCGAGCATACAAAATAATGAGAAACATGAAAAATAAAGTATTTAAATAGCTTTTTTCCCGATTTCTTCTATTTTAAGCACATCATGGCATTTTCATTGCTTTTAGTCAATTTGATGGCACTCTACCCGCCGACAACTCTGGAGTGGTAGGGCGAGAGTGTTTTCAGACGTAAAAAAGAAGATAGGATGTACATAAAGACTAAAATGTTACATGCCTCTACTTTAGTATTGAACTAATTATAGTAGTCATTTTTCAATGCAACAACACAGGTTAGATACTCATTAACATTAGTAATTTAATTGCTTCCTTTTCAATGATTCCAGAAATGTTTTACAATTATTTTGCCTGGGTATTGGTCACAATCGTACAAGCAAACAAATGGCCCGATCCGAAGAATGATCCATTAATATATGTCGCAAACCCTATTGAAGCTAATATGCCTGGACACTGGGTACCTGGCAGTATTGTGAAAGCTATTTTAAGACGAGCATCTACATTCGTTAATATAAAACCACATACTGCAACTAAATTCACAACATTAAAGAAAATACCTTGGATTACGTATACAATTAAGGATAAGTTAAAACAGACTATAAAATTCAAAACTGTGAAAACTGACAAGCCCTCCGAAGGGTCTCAAAGCGTGACCACCTTTGACAAATCTAAGGTGGAGTCAGAAGAACCAGATTCTATATCAGAATCAGAATCTATACCGGAACCAGAATCTACACAAGAACCTGAAACAGAAACACAAGAACCTGTACCAAAACCTGCACTAGTGTCTACATCAGAAGCTACACCGGAATTTTCACCAGAATCCCCATTGACATCTAAGCAGGAATCTAATTTAGAACCTACGCCAGAATCTGTATCAAGACCTACGACAGAATTTACACCAAATTCAACACCAGAATTACTAACACAATTAACATCAGAACCTACACCAGAATCTACACTGAAATCTACACCGAAATCTAAAGCAGGACCTATATCAGAACGTATACCGGAATCTACTCTAAAATCTAAACCAGAACCTACATCAAGATCTAAAGCAGGACATACATCAGTACGTACACCAGAACCTACATCAAGATCTAATGCAGGACATACATCAGTACATACACCAGAACCTACACCAAGATCTAAAGCAGGACATACATCAGTATATACATCAGTACATATAACAGAACCTACATCAAGATCTAAAGCAGGACATACATCAGTACATACACCAGAACCTACATCAAGATCTAAAGCAGGACATGCATCAGTACATACACCAGAACCTACATCAAGATCTAAAGCAGGACATACATCAGTACGTACACCAGAATCTACACTAAAATATAAACCAGAACCTACATCAAGATCTAAAGCAGGACATACATCAGTACGTACACCAGAATCTACACCAAAATCTAAACCGGGACCTACATCAAAATCTATAATAGGACATACATCAGTACGTAAACCAGAACCTACTACAAAATCTAAACCGGAACCTACATCAAGATCTAAACTAAATCCTACACCAAAATCTACTCCAAAATCTAAACCGGGAACTACGTCAAGATCTAAAGCAGGACATACATCAGTACGTACACCAGAATCTACATCCAGATCTAAACCTACACCAGCACCTACATCAAAACCTACAACAGAATCTTCATCAGAATCAGAATCTGTAGATTCTAGTGCAGAATCAGCATCTGGAAATTCCAGTGCAGAATCAGCATCCGGAAACTCCAGTTCAGATTCAGAATATGAAGATTCCAGTTCAGAATCAGAATCTACGCTAGAGCCGAAACCAAAGGTTGTGGTTACAACTGGAAAAGGAAGCAAAACTATTTCTAATTCAAAATCAGGATCTATAACAAGACCAAAGCAAGAAGTTCGAGTTACAACTAAAAACCGAAGTGAAACTATAACCAAAGGAAAGAAAACAGAGGAAAAATTGAAAAAGGGCAAAAAAAGAAAAAAGGGGAAGAAAAAGAAGAGAAAGAAAAAAAAGAAAAGAAGAAAGAAAAGAAAAAAGGGGAAAAAGAAGAAAAAAGGAAAGAAGGAAAAAAAGAGGAAAAACGAAAAAGAGTTGAAAAGGAAAAGAGACAAAAAAGGTATCAGCAGAAATATTAAAGTTTAAAAATATATCTTCCTAGCCTACAGGCTGGGATTATTTTATTAATGCTGCTACGGCTATAGGTTCAACCGGTTTTAATTGAATCTACACCAGAATCATCATCAATCATAATCCACATCAGATTTTCCACGGGGCATCCTCCGAAACCCTGATGGTAAACTAAATAAATATTCCGGACATCTAACACACAACGCCATCTAGTCCCAAGCTAAGCAGAGCTTGTGTTATGGGTACTAGACAACTGATATTAATACTTATATACTTTTTTTTTGTAAATACATACATATTATACATAGAAAACACCCAAACTCCGAAACAAATATTTGCAGATCATACAAACATTTGGTCCGACCGAGCCGCTACCACTACGCCACCGAGGCAGTCAAAAACTAAACTGAATGCGATGGTTGAACAATATGTCAGTATATTTGTAGGCACTAAATTCACTTGTGAGTTTAAAAATCAAATATTTTTTACTGTGAAATTGTATTACTTAGGTCATATGTAATACGAGTATAGTTATATTGTGGGCTGTGGCGGACTGTCACAACGAAAAGCAGTAAACAACGCTGGACGTGCTCTCTCTGACGGACGGCTATTCGACAAGGCTAGGGAACTTGGGCGTACCCAGATTAGGGCATGCGAGGGCAGCTGCCCCCCTAGATATTACCTACTTTTTTCTTTTGCCGATATAAGTACACTCAGATGCGTAAAAACGTGACTAAGATCGACAGTTTGCTGTAAGATTTTCAGTCAGTCCTAGGACTACGAGTTTGACATTGAATGCTCATAGCATATATCTTTGAATTCGAATTTCTACTGTCACTTTGTTTATTCTATTCTATGAGCAGATGTGATGTTTAAAGGTAGCGACTATCAGAGAGTGCTTTCCAGCGAGAAGAACTACTCATGCATGGTAACTTTAAAAAAAAAATGTTAACGTTATGGGCGATTTTTTCACTGGAAACATTTTAAACCGTTATGTCGAAGACTCTTGAAACTTACTTTTTAAATGTGTGAAGCTGAGCATCGAACCAAGTGGTTTGCATTTGGAAATGCCTATTCAGTAGTGGACTGCGATAGGGTTTTTAAAACTCTCTTCTTCTTAGTAGTCTACTCTTGACAGAGCAGTCGTGGTTGACGACCTTTGTTAATTTTTAACTCATCTAAGATCGATACGTTGGTCCTATGTGTTGTCCACGGGATCCACAGCAGTCGACGCCTGCACCACATCGAGACTACATCGATTTTGCGTCGGTCTTTAAGGCGAACCATCCGTATTTCTGCGCCATAAAGATATGTAGGAAACATTAAGCTTTTTATGAGCCGGACTTCCGTGACTTTGGTGATGTTACGGTTGCACCAGACCCTTTTCAGCTTATCAACAGCAGATTGTGTGACAGCGCATCTCTTTCGAATGTCATTTTCACATCTCGTCCAGTGTTTGTGCAACTAAGGTACACATAAGATTTAACAACCTCACAATTGCCAATTGCAGTGATGTCGGGATGGTTTACTTCAGCTCGGTTCACTATTTTCATCTTGGTTTGGTCTATATTTGGCGCAAGGAGAGACTTGTTGACTCTAGAAGTGTCAGCAAGTGTTCCATGTCTTCCTTCATCTGAGTAAGAAGGGTAGTGTCGCCGGCATACCTTAAGACAGACACCTTTCCACCTCCCACTGAATTCCCTTTGTCACATTGTTCTAACACGATTCTCACAATATACTCCGTATAAATGTTGAACAGGAGATGAGACAATATACATCCTGTCGAACGTCAGCTTGAGTGCGAATGCTTTTTGAGTCAACGTCGTCTATCCTAACAGTCGCAGTTCCGTCCTCATAAAGTCGGCGTATAAGACTAACCAGGTGGAGCGGCACTCCTATTTGAATAAGCACGTCCCGTAGAATATGCCATTCCACGGTATCAAACGTCTTGCGAAACTCGACGAAGCAGATGTGAAAATAAATTAAAGTGGGATGTTAAACTCTCTACACTTTTCGATTGTCGAAAAATTAGCATGGTGCGGAAATCATTCCCTCAGTAAAAAAAAGGACTGCTCTCTTGTTCCTCGACCCCTGACAAATCTCGCTTGTTCAATGGCTATTTCAGGACCCAGAAAAGCCTGCATTCTGGTGTTGATGACATGTAGGAGTACATTGCTGCGGTGGGTTTTTAAAATAGCTATTCTGTAATTAAAGAATTTATAAAAAAATCTTTTTATATCCATTTATTTGACGAGGTGCTTTTAAGAAACCCGATTTCCCCTCCCCCTGGCCCAGAACCTGGGTACACCCATGCTAGGGAGGGACCAAGCGCAGGGCCCACGGCTATATGTACTCTACGAGACACGGGGGTCAAGACCTCAACTTCCAAAATCCAGGTAATAATAGGAACCCTTTACATATACATGATTGAGCTAATTAAATTCATTCTAAGTTGTTATTATTGTCTTTCGCAATAATCATTTTCAACCACCGACTCAAAAGGAGGGATGTTATAGATGCTTCGGAGTGCATGTTGAGCCGGTCGGTCCCGGTAGTCGTGTACATTTGTGGCAATCGTTATTGAAAAGTAGTACCTCAAATATACAGACTGGTTGAACTATTGAATTTGGTTCGCCTTCAGGATTGCAGATGTGACTGAACAGGTTAGGTAGTAGTAGTAGTCGACCTTAAAGCCTATGAAAAGAAAGAAGAGTAAGAAAACCTTCAAATACATACGCTATTGAGGAATTTATATGAAACGACATACAGTTACACGTATTAACTGATGGAAAACATGAGCAGAATCCAAGAGTAGTGGTCTCACTCATTGTGAATGCAGACAATGATAGCATTCTACATCATTGGGCCTCCAGACTCGCACTCACTAACAAACACAACTACTCGAACGCTGTCATGTCAAGTGAACCTTCTGTAAGAGTACAGTACAGCCATGCCGGCTCGTTCGTAAAATCAGCGTGGCTCTACTACTTAAGTATCGGAAATAATTTATTTTCACATATGTTTCGTCGACTGCGACATCTACGTAGCAATAAGTAAACAATCTAACAAATATATTGACGATGTCGTCTGACCGATGCGGAATTTGGCCAAACTTATAACATACGATGTCAATTATAACTTCGTTGTTATCATGTCAATCAAGAATTGAAACATTCTTCAAAATTTTGATGGATGAAATATTCATCCTTCAAAACTTTGAAGAACGTTTCGAACGAGTCCTTCATAACAGATGAGTTGAGAGAATTGAGAGAGAGTTGAGAGAATGCCTTACTGGGCTTTTCTTTTTTAAGTAAAATTTGGACATAACAGAAACGTCTCCATAAAATTCTTCTATTATGAAATACACCTGTGTGTGAACATCATACTATTAGTAAAATTGTGCCTACTTATGGTCAATTTTTAATTTTGCGCCTACAACTTCAGTCTTAGCAGTACACAAACTAGTAACTCGACGTTTAATATTTTTAAAAAGAAGAAAGTACTTTTCACAAATGTTCAGACCTATATAGTTTTTAGATCCTTATAGTTTCGCCACATCCGCCTCTCTGTCCACCCACACTATATATTTCACCGTCTATTCGTGGTAGAAACTATAATTTTGGATATTTGACTCACGACGTCAATAAAGTGCTAAAATGAAATTTAAAACTATAATCTAAGAACTTGACTGACAAGGTAGTGTGTCGTAGTGTAGTCGTCGTAATGCTATTATTTTAGCGTTATTTCTTTCTGTGAGAGGGTAGTACCGTCTTGGTCGATCTGGCTCGTTCGTACTGAAATTAACGTTGCTCTATTATCTTGAACATGTCAATGTACATTTTTTTTTGTATTTTGTATTCAATGGTATAGTGAGTGTGCTACATTTGGTACCAGCTCCTGATCTGAGGAAGGAAATTATCAGAAATTTTGGCCAAATGTCCCTAGCGTTTTTAACAGATCTTAAACAGAGGAGGAGATTGTTTATTGGCAAGTATTTTAAACCTTAGTTACATGCGTAAAACAAATACCAACTCTATATGAAGAACAAAAAATTCAAGGTTGTTTTGAGATTAACAAATGAGAATTTTATAGTCAACTTTCTACGAGTATTGAACACTCGGACACAGGAAACAAGAATTATTACATTTTTAAAAAAGGAAAAAAAATCATATGCGAGAGTTTTCAGAGTTTGTTCATACCATGTATTTATACATCTGGTGGTATGTGCACAAACTGGTCCACTGCTGAACATAGGCAGAGGCCTACCCAAGGAGAGCCTTGGAAAGGAGGTTTTGGCCGTTTATGCCACGCAGGCAAGTTCTCCTTTTTTTAATTGATGTTTGCTCCCTTAGTCTTAACTTAATAGAAAAATGGTTTGTCAGACTACAATAGACCAAATCCATACAGTGTTACCTCGTCAGTTCTTTTACCAGGGTCTTGGTTGTACCCTAGAAATGAAAAGTATGTGAAGTCTGGCAGATTTGGCCATATGTAAGTCTCTTCAGATACTTACCTAATGAATAATACGTTGGCCAGGACCTCCTTTCGCAGACATGGACTGATAAAAGCTGTTGATGTTAGTCATGAAATTTAACACGAAATCATAATGAACTTTACAATAGTATTAGTATTACATGAATGGTAAACAGTATTCAAGCTGTTGTCACCTGAAATATATTGTTGAAATGCTCCAATAGAAAACGTACCAACTAAAGGAAAAAAATCACTCATTGATATCGTTGAAAGTTTGAGACTATTAAACATACAAATCATTCAAGGTGCTCATCTACTTACATTCAGGTGCTAATTCCACTGTTTAAAATAATTCGTAACTGGATTAAGAGGCTACAGTTGCAGTTGAACGAACCAAAATAATACGAGTAGTATAAGCTAAAGCATCGCTGACTAGGCCGACCAGTCACCCCTAGTAGCACCCGTTCACGAGTATGACGCATTGACCAGTCATCGTCTCCTTCGCCGTATCAGAGGCACAGAAACGACCCGCCATACGACGACACCGTAAGCAATAACATTTTAGTAAGCATGACGAACCATACCGAGGTGCTGATAAAAATCACTTCTAATCAAATAACCATAATAATCGTCACTAACAATGGCTTGTTATTACTCGTAATTCAGCCCAACTACAAGACATAGGAGTTTGTCTGTGGGGCGTGGCGGTGAGAGCCCTTGCAGCTCTTTATTAGTGGCATAAGGAGGCGCGGGAGAAGGGTAGGAGTCCTGAGATTCGAGAAATTGAATATCAGAAAACTTAACTCCGCCAGGTCCTCATGGAGGAATGGAAGGAACGACTTGGGCGACTGGGCAAAACCGAGCGCTGGGCACGCCGTTATTGCGGTGGTAAGCCCCGTTATGGAGAATTGGCTCGAGACGCATCGCGGCAGCCTCTCATACCGGCTGACGCAGGTGATCACTGAAAGGATATTTCGAAGATCACCTGTATCTGTTCCGCAAAGAGCCAACGCTTGAGTGCCACCACTCTAGTCACGAGTCGGGTTTTATTTGGTGGTATCCGAGGGGATCTCCACACAAAAAAAGATGCAGGTATTGCAATCTTTGGTTGCACACTATTTGATGTACATACGGTATTGCCTCGGTGGCGTAGTGGTAGCGTAGGCGACTGTTAAGCTTGAGGTCTCGGGTTCAATTCCCGGGTCGGACCAAATGTTTGTATGATCTGCAAATATTTGTTTCGGAGTTTGGGTGTTTTCTATGTATAATATGTATGTATTTACAAAAAAAAAAGTATATAAGTATTTATATCAGTTGTCTAGTACCCATAACACAAGCTCTGCTTAGCTTGGGACTAGATGGCGTTGTGTGTTAGATGTAAGGAGTATTTATTTATTTATTTTTCATAGTGAATCATTATTCACTACAAGTAATTTGGTGTCTCAAATTGATTTAAATTATAACACACTATATGTGATATTTGACAACATGTAAAGCCATGCTGATTTGAACATGAACGGGCCGAACTAAAATGCTGTCATATTTAATTGGTGAGGGCAAGACCGCAGGCCCAACGATGCAGGAGTTCATTAATAGGCCGCCACAGCGCTTCAGTGTTACGAGTACTTTGACTCGAATCATGCTCTCCATCAGGCGGAGCGTTACTTAGATGTGGCCATCGTTTAATGAGTTAAATTACAAACAGCATTTTTTTTAAGTATAATCCGTCTACCTCTTGCACGACAAGAGTCTTTTGTCCGCTTTCTTAGAATTTAACTTATAGGATTTTTTTAATTTCATTTCGTTTAAGTTTTGCTGCTCTCGAGAGCTGCTTGTAGATGTTTAGGGCCTTCCTACAGACGACGCTGACGTGGGTGTATAGTCAGCTTGTTGTGTATAGTGAGACCTAAATTCTACAGCTGTCGGGACATGCCAATATCGAACCCGCCCCGCATATGCTTAAGCTTATTTGTCAATAGCATGGCGCAGGTCTTCGTCGCAAAGTTGAATAAAGTCAAGGGTGGCATTGGCATGTCACTGCACCTCAGACGTGGTATACTCCGCGAACAGCAGAACCACATCATCCGCGAATGCTTGGCTGGTGACGCCCCGTTCGTGTAGACCCTACAAAAGGGGGTCTAAGAGGATGTTCCATAATATGGGTCCACCGATATACCTTACCTTCACACATATGCCGTCTAGGTAGCGGTCCAGTAGGCGCCTGATATTGACCGGGCAACCTTCCTCAGTCAGTCGGACCTTAATAGCGGGCCACCAGGCGCTATCGAAGGCACACTCTATATCCAGTGAGACAAGCGTGACCAACTTTTTATCCCTTGTTTCCGCTTTTATCTGGTTAACGAGGGTATAGAGGGCGTCATCGGTGCTTTTCTGGGGCATAAATCCATACTGGCGAGTACTGAGCCGGTCGGTACTAGGTGCCACTGGAGCCTCGCTACGACAATTTTCTCCAGGACTTTTCCTAATATAGGTAATAGGCCGATGGGCCTGTAGGATTTGGCGCTATGATAGTCGTCCTTGCCCGGCTTCTTCAACACGACGACGACGACGACGAAGTGACCCAGGGTGAGGCACTTGTTGCGCAGGGCAAGAAACGCATCAGGGTTCCGGAGAATGGCGTCAAGACAGATGTCCGCCGTGAAGCCATCCGCACCTGGCGCCTTCTTCGGATTAAAGCTGGACACCGCGGTGATCATCTCGCGCGAAGTAAACGGCGGGTCATTCACCTCATCATGGACCCGGTCGTTTACCCGCATTGCGAGATCCGCCAGGTGCGACGCGGCTACGTCTCTTGGCAGTCCTGCCTATTATATAAACTCGGACTCGATAAATTCCAGACCAGGGGGTCTGGGAGGATATTTACCGAGTCCGAGTTTGGAAGCACTTCTGCACAAAGTAGGATAGGGAGGGCCCTATCCTGCTTGGTGCAGAAGTTCTTCCAGGTTTCAATCTGGGCACACCTCGCTTTCCTCTCATATTCAGCTTTCTTTTGCAGGTACTCATCAACGACACGTTCCCGACGAATCGGCGCACCGGATTCTCCTCTTTCTGGTGGCGACTTCTCGCTTCAACGCGGCGAGCTCATCGGACCACCACGGCATTATAAGTTTGGTTTTTGATTTTAATTTTGGGATGCTGTTTTAACAAGCAGCATTGATGATTTCCGAATATGACTCTACAACTTAAATCTAATTTTGTTAAACCTGGATTATGTTTGAAATTGGGCCAGTTTCTCATCAAACATTATTATTAATGGCATTGAACGTAAAGCGATAGCTCGACTGTCGATTTTTTGGACACAACAAAGGGTTTAAGCGCATAGCTTAGCGCGCTAAGAGATGTTGGCTACATTATCACCGTCTTATTCCATGGGACGCACAGCCAGGACTATTGTACTTTGTTTTACACGGTAATTTGCATTCACAAGAACGACAAATCTTGGGTTTTTCAAATATTTACATTTTTACTACCCTTTATTTGCTAAAGTGACCACAATCCCAACTTCATATTCGCTGTCGTTTCTTACCTGTGTTGGGGGCATGTACAGAAAAGTTTTCAGCTTTTATAAAATAACGTAGGTCTGGGTGTTGTGGGCTCTAAAGCTATTATTATGTTTACATGTCGGCAAATACGACGACATTTTTTTTATTTATTTATTACACAAAACACTTGGCAATACTTAAAGTATTAACAAATGAATCTTATAGCTAGTTTACAGAACGTACAAAGTTATATCCTTGACAGGTATTGGTTTTAGGTATGAACCTTTGTGTATATACTCGTATTATTATTACTATTACTAAATTATTTAAATGTAAGTTACTTGTAGATAGTTCATAGTATTGACGACCGACGTAAAGAGCATACTGATTAATGCTGGATTGTCTGTTAAGGACACCTAGTGAAAATGACAAAAAAATAAGACTTTTTTTTTAACTTCTTTTTACGCGTGGGCCAGCCAAAGTGACTCTTCTCTGCCTGATGGAAAGCATAAGTAGAATCTAATAGTGAAGGCCACCATACTCGTTGTGAATGCAGACATTGCAGAATGGTGACCCACACCATGACGGCTTAGAGATGGGCCAAAAATATTAAAACCAGTATTTTAGTACATGATATAACACAAAAAAATCTGTGATAAAAATATATGTATATTCTAACCTGTATTATTAAAGCCAGGAAACCAGTAGGTATTAGTCACGATAATACCTGGTACTAGCTGACATGTGGTACAATGTATGTAGTACCTAGAACTCCTTGAATTTTGTAAATTATGTTTAACAATAAAACAATCTCTGACGCGCAACTTCCAGTAATTTTACGACTATTGATAGAAAATAAAATAAAAGTAACAGTTACTATAAAAATAAACCACTAAACCATTTCAATTCACATTTCTTTAACGAAATATGCCTGAAATATTTTATTACATTTAAGGTAAGAAAAAAATTGAATTCTAAGTTATTCCACTTATAACCTCCTCGTGCCTACTTCAAAACGAGTAAAATATTTCTTTTAAACTTATATCGTAATACTTTCAGAAACTGATTTTGTATTTATTCTTCTAAAATACTAACGTGTGTTAATAAAAACATACTGTATGCCTTTGCAAAATAACAGTTTTCTAATCTTGACGCTTATAAAACTGCTCATTCAGAGCTTTATTAGCATACGTGGGTATCATTTTTATACTTCCTACATAAAATGTACTTGTTGTCCTTCACAACAATGTGCATACAACATTTTTATAAGGTATAGACTTCAAAATCAGCATAATAAAGGTTAACAAAGATATAACAGCTTAGTAAAAAATATTTTTCGCTTTTATTTTTCGCATTTATCGACATTCTGTATGATTTTAGTCAGTTCGACTCGATACTCTACACACCGAAAACCTCGGTAAGGCCCTTTGGCCCTGCCAAAATGACTCTAATCTACTTGACGGAATGCATAAGCAGAATCCAAGAGTGGTGGTCACCATACTCATTGTGAATGCAGACAATGTAAACATGCAGCATGGTGACCCACATCATGGCGGCCTAGTGATGCTGTTGCGTCATTGGGCCTCCGGTTTTGCACTCACCGACCGACCGAAAACACGACAGCATGAACGCTGTCATTTTACGTCGATCTTCAGTGCGAGGTGACGGCCCGAGTGTGATTCATGTCTAAGAAATTCTGTCAAAGAATTGTCTCTATCGTTAACGAGACAATTCTTTATTAGGTCACGCTTGTTAGCGTGACCTAATTAAGAATTTTTAATGCAAGTGTAACTAACTAGCTTTTGCTCGAGGTCTGAGTTTATGTCGGTTATCGTCGTAAAAAGTGTGTCTTCCAAGACGTATCCGTCGACTACGACACGCCGGCAATTTTAAATATTTTTTGATTTTTTTATAAAATTTGCTATAAAATACAGGTTGGTCAAATAACAATATGTTCTCAAAACCAATAAATGATAAATATAACGAAGTTATCTCGTAAATTGTAAATTGAGGAAGCCACCAATAAAACATTATTAATTTAATTGCTTACTTTTCAGTGATTCGAGAAATGATGTACAAATACCTTGCCTTAGTATTTGTCACCGTCGTGCAAACAAATAAATGGCCCGATCCGAAGAATGATCCATTAATATTTATCGCAAACCCTGTTGAAGCTAATATGCCCGGACACTGGGTGCCTGGCAGTATTGTGAAAGCTATATTACAAAAATCTACTCCATTCGATAATGTAAAACGTACTACTACAAGTAAACGCACAACTACGACAAGTACACTTTGGGCTACGTATACAGTTAAAGACAAGTTAAAACAGAGTAAACCAACAACTGTGAAAAATGATGAAAGTGGAACCTCCGAAGAGGTTAAGGAAACCTCTGAAGAAGTAGAATCTACAGAGGAATCTACACCGGAATCTACAGAGGAATCTACACCGGAATCTACAGAGGAATCTACACCGGAATCTGCGGAGGAACCTACAGAGGAATCTACACCGGAACCTTCAGAGGAATCTACACCGGAACCTGCAGAGGAATCTACACCGGAACCTGCAGAGGAACCTGCAGAGGAATCTACACCGGCACCTACTACTAAAAAACGCAAAAAACGAAAAAAGAGCCGGATTGAAAATATGCCCGTTTAAAAAAAATAAAAGTTTTTGTTCTTACAATTACTGCCTTTATGCTTATGTCCACAGTTCTGTCTGTGTGCATGTCGGTTATAGCAATAAATACTAGCTATACCTTCCTCAAGAATCAAATTATTCCAATCAAATTGAATTAAAATCGGCATTGGTGGTGGTATATTTTTGTAATACTAAATTCATACTTTTCGATATCGACACAAAAATATCGATATAAATTAACTTAAGTCGCGACGACTAACGGTCCGAACGGCGCGTCACCGCTCCCTTCGGAGGTTGACACTTTTACCGTGAGCTCGTGTCTACCACACGTACTCGGTTTTAAGATAGTTCGTTGTACTTATACGAATATTTTATTTCATATTAAAGCTTCTTTAAACTTCACAATTAGCTCCGATTGTGGAGGAGTTGTTCTGGTGTCGTATTAGTATCTAATAAACACTAAGTGAATTGTAGCCCCGTGAACGGATGAGTTGTGTTTTTGTTAAGTTATATGCTTGTGACGCAGTCCGTATAATCTTTTATTATACTGTGATATTGTGTAGTTTGGTATTTTAATGTAAATAGTATCATAGATTTGAACAGTGTTTTCCTATAGCTGTGTATAAAGCTACCTCATACCTTCGTTAAAATAGCTTAACTTTATTTTAGCATACCGTCATTATCTTTTATGTTGTATAATTGTCACTACTTTTAAATTGTAAGTCCTTCCGCTTTACTTAGCTATACGAGTACACCGTGACTGCCGCACCTTCGATCAATGGTAGATAAAGGGAATCGGTCGTTTGACTCCTACCTTTTTGCAGTCACGGTACTTGAGACAATCACTCATTGTCCACCTGTGCCTGATTCCAGGGTTTTAGGTTCATCTTTAAGCTCAGGCCTACAGGAACGGTTTTAAGTTCACCTCTAAGTTTACCCTGTGGTCGCCGCGCTGCCTACTCAGCGTGTCGCCTACAGAGCTCGGTGAAGATTTGGATTGGCCCTCACTCTGCTGGAGACGCGGAACCCGCACTGCCTACAAACTGGTCGCCGACAGACGTTCTACTGTTGCGGGGCCTACAGGAACGGTTTTAAGTTCACCTTGTTTACCCTCTGGTCGCCGCGCTGCCTACTCAGCATGTCTCCTACAGAGCTCGGTGAAGATTGACACTGCTACCTCGAAAACAGTTCACCTTTAAGCTTACCCTCTGGTCACTGCGCTGCCTACTCAGCGTGTTGCCTACAGACCTCGGTGAAGTTTGGGTTGACCTTCACTCTGCTGGAGACGCGGAAACCGCACTGCCTACAAGCTGGTCGCCGACAGACGTCCTACTGCTGCGAGTCCTACAGGAGCGTACGATTCCGGCCCCTTGTCGGTGCTGTCCTAGAATATTTCAAGTTTGGGAATCGAACCCACTACACTACTACCCTTTCTAGTTAATAAATTCTATTTGTTACGACTATTATAGCCGGTTTTATTTATACGTAATTACGTGCAGACGTAACAGTGTAGCGGCTTAACCGTGAAAGCGTAGCAGACCTACAGAATTAGTTTCGCGTCATTCTACATACCGTGTATAGAGATATCCTAATAAAACAATATTTTTGATATTTTAAGAAGATTGTTCTATCCATCTATTCATCTGCTTTTAAGCTATGGAGTAAGATGGCATTAGTCGACGCATGATTATTAGCATCCTGTACTTTTTTTAAATTATTTATGGTACCCAATCCCTTTCACACGTACACTACTGTAACTTCTGTACACCAGGCTTAGCGCAGTGACCCACGTACACACTAAGTTATAACACTGAAAGATCTAGGAAAATAATTACCGGTCTTGCAACACTTGACGGTATTATTTAGCAGAATGTTGGATTATTTGGAAATGTAATAAGTCTCTTAACCTTCTCAGACAAAATGAGCTAAAAATAAAGCTTTTAAAACAAGGATGCACCACGCAGATAAATTACCTCCTTTACGTGGAAAATGAACAGAACACAAACGTCTATTATGTTACACATTCTATAAAATTATTTTGATAATTCTACTTTTCGCAACCACGGCCGGAGAACTGCAAAAAATGCTTCAAGAACTAAGCACGGCAAGCCTTGAGGTTGGTCTACAATATATTGAAGAATACTTGTACCTGGGCCAGTTAGCATCCTTCGAAAACAGGCTAGAAAAGGAAATCGATCGCCGAATCGATAACGCCTGGAAGAGCTACTGGTCCATGAAACAGTATATGAAAGGGGATCTTCCCGTATCCCTTAAACGCCGACTCTTTGACGTGTGTCTCCTGCCCATCCTTATATATGGCGCCCAAACTTGGTCTTTGACAGAGGGTCAGAAGTCCAAGCTCAAGGTTTGCCAATGAGCAATAGAAGGTAGCATGTTGGGTGTGAAGCGACAGGATCGTATTAGAATCACGGAGCTGCGATCCAAAACTAAAGTCGCGGATGTGGGCAAGAAGACTGCCAGATTGAAATAGGATTGGGCCGGACACGTATGTCGGATGAATCCGGACCGGTGGGCCAAGGTCGTCGAACCTTGAACGAACTGGGTGCCTCAGGGTGGACGCCGACGACGAGGCAGACCCCGTAAAAGATGGCGCGACGATCTTGACGCCTATCGCAGAGACTGGCCGGAACTGACTTTAAATAGAGAGAAGTGGCTTGTTGCAGAGAAGGCCTTTGCCCAGCAGTGGGAAAAAAGGGCTCATAAAAAAAAATCTACTATCGGAGTTCAAGACAATACGGGTAGCTAAGCCAGCAAAGTAAGAAAGTAAGCTTTGCAATACACCTGTCTTTATTGCTCTTGCCGTAACATAATAATGTTTAGTATTTACTAGCAACCCGCCCTGGATTTGCACGGGATCTTTACTCAAAACAATGTAAACATAACCTATGTTACCATGCAAATATGTGCGGCTTTATTTTTTCCGACGTCTTCAACAAATATCGTTTAATTTAGCCAAAAATTGTGTGGTTTTATGAAACCACGATAAAAGTGAAACTTTTTTTCACATTCTTCACACATTTTATTCACTATTCCATTTAGGGTATAAAAATCGCTTTATCAATCAATGTTAATTTTACACTTGGAAAATGTAATGATAATGGGAAATGATAAAAGTAGACTAAATCTCAGACTAATATTTTTATTGAACTCTGTGCCTTAGAGTACGAAATACGTAATAGTTAACAATTATTTCGATTATATACACATATTAAAAAACTGAAAACAATATTTTATTATTGTTGAGTCATTTTGATCCGTTTTTCAATCATTTTCAATCATTTTATTATCAATTTCATCTTCATCATGAGTTTCACAGTTTAAAAGCAAATAAAAGTTTCACTTTAATAAATAACAACATTTACATTAAACTCAAAAAAAATCTAACAAAATAGCGTGGACCACTGGCACAAATGAGTAATAGTCTATACACTACACGGTCAGTTGCTGCGAACTATAGGCGCCGCCATATTGGCCTAGGCTGCTCTGGCGGGCGCCTTTCACTTTATCCCTACTCCGCGGCCGACCGTCACGCGACATGCAACACACGGACCAAAAATTTTGAGACGATCTAATAAAAGTTTCACTTTAATTTACTAAATTTTTTACCAAGTTATATACGAAAACTCGGACTTTGTTTTAACTAGTACCAGTTTCATATGTACGGTGGATATTAAAGTGTATATGAGAACAGTACGTGTATAAGCTGTACGTCAGATACTTATTTAGATGCTTTTGTACTACTTTAAATTCATCACAGCTCCAAAACCTCCGCTTAGTTTTGGTTTTAATCGTCATAATTCGAGTTTAAGTTTATTCCATTTTGTTGAGAACTGTTTAAGTTACGTAATCATGGCCAATCAGTCGTAATTTAGTCTAGCTAACATCTCCAAATGTATTGAAGGTTAAAGAAGGAAAATTAAAAGCTTCAAAGTACACAATCGACATTTATTGTGCAAATTGGGTGACAAGAATAACAATTTATATATTCAGCCTTTGGATAAATTATCGGTTAACAGAGCCGTTGTAGTGAGCCGTATCAAAATCATAATCTCGTAGACCCTTTAGCTCATCTTCTGACGGTGGGAAAACACAGTCAAGATCAACATATAACTGGTTTTGAACTGTAAGTTTGTCAACGATTTCGGCAAATGTTGGTCTGTGTTCAGGATTTTCGGACCAACATTCAGTCATCAATTCATAAAGTCTTGGAGAAGCTCTGTTTGGTTTGGGCAGGCGACCACCTTCTGATAAGTAAGGTGGTACTTGGTGATTACTTAACTCCGCATATGGGAAGCCACCTGTAATGAAAAAGTTAAGATATTTAAAATGAGAGTTTATAAGTCTATGAAAATAGTAATATTATAAAACTAGTTAATCTCGCTGCTGAATTTAATAAATTAATAAATAAATATAAATATTCCGGACATCTAACACACAACGCCATCTAGTCCCAAGCTAAGCAGAGCTTTTGTTATGGGTACTAGACATCTGATATGAATACTTATATACCTTTTTTTTTGTAAATACATACATATTATGTATAATATGTGTATGTATAGAAAACACCCAAACTCCGCAACAAATGTTTGCAGATCATACAAACATTTGGTCCGACCCGGGAATCGAACCCGAGACCTTAAGCTTAGCAGTCGCATACGCTAATGATCGAATAACATTTGTTTATGGGAAATGCAACGGCAATGATATTTGATTTGACATTGGATTTATGGCAACTCTTTGTGTCTTCATTTCAATGCAAGTCAATATTGTGTTATCACTGACTATAGTCGTTCCAATAGTTTATTTAACTTTTGACAGCTCTAATACTTAATCAAATAGTAATACCCTGACCCGTTACCTATTCGATTTCTTTCATCGATCGATTTTATGCATTAAGAAGTTTTAATCGATTTAACAAACTCATTATTTTATAGATAATTTCGTACTTCATATTTCTATGTGTTTCAATGTGCGACCTCCTTTGTCAAAATAAAGAAGAAATGGATTAAAAGAATGTTGTTCAAATATGACGGTTCTATGTCATGAAAAAATATATAAAAGGAACTGAATTTTCAAAATGTATTATTGTATTGTGTTGTAATTCAGTGGTTAATATTGTATTTGTTAAACTATTGATGATCTTTATTAAATCTCTCTATGTCTATTTTAAAATAATCTACAGTATTTCAATGAGTAACCTTCAATATAGTTGAGTATTTATATTCCTCCGTATTGATTTATTTGTGAATTTTCACGTTTGGTTGAGTTGAGCGTATCGTTCCTGCCTTCGTTACTGTCAAAATGCCAAAAAAGAAAGTACTCAAAGGACAAACAAGAGAGTTTGTCTTGCGACTTCGTGAATACTTTGAAAAGGAAAGCCGTAATGGTGGGCCTCTTATACCAGTGACTCAAGTTAGAGACCGTGTTGCAGCAGCATTAGGTATTAGTGCTCCAACAGTGGCAAAAATAACAAAAGAAGGCTACGGCAGCAGTGGCATGGAACAGAATAAGCTATCTACACCTAAGAAAAAACGTCCGCCTAGTAAAGTTACAGCCGTTGACAATTTTGACGCTGATGCTATTCGTCGTCATATATACGACTATTACCAAAGAAAAGAGATTCCAACATTAAAAAAACTAACACAATCTCTTCGAAATAGTGGTTTGTTCCGTGGTCAAAAATCTTCTCTGACAAAGGTATTGAAAGACATTGGAATGTTATTCCAAAAATGTGACAAACGAAAAATTTTAATGGAACGCAATGATATTGCTTTGTATAGATGCGATTTTTTAAGACAAGCAAAAAAATAGAAGATTGGTCGAATGTTGTTTTCACAGATGAAACTTGGCTCAATGCGAATCATACGCTGTCAAAAACTTGGACTGAGAACACCGTTGGCTCCACTTCTACAGTACCAATGGGAAAAGGCGAACGACTGATTATTTGTCATGCAGGAACAGTAAAAGGATTTGTGCCAGGCGCTCTATTAGCTTTTAAATCCCAGAAAACAGGAGATTATCATGAGGAGATGAATTCGAACGTGTATGAAAAGTGGTTCAGAGAAATGCTTACATCACTCGAAGAGCCATCAATAATATTTATTGATAATGCACCTTATCACTCTCGTCAAATTAATAAAATACCAACACAGGCCAACAAAAAACATGAAATTATAAACTGGCTCCGTGACAATGGCGAAGAGGTGAATGAGTCCCTACTAAAAGTAGAGTTAGTAAAGATATTAAAAACAAAGAAGCTGCCAAAACGATACGTCATAGATGAAATGGCAGCAGAGCATGGGCATACCGTCCTCAGAATTCCCCCATATCACTGCCAATATAATGCAATTGAAATGATCTGGGCACAAGTTAAAGGATATGCTGCGAGGAACAATACAACTCCTCCTTTCACCGTAAGAAAAATGCTGAATTTACTGAAAAATGCGTGTGAAAAAGTAACTCCAGAAAACTGGGCGAATGTTGTAGAAAAAACAAAGAAGGTGATAATGTCGGATTGGGATCGGGATGTTGCATTCGACAATTTATCTATCCAAGAAATGATAATCAATATTACTGAGAACTCAAGTGATGATGATTCCTGGTCATACGAAGAAGACGATTCTTTATAATTAAAATTAGTATTACAGTACCTCTTTTGGTTGTTTTATTTTTAATCCGTAAATTACTACGAATTTCAACATTTTGTACCTGTTCATTACAAGTAGGTACCGCAGGTAGTTTTTATTTGAACCAACTATAGTAAGTCTAAACAATTATTTTAGATTC
This sequence comes from Spilarctia lutea, assembly GCA_916048165.1. Classification (NCBI taxonomy): domain Eukaryota; kingdom Metazoa; phylum Arthropoda; class Insecta; order Lepidoptera; family Erebidae; genus Spilarctia; species Spilarctia lutea. The sequence continues at coordinate 16,192,113 of OU696480.1, read as the reverse complement.
ATTAATTTGCGGCGAATACATTCGATCCCATTACTAGGTACGAGTACGATGGAACTGTTTTCATTACGCAAATTATTTATGCATTGAAACAGAGACATTTAGGGCATTTTAATGCAAAATAATAAAGCTTTTTACGTGATTTGATATAAAATATAATCACAATAATTTTATTGTATGTTTTATTAATATAATCGATAATCGATTTATTTCAAAACCGTTTTTATAGTCTGTGGTCATTAATTACGAATGACACATCCCTAAGTAGGCGGAGCCCGCCCATAAAGTACAGTATTATCTGTAGTACATTGTATCAAAAATTATTACAAAACTTTATGTGCGTGATCTGTCAAAAGTTAAATAAAGTATTGGAACGACTATAGTACCTTTATATTAGGTATTTTATTCTAAAACTTAACAGAAAAACATGACAACAATCTTACTCTGCATATTCTTCTCAATCTTAATATTTTCAACTCGATCGTGCTAATCAACTTCGACTTTAAAATCACTCCGTAAACTGTCTTTTATGAATTTAACTTTAAATTTATTATTATTGATAATATCTGAATCCTGAACTAGGCAGTCGTCACTTACACAAAGTCGGATACAACAAATGATCGTACTCATCTTTGGCGTAACAGTCAGGATTACAAATCACTAGGCAAACAGGATTTTCGTGGTATAATAATGTTTTCATGCAACACACATTCACTAATCTTTGGTATTTATACGGTTTATTTAGTCCTAATTTTGTTATTCACTAACCTAGCGTAGCGATCTCCCATAATAAGACTGCGAACGCCCAGACATCGCTGGCGCTGCAGTATTGTGAGTGTACTATCGCTTCAGGTGCTAGCCATCGTAATGGAACTGGTCGTGACCTGGTGTGGACATACACGCCTGACCGCGAGAGACCAAAGTCAGCCACTTTGAGGATGCCAGCGCCATCCACTAAGATGTTCCGCGCTGCTAGATCTCTGAAATTATTCAATTTGTACAATTAATTCAGTAAAGGTACTTAAATTACCTTAAACAAAATCTATTAACTACTAGTTTTTATATTTATCACTTAAAACAATAATACAATATTTAAAAATCAGCCATAACACGATAAACCTCTAGGGTTTGTGTTGTGTTACACAGTTATTCGGTATCGCATATTTACAATGTTTTTACACTTTCGTAAGCGTGTGTTGATATATCAACACGAGAGCCAGATACATGCCTCCCAAATAGGACCAATTACTTCTAAAAAAGATTCGAACTGTCGTCCAAGAAAAATGCCTTTAATTTGGTTCTAATATTACTCTGAGTAATTTTATTAATGAAATCCGGCGGTAGCTTGTTTATAAGGCGAGGGATTATGTAGGTAGAAGTTCTTTAGTTAGACTCCGCCGTCCGTCTTCGATCCCATTTCGTCTGGAGTCTCACTCTGGGCCAATTCGGCATGAGTAGCTCTACCCGGCACGCAAGCCCCACCACGACGACAACGTAGGGATACATTGGGGGGATTTGAGGCAACCTACAGAAACGATAACCTTCAAATGTCCTGCTGATGAGAATAACTGTGTTATAGACATATTAAAACTGAGCGTAGTCGCCAAAATTATGTTAAGATGTAATAAGGGTTCGCGACCTATAAATGACCGGTGCCTTCCGGTGGTCAAATAGACTAATTCTTAAAAGTAAAAGACTTTAAGGGGTTAGTTATCATGGCGCCTTTTTTTGTTTTTGTACGTGTTGAAACCCCTTCGGGCCGTCACCCCGCTGGGGTTTGCGGCGGGGCGGTGTGTCGAAATCGAACCGACTAAAACCACACGGTGTGCCACTCTGCGCCTGAGAAGGGAGGGGTCCGGGAACTGCAGTTATTAACACGACCGGACCCCTCCCAGCGCTTGCCCGCACTTAAGCGGGCACCTGGTAGACTCTCAATTTAGGTGACGCACCGCACACGCGTACCTCGCCCCTTCGCAGCTGGCCACTAGAGCGGACGGAGGGGAAAACCAGGGTGGCATGAGGCGATGGTAAGCGCGCCTCCGCCGCCCGGCGGCGGATTGGGTCCGAGTGGACGTCGTCCTCCCGGGTCTTCTCCACCGCCTCCTTCTGCGAGATTAGGTCTTTGCAGAAGGTCGCGACCGCGGTAAAGCTGCTGTCGCTACCGGCCATGGAGTGTATGACGGCCGGTAGCGACAGGTCTCCTCCGATGACTGCAGTGAGCACCCGAAGCTGCGACGCCCAAGCGAGGCAAATCGCCAGCGTGTGCTGGGCCGAGTCCTCACTGCAGTCGCAGTGGTGGCAGGTGGGACTCAATACCCTCCTAGCGACGGAGTGCAGGTACTTCCCGAAGCAACCGTGTCCGGAAAGCAGTGTGCGTCAGTCGGAAGGAAAAGGTCCCGTGCTGCCGCCCTGCCCACTCGAGGATGACCGGCTGGAGCGCCTCTACGTCGGCAAAGCCAGCGCGTTTAGGTGGGTAGGCTCCAAATTCAAAGATCATTGCATGTATTTTCTTTTGAAGTGAAACTTCTTTATCGGGGTTGTCAAAAAATTTAGTGTAACATTTTTTCGTTACGCGTCACATTTATCCGTTACGCGCCATCTTTTGAAGTGAAACTTCTTTATCGGGGTTGTCAAAAAATTTAGTGTAACATTTTTTTCTTTTCTTTTCTTTTTTTTATCCCTACCACGCGTGATTCGAAGTATACTTTCTCCAGCGGAGTAGGGATTGGTAAATGTCTCCAATGTATAGACAATCGTTTAAATTCTGCTTGTAAATCCATGGTGGACGTTAACGTTATTCGGCCAAGATAAAATGTTTTATCATTATTGAGAGTATATATACAATCCTTCAAAAAAAATTTATAAAATAAAACAAAAAACATTTTCAAACACAAACAGGACCAAATTAATACTACAATGAAATATCACATTACAAACAATATTATTTTATTTAGTCCACAATGTAAATAACTACACACAACACATTCCACAAACTTACTTCATTCACACCACAGATCGCGAAATATTTACCTACTCAGGTCTTGCTCCTTAACTTTTATTGCACTTGAAATAAGAATTGTCACGAATATTGCTGGTTTATAAGTCTTTTGTCGTTATACCTTACGTCGACATATGATATTTATTTTTTGAAAAATAACGTCATAAAGAAGTTTCACTTCTTACGAGTGTATTTTCCTACAGAGTACTTGTTACTAGATCGGGATTTTAAAGTCTGATTTATCTCCAACAGTCTATCGAAAAGTTACATTTGGGGTAGCATTTCTCAGAGGACGCGATATTATTTTTTAGATATGAAGGAGATGTTACCGCCATCTTGGAAAAAGAGGTGCAAATAGTTTTTATGGTTTATATGCTAAAGTATAGGCCTGACAAAAAGAAACTATTTTTGTTGTCAACCGAATTATCTAAAACTTTTAATGTGGTAATTTTGCTAGTTCTCGGCCGAGGAAGGTTAACATTTCAATATATATATATATATATATATATATCTATATTATCGATATCATTTGTATATTTATATAATACTTTATTAATAATAATATTTTTTTATTTATCACTATTTATTCTTGTTTAAAAGTTACCCCGTTTTTCGGGTAATGCTTATAATTGATCAACTTTTAACACATTGATCATCGCTTACCATCACGTGCTGCTGCAGTGTAGTGTAATGCACACGTAATTTACACAACTTGTTACTGAAAGCCATTAATTTATTACTTTAGCTCATTCCGTCGTGTTAAGTATTTGTATTAGAAAATTAAATGATGTGTAGTTTGATTTTATTGTCTTAAATTAGGTATTTCGAAGTTTAAAATTTATTCCTTTAAAAAGGAAACTATCAAAAAATTTATTAATTAAATAAATTAATATTCCGGACATCTAACACACAACGTCATCTAGTCCCAAGCTAAGCAGAGCTTGTTTTATGGGTACTAGATAGTTGTCTGTTGACTGTTATTAGTTTAATACAAATACATATATACTCCCAAACTCCGAAACAATTATTTGTAGGTCACACAAACATTTGGTCCGACCCAGGATTTGAACCCGAGACCTCAAGCACAGCATTCGCATTCATTACCACTGGGCCACCGAGGCAGTTAAAAATTAGTAAATCATCCTTAATTAATTCAATAATTTTTATTCCAAATAAGAATCATTGCTATTATTTGAATAAATAAATCGAACCTTTGGCTATGTGTCACTCATAGAAACACCTTTAGTAAAATAAGTAAATAAAAATATATGAGAATTTTTGCTACAAAGTTAATGTCAGGTTATTAAATCAAACTTTGATTTAATGAATAACATCGTTATTAAAATGTAAAAAAAAACTTACTAATAAGTTCAATGAAAGGGCTTTCCAAAAAGTCCACAATACAAGCCAATTACTTAAGCGGATGAAAGGAGTTCAATATGACGGCAACCCAATTAATTTGGTTTTCTTTTGTCAAAGAAGTTTATTTATTATCAATTTAGTGAGAGAAAAAAATTGTATGATGAACCACAAATAATAGTTTAGTTTATGTCGAGGTATTGGTATAGGTATAGGTTGCGTTTAAATTTAATATTCCTGGGGCTCGCGCGCCCGGGGAATGTAGCTGTTGGCGGGTACAATTCTCGGTAAAACCCGACGTTTTCTGAGTATGGTGAATGACCTGCGCTGTACGTTATTAGATACATCAATGTCACGAACCGCAAAATTGTATACGGAATCAACGTACGAGTATCTATGACAAGTATGTTTTCAAGCGCCTGCCAACGTGTTGGTGGCAGCGTTTGATAGTAATAATTGTTGCTGTGTCATCGATCACCCTCACCGATGTATTTTTAAGTAATTGCATATTTTTTCAATATACATTAGATCTCGTCAGTAGAAACACGTCCAATTGTTTCATTCTCCCAAGTATCCCGAATCTTCCCCGGAACAGTATGAATTAACCTACTTTGTTAAGTAAATACACTGAAGGTCAGTACAGTAAGTCTGTTAATATACATTAATTATAGTAGGTATATGAGATCCTCTAATTAGATTATTAATCAAAATAGGAGTGAAACAAATAGGAGTGTGATAATCATGAAAATGAATCTAGTATTATAATCATTATAATAATCTAGTATCTACGTATAAATTAAATTACAAACAAATATATGAATTTAAGAGAATTTCAAAAATTATAATCATTATTACAAGGATGCATATACATATAAAAGCCTTCGGGGACGCCTGTGTACCCTACTACACGCCGTCTTTCGGCTTAGATGGAAATGATATTAATATAATAAATAAATAAAATAAATAAATAAATATTCCGGACATCTAACACACAACGCCATCTAGTCCCAAGTTAAGCAGAGCTTGTGTTATGGGTACTAGACAATAATAATGAAAACATCTCAAGCGTAAAATATATACACAAGCATATCTATATCGAAACACAATCATACTTTTCAAAGTAACAAATATTGAGCAAAAATAAAGAATTTGATGAAACTGAAAATATGTTTAAACTTCTATATATTTAAGCTCATTACTTCACCTAGTCAATTATAGTAATAGTTATAAATTAGACATATGTTCTTAGAAAAGTCTCTTTCAAAAAGTATTCCATTTATAACTTTTATTTTATACATACGACAAATGAATAAAATAAAATAGTGCTTATCCGGTAAATGTTTTACCTAGGGGGAAATGAAAACCCTATTACGATAGCCAGACGACATAGATGGCAGCGGTCGTGGGGATCAGGTGAGGACTTAGCAATCAGGATCACTTAGAACCAGAACATCATAATGGCATTCTATAATTAGTCAAGAAGGGTGACGTGCCAGGCGTCTAGAGTATGGGATTCTAATAAGGAGGTTTAGGAATTTGTATATTTTAATAACAATAATCTTTTATGAGAATGTGATATGAAAAGTAAATCTATATTTAGTAAACCAAAAAACTAAAATGTTCTTGTACGTAACGAAAGCATATTTGATGAAAAAAGTTGTTACATCAGACGGCGTATGGTCCAATAGTAGTAATAAAATGTATGCATCTAAAAGTCAAGTGTTTCAGCTGTCAATTTGTTTAAGTTTCTTTAAACGAGATCCACTTATTGTAAATGTATTTTATTATGTTGTAAATACATACTGGTCATTTCAAATAAAAAAAAGTTTGTAATGGCTCTGTATTCTAAATTCAAATAAATTTTGTTTTAAAATCATGACATTCTATTTACAAACTCAGTCTTTTGTTTTTTGATTAGCGTTGTATTTTCATTACATTTGAACATTTTTCGTCATAATGGATACTTTAAAAATTCGTGTAATTATGGAATATGAGTTCCGTCGTGGCACCAACGCGACACAAACGGCACGTAACATCAAAAACGTTAACGGAGAGAACTGTACAAACGAACGCACAACCCTTTATTGGTTTTCCCGGTTCCGTTCTGGAAATTTTAACTTGAAAAATGAAGCTCGTGGTCGTCCGGAGACTTTGGTTAACAATAATGCCTTTGAAGAGTTTGTTGCCTCCCGTCCAGCTGATTTTTACAAGAAGGGCATCAATAAACTGCCAATGCGTTGGCAAAGATGCGTCGATTGCATGGATGATTACTTCGAATAACAGAAATAAAAAAGTTTGAAAAAATAAGTACTTTCACTTATTGCATACAAAACGGCAATTTCATAGGTAAAGACCTAATATCAACAAATACATAAATAATTAACTTAATTACCACATATTAGTTGGACGATGTCGTATTTCTATTTAAGTATCTTTGTTAAAAACAAACTGTAAATTGACTCCCACGTTTGTTAGTTTTAGATTGATTCTCGTTCTATGTATTGTTAACTGGACTGTACTGTACGGCCATACTGCAAATCAATTAGATACAAATATTCAGTAATTTTGTCATTTCAATTGATGTCATGTAGTATATATAGTATGTAATTGTTAAAAAATAAATACTGGAAAAAGCGTTTGAGACTCCACACAAAGGCGCGTTTTATGGGTCTATAATACCAGTTCAATTGGAAATTAAGGGTCCAACTACCTGCATCGATTGTCACAGATGTTCATATCACAGCGTGGCTGACGGCTTAACATGCTCTGCGAGGCACGAAGGGTCTCAATACGTTAAGAATGGTTACCCATACATAGAATGACGTAGATAGGGTAACATTTACCTGTGAGTGATCCCTCTTTCTTCTAGGTGCTTCATGCCAAGGGCGACTTGTAGCGCGTAGTTCCTCATGGTAGTACTATCCAACTGCAACGCCGGCTCGGCAACATAATGGTCTTTCTTTTTTTCATTGTCTACGTATGACTTTTCATCGAAAAGTGCGGGATCTGAGTCGCTAAGATTGGTGTATTCCGCTATAAATAGACCATTAAATTGCAGGTTGTAAGTTATTATTTTATTCTCTTGTTCATAACCGTCATTTAACTTAAAGCAAGTGTTTTATTTTGAAGTTTAAACTTACAACTCGAAATTCGAAAATAACTGTAGCTTTTAATAACGTTTATGAACCCTTATTCACTAACATAAATAATACATACTCAACTGAGATCAAATAGGTTTTTTTGTTACAAAACTATATTTAAGCACAACGGTGCAGGACTTGGTACACCTATTTCAAATTTATATCATTAAAACAGTTAAAAACACACCTCTGGTACAAATTGCCTTCTAAATTAAGTCGTATTACTAAAAAATACTTACAATCCGCTTCTGACGGTCGTTGTCTACTATTGCTATTATTGAGGCTATCCACTCTTCTCGAGGTATTCAATAATTGACCGTCCTTCCTCCTCCCTCTGGCAGCTCTCAGTAGCGTCAGCAAATCACCTCTAGGAGCATGTTCCAACAGTGCGATAATAGGAGCTCGTCGGGTACAACATGCAATTAGTTGTATAACATGTTTATGAGAGCCGACGTGTTTGAGCATCGTGATTTCACGGAGGAAATCTTGCATTTCTTCTTCCGAAGCGTTTTCTGTAATATTGGAATATACATATTTTTTTAAACTCGTTATCGTTAAATGCGATCCCGACTCCCGAGGTCGGGATCGCTCGGATACTCAAAAATTTAGCATTCATTCGATAAAGTTTATTTCCATATTGTGTAGATATTTGTCTCTTTCTTTCACTTCTTTTATTTATTATCTCCCTATGTTTGTACTATCTGAATCCTTTTTTCTAGCAATTCAAGTAGCAAGTTGACAGTTGACTTTTATTGACATATTTTGATAATTTTAAGTGTAATCAATTTAATTTAACTTATGACACTTCTGTTTATAAAATATTTGCACACCGCATAATGTGGTAGGACATAGTATATCTCTAAACTACTCTTAAGAACTGTAACTAACCTGTTACCGCAAATAAATCATTGATTGTTTGTCTTTTTTTTTTTTTTTTATTGGATAGTGGGCAAACGAGCAGACGTATCACCTGATAGTAAGCGATTATCGCCGCCCATGGACACCCGCAACACCAAAGGCGTCACAAGCGCGTTGCCGACCTTTGAAGGATGGGAAAGGGGATGGGGGGAGGGGTTGGGGTATGGGCCTCCGGTATCCTCACTCACTCGGTGAAAACACGGCGCAAACGCTATTTCACACCGGTTTACTGTGAGGTTGTCTATGTAATAGGAATGGTAGGAAAATTAGGTTGATATTACACCGGTTGGGTATGAATTTGGTTATTGAATAATCAGTCATTCAATCGAGTACGAACGAACAACTCTGTCACTAAGGTTAAAATTTTAGATTAGACTATAAAATCAAGGGTGAATTGTTTTTATTTAATTAACAGCAAAGGATTTCAAGCTTACGCAAGTATGACAAATAATACCTTTATATAATTATCTAGGCAGTTGAATTTGAATGTTAAATTAAGCACAGCTAATACTCAGACGTATGTATAAAACCCAAGAAGCGCTGGCTTGACGCTCTTGTGAGTGACATGCGTACTAATGGTCTCGCTACCAGGGATGCCGAAGACCGGGCAAAGTGGAGAATAAAGAGTAGGAAAGCGGAGCCCGGGCTCCAAAGTGATTTTTTTGGAAGCAACCGGGAACAACGCTAATACGATTTTGATGATGAGACTTATGTGTTAAGGCGAATGTGGAAAATATTATTATTACATTTGTTGTTGTCCGTGTAACGTCAAGTTAAGGATACGGAGTTTCATCTCTCGGGTGAATAAGGGTACACACTACGCATTGCAACAACACTGCAAAGAGAATAAACTTGAAACAGACCCTATACCAATCCTTCTGGCCAGTTAGACATATCCTTTACTTTAAAAAGGAGGTTTATTCCTTTCTAAGGAAAAGGATGTGTCCTTCAATGGACTATTAAAGGCTATTGATGATGATAAGATCTACTGAATGAGGTATAATTAATAGACTTTATTTGTTGCGTTCAAAAATTTCCGTACATATAGGAACTTGAAAAACAACAGTGAATTATACTTGTCTGTAATTTGACGTAAATTACACGTTTTATATTATCTGAGCCTCAACCGGTTCAAAAGTGCATTCATGAAGATTACAAATTGCTAACTTTCATTTCCTAGAAACGGTCACGTAATCGCTCTCATGCTAAATCAGTTAATATTTATGAACGCTGCTGAAAATTAGTAAGGGATAACAATAGAACAAGTGGCGTAGTTTTAGACGATTACTTTATATTTGTGTCGGAAAAGTCATTGATGTATTTAGGGTTGTGGTGGTTAAGTCGAACTAGATAGTAAAGGAGGACAGTAACAGGAACTTTGGGGTTCCCACACAGAAGGGGGCCATCTACAAGGGTAGGTGACCCAAGGTACGTCGGGGTTCCAGGGATTTATTTTTTCTAGGATGCACCTGGTTCCCTGGTATTCAGTAGCTGAGACGGCGTGCGGTTTTAGTCGGTTCGAGTCCGACATGCCACCAGGAGGCATACATACATACACACATAGAGGTGGTATCCGAGGGAACAGCCGAACAATAAAACATGTGGATCGTAGGCATTATTAGCCCAAAAGTAGCTATTTTAAAAATAGTTAAGATTATTAAAACATTGCCAAAATATTGCTGAACACATTTTTTATTATTTATTTTCTTTTTTTTTTACTGTTATGATTGTTGGTACATTGTTTTATAATGTTAATGCCAAAATTCTGGTTAATATAATGGGTACAAGAAAACGAAGATGAAGGTTGATAATAGAAAACAACATTAGTTTGTAAAAAAAATGTTTGCCCAATATAAAAAAAAACTTGTCTGTTAAGTTGCAGATGCTTTAAAAACATGTAGGAAATATCGTTGTTATCTAACAAGGTATAATAGTCTAGTATCAAAATTAATAAAAAAAAACACAAAAGGCCAGGAGCATTAAGGATTTACGTAAAACCCGGTAGTACCCAATTAAAGCCCTGACTTGTATTATTTTGTTCTATTCGTGACTAAATATTGCTAATTGGACTTGGATCTGTGTTTCGAATACTGTTGAAGATGAAAACCTCTATACGAACAAGAAATACATTGATATTCTGAGTTGTTATTGGTACTGACATTGTGTATACACAGCCATCAGGACAGGGTATCATTATTACAAGTATAATAAAATATTGATATCAATTTCAACTATTGGTTAAAAAGATTTGTTATGATCTTCTTTGTAAATCGTATTGCTGAAGGCGGCTTTTTTGTAAAATTGTATTCGCAACTTCACTAACCCGTAAGCATCTTAGCCGCAACAGTGATAGTTTCTCCGCCAGGTAAGTCTAATTGCGCCGCGTGTACTCTGCCGAACGCTCCACTGCCAATCAACGCTCCTAGGTGTACCCGAGATCTGCTAACTTCGAACTCATCGTGCTCTTCGTTTTCAATCTAAAAAAATGTACACCCACTAAAACTAATATACAATAGTAGTTTAGATTTTAGAGAGTTCTTCAGATCGTAGACCATAATACACGTTATATACAAAGTGGTTATGACAATACGACGTTAAATGAAACTGTGGGCTTTTGAAATGTGTAAGTTTACTTTGGGATTGTATAATTTATTATAGAACATAAATAATAAAAAATTCAAACAAACTAAATATCTTAAATAATTAAAACCAATAATAATTAAATTAAATGTTAGAAACACAGTAAATTCAAAATATCAAAAGACTTACTCCAAATTCTTTTTGGGTGTACAGCGGACTATCTTCCATTTGACCTCGCGTTGTTGTTTCATTATTCCTGTAGGCAAAAAACGAACAAATTAAAATAAGCGAAAAATTATAACTGTAATTTGAATTTTTTTTTTTCTCTTAAAAAGACAACTCCCACATTAGGAATAAACATCCTGTGTCGTGGGGGACTTTACAAACATACATGAAACGGACACAAAGAACATCCAGACTCGGGACAACAATTCGTGGATCACACAAAGTGTTGTACCGCGTGGGATTTGAACCCAAGACACTTGGCGCAGTAGCAAGCGGCATGGCGACCGCTGAAACCACTCGGCCAACCGTGCAGTCAGTTTAATGCAGTCAGTGAATTTAATAGTCAGTTTCAAATTCAGTTATATACATATTATAAAACAAAGTCCTCCGCCGCGTCTGTCTGTCTGTTAGCGATATACTGAAAAGCTGCTGCACGGATTTTGATGCGGTTTTTACCAATAGATAAAGTAATTATTGAGTAAGGTTTTGACTGTTAGGCAGAACGAACTGCGCCGGGTCAGCTATCTGATATATATTTACATAATATCTGATAAATTTACATGAAATCAGAAATCTTTTGGAATATTAAACGATCTGTAAGAAGAATTAAAATTTGATGAAGCAACCGATCCATAAACTCTCAGCGAAGACATTTCATTTTGCTATGGTGAAAACTTTAATGGCAATTGGCATAGGTAATTGAGATTATGAACCCATAAAAGACAGAATATTTAGTGTATTAACTAATGACCAAATCGAATGTGATTTGTTGACGTTAAGCCAGTCTTGGGAAAACTTCGGTACATATCCGTAGTATGAGTATGAATCTGTTATTCAGTGATTCAACAATTGCCACTCCCATCAGTTCTAAAAACTAATCATAGTTCATTTGGTGATATGTTTCTTCGATTAATAAATTATCTTAAAAAGACCTTGAAATGGGTCTACAAATCACAAATCTACAAACCAAGAACATTTTCATGTAAAATGTTGTCTAAACAAGACTATATGGCTCGCTATATCAAAATATTATCAAATTCATAAAGAGCCAAGTTTTTAACTTTAAAAGCCGTAGCTTAAACTATACACAGTTTATACCTTAATTAAAATACCTGGCCAAGATATTTCTATTATACCTTTATTATGTACCCGCGGTACGATGATAACTGCGGGCAACGCCGCGAGGCGAAGCTATATCTTTATAAATAGTAGCCTATGTGTTATTCTGATGTATAAGCTATATTGTGGTAAAGTTTCATTCAAATCCATTCAGTAGTTTTTACGTGAAAGAGTAACAAACATCCATACATACATACATCCATACTTACAAACTTTCGCCTTTATAATAGTATAGTAGGATATCAACTAATTTACAAAAGTCTATGTTTAAGAACTTGTTTCACCGGTTATATATAAGCTATGGATAGCTTGTCTGACATATGACATAATACAACATATTATCTGTCATATGAGCTATCCGAAACTTATCTGTAACCGGTCAAACAGGGTCTCAGGATATTAAATGAGAGTAGTTTTCGGGTTTTCCCTATCATTATTAAGTACTAAATGTAAATGAGATACATACGAGACGAGAAAGTAAGCAGCTTATTATTTTTTAAGGTATTTTTGCGACTAAGTGTTTAGTACTTACATTAATTAATAATAAAGTAATTAATAATTAACGTAAACAAATGTGTTTACTCAGTATCCACGTTTCGTTTAAAAAGTCTTCATGTTTTTTTAGTTTTGTGTCCACATAATGGAGTCTCTAATAACGTGAAATTACAGCATACGCAATAAATCGTGCTAGTGATGTGATTATTCGACATTAGGTAGGTTTTTAATTTTTTACTATTTATTGTACCTAGTCAGCAAGACAGACTGTGTTTTCTACATTCTAGTGAAGACTTATTTTGATTAAAATGAAACTCTGATTCAAATTAATTTTGATTGACATAAAATACGTGAAAGAACAAACGAATTACCCAATTTATTGCAGTAAGGTCCAAACATTTGGCCTCCATAAGTTATATCTTAATAACTTGAGCAACAAATATAAAGAGAAAACATAAAAATTTTTACACATAAGTTTATGTTTGAAATATTTTCAAAAACTTAATATTATGAACCTACATGGTGAGGCGATGTCAATGCTAAGAGCACCTGGTGGGGTAGCACCATAAACGACCACAGGGGTAAAGAACTGTCCGGGACCCTGGAAGAGTCGAACCTGCAGATAATAAATAGGGGAAATATGCCAACCTTCGACACAATACGGGGCAATAGAAGGTTAACCAGCCACGTGGACATAACATCCTGTTCCACAAATCTAACCCCAATAATATCAGACTGGCAACTAGACGAAGGAATAACCAGCTCAGACCACAACACCATTACTTTAAGCGTACATCTACGTAAGGAGAAAGGGACGTGCATCCAACGTACGACCCGCCTATTTAATACAAGGAAGGCTAACTGGGAGAGCTTTACTGTAAAACTCAAGCAATTAAATGTTGATAACAACATAACTCCGAGTTTAATAGGCGGAATCAGTGAACCTAAACAGCTGGATGCACTAACGCAAACCCTCACAATCCACATTACAACAGCATGTAGAGAAAGTATGCCCAAAAAGGCAACAACGACAACACCCTCAACACCAGGGTGGTCAGATGAGCTAGCGAAACTTAAAAAAGAAATGGTCACCAAGAAACGCCTAATAAAACGAGCAGCACCAGATCGCAAAGGCAGAGTTGTCAGTCTATATTTGCAGGCAAAAGAAAATTATGAGTGTCAAGCCAAGAAAGCCCAAATTGACAGTTGGAAAAAATTCTGTCAAAAACAATATCAATAAACAAAAACCGTATGGGACGGAATTTACAGAGTTATCGGTAAGACCGCAAAGCGGCAGGAAGAACTGCCGCTAAGGAAGGATGGTGTGTACCTGAACCCAAGAGAATCAGCTGCCTTACTAGCCGCAACCTTCTTCCTTGAAGACGCCACAGATACAGATACTGAACACCATCGCCAAATAAGACAAAAAGCACAAAATATAAACGCCCCGGGTCATGATGACCACATAAATCCGCCTTTCACTAGAGACGAGCTAAGGACCGCGATGGTGAGCTTTAATCCCAAAAAGGCTCCACGAGCGGACGGCTTCATGGCGGACATCTGCTGTCGAGCGATCTCTCAGGATCCGGACGTATACTTTGCCCTTTACAACAAATGCCTAGAGATAGGCTACTTCCCGGACATCTGGAAGGAGGCCACAGTAGTGGCACTGAGAAAACCGGGCAAAGATGATTACCAGAACCCTAAGGCCTATAGTATAGGCCTATAGACCAATAGGTCTGCTGCCAGTCTTGGGGAAGATCCTGGAGAAGATGGTAGTAGCAAGGATCAGGTGACACCTAGTACCGAGGATGAGTACTCGCCAGTATGGCTTTATGCCCCAGAGGAGCACCGAAGACGCACTCTATAACCTAGTAAACCATATTATGGGCAACATAGAGCTGAAGAAGCTCGTAACCCTAGTCTCACTGGATATAGAGGGGGCCTTCGATAGCGCACGGTGGCCGGTTATTAAACTCAGACTGGCTGAGGAAAAGTGTCCGGTCAATATAAGGAGGCTACTGAACAGCTATCTCGACAGCAGGAGAGTCGGTTTAAGGTACGCTGGGGAGGTCTACACTAAGAACACCCAGAAAGGGTGTGTAAAGGGATCAATCAGCGGGCCGATGCTCTGGAACCTCCTTCTCGACCCACTATTGCACCAAATGGAACATCAGGGGAAATATGACCAGGCATACGCGGATGACGTGGTCCTTGTGTTCACGGGCGACACAGCCCTCGAAATCTCGAGACGGGCGAATGCGGCCCTCTCCCATGTCCAGGATTGGGGTGTTAAAAACAAGCTGAACTTTGCACCGCACAAGACGTGCGCAATGTTGCTGACGCGAAGGCTAAAATATGACGATATACATAGTGATCTTAACCTAAGGAATATCTGAATAATATAGACCCGACCGAAATCTGTGTACCTACACACCCCTTTAAAACAAACATTCTTATTTCTAATAGTGCTAGTATCGTACACGTATCGTAAGTTCTATGTCCGGGGTCAAGTATCCCATCATCCCATCACTAAGAGGTCAGATGTTGTGTCGTAGGTCGTATCTTGCGAAGAAAATTATGATGCAAAATTTACGTAATGGTGTGTGTGTTCTTTATACAAACTTATTATGGCAGAGAAAATGAATTATCCGTTTACGTTAAATGATCGCTTATAATTATGTGTATGCTAGAAAAAGGACGGAGCTAGGTAAAGTAAGAATATCATATAAGTAAATGATAGGCATCTCTACATACATATATACTTATAAACTACATATTTATAATTTTAGGTAAATAGGTAATCTTAATATATATAAATCTCGTGTCACAATGTTTGTCATCAATGGACTCCTAAACCACTTAACCGATTATAATAAAATTCGCACACCATGTGCAGTTCGATCCAACTTGAGAGATAGGATAGTTTAAATCTCAAATTATAGTCACAATTTTAATTTATTGATAATTATTTGTCTGTTATTATTTGACAGTCACAATTATCTGTTAACTCCAAATGATTCTAACAGATGTCGATACCTTTCGACTGGGTTGAGTAAGTAATCAATAGATGGCGCTGCTATGGTAAATCTATAGGCTATATTTTATTTTGGAAAAAAATAGGGTTCCGTAAGATATTGGGGTTTTTCGGACACAAGGTGTAAAAAATCAACCCTATACGGGGGAAAATTTTTCGCTACGGGCAATAAAAGACGCAAACCAGGTTGCGTCGGTCAGCTAGCTTATTATAAATATTTGTTACTAATTACGTGGAGCTTGTTTTGCTATTTTTTTTGATTCTACAAACACATGAAGATAAATTGTACTTTGTTTCTGATAATATAATATATGCCTAAAAGGTACATATTTTTTTTGCATATTTTAAAACTAAAAATGAATAGTAAATTCTAGATAACGTATCCTAATTCCTGTATTAAAGCACTGCGTTAATGTACTACTTAGTTCAAAGTTATCATCATCACTCATCAGAACTCTGCATATCATTATCTAGGTTTACTTTTTGTTGTTTTTAGGTTTTATAAGTATTTTGCGAGTCAATAAAATTAGCTTACCATGTAGTTTTTTTTTCCTTCCTCCGAACCTTTTTTCCTCAATTCAATTTGGGTCGGCTTTAAGTCCACTACGATACAGATCAACTTAGAATTAATACGTAGAAGGACTGCCATTGCCATTGACTGGCAATTTTTTTTTCCATTTTCATAAATAATGTAATCATAGTGGTAAAATGAAACTCAATCCCGTCCAAAAAGACCCAGTCCTAAAAACTACCATTCATGAACATCATTAGTCTATTTCAGTCCACTGCTAGCACAGACCGCTCCAACTGCAAGCCGCTTGGTTCGATTCAGTATCGATTCACCGATCCAACTCCTACCAGCCATCTCACATAAATTATCACTCCACTGATCTAACAATTGATAATGCAAGACCCAATATAAATCATATTATCATGCATCTTCAGTTGTAGGACATTGAAATCGGATACTCGTGTGATAGTGTGTGACCAGTGTGATAAACTAGGCCAAAATCACCTTTCCAAAGAGAGGCCGGGGTCCAAAAGTTGACTAATAAAGGCTGTTGATGACAGTAATGAAGTAATAGATTAGGGTTAAGCGCGTTTTCTGCTAGATTATTATATCCTACAACATCTTTACATGTCATAATACCTAAAAATTCCTCCACATCGTTGCCACGCTACGTTGAATTGCAATGCTAATTCTCTATGCTAGAAAAAGGCCTTAACCGTAGCCTTCTGCATTAAGGTTTAGTAGATATAACGTTCACACATTTTTGTCAGTTTATAGAGTCGACAGCAGCACTGGGAATGTATCCAGTGTCGCGAGTACATGTTTGATCTGTAAATTACAAAACATGGCATAACTAAACATATTATTATCAAGGTTACTTACACTCGAGCCACACTTCGTTTATCTTTTTTTTAATGGTATGTGATGCAAACTGATGCTGACGCATGCATGACGCTGATGGTAAGCGATTACCGCCGCCCAAGGACACCCGCAACACCAGAGGCGTCACAAGTGCATTACCAAATTAAAGCCTAACAGCTTATGCCATGTTTATTTAACACGCAACTTACGCATTTTGTATTCCTGTCGAAATTTCGTTTTAACATCAAATAACTACATTATTTAACTTGGAATTACTTAAATTTAAATCAAATATCGAGGTTATGCTGTAACAAGTCCTTTACGTACGTTTTCCTCTGTACTGGTAATTGTAAGCAGTATGTTACAGTTTACAACCTTTTGGCAGTTTACAATCTCGCGAGATAAATAACAAACTAATGGTTTTGACAATCTGACGGTGACATATTCACTTGGGTTTTCAATTTTATTTGAGAATTCAAAACCGAATTAAATAATATTTATAATGCTGTGGGTTTAAATTTCATCAAATTTTCAACGATAACAATGGGTACTAATTTTGTTTAGAACAAAACATGGTCTGAATAACAACACTTTAGTTTGGATTTTGATTAACAATGTTGTTATTTTAGTTTTGTACATAAAATAACTTTATTCAAAGTAAGAAATATAATAGCTAAATTAATCAATTGGTATGGTATTTGTCTGCCCATTAAAGTTATGAAAGTGATGCCAAAGATTTTTATATATGGGAACCGAAACGTGCCAGTATTTTTTTGAGCATATAGCAGTCTAGTATAACACAGTCATTTTGAGTTTTTATCAGACCACTTCACATGTGGACTTGGATAAATGTATCAAAATAAAATCATGGCTCTGGCCTGCCTTTTTACTGCAAAATGGGAATAACCGCCCCAACACGCCAACCATTGTCACCCCTGTACACCAGGATCAACAGCAGTGACCAACGAACACACAATGTTTTGACACCCGGGGATGTCCCAGTAAAAAATAAACTGTCTTGGAACCCGCAACGAAATTAATCAGAAGAAAACTGAAGGAGTTGGAGATGTAATAGGTCCACTTCCCTCCTTAGAAAACCCGTCGACCAATTAAGTCAAAATAGGCAGACACCTTTTTCGAATCGGGAAGTACCACGGATAAAATATTATGGGTCTTAACAGAGCTATATTTGATGACTATAAAATATGTATGGCAGAATCGCCTAAAAAAGATGCACTGCATTTTACTGCAAGAAAAAATATTTAACAATTCTTATACTACTGTGTCTTTTACCTAGGCTCAAAATCATTTTAAGCAAAATATTATAAAATCAAGTAGTTTTTTATGTATCTGTATTGTGTGATCCGATTTTATTGTCTGACCAAGTTCGAAAGAAATCTGAATTCAAATGTATATGAATATGGAAGCATTAGTAAACTCGTAAACTATTAGTAACATAACTCAATTAGAAAGAAAGTATTCTGTTCTTTGATGCTATACTTCTGATATGATCCCTTCATCGATGTTATATTACTTGCGAAAATATTTCTGGAAATTCGATTGCGGTGCGAATCACGGGCAACACATTACTGCTTCTCTCCGTATTTTTCGAAAGGCTTTACTATAATAGTAAAGCTTAGATAATTATACTAAAAATATTTTGTGAGCGCTCATTCCTGGAACAAGGATTATAATAGATTTTATTGTTAAATACAAAATGCTTAGCAAACGATAGTGAATACTCATTAATACTAGGGCTTATGTAGACGTTTCAACATGCCGGACATATTAAATGGGAATATGGGGTCAGCACTCAGGTTAATTTAATGTTACTGATTCTAAGCATTCTCACGGAGTGGGTATCTAAGTGCCATTTGACGACTAAATAATGAGTATGGTACGTTATAATTAAGTACTACATGTAAGAATAGTTCACTCGTTTAAACATGATATCTAACACTCTACATTATTTTCTATATTATGATTCGATACTTGTTAGCAAAGATATACTTATACGGGTTTACATATATCAATATTTATATAATGTACTGTAACAATTGTGCTCTTGGAAGACTGCTACCACTTACAGTTCAGATGTATTTTAAGTACCAGCTATGAATTTTTACCTTTATTTAAACGCACAAAACACATTACAATTACAAACCTATTATACACTAGCTGACCACCGCAACCTCGTTTGCGTCTTATATAGCCCGTAGCATGAAAATTTTCGCAAAATAAGTAACTTTTCTAGTTGATTTTTCTGTGTCCGAAAAACCCAAATATCTTACAAAACCCTATTTTTTTTTAGCCTATGTTACTCGTGGATAATGTAGCTTTCGAATGATGAAAGAATTTTTAAAATCGGTCCAGTAGTTTTTGAGTTTATTCGTTACATACAAAAATACAAATCTTTCCTTCCTTTATAATATTAGTGTAGATATAAAATCCAATATTTGAGGTAGATTGGAATGCAGCAAGTCCGTGCACCCAATAAAAACCGTAAATAAAGCAAACAACAGCTCTATACAATTATTTATGTTTATAGATTTAGACGGTCCTCAGGTTACTTAGAAATGTCTACAAAAGTCTTTCAGCTAAAATTCTCTAGCAAGATAAAACTCTTTAATTTATGTGGAGGTAAGTATAAAGAAAATAATTTTCTTTAAGGAAAGAAAACATTTCGCATGCAATTAATTCAATAAGAGCAGGGCACATAGCCCGGAGAACCGATGACCGATGGGGCAAAAAGGTTCTTGAGTGGAGACCACGTGACGGTAAACGCAGCAAGGAAGACCTTCCGCGAGGTGGACGGACGACCTGGTTAAGATCGCGGGGACTCGTTGGATGCAGGCCGCTACCGACCGGTCAATGTGGAAGTCAATAGGGGAGGCCTATGTTCAGCAGTGGACTTCTTGTGGCTGAGATGATGATAATTCAATAAACCAGTTGTTAACTTAAAAATGAGATTTAAATATATTTCGGTATCAGATCTTACATACATGTGTTATAAATATATATAAACTGTAACTGAGTTCAAACTCCAATTAACTTTAATCAATTAGTAATAGGTACTTAGCTAGGAGCTCATTACATAATCCTAATCCAGTAACCAGTCAGTGAATCCTTGCAATCCATAGCCATTTACACCACGTCAACCGGTCGGTTATCTAGATCAATATCGACGCCACTCACTTGCCCTTTGACTTAATGCACCGCTGTTGAAGTTACAGGTGTCAAGTATAAAGATTCTAACGATTATAGGAACTTAACACAAGGGCTATATCATATTTAGGACATATTGTGACTCTTTTGGCGTCAATGTTTTCTGTTCGTTGTAGCTTAGCCTTATAAAATTAGCGCATTCTACGATTCTTTCTGTTGCTTCGCTATTCCAGATGGCTCAGGTTTTGAAAGTTCATCGTCTTAGGTAAGGAGCGAGATGCGACACGTAGAAATATCTTCCACGTTGAATCATCAACTTAGTTGTAGTCCTCTTGTTCCTCGATTTCATACGTTTGCTCGAGAATAGACTTTGTTTTTTCCTCCTCATCTCCATCTTGTAGTGGATTGGAGGAATTATTACAGGGACCATTTTAATGAGTGTATATAACGGAGCACTTTAATCCAGCCTTTCCGCATCTATAGGCTCCCTGGCATTCCTTTTATGCATTTGCAAGAAATGAGTTTCAATGGTTTCCGGAACTGTGGGCTCGAGCGTAGTGATTTTGAAAATATAACGCTTACAATTTTCTTTTAATTTTCTTCTATACAAACTTTATCCTGTCAATAACAAACTTATAAAAGAAAGAATTATCCAATTTGGTGCAGATCGGAAGTTATGCGTGTACATACATTTCTGTGATTCATTTTTATTTATATAGATTAAATAGTGAAGGATATATTTAACTTATTGTACTGTGATTCTGAAAAGTTTTTGTACCTTACTTATTTAGAAGTTCACTCTTAATTTTAATATAATATTACATATTAAATCTTCTCATTTTATAACTTGTGGCATATGACCCGCATTGACAGCTCTAGCATTTTGTATGCTTACACTTTAACGCGAGATGCGCAGGCGCTTCTTGACCATTTTAGGTGAGCGTTTGAGGTAAGGGCACACTTGTGAAATCAGAGGTAGCTTAACGTTTGTGAAAGGCAAGGATTTCTTCACTATTTGCTCTTCAGTAGTACTTATGTACAACGAGTCGACTGCAAATTATATTTATAGAATTTGCTTCCATAATAACAACAATATAAGAAATATTATTGTTATTTGTTGTGTCCACCTTCTACCTTCGACTACTGATTTTTATTTTGTAACTTTTCTCGGAGTAGTATCGTTTGCGACTAAGTTTGTTTTTAATTGAAAAAGTTACGAATAGAATTTTAAGAAAGTGGATAAGTTTATTTTAATATAATTCAAATTTATCTTACTACTAGTAGATAATATTATACCAGCACAGCCGATCCATTAATAAAATGCGATTGAATTCTTAAATATTACGAGATATTATATTGGATGTTATGTAAGCTCAGCTTTCTAAAGGAGAGATGTGTTAACAAAAATGTGAAATTGTACGTGTAATGTGCTATTACGTCACACTCCAAAATGCAGTCGTACGAAAGCATTTTGGAGTGTGACGTAATAGCACTGGTTTCCCTCAATTGTACTGTCACCATACTGTGAGAAATTAAAGGAATTTAACGGACATATTCACAAATTAATTAGTTACGGAACGAAAAAAATTGAAGGGTACAAAAATGATCGAGCACCAAAATGCAGCTCTAGGATTTCGGTATTCCACAAGGGTGTGTTCCAGTAAGAACAACTCTTGTTGAAGACGGGGTACGATTGAGTTATATGTAACAAGCAATATGATAATCAAATGACAGATGATAAAATAAATAAATGAAATGCCCTGGGTGAACTTTTGGGAGACGTTCTTGGCCGCCATGTGAGTTTCCAGAGATGATTGAGGCAACAGATAATTGCGATCAATTCGGTCTTGGTGCCTGTTTAGGCCTACATTAAAAACTTGGACAGTATTTCCAATATCTACCTCTAAAGTTAGTCGGCAGTGCATTCACCTTTAGGGGCCTGCTGTCTTATTTACATAAAAAAATCTACTTGTGTTGGTTCGGTCAATGTCATTATATAGTGTATCAGTGTAGGCGGAGACTCTGATCACCCATATTAAGGAAACCTTCTGACGTCTGCTCGTTGTTCATCCTGACATTGCCACCATGGATTTCCTCCAGCCGGTTATCAGGAAGGAATAGTCGCCTGACAACACTGCGACTGCAGTAGGGTCTCGGCTTATCACGGTCATTGTAGAGGATATTTTTCTACTATCATGTTTTATTTATTTAAATCACAGAAATTATCTTTCTTCGTTACAATTAATTCCTAGGAAATATGATTAGTTAGAAATCTAAATAGACTCGCAATTGCGTGTTTCGTAAATTTCCGGTAACATTGTGTATTGTTGTATAAGAAACATAAAAAATGAAATAATTTAACTAAAATAACTCTTCATGTAGAACAAAATACAAATGTGTGTCAATTCATTCAACACATAATTATTAACGGTTATTGTGGGTATAAGAATACAAAGAATAAGAAGGCAGTTTAAAATCCGGTGTTACCTGATACTACCGTAATAAATGAACCGGTTTTGAGTGAAAGAGATAGTTATTGTTCTTTGAGTTCGTGTCTGTTTGTTTATGAATCACCACGCTTGTTACGCAATTATTGCCCATTACTTTTAATTGTAACTTGTATGAATATTATAAAATTGTTGTAATGCTATTATTTTGTGTATGCGTGGGAAACTACATTTTTAAGGAGTCATCGGGGTCAATATGTCGAATGTTTTAAGTTTGTTGCAGTTGTAATTTCCTGCTATATAAGCTCTTAATTACGATACTAAGAAAGGCAGCAATTTAAGACTGTTGATTGTTTCAATAAGGGACCTATTTCCTACTATGATGAAAACTTTAAACGATCGGTAAAAGTTGCGAACTACAACTTGGTATTGTTATCAATATTGTAGCATTACATTTTCGTTATTAACTACCTTATTTAAAGCCTTAAACGAAAATTCAAATAATCGTTTTTACACAGTAATATGAACGGCTCGACCGGAGTGATACCACCGGCCTCACCGAAAACCAGTGTGAAACAGAGCTTGCGCTGTGTTTCATCACCCCTCCCCCATCTCCCCTCCCCCATCTCCCTCCACATCCCCCAAAGTCCAGCAAAGCACTTGTGATGCCTCTGATGTTGCGGGTGTCCAAGGGCGGCGGTGATTGCTTATTATTAGACGATACGTCGACCCATTTGCCCCCAAATCCATAAAATAAAAAATAATTGGAGCGGACAAAACTTGCTTTTACGGTTATTTTAAAAAACTCAGAGGATTCTCCATTAAAATGATAATGGCTGTTTTGTGTTAATAGAGAATAGATCAAAAAATCATGTAGCAGATGATGAATGAGGTAGGTATATAATCGTATATAATCATAGGTGAAGTGAAATCGATGGAAAATGAACGAATAAAATTTCTTAAATTGAAGTAGAAATTATGTATATTTGCTTACTTTATATTCAGCGTATTGTACATCGTTCAGGAAGTTTAATTAATTTGAACCCTTAATTATTTAAAACCGAAAGTTACAGGTCCCGCGTTACTTAAGTTTGATTATTAAAAAATTTAATGCTATTTCAAGTTAATAATTACTTAATTATAAAATTCTAATCTGTATTTATTATAGTATTTTATTAGACTAAATACTTTCAATTTTTTTTGAACAAGTTTGAAACTAATAATTGCTTTCATAAATATTTGGGAGATATTGTTCTCATGTGTATTAACAAAACTGTTGATTGTGCATTTAAGAAGTGAAGAGGTATCCGGTTCATGCTTAAAGGGTTCGGCTCTAATGGAAGATATAAACTTTTAGTCTACTAGCTTTCGCTCGCGTCTTCGCTCGCATTTAATAAGTATCCTATATGTTTTTTTTTATTTTTTTTATTGTATGGGGGTATAATTTAGATCCATAAACGAGCAGACGTATCGCCTGGTGGTAAGCGATTACCGCCGCCCATGGACACTCGCAACATTAGAGGCGTTACAAGTGCGTTGCCGGCCTTATTTTACTTCTAATACCTCATAGAAAATGTGCACAAAGTTTCATGATAATCGCTTAATACCCGGTTCCTATATTTAACGAATCTTCATCGTGTAAAAATTTTCTACAACCGACTACGAGTCGTAAATGCTCGTACTTTTCCTCAATTTATTTTTTATGGTAACGATTTTAGCTTACGCCCCGTATAATATACTACTATTCGTACCTAGAACGAATCGTTTTACAAATATAGGAACTGGGCATAAGTAGTTTTCGCGAGAAAGCGTAACAAAGAAACTTACATTCGCATTTATAATACAGGATTTAGCAACACTATATTATAGATTGACTGCCTCGGTGGCGTAGTGTTAGCATATACGACTGCTT
Source organism: Spilarctia lutea (assembly GCA_916048165.1). Taxonomy (NCBI): domain Eukaryota; kingdom Metazoa; phylum Arthropoda; class Insecta; order Lepidoptera; family Erebidae; genus Spilarctia; species Spilarctia lutea. Next base: position 16,167,349 of record OU696480.1, on the reverse strand, counting down.
TGCTTGCGATCTCGGGCTCCATCCCCGGGTCGGACCAAATGCTTGTATGATCTGAAAATATTTGTTCCGGAGTTTGAGTGTTTTTCGTGTCGTGTCGTTGTAATAATAATGTAAGCATTTATAAAAAAGTATGTATATATGTTTTTATATCAGTTGTCAAGTACCCATAAAACAAGCTCTGCTTAGTTTGGGACTAGATGACGTTGTGTATTAGATGTCTGAAATAGATTATGTATGGTGAGGTAAGTACTTATAATGTAATTAGAATATTTTGGTTTGAAGTTGACAATCATGATGGCGCGTACTTTAGTAAAACATTATGCTTAATTAACTAAAAGTGTAAGTGCATAAAATAACGAATACCTACCTTGTTTATTGTTAGTTGTTATCATTTCAGCTAAGATACCTCATAGAAAATGCGTAAATTGCTAAAAAAAACTATCTTTTACAATATGAAATCGATATAATGTTTTCATCAGGTGTCCATTTTCAGGAGTACTATCAAAGCCGATTTAATAAAACGCTATGGACTCTTCTACTGACTTCCATAAACAGATGTCAAATTGAATTGCGTATTGATTTGCATTTTCAGTTGTTATGTGACCAACACAAAGTTGTGTTTTACATAAATTGCCAGTTTAGTTGCATGAAGGTTTAGTGTCCACTGGGGAACGTGACTTTAAATGATAGGCCTCACTTTCTTTATGACTAAGAGAACGGCAGCTCCGGGTTGAAGATATTTAACGGACAACAATGTGTACGCAAACTACTTTTCAGGTTAACTACATTCTTAAATAAATGAAATTGTCTGTTTATAAATACAAATTATTTTAATGCATATGAAAGTAAATTTTTGAATTTTGTCTGTCTGTTTGTTCCGGCCAGCGGATGGACGGTTTTTGAACGTGGACTTTTACTGCCATAAAGCTGATGTTGTAAGGCGTAACTTAGGCTACTTTTTTAAACAAGCTTCGCCCCGCGGATTTACTTGGGGGAAGCTAGTTTATATTAATCTCGAATCTGAAATTTATTGTGTTCCTATATGTTTGATTAGGTTATTCAAATTAAAGTTTTAACTTAAAGTTAAATACACACGAGTTACGACACTAGATATTGCAGAAGGAGTTTATGTTTTAATTCAAGAAATTAAATTTAGCTTTTATATTTTTCTTGCATGTAAAAAAAGACAACGCAACACAAATAAATAAACAAATGAAACGACAATTATATTACGTCACGCCATATTTAAATAAATAATTATCTGTGTACTTTTAGCAGAGTTATATAGGTACTGTCTACCAAATTAACACACAGCGGACCGTAGAATTGTCAATATGTTGGTTAATATTGATACAACTAATAACTATATACTTCTCTTGTTACTCGTAGTTTTCTCTTTGATAGTTACGAGTATAAATAATTCATTTCCATTCACCATTAAATATGCTAGGTACTCAGATTTCACAACCTTAATATATATATTTTAATTTAGTGATTCTAGATCCGATCTAGATTTAAGGGTGATTCCCGTTCCGGCTCGTTCCTCGTGCAAAGATTGGCCATTGCCATTCAACGCGACAATGCTGCTAGTTTAATGGACACCTTTCCACCTTTCCGGAGGCGATCAGGGATGGCTTAAATGACCTATAAATGTTTGTGCTGTCTTTTGTGTTACATATTAATACAAAAGACAGCACAAACATTTCATCATTCTATTGAATGATTTTTGTAAATTGAAATACTCTCCAATGCTCAATGAAGTTACAAAATAAAACATTCTATTTAGTGATAATAAAAGGTTTTCTATTTATAAATTACATTTTAGTTAGTTCTAAATTATAAATTGTGTAAATTTCGAAGCTATTTTCACATTTTGATATTTTCCTAAATACGATTACTAAGTAATTTAGATCCATAAGGTTCCATAAGATCCATATGTTATACATATTATTTTTATGGTTTGTATGCACGGTTACACACGGTAAAATCTTTAAGATCTATGCGTCTTGTTTTTCTGAAAAGCAGCAGAAAAACACGGAATAACATTCTGATAAAATCATTACCGTATGTAACATAATTAGAATGTAACTCGAATAAAAACAGTATAAAACATTACTAATTTCCGTACAACTTGTTACGGAAAATAGTCGTATCACATGGAAACACTTTACGAACAATGAAATCACGCGACATTGCACGCCATTGTTGATCTTGTCAGTGTAAACATTCTCCTTTTCTTCAAACAATACACATTCGCTTATTTAACTTATTAATAAAATAATATAGTGATTTTGCTACTTCATTCTATACGATAAATTTTATAAATTAAGCATATACACATCTTTATTATAGAAATGTCTTCAATATATGTATTTAAATATCTAAGTTCCGAGTCCCCTTTAAGTAGTAAGAGGCCTTTTGCGATTTAAAAAAATTCTGAAAGTAGATATCATTTAGATTTCTAATTTGTCAGCGACTCTGGTCCCATCGATGTCATTATGAAACAGTTTATTTTAATAACCCCGACGCAAAAAGAGGGGTGTTATAAGTTTGACGTCGATGTCTATCTGTCTGTGTGTGTTTGTCTGTGGCACTGTAGCTCTCAAACGGATGGACGATTCGACGACGATTTCAAAACGGTTTTTTTCATTTGAAGGCCAGTTTCATTGCGTTTAGTTTTTTTAGTTAATATCGGTCTAGCAGTGTAAGAGTATCAGCTCTTTTCCAAAATGATGTACGGCATTTTTGGCGTGTGAGTACTCGAAAAGTTCTTGCGTAGGGGTTTTTTATTTTTTTAAAAAGATATTAATGATTTGTTTTGTGCTTAATTGATTTATAAATATGTAATAACTATAGACACTACTTCTATACTCACATTTTTAGTTTTTATCGTTATCATATGACGAAAGTTGTCGTAAAGAAACATATTTTAAACCATTATCTTATAAGTAATTTAATATACTGAAAGAGTAGGTACTTTAAGGTCCTCTTCAACTTTCTCACATTATACATAGAATACAAGTACTACTATTTCGTTACAAGTAACTAACCTCCATAGCCGTTGTACTAGTATATTGAGTGGAAATAATTTCGGAGCTTCGGACTTAAATAAAACTTTACTTTATGTACGAGAAGCTTGACGCAGCAACTATCAAAATAAAATGTTGCTATGAAAACGAAATATTTTGTAACTTTCATACCTCCATTATCTGCAAAGTGTTCGAACGGATCATAAACAAGCAATTGGTCCACTACCTGGAGGATCACACCCTACTTAATGATCGTCAATATGGTTTTAGGCCGAACCGATCCACGGGTGATCTTCTAGCGTATGTCACACACCTTTGGGGTGAGGCTATTGACAGGCACGGGGAATCTTTGGCTATTAGCCTCGACATGGCCAAGGCCTTTGATAGGGTTTGGCACCGTTCGCTTCTCTCCAAGCTACCGGCATTCGGCTTGCCCCCCAAACTCTGCAACTGGGTTGCCGGATTCCTGCACCAACGTCGCATCGGAGTACTTTGTGACGGCGCGGCCTCCGACGTTCAGTCGATTAACGCAGGAGTACCGCAGGGTTCCGTCCTGTCGCCCACGCTGTTTCTTCTGCATATCAATGACATGTTAGACCTTGGCGACATTCATTGCTATGCAGACGACAGCACAGTTCATGGACGATATTTTGGGCGCCCTGCGGCAAAGCCGGTAGATGTAGAGAAAAAACGACAGGAGCTTGTCGCTGAGCTCGACCATGTTCTAGGCCGCATTTCACAATGGGGCTGCGAGAATCTGGTCGAGTTTAGCGCCAAGAAAACACAGATGTGCGCGTTCTCTGCCAAAAGGTCTCCATTCCTTCCCCTTCTGACTTTTCAAAACACTCAACTACCATTACAAGGCAGGCTCGATGTCCTGGGCATGGCCATCTGCTGCGACCTCAACCCGCGCGAGTACGTTGAGAGCGTCACTAAGGCGGCCTCGCGGAAGTTAGGTGTTCTTAACAGGGTGAGACGGTTCTTCTCGCCCGGGCATCTGTGTCTCCTTTATAAGACTCAGGTTCGCTCGTGCGTGGAGTACTGTTCACACCTTTGCGATGGAGCCGCGCAGTATTTGTTTGACGCTCTCGACCGGTTGCAACGGCGAGCAATTCGCATTGTCGGCAGTCCTGAAGCCTCCGAGTCCCTTGAACCCCTGCAAATGCGTAGAGAAATCGCCTCTATCGCCTATATCATGGGGAGTGTTCTGAAGAGCTCTTCCAACTGATCCCCCCTTCTCCCTTCCTCTACAGGACGACACGTGCTGGCCTCCGAAGTCACCGCTTCAGAGTGGAAGACATACACTCTCGCACTCATCGATTTGGCTCTTCCTTCCTGTGCCGAGCGGTTAAGACCTGGAACTCACTACCAGCGCACGTGTTTCCATCCCACTATGATCCCGGGTCTTTTAAGAGGGGCGTAAAAAAGCATCTCACTAGGCCGCCATAGTTCTGGTCACCATGCTGCAATGTCCTTGTTTGCATTGAGGATGGTGACCACCACTCTTGGATTCTGCTGGTGCTTTCCATCAGGCAGGGCAGAGTCATTTTGGTAGATCAGGTATAAAAAAAAAAAAAAAAAAATATTAAAAAGAATAGTTTTTCGCTTATTTTCATAAGGTGTATTATTAAATTAAATGTTAATATTGAATTATTTAGCTACATAGTAGTGAAAGAAGAACAAGCTGTACGATTCACATCGATATAACGAGTAAAGAATTTCCGGAAATTCTTGCGGCAAAGCTTTTGTATGACAAGGTGGCTGAAAGCGACAGACATAAATTCCTTTTGATCCCAATTCGCATTTGGGTTGTGAAGGATTTATGATTAATACAAAAAGATTAAACAGATTTTGAGTTTGATACGAATAAGATTTCAGTTTTGAAGTACAATAAATAAATTGTAGTAGTAATATACAATATATAATATAATTAAATATATATCTTGTTATACTTATTTCGCTGAGAATTATTTGAATGACTTCAGAATTGATGAGTTAATTAATAATACTTTTGGTTTTGATGTACTTACTTTGTATCAAGTTTTGTCAGCATTGTCACCATATAGAAATCTAAAGGTTACTTTTGTTTGTATATATATTTATTACAAATATTTTCAAAGAATTTTTTTATATTTAACGTTATAATGTAAAAAAAATCCTAAACAGTTTTGTGACAGTTATCGATTTAGACCGGGATCCCAATATTTTCCACAAATCCTGTACATCTATAAAGTGTACTATGTGTGTATAATATTGAAAGGTGAAAGTTAATAATATTTCTGTACGAGATTAGTATTATAGAAGAAGTTAGTATATATTAATAATATTAGACATGACATAAAGCATTCGACTGCCTCGACAGTGTGGATTGCGTATGCGTCTACTATACTTGAGGTTTCGGTTTGCATTGCAGGATCACATCAAATATTTATTAACATACCTAAACTTTTCGCTGTCCTTTTTTTTAAATTGGAAAACTTAACTCACAGTCAAATTAAAATGATATTACAATACCGTCAATTTATAATGTACCTGCGTAATGAACGAACGAAGTTGGCAATCCTTATAATAATAGCTCTACAGTAAATAAAAATGAAATATTTAAAAGTTGTAAATACTCAATCAAAAGTAAAGTAATTTTAATTCTATAAATAAGTAAATAATTTATTTAAACAAAAAAAAGTTCTCATTCGTACCCTACATTTTATTAATAATGTAACCAGCATCACACATAATGGAACGTATTTCTACCAAGTTACTTAATTTGAAATGTATCTAATAATATGCCATAAATATTAACTTAACATGCGTAAATTTAATAACACACCACATGTATAATGTTATAGGCTGAAAGGGAAAGCTAAAGGTGCGCTGTTTGATTTATTTCTGTCTAGTTATTGGTTCATTTTCTGCATTCATTTGCAATTTTTACAGGTAGTAGAGCCACGCTGTATTCAGCACTGTCGGGCCGGCTTGATCGGGGCGGTACTACCCTCGCACAGAATATCAACGTAAAAATGACAGCGTTCGTGCTATCGTGTTTCGTTGGCGATTACGAGACCGGACGCCCAATGATGCTGAAGCATGCTGCATTGTTATGAAGTATTTGCAATGAGTATGGTGACCGCCACTCTTGGATTCTGCTTATTTTTGATTTCCATCAGGCAGAGTAGAGTCATTTACGTAGGGCTTTACATAAAAATAAAACAAAATTGTCAAGAAAGGACCTTTGGTGAACCTCTTATTTTAGTGAAAACTCGTTAGAATCGAGGGAAAAGCAGTGTCGGCAAAACCATACAGTGTTTTTGTTTTCAATCTTCTGTTTTCTGTATCAATGGAAATAGGCAAGGATACCATTCGAATGCCGTAACATTTTGTCGTTTTGATTCACATTTAAATGATAGATACATCTCATATTACAAAATAAAATAATATAAACAGACGTAGCATATAATTTTATTATTAAATAAAATACATATTAATATATTAGAACTCATTATACAATTACACACATATCTCGGTATGTATATGTTAATGACCTCTCGCTTCATTCATTTGCATGAAACACCGATTAGCGATAGTGCATGGAATTTAAAATGATTCGTAATTTTTTTATCTCCATGTTAACATTTATAAAATAATTCTCTTTTAATTACATATTAAAAAAATGAATTTCTAATATGAATTAATGTTCTGCTGCATTTTAAATTGAAACTTGAATAGTTTTAAATAATTTTGCCATTATATATCTAAGATGAATTGTTTTGTTTCCAGTCAATTTGAAAGTGTGGGGTCAGAACCAGGTCAGATGCAACTGTATAGATCTGGTTACGCAAAAGGCGTGCGTTAAACTAGGGCCAAGTAGAATTTCCTGTTTGCAAAATTTAAGATCTGCAGACGGCGATGTTATGAATGCACACAATACATGTTGCCGTTAGCAGCGTTATGATTTTTGTTTTTGGAACATTCTATGCTACATGAGGGCAACGGGCAAACAGCTACTTGAGCATAAATAACTACACTTACAAATCTTGCAACACAAGAGATCCCACAAATACAATGCCGTGTATTTCCCTCTAAAATTAAAGTCAATCACTAAACATCTATAAATATTACACATCTATAACATTTAGGTACTTTATGGAGCTTTAAAATCGGTTTATAATACAATATACTTCATATTTGGAGATGGAGCATTTTACCACAAGGTGTACTGGAAGTTATTTATCATTGGCGGTTATGTGGTTATCCAACCATAATATTTATATAATTTTATTTTACTCGCTGTCATTTCTTAAACCACATATGTACTTAGAATGTTAAATTTTTGAATGAATGCTGTTATTTACGGCTTCTATGAAATACTTTGAAAACTTTTCATGTTAAAATTCAAGCAAGTGTAGGGTGTGCAGTTGTGTATATTATAAATATGTAATAGTTGTGTATTTATAGCTATAATTTTCTTTTGTGTGCTTTAATATGACAAAGCCCAAAGGTCAGTTCACCTGACCAGAGATTGAACTTCAAATACGTCATCGGAATTGGGGCTAAGTCATCACTAACCGAGTTAGTCCCAGTTACATCTGGTGAATCACGGGGTCTTCTTTCGGATTATTTTTCATCCACTTCGACATTCCGCGTTGTGAGATTGGCACGCATATCATGCTTTACGAATACGGTGAATTGGTACTAATTACATATAAAGCATTTTCTTTCTCCGTGTAAAATAACCACACATGTATATATAAACACATACTCACTTATGCGTACACTTTTCCGGAAATGACATATTCTTAACTTAGTTCGTTGTTAAGTTCCGCTTTGCTAATGCAAGTAAGTGAACCTTTGAAGTGAAGAAGTGATTAGTTCTTTATTCGTATAAGTACCACTTTCGTTCTTGGAATAGTTATATTCTGTGTTGACATAGAACGACGTTACACTTTCATATCACGCACGATTTTGAATGTGACTTGTTAAGTAATAACTTTTAAATGATTTACTATGGAAATTATATGGCAATCTATTATGATTGTCTATTGCAATATTTACCTTAAGCAAGATCAGATCTTCAACTTATAATACTAAAAAAATAACTGTACATATATTTTACATTATTTGTGTGTTATTATTTGACATAGTATAGCCTAATAATTTTGAGAAGGGTCAATATAAGCTGATTTCCAATGATATCGATAATTTAGAGACAAATCAGTGTATAAATACCTACTATGGTTGCCTGTAAGAGATTGCCTTCGGAAGATAAGGCTGCCAATTGTACCTGTTAGCTTTAAATTACCTTTGTGAGTTATCTGGGGTACAATAAGTGTACAATAAGTGATTATTATTATTATTATCACTTACATCGAATAGTTATATTCTGTAATGTAAATCAATGAAAATGATTAGCGTCTTAGAGAATCTGTACCATCATTGGATAGTACATAAATTTATAGTATATAATATATAATAGTTTATAATAGTAAAATAGGAAATGCAAGCGCCTGCCTCGTTAAGAGCAAATGTATGTACAAAGATCAGTTTGCAATGAGGTGTTATATATGTAATATGTATGTATGCTTTAAACAATACATTTAAATGTTAAAGATCCCATCAAATTGTACATTTATTTTGAGTCAAGAAAAGGTAAAATAATCTTGTGTTCGAGCATTATCTGCCTCGATCATTCTTAGTGGGAAGGTAACTTCAAGGCCAAATATCAAATGAACTGTAATTTCGCCAGTGACCATTACATATGGATGTTCGGTTTCACAATTCTTTATCTTTCGAACACATTATGATGCTGATATTTTGTAATTTGGTACGAGGCCGGAGATCGTAGACTTTTAGAGATGATAGTGTAATATTGATCCTTGTAGTACATTAAATTGTCTTTACTCAGAATGCTCAACAATTTATTTATATTTTATAATTTTTATCTATAGAAATATAATTCTGGGAGCCTAGAGGTCGAAATTGTTTCGTAATACATAATCGAATTAATTGGCCAAAATAACGCTGGGTCCAAGGTAGAGGAAAAAATAATTTACAGTTTTTATATACTGAAAGGTAAACAATGCTCAATCAACGATATATTTTAAAGAAAACAAAATCCGATTAACAGAGGAAAAGAAAATATAAAACATAACCGGAGAACTAGAAAACTAATTGCAGATAGTTCATCTATATCGACTGTGAGAACCCCGATGTTTCCTTTACTGTCCCCTAGGGCGCGCACGATCCGCAGCGTCCGCGCCGTCACCTGGGCCTGCTTCTGCAGCTTGCGCTTATGGAGGGCGGAGATAATTTTGCGATCTCCGGCGCTTGGGTCGCCTGCGGTACCTGGCCGGATCTTGAGCCCGGCGGTCCGGGAGAGTTCTAAACCTCTTCTGGTCCCGCTCCGCCGTCTCTTTGGCAAGCATAACTTGCTTGCAAAAAACCGGTGTTAAACAGCGCTTGCGCTGTGCTTTACCGAGTGAGGATAACGTAAGCTCGTACCCCTACCACTTCACCCATCCGCCAAAGGCCGGCAACGCATTTGTCATGCCTCGTGTGTTGCGGGTGACCATAGGCGGCAGTAATCGCTTACCATCAGGCGATGCGTCTGCTCGTTTGCCCCCTATTCAGTAAATTAAATGAGACTAAAATTATAATCGGCAATATGTGAACGTTTATTACACAATTACACTACCGTTAAACGGTTTTAGGCGAGATGCTAAAGAAAAATGCAATGAGATGAATGCAATGCGACACGTCACGCAACAGTCGAACAAGACAAATTAACAGGAATGATGTCCCTAAAAAAATATCAGAACCAGGTTTTTGATACCTACATATTATATCAATGCAACAGCTTTAGATGCTTACTGTACTTTGTAGTTCGTATAGGAACAAGTTTTTGCATAACCTAAGACCCTAATTACATAACTCCAGAGGTTATAACAGTTCCTGGTTGGATTACAAATTATAAGACGTTACTGAGCGTTCTGGTTTCAAAGCTAAGTAGCGATTTATTTATTTCGGAAAAGTAACTATTACTAAAATGTTTTTATTACTAAAAGCAAGGACCCATTACATAAACCTTTTTAGAGCAATAATATATTCAAGAGACGTTTACACCTAATGATATGAGCCCAAAATATTGGCTAAGCAGGCAAGAGGATGAATCAGAACCCTCAGTGAAGCTGTGTTCTAACCAGTGTAGATTTTAAAGAGCAAGAATAAAAAAAAATCACAAATCGTAAAAATTTAGAACTAAACTGAAAACAATTTTCCTAAGTTTTACTATTCTTTTTAAGTATATACTTCAGTGATATTTTAAAAATAATAATTCTTAAGTACGTGTAAAACCAGGTACCGTCCGTTAAATATAAAAAAATATGGATATTGTAAAATATGTAAGGAAATAGTATTATGCAACAACGTTAACCGAAATTTCTGATGGCGAACTTCAATCATTTCTTTCTGATCATTAATTTGGAAGCAAGTAGTTAAAATATTGTAAGTTTAATATTAAAGACAGTCAGTACAGTTCAATAAAAAAAAGGTCAGTGAAGATTGATATTTAATGCGTTCGTTAAAAATCTGATGTAGTAGGTTGATATAACAATTCAGTAAGTATACATATTTTCAAGAGGCTTTTGCAAATCCAAGCATTTTTATGATAAGGCGACAATGAAATTTTATCTGTCTGTTCGTTTACCTGGTCTTTAAAGTATAATAATAATAATAATTTAAAAGCACAATAATACATATCTAAAAATATTAATTTTACATTCTTTGTCTAAGAGAAAATTACAAAATACGAGTAACTATAAAGCTGCGCAACAAAGCGACGGCCAATTATTTCCGTGAGTTAATTTTATGACGCTGCCGTGGGGTAATTACAAGGAATATGAACAAGACTAACACACATATACATAGTATATATTAAATTATATTACATGTTTTGCATTATCTCACGATTTTTTCACTACTTAATTCAACGACTCGTAGAGAGATTTAAATCATTTATTAATTGTTTGGATCATATAGCTATACCGCTAATCTATTCATAAATTTACATAAAAATCTGTTTACTCGTATATCTGATCAAGAAATGGATGGATGTTTGCATGGCCATTGAATAATTGATCGTAAAGTAACAGTACTGCCTTTGTGACAGTTTTATTTAATTATTTACATTTTATTCTAAGAAGTTGGAGCCCGAAATCTTTTAATGAGAAAAATATTTCGATAATATACATCCGAGTAAATCATTTCTTTTTTAAAAGACAACTCCCACATTAGGAATAAACATCCTGTGTCGTGGGGGACTTTACAAACATACATGAAACGGACACAAAGAACATCCAGACTCGGGACAACAATTCGTGGATCACACAAAGTGTTGTACCGCGTGGGATTTGAACCCAAGACACTTGGCGCAGTAGCAAGCGGCATGGCGACCGCTGAAACCAACGGCCACCCGTGCAGTCAAAAAAAGGCATTAGTTGTGTTTAACGTTTATTATATCTACATTATATTCTATATATAAATAAGTATAATATTTTATTTTTATACTATAATTTTATGACAAATGGTTCTTAGCTCTAAATTTTAATAACTTACAAATAAGTTGTATAGATACAATTTATACCACGAAACAACAGTACCACCATAGTATTCTTATGACTTCAAATTTCACGATATTAAAATTTTCATTCAGTACGAAGAATCCGATTGACATATTATTACGTAGATACATTTGCATGATAAGTTAAAGGCAAAAAATAACGTAACTAAGCGATGTTTGCAACAGATAACATGTAAAAATGTCTCAGTGAGTGTTGTCTAAGAACATTGTTGTGTAACAGTATTACGGGGTGTCACACATATTTGATGAGCTCTATAAAGTAGGTAGGTTCTGACTCGTCTTAATACATTTTCTTTCCGCGAATATAATGTTAATACTAGTAATGTACTTAACCTGAATCATAAACCGCCTTTAACAGTCCTATGCTAGACATAGGCTTTTTAACTTTTAAAATGACTCTACTCTGCGTGATGAAAAGCATAAGCAATGCAGGAATGCAGCATGGTGACCCACACCATGGCAGCCTAGTGATGCTTATGCATCATTGGGCCTCCGGACTCACCAACGTTTGTATTGGCATCAAGTTCTCCATCTCTTTGCTGAGCTGTTATCCTGCGTAGTTTACTCCCTTAGTCGACTCTTACGACATCCTCGCCACGAGATGAATGGGGGTAATGATTCTAACACTCCATGTTCTTCATCCGTCACCAATCATAGATACTTTCGGGTAATTGTTGGTCCTACTAAATAAATAAAATAACACAGTTACATAACATAGATACGACATTTCTACCACAAATTTACATAATATATATTATAATAGTTCAGACATTTAACACACAACGCCATCTAGTGACAAGCTAATCATAGCTTGTGTTGTGGGTACTAGACAACTGATATAAATACATAAATACTTTTTATTGTAAATACATACATACTATACATAGAAGACAGCCAAATTCTGAAACAAATATTTGCAGATTATACAAACATTTGGTCCGACCCGGGAATCGAACCGGAGATTTTGGGAAAATGTTTTAGACGTTTAACGATTACACTGGGCACATTATTCTACTTCTGAGCATAGACTCTAATTATAAAAATATATGCAAATATGACACCCATTGATTAAATTGGTAAACAGCAGTGTATTTTTTTTTCTTTAAAAGACAACTCCCACATTAGGAATAAACATCCTGTGTCGTGGGGGACTTTACAAACATACATGAAACGGACACAAAGAACATCCAGACTCGGGACAACAATTCGTGGATCACACAAAGTGTTGTAGGTACCGCGTGGGATTTGAACCCACGACACTTGGCGCAGTAGCAAGCGGCATGGCGACCGCTGACACCACTCGGCCAACTGTGCAGTCAATCTTTCCATATTACTTACAATTTTTAAGAATTCATGATATTTTCAGTCGCAATTCAACCAAAAATTCGTTTACAACTATTACTTAAGTACGTGCAAAACCATGCTTATAAATAATGAAAGTGCATGTGACCTCTTGTATCAATTCTTACAGAAGTAGTATCATGGTGTTTCTCTCTCTCTCTCTCTCTCTCTCTCGGTTATTAATCAATCAACATTCTAGATTTGAATTGTTTTGACTATAGCCAGACCTAATTTAGGATTCGACGCATGTAAAGTTATTGTTACCAAATGTAAAGAAAATAACATGAATCAAGTGAGGAGAATGTTAACCTAATTAGAAACTCAGAATATATTATAATTTCAATTGTGGTAATTTGAAACCACTGTGAAGCTCTTCAATTGTATTATAATTAACACAAACGAATATTTCTGATAACACCTAACTGACAATTTGGTAGAAAATTTACTTAAACTAAAACTATATGTAAAATAAGAATTTATGAGCTGAGCCCCGCGTTGTAACCTGTTAGTTTTGCCCCGCGGCGTTACCCGTTAGTCTAAAAAGTAACCTAAGTTACTCCTTATATCATCAGCTACCAGTGAAAGTATCGTTACAATCGGTCCAGACGTTCCAGAAATTAACCGGCAGAAGCAGACAGACAGACACAAAGAATTATGAAATTGATATTTGTTTACGTGTACCGTGTGTAAACATGCATTTAGTAAAAAGCGGTTATTTTAATATTACAAACAGACACTCCAATTTTATTTATTTGTATAGATGTATAAATTACACCCAGACCGTAGTACATTTAGTAGTACAGCTTTTAATAGTCCAACGCTGGACAAAGTCTTCTCCTTAGAAATGAGATTTTGGCCAACTATACCACGATGGTCACACGGGCTAGTTAAAGAGTTTGTTTCAGATGGCAGAAAGATATTTAGGATTTTCTAAATTTAACTTCCTGTTATTTAGTCAATTTTCCTAAATCACGTAGCCGTTAGACTACTCATTCTTTCCGTGGGAGAGCCGCCACGCTTAGGCATGAATGGGCCAGCTCGACCGGAGTGATACCACGGCCTCACAGAAAACCGGTGTGAAATAGCGCTTGCGCTGTGTTTTACCGAGTGAGTGAGGATACCGGAGGCCCATACCCCAACCCCTCCCCCCATCCCATCTCCACATCCCCCAAAGGTCGACAACGCACTTGTGACGCTTTTGGTGTTGCGGGTGTCCATGAGCGGCGGTAATCGCTTATCATCAGGTGATGCGTCTGCTCGTTTGCCCCCTATTCAGTAAATTAAATGAGACTAAAATTATAATCGGCAATATGTGAACGATTATTACACATTACACTACCGTTAAACGGTTTCAGGCGAGATGCTAAAGAAAAATTCAATGAGATGAATGCAATACGACACGTCACGCAACAGTCGAACAAGACAAATTAACAGGAATTATGTAATTATATATATATATATTTTGTTTCTTTATTACTATGTAATATTTTGAAAAAAAAAAAAAAGTTTATATGTATATAAATGTAATAAAAATAATTAAAATATATTGACACATCTCACACATAGCTGTGTCATCCCAAACTAGGTGGAGACACAACCATTAATTTAATGAAACGAATAACGTATTATATTTGGCGATTAAAAAAATATAGTGACATAATTTATTATTTAGTTCAAAACTCATCATCCTTAATTAAACAAATTCAATGAATTAAGATTAAGAACCGTAAAAATGGCCTTACATGGTAAATTACTTTAATGATGATCCGCCAATAAAGCGCTGCAAACACATGTTGTTTGCTATGCCAATTGTGTGTACGGTGGCGTCTCGGCGAAAGCACTGACGCGTCATACTCTCACTATCGAAACGGGCCGTAGACTTGTTGACTCACTGTTTTGATATTCTATCGATATTTTTACTTAAATTGTAATATAAGTAGAAATTTCACCATGACAAGGCTAAATGTGAACATTTTTGAAGAGATGGGATAATCTACACTAATGTTATAAAGAGGAAAACTTTGTTTGTTTGTTTGTAATGAATAGGCTCAAAAACTACTGGACCGATTTTAAAAATTCTTTCCCCATTCGAAAGTTACATTATCCACGAGTAATATAGGCTATATTTTATTTTGGAAAAAAATAAGGTTCCCTAAGATATTTGGGTTTTTCGGACACAAGGTGTAAAAAATCAACCAGAAAAGTTACTTATTTTGCGTACGCTGCCTAAACAATAAAAGATAAAATCATAAAATGTTCTAATTAATCGTAGATCTTATAAATATCTACAAAAAAGTCCGCGACACTATACCTATCTATGTCGAGTGAGGCACAACAACCATTTTTTTATTTAAAAATCTTGAATTGTTTTTGGACTACATTTAAACGCGTTTATTTTACTCATGCTATCAATCCTTAGCGCCATGAAACGTCAAAGTCGCCATCAAACGTCAAAGTTTGGCGAGATTAGTATGTAAGTGTAACTATTGTTAAAAATCTTATGATTAAAATAAATTAAAAAAAAAACAATTTAAATTATTTCATCACTAACTACATTAATTTAGATAATATTTGATCTTTGAATGATAAAAATTGGACGTTTGGTTTTGAAGTTATGGCAAAATTAAAATGTGTATTACGCATGGGCAACTTTACATTGCCCTATCACGGGTCGGGGCTCCCGACCATCAGTATATTTTGTTACCTGAAAATAATTTAACGTCAAATGTTGTTTATAGAGAAGCTCTACAATAATCGCTTTAGTTATCTATCCTAAAACTACGGGTTGCACTCGGGGACTGCAGGCAGAAGTGAAAACTTAGTATTAATTACATTTAAATATTTTCCTTATTAACAACTTTAACATCCAGAGAAAGACAGTCTGTGCAGCCTGCGGATAATGACTGCGTCATTGATGTTAGTGTCGGTGTCTGTAAATTGACCTGGGTCATTTTGCTGACCGTGTCTTTCCTGGGTAGGCTTTTTGCAGACGAAACCCACATCCACGCGGGCGGGGCCGCGGACGACCGCTAGTTAATTCATAAAGCTATTTAATTCATGTCACCTTCTTGTATAACTCTTGTTTGTTATTTTTTTTAAATAAATGGAAGCTAGTAGCAAAGACAATTGCAGTGAATACTCCCAAATGTCTAAACATCCTATCCCAGTCCTAATAATTATAAATGTGATTATGAGTTTGTTTGTTGCGCTTTCACGCGAAAACTACTAAACCGATCATCTTAAAACTTTGTACTCATATTTTTGGAGGTATTAGAAGTAATATATGATACTTTTTTTTATTAAATGCGAGCGATGCAAAAGCTGGTATTAAATAAAGATTTGTCATTAATATAAATTAGTGACTGTGTTTATGAGCTTACATTAGAGAGCACACTTATCGTTATGAGTTGTTATATTTTGTAGGTCAATATACGAGTAGTTCGAATATCAATGCATATTTTTAAAATAAACATGATCTGGTTCTCGGCCATAAGATTGACTGCATACTGTATCAGACAATGAACAGTTCTACAATTTAAGCGAAACTTTAATAACAATAATAATTTGAAAAATTTCAAAAACAATAATTTTCTAGAAGCGTCTTCAAAAACTGCTCGTTACTAAGTGACACTCTCTTCAAAAATATTTGAGTGACCATGGCAAATATAACTGGCACTGGGATTTAAAATGAAGGATTTCATTTGTGTTAAAGTTACCAGTATTTTTTGTAAGTTGTTTCACATTTCAATTATCAAAGTTTCTGACTTTTAAATTATCTGAAATTTCAAATGATATTTTCTGAAATTATAATTATCGCGTATTCTGACACTTTAATTTACAAATTTTCTGACATTTTAATCTATACAAATAAATAAATATGAAGTGTATGTTTGTTATATTAAAACAACCACTTTTTACTAAATGCATCTGTATGTATATACGGTACATATAAAAACATAACATTTTTTTTGTCTGTCCGTCTGTTTATACCGGTTAATATCTGGAACAGCTAGAAAGAGTTTGACCGGACTTTCACTGGCAGAAAGCTGATGTAATAAGGAGTAACTTAGGCTACTTTTTAAGACTAGCTTTGCCTGGCGATATCACCCAGTCACGCGGGACTCAGCTAGTGAAATATAATAATATAAAAGATCTCCTCAAGATCTTGATAATCAAGACCAAGTGACGGATAGATCTTATTTTGATTCAACACATCTGTAAGGACACAAAGTAAAATGGTCAATGTATCAATCAATTAAACTTTCATCTTAAATTACTTTTGACTTGTAACTTGTTACTTTTTATACTAATTTATTGCACATTTAGGTATATCAAAGTACGTACTTCAGACATGATTGAAAGTAGAACGTCTACATTATCTTCTCCATCTGTTGCCTAACAAGATAACTTATCCATGTAAGTAATGCTGTAAAACATATGTGAAAAGTGTGGCAAGGTCTGATTGACAGGAGTGTGGCACTCCACTCCAGTAAAATGCAGTAGATTGCAATTTTCGTATCTTATGTTGGCCTTAGGATTGTGAAAAATTATGACGATTAGATTAAAATATTAATAAATACATACTATTAAAAATAAATTACATCCAGACACAGAACAAATATCACGCTCATCATACTACTATTTGTCCAGGGCAGATATTGAACCAACGACCTCTGGAGCAGTCAGGAACACTCACCACTAGATTAATGGAGTGTCTTTCAATTATCATCAAATGTAATTATTATATTTTTATAACAATACATACTATTAGTTTGTAAGCGTTTTACAAAAAATATTGCTACATATTTTCTTTTATAATAACTAAACTAAACTAAACTAAACCTTTGAACGACGAATGAGGGATGAAGTAAAAAGGTGAGTAAAAACACATCGAAAGAAATATTGAAAAATTCAAGAATAATTAAAAGTTCCTAAGAAATAAATACATATTTTTTTTATTTAAAATGGATATCACGTTGGTGACGATCTTGCACGTAATGAACATAATTTTACTATTATCACATATATAGGTACTTGTTGTAATACTTATAACTACATATGTGTGTGTAATAAAAAACTAGGAACTTAAATTTCATTAATTGGAAGCATTGTGTACGATTGCTCGAAATTTTGACCGCGGTTAGCACGGCAGACGCCTTAAATATCGCCCGATAAAATCGCACAATGCGATCAAAGTTATATACCGATCCTAAATTACGCAAAGGGACCATTTATAAGATAATTAATTTCTTTTAACATTTTTGCAGACATTTATAATAAATTGTCCTGTTTCAAATAAAATTTTGAATGTAAATTTTCAAAGTTTATTTTATAGTTTCTTTCGTTTCATATTTATTGCCTCAGTAAATAATTGATTGGGCACTCCTGTGACTGGTACCTCTCTATTAAAATTACTCTGTACCAAATCGGTAGAGTCATCGTGATTAATGACCAACGTCCGGTCACTGCAACTGATCTCAATATGTGTATAGGAACGTACAACCCGTAGGCAGTACAGTACTTTTGCCAATGTTATGTAACGGTGTCATTAGTATCATAGATAATCTGCATTGTTAGCGTTTGATGTAATAGGTATATTATGAACATATTTCCTTTCTCTTTCTTATACCCAATATTTGAAAAAAAACCCTTTAAATTCAAGGTTGATTTAGTGTAATGATAATAATCATTGAATAAAATTTTAACAGCGAAAGCGATAATAGTGACAATTCCGGAAAAGATGAAACAAAATGTTTCAACTTTAACTGAGTGTTAATTGTTACTTCAAAGGACACTCACTTAGCAAAAGTATCTTTAACTATGTGAATGGTGAACTGTTGAATCGTTAAAAAAATTGTTTCTGAGGGTTTCGTAGCCACAGAACAGTTTTTCAATTCTTGTGACTAATATTTTTGCAATGTGTTAGCACATTTTCATTAGCCAATTTTATTTATTTATTATATAGCGGGCAAACGAGCAGACGTATCGCCTGATGGTAAGCGATTACCACCGCCCATGGACACCCGCAACACCAAAGGCGTTACAAGTGCGTTGCCGGCCTTTCAGGAAGGAGTACGCTCTTTTCTTGAAGGTTTGAAGGTCGTATTGGTCCCGGAACACCGCAGGCGACAGCTCATTCCACAGTTTTGCTGTGCGCGGCAGAAAGTTTCGGGAAAATCGCACAGTTGTAGACTGCCAACCATCTAGATGATGGGGATGAAATTTCTGTCGCGTAGGACGATGGCGGAAAGATGCGGCAGGGATCAATCCGAACAATTCCTCGGAGCACTCCCCATGGTAAATGCGGTAGAAGATGCACAGCGAAGCAACATCTCTACGCAGCGCCAGAGAGTCTAGCCGAATCGGAAGATCCTGGCAATCGACGATACGAGTCGCCCTCCGCTGAATGTGGTGCAGAGGAAGAAGCTGGTATTGAGCCCATTTACAAAAAGGTTTTTTAATTTGCACAATGTAGTTGTCACTATTGATTAAACTTGAAAAAACTTAGTTCAGTAATATCAGTAAAAAATAAACTATTATTTAAACTTGTGTGGATATGAAATAGATTTTTGTGTAGAAAATAAACAAAATTTTAAATACATTTATAAATAATTAAACTTGTCCCAAAAAATACCTATTTTGTATATGCGGTCTATTGGCTACTAGTTAAGTCCTTCTACTGATACAGAAATAGGTCTTGTTGCTACCCAAACTAGGTAGACCCGTTACTGGCAATATTTTGCTTAATACATACGTATTATTTTAGGGAAATTATACACAGACATGCTTTTCATCTGTGTTTACAAGAACCCTATCTCGAGGCATGAGAACTACCCTTACATATAGATACGAGTACCAACACTGAATACACATTACGTGTATGCACACGCTTATCTACACTGCTATCTATACTAATATTATAAAGCTGAAGAGTTTGTTTGTTTGTTTGAACGCGCTAATATCAGGAACCACTGGTCCCATTTGAAAAATTCTTTCAGCGTTGGATAGACCATTTATCGAGGAAGGCTATAGGCTATATATCATCACACTGATACTAATAGGAGCGGAGCGCCAATGAAGAATGTTTCAAAAACGGGGGAAAATTTTCTCGCTACGGGCAATAGAAGACGCAAACGAGGTTGCGTGGGTCAGTTAGTCATTAATAAAAGATAAAATAAATATATTATGTTTCCTTTCAGTATAATTTAAATAAAATTGTTTAGAAATATTTTCTTAAATCTACTTATATTTTATAGACAGAATGAGTACTATCTACTGTAGAGTTCGTTCAATTATTGTGAAAATGTACTTACAAAGGTTTTTATTAAAGCATTATTTGCATTGCACTATTGCACTCTACGACAAGCTACTAAAAATGGTTTAATATCGTTTTTCGCCGTGCTGTGGTGTCTCTAGTCGAGACTGTACAATATACATACATATTTATCGAAGCGAAGGGAAGCGAAGAAAATACGATTTATTGTGTGTCCTCACCTAAAGCACTTGAAAAAAATATTGAAGAACGAACCATACTGTATCAATGTGATGTTCTAGGTCACAGTCTACTAGCACCGTAATAGTAAACGTTGCCCTGATTACATAACAAAATATATTAATAGTCTTTAGTCTATATCTATGTCATAGGTTAGGTCAATTTTCAAATAACAGTTGTGTTACGTATTGGCACAGATACACTTTAGACAGGTTCACTAAAACAGCGGTGCATTTTGCTCGGTTAGCTTCGTACCTTTCTAAAGGCAAAAAGCGACCAGTCTCGTTATATTTATTTATTTATTTTTGGAGAAGGCTTACAGACTAATAAACATAATTATGGATAATACAAATATGTAATCAAGTTGCTAACAACAAGCCTCCATATATATGTAAGAACATATTACACTGGTCGAAGTGCCAGGTCATGGACTTACATTATATGATAAGTATTTACATTTTTTACAGATTATTTTATACATACAGAAAAAAGAAACAAAAATATCAATAAAATAAAGTGATAATGAACCCACAAAACACATTCAACACTACTCAAAGATAACAACAATAAATAAATAATTGTATGACATATTCAAAATTTCGAACAGATCGGATCTAGATTGTTTTTTTATGTATATGTAAACAAAACTTATCACAAATTTTTTAACTAACAGTTTAAACACCGCATCCAACGCCAACATTAAAAAATGGCTTCGATAAAAGCTGCCTCACTGTGATAGGGTTAGTACAGAACCAGTCCAGTTCCCGAATACTGTAAAGAGCCATGAAGTTCATTGAAGCTGCGTGCACCTCGCAGGAGGAAGGAATTACTCCTGTAGTTAGTGGTCACAAAAGGCACATGTAGCAAAGGTCGTTGTCTTAAACCGATTTGATTAGTACGCAAATCCAACTTAAACAAAAGCTCAGGGGAGTCGTTCGTGTCATTTGCGATGTTGGTCAAATAGCAAATATCATTTATAAGGCGCCTATATTCCAGTGGAAGGAAATGGTATCGTCTGCGACGATGAGTGTAATCAAGTCAACATTGCTGTGCTTCAAAACCCAAATATCGCAAAAATTTCATTAGTATCCCCTCAATAAGAGACTTATAAACTTATATCTTTTTAATAGTTTTTAAACATGTGTGAAACAGTAGGTGCCATATTCAAGATGGTCTAATATTAGTGAGTTGGACACATTATATTACATGTAAATATGTCTCGTTAATCATTTAATAAAAAAAAAACATTATTTAAAAGTTTTAAATTTAGATAGTTCCATGTTCTTCTCCAAATCCTAGTAACAAATACTTTTTGGAATCTATATGTTTCGTGAATTAAAACTGATTGATGAGAATTTTTTTAATCTTAAGTAAAGGTTACTTAAGGTATAAGTTTTTCAATTTTCTTAATAAACTTGATTACGTATATTTAAAAAAATAACAACTTAAGAAGCAAACAGTAAGCTACATTCGAATTTGTTAAAATGCTAGAATTTACTATACCACTACTCATCAAAGTTAATATTGGACGGCACTTTCTTTCCACTAACCCATATCGCATACTACCCAAACATCATACAATAATGACATGCCCAAACACGTCTCACTAGGAAGTTGCGAAAGTTTTACCATATGTCATAAATATTCAGTTTTAGGTAATGTTTTCCTCCTATTATGCCGACATTTTTGCGCAATACCCAAAATCGACGCAACAATATTCTTTGTTGCGCATATAGGTCTACTGCTGCTATAGTTTATTTTTACACTTAATTTCTTTATAAAGTATTAAAATATTAAAGCATTACATTTTCTTTAAATTGATTACGGTAGCCCTTAATGTTTCTGTTGCCGACGGATCATTAAATAAAACTAATGATATAACAATGTCACAATTTGTTTAAACGGTTGCCCTGAATTCAAATGGAATGGGTGCTAAAAGGGAAATCTCACATAAATAAATGTCAAGGTTTACGCAACATCATCGACATTATGAAGAACTATAATAGGTGTGTATTGCGCAATAAAATATTTAGCGAATCTCTCTTATTTTCTATATAGATGTTGCAAACGACTTCTTTCTGAATGCATTATGCAAGAGAGGTCACAAGCTGTGCTGTCCCGTGTTGCGCAAGCGACGCCCACGCAGACGGAGAAAATACCACTTTCTACCCATACAACTTTTTATGTTAATAGTATTGATGTGTTAATATATGAACATTTTGCGTTATGTATATTGTTGTGATGTCTTGTATTCGTGTGTCCGATATTTGAGTTTGGACTAATGGAAAGGTAATGAAAGCAATATTAAGTTTATAACTTTTTATGCAAAAATAAGAATTTTATAATACAACTAATATTATAGTACATTAAAATTACTATTTACATAAATACATTTAGGCACCGTAATTTTTTCTCTACTTATAACTAAGTTTTGTCGCCGGCAGAGCAGGTATCACAATATATCGCGTTTGACGCGGCGCTTAGTAAGGGCCGGAATGGCCAGGGGGTCCGTATGAGGTGCTGACACCACCAGATCCACCATGTCCACCGCCGATGCTACCGCCGGAGATGCTGCCGCCGGAGATGCCATGACCGCCACCGATGGATCCACCACCGATTCCACCTCCAATTCCACCAATGGAACCGCCAGAAATGCTGCCACCAGAGATACCACCGCCGATGCTACCGCCACCGATTCCACCGCCGATTCCACCGCCAATTCCACCAGCACCGCCACTTTCCTTCTGGGTCTTGTACTTGATGAAGTAAACTTCTGGTTTTGAGGGTTGAGTGGGAGCAGCAGTGGGAATGGTGATATCGGGCTGTTCGTCGGGTTTCTTGACCAAAACGTAGACCAGGGTCTTCTCTTCGTTTTGGGCTTGAGCAGGAATGATAGGCGCCACAGGTGCGGGAGGAGCTGGTGCCTTAATGAAGATAATTTTGTAATGTTTCTGGGGAATGCCACCACCGCTAACGATTTGTGGGCGCTGTTCTTCGGGTTCTGGGGGAGGAACGTGGACGTAGATGTGCTTTTGGATAAGAGCACCGCCGCCAAAACCAGCGCCGCCGCCTCCGAAACCAGAGCCGCCGCCTCCAAATCCGGAACCACCGCCAAATCCAGCACCTCCACCGAATCCAGAGCCTCCACCGAAACCGGAGCCAGAGCCTCCGCCGAAACCGGAGCCGCCGCCGAAACCAGAGCCGCCTCCGGAGGAGAATCCACCGAAGCTGCTGGAGCTCAGACCACCAGAGGAGAAGCCTCCATGTCCGCCACCGCCACCGCCGCCAAGGCTTATACCGCCAATGCCGCCGTGTCCGCCTCCAGGGGCGTTGTAACTGTATCCCGCCTCGGGTCTAGCCGAGCCGAGCGCGGCGACGGCAGCTAATACCTGCGGCACAAACATTTACTCATTTACAACACTGTTAAAATCATTTTATGGTTCGATTGTTCGGCTTTATTAATCATCGAATCACGTTATCAATTAAAACAGAGGAGCACTGATTGTAATCGTGATGAATAGAGCCGAGCGATCGCAACACTAGAACAATCCGAGTAGGAAGCGCAAGTGAGCGCGGTCACAGGAGCGCGGGTCACACAGGTCACAAGTCACTTTCACTGCACACGAATACCTACCAAGAACGCTTTCATGTTGACTCACGGAGGTGTCGTGGTTGTGTGATGCTCTGTACCACAGATCGGTGGTTTATATACTAGTAGATCGACGACGCCTCTCTCCCAGACTCTTCCTAAGATTCGGCCTTCGGGCCATGCGAGAATTATGATTTTAACAACACCCGTCCAATTCTTCTTCGGTAAAAACAATACGGATTTTTTACGGCTGTTGGACACTTTCACAGACTCTTCTTTCGATTATAATTGATTTGTAAACCAATTATTTTTTAATCACTACCAACATTAAGCGTTATTCTATTGCTTGAACTACAAAGTTTTCTATGATAGTCTTTTATCTTGCTGTCACCAAACACTATAATGTCACGGAACTAGATGGTTCCCTGTTTGTAATTTCTTCTAATGAAATATTGTATTAAGTTTATTATTATAAATCAAGTGACATCACAACGATGTGAACATTATTTCATTTATAAACAGTGGTAGTACTTATGTAGTTGAAATATAACCTTTTAAATTTAAGTACGATATTAAAAACAAAACAAAGTAAATTTGCATTTTGATACAAAAATACTATATAGTCATTACTAATACAGTTATTAGCAATTGTTTTCTTAGTAGGTCGTTATCTTTTAAAAAGTTCAAACGACTTATACGACTTCATTATGACACTATAAAAAAGTTATGTATGTATTGCGTTAATTAACTAGTAGCTAATCTTAATTGCGAATAACAACAATTTATTAACGGTTGTCCTATTTTGACATATTACTGATTTTAAAGAGGGCTCTGTTCATTTACAACTATAACATAAACCAATAAATATTTATACCTTTACAAAATAGATTTTAGGTTAGGAATAATCAGATGTAAGCTCATTAAATACTCGTAAATGGCACTGAATATAGGTAAAAAACCGTTAGTTTTTTTTGAGAACTCATTTGTAGAGTAATTGCATAAGAATTGAAGGCAATTGTGATATTTATCATAAGTTTGTTATCTACTTTCATATATTTTTATTTATGGTGTAAAGATCTTTCAAATTGTGTAAGAACACTGGATGGATAAAAAAATAGTACCGCACCTAATAAACATTGTCCGATTTACGTGTAACATGGTGGTACATTATGTCCTCGCAGAGATATATTCGAGTCCCGCTCGAAAGTTTAAAAGGTGTTTATTCAGACTTACTACAAAACTAGAAGAACGAGACGTATTATTACAGTGATTATTGCAGTTGAAATTTTCAACATACTCGTAGATTCTATCTTAAAGTCATAGGTCGTACAACTGTACAACTATATGACATAAGGCCATCATAACAATAAAAATAAACAACTATCGCCATGGCCTAGCTTTACATTGATGTATCAGTAATGTTGGATTTCGTATAAGCTTTGCTTTTTACATCATTAAAATTCAATTTCGTTAATGGTGATACAAATAATCATAATCCATTTTGTATTAAGTCGATAGTACTAATTTACCATATACCATAAGGACTCGTTTAGTTAATGATCCTGTTAACTAACAATAGTCATAGGTTCAATTTAAACCCAGGACTAATAATTGTGATTAATTTGGTCGAAATCAAATCAGACTCGGAAGTTCCGAGGTGAATGAATAAAGGTACTAAGAGAGGTGCTCTAAGAATCATTTTTCTTTTTTTTACGTTTTCAGCTTGATTAGTATATTAATTATAGGTACGTACATGTGAAGGGTTTTAAGAGTTTGTGGAAAATAGTGTGAACAGTCAGACGAACATAACAGAACTCTAAGGGTTCCTTATTTTGCCAATCTGGTTATGGAATCATAAAAAGGGTTAAACAATTTCAAACTCGTGAATGTATAAGTGAAAGTGATTCTGTCTGCTTGTGCATAGGTCATAATAAATTCACTTATTTTAGATATGTATTACATGTTATCTTTGAAACATAAAGCCACTGACCAAAGGAATCCATAATGAAAGTTTTAAAATGGCTGGTGTGTTTGAAATTACAAATCATATAAATAATCACAGTAGGTTGGCACTTTAACTTGAGTACTTTCCTCAAAAACCAATATTCTCAAGATTTATTGGATAAATAATCATTTCAAAGGGAGGTTAGTTGTTGACTTAAGGAATGATTTCTATCTTAACTTGCCGCCTTTAAATAAATTAAATATCCATGCTCTTCTTAGTAACAATATTTTACATCTTTTAAAGGTGCGGAATATCAACCTATATGAAATATCAACTTTTTGTCATAATTAACCCTTTCTTAAAATATTATACCAGTTTCTACCACTTTATTTTTTAAAATATGCTCAGAAAATTAGGTAGTAATTTTTTTCTTTTTTTTATATAATAATTCCATGTGTAGGAAGCTTTAAAATACAATCGGTGTTTTAAAAAAATCAACTCGCACCATTCGCGTTAAACGTCCTTAGGGCCGGGCCGTCTATTATTCGTCGTGTGCCATCTTATTAGTGAAAAGGATTTCCAGTAGCTATAATTTTTAAGTTACGAGTGATAATGACGTAACTATCTACTCTATGGGTAGTTTAAAGATGTAATATGCTGGCCTTTCTAAGGCTCTCAACATGTAATATGTATTCCGGTAACGTACGTAAGTAATCGTTGTTATGCTTAGACCCTATTCTCCTATTTTGTAAGGTTTTGTTTATTGAATTACGAAGTTTTACAAACATAGAAATTTTTTTTACTTAACATTGTTAATTATGATTTTGTTTCTTATAGTAACACTTTTCCATTTCATATTATATGATTATCGTTCTATTAACTATCCAATCAATCACTATTAAGACGGGAATAGTCATTTGTAGAGTGCGTGCTTTATCGTTGATCTCGCTAGGAATTGTAGATAGACAATATAATGTAATTGTTCTACTATAAGCTAAACCTAAGCTTATTTATCACCGCATGTACCTGATCAGTCACTTAAGGACCAGATATGTTCAACGTTGTGTGTTACACCATAGTATAAAATTTAATTTCATAAGCATTTTTGTTGAGAACAAGATTAATCTTGTTCTCAACAAAACATGGTTGAGAAGGGTTAACCCTTACGTAATTAATATATACTTACCTTTATGTATTACATAACACGAATGGAACCTATATTCATATTTTTGTTTTTAATTTGGATAAGTTTTTTTTAAGAAGTAAACTTATCCTAATAAAACAATTGAGATTGTGGAGATGAGAACAAAGGAATTCGTTAAAGAGATGGTTCTATGCGGCTCTAACTACGTAATGATACCATTATTGTTGTTAAAGGTCATTTTGCTACTTTTTGAAACTTTGGCAGTATAAATAAAAAGTGCTATCAATAATTGAGCAAATAAATATTTAATCCCACTAGACATTCCATTCTTCAAGGTATCAACGTTTTTCACGACCATACCTCTTATTTATTTTTAGTTTGATGCAATAGGCATTTAGCACTAGATATTGACATATACTTCACAGTGGCAGGGACATATATTATACAAAGTAGAAATGCAAACATAGAGTAACAGAAGGTTGTCGCACCAATATTAAAAATAAGAAAGTTGGTGGGAGGGCCGCATGAGCCTGATTTATTATTTTTTATTCTTATTCTTCTCAGCCGAAAAACTAGGATTTTTCATTAGTTTCATCATCTTCCTAGCTTTTATTTAAATTGGGATTATTCCCAAGATCACTTGGCGAATTTTTCATTAGTTTATTGAAAATATTTTAAGTAATATGTAAGTAGTAATGAAAGTGAACCTAATATTTATTTATCAAAAATAATACTACATTAATAATAATACATAATATAATACATTAATACCTACATTTTTAGTCATTTTGAATTTTTGTATTGAATTAAAAGAAGCATTAAAACAAAGTATCAATTACTCGCATTTGTATAATTATTGAGACGTAAGTCTGACTACCTACGAGGGCTGTTTATGCTATTTTATAAGTTAATCAAATCAGTAGGTACAACATTATTACTCAATATTTTAAGTTGCAACAATGTACACCATAGCAATCTATAGTTAGATGAGGCTATTGTTTATCATCAACATTAATAATAATCCCATTGTCAGTCACCATTGTTACAGGTCTTACTACTTTCACTGGTACCAAATCTTTCGGAATTAAAGCGTTTTAAGGAAAACAAAGACGATGTTAAACGTCTTAGAATGTTTACAATCATCATACTAATATACATCATGATAAAATGTATGTAAAAGCTTAATCTGTTAAATGAATAGTTAAAAGCTCGCGTTTTTAAGGTTTTCCTTTCTAGGGTGCACCTGGTTCCCTGGCCTCTAGTACCCGAGACGGCGTGCGGTTTTTAGACGGTTCGTGTCCGACATAGCCACAAAGTGATAAGCTCGCGTAAACTTAGAAATAACGATAAAATATTAATTTATAGAATCATTAACGTGATTAAGTTTTTAAAGTTTGGCAATCGGGAAGTAAACAAACAATTCTCATTTCTTTTATACCTGCTAATAACGTCATGGTAATATAAATTTAAAAATAAACAATAAAAATGCAGTATAGTACAATTAGAGAACTTATTTGAAATAATTTATAAATTCACTTTATCCCTCTTCCAGAAGAAAGCCGTAAAACGTAACTTTTGGATCACTTTACTACATCGGGTAAAGTAAAGCCACAACGCAACGCATGTACTTGGAAGTCATGGCTATTTGACACGAGACAAATACATGTTGCGTGAAAGGTTAATAAAGTCGGTGCAATAATTAATACGGTAACATCTATCGATCTGTTGAACCAGGTAAATAGCAATATTAGAATTAGCATGTCAATTGATGTTGCCGTAAAGCCGTCTATGTGAAAGGGGTGACGTAAGTGGCGACCTCGTGTGGTAGAATTAAAAGAGAATGCGATTATGATTTGATAGAACCGCAAGTTTGGCACTACAATATTACGAAACGTATTTAAAGAATACTAAGCGTGCGAATAAAATAAAAAGCATACAAATGCATTTGTAAGCTTCAGTTCATCTGCGGCGATGAGCGGTAGGGGTACTCCAATTTTTGTTTTATTTCATGCAAGATAACCCACGCAACCTCGTCTGCGTCTCCTATGACCCATAGCGTAAACAAATTTACCATAAAATAGGTTATAGCAAGTCAACCTTAACAGACAGATATTTACTGTTGTGGATTTTTTTTTAGAACTTTTACATTTCTTCCATATCTTATTTTTGCGATAGTTTAACCGTATGCGCAGCACACGCAGTGAAAGCTCTCAAGAGGAATATAGTGTCGATGATAATACAAATACATATATAATAATTTAATAAGCGAAATTCATAGATGTTATACACACTGAATTAAATACTGTCACCTAATTGACAACAATAACAGTTAAATATGGAATATTAATATCTCCCAAGTAATGCTCCATTACTAATCGCTTAAAGACGGTATATAGAAGAGAAACAATATGAGCATTCCAGCAAAGGTGAATGGGTAACCACTTAAGCTGTTTACGATATTTGGAGACATGGTCATATTTGCGTACTCCAAATATGAATTTTTGAGTCTTCCAAGCTTATTCAGTTGATCTGTCTGTTGAGTCTTTAGTGAGGTCTAGATAACTGGCATCAGCATAATCGAGAATGGGGAAAAGAAGAAACTGTGTAAGAGCAATCTTCGTTGATGTAGGAAGAAAATTGCGTAGTCTGCGCAAAGATCCTGCAGCGGCAAACATTTTACGGCTCAGTTTATGTAGCTGTGTACCCCAAGATAAGTTACTGTCGATGTAAATACCCAAGTTACTCACCTTGTCGCTGAATGAAATTGGTGTTTTATTGCAGGTGATTTGGTGAAAGTTTGACCAGTCAATTTCATTCATTTGTTTAATTTGGTGATCATTCTCGAGCTTCCAACGACAATCACATGAGTCTTAGTCGGGTTTATTTACAGACCATGGGAGTTACTCCACTTGCTTATTTTATCCAGCTGAGCATTAATGGTATTAACAGCATCAACTAACTTAATCGGTGATGCTGGTATAAATCTGGAGATCACCCGCGTATAAGAGGTAGGAGGAAGACAGATCATTAGTGATTGTGTTTATAAAATTAGAAAAAAGCAGAGGAGAGAGCTACACGAAGACGAAACAGAGTTTTCGATGATTATAGGCTGTTGGTGACCAAACGGGTAGTTGCAAAACCAGTCAGTTGCGGTTGGAGATATGTTAAGAGAGTACAGTATACACAGCAGAACATCAAAGTCAACGGCGTTAAAAGCGGTGCTGAAGTCCAAGAGTGTTAGTAAGGTAACTTCACCGTTCTCCATAGCAGATCTGTCGTCCTCCGTAATATGGATTAGGGTAATAGTAGTGCTACGCCCGGGTCGACAACCGGACTGCCAAAGATTTAAAAGCAGGTTTCTGGTTAGGAAGTTTGAGAGCTGATTACGGGTAAGACGCTCGAGTACTCTGGTGAGGAATGGCAGAATGGAAATGGGACAGTAATCACTGAAAGGTTCAGGGTTTTTCTTCTTAGGGATAGGTATAATTTGAGCTTCTTTCCAGGTCTTTGAGAACACACTGTAGGAGATTAAATGGTTCAGTATATGACAGATGACAGGAAGAATTTCATTATGGATTGGAAGGATTATATTACGGCTTAGACAGTCAGAACCTACCGCATTCGAACTAATTCATACTATGCTCCTCTTCCTAACAACACAATCAGAAAATTTAATAAAGACAAGGGGAGAACAGTCAGGAGTTGGTGCAGAAGTAAGACGTTTCAGTGCTGTGTCTTTTGTTGTTTAATCAAAATTTGAGGAGGCAAAGAAATTTTGATTAATAAGGTTTAGGTTGTCATTTTTAGTACTTACAGTCGTGAACAGGTTTGCCTACTCTTAATGACTTCAGAAATTTCCAGACCTTAGCTGGATCTCCGTTTTCAACAGAACTGCGGATGTATAGGGGTTGTGCATTCCTATACACCTTGCTACAATGATTCAAGCGATAGTAACTGGGACAAATATGTCCCGGTTACTATCGCTTACAATTCAGCTATCACCGACCCGAATTTAAATTATGTTTATTCAACCATAGAGAAAGACAGAATAAAAATTAAAAGTTTTGATTTTATTGTTTTTTAGCCTACCTTAACAACTTATTGCACTTAATTGTATATGTTGTCTCATCAACAACCTGTATTGTAATAATTTCTAAACTTACTTAACAAATATACTTAATCTCATCCCTAAATCGTGACATCTTATAGATTTTATTGTTTCAGATGTCACGTAAGATTACGTCCATGTTAATAACCGGCAGTACTAAACTAGATAATATTACACAATCCTTGTGTACGGAACATTACCTGCGCGATGATGTCAGTAATCGCGTTTAGAATTCACCACTTACGTGGGCTTTCTCACGACATTTTCCTTACTGGGTCAGCCAAGAAGAGGCAAATAAAGTGTGAATTACTGTAGATCACTGTAGCATGGAGCTAATGTTCCCAAAAAAATAATTTTACACTTTTTAATTGACATAAATATCTAACTGGGCTTCGAAAGATTATATCTTGCTTTATTGTGTTCAGTTTTGACGCTGTATCTTTCTGTTTTTATAATGACACCTAGTCGCTATGGAAAACTATGTGTAAAAAATTTAATATAAATACACAAGTTAAAAGACAACTCAGTTTTAGAAGTGCTAGAGGTCTCCTTGGGTTAGATAACTATTATTAAAACAATTTGCACTGTTTCAATTCTTTATGCCTACACTACACTAACTGAACCCTGCGGTGCTACCCGCGGTACGACAATAACCGTGGGCAACACCGCGAGGCGAAGCTAGTATCTTTGTAAATTGTAGCCTATGTTTTATTCTGATGTATAGCTAGGCTAGGCTAGGCTAGGCTAAGCTATATTATTGTAAAGTTTCATCAAAATCCATTTAGTAGTTTTTGCGTGAAAGAGCAACAAACATACTCACTTACATACTCAGAAACTTTCGCTTTTATAATATTAGTAGAATGGTTAAGGTATAATCCATACCATATAGGTTATTTGTATGTATGCAATTATAATAACTCATTAAAAAAAGCTACTGCATAGCATTTTTTATCAAACGCAGTAACGCCGATACAACCAATGCCACCTAAAGGCGGGTTGCTGAACTAAAGAGACAAGCGTGATATTTCAAAAAGTAATAAAAATTTCTGGTATTTATCGATAGATGGAAAAACTAAAAAAAAACAAAGATACTAAATAGTACACGTGCTTGGTATAATGGTTTCTGTTATTTACATAATGAAGAACGAATTTACACATATAAATATATACATACATACTGAGAACCTAAATTGAGAATTTATACTATATGTGTGTGTGTGTATATATAAAAGAGGGCTACTTTTAATATCGCTTATTTTAATATCAAAAATTTTGGTTATCTTTATAGCAGTATTATATATAAATTAACAAAACAAAAAATAATACTGCATTTGTGATAACAGTAACGCCGATACAACCAATGCCACCTAAAGGCGGGTTGTTGAACTAAAGAGACAAGCGTGATATTTCAAAAAGTTATTAAAAATTCTGGTATTTATCGATAGATGGAAAAACTAAAAAGTATCACCACAGTGCCGGTCGGAGTGGGGTGGTAGGTTTTTTTCGTTACGGAATTTCTGGATTCGGTCTCCACGCTCAAGGCCCGCGATAGAAGCTATGCAATAGCTTAAAAAAATATTAATTATGATAATTGTATGTACTAGCACTAGCACTGTTAGTAATTTAATTTAAAAAATTGGGGTTATAAATACATTATTAAACCAACAGTCACTTGTCCACTAATATTTATAATATAAGGTGATAAATGATCAACGCCAATAGCAAACAAAAAAACCTTTGATTATGTTATAAGGTGTAACCATAGCCTGCAATTAAATAGTGGTATAAGTATAAAGTTAGGTTTGTTTTAATAAGTTCCACCAAACACATCCAGACCATAAATTTTAAGTATATAGTTTTTAAAGTTACTACCAATATCTGTTACAGAGGAAAAAGATTCTAGCCTGCCCTATTTTAATAACGATTAAATGATTTTTGCACATTTTTATAGTACTTTCCCGAATTTGAATATTGTAGATTACATGATTGACCGTAATCCATGGAGTTCCCCATCTGTAAAACTTTTGTCTGCGGTTCTATAATCGTGGACAAGTATTAATGCTTAGAATCTCAAATTCCTAAAATAAAATATTTTTTTGTAACCATCAGTGTATTAGCGTATTAAATAATTAATTATAAATTCATGATAAACTCATTATCTGCTAAAATGCAGAAATCAAATAAAAAAGTTGCAAAATAATATCTACATCTTTCGAAATACTTTACATAAATAACAACCTTTGTTGACTATAAGATTTTTCTATATTTTATACTATTGCAAGATTTCCATTCTAATCACGTTCAACCTGTATGTTAAATAAATTTGAAAAAAAAACCGACGTCTTACCGTCTGATAAAAATATTTGCATACCACAACTTGTTGTTGACTACAGCATTAAAGGATATGATTAATTTACAAATTTTAAACAGCCATATGATTGCAAGTGAAAGTTTCTTTCCGTTAATTTATTAACTCTACTAATATTAAATGCATTTCAATTATTACTGGACTGGTTTTAATATCATCTTGTGTCAAACGACTAGATATCAAATGATCATAAATGTGAGGTGTTATTCGTTTTGCATATTTTTATAACTCCTAAAAAAGTGTTTCTTTTGGTGATGATCTTCCCACTCTTAATTGTAGGTTTGATGTTATAATTGTTTATTTTTTTATTTGTGAATAAAACTATTGGACTGGGCAGTAATCCTATTACGTAGGTAACTTTACAAACATTCTTAAAAGGAATATAAAAAGCACCCAGACTCAGAACAATAATTTGTGTACCACACTAAATGTTGTCTGGTTTAAAGATCGAATCCACAACTCTCAATGCAGTAGGGTGCGGCTATGTGACCACTTAAACGATTTTCTCAGACGTCCGCAGCCTCCCCCAAGCTCTCCACAACAACCGCTTTTGTGCTGCCCAAGCATTCAACTTTAACTCTATTAATTTTTATTTACTGATCTATTCTAAAATAAAATTAACTACTGAAAAACAAGGTATCAAAAATAAATATAAACTTTACAAATGAGCCGGCTGTTTTGTTCAAACTTTTAATGATACGAAAATTTCTGGGTTTAACTTGTTTGGTATAATTAATACTGTGAAAGTTAAAATGTTAATTATTTTAAAAAGTTGATATTGACTTACCTTATAATTCCTTTCCTGTGTAAAGTTAACGATTTCATATTCCAATTATTAATATATATGATATTCTTAAAGTATACTAAGTACCCCATCGAAGGGAGATTTTGCAAGTCAGCAAGCGACTGGCTGAATGTTACCAAAACCTGTCTGTCATAATATATTCTCCTATTGTAGAGCTGAAAGGTGGATACGGGACTCGGGCCTCTATTAGGTAATTCCCATTTTCTTTAACTTAATTTACCTACTGCTTTTCCTTAATAAAACTATTACATTTTCAAGGGGCTTGGGCTGACTGTAATAAAAATTAAGACTCTTATACTGTGTTATACACTGTGATGTTTCTAAATATAATTATTGTGTAAATATATTATACTGCATCGTTGGCTTACCGGTTGGCGTATGCGACTGCTTATCAAAAGGTGTCGGGTTTAAATCCATGGTCGGGTCAAAACTGTTTTTGGGTTTTTCTTACAACAAATTCTTAATAGCAACCTGGAGTATGAAAGATTGGCGGTGTTTCCATGACCACATACATCATTAATTAGAAAACTGTATTAGTAGATTTTAAAAAGAATGACTACTTGTTTATTGTAAACAATTTTTACAAGACATAGTTGATTACGCTGAGAAAAAAAAACAAAGTTATATAACTTTTTCTTCAATCAACTCAAACAATCAAACGGCAAAGCTATCAGAAAAAATGACAGCAACAGGAGGAATGCAATAGTTTTAGGTGATAGTGTGTAGAACTGTTGTACAATAACTGATCGTTAAATGATAGATGTAGATATTTTGTTACTTTGTTATACATTTTATTATTATTATTTTTTTTAAATAAATAATCCGCCAATTAACTTCTAAAAGATTTCACTCCAAACTATAACTCAAATAAAATATCCGTTTAGAATGTTATTTGATATTTCCTGTCATAATATATTTTAATATCATACAAATGAAAGAATGTGTAAGAGAGGCAGAGGCAATCTGAATACTTATCGTATTATATTACGTATTACTTACTCAATATGTGTATGAGATCATACAAATACTTGAAATAACATTATCGTTATGTCATTGTAATGTAAGATCTATTTATTCGAGTTATTTTTTCGAGTTCAGAACTCTTTTATGCGCTACGTGTGAACTTTCCCTAATTTATTTCAGTATTTCATAATATTTGAGGAGGGTGTAAATATAAACTTTTTCACAATCAGAGAAATAACTTTTAATGGAGATTTAATATAGTTTAAATCCATTTTCTACAGAATTAATGAAATCCAAAATATCAGCTAATTTAACTTTATTTATGTACATACATACTTTACTTAACAATTTGTACTTGTATAAAATTGAATAATTTTGAGTCGGGTACTGAAACTTTCCTCTTGACCATATTTATTCAATTCATTCGTTTATTAAAATCATAAGTTTTATATAGCTATATATAGTAGCTAAAGAAAATAGATCTATGAAAATGGAATTAGAATTTTGCTTTTAGGGCAAAAAATAATAACAGAAAAGAGTTACATATTTTTTGTAATTCTAGTACCTACCGTATCTATATAATATTGACGAGCCTGTTGATCTAACTGCCTAGTGACACTAACTTTTAAGTCGACTTCAGACAGACTAGAAGATCACATCAATGGCTTTAAAAAGTTCACAGCTGGATATATGCTTTTCCTTCGATTCTCTTCTTCTTGCCTTCGCTTTGACTTACACCAGCCCTGTATAGACTAGACTAGAAGATAACTGTTACTATTACAATGTTCTCAGTTTGAAAGAGATTTTTAATTAGGTCTGTAAGAATGAATTAATATTTTTTCAACGCTGTTTGTCATTGCTCTTTTTAAGTCGGTTCAATTAAAACAGAAATTACCCTTTTTGGTATAAATTTGTTAGAAATTCTGTCTGTCTTACAAATAAGGAAATGATTTACGCAAAATTATCATATGCGTATGTGAGTATGAGTGTTGTGTGTGTGTGTATGTAAGTGTGCGTGTGTGTGTTTGAGATGTTTTAACAAACAGCCTTTATGATATTTTCAGTATCCTCATATGACAATAAATACAACCAGTCAGTCACTTAAATCTTACATTTAGTTAGTGTTAAGGTATACTCGTATATATTAATGTGTCTGTTAACTTCATTATAAAGTCTGGGACTAATGTAGAAGTACTGTCGACCAGCTGTTATACTTCTTGCGGTCTCGTGTTTGCAGACTGTATCTGTCCTTTGTGCCTTTGTAATAAAGTCAGTATTAAATGTTGTAGTAGCATGCTGCCTCAATAAAACCTTAAAGATGTACAATTTCCTAATTGAAAGAACTTTGCAATGCGTATAAAGCTCTGATGCGGGGAATCCTATAGGCTTATTAACCATTACTTTTATGACACATCTCTGCGTTTTTTCCAATCGCAATAAGTAAGTATTACATTTTCCAACCCAGGTTGTAATGCAGTAAGTTATAGTCTAAGATCCGGCAGTAGAATCAGTACGTTCATCGAGTATTTGCTAAAAACCAAATTTTTACGCATATTTATGATTAGGAGAATGTATATCTACCAAGTTGCCTATCAAAATGTCGCCGCTAATACTTTAAAATAAATTAATTCTAATTGATTTTTCGGAAAAAATTTCATTCATTTGCTTTTTAAATTAAATATCGTCCACTTCACGGCAATATACATAAACACTCTGAAAAATCACGGTTGCCGTTGCGCACTTGGCCGCACCTCTTCGCAGCCAGGTGGAAACAGGTATGATTTTAATACATTTATACGTTCATAACGTACATTTATTATTTATATATCAAATTAAAGCTATTTTTATTCTGTTTATTATGACATACGGTTGCTTAATTAAATCTGGCCGCAAATGAAGGTTGCTATCTGTTTAAAATAGTAAATATTAAAGATAGAGTGAAAGAAAGCTAGCGCGTAACATCACTAGTCAGACGAGGATAGCGATAGCCAGCTGTACGATGCTTTAAAGGCATTGCGCATGCGGAATGGTAGTATAAATATGCTAGTATATGCATAAATTTCCTACTTTCCAAATTTGATTAGCAAACAATACATCAAAAAAATTAATAATAAGGACGAAATTTACATAAACTGTACGGACTTATCAATAAAATTAGGCGCAACTTTATGTCTTGCTCTTCCCGCTTTCCACGCATACACGGGTTGCGACTACACGGCTGCATTCTTCAACAAAGGGAAAGTTCGGCCCTGGAATGTATTTATTAAATACCCACAAATTCAACAAGTTTTGCGTCTTTGACTAATCCCAATTACATCTTTAATGAAACCAAAATTGATGCAGTCCAAGAGTTTACGTGCCTTACGTATGGACTCCTAAAGTATAAAAATGTAAATGCCGCAAGATTTTTATTATTTAACAAAATGTACGCTTCAAAACAAAATAATGAAAAATTTATGAAAAAAATTAAAAGTTTTGAGTCAACGCACATTCCACCGTGCTGGAAATCTTTGAAACAAAAATTGTTGCAGACAATCTTTGTTAATTCGATGTGGTTAAATGCCACTTTGCCGGATTGTATCAAGTTCAGCGCGGAAAATAATGGCTGACTGCTATTAGATGGTTTTCTAAAACCAAAATGTTTCCAGGAAGATTCAACTCCAACGCAACTTGCGTGAGCGAGAGTGTGCTATGTGATTCGATGAACAAATCTTCAGATAAGACCGATGATTCTGATTTTTAAATAAGAGTCACATATAAGACATATTTAAAAAAAATATTTGCTTAAATGTTTAATTAATATGTATAAGACGATTGAATACTTGAATAAAACATAATATTTTTTCAAACAGTACTTGTACAATACAATTTTCTTTTACTTAAGTAACCTTGGAAAATATTTTTCACCAATATTAATTTTTTGTTGTAATTTATAAATTTGTCTTTTTGAAAAAGAAAACATTTCTTTTGGAGTATTTATCAAGTAGACCTTACTACAATTTGAACCGATGGTTGAGAATACTAGCATTCGACGCATGCGCAATGCCTTTAAAGCATCGTACAGCTGGCTATCGCTATCCTCGTCTGACTAGTGATGTTACGCGCTAGCTCTCTTTCACTCTATCTTTAATATTTACTATTTTAAACAGATAGCAACCTTCATTTGCGGCCAGATTTAATTAAGCAACCGTATACCATAATAAACAGAAAAAAATAGCTTTAATTTGATATATTATATAAATAATAAATGTACGTTATGAACGTATAAATGTATCGAAATCATACCTGTTTCCACCTGGCTGCGAAGAGGTGCGGCCAAGTGTGCAACGGCAACCGTGATTTTTCAGAGTGTTTATGTATATTGCCGTGAAGTGGACGATATTTAATTAAAAAAGCAAATGAATGAATTTTTTTTCCGAAAAATCAATTAGCAATAATTTAATTTAAAGTATTAGCGGCGACATTTTGATAGGCAACTTGGTAGATATACATTCTCCTAATCATAAATATGCGTAAAAAATTGGTTTTTAGCAAACACTCGATGAACGTACTGATTCTGCAGCCGGATCTCGTACTATTAAGACTGACTGAGCTAGCGCACAATAGACATTCCTGATGGTATTTAGATCCGCTACTACTCTCAACTTCTTAAAAACGTACATAAGCTTTCTGGTACGAGTCATCAATCTAATCAGTAGCGCGCTTAATAAATAACATTCAGACAAAATTGATTCTTAATTAGATAAATCAAACAAATCTAAATTTACTGCAATATAATACTGTTAAAATAAGACCTGATTACAGGTGGCCATTTTTTGAGGAAACTAATTTGTGTGTAATGTACAACATATTGTATCCAAAGTATTTTATCTTTTCCTTATAAGTAACGTAATTTCGAGTATTTATTTTTGGTAAATAAGACGGCACCGGCGATATTGACGCGGAGACGATGGGTTTATCTAAAAGTTATGTTTACGTTATCTTACGAAATTAGTTTTTTTTTATGTTTGGCCCTGCCAAAAAGACTACTCTGCCTGATGGAAAGTATAAGCAGAATCCAAGATTTGCGGTCATCATACTCATTGCGAATGCAGACAATGCAGCATGGTGACCCACACCATGGTGGCTTAGTGATCCTTCTGCATCATTGGGCCTATGGTCTCACACTCAACCACGAAACACGACGACACGTAAGCTGTCATTTTACGTTGATTTTCTGTGCGAGGGTAGTACCGCCCCGGTCAAGTCGGCCTGTTCGTGCTGAGATCAGTGTGGCTCTCTACTACCAAATAAAGTTGATCTTTTTATTGTAATTGTTTTTAATTGTAACAGCCTCAACCCAAGATAAACTGATAATATTTCAGGCTGTGTTAAACAGTTAATTTTGTTTGTGAAGTTGCTCTTGTGTTGTTTGTTTTTGTTTGCTTTGAAACAAGAATTGTTGTACACCGAATTTACTGAAAACACATATAACAACGGTTATTTATTTAAGTAAAGAAAATACTTATAAATATTTATCTCCTACGTAATCGAACTTGTTATAGAGACTGTATAAATAACCCATTTTGTGTACTTAAATAGGTAAATAACTAACAGTCTATTGTTAAACAAGACGAACTGATTGGCAAATTATGGTTCGGTTCCTACCTAGGAAAAATATTTTGTAACATGTACACACAGTGGTTCTATTGTCGAGGAGATAAAAGAAGAAATGCAAAATAAAAAAATGGAGTTTAATGTAATAACAGAAGATATTTTTCCTTAAAAAAATAGACCGAAAATATTTTCTCACAAAAATAATAAAGAGACAGTGACGATGACAGGCCGATTGACGCGCGCATGTGATTCTTCGGGAATAATATGCGCGTGCTGCATTGGCCGTTATACATTATGTATATTATATAGAAAATACGTTTGTCCGTTTGTGAAATCAGGAACATGATTACAACCAAAGATGTCACAGTACCTACGATTATGTTGTCTATGTCTAAAGCACTTATTACACTTGACCAAATTTAGTCTTCTAAATTCAAAAGTAACTGAAAAACGAAATTACAAGCTCCTGATCGTGTACGACGATGGGCTCCAGTATTGTCTAAACACCAAAAAATATGGCTTACACTTGGCCATTTTGGCTCATCTTCTATACAATACAAATAAATAAAATTGGAGTGACTGTTTATAATATTGAAATAACCTTTTTTAACTATATGTATATGTGTACACGGTACATATAACCAAA
Organism: Spilarctia lutea; assembly: GCA_916048165.1. Classification (NCBI taxonomy): domain Eukaryota; kingdom Metazoa; phylum Arthropoda; class Insecta; order Lepidoptera; family Erebidae; genus Spilarctia; species Spilarctia lutea. The sequence continues at coordinate 16,126,691 of OU696480.1, read as the reverse complement.
ATAGCATTTTTTAAATTTTTGTTTGTCTGTCTGTTTGTTTCTGCTAGTCTCTGGAACGGCTGGACCGATTTTGACGCGACTTTCGTTGATGTTATACCGCAGGTAACAACAAAAAAATGTGCTTTAACGTTGAATATCGCGCAAATAGATCTCTAAATAAAATATCATCTTAGCAACCTATCTAATGAATACTCCACAATATGGAGATTCAGAAATTATCTACGATTCAAGATCGTTTTACATGCTACTAAATCTTGTGATACCGTTTATTCAAAAGCAAGAACTATCCTCCTACGAGACAGTATAAGTACAAAATAAAGATCGGTCGTAACATTAAGATTTATTGCAATAGATAACTCGCATTAAGAACTTTAATTTTCTAAATTTTACTGATAAAATTGTCCCTGAAACATGGTCTATTTATAAATGTCTGGTACAATAATAAAAAGATGAGTGAATAGTATAAAACAAAAATATACGTCCTAGGACAGTTACGTAGCGACTGAAGTTATTTAGTAACTAAAAACGATTACACCTTCCTAAATGCGTTTTTAAATGACTTAGTCAGTCAGAAACCATCCTTGCTTCTGAATTTCGGATGCTAACTTGCTAATTGTGATTACACTTGACTGAATTCATTAACGAGTAAATTAAGATGACTAAATTCCAAGGCAAGTGTAATAAGCGCTTAAGTGTAATCTAATCTATTATGCATGTATTTAGAAATGTAGAAATATGTATGTCGTTTTCGAGATAAAGACATGCCGTGACAAATATTTATATTTGTTAATTTTTTTATATTTATCTCAATTCATATATTTTACACATTACAAAAAAATCTTTTCATATTATTGCATTTGCAGAAAAGAATGATATACCTACTCAAAACCTTATTTAAACTAATCTGCCTGGCCGTCTTCTGGCTTCTTTTTCTTCTTACATATCTATGAAATACAATATTATGGCCTAATAAGCACGTATCTTCAAACCTAAAGATCATAAGGAAGCAATCACAAATCAAGTTTTTAGGGTCAAATATTTATGGACATAATGATGAACCAAAATAATCCTTACGCATAATGTGTTGCTACAATACTACATGGTTATTTAATTTAATTATTTCTTTTAAATTAGATTTCTATGCGTTCACGCACTCCATCTACGTGGTAGGTTAGTCTAATCACAAGTATGTTGGAGATCAAAGTAATTCGACACTTGTTTAGAATTTTAAACAATGTTACGTTACGATTGGTAAACTGTGTGAAGAAAAAGGACGAGGGAATAGGGTCTCTATGGGTGATGAGTTGTAGTTGGTTTTAAATGTGATTTTTTTTGCATTTGGATAGAGTGTGTAATTTGACTATTAAAATACCCTGGACATGGTATGACTTCCAATTTTAATTTTGATTCGGAAATTTGAATATCTATTTAAGTAAATATTGTGTATAAAAATGTACATCTGATTCTGGGTGAATTGCACGTTTGGCCTAGTCGTTAAGCGGTCGCCACGCCATTCCCTACTTCGCCAAGTGTTGTGGTTTTAAATCTATCATAATCTATTGTGTATATAAATGTTATGTTGGTTTGTGTACGCTTCAAAAACACAAAAGGTTCTGCACCGATCGAGCTGAAATTTTGGAATGATATATAATCCGATCCGATAAGAGATCGCCGTGAGTGATAAGACCGCCTATTGTTATCATCCATTTTAGTTTTTTCCTGTAGTTATGTCTGTAAATTTTTGTTTCTTTTTGTGGTGTTCAATAAAGCTGTATAAATAAAATAATCCGCATCAAGGATTGTTTTTATCTAATTTTTGCATCAGTCACATATCCGCGACCGGGAAAAAACACGAAAAAACCGACATAAACGCGGGCGGTGCCGCGAGCAACAGCTAGTATTCAATAAAATTTAAAAAAAAATCGTTATGATGCTGCTGCTATTATTAAAAAAAACAAAGATATTCACTGGCTTTTAGCTTTAAGAGATTTTATATTTTTAAACATGCTACCATTTTTGGCCTAGTTTTCACAATATAGCAAGTTATCTACAACAAATTGATAATTATATATTTGTTTAATAAAGGTTGTTCGTACAACCCAGTATCAATTTGTTCGTAATTGTCAATAATTACCTCTCATGCCGTAGGATGTCTTTAGATAGACATGCAGGTGGTTTTGACATATGTGGTAGAACTTTTTAACTTATTTAGCACACAAACATTAATCAATAATCGGTAGAAAACTGAAGGCGTATTTTAATTGAGTGATTAGTTCAAGTCTTAGTTCAGTTAGGGTCCCGTTTTACCATTATGGTACGGCACCCTCAAAACTACTTTGGAAGACTAACCTAAAAATAGTCCTAAAAGATTCTTCTAAATTAAAGTTATACTTTTCCACTTAATAACATAATTAAACTTCGATGTACCATGGCCCGATCTCAAGAGGAATTAAGAACCAGAACCAAACTAATAAAACTTCATAGCCAAGTACATAAATATTAAAACTTGTAAAGTGACTTATGTTTGTTGTTTTTTTTTTCATTTTGTGAGGGTTTCAGTCAGTCTTTAATTGGTCTTATACAGGTGATTATTAAAATAGTATGGGTTTACTTTTTTAAGATTGTATTTTTATAATCTTTTCCTAAGATTGCGAAATATTTGATAATACGTGCACCCGGTCAAAAAGGTTTTAAATATCCCTGACCGCCCGCGAGGAAGAGGAAGACCACCCTCCACCTGGTGGTCAAATATGCAGAAAGAGATCCAGCAGGAGAGTCTGAGCACACAGACAACCCAGAACAGAGTTCTCTGGCGCAGACGCACAAGGAGACCCGACCCTAGCTGAACTGGGAGGAGGGTGGACAAAGAAGAAGAGACGTGCACCACCAACCACATTTATTATTAGTAGCTGAGAGTTACACCATCAATTTATATGTGTCTCCTTTATCATCATAGCGTTTATTTCCGATTGCTTGCTACACCTACCACCACACCTCTACTTTGCACGGTCTTCAATATCGATGGTACTGAAAAGTAAAACTAGGTATTCATGTTTTCCAAAGGTACTTAGTTACAAATGCTTGAAGAGTTGTTCTTATTACGTCCAAACCTTTTGTCATCAATTATAAGTAAACTATTAAATCAAGAACATGTTTTGAAACTTTTAAATAAGACTTGCAAAAACTGTCGTGATTTTAACATCCGTTTAATCACGGATACTGACTGATTATAATTGACGTCTAATACGAAATTGCGTTACACTCACAAAGATTTATTGGATGTATAAAATGTAAGTACCGAAACGGTTAATTGGCTGTGTTTATACTGTGAACTACGTATGTCATAACACACACAACACCGACTGATGGCCAATAGATATCCAATGCATTCATAGACGTTTTTAATTAACATTACAAAAGGGTTTTGTAAGAGGTAATTAAAAGTTTGAATCAGAAGAATGACTTCATGGTCGCGCCTAACGGTGTAGTACTTTTGATGAATTGGTAAAAAAATATGTACAATAAATATATAGCTTATAATCTCTTTCATTCATCAATCATTGTAAGTAAAGGTCAAAGTCTTGAGGTTTAGCCATAAAGTTATTCTGCAATATATTGAAGTGTCTACTGAACTGAAGACTCTAGCTGAAGACGCATATTTTTTAATTATACAAAAACAAAACCGTTTCGTTGGTATTATTTAAGTAATATTAAGATTAACTCAAAGACCAAGAAACTTATTCTATTTTCTTCAAACCTCATCATTTTCTAAGCTCACTCTTAAATTCTCTCAAGACAGGTAAATCAAACATAAATCTTTGATGTTCTTATTATAAGTATTCGTATTTAAGCTGTGAATATGTCGTTTATTATCCTAATTTAATGTTATAAAATTAAAATGTGAATGTAGGTTTATTTGTAACGCTTTCACGCGAAAACTACTTAACCGATCATCATGAAACTTTGTACACATATTCTATATATACTTTTCATTAAATGCGAGCGAAGCCGTGGGCGAAAGCTAGTCTATTTTAAGTTAAAATGTTTTAAGGCAATGCATGCCTTGCACCATTTTATTACATATTAACTGCTTTTAAGAGACTCGTAAAGGAGCATTACCTGGGAGAGATCAACGTCCCTTAACATGCAATTTTTATTTTTATTTATATAGTCAATTGGGTCACACTACTGCATTTAAGTATGTAATCAACTGTATATTTATCTTTATTTATTCTTCGTCTTTCCTACTCTTACACCGGACACTACCCAACACTTTCTCTTACTCATGTTTTCTCTCCATCCAATGGTTGCCTGTAAGAGATTGCCTCCGGGCGATAAGGCCGCCAATTGTACTTCCCTAATTTTAAGATTATCTTGTAATGCATCTGGTGTACAATAAAGTGATATATTATTATTATTATTATTTAAATTGCGTACTCGTTTTTAATGAAATTTAGACAAACAAGAAAGTATGTAGCATATAGCGGATACCATATACCGGATCCCCAGTATCGCAGACCACTTTTGAAACCAAACAACTGGATATCCCGCTGCTGACAACTGGATTTCATATTTTATAGTTCTAAAATAGCCACCTATTTTAAATATATATTACGAATCTAAATTTGGAAGTTATGAAACGTTCAATATATATATTGCATGTCGTGTAGCGTAATCTTAAATTTAGTTTCGTTTGTCTCTGGGGTTTGTGTTTAGGTTTAAAATTCCTATATCTTTGTAGAACACAAAATTAAGTTAGAATTGACAGGAACATCATGTGAGAGACTAGGATTTATGTTTTTTATTGAATAGGGGGCAAACGAGCAGACGCTTCACCTGATGGTAAGCGATTACCGCCGCCCATGGACACCCGCAACACCAAAAGCGTCACAAGTGCGTTGCCGACCTTTGGGAGATGGGGAGAGGGAATGGGGGGAGGGGTTGGGGTATGGGCCTCCGGTATCCTCACTCACTCGATGAAACACAGCGCAAGCGCTATTTCACACCTGTTTTCTGTGAGGCCGTGGTATCACTCCGGTCGAGCCGGCCCATTCTCACACTCTCCCACGGAAAGGTTTAGTCTTATATTGTAATGTCAAGTAGCAAGTTGCAGTTGTAAAGCTTAAAATATTTATTATAGAATATCTACATGATGCATCGTTTAACATTAATGAAACCAAACCTTTAAACTCAACTTTAATATAATACTACTTAATTTGTAACTTAAAACTTATATTACATTTAACAATGATAAGTAATAAATGAATATGACATATTTATTTCATCAAGATCGTCTTCATTATCAGTCATGAAACAGTTTATACGTTCAGTACCGTAATCCTTTTATATAAAATCCGCATAGATATCTAATCCTCATTTATGATGAAAGTTCAGATCAAAATTGCAAATTTTCTTCATTGATACGATAATAATTTCCGTAATATTTGCTTTAGTACGATCTACGCCTGGAAGAGCAAATCAATTTATGCATCATTTCTAATCAAAACTGTAAAATCTGTAGCGTAAGGTTCTGAGTACATTTTCTTACCAATAGTTCTGAAAGTTACATACATATAACAATATATCAAAATAATAAGTCTGCTGTCTTAGGTGACATATCCAGTATTTATATTTCAATTTGGCCCCAATGAATACAGCTTTTGTCATCTAACGGTGAATAATCTAACAGCCTATCGATCTATATCTATACAAATAAAACTGGAGTGTCTATTTGTAATATTAACATAACCACTTTTTACTTAATGCATATGTATGTATACACGGTACATATAAGAAAATAACATTTAAAAAAAAATCTGTCTGTCTGTTTGTTCCGGCTAATCTCTGGAACAGCTGTACCGAATTCCACGAGACTTTCAATGATAGCTAGCTGATGATGTAAGGAGTAACTTAGGCTACTATTTTAGACTACCTTCGCCCCGCGACATTAACACCGTGGGGTAGAGCTAATATACTTATTTGAGGAAGGGTGCGTAATACACACTGCGTTTTGTTAGCAGGTAGTCACCACCATTAGCCCATTTTCTACAAACACGTCATATCCTACAAAATGATAATGCGCACTGAAAAAATGACCCTGTTTGTCTACGTTTGCGCCCTGCCTTAATTGTCTAATGAGTTACCGACCAATACGCAACGTAACACCAAGAGTACATTAAAGGGTATAAAGTAATAGTAGCGATACAAATTGTTTTCGCTACCTAGCGTTTACTAACACTAAACATACTTTTTTCTTTGGTTCTCTTTGTCGAGCAGTGGATCTTTTTGATCCACTGCTTGACATAAGTCTTCCCCGGATGATGGTGATCATGATATCGGTACATCAACAATCTTGAACAATTCACTGAATAATCAAGATTACCGGTGTCCCAAACTACATTTTTTCTAATATTGCATACCAATAGGCGATGCGTCAACTCTTTTGCCATTAGTATTTTCATTTTGTTCCATCGTAAAAAGATAAAAGTAAATGTTTGATTTTTGTATGTTTTTTACGAATTTGATTTCCAATAGAAACGTTAATATCATATTTCAAATTCGTTATATGTAATGCTTTATGCAATATAGCTACCATGACTTGTAATGTGAGCCTCACTGATACAATCATGAGTTTTAAACGTCAATCACGCAACGACATTTTACTTCGATAGAACTAAGGTTTAACCTTCTTCGGAAGACACTCATTTTTAATACATTTAATCTACAATGCAGAGATGTGTAAAAACAATATTTAACACAGTATTTATAAATAATACACTAATAAACATAAAGAAAATATTAAATAAAATGCCTCAGTTGGTTGCACCATCAACATTAAGCCTACAAACTCGCAAGTTAAGTTGACTTTTGTGTCATGACTCCATATTATTATTAGTGCCTAAAACCACGTATCTCTTAAGACTACTAAATCGACAGCTGTGTAGAAATATACACAGCCACGTTTTTTATTCAAGGTAACTAATTATAATCTAATTTCCTCAGGGAGGAAGTATGCTATGCTCACTGGTATTGACTGCTTAGAATATCCTTATTAGATCTCATCTCATCTTGTATTGTATTGTTCTAAGATTCACAGGAAAAGTGGTTCTAATGAAAACATAATATAAATTAAAATACATATGATCAATTAGGTGATTGAAATATTTTCTTAAAAATAGCAGTATTTGTAACTTAGTTTCTATTGGGCTTGTACTTCCATACACAACTAAAAACTACTTTATTAAATTTGGAATCTTAAAGTTCGCAATAAAACAAATATGGTGGACTAACGAGTATTGGTTTACATTATTAAGTTAATTAAGATAAATTAAAAAACATAAGCTATGTAATAGAATATTAAGGAAGTATAAAAAATATTATTCTATCCATGGTCACACTGATCTATGAAAATAGTATAAGTTGAAGTCTTCACAAATACTGTAAAAACAAAAGATTTCAGAAAGCTATTTTCGTGAATCTACACACAATATAATTTTTTATCTTCGTATAAACAAAAGCTTGTTTAGTTTTGGAAAAACTACTTCAATTTTAAACAAGAATATAGTTTTCTATATTCTTGACCGCAAGTGCTAAAAAGAGTTTCAAAGTCCGTTTCTGCACTACATAAAAAACCAATCATTATAACGTTTGAGACAGACTGCTAAGACAATAGACTTAATCTTAAATTTGATAATGTAAATTAGCAAACGATAAAAGAGAAGACCACAAAAATTTTTTTTTTTATTGGTGGAATGAGAATGTAGTAATAAAATCATAGTGATGAGGAATGATAGTGGAAAAATCTGGAAGTAAGAGTTAAATTAGAGTAAACACCTACTCCTCATCGTCCTACGCGACAGAAATTTCATCCCCATCATCTAGAATTCTAGATGGTTGGCAGTCCATAACTGTGCGATTTTCCCGAAACTTTCTGCCGCGCACAACAAAAGTGTGGAATGAGCTGTCGCCTGCGGTGTTCCCGGATCAATTTTTTTATTTTTTTTTATTATATAGGTGGCAAACGAGCAGACGTATCGCCTGGTGGTAAGCGATTACCGCCGCCCATGGACACCCGCAAAACCGGAGGCGTTACAAGTGCGTTGCCTGCCTTTTAGGAAGGAGTACGCTCTTTTCTTGAAGGTTTGAAGGTCGTATTGGTCCGGGAACACCACAGGCGACAGCTCATTCCACAGTTTTGCAATGTCAAAATATCAGTCAATACGACCTTCAAACCTTAAAGAAAAGAGCGTACTCCTTCCTAAAGGACCGGCAACGCACTTGTACGCCTCTGGTGTTGCGGGTGTCCATGGCTCATTTGCCCCCTATATATTTTTTTATTAAAACAGTAACATTTAACCAAAAATTTAAATGTTTGTATTACCAACTGATTTGGTAATTATTACTCAAATGTTTTGTCCGCCGAGATACCCTGTATAACATCGTGCACTTCATATCACTATGGTGCGATGAATAAGAGCTCGTATTGAATTTAAGATTGCTAGTACAATATATTTTACTCAATAACAATTTTTATTAATAATAGAACTTTTCTATCCTCAAAAATCAAATGTTTCGACTATAGAAAGATCCTATTAACAAAAATCTTAAGTAAATCAATCTCAGTTTGAGCTAAAAAGAAATATGCTGATTTAGTGTTTCAACTTGTACCTCCTTGACTTTATTTTTATAAGTTCTATTAGAATTTGTTTTAAAAGTACTGTATTCCAAAGAAAAATAACAGGCTTTAGAAAAAAAAAGGTTTTTCTGAATTTTTCCGAAAACCAGTCTCTTTTGCTTGAGTGCGACTTTAGTTGAGTATCTTGCAATAAAATATATATTATAGAAAATACTGCATTAAACTATTGTATTCGATAATTAACACGGTCTCATTCTAACGACCACTGTTAACACGGATTGCGTAGTCATACTGTGCCCTGTAAGTGAGTTGCACGCATAACCGACCGATTTTTATATTGTAGATAAAGAAGTTTTGCCCAAAAAAAGTGCCCAACATTTTTTTATATTAATCAATGCTACAACGAAAGGCTGATCTGCTGAGTGCAGCAGGCTGTACCTACCATTTTGATTGTAGGTTATATGAATCACTTTCCCATCGGGTTATGAGAGAGAGGAAACAGAGAGTGCACCTGTGTTTGCGCACTATAATATCACTTGTGCACTATAATATCACCTGCGCAGCTGGCTGGTCTCCGTTGAGACTTGCCGCCGTGGCCGTAATCATATAGACAGACCATCATATGAATCACTACATTCTTAGAAAATAAAGTTTATATGTTTATTGAATTCTATGATTTGGTTAACACGAATATTTATCTATGCAACCAAGAAAAATCTGAAACCCTCTTTTCGCACTGGCGTTTTATTACTTCGTCGTGTCCTCGTCGCCAAGGGGTTCCTTTTGTAGTCTCTCAGCAACTTTAAAACCAATTAATTTGTCATGTAAAGTATAAAAACGTTTAATATTATAAAAAAGGTTTTGGTAGCAAAACATACGCAGCAATTTAACATGTATCTTCACAATATTTGGTTAACACTTTTCTGGCTTTACTCTTCAAATAAAAGGTTGAAACCATGAAAGTGACACTTAAAGTGGAAACACACATATTTGTTGGGTAACTTCTCGCTTGGCTTGGTCGAGTGTATGCGTAGCGGTCCCACGGTCGGCAGCCGCAAATTAAATATTTTGTAACGAATTCACTAAAAATTACAGGAACGTATCATATCAATGTGTTGAATTCGAGATGTTTAAAATATTGATGACTTTATTTATATCATTTCAATATTATCATTTTAATTTACTGCCTCTGAGGCGCAGTGGTAGCGTATGCGACTGCTGGGCTTGAGGTCTCGGGTTCGATTCCCATGTCGGACCAAATGTTTGTATGATCTGCAAATATTTATTTCGGAGTTTGGGTGTTTTTTATCTATAATATGTATGTATTTATAAAAAACATATATATGTATTTATATCAGTTGTCTAGTACCCATAACACAAGCTCTGCTTACCTTGGGACTAGATGGTGTTGTGTGTAAGCTGTCCTAAATATATATTTATTCACATTTATTTATTACCAGTGTTGGACAAAAGAACATTGGTCCATTTCAATACGAAATTTATTTACGACCTTTATTCAAACCAGCTCAGAGTCACTGTTTACTTTTATACCCGTAGCTAATGTCCTATTTTTAAGATTATATGAGTATATATAGAATATATTATTACATCGTTACCGTTTGAACTTCAATGTAGGTATTTTTTTACTCACGACCATTCATTCTCAAATATCGCAATCTTCTGTCGTCGTAAAATTCTCCATTGCTATGTCATAGGAAATTAGATTTCAACAAATACAAAATATTTAGAATAGTCATAGGCCTGTGACTATTCTTAATATTTTAGAAATCGTGCGTGAAACCTTCGATCACATTATGAGTATCAACAATGCAATTTTTAAATTTACCTTCCGCGTCGTTAAGATAGAGGAGTTGAAATACGATCAAAGCATCAAATATTCATTAGATAATGAAACCACCCAAAAATGTTTCAAAGTATTTGTAAGTCCAATCTGTGGCTAACAAACTATGTGATTGGCTAGTGACCGGGTGAGCTATGCACATCAAGGAAGTCCCTCTCACCTTTACTCGCATCGTATTGCGATGCATCAACAATCTCGACGACCGTACACTTTCTAAAGTCATAAAAACTCTTCCACACTCCTTGTTTCACTCAAGCAATAGTCAATAAATTTATAACATATCTACCTGATAATGACATTAATAATTTGATAATAAAATACCGGTTTGTAAAGTTCTACAAAAAAGCGGGAAGCTTTTAAAAAAATTAAATTGCGAATAGATCGCTTTTTAAATTTAATTGACTGGGTAGGTGTGTAGTCGTTATTGGCTTGAAAACTGTTTTTTTTCTCATTGATCTAGTCACAAACTACATTAAATTCAAGCATAATTGTTAGTGTTTGTGATTGCAGTGTAATGTTTGTCCAAAGATTTGAAAACAGGACACAAAATTATTTTACAGGAATTTGAATCAGGTGACTGATCTGATTAGAGAACATTATGAACACAATTGTGACATATACTATACAAATATGTTTACCTATGGTATTTGTCTCATGATGATGCATTTCTTTCCCATTGACATTAATAATAAATTACTATTGCCACATGATATATTATTGCTACGTAAAACAGTTAAATATCAATCAATAATCCTATCCAATCTATCGTCATCCTTTCACTAATGAGTGGGTATTGTACAATATTTCCCAATCACTATAATAATTTTATAATTTATGCTTGTGCTCGTTTCAATATTCTAAAAACAAATTATAGAAATATTTTTCATATTTTTTAAATTTTGATTTTGAAGTTTCGAAAGTAATGTTATTTATCATAATAGTTATAATCTATTATCATAGATTGAGATAGAGAGAGACACTTAGGCAGGTGCTTGTAATACCAAAGTCGTTGATTTCGAAAGAACTCACGGGTTGTTCATAAAGGGGATAACACTTTAGGCCATTCAAATAGCAATCTAACAAGTAATTGGAAGTTACATAGTATGCTCAACTCTACACCCTAAATCTACACAAAACTATGCCCTACAATTCATCTTATTGAGACTTAAAACATTTACCAGAGTGTGTTGAAGCCTCAGGGAATAGAGACATGTATTTTGATGTTGTTGTTTGTTATTGTTACCCGGTCCGATAAGTATTATCCTATATAAAAATAAAGGGATTCCAAACCATAATGGATAAAAAAACAATCCTACATTAAGATATATTTCCTTGTGTGGTTTGTTCCATTTTCGTGTTATCATGTAATCCAAATTTTTTTTAAAAAACCTTATTTCTAATCGTTACCGAGCCTCGCGGTAATATGGTGTGTATGTTACACATTACACGTAATTCCATAGGAAGCAGCTCATATTTGACATAGGAAAGAAGTCTCCGACTTGCCCGAGAACCCTGGCAGACCTTGATTGTAATTGGCCAGCAGGTGGCAGCTACACCATTAAGTGTAGGAGGCCTTGCCCTCCTTCTGATAAATAAAAGAAACTTGGGTAAGTTTAATGTACCTAGATTTTATTTTTTTGTTGTTGGTAATCGCATCTACACATAATCGTGAAAAATTGTAAAATCTTTTCACGGTTAAGAAGTTTGAAAGGGAAAACGTAAGAAGCAAACAAACTGACTACCATAATATTTTTTAGTTACGATATGTTAAAAGTATTATAAATAAAGCTTATTTGAAATTGTTACTTTCAAAAATGTCTGCCATTTTTATATGAAATGTCATTATTATAGTGAAGTATAAAAAATGATTATTATAATTCGAAAACAAAAATAAGTTTAAATACTTATTATCTCTAGTCGTAAGCGGAAACAACATCCAGTCTTCCGTACTACTTACACAGATATATCGAATTTAGATTCAGAACGTATATCTACTTTGCAAAAGATCTTGCTTTATTCATAAGATTTTTTTTAAAACCCAGGACACAGCTAAAGAGAATGAATCAGTCTTTGAGGAACGTGAATGGAAAAAATTGTAATACAAAATTATAAAAAAGAGACTGGCAATCTGACTAAGATTGATGTTTATGTGCTGTATCTTTCAGTTTTGTAGATAGAAATCATTACGACAAACATTGAATAACGAATGATTAAACTTTTATCTATATACATGGCTGCTATGATACCTATTACAATAAAAAAAGATTCTAGTTTTAACAAAAAATACCATGCAGTGACCCAATACAAACTAAAAAAAATATATTTAAATACAGAAAAAAAAAAAAAATAATAAATGAAACTAATTATGTTGAAAAATCTTTTTTTAACTTGAAACTTTTAATACGCTTCTATTCGCATGTTTTGCATTTATTTATTATCGTGCTTTATTAAAATTTTCGTTTAATTGAAGAAATACGCGTAGAACTCACGTTCAGATGTGCATCGCTTTGACGATCGTTGTGATTAGAATACGCTCATCAGATGTTTTCTTTATGATGATTTCAAACAAGTTAAGATGCCTGAAGTATAGTTTTCCGTTAGTTTCCCGCAGCATGATCATGTTTAATGGAATGAATTGTAATTAGCTGCACACTTGAATATTTACAATTTATCTGACGTACTAATACTTTAAAGTATACTATAAGGTTGAACAGTAAAATATTCCTGTACTGTATTGTTACTTATTTGGCACTAATATTTTGATCGCAAGTCATCGAACTAAGCCTAAACTTAACCCCTAAGCTTTAGTTCTATTATGTGCCTCCAAAGGAATTTAACCACTCGTGACAACTATAATTATAATAATATATAAGGCAGGTAGTTTAATTAATGTTCATATTTATGTATTTTCTATTATTACTCTCATAACCACATATACTTACATTTTTAAGTATTTCTTATTTCATTTATAACACTATTATTATTATAAGCGTCTTGCAATAGTTATGAATAATTCAAGGCAAAGTTTTTCACACACTGGCACAAAATCAAAATTGCTTATTAGGATAATTAATTATTGAATACTTATGAAGATTTATAAGTTCATAACTCTGATGATAATCTCTAATGTTGAAATGTTGTATTCAAAGCATTTTATGTACGCAATAAATGTGATTTCTCTGTTTTGCCTAATAGGTACACGTTTTTTTACGTAATAAATGTGATTCCATACTGTAAGTTACAAATAAGTAAATCAATAATAAATAAAAATAGCCTTTATTTCCTGTAACCTGTTTATACATTTTTTTTAAAATATAAATTTAAATCTGGTTGATGATATATGTAATAATAACTTAAACTAAAATGATATCTAATTAACCAGCATCAGTAACCAGGTCAGGTTGTCTTCTGACATAGGCCTCCTCTAATTCACTCCACTTGTTTCGGTCTAACGCAGTTCTTCTCCATTCTTTTGGCAGATCGTCTTCCCATCTTTTTACCGGACTTCCTCTATGCCTCTTCCCATACCTGGATACCATTCCGTAACTTTTTTAGTCCATTTCTCTGCTTTCGATCTCCACATATGTCCTGTTCCATTTCAATGACCTTGTTTGTATGCCTATATCTGCCACCTTGGTTATTTCTCTAATTTTTGTAGACTTCCATTTATCCTTTAGTCGTAGATCTAGCATACTTCTTTCCATGTCTCTTTGACATACTCTTAATTTGTGCTTAATCTTTTGTGTAGATGGCCAGGTCTAGCAACCGGTGAGACACGGAAGGATACAAGTGTTTTACAATTTTGTTTTTTCATAAATAGGTATGGTTTTATTTTTCATGACCTCTTTGAGGGACCAATATCTTTGCCAACTATTATTTATAAAGTTATAAAGGAAATTAAAAAATAATGAAATGTTTTTTTTATTGTTAGACAATATTTTTATGAATCAATGAATTAACTGTCTCGGTGGCGTAGTAGTAGCGTATGCGACTGCAGTACTGAAACGAAACCGATACCCCAAGTATCGGTTTCGTTTCCCGGGTCGGATCAAATGTTTGTATGATTTGCAAATATTTGTTTCGGAGTTTGGGTATTTTCTATGTATAATATGTATATATTTACAAAAAACTCATTTACTAGCGTGTGGCGTGTATGTAACGTGTGACTATTGCTTTTCAAACTTGTTTTATACTTTTTCAGCGTAATTTTTTGTCGTAGTTGGGTTTTAGTTTTAACTTTTTTTTGTCTTTTCTAATGCTACTAAAAAACCTTGAACTAGTTTTAATTTTCAATTCAAATACTGAATGCTCATACTATCATGTCAGTAAATATTGCATGGTTAAATATATATTCCTAATTGTTTAAAAAGATTGACGTTTTAAAAATAATCTATAATGTAATCGGATGGATAACTTCTCATAACACAAGCGATAGGGAATGTTAGTAGAAGTACTGTTTCTCTAGTAATTAATTTGTCAAATGGCATTCTCATGTTTATTAACTCCACCATATCAATTATCACTACGATTGAAGGTTGTGATGACCACGTTGTGCCATAAAGGAAAATATTATAGGAAGCTTAGCAAGTAACAGTGAAAGTACGCTGTAACTAGCAATCAGTCAACTGTTAGACAATATCTGATACATAAAGAGACGTTTGATAATTATCTCTTGAATACCTTAACTACTACTTGCTGAAGCTCAAGCGGTATGTCATACTGTGAACGGTATTATGACATACTTCGGTTACTATGTTGTGAATTCATAAAATTATAACTCAACTTAGCTGCAATAGAGATTATCTTCTTGAGATATTTCTAGTGTCTCTATTATTT
The DNA here is from genome assembly GCA_916048165.1 of Spilarctia lutea. Lineage (NCBI taxonomy): Eukaryota > Metazoa > Arthropoda > Insecta > Lepidoptera > Erebidae > Spilarctia > Spilarctia lutea. The sequence goes on along the minus strand of OU696480.1, from coordinate 16,111,359 downwards.
GACTACATATTTGTATTGAATGATTTATTTACATTAAACACATTTACATAACGTGCGGTAATCTATACTAATATAATTAAGCTGATGAGTTTGTTTGTTAGTTTGAACGCGCTAATCTCAGGAACCACTGGTCCGATTTGAAAAATTGTTTTGTGTTGGATAGTCCACTTGTTTGTATTTAAAACTAGTTTTAGGAACGTAGCACATTTTTGGAACTTTACCAAAATTGTGTACCCAGCAGTCACCGGGTGCCGTTGCCTGGCAACCGAACTTCGCGGTCCTTTTAACTATTGATCGAAAAAACTTTATTATCTTTATGTGGTTTGTTAAAACATGAAATTACTTATTTACAGATCGGTAAAACTACTCGTTCTTTTATATTTAACAACCTTGACTACAGTACCACACTGTAGTCAAGATTGTTAAATAAATGTGTAGAGACATTTAAGTTCTAACTTTTAGGTAGATTTATTCACCTGGGTTTTGGCACAGATTGACAATTCCTATATTGTGTGTTTGTATATATAAATATATACACAATATAGTATTTTGTCTATTACATAAGTTAACATATTGCAAAAATAGCACAACGGGTGTCCATTCTTAACATTGAGACCCCTAAGTACCTTGGAGAGCACATAAAGCCTTCGGTTCTTATATATAATAAATCTTGCGTACTACAACCTAAAGTTATTAAATTATTAGTTATTATAAATACCTATAATATAAATACAAGATTTATTACAAAATAGCGGTAGTTAATCAATTGTAGCAAAACAAGAAAGTCAATAACTGTTAAATTAAACAGAGCTAGTATTCTCTGAAAGCAGGCGAAGGTAAAATCATAATTATATATGAAACAACTGTAATTACATCATCCAGTTGTTTGGAAATACCTCAGGTCAAGTATCACAATAGGTAATCGCGAGACTAGTTTGCACTAACTGAAGTATAAATAAATATTTTAAGAAAGGCGGATATAGTAAGATGAGGTGCGGCTTTAGAAAGCTAAGTATCTTTGAGATTTAAGAATACCTCTTAAAATTCTATAAACACAATTTATTTCTTGTAATTTCACTACTAATGAATATTTATAAAGTAATGAAAGTATTGAAGTCGACTTGGACAGCAATTTTTGATATTCAATTAATATGATAATGTAGAAAAATGCCAGGTTTATTATTATCTTAAACACACATCTATCTATAGAGATACACATCAATATCTATTTATATAAACTATCCCATTACACTTTAAGACATATATTCCTACCTGTATTGAAAGGGAGAACAACAGTACGATGATGGTTGATAGACTTTACAAATCTTCAACTAAATAAAAAATAATAATATATGAGTTTTAACACATTTACTTTATCGGTTAGGAATGTTATTGAACTTGATCTATTAAAGATTGCTGACAGATTTAAATGTCTCGGGTTCTCATAAAAATGAAATAACAGTTTTAAAGAGGCGATAAACGAATATCCTATTGGTTATATGTACTACGATATCACTTTAAGAAAAACAAACTAAGTGATACACAGGTGGTGAACAGGGGATCCAAAATCATGATTTAATGATAAAAGTAAACAAAAATAAATTGTCACACTTATCTATCTTATAATTATAAATGTGAATATAAGTCTGTTTGTTACGCTTTCACGCGTTAAATACTTAACCAATCTTCATGAAACTTTGTACACATATTCTTGAAGGTATATAATTATTAAGGTATTAATTTTTATTAAATGCGAGCGAAGCCGCGGGCGAAAGCTAGTTATTAATAAAATATACTTTGTTATTGTTTTGTACTGCAAGTAAATTGAAGCTCTAATAAAGACATTTACCGACGAAATGTTTACAATGTTTCATAACAATACTACTAATTTTGTAAGAATCTGTTCTCACTTGTTACGTGCGATTATTTTGGCGAGGGCCAAGGTTTTATACCACGACAATGCTGACAGAATCATGCAATAAAACAATACCAGAACCAATTTCATCTCACATAAATATATATATGTAAATATATATATTGTTTAAGAAATACATAAGTAACTCTGAAAGATTACAATAAAGACTTCTTTCGAAAAAAAATTGTCATTCAACTTCCTCCCTTATAAATTAATAAAAAAAAAATACACATACGAAAACTTATTTATTGTGCGATTTTTGAATGCTTTACAGGATGAAATTTCATAATAAATAAATATTTTGTGTTTACTTATTTTTCCACATCATGTGTTCTTTAGCCAATTTTCAGATTCCTTCAAAATTTATATAAAGGTCTGCTATAACATTTTTCTTTTCTTCTTTGTATGTAATCTACGACTCGTTAACTTACAGTTAACATTTAATACTGAAAATCTAATGAGCTCTGAAGATCTATAACAAAAATTCATTAAATAATTAACTCTTTTAAGCTTGCTAGATTTGACATTATTTAAATTTGTTTTATTAATATCAAAACATGGTTATAATAGTGGATGTAATACTTTTAGTTGATCGACTTTCAGCACAGAAAACAATTCTTTGAGACAGTAACTGCCGAAACTAGAAACATTATTACTATCCTATTGTTGTTTATATCCTATATACTACTTATAGTTGTTTAAATATGTAGATGTATACTACAGGTAATGTGTGTGTGTGTGTGTGTGTGATTGATTCTTTCACTACGTTACGTAAAAGTACAAAAATAGCTGTAATTTTTTGTATCGCGGTTACCACTAATATAAATATATCCCTGAAACGTTCATAATTGAAACATCTCATGTTTGTTTGACCTTAAAACGACTCTTTTGAGAGCTAATAAGACTACAGACTTAGGATTCTTTTAAGAGTTGCGACTTATGGCATTTCGTCAAGGAATTGGACTAAGGATCTGTATCAAAACGTCAGGTAGGTAATGGTAACGGAGATCGTATATGACTTACTTTAGTAGAAACATAACTAAAGCGACCACTTTACCTTGTGACATAGGCTTGGCTAAGAATTTAGACTTATTGAACATTGTTTTATTTAGTAGTTTCTTGTGTATCAAGTGGTGTCTTCAGTGATTTATGGTAAAACAGTTTCAATTTCTTGTTACTAAAGTGACTTATCCATTATTTGTGTATTTTAAGTATAAGTAGGCATAACAGTCATTACCGTAGATGACAAGTGAGGTACTTAAGAATATAAACGTTATCTTGCACATTAAAATGTTTTGCCATTCTCCTGAAATTTCACTTGATCTTTAAAAAACGAAAGCGGAATACAACCAAAGGTTGAATGTATGTTTTAAAGGTTATTAATCTGCACACCATTCACTTTGAGATGTATCTTTAGAACTGTTTCTGTTTTTGTGAATACTAGAGTAATCAAAAATATTCTGCTATATATATTAATTATAAATATGTAATATAAAACCGGTAAATGTTAAATACTTACAAAAATATGTAATAAATAATGTGTGTTAAGTATTTTAAAATATAAATAACCACAATAGATCGATCATCACAACATTATTCTCTAAAATGTATCATTATAACATTGGTTCCTCTTTTTACCCGTTTCGTAAGTTATAATATATAACTTATATAAATTCAACTGTCTAATCGCAAAAGGAAATTGTTACGCATGATACGATAAAATAAATAAACGACGTTTCTTTTAACACGATTCTTAACATATTGCATGATCCTAGATTATTAAGAACTACTGGACAGGTTTTCCGAACCTTCTTTTAGTCTTAGTCGACTTTTAAGGGATGTCATTGTTTACTAAGTGGATAGATCAATACATTTCAAAGAAAAATAATCTGCAAAGACAGGTATACTGGTTCTACGTAGCAGGTTTCTATAAGCACTCCTATTATTCTAGATCCTAGCAACAGATTTTTAAGATCTAATAGGCTTAATACATAAAACTGATTTTCATTCAATACTCGAAGATGGAGACTCAAATCGTCGACTGCCCAGAAGTTTCAATTCGGCTGGACTCTTTGACACTACGTACTATATACTATACTATACTATGGGGAGTGCTGCGAGGAATTGTTCGGACTGATTCCTGCTGCCTCTTTCCTCTATCGTCCTATGGGACAGCAGTTTCATTATTTAGATGGTAGGTAGTCCACAACTATGCGGTTTTCTAGGAATGATCTGTCGCCTGCGTTATGCCCGGACCAATACGATCTTTAAACCTTTAAGAACAAAGCGTACTCCTTCCTAAAAGGCCGTCAACCCACGTATAACGCCTCTGGTGTTGCGGGTGTCCATGGGCGGCGGTAATCGCTTACCATCAGGCATCTGCTCGTTTGCCCTCTACTCAATAAAAAAAAGAACTTGAAAGAAAACCGAGACTTCATAAATTACGGTTTATACAAACTTGCTCATTGACCATCGATCATTACCAAAGACTAGCAAAGAGGATTACGTAATAGAGCTATTTTTTTCTCACCGTGCGGCCAGTTGGCCAACACACTCGTAGATAATCGGCGAACCTACTCACTGCAATTGCAGCATTGCGCTAGCTTGATAGAATGTGTGAAATATCTTATTGTCATGTGAACAGTATGAACGTCTATTTTATTATGTCGATGTGTTTGACTTAGATAGTAGTGTATTGGAACAGTAATTATTGAAATATTTCTTGGAACTTTATTACATTGATTGACAAAACCTATTTGTTCTTAAACGTAAGTACATACCTACCCATATATTTGATTCAATACTTTCATTGAAATGCAAGGTAATTTTTTTACATGTTTCAGTTGTCAAAAAAACCACTTTAGAGGTAATTCAGACCGTTTTCAATAACCAATCTCTATTGAAAATAGCCGTTAAAAAGTTGCTGAACGGTAACGGTAGGTTATAGATAAATCTGAATATGCGTCCTGGATTTGCAACACGACTAGGAAAAAGAAAGGGAATGAAAAACTCCATCTTATCTTAAAAAATGATTAATTCAACATTTTCACCGGTTGTTATAGCTCTTCAACTGTCATGAACTATTATCACTTTCAAAGTTGACCTTTTCAAAGAATAAAATTATCGCACTAAACAAAAGATGTGATATGTCAGTCAAGCATTTCTTTAAATTTGAGTGCATGTCAAGTGTCTATCTTCTTCACACGTAATCTACTCTTCGGTAAAGCTATGGCCCAAGGCCATTGTCAATTACATGTCATTAATTGGGTAATATTTAAATATGCCAGATTTAACATTTGAATACAAATAACTAAGTGATTTCGAATTTATTCAATGATATTTGTACACATTTTTTGATGTTGGTCATGGTTTATTTTTGACTTAGGTTTGGTATAAAGGCGTGATTAAAAATTCAGGTGTCTAGTAGTTTTAAACTATTATGGTAACGTCCCTGATGAGTGAACAAGTTGAGATACCGATATAACCTTATATAAAAAAATTGTGCGAGCTTTTGCTAGTGACAAAGTTGTTGAAAGTTTTCAGTTCAAAAACTTAAGAGGCCTTGATAAGAAAAATAATACTCCTCTGACATATGAACCAAGTGACAATTTAAATCGACAAATAAATATAAACGCTGAAATTTTAATCTTAAATCGTTTGTACTTGCCATGAACTTTGACCGTAAGTCACTCTTGTCTAAGTTAAGAAGTCAAAGCTCACCGTTTTCCCAATGTCAAGATAGATTTGAAGGTAACAATTATATTTGCCTCTACTATTTACGAAATGCTATAGAATAGACTCTCCTTTCATATACAATTTAGTTTATATTTAACTAACTGAGCCCCGCGGTGTTACCCCCGATTGTTGTTATACCCTTACAACATCAATTGTGGGTAACGTCGTGTGGAGAAGGTTGTCTTTAAAAAAGTAGCCTTCGTTACTTCTTATGTCATCAACTATTTGCCAGTGAATGTCCTGTCAAAATTGACAAAACGCAGTGTATATCACGCACGTAAATTTGAAATTCAAACAGACATTTCAATGTTATTTCTTTGTATAGATTACCGTTTATAAGGTTACTCAACTGTAACCTTAAAAAATATGAAGAGAAATAGAAGTACGGCAACATGCTAAGTGAAGTAATAGTTGGTATGAAAGATGGTCCGTAATGTGCATCTAGAACTACTATCCAGAAATTCAAATAAGTAGAAATTATCATTAATACATTTCTAATTTTTACAAGGAAGTAATGTGTGGAAGATTTTTTAGTGTATAAACACACACAAAATGAAGAAACAGGACGCCATTATTTTTATAACTTCTACGGGAACCACATCTCTTCTTCCCTGAAGGTGTCAGTTCAGTGAAGAAGAGATGCGGTAGATACTTAGTATCAATCCGAGTTGAGAATTTTAGTAGGAAATCTTATTTAAACACTTAAAAACTAGGATTTAGTTGCACTATGCAACTAAATCCTAGTTTTTAAATGGTTGGGTTTAGCTTGCCCAGTTTGTTTGGGTCAAATCTAATAATTGTAATTTGACCTCCTTCATGTTGACAGATTGATTTGAAATGTAGTAGCTACATACCTTTAGTTCCGGTGAAAATACAATTAAATAAATTATGTTTTATTGTAAACCCAAGATGGCCGCCACTTCAAAAAAGCGGGTTACAAATTTTGTCACGACTACCTCAATATGGGTATCAAATGATAGAAATGGGAAACAATTTGAAAGTAAAAACTTAAAATTATGTTTTTCTTCATTTAAACGGTTTTATTGATAATAATGTACTAAAAGCAAAAGTTTAAGCTTTTTTAGCCTTTAGTACATTATTTGCAGAATTAATTGGCTCACCATTATTGGACTCGAGTGATATTCTGTCAAATACTATTATTTATCATATGTCATAATAGCTATCTATTACACATTTAACACTATCAATAATTTGATTAGACCGTCAATCGATCCATGAACGAATCATGTGGTCATTCTTAAGTCATTGTCTCTGCGTCATAAAGCTAAATTTGTATTAAAGGCAGAAGGACGACCAGATTAAATGATTAGTTCTAGACCGAGTGAAAGGTAACGTGTAAGATTTTATCTTGGACACACGAAGCGAGAATACAAATCTCTTCCGGTGAAGCAACTGTTTCGAGATGTGCACTATGCTAACTAGAAATTATTAAAAAATGTTTTGGGCTCAGAGTTCAGTATGGCCCAACTCATGTATAAGCACTATTTAATAGTTTCGAGGATGAATAATATCAAAATTTTATTAGTTTTTTGCTGGTCTATACCCCTCCCCCCATCCTTCAAAAACCGGCAACGCACTTGTGACACCTCCGGTGTTGTGGGTTTCCATGGGCGGCGATTACCGCTTACCATCAGGCTATACGTCTGCTCGTTGGCCACAATTAAAAAAAAAACTATCATTTTTACAAAGTAAAAATAAGCAAGATGTTTTTTTAATCGATGCATTACATACTTATTTCATAGGGCTTATAAAAATGCTAATATAGAAAAGAAAATTGAGCTTAAACCTACAATAACAAAATTAAAGCGTCTCGACACCATATAGTTACTCTTCAGCGATTTAATTAGGTTTTTTTTTTTTTTTTTTCTTGAATAGTGGGCAAACGAGCAGACGTATCACCTGATGGTAAGCGATTACCGCCGCCCATGGACACCCGCAACACCAAAGGCGTTACAAGTGCGTTGCCGACCTTTGGGGGATGGGAAAGGGGATAGAGGGAGGGGTTGGGGTATGGGCCTCCGGTATCCTCACTCACTCGGTGAAACACAGCGCAAACGCTATTTCACACCGGTTTTCTGTGAGGCCGTGGTATCACTCCGGTCGAGCCGACCCATTCATGCCGAAGCATAGCTCTCCCACGGTATACAACTATCAAACTTCGATAGGTATAACAAGACTATTGTTAACGTCTACTTGTGACCCGACCGACGTATTGCACAAAAGTTCTTGAAATACGACGTCATCAAGTCATATAGATTTTAGTTAAGTAGGTGTTACGAATTGACTGAATGGCCTTGATGTTGCGGTAGTTACGGTCCCTTCAGTGTTAGATAAATATTTCAGAAACATGTAACTATTGAAATAACTTCATCGTATTATTTTTTGAAGTTCCCTTAATAAATTTTACTTATAACATATTCGTATATGTTATACATATATAAGTATAAATATCATTCTCACATGTCATTGGCGTGCGATTGCATCCGTAAACGGAGTACTTCACGTTATGACAATCCACAAATAATATTGATTTCTCATCATAGAGAAAGGTGGATCCAGGTAACGTAAATAAAATATCTGTAAAGAGATGTTTCGAGGTTGAATAATAAACACTCTTTCTTTTTTTGTATATACGTAAATAGTGAGATATGTGGGACATAGTGAAACTTTGAAGATTTGTTTGTAATTTTGATTAAGTCAAATTGAATGTAACATAATTTATGATAGGTTTTCAATTCAATTCAAAATTCAATCATTATCTTCATAAATGTAATGTTCTTATTTATGTTTAAACCATTTCTAGGAATTGATTCACTGCAATCTTCAAATCGTTTAATGAAAGTGAACGCTAAGACGCCGACATTTTCTTCACGTTTTCATGAAAAAATATAACAGAAAAATATCGTCTGGGCATGTTGTTAACCTTTTATTAAATGATTCAGAAAACATATTAGAAATATCACCATCATCATCATCATCATCTCAGCCACAAGAAGTCCACTGCTGAACATAGGCCTCCCCTATTGACTTCCACATTGACCCGTCGATAGCGGCCTGCATCCAACGAGTCCCCACAAATAAATTAGAAATATATAATATTTTAACTACATTTTGGTGGTAATTCTGTTGTGGTCATCACGAAACTAAAATTCACTAAAATTTGTTATTGTATTATATACTTTAATCTTCTCTGTTTAAAGTCCATTTTTGAATACCTCACATCTAAGCTTTCACTAAATTTAGTTCAGAATCAACTTTAAAGTTGACCTTATGTACACGATTGTTTATTGGTAAAAAAAACTCAACTAAACTCTAAATATAAAAATTATAAGAATGAATTACGTAAGTAATTTATTCGGCCATGTATTTAGACGACGTCTAAGTTTAGTGAGACCTGTCAAGTTTTATGTCACATGTTATACGTTTAAAAGGTTCAACACAAGAATGGCAAAAGAAAACATATGGCTTAAGTTGAGTAAATTTTACTAATTTTGATTAAGCCAAAGTAAATTTTACTTTTTCAAGTAATAAACAAGCGTGTGTCTATGATTAACGTTAATTTAGTACTGAACTAAACACAGTGACAGCTGTAATGTGATATTTTAAAAATTTTCTGTAAGCAGATGAGATTTAAGTATTTAATCGAACATCAAATTTTAGTGAACTTTAGTTTGGTGATGACAACAAGAGAATTACCACCATTATGTCATGTACCACAGTCTTTTACGATCCAATTTGGATTAGTTTACTACTTAGAGTAATGTTTTCTTCGAATTTTTGGAATGCTAAAATCGAAGTATAAAAGTAATAAATTAATAAATTGTGGCTTAATGAATTGATATTTGATAATGTTGAAAGCCTATTACAAATAGTAAAATAACGAAAATTTTAATAATGACACACACATCACCACTACACACAAATCTTAACACATAGCATCAAATACACAGTAAATCATACTTCCTTATGTAAATATACAATCTTACACTTAGTTAACTACTGTTTACTAACTGTCTACTATTGTAACTACTGGTTTGTACTTTTTGCTTGTAAATAGGAACTGAGTCCAAACACACAGCTAGCGCTACTTTTGGGAGTCAGGGCTGTACAGTGTCTTGTAATCCATTTTTTTAACAATAAAGATGTATTATTATTATTAAGTTAATTCGTATCCTCTAATATGAGAGTCAAAACATTTCAGTGATACTGTGTTATGGTTCATATATACCTACTACTCGATTATGTCAATTGCGTTGGAGGGTGTGGAATGACCTTGACTTCGGTGGTCATTAGTGGATTTACTCAAAGAAATTAGTTTCATAACGATAGAGTCCAAGGTTTGATATGTAATTAGATGGGCGTGGCTATCGACGTAATTGAGTAATAAATAATGAGCTCTAACAACATATTGATTCATTAAGTTGTTTTTTTTTCATGACAGGAAATTAACTTTATATGTTAGAGAGCAGAAGTTCAATAAAGATGTCCACATCAACATGTGTCAATTGACTCAGCGATTGCAAGTATCCCATATGTATACAAATAAATAACATTGGAGTGCCTGTTTGTAATATTAAAATAACCGCTTTTTACTACATGCATTCATGCATCTGTTTGTTCCGACTAATCGCTAGAATGGCTGGACTGATTTTGACATGACTTTCACTGATAGGTAGCTGATAATTTAAGGAATAACTTAGGCTACTTTTTTAGACTAGCTTCGCCCCGCGGCTTTACCCACGATACGACAATAACCGCGAGTAACACCGCGGGGTTCGGCTAGTTATAGATAAAAATGCTTCTTTGAATTTACTATAATGTTTATAATAATAAAGGAGATATTATAGTGCACAAGTGTGTGCGCAAACACAGGTGCACTCTCTGTTCCCTCTCTCTCATAATCCGATGGCAAGGTTAACCGACACGATCGAGTAGAGATCAGGCGCAGGACCGACAGCTTTACGTATAAGGTTTAAGAAGATAGGGGCCACTGGTTATGTTGCTGGCGTCGTGAAAATTATGTTTTATTATGCAGATCTGTGGGTGCAGACGTCAAATGAAGTTTTAAAAACCTGTTTCTAAATATTTTGTTATTTTATACTTTTACTATGACGTCGATATTCAATGAAAGTAAGAATATTTTAAAAATCGTATTACAATTAATGTCAATCATGTATAAAAGTATTCTGTTTTGGTTCAATAACGACTTCGCAAGTGAACAAGATGGATTTTCTAATCAGGCATTAAAAAATATAAAAAGATAAAAGCATTATTAACTCATTGTGGGTGTTTAATACAGTATAATACAATATCTTTATAAAAAATGTATAAAATACAAGCTCTGCTTCGTTTGGAATTAGATGACCTTGTGTGTTGGATGTCCAAAATATTTATATATTTATTCACTGCGTGTATTACTGACAAAAATTACAAAATGTAACAGCTTACATTCCTATTCGTGAGATTAGTCAAACTTATTTCTATGCCATCTCAATCTAGATACAAGATTGCATGATGTTCAACAAAATGTTGCAAAAATTTGATGATTATCTCTAAATGTATCGGCAAGAACAAACAAAAGTAATTTTTTGCCAGATGAGATGGTAATCGGAATAGTGTATGTTTAGTCGTGATGGCCTTCTAGAATTAAGTTTACCCCTTTAATAAATGTGTAATTGTCAGGAATAAGCAACTTTGTTTGGATAATAAATAAATATTTCAGATATCTAACACACAACGCCATCTAGTCCCAAACAGAGCGTGAGAGTGAACGTGAAAAGTGAATAGGCAATTTGTGCTTGAATTTCGTCCCTTACATTCTAGATCAAAATTTCAAAGTAAACAAAAGACAATCCAATATCTTCGAATAAAACTTGGTCATTAAATAACTTTTATGTGAATAGAATTGGTCCCATTCAAATTTCCCAACTCTTAAACAGTTCGAGAGCCCTTCGCGAGACCAATTAATCTAAAACATTTTGGGCTTTCTTATTTACTGCTGTAAGCTGCTTTGTATTTTGGCAATAAATAATAATCCTCATATTTTAGGGATTATAATTGCCATTATAGCAGTGAACTCCATTGCTTTTATTAACAATACAAAACTTATCTTAAAATTGGCGCTAAAATATTTTGTATTGTGTTGTATGGTGCTACTTAAAAACCTTTGTTCTTCTAAAGTTCTTCTTAATAAGTTTTAGTTAATACTCATATCTCACTACAAATAGACTTACTTGTGGTAACAGAAAAAGAAAGTAAAAAGAATGTCGAAGTGTTACTACCACCCCTATATCCTATAGACGTATTTTATTTTGTATTGTTCGGAATGCCAACAGCACAAACATTATAAGGTAAACATTAAAGTTAACTAACAACAAAACCATTAACAGGTATTCGCAAATAGAATACTACGCAAGACATCAGTCATTTCAATGGCATCACCAAAACGCAAACCAACTGAGAAGCACACGTCGTATCATGCCCACGAAAACAGGCATGAACATGCCAGAACACTCGGACACTACTGGTACTGAATGTGGTTGGAACAGAGAAAAACATATATTTGCCTTTGGTAGCCAAAGTTCGCGGCGATTCCATGGTTATGCTACCGTAGCTATCTAATACAAAATGCTTTTCTCAAACAAAGAAGACTTTGGCCCACACAAAGAATAAATATACAGAAAATGAGGTTACGCTTTAAGAGTGTTACACATAATTGGTAACCGCCTCTCGACCAGTCATTAGAGGCACCAAAAAGCGCACTTTCAAGTGGGTGATAACCACATTAAGCACCAATTTGGTCAGAGGTCAGCCATTTGCAAAGTTGCTTGCACAACAAAAGCATATTGAGAAAAAATAAATGCGCTCACATATTTTATTCCAATATATTTTAAAACATACTAGTGATTTAACGATAGCACAATTAACGAATTATAATTATGTACGAATTATTAAAATAATATTAACATAATTAATACGTAAGCAGTTTACATAATTAATATTTATATTTTATGATTTTCCATAAAATGGCCAACGAACTTATTGGCATATTGTTTGACTCTTATCTAATGCCTTTGGTAGTAAATAAATTATCCAACAAAGTAAAAAATTACTAGTTTTTACTCAACACAAAATACTCTCTTTTCTACAACACATGTACGTACTGCAAATATTTACTACCTGTGTTTTCAATAATTAAACTAACGAAACCTCTTCTAATAATTATAGCGTTTTGTAGTCTGAAGATGACAAAACTGCATAGATAACATTTTTAGGAATATACATATTAAATGTTACATCACAAGATACTTCGTCTAGATATAGAGAGATCCGCCTTGGCCAAAAATGTTGTGAAAACCATAATGCTCGCACCTTTCACTGGCGTACGATTTGCAAGATACAAAAAAGAGTAAACACCTCTTGCCAAACTTGTCAGTTTTCATCTAATCAACCACACAGAAGCACTTTGTATGAATCATAGCTGAAGATTCATAAAGCAAATATATTGCAGCTAATTTTATTGCAATGCAGACTATTATAGTAAGTAAGTCACTGATTAAGTTCAAGATTAAACACACGGGTCATGTCAGTTACACTCGTTACTGTAGTCAAATCGTTGCTCACGATTAACTCCGAAACTATCTAAATGATGCAGAGCATGGTTACAAAAACACGCAGACAAACTTGCATAGTACCTAGTTTATATGTACATACAGCATATAAGTATATATATTAGGTCGGTTGAGGTACCTCTCAAAAAGCACTAAAACTGTCTACTGTTTTAGATCTGTTAAGGTCGAGTAAAGATAAAATACAAATACTCCGGATACCTAAGTATCCATTTTAAACATGTCTTAAGTATGCATAATTTATAGTTGAACCTTATGATTGACTAGAAAATTTGATTATTAATTCTGGATATTATCTTAATATTTAATTCAAATAAATATTTTGTCTTTGATATTTTATATGTATATTTCTATGACTATAAGAGTCGGCCGCATACTGTTTGCTTAGTGTGGTCCACCACTTGAATTGAACTGACACTGAATATTGATTAACACGTAAAATACAGAATTAACACGCTTTACACGTTTTGAATTACTAAAGAGTATTAAATTCTGTTTTTATTTTTAATAACTGTAATACTAAACTGTAAAATGAAGACTGAAAATAGGCTCCTGACATTATTATAAAAGTTAAATATCAAGGAACAAATAAACTTATAGTTTTCAGATAATTAAATCGATCATTGGTCAAGTGTGATCTGGTTTTCAAAGAGAAATTAGATTCACAATAAATATTTTAAAGTAAGGGCAAACCATTTCAGTCAAGTTCGTGTATGTTACAATGTAATTCTTATGAATGGTTCGATATAACCCGGGCAGTCTGATTGTTTTCGATTAGTTTTTAATCGATTTCTTGATAGCAGGAGGTCTATAATTCAATTGTTTTATGCATATAAGTCAATTTCATCAATTTATGTGGAAAAAGTAGAGGCATTCTGGATTTTTACGAATTTTGGCAGATAGCAAGCTGGCAGATTAAAAAAAAAACAAAACAGATATTTTTGAAAATTGTGGGTTTAGTAGTGAATATTATAAAAAAGATGTCAACTTGAAAAAACTATTTTTTTTATAACTTAAAAAAAATTGAGATAAATATATTATTCTTTTTATTCTTAGAAGTCATGGGCTGGTCTACCCTCCGGTATCGGATTATTGTTGAATTTGGGACACATTTTCTGCAGTTCTTTAACATTACACTTCGAATATTATAACTTTCACATCAATAGGTGTTTTAAAATATCTTCAAAAGGCATGGATTTTCAATATGTAATAAATATTCAATCTAATGGCAGCCCTAAAGTGCTGAACATATACGATACTATGCTACTATTTTGTAGCTTACGATCCGATCAGATATCTGATGTGCCCTATCTACACAAAATAACTTGTAACAAGTAATGGCAAGCACAAAGTTATATAGTACAAAACAATTTAAACATTTAACGCTGAAACATTTGTATTCACAAAATCAACAAAGTAATATTGTACACTGAAATTCAATTGTTTACACTTAACGAAATTTCAACCGACAATAATGTTTTAAGCTAATGTGTGTAACATTAGACGTCTTTGGAATAGGTTTTAGTACAATGTAGCGCAATGAATTGTATAATATCTACGACTCCGAAGTATAATTTGTTGTGACTATACCTAGAGAATGGGTAGGTTTTGAGTAAATAACGGTCAAGAGTGAGTTGTAACTCTTTATATTATATATATATATATAATATCTATCACAGGTGGTTCAATGACGTAAATAATAATAATCTTAATTGACATTAAATATAGATGACAATATTTTTGAAGTCCCTGTCTCCCGTACTAGGTATTACACCTATATTACAAGAGCCAGTGCCCTCTCTTATTTTATATGACCATAACAATTTTATACAATAAAAGTATCATTTTCAACTTTACATTGTTTCAAATTACAAATAAAACTTATCTTCTAATTATAAAAAATAAAATACAAAAAAAATTGTTGTATTGTCGGGGTCCTCTGGGTGTGTTGAATGGATGAGTGAGTGTCAGAGGGTGTGTAGATGTATCCACTGACGAATATATATTTATTTTAATTCTTTTATCATATATCTTCTTATCTTAGGTTACATCTTTCAATAACCTTATCATTATTATCACGTACAACGGCCCAATCAAGAGGCTAAGTGCGGAAATGGCCCGGTAAAACAAACAAACAAACCTTATCATTATTTTCTTAATTTAAATGAATCAGCTTCTGTAGTCGAACTATGCGAGTAAATATTTTCTTTTTTTTGTATCGGTTGCGGTACAAACAAACAAATGTTATTGTTTGTGTTCTTTGATATATATGCCTATGGCATTAAGTCCGCCTTGTGCAATATGTTTGCAGGAAGTTTGTACAAATAAATAAATAAATAAATATATGTTATAAAAAAAATTACAGATTTCAACGAAATTTCATACATAAAACCTTATGTGGTAACACATGCTATATAAAATTAGTAATAGAATCATTTATGTTTATATGTACCAATTGTCCGAACGCAGTAATTTAATTTTCTTTCGGCGCAACAAAGCCGTAAAACTATTAAGTGAAACGACGCTTGATAAAAACAGGTAAAGATTATTAGAGACATTACAATCTGTCTGGACCGGCAGTTAGTTTAACATTCACAGCGTAGCCGTGGAGTCACGAAGTAAGCGGGTGGAATAGTATTATAGAAAGGTGTAACTGTTATAATGGCCAGCGTGGTACAGTTGGCCAAAACATCCTTTCTAAGTCCATTAACGGCCGTTAATGTGTTCTAATAATGTACATGTATATATTGATTCATTAAATTGCATTGACGATAAGTTATATCCACTTAAGTAACGTAACTAATAAGCGGTCCGCCTTACTAAAAAGTAATAGTTAGGTTTATGAGTAACAATCAATTTACCTTTATAGGTACTATACTTACGAGACAACAGCAAAAATTTCGGAGCTGCTTGACGTTATTAAATACTTGAGTGTTATAAGACTAAGTGCAAACTTGCCTACTAAATAATATACCAACAAAATTATTATACTACAATACTTATCACTACATAGTATAAAACAAAGTCGCCTTTTCTGTCCCTATATCCCTATGTGCGCTTAAATCTTTAAAACTACGCAACGGATTTTGATGCGGTTTTTTCCAATAGACAGAGTGATTCAAGAGGAAGCTTTATATGTATAATACATGCATCAAATACTAAGGCAACATTGCTAATTTTAGAGGTTTCTAACGTGATGTCGTAAATTACCGTGCAAAGTCGGAGCGGGCCGCTATGTTTTTATATACAACGTTCATAGTTTTTCTGTAGTGTATTTAATTTAGTATCAGCATTGCACCCATGCGAAGCCGGGGCGGGTCGCTAGTGAAATCATAAAAATAAAAAACGAACTGGGATAGGTACCTACAATAATGTTAAATTCACCGAACTAAACTGCTGCTCTTTTATTTGTAGTACTTCCAAAGGTTTGAATGTTTTTTTTACTATGGTATGCAATTAAGCGTGTTTGTTAATTTATTGGTACTACAATGGAGGACTTGTTCAAGATGCCGCACTGATAAGGGCGTGGTATCAA
The DNA here is from genome assembly GCA_916048165.1 of Spilarctia lutea. Taxonomy (NCBI): domain Eukaryota; kingdom Metazoa; phylum Arthropoda; class Insecta; order Lepidoptera; family Erebidae; genus Spilarctia; species Spilarctia lutea. The sequence continues at coordinate 16,094,525 of OU696480.1, read as the reverse complement.
TATCAATGGCGAATACATCTCTCACATGCGATTTGCAGACTTCGTCATCATGGCAGAGACGTAGCATGACCTACAATAGATGCTAAACAACTCGACTGACTCCCTAAACAACTGCTCATATTTATAACAAAAGTATTAATTCGCTTACTGCATGGCCTAAAAGAACAGGTTTCATCTATTACATCACATCACTGTGAGCGTTATGAAGTAATGAACTATTCACGTAAATATGTAATAAACAAATAGAATTTTAGAAATCTCGAAATCTTGGTGATCTTAGATTTAACCTTAATTTGTTATTCAATATTTGGTAATATGTTTTATACCACTATTTGCAGAGATACTTTATACATGTTTGGAGCGAAACAGGTAGGTTTGATGTAGGACCAACTAAATCATTTCATTTCTATAGTATTGTTTGAAACAGATTTTCAGCTCAAGTTCTTAACTCGGATTGATACCGAATTCCCGCCTTGAAATCTTCAGGGAAGAAGAGATTCAGTTACAAAAAACAGTATCTCCTAAAACTTTGCTGATTATTGTGCATGTGTATGGGTTGCTTTTGTATTAAGCGTGTATTTATGTTTGCATTGAGTTGAGCCGTAACGATACTGTAGTATCAATAAGACTAGCGCCTTAGAAGTTAAGCTGCTACTAGGAGCTTGCAACATGCAAATAGGTTCAGACTTCTATAAAGAAATATTTCGGACATCTTACACACAACGCCATCTAGTCCCAAGCTAAGCAGAGCTTGTGTTATGGATACTAGACAACTGACATATATATATACCTTTTTTTTTTGTAAATAAGAATGAATACAATTATAATTAGCGGTTATAGAGTAGCACACCATGGATTTAACGTACGCTAATTTTATGCGCGTATCATTAAATCTTGCCATAGAAAGATTTAGACTAGCTCCCCTCCCTCCCAAAGCTTTCTATGTAAATAATAAAACATAAAACTTTACATAGATAGACACCTAATTTTTTAATCATATCAGTAATAAATAAATTATATTATAGGCTTTTAAATACTCAGACAGCAGTATTTTTAATGCTTTATCATTGCAAACACATCCAAATGAACTAAATGTCAAATGAATTATTATTTCTGTTCTACAGCAGACAGACAGATAATTCGGAAGCAAGTAATTTGGTGATATTCAATCCATGAGAGAAAGCTGATGTTAGTTAGAAACCAGCTAGCTCGAAATTGCATATAGAAATGAATAAATTATGTACGTAAATTGATTACAGTGACGATATTCATTTAATGTATTATAAATAAATTAGTATCATCATCGCTAATCCCTTTCTACTAAGACACAAACCTTTGAAATGTATTTGAGCGCTTTCACTTTTTGAGTTAATGTAAAAATTATGAGTGTGACTGTACATATTTTCAATCTTCCGTTTTAATTTGTTTCCGTTTTTATGAAGCAGAGGATATAAAATTTTTAGCTAGTTTTTGTTATGATATGCAAAAAGTATGTACACACCTTATAATTCCCAAATGAAAACAATAAAATTAATTTCAAATTAATTAATTCAAATATTAAATATTTCCATTTTCCTAATAATTACGTAATAATGTTTTATTATTTTTAAACTTATTTACTTCAGAAAATTTTACAGATAATTCATGTGCTACTGAAAATAGTATCACCAAAAATTCAGTTAACTGCATTCTTAACAAATATGAAACAATAGTGCTATAAATTTAAAATTAATATAGGGTTTTAATTTATAAATTTATTGCACAATTAATGACATACATAATAAACAATAATCCAATTGTATGGGAAGATTTTGTAGAAAGTGAATACAACATGGAACACAAACAGACGATAAAATCAGTCGGGAAACTTGTCCATCGAACAATGGACTGATCGTTTCCGCTCAGCCAATGAGATTTTATCTTATTATATAATGTACGGGAGAGAGAAACAGTATTTTAGGAAGCAATTTTAAGTTGATTTTTTATATAAAAATGTTCGCTTTTCAATGTACCTATCTACTCTTGATCAAGATTTTTTAGAGTAAAACTAAATAATAATAATTGTTTCACCGCTTTAGGAATTATAATCCCACAGATAGACACACAGACTCACATATTACACCTTCTTGTTCAACCAATGGTAAAATAAAAATCACCTGATAAAAGTCCTTGTGTTAGACATCATATTTACCTATCGTATTGGCAGCCAATATTTGCCGTACAAATTACTAGCCGTTCTGTTTACTGTGAGAATAATATTACTTAATGTTTATACAAAATTTCTCCTATCAAATCGATAGCTTGAGATAAAACATTGACGAAGTTAAATAGACGTATAATTCAATGACTTAGTCTGGTGTCCCAAGAGATATTTCAGTTTGTTTACCCTGAGATTCAAATTGAAAGGATTAATATCAATAATAAAAAGTACAAATTAAAAGAAAAGAGAAAATGCCCTGGGCCTAACACAATAGCAGTAATAGATTACGGATTTAAGATAATTTGTGCTTCACTGATTGTAAATTTTCTTCCCGGACAATTATAGTCTGTAACATCATAAATGTTTACACCCGAAAAGAATTAGTGTCCGGCTGGCTGTAAAGGATTACAACTAAAATCCTTTACGCCATTGTGCAGACTCTAATAAAAATTGGAAAACAGTGCATGCTGGCGGGCGTGGAGGGCTAGGACGCAGTGGTCACTTTCTGTGAGGCAGTAATGCTCCAGAAAGAGATCGCTGAACGGGATCGGGAGAGGGCTGATCCCGAGCGTAGGCAACGTCGCCGGCGAACCCAGCCGCCAACGGGACCGCAAGCTGCCAGAGAGTGGGGACCTCTGGTAGCTGAATAATTGATGCGGTCAGCGATAGAGGGGCGTTCTGGCCGCGAAACTGCGGTCGGGCCGCAACATATAACGGTTGGGCTAACAGGCAGGGGGAAGCCCAGACTTGCCCCAGTATAGAGGAGTCAAACAGACGCGGTGTCATTCCTGGGGAGGACCTGAAATAACTTGGTCCGGGTCCTCCCCTGAGCAGGGCGCCTGAGACCGGCCGCCAGGGTGGTTTTTAGTGGACTCACCACATACCTGGCTCCTCAGTCCCCGAGGAACTGGAGATCCAAAGGGATATTCCACATCGCCAAAAACAAAAAAAAAGGCTTGCGCGGTTTAACGGTGACTACTGTTTCGGCTCGTTCCTGGTGCAAACGTTGGCCATTACCATTCAACGCAGCAATGCTGCAAGTATTATGGACTAAGTAAATAATAATAAAATACTAAGTGAATTTAAAGAAATGTCAACAATTTAATTTTACTCTTAATTGTCATACTCACAATTATAAAAGATTTATAGGAAGAAAAGAAGAGTAAATTGAGCCGGCGCACAGTGGGGCAGAATGAGGAAAAACTTGGCAACAATTCGGAAAAAAAAGTTTAAAATTTAGGGTTTATTTGTTATAATATATGTAGAAAACAATATTCCTGACATTTTGGTACCACAATGACCCCTCTTTAATGAGTCCCTGTTAAGTTACAAGCGTACTTCTAAAGTTTTGCTAAGCGCGTATCTCTCTCGTATCAGATGTCAATCAAAATGTATTGATTTATTTTGTTAAGATTCGATGGTTTTGAAGCAATGTTTTGAATTAATTGTTTAAGTAGACATAATAAATAAACTATTTACGATTTTAAAATATTCTTATACCATTGACGTTCAGAGAACTTGATGTTTCAAACTGGGTCTTCCAAAAATCTGCATTTTTTTTGAGAAAATAGACCATAAGTTACAAGCTAGGGCTGGGTTGGTGACCTAATTTGTTTTATGAAGAGACTAAAGGGTTCACTTCTTGTACCTAAAAGGATTTTTGCAGATGGTTGCCGATGTGGGAGATATTAATAATTTTCTTAACTTAGGTGAGGTGTATTTTTGCTGATTGATTAACATATTACCTTGGTAATAGATGCATTTCTACAAAGGAAAATAATACCTTTTCCACGCACATTATGGGTACCTACTTAAATTTCAGTTTATTATTTTTTGGTTACTATTTTCTCTTCCTTTTTGCTAAATCACGATGTCATTTACCCTAAATGAGTTTTTTCGCATTATGAAACAAAGCGGAAAAAAGAAAATAGAAGAACAATTCAATCATTTGCAAACGGAATTGCCAATTAATGACAGTTCAGAAGGCAAGACAATATTCAAGAATTTCAAGTGTCAATTCAGAATAAGATGGAGCAAATCCGGCCGTACTTTAAATGCTTTCATAAGAGTGAATGGTGAATGGCTTGAGGGAGAATGTAATTTGTCTCCACCAAATGCCCTCAGTGAAGGCAGTAGACTGGCCCGCGGCCGTGGCCGAAAAGAACAAGAGAAAGAAGATCAAAAACTCAAAGTTTGCTTTTATTGAATATAGTGATTATGATGAAGAGGATTAGGAGGAGGAAGAAGTGTAAAATATAAACGTAAAGCAGTCTAGTAATTTAGGTACTAAGGTCTATTTTCTCAAGTGTTTTTAATAATTACATTGCTTCAGTTTTGGTGCTATTATTGGGTTCAAGTTCAAATAAAATTCATTGTAAAAATAGGTTGTACATTCCAATTTGATAGTGATTAGTGGTTAAAAAAAAATCTCGTAAAAGAGTTACATGATAAGCGAAATATTTGTAAAAATATTACGATTCATAACTGAACAAAAAGTTGTAAAATTAAATAAAAAGTTGTAAAATGAGATGCAAACCCACTTATAAATGTTATTTAATCATTTAATGTCTATTTGTTTCCCTTAGAACTGAATACAAAACATAATTACTTAGTACCGAATTGTTGCCAGGTTTACCCCCTTTCTGCCCCACTGTGCGGCGCGGCGCGGCGCCGCGTAGGAAGCATAAACCTTGAAATATACTTAAATTATTATACTTTGTTAGTTATTGGATATGGAGTTATCCACGCCTCATTCGCTATTTTCCTACACAAAATAACTCGTAAATCAAACTACAGTATACTCGAATAACTCGTTTTCAATGTCTTTATGTGTTTAAAAAATATCGAATTTCAATCAGTATGCAATTAGTATTTGTTTATGGAATAGGTGGCAAACGAGCAATCATATCGCCTAATGGTAAGCATTAACCGCCGCCCATGGACACCCGAAACCCCAGAGGAATCACAAGTCGTTGCCGGTCTTTTATGACGCTCTTTTCTTGAAGGTCAAATTAATGATATTAGAGTGGATATTTCATATTCCTTAATTGGGGGGAATAGAGTAGAATTAAACGCTGTTGTTTTTGTTACAGCCTAAGCACGAATGGTAGTCACTGTAAAAATCATATAAGACGTACTGTAATGTTCACTATTTGTTCACCATATTCGTACACTACAAGATAATAGCTTTATACCTTCTCGCCAAATATTGAGATGAAATTATTAAATGATTTCAATTTCATCAATTTAATTTACAGTCTCTGTTACAAATCTAAATAATTCAATTAAAAGTAACACAATTTGAAGAGTTCGATCCTCTTTCTGAATTAAAATAATTGTTGATTTAATTACTACGAAAACTAAGCGTTCCGTACAATTATAAAACGAGATAGCGTTGTATTAGGTTATTTAATTTAGGTGTTTCACAGTAGCCTTCCATATTTGATGCCAGAAAACCAACCTTGTTGAACATGCCATTATATATGATCGGTATTATTATTATTAATACAAAATGGCCGCCGTAACAAAATGGCGGCGTTCATATTCCTGAACAACCCACTGAATATGGGTATCAAATAAAGACCTTAAGGTTATTTTTTATTAACAAGTAATAAAAGCTTGTTTTTTAAAAAATATTTAATATTTTTTTACTTTCAACTTAGGCGAAAGTAATGTCGCCTAAGTTTGGGAGTCGTCTAAATTGAGGAGTTATTTAAAACATTTATTAGGTTCATAAAATTAGTTTATTTGAGTCAACACCAAATAAAAAATCGACGGGTTGCACTCCGGGAGTGCCGGCAGAAGTGAAAACTTGAATATTAACGTTGTGCATTTTTGATATTTTGGAATGGTTAGAGAATAATTTTGTACGAATTGCTTTTATTATCAGTATAAAAGTACTATTATTTATGTGGTGGAATACAATATTCATTTATTGCGCTATCGTACACAAACATGACAATTTATATTACATACACACACGAACATTCGCGCAAGCGCCCTGCGCCGCCTGTCCTGTCATGTGACATGACGCGAGTTTATACGTCCTCTCTCCATCCGTCTTACGAATTTTCGATCAGGTCACGTGACCTGACGCGAGTTTATACATTTTTACCTATTCCAAAAAAGTACACAGCGCCGCTAAAGAAGTTTTCACTTCAAAAAATTACGAAAACGGTATTATTATTCCAAATATATATAAAACGTATTTAAGAGGCTATTGAGTCCAGGTTGAGTTAATATTTTGTATTCATAGCGCAAACACTAAAGAGTTTTAGCATGCTCTTAATTGCTTTGCTTTATGTAAGAGTGAGTCACAGACCTGTGTTTAGAATATTGACGGTTAGAAATAAATGAAGGAGAGTAAGTAAGGATTTCTGTTTGTATCTTTCTGTACAACCTGAAATCCAGCAGGTGTTGCGAAGAAAAACAGATGTTTTACTTCGTAACACCTGCAATAATTTAATATTATTGGCAGTATATCTGTGAAGTTGTAAGACATCCTGATTACTGAACCGAAATACGTGCCCCGTATTTGAGACCACGACAAATAGTGTGTTGTGAGTGCCCACTGTGTCTTGCTCTAACCTTAACTATTTGTGTGAGTAATTATGTACATCAGAAGTCTGATTACTATAGTACGAGTACACATGGCGGCATATAATCCAGAATTAGACAAAAGGATAATTCAGACAGAAAACGCCGTTTGTTGTGTATGCCTCAAAACGTTATTCATTCCTAAAAACGTTGTGAATGAATGATATGTATTAAAGAAGTGTTTGTTTTTATTGACGTGTGTTAAAAAGAGAAACTTATACTAAATAAATATTGCAAGTTGTGGAGAGGTAAACTTAAAAATATTAATTTACAACATTAATCAGTTACTGCTTTTATCCCATCAAAAACATAAATGTGAAATGAGGACTAAGTTCAATTTAATGATATTTGCAATGATATTTTATAAAATCATCATTGGATATATGCCTTGGTTGTTCAATTTAACGACAGAAGTAGTGAGGTCTAAATGGGTGCCAAGTTCAATGGTCAAAACAACTTTAAATATAATTTCTTCTTAAAACCATGATAATATATTGAAGCCTAAAGTCTGACTTGGCCAGTTTTCATACAGGTTTTCATACATTTACAGGAGATTTGTGCAAGTGCGCCGTGGTCCGAAATACTTATTTAATTTTTGATAATGAGTTATATCTTACGATATTGATGGGGGCTGAATATTGAAATAACAATTAATACTAAATCCCAGTTAATAACGTAATAAATACGAAAGTCAACTTTAGTCTAGATATAATACTGATCAATTAAGGGTAATAATCCACATATTATATATTCACATATCACATAAAGTCCTTAAAGTCCACATAAAGACAGGCACTACGAGTAAGTGTTCCTAATAAAATCAAATAATTGTCCAATTTTAATAAAATTATAAAAAAATACTGGTTTCATATTCTTATGTATTCACCCAACTATCTATCTGGTTGCCAAATTTGAACTTTCTAGTTCATCAAAAACTACATTTTTGGACGTTAATATCTTAATAGCCGTTTGAGATGTGTTTATGAAATGTAAAGAACATAATATATGTATCGTATCTCGCGTGTAATATTACACAAGGTGCTACTTGCCAGTTCTGTTAGCTTGAACTTGGCTTGAAACGCTACCGCGTGTCTAGACATGTTTGTTTAACTGAAAGTCGTTTTATTTTGCTTTAGGTACGAGTATTTTGGTTTATGCTTTGACTTACCTGGTATAAACTATATAGTGATGAATATTGCCTGCCTCGGTGGCGTAGTGGTACGCGTATGCGACTGCTAAGTTTGAGGTCTCGGGTTCAAATCCTGGGTCGGACCAAATGTTTGTGGAATCTACAAATATTTGTTTCGGAGTTTGGGTGTTTTCTATGTATAGTATGTATGTATTTACAAAAAAAAGTATATATAAGTATTTATATCAGTTGTCTAGTACCCATAACACAAGCACTGCTTAGCTTGGGACTAGATGGCGTTGTGTGTTAAATAGATGTCCGAAAATATTTATTGATGAAAAATCCAATAAAATCTCGAATTTATCTCTCAAACAAATGTACGAGTAATTCATAGCTATCAATCATGATTTACGGTAATGGATAAATGACGGGTGGTTCAAAAGAGACATAGTCGAGTTACATTGTTTAGGTATTTTTTCCTTGTGATATTTACTCAGCAAGTGTAATAATTTACTCAGAAATAGACAAATAGGGAAAAACATCGAATTGACGAACGACATTATCTCTGTTTTTAGAATTTAATTACTTAAGTAAGAACTGGATAAAATAAAAGCAGCTAAAGGATTAGTATATTAGTTAATTAGATAAGCGCACAAGCGATGTTTGAATATATTTTCTATTCTTTTATGCTTCTGAATCCTTATGACGTATCTCGTTCTCGTGACGATTTTAGAATTTTATTGTGTTTTCATTGTGAAAGTTATACACCCTATATGATTATATTGAGAATTAAGTAAATCTATGTAATGCGACTTATTATCGTTATTTGAGGTAATTTGTACGATATAGCACAATAAATCAATCTCGACATCCATTACGCTTTTCTAAAACATTTATATATATATTTATAACAGCTTATCTTATAATCATATTTAAATAACTATTTTAATTAGTTATAAATGAACAGTTCTTATAATAATTGTAGTTATTAGTAAATGCCAAGTCGTGGATAGCGGAAAAAATATGAGGACGACAAACCACACACGATTTATTTAAAGCTATTGCCCCACCAGTGTGAGGCAAATTTTAGTTGAATTAACAATTGATTAATTGTATTATAATTGTGATTGTATTTTAATTGTAATTGTGTATTTTACGAAAAAAAATTAAAAAGTACCATATTTTTTTTTACCATGTTTCAATTTTAGTATTATGTACTTGCGTGTGTGGATTTCGCCAAGTCAAATATATATACGACATTTTCGGTAGTAAATATATTTTCTTTGGCCAAGTTTGTAGCAAGAAAAATGAAATAAAAAAAAATATAAATTGTGTTATTTTCGTCGTCGTAGTCGTACACCTGATTGCCTTATTATATTTATTTTTATAGTAGGTGAATATACATATTCACCCACTATAAAAGTAAATATTATAGTGGGTAAATATTTTACTTTTATAGTGGGTGAAAATACATATTCACCTACTATAAAAGTAAATATTATTATTATTAATATTATTACTATTAATATATATAAATATTGCTTATTTCTAAACACCTACAGGTGTTTAGAAATAAACTTAGTCAACAGTATAGAAGATAACGGAAACTTTATTATAAAAATTATAAACTGCAATAAAGAATGAGTGATAGTATTTAGAGTATGACAATATATACAGAACACATATGGATAAAAGAATAGAATAATAGAAAGTATAGGTCTACCTACTTATAAAGGATGTAAAGGATTAATTTAACGTTAAATTTCCAGGACTTATTCAGACCATCGTTCTCAACAAAATTCCCCAAATAGTTTATTGTTAGTTTTAATTGTAATACGCGATTAAACGTTTAATAGTGGGCAAACGAGCAGACGTATCACCTGATGTGTGTTAAATAAAAAAAAAATTTATTAATGTCCAACACTGTGCCCCACCCAGCTACTAATATGCCTACAGTATTGTGAACCGTGTCGCAAATGTTACATTTAACAAAACACACACAAGAACACGAAGTCACATTTATGACATCCAAAATGTTGTTATTTCTGACACAAGTTTTATTTTGTATTATTTGTATTAATAAGGCAATAGATTGCCATGGTATGTGCAGATAAGAAGTGATATGGAATACAATGATGATACGTGGTGAAAACAAAAATGATATTATTAGTCTTATGCCTAATAAGAACACGATGATCATACTCAGACTGAACAAGAAAATTAACTACGCTACTTTAATTTAAACAACAGACTTTAATAATACCCAGTTTCAACTTAAAAAACTGTCCGTGAATTACAAAGAACAGGATGGAATCCAATCGCCGAAGTTTCATTACCTGGTAAACTACATATTTTAAAACACTTGAGTAGACAGGGCATAAATTTACGCCATTCATCGTACATTTTTATATTAAGGGCTTTCAAAAACCATTTCATAATCACCGGTAAATATGTAAAACGAAATTTTAATGTCAATTTCGTATTTTATTACTAACTAGCTGACCCGGCGAACTTCGTACCGCCTTAGCGTAAATTTGATGCACTACTTTATTTTGTATAGCTGACCTATCTTATGTATGCGTACCTATTCAATTTGAACTGGAATCGATTAGCGCGGTTATGTCTGGGGTGTCATAGATCACCACAGAGTTTTTTGTTTTAAATTGAATGACGTTGACATTCGTAACGCGCTTTTATTAAAATATGCAAAATTAAATGTATATTTTTCAATCTTTCTGAGAGATTTTTTTAATATTTTTTTCTGTAAGAACCTTGTACAGGGTATTAGAAAACTACAAAAAAAAATCAGCCAAATCGGTCAAGCCGTTTTCATGCTATGTCGTGACAACGGAAAACGGGTTTAATTTTTATATATATAGATTTTCATATTTTCTGTGCGAAAATGACCTAATGCCTTGTTCTCTTGACATATTAAAATTCAATTATAATAATATTAACAAAGGTAATGAAATAAATATTAGTACAGCATTTAAAATATCATCGAAAACGTTCTTGTTTAGCTTATGAAATCCGTTGAATCTGAGATTGATTATTATTTGATTTATTTCTATGTCGCAACTAATATTTACGATAGTATGTGTTAAGACTAGTTGTCAGGCTTTTTATTACTGATGAAATATTATTCAATTAGAGAAAAAGGCTTGACGGATTTCGTAATAGCGATGGTTGAAGAATAAATGATATTAGATTGGGATCTGTATACATCAATTTGGATGGATCTATCTGGATGTTAGCGGATTCATGATCAATATGTTTACTTTAACCACCCTTTAAAAATTGTTTTGAGATTCTTGTGATTACTGAACCTATGTAAATATGAAAAATGGGTCTTCGATTTATGATTTAAATAATGGATTATTATCATTGCTACGAAGACTTTACTTAAATTCCATTAGCATTTTCTAAGAATATTGACATTCTGAAATTTACCTTTTTTTATTTTATTTATAACGAGCAGACGTATTTTTTATCTGGCTTTGCTGTCTAGAGGTGGTGATGGATATCATTAAGGTTATTATACAATCCCCTGATGTTGCAAAGGTCCACGACCAGGGTGTACCATGGTAATTCTGCTATGCTCGGCGCGGACGTCCAGAGAAGGTATCTCCAACGCTAGCGCAGTTGGTACCCTCCTGGGTACTATGATGGCATAGTTGAAACACAGGTTGTAACAACAAATAGGGGTTTGGTGGATAGGCCTCCGGTACCCTCACTTACTCGGTGAAAGACAACGCAAGTTGTGCTGTTTTACAACGGTTTTCAGTGAGACCGAAGTCGAAGCCTGGCTATCCCGTGGAAGATATTATTATGATATTGTTGTGAAGTGGTTTAATCATATCACTTTTTTCTATATATTTGCCTGTCAAAGTGATTCTACTCTGCCTGATGGCATGTATGAGCTAGTATTAAAACTATCTAAGTTGACTTACCCTAGTGGTTTGCGATCCTGTTTCCAAAGCCAGGGTTCGTGGAAGGATATACCTATTCTGTGTGATAAGGACGATATTTTTTTTTTTTTTATTGAATAGGAGGCAAACGAGCAGACGCATCACCTGATGGTAAGCGATTACCGCCGCCCATGGACACCTGCAACACCAAAAGCGTCACAAGTGCGTTGCCGACCTTTGGGGGATGGGGAGAGGGAATGGGGGAGGGGTTGGGATATGGGCCTCCGGTATCCTCACTCACTCGGTGAAACACAGCGCAAGCGCTATTTCACACCGGTTTTCTGTGAGGCCGTGGTATCACTCCGGTCGAGCCGGCCCATTCATGCCGAAGCGCGGCTCTCCCACGGAACGGAATTTCTTTCCATGTCCAGGTACCTAATTTGCAATTATGTTTATTTATATACATTTTTAGTTCATGGTATAGAGCCACGCTGATTTCAGTACGAACGGGCCGGCTCGACCGAGGCGGTGCTACCCTTGTACAAAAAATCAACGTAAAATGGGAGCGTTCGTGGTGTTGTGTTTCGTTGGTGGGTGCGAGACCAGCAACACTAGGCCGCCATGGTGTGGGTCACAATGATGATGAGGTTCTAGTTCCAGATACGGACACAGTGGCAAAGGTTTTAGCAATATCTAAAAATATACCAAAAACTTTTTTATTATCAACAACTATAGTGTCGGTGAGTTCATGTACTGCATCTGCATGGATTTGTGGATGGCAGATTTTTGTTTTTTTTTTTTTTTGAATAGTGGGCAAACGAGCAGACGTATCACCTGATGGTAAGCGATTACCGCCGCCCATGGACACCCGCAACACCAAAGGCGTCACAAGTGCGTTGCCGACCTTTGGGGGATGGGAAAGGGGATGGGGGGAGGGGTTGGGGTATGGGCCTCCGGTATCCTCACTCACTCGGTGAAACAGCGCAAACACTTTCACACCGGTTTTCTGTGAGGCCGTGGTATCACTCCGGTCGAGCCGACCCATTCATGCCGAAGCATAGCTCTCCCACGGTATATTGTACTCGTACGTGTACGTGTACTCGGTACTCGAGGTATTCTATTCAATTGTTTTTTTCCAATTTTTTCCAATTTTTTATTGACAGTGTTGGTAAAATGGAGATCGGACGATAGTTTTTAACGCAGTCCATGTCACCTCTCTTGAGAATCGGGCGAATGAGTGAACTTTTTGAACTCTGCAGGAAAAACACCGTAACATTGCAGATGTTAGCTTCGGTTCAGAAAGAATATTGGAATACTTTTTATAATACAAGTTGGGATACTGTCTCTCCCAACTACGCAGTCGGCCCTAAGAGTGATAATGAATTGAATTTCGGATGTGTCTGTAGTAGGGATGTTGCGAATATTCGCATCCGCATCCGCAAATGCGGAGCTTCCGCATGGATTTGGACATCTGCATCCGCATCTGCATCCGCAATAATCAATGCGGATGTTCCTGCGGATGAGAATCTAATACAAGTTGCGACAAGAAAGAAATTGGGCGGGGCCAGCGAATGGCGAGTGCCGTTCGCACGTGTTAATGACCAATTAAACACCAAACATTTTGATTATAATAAATACTGACAATAATTTTGCCTGGTTCTCCTAATACCAATGCCGAAGGGCCTAAAATAATGAAAATTACTGATTCCGCGCGAAGATTTTTAAGCAGCAGTATTCCTAGTGAACAACTGTTTAGTACCGTTGGTTTAATTAATGTTCCTCTCCGTAAACGCCTTGAATCAGAAAAGGCGGCAATATTACTTTTTATTAAGTGTAATGCTCCTATTTTTAACTTCATTTACTAATACGAACATTTGTTGTTACATAATTTAAAAAAAAAGGAGCATTATAGTTAATTTTAATTTTCAATGAGGGAGCGTTCAAGTATTACGTAACGCAATTTGGGGGGAGGGGGGTTCTCGTAAAACGTTACGATGCGTTACAGGGGCGGGAAGGGATCTTTCTTATAACACGTTACGTAACACTGTTTCTTTTTTTAAATAAAAAATTAGGGAATTAAAACTCACAAGTTGGCAAACTTTTTCGTTTATATTTCACGGGGAATCCCTAGATTGTATTGTACGTTATTTATTGTTTTCGTTGTTAGTATTCGTTAGTGTTTATGCAGAAGCAAATTGCTGTAGTCAGTTGGTGTTATTAAAGTGAGTTCATAGTGTTTATACTGTAATGTCCTCAAAAGAGGGAGATTTGTATCATCAGCTGTTCTCGGCCTATAAAGGCTCTCATGCTAACTTGCCAGCGCAACTGTGACAAAAAAATGTCAATGAAATTTGGAAAACGGCTAAAGAAAAAATAAAAAAACGTTTATAGAACATATAAGGGAGCGTTCGAGTATTACGTAACGCAATTTCTGGTTTCGTAAAACGTTACGATGCGCTACAGGGGGGAGGGCGGGTTCAAAAATCTTCAAAAGTTGCGTTACGTAATACTTGACCGCTCCGTAATAAAATGTTAACATTTACTTTATAAAGTAATTGTTTTAATTCGATATTCATAAACTGTATTTTTATAGTATTTTAAACATCCGCATCCGCATCTGCATCCGCGAATGTGAGCCTTTAAAAATGCGCATCCGCATCCGCATCCGCGGATGTGAAAAAATTGGCATCCGCAACATCCCTAGTCTGTAGGTAGTAACTCCTAAGGAAAATGGAGTTGACTTTTTATCAGTTTTGTTGCAGTATGGATTCGCAGATTCAACCACATTAGTAATAAAGTACTCTATTTTATTAATCGATGAAATTGGATCTACAGTGTTTATTAAGTCAATAGCTGGAATAGTTTGTTTGGTGGTGTGAGTAATGTTTTTTATTGTATCCGATAATTTTTTTTTTTAGTTGTTTTGATGTTACGAAAATTATGCCTTTACAAAAAACAACTGTGTTCGTACATAAAATATAATAATAATAATATAATAAAAATTTATGCATCAGCTATTCTTAGCTAATTGCTAAGGGAAAACATACTCGCAGAAGTTGTACGTTCTACGACGCGCGGTTGTGTTATAATTAGGGTAGCCCCTCGGGTAAGTCTTATTCCCTATGTATTTTGAATAACCTTGTGAAAAATTGAGAATCAAAGATTACCATGCGAAGCCGGGACGGGTAACTATTAATAATATTATTATTGTCGCTATTAATACAGGTAAGTTAGATTTAAAACGACAAATTATTTTCAATATTAAAAACTTTTGAAAACAAACAGCTTTAGAACGTTTTGAAAGCACTGTGACAGTTATTATTAAGTAGCCTAATATAAATTAGAGAACGATCATTGTTCATTACCTTGGTGACTATGATTATTACGATAGTTGGCTTAATTGCCGACTTATTTCCGCATTTAATTCCCAAAATGTATTATTAAGTAGAGGTAAGACTAAAATATACTTTATTCATCAAAATATGGGCGTTTAATAAGCTGCCGTCTAATCCTCTGAAAATACCCCCTTGAGTGTATGTAATTTACTGTTTCTATGTATCTTATGTCTTATCATATGTATCTTTGCTCTTCGAGGGACTAACTTAAATAAATAAATAAATATGCCGGACATTTAACCCACAACGCCATCTAGTCCCAAGCTAAGCGGAGCTTGTGTTATGGGTACTAGACAACTGATATAAATACTTATATACTTTTTTTTTGTAAACACATACATATTATACATAGAAAACACCCAAACTCCGAAACAAATATTTGTAGATCATACAAACATTTGGTCCGATCCGGAAATCGAACCCTAGACCAGAAGCTTAGCAGTCGCATACGCTACCACTACGCCACCGAGGCAGTCAAACTTATTTACCTCTGGTTTTAAATTTAATTACATTTTTATTATATTGAAAATTTATGAACTAAATACAATGTATGTACAAATGTTACCTACTAAAATGATAGCTAAAGAGATTCCGAAATATTCTATTCAAAGGTTTTATCCGTAAGTATGAAATTGAGTAAAGTTCATCTTGCGACCTAAAGACTGTCAGAACTTATCCGATGTGTATTACTTGGAAGACACATGTCATTTATGTAGCATATTTGTAGACCCTCCAACAAAAATGTCAAACCACCTACATCTTATATTTCCTATAAGATAATTCATTTACCGATATGGAAACAGTGAGATGTGTCACCAATTCACTTCTGATAACTCAGTGTTCAACTTCAAAATGATCAAAAGTTACAAAACTGTATCGTTTAAGTATTTTTTGGCACACTTCACAAAACGCAAATTGGGCAGTGCCTGTAACTAAAATTTTAAACAATTTTTTTGATAAAAAAACACATATATAATGTTATATATTAGGTATTATATTATAAATTATTCATGACATTTATATGTATTTTATACATATATATAATATGTATGTTATCATATTTGTATGTATGTATTTGTGTTATATACTGTTATATACATATATTAAGTTTATCTATTGATTATTTATCAGATTATTTTAAACTTACATACACTTTAGACTACCCAAAATCCAATCACACAATATCCGTTTAAAGGTTGTCTGGAAGAGATCGCCGTGAGTGATAAGACCGCCTATTGTTATCACCCATTTTAGTTTTTTCCTGTAGTTATGTCTGTAAATTTTTGTTTCTTTGTGGAGTTCAATAAAGCTGTATAAATAAATAAAATATATTTCTAAACGCAGTATGCGCATGTTAGAAATTTACACCCAAACGTAAAACAAATTAATGATTGGAATCGTCACTCATGGATTTTTTAAATTATATAAATGAGTGAAAAACTTCAGTATCAGATCAAAATTAATGAAAATAAAAATTCTTTATCTTTCAAATGATGTTTTCTAGCGTAAGTTCAAATAGGATATTGTTTGTTATAAGGAAAACAGTCTTGGTGAACGCCTGTGGGTACTGTTAATATTTTGGTAACAAGACGAGTTGCTCTTAATAATTTATAAGGAGTTTGTAATTTTATTACGTTAAACCAAAGTTGTGAAGTCTTTCGACCTTGGTTGTACTTTGTAGTACAAAAAGAGACAATTTATATCTGTTGCCTAATAAATTATGAGACTTATAACAAAGCACACAAATACCTACCTACTGCTTATATTCAATACGTTTTGTAGTATATGAAGATAGAAATCTTTTAATTGTTAGTAAAAATCTTTCAGAAGAGACTCGACATTCGGTTTGAACGTGCAAGTTCTAGATGGCTTGTAATAATAATGCATTGAGGCATAGAACAATGCACCTTACAAGAGTATATATAATGTTCAAAATAGATCGACTGTCGCGTGGTTGGTTTGTTTACGTTTGACAGCATTTTCTCGGAAACGAAAATTTCGGAGGTCGTTTAACTTTCCAGAATGGTCTAGTACCTAATAGACGCGTCTGATACAAAAGGTTTAGTTCAGTTTGAGCTACAGTACGACAGATATCATTGTTATTAACCTAGTGCTATCGGCGATCATTAAGGTCGATTATTCTGTTTTATTCAACGCTTTTAAGAGTTTTTATAATATAGACTCTTTTAAGCGTCATAAGGTTTATTTAAAAAAATATAGAACCTCTAACACTTAACAATATATTATTTATAACACGAAACTATATATATAAGTATCATCAGGTGAAACAGATTAGGTTATGTGTGTGTACATTAAACTTTATGTAGATAGCTATTTTCATATATCATATTAAATATGAATTTGGTACGTTTTATCATTAGGGGCTTTTAGGAAAATGACATCCAAACTAACTTATCACTAAAGATGAATAAATAATTATGTTTAATGTATTATCACACCTGGTATCGCTCCCATTTACCTACTTATATTTTCAAATGATTAATGAACATAGCTGCCCCTTTTGTTTACTAATTGTATTTGAAACTGTAACGGAATGGCTTGAAGTAAAATTTAAAAAAATATGTTTTTTGCCAGTCTGTATTCTGCCAGTAATAGCAGTAACCGAAATAAACTGAATAAAATCGCGATGATGCAGCAACCGTTTAGATATTGTTTGTTGGATTTTATTATTATGCCTTAAAGCAATACAAAATTACAGAGTATGGATTATCGCTTCCCTTGCTTTATGCTGTAGCATTTTGTTAGTGACAAAAATAAAATATATTAATATAATTTGCCATAGCACGAAGATAAGTTCTGAGTGCTTGAAATAATTAATTCTGAAATAAATAATTTTAAAAATAATAAACTTATGTTCTACTACTCACGTACGCAGCTGCATCGGGAACCACGCAGGACGACGATTTATTGTCTCGAGCGGAGCAGACACGGGAGCGGAGCGGAGAGATTTTAGCACGTGTTTCACAAAGCGTGCACTGATTACAAACACCACGCCCAGAACCCAGGCGCCTGCTATTGCCAGTATCACGGCCTGGATAAATAAATAAAAAATCGCAAAATCTGAATGTCACACAAAAATAGCACTATTTTCAAACATATGTACCACCGCTGATGTATCAATTGCATTAGTTATGTTATTATTTTTTTGTTTATAATAAGTTCTATAAACTAAACTACCTCGGTGGCGCAGTGATAGACAATGCTACCGCTGTGCTTGAGGTCTAGAGTTCGATTTTTGGGTCGTACAAAATATTTGTATGATCTGCAAATAATATACCATATAGCCCGGACATAGTGCCAAGTGATTACCACCTGTTCGCCCTTGGTGGTATAAAGTTGAACTCAAAAGAGACTTGTGAAAAGTGGCTGTCCGAGTTCTTCGCAAATAAGGAGGGGGGCTTCTACGAGGGGGGTATTATAAAGTTGCCGTCTAGATGGAAACAGATTATCGAACAAAACGGCGCATATTTGAACTAAATCCGATCACTGTAACACTTTTTATAAAGCATTGAGTAAAGAGCAAAAAAGCGGAAGGGAGATATTTAACAACCTATGAGCCGGGTGCTGAATTAATCGTTATTATTAAGTAATATATGTTAGATCTCGTCGGTAGAAACACATCCAATTGTTTCATTCTCCCAAGTATCCCGAATCTTCCCCGGAACATGTATTATTTACTTCGAAGTTTGGGTATTTTCTATGTACGTATTTACAAAAAATAAGTATATTTCTATTCAAATCACTTGTCTAGTACCCATAACACAAGCTCTGCTTAGCTTGGGACTAGATGGCGTTGTGTAAAAATTTAGTAGTTACATAAAGATTATAACATAGAAAATTACACAATAAAGTACTTACATAAACCCCGAATGAGAATTTACTGAGCTTTACAGATGGGTCTGCGAAAACAAAATTTTACGAAATTAATATTACCTATGTTAGTGAAAAACTGTTAGTGTTTAAAGTGCATAGTGATACAAGAGTAGTATTATAATGACTGAGGTGACTTAACATAAATAAGCAATTTATAAATTTATTTCTTTAAATAGTGTTAATTAACACTGACGAAGTAACAAAATAATACACTTACTAAAAGCCGTAGCGTTGCCGGCTGGCCCCATACACCCTCGGTCATCAATTAGAGTCACTCGTGCGAGTAATTTGACTTCGGGTTTGTCACTTTTTAGTCGCTTATCTTTCTGCTCCCCGATCTTTTTGCTAACGGGTAGTAATATAGAATGGGGAGTATCGCCTTTGGAGATCAAACCATGGGCGTCTACATGTCGAGTTATGGTATTCGCAAACCACGGGGCTGGATGGGCGTCTGACACCATTTGTTTACCGAGACTGTAAAAAATATGTTTATCTTACTTAAATATATAAAATTAAAAATTATAATTAGTAAATTCACTTATCATAAAAATAAAAGGGTGATGTTGGAAAATTTATTTTTATTAATGCATCTAAAAGTATAAATAAACTAAAGGAAATTATTTCATTAATTTCATTATAGTCGTTCCAATACTTTATTTAACTTTTGACAGATCACGCACATAAAGTTTTGTAATAATTTTTGATACAATGTACTACAGATAATACTGTACTTTATGGGCGGGCTCCGCCTACTTAGGGATGTGTCATTCGTAATTAATGACCACAGACTATAAAAACGGTTTTGAAATAAATCGATTATCGATTATAATAATAAAACATACAATAAAATTATTGTGATTATATTTTATATCAAATCACGTAAAAAGCTTTATTATTTTGCATTAAAATGCCCTAAATGTCTCTGTTTCAATGCATAAATAATTTGCGTAATGAAAACAGTTCCATCGTACTCGTACCTAGTAATGGGATCGAATGTATTCGCCGCAAATTAATGAATCTAAAATAATTGTTTAGACTTACTATAGTTGGTTCAAATAAAAACTACCTGCGGTACCTACTTGTAATGAACAGGTACAAAATGTTGAAATTCGTAGTAATTTACGGATTAAAAATAAAACAACCAAAAGAGGTACTGCAATACTAATTTTAATTATAAAGAATCGTCTTCTTCGTATGACCAGGAATCATCATCACTTGAGTTCTCAGTAATATTGATTATCATTTCTTGGATAGATAAATTGTCGAATGCAACATCCCGATCCCAATCCGACATTATAACCTTCTTTGTTTTTTCTACAACATTCGCCCAGTTTTCTGGAGTTACTTTTTCACACGCATTTTTCAGTAAATTCAGCATTTTTCTTGCGGTGAAAGGAGGAGTTGTATTGTTCCTCGCAGCATATCCTTTAACTTGTGCCCAGATCATTTCAATTGCATTATATTGGCAGTGATATGGGGGAATTCTGAGGACGGTATGCCCATGCTCTGCTGCCATTTCATCTATGACGTATCGTTTTGGCAGCTTCTTTGTTTTTAATATCTTTACTAACTCTACTTTTAGTAGGGACTCATTCACCTCTTCGCCATTGTCACGGAGCCAGTTTATAATTTCATGTTTTTTGTTGGCCTGTGTTGGTATTTTATTAATTTGACGAGAGTGATAAGGTGCATTATCAATAAATATTATTGATGGCTCTTCGAGTGATGTAAGCATTTCTCTGAACCACTTTTCATACACGTTCGAATTCATCTCCTCATGATAATCTCCTGTTTTCTGGGATTTAAAAGCTAATAGAGCGCCTGGCACAAATCCTTTTACTGTTCCTGCATGACAAATAATCAGTCGTTCGCCTTTTCCCATTGGTACTATAGAAGTGGAGCCAACGGTGTTGTCAGTCCAAGTTTTTGACAGCGTATGATTCGCATTGAGCCAAGTTTCATCTGTGAAAACAACATTCGACCAATCTTCTATTTTTTTTGCTTGTCTTAAAAATCGCATCTATACAAAGCAATATCATTGCGTTCCATTAAAATTTTTCGTTTGTCACATTTTTGGAATAACATTCCAATGTCTTTCAATACCTTTGTCAGAGAAGATTTTTGACCACGGAACAAACCACTATTTCGAAGAGATTGTGTTAGTTTTTTTAATGTTGGAATCTCTTTTCTTTGGTAATAGTCGTATATATGACGACGAATAGCATCAGCGTCAAAATTGTCAACGGCTGTAACTTTACTAGGCGGACGTTTTTTCTTAGGTGTAGATAGCTTATTCTGTTCCATGCCACTGCTGCCGTAGCCTTCTTTTGTTATTTTTGCCACTGTTGGAGCACTAATACCTAATGCTGCTGCAACACGGTCTCTAACTTGAGTCACTGGTATAAGAGGCCCACCATTACGGCTTTCCTTTTCAAAGTATTCACGAAGTCGCAAGACAAACTCTCTTGTTTGTCCTTTGAGTACTTTCTTTTTTGGCATTTTGACAGTAACGAAGGCAGGAACGATACGCTCAACTCAACCAAACGTGAGAATTCACAAATAAATCAATACGGAGGAATATAAATACTCAACTATATTGAAGGTTACTCATTGAAATACTGTAGATTATTTTAAAATAGACATAGAGAGATTTAATAAAGATCGTCAATAGTTTAACAAATACAATATTAACCACTGAATTACAACACAATACAATAATACATTTTGAAAATTCAGTTCCTTTTATATATTTTTTCATGACATAGAACCGTCATATTTGAACAACATTCTTTTAATCCATTTCTTCTTTATTTTGACAAAGGAGGTCGCACATTGAAACACATAGAAATATGAAGTACGAAATTATCTATAAAATAATGAGTTTGTTAAATCGATTAAAATTTCTTAATGCATAAAATCGATCGATGAAAGAAATCGAATAGGTAACGGGTCAGGGTATCACTATTTGATTAAGTATTAGAGCTGTCAAAAGTTAAATAAACTATTGGAACGACTATAGTTATTTTATTATTTTTCAAATTTGAAAAGCTGTTTGAATCGTCTCTAAGTTGCTAGATTAACTCTAATGAAGTGAAAATACGTATCTACCTGACTATGTAGCTCTTCTTTCTCAATCCGGAAGGCAATCGTTGGAGGTACTGCGGAGGATTTAGGCTCCAGGTTATGTTGGCGAACGTTTCACCGTGAATAATCACAGTTTTCGTGCTCACCTCCGGAGCAGGGAGACGTGGAGAATGTGCGCACGAGCATACATTGTCCACACATTCTGGAGAAAATTCAATAATATAAAAAAAATATTTATAGAAATCTGGTTTAGTGGTACGGTGATCAGAAATTGTGGGCAATTAAAGGTTAGTCATGCTATTATATAATATACCTACCCCCAATTTTTCTGAAATCAGACAAGAGTACACACGAGTACACAAGAGTACACGGCACTAAAAGTTTTCAAATTAACCGAGTACGATGAGCCACAGAAAGCCGCGCACTTTCGATGTAGCACACGGCTTTCTGTGTCTGATCAACGTCGTTTTAACGTTTTATTAGGTCCTTAATCAAATTGACGCTTTGTCGCACTTGGTACTTTGATCTGAAATATATCCTCTTTGGTTAAGAATTCCAAATTCAAAGTTATAAATCCATTTAGCTGGTATATTTGTATTTGAGTTTTGATAGCAGTTTTTCATTTTTTTTCCTTATTAGTTTTTCTTTGGCGTCACTCACACACACACACACACACACACATCTCGCACAATGGAAAACTTGAAATATCGATTTATTTACGAGTTTTAACCGTAGCACCAGTGCTGCAGAAACAGCTTGAAGGATTAAAGATGTGTTTTGGTTCCAACGTGTTTATTCTGGAAATTTCGACCTTCATAACAAGCTCCATGGATGGCCGGATAACAAAGTGTCAAATGAAAAATTAAAGGCTATTGTAGAAGTGGATCCATCGCATACCACTTCACACTTGGCTGTAGGGTTCGCTGTGAGTGATAATACTGTTTTAATTCACTTGAAGCAAATAGGGAAAATAAAGAAGCTTGAACGGTGGGCGACTGCTGCGTTACATTGCTCATTTCGCGTGGTTTTCTTGATAATAAACTAGGTATATATTATTATTATTTTTAAATGATAATTTAGATTACACAAAAATAAACAAATTATCATTTACCGTTGGCATGCTTGATCATAAAAATCACAGGGTTCATTATTTATATAAAAATATGATCCTCACTCACTTAATACAGAGCAAACCTATTCTCATCATCGTATTGGCAACCGGATACGAGGTATAGAATGTGAAAATTGGAGGTTAGATGGTGGATACTTATATTAATAAAACATACCCCCCCTTCTGTGCCTGTGTTATTTGACTGCTGTAAACCATACTTAATTATGCAGTTTCTAAATGAATACATTAATCTTAGATACGTATAAATTGCAACCCAACACTTAACGAATGATCGTAATCATAATATAATTTTATTAGTCCTGGGTGGAAAGTCGATCTCTGGCTTAGCGGCTAGAATAACAAGCTATTATTCCATTTATTTATTAATGTTATTTAACTTTATAACGGTTCTGTGTCATTTTCAACTTTAAACTTACAGACTTTTGAAGTATTCGAAGTAGTCGAAGATAACACAGGAGCGTGCTTTAAAGTAAAATAACGTTTATGAATGAGGGGGTAATCAATCAAAATCAAGAGTTGCCAAGAAGTCTGATTCCTTAAAAATAAATATTCTTTCTCAACAAAAGAATCATTCTACATTTAAATATTTATTTTTATGTATGGGCCTGCCAAAATGAGTCAACTCTACCTGATGGAAAGCATAACTAGAATCGAAGAGTGCTGGTCACCATACTGCATGTGACCCACATCATGGCGGCTTTGTGATGCTTCTGCATCGTTAAGCTGCCGGTCTCACACTCACAAACGAAACACGACAGCACGAAACGATGTCATTTTACGATGATCTTCTGTGTGAGGATAGCACCGCCCCGGTCGAACCTATTCGTGCTGAAATTAGCGTGGCTCTAGGCTCAAGAGAACTAAGGTAACCGACATCGCACGGAAAATCAGTACGCAGAAGTGGAAATGGGCCGGTCATGTCTAGACTTACCGATTTTCCCGTGGAACCGAAATGTGCTTGAAGTGGGGACCGCGATTAGGCAAACGTAGTGTAGGGCGTCCTGCGGCACAGTGGACTGACGATTTAAAAAATTGACTGGCAGTGGATGGATGCGTACTGCCCAAGACCGGGATAGTTGAGGCTCCTTGGGGGAAACGTACTCGTATGTTTCCCCGGGCCGGACGGGGTACCAGCTCGAGTGATGGCCCGAGCCCTCGACCATATGTCGGACCGCCTTAGGGAGGTTTTGGACGCTAGCCTGGCGTCCGCACGCTTCCCTGAGTGCTGGAAATGCGGGAAGCTGGTCCTTCTGAAGAAGCCGGGACGGCCTGCCGATTCAGTCGCGGCCCATAGGCCCATCGTGTTTGTTGCTGGACGAGGTGGGTAAATTGCTCGAGAGAATACTCTCTGCCCGCATCGTCCGGCACCTCAGCGAGGTAAGCCCCGATCTGTCGGACGCCCAATTCAGGTTCCGAGAGGGGCGTTCGACGGTCGATGCCGTAATGCGCCTTAGGGCCGTGACCGAAGAGGCGATTGCGTTAGACATCACCAACGCCTTCAATAGTCTGCCATTTAGCTGCATCAGGGAAGCAGTATTACGAGGAGTCAGAGTACCTGAGGCGGCTAGTGGCAGACTATCTAGAGGAGCGTACCGTCGTGTAAGAGGACCGAGAGGGCGTCTTGAGACCGCGATCCATGTCGTGCAGTGTTCCGCAGGGGTCAGTCCTCGGACCACTCCTATGGAACGTGGGGTACGACTGGGTCCTTCGAGAACGTCTCCCCCCCGGGCTGGGCGTAATTTGTTACGCCGATGACACATTGGTCACAGCTCGGGGAGCAAATTTCCAAGAGCCGACGCGCCTGGCCACCAGGGGCGTCTCTGTCGTTAACTCGATCCTCGTGCCGGTTCGGGCCCAGATGAGGTATCTGGGCCTGACTCTCGACGGTAGGTGGCTCTTCGACGAGCACTTCCGACAGCTTGCTCCAAATCTGGTCGACGCTGCCTCTGCACTTGGGCGACTCTTGCCCAATTTGGGTTGTCCGGTAACAGGGGGGTTGTCCGGTCTATGGCCTTGTATGGGGCACCGGTGTGGGTGGCGGCTCTGACAGCCCAGTATAAGGCGGAGAACCGATTCCGACACACCACCCCGTCGCAAATCCCGGCGGGGTGGTTCCCGAGGGGGTTTCCAAACGTGTAGAAAAAAAGACGTAAGTTCAGCAAAGGACGGCAATTAGTTGAAATGATAATGTGTTCTCCCTACAAGGCTGCAGTAATCCTACTGCTGGTTACATAAAAGAATTTTAGTATTATTACATCGAAACTTATCCGCATTTCTTAAAATGAATCCCAGCGTTCTAGATGATTTTCTTACTATACTTTCCTACGTGTGGTACAAATGTGAGCGTACAGTCAAAAATAACACCCAAATCTCTAATTTCGTTCACGCGTTGTATGGTTTTTCGGCCAACAGAATAAACTGATTGCAGAGGCTTCTTTTTTTAAGAAAATGTCATATGTTAACATTTATTGACATTCAAACTAATATTATTAATATTGCACCAATTATCTACCCTATCCCCGTTCATTTTTACTATTCTAGAAAACTTAAGGTCGTTTGCGTAGATTACCATAATCTCAGAGTAATTAATACTGCAAGGAATATCATCAATGAAATAGTTGAATAGGATCGAACCAATGTACCCAGGAACCTTGCGGGACACCAGATATAATTTTATGCACATTAGATTGAAAACCGTGTACTGCCACGAAGAAAGAACAACTGTCAAGGTAAGGTTTTATCCAATTCAAGACACCTTCCACCAACGTCTTGATAAGGTCCCCAGATTTGTGCACGTAGACCTGGCTCCCACAAAGCCGTGTTGAGAGTTACTTAAATATAATGCCAAGTGGGGTTGTATGAATGGGCATATCAGTGATTCAAACACTTTAGTTAGGGTGGATAAAACAAAGGCCAGCACTATCGCGCTACTGCGGCGACCGCAACAGGGTGCTGGCCAACAGAATCATAAGGGGATACCGCACGATCTCTTTTGAGGCGGCAAGTCTCCTGGCCGGAACTCCACCATGGGACCTGGAGGTGAGAGCCCTTGTGGCTCTTCATCAGTGGCGCAAGGAGGCGCGGGAGTTGGGTAGAAGTCCTGATACTCGAGACATCGAAGTTCAGAAATCCGCCAGGTCCTCGTGGAGGAATGGAAGGAACGACTTGGGCAACCGAGAGCTGGGCACGCCGTTATTGCGGCGGTAAGACCCGTTATGGAGGATTGGCTCAAGAGGTATCACGGGAGCCTCTCATACCGGCTGGCGCAGGTGATCACCGGAAAAGGATGTTTCGGAGATCACCTGTGTCTGATCCGCAAAGAGCCATCGCCTGAGTGCCACCACTGCGATGGCCAGACCGTGGATACGGCGCTCCACACGCTGGCAGAATGTCCGGCGTGGGACAAACCGAGGCGTGATCTCGTGGCGGCCATCGGGGTGGGGGTTCTCTCGCTCGGTAATATGATTGCGGCCATGTTGCGGAGCGAGAGCGCGTGGAACTCTGCCGTCTCTTTCTGCGAGCAAGTTATGCTTGCGAAGGAGCGGTGGAGTGGGACCGAGAGAGGTCTAGAACTCTAGGTTTATAGAA
This sequence comes from Spilarctia lutea, assembly GCA_916048165.1. NCBI lineage: Eukaryota > Metazoa > Arthropoda > Insecta > Lepidoptera > Erebidae > Spilarctia > Spilarctia lutea. The sequence continues at coordinate 16,067,599 of OU696480.1, read as the reverse complement.
TAGGAATATTAGGGTTCCGACACGGAAGAGGGCCCCCTACAAGCAATGGGTGGCCCGTGGTACGTCGGGGTTCCAGGGATTTCCTTCCGAGGGTGCACTTGGTTCCCCGGCTTCTAGTACCCGAGACGGTGTGCGGTTTTTGGTCGGTGGGTGAAAAAGAGGGTGGATAAAACAGAGATAGGTCTATAGTTAGCTACCTCATCGATTTCATTGTATGTATGAATGGGTACGACTTTAGCCTTTTTCCATAGATCTGGAAAGTTGCCAGTAGTAAGAGACTTGTTGTAAATTACCGACAGAGGAAGAGCTAGAAAAGAAGTGCCATTGATTAGGAACTTGTAAACACTATGTTTATTTACTGAAAAGATGGCATGCGAATACTTAATAGTATCATTTATTAAGTACAAGCGGTTTTAGATCGGATATTAAATGTCGTCCTTGTCAGTCTAAAACATCACAAAATTAATGAATCCCTTAACATTAAACTCTCTTAAAATATTGTAATTTTAATAGTACAATAACTGGACGAATATTAAAAAAACCTTGCAGAACGACACAGGCTACTATATTTCGCAAAAATAAGGTTAAAATGGCAAAATAGGAGACCAATTTGTATGTGAGCTATTGATTCCCATTACCATCGATTTGATTAATGATGATATGATTCATGTTTTTCGGCACGCTAAGAAATAAATAACGGTATGTGTTAATTTAGAATAAAAAGCAAACAACAACACACAAACTCACATTTACGATTCTAAATATTAGGGATTAAATATTGAAACAGTAACACATATAGGTACTAATTCAATATATATTAATTAATTTAAAAAAATGATAACTTACCATCTAACTCCACCAGTAGATTTGCAGAAGTTTGTCCATCCCAAGGGTGTGCAATCAGCCTCACCATATAAGCACACCCAGGACGAACTGCGCAGGTCTCGGCGACGGGGTTCGAGAACGCTGGTATTAACCACCATGTATTCTCCTAGATAAACAGAATTAATTAGCATTAATATATTACCTCATTTTATCTACAACTAGTGAGTTTTTCTGAAACCTGTAAAAGTCAACGTCACTATAGGAGGAATGGAAATTCTCCGCCTAATAGCTATTTGAAAATCATTTTGTTATGTCGACCTGCGATGATCCTCTATTCCAGGAATAAAAGAAAATCCAGGAAAGTGCTCATCCTACAAAGTAAAACCATTCCTTTTGTAGTGATATAATATTTAAAACATTTCTTTTACCATTACCATGTAAACAGAAATCGACGTTATAAATATTGTGAAGTTTTTAAAAATAGAATGTAAGCTATTTTTCGAATGTAATTAAGTCAGTAACAATACGGGTACTACGTGAAGTATCCTGGTCAAAATATTTTTTTAATAGTATAACTTCTGACAGTAGGAATAGTAGAATCTTCATTTTGTTGGCAAGCAAGAAATGCTATGTTCGGTTTCGCTTCTTCATGATCAGGGAATTACAACTCATAATTAATTTATATTTTGAAACTTTATATTGTTGAGAACCGGAAATGTGGAATTCTTTGTCGTCTACACTTCCTCGAAGATAATTCTCATAATCTTTGATAGAGGGTGTGAAGTGTGAAGACTGAACTTTGTATAGAATCAAATTAAAAGTTACTGAAAAAGATTTTTTTGGTCAAGGCTGTACACTACCTGTGGGCAACTGATGCGGACATAATTAATGAAACAAATTTTTCAGAAATTTTAAAAATATTTACGGAGGAAAAAAAAATTACGGTACGGAGTTTGCCGAGTCAGCTAGTAATTATAAAAAGTTCAATGATATGATTAACACGTTGTACTTATTAAGGAGAAATCTTTTTTCACTAGTGGACTATACCAGACTGATGATGATTGATTTTAAATTTAAACCTAATAAGTTACGGTAAATCAATGTCATAATTAAAGTAAATAGTTCGTTAATAACCAAGTAAAATGAACTAAAATTCTACAGAATTAACGCCTTTGAAGTTGATAAAGGAGGAAATAGTTTCAAATTACTGTCAAATTCGGTCTTTTGGAACAATAAAATAGAACTTGACATTCATGATGAGTCGTATTATGTCTACTATACGGATATCTATATACAACTGATGTAAATATGCATTTATATACGGTTGTGAAATCAAATTTCATCTCATTTCTTATTACCATAAAACCTACATGTTTTAATTACGATACTTTACGTTTTCTTGTGAAGGAAATTAAATTTATTAAAGGTCTAACTCCTTCAATACAGTTCTTATTATATACCTTGTTGAATTGTAGATAATTTGACTTTCCTAGAATTATCCTTGAAGATGTTTTATCGGATTTATATCAGTGAAAGTGTGGGCGAAATTGGTCAACATCTATGACAAAAGATTGTGTTATTTACATCGTACGACGTTCAATACCTTTATAAGAATACAAGTTTACTCGTATTCTAGTAGGTAGTCGGTTTAAAAAAATACGTAATTCTTGAACACAGATTTATATAAATATAAGAATAGAAAGAGATATATTCTAAACATCACACAGAGTTTTACGTTTACTCAACATATCTAATAAGCTCTTTTGACCGCCTATCAATGTAAATTGAGCAAGCAACATTTCTATGCACATATCATGATATGGCAATCTTGACAATAACATTCCACATTTTTATACAAAGCTAGACGATATAATAACACTTAAAATTACAATTATTTGAATTTTTAAACCTTACATAACCGTCAGTATAATAAAAGTTACATTATAGCATCATCATCATCATCATCAGCCTATCGCAGTCCACTGCTGGACATAGGCCTCAAATTATAGCATGATAGTCCTGAATTATGTGAAATACGAAAACGATGCTTATGGAAATTAATTAATAATAAAACTAGCATGTATTTCCAAAGAACTTGGAAAGATAATATTACTGCTTTAGTCGTCAGATGGTTTTAGCAGCTATGTTTAGAGGAATAAAGTATACAGCTATTTGACTGCCTCGGTGGCGCGAGTGGTAGCGTAAGCGACTGCTGTGCTTGAGGTCTCGGGTTCGATTCCCGGGTCGGACCAAATGTTTGTATGATCTGCAAATATTTGTTTCGAAGTTTGGGTGTTTTCTATGTATAATATGTATTTATTTACAAAAAAAAATGTATATAAGTATTTATATCAGTTGTCTAGTACCCATAACACAAGCTCTGCTTAGCTTGGGACTAGACGGCGTTGTGTGTTAAATTGTCCGAAAATATTTATTTATTTATTTATTAGCTATTTATCACATAAGTTCAACGTTGGCTCGGGTCTCCTCTCAGAACCCTTTACTGAAAGGAGACCCGAGCCCAGTAGTGGGAGGCCATTAAGGCCATACGTCCTCACGCTGTCTGAGTGCGGGTTGGGGACTATTAACGTATGGGTCGTTAAATAACTATAGTCCCTGAAGGTCTGAAGTCTTTATGTATGTGAAACATTAATTACTTAATCGGAAAAAATGTTACACATTATTATTATTATTTATGTTATACATTCAACATACCTACGTTATAATACTTGACTTATGTGATAACTAACTACTATAACTATGTATTTCGTTCATCTAAATCTAACTGCTATTACGATTATCTACGTAATCGACGTTTTGTTTATGTTCATAATTAACTGTTTAATGTAACTTCAAAGGTGTTTATACACATTTATTCCGACTTACTGAATTAAAAAGCTAACAAAAGAAAAACAACTTACCCCTGGAATGTTATATTCATAGCACATGGGTGTTTGGCAGTCCACTGTGTCTGTTACACTCCGTACTTCTAAGGAGTAATCTCTTGCGGGCGCTCCTAGAACAAAACAAAAACATATTTCAATTATTAAATTTAAAAACTAAACTAAAATTTTCAAGCACAGAACTAATCAAGTGGCTGCCTTATCGCTCGAAGGCTATCTCTTACACGCAACTAGTCGAAATAAAAAAGTACAGATACCTTACTCCTTTTTTGAAGTCGGTTAAAAAACCGAATTGAACGCCGAAAATAATTGTACAGAAAATAAGTGATTAAAACTAAGTTTTAAACACAGAGCAAAACAATAATTCTAAACATGTATTATGTATCCCGTTTTTCGCTACTCAAGTCTTATAACAATATCTATTCCAAATTCCAATACTACGTTATAATACTATTAGTAGCTACAATATTAAAAAGATTTAGAGTTTGTGAGGTTCTAGGTAGTAATTTTTGGAACTGCTAAACCGATATTAAAAACATAGGCTATTTAGAAAACAAAACATCTCAGAAATAATTTAAATGTAGTTTTTTATTTGATTTTGATTTGATTCGATGTTTATATCATCAACATCAAATAAAATAAAAATCTCTACAAAAAGTTACATTGAACTAAATGACTAGACTTATACTGTTTTATATATAGTGTAGTATTTCACAGCAATTTCAATACAAATAAGGACGAAGAGTACAAGAATATCCATAGACGATTAGCCGCGATAAATCTTTGGTAAAGTACGTTATAAGCTTATTTTTATTATTAATTGTATACAAATAAATCTATTACTTACATCATTAATAAACTATCCAAATATAACGAGATATTAACCAGTGCAAACCAAATGAAAGCATTTGAGTATTAATAATAATTTGTATGATCGTCATAAATATCGGAAATTAAGACCTAGATTGAGTGATACAGTGACGGCAATAATAACAAAAATTGGCTTATGAACCGAGAATACACGATATATTAACTGACACTGATATATTTCATGAAACTACACGAAACATAAAATTATTAGAAAAATTATGTGTCGATAACGTGGTTGTTACGGATGCCAAAATTTAGACATCCGCGGATGCAGATGCGGATGCGGATTATTAAAAGTTCACATCCGCGGATGCGGAGAAGATGCGGATGCGAATTTAAGGATAATTACTTAAATTTTGAGTGCATAAATAACTGAAAATTAATTTAATTTTATTTTTTTATTTATTTAATCATATTTTTAGAACAAATTTTGTTCCACAAAATTACACAGGTTTTTAGTTGACTTTGTTGATGTGAGTCTGCATCCGTAAAAACTCCGCATTGATTGATGCGAATGTGAATGCGGATGCGGATGTCTGAATTAATGCGAATAATCCGCATTTACGGATGCGGATGCGAATATTCGTAACAACCCTGGTCGATAATAAATTTATAGGCACAGATTTTTTTTATATATTTTCCTGGATTTTAAATATATATAAAATATGTGGGATATTTATGTACAAGAAAACTAAAAGACTAAAAGAAACCTTTTAAATGTTTAGACATATCGAACTACCTTACGAAAAAGGGAAAATCGGAGATTTTCCTGTACACTTCGTCATTTAAACAAAAAAAGCCTTAAGTAAAAATGTATTCCTTAGTGTCAGTTCCATCTCTTTAAGATGGAACCGACACTAAGGAATACATTTTAAATAACAAATGAAGACACTTCAGATGGTGACACTTCAAAAGTAACATTTTACTGGCAGCTTTACTTATTGCTTACCTTTTCGTAGTTAACATTTAATTTACTCTCAGCTTTGTACTATAAAAACAATATAAAATATTTATTACTATCCTATGGTTTTTTCGTTTTGCCTTATAAATTGACAGATCAATATTTACCACATTTGAAGACACGTAATGACTGAATGATGACAGTCATCTAACTGCTACTGTGACCACCACTCTTGGATTCTGCTCATGCTTTCCATCAGACAGAGTAGAGTCACTTTTGCAGGTACATAGATATAAACACTTAGTTTCATTGGAGAGATTAACAAGGATAAATAAATAAATAAATAAATAATAAATAAATAAATAATAAATAAATAAATAAATATTTCGGACATCTATTTAACACACAACGCCATCTAGTCCCAAGCTAAGCAGTGCTTGTGTTATGGATACTAGACAACTGATATAAATACTTATATATACTTTTTTTTTTGTAAATACATACATACTATACATAGAAAACACCCAAAATCCGAAACAAATATTTGTAGATTCCACAAACATTTGGTCCGACCCAGGATTTGAACCCGAGACCTCAGGCTTAGCAGTCGCATACGCGTACGACTACGCCACCGAGGCAGTCATTAATTACATTCACACAGAGATTAATAATGTATGACAAACATTAAAAGCTTCTCTCTTGGCAAGAAATTCAGATGTTCCGTTTTGAAATCTGTTTCCGCCTTACATTAGATTTTTGTAACACACATTTGCCACAACATAATAGATCGTTAATAATACAAAAAATAACAAGATAATGTAAAATAGGTAGGTTGTTTTCGTTGAGAACGTTTTTTGTGACTATCATTAGCACTATCGTCATTCTCAGGAGCGTTTCACTAATACCAACCATCGTCATCGCTTGAATAAACTTCTAAAGCGCCATGCAAAAATAGTTCAGTATGTTTGATAAAGTTAAGCATAATGACGACAATATATGACATAATGTCTTGAGACACATGATAGTTAAAAAATAGTACCAAAAGGTGGACTCCACGAGACGTTGAAGTTGAGTTCATGATCGGAGTTCTTTAATGGGAGCGGGTAGACAGCCAGTCCTCGTGGAAGTCCTGCATGTTTTACAGGATAGTGTCGGTCCTGAGGTTTCGGATCATCCTCCTGTTAGAAAGATAAAAAAAGGTTTATTATAAACAAAATAGTAAATAAAAAGCATTTAATTTTGCAATTTTGTTAACCGTCAAAAAATTGTAGGCACTTGCCTGCCTTTGTGATTCCTTACTTAAAAAATAAAATAAGTAAGTAGGTACCTTTTACTTTATTTTTCGTAACATCTACCGAAAGCAGAAGGCTTAAAATTTAATCAAATCAGTTGTGACCTTATCTACAAATGTAATACTCAAAATAAAGGTAGTGTAGCCTGCGGGCAAGTCACGGTTAAGTACCTACCTACCTAAAATGAGATTATTTGCCCCTTCTATTAAAATAGGTTTCTTTTAAGTCTCAATGACAAACAAAATTTCGATGGTACAAATGGCGTAGTATTTCAAGCGGTTATCACACCTCGTTTTCAACTGCGATGAGTATTGTGGGTTCAAAACGCACATGGCACATCACTTTAATTGATGTTCTGAGTCTAGTTGTTCTTTGTGTCCGGTTCATGTGTGTTTGTATAATCCCCCGCGACACATGATTTATTCGTAATGCTGGAGTTGTCTTTTAAAAAAGAAAGAATACTTTTAGAAAGTAATGTAAATAACTAAAACCTTTACTACAATTTGATAACATAATATATAGGTTGTTGAGGTTGTTTCATATTTGAAAGGTCTGCTTTACAACTGGTTTCTGAGAAGCCATATGTCACTCTAATCCAGCCAGGCCCATATGTGCTTAAGTATTGCTGTACCATGTTTACTCCTTAATGTAAATGAGGTGACGATAAATTTCTATATTATTAGTAATTGTATTAGTTTTTATTGAATAGGATAATATCTTAACAATTCTGGAATTGTTATGTTATACCGGTATAAGAAATGAATAAATTCCTATTCAAATGAAGCAGGAAACACCTTCAACAAGGGACAATTAGGGATGATACGGAGTTGAGTTTGCCGTAACCCGAGACGGTTTACGGCAAACTAAACTCCGAGAGTTCTTAAATAGGTGGATTGGAAGTCGAAAATAAAAAGGATCTGATCTTTAATTGTTAAGATTGAACCGAATTAAATACAATTTCGATTAAGTTAAGAAAAGCAGAAAACATTTGTCATTAAAACTTGTATCATATTGTTTAACTTTTGTTTTCTTTGGGCAGTAATTGTTGATTTAAAATCAATCGGTATGAAGAGATACGTGAACTTGTATTGCCCACTGAAACGTCGACATTTCCTGTCCTGTCCCCACTACCCCATTTAGTATTTTACATGTTTCGTTCTCAGAACTTAGCAGACCGTTTAACCTTTTATCATTATTGGAAGTCACGATAAGTATAATATGCTATTTTTATAAATAGCATATGACAATTTGTCGATTGTCCGACATGAATAAGCTTAGATTAGAATAGCCTTCTTTTTAACATGTCGTTGTTTAATGTTGTTGGTTTTCTGATCGATAGGAATAACAAAGATCAAATTCTAATAAATGATTTACAAATGAATGTGGTTGTGAGGCTGCCATACACGCCCTGTCTACATATCTTGGCAGCGGGAAAGGGGAGATGATCTCGAAGGTTAACCTGAGGAATGCTTTCAATTCTATAAAATTCAACAACACTTTGTTAACACAAGCCAAAATTGAAACTGCCGTTGGATGTCAGCAAGGTAATCCACTGGGATCAGTTATCTTCAGTTAAACCCCATTTTCCGCCGTGGGAGAGCTATGCTTCGGCATGAATGGGTCGGCTCGACCGGAGTGATACCACGGCCTCACAGAAAACCGGTGTGAAATAGCGTTTGCGCTGTGTTTCACCGAGTGAGTGAGGATACCGGAGGCCCATACCCCAACCCCTCCCCCCATCCCCTTTCCCATCCCCCAAAGGTCGGCAACGCACTTGTGACGCCTTTGGTGTTGCGGGTGTCCATGGGCGGCGGTAATCGCTTACCATCAGGTGACAAGTCTGCTCGTTTGCTCACTATTCAATAAAAAAAAAAAAAGACAAAGTCTAAATTTAACATTTGGTACCTCCACGATGGAACGTTAGGAGGAGAAGTAGATACAGTTTTAAAAGATTTATGTTTTATAAAAAATAAATTTAAATCTATTGGCTTAGAACTCAATTCCGACAAATGTAAAAAAAATATTTGTGACAACACAGACAAACTCTCGACTATGCAAAAGTTTAATAATAATAATATAATAATAATAATAATCATTTATTTGCCAGAATGTAGGTATACACAGTACGGTCTTAAATTTATACATGTCCCATATACATTCTACCAGTACATCCATGGTATGCAAATATTTGTAATGACATTGATTGAATTAAAAATTAAAAGTATATGAATGAAAAAATCAAAAATGTCTAGCTAATAATAATCACACAATGTCCACAGATGTCAATGTCAATGAACAAAAAAAAAAAATCAAAATTAAAAAATATGCAAAAAAAAAAAAAATAAAAAAAAAATGTAATTAAAATATAAAACGATAACTACTTTCAGTCCTCGCGATACGACATAAATTCGTTTAATTCGTAAAAACATATATCTTTCAACCACTGTGTTAACTTTGAACTAAATTTGTTTGGAGGAAGCTCTTTAAAATCATTTAGTAATTTATTATACACTTTTATGGCATTCACATAAGAGTTCCTCTTAAACATTTCGAGCTTACATTTGGGGAAGTACAGCTTAAACTTATCTCTAAATACTACAGTTCGTTTTGAAATTTCTTCATGTTTGGCAAAGCACTCTGGGTGTTGTCGCACAAATAGGCACAATTCTCTGATGTACATGGACGGTAGTGGCAAGATGTTGCACATTTTAAATAGGGGCTTACAGCTATCTCTATACCCAGCTCCACAAATTGCTCTCACACATTTTTTTTGAACCTTAAATGCTTTAATGACGGTAATCGAATTGCCCCACAACAAAAGACCATATGAGAGTACGGACGAAACGTATCCGTGGTATGCATACAATGCAGCTTCGGTTGATACTGTAACTCGTAATCGTTTTAATGCATAAACAAATCTGTCGAGTTTGTCACAGACATATTCGACATGACTTTTCCAATCACAGTTTTGATCCAACTTTATGCCGAGAAATGTAGTGCTTGCAACTTGTTCAATATTTGCACTATTGTGTTTAATGTTCAAAAGTTTTGGTTGTTTTCTGTACGTTTGGAATTGCATTAATTTTGTTTTGTTTATATTAATTTTTAGATTATTTGAATCAAGCCAGTGTATTACATTATTAAATGCCTCATTAATTTCGTTCTCATATGCATTACTGTTTTCACACTTCACCACAAGAGTTGTGTCATCAGCGAACAAGATTACTTTATGGTGAGTAATATTTGGGAGATCATTGATGTAAATTAGAAACTAAAATGGTCCCAGAACACTGCCCTGCGGCACCCCGAAGTTATTTTGCTGATAGTCACTTCTAAAATACACCTTCTTTCCTTTTTGGATGTTTGATATATGTACACATTGTTGTCTACACTGTAAATAGTTTCTCAACCAGTCGTTCGCTTTTCCCCTTATTCCGTACCTTTCCAATTTGTGCAATAGCAGTTCATGATCTACGAAATCAAAGGCTTTGCTCATGTCCAAAAAGATAGCAGCAGCTGGTACTCCATTATTAATGGACTGAGTAATCATTTTTACCAAATTGAAACACGCCAATGAGGTTGTACTGTTCTGTCTAAACCCGAATTCATTGGCACTTAACATTAAAGTTTTAGAAAAATGTATCTTCGCCTTCTTGGATCTCCGGTTATAAAAAGATGGTTTTCAGGCGTTTATAGAGGACAAAATAAAAAAATTGGTGAATTTTCGGATCGTTTACTTAAAATTATTATCTATTCGACTTTTACTATTATTTATTATTGTCTTTTTGTACCTAATTTTACATATGCGCTTCGGTTAAAGCTTCTTTGGAAATATTCATCACTTTTAGAAAAAGTTGACAAAATTGTACAAAACACGCTCAGCAAAATTTTGAATGTGGCTTTTAACAATATACACGTAGCCTGGCTCCAAACATCCCTTCCAGTTCGTTTAGATGGTCTTGGAGTACGCAATATTGTGGATGTCAGTCTTCTAGCATTTCTGTCTTCGGTTCATGGCACAGAAGAGTTAACCAGGAAAATTCTTTAATAAACGCACTGGTTGATTCTGAAGTGACATGTAAGGCCATTGCTATAGATGCCTTGGCAGATAGCTTGTCTCAGTTCTATATAACTTGCTAATCCATTTTCTTAGCGACAATGGGACGCGCCGTTATGTAATTTAAAACAAAAAAGACTCCTGTATACCTCAACCAGTCTTGCTGAGCACGCTCCTTTGTTGGCTGTGGGAGAGTGGGAATCAGGTTTTTGGATTCAGCACTTCCATCGCCCAACATAGGTGCCGTGTTGGATGATACTACATTTCGCCTTGCCACTCTAGGAGCCTGCCTCCGTTTAGGAGCGCCTTGCGTTTCTCCAAATTTTTGTCATTGTGGAGAAGCTGTTGACTGTGTCGGGCATCATGGCCTTTCTTATAGCAGAAGCGCTGGTCGTATATTTCGAAATTCCAATATTAACGACATTATGCGTCGTGCTTCTGTTACCGCCGCTGTTCCAGCTGTAAGTAACCAAATGGTCTGGTACGAGACGACGTTTAAAGACCGGATGGTATGTCATGGAAGATGGGTAGGCCTTTGGTGTAGGACGCAACTTGTGTCAACACCCTCGCGCTATCTCATGTTCCAAGTACTGCTGCTGCTTCTGCGTGAAGACTCAAACGGCGTAATTACCAAAATCTAATAGGTAATTACATCTTTGAACCGTTTGGGGTTGATGTTGACTTTAGGTTCATGGTGTCCGAGTGCTCTAGCTATTTTTAAACAACTAGCTAAGCAACTAATTAACGCTTCTAGTGACCAGAAGGCCACCCTTTTTCTAGCAAGATAATTAGCATTGCCATTCAACGTGGCAATGCTGCCAGTCTTTTAGGTAAGGTAACAGTAAGCGATGATGCTTAGTTTTATTTAAATGTAATTTAAATGATGATGATGCTTAGTTTTATTTAAATGTAATTTGGTTAGTAATATTTATCTAGGCATGTTACACGATACAATTAATTATCTCACAAATTTTACACTTTGCCATAATTGTGTCAACTTAATTAAGGAAGTTTCATATAACACTCGTTTTTGGATTCATTATCCCTTTAATAATAACTGATTAGTTGAGGGTATTACATTATTAAGATTTTATAAACAATTAATGCGTACGTCTCGTCTAGACTAAAACACAAAATGAAACAAAACAAACAGTAGATTAAGTGAGACACGTAAACGCGTACACGTATACTCAAAGATAATAAATACAAGAACATATATGTATTATTATTCGTCTTGCTAACATAATGCGTGCAAAGTTTCACAATTATAGATAAATAACTAAAGTAAAGAAATATAACAAACAGAAAAAATCAAATTCGCATCCTAACTAACATCAGCAATACGAAAGCCAAAATATTTACGTCCTCCTTTCATCGCGTAAAAAGAAATACTGTGTATATAAAGGTTACTCAAATTGATTGATAAAATATACATTAACGTTAGCGAAGCCGCGAAAAAATCTAATAATAAATTATGTGATTGGTTGGTTTTAGTTGACTTTTAGACTGTCATGTGATCAATAAGGATGAAAATGACATTCTGTATTCTTAATCTGTCACTACACAAATATTTCATGGTATTAGTAACAATTTGAGAGAACACAATAAAATATTAGTTACAAAAAATATCACAGGATCGGTTGTTGTGTAGAGCCTAGGGTAGGCAATATATCGAAGACGATGATCAGTGGACGTCCTTCGACTGAGATGATGATGTTGATTTGGTGACGACTGAACCGCAAGCGGTAGCGATATATTATAGGAAGCAAACGTGGGTAGCTCATCTGATGGTAAATGAGTACCGCTACTTATGGATATACCAAATCAAGAGATATCAATTAGGTGCCGTTCTTTCAGTGATCTGCTATGAGTCCCGAGAACCTGACCGTAACCTTGGTGAAAAATTACATAAGAATTGCATAAGACAAGTTTTTTTAGACATCGTGGTAGTCTGATCTCCCATATGTGTCGAAGCATGACTCTCCCACGGTAAACACGTAAGCGCGTTCACACAATTTATATCGTTTGTTTATGTCATTATTAAACAATAATTTTAAACATCATCATGACGTCGTACGAGTATCTAGTTTCCACTTCTAGCTTGTTAGATTATGACGTATTTTCAAAGTTTTTAATTCGATCTATACTTAGAATTGGTTAGTTACTGTAAAAAGGTGTTATACTATACAACGTTATACGACGATAAAGGACGTTAAAGTTTACTATAATAGTTTCATATAATATATAACAGAACTCTGTTCGCGTATCTTCAAACCCTTCGTATACAGAATAATGAAATAATTTGAGAAGGAAAGTATCACTGACAAAATGTTAAGGAAAATATCCGACAGTCGAGATTTCCACTTACCTATATAGATTTATATATACGAATAGAATATATGAGTTTATTTATCAGTTCGTTTGGCTGGCTGGAGGGCTTGTTCACTTATAGTACGATATTTTTGTTCTTATTAAATAATAAGAACAAAAATATCGTGTGACCTGGATTAATTGAAACATCGGATAAATTTATTATGTTACATTTCCATGTATTCTATAGCAATTCTGAGAGTTGCCTTGAAAATTATCTTCCATCTAAAATAACAATCATTCAATTGAATGATTGGTCAGAACTGTGCAAAAAAAGGCAAGTTTCGGAAAACTGTCACCGCTCTAGGAGTACTACTAAAATTCTAAGACTAAAATTTAATCCTGTAGCAATAGATATCACACACTATGGTGCTCTTAATAACAAATTGATAGAAGAAAAAACTCAAAAAAAGAGAGAAAACATCTCAACAGACAGTTTATGGGGTAAGTATTTCATGCTTAATTAAGTACGAAACAAAAAATAAACTATGAATGTGCCGTTATTGATAAAAAAAGTAAAAAAATAATTTTAGAATACCTATAAGCCATTGAAAGCTAACGTCATAGTACTATATCTACCTACACAATCTACTTATTAAGCTGTTATCTTACCTTACCTTACCTACCTTACCTACCTTAAATGTCTAATCTGTCCCGTAACATGAGATTTGTATGTAATCCTGAGACTGAATACGCGCTACTAACAGCTTAGGATACACTAGTTAAGCCTATTCTTTATTTCTCTTCTCACAATCTGGTGATTATATGGTATACATCCAATATTATTTTTTATCACAATACAAAACAATACAGCAATTGTAGGAGGACCTTATAAATGTATGTATCTTAGTGATATTAATGATCAACGGGTTTGGACATATTTTCACACACTTTGTAGATATGCATTTATTTCGTACTTTCTGTATTTTCGTTTTAGTTTATGTTCATGTTACCGCCCCTATTCAACCCATGGGTGGCGTCTTATCTGAGCAAAAAGAACCGTCATAACCCGTCTGGCCAGAGTGGAAGTATCTCAAAAACTTTATCAAGGAGAGGCTTATGTCCAAGAGTGGACTATTAAAGACTGATATGATATGATGCTAATTTTTTTTTTTTTATTGAATAGTGAGCAAACGAGCCGACGTATCACCTGATGGTAAGCGATTACCGCCGCCCATGGACACCCGCAACACCAAAGGCGTCACAAGTGCGTTGCCGACCTTTGGAGGATGGGAAAGGGGATGGGGGGAGGGGTTGGGGTATGGGCCTCCGGTATCCTCACTCACTCGGTGAAACACAGCGCAAACGCAATTTCACACCGGTTTTCTGTGAGGCCGTGGTATCACTCCGGTCGAGCCGACCCATTCATGCCGAAGCATAGCTCTCCCACGGTTTTGTATATGATTGCACATTTTGCGACGTAAAGGTATATTTCTTTAGGGAGCGTCTGTTATGTGCGCTCTGTAATCTTTTAAATATTCTATATTAATTTATTTTATAAGGGTATGTTTTTCTTACCCTTAGTAGGTATACAACATCATAAAAATAAAATATTTATAATTACATATTTTACTTTATGAATTTCACAATTTACATACTTGGTTTGTGTTGCGAATCGATCGTGGTTTGTCGATAATATTATTTGTATTATATAGGCAACACAGAACATCCTAAGAAAACAAATACTTTTTAAACCAGCACCTAATTTCGATAGCTTAAAAAAATATTTAAAAACCACACACGTTTTAAATAAAATGAATTAAACATTGATAAATATTGCATAAAATTAATAAAGTATATTTATTTCAGACATGTGCAGTCCGTAGGTTGTTTTATTTGGTTAGTACATATTATAAATAAGGACAAAAGTATTCTTTTTTGTGTACCTACCAATACCTTTACGTTTTTTTTTATCCAATATTTTTATAAAAGTCAGTGTTAGTAATCCGTGTCATCAAGATGGTGTACCGAGTTTTACGCAAGTGTTGTAACTTGGAAATCACTTTTTTACGCATGACAACATGAAAAGCTTCTGTGCTAGCTTCATAAACATGCTCAATGCAGTGACTTCGGCTTATTATTTATTGTTATTATGATACTCACAAGCCGGTCGAATAGGAGAACACTTTAAACAGGGATTACTTTGACGTCACCTGCGCAGCGAGCAAGCAACTATTTAAAGTGAATCATGTATATATGTACTATCATTTTGACTCAGATAACAAATATGATAATTTTCATTAATAATCCGGTACTATATGAAAGTGCCATGTCACTTATATACGCAGTAACATGATATACAATTAACTTCTCATGGTCTGACTTTTTGGAAAGCTTGTGTGTTTAGCTTGCAATTTTCGTCACTTCGTAGTTAATTGATTATCTGATAATAACCGATGATTGGATGATTGTAGTACCCAGGATTGGCGTCAGGAACAGAAATAATTACATATTCGAAGTTTACGATTATTCATATCTTATTCAGTGTCTATTGAAAGGAATAAATAAATAAGGAAGAACGCCAATGTAAGGCGCCAAATATTATATTAACTGATAAAGGTTATAGACGCGGCATTGACTCTCTAAGCAGGTGATTTCAGAAAGGATCTCAGCCCATCAGTCGTAAGCAAGGAAAATGTCCTACACCCTATCCACACCATATGCCTTTCATATATCTCTGGTCTTAAAACTAAACTAAAACTTATAGAATAATCTGAACTACAGCTGCAGTTATAATGACTACTTTTTTGTATCGAAACATCACTAGTCTCAAACTAGAAGTAGTGTTATTTTCTTCTATAATATGTGAGGCATATATTTTTGATATGTTAAAAAAACTGACTACCCGCTGTTGACACTAAGTCCGCGGGCCTCAGCTATGTTATAAATAGTATATGTATTAATATAAATAAACAATATGTTTAAACGAAATTTATCTTACTTTTGAGTTTGATCAATGTCTATGTAAATTATACAGATATTTGTACCTATTCATGTCGACGCCGGCCGATCGAATTAATATCAAATCTATTTACCAGGTCTTTTTAGTAAAGTTAAAGTTGAGATGTAGTATTTAAGAAACTATTTATAAACAGACAATTTTGTTAGAACTCCTATATTCAAAGTGAGTATTTTTATCTATCGCAGGCCTTGATCACTCTATTTCAGTAGCAGATTACGTGATTCGAAGAAATTACATGAATTATGACTTAGCCTGTGTATTACAAATATTATTACAGCTTTATAAATATTATTTATTACATTCCATATAATATATTAGGTATTATTTTACTTATATATACCCGTTGGAATAGATAATTATCAACTAATGGAAACTTATAATAATTAAAAAAATACGGAATGTCACCGGGGTGATTGAGTATCCATGCCGAAGATGTCGTAAAAGATAAGGAAGCAAACTACGCAGGATAAAAGCCGGCGTTGCCAGACGTCGCGATTTTGGCGGGAAAGCCCGATTTTGCAAGATTTTGTCCCACTATTTAAGGAAAACAAGCCGGACGCCGAAAGTGAAGTTAGTTAGCTGTCGTGTTTTATCTTTAAAAAAATTGGCAGACAATACAAATTTAAATTTAAATGCACTACTGCCTCCATTCTACACATAAGAAATGGAGCTTGGCACTAGTTCTTTGAAGAATTAGGGACGATGAAGCAGACAAACAAAGATATTGCGAACGACCTTTTGATTTCGTCGTAATTTTTGATTAGATACGTTTTTTTACTTTGTCTCGCTTTCACGATAAAAACCCGCTTTTCTTTTAACTAAAAAGTATTAAAGGCTCTTGATGATTATGATGATATTGATCAATTAACAATAATACTTTATATCTCCTCACAATGGTATGATGGTGAACCATGAAAGTGCTCGTTCGCTTTTCCAATATTAATACAATATTGGTAGAACAAAAATGATTACTTATATATAAAAGTGTGTAGTAAGTCGATATTTTTATCACTTACATTATGGCTGCTACTAATTGGAGGCTGGCGTTGCTTGCTATAATTGTGCTTCCACTATTGTTATTCAGTTCATCAGAACGACATTTAATTACTTTAAAATTTTATATATACATTATAAAAAGCAAGCGGTAAAAACACAGATTTCTTACTAGCATATTTTTGCCGCGTAAATCGTATTTAAAATTAATATCAACTAAAGTCTAAAACGTTCACAGAAATTTTGTTAATGAAGAATTTGCGAGAAAACAAATGAAGAGCTGAATAAGAATAAAAAAAGTTCTAATTTTAAATCGTCTACGAACTAATTTAAATTTGGAATTAGTCGAGTGCAATGAGGTTTAATACTTTGTAACCCAAATAATAATATAGTACACTCATTCAATGTTTTTTTTTTTACAGACGCTAAATTCAACTCATCGATGTTTTTTTATTCTATTTTTGCCAGGCATATTTGAATTACCAAACTAAACTAATTAATTACTATTATATGGTCTACTGGACTACAGTATAATTATGTAAAAATCGGAACCTACACAAATTATATGTAATGTATTCTTCTAACCGATACTTAACTAATAGTACTTAGTTTAGTTTAACGCACTAATCTCGGGTCGAACATCAATGAAATCGAACATTATTACACACAATAATATAATAATATTAATTCCATAACTTTCAAGGATATATTGATACTTTTGTAAACTTTACATAATGTCAAATAAAATTATTCTCAAGATTCAATGCTGTCATCATTAGCAAAAGTACTTAATAAACGATAAAATATTTATTAACAAAAAAATTCAAAGGGTACGTTTTTATTTTGGCATTACAAATTCAATAAAAAATAATTATCATTTCCGAAAGCCGAGTTCCTTTAAAGTTTTATAGATTGCGTTCTACAAACTTTTCAATAAAGAAATAAATTGGTTTCATTTGGCTAGTGCTCCAAATCAGTAAACGCAAGATAAATTAAAACTATTTCGATTTGGCACGTAATCTTTACAGAATAAAAAAAAAACCACGATAAGTAGTAAAAAAACCAAAAATGTTTTTACTATTTCAATTTCTATACTATTATACGATATTATCATTTTTGTGAATCAGACACAAAATATTCCGTAAGCAGGCAGCAGTTAATTAATTTCACGCAATAATATTAAATAACAATATAAATACGATAACGCAATCTGATAGTAATCATTGCTGTTATCAATTTTATTTTATTAGTACGCCGTACGTCACACAATCCTCGCATTCGTTTATGTACCTCTGTGTCTTATGCGTGGTAATAAACCATGTACCTAATACTGAATAAAGGAAATATCACAAATATTTAAGACATAGGACCTGCTGGATTATAAAGTTGTCTTAATCTAGGAAGGTAGATAGATTACTTTGTCATTTTACTACAATTACCTCGTGCAAAAATAAGTACGGTTGGGAAAAGGGAAGAAATAATGAAAATCTATTTTAAAAATATAATTTTTTTGGGAGCGTGAGAATAACCAAATGGTAGTCCCGAAACAACAATAGTAGATACCTTTCTGTGTTGTGCTTTGTTTATTTAACTGTCGATTCTAATTATTTCCCAGTCATATTTGTTACCGAATGTAATATCGTAACGAACCTAACGTATACCAACATTACCCACATATCTAATATCGAAAAGTCATACTATTCAAGATAATATTTATAATACCTAGGTTTTTCCGAAAATTGACATTTATTTATATTTTTATTGACGGCTTATTTCAACACAAAGCTCCTTTGTGAAAATCACAGGCAACCTATGTGTAGTTTTTTTTTAATATGTTTAAAGATTATCTGCCACTCTTCTTTTGTTTGCAACAATGGACGTCTCGCAGGAAGCGTTTCGTACTATGATTTTCTATGATTATAAACGAGAGTTAAACTTCAAAAGCAGCTTGTAAATTTACTTGAATCCCAGGTAAATTTACAAGCTGCTTTTGAGGAGTCTGCTCCTGCGTTTGTAGTAATTACTTATTGGTTTCGTGAATTTAAACGTGGTCGAGAGAACTTAAACGTTGACCACAGACCCGGCCGACCACCAACTGCAGTAACTCAAGGAAACGTCATCAGGGTAGAGTGGCTTTTTATTGCGAAAGAATAGATATATTACACATCGAGAGATACAGGTTCAACTAAACTTGGTTCACAGGCGGTTTCCATTATCCTGCATGAAAACCTTAAAGTTAGGAACCTTGTTTCGCGATGGATACTTCATTCACTTAACTACCGATAAGCAAAAATGCAGTCGTATTGATTGGTGCAAATTTATGTAAGAAGAGTTCGAAGGAGAAATTTAGCAAAACGTATCCTACGATCCTCTCACGAAGCAGTAATTCACGCAATGGGTGTTTGAGAGGACGATTTGCCCACAAAAGATGATCGAGGTCGGAGCTTTAGTAAAAAAATTATAGTGGTTTTTTTTTCGACGCAATAAACTAGAAGTAATGCCGCTAGAAGACCGTAGAACAGTTACTAGTGAATGGTATAGTGAAGTTTGTCTGTCTGAAGCTTTTGGGAAGTTGGACAGCGAGCGCCCAAGGAGCGCCGTCCGTGGCATTCTTTTTCACCAAGATAATGCGCCCGCTAACACAGCTGCTAGAACTATGAACTATTTGACAACCTCGGGGGTACAAATGCTACCTTATTCTCCGTACAGACCAGATTTAGCTCCATGCGACTTTCTTTTATTGATCACGGTAAAAAAATGCTTCGTGGGCGAAAATTTAGCACACATTTCACTAACTATTTTTGAAACAGCCCACGTATTGATACAGTTTTAGAGATAAAAATTGAACACTAGTTGCATAAATAGGAGATACCTTTTCTATCTGTCTGTTGGCTTTACACCTCCTAAGATCATAACATAGTATAAATGCAGTAGCTTCTGCTGTCCGGTCTTAGTGAAAGAATAAAATCCAATATTCCGCTGATTGCCTTTAAATCTAAAGTTCGAAAATAAAATCACTAACAGGAATGTATTTCTTTTTTAGATTGGCTATAAATGATGTTACTTTATGTCGACAAATCATTAATTAAACTTGTATAAAAATAATTCAGTTGCGTATAAAAAATTCAATAAACATTCAAAATGAGTAATGTGTTTATGCGAGCTTGCAGTATTTCTTACTCAGACTAGACATTCGTAAACATTTATGTACTTTACTACGTAGATAAGTACTTACTTGTAGAAGATTCGGACTTACGTTAAAATTGGGAGATATTTCATCGTGAACATGGTGAACTTCTGCCTTCGATGGTTCCCTAATATGAAAGTGCAACTGAGCATTTGAACTTAAACTCAACAATATAACAAAAACACTAAACACTTTCTTCACGTACATTTTATAACTAAAACTATATTTAAAATCACAGATTATTACATTTCACTGTACACTTATTACATTTCACTATTAGTTAGGTATATGTTATGTTGACTCATGTGCACTTTTCTATTAATTCATAGACCTTAAAAATACCACTTTTGTTAAATGAAAACCTCCAGAGAGACACTTCAAAACAAATGTGTCAATTATACTCGTATCCAGAAATAAGGCCATTCGATAATTTTTTAACTTGGAGAAAGAATATGCGCGCCTCATGCTATAATAATAACTAACATTGATTAAGCGAATCATAATTTGATAATAAGAATTTGGGACTAATCTGGTGATAATACCAATATTGTATCACACACTAACAGGTAATGATAAGATAATAATTGGAGTGCAGCTAACCGTGCAATATTAGGCCGTTTATCTATTTTTTATTCAATTTATTGACTATGATACTAGCTTTCTGTCGACGCTTTAACTCACGTACACTTTAACGCTTATCATTTTGCGCTGTACGTATAAATATAGTGAAAAAGATTAGACGAATATAACAATTCATAAATCATGTTTCACCTACAATAAAAATAATTTCAAAATAATTCACTAATCAATCTCAAAATACTAATATCATTGTTCAAAGAAACGTAATTAATATTTTTTACTTAAAAATGTAACTAGACATTACTAATGAAATGATTCTTGATATTTTATCTATACTTCTATACTAATTAACCGAGTTCAAAAAAGGAGGTTGTCAATCCGACTATATATTTTTTGTTTGTTACCTCATGACTTTCGATTCGGTGCACCGATTTTGATGATCCTTTATTTATTTGAAAGCTAGTGCATTTCATGTGGTCCCATTCCAAGGTCCAGTTCTTGAAGTCGTTTCTTTTTTATTAAAATTAAAAAAAAAAGCTGAAGAGTTTGTTTGCTCAAACGCGCTAATCTCAGGAACTACTGATCTGATTTGAAAAATTCTTTCAGTGTTATATAGCCCATTTATCGAGGAAGGCTATATATCATCACGCTAAGACCAATAGAAGCGGAGCGCCAATGAAGAATGTTACAAAAACGGGAAAATTTATCACCCTACGGGTATTGGGTGATGCAAACGAGGTTGCGTGTGTCGGCTAGTTATTTATTCCTACATAGTATAAAACAAAGTCACTTCTGCTGTCTGTCCCTATAAATGCTTAGATAGATCTTTAAAATAATAGATAGAGTGATTCAAGAAGAAGGTTTTTATGTATAATATAGTAGAGAAACACTGATAGGTTTAGAGGTTTTTAATGTGATGTCGTAATAAACACATTTTTTACGCTTACATTGCAAACGCTGGTTGAAACCTACGAAATGGAATAAAATAAGGCTATTACTGGTTGTTACTATTTTTCAACAACGGATCACCTTCATACACTCAACAACATTATAGAGAAGTCCATAGAATTCCATACCCCTCTGTACCTGGCATTTGTAGATTACTCTAAGGCTTTCGACAGCCTCCATCACTCTGCGATTTTTACATCCCTTCGCAATCAAGGTGTCGAAGAGACTTACGTCAAGCTTCTGGAGGTGATCTATAATAACAGTACTGCATCCATCCAACTACACTCTCAGGGGCCGATTTTTAAAATAGAGAAAGGTGTGAAACAGGGAGACCCTCTATCGCCCAAACTTTTTACAAGCACCCTGGAGGAAGTCTTCAAAAATTAGCAGTCTCGTGGGAAACGAGGGGCATTGTCGTTGGTGAACGAAGATTGACAAATCTTCGTTTTGCCGATGACATTGTACTTTTCGCAACCACGGCCGGAGAACTGCAAAAAATGCTTCAAGAACTAAGCACGGCAAGCCTTGAGGTTGGACTTCAAATGAATCGATCTAAGACCCAACTTATGACCAACGGCAGAAAATGTAAGGTGGAGGTCGACGGGTAGGAGATACAATATGTCGAAGAATACTTGTACCTGGGCCAGTTAGCGTCCTTCGAAAACAGGCAAGAAAAGGAAATCGATCGCCGAATCGATAACGCCTGGAAGAGCTACTGGTCCATGAAACAGTATATGAAAGGGGATCTTCCCATTTCCCTGAAACGCCGTCTCTTTGACGTGTGTCTCCTGCCCATCCTTACATATGGCGCCCAAACTTGGTCTTTGACAGAGGGTCAGAAGTCCAGGCTCAAGGTTTGCCAAAGATCAATAGAACGTAGCATGTTGGGTGTGAAGCGACAGGATCGTATTAGAAACACGGAGCTGCGATCCAAAACTAAAGTCGCAGATGTGGGCAAAAAGACTGCCAGATTGAAATGGGATTGGGCCGGACACGTATGTCGGATGAATCCAGACCGGTGGGCCAAGGTCGTCGAACACTGGGTGCCTCAGGGTGGACGCCGACGACGAGGCAGACCCCGTAAAAGATGGCGCGACGATCTTGACGCCTATCGCAGAGACTGGCCGGAGCTGGCTTTGAATAGAGAGAAGTGGCTTGTTGCAGGGGAGGCCTTTGCCCAGCAGTGGGACACAACGGGCTCATAAAAAAAAAAAAAATTACTAGTTGTCCGCTAATCGGACGAATAATATATTATATATTATTCGCCCGTAAAGAACTGAACCGAAGAGGAAAGGAAAAACCAAATATATATACAGATAAAGAAAGAAGAAGTGCAGAACAAGGACTCTTGTCATGCAAGAGGAAGACAGTATTTATAAAAAAACAAAAAAAAAAAAAAAAAAAACTAACCTAACCAAAAAAAAATATTTTTTTGAACAAATTGACAGTAAACTTTATTTTGCCTAAAAAAAAAAAAAAAAAATACTAACCTAACCTAACCAAAAAAACTAGACACTTTGGTTATTTTAAAATTTACGGACGACTAGCTTTAGTGGTTAAAGGTTAGCTGATCATCCGCTAATCGGACGACCTAATTTATGTGTCATTCGTCCGTTTATCGGACGACTAGACACTTTGATAAAATAATGTACTACAGTATTGTACACATTAAAAAGGTCAACAAAAAAGCAATGGTGTGTCTATCTCTAAGGGATAACTCACTATAACCAATTTTATTCCATTCTTTTTACGAGAAATAATGGCTTATTTACGAAATAATTTTAAGCAATACAGCATTAATCCTTATTCAATTAAGTACCTTAAAAACATTGTGCATTTGATATAGATCAATTGGTTCTTTATAGTGTGTAATTTAAATGAATTTATTCGAAGATACGAGTATTATAGATTTACTACGCGTTCGTATGCGGCAGCGAATCACTGCGGAACTACTGCGGTAGCGAAATATCTGCGGAACGTTAGTATATAGTTTTTTCGCAAAGAAATGTCATTGTAATTTACGTGGACTGCGGGTGCAGACGTTATTTCAGAATGTCGTACGGGTCGTCCCAGTTATCGCTTTCAGATTCTGAAGAGGAAGAATTGTTGTTGCTTACGTCAGTATTAAAGAGAAAGCATAGAATATAGGTGCATGAAATAAATCAGAAACGAAGGCATCTTGGAGAAAATGAACTATGCATAGAACTTCTATCACATAGAGATTGTTTCTATACTTATTTCAGAATGAAGCCAGAAATTCAATCAATTTATTTCAATATTTTCGGCTTCCATGGTACGAAAATCTGTCCTCAACGACAGAACGCATGCGAACACCTTGCGATGCGAAACACCACTACCGAAACGTCTGCGTCTGTGTAACGACGATTACGCAGTTCTTTGCGAAACAATACCGACAAGGACGCAACTATTTCATGTAGCCTAGTGCTAGAGCGAGACGTAGCGTATGCGAAATTTTTATATACTGACAGTTTTTTCGTTGTTTCTGCCGCATACGAACGCGTAGGTGTACAACGCGTAGGCGTTAAAGAACAAAAAGATTTGCTCTAAGAATACTTATCAAATGTTTGTCTACACGAGGAACGACAGAAACAGCTTTCCTGCTACACTACTCCTGTTCACTAAAATGTCAACCCTTTCAGATTCTACCATAACGTCTTATTTTAAAAGGGTTATTATTTTATCAATAGGGTTACTAAGACTGGCTTACCGATGAGTGTGCTAGTCTCAGCAATTCAACTACATGTCTACCACAATAGTTTGGGTTGAGTGGTAGTCATATTTACAGAAATATTACCAACAAACACAATTGAATTTCTAAACCGGTTCATAAATGATAGAGTTTTGGTGGTAAAAAATATCATAATATAAAAAGTCTTTGGTCACTTCAAATATTCTTTTATTAATACCGATTTTTACTCATTAAAACGGCTGTGATGATATTTTATAAAATCTAAACTCCTAGTAAAATAAGGAACCTTGATATGAATTTACGAATACTTCTTAATCAATACAATAACATTTACTCACAACTCCTTTACCTATTTATCTTCACCTACTAGTCGACTTCAGCTGCAGGTCTCGGGGTAACTTCATCAGGTCTACGGCCTGTCTAAGTGCCAAGTGGTTAGTCAGTTTTGTTCCTAGTTCTTCGCCAATGCAACCCCTAATTGCCACAGCGAAGCGTGCCATTTGCCAATACATATAAAGTATTATACATCTTAATATAGATGGAGTTCTTACTAGTTTTATTTATAAGAGCTTCACTAAATGGGGCATGTCAAATGTAGTGAATCGCAGTGAATCTGGTTTCATGCCGAGGTTGAATACACGTATTTGCGTTGAATGTGTTGATTACTTTATTATTAATACTTGACCTTGAATGTGGAAACGATATCAAACAAAATGATGGCATATTGAGATATTATATTTGATTATGCCAACATTTGGTACTTGCGGCCATATTTAAATACCTCTCTATACCAACACCCATTGCTCTTTTGTAAGTCATCGCGTTTTAATTATTTAAAGAGTATGATTATTAGAATTAATTTCGAATTAATGGAATTTCATGGAATTTCCAATTGGAATAATTGTAAATCTTGGGAGGACTAATACATTTTCGAGAATTTCGGATTACAAATATTTATCTTGGATGGCTAAACAATGAAAATAGAACGGTACGGTCAGCAATAGATTCGGACGTACTTGCAAAGTAGTCAAAATTATATCGAGAACAAATATTACAAAAGGTACACCAACTGTTATCATAACTACTAAATATTGCCTTCTCTGAATGTTTTTCATTCAGAATAGTCAATATATTTTTAAATCTATGTTTTCAATGTAATGTACTCGTATGTATGTCATTTGTGGTTTCAATTAGAATTTTTATATTTCGTATGGGTTTAATATTAGATATTATATTATACGAATTATTGTATCTTTTTAATAGATAGATACTTTAAATCTTTCTCATACTAAACTGATGTTATGAAAACGAGATATTCTTATTCGAATTTCATTATTAATTTTAATATTTTTAATTTGAAATGTAAGTGTGTTGGTGTAATTATTTTCTTAGACTAATAATTGTAGAAATACAATTATTAGTCTAAGAAAATTTAACAAGCGACCAATGTAGGAAATTAATGATTTAATTAAATTATTGCGGTATTCCCGGACAGAATACGACCTTCACGAAAAGAGCGTACTCCTTCACACTTGTGACACCTCTGGTGTTGGGTGTCTATGGGCGGCAGTAATCGCTTACCATCAGGCGATACTTCTGCTCGTTTGCTCCCTATACAATAAAAAAAACTACAATATTATAAATATCTACATATATATATATATATATATTTACCATTGCACTCTGAAAAATACGTGTGAAAATTCTTTAACGGATAGTGCTTTAACTTAATTTATTTAACTTATATTTGATATTGCATTGAATCATTTAAAATAATATAACACAGATTACGTTCACCGTTTACTTACATAACGTACCTAACAACGTTTGACAAAGTGTAGCCGTTCCATAATTCGTAATATCAATGTTCTGATTATCTTACAGATATATTATGACTATCAGAAAAAGTATATTGATACAATAATATAAATATTTGTTTTATGAATAAAAATAATAAGTTCATCTCGTTAAAGAAAATTTGTTCGTATGGAATGGTTTCATCATTCCTTAAGGCAGGTCTTTCAAAGGTGGAGCTAACGAAGGAGATTATCCTTTATAACATAAACAAGCCCCTCAAAACTTTTGAAGTAAAAGGTTATTTTTTATTTATAGAACTTAATACTCTCGTAACTCCACACTGCTCGCTGTTGTGAGTTATGAATTTGCGTACCTAACAACAACAAAACAGCATGGATGCTTCCTTTAACTTGTTGAATAAGCATATAACTGAAGGGACACGAATAAAATTGTTATGAATAATGAAATCCGTTTGAAAATGGAAAAAGTCTGTCATACTGCCCGTGATTGTACTGACTGTGGCGACTTCCACAAACAACACAACAGTAACCTACTACAGCGCCATCTACCGAAGATACACTGAACTATGAAGTAACGCACTACATGGAGTTACTACCAATCCTGAATCGCGCAATAGAAGTTCTAGCGCTGATAATCATATGTATAACATCCCAACATCAACTTTTTTTTTTTTTTTTTTATGTCTTAGCTGCCAAAATGACTCTGCTCTGCCTGATGGAAAGCACGAGCAGAATCCAGGAGTGGTGGTCACCATCCTCACTGCTAATAGGGACAATGCAGCATGGTGACCCACACTATGGCGGCCTAGTGAGATGCTTCTTCACGCTCCGCTTAAAGGACCCAGGTTCATACTGGGAGGGAAACACGTACGCAGGTAGTGAGTTCCAGGTTTTGACCGCTCGGCACAGGAAGGAAGAACCGAAGCGGTGAGTACGAGAGCGTATGTCTACCACTCTGAAGCGGTGACTTCCAAGACCGGCACGTGTTGTCCTGTAGAGGAAGGGAGAAGGGGGGACCAGTTGGAACAGCTCTTCAGAACACTCTCCATGATAAAGGCGATAGAGGACTGCCATAGAGGCGATATCTCTACGCAACTGCAGAGGCTCAAGGGACTCGGTGGTCTGGGGACTGCCGACAATGCGGATGGCTCGCCGCTGCAACCGGTCGAGAGCGTCGAACAGATACTGCGCGGCTCCATCGCAAAGATGAGAACAGTACTCCACGCACGAGCGAACCTGGGTCTTGTAAAGCAGACACAGATGCCCGGGCGAGAAGAACCGTCTCACCCTATTAAGGATACCTAGCTTCCGCGAGGCCGCCTTAGTGACACTCTCAACGTTGGACAGTGGCCCGCCAGGCATGATCACCTCGCCTGGTCGGAGGATCCTCCCTTTGTATTGGGTGGATGATACCCTTTCCTCCACATGACCTTTAATGGAATTTTACCCTTATTGATTTTTCTATAGTCTTTTCATAACAAAAAGAGAAGTACAGTAAGAATTAGTTTTTTTGCAGTGAAAACTTCTTTAGGAGCGTTGAACACTTTTAGGGTGAACACTCACGTCATTGTCACCGAACGGTTTCCATAGGTGAGTTATAGGTAAACCGTGTATATATGTACGATAGATATACCTCCATGCGTTATTAGCATACATTAAAATACAAAGAGTATATCGAAATTGGTAGTCTCAATTTGGTACTATCAAATGTACGTAATCTTACATCCAACGGTAAGATTACGTAGCCAAAATTTTGTCTAGCAAGTCCCAAACATGCACTTGGACAGCGTGGGGACGTATGGCCTTAACCCTCTCCCTCTTAACCCGAGCCCACTAGTGGGACGTTATGTGTTGTTGACGAAATGTTTTGTGACGAACATTTACTATTTATAAAGTCTTAAATTAATTATTGTGCTATAATCAGATATGAAGTATCTTATCGATCATATTATCTTATTGTTACCTACTATTATCGTGATGACAAAAACGCATTCCTAAGCGTAGGTACCAATGTTCACCTGCAAGACTTATTGACGGCGACTTGGAATCGATGACAAATCAACGTCTATCAAAATATTTGTAAGACGAATTAATCACCATTACGAAACAAATATAAATTACTTATTGCAACAACAGTGTTTAGAGAAAGAAAACTCAAAACAAAATCAATACCAAAACTGCTGGACAGTGTGGTATAGTTAGCCAAGATCTCCTTTCTGAGGAGAGTCCTATGTCCAGCAGTGGACTGTTAAAGTCTGATGATGATGTGATTCATCACTGAGTGGGACAAAAGAATATTATCTTGAAAGAGCGATGCTTCAGCACCTGGCTCAACACGAATCACGGAAATCCATGGATATGTGCGAGAGTACAAAACACCCAATCTTCCCCTAATTCTAGGAGGCACTCACATAACAGCTACGTATTTGTTTCTCTTGAATTCCGCGACTTACAATTAGTTAACGTGTCCCCTTAACATCATGAAAAGCTAAGAAAACGGGCTAAAAAAGGTCATAAATCGAAATAAATTGTACTGGTTACTGTAAGGTATTTTAAATCACAAATGAACCAGTTGCGGTGTAAAACCTAACTTGGAATGGAATACCCTGGTAATGTTTAAGATTATATGTAATTTTTCCTAAGCTCAAACCTTAAAGTAAACTAACAGAAAACTGACAATAAAAATACTTACATGTAATGAATTGCTTAAAGCATCTTCTACGAACTGAATGTCCTCCGTCGTAGTTTCTATCTCTGTTGTCCTAGTACTTGAGAGTGATGTGGTCACTCCAAATACGATCTTCCCAGACAGCATACTCATTTCCTGAGTCCTGAAATTGTCCGACGGAGACAACCACAAGAGTATACACCACACCGTCACATTCTTCTTCATGATTCACATTCTGATCACATTTGATTTATTCTACTGGTATATAATTATAGGCGTGTTTTTGGGAAAATTTGTAAATTGGTACTTTAGGAGGCACAAAGTTGGGTGGTTTTGGGTCGAAAGCTTAAAAAAGAAAACAGTTCACTTTCGTTAAAAACCTAAAATCGTTATAAACGAACAGGCGTAGTTAAACATTCTTATTTTTTTATGGAATAGGGACCAAACAAGCGGCGTGTTGCCAACACCGGAGGCGTCACAAGTGCGTTGCCGGCGTCTCTTTTGCTTAAAGATTTGATAGTCGTTTTGAATCTTAATTGTTAACAGATCTCAATTTCATCGCATTGACTGCCTCGATGCTATAGTGGTAGCGTATGCGACTGCTGTGGTTAAGGTCTCGGGTTCATTCCCGGGTCGGACCAAATGTTTGTATGATCTGTAAATATTTGTTTCCTATGTATAATACATACGTTTTTATAAAAAAGTATATATGTATTTATATCAGTTGTCTAGTACCCATTTAACACAAGCTCTGCTTACCTGGGGACTAGATGGCGTTGTGTGTTAGGTGTCCGTAATATTTATTATTATTATATTATTATCCCGATATTTGTTACTAAGTATTACTACAGAATTACACCATGGAAAACACCATGACAAAAGTAGATAAACTGCTGTTCAAAGTACGCAACATGTGTACTTGGAGAGATATACAACTGTACTTGTGTACTTTGACATACTGATTACACGTGCCAGACACAAAATGAAAAAGCTGTACTAAAAGCTAATAACAGAAAATATTGTAGCTTATCTCTGGGAAATATCGAATATAACAGGAATGATTGATTGATATGACATAATTCAGGGAGTCGCAACCGAGCTATGTACTCGTATTATGAGCGCGAGTCAAGATTAAAATATTTGTTGTATGATGATGCGACTAAAGTTAAACTGTAAGCCATAACCTAAGCTTTTCATTATATTTTAAAAACACTAATTAAATTACATAATGTTAAAGCATGTTTACATATAATAAGTGTAAATGTTTTTATTTAATCTAAAGAAACGACCTAACATACCAAAGTTCTGAGCCCTGTCCTCAAAGATTAACATAATTTGCCCAATTGTGTTTATTTTTCTGTGTTTACCTTTTTCGAACCAATGTAATGTTTACATACTGAGAAAACAGATGCTTTGGGTTCAGATAATATTATACGTATTTCTCAATTCATCTCATACATTTATTTTGTACGCGTTTGATTCGGGTCGTGTTCTCATATCACACTGAATACCTTTTGATTCGGTTACTTAATGAATTGTGATTCTAACAATTTATTTTTAGATATAAGATAATTAGATACGGTTTTTCCCCCATCACTCAAAGGTACCGTGGGAGTACTACGCTTCGGCATGAATTAGGTCGAGTCGCGCCGGCTCGACCGGAGTAATACCACAGCCTCACTGAAAACCGGTGTGAAACACCGCCTGCGAGCTGTGTTTCACCGAGTGAGTGAGGATACCGGAGGCCCTTAACCCAACCCTCTTCCCCATCCCCCAAAGGCCAAAAAATAATAATAATAAATTGTTGACGAAAAGATTTAATATTTTTAAAGGTTTTGGTAAGATTTAATTCACGCTCATTTATCAATTTCTAATAAATTGTGCTTTACTCCAAGTAAGGTAGTTTTTGAGAATGGTAAATTTAAAGTTTTCCATTTACACAAGTGCTAATAGAATAAAAAAAAAAATTCTACGTGTTTTACTTTAAATATTCTCAGTACAAGTATATCAACTAAATAGAAACACAACAATAAGTATGGCAAAAAAAACTTTATAAACAATTAAATTAATTATTATAAGTACCCACCGTAATTTATTAAGAAAACCGCTATCAATTTTATCTCAATAGATGTACTCGCATGTATTTTATTCTAGACAGATATTAGACAAAACAATTATAACTAATATTGGTAAAAGTTGAGGTAAGCTACTGTATACGTAATTGGGTATGAATAAGAAATCTATTAAACAAATAAGTTGGCCAGTTCATGACGTCATGTCATGAATACACGAAAGCAGGCCACAGGGGTAGGTATGTGATCCCGATGAGTCACTGTAGTCTCTATCCGTTATTCCATCTGATACTTGAGATATCCTTTACCCTGGTCAATTCCACCTATCCGTCTGAGTTCCCCTAATTTATTCTCTTCTTTATCGTTTTAAAAATAATTGATAACCAAAGAGATTTTATCCCTGAGAAGCAGATTGAAAAAGAATCTTAAAATATATAGGATAAATATTAACTGTTTTCTCAAAAGCATCACGTAAGTAAGTAATCATTAGTTTAAGCTTAAGTCAATAATCTATATTTTCATAGACAGTTTAATTTAATTTTGTTTATGTTTGATATAAGTATGTATGTGTGAAACCAGTAGTTACATAATATTTTCGTGTAAGTGTATAATATGTTAGTAGAACGGGTTGAAATGTCAAACAAGATCTTCCAGATTCCGACCAAATAACGCGATACCTTTCAAGTACCTAGATTCCGATGGATTTCGTTATATAAAGGAGTTAAGAATGATAGTGATAAAAACTTGCTTATTACTTTCAATTACGAATTACTTTTAAAAAGCCAGGAGCTGGATGCGAGAAACCGAAGATCGAACTAAATGGCGTGCAATTGGAGAGGCCTATGTCCAGCAGTGGACTGCGATAGGCTGATGATGATGATGAAAAAAATCCCGAACAACCGCTGTTAATAACCACGAAAGGGGTTGCCTTTGGACGGTCTAGTCGCTTAATTCTATAACATCTTGATTCTTTTGGAACTCAATTCACGTCCATTCTCTGTGATGTACCTTCTAAGTATATACTTTCATACAGTAGGTACATACGAGATCAGATCCTTGCACTATGTAACTTTCTGCCGCGCACAACAAACTGTCGCCTGGGGTGTTCCCGGGCCAATACGACCTTTAAAGTTTCAAGAAAAGAGCGTACTCCTCCCTAAAAGGCAGGCAACGCACTTGTAACGCCTCTGGTGTTACGGGTGTCTATGGGCGGCAGTAATCGCTTACCATCAGGCGATACGTCTGCTCGTTTGCCCACTATGTAATAAAAATAAAAAATAACAGATGTAATATAATCTTATATCATCACATTTTCACCAAAATATATAGCAATACAGCCAGGATTATAATTTTATTTTATAATTAAATGAATTGTTTTATTTCGAGGAGGCGCTGATAAGACTGTTTTCGAAACACAACAAAGTTTTGATGACAACAACTCAACAAGTTGCGTTGTGTTTGCCATAATTATAAATTACCTACTTTCACACTTAGTTAACATCATTGAAACTACCTACTTGTAATTAAGTTTAATATTGTTCTCACGCAATATTTAGACGTGATATGTTAACGCAATAATTTAATAGTAGGTAATCAAAAACTTGTTTATACGAATTGAATACGTTTTATGATAAATCATTCTTAACTTTATTACTCTCGATATATTTTTTTTCTTACAAGAAAATGCCAATGTATATTTACGTAGTTTAAGTAGAACCTTTTAAAATTAAAACCAAGCGAAACTACGTGAACAAACTATGTTTTGCTTTTGGATTTCACTTTTAACAGTTAAGAATATTTTAAGGTATATAACTATATAACATATATTTTAGTTATTTTACTGGTAAGTTTAGGAATGAAGGTTTTGAACTAAATCGATTGGGCGGTAGATTTGGGCGGGTCGCCCTACCGGGAGTCACGGTTACACTGACGGGACGATACGTTGCTCTGCCGACCTCCGTCCATTACTGAAGGTTTCAATCTCACGAGATAATCACTCATAAAAAGAATACCGTTTACCTTTTTTCGTAAAGGTTTTGGACAGATTTTCATCAATAAAACAGTCGAGTCTTTTGTTCTTTATTGGTGAATTGGTCGATTTTTAATTAGTGTTTTAAGTTCAACCTTTTAGGTAATGTTAGTGCCATTTACTTTCAGGAGAAGTAGAAGAAGTAGGTACGTAGAATAGAATAAATTAGATTATTATAACATTAATTAAATTAAAATAATTCTTTACTTTTTTCTCACTCAACACACCATTTATAAATAAGATTTATTACATTGTATTGTAAAAATGGAAAACCTTTATCCATCCTTTTATATTATATTACAGAAGGTCGGGGTCTTTTATAGCCGAGTAGTGTTCTGGGAATCTGTTCTAAAAAACGTATAACACTTAATTCCCCAACAAAGAGCATTTCCGAATTACACATATAGATAAACCCGTATATGTATCTCTCTATGATCTCGGAGTCTTTAAACAGGGCGTGATAATGCATCTCACTAGGCCGCTATAATATGGGTCAACATGCAGTATTGTTCAATTTCGCAATGAGGATGGTGGCCACTTCGATGGTCAGCGAATTATCTAACCAGAGATCGTTTGGTAGTTGTATTTATCAATAATTATTGATTTATTTATTTTTTCTTTTAACTATAGATCAGTTTAATTTGAACATCCGTTCTTTTGAATTTTCAGGGTCTTGATAGATCTACATATATTATATATAAATATATACATATGTAATTATATATCTATCCTCACTATTTTTTATAGTATTCAATTAGTGCACAAAAAGAGGGTTACCTGGAAAAGTTTCCGGGAGTTTTGAAAATTGGTGATATTATAGACCTCGACGTGCTCTTTTCGAATTTTCACTTTGCCACCTCGTATCTTTGCCGCTCGCGCCACGATAGTGGAAAAATCGCGGTCAAAAACAGTTTTTTAAAAATAACTCCGTTCCGCCTTATTTTACGATAAACATAGGTAGTGTAAAACAGTGTAAATATATAAATGAAACCAGACAAAAATTCCTACAATTTTCGTAGGTACCTTTTGTCATAAAATCTATGGTTTCAGCGTTCGAGAGCCGCGAAGTCCACCATGGTAGAGTAAGTGGTGAGTTTTTTTTTTGTGGTATCCTCAGCAGGCCTAAAACACTTATGATGCACTATTACAAATTACTGCGCATTCTCCTTTACTTTGCTATTCTTGTTGGACCAGGTTTTGAAAGTTCATCGTTGTAGGTACGGATTGAAATGTGACACATAGAAATTTCTTCCACGTCGAATCATCAACTTCGTTGTAGTCCTCTTGTTCCTCGATTTCGTCATACGTTTGCTCGAGAGTAGACTCTGTTTCTTCCTTGTAAGTTATTTTTTAGAAATATTACACGTTAAGGGAATTAATATTACTCTGGGAAGAAATGCCGAAAAAACCACAGAGGTGTCTAAAAAATTTGCAACTGCGTAAACACCGATCTAAATGAGTTAGATTTGGGTGCGTAAGTTTTAGCATATACGTAGACCGATAATACAAATATATAACTTTTAAGTTCGTTTAACTACTAGGTTTCTGTTTCACCACTTCGAAGTACCTATAGGTAATCTTTTCTATCCATTTCACTACAATTTTCTGAGCTGACTGGCGGTGTGCACCACACTCAGGTGTCCCACAACAACTTTCAAGATAAAAAAAATATCTATTCTCATCCCATGCGTTGTCTACGACTTCACAACTATTACGTTCAGCAAAGATATGTGACCGTACTGGAAGCGAAGCGTAGGTAATTCCTAGGTACTGCCTTTCCGAAGTTTGAGGTTCTCTTTGTACGCTATTTACTATATACATAATATGTGCGTATATACAGCGTTACAGTACATGTACTAAGATAACGTAACGACGATACCAGGAACGGCTAGACCGATTTTGACGGGTAGAACTTTTTTGTACTAGTTTCGACCCGAGGCCCCGGCGTTACCTGCGGTTGATGTTTAATAATTTAATTAATAAATTCAATAATAATAAAAACAAGTTCCGCTATGATTGAAAAACTAAACAATTAAACACAATGTTTATATCAATAAACTTTTATTTGACATAAAATAAAACGCACAGCACTTCATATACATCACAAGGTATAAAATAGTCCAATGTTACAATAGCTTAAAAGGGTGTTACATTACATTAGGTCCGGCGCTCTTTCTACTAAATAATTGAACATTACAACACTGCCTACTACGTCAGTCATACACGTGTATTACATATATTTACTAGTTATTATATTCCATTATTAGTTTTTACTCGAAAAAAAAAACTTTCTCTGAAAAAAAAACTTTACCATAACTGGTGGCGGTTGCGTTCATTAATAAATAATCATATTTAATTTTATAAAGTGAGGGTTTCATTCATCAACAGGATCAATCCTACTATTGGTCGGGCTTCTTCGTTTCGTAATAATACTTAGATATAAACTGATTTTTGTTACTGATCTGTTTGTGATCAATTCAATGTTCGCAAATGAAGGAAAGTTTTTCTTTAATAGACTGTAATTGGTTACTTTAGGGTTTTTTGTAGATAAAATATATTTAAACAAAATATTAAATATTACACTTTTTATCCACTTTATGAGGGTACTGTTTAAAGAAATAATGTCAAAAATACTTGAAAATAAGTAATATGTGTTATAAAACAACAAGCACAGGAATCGATTGCAAGCTATCTTAATCTAGGGGTTTATTCCAAGCTGACGAAACCTCTAAGTGTAGTAATCACAAAGTTGTCGGGTTACAGGCATTATCAAAGACAATGTCTATGCAGAGGCTTTAAAGACACTTAAAAAGTAACCACGTTAGTAATTACATATTAATTTATCATAAAAATAAATTAAAGAGTTTGAACTTAACGACGGATTCCGCACTAAACTCGTTTCTTGCGATAAAGCCAAAGTTACATTGCAATAAATAAAAACAAACATATATTAATCTCTTATTGTTTACAAAACTCACAGCTTACCCATAGTAACAATTGACAATAAAATAAAATAAATATTCAATAAAAAAATTTTTACAACTCCTGAGGCCGATTCTTGTAATAATAGTTCGGTCACAATTCAGCGCCGACCAACTCTCGGACCACAGAACTGTCATATGAACTGTATAAAAACGTATTTTCGTAATTTTACATCCAACCTTGACTGTTATGCGATCCTATCTTATTGTAACCGAAAATGAAATCGGTAATCTGGTAATCTTAGTAATTCATACTAAGATTATAAATTTGAAAGTAACTACTAAACTGATACCTTTTCACGACTAAACTCTTGCACTATTTTCAGTGTTTGGCATGGAGATACTTTGTTTCTTGCGTAGGGACATATATATACTCTTTAAATCGATAACCGAGATACACGGGGCCAGCCGCGAACTAAACCTAGTGCTTTAATATATTACTATGAAAATACCATACTAGCTTTTTTTTATATTACGGACATCTAACACACAACGCCATGTAGTCCCAAGCTAAGCAGAGCTTGTGTTATGAGTACTAGACAACTGATATGAATACATATATACTTTTATTTGTAAATACATACATATTATACATAGAAAACACCCAAACTCCGAAACAAATATTTGTAGATTACACAAACATTTGGTCCGACCCAGGATTTGAACCTGAGACCTCAAGTACAGCAGTCGCATTCACTACCACTGCGCCAACGCGGCAGTCATAATTAGGTATTTGTATAAATTTTTTTTTTGTGATAAATGGAAAGATCATATATAAGTTTATAACAAATTTTTTTTTATTTTTTTTTTCGCTGTAATTCAAAAGTTATTTCAAAATAAAAATTAAGTTTTGAATCCAGTACCGAAGACGCGCCGACAGCTCCCGAATAAACCCGAGCGCGTGTGACGTCGTAAAACACAGTCGCTATGTCACCGGAAAATAACAAGATCCGTAAGTTTATCAATCTACTAGGAAGTTTATAAACTTAGGTTATTTTATTTAGTTTCTGGGAGGGGTCCGGTCGCGTAATATCTGCAGTACCCGGACCCCTCCCTTCTCAGGCGCAGAGTTGGCACACCGTGTGGTTTTAGTCGGTTCGATTGCGACACACCGCCCCGCCGCAAACCCCGGCGAGGAGACAGCCCGAGGGTTCAACACGTTAAAAAAAAAAAAAAGGTTATTTAGTTTACTATAAAACTAACTATAAAACTTTCGTAGCTCTGTGGTAAATTTTACTTCTTCAACAAATGTTCTAGCCTTTATTATTTTACGTGTGAGTTCAGTAAGTTTATCAATTTACGAAAATGTGGACGTAAAATATTACAATTTATCTCCTGTTTAGAATCCTACGAAAGTTTATAAATTTCCTAGTAGATTGATGAACTTACGGATCTTGTTATTTTCCGGCAACGCTGTAACATTATGACGTCACAAGGACGGTGACCAATTCTGATGCGTTTATAGTCACGTGATTTTTATTGAAATTTTAATTGCTTATAATTTATTGAAAAAAATATTTTTTTAAGTTTCTTGCATCATTTATCAATATTATTAATAATAAAGTTTTAAAATACATAAAAAAAATCATTAGTTTTTTTTTCAAATTCCCAATTGTAGATAAGTCACAAAACGACCAGGTATCAGATATAAGTTTTTAAGACACAAAATTGAATAAAAGGCAATAGAATTTACGCCTTAGTGTACGGTAAACAATACAGTATGTGAGCGCATTGAAAGTTTATGGCAAGCTAATTTTAACCGAACTTCTATTACGAGAAGTCTTTCTGAATGCAAAATCTAAAACAAATTATAGAGAACTCTTTAAAAATGCTATTATGCATACAATTTTGTGAAAACAATATTACATAACAAAATCATACACTACAAGTACGAAAATATCATATAACTATATCGAAGTACTTGGTCGTGTATTATTTACTATCGAAATATATTAGACTTCCCGATTGGGGAAATTCTAATATAAGACAAAATGTTAGACTTACAATCTAAACACACTTTAAAATTTACATTATGGCGATCGTCATATTGAGACAGAATAAATATATACCTACACGTTGCAGTAACAAAAAAATTAATATTCGTAAAGGTTCGGTACTCACTGATATCCATATTGGGTCTTGACACGTCTATTGTATATAATTCTCATGTTATGTTGTTGCTCACGATGAACTCCCGAAACTATCCAACCGTTTATTTTTAAAAGTGTGTGTTTGCTGGCGTGCTTACGATAGTTAACACCAGTTTGACCAATAGGAGCCGAGCATGATTAAAAAGAGACAAAGTTACATGGGGTTTTTTTGGACTTAACAAACATACATGAAACGGATACAAAGTACATCCAGACTCAGAACAACAATTTGTGAATAATACAAAGTGTTGTCTCATATAGGAATTGAACCCACTACACATAACGAAGTAGAAAGTGCAGTCAATTGTACGAATGACGTATGTAAGTGCGTGGTATATTCGGTCACCTTCGCTTGCTACTGCGCTGATGTTGTGGGTTCGATTCTCGCATGGTACAACACTGTGTGATATAGAAATTCAGAAAAAGTGGAAACAATTTATTTCATTTCAAAATACTAGATACACACAGAAAACTCACGTTCATACTTAGACAAGAATAGATAAAATTATACAGGGTGTAAAAAGACTACTACCGAAAACTTGGGGGATGCAATCAGACCATGATACTGAATAGGTTTAGCGAAAAAAAAACTCAAAAAAAATGTTAATTTATCTAAGTCGTTTTATGTTCTTTTTTGCTTACATACACATAGTAAAACATAACAGGACCCAAACTACCTAATTATCTCATTTAGAAAACCAAAAAACAAAGAAAATCAATAAAACAGTAATGTATTTTAATATCAAAACAGCTGGCCGGGTGAGTGCACCGTGAGTGACCGCGACAGAGCGCAGAGCGCGCGGGCGCGTTAAGTTGTACATTGCTGGCTTCTGAAATTAATAAAAATCTTGACACATTGTTTTTTCAAGCTACAATTTTTTTAAAGACAACTGTTTGTTTTTTTTAATAAGTTTTGGGGTGCTGGAACAGCCCCTTTCGTTTTCGGTAGTCGTCTTTTTACACCCTGTATATACTGAGAATAAATAATTTTTTTTAACTTGGAAAATATTGCGCATCCCTAAAAAGTTTACATTATTATAAAATGTGGACAGTAAATGTAGGTACTCAGTAACAGATTAGACGAACTACAATATTAAGATATACACAACTAATATCGAGTGATATGTTCTCATTTAAAAGTGAATATGTTTAAAATTGCTTTTTGTTCAATAGGTACTAAGTAAGATTTTATAGTGTGTGGTTAACAGTGGACGATAAAATTTTATATTGTTTGTTACAAGTTTATCATTGATCACAATAAATAAATGGCGAATAATACAAAATTTTAACAAGAAAAATCCGACGTCAAGAACTTTCAAACAAAAAAGAATCATCAAAACAGGTTCACCCAGTTCAAAGTTCTGAGGTAACAAACATTAAAAATACAGTCGAATTGAGAACCTCCTCCTTTCTTGAAGTCGGTTAAAAAAGTAAATAAACTTAGTTTATTGTTTAATTAGTTTAGTCGATTTAGTTAGTTTTTTAATAAATTGAAATTATTTTTAACCGATTTCAAAAAAAGGAAGAGTTTCCAGGTTACACTGTATGTATTTTTTTATGCATGTTTACTGATTACTTCGTCAATTGTGGGCCAATTTTGAAAATTCTTCAAAAATTCAAATGTGAAGAAATTGAAACGCACAAACATTGGATTTCCAGTATAAATAAAAATAATATGTCCATAATTAACTGTTATATTCGAAATAAATATTATGATTCCGACCCATAAGCGTGCATGGGTAAATTCGTCATTTGATTGATATTTATTTATAATCGATGTTCCCTTTACAACAAATTTGTTAAGTTCATTATGTATCTCAGAGTCCGATACTCAATATTATTCTAAAATAAGTTATTACACATTATTTTAGGTCCCTTAACACGCAATGACACCGACTCTTGTGTTACAAAATATTTATTATAAAAATATTGTAAAAAAAAAATTCAAGAATTACTATTTTTAA
Organism: Spilarctia lutea; assembly: GCA_916048165.1. Lineage (NCBI taxonomy): Eukaryota > Metazoa > Arthropoda > Insecta > Lepidoptera > Erebidae > Spilarctia > Spilarctia lutea. Next base: position 16,027,321 of record OU696480.1, on the reverse strand, counting down.
ACAAATTATACGGGAAGAGAAAGGGGCATTGAAAATGAACTTGCTTGTACCCCAATTGAAGTTGGTATTAGATAGTATCAACTTTTCCAAATATCTTTAATTCTATCGGCTTTCGACAGGTATCCGGCAAATTTCTAGAATCGATAAATCCTCAACAGCCATTGTAAAACAAAGCTTATCCATTAAAAATACAATTTTGAATTAAATTTTCATTTAATACTCCAGTTGCCGTTAGGTTGCATCAACAGTTGCAAACAACCTTCACTAAACCGAGATTAATCAAAAATTCAAATATACAACAGGACAAGACAGCTAACGATATTTGAAAAATAACATTAGTCTGACCTACCCATTATAAAAGTGCATCACACTTACAATATTACAGCTAGTTAGTACATTTAAGAAAAAATCCACATAAAAAACGAATTTAACTCTCAAAATTATATATTACTAAATTCGTTGGAAAGGCAAGACATACAGATTACTTATAACATTGTGTAATGAAAATCACAGCGAGTGTTAGACAAAATTATATCTAAAATAAATAATAAATATTAAAATAAATTTCTCTTATTAACATTGATATGTAGGTGCGATTATTCGAGTCGGCCGACTAATCGATAACATCGTGAAACAAAACATTTTAAAATTTTATAAATTAACAATCGTACAAACAGTGGTTAAATACACGCTAAAATAAATACTAGTGAATAATATTCACACAGAATTATTATATATTTGTAAATAAAATAGTTAGAACATATAAATTGAGTCTATTAATTTGTGTTACTTTGGATCAAAACAATATTTTTCTTCTCGTTTTTCTTAGAAGTATTTTAAAATTCGACAGGCAAAAGCAAACATTGTACGCTTAAACTAAATCTAAATAAATTATTAATTCTAGGTATTTCAACAAGGTGCCTGGGCGAACCTTACACGTATTTACATTAACTGTTTTCTTTCGCGACTCCAATACAAATTAAATATGTAACTGATCACATATATTATTACCTTTCTATTTCCTCGAGGTTTGGATCGAATCGTACCATTTCTGCTACGAATAAACTGGTTGACTTTGATAGTTACCAAGTTACATATTTAATATTGACATAACGGTACCATACACCTAAATTTAAAAAGCAATAATACTAATTTGGTTTGTGCCAATTATATCAATAGATCGTTATTAGTTGGAAAATATTAAACGGCAAGAAACATCAGTAAAATTTATTTACTATTTCTTGAGATTTTGAAATGATTGTATGTTTTATCTCCTAAACAACTACACAAATTAAATCATTTCTTGTGCCACATGTTACCAAGAACAATATATAACACACTGTAATTCTACATCAACGTTTTGTTATAAAACGTAATTATCATTCTTTAGTTGTTTAAGAAAAATATTGGTTTCTCTTCTAAAGTGGCAAAAATTCATTGAAAAAGCACATAAAAGAGTATTACTGAAACACAATCGTTTCACACGCGTGTTTTGAAAGAAGAAAATTGTATAGATTTCTCTTTCCTACTTATAGTTAAAGATATCAGTGGCTTAATGGTTAAGGCTTTACCATTAACATTTTATTTCACATTAATACGGCACTATTTGACTAACAAACAGTCAATTTTGGTAGTTAAAAAATAAACAGATATATTATAAGCAATTTTTTAAGAGCAAATCAATTAGATAATGCAGGAGTGGACGGTGTAAGATAATGCACGAGAATTCAATTGTTTTTAGACTTTCGTGGTTTTACAGATAGTTTTTTTATTGTATGCCAGGACTAAGGGTCAATAGCGTAAAGTCGAAGCGTGAAATTCTTTCTTTCTCTTTAAATAAATCAGTATTTATATAACTATTATTTATTTATGTGTGGCGACTTCCACATATAACACAATAATAACCTACTACAGCGCGATCTACCGAAGATACACTGAACTACGTAGTAACGCACTACACGGAGTAACTACAAATCCTGAATCGCGCAATAAATAGTTCTCGCGCCGATTATCATACGTACAACACCTCAACATCAACTGTTGGGCAGTAGCCCGCCAGGCATGATCACTTCGTCTGGTCGGAGGATCCTTCCTTTGTGTTGGAGGGACATGACACCTGTTCCACCACATATGTGTATTTTATATATCATGAAATTTATTATTGTTACTGATTACATATGCACCTGCCTTGTTCCTTACTGAACCAACTCAAGGTTGACTGGTAGATAATGTCATATGGCATTAAGTCCGCCTCGTGCAATTGTAATTCAGGAGTATAATTTAAAAAAAAGCGAAGTTCCATGTCAGTCCAGTCATACGCGCATTTGCAGGCTTCGTTTACATTTTATAGACCAGTTTTCAATACCGACGACGCGTTAGTTCGCGAAGTAGACACTTAAGATTCCCGCGAACGTGCAACCAATCAGCGTTGGTTGCACTCCGAAGTGCGTGCGTCCGTCTTTTTTATCGTAGCTGAAAAATGTGTATTACGTTGAGAAGATAAGGGCGAATTAGCTGTGTTAAGGTTAAGATTGACGCTTCGACTCTACTCTAGTATGAATTATTCATTAATCACAATGAAATTTTAAAAAGTTATGACAATTTGTATATCCCGATGTTTCGAACGGGTTATACCGCTCGTGGTCACAGGTGGTAACTGGTGACCTTTTTCAAATCAATTTTATGGTAAAAAAGTTTGGTTATACAACAAAAACTATATTCTATGCAAATAACACATCACACGTGTCATATTTTTTTTTAATTGTAATTTAGAAATTTTTAAAAACAAGATGAGATGCATCCTAAATTGAGTCCATATGCATAATACCATCCCTGTATAACTTATATGTTTAAATTACATCAACTCGAGACTCGTTACTTTCAATATGTGTTTAGCCTTAACCGTTAGTAATCTTAGCAGGTCAACATTTATTTATTATATTTAACCTGTATTATATTTATTATTGTTCCGAATGTACTGTAAATAAATAGTTACAATATATTTCTTAAATCCATGAACACACGATTGTTTAATTACTATGTCGACGTTAGAAACCGAACTTTTGACTTAATATCTCATCTATACGTCTGTCTGTCTGTCTAGTACGATTTCAATGAAGTTTATCATGAAGATACTTTGAATTTCCAGGAAGGACATAGGTTAATAAACCGCGATAACAGACATACAAGCAGGCGGAGCCGCGTGCAAAACTTAGTTACGAATATTTGCAATCACTCTTCAAACAATATTAGAAAGATATTTTTTTTATGAAAGGTATGCCAAAAAAGTTATTACACAAAATTCATCAATAAAATTATCGTCATCACAAGACAAGCATACAAGTAAATTACGAGGGGGGCTAAGCTAGTCTAAAGAAAGTAGCCTCAGTTATTCCTAATATCGTCAGGTATTTGCTAGAGAAAGTCCTGTCAAAATCTGTCCAGCCGCTCAACAGATTAGCCGGAACAAACAAACGGATGACACACAAAAAATTTAGATATTGCTTTTTTGATGCAAGTACCTCAAGTTCAAATGAATTTAGTCAAAAGCTGTTAATTTGAAATTATAAACGGACACAACCATTATATTTATTTGTATAGATTAGGTAGTTAAAGTTCGGTCTCTATCATCAGTACAGTCATATTCCTTATTCGATCAGTCTAGGGTCTTACAGCTGTACATTACCGTACTGGCAAGCTTCGCCATCAATTTGATCCGTTCTCGGTTAATATCTTCGTCAGCCTTTGCGAGTACGCCATTTGTATACTTTCGCAAACGAACTTGTATTGGCTCTGGAAGAAATTAATTTAAATTATCATTTAGTTTTCTACAATTTTTACCTATGAAGTTGTGGTTTTGCAATACTGACTGAGAAATGATTTAAAAAGTTTTTTTTTGAAAATTAGTAATTAGGAAAAAAAAATCATTTGTGAATTAGTATTATATAGTAAAAAGTATTTTAACAAATTTCTTTAAAAGTGTGTGTATGTGCGTGTGCGTGTGTGTATGTGCGTGTGTATGTATGTGTGCGTGTGTATGTATATGTGCGTGTGTGTATGTGTATGTGTGTGTGTGCGTGTGTGTATGTGTGTGTGGTGTGTCAGGCAGGCGGGTAGGTGTGTCCGTACCGCGTTCTGTATGCACATGGGGCGCTGCGCGCGCATGGCCCGCACGAGGTCGAGCGGGTAGAGCGGCTGCGCGCGCGCCAGCGAGGCCAGCGCCACCTCGCACAGCACCAGCGCGCCCGTGCGCCCCACGCCCGCCGAGCAGTGCACCACCATGGGGGGGGACAGCTCGCGGGATTCCAAACACTCCGAGTCCGACTCCGAGCCCTCCACCACCGTTGGGATCACTGCGGGGGGAACCAATATTATTTACAATAGGGTAGTTCCACCTTAAAATTTATAATCAACTATAATAATATTTTTTTCCGAGATGTTTTGTAATATATTTCATTTTAATAAAATAAAATAAATAAATATTCCGGACATCTAACACACAACGCCATCTAGTCCCAAGCTAAGCAGAGCTTGTGTTACTGGTACTAGACAACTGATATAAATACTTATATACTTTTTTTTGTAAATACATACATATTTTACATAGAAAACACCCAAACTTCGAAACAAATATTTGCAGATCATACAAACATTTGGTCCGACCCGGGAATCGAACCCGAGACCTCAAGCACAGCAGTCGCTTACGCTACCACTCGCGCCACCGAGGCAGTCAAATAATGAAGGAGACATCGGTATTTATTAACGATACAGTCAACAACTACCTTATTATACGATTCTGCTTCTAAATCATTAAATCGTGACATTTTTGACTGCACAGATCATATTGATTGGTTTACCATGTGGTATTTTAACCCACAACACTCGGAACACACACACACACAACTTAGGAATATAAATCCTGTGTAGCGGGGGACTTTATATACATGAAACGGACCCAAAAACACCTGGGTGTTTTTGGGTCCGTTCCGTCCGTGTTGTTCTGAGTCTGGACTCAGAACAACAATTTGTGGATGACACAAAATATTGTCCCATGTGGGATTTGAACCCATAACACTTAGTGCAGTAGAAAGTAGCACGGCGGTCGGTTGAACAACTAGGCCAACCGTGTAGTTTGATAGACAGTCTGCTTAACACATATAATAATAACGCTGGCAATTTTACTCCGACATAAACAAATAAATATTTAGGACATTTAGCCCACAACGCCATTTAGTCTCGAGCTAAGCAGAGCTTGTGTTACGGGTGCTAGACAACTGATATAAATACATACATATTATACATAGAAAACACCCGAACTCCGGAACAAATGTTCGTAGATCATACAAACATTTGGTCGGACCCGGGAATCGAACTCGAAACCTCAAGCACGGCATTCGCATACGCTACCGCTGCGTCACCGAGGCACCACTTATACGATAGTAAGATAAGCAATGAGGTCATACGTGGAGGGAGGTTCCTGAGGCTGGCGCAGAGCTGCGTGAAGGAGATGAAGGCGGCGGAGTCGTCGGGCACGCCGTGGTCCGGCCACGCCGTGTACTGCAGCTGCACCAGCGAGCGAACCGCGCCGCACGACTCCTGCACCAACACAACACTCAGCTTTATTTTTTTTATTGAATAGTGGGCAAACGAGCAGACTTATCACCTGATGGTAAGCGATTACCGCCGCCCATGGACACCCGCAACACCAAAGGCGTCACAAGTGCGTTGCCGACCTTTGGGGGATGGGAAAGGGGATGGGGGCAGGGGTTGGGGTATGGGCCTCCGGTATCCTCACTCACTCGGTAAAACACAGCGCAAACGCTATTTTACACCGGTTTTCTGTGAGGCCGTGGTATCACTCCGGTCGAACCGACCCGTTCATGCCGAAGCATAGCTCACCTCGACACTCACGAGCCCACCGACACTTACAACTTTTAAACGTAGTAGAGCCACGCCGATGTCACCTCGCACAGGAGATCAACGTAAAATGACAGCAGCGATGCTGTCGTGTTTCATTGATGAGTGCGAGACCGAAGGCCCGATGATGCAGAAGCATCACCAGGCCGCCATGGTGTGAGTCACCATGCTGCATTGTTGCATTGTCTGCATTCGCAATGAATATGGTGCTTTCCACACGTGTGTGTGGTCATTTTATTAGAGCCGTACATAAAAAAAAATACTTCAACGCAAAATACTCACAGTAGGTTCAAACTTCAGAATGCACAAATACACATGGTGACCGGATAAAGGAAGGACATATTCAAATAGCTTAAAGGGCTGAATATCCTCATTTTAAAAATCTATCATAAGTAGGGTCTTCTATTCTTTCGAGATTATCCTTCAACGTGGTATAGTAAGGCCATGACATCCTTACTAAATAAAGAACTATGTCCAGTAATTATGTGTGTGTGACTATTAATAATAATTATAATCCTTCAAAATCCAGTTAATGTAAACATAAACATGAAGTAGGCACTGGCAAGATGAAAACACATTAATTTCATTCAATTTATGGTAAATACGCGCTACGATAATAATGTGTCCATAATATTATTAGGCCTCTAAGGGATTATTACGTTTGTCCTAATTTTTGTTATAATATGCGTTTTTTTCTTGAATACAATTTCGTTTTATTTATTCAAAAATTACACTTTATATTTTAATCATTTGTAAACTACACTAATAACAATAGCATTTAGAGACTGCGATATGTGATTTTAATACACTAGAAATAATTTAGGTATACATAATTACTCGTAACCTTGTAACAAATGATTAGACTTCACAAACCTTAATAGTCATATCTCTTCTAATATAATGTCCATGGTTCTGTTCGCTGTTCGTGTGTATAGTGAGGGTACTGGTGGCTTTCAAAGGCGTAGTGCCGACTTTAGGCCAGTACTGGTGACACTTGGCCCGGCCCCGCTCCGTCAGCACGGTGAGCATCACTATCAAACTGCTCTCAGACTCCCAAACCATTTGCCAGAAGTCGCCCACGGTTGACGCCAGGGGACCTTGAAAAACACATAATAAGTGAACTCGCCCGCATTAGGAATATACATCATATGGGGACTTTATAAACATTCATGGACGGACACAAAGAACGCTGACACTCAGAACATCAATTTGTGGATCACACAACACTTAGGGTAGTAGAAAGCGGTGTGGCGACCGCTTAAACCGCTAGCCCAACTGTGCAGTACTGTTGAACCTTTAGTTATATTGGTACACTTCTAAACAATATCAATAACATTGATTGTTGGACTAATGTTTTAAAAATGTAACAAACAACATATATAATGGAACGTGTGAAATTATTTCGCGAGCGCTTTCGGGGTAGCTATTGATTGGAGATTTTAGTGCTGTCTTATAAACGAATAGATGACAAATACACTAACACTGTGCACTCGGGAACGCAAAATTATGGAAAAAATTATTGAAAACGGTCAAATATGTAGGTTTCCGAATGCTTAATTACACAATTGTTTTTTTGTGTGGAAATCCAAAAAAACAATTGTACCGGATACCACCTACTGACCCGAAACGATCAAAAATAGGACGCAGTCTCAGGTACTGGTAGCCGGGGAACTAGGTGTAATCTAGAAAATAAAATCCTGAAACCTGATGCTTGTAGATGCCTTCCCGAGTAAGAAGCCCAATATAATTAAAAAAAATAACACACCAATAAGGTACTTTATGGATAAGATCTATCTACATCGACTGCACGTTTGGCCTTGTGGTTAAGCGGTCGCAACGCCGTTCCCTACTTCGCCAAGTGTTGTGGGTTCAAATCCCACATGGAATAACACTTTGTGTGATCCACAAATTGTTGCTCTGAGTCAGGGTGTTCTTTGTGTCCGTTTCATGTATGTTTGTAAAGTCCCCCGCAACACAGAAATTATTCCAAGTGCGGGAGTCGTCTTTTTAAAAAAAAAAAATTGTTGCCGAGTTACATCACGAACGAGTAGTGTACAGTTTCATTATTTACCTTGTGTAGCAATGTAAGTGAGTACGGTGTCAGGGTTGGCCGCTCCGCTCGGTATTTCCATGTTGATGTACGAAGCATTGATGTAGTCGCCAGTTGGGCCGTTTTTCAAAACAACCCGCGTCGAGTCATCTGTTCAAAATATCGACAGGGGAAAATGAAAATATGACGTAAACGTTAATCTAGCGACGGTTGATCTTCAAAATCAAAATACAATAGTATAAGTTACAAAATATGGTGATACTATTAGTGATTTGCTATAATATCGATAGTATGCCTCGGTAGCGTAGTGGTAGCATATGCAACTGCTAAGCTTGAGGTCTTGGGTTCGATTCCCGGGTCGGACCAAATGTTTGTATGATCTGCAAATATTTGCTTCGGAGTTAGGGTGTTTTCTATGTATAATATGTGTGTATTTACAAAAAAAAAGTATATAAGTATATATATCAGTTGTCTAGTACCCATAACACAAGCTCTGCTTAGCTTGGGACTAGATGACGTTGTGTGTTAGATATCCGAAATATTTATTTATTATTAGTATTAAACATGAATCAATGTGTCAATACTACAGTATCGAAAGTTTTAGCATATGATGATCATCTGACTTGACTGTATTTATATCAGTTGTCTAGTAGCCATAACACAAGCTCTGCTTATCTTGGGACTAGATGGCGTTCTGTGTAAGATATCCGACGATAATGACCTGCGTTGTTTGTAACTCTCAGTCGCCTCTACGACACGCATGGGATCAATAGGGTGAAATTTTGTATTCTGAAACCATCACCACAAGGAGAGACCATACATACTATCATAAACATGTTTCTTCTCTTTCGTGTGAATTTACCTCATCCGGGCTCACGGTGAGATAGAATATGTCAAAGGCTGATGATGACGGGTAGGGTGGTAGTATTAATGGAGTGTTGTTGTAACCGCAATTCTATTAAATAATGAATATCTTTATAAATTTTATGTTCAAGGTATATGGCTATCTCTCTCGCAAATTTGTCGTCCATTAAATAAAGTGAATACGTGCTAGTTTTTAAAATCTATCGCTCATGATTCAAGTCATCCATTATGAGCTTCTTCCCTATTTTGCGAGATAGTAGAGTCACGCTAACATAAGCACCTTAGAGCTGGCTCGATCTGGGTGGTACTAACTAACTACCCTCTCACTGTAGACTAATCTAAAATCACAACGTTCGTGCCGTCGTGTTTCGATGGTGAGTATAAGACCGGAGGCCTAGTGATGCAAAAGTATCTCAATAGGACATAGTGTGGGTCATGCATACATGCTGCGTTGTTGCATTGTCTGCATTCACAATGAGTATAGTGACCAAAACAGACAGAGTAGTCACTTTGGCAGGCTCATACATAAAAAAAGAAAGACTCTTCAGTTAGGTGGTGGTAGGTGGTTACGGTAGATAGGGGTAGGTATGGTAGGTGATGGTAGTTACAGTCGATGGGGGTAGGTATGGTAGGTGTGGTAGGTGGGGGTAGGTATGGTAGGTGGGGGTAGGTATGGTAGGTGGTGGTAGGTATGGTAGGTGGTGGTAGGTGATGGTAGGTGGTGGTAGGTGATGGTAGTTACGGTAGATGAGGTGGGTATGGTAGGTGGCGGTAGCTACACTAGATGGGGTAGGTATGGTAGGTGGTGGTAGTTACGGTAGATGAGGTAGGTATGGTAGGTGGCGGTAGGCACGGTAGATGGGGATAGGTGGTGGTAGTTACGGTAGGTGGGGGTAGGTATGGTAGGTACGGTAGGCACGGCAGGTGGCGGAGGCTGGCGGCTGGCGACTCACAGGGCGCGATGTCCCGGTAGCGGTTCTTGCTGGCGTTGCTGGGCAGGCGCGCGGCGAGCGCCGGCTCGTCGGGCAGGCGGCGCAGCAGCGCGTCGTACTGGCGCAGCGCCGCGCCGTCGGCCAGCCCGTCGCCCAGCAGCAGCATGGACTGCTCCAGCGCGTCGCCCGCGATGCGCTCCACGTCGATGGGCACGAACATCGCCGTGGGCTCCTCGGGGCCCTCCGCCGCCTCGTACACCGCTGCGAACGAACGATACTACTCACTATTTCTATTTTTAGGCTTCCGTATCCAAAAGCTTAAACGGGATCCTATTACTAAGACTTCGCTGTCCGTCTGTCTGTTGGTATAGCAAATGATAGTAAAAATAAAATAAATATTTATATGATATTTAAATATTTAACTAAAATTAACAATCCCATATAATAAACGTGATTTTTACGAATTTAGACCACTTGGAAGTCCTCTTAAAGAAGCGACAATATGCATAATTTATTTTTAAAGTAAAATTAAAATAATCAATTTAAAAATTACCTTTTAAGGAATCAAATAAAACTTCAAAAACTTATTTTTATGACACAGTAATTGCCGTAGAAAATGGGCCGATATGAGTGTAATAAGATGTCGATGTGTTTATTAATTTAAAACGTTGAAATTTGTATATATCCATTAAATTTTCTTTGACATTTCTATCTTGGATTTAAAACAGTTATTAAATTAAAAAAGGATAACGTGCTTACCGTTTGGTTTCACTATTAACGTTAGTACACCTCTCGTATTCCTGATCATGTGAACGATCTGTTCGTGCGACAATTCGTCGACATCTGTGCCGTTTATTGACATCACCTAAAATATAAGTGATACATAAATTACGATAACAGATTTTTTTGTTTCAGAATTGGCAATTAGAAACTACACTAAATATTCAAAACCAAAATGTGTAACACCTACCTGGTCTCCCTCTTGTAGATGCAGTTTGGTCCTGCTGGCGACCCTAGAGACGAGGACGGGAGCCCCACCGCCCCCGCGCACGTTGAACCCGAACAACCCGTCGGAACCGGCCGCTAGGCGTACCCGCACTCCTACCGACCCGGGTACTGATTCTGCCTCTGACGCGGATTCAGATTCATCCACATAGGATAGAGGAATACGTAGAACGCGTTCAAGGAGATCTCCGCCTTCACTGAAATTAAACATGGTAGGTATAAACTGTGTAATATTTTTAATCAAAAAGCTTTTTTCATGTCGGGCATCAGATAAACATCAAGCCTACAACAATTATTAAGATAACATTAAATTACAAGGAACTGTGCCGATTGGGTAGGATGCTATTTAACTAAAATGAAATATAACTATCATGTTGTAAAATCGACGAGGTGATTAGTAACAGTAACGTTTTGACACAAAAAATATATGAATTCAAGTGTCTGGCAGATTCTTTCTTCCTAGCTTTCATGGCTAGAAAGAAAGAAACTGTCAGAAATCAAACCTAATTAGACAACAATTAAAAACAATATCAATAACATATTTATTACGTTACACTATTCTAAAGTTATATTTAAAAACTACACTGGTCCTTCGAGCCGAAGGTAACACTATGAATAAAGCAAGTAGTTACGGTATCTGCGTGTCCATGGCGTCGGCGGAGTCGGTCCAGGCGGCGCGCGGTGGCGGTTCGCTGTTGGCTGTAACGCGAGAGCCTCGCATGGCACCACCCGCTGGTGACGCGCCCGCCGACCGCTCGCGGACTAGCGACGCACTACGTCTGTACAAACAGGACTCATATTTCATACTTTTGCGTTCAGAATTTGACACTGAGTGCTTGTATACCTACAAAAGTTCACAGAACCAACATTTCGTGCTACTGTTGATGACGCTCTGTGGTATAGGTATAAAATCAATGTGCTTCTTTTCTCTCTAAAATCAGAGTACATTAAACCATATAACCACTTGATATCAAGTTGTTCTATCGTTTATATAACAGGTCTACTAAGCCACCTACCTCACAAAACTACGATTAGAAGATCTCGACCTTCTCGCGTCTTCTAAAGCCATGGTCTCAGTTCGAGGTACGGTGGGTGCTGCTAGTCCCGCCAAGGCACCTAACGCAGAGAGTAACGCACGTCGTCTGGGTGCCCTTAATCTAAAGAATCCGTGGCGTTCGACGCTACAGCGCCAAAGAGCTTTTGCCGCACGACCTGAACGCATGTTGAAGCCTAGTACTGTGTCGTAGCTTTCTGACTGTAATAATTAAATTCAATATTAGTTAGTCAGGTCTTACTTCTCAGGTCTTGCAGTACATCAGTACTAGCTAAAATATGGTCGGAAAAATACTAATAAAAATAATTGGATTGTTTTTTTTAATAGAAAGCATTAGATTTGAAACGATCGATTAACAGCAAACACTATTTCACTAGAAATATATACTAGAGATGGGAAAAACGGTAATATCTTACAGGCTCCCTCTTCAACTGAATAAAGAACTGTTTCTTCTTGAATGAAATCTTGACGATTTTACCCCAAGAGAAAGTATTCACTCGAATATTATTTTGGAAAACGACAATACCGATTGACGTGACGCCAATAAATATGTCTTTGCCGTTGTAATCCTGAAACAAAAAAGTAACATCTAAATTCCTTGTAACATGGCAAAAGATTTGTCTCTTTTCATAGATGTATGATATGAAATGTATAAAATAATCACATTAAGTCAGTCAGATAGGTCACTGTGCTTTTAGAACAGTTATTAACTGTAATGAGCGTTATCAATTAGGTCATACATACATCACTAAAGGAAATATATCTACTGATATTGCCTCGTAATTGTGTTACCGCATTTCTGTTTGAATATCTAAGAGATGACGGAATGTTTACGATTTCATTTGTTCTACAACATTTATTAAACCACTGGCGTATCTTAAGACCCATCGCCCGCATCTCTAAGCAAACTAAAGTCTAAAAATGTATACTTGTAGGATGTAGTACGGCTTATCTCATGGAAGATTAATATTACCTATTGATATCAACCTGGGACTTCATTTAAATCAAAAAATGTGCAAACATTAAACTTTAGTATCAAAATAAAATGATTCAACTAAAGCATTATATGTAAAGTCGTAAAATTTCATCTTTAATGCAAAATAAACTTTACGTCATTGTGTAATTTCTTTTGACGTTCAATACGAGATTTTATAATTGTCAGATTCCGAATAATACGAAGCACTATAGTCCTTTAAATATAGCTTCATCTCTGTTCTAGTTGTCAATAGTGTCAATTTAAAACATCGAGGTTCACCTCAGGTGAGAATTTTTATATTTATCTGTCACAGAGATGAAACTATATTTTAAGAACGATCCTCAGTAGGTATTACCTACCTTAGCCGGGTGAGATTCGACCCCATAACAGTCCAAACGTTTCGCGTGCTCTAAGAAGTTCGCCTCAGCGTCGGCAGGTGCCTGACCTTTGTGCAGTTTGTGTAACTCCCTGATACGACGTTCATCTTCCGCACTCTGCTTTGGTAATAAGCAGAGCTCTGACAGGTAATTCGGTGGGTGCTCCGATACATTGTAATCTCCTAGTTCCGCTGCGAAATACAAGCTTCATTAGGAATGAGAATAACGTTTTGTTTGTGATTCGTAAAATACTTATTAGTCGTAACTAAGAAAAATAGAAGAGGGATATTATGAAAGACTAACACAACTTCTTGCTCACAGAAGGGCTATAAGGGCTTGCTTTCTTGATGTGAGTTACTTAAACATTGATTTCATTCCCTACATTAATTTAAGCATTGTTACGCATAATATTTTGCAGTATACAACTGCTCCTGCGATATGTCATTGACCTCCGTACCTCTTATGGTAAAGATATTTGACATACCTATGACATATAGCAAAGAGAGTTATCGTTTATTTTAAAATATATTTGCTTTAAACCCATAAATTGCACTGATCGGCACATAAATGTTCACCTCATCCCAATACTTAAATATAAATAGTTTAAAACAGTTTATAGTCGTTCCAATACTTTATTTAACTTTTGACAGATCACGCACATAAAGTTTTGTAATAATTTTTGATACAATGTACTACAGATAATACTTTACTTTATGGGCGGGCTCCGCCTACTTAGGGATGTGTCATTCGTAATTAATGACCACAGACTATAAAAACGGTTTTGAAATAAATCGATTATCGATTATATTAATAAAACATACAATAAAATTATTGTGATTATATTTTATATCAAATCACGTAAAAAGCTTTATTATTTTGCATTAAAATGCCCTAAATGTCTCTGTTTCAATGCATAAATAATTTGCGTAATGAAAACAGTTCCATCGTACTCGTACCTAGTAATGGGATCGAATGTATTCGCCGCAAATTAATGAATCTAAAATAATTGTTTAGACTTACTATAGTTGGTTCAAATAAAAACTACCTGCGGTACCTACTTGTAATGAACAGGTACAAAATGTTGAAATTCGTAGTAATTTACGGATTAAAAATAAAACAACCGAAAGAGGTACTGTAATACTAATTTTAATTATAAAGAATCGTCTTCTTCGTATGACCAGGAATCATCATCACTTGAGTTCTCAGTAATATTGATTATCATTTCTTGGATAGATAAATTGTCGAATGCAACATCCCGATCCCAATCCGACATTATCACCTTCTTTGTTTTTTCTACAACATTCGCCCAGTTTTCTGGAGTTACTTTTTCACACGCATTTTTCAGTAAATTCAGCATTTATCTTGCGGTGAAAGGAGGAGTTGTATTGTTCCTCGCAGCATATCCTTTAACTTGTGCCCAGATCATTTCAATTGCATTATATTGGCAGTGATATGGGGGAATTCTGAGGACGGTATGCCCATGCTCTGCTGCCATTTCATCTATGACGTATCGTTTTGGCAGCTTCTTTGTTTTTAATATCTTTACTAACTCTACTTTTAGTAGGGACTCATTCACCTCTTCGCCATTGTCACGGAGCCAGTTTATAATTTCATGTTTTTTGTTGGCCTGTGTTGGTATTTTATTAATTTGACGAGAGTGATAAGGTGCATTATCAATAAATATTATTGATGGCTCTTCGAGTGATGTAAGCATTTCTCTGAACCACTTTTCATACACGTTCGAATTCATCTCCTCATGATAATCTCCTGTTTTCTGGGATTTAAAAGCTAATAGAGCGCCTGGCACAAATCCTTTTACTGTTCCTGCATGACAAATAATCAGTCGTTCGCCTTTTCCCATTGGTACTGTAAGTGGAGCCAACGGTGTTGTCAGTCCAAGTTTTTGACAGCGTATGATTCGCATTGAGCCAAGTTTCATCTGTGAAAACAACATTCGACCAATCTTCTATTTTTTTTGCTTGTCTTAAAAAATCGCATCTATACAAAGCAATATCATTGCGTTCCATTAAAATTTTTCGTTTGTCACATTTTTGGAATAACATTCCAATGTCTTTCAATACCTTTGTCAGAGAAGATTTTTGACCACGGAACAAACCACTATTTCGAAGAGATTGTGTTAGTTTTTTTAATGTTGGAATCTCTTTTCTTTGGTAATAGTCGTATATATGACGACGAATAGCATCAGCGTCAAAATTGTCAACGGCTGTAACTTTACTAGGCGGACGTTTTTTCTTAGGTGTAGATAGCTTATTCTGTTCCATGCCACTGCTGCCGTAGCCTTCTTTTGTTATTTTTGCCACTGTTGGAGCACTAATACCTAATGCTGCTGCAACACGGTCTCTAACTTGAGTCACTGGTATAAGAGGCCCACCATTACGGCTTTCCTTTTCAAAGTATTCACGAAGTCGCAAGACAAACTCTCTTGTTTGTCCTTTGAGTACTTTCTTTTTTGGCATTTTGACAGTAACGAAGGCAGGAACGATACGCTTAACTCAACCAAACGTGAGAATTCACAAATAAATCAATACGGAGGAATATAAATACTCAACTATATTGAAGGTTACTCATTGAAATACTGTAGATTATTTTAAAATAGACATAGAGAGATTTAATAAAGATCATCAATAGTTTAACAAATACAATATTAACCACTGAATTACAACACAATACAATAATACATTTTGAAAATTCAGTTCCTTTTATATATTTTTTCATGACATAGAACCGTCATATTTGAACAACATTCTTTTAATCCATTTCTTCTTTATTTTGACAAAGGAGGTCGCACATTGAAACACATAGAAATATGAAGTACGAAATTATCTATAAAATAATGAGTTTGTTAAATCGATTAAAACTTCTTAATGCATAAAATCGATCGATGAAAGAAATCGAATAGGTAACGGGTCAGGGTATCACTATTTGATTAAGTATTAGAGCTGTCAAAAGTTAAATAAACTATTGGAACGACTATAGTAACATTTCCAATGTATAAATGAACGTTATTTATGATATACCTACTCATGTATTATTAGTTATAATACAGACAAAAAGCGTGTAAATCTATTGGTTTTCCTCAAGATTTAATACAGTTACATCCTCATATTGGTATAAACATATAACTACACAATAGAATTAATCAAAATAGTAAATAATCTTTAGATTTAAATGATTTGATTAGCATGAATGGGTTTTTATAGGTAATATATTACAACTAGCTTTTGCCCGTGGCTCCGCCCGTGTGTTTGTCGGTTATCGCAGTAAAAAGTAGCCTATGTCCTTACTCAAGTATCAAAGTTTCTCCATGCCAAATTTCATTGAAATCAGTACAGCGGTTTCGCAGTGAAAGCGTGGTAGACAGAGACATTTACTTTCGCAATTATAATATAAGTATGAATTTTATTTAGGGAACTAGGTGGCATAGTGGTAAAGGTCGACAAACGAGCATACAATTTTTATTTTTGTGATACAACTGGCACGTAAGAAATAAAAATGTAGTTAAGTATCTACTTAATTCCTAGAGAATAACACAATTTTATACGTGAGAGTTTTTACTGGCAAGCTACTACTTATTGGTGCAATCATTCATAAGTATGTGGTTTTCTATGCGTGTTGTGAATATGCCAATATATTTTCGCATCAAACCTAATATGGTATTTAATAGAAGAAAGTACTTACACGCTGAAATAAAGTAAATAGAAACGAGAGTACTTAGAGGCACGGAAGAGGAATTAATAACGCATTGTGCAATAGTAAGCATTTCGTGTCAGTGTGCCACTCGCTGGATTTACGTTTTGTGCTTATGAATTAACAGAATGATGTTTAATTTATATAGGTTTTGCCGATTCCATTGCCATAGGTAGGCTCAAAAGTATTGTATAAGTTCGGAAATGAAGATGTAATTAAAGCAAATTCAAAGGTTAATTAAATAAACAAAAATGTGAAGGGCGCGAAAATTTATTCTTATTGTGTACTCTCATTTAGTATTTTTAATATGCGAATCTAACAAATGGACAAATGGAAACTAGGATATACATATAACTAAATAGGAAGCAGAATGATTAAGACTGAAAAAAATAGGTATTTTAACATTCAAGATATAAGTATTAGTGCGATTACAGCAGGAAGCGAACAATCATTATTTTATCAGGTTCCTCATAATAATAAATTGTGACATTGATTTGCAAAATTCAACTTCAATGGTGAACAGATAACGATTATTTTATCGGATTAAGAGATTAGCAGTAAAAAAATTTCTTTAATTTACTAGTAAATAGACTACTGTCGACGGAAGTAATTATCGACAGAAAAACCTGCGATTTATACACCTGTTCACCTCTCATTAGTTCATCCATGACCCAGATAGGAATGATTCAATTATTCATTTTTATTGAACACACATAGATGTTCAATCAAAAAGGTCAGTGTTCTATTGAGTCCTGATAGGCACTTCAGGCAACGAATCTGTATAAATAAAAAGGAATAGTCTTTGTTGCTAAGCGCAAAACTCTAAAACCGCTCGATGAATTCGGTTTTTTTTTTCGTTAAGGCACGAGTTAGGTTCTTACGGAGAGGAAAAACGTAAAACTCTAAGGAAAAATAATAGTTATTTATTGGACTTTCACAGGCTGTGGCATCTTCCACATACAGCGCAACTGCAACATACTGGAGCGCCATCTACCGCAGACACACTGAACTACGGAGCAATGTACAACACGAAGAAACTACCAATCCTGAATCGCGCAATAGAAGTTCTCGCGCCGATTATCATATATACGACATCCCAACATCAACTGTTGGGCAGTGGCCGGCCAGGAATGTTCACCTCTTCTGGCCGGAGGATCCTCCCTTTGTGTTGGAGAGGACATTACACCCGTTCCTCTACAACTTGCGATATAACGAAGTCTGTCTGTCTGTGGGGCAATTAGTATATTATATTCCTAAGATCCTTATTAAAACAATTTACTTGTGATGCTGATGACAGTTAAAGAATACGGCGTTGTCATCAAACTATCCACTCTATGGGTGTAAAAGACGACCAAAGGTGCAAAACTATGCAGGACAACATTACTGTTAAGAAAAAGAAAACTTGAAAGAGACTCTAAACTGGCTCTCTCTCTGGCTAGTCTAGTATGCCAAAATCCGCTGTCCATGAACAGGCCTATGTCCAGCTGTGGATTATGAAAAGCTGTAGATGAAATGAAAAGCTGTTTGGGGTAGATACATCATAATCACGATCAATCTAGCATAAGAGACATTAAAGAAAATTTATTAATTGAGTAATTTTGTTGCCTCGTTGGTCTAGCTGTAAGCGTAAGCGACTGCCGATCAAGAGGTCTCGGGTTCGACTCCCGGGTCGGACTCTTGTTGAAATTTTTTCTAAGGCACTCTTAATAACTGCTCGGAGTATGAAAGATTGCGGTGTTTCCCGCCCGTGCCTCGGAGAAGACGTTAAGCTTTCGGTCCCGGTTGTCATGAACATCAATGGCAATCGTTATTGGAAAGTCAGGGCCGTCAAATATACTGACAACTAGTTCAACCTTCGAATTCAGTTCCCCCTTAGGGTTCCGGTGGTTCGATGCCAGTCGCGCAGGTAAAACCGGTTGTACTAGTAGCCGACCCCAAATACCTACTCTTGGGAATAATAAAGGCTATGAAGATGACGATGAGTGAAATTTTGTAATTATACATATATGTAGTATTATTGGATTATTTTTGATTATATAATATACTAAAGAATAACCAGGATTATATCCAATAATACAAATATTATATATTATAATTATGTATTATGTATAAAAATATACTTTACTCTTAACTAGTTTTCCTTAAAATATCAATTACCGTAAGTACTTAAAAGGACAAAAACATTTTCCTTACAATTAGGATACACCCAGACTTGAATCATCTGTATCTAGGTACAATATTCAAATAAATTTTCCCGTGAGCAATGAGAGCTGCTAAATTGCATTTATAAAAACCCTCACGAGCAACTCAAATCACATTGATATAGGCTCATTAATATTGGAGAGCATCGCACGTTTTTAATTACAACATGAATCTGATCTATTTTTACCCGACTACGGCGAAAACACAAAAGGAAAGGTAATAGTTTTGGCAGTTTATCCATGTTTGTATGTTCCACCGTCGCGTCGCTTTAACTACTGAACCGATCTTAATGTACGAGGTGTCTATACCTAGATTCATAATAATTGCCCGGGTATTACAGCTATATAATTTTTATCATAAGTTTTTGTGTAGACGGGTCATTTAGGTTGGTTCTTTAAACTTTTCTAGAATTGTTTGAATTAAATTTATACAAAGACATAAATAACAGTTTAATTTAGAGACTCACTTTATTTTATGTATTTGCGTTACGACAGTTAGGTTAGAGATATTTCAGAATAAATTTGTTGTTATGACGTTCGCGATCAGACCTGCTTTTATTCTGTGCTGTTCTGTGGAAATATCCTATTGATATATGATACACTATTTGCATAGATAAGTAATGGTAACAATACAATAAAGTTTGATCATTTGTGTTCTAAAGGACCCATAGCGAAAGTTCAATTCAAATCTAAACAGCGCCGTAAATAATTAATAAAGAAGATAAGAAAACTTGTGCAAATTTATTAGCTATTTGCTGGGAAAGATGAATCCAAAATTAAATGACCTTTTTAAAATTAAATACATACCTTGTACAGTAAACGATGCTAACAACAGCGCTGTATTCTTCGGAGCAGCCATCCTCCCATCAAGGAGTAGTTTCCTCAGTTGTAGGCACAATAAATATCTTGTATACTCCTCAGCTAAGCGAGAAGGTTCAGGTGGATAGAATCGGATCGCTAACCAAAATTGTGCATTTGCCCCTACTTGTTTCTTAACCGACTTTGTGATGTCCAGCCAACGCTGTAAGTAAAACAAATCTACGGTTATGTGTGGTCTAAAACAACTTAGATAAAGATAAGTGACTCAACGAGGGTGTGTCGTAAGTGACCAATCATTAATCGTATCCCGTCTAGACAGTCGACACTTACGTCATCGCTCCCTTTCTTCTTCGGCTAAATCTCAAGTTTATTTTAAATTGTGAAAAATTTCCTTACATCGGTTCTTTAATCGAGCCGAAGGTACTTTTTTAAAACGATTACTTGTGTAGCCTTCCAGCCAAGCCTTTTAAATCGTACAATCTTAAAATAAACTTATTGTAATTCTTATAATAATTAAAAAAAAAACTCCCGTCTCACATTATTGTTTTTTATTGGTAAATAGTAGGTATAAGAAATGTATGTAAATTTATAGGAAAATATCGTTTGACGACAACATACGACCATTGCGGTTTCCTTACGGGACACGGAAAACCGATTTGTCAACTTAATATTGAGTACAAGTAAGCGTTCGCAGGACAAATCCATTGGTAGAATAAATAATAAAACCAGGTACCGAAGAGACATTAATTAAATTATTTTGAGATCTTTACTATAAAAGCACAAACATATATACGAAATAAATTATACATATGTACCTATTGTATACACGTATGTATATATGATTTAATGGTGACTACAGTTGATAGCTAGACCTACGCAGTATGCAATCTCTAGCAAAAATGGCAACGACTTTTTTATGCTCATTGAAGACTCATACTCATTTAGGTAATTAAATATTATTCAAGCAGTATAAGACATAAGTAATAGAGAATATGCGTAATTTTTTATTTGTCTCAAATATTTTATTTTGAATTCTTTATTGTTTCACAATATACTTAGGTTTTTTTAATTAATGATTATTTAAACCCACAAAATCCTACTACTATTATAAAGGCGAAAGTTTGTAAGTATGGATGTATGTATGTATGGATGTTTGTTACTCTTTCACGTAAAAACTACTGAATGGATTTGAATGAAACTTTACCACAATATAGCTTATACATCAGAATAACACATAGGCTACTATTTATAAAGATATAGCTTCGCCTCGCGGCGTTGCCCGCAGTTATCATCGTACCGCGGGTAGCACCGCGGGGTTCAGCTAGTATTAAATAAAAATGAAAATTAAGGGAGGGAAATTCAAACTTACAACAAGCGTCAGAATTGGTCGAAAAGAAGTGTGACGTCGATGGTCACTTCATCGCTATTCCCTATTATTATCTGAAAGTTGTTTGTGTATATTTTGATATACCTTTTTAAGTATACCAAACCCTAAAACCGCACGAGGCTTCAGAGATAAATACCGCCGATCATTACTATAATTTTCTGATTCTGTATATTTTAATTTCTGTCAGCCGTGAATCAGGTCAAGTTTTTTTTTTTATTCAAGTATTAAGTGATTTACATGAAATGGTGAAATATATCAGGTTAGTTAGTTTTTCAGACTATCTTTAACGTAGTTACAGTATTATAATTAGTACTGACATCGCTGAATGACATTGCTAAAACTGTGCCAAAACATTGAGAAAGCTGAAAAATTCGGGACGAGATGACAGATGTTTTTGTAGTCAAAACAGACCTAATAATACACCAGATTTTAATAACGGGCATATATCATCTCGAAATGTCCATATGGTCGACTTGATCATGAACAATTACCTAAAGTGGCTTATCAGTGTGTGTAAATGCATGGCAACCTATAACAATAACTATTAATTACTTTTCAAAAGTATACTCTATTCAATGTATACACAGCGTAAAGAACTTAAAAAAATACAATTGCTCTTTAAATGTTTATACAGACTAAGACATAGATATGATGATATAAAAATATCACAAAAAAGCGTAAAAAATTCTGTTGAAAAAAGTAAGGTCGAATTCAGATAACGAGTGTTGAATAAACTTTGAAAAGAACACGAGAATTTTATTTCTTGGTATTTTGTACGTTAAGGTGTCCAGTCAAATCATTGATTTGTCATCATTATTCTCTTACCCTTTCAAATGTATTAGGGACAGGCACAATTAATTTTAATATACAATTCTCCTCTATTACTCAGTTAGTTCACTGCTTACATACTCCCTCTATAGGTAAATCAAAACACACATTGCACACTTTATCCTCATTTTCATCATCAACAGTTTTTAAAAGTCCACTGTTGGACATGGACCTCACCTTAGAAAGGAGGTTTTAGCCTAATATATCTACCACGCTGGCCAGGCGTGTTACTATAGAATTAATTTCAAGTATTCTTTCTCTTTACAATGATGTTATCTCGCGTAGTTTGATCTCTTAGCCGCCTCTTACGACACACCGTATTCTTAATCCTCCTCAACATAATATAATGTAAGTACTCATTCCTCACCCTGTCTATCCTACTCACAGCACACAACACACGTGCATGGCGTCCATCTTAACATTCACATTTCAGTTACACGTAGATCTCATCAAACGTAATATATATTATCGGTCTGTATTAATTGTTGCCAGTATATCAAGTTGAATAAAACCAAAAAAATCTCAGTGTGCAATAATGTAGGTAATAATTAAACCCACATATGAATAACTAGCTGACCCACGCAACCTCGTTTGCGTCTTCTATTGCCCGTAGCGTGAAAATTTCCCCCCGTTTTTGAAACATTCTTTATTGCTGCTCCACTCCTATTAGTATTAACGTGATGATATATAGCCTTCCTCGACAAATGGACTAGGTATCCAACACTGAAATAAATTTTCAAATCGGACCAGTGGTTCCCGATATTAAGGCATTGAAACAAACAAGCTCTTCAGCTTTATAATTTTAGTATAGATTATCTTATATGTACATATACTTATACTACTTATAACAATAAAATAATTATGTCATATAAAATTTTCAACTATTATAAATATTGCTATTATAAAAATATGTATAAAACAATTCATTATAATAACATATCATTGTTCTAAACATGTAAATGATTAAATAATACAATAATAGACAACATAAAAGCTATCTATGCGTCATCTGGTGTTTTACAGAATCTTTCAATCAATAATGAAAACACGACCTCGTTTCGTAATAATAAAGGTATCTATCTATCCAATTAATCACATTTCAGTAACAGATTATATCAACCAGAAGTGGTAAAATCTCACTTGATTGATAGCAGATATTAAATAAGTAATCTGTGATAAGAATACCTGTTACAGTTTGACAAGTGTTACACAAATGCTGTGTTAATTTTTAAGATAATATAAGAAGGTAATTAAAGAAACAAAACACCACTAAATACTACTGCGAAATTCTAAAAGTACTTAAAAAAATTCAGCAGGAACTAGATGATAAAAAAGTAGCGATCCGAGAAAACGGAAAAAATGTGACAGAACAAGTCACTGAAAATATTAATAAAATATTAGAGGAAAAATTTTTTGCACTGGAAGAGAGACATGAAAGATTAAAGGAACTAGTACAAAACCAGGAGAAAAGAATCTACTATCTAGAAAAACAGGCGAGGCAAAGGAATATAGTTTTTTTTGGCTTAGAAGAATTGGAGACATCATATGATGCCCTAGAAAAAAAAATTCTCAAATTGATTGAACATCATTTTTCAGTCAAACTCTCCTGTGCCGACCTACAAGAAGTTAAGAGGTTAGGGAAAAAAGGTGATAAACCACGCCCAGTTGTGGTAACTTTCTTGAATATGGGCATTAAGATAAATATTTTGAAACAAAGAAAAGCACTAAAAGATACAGGCTTTTATATGAAAGAAGACTATCCAAAATACGTATTAGAAAAGAGGAACCAACTTCAAGAACAATTAAAAGCAGAACGAGAAAAAGGCAACACGGCGTTCCTAAAATATGACAAACTAATAATACATAAACAAACATCTAAAAGGAAGTTTTTTACATCACCAATAAACCCTACCGTGGATAAACTAAAAGAAGGAAACATACAATTAAATAAAAAGAATAAACCACAGCATGACCTCCTGGCTAAAAGATCTAACAGTATTTCAGAGGGAGTGTTAAAACCGAGCATGTTAAACTTTTTAGTAAACAAAAAGAATGAAAATAATTGTTTGATCTTCTATTTAAGTATTATGTTAAAATGTTGATCGAGTCAGTCTACAATAAACAGTTGCAGTGACAATACGCATTTTTAGTTCAAGTTCATACAGTCCAAGCCAAAGTGAACCTTATCACCCCAACATATGGTCCAAACGAACCGGATTGCGAGCGATCTAAGATAAGAAGTGTCGGCCACTGAGAACAAAAGAACTGCATTCCAATGCCCGACGCCGAGTATTAGCACTCATATTTTTACGTAAACAACTTTGAATACAATATTATAGAAAAAAGTGTGATATCTGCACATATTTTGAACTACGATGAGTACCACGAGTGATCAATTACTTTATTTACTTGAAGAAAATGCTTGTTTATTGAAAAAAGCGCAAGTAAATCTAAGGAAATGTCCTAAACATCGGCTGACAAAGGGTTATATCGGAGGAAGGTTAAAGTGCATTGAAGAATATTGGCAATCTTTTAAAACTGCGCATCAGGAATTAGTTAAGTGTACGCCAAAACAACAGCGAAAGGAAATACAATATTTTGCTAATGAGGATTATTCCAACGTGGAGGATGTATATCTTTGTTTAGTTGCAGATTTAAGTGATAGTTTGGACGCGACTAAATCAAACCAACTGGATACGAGTGATATATCAAATATACATTTACCTCATGTGAAATTACCTAGAATCCAACTTCCGACCTTCGCTGGTAATTATGAACAATGGCCTACTTTTAATGATTTGTTTTCTTCACTTGTGGATTCAAACACTACCTTAAGCAATGTACAAAAGCTACATTATTTGAAGCTGAGTCTCACCGGGGAAGCTGAAACCTTGTTGAAACATATTAAGGTAACTGAGAATAATTATGAACACGCCTTAAACATTCTTAAACAACGTTACGGTAATAAAAGGGCGATTGTTAATTCGTTATTTAAACGTTTATTTTATCAACGAAAGGCACAAACCCAGACAGCTTACCAGATCAAAGCTTTATTAGATACGACTACAGAATGTTTAAATTGCCTTCAAAACTTGCAGGTGTTAGACGAGACATCGAGTGCAATGATTGTTTACCTTACCGTACAAAAGCTAGACCTGGAAACTCATAAGGCGTGGGAAGACTACATTTGCAATCATGATTCGGAGGTACTACCTACCTGGGCAGAATTAAAGAACTTTTTGGAGAGTAAGTTTCGTGCGTTGGAAATGACTACGCCTACTACATCACACACAAAGGAGTATAAGGTAGCCAAAGAGAAGAGTTATCACATATCCACTAATTCCCAAGCTAAACATTGTATTATGTGTGAAGAAGATCATACACTTTGTCACTGCAAACTATTTACGAAGTTACCATTAGAAGAAAGAACTAACTTTGTAAGAAAGAAGAACCTGTGTTACAACTGTCTGATCCCAGGACACTCTGCCATGAAGTGTCGTCTACAGGTGTCGTGTAGGTTATGTAAGCGACGCCATCACACCTTATTACACCTTACTAAGAACGACAAAACGTCAGACGGTCTTCGAGCTCATTACACAGACATTGTAGACCCTCAAGAACCAATAGGAGACGGCCAACCAGCAGAAGTTCTAATGTTATCGCATCTGGCGACTAAGCCGACCACTGCTTTACTCGCTACAGCTCTTCTGCCTGTTAAGGATGAACATGGTCACATTACAATATTACGCGCATTAATTGATCAAGGCTCTCAAACAAATTTTATAAGTGAACGAGCAACACAATTATTACACCTCAAAAGAACACCTGTGAAGGGAACTATCACTGGTGTAGGATCCACACGTACGTCAGTGAAACAAAGGGTGCAGCTGGAGCTCCTTTCAAGATATGACAATCAGTTCAAGCTTCAGATTAAAGCATATGTCATGAGAACACGTCTCACAACACATCTGCCAACGAAATCCATCATTTGTTCACCAACACACTGGCCGCACTTGGAAGGCCTCTCTTTGGCTGATCCGAAGTTTTATCAGTCAGAGAGGGTAGACATGCTGTTGGGTGTTGAAGTTTACGCACAAATTTTAAAGGATGAAGTAATCAAAGGACCACCTGGCTCTCCATGTGCACAGAAGACAAGTTTAGGTTGGATCCTTTTCGGTAACGTTCAGGAAGATTCAGAAACAATGATAGTCATGTATCATCAATTCAACATTGATCATTTCTTACAAAACTTGTGGGAATTAGAAACAGAAGACAAGAAAAGGTGGACTCAAGAAGAAGAAAAATGCGAAACAATTTATAAAAAAACACATAGAAGAAATAAGGATGGTAGATATATAGTGAAATTACCCTTTAAAACTGAAAGTCCTGAAATTTTGAATGGAAACACACAACAAGTAGCAATGAAAAGATTATTACAATTAGAAAAACGTTTCGATAGAAACCAAAAATTAAAAGCAGAATACAAAAGAGTGATAGAAGAATATCTTGATCTTAATCATCTGGAAGAGGTACCTACAAACGAAATAAACAATCCAAGCGTGTACTTACCACACCATGCTGTAATTAAAGAATCGAGTGAGACGACGAAAGTTCGAGTGGTGTTTGATGCGTCCGCTTTAGACTCTAATAATGTGTCACTCAACAAGGACATGTTAGTTGGGCCTACACTGCAAGATGATATCCGATCTTTATTTATGAGATGGAGATTAAGAAGAATAGCATATGTAGCTGATATAGAAAAGATGTTCCGTCAGATTCTAGTCTCAAAGGAAGATGCTGACTATCAAAGAATTCTATGGAGAAGAGAAGAGAAGGGTCCTATCCAGGATTATCGCCTATTACGAGTCACATTCGGCACGGCCGCTGCCCCTTACCTTGCTGTTAAGACGCTGAGACAAGTGGCTGACGATGAGGGTAGCGAGTATCCGCTGGCTGCTGAAACTATTAGAAATGATTTCTTCATGGATGACTTGCTGTCAGGTAATGATTCAGCATTAGAAAGTATAACCACGGTAAACCATGTTGCAACTATACTGAAAAGAGGAGGTTTTAATCTTCAAAAATTGTATTCAAACAGCACAGAATTTATGAAACACTTGAATCAGAACGAAGATTCCTCGAATATAATTAACATACCAGTTAATAGCATAGTCCGTGCTTTGGGCTTATCGTGGAATATAAATAATGATACGATACGGTACAATTTAAACTTACCAGCTATTCCAACAGTGATTACTAAAAGAAGTATATTGTCTGAAATACAAATGTTCTTCGATCCTCTCGGTTGGTTAACCCCTGCACTAGTACCTGCAAAACAATTAATACAGAAGTTATGGATGCAAAGGATTGGCTGGGATGATCCGGTAGATTCTGAAACAAAGGAACATTGGTTTCAGATAAGACAAGGCTTAGATCATGTAAAGAACATCCAATTAGAAAGGTGGTTGCAGACTACAGGAAATAACATGAACGACGTTTCAGTTCACGGCTTTAGTGACGCATCTACTAAGGCGTATGGAGCAGTTGCCTACCTCAGAGTCCACACAAAAAATAAGGATTGCAAGATTGGCATCATAGCAGCAAAGTCTCGCGTGGCACCTGTGAAGCCAGTCTCTCTACCAAGGTTGGAATTGTGTGGAGCTGTCTTATTGTCCAAGCTACTAAATCAAATAAGCAAGGCCACCCGCATTCCTGCTAGTCAGATATATGCTTATACTGACTCCACAATTGTACTGTCCTGGCTTCGAGGAGATCCCGCCCGATGGCAGACATTTGTAAGAAACCGAGTTGTCACTATTTTAGAAAACGGTGGTAATCAATGGTACCATGTACGATCCAATGACAATCCAGCAGATGTAGCTTCAAGAGGAATGCTTTTACCCGAGTTGGAGACTTGTAATCTCTGGTGGAACGGACCAGCGTGGCTGAAAAATGAAGTCATAGAAATAAGTGAACAACATAATATATCTACAGATTTAGAAATGAAGAAAGAATTTATAACAAACTTAAAAGTAGAAGAAGATATAGAACATAAAAGGGGTCTAATTCAATTTGAAGACTACAACTCGATACAAGAGTTACTTAGAACAATAGTATATTGCAAGAGATTTATTAATTATAAGAAATACAAAAATATGGAAGCAGATGGTAATGCTGCTTACCATACTACAGAAGAATTACATAAAGCATTAGAAACTTGTATTCGAATTACACAGAAGGAAGATTTGGAATAGAAATAACAGATCTAAAGGGGAATAAACCTATACATAATAAAAGTAATATAAAAAATTTAAATCCTTACCTTGATGGCGAAAATATCCTTAGGGTGGGCGGCAGGCTCAGGCAGGCTCACCTGGAAGAAAATACTAAACATCCAATCATTTTAGGACATCGAAATGGCTTAGTTACCTTGCTGATTGCTGATGCACATAAGAAAACCCTTCGCGGTGGTATACAATTAATGATAAATTATTTACGAACACGATTTTGGATCATCCGCGTAAAATCTCTAGTAACGACTTACCTGCATAGATGCATCATTTGCGCAAGACAGAGGGCAAAGTACAGAACACAATTGATGGGTGACTTACCAGAAGCCCGAGTAACACCGGCTAGACCATTTTTACATTCTGGAGTGGATTATGCTGGTCCTGTCCAAATTTTGATGTCGAGAAGCAGGGGAGCTAAGTGTCATAAGGGTTACATATGTGTATTTGTATGCATGGCTACCAAGGCTATCCATTTGGAATTGGCCGGCGATCTTAGTGCCAACACGTTTCTAAGTGCTTTTCGAAGATTTGTGTCAAGACGAGGCAAGTGTAGTCATATCTATAGCGATCGAGGAACAAATTTTGTTGGATCAAACAAAGATTTACTTGATCTATGGCGAGCGGCAAACCTGGACATTCCTGGTGACTTTACTGGTATACTTGCAGAAGAAGGAACACAGTGGCATTTCAATCCGCCTTACAGTCCGAATTTTGGAGGCCTATGGGAAGCAGGCGTTAAATCTGTAAAGTACCACCTTAAAAGAATTCTCAATAAAAATCTTACGTTTGAAGAAATGTCCACCGTCTTATGCCAAATAGAAGCCTGCCTAAATTCAAGACCGTTATGTCCTATAGACCAGTCTGACACCGAGAATTTAAACGTGTTAACACCGGGTCACTTCCTTATAGGTGAGGCACCTATAACTATTCCTGAACCAAATATGACCCATTTAAGTGTAACCCGATTGACCAGGTGGCAGCATACTCAACAACTTGTTCAACACTTCTGGCAACGATGGCAGGCGGAGTATTTGACTAGATTGCAGCAGCGACCAAAGTGGTTACAACTGAAGGTTGAATTTGAAGTCGGTGATATTGTGTTAATACGAGAAGATAATCTACCACCATGTAAGTGGGCACTGGGGCGCATTGTTGTAAAACATCCTGGTAAAGATAATGTTTGTCGAGTTTATAGTATTAGATGTCATGGTAAAATTATAAAAAGACCAATTTCCAAAATATGTGAATTACCTGTTAATGATAAAGAGTGATTATTGTAAAGTTAAGTTCTATTTATTTATTATTGTAATTTAATTCCTTTATGCTCACTAAAGAAGTTCTAATTACATTCTGATGTTGCTTGCAAGTGTATAAGATATTCTTTATGCTCACTAAAGAAGTTCTAATTACATTTTGATGTTGCTTGCAAGTGTATAAGATAATATTATTTTTTTGATTTAGAAAATGATTGCATTATTTACAGTTTTGTCACTAGCCACTATTATGTAATTTTTCATTTAAAGTAGATAGCATGATTCTCTATAAGTGTAGTTTAATTTGCATTGTGTTATCAATCAATTAATTTGTGTAAGAAAAACGGATGTTTTTGGTGGGCGGCATGTTTGATCTTCTATTTAAGTATTATGTTAAAATGTTGATCGAGTCAGTCTACAATAAACAGTTGCAGTGACAATACGCATTTTTAGTTCAAGTTCCTACAGTCCAAGCCAAAGTGAACCTTATCACCCCAACAATAATGAAGAAACTTCTAATAAGAAAGCATAGCAATTAGAAGCCCATCTCCAAACGAAATCAAACACTAAATATCTAAATACAAAAAACACAATAAATCCTCCAACCCGGTTGGTCACCGTGGGGGATCAAGACCATGACCCTCTAAAGAAACCCACAAACTCAATGAACATTTATACAAAACAAAATCATAATTTAAAAATATTAACATATAATGTAAGAGCTTTATCTTCATACGAACGTCTTTTGGAACTAAAAAATTGCCTAAGTAATATAAACTTTGATATATTAGGAATCTCAGAAGTAAGACGACTTGGCTGTGGAATAGAAGAATACGAGTCTTTTATAATCTGCTAAAAAGGCCAGACTTCGGGACAGTTTGGGGTAGGCTTTATAATAAACAAGTCGATAAAAAACTACATAGAAAGCTTCATAGGATTGTCCGAACGATTAGCCATACTCAATCTAGACATTAAAGGACACAAAATGTCCATAATACAAGTATACTTCCCGACGTCAGATGCGAAGGATGCAGAAGTTGACGAACTATACGAGACAATCGTGAAAGTACTAAAAACGTCACATAAACACATTATCCTTATGGGCGACTTCAACGCCAAAGTGGGAGCTCCCAAAGATAAAGAAAACTTGGTCGTTAGAGAACATGGCCACGGAGCAAGAAACAACAGGGGCCAGAAACTTGTAGACTTTGCGTTGGAACACAAGTTGACAATAATTAATACTTGCTTTAAGAAAAAACCGAACCGCAAATGGACCTGGCGATCTCCAAATGGTCTTCACAAAAACGAGATCGACTACATTGTCACAAATCAACCGAGACTATTTTCGAACTTTGAAGTTTTGAACCTGAACTACCCATCTGATCACCGTGCCATCAGGGGAACAGTATATCTCTCTAAACATAAAATAAGCAGAGTTTGATTTACCAATAAACTAGGATATCAGATCACTATTGAGGAGGAAAAAATAAGATACCAAGACACCCTAAACTTATTAATTTCTGAACAAGAAATTTACCAAGAAAACGATTCTGTACAAATATACTATAATAAAATAAGGAATGCTATCTTGGAAAGCTTAAAATGTGCACAAAAAAACAAGAAAAAACCGCGACATAAAATATTACAAATAAGAACAGAAAAACTATTACAAAGACGGAAAGAATTACAGAAAACAAGAAATAAAACACGTTCCATGAAAAACGAACTATCTGCCTTATACAAACTTGTCTACAAATATATAAAACAAGACTATTCAAAATACAGAAAGGACACCATAAAACGACACCTACAGATCAGCGGTAGCACGAAGAAATCATTTAAAGAACTTCAAACAAATAATTCTTGGATAAAAGAATTGAGCAGCCGGAATGAAGTCACATACAAACATGGCGATATTGTAAACATCGCCACACAGTTCTATAGTAATCTGTATAGCGAAAATGATCAAAACTATACATTAACATCTTATAATAAGAAAAATAAACAATATAAAGACTTCAAAGAGATAAATGAAATGGAAGTGATAGAAACAATAAAAAAACTAAAACTAGAAAAAGCCCCAGGATCTGATAACATTACAAACGAAGCACTAAAAATCGCTCCCGAAATTTTGGCTACACCATTGTCAAAACTATTTAACTTGATACTCCAAACGTCAGAAACTCCCACTGAATGGTCGGAAGCAAATATTATACTTATATATAAAAAAGGAGACCCCAAAAATATTAATAACTATAGACCAATCAGTTTACTACCCAGTCTCTATAAACTTTTCTCTACCATAATAAACAAAAGAATAAGCACTACACTAATGACAAAGCAACCTGTAGAACAAGCGGGCTTCAGAAAGGGTTTTTCAACAATAGACCACATCCACACGTTAGAGTTAATTATAGAAAAATACCAAGAGCAGCAGAGAACTCTTTATATGACTTTTATTGATTACCAAAAAGCCTTCGACTCGGTGTCACACAGAGGTATATGGGAGAGCCTAGAAGAGCAAGGAGTGGAAGAAGTATATATAAAAACTATACAGAGCATATACAACAACAATATAGGAAGGATCAAACTCGAGTCTATTGCCCCATCTTTTTCTATAAGAAGAGGAGTAAGACAGGGGGATCCCCTCTCCCCATTATTGTTTATATCAATCCTTGAAAACATCATTGGTAAGTTGGACTGGTGTAGATCAGGTCTGTACATAAAAGGAGCCTACTTAAGCCATCTCAGATTCGCAGACGACCTGGTGCTTCTATCAGAGACGCCCACCCAGATGCAGCGCATGATAGAGACCTTACACCTCGCTAGTGTCGATATGGGACTGGAGATGAACCTAACGAAAACCAAGGTGATGACCAATGACATCCCGAAGAAGCCTATAACACTCAAAGGGGAGCAACTAGAACAAGTCGAAAACTACATCTATCTGGGAAAATTAATAAGCTTTAACAGAAACAACGACTTATTAGAAAGTGAAAGAAGGGTAAATATAACTTGGAATAAATATTGGGCACAAAAAGAAATTTTCAAAAGTAATATGCCGACAGACATCAAAACAAAAGTTATGAACTCGAGTCTTCTACCATGTCTGACGTATGGGTGCCAGACGTGGAAGTTCACCACTAAAGCCGCCAATAAAATTAGAACCTGTCAAAGAGGGCTAGAGAGAAGTATGCTCAATATAAAAAAAATGGATAAAGTAAGACATACAAACATAAGAAAAACTACCAAAGCGACTGACGCTCTCATTCACGCACGAAGGCTAAAGTGGAAGTGGGCCGGGCACGTAGTGCGATTTACAGACCAGAGGTGGACTGCGAGGGTGACGTCGTGGAGCGGCCCGCAAGGTCGAAGAAGCCGAGGGAGACCACTGACTCGCTGGGAAGACGACCTCAGGAGAACAGTCGGCCCTGATTGGAAAGAAGTAGCGCAGGATAGAAATAAATGGGTATCTTTAGAGGAGGCCTTTACCCAAACCGGGGTTCCTGCTGAAAGTTAAAAATAATTTTACTTTTTTACTTATTTATTATTGTTTAAACTTAATTATTAATCTGAATATTAATTGTTACTTTCGTAGAATTGTACAAGAGATTGAAAAGCAGGAAATAAAAAGGCTTATTTTTATTTATTTATATAGCCTTCCTCGACAAATGGACTAGGTATCCAACACTGAAATAAATTTTCAAATCGGACCAGTGGTTCCCGATATTAAGGCATTGAAACAAACAAGCTCTTCAGCTTTATAATTTTAGTATAGATTATCTTATATGTACATATACTTATACTACTTATAACAATAAAATAATTATGTCATATAAAATTTTCAACTATTATAAATATTGCTATTATAAAAATATGTATAAAACAATTCATTATAATAACATATCATTGTTCTAAACATGTAAATGATTAAATAATACAATAATAGACAACATAAAAGCTATCTATGCGTCATCTGGTGTTTTACAGAATCTTTCAATCAATAATGAAAACACGACCTCGTTTCGTAATAATAAAGGTATCTATCTATCCAATTAATCACATTTCAGTAACAGATTATATCAACCAGAAGTGGTAAAATCTCACTTGATTGATAGCAGATATTAAATAAGTAATCTGTGATAAGAATACCTGTTACAGTTTGACAAGTGTTACACAAATGCTGTGTTAATTTTTAAGATAATATAAGAAGGTAATTAAAGAAACAAAACACCACTAAATACTACTGCGAAATAAAACGCAACTTACACGTTTCCGTTCATAATTGATGTGAAATCAGGGACCTAACAAATAATTCTTACGTCAGTGTTTGCACGCTAGATGTTATCATTTATAATTGTTGTACTACACTACAATCAACTGTGATAACCAGAATTGTCGCCGAGTTATATCTACTTACTAACTAAGTCCCGCGGTGTTACCCGCGGTTACTATAGTACGGTGGAAAACGCTGCGGGGCGAAGCTAGTTTAAAAAAGTAGCCTAAATTACTCCTTGTATCAGTTACCTATCAGTGAAAGTCCCGTCAAAATCAATCTGGCAGTATGGGCCTCCGGTATCGTCACACACTCGGTGAAACACAGCGCAAGCGCTATTTCACACCGGTTTTTTGAGAGGCCGTGACTCTCACTCCGTTCGAACCAGCCCATTCATGCCGTAGCGTGGCTCTTCCATGATAAATCGTAATGATAAATGGATAAGGAAATTCAGAAGCAATTTTAAGCTTAAGTATCATTGCTAAGAGATTAACTCGGTTTGAAGGCCATCGTAATCTTGATGCACATTTTGATAGTAAATATAAGGAAATTAAGCGTGCGTGTCGCCACGCATGACTGCAACTAAGGATAGTGTGACCAAAAAAACTGCAACTTTATGCGATAAAACTATAAACACACACCAACACCACCGGTACGATTGAGCGAGAGAATCAAATGATCATAATTAAATATACACAAACTTTAAAGTGATAATTAGTTAGGATACGATTAGAAATTACATGAAATTCCAATAGAGTTTGGTGTTTTAGGAACGTTACCATAAATTTACAATAGAATAAAATTCAAAAAAAATACCATAAAGGAAGTTAAAAAGCTTTTATAGAAATGGCATCTAGTTGATACTCGACCTCTCTGTATTAAACTTATTAATCTGGTTATTTATATCTATGGCTAGTGTTTAGTGACTCGATTCTCACTCAGGACAGATCAGTGTATGATAAGCACTATCGTTTGTTCTGTGTTTGGGTATAATTCATCTATTTGTATGTATTTAGAAATATCTAAGTACTTATGTTTATCAATACATAGTGTAGTTACCATTGTACAAGCACTGTAATTTGAGATGAGACAGCCGAGTGAGATATATGAGAATATTGTTATGGTTTTAAGAGTGTGTGAGTGTCAGTTTATAATGCAGACCGAGAGGCGGTTTACAATACAATACAATCAGTAAAATCTCGTAACACCCACTTATGCAACGAATAATTATAACCAATGTGTGTTTATCACATTTACGTCAAATGATAAATTTAGACTTCTGCAGCACCTGTAGCAAGACTGTTCTGAAAAGTACAACGCGTACCAGCAGTTAAATAGATAAACAGAAATATCAGGCTTACGACTTTGTTTTGTAGCAGGGAAGCAGGTCTTTCTCTAACAATTATAACTACACTAGCTGACCCACGCAATCTCGTTTGCGAACTCTATTGCCAGTAGCGTAAAAAATTCCCCCGTTTTTGAAAAATTCTTCATTGGTGCTCCGCTCCTATTAGAATTAGCGTGTTGATATAGCCTTCCTCGATAAATGGACTATCCAACACTGAAATAATTTGTGGCGACCTCCACATACAACCTAACATACGACAGCGCCATCTACGGAAGTTATACTCAACTACGGAGTACTATACGAAGAAATTGCCAATCCTGAATCGCGCAATAGAAGCTCTCGCGCCGATTATCATAAGTACAACATCAACTGTAGGGCAGTGGCCCGCCAGCCATGATCACCTCGCCTGGTCAGAGGATCCTCCTTTTGTGTTGGGGACATGACACTCGTACCTCCACAAACTTTTCAAATCGGACCAACGGTTCCTGAGATTAGCGCGTTCATACAAACAAACAACAAAACTCTTTAGCTTTATAATATTAATATAGATATGACATATATTTGTCTGTCTCAAGTCGGACATATCCCAATATGCAATCGATGTATGACGACCACGTTCTCAATAAGAATTCCAACCTGTTCAAATACCAATTACCTCAGAATACTTCTTTAATGAGTCATCGACGGACGGTGTAAATGAAAAAATACAATCTTTCGAGTGTACTTCAAAGGATTAAACGTTAAAGTGACGTATGTTTTACATACAACTTGGTGAGTCATTGATACAAGGTGACTGTGCAAGGATTCCTTTGATATAAATAATATGCCGTAATCAAGTAGTCGTCGGCTCTTTGCCACCACGTGGTACAAATTATGCTTCGGCATGAATGGGTCGGCTCGACCGGAGTGATACCACGGCCTCACAGAAAACCGGTGTGAAATAGCGTTTGCTCGTTTGCCCACTATTCAATAAAAAAAAAAAATTACAACTTAAAAGTTATAATTCCAAATTTTTTTTTTTTTTTTATTGAATAGTGGGCAAACGAGCAGACGTATCACCTGATGGTAAGCGATTACCGCCGCCCATGGACACCCGCAACACCAAAGGTGTCACAAGTGCGTTGCCGACCTTTGGGGGATAGGAAAGGGGATGGGGGGAGGGGTATGGGCCTCCGGTATCCTCACTCACTCGGTGAAACACAGCGCAAACGCTATTTCACACCGGTTTTCAATCTTTATATAGTATCAGATTTTAAGAAATTAGGACTAGATTTAAAAATTTACCCGACGACGTACCTATGTACATTAGTACTAATCCATTGACACCTAGTTTAGGTGCTACGGTAGAACATACCAAACATAATTATAGACTGACAAAGATATTTAACCCTTAACCCTTCCTTTTGGATTAGTCGCAGTCGAGTTAAAATGGACGCAATATACTTCCATTCAACTCCTGATTACATATACGTACATATACCTACATATATTGTACATACATTATAAGTAGGTACATATTTTAGCCTTCAGTAAAGTGTATAGAAGTTTACCATGAAAAATATAGACACATTTTCCCGATTCTATTAATATGCTACAGAACGAACGATATAATTGTTCGTTCTGCAGCATATGAGATGTGAGTAGTGAGAAGCTGTTAATTTCATATTACAAACAGACACTTCAATTGTATTTATTTGTATAGATTACTAAACCTGAGCTGCTCATTATACAGTGCATGTTACTAATTGCAACGGAAACATCAAAAAAGCACTTCCGACAATTAATACACGCGTGAAACATGTTTGCAAATCAGATATTGTTTTTCTAGTATTAACATTATAGGTGATTAGATTTTAAAAAATATGATTTATAGGGGTTTTATCTGATAGAAAATTATTTTATTATCCACAGATATGTGAAGGCACTAACAGAAAAGAAACAGTGGACCAAATCCAGATACTTTGAGATATCTAAAAGTTAAAAAGAACTAGGAACTGGTAAACATAAGGTGGTCCATGGGCGTACCCAGGTTCTGGGCCAGGGGGGGGCAAATCGGGTTTTTTAAAAGCACCTCGTCAAATAAATGGATATAAAAAAGGCATTTTTTTTAAAATAAATTATTTCATAATAGAACAGCTATTTTAAAAACCCTTTCGCAGTCCACTACTAGAATACACAGTTTAAGATGAAACATAAACGTTATCGTTAACAAATTGTTCTATGTACATTGAGCAAAAAAATCATTATATTCTATATTTGCCTGGTCTGGTGTCAGTATAGCAACATTCACAGCGGTACTTGTGAGCTACAAAAATCCAAAGCGAGTCTCAGACTTGCTTCTTGAAGTCCACAATTGCCTACAAGACTGGAGGCTAAAAGCAAGTGTCGCTAAATTGGCCCAAATAACATTCACTCTTCGTCAGGGTAACTGTCCGCAATCAGGCCGAGGTGGCAGCATAAGCGTTGTAACCTTTTCAGGGTACATCTGGTTCTCCGACTTCTAGTAACCGAGATGGCATGCGGTCCAGGACCAGTCAGTGGTATCTGGGGCGATTTCCGTACAGAAAAATAGGGTAACTGTCCGTAAGTAAAAGTCGAAGAAAATATCTTACCGCAACGTGAGTGTGTGAACATTTTTGTTTTTTTTTTGGGTGGAAATTCCCTCGGATATCTCAATCAGCTGGTTATGTCAGACTCGAACCGACTGAAAACCGCACACCGTCACGGATATTAGAAGCCGGGGAATCAGGTCAATCCTTGGAACCCCGACGTACCTCGGGCCACCTATGGTTTGTAGGTAGATGGCCCCCTCCTGTGTAGGAACCCTGATGCTCCTTTTCTATTTTAAAAAGGGGCGCGAGCACTTTGTATAGCTCGCGCCGCTGGCCCGGCTTGCTTCTGCTAGGGTGATCCTCACCTGTCACTCCCAAGCTTGTGCTAATAGAGGACGGAGATCGTTTGGCGATCTCCGGCGCCCGAGTCGTCTGCGGTACCTGGGCCGTTCCCGGGCCTGGCGGACAGGAAAAGTTCTAAACTTCGCACGGTCCTGCTCCGCCATCTCCTTCGCAAGCATAACTTGCTCGCAGAAAAAGCCGGCAGAGTTCTACGCGCTCTCGCTACGCAACATGGTCGCATTAATGTTACCAAGCGAGAGAACCCCCACTCCGATGGCCGCCTCGACTCGCCCTACTCTGAACAGCCAGTGTGTGGAATGCAGTGTCTACGGTCTGGTCATCGCTGTGGTGGCACTCAGGCGTTGGCTCCTTGCGAATCCGACACAGATGCTCTCCGAAGCATCGTTTACCAGTGATCACCTGTGTCAGCCGGTATGAGAGGGTCCCGTGATACCTCTCGAGCCAATCCTCCATAATGGGTCTTACCGCCGCAATAACGGCGTGCCCAGCACTCGGTTGCCCAAGTCGTTCCTTCCATTCCTCCACAAGAACCTGGGGAATTTAAATTTCTGGTCTTCGATTTTTCGAGACTTAGGACTCCTACCTGAAGGTCAGCCCGTTGCGGACGTCGCAATAGCCCGATATTGCTGGCCTTCAGAACCTCCGCCCATACTGGGGACCGCACAACGCCCGCATATATGCAGGAGTCATCGGGCCCCCTCATATTTGGCAGCAACCGAGCCAAGCACGCGCTGAGCCAGCTTGGGAATCAGATTTCAGAAATGGTGTCCCATCGGCCTTCGAGTGCGAGCACAATGTGGGCTTACATATAGACCGGTGGAAAAACCATACCAAAGCAAAATGAGATGATATATCTATGCGGCACAAAAACCTGTACTGGATGCTAGGACGAAACTAGAAATTATTACTGGACAACAAATTTCTGATATATCAGACTATAATATTTTGCTGCCGAGAATTATTTGTAGTGACTAAAATACATTCCAAATGAATGGGCATGTCAGCTGTCCCTAAAAAACTACATGAACCGACTCAGAAGATTTGATATCTTAGGACTATGATGAGTAGTTCTCCTCGCTAAAGACCACGCTCTTATCGTCACTACGCTCGAACATCGCATAGCCCTAGGACTGATTCCGATTCCGATGCCGATTGCCGATCTTACAACAACACAGAAAATAAACCTGTCTTTGTCCATAGTCGATCTTATTCAGGTTTTTACGCGTCTGATTGTGCTTTTCACATAATCGAGAGAAGAAGATAGTAGGAACGTCAACATCTAGGGGGGGGCAGTTGCCCTCCCCTGCCCTACCCTGGGTACGCCCATGAGGTGGTCTATATATTGGGTAATCATTCAATCCAAGACAAGGGAAAATACTAACTTATTCTGAGATATTTCAATTCACATTAAGGTTTACCCCTAAGATTACGTAATACTAACCCTACAATTTAAATTTAAAAACCATATTCTATCTATACATACAAATAAATAAAAGTGTCTGTTTATAATATTAAAATAACCGCTTTCTACTACATGCATATGAATGTATATACGGTACACATACCAAAATATATATTTTTAAAATTTTTGTCTGTCTGTCTGCTTGTTCCGGCTAATCTCAGGAACCACTGGTCCGATTTGAAAAATTCTTTCGGTGATGGATAGTCCATTTATCGAGGAAGGCTATAGGATATATATCATCACGCTACTACTAATAGGAGCGGAGCACCAGTTTCAAAAACGGGGGAAAATTTTCACGCCACGGGCTATATAAGACACAAACGAGGTTGCGTGGGTCAGCTAGTACTAGTATATAAAGCTGAATAGTTTGTTTACATCCAAAGTGTCTTGGAATAGTTTGATTTATACAAGTTGAATTGTTACCAAGATTTATTACAATATTTTTTTTTAATTCTAACACTGATTTAATTAATAATAATGGCCACTAATCAAATGAGAAAACGAGGATTCTACACATGCTTTCCATCAGGCAGAGTGAGTCACTCTGATAGGCTCATCTATACAAATAAATATAATTGTCTTGTCTGTAATATTAAAATACCCGATTTTTACCTAATGTGTATGTATAAACGGTACATATACTAAAATATCATTTTTTTAATTTTTGTCTGTGTGTATTTCTTTGGTTCTGCTAATCTCTGGAACGGCTGGACCGATTTTGATGGGACTTTCACTGGTAGGTAGCTGATAATACAAGGAGTAACTTGGGCTACTTTTTTTAGACTAGCTTCGCCCCGCTGTGATAGATGCGTTACGACATTCGGTGATACACACTGACATCAGCTAATGTACAATAAAATAAATGGTTTTGTGTCTCCTTTTGTATGTTGATACTTTGCATTTTCAGTTTTATTACTCAAATACTAATAATAATTATCGATTTGGCTACACTTGTATCAAAGTAGTTGTATTGTTTTCTAAAAGCTTTATGATGTTTTGTTTTTTGAAACTATCTGATAGGATATTCATCAAATAGCCACAATCTGTACATGATATAGTATACTACAATTAGTAACACAGACCTAATCTATTCTAGAATCAAACTCACTTGTACTTATTCCACTACTTTTATTAAGTATACACCTGACCTGAATAACCTGCCTAATGCAAAACCTAAAAATGGAGGAATAAGGAAAAGGTCGGCACTTAATGGATACAAGTTTCCATCAAGTGCCGACAATCGAGAGAATAAATTACAGACCAAATATGATTTGTGTTATAATTTAGGTATATTTTATGGACGTGCCCAATATTATTATCATTTCAATAAAGTAAGGATAAAATTTGTTAAATTTATAAACATGAAATAAGTACCTTTTAGATAGCAGATTATGAATTACAGAAATGCTTTAAAATCTGTTTTATGGAGCGAATTAGAGAGTTTATTTATTTATTTATTTATTTATTTATTTAGGTATACCAACAGCACACATACAATACACTTTTAAAAAAAATTATACAATAATATTTTCTAGTATGCATGCCTATTACAGGTACACACAACATTCACCATATGAGATAACATAAAGTACAAAAGTACCCCTAACAAACAATGTTAGGAGTAAGGTAACTTTTACAAAAAACAAAATAAAGGAGCTTAATACTAATTAATTCTAAATTAAAATTACGATGCTCTTATTAATATGAAACATGAAAAAATTAAAATTAATATAAAAGATGAAAAACATTAAAATAACAAAGGTATTACCTTACCTAAAGGAAAAGATTAACTTTGGTTAGTTTTGTTAAAATTATCAGCTATAGAACGTCTAAATTTATTAAAAGGGCTATGTCTCTCTGTGAACACATGCTATTGTATTCTCTACGAGAGTTACACGAATGCTTTGAAATCTGTTTTATGGCGCGAATTATAATTCTTGTCTTTAAATACATCTATTATAATTTAAGGTGTTTGTGTGTTTAGTTATTACAAATATTTGTATTAAGAACCATCTGAACAGAACTATTGATAGACTACTGGTTTTTTTTTACAAAGATTATCAAGAGGTCGCATAAATCAGTATTTGTAAATTAAATAATTGAAAGTTAATATTGATTGTTTTTCTTAAACAATGTTTAAAATGTAGTTAGACGTAAATGATTTACAAATACCATTACTTTAAATAACCTTTGATAATGCCATAGAGCAAAATCAGTCAACATTGAAGTAAATTAAAATAGTGGAATAAGACTGAATAAGTACAAGTAAGTTTAATTCTAGAATGTTTTAGAGAATTTTGAGCAGCACAGAAAGTATAAAAAACTGATCCTATGCAGTAGACGGTTAACCATTGCCTGCAGAATCATAAAAAGAAAAACAATTTAAAAAAACTTACTCATTTGGACATCATAGTTGTATTATGATGTTCAAATCAGTACGCTCTTTATATACAAAATGTATTTGAAATTGTTTAAATGAACAAGAGTACTCACTGTTATTTCAGTATTGGTAGCGCTAGGCGGTGAACCATTTTCCGTATACTGTAGTCCGAAGTAATCCTTTTCTACCAATTCGAGATGATGGCACACTTGTTCCAACAACACGCTGCCTTTTGCTTTTTTCTAGAATAAAAAAGTAGAATGGTTATTTAAAGACCTTGCATAACTTTATGGCTAGTACTATATACAGATATATATTAAACAATAGAAATATTAATATCTAAGGATGAGAAGACCAGACTTTGTATGTCGCATATCTGATTCTCTATTGTAACTCTGTTATGGTATGGAAATAAAGTTTTCTATCCTATCTATCTAAGTATTAAAGTTAGAAATATATTTATATAATATACTACTATGTTTGACTTGACAACTACCATAGTATTTTATAAGGCAACTTCCTATTGATCTGATGGGTGTTATAAATAATTGTTTTGACAGTATATTAATCTTTATCTTGAGAAAACATTAGTTTATGTAAAACTTAAACCAGAAGTTTTAATATAAACTAATTTTTCATCAGTGTTTTTTATATTTGTCAGTTCAATAGGATTTAATATCATACAGGTACTTATAATAAATTTTAATGTGTTTTTTTTATATTGTGTATTTTTGTATTCATTAACAAAATATCACTGTCTACATCCTAAAGATTTTCAAATGGAGAGACTGAGGGAAACTCACAAGTATATTTATTTGCAATAAAAAGATAACTAACCTCGATTTGAAAAGATTGTTGGGTATCATCCAAGAACTGCACAGTAACATTGATAATGTTGAGCTTCCGTTCCCGCGCCAGCTCCGAAGCGCGCACGTTGTACGTACCACTAGAACTGCTAAAAGCACGTCTTGAGACACTCTCGATCATCTCATCGATTACTCACTCGCGATTCTACCGGATTCCTACCAGACGAGTCAACGCCCGCCGAAGGCGAAACCGTATTATCGTATAACAATACTAGCTTGCCGACCAATTACGTATTATCACAGCAAAACCTCAATTAACCTCATGAATCATTGTGAACTATCGCGACGAGTTACACTGCTAAATTAAAGATGTGGTATTCCTGAGACACACAGTTATCGTAACGTAATGTTCATTGCAATTTTTCACCCTATACGCCTGGTCAACATATTAACCATGTTTATTATTATTGTCAGATGTTGTTAGAACTCAACTTATACACACAGTAATCTAATAAGAAGAATTTAAGACTCGCCCAACGTTTATTAATATCTACTTTATTCTTAAAATTTTATGTCCTGCATGTAAGCGCTATTTATAAAATGCTATTTTAGCCAAAATATTAGATAATTTCACTGTATAACTCGCATAGCTGATAAGAATTTCCGCCATATTGGTGTCAGCCGTTCTGTCAGTGAGTGTTAGGGATGTACTGAGTTTTAAAAAACTGTTAGAAATAGCTAGTTATGAATAACGATTAAAATAAAAGTAAGAAATGGTTTCCGAAGTGTAACAATTTGAAGTTTACAAATGTTTCCATTCCACATTTAGCCACATTATACAATTAACATATGTTTTCAGAAAAAAAATAAAAAACCTTGTAAATGTACGGCGTTTTCAATATTCGACAACACAACGACATCTAGCTCCAAACTATTCTAAATTATGACAGCAAGAATTGACTGATAGAAAACTAAGTAATTTTGCTTTTAGGGTTCCGCAATTAAAAAGGGAAAACGGATATAGTATCACTGCTGCTAGTTCATGTCTGCTGCTGAAATTCATATCGAATACTCAGGTCTACTGTCTAAAACCTACAGGGGTCCCGTGAACACAGAATCTTGAAATTTGGTACGAAGCAACGTCTTAGAGCACTGATAAAGGAAAAATTGTGAAATGCAAAAACTTTAGTTACGTCATAAAACATACCTACAGATTAGTACGAAACCCTCGATGCTCCGATGCGAACAGAACTCCGACTCGCACTTGGTCGATTTTTTATGCATTAAACTTTGAACTACATTGACGAGAGAACATCATCGTGTTGCCTTTATTCAACTTTTGAAGCGATTGTACATAATGTTGTCTTCGGATTCACAAAGTGATTTTGATGAAAACCTTTAATTTTTCTTGGTAAAAAAACTAATCGAGGCCGAAATTACTAAAGTAACTCTGCTCTGCCTAGGAAGCATGACCAGAATCCATAGTCACCGTACTCATTGCGAATGCAAGCGATGCAACATAGTGACCAACATTATGGCGGCCTATTGAGATGTTTCTGCAACATTGGGCCTTCGTTCTCACATTAACCAACGAAATACGACAGCACGAATGTTCTCATCTTAGGTTGGTCTTTTGTGAGAGAGTAGTGCGTTATTTATCCCCAAACTGCATTTTTCATAAATTAATCCATATATTATTTTGATTTTGTATATGAAAAACTTTCCATCGACGACATAATTCTGTGGGAGTTAGGTCCTCACACGTTCCTGTGATGTACTTGTATGCGGTACTGTATTGCAAATACCATCATACTCACATGTCACACCATGCCTAAATGATAGAAACATTAGGGCTTCAACATA
Organism: Spilarctia lutea; assembly: GCA_916048165.1. Classification (NCBI taxonomy): domain Eukaryota; kingdom Metazoa; phylum Arthropoda; class Insecta; order Lepidoptera; family Erebidae; genus Spilarctia; species Spilarctia lutea. The sequence continues at coordinate 15,982,611 of OU696480.1, read as the reverse complement.
TTCCATGTTAACTCCATGCTATAGTGCAGCTGGATATCGAGGTAGATTCAATTTCGCCAATTTGTCGAGTCGCTACCGTCCTACACTACGATTTTCAAAAAACAGTTCTCTGTCTTAGTTCTCAATATTCACTACAGTTTGTCAGAATGTAAAACGATGCTATTTAAGTTCAATCATTATTTTATTGTACTTTAGCAGCATCTCCTATCATGGATATATACATAATGACTAATTATGCACATAGCCAAAAATTTTAAAAAATTTACTTAAATACGTATTATTATTAGGAAAATACATTAGTTTTCATGAATGCAATTTCGTAAATCTACGAATAATAATAACATATTATGTTATTTCATTTTATACAAACAAGCGATGCAACGCCCGTCTCTATAATGACGGCGTTTAGTTTTTGGTTTCCCCATCGACAAAAACGAGAAAATCTTAAAGTGCAAAACCACAATGAACTATTTTGGTTTTAGCATCATTGTGTATAATTTTTTTATTTATTTATTGAGGGATTTATTAGTATTTTAATAAATTCTTTAGAATAAGCAACTTCAAAATTTTACTCAAGTGCCTCAACGAAACGCTATCCTACAGCTTTGTTGCAACAGCGGGAATTTTAAATACAGAATTAAATGAAAATAAGTTAAAAGTAATTTTAACAAAATCTAGGAATTTCATTTCCACTGAAATTCCTACTAAGCTACTAGCCCTTGTAAGCTCAACATTCTGTACAACTCCAAGTCATATCTTCAAAATAAACATCAAACGCGATCCAAGTGTAGAAACCTACTGCCCATTCTCAACTTACAAATGAATAATGACAATGATGATGTTGCAAGGTAAGTGCAACCTATTCACATGTCCTAAGGTTTTTTGGCTAGTCTTTAAGTTTCCACAAGTATTTTCCAGTCGCCTTCGACGAGTTAGGAATCTTCGATTACTTATACGAAGTTAAGCAGTATAAGTAGGTATGTATATTAATGTAATTAAATTGCCTATTACAAATGTTACATTCAACAGTGAGTAAGTCTTTGATACTCGTTGTTAACTTTTAGGCCATGTAGAAAATTTGTCTATGTTGTTTTAAAACCACCCCAAAATTTGTATTTATTAATCTAGCAATTTACTTCAACATAACCCAAAATACAACTAAAGCCAGTAAGCGTTTCATGTATTAAAGATCGTTCTTTATTGGTCATCTTCAATTTGTGTAGAAATCTGCACGAATTATATTAATGGACATCTGCTGTAGACGTTGAAAAGTTAAGTGAAACAATAAAACAAGCAATCAAACAGTTATCTGCCTTTATTCTGCGTTTCTTCATAAACCAGCAGCCATAATCATTCGTTCGGTACCATTACAGGAAGAAAAATTAATACACTATTACATTATTACTGTTACAGTTTGGTTTGAATATGTGTTACAGCTGAAATTATGTGTAGATTTTAATAATTGTATTACTATTACTATTATAGATACATGTGAATCATGAAAACCAGGGTGCAACGCGATTTTGCCATGTAATAATTATTTTAATTATACCTTTAACGGGACTAGTAGTTTTATCGTTAAATTATATCATTTGTACTTAGCATTCTATGCTCCAACTATTACACTAATGTTTGATGGGAGTCAGATTTTTCATGGCTTAAAGTTATATATGTACTTACAATAACAGGTTTTATGGTAATATTTTAGCTATTTCTATTGAAACAATGTCAATAACGTATAATTATAATGTATTTGCTAAGGGTTTCCTTTTGAGAAACCTGACTCCTAGTTATAAGTACAGAGATTACGTGCAATACCGCATCGCACAATTTAAGTCACTGTTTACCGTACTGCTGTTGCGTGTGTAGTGTTGTGTGTAAGTCGATAAAATTATCCGTTCCTAGAATGTGTTTTTGTTTTATGGCCAAACCTTCCTTTTAAATACAATTTTTTTTGCATTTGTAATAATTTTTGAAAATATAAATTTTGATAATATTTTTTCTTTTTGTTCCTAAATATTAATCCAAATAGTTTTATTATCCTTAATATTGTATTTACAATTTTTCAACAGCCGAAAAATATGTTCAATTTTTATAATATTATTTTTTAACGACTCTTGTTAAGTAGTAGGTAACAGTACAAATATTAATGATCACAAGTTGGTTTTCATTGGTCATTAACATACAATATTACATTTAACCTTATTACTATCGGTGATACAATTAACAGCAGGTCTTTATTTGAAAACTATCTAACTAAATTATTTACATAGGAAGGTTCATAATGTTTGATAAGAGGCAAATCTTGGAAGTAATCATTTTTGCCACTATCTTTTTTCAAATCCAAATATTGTTGAATTAAATTTTTGTTTAAAAATTTTATTTTCCGAACTATTCATAAGGCACCTGTCTTCGTAGACTTGGTGATATAAAGTCAAAAAATATGAATGTAAACGTGTTAATGACCCATGTGGCAGTTCATCGAAAATGTGTGTCGAATAATCGAATGTATCTTAAAATGGACGTGATTTCGACTAAGACACAATGCGATGCTAAATGTTATTATTTGCGCATATTTCTCGTTTGTGTTATCTCTTAAAACATAATTATATATAACGTCAAATTTTAGTATTTTTGGAAAATCTACATTTCATAAGTATAATCTCAAATTCTACATTTCCAAATGCGAGGTAATTTCATTAGTTTAACATTTCACTGTTCGAGATATAGGCGCAGATAACTACTAATAAATTTCAAGACCCCCTGTTAATGTATATTCTATGAAAATGTGAATGTTTATAATTATACTCCAATAAACATAATGCTGAATGAAATTCAAAACGAATCGTTTATATCGCCACAAAATCCAACTTGAATACTAACTATTACAATAAACTTTTTTAAAAAGCTATGAAATTATACTTAATACATAAAACTAATAATACATTTCAGTAAAATCAAATTACGAAAACAATATTTACAATTTACGACAATATTAGGTAATTATATTTAATTATTCTATACATATCGTTTTATACCTATCTATCAACAAAAACCTACTGTAGATTAATAAAAAAATTCTTAGTAGGTTACTAAGATTGACGACACATTTTAACTACTTTCATAATATCGATATTAATCTTATAACTATAAAGTGCAACATTCGCTAAGTAGAACGAAACAACTGAGAGTATTTTAAATAAATTAATGTATCAGCTACATTACATGTTATTGACGAAAATTAAAATTATTGTACTTATTTACAAAATGCAATAATATCTTTACGTAATATAAACTGAAAGTGTTAAAATTGTATTTCTAACGTGGAACTTTAATAATTGGCCTTATGCGAGTTTTTTAGGCCTTCCCTGTTAGTAAAAGTGTAAAAAGTTTTTTATTTTGTCAGTATTGGCTGTTTCTAACACTTGTTTAATTTATAAATAGAAAAACTGGAATCAAAAGTTAGTGTTACGCAGGACAAAATGTATTTTGATAATTCAATTTCATTACTTTTGTACTAGTAAACACCTACATTAATTGCTACAACATTCCATTCATATCATTGTAAACTACATCGAGACGAATATTTCAGTCGAAATTTGTTTTATAATACAGTTACGTTACACTTAATACTATTTACCTACTTTCACGTTTATATTGGCTGGAATCGCACAAGATTTTGCGGTTAAGGCCAGACTTTTCCCAATAAAAAAATTAAAAATAAAATTCGCCATTTATAAATAAGACACTATCGATGCAAATAATAATTATACTGAATATCAAGACGAGATCACGAATCTACGTGCAGATCTTAAAGTGAAACCATCGATATCGATTGTAACATTGTCGCACCCCATCACTAAGCGTTGACGTTTTCTTTCACGTTGGTCATATTTACCGTTGGTAATTTTTATTTATTTAGACCATGCCTTTGGACATCATTCTAACGGTGTTCTTGAGCGCCTGCCGCTTGTTGCAGAACCATATTCTGATGACTTCACGTTCGTAGCCCAGTTGATGCGCTAAACCAGTGATTTCAGTTCCTGAAATAAAAGAAGAACGAATATTAAGTAGACGAAATATATTAAAGTGACTAGCTACGCCGCTTGGTAATACACCCGGGATTTATTGCTTGTATCGGATATTGTTCACTATTTCATTTCAAATGACTCTACTCTGATGGAAAGCATAAGCAGAATCCAAGAGTAGTGGTCACCATACTTATTGCGAATGCAGACATTGCAACAAAACATGGGGCCAGTCTCGCACTCACCAACAAAACACGACAGCACGAAAAGCTATCATATTAGGTTGGTCTTCTGTGAGAGAGTAGTTCCCCCCCGTTCCAGTCGGCCCGTCCGTGCTGAAATCAGCGTGGGTCTACTACCTTTGTTTTTGCGTAACCCAATTTTTTTTTTTTAATTAAAAGTAGCATATTATTTAACTGCATTCAAACATTTGGTAATTCGACATCCAAATTTCTATAGACGCTTCAACCCGAGCCTTCGGGTAGGTAGTTAAAGTACTTTTACGTGTTAAATACATACCAGACGGATGGGTGTTCCTTTCGAAATGCGCGTTGAGTAGTTCCAAAGCCTGAGGTGTGAATGAAGTTCGTCGTTTTCGTTTCTTGCTCGGTTCCATGCCGATGAAATCTGTCAGATGGTTTTGACCGGAGGCGTACCTGTAATAATTGGAATTCCTGAATTCAATTACAAAGGAATTAAGTACAGTATGCGTTGGCTAAGTTATTATGCTTCTATTTCGCTTTTCAAAACCTCTTGTTCACAAAGAATGGCTATCGAAACGAATATTGTAGCGCATACTATTCGTAAAGAATAGGATACACATACCGTATGCGTTCTTTACCACTGCGAAACATCACACTAACATTTTAAACTATGGTGTAAGTGTAGCATAAAGCATTTATTAGTTGAGTTAGTGGTGATGTGAAATGGATGTTTCATTTAAAAAATAATATACTATTAGTTTTAGTAGTTTCAAAATGTGTATTTGATATTTGAGCTGTATTTAAAATTAGGAAGGATAATTGTATATTGTAGAAGAATTTTGTTATCCGTATTGAAATGTTCAAATATTTTAAGATTAGAAAAAATATTGCACGCAAAATTAATTAATCTTACTTATTTTCTTAAAACGTTTATGTGACTCCAGTACAAAGATTTTCAGTTTTATTTCAACTTTTAAAACATAGCTTCTATACGAATACATATATCATGAATACTAACATATTAGTAGGTATTCGAATGTCTTATGATAATAATAAGCCTTGTCCTGGTTTCATAATAACAATGTTATTTGAATTCTCTACAAAAGATTTTTTTATTAGTTTTTACATATTTAGCATATATTTGCCATGTAAAATCATTTATGGGATTGTAAGTAGTGACGCTATGAAACAATATTTTTTTAAACAATTTATAAAAAAGAACAAGTAACGAATTATTTCAATAATCACAAATTTTAACAATAAAAAAACCGACTTCAAGAACTGCACCAAATTGAAATAGGACCACACGGGAAGCAGCAGCTTTCAAAAAAAAATATCAAAATCGGTTCAGCCAATCGAAAGTTATGAGGTAACAAACATAAAAAACAAATATAGTCGAATTGATAACCTCCTCCTTTTTTAAAGTCGGTTAAAAAACCGACTACATAAATATCTGGCATTTTTATTAGATTCATTGAAGAACTGAAAAGTTTTACTTTGTTTTATTTTACGAGTATTTGATGTATCCAGTTTCACTCTCACGACTAAGACGAATCTGACGACACCACTCACATAAAAATATGACAAGCCTAGAGCGTGTCAATGAAACATACATACACTCGAAAAACATAAAAAGGTTTTAAAAAGATAGCTTTTAAAGTTATTTACCGTAAGTCACAGATGCGTAATTAATATAAATATTTCATAAAAGTAATTTTAATGTGATTCTGTCCAATTTTCTAATGGTTACATTGTTTATCGAAATAAGTACGTTCAATCAAAATATAGGGTGTTTTTTTAAGCTAGATAGAACTTTAAATTGTAAAAAGTAACACAAAAAATTAAATTTTGATGAAACTTTTTTTTTATTTGTTTCAGTATACTCTGACAAATCATCATGAATAGACTCACGCTTGAACAACGCTACGAAATTATCCAAATTTACTTTGAAAATCAGCTCATTTTTGAAGAAATAAGGTCCGATGATGCCACCAGCGTGAAAACCGCACCATACGGTGCATTTTTCTGGATGTAATGGAGTCTGTAGGGTCTGTTGTGGATTGGTCTCACTCCATATGCGGCAATTTTGCTTATTAACAAACCCGTTAAGCCAAAAATGCGCCTCATCGCTGAACACAATTTTGCGATAAAACAGTCGTCTATAAGTTGCGCGAATCGACGACTGATTTTCAAAGTAAATTTGGATAATTTCGTAGCGTTGTTCAAGCGTGAGTCTATTCATGATGATTTGTCAGAGTATACTGAAACAAGTAAAAAAAAAAGTTTCATCAAAATTTAATTTTTTGTGTTACTTTTTACAATTTAAAGTTCTATCTAGCTTAAAAAAACACCCGTTACATATTTGTGTCATTTTGTGTCCGCATAAGTAGTTTCTAAATAAAAACTTGAAATTACCGTGTGGATACATTGTTCGTTGAACTAGCCTACCCGTTTATGATTTGAAGATTAAAAAAGAAACAAAACTACCACAGTTATTAACTTGTCCCTAAAATACATTATTAATGCAAACTATGTACTACATGAACTTACTAATAAATTAAACGAGATCCCAAAGTTACTACATTAATTCAAGGACTATTACGAACAGAGGCGGTCGTTAAAAATTACCACCAAGAGGGACCGATTGCAAATTCAATGCCATTTGCAATGTTAAACCGTGCCGTTGCGACCAGATAATGCATTTTAATGATGCAAAATGTCGAATCGATGGGTCCTGGTCTTCCTTACATTAAGACGTGGTGAAGACTTAAGTGACAACGGGTGTTGTTTGTACATATTGTGATGTACGTGGAGAGTGTTATTTGTTTACAGAGCCGTCATTTTACATAAGTGCCTACACTTATGATTGTATCTATAAAAGGGTAGGTAGAAAAATGTTTGGCCACATTAAATTTGGTCTCACTTGCGTAGCAGTAAGTAACACTTAAACTATTGTTGAATATGAACTCAGAATTCCTGAAAATGTGAAGGAGGATTTGGAATCCGATACGTTTATAATATAGTTATGTATCTGAAAATTTCATTAAGAGTTGTAAGGGCGAGTGCATTTTTCATTCTTATAAAACTAATTTCACGGCGAGCAAACGTATCTACCTGACGTTTGTTTAAATATTTAATTTGAACTTCGTAAATACTTGTAACGAAAAATGTTTGAACTTTAGGGTACCTCTTGAGCAAAGATATTATTTACCTAACTTCATTCGCGAATTGATTCACGTGAACTCGCAGTTTTTAATAACCTCTCCTTTCCACCACCTAACTTTTTTCTTCCAAATATAATAAATCGTTTCAGTGTTTGAGTAACTCGCTTTCAAACTTATAAGTGCTAAACATAATATTATTAGAAAGCCACACAAGTGAGTAACACTTATGGTACTGATTGCAAAGAGATAAAGATACATGTTAAATTTGAGTGGTATACCATTCCAGCAGTACACGCTTCTATAATAAATACATCAATTCAAGTTACAGTTGCTAATAATAGTCAATAATCACAAAAGCGAAAAGGTGTAAGTGTATACATAAGTTTTATAGACGCCATGTCAATACAGCCGTATCATATAAATAATCATGCACGTTAAACCAACGCCTTGTACAAAGCAGATACCGACACTAGGAACAACTGATTTCTAAATAGGCGACAAAGAAATGAGTTATTCCTGAGATTCGGTAACGTGAGTGTTAATGTAAATCGTATTGCGAATACAAATAAACATAAAGCCTAGCCCGTAAAAGCATTAGTTAGTCCAGATTTGAGAAATGTCTTTCACAACGTTGCTAAGCGTTATAGGCCAAATGTTTCACGAACACGGTGTAGCACATAACCACGAACATATTCACTCAAACAAATATTTACCTCTCTTCGGCTTCCTTCATCCAACGTTCAAGCACCGGTTTGATTTTCTGCGCACTTTTTGGTGTTATATCCAATTTCTCAAATCTGTATCGAACATAAATGTAATGTTAGATTCTTGCTATGCGAGCACCGGTAATATGAAAATCTAACACGAAGCACGTTTTACATAACGCGGTGTTTTACCCGATCCAAATTAACAGAGGCATAAACACAGGACATTGACATTGCGTTAATGATTTTAGAAAGAGAAAGAAAAAACAATAGGCAATTTAGTGTACCGAGGTAATCAGTTTGATTAATACTGAACGATGTAACAATAAAACAACGATTTCGGTTAGAAATGAAAGATAACGTATGCCAATGCCCTGGCTTTGAATTGCGCAAAATGAATATTAATAAAAATAAGAGTAATGAAAATAATACATCATGCTATATTAGATGGAAAGTTAGATATTACTCATCGAGATGTTACAAATAATAAAAGTGATAAAGTTCACAGCGATTACTCATAGTGTCGAATCGACATGGTTTGGTAGCCGGCACATTAGTGTAGCGCGTTTGTCTTAACATCAAAATGTAAGTCGGCCGTATGATGTATGGCGCCTTAACTGTAATTACCCGAATGCAAATACCGTACACGTGTGAAAAGGAAAAGAAAGAACGTCAAAACCGGTAATTACAAATAATTATATACGGCATACGTTCAAAAGGTATGCACGGATCGCCGATCGAGATAAGATTACATTAAACAGCGTTGAAACATTTTGATTTAAAGACATTCTGCGTGTGGACTCGGCCGATATAAGTGAGCCAAAGCGTGTACTTAATGTATGTTAAGTATCTTCGAATTTATCTCCACTATCTCAGCGCTATAATGAAAACAACTAAGTGCATAATGTGTACGCAGGATTAGATGAAGATAAATTTGGAGATAGCGTGTGTATAGGGATAAAAAAAAACAAAACACATACATGTTTTGTTGTTGTGAAGACAGCTGAGCTGCTAGCATCTGCGAAGCCAGGGCACTGGGGACGGTAACAAATAATATGTTAGATATGTCGATTCCAGTGACGGTGAGGGTACTCCAGTGGAGATCGCCAGGAGGAACATCACCACACAAATCTAAAAGGATAGGACAAAGTCGCACGCTCTATGATAATAAAAATACAATACAGTAAGTTTATTGTTTTATTTCAATATTTATTTAAGTTTTTCAAGTCAAATGGAAATTATGTGTAGGGATTTACGAAGTTAAGGATATTGACGTGTTATGCATTGTTTACTTGGCTTTAATGCTATACTTAATGCTAATATGTGTCGTCCTGACGCATTGGCCTTCATATGAAATTGTAATACACTCGGACAGGGGTTAATGGTTAATTCAATATTTTGTTATTGACATCGTTACATATGGCAATGACCATGTGTCTTGTGTTGTTCTCAAAACACATTATTTATGTGATATACATTTTGTTCACTGTTTTTGTTACCTAATGTTACTTTGAGAAATGTATTTTTTTTGGTTGTTGTTTATACAAAAACCAACCCTATATTTCAATACAAGTATTTAGATTTTGGTTGTATAAGAGTTAAGCAAGTAATTGAGTATCTGTAATTACCCAAAAAAATATAAACCATTGTACTTGTGAGCCTAGCTTGAAACAAAAGGCGCCAGGGACTCAAAACGAGATCCACTAATGGAATTCTTTTCTCAAAAACAATAATATGTTTTAATTAAAATGCAAATTAATTAAGTCCAGTATAATGAAAGGGGTAACTACCATGTAGCGACGTCACGACACCAAATTGGAGGGAGACGAAAGAAAAATTAATGGGAAATGAAATCACGACAGAACAAAGACAGGGGAATTCTACTCTTTTTAATTACACGAAAAAAGTAATTACGGCAAGATAATTAATTAACTGGAACAGAAGTAACGATTAATGATTTTATTATACGAAGGAGGTCGTCTAGGGGGTGGCTTGGAATTGAAATTTCCTTCGGCTTGTGCCGGTCGCATTCCGTTTTGCATCGAAATTCGATTTGTTCACGGGCAACGTTGTTTCGAGTGATTTGATTCAATTAAACATTATGAGCGTAAAGCTGTGTTGAAGCGTGATTAATTTGTCGATTTACGTAGTATAGGTAACGTAAAAAAATATGATTTCAACTTTAAACGGCCATCAAACCAGTATAATCGTAGAAGAAGCAATTTAAAAATATATTTTATACATTTGTTAGAACTGATGTAATTGCATCAAATAGGTGCATCAATTAAGAAAGCCTGGAATCCTACATATCGACTTTGGTTGAAGATATAAAATAATTTTATACATTGTACCGATGGTCACTCGTTCTTAAATATTAAAAGTAAAAGTAATGATTATGTGTGAAATTTGAGCAGAGTTATTTGCAATGCAAAATTACACACGCAAAATACACGACATTAACAAAATGCTCAGGTTTCAACTGACCGAGAATCTTTTTATGTTGCTTTTAAAAAGTATTTGGTATCATACGAATTGATTCTAAACTGTAAAAAATCATTATTAAAAGACACGCGTCCACGCCTAGCCCAGTAAAAAATGGTGTAACCCACAACAGAGCGAGCCGGAACGGAAGCCCCGAATGGTAATTAATTAAAAGAATTGTAAGCAATGAAAGGAGTCATGCTGTTTTACAAATCACTTCAATTAACGATATTAAAAAGTTGGAAATGATAACTGAGAGCTGGCCTGCGTGACGACATTTATAAAAATGATTATTGAACCTTTTTTTGTCAGCCCCACCATGTTGCTAGCAAACGGTCACATTATTTTGACAAGCGTGCGACTTTATCTCCCTCGGCTACAAGTAAGATATCATCAAATCGTTTTTTACATTTTTCCTTCTTGTTTGACAAATTAGACACTGTATTAACAACAACAATTTAGTTGTGACATTTATTATTAAGATGTGATTGTGAACTTAATATATTTATAATTAAGATTTATAGATTAACTTTAACTTGAAATGTATGTTGCTGTTGTAAATTTTATAAAAACAAACAAAAGTAAAAATATGTGTTTTCAAGTATGTTGCTGATCCTAACAAAAGTTATTTGTGTGAATAAAAATTAAAAGCTATTTGTTGGTAAGCGCATTACTTTTTTGCATGTATTACAGATACGAATTTCACTAAAAGTTTTTAATATCTCCGTTACTAAAAAACAATGATTTTTGATTTTGTATTTTAAATTTTATAAATAATTACAAAAAAAAACTTAAACAGCCTAACATTATTATACAGTTACTGATTCTTTGTCTCTTCATCAGCTTTAATCTTCATTACTATAAAGTTATATAATACATTGTTGTACACTGTTTTAAGCACAGCAACATACATAGTATGTCATATTACAAGTGTATTATGGTGTACTCTGGACATGACTATCATTTGCAAAGTTAACTAAAAATAAATACCTGCAAATGGCGCTTTGACTATACGCGGGGCCTTCAGTGACAGACAAGGCCTGACCGACTTGGGTCTGCGTAAGGCCGAGGCCGAGCCGCCTGAGTTTGAAAGCCTTCGCGAATTCTTTGATATCTTCCAGGTTGATACCGTCGACTACGTTGCTGGACGACTGACTGATGGTTGGTTGATCTGTTTAACAATAAAATATATGTCAATGATAATGAAAATCGAAAAGCACATTTACACAATAGTATTCTGCTTTACGATGAGTCATACAGATTTAGACTAATCGTGATTTACGCTGTTTTTTTTACTTTGAAAAAAACGGTACCACGGCAACTCAGTGAAAAAACTTACTAAACCAATCTGTTTTCAAAAGATTGTCTGGCTATAAATAAGGGAAAATATATATTATTATTACTTGATTAATTCTATACTTAAGCACTAAAGCTGAAGAATTGTTCACAAAATCTGTTTAAACGAAATAATATACAAATTATGAGCCACGATCGAATAACTATATCTATATCTTTCCGTTGCGGTTCACACAGAACCCGGTCTTTTAGTTTTTCATCCAGTCGCCGATTTATTGAGATGACGTTATTGTTATATATGCCAAAGTCAAATAAAGCTTTTCAGTTCTGTGCTCTTCAAGAGTATCGCATAGACACAGGGGTGCTTTGAAGGTAACTGTAACTACTAAGTTACCTATTTGTAACGTATTCAAATGAGAGTGCTAACTCTTATCATGCTTAGTATTTAGAAAGAAAAAGCTATAAAAACAATGTGTATGTATAGTTAGTAAACTGTAGTTAGTCCATAGTAGTAATTTCTAAGTTCAATTTCGTATGTCATGGTCATACTTATGTGGAAACCACTCCACAAATAATTATATTTATTACATCGTTAGATAAATGATTAAATTGTTATTATAGTTATGTGCCTGTGGAATCCCTCTCATGTTATCATACCCGAAATATGCATGGCAATTTAAATATGACTGTGTTTCATCATCGAAACAATACAAACATAGATATCTAATAGTTATATATCTGCATCTCCCAGTAACCCTGTTTAAACGCGAAGCAAAATTATAGCCAAGTTTAGTGGGCAATTTATGTAATTAGTAGATGGTGGCGGTTCCTAATTATGCGGGATGTCATTAGTATAGAGACGTGCTACCTTCGCGGAGGTTGGCCCGCGAATACCTCCCTCCACCATGCTTAGCTAACCGATGACAAATTACTTTCGCTATCTACCCCCGTTAGTTTAAGGAGTAGTCTGCGTCAATTAAGACAGGGTAGGGTTGGTAAATTGGCAATCGTTTCACCATTTACCGGTGTTCGTAGACGATTTCTAATTTCGTTTTGTTATGTACGTGAGTATAGTGTTTGTTCGGGCAATCTTATTTCTGACAGTAATGAGGTTATGGGGTGATTTCTAGGGGAGCTAATATAATATAATTCATATCCGATGTCATGATTGTTTTTCTTCGTGTACTTTTTGTATTTATCGTATAATATAATATACAAACTTAATCAAATAATATTGATAGAGAATTGCTATTTTCAGAAGGTTTAGTTCAATATAAGATTAGATTACTGTTCTTAGACAGGCGTTCTTCAAAACTAAGACTAAGTATGACGCAAGTCATGTTTGTATCTATTTTTTATATGACTTGTTATCGAAACTTTGTAGGTAAATAGTTAACGAATAATTGTTGTCTACTTTATCTTCAATCAGCCGTATCCTTTTTGTGAAATGGAAAGTAATAACGATATGACGTTTGTTTTCGACGGCCAATTAGAGCATCGCGTGATGAGTACTGCCATTAATTACCTTCAAAAGATAAGTCAATTGGGCAAAGAGTCTCCTTAACTATGGCACGATGGCGTCCTAAATTCGATAACAATACATCAAGATAACGCTTAATTGTTTAATACATGTAATAAATTAATTAGCAACAATTTAAGTTTGCGTGTCTGTGTGTATGTTACTTATTACGTGTGTCTGGTCTTTTCTCTACAAATTCGTTAAGGTTATTAAGTAATGCTTTCTATTCGAGTAATCGTTCTGGTGTTCATGTAGGGTTATTATCAGTTTACTGTTAGTAGTTGTCAATACGCTCCTATGTCACACGCTGTGGTAATTAATTGTAATTGTCTTTTATACGAGTGCTTAGTGACGTGTTCAGAGTTAAGTGTGTTTTCTTTTCTGAAGGTTACACGGTGGTAGTGTGTGACAAACTGGTGAAGGGCCACATATGTACTAAATAACACATTTGAATGTTTAAACCCGTTATCTATGTCTCTAAATTTTGACATCAGAATTTAAGCCCACACGATTTATTAATGATGACTGAGTCACACGCATTGCCCCCTTTTTGGCGTAGGAAGAGATTGGACGTCCTTAACCTCATTCAGCCGAAAAGCAACGAAAGTGTTGCTCAATATCCACGCTGACCTTGAAAAGAAGAAATCAAATCGAGTTTTTCTTTCTCCATGTATCTAGATAGAAATCATAAACTGTCATGTTTTTTAAATTATTGCATAGGAAACTAGACAAACAAATATCGTTGACTTATTAAGTTAAAAATTACACTGTTTAAATGTATCGCTGCTAGCTATATTTTGTGGAAAGGCCGATGTGACGTATTGACTTTTTTTTTTTTTTTTATTGAATAGTGGGCAAACGAGCAGACGTATCACCTATGCCGCCCATGGACACCCGCAACACCAAAGGCGTCACAAGTGCGTTGCCGACCTTAGGGGGATGGGAAAGGGGATGGGGGAGGGGTGGGGGTATGGGCCTCCGGTATCCTCACTCACTCGGTGAAACACAGCGCAAACGCTATTTCACACCGGTTTTTCTGTGAGGCCGTGGTATCACTCCGGTTGAGCCGACCCATTCATGCCGAAGCATAGCTCTCCCACGGTATTGTAAGACAAGTGGAATACCTAAATAGGTAGTATAGTAAAACGACATTTGATGCTTCTTTAAATTGTTACCCTGTTTAGAAGATACATTTACAGCAAGAAGTTAATGATAGATCGTTATAAATTTGTATTTTTCAATAATATTACATTTGGTTTTAAAGTTCCCGTATTAGTTTTTACTTTACTGTTGATCTTCTAAATATTTTTTTGTAGTTACTAGTTAACTTCCTTTTAATGAAGACTCATTTTATGACGACTGCGTCGGTTTGAACACAGACACTTTACTTTCACCCCATCTCATAATAACTATATACTCTATATACTCGCAAAACCAAATTCAGCTCTTAACGTCACATTTTCAAGCTATCTCAAACTCCTTTCTTATTATGCAAATGCAAATCAATAACAGAACAATACAAAACTGTACAGAACTTTAAAGGATTACCTATTACTACTGCGCACCCTTAAATTAGACGATTCCTCAATTAAATTCTTGATTTATATCATAAAAATGTAGCGTTCATTAATTATTCCTTCGGGTAAAGACGAAGGCAAAAGTTAATTTAAAGGCAAGAACAAAATTATCAGAAACATAATGTGTACCCTAATTATACCTAAAGTAATTATTGTAATTTGCGTCTTAATTATTCCGTGCAACATTTAAACGTATTTTCCACTTAATAATTCGCCGTCTTAATTTAAAACATTTTAGATTATTCCACAAAGATTAAGACCGAATATCGCAAACTAATTTCATTCAACATTATTCAAGTCTTGATTTATTCAACAGCTATTTATTTCATTGTTTATCGAATTTCTCTTATCGGACTACTCTGTAATCGTTTCCTAAAGAAAATGATCCTTTAATATCAGATTTGCGTTTGCTTAGATTGTTAATGTGGCTCTCTCATGCCAACTGTATGCAAATTGGAAATATATAAAATAAAAGTACGTTATTTGAAAATTAGCGATTTGGTAACTTAGGCTACAATTACGCCTTAAATTAGGAAATTACATGGCATAACTAATGTAGGTAGTCAACATATGAACAACTAGAGATATGTATAGAATTTTAAAAAATATTGAAACTTCAGTTAAAACCTAATTTCACAGAAAACCGGTGTGAAATAGCGCTTGCGCTGTGTTTCACCGAGTGAGTGAGGATACCGGAGGCCCATACCCCAACACGTCACCCCAACCCGTCCCCCCATTCCCTCTCCCTATCCCCCAAAGATCGGCAACGCACTTGTGACGCTTTTGGTGTTGCGGGTGTCCATGAGCGGCGGTAATCGCTTACCATCAGGTGATGCGTCTGCTCGTTTGCCCCTTACTCAACAAAAAAAAAATTGAAAAGCTACTGAATAAGAAATTACAAATGTTCTTAGTTAGTTACAGTTAATTAGTAATAGTTAGTGATAGTGCCAAAAAAACTCGTAAGTTCACTCATGAGGCCATATAGCGAAAAGAAAAAACCCCGATCAATGTATTGTTATTCTAACTCTAACGCTCCTAGAACCTTAAAAATAAAATGTAGTACAATGAAAGGCTAATTACATTGAAAACTTTAAGAAAGATAATTTGAATTTGTGGATAAAATCGACATAGGTAATAATCGAACCTTATTCCACATTCAGCGCTACATTACATTGAAAAATTGTTTAGTGATTAGGTGTATCATGCACGTAGAATAAAATAACATATCAATTTAGAAAATGTATCTTTGTGTCATTGATATATGAAATAGAATCGTATAAATACCATATCGGAATACGCAAATTATAAATTTGTGGTTCATGTAATGGGTGAAATTACGCGCGCCGAATCGTCTCGATTCATGTTACGATTAAGATGTAGAATCGAATACGTTATCGATTATAATCAACGCGTATTATTAAAGTAACTGTTATAAGTACTTTTAAACAAGTTTCTTGAAGAATTTAAGTGTTGTTCGATAAAAGTTTGAGCTTTTCTTTAATATCATTGAGGGCTTTTCATTTGCTTGTCCTGTTATTAAAAACTCATTTTGTAAGAGATATTAGGTGTACCTTGACAATTAAGTAAATATACATTGGGATTCTAAATTTAGTGTAATTTGAACTTTGAGTTATAAAGTAATGGGAAGCTATTACGTATTATTGCTTTTGAATTGGATTAATTTTAAATATATTATATACTATTAGATAGACAATTTTACTTAAACAATTATATATCAACCTATAATTTGTTTATAGGCATTTCTTTAGTAGTTTTTATTGTATATTTTATATCGTACGATACAAAATATATCAGTACTAATTAAATCGATCTTGTTTAAGGGACATTACTAAAATTAATTTTACATTTAAAGCACCTAAGTAGTAGTAAATTTATTTATAGGTAGGTAAGTAGTAACATGTTTACAAAATATTCTATAGGCATCATAAACCTGGGACTACTGGAAATAACTACGATTAAAAGTTAAACTTGGAAGTACACGAAAGTTTTCGTACCAAAAAAGTTACTTGTTGAAAATATAGTTATAAATCTAATAGGTAGGTTGAAGTAGAGGAAAAAAGTTTATAAAGAGAAAAATAAAATATAAAACCGATTGGATAAAAAAGAGTGACTAAGCAATATTAGATTTTTTTTAAACTGTGAAGTTTTTCCGTTAAATTGTAGACTTTGCAAAACTGCTTAGGTATTTAGGAATTAATACTACTAACTTAAAATTTAAAAATATCTGATAATTAACCTGAAATGTTTCAAAAATGGTTTACATAACGTAACTTTTTTGCTGACGCTTATGCTCATTAGCTCCACAGTGTACATATAGTACATAGATGGCGCCACCGCGTCGAATCAACAGGTCACTCCCAATGAGATCAAATAAATATTAAAGTACATAGCAAGCTGTATGCGGTTGGCACATTATGGGCGGCGTTGATAGGCGGTAGTATTCGCTACTCATTAACTCAGTGACGTTAAATATTATGTTGTATAGTGTGAGATACTGCTGACGATTTGACATTTGGAGTTTTTTATTATTAATTTGATCACACAGATGATATTTGAAAAAAAGGTATTGATAAACAGAAGAAAATATACTAGGAACGATGCTGTATCTATACTAATATTATTACTGCCTCGGTGGCGTAGTGGTACGCGTATGCGACTGCTAAGCTTGAGGTCTCGGGTTCAAATCCTGGGTCGGACCAAATGTTTGTGGAATCTACAAATATTTGTTTCGGAGTTTGGGTGTTTTCTATGTATAGTATGTATGTATTTACAAAAAAAAAAGTATATATAAGTATTTATATCAGTTGTCTAGTACCCATAACACAAGCACTGCTTAGCTTGGGACTAGATGGCGTTGTGTGTTAAATAGATGTCCGAAATATTTATGTCCGAAATATTTATTTATATAGCTGAAGAGTTTGTTTGTTTGAACGCGCTTATCTTAGGAACTGGTCCGATTTCAAAAAATATTAAGTGTTAGGTAGTCCATTTATCGAGGCTATAGGCTTCATATCATCACGCTGAGACCAATAGGAGCGGAGCCCCAATGAAGAATGTTTAAAAAGCGGAGGTAAATTATTACGCTACGGGCAACTGTAGACGTAAACGAGGATGCGAGGGTCAGCTAGTACTTAAATCGACAAGGTTTTATCTAAGTCTCTTAACAGATAAAAGTACATCTCCTTGTCTACAGTGAGGTTAGAGCGTTGTGTGCAGAACTTAGAGGAATGGTACAAACACACGTGGTTTGTTTATTTTAAGTAATAAAAACTTTTCTTCTACATATCAGGGACTTTGTGCACACGTTTCATAATAAATATTAAGACATAGACAACACAACTGAACTTAACAAAAATGGCTATGTGGTTAATTTATACGCGGTAGAAGTGGGAGCGAGAGGTATACCAGCTAAATCTCTCTATAACCTTTTGAAAGACCTTGGCCTGTCGAGATCTGCAGTAAGTTCTATTTTAGAACGAGTATCCAAGGCTGCACTAACAGGTTCCTACCAAATTTGGCTAGGTAGGGCGGGAAACTCGAGCAGTGAAGGTGAGCGTTGATGCGTATCTTAAAGGGGGCCTCCTTAAACCTACACCTAGGTCGTAAGTCCTGGGAACTGCTTTGAGTTTCTCCCTCGATGGACCCGGCACCCGCACGGTGAATCCATGGAGTGCTAAGAAGTTTGTCTCTCTTATAATATTGTGGATGAAAAGTACGACACCGTCGAAAATACAGAAAAAAATACGTACATTAATTGTAACATATAAGTTTACTAGTTAAGTATGCAACCCAATAAAGAGCGTGATTTTCTCTTACCATTAACGCTAATTTACTTGACTTGCCACTTATTTATCGGCGCGTTGAGCCCTAGCCACTCAGCGGCCCAACTCTTTGTTTTCGTTTACGTTATCGATTGCGTTCAATTTTATCGACGACGTTAATTATTTGTAATGGATTTTAATTAGTTAATTAGTTAATTTAGTTCAGAACGCCGCCTGGCGTGGCCGTTAGTCGGTTTCTTTGATGCCTACGGTACCCCTTTTATTTTGGGCCGATCTCTTTGTATTGTACATTTTAGTGTCATTAGCTGTATATTCGTAATTATAAGTAATTGTAAATTAATAAATCGTTTGTACTGAAAACAACTGTTTCATCTTTGTGGGCTGACTACGGGTCCTAAAATATTCGATTACCTACATCTATACCGAAGGATAGAAACTTTACTTTTGGTTAATGTTTCTGAATAGAAATTAGTTATAAACGAACTTATTCTTCGAGTACAAAGAATGCTGAATAATGTATCTAATGGTATTCTGAATGATTTGTTTATTATTATTAAATTACTTTAGTTAGTTTATCTAACTTCAAAGTAGGTATTGTACCTTCTGTTTATAGTTTCTTTATTTAACAACATGCATGACATATCCATACTAATATTGTAAATTCGAAAATACGTTTGTCTGTCTGTCTGTTACGCTTTCACAGTTTAACCGTTGCACCGATTTTAATGAAATACGGCAGCTTATCTCTACTGCGATAATGGACATACACGCGGAGGGAGTTAGTACTCAGTAAAATGAACCTAACGAATACCCCCTTAAAAGTTACTAGTAACCAAAGTTTCCGAAATAGGTTCAGTAATGACCACGGGTAAGAGCTCTGAGGTAATAAATATATCAAACTTTTTGATTGAGATTGAGAATCTTATACTTTTTATTTCGAGTCGGTTTAGAACTTTATGTATAAACCAAAATTAAATTGTTATATATTTGTACCCTTCCAAAATTAATTGAAACTAATCAGTTAGATTTATATCAGGGGGCATTATTGACAGACGTACTGTATTGACTATGTGTATAAATTGTCGTATAATTGAATGGAGGGGAATTCATGAGGTCATGCAGGCGATCCACACATATGGCGCCATAGATATATTATTATTATTTATTTTATGGAATAGGGGGCAAACGAGCAGACGTATCGCCTAATGGCAAGCGATTACCGCCGCCCATGGACACCCGCAACACCAGAGGCATTGCCGGCCTTTGGGTGATGGGGAGGGGGATGGAGGGAGGGATGTGGGCCTCCGGTATCTTCACTCACTCGGTAAAACACAGCGCAAGCGCTATTTCAAACCGGTTTTCTGTGAAGCCATGGTATCACTCTGGCCGAGCCGAATGGCTGTTCATGCCGAAGCGTGGCTCTCCCACGTATACATTTATCGGATTTAAATTATATCAGTTAATGGTATTTTATTTCTAGAGAATGACCGAAAAGATCAGTTCTTTTTGGTTTATCAGTCGTCATCATGATCATCCTCGTAAGAAAAAGCCTTTAAATTTCTGCTGTTGATCATAGCCCTCCTAAAACTACTTCTACTAAAACGAGAGTTTAGCGACCTTTCCAGACGGGTTGATAGACACCACATACCTGGCTCCTCAGTCCCTGAAGAGCCGGAGATCCCAAGGGATTTTCCACCTCGTCAACAAAAAAAAGATGGTTTGATAAAGGTAATGTAATGTAAATTACTTTAAGTTTCACTTCTATTTGCAGTGCTTTAATCCTACGTAGTTTTACTGCCGTCTCTTACAACACTCATACGACAAATAGGAGTCTAGACACTTCGATTTTTGGTTAATTAAAAATAAATGTAGGTACCTAATTCCGATTATTACTTGAGGGATCTCTTTAGTCAGTTAGTCAGTTTAGTCAGTAGCTATGAAATTGGTAAGAATTGTTAGTTGAAAGTTTTGCTGTACAAGGTCAACTGGTAACTTTTAAATGGATAGTTTTTTCAGTTTTTTTAGAGTTACGTCCTTCCTGCGATTTGAATAAATGTTTCGTTTATTTGTACATTTATATACATACTGGTTTCGGCTCGCTTCCTTAGATATAGTGGCCTATATCCTTCGTCAAGAATTAAAGTACCCTTTACCGTGGGAGAGCCACGCTTCGGCATGAATGGGCCGTCTCGATCAGAGTGATACCACGGCCTCACAGAAAACCGGTGTGAAATAGCGCTTTCACTGTGTTTTACTGAGTGAGTGAGGATATAGAAGGCCCATACCCCAACCCCTTCCCCCTCCCCCAAAGGCCGGCACCGCACTTGTGACGCCTCTGATGTAGCGAGTGTCCATGGGCGGCGGTAATCGCTTACCATCAGGTGATACGTGTACTCGTTTGATTCTCATTCCATAAAAAAAAATCTCTATGAAACTTCATTGTAATCGGTGCAGCGGTTTGGCCATAAAATCGTAACAGAACAGACACAGAATTACAATCGATTTTATAATACTCGTATTATAATGGTACTGATTGGTTATATATTATTTTTGTGCAATTGGTAAATGATTGAATGTCAAAGATCGCTATTAACATCTTTACAATGTCCATATCAATGCCGTATTAACAATATCCGTTTTCATGTACCGCATTTTTAGTCTAATTTTAACCGATTTAAAAAAAATTTAATTTCTTTAATTTGCATAAATAAACCCTAATAAAGATTGCAACATAACTTAACAAATATCTCTATGTTGTTACGTAAATATACAGAATGCACTGTGGATACAGTTTTTCTTCCATATAATTCAAATTTATACAACTATATGCCAAACTTACATAACAGTTTAAAATGAGCGAATGACGTCATAACATTACTGGGATAAATGTTAATTTAAGTTCCTCAAAACCAACTTGATATTTAAATATTATTATATCAGGTAGATTTTAGGTTATTATTCATTCGTGAAGTTATTCGAGAACTTGTAGACGTGTGTTTACCGAAAATACCTAGTAGATTTATTAACCGACTGTTTACGACAAACTATGGTGGAGAGGAACTGAGTAATTTAGTAATTGTATCCACTAACAACGAATTAAATAGTAATCAATAGAAATGGGGCTAGGGCACAATCCTCATGGAAACTTTAGTGTTCACGACACGATAACGATATGACTAAGACTCTAAAAAAATACGGGCAATTCAAAAGTTTACAATCTCGAGTTCCTAGGTCTAAACAGTTGCCTAAGTGTTAATAAAAAGTGATATTTCAGTAATAACAGGTAATCAACTTTGAACTTATAACATGTTTCTTAAACAACACCAAAAAAGAAAAAAATATTGTCAAAACAGTATTAGGCCTATGTTTTAAGAATTTAGTAGGTGGACTTTGTTCTTAATTTTCAGTGTATTCAATTGGTTTTGACTGAATTGAAAAAATTAAAGGTCCTGTACATTGTAACATAATTCTATGTACTGATTATGCTCAACTATGGTATTTTAGCCACTCAAAGTTTTTATTGGTGTGTTGGTGATGTAATTAAACAAAAGAGTAGCTATTTAAAAAATCTGATAGTAAAAAAGCGACAGATGGATTTGCGAGGCTATTGTTTTAAATGGGCACTTACGCTTAAAGTTTCCAGCCTAATTTCGCGTGTTCAGGTTTATGTTGCCCTCAGTAGATGTATTGTCATACCTCCGGCTTTACGTAACACTGCGGTACGTTGACTTTCTACGTCTCTCACTGGCTGGTTTAAACTTGTTTAAATAGCCACTTCTTTTTATTGTCTTCGCGTTTAAATATCAGTTAAGTTAATGTTGTTCACTAAAATCAGTCCTGGTAGCTATCAGTTACAAAACTACACGACTAGCGTAATGATTTAAGCGACAGCCACGGCCCTTTTTACTGCACTAGTTGTTGTGAATTTGAACCCCAGATGTGATAATACTTTACGTGATCCAAACATTGTTGTTTCGTGTCTGAGTGTTCTTAGGACCCGTTCCATGTATGTTTGTCAAGTTCCCTATGACACAAGATAATATATATATTCCTAAAATAATAAATGATTGAATATGGTTATTTGAATCGGTTCGGAATAATAGACTCAATATGAGGTAAATTAGTAGATCTTGAGATACATCTACGGGGAGGTGCATTTATGATTACATTTATAATAAATGTTTAGTTGTCTTAGAAAATAATTTACAATCGTATAGTGAAGTATGTACTGAGGTTTATATTAAGCTAATTGCCCCATTGTCAATGGTTACCAAACTAGACTTGAGCCTGTATCTGGGAGTCAGTTCACAAATTGAAATCTACAGTCTACTGCAATCAGTACAATGAACGTGAATGAACTAATAAAATGATCGATCTTATTTTATTAGTCAAAGTTCTAGCAGAAGGTAGAAGTTAATCAGTTATAGAGTTCTTGTATTGTATTTCAATAGTAAGAAGCTCATTTTTAACGACTTGAAATAAGTAACCCTGTAATACATCTATTTATAACTTGGAAAGTGAATGTTTGCAAGCGCAGATATATATTACTAAGAATGTTATACATAGGCCAAGATTGACTTCATTGCAATAACTAAACAATTTAGAATAGTTTTCAAATTAACTTAGTACAAACTTAACTGTTACTTTACGATTTGACATTCAATCGAGATTACAGTGTAAAGTTGCGTAATAGTTGATACTAAATTTTATTTGCCAATAACATAAAACGATTATCCGTTAACAGTGGATCGAGTTGTTCAGAAATAGCAAGGAATCGATGGACTCATTACGAGACAATTAACTGAGTGGGTCGCGCCAGTACGTGGGTTCAGACGGTCATTAACTTAGTATTTTTATTAAAAGCACCTAAGAAATTTATCACGTCTTTATTAATTGTCAGAATTAAAAGTAAAGTTTTTTAAAATGCGAATATACACATACGTCTAAATCTCTGATTGGGCAGACAGAAATTTATCTAAGATATAAAATTCTCGTGTCGCGGTGTTTGTTACTAAAATCCTCCAAAACGGCTGGTCCGATTTTTATGAAATTTTGTGTGCATGTAGGTCTGAGAATCGGCCAAAATCTATTTTTATACCATTAAATGATAAGGGTAAGTCCCTTAAGTATTTTTTTTTAATTATGTAAAGGTCAGCAGTAGTTATAGTATAATATACACGTTAAGAATACGGGGTGACCTCTCCCCTATTCAACCCGTGGATGTCATAAAAGCCGACTAAGAGAGAAAACTACACAGGACAAAAGCACTGCAAAGTGATGGAAAAATTGTAAGAAAACCTATACAATCCCGTCTGGCCAGCGTGGTATAGTAGATCAAAACCTCCCTGCTAACGGTAGGCCTTTATCCAACAAAAGACTATTGAAGTCTGTTCATGATGATGATTCACACCGACATAATCTTTGACTTTGTACCCTATCACATGTTCAAATAAATACTAATGACTTATTGCTGTCAACCGGGTGTTTTAGAAGTTCGATAGTGAAAATTCAGTTAAGTTATAGTTTTAGATATTTATTGTCATTTTTTTCGTTATTTATGATGAAAATAAGATAAATTTCCCTTCACCGGAGTTACTTTAAACATATTCAATTATATGTTTGTATTGATAAGATATTGTTCCTACATATCCTATAAACCAACAATCTTTGTCTTGGCATTTTTAAAAACGAGGTTGTAAGCAACATTTGACCTTGATGGTAAGTCGGCCAAAAACTAGTAATATCAGTGTAACAAGTTGTTAACAACATCAAGATAAATTTACTAGTGACACAAAGAGCTAAAGGACTGTTGAAGAAACATTTGAATCTTAATGTGGTATAAGAATACGATTTATTAAGTTGCGACTCAATATAGAAATACCAATCTGATCTAGACTTCTAGACTTGCAATAGATCACAGAGTTAAACTTCGAACATATAAAATCATTCGTTCAGTCGTTCTAAAAGTGAATGAAATGGGCCAATAAAAATAACTTTGTCTTAAATAAATTGGCATCGTCTGCTTGGGCGGATAGCGGAATTAGTTTCAATTAACTTGTGTGTTAAAGAGATCTTTGTACTAAATGCTATAGGATTAAAGAGGTCTACTGCTTATTAAAAGTTCTAATCCTATGAGAGATGGGGTTACATCGAAAGGATTCTTAATACTACAGTGTTAATTTTTTTTTTAGACATTGTCTTAGTGATGTCCCAGTATAAAATACCAAATACTACTAGAAACTTTACCAACAAAGATGAGAGTGCGATTATCAGACTGCTCTAAGAAAACATAACATATTTAAAGACGAGGTGAGGTAACGTCTTAAACGTATTATGAAAATGTTTGCAAGTTAACTATATAAAATCTATAATTACTAATAGATTCCTTACCTAATTGTATTTTATGCAAGCGTAAGTCTGACATTTTGTTTATGATTAAAGGTTTCATACTAAAATGATTATACTTAACGAATACTCGGTATTAATTTTTACTGGTTTATTATCGATACATCATTAGGAGAACGAAAAGGTACTAAATGATAATGGCTCACAAAATGGTAAGGTGAGTTACTTTCTAAGTAATGTAGTCGATTTACATTAACATTACCGTACCGTTATTGAGAAAATCATGTTTAATCGCTCCGTTGAACATATAATTAGATTTGTTCAAGTTAAAGAAACAAATTAAACAAACCTTTTTTTGAAACGCAACCAAATTAACTTTACAATGATCTGATAAGATCGCGGAGTGCCGGTTCGCCTACTACGAACAGAGTTGAGCGACAAACGCGGAGGGGACTACTTTGAACTAATCAACTTAACTGGACTGTCACCGAACGCACTCCGAACTTCTAAACAGAGGACGGACAGTCTACAACAACTCTTTATAGTATTAGGTAAAATAACTCCTAGGACACTGTTAGACTTTGCCGAGCTAATGGATCGCCTCTATGCTTAGAACGTGAAACTTTTATGGATAAGTAGAATCGAGTTAGAAGTTGAGTTGAAAATAGCGTTTAAGTTGCCGGTTAGTTCTGCTTTTGTTGTTGAAATAGTACAGTTTGTCAAAATGAATTTGCTACTAAGTTACAATGCTATAATAACTTTATATTATGTTCCCAATACAGTAATATATTCTTACGAACTTGGAAATTGGTTTCATCGGGCTGTAATAGAACTTCAACGATAGACTTTTGCTTAAATTTATATGAACGACCTATAAATTAATTTAATCAAATCTTTTTGTTAAATGAGCTGCTAAAAGTATGTAAGTACTTACTTGGTGAATCAGCAAGTAGATCACTGTCATCATGTGAGGGTGACTTCACAGATCCTGGTGACATTTTTACAGGAGCATGAGGTGATGAGATTGGTCCGGATCCAGCGCTGCCTGCGCTGCTTACTGGCCCAGCGTTAGCATTGTGAGACGTTGTGATTGTTATTTCACCATTCGATGATGCAAGCCTATTTAATATAAATACATAATATATTATTATGACGTCAATATATTATAATGTGGAAAATGAGAGAATGTTTAATTTAATTAGAGTTCTAGTGAGCGTATTTCATGGTCATATAAAATATAAATACAGTATATACTTTTAAAAAATAAATATTTAAAACATTGATGACTTACTATTTGTTATTTTAACTGTAAAGAAAATTATTTGTAAACAATTGCGTAATACTGAAGAGAAAGATTTATTTACTATTCTCAATTCACGAATAAGATAGAGTAAGCGTTTTTAGGTACCTATGTATTTAATCAGATTCAAAGCTAAATAGTGGGGGATTTATCGTAACAGGAGACAATTTTAACATTCGACGTAGCGATGCCGCACTGTAACCTTAGTTGAGGTAATCTTAGACAAATGCTTTATAAAGTAAATTAGTTGTTGGTATTTTATCTTAGATACATTTAAATAAATAAAGAAGTGCTTATACAACTTGTGTTACTGTGAATATTTTGGTACGTTGTAATTTGAACGTTATTATTTTACGAGTTTGTTTTTATATCATTTGTGTTACGTCAGGACAAACAAATAGTCAGTAGTATAATATATATTTCTGAGTATAATTTATATTTCAAAGTGTTTAATATAGGTATCTACTAAGTCAACAGATAATATACTTAATTAATGCATTTGTTTACAAGCTTTTATTTTTTCAATGTGAATGCAGTCAAGTGTCAGTTACTTTTAAGCGATTACTTACTATATTTAAAATTGTTACTTTTATATTATATTATCTTATTATAAAATCACTAATTATAAAACCTTGCCTTTAATTTTAATTTAGACAATAATAGAAGTGTAAATACACAAGATGCAATACGATTATGTCAATGGTTCACTGTCACTAAGAACAAAAGAAACTTCTCAATCTCTCTCGATGCTAACTCGGATATAATTAATCGAAGACTTATTTAGTGAGTATCTATATCTGAACTTTTGAACCTGTACTTTAAGACAAGGTTATTTCCGTTGTATTGTTATATTTTATGCCTTAAAATTTCGGAATTTATAAGCCGATATGGTCAATTGAATAGAATGAAAAAAAAAACAGCTACGAAACGGGTAGCAGCTAGTGACACTATAAAAAAAACATCAACATATTCTGTGTTACGGAAGAGGTACAGTCATGCATATACTCGTATAACTAACATGCTCACTGCATTAAGTGCCTTAGAATTATCAAGATCGTGTATGTAGCAAATTTGTGTACGTATGTGGTGTAATTTGTACAGAAAACATTGAACAAATGTTGTGTGTAATACGAAGTGCTTGTGTCGTACCTACACAATGGTGTTCGCGAGTGTCTCTCGCAAGTGCACCGCGGTGTACAAATGAGGTGCGCGCTTCATTAAGTGCGCGCGGCATTAGCAGTAATTGCCGGCTAATTAGGGCCTCATCCGTTGCAACAAACGCACACATGCACATTTTTATTGTACCCACAGAGTTGATACGTTGCAGCGGTGGAACGATGACTCGTTTTAATATCTTATTCGGTTTAAACATTAAACGTGACTTTGGGAAAATAAATGTTTATTATAATTTTGTAGCATGCGTTTTATTATCTCATATCTTTGTGTTCAATTTTAATAAAAAAAAATCTTGTTTAATATATAATAATCAATTATTAATTGTTTGCACTTTACACAGAAAAGGATTGATCACCCAGGTGGGACTTGTACGATGAATATAAACTTGTTCTACTTTATTTTGTCAAAGTTACATTAATCCTATTACATATGTATATAAAATACATGATCTCATTTATTTACCTTTTCTTAGTGTCAATTAATATGTAAATTAAACTAGCACCCTTCCTACGAATGTTGCACACATGTGTAGTGAAACAATAATAACGCACACAGCCAACACTACGATTTTGTACGAACGCACACACCTTTATTGTATGAACACACGCTACACACACTTACAAACAAGTCATTAATTGTTCCTTCAAATTTATCAGAGGTACACCGACTTGTAACTACGTATTTTCAAGTTAATTATTTAAAAAACAATAATCGTCCGGTTGCAAATTTTACAATCTTATTTTCTTGTCATTCGCATGTGACCTTTTACTTTTGTTAAAAGGGTGATCTTGATAATTGGTTGTAATTTTAATTAAAGTTTTTTGGTTAGTTTATCGAATGAAAATGATTGATTATATTATTTTGTATTGGTATTAATAAGTATAATTTACATTATTATAAATAAATAAATAAATAATATTATTATGAAAGAGTATTTATGATATGACATTACATTATTTCATAACGGTTACAATAAAAGTCTCACCTTTATACCTAAGGCAATTTTTTTTAATGCTCTGTTTCAGATCAAATAATAAAGGTAGTTAACGCACGGTCTTTGTTTTTGCTGAAGCCACACACACGCGTTAACGCACACACACGCAACAAACTAGGCTACTTTTCGTTTGTATACAAGTTGTCGTGCATTAAGTTTAGCTACAAAATGCCGTTTTGTGCAATTAAATAGTGTAAAAACTACACAAAAGTGAATAAAAAATCTGGAAGAATAACATTACTCACATAAGAGTGAGTGTTGTCAAGAGTTCGTGTTCCTGATAGCCAAGAAATATGAGTACATATAATTTGTAGGCAAATTCGCAGTGACGTAATGAAGTAGAGAGTGAGACATAAGTTTAACTTTGTTTTTTTAGTCACGTACTTTTACAGTGTTAAATATGTGCAATCTTATTTCAATTTATAAGAAACAAACAGATTTATTTTCGCAAATTACCTATTTTAATGCAATTTCCAGGGATATTTTTACTTTTTAATAGTGGCAACACACACATATTTATAAAAATTGCGTCGCTTTAAAATTCTACGTGCGTTATCTACCTTTTTTTAAGATTTGAGTGCTCCATACACAGTAGTACGTACCTTTTGTGAATAAGTTCATCATTTTGAAGTAGTAGGGTAGCATTTTCTCTTTATCTTTAATTTCTCTCAATACTACCTTTGGCTTAATGTGTATAAACTTAGGAATAAGTAATATTTTAAGTAAATAGTAAAAAACAATATAAACTGACTTAAAGACAATTAGTAGTAATTAAGTATCTACGTTGCTTTTATGAAATTATTTTTCGTCTTCAGAAATGCTGTGATAATTTGTTTATTATGATTCCTTAAACGCGCAATTCATATGTCTTGTTATTGTAATAATTTGCTTTTTAAAATATCAAAGTCACAATAAAGTTGAGTTTGTTACATCTTCTGAAACCGCCCTTTAATATTTAAAAAGGATTTATTTAATCCGAAAGCTGCGAAGTGAAATAATGTAGATCAGCAGCATAAGCTGTCATTAAAAAAACAAAATATTTTATTAAGGTAAAAATGTAAATACCTTTACTTAATTTATTTTTAAATGAACTAGTTTTCAGTCTGTAATAGCGATTAGTTGAGAGTAATAACGATCGCTAACTTTGTATGATTCAGGTAATTTCACAGCAGTAATTAATGTAACATTAAGGCTCTGTTTTAAAATTCTTATGACACCTGTGACTTTTTTAATCGTCTCTTCTCATATACAGAGTCTGTATTACAGACCTAATGTTATGTGTGAATGACCGGCGTTGTCATTTTAATATGTATTTTCAGTGTTCACAGATAATTTTCATTACTTGTATATTTGTTTGAAAAATCATAAACAGTTCCGACCGCATGTGTATCGATTATTGTGATATAGTAGCTTATGTCTTCCTTCAAGAATCAAAGTAATCAATCAGCGGTTTAAACGTGAAAGCCACACAGACACGGATATACAGTTGATTTCGATTTTATAGTATTAGTTATAGATTTCATCACTGAAGTAAAACAGTACGAGAGCCTTAGATATTAAGGAACATAGGTACCATCTTTGGTTACAGTTGGCTATGTCTCATTGTATTCACTTATCAACAAGTAACCTGTCTGCTCGTTCATCCTCTATGTCATAAAAAAACAGGTCTTAATTGTGCAACCGTCACATCAGCCTTTCCAAAACACTGCACTCCGGTACACATCACTCCAGTGTGTGACATCACTGTGTCATTTTGTTAGTGACCATCAAAGTTTAAAGGGCGTTTGCAATAACAAGATGTTCAGTTCAGTTGTTAATAAATATTATTCATCGATATTAAAAAGGAAGTTTTTCAAATCGAAAAAATTACATAGAGTAAGTCTTATAAGCTGCGCAGAGAGTCTATTTGTTACAAAGAAACTTTCAAAACGTTAGTCAGCTAACCGTATATAAAATAGAAGTTACCGACGATTACCTATTAACCAAATTTAAATTAATAAATATTTTCGGCCATTTAACACACAACGCCATCTAGTTGGGACTAAGCTAACTAAGCAGAGCTTGTACTGTGGGTACTAAACAACTGATATTTATACATATAGACAAACACATACATATGTAAATAAATACATATTATACATAGAAAACACCCAAACTTCGAAACAAATATTGGCAGATCAAACAAACATTTGATCCGACCTGGGAATCGAACCCGAGACCTCAAGCACAACAGTCGCATACGCTATCACTGCGCCACCGAGGCAGTTGATACGTATACGTATGAAATGTATACTTTGCAGAGAAACCGTATTGTTTATGTAATTTATACTCTCGATTGTCGGTACTATTTTAATTAGGTTTACATCTGACCGCAGTGGAATAAGTACAAGTTAGTTTGATTCTAGAACGTATTTTTTTTTATAATAATGATTTAAATAATTGTTCAATAAATATTAATTAAGACTGAAGACTAAAAAGATAAATCTGCTGGCACTGAATTCTACGTCACAGAAGTAAAAATTGCAAAAAAAAAACACAGGAAGCGGTTGAGACTATCTGCGATTTCATAATAACAGTATTAGTAGTTCATAGTCTATATTTTATTTAGTACCACGTCATTAGCTTTTATAATTATTATGTTACTATTTAATTCGATCTTTTATTTTAAGGCAACAATTATATTTGCAATGTTTTTTTCTGAGTATTATAAGGTTGGTATTTAAATTGATATAATTTTCGACAGCTTGATATATTAATCGCTTAGGTATTTATGACGTATACATTATTAATTCCTATTTAGACCTTCATTTTTTAAATCTTAAAGTAGAAAATAATACAGAATCTTTGCTTAAGTTAAGTTTATGAATTAGGCTGTAAATTGTAATTTTAAATTAATGTGTATTGCTTATGTATTAGTTATTTATATTGTAAAATACGAGTAATTTTTTTCATGTACTTATTTATGTGTATTGTGAACTATTGTTTATTGTTATGAATTACGAATTAACATTCATTGCTCATTCCTTCATAGCCGTTAAGCGAAAATTTCAATTTATTTAACTAAGAAACTACATAAAATTTATAAAATCTACTCCACTAATAGCTCTATTTCAAGTGCACTTAAGTCTGCGTAAAGATTTTGGCGTTAAGCAGACAAATACATAATTAATCATTTAGGTGATAACGATTCTCTACATAACTATACAACTGCACGGTTGGCCGAGTGGTGTCAGCGGTCGCCATGCCGCTTGCTACTGCGCCAAGTGTCGTGGGTTCAAATCCCACGCGGTACCTACAACACTTTGTGTGATCCACGAATTGTTGTCCCGAGTCTGGATGTTCTTTGTGTCCGTTTCATGTATGTTTGTAAAGTTCCCCACGACACAGGATGTTTATTCCTAATGTGGGAGTTGTCTTTTTTAAAAAAAAATAAAAAAAAACCACAAAACCTTCTGTTATCAAACATCGTAATAATAATTACTAATGGAATTTTTCACTATCATAACATATATTTTACCTGGTTTAGATATCAAACTACCTCGAAACGATTTAAAACCTTTAACCACGAGTAATTCAAATAAACTAAATATTAATGAACACAAATATGCATAAAAACAAAAATAGCAATGAGCCCTCTTTGTGGGCATGACGGTTAGGTATGTGTAAAGCTGTCAGTTTGTTTGTTTTTCATGCCTTATGTAGTCAATCGATAATCACATCACTTACATATTCTGTTTAGATGCACAGAAATAGTCTTATATGAAGATAGTCCTTTTAAAAAAAAACTATAATGTTTCATTACACATTATACATAATTTTTGTTATAAAACACGTTTCGCTTTAGATATATTCCTGTGTAGCTGGGGACTTTACAAACATACATTCAATAGACACAAAGAATTTACAGACTTAGAAGAATAATTTGTGGTTAACAGAAAGTCTTGTCCCATGTGGGGTTAATACCCACAACATTGAGCACAGTGTGTGTACTTGACTTTATCCACCAGGCCAACCGTGCAGAAAAGAAAGAGGAAGGAAAGTTTGATCCCTTAGTCGCTTCTTACGACATCCACGGCATGAACAAGGGTGGTAACACTCCTGAAGATTTTTTTATTAATATAAATATAATAAGTATAGAAACAGATAATTAGGCTTGCAAAGTTTCCACAACACAGTTATATATAAGGAAAATTGAATCATTTATTATCAAAGTCCTACTTAACGTGAATGTAAAATGGCATAACCTTGAAAACAAGATATACAATAAAACTCCATATAAATCGTCCATCTATACAATGATTTACAATTTTAATGTAACTTTAATAGACATCAAACGACTTACAATATTTATCTAGATTGTAGGCCAACAGAAATGAGGTATTAAACTTAATTATGGATGCGAGAATTAATGCTCCCAACCAGTAATTATGAGGTGGCATTAACTTAATGTCTTTGACTGTACACGGAGTACTCACACAGACATATCGTGTACGATATAACATAAGTGTGACGATGTTGAATCATTTTTAGTGTTCTATAGGACAATGTAACACGCATTCCATTCACAAATGTAATTTATTTATTTCAACATTCATTACAATTTAAGTATGTTCAACAGACATAAAATAAATGGCAATGCTATAATGATGATAATGTCGAGATAATTTTGTCCTCAGCATCGACTACACATAACCTAATACGTATTAACTCTCTGTTTTGTTTTCTCTGTAAATCTCCTTGAACTAAGAAAACAAAGAATATTTAATTATATTTTTTTTATTACATTCTTGTATAACTTTTCTATTTTTATTGCATTATCTCCACCGAGACGCTAATATACTTCAATATAATTAGGTTCGGTTACCATTAAGTATTCTTGCCTATAATTACCAGTGCGCCTGTGACGCCTCTAATCCGCCAAGTAATGGTGATAAATAGATCCTATGCGGGGATATCGCATTGAATATATTAGCGTTTAGTAGATTACTCAGTGTGCTGTGTGGAGTGAGGAAATGTGTGGAGAAAGTATTTACTCATACTGAATAATGGGGTAGATGACTGATCGAAGTGATAGACGCGGTACATTCTTGTATGAAATACAAATGCATGATATCATATCTAGCTGTTGATAAATCATTATTATTTTGAAGGCCGTATCCTAATTATATTTGGGGTCGGCGCAGTGTGTTTTATTATTGCCATGTTTTTATTCTGCTCTATCAATCGTCATTTCACATGTTAACCCACATTCCTAACCATATCAGTTTCATACAGCCCATTTACCTTTCCTTTGGACTTTCTCTTCTCTTGTCACCTTCAGCTCACATACCTAACATTTATTTATTTACATTCTCTTGTCCTCTCAGATCGGGAGCTCGATTCCCGCAAGGTGCAAATATTATATGAACTTTGCATTTTCATTAACAGGAAGAAGTTACCACTTAAAGCATTGCGCCATTCGTGTAATTCACATCCATTTGCTGAAGGAAGTACTGCTCAAGGTCAAATTGATTCCTCTTCAGTAATTAATTCAACTATTTTTTATATACGTATGTGTGTACGTTTATACGAGAAAGGAGTACCTAATAGTTATTTCGTGACTTGTATTAAGATTAGCGAGTACACTTTGATTGTAACTATTTCTAAGTAGCAGTGTGTCCATTAATATAAAACAACATATATACATCTTTCTAATTATGACATAAAACCAAACGCAACAACGCACAACAATTTTTAACTCAACTAAGATAAAACTATTTTTGTATTATTTTTCCGCACTGCCAACACCAGAAAATTGTTTATAAAGTGCGTGAACATGGCATTATTTATGTAATTATATCGGCAGCTACGAGTTACATTACATCCTGTACATAATTAACATTAAATAGCTCATTAAATAGATGATAGTCAGAAGGGTGCCTCAGTTTTCCTTATTACTTGTAGATATAGAAAATATGTACCTAGTGCAACTAGGTTATATAGTTAGAGCTGTTGTGATTTAATGTTATTCTATGATAATAATGAGTTGGTAAACAAAACAGTTACCTAAAGAGTTTAAACCTGCTATTGCATTACTAGAAGTTCCATTTGAATAATGATTTTTGTCATAACTAGCCGTAAAAAGCAATAATCCCTCAAACTATCCTCATTTACTGCTGAACGAATATCAATAATTAAAGCAGAAAAATATGTTGATTTTTAAAGTGTGTCGGTCGACATCGCATAACAAATAGTAAAGATTATGTTTGATTTCAGTTAAAATTGTAAAGATCGACCATCTATACAATAAAAGGAAGTACTTTCGCAAACCCTTCATTTACTTTTGCATTTTACAACCGGGTATTATTCCTCACAGTAATGTTGTTTAAATATATATATTTCATTTAATAAAACTTTTAATACACTATTGTTTGATACGAAACGTTTCCACACATCGTATGCACTTAGTGCATAATTACGTGTAATAAAGGACATTACCCTCAGTCGATAGCATCTTTTTACAACTTTTTGTGTTAACAATAATATTTGCGTGATACCCTCACGTTATGCGCATTAGTCATCATATTAATTAACATACGTATGTAGGTACTAATTAAAAAAAGACGTGAATTCAGTTTAAATGATAACGCAATTATGTGTTCTATGAAAACGAAACCTGTTGGGGTTATTTTCATAATTTCATGTAATTACAAGTTATTTTTTTAATTTGTTGTTATACCGTAATGTCTCCCTAAGCGGTGAATTAACTTTAGTAATGTAAATGTTTGAAAATTGCGCCATGACACGTAGCTAAAAGATTTTCGTTGATAGCATATATACTATTTGTCAAATTTACAAATTGTACGTTATAAATACATAGTAAGTTGTTAATTTAGGATAAGAATCATTTAATTGTCCCCTAGCTTTAAAATTTCTACCTTTTACAATATACGAAAATTGAAGCCATATTCGTTTTACACGTATATTTTCGTGAAGTATTCGATTACATTACAGCTCGATTAAATTTATCGATTCAATTATTTCAAATACCGAATCGCTGGGATATGTGAATCAGTCTAAATTAAAGATATGATCAAAATTTTACAGATTTTATTCTTTTTTGTTATATTTAAATTGTACTATAACGTAGAGAGCGAATCGGTGACGGAAACTGTAACCGAATTGTGTTCGTCTGATGACATCAGCAACGATAATCGTAATCTGGAATCACAGCCTGAATCATTATGAAAAGATTCTTTGATAATTCAAAATATAGGTTATTTAGGGATCTAATTTTGGCTATTTATTTAATCATACGTAATATACGACTGCTTCCTACTGTGCTGATTGTTGTTTTTTCCATCCCCACATGGGAGAACAGTTTCAGAGTCTGGGTGTTTTTGTGTCCGTTTCATGTATGTTGGTAAAGTCCCCCGAAACGCAGATATGTCTTTGAATAACTGCGAAATTTCTTTCTTCGTTAGAAAAGATTTGTCTTTTGTAATGAACATGCATGGTATTATATGAGTAACAGTATGAATAAATGCCCGCTTAGGTATTTAATAGTTGAGGAAATTTTATTTATGTGCATCGGGGGAATACCGAATAGGGAAAAACTAAAATTTTAGACTACATTAGGTTAATCTGATACTACGCAATTAGTAATGCGTAAGTTTCGCTGATCATGACGTTATATATTTAACGAGGAATAAAAACAACCAGTTCTGAAGCAACATACATATAAAATTACAACCTTTTCCTGGTTTTTCTTAGCCGGTTAAAAACAGTTTATAGTATCTTAAAAAGCAATAAAAAAATAATCAAATATGTATTTTACATGAAAAATTATCCCCTAATACAACATAACGTTAATTAGTAATTCATTCACACGCGTACAAGATCTGTGTAGTGGCGGCACAGTAATTACATTCATTGTCGCGTAATTACTGGCAACACTTGTCATTGCAGCCACGCTTCAAATCATCCACCTGCACATCATATCAACCCTCTAGCCCTAGCTATAAAGAACAGTTTTGCTTGTCAAGCTACAATTAAATTTGCTATGTTAGACTAAACATTGTCAGACTTAGACAATTGTTAAATAATTGTTTTTTTATACATGACACATGATTATATACCGATAGGAATATACGTATATGATGTACAGAAGGGAAAAAATATAGGTTAAAAATAAATAAAACAATAAATCTAACACAACTTACCTGTTCATGTTGTTCATTGATACAGATCCAACGTTTTCCCTCTCATTTCTTTCTCTGGATCCTCCAGCGAACCTCTCAAAGGTTTCTCTTTCTTTATAATGTCTATCGGGGCGTGGCGATGAGGACCGTCTCCCCGGCATTTGCTGTGACATACTATTCTGCTGTACTGTCTGCAGAAGGTTATGGTTCGTCTGAGGTTGTTGCTGCAACGCTTGCAGTAATTCCTGGGCGTTAGTTGCACCATTCGATAAAAAATTTGGCAGGCCTTGGTTTAGGAGAGCATTCGATAATGTTGGATTCAGCATGTTGGGCCGAATGTTGGAAGCCTGTTGTGGATTGGAGTTCAGCAGCTGATGAGGCTGGGCCATTGCTTGGAGGTTCGCCAGAGACGTAGAGACGACTTGGCCGTTGTTTAGAGCTAGATTAACCATTTGGTCGTTGGAGTTTACGTGATTGACTGGTATTGTGAGAATTGTCTGCGTAGCTATGCCTGTTAGAAGGAAAACAATAGGAAAATTATAGGAATGGAAGACACTCTGGAGTTATACGAGAAGCTATCGAAGTACGAAATAATACTTTAATGTATAAATTTCAACACAATTTTACAATAGTTATAGACAGTGTGATAATTAAAATTTTAATAAAAATATTTCCGAGAAAAAATACCTCCCATATTTCATGGAGTTGCCAATAAGTTATCATTTACTAGTTAAATAAATATATTTTGTAGGTAAATACAACTGGTTATATTCCTACCTTGAGATGTAGGTATGAGAAGCTGAGCGCCTTGAATGCCCTGCACTAGTTGTCCTGACGCTAAAATGAGCTGCGGCATCGGGGACGGCATCGATGGTGGTAACATATTGTTGTTGGTCACTGGATTCGGAGAACCCATACCTTTGGAGTAAAAACAAAAATTAAGACTATCAATATGTATTAAAAGTATGCAGGACAGTATGAAGAGAAGGGCAACTTTACACAAACATTATATCAACCGGCCTTGCCCGCGTGGAGATCTAAGGAGATCCCTATGTCCAGCAGTGGACTACTAAAGGCTGTTGATGATTATTAGGTGCAAGTTTAATGGAATTGTTACTGTATCCACCGAGTGAATCAATTGTTCTACTCTATATACTCTGAATTAATTACAAGCTTCTAACAAGATTCAGAGTGCGCACTATCGACCTTTAAATAATTCTTAAACTGTTACCTTTTAGGAATTCTATACTAATCAGTATTTTTTAGTTAAAATTTTTCTTCGTTTCTACTTTTAACATTACATAGGTAATATGTTTAATGTAAAGTGTTTAAATAAGGTTGTGTGTAAGTGTAAATATTACTTATTTACAGTTAAGCTGAATAGTATGCTTCATAATTTAATAGCTAAGTATTACAGGTTACGAATCTATTGTAGAATGTATATATGTGTTGTACATACAAACACATAGAAGTCCCCAATCGACGGCTATAAAATATAATTTTCTAATTTGAGCTCTGATGTGATCTTTTTATATTGCATTTTAATATCCTCTACATTTGACTTATTGTTGCTCATAGCTAATAAAACTCCTGACGAGTAAACAAAGACATTATTTTACACAATAATGATCTCATCAACACGTGTCCATAAAGATTTATTATTGAAATTTGCCATCACACAGTTTTACGTGAATTCGCTAAGTTTTTTGCTAACTACATGATTATAAATTTACAATATGCCCGTAACATTGTGTAAACTTTAGTCACGTATTAAGTATAATCGTGGAATATAAACATTGATTAATGCAGATTTTACCTACATAATGTTCAAAAAACTCTAGAGCAAATTCGCGTTAATAATTTGATACGATGTTTTTACAAGAATTCTCTATGAACACCAATTCATACTAAATCGATAAACATGAAAATCTTACAATATGATGTTTTTCAAGACTTTATAAAGTAAAAATTAGACTTGGTAAATAAAATATGTGATTATTTATGGCCAAATTGATGTTACGTTAACACATTGGTGATGGTACGAGATGGTGACGAAACAGCAATGCACGGCTCGACAACGACTTTCTACTTAAGTAATTAAATAATAAAATTGTATTGTGATTACAATTATTGTCCGTGTAACTAAACAAGTCTAACCGAAGATAAAGGCAACGATAGAAAATGACTCAAAACCCATACGCAACCGACCAAAACTAATTCACTGCGAACAAAACGGTTCTGAAGAAAATCTAAAACATTATCTGCCATGCCTTACAAGCCCGTTAAACTCGACATTAACATAACGTATTCATTTAAACCATGACATTTCACATTTTGTAATAAATGCTCTTTCCTACGGCGCATCAATTAAGAACCGAAAAAAATGTATAATTAGCTCTATTAAGACAATAAAACTCTTAATGATACCGCAACAGTCGTAATATCCGTGCGTTCGTGAAAAAAATATGTAATTATACTCATTATTTAAATAGGTTTTTTCGTCCATTACGGCATAGCTTTAATGGGCGGGCGAGTGAAGCCGCTATCTTGAATTCATTAAATCGATTGGATTCGGTAATCACCTAATTACGGCTCACGTGATTTCCAAGTTAAGAGTTTTAATGCGCGAACCGTGTATTTCTGATTATCCCAATCTGTCTAATTCACTCTAATTAGTGGCATACCCTCTGTAGAAGAATAACAGACGTTTAAAAATGGTAATGATCTGAAAAATGCTAATGAAGTTGAGACTGCAGAGGTGTCGGGCTCAATCGCATAATATTAGCTTGAATTGAAAAATCTTTTCTGTGTTCAAAGCTTACGAATTAACGTCGGTTCAAATTATTTCCCTGTCAACGTAGCTTTACCGCGTTTTGAATGTTTGTTTTATCTTAATGCGATGATGTTGCAAATATGTGATTTGATTTGCATAAAGTGGCAAAAAGTTTAAGAACCGGAAACTTGTTTAGAAGAACCTTAAACACCTGGGCAGTGATTAACTTTTTACGCACAACCATTAGTCAACGGATTTTAAAGGAAAAGTTACTGTCATTGTGATGGTTATCTCACCCTATTTATATTTCCCCAATTCGAGTTTGACTAGCTGTAATAGCATAGCAACGAACCCGGAGGGTGAGAGAGGCAACATGGCATGTCAATGATCCGTCATGAAATGCAATGAAGACCTTACGTATGGATGAATCGGTCATTTAAAGCAAGCTGTTGCGGTCAAGTCTAATTCGTAAAGTTATTAGTATCATAGATATTTATTGTAAGTCTTTTTTATTTGTATAAGCACTTTAAAAATTTGCTTCTATTTATAGGTACAAACCTCATTAGAAGTTCATGTAACTAAAACCATAAATTACAAAATTAAATAAAAAGATTTAGGGAATAAAAATTAAAACAAATCTATACCAAACTTGTTGTACCCTACCTACGTTTTGCTGTGGCATGTTGTGGTTAATAAAAGTTAAACAAAAAACTGACGCGAAAAATAGTAGAAAATGACCTATGTGGCGGGTTCTACATCGTCTGATTGTGTCCCAATATGAACTTGATCAATCCAGAACTTTTTGAGTTTCTAAAGTGTAAAGAAACCATCCTAACCTATTTATTAAAGATACAATACAGCATAAAAGCTTTGCGACATTATTCCACTACTTGAATTTTATTGATGAACTGTCAGGGGTTTCCGGTTTTTTACAGATAAATTTTAATCTTTACTTACAGTAAGGCGGTAGAAATAGTGTACCTGAAATATCTACAAAATGTAAACATACCTGGTGCGCTGACACTCAAATTCAGCGGCGAGTTGATAACAGGGTTGCTGGGCATGGAGGTGAGCCCTTGAAGGTTGGCGGCTAGCTGCGACATTTGTTGCGACATTTGTTGCTGCAACTGCTGCGACATTGGAGGCATGTTCTGCTGCATGTTTGCTAGATTCTGCAGATTTTGGAACATCGCCACTGTGGACAAGGGTGTTGATATTGAAATGTGTTTCTTATTTGGATTTTACTTTATTTTTTTTTGTGGTCTTGTCAAGAAACGTGTCTATCTAAATTGACAAGACGATGACTTAGAGTGTAATTTATGAATGTGATGAAATACTTCACGAGCTTTTCATGACATCTAGAAGAATAAATTGTAAAGTTTATCAAAATTAATTTTAATACCGATATAGTTTAGAACCGAAAAACTCAAGATTACCATGAAAAATTATGAACCAGTATTTTATTTAAAATATAAATACTAATGGCTGAGAAAAAAAATCGAAACAAAAAAAAGTAATTAATGGTTTTTTTTTTTCCCTTTTCATGTAAATTTCAATCACATTGTTGTTGTTTCTATACAGTTTGTTTCCAAAAAGAATTAAACATTTCGTCACTATCACGTGCTGAGGTGGCACGTTTTTTCTTGAAACTTAGAAGGTTTTCACTTTTTATAACTAATTTTAATATGTTCCGACAAAGAAGCCTAATCAGTATTTTAAGAAAAATCAAGTAACAGAAAATGTTCATAATTAAACTATGGCGACTTCCACATGCAGCGGCAACAAAGTATAGACAGCGCCTTCTACCGAAAATACACTGAACTACAAAGTAACGCACACACGGAGTAACTACCAATACTGAATCGCACTATAGAAGTTCTCGCACCGATTAGCGATTTGATATTATGTAGGTACAACTTCCCAACATCAACCGTTGGGCAGTGGCCCGCCAGGCATGATCACCTCGCCTGGTCGGAGGATCCTCCTTTTGTGTTGGAGGGAAATTACACCCGTTCCCTCCACAAAACTAATAACACATTATTTTCGCTACTTATTAAATCGGTAATAACTTTTATCACCGAATTTTAGATTACCGCCAGCAATCTTACATCACAATGTAAATATCTACATCTTTCAAGTCAAACAAACTTTACTAATAAAATATTATGAAGTCATTATATTTAAAACAAATCGGCAATCGATGTTATCTCAATGAATGTTGTAACATAAAGCAATAGAATAGAAATTGGTCATATACTTTGAGTGTTGTATGTGTGGTCGCTATTATAAATAGCTTCACACTCAAATTGGAGACAGACATGAAAATAAAAAACTTTAAGTTTTATTGTTATTGATACGACTGTTATATCTTCCAAGTTTTAGATAAGTACGATAACGGATTTGGACCGACTGTCCATTTTTATTAGAATAATTATTCTTTAATACGAAGATTATGTTATTGACATTAAGTTTAGGAAATTCCTGTGTATTAAATCTGTGACGTTAACTTTGGTTTTAGATTTTTCAACACATTTTACCATATTGCCAACGAGAGCTTAATATTTTATTAGCCTTAAGTAATTAGAAATAAAGTGTGACGAGAAAAGTAGCATTAAAATTAAATAATATTAAACTAGTGGTATAAGGTACGTCTATGTAGACTATAAAATAGAGCTAGCTTGTAATTTTGCTGAAAACTATTTAAAAGTCTATTACAATATAACGTAGAAAATTTATAACACACTAGCTTTCGCCTGCTGCTTGCTTGCATTTAATAAAAGGTATGCCTCCAAGAATATGTGTAGGTACAAAGTTTCATGATGATCGGTTAAGTAGTTTTTGAGTGAAAGCGTAACAAACAAACTTAAATTCACATTTATAATATTAGTATGATGTTTGTTTAGAATTGATGTCCTTAACTTTATTCTCTCAAACGCAAAGCGCAATTTATGGTTACACCCGAATTTTGAATCATTCTAAAAAAGTACATTTACTGACCACCCGTTGGTCTAGCGGATAGCGTATACGACTGACGATCAAGAAGTTTCGGGTTCGATGCCCGGGTCGAGCAAAAAAATGTGATTGAGTTTTTTTGATTCTAATAATTATTGAAATGCTTAATAAAAACCTGGAATTTAAAAATCCTATCCCCCGTGCATCTTTCGAGTAAAGCTGTCGATCCTATGCCTGATATATCTCCGGTCGTGTCGGATAGCCGTTATAT
Source organism: Spilarctia lutea (assembly GCA_916048165.1). Taxonomy (NCBI): domain Eukaryota; kingdom Metazoa; phylum Arthropoda; class Insecta; order Lepidoptera; family Erebidae; genus Spilarctia; species Spilarctia lutea. The sequence continues at coordinate 15,939,845 of OU696480.1, read as the reverse complement.
TAGATCGTGAGAGTGAAGGAACAGTGAGTGCACCTGTGGTTGCGCACACACTTGCACATCTCCTGCGTCTGGTCTCCGTTGAGACTGGCCGCTGTGGCACATTGGTCACTTCACAATTTAATAAGTTATTAAGTTTAAGTGTAATAAATAGTGAATGTAGTACGAACTCACTGGAGCCATTCATGTGTGGCTGCTGATGCTGCGGGGTGCGGGCGCGGGGCGAGGGGGTTCGCGGCTCGGCTAACTGCGCGCGCGCCGTGCCCCCCTCCGGCGAGCTCGCGCCGCTCTCCCGATCGGACTCCGCCTGTTTCAAATAAAGGTACAATTTACTCGTATAATTTATTAGAAAAATAATGATATTTGTTAACCAGCAGGTAGGGTTCTCAATAAAACATGGAGTAAGTATAGTCTATAGGTAGTAGAGCCACGCTGTATTGGCCGGCTCGACCAAAGTGGTATTACCCTCGCACAGAAAATCAACGTAAAATGACAGCGTTCGTGCTGTCGTGTTTCATTGGTGAGGTCCAATGATGCATAAGTCGCCATAGTGTGGGTCACCATGCTGCATTGTTGCATTGTTTGCATTCTAAATGAGTAGCTATAGTGACCACCACTCTTGGATTCTCCTTATGCTTTCCATCAGGCAGAGTAAAGTCATTTTGGTAAGACCAAACATAAAAAAATAGTAAAGGTTTTTCTGATTTACTTGTTCAAATATTTTTGTTATTCAAGAATTGCTCAAAGAGATAACCCATTGCTACAGCAAATATTTTACAGTTTGAAAATCTAATTATTTGTCGTAATAAAAGTTTACGATTTTATTTCAGTGTAGTGAGAGCCCAAAAAAAAATCAAGTCAAAAAAATTATTTGAAACTGTTTAAAAAATATCAAGTTCGATTCATATAGAAAATTACTTATAAATTCTGCTCGCGCTTTCCATCAGACAGAGTAGGGACACTTTGGTAGGCCAATATAAAACGACTTCTTTAGTTAGTAATAAGTTGAACCAAATATTGTGATATCAGTTATCTCTTCTGTAAATTTACATATTGTTTCTATGATTATTTAACAAAAACATAAAGGTACATATTTTTATAAATACCCATTGCGGATTACCTCACTTAAAGAGAGTCTTTAAACATTTATAGTAGGAAATTACATATTATAGATACGATACAATTGCTTTATTTTATTTTATCTGATCTAGAAAACATGCGCAATATAATCAGTTTAAACATTTAATTAATAAACGTTTTTTACGTCGATATAATTACATATATAGCCTACGGCAATATAATGCGGAAAATCATATTCCTATTTACATTTATTACATAAAATTAAACTATTTTATTCGTTACTCAGGCTTAAACTCATTATTAATAATTGAATTACGGAAACCATCTTTTATTTCGATTCTTATAACACAACCATTGTGCAACTTGTAAAGCAATAAAGTATTTATATTGCAATTATAATAAGTAAAGAAGAAGGTCAGGCTACTTGACTTTTAATTATTAAGTACTATTAAAATATAACTGTAAGGAAACGCCTTGAACGGTTAATTTATAATAATTATACCCGTTTGGAGCATGCTACATTTTCTTACAATGAAGCTATAAATATTTCTTCGTGATCAAAAAAGTACGAACGTTTATATATTACCATTTGAATTATGTGCCCTGGCAGTTAACGAACGGAAATGTTACACAAATATTTCTAAGTAGGTGTGATCGGTATTATAGAGCTAATTTTATCTAAGAACCAAGTATTAATGTGTAAAGTTTAAGAATAACATAACAAATATTTAATTTGGATTTTTATTACTTAATAGATTACATAATCTAAATAAGTATTTTAAGTAAAAAATGTTATAGAAAAACTTCAACCGTTTGTGTCTCAATAATTTTTGAGACTTAGTTAAATATTTTCAGAAGAAGTATTAAAACTAATTATAAATAATTATTTAAAATTTCATAGTTACTCACTAAAGATAATGTCATTCTCTCCACACCTAAAAATTTCACAGTTATTGTCCGTTTGTCAACATAGTAGGCCAAACGTGTCCTTCAAACTTTAACCCGGTTTCTTCAAAACTTTTCGAAAACTTCGAGGAAGTTCAAATACCAAAGGAATGTTCGATCTCACTAAATTCAAAACATTTTATCCACACACAGGATTTTACCGCGAAAAACTTTTCTCCACAGTAAAAGTTGTATTTAGAACGACAAAATAGAGCACAGATAACGCAGCGAAAAAGAAACACCGAGCACTATCGACAAAGCGTTCACGTTTTTTTTTTAATTTATTTATCAACGGCCGGTAACACATACAGCCGTGCGGCCAAGTTGCACAGCGCGGAATGAAAGCGCGTCATCAGTTTAAAAAATCAACCCCTTTGGTGGTGGGCGGAAAAAATGCGCCCCGCGGGGTGTTTGGGTGGTCCCTCCGAAATCCTTGCCAAAGCGATCGGCATCGGCCCGACTTGTCACTTGTCGAATAAGCATGATAATTAAAGTTTTCGATTAGTTTTTTTAAAGAGCTTTAGGCTGTGTTTCAACCAAATTCGCTTTTAGTTCAAAACTTTTCTTGTTGTCATATCAACATTTATTTGTGATAAAATTTTAAGTTTTGAGACGTTTGTTGTTTGATTGTCCATATAATTATCTATATTTAATTAGCTACTTTTTTGTTCTTGAATTTGCATGATATTCGAAGGTGATATGTTTAATTAGACATTAGGTAAAGGCGTTATTAAAATTACAAAGTATTTTTTTAAATTAGTACTGTACTGATAAGATTAGTCATAATTATTTTAGCAGCTAATTTGATTAAAAAAATTGTAATTACAATGTCATCTTTTAAATTAATTTTAAAATAGTATTTTCCATATTGAAAAAAATGAAATAGGCGAATTCGCTTGAACTTGTTAAATTTCCGCCGAAGCTCTATGGTTGAAAACTCTTAGCGATTGAACGTTGAATTAGAATCAAATGAATATCATTTATTCTGCATGTATTGAAGCACATAAACATAGGGTAGGTACAAATTGAATACAAAAAAAGCTTAAAAGCACAATCAAAACTCTGCCGGGCGCTGACTAATGAAAAAAGTTTAAAAAAAATTATCATCAACAAGTAACATTCGGAATAATCAGCGGTACACGGAAAAAATCAGTAATTATTCAGATGAAGTTGGACGAACGAAGGGGGTAAGGGGGCAAGGGCCGGCCAAAATAAAAACGGCGTTGCGTAGGGGTGACAGCCGCACCCCCCTCCCCTCTACAAATGTTATCTAACAGCGTTCGTTTCGCGTCGCGGCGCCGTTTCGCTCTGAATTAGCGCCCAAACTGGCGAAATTTCAATTTGTACTCCATTTTTTCGCGGATAGTTGGATCCTAATGGAAAAAGCTAGGCGATCACGTATCCAATCACAACTAGAGTATGCATTAATGTTATTTTAGCTAGATACTTCACGTAGTTTAGTATGAGTACAAGAATATTATTATTAAATTATATTATTAAAAAAAGGTTTGGTTGTCGAACTGTGTCACGAGTCGGGTTGTCTTGCTGAAGAAGCGTGTGATTGTACGAATCCATCATTTAGGCGGCAAGCGCGGTCATTATCGGCCGTTCGCGCACACACACGTCACATTGTCCGTTCGGGTGTGTGTGTAGATTTTTACTCATTAATTTTAAAACGCTCCGGATTTTTTTCAGGGCGGGTGCTAGGGGGCCAACGTAGGCCAAGGGGGGGGGGGGGCGAAAATTGGCGATGGCCGCCGGGTGGGGTGTCACCGACGGGGGTTATTAAATAGATTGGTCCGCGGCCGAACGGAGCCGCCGATCTGCACTTGTACCTCGCGTCATTAACGGGTTGAGAACCGATTTTAAATCGTGAAATAACAGCCTGTTACAGGAAAAGTTGAGCACGGCTTATCGGCCTCTCCTGCCCGTGTTCTACAAGCTTAATTGCATTAAAAGTGTATTTTTATTACGACAACATTTCTATTTATTATTGAAAAGATGTTGATTTTCTTGACCTTTAAGAGGAAGTCATTTTTAGTGTGACAGTACAATGTGCGTCCCTGGTTCGTTAGTTGTAACAAGTGTAGCAACAATACGCTATCACGTAGGGACGCGACACACACGCGTAAAGCTTTTTTTCGCGGACGTTCGGCAGTGGGTGAACTGGGTGTCGTGGGGGGACGAAATGTGAAAAATACTCGAAAAAAGGCGAAATTGTAGCAGATATATAATTAAACTCCAACGTACAGCCACAGCGTACGGCAATGTATTATGCAGACGCGTTCTCGGATGTCGCGAGTGGTCATACACGGTGTACTGTGTCGAACACAGCGATCGTAGTCGCCGCGTCTATACCGACTTGATATGCAATTTTGTGGATTGATTCCTTTCTAGCATTAATGAGAGATTTTAACTCAACCTTATCTAAGACACACGTCTTAGAGAAGGTTGAGACAAATAATTGTATTATGAGCACAATTATTTTGTTGTAGTGTAATTTATCTATAACACATATGTATTTAGAACTATACAAGTATGGTTATCAGCAATCAGGTTTGACATTGCGGTAAGCACAGGATCTAGCCTAGGATCAGGCCGTTCGTGATCTGTGTGAGGTAAGGTAATTATTTATATATACGAGTAGAATGCCTTGGTGGCGCAGTGGTAGTGTATGCGACTGTTGTGTATCAGGTCTCGGGTACGATTCCCGGGTCGGACCAAATGTTTTGTGATCGGCAAGTATTTGTATCGAATTTTAAGTCTATATCAAGTATAATAATAAAATACATACATAGTATTTACAAAAAGTAGTAAATAGGTATGTATATTACAGTTGTCTATTACACATAGTACAGTACAATATTCGTAGTTTTACCACAACAAATATTGTTTAACTTTTTGTAAACTTTGTATAAAGTAAATGTACCAAAATCAAGTTTACTATGGACTAAAAATCTCGATATTTCCTGAACAAATTTCCTAAACACCATAATTACATTAGCCTCTAAACAATTTCAAATCTTTGTAGAACACTTAAAACACAAAAGCACTCAATAACAAAATAATCAAATTCATTGTAACATCGAGAGTAGATCTCGAAAATAAAACGGTTCGATGGGGGGTTCATACGACAGATGGTTAGGAGGGGGGCTCACGATTAATTTAACATTAAATTCAATAATAACCTTCCCATTTATTGCGTAATTTCCTTTCAATTACCTTTCATTTATAGCTCTGTAACTGGATTACGAATGTGATGAACGATCGAACGGTTTGTGTCTAGTTAGTGTTAGCTAGGTACCTTCTTACTTTTTTATTTTATATGACGTATTATATAGGGACATTTAAGGAGTTAGGGTCTATTTAAGTTAGGGTTGTCTCATGTGGTGTTTATTACAATTGCTTTTTGTTAGTCGATGATATCAAATATGATGTAAATTACTGACTTATTGAACAGGTTTTTTGACCGTGTTTGTTATGTCATGGTGTTCTTGCCAATCCAAATGCGTGTGTGTATAATACTTTTCACAGGCGAGTAAATCAGAATTTTATTACAAAAGTGAAAGTTTGTGAGTGTCTGTTTATTAAATTGGTTATTTCTTCATGTTAAAACGACTGGACTAACTTTGATAAAATTTGGTATAGGGTTAAATGACACCTTGGATTCACACGTGTGTTATTTTTTATTTTCTATCGGTGACATTTATAGTGCTGCTGTAAAAAGAAAAGAAAGAAAGAAAGAAAGAAAGGAAACCAATAAGCAAGGAATTGAAATATATTTGGTGGTGTTTGTAAAACGTTGGTAAGATCGCGGGACGTAGCTAGTATATACCTATTTGAATATATATTATGTGCGTTTATTCTAAATACATGTCTACATATCGTCGTAACGTGTATTAGTACAGTAATAGTTACAGCGCGATGTGATTTTGACCTCCACTCGACTTTTGACCTCCACTCGACTAAAACCTAGTGTTTACGAATTTATTCCTGTCTATAGATAGATAGAAAACTCTTTATTTGTACACCATAACATTACACAGTTACATGAGTACATAAAATGTGAGATATAGTGTACAAAGGGCCGCCTTATAGGCAACCTAAGGATGGACCAAAACGTATAGGAGAGACAGTGGCAGTTAACGGTGTAATGAGTTTTAATTAATTGTATAATTTGTATGTGTATATATTTATATATATATATATATATATATATATATATATATAATTCTCGTTGTATTCACAAAGAAAAACATATATATACGAGAATATAAACGTACACATACATATATAAATACGTGTATAGTGCCTGTTTTAATTAAGATGCAAAATGTTCACGAACTAATTTCTTGAATTCATTTATTGTTTGCGCTTTCCTGATTTTTATCGGCAGTGTATCCCACAAGCGTACATCTTCAACAGTGATCGACTGGTCGTAAAATTTTGTGGAATGTAAAGTTCTAATACACGATCGACGTGAAGACACTTATTTAACACAATGTAATGAAGATTACTAATGAAACAATGCACCTCATTTAATAGTATCTAAAAGTATTAAAAGAAGAGTACCTAAACATTAATATCACTTAATTTTTAAAATTTATTATAACGTGTAGCATGTATTTTTTTTCATGAGTTTGGAAGCCCTTATATGCAAATATTGAACATGTAGTGTGACATCCTACCTTCCTACGGAATACCTTAATGTTTCTGTATAGTCTCCGAACTACCTACGAATTGTATAAAAATGGGTAAAGTATCATAAAGTGTGACCTTAAGATCCTAGCTGAGTGCTATATATGGTGAAGGTTTTACTTTATGTAACTTCTATCTTCTTTAGCCAAAGTTGCGGTAGACCCCAATTAGTCTTATAATTTTTCACAAGTCTATTCTTCAGCACATGTATATAACAATCCCAATTATTTGAATTTTGTTTTAAACAATCCTAACCCTCAGCTTACGACACTTAACTGACGTCATAGGGATACCGATATTGAATCAACCCCCACGGTGTGGCGCGTGGGCACTCGAGTCAAATGCTCGCTCGATTGTTCAGTCATAATATAATCGACTAAATTTAAATTTTACAATTTACTATTGTGTTCTCTATTTAAAATGTTGATCAACGATGCAATTACCGTGCACGTTTGTAATTATAATTCTTTTGTAATGTACAAACAAAAGAAATTAAATTGTATTTTTTATTTCATTTAAAGCAGGTAGCTTATTAGTTATACGTTACAAAACCAGTTTTATCCTGCTATGCATTTAAAAATTTATGTGGTATTAAAAGTTATCTGAAGGATCCTTTTCTCAAGATCGCTGAATTAATTAGGATTCAGTAGGTATATATTAATTTTAATCATTAATAAACATTCCCATTAAAACAAATAGCTAACAGTCGAAACGCACTAAGTACATCTGTTTAATCAACATGGCGAATGTTGATCGAATAGGCCTGCAGTAGTTTTTCAGATATGCAATTTGCTGATTTAAAAAAGGAAACGTCGCCTGTGGGCCAGTTACCCGGTGGATAACTGAACGAAAAAATACACAAACGTATGGTAAATAGCGCTGAACCCCTTCTCCACAATAATTCGCTACTCTTCGTCCTACGTTCTTGATATACCTAGTAGTCGTCTTTAACAATTGTCAAAAATAGTTTTTAATGCTAAGTTTGTTTAAACCTCTTTACAATTTAAAAGTTATGAGAGTGCTTAAACACATAATATATGTATCTCATATTTCAATTAACTGATAAATCGCTTATTATAGAATAGAAGATAATCGACGTTATCTTTTTTTTTAAGTATGGCCTTGCCAAAACGACTTTACTCTGCCTGATGAAATCATAAGTAGAATAGTGGTGGTCACCATACTCATTGCAAATGCAGACAATGAGACAATGGAGTATGGTGACCCATACCATAGCGGCCTAGTTTTTTAAAAGTTCTAGGTATAATGTGTTTTAACATTATAACTGTGTATGCATTTATTTTTACAAAAAAGTTCAGGCCATTACTAGTAAAATATTATAAACAATACTAAAATCAAAACCGCGAGATGGTAATAAAAATAAAACAACTTAACTAGCCGCCTGACAATCTAACAAAAACTCTCATCACATCCTTAAAACAAGCTCATACATAATTAAACGTTCATTAAACTTACTTATCTTCATGTAGTTATTAAAAAAGAATAAGAAAAGCTTGTAATAGACACAAGGCTTTTGAGCAAAGTAGTCGGTAATGTTCACAATACGCCAACCTAACCTAATGGACATAAGTAATAAAGGCGCTATTATCATTAGCCGTAATTGCCAGGCTAGTTATACGATATAGCAAGTCGTTGGTAAGCAAATTAAACTCTTTTTTGAGTTCAGGGGGTGTGCAATGAACTTTGCTGTGAGGGAAAAGGACATCTGTATAATTAAGTGCATTTCTTTTTAGGCGATTATTGTCGATCGATTGTTTTGTGCTTCGATTACGACAGGACAGGACTAATGATGTTTACTTTTTCAAAGGCACTGTGTTGCAATCATTTGATTGATCAATGCGCTGATATGTTAGAAGTTATTTAAGAAGTTTATACTTTGGTTTTTGAATCTTTTTACAATTGAACTGTTGAAAAAATTATAGTTATGATGCCTAATATGGAGAATTTCATCAAACGAGTAAACCAAAATTTTGTGGGCATTAAACTCCCTACCGACCTTGTAGAAGTATGTAACGACAAATTATTTCTTTCTTTTTCTATCCTTGAACCACAGACCAGTTAAGTATGAATAAATATTTGTCCTGAATACAGGACAAATATTTTTTTGTGCTATTTGTGAACCGTGTCATGGTAAACGCCATTGTAAATTTTTTATACATACTTTTATTTACAAACTTTGTTCTATTTAAATTTGAGGATAAAACACTCTAAATACGCGTCTTTAGTGTTTCTCACTGGCAACCCTATATCAATGAGAAATATAATGTCTTTGACCGCGGTTTTGTGCTTCAACCGCCTTGGACATATACCTTTTTTTATATTTGGAGCAAAGGAAATTCTCACACTAACATAACGTAACAATTATAATAAGCATACAATATAATTATAAAGGTATCAGGAGACCGCGTTAAGCCAGCTATTATGTACCATTATGGTTTATTAATTTTTTTGATTAGCCCTAATTAAGCATGGTGGACTGCTACCAAAACCTAGAATTTATTTCCTTCGCACTAATTGTCTCATAGGTGTGACATCCATTATTTTAATTGCAAACTGAGGCTTCAATTGTGCCCTGTTTCTTTCTATATTTTAGTGTCGATTTGTAAGTTTAATACTCGTATAATTTTTTTAACCGACTTACTCGGTAACAGTATATTACCCCATCGAAACACAAATTCTTTAATAAGTGTTTGAAATTAATACAAAATTCAAATAGACCTACATATTTGTCAATAATGAAAACAGGTTATTTCTTTCTAGCGAAAGTTCTAATGGGGAAATAATTGGGCTTTCCACTTGCGAGTATTAAACCGACGTGGCAATATGTACGGCTAATACACTACGATTATATTATGATAAATAAATGTTATAGTGAACGATCATTATTACAAATGAAATTCTATTCCGTGTTTATTTTCGATTCAGTCTAGATCGAGTTTTTTGATGGTTTATAACAGTTCTATTTACAAACTTCTCGAATAAAATTATCGTTAAGTTAAGGTAATACGTGACTATAGATTTTAACATTGTCAAGAGTTAAAAAAAATGTCAGCAAGATGATGACCAGTCTTTTACTACGGAGTACTTTAGTTCCACTTATGCATTACCCATCCGTACCATGCCATGGTCGTCATCATGGAAATATTGCTTAGTATCTGTTGCAGATTCGATTGCAATAGGTATAAGAACGAATTTCTATTACACTTGGCCACTTTAAGATCTATTATTATATAATATATATTATGTTTTTGACAGGGCCTATCATAATGCAAATTACAATTTCGTCGTCAAAGAAATTTGAAGTTGACGTAGACAGCACTTGACAAAAGTTTATGTAAATTTACTAAATTCCAAAATGGAACCACCACAGAAGGCATAAAAGGTATGGGATGGCAGAAGTAGTAACTAATCTAATTACCTATGTAATAAAGAATAAATAAAATGAATAATCGCCATTGTTCGTTTTACAAGTAAATATCTCTGCTTAAAACAGTAGCAGTGTAGGCCTGCTCAGTTCCCCTAGTCCAGCTATTAACATATTTATTGGTAAAGCAGTAATTATAGTCCGCTGTGTAACGTGAGACGTTTTGACAGCTTGTTCTGTAATAGCATATTTATTTCTACGCCCATCAAGATATTGACTCTGTGGCAATTGACATTTTATTTGTTGTCTATGTCTAATGTGTCAAAGCGTAGACAATAGAATACTAAGCTATGTCAATTACATTTTTTGATATCTAATTATTGCAAATTGACCAATTTTTGTTTAAGGATAATATTGTTTGTAATGTTAAGAAGGTATATCATTTAAATTAAAGTAAGCTCCATTTAAATCTAAGTTAATAAGACATTATCACTTTGTTTTGTAAGTGGTTGTCACTTGTAACAAACATTATTATAATTTGAACTAATCATAAAAGCCATTAACCGCGAATATAAAATGAGACAAAACTCGTAAAACTAAACTCTTTCCATTAAATCGTTCGTAGTGTGAATAGTGTGTACAAAGTTATTACATTAAAGACTAACTTGCTGTGTCGTAATAGTGTCTGAGTAGAGGACCGGACTGGCCCATTAAGGAGGGGAAATTAGTGCATTATTGACTGATTTCCCTTTTCAACTAGCTGATAGACGCCAGTTCACGTCAGCATTTCGATTTTAAATAGTCGCCGGCTGATGTTTGCTGCATTAACTTTGATCGATAAATACTTCGTATTAGTTTCTTTTTGACTAAGCGATAGTTTTATTATGAATTTGACCTTTGCTGTTATTCTTTTGAAGTATGTTAAATATTGAATTACGTCTTTAGCCTATAATATTCTGGCATTGCAATTGCAATGCAAAAATAATATTATGTTAACTCAAGAATACATATTTTTTGAGTATAAAAATGTCTATCAAATCTAAATACGAGTATATCTAATGAACGAAGGAAAGAATAACAAATTCATCATTGAAGTGTTACCTAGACGTTATAATATATGAGAATATAATTTAATTAATAACTTTGCAACTATTTCGTGTAACCTTATTTATTTAGACGACAAACAGCGAATAACAGACTTGATTTAATTTCATTAAAAGTACTTTGTGTGTGAGTTGAGTAATGAAATGAGGTTGCTTTGACTATAATTTAATTTTCATTCTACGATCAAGTAAAAGGTACGACAAAGAGTTTTCAGCTATCGAAAATCATAGTGAACTGGTTCTCGCGGCTCACCCTCGCGACACAACGATCGTAGGGTCTCCAATTAGTTTTTATGGTACGCTTCATTACAGCCAGTGTTAATTATTATTGTGCTGACGAACGCCCTGTTCTCACTCGACGACCTAATTAGAACGGGTGCCGAGTTTTTTTCCTTTTTTGTTTTCTTGTCAGCAAATTATGAGCATTGGGGTGTGTGCGGTGCTTTGTGTGGGTACGTGTGTAGGAGCACTTACGTGCGCGTCAGCGCGCCGCATCGCGCGGGAATTCTCAATTTGAATACTATAGAATTACCACATTGAATTTGAATATTTTTTTAAGAATAATTTTGCTTAAAATATAATTATCTAATACTGATAGGTATTAAATTTAATCATTTTATGTAATAGTAATGGAGATGCGAATGATTATCGCCCTACGATGTCTCAGTTTTCTTCACGTGAGACTAATGGCTCAATTGCAATTGTAGAAACCAGAGTAACAAAGTTTCCTCACGCACTGTCGGAGTGCTTTTACAAACTTGTAACCAGTGCACCGCCTCGGTTGTTATAAGTGAAACCATAAATTCACCTAATTGGCGCGATTAGAAAATTTTAATCATTTTATAGATTTCTTTTGTAATTTTATCGAGTTCTTTATAGCCGTCCGATTAGTTTTCAACATAATAGTTAGTTAAAATTGATTGTTAACATGTTATTTTAGTCGATTTCACCAATTAAAATTTTTTTCTAAACGTTTATTAAAAACTTATCGTGTGCTTTATAATTACGAATTGTTTAAAAAGTAGGTTAGTTAGGCAGTAGGTAAGTACTTATTAAGATTTTTTCGTAAACCTGTGATTGTAATACAGCGCTATATAATCAGCGGATAATATTCCGTGCGAGTGTCATATTATATTCGTTTCGTTTTACGGTAATGTCCTCAAAACTGTTTGTGTACATAATTATTATGTCAAACTGTTTTCGTTTTTATTCAATATCTGTAATTTGTGTACATTGACACATTACTTGTTTATTATAATTAATGAGTTTTGTTTCTTATGAAATAGTATACTTATGGCCAAGAGAACACATTTTAGGCGACTATAGTTCGATATTAAGTAAATCATGAAATAGTGTATAAATACATGGATAAACAACTTTGTTGTTTTCATTTTGACTTAGGGAAAAGTAAAAGAAAAAAGAAGTTAAAATAATAATAAATAACCTTTTTGTATATCAATTAACTACTAAATTTAATAGTAATGAATAATTATGTGATTACCAATTAAAAATACATAATAACAGGTACTATTCGTATCTGTTACTTGAAAGCCAAGTAAGTTCTATAACATTAGTAGCACGTTTTCAAAGTAGTAGTAGTTTGTTTGGTATTGAAGTAAATCGATTATAATTTGTGAACTGTATTGGTTTTAACTCATCTCTTTCACTCTATGCACACAATAACTAGGATTATATTTAAAAAATTAAAAACCCCCTACGCAAGCACTTAATCATATGCCAAAAATGTCTTATATAATTTTAGAAAAGAGCTGAAAATCTTACACTACTGGACCGATATTAACCAAACATAGTGTACACTGTAATGTAAAAGATGAATGAGGATTCCTTTCGATCTTTCGTCACTGAAAAAGTCAATACGGCTCTGACTTATGTTGTTAAATAAATTTATAATTATGTTGAGTGATAGAGCCTGATTTACTTGTTTTGACCTTTAGTAAAGTGATTGTGATTAAGAATAAGTATATTGATTGATTTTCTTTTTTTTTGTAATCAGGTTTCGTATAAACAGATAAGTATTCATTAAAATAAGCACTTAAGAGATAAACAAAGTTTATAAGCTTTTTTTTTACTTTAGTATAGGTATATGAATGAGCAGGCTTGTCACTTAATAGTAAGCGACTACCGTCATTCAAAGACACCTTTTAACCGACTAAAAAAAGGAGGAGGTTATCAGTTCGACGATTTTTTAATTATCTTATGTTTGTTACCTCATAAATTTCGACTTTTTTATTTGAAAGCTGGTGCTTCCCGTGTGATCCCATTTTAATTTAGTCCATTTCGCACACTTCAGTGTTTTGTTTTTTTGTTAATATTTGTGATTATTTTTGTTATTTTGTTCACGCATCTCACACTCGGCTGTCTGATTCTGCACAAACTAGGCAAAGCACACAAGTATGATAATCAGACCATTCAACTAATATTATAAACGCGAAAGTTTGTGAGTATGTATGTGAGTATGTTTGTTGCTCTTTCACGCAACAACTACTTAATGGATTTTGATGAAACTTTACAACAATATAGCTTAAACATCAGAATAACACATAGACTACAATTTATGAAGATATAGCTTCGCCTCGCGGCGTTGCCCGCGGTTATTGTCGTACCGCGGGTATCACCGCGGGGTTCTGCTTTTGCACAACATCACTGTAAAGAGAAGTAAAACTTGTAACAAATCTTATACCGACCTGGCTGGACAGCGTAGTAAGAAGCCTAAACCCTTCCTTTGAAGGAGAGGTCTATGTCCAGCAGTGGACAGTTAAAGGCTGTAGGTAGACCATGTTGATCACAACACCAGTTTTCTGTGACGCCATGGTATCGGCCTGGTCGAGTTAGACGATATCATGTGTCGAATTACAGTTTCCCACGCCAAATTTATTACTTATTCCAATTAATTTATGTATATATACAATATACATGTAATTAATATAATATATTTTTAGCGTAATTATTGCTTACGTTTACCGGACCGATAAATTATTTACCATTTTAATTTGCAATAGGTATTTATTACAAGGCGAAATGAAAATGTGGTACTATTACACTACACTACTACAGATGATAGTAACCACTGTGCCATTGGAGAAATTTATACGATGAATGCGATATATTCAATTACCGATGTGCTTTGGCTCCCAACCAGTTTACATGTCATTGATTGACAAGTAGCTGTACCACTACCTTACATAGTAAGGTATCTTGATGATAAATTTCCTTCACATTTAAGAAACTTTAATCTCGATTTTTATCCTATTTAGTTGGTGATACGAGTATTATACGATTAGTATTAATGTAATCAAAATCAAACTCAAATCATTTATTTCCATAGGCCCCAAAAGGCACTTGAACACGTCAAAAATCTAAACATCAAAATATATAATAAAATTCAGTGATAAAAGGTACTAATTCTAAATGCATTGAAATGATTTGAATTACCGGAGCTTAGATTGATTTCGATTCAACTCAAAGGTTTAAATTGAAATCAATCCAAGTACCAGCTCCGATGGGTATTGCATTCATGAGAAGAGCTGGTGAGAAACTCATGTGCACCATCTTTTCAAATAATTAATAAAAACTATTTAGCTCTTAGAAAGACATTGGTAAGGTCAGTGGCTAAGCGGATTTGTTAATGTCAGCGCCGAAGAACGGAGTGACGGCGAAGAGACCAATTCAGTGACAATTTAAATTCAATCTTGAGAACTTCACAATACAGCTCTATTTGAGGCAACGAAATAATATGACGTCTAGTGACGGTTGATTTTATTTTGCTGCATCAAATACAGTTCGCCGCCACTTTGTTTATGGAAGCTGACTCTATGCCGGAGATATAATAAAAACAAAAATTATAAGAAAAAAACCGACTTCAGGAACTGGACCAAATTGAAATGAACAGCTTTCAAACAAAAAGAATCATCAAAATCGGTTCACCCAGTCGAAGTTCTGAGGTATATACATGCAAACATAAAAAAATACAGTCGAATTGAGAACACCTTTTTTGAAATTGGTTAAAAAAACATTTAGAAACAATGGAAATCCTGTCGATATTTTTAAATAACTAGCATTTTTACATAGCTAAATAGATCTCAACTTGCTTTACAAAATGAGCAGTTGTGGAAAGACTGGTAGGAATTTATCATTCTCATTTCTCAACAATGGTTTATGCAAGAAAATGCCCTGCTACGTACCTGCCTATGTATTAAACCTGTGTATACGGAACACACTACAATGTGTACATAAAATCCACTAGGTCATCAATAATTTTCTACTCAAACCAGCAGTGTAGTCCTTTGGTCGTGTTTAGTAAATTATTCAGGGTAAAGCGGTATTCTAGTATTAATACAGCATAAACTGCACATATCCGCCTCTTCGCTTATGGAAAATTTATTGATCGCTACCAAGATTTGTATTATTAAAGCCTTAAGTAATAGGTCCTCGCCCTGCCAGCCTACTTTAAAACAAGTAACTGGTAAGATATTTTTTAGTTTTATGAAATTTTATAGATTTATTGATTCAAGGAAGGAAATGTTTAAAAAAACAATGACCCAACTACGTAACAATTTTTTAAAAGATTTTTAGAGCCTAAATCACTCGGGTTTCTAACAAATCTTTTGACACTTCAATAAAATCCGTTTAGCAGCTTAGGCGCTACGGATGGAACATACGAGTAAAAACACATACACTGCCAGAAACTTTACACTTCCTTTTTGTTTCGCTGTAGTGTAGCCTGCAGTTAAGTACAAAAGGAAGCTTATTAATAATTATTCTTTATTTCAAACACAAGATTCATAGGTAAATTACATCAATAGACAGAGAAAGAGAAAAAAAAACTATTCTGACAGACTTTTAACCTCTCCTTAGTTGCATACTTTGATTATTTACTGAATGTTAATAAGTTAATTAACTGCCTCGGTGGCGCAGTGGTGTGCTTGAGGTCTCGGGTTCGATTCCCGGGTCGGACCAAATGTTTGTATAATCTGCAAATATTTGTTTCGGAGTTTGGGTGTTTTCTGTGTATAATATGTATGTTTTTTGTATTTGTATCAGTTGTCCAGTTTGGCCTAGTGGTTAAGCAGTCCCCACGCCGCGCTGTTCTCTACTTCGCCAAGTTTTGGATCAACAGTTTTTGTGATCCATAAATTGTTGTTGTTGAATCATTCCTAGTGCAAGCGTTATAAAAAAAACAGTTCTGCTTGGGACTAGATGGCGTTGTGTGTTAGATGTCCGAAATATTTATTATTATTATTATAGGTGAACATCTACACCTAAAGACTACCATGTGTTTTACTGTCCTTCGATTCTCCACTCCATTTTTAAGCCCAAGTAACCACAGTCACTCGATGAAAAGCAACTTTAAAATATACCAATACATTCTACAAGAAATCGTTTTGTTTTATTGGTAATACTATAGCTATTTAGTATTATCGCTATAATACTTTTACTTTTTTTAAATTAACTTATCTACATAAGTACATATTTAATACATATTTAAACAAAGGAAATAAAATACTGCATTATATTCAAAGTAATCAAGTCGGTATTAAAAAAGATAACAATAATATATAATTAATAGATTTTATATAACATTTTACATTATAATGACCGTATTTAATAGCTAGGTATATATATACGTCTAAGGTTTTTAGCTCTTCTAAATAGTTAAATTAATTATATTCGGTAATTAGAGTTAATTAGTGTGTACCTATGACTAATATTAAAACAACTAATGTGAAATTATTTTGATAATTATAAAAATAATTAACCAAATATAAGGATACGAACATACGGATGCTATAAGGCTTAATTTATTATACCTGGGTTTTTTAAACTAAGTTAATGTTTGTACATTATTTCAATTATTATAATAGTAATTAAAAAGTAAATAATAAGGACTAACACTATCAGTTTAGGATATGTATGTGTGTTCGTATATGGAAGAAATCTGAAACACTGTACGATAAATTTGTGAAACACGTAATTATTAATGTAGGTATATGTATATCCTTGTCTTATATATCTTTATATATATACCTAAATATGTAATTAATTGCAATTACTGACTCATCAACACCATCTAAACCTCTACGAACTGAAAATATTGTTGGGTATGTTTTTTTTTTATATTTTAAGCCATTAAGACAGAATTTTTAGGACATTTAATCTATAGAGAGGTAAAATATGAGCAATTTGTGGTTTTTAAAGTTAGAAATAAGAATTTATCTAGCGATCCAAGTCGCGAGAAATAGAAAACAATACGGGATGGCACCACCCTACTCCACTCATCCCATGGGTGTTGTAAAGGCTACTAAGGAATAAAGGCTGGTTGTCATCACTGTGAAAAGAGGAAATAAACCTTTTACCAACCTGTCAATCCAGGGTGGTATAGTAGACCAAATTGATTAATTGATGCGGTCAGCGATAGGGGGGCGGCCTGGTCCTTTCTAGGACCTGCACCTGGTTCCCCGGCATTTAGTACCCGAGATGGCGTGCGGCCAGGCGGTGGTATCCGAGAGAACTTCCGCACGGAAAAAAAAGAGGGACGGCCTGGTCGCAAAACTGCGGTCAGGGTGCAACATATAACGATTTGGCCTACAGGCAGGGGGAAGCCCAGGCTTCCACCACGGTAGAGTCTCTATAGACGCGTTGTCGTTCCTGGGGGGACCTGAAATAATTTGGTCCGGGTCCTCCCATGAGCAGGGCACCTGAGACCGACCGCCGGGGTGGTTTTAGTGGACTCACCACATACCTGGCTCCTCAGCCCCCGAGGAGCCGGAGATCCGAATGGATTTTCCACTATTCCACCTCGTCAAAAAAAAAGGCCAAAACCTCCTTAGTCTCTACTGTCTTTCTTTGCAAGTGAAAAAGTGTTTTAATAAAGACAAATTAAGTTTTTGTCATCATTTATAATCGTGCAATAGATCTTAATAGCTTGTTAACTAAGCAAGCCCCATAAGGATATCAATAACAGGTACTTATATCAATCACGTATTCTCACAAGCTTGCGATTTAATGATCTCAAATATAAAACGTAATGACATAGCTGGCCTTAACAGATTCTAACGTAACCTGAGCTCTAGTCATGCGAAAATAAACTTTATGCACAAAGCTTAAGGGTTAATAAATAGAGTGATAATTCTTGAGATCATTCTCGGTACTTGATTTATTCCTTTTAACCGTCTTGACCCACATTCGTGTATTGCCTTTAATTGTTAATAAGCATGATTAAAATGCGTGTTAAACATTATACGAGTCAGTACGTTGGTGTTTGGTATTATTGACTTTTGAATACTTGTTGCTTTAAATGTTAAAATGTAGGTACTTGTAGGTTTAAATTAAATAATGTTGTTTTATTAAATAGCCTCCCAAAGTATCTCTACTCTGCCTGATGGAAAGCATGAGTATCCGAAATCATAGCACGAGATAAACACTTGCGCTGTTTTCATGACAATATACTCGTATGCAATGCTTCATAGATACCAATGAATAAGTTGATCAAATTGAATTATAAGGTTTATAAATTTTGTTAATCTATACAAATAAATAAAATTGGAGTGTCTGTTTGTAATATTAAAATAACCGCTTTCTACTACATGCATATGAATGTATATACGGTACACATACCAAAATGTATATTTTTAAATTTTTTGTCTGTCTGTCTGTCTGTCTGTTTGTTCCGGCTAATCTCAGGAACCACTGGTCCGATTTGAAAAATTCTTTCAGTGTTGGATAGTCCATTTATCGAGGAAGGCTATAGGCTATATATCATCACGCTACTTTAATAAGCATGATTAAAATGCGTGTTAAACATTATACGAGTCAGTACGTTGGTGTTTGGTATTATTGACTTTTGAATACTTGTTGCTTTAAATGTTAAAATGTAGGTACTTGTAGGTTTAAATTAAATAATGTTGTTTTATTAAATAGCCTCCCAAAGTATCTCTACTCTGCCTGATGGAAAGCATGAGTATCCGAAATCATAGCACGAGATAAACACTTGCGCTGTTTTCATGACAATATACTCGTATGCAATGCTTCATAGATACCAATGAATAAGTTGATCAAATTGAATTATAAGGTTTATA
Source organism: Spilarctia lutea (assembly GCA_916048165.1). Classification (NCBI taxonomy): domain Eukaryota; kingdom Metazoa; phylum Arthropoda; class Insecta; order Lepidoptera; family Erebidae; genus Spilarctia; species Spilarctia lutea. Next base: position 15,920,541 of record OU696480.1, on the reverse strand, counting down.
AATTTTGTTAATCTATACAAATAAATAAAATTGGAGTGTCTGTTTGTAATATTAAAATAACCGCTTTCTACTACATGCATATGAATGTATATACGGTACACATACCAAAATGTATATTTTTAAATTTTTTGTCTGTCTGTCTGTCTGTCTGTTTGTTCCGGCTAATCTCAGGAACCACTGGTCCGATTTGAAAAATTCTTTCAGTGTTGGATAGTCCATTTATCGAGGAAGGCTATAGGCTATATATCATCACGCTACTACTAATAGGAGCGGAGCACCAATGAAGAATGTTTCAAAAACGGCGGAAAATTTTCACGCCACGGGCAATATAGGTTGCGTGGGTCAGCTAGTAATTTAATAAGTAAAGTATGAAAAATAATTTCTGTCTGTTTGTTCCGGCTAATCTCTGGACCGATTTTGACGGGACTTTCACTGATAGGCAGCTGATGATATGAGGAGTAACTTAGGCTACTTTTTTTAGACTAGCTTCGCCCCGCGACGATACCCACGGTACGACAACAATAACTGGAAACACCGCGGTGTTCCGCTAGTAATTTAATAAGTACCTAAAGTAAAATCCTCAGAAAGTAAAGGTACCGACAGTGTAATGAGATATAAAACATTATATTTATTATTACTTTAACTTTAGTGTTATTCAAACATTTTATACCTGTTATAAGTTATATTAAAGTTAAGGAAAACATAAAAACTGCAATTACCAGATCTTATAATGTGCGATAAATATTATCAATTCTGAATATGAAATCAATACGTAATTTATCCGACCTCAGTTGGAACATTAATTTTATTTAACAATTCACGATTATGGCATTCAAATTGCAAATTATGTATTTTTATTCTCGCTCTGCAATTATGTGTCTAATTATGGAAGTGTGCTAATTAGATATATAATTAGTATGTGGGAAGTTGTCTGCAATTAAGATGTTTTTCAATCTCCACACGTACATACCTACATGTGATGCAAATATTGTTAATGATTGGTTAAAATTATGGTCTAACGTCTATCCATATAATGGCTATGCTTGTCTGTGTGTGTTAAATGTTTGCCTGTCTAATTGTTATTGATATGACTAATGAAATTGGACAGATGGAAAATCTATATATGTATTGTAACTCTGATTCATCGTGACATTTCGAAACGTGTTTTCGGCGCACCCTGTATTTCGTCTTCTAGTAAATGATTGTGGAAGGATTAAGAGAAATTATATTTAAAAGTGCCTTCAAAAATTACATGACATAAACTGATATTGGAATTCGTACTAGGTACAAGATAATAGAGAAAAAAAAAACATTAAACCGGACTGCACGGTTGGCCGAGTGGTGTCAGCGGTCGCCATGCCGCTTGCTACTGCGCCAAGTGTCGTGGGTTCAAATCCCACGCGGTACCTACAACACTTTGTGTGATCCACGAATTGTTGTCCCGAGTCTGGATGTTCTTTGTGTCCGTTTCATGTATGTTTGTAAAGTCCCCCACGACACAGGATGTTTATTCCTAATGTGGGAGTTGTCTATTTATATCAGTTGTCTAGTACCCATAACACAAGCTCTGCTTAGCTTGGGACTAGATGGCGTTGTGAGTTAGATGTCCGGAATATTTATTTATTTATTATTATTTATTTACACACTATGGCCGCTCATCTCGCGGTAATATAGATATCTCTAGGTTTTTCGTGCCCTATGAGTGATGTGGGCAAAGTTTGGGCTCTGTTAACCCTAGTAACTTAAAGAAAAGCAGCAAAAGAATCGCTTAAAAGCGCTTAACTGTGGACACTTCGTAGCGGTCTAGTTGAGCAGACCTTTTTGCATAAGTATCCATTTATTATAGAATCTCATGATGATCGCTTGAGTAGTTAGTATAAGATAATTATAAAGAAAGCATTGTAGCATTTTTTATTAGTTAGGTAATTAGTCGAGTTACACTGAGTAGTTTCTAAGCAGCTAATTATCTACAACTCAATCATAACGTCCTAGTTTCGAGAAGGTATTGTCGCTACAGACATAATTCTTACTTTCTCGACGAGAGTTGAGCGAGATTTTAATTAGTGTTGCTAGTTTGCTAACACATAAATAAAATCCTAAATATAATACAGATTATTATATTACTGCCTTGTACTCAATTGCAAAAGGTCTTGGCTGCCTCCAGTCGCCAGACTGCCGTTAAATCTTTGGGAAATTGATCATTTTTGGGCAACTTGAGCAAAGGAGATGGTAAATTCTGGTAAAGAATCTGAGAAAGGCAAGGGAAATTTAGATTACAGTAATCCAAAAAGTCTTTGGTGGTCTACCTGTATGTTCAGTGATTGGAGACGTCACGGGAACTGACCCATCAATTTGCCTTCATCATCATCATCATCAACAGTCTACTGCTGGAAATGAACCTCTCCTAAGAAAGAAATTTAATTTACCTAATTAAATATATATTTTGCTATTTATGTAACAGAGTTAGGTACTGTAGTATCCCATTGTGTCTTTTTTTATCGAATAGGGGGTAAACGAGCAGTCGTATCGCCTGATGGTAAGCGATTACCATCAGCAGCGCAGGTGCTGTTTCACACCGGTTTTCTGTGAGACTGTGGTATAACTCCGGTCGTGCCGGCCCATGGCACACACTCTCACGCTCTCCCACGGTTAAACAGTCGCCAACTCTAGCTCCTTAGCCCTGTACCTTTTACCCAATTTAAGTACATGTGCATGCATACGTTTCATAAAGTCTGATAACGATTACATAAAACAAGTATTCTTAAAACTTTATGATTTGTTAAGTGTCTGTTGTAGAACCGAAATAACATTAATGTTCAATAATGATAATCGGAAGTGATTAGAACCAATTGGCGACGACCTCTGTTCTATATAATATCGCATATAATGTGAAGGTCACCGTATGATAGCGATCCAATCGAAATTAAACTTTAAAAAATCAATTAGACTATTACTTTAATGATTTGAGGACTTAATATGGTTTAATTTTATTAGTTTCATTATTTTGTTTATTACGTAATTGTAACTTATTTAATTTAACTATCATTGTGATAAAATTCCTACATATGTTCATATATTCGTATCGTAATCATCCAGTTAATCACAGTCGACTGCTGGTATGGCCTTTTATTTTTTTTATTTTGTTAAGTCCATACATACCATAATGTTAGATGATTCAATATATGTAATACACTTACAAAGCCACGTGTTTACTATCGCGTACTCAAAATAAATGTTTGAAAATATTACTGGAGTTTCGTTGGTGAGTGCTTAACTGGATGCCCAATCTGTACTAATATTATAAAGCTGAAGAGTTTGTGTGTTTATTTGTTTGAACGCGCTAATTTCAGGAACCGCTTGATCCGATTTGAAAAGCTCTTTCAGTGTTATATAGGCTATAGGCTATTTATCATCACGCTAATAATAACGGGAGCGGAGCACTAATGAACAATGTTTAATAAACGAAGGAAAATTTTCACGCTACGGGCAATAGAAGACGCAAACGAGGTTGCGTGGGTCAGCTAGTGATGCATAAGCATCATTAAGCCGCCGTGGCGTGGGCACCACGCTGCATTGTTGCATTGTCTGCATTCGCAATGAGAATGGTGATCACCACTTTTAGATTCTGCTTATGCTTTCCATCAGGCAGAGTAGAGTCACTTTGGCAGGCCAATACATAAAAAAATTAATAAAGATGCAAAACATTCAGGTGCATTCATACACGTACTCATAAGTTGATAAATTACGAAACGCGATTAAAAACCAGATTCCGAGTTATATCTACTTTCGTCGCACCAAAACATAACTTTTATTACTCATAAATACAGTGTTGTTTCGTGACATTGGCACAGTATTTAATGAGCTAATGATGTCAATTCCAGTCTTAATATATGAGGTATTTGTAATTAATTATTTACTGAGAAACCTATCAGGAGTTATTAATAAGTTGGTATAATTGAATACTGGTCAAGTGCTATGTTAAGGATATCCTATTCAATTATATTAACACGACTGTGTGTGTGTATGTGTGTTAATTGCACATGTGTTAAAGGTTCATACTGAATAATCATCAACATTATTTTATTTAAGTGATTTGTTTTATAGCTATAGGTCTTTTTGGCGCCAACTCTAGTTGAGAATCTAATTAGGTTCAGGCGGGACAACTGAATAAAGTAAATATGGTTAGTAAACTGGATAAAATCAGGGAGCTGGGGTACAAGAAGTTACAGGTCTTGGTGGGGAAATCAGGCCGAGACTACAATATAATTCAAAAAGGTGGATGGGTAGCGATTCGTTTAAAGAGAATACTAGGATCGGAAGATGTATTTAAACTGAAAAAACCTTAATTAATATCGTCGTTATATAAAATATATAAGAATTATCAAACTTTGATAGGATATTAAATGTTATCTATACTAATATTATAAAGGGGAAAGGTTTGTATGTAAGTTTGTTTATAAGAATTGGCTCAAAAAGTACTGGACGGATTTTAAAAATTCTTTCACCATTTGAATGCTACATTATCACTGATTAATATAGGCTATTTTAATTGTAAGAAAAAAAAAATGTAAACTAATAACTGCAGGTAACACCGCGAGATTCAGCTAGCATGTATATAATTATTTATTTCATTTATATGTCTTTATTGTTTTACATATAATTAAAGACACATCAAAAGATGAGTTACAAACTTATAGACAAAACAATTGGCGGTCTTATCGCTCACGGGTATTTCTTCCAGACAACCTTAAAATAGATATTAGGTGTTTAGGATGTTAAAGCGCGTTATGTGTCTTAATGCATGTTCTTTCAGGGAATAAATAACTTCTATTAACTTATAAATTTAAATTGACTCTTTTCTTCACTGTAATTACCCATTATTGACTGCACGGTTGGCCGAGTGGTTTCAGCGGTCGCCATGCCACTTGCTACTGCGCCAAGTGTCGTGGATTCAAATCCCACGCGGTACAACACTTTGTGTGATCCACAAATTGTTGTCCCGAGTCTGGATGTTCTTTGTGTCCGTTTCATGTATGTTTGTAAAGTCCCCCACGACACAGGATGTTTATTCCTAAAGTGGGAGTTGTTTTTTAAAAAAAAAATAGAAAATAGATCTAACAATCAGTCAACATGTATTTTTCATACCCCTGAATGATAAGGGTGACCGAACTCTAATTTTTTTTTATGGGAAACCAACGTTTGCCTGGTCAGCTAGTACCTAATAATATAGAAAAACAGAGATCAGTTTTTTAAAGATAATTTTAGCATTAGGAATGAATTCTGCGTCGCGGGGGACTTTACAAACATACATGAAACGGTTCCAAATTCCAAATCCCTTTATAGATCAGACAAAGTATTGTCTTATGTGGGGTTTTGAACCCACTACACTCAGCGAAGTAAGAAACGTCCTGTCGACTGCGTAAACTACTATGTCATGCGTGCAGTCAAGATGAAGCCGATGACTTAAGTGAAAGGTCACAAGAGCCATATATTTATATACTCTTAATATAGTCTCTACATCACTATTGACCATTACCAAAACTAAACACGACCTCATACGGTTATTATACGGTTTAACTTACAAACATAGCATTTACAAACAACTGACCATCGCTGAGAATTTTAATTTACTTAAATTTATCATATTCAAACATTTAAACAATTTTCGACCGTGGGAGACCCACGCTTTGGCATGCATAGGCCGGCTCGACCGGAGTGATACCACGGCCTCACAGAAAACCGGTGCGAAATAGCGCTTGCGCTGTGTTTCACCGAGTGAGTGAGGATACCGGAGGCCCATACCCCAACCCCTTCCCCATCCCTCTCCCCATCCCCCATAGGCCGGCGGGTGTCCATGGGCGGCGGTAATCGCTTACCATCAGGCGATACGTCTGCTCGCTTACCACCTAACCCATAAAAAGAATATTGTTACTCAGGTTTTATTTTAGAGTTATTATAATATTGTTACAATTAATAAACAGTTGACGTAGAAATCAAATCTATTTAATACATTTAAAAGAGCAATTCTTGTAAATACGAGTATATAATATAAATCTCAGAAACGGCTCCAACAATTTTCATGAAATTTAGTGCGTCGCGATAAATCTATCTAGCTAGGAAACATATTTGAAAATTTCCAAAAATAAAAATCGATCAAAGCTCGTTAATTGAGTACTTACTTTTTAATATATATAATAATATATTTATTAATCTATACTTATAATAAAGCTGAAGAGTTTGTTTGTTTGTTTGAACGCGCAAATCCCAGGAACCGGTCCGATTTGAAAAATTCTTTCAGTGTTGGATAGTCCATTTATCGAGGAAGGCTATAGGCTATATATCATCACGCTAATACAAATAGGAGCGGAGCACCAATGAAGAATGTTTCAAAAAACGGGGGAAAATTTTCACGCTACGGGCAATATAAGACGCAAACGAGGTTGCGTGGGTCAGCTAGCTAGTCTAAGTACCTATATATTTTAACCGTCTGGTCAGGGTAGTAAAGTATACCAAAGCCACCTTTCAATGGGAGGTCTGTGTTGAGCTATTCAATCAATCAAACAATCAATCGATCATTTATTTGTGAAAACATAGGTTGACGGTATATTTTTGTTTATTTATTACAACTAAAAAATATTACTTTTAAAATCTAAAAAATAGAGTAATCGTCCTCCAAAGTGATTGTAAAAAAAATCGCATTATTAACAAAGTCGGTTGAGCGATATCATAAGTAATTTCTAGTATTTAATGATCTAATTTTATGTAGATTGTATCATTAATTCTAAATTGATCAACATAATTTCCGACAGTAATTTATGTATATATAAAGGTAGAGATACACATAAGTCATTATATAATATAAATAAAATCATTTAATAAATAAGATACGTATTTATCCGCTAAATTGGTCGGGAAATCTTAGTGAAAAACTGGTAATATCTAACTCATTTCAGACATGATCACAAGTTGTGTAAGCTTTGTATAATATGCAATTTCTTGGGTTATTGTGGCGAAGACAGTTTTTTGTTTATCTACTAAATAGGGTTCCGATTTTTGAAGTGAAACTTCTTTAGAATCGTTGTGATTCCAACCGGATGCAACGGAAAAAACGACAGGTAAGAGACACAAATACAAAAAGTCGCCTGCAATTAGTGAACCAGAGCGACAGAGCAAATGTCGGTGTGTATTTATAAATTAATCAAAATACTTTCGTTTTTAAACAAATAAACTTTGTAATTATCCTATCCTAGTTATATATATTCATCTCATTATTTTGTCGATTTAATGAAGTTTCACTTCTATCGTGTGTTAATCGCACACACACCTTTTTAATTTTTTTTAATGTATGATCTGCAAATATTTGTATCGGAGTTTGGGTGCCTTCTATTTGTATGTATTTACAAAAAAAAAGTATATATAAGTATTAATATCAGTTGTTAAGTACCCATAATACAAGGTCTGCTTAGCGTGGGACTAGATGGCGTTATATGTTAGATGTTCTTAATATTTATTATTAAAAATGGGGTTTTCTCAAGCCCTGTCTCGGTAGATGCTGTTATAAAGTTTGTAAATACACAGAAGACATAATGTTCTACTATTACACTTTGTGAAACTTTACTATATAAGATGTCGGCGTAATTAACCTATTTGAGATAAATTAAACTAAGTACAAGATCCATTAGTTAAGAGGACGGATCTCGTAGAATGTTAGAAGTATGTCTTCCTCTAAGAGTTTAACTAAATAAATAACAGCCAGAAGTATTTATAGTTCTATTTTTCTCTTATAGTCAAGAATTAGATTAAATTATTCTTCAATTCTTTGTCTAGTACAAAGAATTGTAGAATAATTAAAACGATTTTCTTTTATCACACTCATACAATTCATCATCACCACCATTTCGGTTAAAAGACGTCCACTGCAGGACATAGTTCTCCCCCAAGGTTCTCCACAATAGCCGGTCCTCTACTGTATACATCCAATTTAAAACTTCTCAAAAAAAACTTTTTACACATTCTCAGTGGCAATCAAACCGATTGCTATTCACCACACGTGTTAACATTTTTTTTGACAGTTGTGAGTGTTGTTGACGCGGACGTAAAATCAGCTGAGTTATAAAAATTCTCATATCTGTTTTCCTCTAAGATGTTTTCAGGGTATAACGATGCTTCACATCAAAGTATTTAAAAGTATTCGATTTAATCAAAAATAGCTTTTTATTTGTTTGAGTATTGTGTAAATAAAGAAATTTTATTATTATTGAAATGGCGTTTGAAATGTGTGAAAAGGCTATGAATGTTCGATTGCCGCTGCAGTGGTTTATAAGCAATATTGTAAACATTAATTTTGGGAATGCATTTAAATAGTTTTTTCAGTGATATCTAAACATATTTATTTTAAATGATACCTCTAGAATGTAAACCCCTCTATTTCTACCAAGTCTATCATTTAAAAGGTTTTAGACCACCTCTCGTTTAGCGTAGCGGATTCAAGATTATTTGAATAAATTTTAACTAAATGAGTACTGTAAATTTGTACTTAAGTACACAATAGTAGTATACTCTACCTCACTGGCCAGTACATCACCACGAGGGTCTCTACTCGAATATTCTCGTAAATAATAGATGCGTAAGTTTTCGATCGCTACGCATGCATTATCAGCTAATTACCTTTCGATTATGATCGCGCGGAGGCGCTGCATATTTTATCGTTTGTATTGTTCGACCGCTCCCAGTGTGTACCAGCCTTTACTCTAAAGCTTTAATGGCGTGGAGCCGGTTTGTTTTGTGTTGCCAATACTTGTAAATGTGAATTGTTTTGCACACTAGTGTCTTTGTTTGTGTTTAGTTTAGTAATAGAGTAATGGTGGCCTTTAATACGCTTTTGTAGATGCGTATTAAGACGTTTTGAGATTTTTTGTTAGTCTATTGTGTTTTTTCTAGAATTGCAAGGTGCTATATCTGTAACACTATATAGTTGTTAAGTACCTATTTGCGTTAATATCAGAATTGTAAGATGGTTAATCATCAAAGAAGATTACCTATTTATTAAATTATAACGTACTGTTAAGCATTAGTGGAATGAGGAAAATTGGTAAAAGTAAATAAATATTTCTTACAAATTAAGGTAAGGAAGGATTCCCTTAATACCGAAATCAGTATTATTTTTATTCTATAACCGCGGGACCCTTAAATCGGCGACAACTCGGCTGGCGCGCTTCCGTTATCTGACGGCCGTTTAACGGGGATTCCTTCCCCCCCCCACCTCGCTAGACACTGACTCAGTTTTTCAAGTTTTCTCGATAACTTTACAGGAACACCTATTAAAATATACTTTGTATGCTATTAAGAATAACGTTTGTGGCAAATTTTATGCAAAAAAACACAATAAAACTGCGAAATCATTAAATTATTTGGTATTGCGCAACTAAACAACGTCACTATAAGCATAGTTGGAAATATTGAACGCACACAGAAGCATTACTCACTCACCATAAGGCTAATTATACATCATTATTACTAATTGTACACACAACTAAGAAGTATTCGCGACTATTAATGACAAAAGCAATTAGGGCGCACGCACACACACGACTCAAGGCGATGGCGTGCCAGCGTACATGAGCAATGCCAGTATAACACAGCATTATCTTATTTCTGTTTTTTGGTCTATCGCAGTGAATGTTAATTTGGTTTTAATAGTATCTATAATGCTGGAGGCTTTGCCGCTTTTAGTTAGTATTCAGTATCAATATCGGACCTATTTAATGCGTAAAAAATCGTAGTGAAAGGTTGGTCTGAATTTGTATTAAACATGATTGTTTATTAACCCTTTTTTATTATATTGGGGCAAACGAGCAGACGTATCGCCCATGGACACCTGCAACACCAGATGCGTTACAAGTGCGTTTCCTGCCTTTTAGGAAGGAGTACGCTCTTTTCTTGAAGGTTTGAAGGTCGTATTGGTCCGGGAACACCGCAGGTGACAGCTTATTTCACAGATTTGTATATATATATATATATATATATATATATATATATATATATATATATATATATATATATATATATAACATATAACAATATATCCTGTGTCGCGGGGGACTTAACAAATAACATATATGAAACGACCGTAAAGAACACCTAGACTCAGAACAACAATTTATAGATTACACATAGTGTTGTTCCATGTGGGTTTGAACCCGCACACTTGGCTCATTAGAAAGCGGCTTGGCGATCGCTTAACCACTACGCTATCCGTAAAGTCGTGGTACCTCTCTACTAACAAAATTCGTATACTTAACATAAGTGAAAAGCCATTTATAGCGTATATGGTATTGTACCCAGTATTAACAGAAACTTATTATAATGTGGTATGAGCTGGTAGGAGCGCGTACATCACAGCACTCATTAGTTGAATGCTTAATGGTCTTAAGTATGCGGGCGAGCTCGCCGCATCAGACCAAGTGCCATTATTTACCTTATCCCATTGTCAAACACGATACGAGAATTCACTTTGAAATTTTAGACCTGTAAGCAATAAGACAAAGCGGATCGCTCGAACTAAGTGGCGTGCAATTAGAGAGGCCTATGTCCAGCAGTGGACTGCGATAGGCTAATGATGATGATGATGAACTAGTAAGACAGATATCAATAGCTATTATGTTATCATCATTAACAACCTTTTGTAGATCACTGCTAGAGGCTAATCTCTAAAACGGCTGGACCAATTTTGACGGGACTTTATCTGGCAGATATCCGATTTAATAAGGAGTAACTTAGGCTTCTTTTTTTCTAACAGCTTTGCCCCGCGATGTATCTCGGTGGTTGTAAATGTATAAAAAGAATCGCGAATAACACCGCGAGAGTCAGCTAGTTTTAAATAAAATACAAATACATGTGATTCTTTATACATAGGTCAACTCCATGAGCTGATAAAAATATAGATTATGCAAGTTTTCTAATCAGTTAATTGTCTGCACGTTTGTACTATATCTACTTAAAATATTGAATTGAATTCAAAGTTGAAACTTATATTATTTATCAAAGTATTAAATTAATGTGCATTGTAAAAAGATTGAGTAAAATCACCGCAATATCGTATCGTTTAATATATTGGAAACACTCATTAGCACGGAGGTGCCAGCCATCGCCGGCTCCTTGCCGGGGCGGCGTTAATGACAATAACTTGCTATTAACCAGCCAAAGCGACCAATTCATGATGCTTTAGCCACCGTACAGCTACCAGCTCATACCGACCCTATTCAACTCAGACCGCTTATAACAAGAATGTGCGCTTAATAGGTTAATGTATCGGTTAGTTCTAGATAAATATATTAGCGTTTGTGTGTTATTACATTCGGATCCACTTACCTTTGAATTGATTAAACACTTATTCTGAATAAATTTCCAATTTTCTGGCAGAACCATATAATGTTTTATTGACATTATAAAATTAAGTTTTTTACCGACTTAAAAAAGGAGGAGCTTATCAATTCGACTGTATTTTAATTTTAAGTTTCGAAGTTTCCTCAGAAGTTTCGACTGGATGAATCGATTACGATGATTCTTTTTTTATTTGAAAGCTGGTACTTCCCGTGTGGCCCAATTTCAATTTGGTCCAGTTCTTGAAATCGTATCGTATCGTCTATGTATGTACATTCTAGAGTTCAGATATTATGCTGAGGTTTTTTAAGAAAGTGTGGATGTCCTTATTTTCGAAGCTTTTTAGTCTTTGCACGCTCAACGGTAAGGTCCTTTAACAAAATAGGTATATTTTTACAGAGTAGAATTGTGCTAATATTTCTCGTTCTGTGTCATATTTCTCTGTCATTTAATTTATGTACTCTATTACCTCGGAATGATATTTCTTATTATCTTCATTAACTGAATCTGTCTGTCTGTTACGCTTTCACGGCTAAACAGATTTAGATGAAATTTACAATGAAGATCCTTTGACTCTTGTGGCAGGATATAAGTTACTATTTACCGCATTAACCGACAAACACGCGAACGGCGCACGGACAAAAACTAATAAAATATATTTAGTATGTATGTAATTGTATACAAAATAAGATCTTAAAGAAATACAGATAAAGTTGTCTTTTAATTTGAACAAAGAAATAAGGAATAATGTTGTTCATATTTACGTACTTCATTATAATAAGAAGTTTATTTTCCTGCTTACTTACTCAACACACCTACAACGATCAAAGAATTAGAACAGTCTAGGTATAAAGGATAAAACAGGAATAAATACAATAGTGGGAATTTGTATTCATTCATAGTTATAAGGTCATAAGACGTTAATACGGTATTAATATAAAATTACGCGACCTGTGTCATCTAGTATGTTTCTCAGTGAACTAAATTATTCATGTTTACTGAGAATTGTTGTGCAATTCTTATATTAATGTACCAGTAATGCATATTTAGATTATATTGTCCTTATAAATAAAACGAATGAGTTTCCCTTTATAGGTGTGTGTAATGAAAAAGGCATAGCTATTAGAACATGCTGGTACGTAGTTAAATCTAGCAAAGTAGCTTATTGCTCTCATAATTTAACTACATAAATAAAAAACTTAAGCTACATATTAATTATGGACTCTAGAAGAAAGAGATGGGGTAGGGGGGAGGATTTTCTTTCATTGTTTTCACATTTGCATTGGTTATATTAAATCTGTATACATAATCAATACTGTCTTGTTATATTAATTGTCATTATTTTAATGGTCATAACATTTGTTTTATACAATTTCCACTCGTCCCTTCGACTTTTAAACGTTAAGTGTATCCTTTTGCTATGCCCTTTTAACCTTATTTACGCTTCTGATCGCATTATGACGCCTAGATGACCGATAGGAGTTAAGCGCGGGAAGAACCTAACCCTACAATTTTCCTCATTCCTACACAGTGACGTCAGAAGCATTACACATAAGCTCGCGCCTGTATTTAGCACCCACACAATCAAAGCTTAAAAAGCCTAATCAACGGCGGATTTTTCGTTTCGCAATCAAGCGGACGAATTTCCACCAACGAACGGAGCAATTGGAAAAATATAATTACGAACATAATCCTTCGCAAATTGGATTAAAAAATGATGAAAAAAAAGAAAGTGTTTTAGGGGTGCGTCATTATTTTTGCGCTGGGAAAGGGATCGGCTAATTACGACAGATGGATGGTTGTACAGTATGTAATAACGCTAATTAATCGATTGCTGTAAGAGGACTTTTTTTTAGAAATTCGAGTGAGCTCGGTGGTGAATTATCGATCTCCCTGCTTTGCGGTCTTTCCAGTGGGCACGAGAGGTGTAGATATGATATTTGCGTATCAAGTGTGACGATGTTTGAGATCAAGTGTTTCATTATTTTTTAAGTTATTTATAGGAAACTATCCGCTACTTATCCTACTTATTGTCGAGTAAAAGCCGATTAAGGGAGTTAAATATCCAGTATAATAACACGGCAAAACTTGTTACATACCCTATATTAACATTTCTGGCCAATCTAGTCTAGACCAAAATATCGTTTGAAGGAGAACCCTATGTATAATTTTACAGGCAAAACCACAAGTAATACTGTGTTGAAATAATAGTTGTGACCAATTGTTCATTAAAGTAAAGCTCATTGTCTATTGAAGTACAAAACGCACATAGATAAATATTATACCTACACTTGACTTTTCCCAAGCGTATTGAGAGGGTTCGCGTCGTTTCAGCCCTCAGGCGACTGACATTCTACAATCCTATACAAGCAACAAAATGTCGATAATGTCATTATTTTTTTAGGCGTTATGATAAGCGAGCAACTATAGAACTATAATGGGTAATTACAGTGAAGAAAAGAGTCAATTTAAATTTATAAGTTAATAGAAGTTATTTATGCCCTGAAAGAACATGCATTAAGACACATAACGCGCTTTAACATCCCAAACATCTAATATCTATTTTAAGGTTGTCTGGAAGAAATACCCGTGAGCGATAAGACCGCCAATTGTTATGTCTATAAGTTTGTAACTCATCTTTTGATGTGTCTTTAATTATATGTAAAACAATAAAGACATATAAATGAAATAAATAATTTTGTGTCCTATTTTTTTTTTGTCAACATAAAAATAAATAGTTAATTCTTAAGTATGTAATTTTTTTACGATAGTTAACGATTTTACAAAGTTTAAATGTTCATAATTTCAAATCGAGTGACTTTTCATAGTACACAAGAGACAATCGAGCAGACCGATTCAACTAATGATAAGTGACATTCACCAATTTGGTAAAATACCCTAAATAAGTGTGCTGGAAACAATTTTTCATTAACAAATATTATATTTCATCTTGGATCATTGTGTGAAGTTTTGTTAGTTCTTTTAAACCAGTACCATACCGTTGTCCATTACCTATTTATTTACGTTAAGATCCTAGAACACTACGTTTTATGATAAAATTTGAAGTATTTGAAATGTAAATTCAATAATATCTTATAGACCATGTTAAGATAAACACCGTGACTGTGGCTGATTAAGAATACGATGTTTCATCATTCCTATTCAACTCGTGGATGTCCAAAAAACTACACAGGACAACAGCACTGCAAAGAGGAGGAAATCTTGAAACCAAGTCTAAACCTACACGTTTAGAAAGTTTTGTATAGGCTGAAATCTACTTGCTAAGAAAAAAACCTATGTCCAGCAATTGTCTATTAACAGCTGTTGACGATGATGATTATTATTAAGATAATTAAATGCTTCATTAAAATTGAATAATAAACATATATTTTTCGGCTTCATTCGGTCTCACAGTGTCACCGTAACATTTTAATTAAAAAAATCATTAAGTTATAATTTGACAACTAAATATCAATTAAAATTAAAAACAGGTTACACTAATTCCAAGTTTGAAAAAAATTAAATATATTATTAACCCCTTCGAAAATTACGCAGCACAAAAATCGACAAAATTATCACCAGCAAAGTATGAAGTGGCAAAAGCATGACTACACAGCAAGTAGTGGCGAGGGGTACACGAATAGAGGCACTTAATATCACCCTCTACCCTTCATTATAATCAGTGACGCACACAAACGCAATATCGATCCAAACCTTATACGTACACTCTACGTTTATACAAGTGATTAGTGTATTTAATTTGAAAATGCTAAGTAGTTGCCTTGTTTTATGCCGTACGTTTGTGTGTGTGCGGGCGTGTGTGCGTGTGTAATTATGTATCGTGGGGTGGTCTAACCCTTTCTGTTCATATCGCGTTCGTCGCGAACTGATCGCGATCATAATGTTTCGATTAATGCCTTAGTTTGTTGTTAATGTTTATTTTATTTGTGTAGTTATTGGAATGTCCCTTTACGTTGTGGTACGACATTTATTTATTGAGTGTTCTTTTTTATGAAATACGTATAAAATAAACGGGCAGACGTATCGCCTGATGGTAAGCGATTACCGCCGACCAATGGACACCCGCAACACCAGAGGCGTCACAAGTGCGTTGCTGGCCAGCGGGCGTTTGCTTTCTGTCAGTTTTATCTTCTTCCAAATTTACAGTTATTTTTTCAAAGCTATAAAACTTCGATACAGTGAGAAATCTCTAATAAATATTAAACTGAAATTTCCTCTGAAACGCCAGTAAGGGAACACCTTTGAGAAGACGTTACTTTTAGCTTTAAACACCGGTCATCTTTCATCATCCGTTAAAAAATTCACACCTAAAATGTACCTACTTTATAAGTTCTAAAATGAAATTCGTGACATTTGCCACAGTGATCAAGCTAAGCTTTAATGAGTATAGGAAGTAATTTAACGAAATGACATTTGATCTCCTCCCAGTCATATACCTTTTTTCAGTTGTATTTTGATAGCTAAGTCTACAATTAATCATATTTGAGCTTTTCTATAAAGTTTATTAAGCTTCGACGTCTTTAGTGG
The DNA here is from genome assembly GCA_916048165.1 of Spilarctia lutea. NCBI lineage: Eukaryota > Metazoa > Arthropoda > Insecta > Lepidoptera > Erebidae > Spilarctia > Spilarctia lutea. The sequence goes on along the minus strand of OU696480.1, from coordinate 15,904,611 downwards.
AAGTGATCGTGACCCACTTTGTTCATTACAATGTTACTGCGCTATTGTGCGATGAGACCTCACGACTTGAGTAGCTTTTCATCACTTTTAAAATTGCTTAACACAATCACGTTGAGTTTAAAATTTCAAAATTTTAGGTTCCCTTATATGAAGTAGTCACTACTTGGTATTCTTATTTCCTAACGAGCTTTTACCCGCGGTTTCACCCTTGTGTATATTGGTTATCATGGTAAATAAATCAAATCCGTTTAGTGGTTTAACCGTGAAAGTGTAACATACAGACAGTCAGAGTCACTTTCGAATTTATAATAGATATTAGTATGAATTATATATATCTGAATAGTAGCACAAAGTTCTTCAACTTTAGTACATACTCGTATAATCTAATTGTAATAAATCAACTAAAGTTACTCATATAAATCATTTCCCTGTGGGATATGCAAGCTCGATAATTTTCTGTTGCATGAATAGATTGTTAGCTATTTCTATTATTTATTAAATATAGTACAATAAAAATATATTATTTCAGGGCCTATGTCATAGAGCATACAAAAGCAATCACGATTAAAGCAAAACATTCAGAATTTCACGCACACATTGATACATTCTGTGTCACAACAGTGTATCGCGTAGGTACATTTGGGCTTATGTTTTGACAAAGGGGAACGCCTACGTATGGATACTACCTACTGTGTCTATGTCTATGAGCTACGTATAAATAGGTATAAACTACGGTGTAACCCTGAATTATCGGTGCTGGGACAAGACAGATAAATTCTACCACATAATTTAAAAAAAATGCTATTTAGTATAAGGTTAGTTTCATTGATAATTAATTAATGATCATATTATTACGGTAATTGTCTTCATTAATACATCCGGGTGTCCCTAGCCCGTGAAGCGCCTGTTTGCAATCATTCCTCTAGCGCCCTTTAGTAACAGTAGCGCCCTTTAGTAAGTATGCAGATTCATTAAAAGTGCCGCGGCCAGCGCCTCTAACACTACCACTGCGCCCGCATGCATTGCACACCCTGCACTGTAGGTAAAGACGCCCCTAAACCTATAAAAAAATGACAAAACCAGTGGACAATTTAATTGCTAGATCTTGAAACTAACCTCTTCATTCATTCATCAAGATAATGCTTACTAAGTCTGGTTGTACCAAATACAGGTAATATTGAACTCACTGTTAAATAAATGCGACTTCGTTTCATGACTGCCGGTTATGTAACCGAGGACTAGCGACTTCAATAAATATATGCCGTACTTCATATTAGGTATTAAAGTTATTAATGACCGAACGATGAACCAAGAACATGTCGTATTGTTGTAAAACTTTATAACATGAAAGACTTGCATGCATTAAAATGTATACGTATTAGAATAACAGGCGACTTTATCGATAATCAATATTCGGATAATTGCAGATTGTACAGGAATGAAAAGAGAAAAAAGTTGGGACTCAGTTTTCATATCATCCACTTTGACTTAATCTTAAAACTTCACGCAGCTACCCTCAATTACCTACAGAAATGTAAGTAGTAAGGATTTAATTCTAATAAAGCTGAAGAGTTTGTTTGTTTGTTTGAACGCTCTAATCTCAGGAACCGCTGGTACAATTTGAAACATTCTTTCGGTGTTGGATAGTCCATTTATCGAGGAAGGCTATAGGCTATATATCATAACGCTACCTACTACTAATAAGAGCGGAGCACCAATGAAGAATGTTTCAAAAACGGGGGAAAATTTTCACGCCACGGGCAATTTAAGACGTAAACGAGGTTGCGAGGGTCAGCTAGTATCGTATAATCCTGATTGTAAACTGAAGTCTATATCCAGCAGTACACTATTTAAAGCTTATTGATGATAGTGTTGAATTAATAACAAATATTTAACAAATATTATTGCCATAAATAAAATAATGAAAGAAACTACATCATTTATCTTCATAATACACGCACACGTACATACACTGTACCCATTAGCTACTTGTCCCAAAACAGTAATAGAAGTTAAAGTAACGATTAATTTGTGTGTGTAAAACTGTGAAAGCACAACATTAGCAATTCGCAACAACACTTACACAGGAGTAATGACTCGTCTGTCCATATAATCATAGAGCAGCCATTACTCCCTAAGAATATATTTGCCATAAATTGATAATTTGATGGACAACGTATTCTAGAATAAATTTTGAAAAGCTTTGATACTTTATGCTTTAGCTGAACGCGAGATTTGTTTAGGAGGTCTGAAGAGAATTCTCAGATTTTTGTACGCTCCAAGCTAGTAATTTCAACAAATATCAAATGATTGGCTCATTGTGCCAACACAGATTGCCAAGCAGCAGAATGAGAAAAAAGAAAAAGCTTTGAAGTTACGTGTTCCATGGTCGTTGGTAGATTTAATTTATCAAGCCTACGACGATCAATGCACTGGTCGAAAAGTCAACCAATTGAAAAGTATAGGCGATTAGGTGATAGACATTAATTCTCGTGTGTTATTTTCCATTCGAATGTGTTTAATGTTTATTTGGGGCGATTACTAGTTTATATTTAATCACTAGATTATTTAATTACCTCTTTAAATTAAAAAATCATTTACAGAATAACGATACCAAGATTAAATGTCAACGGCCAATTTTGGAAATTAGACATAAATACGCGTGATTGAATTGAAGTACCCGATAGTCTTTGAGGCTTTTTTTTGGTGGTTTGAAGTTCGAGTGACATCATATAACAATAAAAACTTACCCCTAATAGTCGTAATGAGTAAATATAATTATGGATGAAGTGTTCAAAAACCCATGTGGTTTACAAATATCCTACAATATGTATGTACAATATATATAGAGATACCGTGAGCTTTCTGATGTTAAGGTGGGCTGATGTACATTGGTACTTCTTGTAATGTTTTTCTTGCCTATGAAAATATCGAACGTAATTTATAAAATATCAGCTCAATCAAATTGCCTCAAAGAAAAGTCCTCACCTGAATGAATGTCTCTGTCGTAATAAATTGTCTTGAAAATTATTCTGTACGGAGTAGCACGAACAAAAACTTGAAAATTAAAAGCGAATGGTCATAAACAGTCATTAAACATGACACAATGATAAAACTTAATAAGTTTGAAAACGGGACTTGTACTGAGAACCGCTTGCGGGATGGCCACCGCACACCGGGGGTGGGGCCTTCACGACATTAATTTCGTGAAATGAACCTAATTTACATTTAAATAAGGACTCGCCTTAGTCGGGATAAGTTGCGAAACTAGCGGCCAGAGGCGCTCTCAAGCCCAAAGCAACCGGCTATTTCATTACTATAATTCAATTCGAACATATATTTTCGTGTATTTTAATGTGTTAACATGTGTGTTTCACTTTTCTTATGAGTTTTTAACTTCTTTATACTTTTCTTACTTTAAATTGTAAAGAAATCTGTTGGTTTATCCATCGATAGTGTTGTGTGCAAATGTTATCTAAATCCATTATACATTAAGAAGGCGATTAAGCTTAACTGTAACTAATTACAAACATCTCCACAGACCCGAAAAGTTTTCGGAAAGCACGTCTATTTTCCTTAATAAAAATACCTTAAAGTGTAATCTCTTACCTTAATTTATTTTGTACACTTGACACTTTTTTACAAATTCCAAAACCTACATAGAAATAATAAACTTTCGGTGTAAGTATATATGTATTAAACAAATATAAAATTTGTGAAATAAACAAACAATTACCCGATAAACAGAGATCTTAAGTTGGTTTAAAAAGTTTTCAACAAGACGCAATACAGTCCGTCAGCAAAAGAGGGTCATCAATAACAAAATTAAAAATTCTTCAATTTGAATTTTAATTGCGTGCGATTATAATCAAGCCGAACGCGAAATCGGCAGCCCTTCGTACCCGTCGTTCGATTTTTTATTTCTGAGAATTATCTTAAATAATTCATCCTTCGAACTCGCTCAAACTAGTCGTGTCTGGATTCAACCAGTTCAGAAAGGGGGTGTAAGTTTAATCCTTATAAATTTCCTTTTTACACAAAGCAATATAAGTAATTAGCATAATTTCGTTGAGTAAATGAAATATGGTAATGAGGGGGGTGTTAACCCCTTCTTAGGGGGGTTTGAAGTCGTCGTGGGGGGTATGGGGTGGTCCCTTCTAGTCGCATCTCGTTGATACTCGTCACAGGCCGATGTAGTGATGATTACAATTAAATTATACGCCATTCAGGGTGCTACGGCCATTTTGTTCTGATTTAATGCTTTTATACCCCTTTTGTGTTGCAGTCTATGTTGTTATTTCGCTTTGAAGTAGTTTGTGACCTATATTTTGTTTGATACTGTCTTTGAGTATATTTCATCTCAGAAAGCTGTTGTGACGTAAATAAACAACTTTAGAAAGATAGCTCATAGACTACGTAACTTTGTGGTGACAAACAAAAAATACATTTTATCATAGTTTATTTGAACTTTGTCAATAAAAAGAAAAGTACGTGAAATAAATATTTTGTACCAGATAATTATAAAAACATATAAGCAATACTTAATGTTTTCTTATTGAAGAAGTAGAGAAAGCTAACATTATCAAACCATTTGTATTATTATGTAAAAACCACTGTACAGAAGTCTACATTGCATAGACAATTCCAGTAAATGCAATAAAATAAGACATTCAAAACATTTAAATCAGAAAAACATTTCGTGTATCACACAAATCATTGGCCCATGTGGGGAGTGAACCCATAACACTCAGTGCAGTAGAAAGCGCAGAGGTGACCGCTTTAACCACTACACCAACCAAATCGTGCAGTCAAAAGATCCTTTGAAACCCAAGCATAAGTATAAACGACGAGGAGTACCTAAAACCAGGATAAATGGCACTCCTTGAGCAGACCTTCGATCATTAGCGGATGTCGATATGTTGACATATAAACAATCTTAAAATAGGCGATTGCATTTATTATCGATACTGTATACTAGAAGTTCCTTTTATACGATATGAACTTCGTTAAATGATCAGTTAACTCTGTAACAGATAACTCATTTTTTATATTCTTATAATTAGGCCCGACGATGGTTTCACTTGCCTCTTGAAACACTCCATCAAATTAATAAAATAAACCGCCAATAAGTAGAATACTTAAAAAAATAATTAAAATGGGATGCCAATTAAAATTCGAGGACTAATAAAATCGTATTGGAATCGAACTAACGTCTACTCTACTTCGTGAAATGCCTCGTGATAAAAGGTCTTCGAAAACACAATACCGCGTCTACCCTCCTTTGCGACAGACAGAGATGGATGTACAGAAGAAATAGCCAGCTAGAAAGAGATAACGTCCAATTGGAATTAATTAATTATAATTAAGTTTTAAGTTGACGCGCCGGTTACGGGTACGCGTAGACTTTCGTTCACTTTATGTTTGTGTGAGTTAATAGTTTGTATGTATTTGTAGTTAGTATCGATTGAGACTATGGGCCAGAGATAATGAGCTGGGTAGGGCGGATTGTAATAAGTTTTTGAGGTCGATGTAGTTCAGAATGCTACCCGACTAGACAATAACAGTCGCCACTCACAACTAACTCTGTTAGTCGACCCGTCGATTTTCAATTCGGCCGACTTAAATTTTTTGTGAGGTATTAAAATATTACTGTTTCATATCATTATAAGCAGTTTATTATGACACTATAATTAGTTTTGATTGATTAATAATCCGTAATTATAAAAATAATATAATTATCTTTTAGTATGAGTAATGAAATTTAAACGAAACCTTCATTATAATTATCGGAGATAATTTGAAAGAAACGATGCCTGTGTGTAGCCTTTAATTTTTGGTAAATTCTAAGACGTTACTGTAGAAATTTATGATAAAAAATACTAAAAGAAACAATCTTATACTGATTACAAAACATATATGAACAAAATCACGAAGAAACAAAAAAACATGAGAGTGATGGATACCGCCAACTAATTATAATATATTAAAAGCAAACTTAGACAAAATAATAATAATAACGAGACATATCTCACACATAGTCCTTCGATCCCAAACTAGGCAAAGACTGCTTGGTATCCAGCCTGCTGAGAGTATAGACTATATTATATATATCAGAATACATACAAATTATAGATAAATTACACCCAGTCGCAGAACAAATGCTCATACACATCATCGTCACCACCATCAATAATCTTTAATAGTTTATTGCTGGACATAAACCTCAAACTCCTCTTTAGAAAAGAGGTTAATCATGCACATCACAGAACTATGTGTCCTGATTGTGAATGGAACCCTCAACACACGACTTAAAAGTCCTTGAAGTATGACTTTATGTCTGTGACAGTTGTCACTGCTGTCATTTTAGAATACATTCTAGAATAAAACTCATTTGTACTTGTTTCACTACTAAAAATAGTTGAACAAGTACAAGTGAGTTTGATTCTAGAATGTATTGCAACAAGTTCCATCAAGTGCCGACACAATCGAGAGCATAAAGTGATTTTAGAACATAAGAGGTAAATACCTTTTAGGTATGAATTTTTATATTTTTAGAAATATATAGAATAGAAATATATGAGACTAGCTGACCCACGCAACCTCGTTTGCGTCTTCCGTTGCCCCTAGCGTGAAAGTTTTCCCACGCTTTTGAAACATTCTTCATTAGTGCTCCGCTCCTATTAGAATTAGCATGATGATATGTAGCCCATAGCCTTCCTCGATAAATTCACTATCCAACACTGAAAAAATTTTTCAAATCGGATCAGAGGTTTCTGAGATTAGCGTGTTCAAACAAACAAACAAACTCTTCAGCTTTATTATATTTGTATTGATATAGTATAGATACAAAATAAAATCGATTGTTCAAAGTTTCTACGTCGGTTCCGTCACCCTCTCTCACAGATGTCAAGATATATTTTAAGGACTGGGTATTGTTTGGTATTGAAAGAGAAAACATCTCATTTTACACTCAGCGTTCATTTCACGCCCACATCGGAGTAACATCGGAGTAGTCGTCTCGCCGTGAAAGTTTGCAGGTTTGTACGCGGCCGAATCTTCGTGTCCCGTTACCCAGACATCGCGACATTGAACAAAGTTCGAACTTAAGTAAATATCACTATACCATTGAGGACGATAATTTTCGTTATTATACAAATGTCGGGAAAATCATTCCAATTATCAAAATATAAAACATTGACATTCATGCAAAATGCGGTGAAGTTTTCGGTAGACCTTTAGCCCCCCCCCCCTTTTCCTCTTATTATTCTAAGGGTTGATCTATGCAAGTGTCTATGGTTGGGTGCCGTTACTAGCCATTGGGTAACTCCGCCTGGTAGTTTGTCCCCTACACTAAAAATAAAAATAAATAAGGAGATTGAAAAATCAGACAATTATAAAAATATTATCTATTATATATATAATTTTCATGGCATGTTGTTGCTCACAATGAATTCCAGAAGCTCCTCCTCCGAAAACTCCGATTAGCTGTATATTTATATACATCAACAGAGTAATTCTTAAATTAACAAGCCGACGTTATAACAAAACAGAGATCAATCTAAAACTGTCCTGTACCTATAATTGAAAATCAATTTCTTAATTCAAATTGAAACAACAGAACGGAACGCCACGAACAAAACAAAAGCATAACAAGAGGTTGCAACGCAAGGTTATCGGCCATTGTTATTAAGCCCTGCATGTCTCTAGTCCAGTTTCTCATCCAAAATCGATATCACCCGAGGGGTGCGCCCCTGTTGTTATATCTAGAGACGGACCGTTCTAATTCTAAGCGCACGTATGGCGATCTTTCTCCGTATACAACCTAGGTGTTAAGTATACACTAACTGATCCTCAAATAATTCCGGAACAAAGATAGTGATTACTTAAATTTCGAATCTGACATTCCGAAAGAATATTTTTTTATTCTTACAAATTAGTAAGAATTTCAGAAGTGTGTAATTGCTACTTGAGAAAATTTATTTTACTTGTTAATTATATATTAATCAAGAGTTAAATATAACTTAATGTACTTAGGTGGTCTGAAAAGCTCCCGAACTAACGATGAACTTTAATTTTTAATTGTTTTTATTACAAAGTAACTTGAACTCTATACGCTTCTCCCAGCGACGCAGAATAATAATCTTTAGGTATTGTTATATACAATCTTTTACAATTTTCTTAGAGCTAAAAATTACGGTAACTCCCAAACTAGGTATTCCTGTGTGTACTTGAGAGTTAGTGCTCTGCTGTTACTGAGACAGATTATAGGTTTAAAAGGTAGAAATAAAATAAATAAAGTGCGTACGTGTCTCTGTGTGTGCGCGTGCGTGTTTCTGTGTGCGTGTGTACGGCGTGCGTGCGTGCGTGTGTGTGTGTGTGTGTGTGTGTGTGTGTGTGTGTGTGTGTGTGTGTGTGTGTGTGTGTGTGTGTGTGTGTGTTTATGTATGTGCAAAATGGATGTATGTATGTATGTGTAGGTATGGGTATACGCTAACTTCTGGAGGTGAAACAGCCCTTCAGCTTGTTAATAGTCTAGGGTTTGTTTAAAAGCTACTGTTTTAAATTTCACTTCGTTTAGAGTTAGCCCACTTAATTGTAAATAACAGTACCTACTATTTCGAAACTGACGACCAACAAATGCTCAAAAGTTCTGTGGCTTTCTACATTACTTAAAAATGAAACTACTGACTAAGTGAAAACGTATGACAAAAAGTGAAAGACCTTGACCATAATATTTAAATACAGGTAATCGTATTTTTACTAGAGCGTCACTTAGCTAAAGGTCTTTCACTGTTGGATAAGAGCGATAGATAGGAAAGGTAGGTAAATCTATGCATACAATATAATCGTAACTGGTCGTTGTCTGAACATACATACAAAAACCATTAGAAGGAAGCTTTATGAACGCAATAGAACCCATAACAGTGTTTTTTAGACATTTTGTCTAGTATTTGTGCACGCTTATCTCAGAAACGGCTTAACCGATTTGAAAGTGGGTTTTACTAATGCGCTGTGATTTGCTCCACCTAACATTTAGTGTTTGTTTCATTTCAGTCGGTTCATAAATAAAAAAGTTATATCAGTTAGAAAAATTACCGCGATTACCGACCTTTTTGCTGCAGGAGCGGCTAGCAAAACCTATTTACAAATATAATTTGTCTAATATAAGCTATGAGTCTTTAATCAGTTTTAGTTCTGCTTTTCCTAATGATCACTAGAATTTCGCAGTCATTAGGGGACGAAGGATGACGTAACACCGATTTGACTGCATTGTAAGTATTTATAAAGCACTTGAAACCGCTTAACCAGTATTCAAATATATATTCCTCAGCAATAAATCAAAACAAAAACCTTCAAAGCAGTACATAATCGCCAGTCAACACTATCAGTATCAGGAAAACAATTCAAATAATTAGTCCGAACCCCAGTTGTAACCGAAACATTGGTTTAAATGTCCGAGCACTAGATAAAGCGGTGTAAGTGGCACCCGAGGCGTCTAACGTTAACGCCAAGTAAATAAAATGGAAAAAAAATCTGGGAAAGTGCGGAGGGAATTGCAAAGGATTTCGTCGAGGGTTCGCCGGGAGGGCTGATTGCACCGTTGCGGGTTAGAAGCGCTAACTTTCGTTTAGAAATATATTTGAGATTTTGCATAACCAATTCCGCTCTTAAATTGTTAAACATATTTAAAATTGCATAACTACTTATACTTCTTATGAAACATTTACTTACATGATTTGTAAGTAAAGAAATATGTGCCGGTAATTGTTTTTGTAAATGATTGATTAACAGCAGTGAGTATCAATAGATATTAAAAAAAAATGTTCAGATAATGATAATTTAATTTCGTATACAATAGTTTTTGATTTAATTATATTTCTCATTATAATTGACCTATGTCTAATGATTACCTGACCTATGTCTATTACTTTGAAACGATTTCATCAAAGTCCACACACAAACGTCCGAAAACAAGTTAACCTAAAGCCCACTTTTATTACATGAGATTAGTTGTAGCTGAACTGTTAAAAATCTAAGAAAACAAACTCATTGTGTAAACGTTCGTTAACCAGTAAGTTAAGTTATGGTACAAGCGGCCGGCCCGTCGGCAAAGCACATATTTGTTCGCACCCCGACGTTTTTGACATTCCTACCTCGCCTCAACTTTTCTTAGGGTTGTTACGCTAAACTTTGCACCTGATCAGGGTTACAAGACTGACTTTTGAAACATTTAAAGTATCTTCTAAGATAGTTGACGGTTATAATTAAATTTAAGAACATTAGGAATTATAGTAGCAACTTCGTGGTGTTTTCTTTTTTCTTGGACTTCCTCGGTGGCGTAGTGGTAGCGTATGCGACTGCTAAGCTTGAGATCTCGGGTTCGATTCCAGGGTCGGACCAAATGTTTGTATGATCTGCATATATTTGTTTCGGAGTTTGGGTGTTTTCTATGTATAATATGTATGTATTTACAAAAAAAAAGTATATAAGTATTTATATCAGTTGTCTAGTACCCATAACACAAGCTCTGCTTAGCTTGGGACTAGATGGCGTTGTGTGTTAGATGTCCGGAATATTTATTCATTATTTATTTATAGGTCTGTTGTCAAAGGCTAAGTTGTAAATTAATTACAATATAACCAGAATTGATCAAGCAGCCACATTTAGATTTACAATCTCCGTAATCTGCATGAATATCTCCATAACCCTATAATCTATAACAGATAATAAATGGATTGTTAACCAGCGCAGTTAGTTACCATTTAATATAACAAGGAAACAAGTTTTCGTTCCGTAGCTAATTTACTTGTCTCTTTAACCAACCGAAGTAAAACGAAAAGTAAAAACATTTATAGTAGCTGCCATAAAAAGACATAAACACGAAACAAAGTTAACAACTCGAGCGGCAACCCTACTCGAGGCAATGAAAAGTCGGTTAAGCTAATGTTATCGAGAAATAAAAATGTATAATAAAATACAAACACGCGGAGCGAGGAAACAATTTGCCGCGGGAGACGCAAGATTTCATGCCTCCAACACCAATCGTGGCAAGGAAAAACGAACCATATAACCACGGTGTACGTCTAAAAGTACAACAACTTTATTGAGTTGAAAATTCCTTATATTTTCCTGGGACATGCACAGGGTTTAAGACTCTGGGTGGGTACTGTTTAGGTGTATTTTGGCTCGAAGGGCTAGTGCGGTAATTCAGGAAGAAAAGAGAATTTTCCGGCTCGTCGGGGCGCCGTGACATTTGTGTTAAGCGGGGCCGAGGGAGCCCGCCATTCATAAAGGAATGAACCAGCGGTACTACTTGTTTCGAAGTAAACTTTTTGGATATACGCTTTTTGGTTGCACAAAAGTTTGGCTTTGTTACGTTTTACTTTGACAGTGTAGTTTATTGCCAGTAGTCTATGTGTATTGTATGTTTAACCCTGATTTATCTAAAACGGGATCTGAAATTTTTAATGTTTCAATCATGTCATTATTATTATTATTATTATTTTTTATATACTTTTTTTGTAAATACACACATACATACATACATATTATACATAGAAAACACCCAAACTCTAAAACAAATATTTGTAGATCATACAAACAAATCCGACCAAAACGTCGGGGTGCGGTCCGACCCGGGAATTAAACCCGAGACCTCAAGCACAGCAGTCGCAAACGCTACCACTGCGCCACCGAGGCGGTTAAATGTGGTAGTTGACGCAATCATGTTAAATTAAGATTAACCTGATCAGACCTTTTTAATTTCAGATAAGATAATTTAAATAACTATTGATTTTACCTAGATAAACAAGATTTTCAACGATAACTCAACAAACTTTCTATTCATTTACGGGTTAAATTAAAGTTATTTAGTACAAATGATTTACTGAAATTAGGTACCTATATGTTTTATGTTTTTGAACTTTCCCTTTTTAAATTATCTTTTCTAATGGGTCTGTAGTTACATTTTTCTGTTAATTTTATTGCGGTTCAAGCCCGAATTTTAAGAAATGCAAAATAATAGAATACTACTGCTACTACTGCTACTGCTTTAGTGATTAATATAAACCAGTTTTAATTAAAAGAAACAAAGTGAGAAATAGGTCTACATTTATCATTGTTTAATATCATTATTAGCTTTTTTAAATTAATTTATTGCTTGTACAGAAATGAACTAAAGACTGTAATAAACTAATGGTTCATTAGACGTGCTACGACAAGCATATGACAGTTAACCAGTACTTCGCTCCAGACTATTTCTAGACAGCTCCAGGGTCTGTGCACACCAGTCTTCAACCTAGACCCAAACTAGTTTGGGTTAGCCAAAACTACAGAGAATAACCGAATATCTACATAATTTTCTGAAACTTATATATTTTCTAAAATATTATCAAAGTACTTTTGAGAGTTCGAAAGTATATTTAGGCAGCTTTCCTAGTTACCAACTAACCATATAACAAAGTTATGCGTCCAGAAATATAATAACTTTATTCTGTTTAAATAAGTATACACATACTAAATTTAACACCTATGTAATTTACAAACCAGCTAGAAAATCTAACACACTTATAAATATATATACCTAAGCTGTAAAAGCTGTCTTTTATCATTATTACTAAAAGCAGGGTAATCAATCAACAAGTTCGCCACAAAAACGACATCAAAGTATAAACTCACATTCTTAAAAAATGCCATTCAATAGCTAAGGAATTCCGAGTGAACGTTTTTTTTCTAATCCACGCGCAAGGACACACTCACGGCGCCACCTGTTGAACGGGGTCACGTGACTTTTTTGCTCCAAGGACGCAATCCTCCTTCGTTCATTCACGGGCGGGCCGCCCCCCGCTCCTTACGCGGGGGTTAGGGGTTTTTTTGTTCCCCTACGTGAACTCCCGAGGGCTTTCACCTACGTGCATTTTCGAGGTCACGTCGGGAATGTTTTGAGGTTATGTTTTGAAGTGTTCCAGCGCGAGGGTACGTTCTCATTTTAAAATTGGGTGAATCTTTGTTTTTACAATATTGAGATAGGTACTTACTTACTTACTTAGGTATTTATTTATTGTTTAAAATAACAGCATAATTTTCTTGTATGTTTTGTAAAGCTTCAACTATATAGTTTAATTGTGCATGTTATAATTTTTCATAATGAAAATTTTCTTTAGACTCACGATAAAATTACGTAAGGTCGTACTTATAACGTCAAGTGACATACTGTAACCTCTTCTTGCCAAATTTTTTTTTTTAAATTGTCTTTGCCGTATATTTTTGTAAAGTCGACCATTCTCGAGTTGGTATAAGAGCGACTTTGCGAAACACTGTAGAATTATTAGACTTAACCGGATTCTAATTAAACCCTGTCCCTGATAGTGCACCGTGGAGCTGTAGACTGCGTAATTTACATTAATCCAATAATTGCATGGAGGTTTCCTAGTTAGAAATTCAAATGAGATGATGTACAGCCAGGGTGGGTGGAGGGCCGGTCTTCGGGGAGACGTACGAGACGCGGGCAAACGCGACGGGTGGCACGCTGCGATTATCGGTGGGCAATACATTGTACTGAATGTATGCAAACACAAACACATGCACTTGCTACTTAAAAATTGATCTTACTTTTTTAAAACCTACTTACTTTTTTAAGAGAAAACAAACTATTTTGTGGCAATTTTTTTTTTTAACATTGGAAATTCAAATTGTTTATTTAAGGTTGTAGTATCTGGATGACCGAGATTCACTCGGTATTTTTATTTGGTAATTAAAAAGCTAGATCTATTTATCGTCCCTGAAACTATACCTACTAATTTCCTGAAAATAGTTGGAGCCGTTTCCGCGATTCAGATTATATCCTACTAATATTATAAACACAAACGTTTGTGAGTATGTACCTATGTCACGCGAAAACTACTGAATGGATTTTAATGAAACCTTACAATAATATAGCTTATACATCAGAATAACACATAGGCTACAATTTATAAAGATACTAGCTTCGTCTCGCGGCATTGCCCGCGTTTATTATCGTACCGCAGGTAGCACCGCGGGGTTCAGCTAGTATATATATAAGAATTGCTCTTTTAAAGGTATATATTAACAGTAAGTAAATTATTAATGACGGTATATAATAGAAAAGTGACATATCCATTGCATTACTTTTGTTCTCACAAACAACGGTTCACAAATAATAATTAGTTTTCCTCATAATCTCAATGAGAACCTATCTTATTATCAGACGCAAGAATGAATCGATATTTTAGTTTACTGTATTAGTAATAAGTTCGTATCTCAACGCATAGTGATTCAGAACTTGATTAATTAAATTGTTATGCTAATGTAAGTTGGGATTTTTGGTCGATATAACTAAGCTACGGTTACGTCACGGTCCGAAGTGCCGACAATTAAGTTAGGTACCTTATTAGATACACGATTTAAGATGAATTCATAATCTATTGTATTTATAAGCATAGTCAACCGAGTAGAGCGCACATACAACATTAAGCAGAGGACGCCATTAGCCAAATTAAAAATTATAAAGCTGAAGATCTTGTTTTTTTGTTTGTTTGTTTGTTTGAACGCGCTAATCTCAGGAATCGCTGCTCCGATTTGACAAATTCTTTCAGTGTTGGATAGACCATTTATCGAGGAAGACTATAGGCATATATCATCTAGCTAATAGTAATAGAAACGGAGCACTAATGAAGAATGTCAAAACGGGTGAAAATTTTCCCGCCACGGGCAATAGAAAACGAGGTTAGGTGTACAATTGACGGAAGTGACGAAACGTCACCCTGTAAAAATGTTTTCGCAATATTTAGGCACCATTGGCCAGGGTAGCAACCCTGGCCAATGGTGCCTAAGAATTACAATAAATTATTATTTTAAAAGTAAAAATTGGAAAACAGTGCTGTCTCAAATCTCGTAGTAGAGTAGAAATAATTTAGATGGTATTAAGTTACGTTTTTCATATACACGAAAACATTCGATACAAAAATTTATCTAAATATTTGTGTGTATTTGTGTGTGTCTTCACATGAAACAAGATTTTTTAAGATCGAAAATAACTGGAAATAAAAAACCACGTACATTAAATTTGTACGTTAACAGTACCCATGAGTGACCGTCTAACCGAGACACAAGGAACAGGGGTGGTGGGAATGAGCGGGCGGCGTCGACGCCTTAGTAATTTCCGAAATCGCTTGTCGACAATCAGAATAGTGCTGTGCCAGCTCGAGCCGAATCAGAATAATTAGTTCTCGATCTGCATCTAATTGATATAACTAAGGTCTTATATAGACATTATATGAAACGGTCATATATTTCAGTTTACTCACAAGTTGAGGTTTAAAAAAATATAGGTATTTGTACCAAAGTAAATATTTTAGTTTCAAAGTATCTTTATTTATGAGAAAAGTAACTGAGGGATGAAGAAATCTTTTTATTAATAGTCTTGATGTCCTCAGAAAATAAGGTTTTGATGGTGATGTTATTAGATGTAGATCATAATTTTTTTGATGTATTAAGTAAAGCTCTATAAATTTTAATTCTATGTTACTTCTAACTATGTTTCATAATATAGAAATTACTGGACATTTGGACATGCGTGGAACTGAAACTATAATTTGGTGGAATACATTTTCTAAATTACATTATTATGAATTTACTTACTAACGTGTTAATGAGTAAATACAAGTAAGTTATTAGACATAAAATTGATTAGTAAAATATTGAATTAAATCAAACACAAATGAATTGAATTATATTGAGGTGTAATCAATTGTGATAGATTAATTAAACGCGTGTTGTGTTCTCGAATTATTTCTTTAATAAAATCAAAACATTTACTTCAATAGCTACCTTATCTTTGTGTTCAATTACTTTTACTTAGTATATAGAAGTTTTACAGTATGTGATTTGTTTTCCATCACCTAACATTGATGAGATTGATGGAAAACAAATCGCGGATTGTATTGCTCAAATCATTGGAACAAAATAACATTGTAACAAAGGAGTGCCGAATGCCGAATCTAACATTTTAGAATTAAAGCCACTTGCAGTCAGTCCTCTATTTTTACAAGTGAGTGTAATTCTGCAATATATTTCAACAAGTTCCATCAAGTGTGATAATCGAGATTATAAATTACATGGAAATACTACCTTGGTGTGTGTAGAAAACAATATCATAACAATAGAAAAGGTAGTGACATAATGAAACAAACAATTCGGAACAAATTACGTAACATTAGTAAGACAATCCTCAACGGCCGTATCGTGTTACGAAGTTTCTAGAGCTGATGTACACGTTGTAAATCACAACATGATACAAGGATTCAAGCAGTATGCCGTCACTAGCCCAATCAGAAATATAATTAGATTGAGACCGGCGCCTAATTGTGATGGTCTCAAGTTCCGAGCCCCTAGGTGCGGAGACTGCGGCGTGCGCCAAAATCAATAGTTGACCTAACGTACTCGTCAAGGATTTCACTATACAAATATGATTAATATTTAATTTTGGTCTGTAACACTCCTTATACTAATGGTTGCTGAAGAAAAATACAGGGTTATGTACTTGGTGGTGGCTCTTCGAAATTGAATTGATATTTAGAAATGTGTATCTATCGCGAAATAGACTTTGAGAGGTATGACGCTAAACGGTAATTTACAAAGTCGTCACATTTTTTATCGCACTTTTCAATATACGGATATATTATTAGATTAAATTACGTTGTAAATTCTTGAACAATGAATAGGTAGGTACACCATGGAAAAAATTGTTGGCACTGACAACGATATGAATTAAAAATCATTAAAATTAATTGATTATAATAATTAATAATACATATTCTATTGTATAGACTCCATATACCCGTCTGGGCATTTTTACGCTCTACTTACGATGTTAGAAGTTAAAAATACAATGCAATAAGTTCCCATAAGCGTCTGGCCGTTAAATAAAATACGCGGGTCGAGGAACCGATAACTGTACTTTCAACCGCTAATCACCCCATGAATTCCGCAGAAACCTACGGACAGTCCGTCATAATTTCTAACTTCAAAAGTAATACCATCAACTCGGTGTTAACTTAATTTGACTCACTTTAACAAGTCCAATTAAAGGAATTTGTGTTTCTCTTATCTTCAATATAACATTGAGCATAATTTCAAATTATATTTCAAACTTTCCGATAATGAAGGGTGGATGGGAGCGGGTTGGGGCGGGTCGCGGGGTGCGGGGGAGCGGCACTTCGCTTATTTCATTAGTTACATAAATTCTCCTATTGAGGATGGCTGGCAGAAAGGGGACGGTTTACCCTTATTACGAGAGTCTCCTTATCAATACAATTATTAATATAATAATATTATTATTGTAATAATTTGGGAGCCGAGTGGAAAGAGGAGTCGTAGCTTAACTTCGCCAGCAATAAAGGGTGGTGAGAGATAATGGAATGGAAAACAGTTTGAAGTTTTATTGGAAAATTGGTACCGGCTAATTGGCAGCATTATCGATCTGTTGGCGACTCAAGGAGCTTGAGTAAATAACATTTTTAACGAAAACGTTTCGGTTATTGGCGAACGTTTAAAGCCAAAATTTTGAACTCTAACTCCGTTAACGGAGTCTAATCAAAGAAGTTTTTAATAGAGAGCACTTTTAAAGTGCTTCAAGATTTGTTTCTTAATACAATTCCGAAGTCTTTGATAAGCAATTTCAGCAACTATGGTAACCATTTAATCTAATTAATATAATATTTTGATAATCTAGCTTAGGCTTCTCAATAAGACAAATCTTAATAAAGTTGGATGTTCTGCAAGCGAGATCTTGTAGTGTTTTATGAATACTAAATCAAAACATTAATGTTAAGCGTTGAGATATGATATTATCGACCTCACCTACCGAAACCTCTCATATATAGAAATTGAAACTAGGTTGGGGTTAATCCCGACCCCAGAGATCCACAAGTATAGCCATAATTCCTTAGGGCCACGTCTCATTATAACACTAATACAAGACTCATCCCGAAGTTACGGTGAATACATTAAAGGGTTCAATCCTTACTGATGAGACATCGGTCGGGGTGGGAGGGCACTCCGCCCGGTGGGGGCGCTCCGGGCACTGGCCTGGCTGAGGGGGAAATAAGGCAGGCATTATAGGAGATAGCGTTCATTTACATTGTCCAATAACTCCAAGTAGTGTCCGAGCGAATATTAGTTTATGGCATGCGGTGTTTCCAACAATATGTAGGTACCAATTTTATATATACCATCTCTTTATACGTACATCACAAAATTAAAAAATTCGAACGGGCTAAAATAATTCGCTTCGTAATTAATTCGATTTGGTTTTAATTAACGAGACGCCAATTTCAATAAAAAATTTGAAGTCTCTAAAGGATTTCTGATTAGAAAATACGATCAGTAAAAATTAAAACGAATTTAAAAATTTGTGTTTTAATAAAACGTTTTCTTTTTTTGATTGTGTTTAGTCGAATGGCCAAGTGGAAATTTCAACTCTAAAATATAGTCATATACTCGTAATTGTAAGGTCTTGTCTAGGTAAAACATAATAAAACAACTGTACACGCATGGTCCGAAATATACGACATTACTATCAGAGAGTGGCATGCGGAGGAAGTGCCCCCACGATGTACGGCACACATAAATACACAAAATCAAGATGCATGCATAAACGTACACACACGTGTGTATGTGTGCACAAGGGGTCCTCTCTCACACCAATACAAAGGCCAGGCTTTATTCTCATTCGGTAAACGGAGATGCACTCCCCTAATTATTGAGAGGAAGCAATCCGTTCGAATAGTATCGTTGACGAAGGTTTGCTACCAATAATAATTGTTTTATGATTTACTTGAATATGATTCGGCAAGTGCCTTAAAGTATTATCTTAATAAGACTAAGTAAATATATATTAGGTAATTGTCTTACCGCTGGCTTCAGCTAGTAGGGTTATATGTGGGATAGCTATCTGAAACTTTATCTGAAACTGGTAAAGATAGGCCTAAGTCTCGTATGTGTTTCTATTAAAAAAGTAGAGAGAAAATGGAAAGTTGCGTATCTGGCAAAATTTAATTTGCAGTTCAAGACATGAGTAACAATTCAATCAATCGCTTGTCGAACTATAACTAAGAATATTAGTATTTAGTTTAGTAGTTGTAATTCCTTGAGTTATAATCGGAGGGTAGACCGGTCACGCTTAGGAAAAACTGAATATACAGCATTAAACTTTGCAGGATTAATTGATTTAACAATAATATGATCATAGATATTTCAATGACATATTACTGTGAAATCGGATTTAATATTCAGTACTATATTGTAGAATTGATATATTGCCCTATTTTTACGTCGCTTCTCCCCTGCAGTTGTGATACAACAAGAATTATTGATGAAAACATGTATATTTTGTGGCAGACAAATTTATTTTGTATAATATTCTACGTTTTGCAAAGAAGTTGTAATGTAAACATTTTTATTAGGATTTATCAATAGTATGGGTTTCTTTAAGATATAATTTATTTAGCGTTGAGTCAGGCCGAGTCCCCTTGACCGCTAATGTTTAAACGTAAACATCAGACAGATTACACGTCAGCGTTTAGTCTCCTTTAAAATAACTCAGAACAAAATAGTAAGTAGTATTTCCTAGGAATTCTAACTCACGTCCCACTTCTGAACTGGGACTAACAGTAGCCACAAGCCCTCAGAGTCTACGGAAAATATGTCACTGGGCAATTGTCTATTGCTTCGGCAATCTTACAGAACGATTTTCTCATACAAACAGCCAAAAATTAAATAGCCTTTTCTCAATCATAGAGAAAACCACTGTCAATTTATTAGCATAAGAAACCGTACCGTAGTGCCGACAATCGAGAGTATTAATTATATGTTAGCATTATGTTTTGTTTCAGCGGACGTTTCGAGATGACAGAACTCAATAGAACTCAAGACGTTAGCATATAATGGCATCGTACAGTTTATGAATATAGATAATAAAAAAAACTATATTTTGTCAAACGATGCGCAACAATTGGCGGTACTATCTAATTTATTAATGTACACTTGCATATATATGAGAGAGTGTAAGCCTATTGATACAATTACGGATTCCGTGTTGCTGTAAGGTCGGAACAGTTCTGCGCCACAGAAATCGAATTTACGACTAAACGTGAGTAAGATATAACATGGTTATTGTTCAAAAAAGGAAAGAGATATTTACACCATTTAACAATTGCTATGAATTTTCAATAAAAAAGGCATGTACAGATTTTCAAGCTTTGCAAAATATTCTTGCTATTAACTGACTTGCATAAGTACATACATAGGTACATACATATGTGTGTGTGTGTGTGTGTGTGTGTGTGTGTGTGATTTTATATTATTGTAATGTTTATAGTAATAAGGTATTGTTACGAACTGTTGCACAAATCTGAAAAGCTTGCATAGTATGTTATCATCTTTAATTTCTTTCTGTATTTTTTTATATCTTTTATCAAAAGGATATTTTTGTATTAATTTTATTATTTACTCGTGTGTATTAAGTCCAATAAAAGAACATCCTTAGTTTTAATTAAACAAACCGATTCGTTAAGTTAATATTTCGCTAAAGCAAAATGTATATTTCTATTCTGAACGTACTGGATATGTCCGAGCAGGTTGATTCATTCAATTTACAAATACTTATATAAAAATTTCAAAGAGAACTTGAATGGTCACTCTGTTTTGTGTGGTGAATTTTAAAAAAACTTTACAGTTTAATTTTATTTTTTTAAATCTTTTTGAAGTAGTACGTTTGTTTCTAAGGGCAATTAGACTTTTCTCTATGGTTTGAATTTAACCAAATGAAACTATTGAAACCTCTCAGATTCACCCACAACACGTAGCCTAACGATGCTATATCTTCGATCATAATTCCATATTCGGACGTCGTCTAAACATAAATTCATACGTGGTCGCATGCACGCATCGTACCGTCAAATAAACTGGCAGTTTAATCAAAGCCATTAGACAAGTGAGCCAAGCACCTAAGTCCAGTATAAAGCGACCCGTCGCCGCCGTCTCGATGCCCCTCCTTGACTGGTAACAGTTGATGCCCAAGGGGGTGGGGAGTTCTATCGTTACTGGTGGGTGGTGTAGCTGATGCCTTTAACGCCTTGCTGGCTGTTGACCAACGCCAGGAGGCGGGTGGCCATGCGTTCTTAATAAAGATGGCGGAAACATGCTAGTTTTGGTACTGCAGGGGTGTTAGTTGGTTGGGAAGACTGCTTATGTGGAACGGAACATACAAGCTTGTGTGATGTGTTACTAACTTCACATTTTCGCAGTAAGAATTCTGACTATCATACTCACTAGTAAAATAAATAATACTTAACAAGGTTTATCTAGCGACGCTTCTAGTTCACATAAACTAGCTATTCGACTACTAAAAACCTAACTGCCCATAATTAATACATATACGTCAAGATAAGATAAAATATGATCAAAATTAAAAGAACGTTTCCATATTAGTTATAACTGTGAAATCTTTAAGTGTAAAATGGTTTCTAACTCAACTCTAGCATGTCCTCTCAAAATAATAAAACATACTTAAAAATAAAGGTAGTGACACACAAGCGAAACTCAGTCACTCTACTCGTACTAACAGTATTTATCAAACGGGACGCAACATACATTATAGTGGCCAATACAACTACAGTATAATGAGAGTCCGAGCTATATAACTCATCTCCCGGGCTTCCATTTAAATTATTCAAGGGAGGGTAATCTTATTACATTTACATATTAATCAACGGATTTTAATTATACCTCCCCCCCCTTCTAGGTTGATAATTTGCTTTCAAAATGCGACTTGGCTTGATTGGAGGCGTGTCTGTGTGGGTGACGGTAACGTTCGTTAAATAGTTTGTTTGTGGTTTATAAATTTGTAAAAGAATAGATTATTGTGTGTGTGTTACTTACTGATGACGAATGTGAATGGTACTTTACCTGAAACATAAGAGGAAAGAAATAAAGTAACAAATTCAAGTGAAAATATCATATATATAACATATTAGTATAGTCTTCGTGCCGATTATGTTCAAAACAGCAATGCTTTTTAAAATAAATACCTAAAAACTACACGAATTCTTGTAAGAATGAAATATTACATACTTTTATAGTTGATAATAAAGCTACGATTGAAAATAAGAAACTCGAAGACGTGAGATAAAATGATATGATACGAGTATCAATATCTTTAAATGTATTTATCTAAAATATACAATTATTTACTTTATATACCAACACGTTTCTGAACATTCACAAGTTCAGAACAAAATAAGTAAAACTTTTAAAGCAAACAGAAAAATAAAGAATAGTGCACACGAGTTTAATCAGCATACTCATTTGTCTGACGACGCTGGCAACGCATTAATGTCTGCAAGTCGGACGCGCTGGGCGGAGCCGTGCACTCGTAAACCATTGAAGAAATATTATAAAGCTACCAGTGTACCCCGGGGGCAGCAATTAATAAGTATGTTAATACCGTAGGGAATGAAGAAAGCAGTATTTATATACTAAATATTATACTACTAGTATTCTGGGTACGTCCGCAAGTGTGGACGTGGGATAAGGCTGGATATAAAAAATGCATGACATTAATATCATTTATTTATGAACAATCACCTATTTAAATTAGTTAATAATGGCTATGGTTTTATAGAATTTAACGTTTAGAGATATATTTAATTGTTTAACTAAGTTGTGCTTATTCAGCGAGCCATTAAGTAAAGGGGATATATACCCACTAATTATACTAGTTACAAAGGTGTACGTAACTTATTCTTTCACTAACAAAATAATTTTATTTTTATCATAGTTTTCTGTAAAAACTGAGATCTATCCTGTTTTGTTTACTTTTCGTTGATATTTTAGTTTTCATTGACTAGCTTACTGTTACTTCCTACTTATAATAAACTAGTTGACCCACGCAACCTTGTTTACGTCTTATATTGCCCTTAGCATGAAATTTTTTCCCCTTTTTTTAAAACATTCTTCATTAGTGCTCCGCTCCTATTAGTAGGAGCGTGGTGATATATACCCTATAGCCTTCCTCGATAAATAGACTATCCAACATCAAAATAATTTTTCAAATCGGACCAGCGGTTCCTGAGATTAGCGCGTTCAAACAAACAAAGAAACTCTTCAGCTTTATTATTAGCATATATTTTTATTCAGCATACTACATTTATTTACTAAATCAATTTTTTACAATAACATTTTTTTTGGGGAACTCTATTGTCAAATACGTTTATGGTTACTGCTCACATTCTAATAGTCCACGGGCCCACATACAAGGGATTTCAGTGATTAATAACAGGCTGAAAGTTTATACACAGCTTCGTTTTGACGAGACACCCAACTTTTATCATTGGACCAAATTCTGATAGTGGCAGGAAAAAGCGCGATAGGGAGCGAAACACGTCGATTTGATGAGTGTCCCAAATGAAATAATAACAGTTTCTAAAAATCAATACTTCGAGAAAATACGATGGAAAACTGAGAAAAACTTGTGGCATACAAAGTGAATGGTACCTTCCGAGTGACCCCCAGCTCTAACATGTCAGAATGGTGACTTGAAATTTTTTATTCATTTTCATTAATAACAAGTTGATTTTTGTTTTGGGGCTTGCAAAATATATATTTTTCATAAAAAATGCATCGGCATACAAATTTGATGGTAATTTTTTTGAGACCTACACTCGAAAGTTGTCAAGATTATGTTAATATTTTTTCGAGTGTAGGTTTCGCGCTTTTTCCTGCCACTATCAGAATTTGGTCCAATGATAAAAGTTGGGTGTCTCGTCAAAACGAAGCTGTGTATAAACTTTCAGCCTGTTATTAATCACTGAAATCCCTTGTATATGGGCCCGTGGACTATAATATTTCTTGCCATCTCATAAAATTATATAAAAAATATATGAATATTATACTGTTTAATTTTCCAAGCATTTCTAGCTCTTACGTTGTGTCCAGCTTAATTTGGTGCGTGAAATATATTAAATAAAGTCCAGTAACCAACTAGTTGATGTAATGACAGAGTGTTATAAAATTCTAATCAGCAATTCAAAATTACGAACTTTCCTCAGTAAAATGGTTTTAATTTTTTTCTGATTGCCTCCATTGTCCGAGTTGTTGCTGACTTTATCTTTCAACCCTTTTAACATTTTTTACCATACTTTGTATAACTTTTTGGGTTAGTTAGTATCTATACGTTTATTTTAACAAATTGAATTTGTAATGAAAATGACTTTGTATTCTTTTTGTATTGATTTATTTTTTTAAAGACTTTTTACGTAATTTGAAATTTTGTTACAGAACAAAAGAAAGATTCGACAAATGTTTTTAATTATAGATTTAAGAAGGAGTTGAAAAGCCCTTTCGTTTTCTTTTCCTTTTGGAATTTATAAAGTAATTTATTCAAATTTTATTCAATGAAACTGGTTTAAAACCATTTTTAAATGGCGTCATTTCAGTCTCACGTAGGTTCTAAATGATTTGTTAAAAAATATTTATATCATGGCGTGTCAGGCTGAAATACATTTCCTTACCCATATAAAATTAAAAATAATTTATGATCAAGTGCGGTGAGAAACATGTCAATAGCTCGATGTTCCTTCGTAAAATTATCTGAAGAGTTACTGCAATGTGCACATACCATTTAAGATAAACCTCTAGTTTAACACCACATAAACATAAATTTATGTACGAGTATTTTTTAATGGAAATACGATAGGAGTTCATTTTGAAGCGGAGAGAGAGCAAATTTGAGATTTATGTTCTGAAAGATAAACTATTTAATACATTATCAGAGAAATTGGAAGTATTTATTATATCATCAGAGTATATTTTGCAGGTATCACTTAAACGATCATAGGACTAAAATATCTAACCGCAACAAACATTACTCAATTTTAAGGCGATATTAGAGTCTAGTATTTTAAAATCGATGAACGGAATTATGTTATGTTTCAGGCATTATCTTAATGAGGTCTTGTTTTAATAATCAAGAGGAAGGCAAACAGATTGATGGTGAGATTATTATTCAAATTAGGGGCAGTTGGGCCTACGTGGACCTCTGAGAATCACATTGACTTACTATCATTGTAAGTCAATGTGACTGTTTGTTATGTTATAGCTTAATACTATGGGGTTAGGTTTTAGTGGAGCTAAATGAATTTCTATATATAATATTTCATGAGTATGTTTAGTGTAAGCTGTTTCTTATATTTTATAATTTAACTTTTTAAAAGTGTCAAGTAATAAAGGACACACATAAAAATATATTTTAGTAAGTGGAAAAATATTTATTACTTGGTAACAAAACATGTCTGGTGTGTTATGTGACTTCGTACTTATGTGACGAATGTAAAACGACTTTTATTTACTTATACACCTATTAACAGATATGCCGAAATGTAAGATGAAGCATGTAATAGATATAACTAATTAAATTTCTGTCTTTACAATAGATTACCAAAAAACTCAACACGCGTCCACATTAGTTATTCCTAGGAAATGAGGTATTGCACGAAAAATACACTAATCTTAATTTCAATATTTCATAACACGCGTGATGAAATATCGTCCACTCAGCTTGTTGTCCGATTCTCCCCAGCTTCCCTCAAACACAATCCCCATAATGGCGACTCGGTCTTATTAAATGCTTGGATCATGCGAGGAAGATAAATGCATCTCGAAATTAATTAATAAAATTGCATTTATAAGTGTGGTCTGATATGGCCAACTGAAAAAGAATAAACAAAAATTTTGGATCCTTGATTGGCCAGCCATTTTATTTCTTTGGCTAATGAAGTTAAATATTCATGGTTTTACTTTTAATTGTGATTAACGTATGTTATTCTTAAAAGAGATATACTGTTTTACACTTTCTGTTAATTCAGTCAATTTCTTTCAATTCTTATTATTTTTAAACTGATCCGCGAGCTAGGTATATGTACAGATCAGCTATGAGTTATTATTCTTATCGAATAGAAGAAGACCTTAGCAGAAGTAAAACCATGAAATATTTGACGCGAACCTATAAGATTTTCCCCTACCGAAAAGTGCTCAACATGGCTATATAAGTTTTCAGTTCAATGATGAGCCACTTAGGTAGTTAGTGTTCTGTGATCTAAACGTTTAGATTCTAAACTATCAACGCATTTTTCAATTAGGTAAATATGCAAATAAGCTTCATGTTTAAATCATATAAAACGTACTATTAATCTTTAATGAAACATATACGGTGGGAACCTCTGGTCAAATCGCAACTTAGTCAGCGTTTCAAAAAAATTAACATGGGTAAGTGATGATGGAAGTGAGCGAGTGGCACGACACTCTTAAACAACCTTAATCTCCATTTTTACGATTGCCCTAGAGAAAAAGCGATCAGTTTATAACTCTAGCACTAAGATATTCGCGTAATGTAACATTAATCGCGCATTTAATTAAACAAAGAGCGAGTATTTTGCAGACGCACGCGAGCTCGTATCGCCACTTTGCATATTGATTAGAATCGGTGATCGCGAGCTGCGTAGGTTACTGCTACCGGTTGCCAGTTGTCGATACGCGACCGTGCTAATCTTATGAGAATTTGTGGTGTACAGGCAAGGAGCTAATCTCTATAAATGTGAAATACTTTTGAATGACAAAAAAGTATTAAATCAGCGGTATCGTTGTATTTTCGTTGTCTTATCACAAAAACTATGTACAAAGACCCCGCAGTTTGACGCTGACTTTTTAATTCGATAAAAGTCTATTAAAAAAACTTGAGAGGTGTCAAGGGACACCCGGATGGAACGAAGTTCGAAATAGAAAGACGAAACGAAAATATCTGTGTGTGTCATCGTCGTGTCGTGACAACAAATTGTGTCGTGACAACAAATTGTGTCGTGACAAAAAATTGTGTCGTGACAATTTTTCCGTCTAGCCCCCTTACACTACTACTACTAGTTACAGCTTACAGTAGGCCATTTGTCATAGTCACAAAATGGGTAACTTAGTACACAAATAACAGTTGTCACTTTTACCCTAAAAATTAAATAAACAACCAAGAATCGACTGCCTCGGTGGCGCAGTTGTAGTGAATGCGACTGCTGTGCTTGAGGTCTCGGGTTCAAATCCTGGGTCGGACCAAGTGTTTGTGTGATCTACAAATATTTGTTTCGGAGTTTTGGTGTTTACTATATATCATATGTATGTATTTACAAAAAAAGAAGTATATATGTATTCATATCAGTTGTCTAGTACCCATAACACAAGCTCTGCTTAGCTTGGGACTAGATGGCGCTGTGTGTTAGATGTCCGAAATATAAAAAAAAAAAAGAAATGGTTGTTAGCAAAAACTACTGGGTTTAAATGGTTCAATTGTAACAATATCTACCTATACTTACAGCTAATCGTCGCTTGATTTCTAAGATAATATTAAAAACCGGGTACTATGTTACGTTCACGCCATCTGAGATATCTGGCGTCTGGACGGAAGTTCGGCTATCGGAATCAACAGAGCTAAAATGTATCCATTCATATGAAACCTTTTGGCGGGACGAGTTTCAGAGACCATGTCTACACATTAACGTCAAGACTAGATCGAATATCATTTTATAGAGAACTTCGTTGTCTATATTTCTCTTGAATTATGAAAATTTTCACTCCGTTTGAACTTTTGAGGTGGAAGCATAAATCAGGTTTGGCTAAGCTTTAACCATTGACTGATTCAGAATTTAGCAGATGGTAAAAGTACTAAAAACTTCGTGTAATCTTATATAGCTATTATACGACGACGTGTAAAAATATGAAATTTTAATGTGTTTCATGATTTCCCCTTTGAATATGAGCCCTATGTCAAGCCCTGGAATATTACAGTTTCCTTGTAAAGTGAAATTGAAGATTTAGTGACATTTCTGTCGCCAAAATCTACATAATAATGACATAAGTGTTGATGTTGCTTCGTCAAGATACAAAATTGATCGCACAAAGTGTTGAACTGAGCCTTTTTGAAGTTAACCGACTTCAAAAAAGGAGGAGGTTCTCAATTCGACTGTATTTTTTGTATGTTTGTTACCTCTTGACATTCGATTGGGTGAACCGATTTTGTTGTTTTTTTTTATTTGAAAGCTGGAGCTTCCCGTTTGGTCCCATTTCAATTTGGTCCAGTTCTTGAAGTCTGTTATTTTTTGTTAAATTTCGACATCGCAATATGGATTTGTTTCGACACACCATGTACAATGTCTCTCTAAACAAAAACATAAAAGAAGTTTACTATTATTTTAACGTGTCTTTATTTTTCTTTAGTATAATGCGATCGTAATCAATATATGATATAGCTAATAGATGAAAATAGCTTGTCGAACGTTCTTATCTCTTTAATTTCTCAGAGTCACAGATTAAACAGACCTAGGTGCATCTTCATGATACCGTCCGCTAAACTGTGTAGGAATAAATATGCGTGAAAATTCCTCGCATCGTCGCGTGTCGCGTGAAACAGAAGCCAAGTTTTGCACCTCAAACAATTTATGTAAGCTACGCATTTTCTGCGCCGGCGCATTATCCTCTGTCTCTCTCTTACTCGTGCGAAATACGTGTGCAGAGAAACGGCAAGGAAACCTGATTGCCGTTTCATTAGATTACATTCTAGTTTTGACATAATTAGATTAAATTGCTAAGGTCATGCTATAATATTATAGTTAATTTTATTTAGGTTAGGTATTTCTCACTTAGTCATTATAACAAGGTTTATTTATAACACTGACAGTAGCTTAGATAAATTAATAACAACTATGAACTAAGCAAACGTTAGTAATTGAAAGTCAATTAAGACTTACAAGTTTAATTTAAAGATTAACTGATGAATGTACGTACATAGTCTGTTGTAGCACATATTATTGTTTTCATTATATACTAGTAGTCCTAGGTGGGCGTCGAATTCACAACCCTCTGGTCAAGTATTCCTAGAACCGTCAACCATTAGTGCAACAGAAAATTACAAAGGAATTTTTCTAAGAAAAACATTAGACTTCTTTCGTTTCATTGTTGATCATTAAAAATATGGTTTTATTGCTTAATTCAATACATTTATAACTTCGGTAGATAAAATTCGATCATCCTGCCATTTCAAATATTTTTTAATAATATAATTTCATTATACAAAACAATGAAAAGAAATCAATAGGGATCTGATTGATTTATCTATTGTAAGTCTAAACAAACAGGAGATTACTACAATTTACTTTACAATTTTATACTCGTACATTATAACTACCGGCTACATAATATTTATGTAATAAGGAAGTATTGAGACTTGTAAATAAAATCATTACATATAATAATTATATTGATACGACTCATAAGGCGCCATTCAGATTTGTACCAAATAGTGTTTCGTGTTTGTGAACAACTTGCTCAAGTAGAAGAGTGACCTTAACATAAATCACGATTCATATATATTAACAAAAGGAAAGTAGAATTCATTCAATTTTTTTACGACGGTAACTAAATGATGACAAAAATAAATACATTATATATTTACTCAGTCTAATCGTACTAGATAAATGAAGAATATGAAATTTCTTTTCATTTTGAAAAGAAATTTAGAGAAAAATAAAATCAGACAGTTTTCAAATTTGAGTATAGTTACGTTTGTCTATGGATTATAATCCAATGACCCTGTAACCCGTAAAATTATTATTTTTAGAACGACGATAACTAAATGATGACGAAAATAAACACTTTAATAATCGTATTAGATAAATGAAGAATATGAAATTTGTTTTCAAAATGAAAAGATTCTGAAGATGAAGACACAAACCAAATTTCTTTAAAAAGAAAAATAATTCGGAAAAATAAAAGCAGACAGTTTTAAATTTGAGTACAGTTACGTTTGTGTATGGATTATAATCCAAATACCTAGTAACCCGTAAAATAATGATTCGATCGTAATAAAAGCAGACCGTAAGAAGGTACATAATGTGAATCAATCCTAATGCGGGTATAAAACAGGCTGGCTTCATTAAACGTTCTTACGCTATTGAGAAACATTCACTACAGTGCATTTAATCTCATTTAGTGACAGGAAACCTCGTAATCTAACCGCAATTATAGGTAAGGAGCCTGTGTACCTGTACTTAGAATAATTTATGTATTCGTTTAATAGATTAAGCAAAGATAGAGGTACTACTACCCACCTCTACCACCTATGGCTAATTACCGTTCGATATGAACAGGGGACTACCCTCTGGTTTACGTTATCTAAGATATCAAATGACTGAACAAGAGTGAGACAGGCAGTTGGACTCACAAAAGCTAATATGGCATATATTAGCTGTTTTGAGGCCGACTGCCATCCGTATAAGCCCTTTTGGGATAAATGGTATTACTAATATATTAACAAAATGTATTTGCTTGTTTTAGTTTTATTTTTATTAAAGACTAGCTGAGCCACTCAACCTTGTTTGCGTCTTATATAGCCCGTAGCGTGAAAATGTTCCCCCGTTTTTGAAACATTCTTCGTTGGTGCTCCGCTCCTATTAGTAGTAGCGTGATGATATATAGCCTATAGCCTTCCTCGATAAATGGACTATCCAACACTGAAAGATTTTATCAAATCGGACCAGCGGTTCTTGAGATTAACGCGTTCAAACAAGCAAACAAACTCTTCAGCTTTATTATTAGTATAGATTAGTATACATAATATTGGTCGCCGAAAACATATTTCAACAAAAATTATTGTACATTTTTATTACGCTTTTTGTTTTTTTAATTCTTTTGTAGCAAGTAAATGTTACACTAACTCATTATTTATTATTTTACTATACATAAATTTACTGCAGAAGCTTAAACTACATAGAAAAAAAAACAAGATTAGTCTGTAAAGAGGCAACTACAGATCCATCTCTATGATTTTTATTGATTAAGAATCATTGTCATATGTGTGTATATTTCTAAACATTCGATTATTATCTTCCGCCCACATGCCTACATATCTTTCCTTTAGGCAATTCTCAATCTATTATAAACCGTATGGTGGCTTCAATAAGCAATTCCGAAGTTCTAAACTAAGCCAATACTCTATATTTAAAAGTCGCCACTAAATTAAAGTCAATAATAACATTCAAAAACAACCAGCTCCCGTTCTACGGCGCGGCGGGCGGAGGCCGCGCAACAATCTTACTTTAATTGCGTGTAACATAAATTATGGCGACTTATTACAATCCGCTCCCGATACAGGCTGCCCCGAGGTGGTATAATGTACCGACATGTCGTACGACACGATATTTCGATGTCGACTAAATTCGGTATACAACAGTCGATTTTAAAAAAGCTCCACATTTATTATGCATGTTTGTACTACACAAATATCAATGAAATGAATATATTATTCTTTGAAGTGAATAACACTAGAGAACTAAACTAAATTCTTTATTTAATAATATATTCTATCGTGTATCATGCTGTGCCTCCTATTTTTGTATCGAAGTGAATGTTGGTGTGAAAAAAAATCTATTGCAGGTATCTGGTTCGTATCTCAGAAATATGAAGTGGTACATTTCGTAAATAACAAACTGTTTACGATCATATTCATTTACACCTCTTGCCAATTACGATACTGGAAACCTGGGGTATTCTTTACTTTATTCTTTCATGACATTTATGATATTCTTCACTCAACCTAGTCCTAGGTCATCTAAAGTTTTCTTGACTTTATTCTTTTCCCATTAAATATGCCATTTATGATGTTATTCTAGGTCTCTTTTGACCTCAAAGTCTCTATGCCAAGACTCCTCTACATTAGGAACCATGTAGCAATATCTTAACAGAAAACAGGCGCGAATATAAAATATAAGTCAGGAAATAAATAAGTAAAACAAATTATCACGCGAATAGCACTATAAAACAGTTTCTTCATAATAATTTTCACCGGGACGTACGGTGAGAAGCCGACCAATATCAATGGTATCGTTAAATAAATTACGGCATCTTATTACAATTCGCTCCCGCAGATTCACGCAGCCCAGAGGCTGTATTGTGTTACCAGAACGACGGGCTACTTAATAGTACCTCCTGGTTTTTAATTTATAGTCTTTGAGTTTCGAAGTATCGAAACCGTCGATTATTGTTTAAGAAATATTTTCTATGATATTAACATGAATTAAGGTCTATACTTTTCTGAACCTTCTACAACAATGCAGACGCACGTTATAAGTTTTACGCTGACAAAACAAGAAAATATATACAATCTAGAAAGTTACCAAATAAATACCTATGTAACTTTTAAAACTAATAAGTGGTTGTAAAAACGATCAATGCTTGAGGCCAATGTCCAATGGGCGGCCTAACTGCTAATAATCTCTGCCCAAGTTAGTTTAAATATCATGATTAGTAGTTAGAATTAAGAGATATGCGGTCCGAATATCAGTTGTGCGTAATATAAATTATGGCTTCCGTTCCAAAGATGATATCAGTTTTGGTATCGTATATTATAAATACAAGTTCGATAAAGATTGTAAGATATTTAGAACTTGTAATTAAATTATAAATATGCCTGTAGGATCTACAAAGCATTTAAAACTGACGCCCATTTTTATATCTTTATAATTTTGGTATATATTTGAGAGATGTACTTTCTTACTAATTGTATTTTTC
This sequence comes from Spilarctia lutea, assembly GCA_916048165.1. NCBI lineage: Eukaryota > Metazoa > Arthropoda > Insecta > Lepidoptera > Erebidae > Spilarctia > Spilarctia lutea. The sequence goes on along the minus strand of OU696480.1, from coordinate 15,871,929 downwards.
TTCTAGTTGTACACATTAAAAGAAACAAAACATAAACCAGTACTTAACAGAAAAAAATATGTTCGATTTTCAAAAGTTTTGAATTGTCTTGGATTTGACAGTTACGTACGTTACGTTACGTAGTTACACTTTAGATTATCGATTACAGAAACGTGATTAATCGATTATCTAAGACGATAGAATACCACTCCTGAGCAGATATTTCCTGTTCTTATTTTAATATCGTTAACTAGTAATAATTCAAAGTTGTGCTAATTGGCTAAGAGTGTATTTAAGCGTAGTTATAATTATAGTGTGGAAAAATTATCCTTTAAAATGTGAAGTAGATGGTGCAAGGCTTCACTGTGTTACTATTGGAAAATTCGCAATACTTAAATAGCAAATCATCTACCTTCCTTATAACTCAAATTTCTCTGTGATTTTAAATATAATATAGTAATATATAGTGAAAACGATAAAAAAATTCTAAACAGAGCAACAGCGTTAGGAAGTGAAACGTTTCAGCCGCGCTCAAATAAATAATTTCCGTAATGACCACTTATCAGTTTGTTTTAACAAATCGACTCTTATCACTAATCCACTTAAAATCTTTTATCAAATTGCTACCGAATCATTATTTTGTAGAAAAAAGAAGCGTCTACAAGATAGTTTCCGTGCCCGAGAGTGCGGCCAGCAACACGATCCGGCAATGATCTAATTACTTTGATTAATGATACACATTTATATCCCGAGTAAATGTATACTCACCGGGCTTTTGAGAATGTTTCATACACTGGATGTTTACAGTCTATTTAAATACGCAATAAAATACATTCTGTTTAAATAAATTATGTTATTTGAGTTTTTTTAATATTACTAAAGAAATATAAGACCCACTGAACGACATGCGATCATTTTCAAGCCATTCAGCTGGTTCTGTAACGTTTGCAATGTTCTGTATAAATTTCTCAGCATCAGAAATGTCATGTCTGTTAAGTGCCATTTCCCAAAGGAGGTTTAGCTCTCTCAGCGGCGACATCAAGAACATAACTACCTGTGGGCAGACGCAGTACGATACCAGCACTATTTATGTTTGTATCCTATATAAATTGTAAATTCTAATAAACGGTAATAATGTGAAAGTATTTCAACTGACTATAAATTTCTATATTTTTCTATCAAGCTCAAAATTGTGTGTTTGATTTGATTACATATTGTTGGGTAAATGTATATTGGATCTAATGGCATTATTTAAGGGAAAACTCAGCACTGTTTATTTTATCAGGTTGTTGTGTAATTTAAGACAAGAAAATCTAATGCAGAACGAGATATACATAACTAAATTAAATATAGTTACTGGCATATCCAGCGGACTCTACTATCGCAGATCTTCTTTGTCCTAATAATTACTGATTATAACGCACTTTCATACAGTCATTAATAAACTTCATGCTACTTTGTTTTAAATGATATTATCTTAGAAACGATTTCTTTGTGGCCACTCTCTAATTATACAAAGTAAGTGTGTATTTTAATTATATGGAAGGGTGCAGAAAACTGGCGTTGCCTTAGGCGGTGTTTGGTGCGGCAAGGTAAGCTGTGGACTTAGAACTTGGTCGCGCTATTGAAAACGGCTTTAGCATTTGTTGTTAAATAAAAAACTTTATAGAATAAGAGAAAATAGATTGGTTACTAATTTATTTCCTTAGGAAGTCAAAAATTACGGTCAAATATACCTGTAAAAATTCAGGGCCCTATATCAAAAATCAAAATCATAAATTCATTTATTTAGTTAAAAAAGGTACAATAATTTACAATTAAATTCCTAAATTTATAAATATAGTACGTTAATTATTATTTGCCCGAACTAGATTGAATCTGCGTCTCGGGCGGAGAAAATGCTTCCAAAACAATTTTTTATTTACTTAAAGTAACAATATAATTTAATAATATACATGGCAATTTTGTAGTACTAGAAATAAGTGGGTCAAAAATAATGCGCTAAGACAGCTCAGCAAAATAATTTGATTTACATATTTCAAGTATCTGGTCTAATACTAATCAAATAACCCCGAAATTCGTGAGCATAATATTGATTAAGTATACAATAGTGATTAGACAGATTACTCAAAGATTTAATCCAGTGTCATTGCTCTGTAGTGTACACTTCTTAATCTGTATCTACATATATATCTATCTTTCTGTATAGTTAATTAGTCCAAGAAAAATCTCATGCAGCATATAGGGCTTAATATTAAGAATAAAATAAGGTTTCAGAAGACCCCACTTCGATTGAAGTGTTTTATAAACTTCTTTCGGGCCTTGTTTAATTCCTTATATTGTACAAAAATAACTTAGATGAACAAATACTACGAGTACTTTAATTGTCGTCTTGAGCTATTTTGCAGAAATAAATGCTAACACTAAAGTCGTTCATATGCATCTATTAAAAACAAAAGAATAAAATTAAAACAAATTATTCTAAAGTCCTCTTCCATGTAATTATTAATTTAACGTTCTGTTCAGTACATACTGAAAACGATAACAGTTAGATTATCCAGACGCTGTCACCCATTACTTAAAACAACATAATATTTTTCCCCACAATTATTCGAACCTGTAATTTCAAGACAGTCTCTAGTATATAGAGTGTCACTGTAACTTCTTGTGATTAGTACTTGGCGCTTAATAATCGTCTTGGAGATATTTATTGCCGTAGCTCGCTAATTATCAAGGAATTTTGATACTTGAATTATCGGTCTCCTTGCTGGCTAGTTAATTATAAATAATTTTAATACTGTTATAATTGATCGGTCTGATAGTTTTGAAATTGCGGTCATCTAAGTTATTATTTTCTTTAATATTTCAATTGATTTTCTCGAGGGTTTCGAAATTGAAATATCGGAATTCATCGACTGTACACTCTGATAAGTAATTTGTCTTTTTATTAGTTAAATAATGAGAGTATATTCTTATATAAAATATATTTGAGGTGCTCATAGCCCAGTTGCACTTGGTGATTGGAAACAATTATTATTAATTAAGTAATGACGGCATGTTACCATGAGCGTCTCCGTAATTCAGAGGTCACGTTATGCAGTCGGTTTCGGTTGTTATCATAGGATAGGAACAGTCGTGAAGCTAGTTGGAGGCCTTTGGGCAAGATTACGTAGCCACAACGTTGTGTTGCCAGACCCCAACCCGCACTTGGTCAGCGTGAGGACGTATGGCCGTAATCTTCTACTTTTGCTTATGCTCATGCGTGGATGTCTTTCGGCTAAAATGATGATAACATATATTTGTTGTGTCGCCCTCGGTACTAACTCGATAAAGAAACATTTTTACACGTAGAGTAGAATAATTTTGACAGCTAATACATAAAACCCCTTTGATACAAAGCGAACATCAGGCCTAGAAATAGTGAACCCCTATCTACATTTGATATAAATTCTGTCTTAATATTAACTCTACAGACTTGTAGAAGTTCCTAAACAGTATTCAAGTATTACGATTTATTATGAATTTCGCTGATATAAGCTAGAGGAGAAATTCGGTAAAGGAGTTGACGCCCATTCACTGCGCAGTTGAACGTTGATTAGCCTTGCAATTTAACAGCTTTATATGTTAATCTTGACACTATAATTATTTACTAACAAAGTGATCATAAATTTGTACAGTTAGCTTAAAAAGCGACGATAACCTTAAGTCACAAGTTACTGAAAATTTGATAAATATCAGGAACACTACTGTAAATGAAATGTGTAATTTTCTTTTTTCGTCCTAAATATCTTGCAAATATTTCACAGTTCTTACCCAAGTACAAGCTTTATTACAAAAGCAGTTAGATAATATAAATTGGTGTTCTGATACTTACAATACTGTCATTACATATTTTCCTAAAGTAATAAAAAAAATGCATTTTGTATAATAGGCACGTGTTTCACAGCCGAGTGTTTTCCCCGTTGACCTATTTCACGATATATTTTGATCTTTTTAAATAAATATTATTATAGTATTAAAATATATGTATGTATACGTACATACCTGCAATGACAACAGTAGTGAGTTAAAAAATGGGCACAAATATTGAGTATGTAATAGGTATTTGGCTAATGGTACTGCATAATATGTAATATTTACATTTTAAGTGCAAAAAGAATAGAAAGTAGGAATTAGACTCACAGAATTATAATAAAATACTATCAGACTTCCAATAGATTTCTTTTAAATACTACATAGTGTTTCGGTTTTCCTTCTCCGAAGTGAATTTAGCATCAATACAATTACGAAATTAAGATTCAATCTCATTCTAATGAAACATAAAGATATCTAAAGAGAAGACTAAGACGCAAAAATGGACCAATTTTCACGCCTTATTGAAGACACAGCCCGTTGTAATACATAAGTCTTTGTTTTTAATTTACACAGAATTTTAATTTCCTGCGTTCACGTGTCACGAGCCTCAAAAACTATTGCGCATCGCTCAACCGGTAATACAAAGCAATCTAAATTGGAAAATAGGCAATGCGCAGTGTGTGCTTACCAAAAACGACCATTCTGAATGCGACGCGATTAAAAAAAGAAGTCTGATGCCGATCGCGCCGCGGCAGGGTGTGGGAACCCCGTTCTCCCCCCTTTTTTCCTATTTTTTCCTTTTTTTCGGGAGGTGGGTGAGGTACGGGTGCATGCGCCAGGCACCCACCTTTGTTTCGCATAAACAAATTAATTTCGGGCGCTGTTTTTGATGGTTAATATGTTCGAAAATTGGGTTTTTTTTTCGTGCGTCGCCAATTGGGCGAAAAAGTAACTTTGTTTGGATCATTATGTTTTATACGACCGCTTTGTGATTACATTCTCCTTGTATTTCTGTGTATTCAAATTGCGATTAAATATACACATTATAACAAAAGTTAATGTTTGTTTTAGTATATTAGATATTTCCTCAGTTTCCGCATTCTCTCAGTTCCAAGAATGATAAAACGTACGTCTATTTTAAGAATATAAACCGTCTTGATCCAGGTTTATGTTGCCCACACAAAAAGTTATAAATAACATTCATTAAAACATATCATATTTTTAACTTAAAATTACTTATATACCTACAATAAATACTTTCTCATTACTTTTTAAGTATATGACGCTGCAAGAACTCTATTAACGCACACTAAGTACAATTTACTTCTAGTGATGATTAAAAGAGAGATATTTAAACCAGAATTGAATACACAGTATTCGCACGTATATTGGCTATAGACAAAGTGTGGAGTAGAAAAAAACTTTCAATACTCCTCGAACTTATCTTATGAACCGTTCAGTCTTGTATAAAAAATGTATCCTTTAGCTTGAACAGATAACACTTTTAGCGACCTATTTAGGGACGCAGCGACTGACGCAGATGGAATCAGGTGATAATCAGCCACTTCAGACACACGTTGCGCGTACAGTGGGGTGTCCGTTTCCCCCGCACCCTCTCATTAAGGGGGGTGGCAGCGAGGACAATGCATGTTTGTACTGCTTTTTGCCCATTTTTTTCATTATTTCATTTCATTTCGCCCACCGCCCACACGTCCGCGCTCGCGATTGTGCGCCTCCGCTTTTTTATAATTCGTTACCTTTTTTATCGGTCGCTCCATTTTCAGAGGATGGGTGGAGAACTGAAGTAACACACGAGCGTGTCAAACGCCGCGTTCAGCGTTTCAATCTTTGTTATATGTTACAGATTACTACCTAATATCGCTTGCTTGTTCATTACCATTAAAAAACTAAATTAATTTCTATATAACGTAAAATTTTATGTTATCCACTGTCAGTGTACATTTAAACTATAGTCCATTTAGTTATTTTCACCATATCGAGGAATTCGAGGTTAACTCTTTTGGTAATCAAAAGCGGATACAAAATTAAAATATTTCACACAATTTTAGTTTTAAAACAATTTCACAGTTGTTTTATATCAATAATAATCGAATTAAATACTCAAATACAATTATTAATTAGTGATCGGCTGTCAAAATTTTTGTCTTAACGAACATTTATGATTCACGGTTTCAATTAAGTAAATCGAAGATTAGTTTTATTTTGCTTTAATTTATAACGAGTCCGCAATTCTAGATTTAATAGCCTTAGCAGCCTACAAACGCCGTTGTGCCTATAATGTTAAACACTTATATCTAATACTTAATTCCGTGTAAAATTTTAGAGCGTTTTTACCGCTGATTTGAACGGCCCGTCTGCCGCCAAGGTTTGATATCAGATAGCCACTCGATCTAAGTTGTGCATTACTCATATTGTTAATAGGTTCTTTGTTGTGTGCGATAGGTGAAATGTATTGTTTCTGACCAGTCTCGGTCGACGGGAGATGTCCTATTGCTCAATGCATTGATGATTGTAACACTTTTGTATCTCGATTTTATTTTTTAATGGCCGACTTTGTAATTTATATCTTTCTGCATTTGCTAATGCAATCAAGGCATCAATGTGGCGTTTGTGTGTGATGATATTTAATAGCCTTTTTTAAATTTTCCTTTAGTAGACGTGTACCAAATTGTGTTGTAAAAATATTAAATCGGGGGGATATCAAATATTATTGCTAAATTCAATGTCGGTGTAATTGGCATTAATGTTAAAAAGAATGAATGAAGAGAAATAATTAAAAGTTGTTATGTTTTACAGTGGCGATATCTTTTTATCAGTAACGTTCAATAAAAATGAAAATTGAAAATAAATACAGGATTAGAACCGACCATTAGTCAGTGTTTCCATTAATTTTAATGTGGATCGCCGACATTACGAAGCACAGTGCGGTAGAGACGCCTAACAACTAAATATATTCAATAATTTCTAAACACCACACGACCTGTTAAAGGAAAACAAATTGAATTTATACACACTTCAATAATTTAATTAAACTTACAAAGGTGCCGTTACAACAATTTTAATTAATAAAACTGATGATGCAAACCGCTGAATCCTACAGTGAATTAAGCAAACATGAAAAAAAGCAATTAAAAATGAAAATAATAGAATTGAGAATCGAGACACTCCACGCGTTCCGTTGTGCGAATTTATAAGTGTATTGAAAAAAAAAATGAAACTGGTTGTAATGTACGTGATTTCGCATTTTAATTCGCCTGTAATGTTGGGACATCTCCCTTTTTAAATGTTTATTGCGTTTTTTTTCTTGCACATTATTTAGGAGCAGGCGCGTACGGCTGCATGCATACCCACAGTCACTTTGCATCGTATCTCTGTCTCAAGTGATAGACAGCTACAGGTACCTATAACATTAATTTAATACTATTGTGCCATTATTTGATCGATGCGTCTCATGTCGTAAACAGTTTTGAATATTCATTTTTACTTAATTGGATTTCTGTTATTAAGATCGTAAAATTGGAAATTTTATTAAGTTTTTTGAAATTTTTGTATGAAAGCTAATAATACAAAAGCTTAATAAGAATGTGCGTCTGTCAATTCACGAAGGCTAAGGTATTTCCTGTTGAGAAAACTAGATTACAATGATTGTGCAGTTTGATGCTCCCCTATTATCATCCGATCTCTAAATAAACAGCTTAATATCAACCCTATTTCCCTATATTTTATGAAACAAAGTCCTCCGTCTCTCTGTCTGTCTGTACGCGATAAACTCAAAAGTTAATGTCCGGTTTTTTATGCAGTTTAAACTGTGGCGACCTCCACATACAGCGCCATCTACCGAAGATACACTGAACTACGAAGTAACGCACTGTACTTACAAACTACACTACACGGAGTAACTACCAATCCTGAATCGCGCAAATAAAGTTCCCGCGCCGATTATCATATATACAACATCCCAACATCAACTGTTCCTCAACCTCAACTGGGATATACCACACGCAGGACGCGACCGCTCCAGGCTGGTAACCCCTACGGCCTCTACAGCGTCTAGGCACAGCACACTGCACCTACGGTCCATGTAAGCAGAGCACATCTCTCCCGTCTACGCAACAGCCAGCCACTACGCAGCAATCGCCCCGACTCACTGTGGACCTCACCGCAGCACCGCGCACCGCATGCGATCCCGACTCACTGGGATCAGCGGACTTCAGCCCCGACTCACTGGGACTAGCGGCATTCAGTTCCGACTCACTGGAACTTGCGGCATTCAGTTCCAACTCACTGGAACTACTCACTCCTGGCACTGGCAAGCTCCGCATCAGAGCACAGACAGCTGACTCAACATATATCGACCTCCAGTCTTGGAGGGGAGTGATGTGGCGACCTCCACATACAGCGCCATCTACCGAAGATACACTGAACTACGAAGTAACGCACTGTACTTACAAACTACACTACACGGAGTAACTACCAATCCTGAATCGCGCAAATAAAGTTCCCGCGCCGATTATCATATATACAACATCCCAACATCAACTGTTGGGCAGTAGCCCGCCAGGCATGATCACCTCGCCTGGTCGGAGGATCCTCCCTTTGTGTTGGGTGGAACATGATACCCGTTCCCCCACAAAACCAATAGATAGAGTGATTGTTGAGGAACGTTTTGGTATAGGTATAATTAGTAAATTTTTGAGTATATTGGGTAAAATATAACGATATTTGTTGAAGAAGTCGGAAAAAATTAAGCCGCACATCTTTTTAGAGGCTCTATTATATTTTTCGTAAAGAACCCGTGCGAAACCGGGCGGGTATGTAGTATATATATACGTATGTACTTATATATACACAAAATACTGTGCAATATATTTTATTCATAGTCTATTTTATAACCCCCGCGCGTTGACAATGGGATTGAACCTTGTCATAATAAGAGCCGCGTGACGTCATCCATCGCAAAATAGTAACGCTAGTAACACAATCTAAAAGTTTTTTTTAAGAAATTTAATTTGATAGTTTGATTGATTGATTTCAGTTGATAATTCTTGTAAATTTCACATGTACTAAAGCAATACTGACGTCACCGCTCTTAGCTGTCAATCCCAATATCAACGCGCGGAGATAATACTTAACTTATCATTTAACATTAAATAGCAAATCATTTTTTAGAAAAAACCTATGGCGTCTGAAACGTATTCGAAAACGGTTTAAGATAATGTTCTAACAAGAGGTAGTGAACGTAAAAAGCTTTTTTAAAGCAGTGTTATATGTGATGCCATACGACAATGGAGAATCAGTTTGTTTTGTATGTAATATAATTCACTAGCTGACCCATGCAACCTCGTTTGCGTCTTATATTGCCCGTAGCTTGAAAATTTTCCCCCATTTTTGAAACATTCTTTATTGGTGCTCCGCTCCTATTAGTAGTAGCGTAATGATAATAGCCTATAGCCTTCCTCGATAAATGAACTATCTAACACTGAAATAATTTTTCAAATCGGACTAGCGGTTCCTGAGATTAGCGCGTTCAAACAAACGAACAAACTCTTCAGCTTTATTATTAGTATAGATTGATAGTAATTGCATGGGCTAGTAAAATATTAGGACTGCAATCTACCGAAAAAAAGCTGACAGTTTTGTATCACGTGTTGATCTGCGAGGCACTGTATACAAGCTTTAAAGAATCGTTCAACATGCACATTAGCAAGTAAAAGCTGAACCTATTTTCTATGCGGAACAAAAAGCTGATATGCCCATATTGAAGAGCACAATTATAAGAAAGGATTAATTGCAGTGTTCTTCGTCTTGATTCGTTTGGCCGCCCCGTTCATTACAATGCTTATCATCTGCTTATATGCAGACACACAGTCTTGTCATTAAATCAGATAATGCACCATCAATATCCCGATGTACGTTTTACTTAATAACTTCTTTATATAATTTATTACCAATATTTTATTGCTATTGTCGAGATAAAGCGTTACGGAGCTTTTTTGTTTTGGTCTTAGACAACAATTTTACGTTGCTAATGATTTAATATAGATATTTATGTAATTAATGATGATGAAATAAATAAATAAATATCCCGGACATCTAACACACAACGCCATCTAGTTCCAAGCTAAGCAGAGCTTGTGTTATGGGTACTAGACAACTGATATGAATACACATATACTTTTTTTTTTTTTGTAAATACATACCTACATATTATACATAGAAAACACCCAAACTCCGAAACAAATATTTGTAGATCACACAAACACTTGGTCCGACCCAGGATTTGAACCCGAGATCTCAAGCACAGCAGTCGCATTCACTGCCACTGCGCCACCGAGGCAGTTATGAAATAAATAAATAAATATTTCGGACATCTAACACACAACGCCATCTAGTTCCCAGCTAAGCAGAGCTTGTGTAATGGGTACTAGACAACTGATATAAATATTTATATACTTTTATTTTTTGTAAATACATACATTTTATACATAGAAAACACCCAAACTCCGAAACAAATATTTGCAGATCATACAAACATTTGGTCCGACCCGGGAATCGAACTCGAGACCTCAAGCTTAGCAGTCGCATACGCTACCACTATGCTACCGAGGCAGTCTAAAAAAAAACAAATGAATAATCTATCTAATCTATTATAAGGTAGTAGAGCCTCGATGATCTCAACACGAACAGGCCGACTCGACCGGGGTGGTACTACCCTCGCGCAGAAAATCAACGTAAAGTGACAGCGTTCGTACTGTCGTGTTTCGTTGGTGAGTGCGAAACCGGAGGCCCAATAATGCAGAAGCATCACTAAGCCGCCATAGTGTAAGTCACCATGCTGCATTATTGCGTGTTTACACCACTCTTGGATTCTGCTTATGCTTTCCATTAGGCAGACTAGAGTCAATTGACCATAAAACAATCAACCTAATACCTTACATTTCTTGTATGTATATATATATATATATATAATCTTGGAATTAGCTTTGACGGCGCGAACCAGTACATCTATCTAGTTAGGATTCATTTTTAGGAAATTTACCAAAAAATTACCGAGTAAAGCTCGTTCAACCAGGAACTTAAAATAAAATGATAAAAATGATGAGATCCTACTACTATTATAAAGGCGAAAGTTTGTAAGTATGGATGTATGTATGTATGGATGTTTGTTACTCTTTCACGTAAAAACTACTGAATGGATTTGAATGAAACTTTACCACAATATAGCTTATACATCAGAATAACACATAGGCTACTATTTATAAAGATATAGCTTCGCCTCGCGGCGTTGCCCGCAGTTATCATCGTACCGCGGGTAGCACCGCGGGGTTCAGCTAGTGTAATAATAATAATGAAGTATTGGAGATTAAGATGTAGGTACATATATGGATCGTAGGCTATTGGTACAGTTACAGATAAAACAGTGAACTAACATTTTTTGAAAATGTTACGATAAGCTAACGTATGACTATAGACATATGTCGTGATAAAATCCATTTATAGGTATGATTTTCATATACCCAAAGACGTTATAACAATGAGCCTAATGTCGCCTCCCAAGTAAAACACCATAAAGCTGTAGGCATAGGCTACAGAGTACCTACGTTAAAGAAATATACATACATTCATAACTGCACTGCAAAATTTAACCTTCTTTCTGGGTCGGTCGGGTACCAGACTCAGTTTAATAACGAACGTAGAAAATAGTAGAAAGTGTTCTACTATAAACCTTAAGGCTTCATATAGACAATAGTTACTAAAACCATCGACAGGACTTCCTAAAAAAATATATAATCATACAATTATGAAATTAACGAACTTAGAACTCAATTTAAAGTTGGTGTTGAATGACATTTGATTTCATTTTATCTTTATCTTCAGATTTGTTCCTAGATCTAAATATAATGTACTTGAAGGTCAATGTATCATTACACTAATTTAATTTAATTTTAATACTATTAGAATTAGGTTAGCTTTAACTTGATTTTTTTATGAAGATTGTTACAATTTACAATAAACAAAAAAAGTTTTAAAACGAAGTTTTTGCAAACTGAACATACGGGAATGTTCATTTGTAGTTTGCAAAAACTTCGTTTTAAAACTTTTTTTGAAACTCCGTTCGAAAAGCTTTTTCAGTACCTGATACGAAATGTAGCTTTATGTTAAGTGATACAAACGTGCAAAATGGTACAAAACTATAGATTCCTTAGATAAATATTAACAAAAATGTAAAGTTTTTATCAGAGAGAGAACAAATCGTAAAATTTGTATGTTAATACACCGTAAGTTAGTTACCATAGCAACGGTATTCCATAATTAAAACCAAATTCGTGCATTAGACGCCCAGAATCATGTGCTAATTGCACAGGGCTACCACCAGTCGCGACGCGAGCCTGACAAACGACTTTGATCAATCACGTCCGTCCTCCGTGGGCAGCCCTGGCCGCGGCTGCGACGCCCGAGATTTATATTTGTAGCAACCCTAGCTCCGGAGGTGCTACACCGTGTTTGCCGCTGTCAATATTAATTGTTATTCAATTTTGAACTTTAACACGTTTTAGATAAAAGTAGTATATGTTTAGTTTGTGTGTTAATGTATTGTGGAGTTACTGGATAACCATTGGGTGAGAAGCCGATGGGTTTATGCGTAGGATATTATTTTATGACGTGCGAAGTGCTGCATAATCTAATCCTGTTTGCTGAACTTACACTTCTAGGAAGAAACATTAAATAATATGCACAAGTAAAGTTTAAATGACGGATATTCGTTTATTAGTTCTAGATAATAACAATTAATTGAATTTCTAACAAACATGTCTCTAAAATTTGATTTATTTAAACATGATAAACTTATACAAAAAATAAATAAGTATCTGTTTGTGATTTGAAATTAGCATCATTTCACTAAATGCATATTAAAGTACCCATATAAAAATGTTGTATTTGTCTGCCTGTTTGTTTTTCCACCTAATCTCTGAAACAGCTCAACCGATTGTAACGCGAATATCATTGACAAATAGTTGATGATATAAGGAGTAACTTAGGCTCCATTCATTCTAGTCTAGCTTTGCCTCGTGGTGTCACGCGCGGTTGTTGTTGGAAAGGTACAGCAACTTAATATATTTAAGTATAAGACTGAATAGTGTTGAATTACCGACAACTGTGCCTACACACGACTAAATACTACTTATTTTCTGTTTATAATATTAATTTTATATAACAGGGGTTAATAGTCCACGGGCCCACGTACAAGGGATTTCAGTGATTAATAACAGGCTGAAAGTTTATACACAGCTTCGTTTTGACGAGACCCCCAACTTTTATTATTGGACCAAATTCTGATAGTGGCAGGAAAAAGCGGGATAGGGAGTGAAAAACGTCGATTTGATGTGTGTCCCAAATTAATAAATAACAGTTTCTAAAAATCAATACTTCGAGAAAATACGATGGAAAACTGAGAAAAACTTGTGGCATACAAAGTGAATGGTACCTTCCCGAGTGACCCCCAGCTCTAACATGTCAGAATCGTGACTTGAAATTTTTTATTCATTTTCATTAATATCAAACTGATTTTTGTTTTGGGGCTTGCAAAATATATATTTTACATAAAAAATGCATCGGCATACAAATTCTATGGTAATTTTTTTGAGACCTACACTCGAAACTTGTCAGGATTATGTTAATATTTTTTCGAGTATTATAATTTAATATTATATTATAATATAATAATTATAATTTGGGACACTCATCAAATCGACGTGTTTCGCTCCCTATCCCGCTTTTTCCTGCCACTATCAGAATTTGGTCCAATAATAAAAGTTGGGGGTCTCGTCAAAACGAAGCAGTGTATAAACTTTCAGCCTGTTATTAATCACTGAAATCCCTTGTACGTGGGCCCGTGGACTATAATTTTCTCATTGGGTCTCCGGTCTTGCATCGAGTACCGAAACACGACAGCACAAATGCTCTAACTTTACGTTGATCTTCTGTGCGAAGGTAGTACCGCCCCGGTCGGTCAAGTCGGCCCGTTCGTACTGAAATCAGCGTGGCTCCACTACCTCTAATATGATTTTAACGAATTTCAATAGATTTGTAATAATTACCCTGATGAAATAATTACTTATCTTTTTTTTTTTTATTAAATAGCGGGTAAACGAGCAGACGTATCGTCTGATGGTAAGCGATTACCGCCGCCCATGGACACCCGCAACACCAGAGGCGTTACAAGTGCTTTGCCAGCCTTTTAGGAAGGAGTACGCTCTTTTCTTGAAGGTTTGAAGGTCGTATTGGTCCGGGAGCACCGCAGGCGACAGCTCATTCCATAGTTTTACTGTGAGCGGCAGAAAGTTTCGGGAAAATCGCACAGTTGTGGACTGCCAACCATCTAGATGATGGGGATGAAATTTAAGCTTTATCAAAAGTCTTTACGAATTCAGGTTGTATATATTTTTTTAACTTTTCGAAAATAATGCGTATTATTTGATAGAAAATTACCTAACAAAAATTCAAAGAAAAATCTCTCAAAAAGAAACCGACTTCAAGAACTGGACCAAATTAGAATGTGACCACGCGTGAAGCACCAGCTTCCAAATAAAAAAAGAATCGAAGAAAATTGGTCGAAAGTTATTAAGTAACAAACATTATAAAAATACAGTCGAGTTGATAACCTCCTCCATTTATGAAGTCGGTTAAAAATGAAGTCGCTGTCTGTTCACTTAGATCTTTTAAACTACTCAACGGATCTTAATACAGTTAATAATAATAGATATAGTGATTCAAGAGGAAGGTTTATATGTGTAATACATTTATATTACATAAGAGTAAATTCAAGAATTTTAAATAATTCCGCGTGTAGTCGGGTCGCTGGTAATATCTAAAACGAAAACGTAATGGTACGAAAGAGTGGAATCTGACTGAGATACTGACAATGTACTTTCGTTCGTTCTTACCTAGGACAAATAATATTCGTTAAAAGTGATCATTGACTCTTTCTAGGTGTGATGAATCTACAAAATTTAATCTTTAATCTACATATAAACTATACCTAGCTGTCTTTATATTGACGACTATAGACCTGAAAATCTATTATCATCAGCCCGTTGCAGTCCACCGCTGGTCATAGGTCTGTCCTAAGGCACAAAGTAGTGTGAGACACCCTTTAGCCAAATGACGGGACGACTTGCGTAAAAGGGAACGGCGCGGCGGTATCCCGGCGCGGTGACTGGATGCAAAAAGCAACAGACCGGACTCTATGGTACGCTTAAGGAAAATTCAAATAGATATTTGAATTTCGAATAATGTAACTTGCAGATATATCCGCGCGTTCATTGCACCATAGATGACTGACTTGATTCGTTTCGCGCATTCTATATGGTCATATATATTGAGTTTTGATATAATAAGTTATAGGTACACATAGCTGAGATTGGGTTGAACTAGTGTCGCAATAAAGACTTTGTAGTTTTATAACGTTATATTAGTTATACTGGCAATTAGTCGTAAATATTCTCACGTTTAATAAAACTTAGCCAGAAGAAATTACATACAAACGTATATTATTTTAATATTTAGTAAATAAGTCGTCAAAGTGTGGGTCTCTCTCCTTCATCGTCTGTATTCGCAGCAGTATGTTGACCACTACTCTTGGATTTTGCTCATGTTTTCTATAAGGCAAAATAGAGTCACTTTGACAGACTCATTTTTAATAAAAAAAATGTAAGTACCTAACTTAATAACCCTATATACAAATTCTGGGCTGTTATTAAGCATTTCTCAACCCGGGAATCGAATCGGATATCTCTTGATCCCCAGTCGCATATACTAATCGCTAATTAAACCAAAGAGGCACTGAAAAATAACGTATGGTTAACAACACATCTTGCTGAAATTCTAAACAAGCAGCAAATATTTAGTCTGGTCTATGGTCTGGTTATAGTTGGACATTGACTTGCCTGTTGGGGCTGTACGTTAAGTGGTTCTGACTAAAAAGCCTGATAAAGGTTGTAAGTTCGATTCTCAGACAGGCCTAATGATATAATGTCTTCAAACATCATATAGACGGCTGTCTGATCCCAAACTAGGCCGAGCATTTGTAACATTCTATAATATTACGAGTAACATAAGTACTACAACATGTTATGGAAGAGTTTCAATCTTGTCCGAAAGTAAGGTATTTATTATCTATAAGTACTTGTTACTATGTACATATATACGTATACAGTACTAGTATAGTATATAAGACTTATACTATTTAGTATTAAAGAGCAAACAATACACTGTAATATGATCGCAAGAATAACAAGACAAAGTAGTGTATGTCGTGGGTGTAAACAACGGCACCGCTGCATTCAAGCAAATTTATTATCATTAAAAAATGCAAAAAAATCATAATTAAAGGGGTGGCTAGGGGTGCATCCCATTTTTTATTTTAATTGGCTTGTAAATTACAAAAGTTATAGTAAAAACATTGAGACCGTTTTTTCGGTGTCATTATGCGGTTTTAAATTTTGTCGCTTACCAAGGTGAAATGTATTATTATGGAAATAACTTACGCCTGATTATATAAGTTATGGGTGGAGCATTTCACTTTGGGGAAGGTGGTGTCATTTACATTTCTCTTAGTTGATATTGTGATTGAGTTTGACTTTAACTCTTTAAAGTATTACTCCAGCTGTGTTTAAAAAAAGCGCTTCATGAAAATATACATTCACAATTGTTTTTTACCCGATTACGGCAGTCGGTTATAAATAGCAACTGTTCGTGGCAAACGAGCAGACTTATCGCCTGATGGTAAGCGATTACCGACGCTCATGGACACCCGCAACACCAATGGTGTCACAAGTGCGTTGCCGACCTTTTGAGAAGGAGTGCGCTCTTTTCTTTAAGGTTTATAGGTCATATTGTTCCGGGAATACCGCACCGCAGACAGCTCATTCTACAGTTATGTTGTGCCAGGCAGAAAGTTTAGGGAAAAGCGCACAGTTGTGGACTGCCAGCCATCTTAGTGATGGGGATGAACTTTAAAAAGGTATACTTCTACGTTTTATATGTAACACATGTTGGTCCTCGTCGTTTTAACTGTAATCAAAGATATTATAATAATATTGCGTTCCGTATAAGCTTCCTCAATAAATCCTAAACTCCATTCAAAAATAATAACTGTCCGATACAGATCGGTAGATAAAGAAATGAGCACCTTTGAAAAAAAATCTCAACTTTATTAAGTTGGTTAAGTTGACTGCACGGTTGGCCGAGTGGTTTCAGCGGTCGCCATGCCGCTTGCTACTGCGCCAAGTGTCTTTCCTAATGTGGGAGTTGTCTTTAAAAAAAAAAAAAGAAAGAAAAGAATTCTTTAACCTTAAACTAAATATGATACTTATGAGTTTTGCTTCTTGACTTGATCGCAGGGTTGTCACGATCTAGTTTTACCAAGTCTGACATCTTTTTTATCAGAACTTTGCACATAACAGATTTTTAATAGAATGAATAATAATAATAAACTTACATATATGTATATATTTGGTATAGTACAAAAATAGACTTACTCAATAGAGGTACTTGAAAAATTATTAATTGAAACCGAAAAATAAAACTAGGCGCACTCCGGTTACCTGCTCAAAGGAAGCAGATACAAATTGAACGATATCCAACGGAGCTCGACCGACTGTAAACCTTACAAAAAGTCGAATGGTTAATGAAAAAACTACACGCAGTCAATATTTGATGAGAGCCAATTTAAATGTTCGTCCACTTGTAGACATCGCATAGTTCGATTCTGTTGGGCTCGACCGGCCCCGCATGTGTGGGGGTGCTCGCCCCACCATTTCCCGAAAAAAAAGAAAAAGAAAGTAAAAATAAAAATGGCATGCACGCCCGCCTCTGTGTGTGTGAAAAAATGTAGATATAATGCAAGTAATAATAATAATAATAGGCGATCGGCGGCCGCGCGCCTCCACCCCAACACCACCCAATTTTCATTCAAATGTGCTCGACGATTTTTTAAACTATTTTTTTTCTCCGCCAATATTTTTTCGGGATTTTCCATTAGCAATGCGACTGTCCGAATAGTCCGTGTTGTCCGGTGAATAAGTGTTCTGCCCGGTCTTTTTGTACAATGCTTGGTTAGATAGTAGATTTCATTAAAAGTTAACCAAACAACCGAATGTATTATTGTTATAAATATCGTAATAGCTGTAATTTGGTACCAACACGTTCGGACGAGACACGAGGTAATTAAAATTACTGAAGTTTACTTCAACTAGTTGCAACGACATATGATGTCATCGAGTATATTTTAAGTTAAATATATTGCCGACGATACTAAGAAATGAGATAATCACAATTAACCCTGTGGAGTCGTATTTATAAATAGATTTTGCAAGTGCAGAGCCAACTTGTTAACTTAAAAATTCATGGGAAAACAAGTACTAAGATCAACCGGGGAAGTTAGTAGAAAAGATTACTAGCGTACACACTGTCTTCCCGTATTCACTGAATGAAAATAAAAGTCATTCTAGCTACCGATGCTCAGCGGTCGCACATTCATTAACAGCTGTACGTACCTGTTCATAGGGTTGAATATTGTTAAAATCTAATGAACGTGTAACAGTAAGAGCACGTGTTCGGTTCGCAAGTTTGTTTGAAATTCGTAACATACAAAATGCACGGCTTACCAAATTTTGGACATGTACGATTATTAATTTAGCACGAACAGAAAGTAAAAATTAAAATTATACCGGAAATACACGAATGGAATAGAAAAGCTAGAGTGTACGTTTTCACGACACGAGAAAGGCCGACACGGCAACACGACAGACGCGTACGACATGACATTCAATTTAAACTCGGACGACGGACCACGCGTTCAATAATTAACATAATGTACTTTTTCTCCGTTTTTTCACTTCCCGTTTGACACTCCATCACTCATGGAAATTCCATTTTCAATGCTGCTATATGAGAGGTGGGGCGAGAGGGGTGGTCTTTGCATCCGCGCAATGGACATGGCGGTTTTGGGGAGAGAGGGTGGACGAAAAAAAGATTGTTAAAAAGGCTGGCCCCGCCGTGGCGGTGTGTGAGTGCGTGTGGGTAAAAAAGCGCTCACTAATCGATACTATAGATTCTGAAGCAAGTAGGTTGCGCCAGTACCGGGCCGATTGGACGGCGTCGAATCGCATAGCGATTTTTTCGCGGGGCACTAACGAAGCGGTGAATGTTTAGTCTTTGCGAGGACCTTTTGAGCTTGGGGCATCGTCGTCGTCTTTTTGGTGAGCCTGAAGCGGCCGGTACTTGAGGATCGAGCGCGTTTATTCGCACTCAACTTTGTCCGTGTTTTCAATTTTAACGGCCACGTGTTAGTTAAGTAGCGGTGGTAAGCTTCAAGTCTTTCTTTTTGGTATCACCCATTGAATGGAACTCGGCGAAAGAAGAGTTTTTAAGTAGCATTTTTGAATATCTTGTTTGTCCATGCAAATGATATGAAAAGCGGTACGGTAGTGGTGTTATTTTGATACAAATATGTGGAGACTGTATCATTTTATTGCTATGATAGAGGTCACGGGATTCTATCTCAGAAGTACAACGTAAAATTTTGTGCGGTTACACTTTTTTTAACAAAAATCGTAACATGAACTTATTGACCTTTCTTGAAGAGGATGTTGAAAATTGTGCTAGGATAACTAAAGACATCTCAAACTATAATAAATAATCATCTTATTGAAGCCAATTGTCACGTTGTCAATTGGACACCATTTACTGCTCACTCCAATAAATAAGATTGTTGAATATTGAGCTAACTGCCATAGTGCGGCTTAATGAAAAACCATATTTTTGTACATTAGAACCCCCTCCTCCGTTCCGATTTTAAATAGAAGTAATCAATTTCCAAAAAGTTTGAACTCATTTTACATTTGTACTAGCTGACCAACGTGCCCATAGCGTAATGATTTTGAACATTCTTTTTTAAACATTCTTCGTTGGTGCTCAGCTCCTATTGATCTTAACGTGATGATATATAGTCTATAGTCTTCCTCGATAAATGGGCTATCTAACACTGAAAGACTTTTTCAAATCGTATCAGTAGTTTCTGAGATTAGCATGTTCAAGCAAACAAACAAACTCTTCAGCTTTACATGTTTTAGTATTGATTTTTCATAAGTTTTGCAAAATGAAAATTATTGCATCAACACTGTCGAGTTTTCACATTGTTGCCAATAACAAAAAATCTAAATCGCGTGAGTTGTGTAATGTTTTCAAATGTGGTTGTAAGTCAGTGACAACATTCATGTCACTGGGTCAGCCCTAATTCGGATGATGTTAATCCAGCTTTCAGATATTTTGCATAACGTGAGAGTTAATTCTCTGTTCTAACAGAGAGGAGTGTGGAGAGCTTCGGACTTTACGTGTATTGAGTCCACTAACAGGATATTTCATTTAAGATAGAAGTTTGTTAATACAGTTTATGTCAAATACATACTATTTATACGTATATTTTGCAGTCTGAGAATAACTTAACGGAAATGGAAAGACTTTTATAGTCTTCTAAAAATACAGAAATAGAGAGCGTGATCAATTAACATGTAAAGGTATCTTCAAACTATTTCTTTTTTAATCTTTTTTTTTATTATATAGGGGGCAAACGAGCAGACGTATCACCTGATGGTAAGCGATTACCGCCGCCCATGGACACTCACAACACCAGAGGCGTTACAAGTACGTTGCCGGCCTTAACAACTATGAACTATGTCCATTTTAAGGATGCGATTTTTAATACAGCACTTCCTCAAATAATATAATGAAGAATAATTCTTCCTGGACCTCAATATCGTTTTTAAAGTATTTCGACATAATTATGGTAGAATACTATAATTATGTAGTATTCTACTAGTAGAATACTATAAAAAAATTATAATTTAATAACAAGAAATATATAGTTACTAAGTAACCCAAATTACTAGACCAGTTATCAGGATTACTAGATATTGCAATTCATATCGAAACTTGAATAAGATCCAATCGTCATTTGTAACTTTTTAAAGCAATGATACGAGTATCCAACAGCTCAATTATGTAACACCACAAAAGAGTTTGTAAAGTAAAAAGCGTACTCACCTCATTCTTGAGGTTGATGGGCTCTTGCTGCGGCCGGGGCGGCGAGTGCCGTCCCACCTCCGGGCCCTCCAACATATCAGCCTCGCATCCCGACTCGTCTGCAACAAAAAAATATTCTTCAAACAGGGAATAAAAACTAAAAAATTGTCTAAAAACTATCAGATTTTTATTTCTATTTTTTCACTATTTATTTTACTCAAGACATAAATGCATTGCATACATTGCCCTGTCATTTTATAATAATATCGTCAAAATGAGTAACTTAAATGGTGGTTTGACATTGGTTGGCACTGATTTAATACTGAATAATAAGTTAAATAACTATTAAAACAATCATGATATTAAAAATTCAAAAATCGGTTTTTAATTCATCAGAATACTTATTATTTAATTATTTTATAATTGATTTTATAATAAGACCAATTTGTAAGACATTTCTCATTAAAAATCTTTTTTAGTTTATTGCTCATATATCTACCCTATCGACCATCCCAATTTTATCACTAAACAAATGGAATTACTTGTATACAAACATAAACAAAACTAAACGTAATAAAAAAACTTAAAATCTAATCTACTCCAGGAGGTGAGACGTCCTCGTAAGTAAACAGCGACCTACACCAATGCGACGACATAAATAGGTCAAGACACGTGTCCCGACTCGACCCGTCTCCTTTGTTCCTACTTTCGTTCATTTCCGTTTCAGTAACACAAATATCAACCTTGATTCCGAAACGTAAAGGTTCAAGTTTGAATAAAGAAAAAGTGCACTTACACAGGAAAGAATTGTTCTAATACTTTTCATATATTCCAGTTAAACGTTTTTAGAAATATCAACCTTAAGGACTACCGCTGTAGGTTCATTATGTGGCGTTGAATTGGTACGATTACGAACGGAAGAAAAATATCAGCTGTTGGATCAGAAGTTAAGTTAATTGAAGGTCGGATTGCGGGTCTGTGTGGCGAGTTTGTTTGAGGTTTTTGTATTCTTAGGAACCTATAGGAGTAAATTGGTGTTTAGAAATTCCTAATTCGTTGAGGTATTCAAAATAATGTAAAGGTATTTTAGATACTGTCTAGAAGCTTACATTGAACTTAATGAACTTGTTCAAGAACACTAAAGTTGTAAGTATGTTTACGACCTATTGATGACAGAAGGCATTTTTTTACATAAACTCATTGAACTGTACACATTATCCAGCGATGCACATTGCAAATGTAAAGATGTACAACTACCTTCACTAATTAAATAGTTATAACGCGTGCTATTATTTACACCTTGAGGTCGGCAACTTTTCATTAATATGTAAATGAATGTGAAAATAAAAAAGAAGCTATTTTTAGAGGTCTTACTTAACTTGATTATAAGTGCATGTTATAAGGAACCATGTAGATGTGAAATTCTTGTTAACACATGGAATATGGTCGGGTTATTAATCGATATTGTGCCAAGTCTGGTAAAAGCAGAAGCATACTGGAGAAATTATTTGGAATGGGTACTACAGGCTGGAAGATAATATGTGGAACATGTATGTACTAGACTAGATCAACTACTTTGTGGAAGATTCGATAATGCATAATTAATGGTAGTTATTCTGTTGTTGTTGTAAATGCGGGCGTAGCCGCGGGCAACAGATAGTATATTATATAGTTACTTAAATGTGTAAAAAGTATCGTTGTTCCGACGAAACGAAGTTGTTGATCTAAGTAATTTTCTAGTTAGCCAGTACAAGCAAGTAATCACTAAGGTACATAAGTAACGGATTTACGTATAACTAATAAAGTAGTTCGTATGAGAGGCCACTGTTTAAGACTTACATTTCATTCCAATATCTGTGCTATTTCGTTTAGATCAACCTTTTAACGGTTGCTACAATTTAAGAAAAACTTATCAGAACAGACGTGTATCGTATATAATTTGTAGAAGTGCGAAGTTAAAAGAAACTTCATATCTATAAAGTTTGAAACGAGAGAACTTTTGTGGGAAGTAGGCTTTTTCACACTGAACCTGGCCCGAATAAAGTAACATACATAAGACACTAAACTCAAAACCGCCACTTGTACCTAGTTGGTCGGTCTTCTCGCTCAAAGACAATCTCTTACAGGCAACCAACGTTGACAGTCTTCTAAGATTAGCTTTATACCAAGTTCCAAACTAAGCAGAGCTTATTATGAGTATTAGACACACAACAACAACACGACAACTTTTTTTATAAGTACATACGTACATATTATACGTTGTTGGGAACACGTAAACAAATAAGTATTTGCAAATCATACAAAACATTTAGTACGACCAGGGAATGAGCCCGAGAACTTAAGCACAGCAGTGCACTACCACTGCACTCGCATGCCTTTTTGACCTTGTAATAATAACTCTTAAAAAGCTCATTCAGCTTTTGTCATATCTGAGTTCTAGGGTAAACGTGAGATTCGAATTCACTACATTTTGATTGCAAACCTACGTCATAACTATTACTCCACTGTTCATTAAACTCTTAGTGGTTACATGCAGAATAAGAAACTAAAATTCAATTGTTAAATTTAGTTAATATGTTCGTACATCGTGAGCGTAATAACAGTCTTGTTTTAAAACACCTCCTGTGCAATACACTGTCTAAATAAACACTGCGCAATGCGTGGGTTTCTGTTGTAGTAGATTATTTAGGAAAACGGAGCGTCAACGTTTGTAGAAAAGACACGAATACTTAGGGTGACTGTACTTTAAAAAGATCGGATAGTTACATTTCGGTAAATAAGAGAAGCAGTAGCTTTAGCATCTTTTGTAAAACAAAATGAGAGAGCATGTCATCTACCTTTTATTACTCGATCAGTCAATAAATCTCCTTTTTAATAATATAATAAAACAGAGAAATTAAGGATTTTAGGAGGCAATTTATAAAATCTTCCACTTAAAAGGATAGAAAATGTCTCTTTTAGACCTTTGGGGAAAGTGTAGACCACTACGGTACAGAAAGTACGATAAGTAGCCGTAGTAATGTAGCCGATTTAAATAATTATTTAGGCAATAACATTTGTTAACACATCAACATTGTGGTTGGAAAGAACTCTCCATGGTTGATCTGGTGCTTAGAAGTATCGATCCCAAGTACCTGGGTTTCGTGATACCAATAATATTTTACTCATAAAATGAAATTAAATCTATTACGGAATCGAAAAACGCCATAAATGTATTCAAAATTTGGTTTGAGTCAAATGCTTGTCGTGGCAATAATTGGGATCGGTAATAAATGTTTAGGGACGATCCTTCCACTTTGATCGAGCAAGAAACGCTAGGCGTATAAAGTTTTTGACCAATAGTAACAAAATTATCTGATAGTTAATTAATATTGAGAATTTCAATAATTATAAAGGAATGATGAACAGCATTGATCATAACAAAAGGTATTTAAAAACTATATTTTTCAGAAATGTGAAATCCAAATGGACAAATAAAGTGAAAAAAATATTTGGTAACTGAAGCAGCTCTACCATAGAACAGTAGTATAGTTCTTCAATTTTATGAAATATGCTTAGATGGTTTAGACAAAAGTGTATGGAAAGTTCAGTACAAACTAAGACACACCAATCATTGTTCTACAAATAGCCGGCTGAGGCTAAGCAACACAGACCGATGCCAAAACCTAGCAGCCGTCGAATATGATTGCTCCTAATGCGCCAGGCGATCGAGGGGGTGAGGTTAGGCAGTAGGGTGTGTGGCGCGGGGTAAGGGGCCAGGGGGGTTACTGCGTCGCGCCGTGTTCCTGACCGAGCAGTAAGTCTGGCTTAATCCTATCGGAAACGCGGGCCCCATTGAAGATCGGCAAGAGCTCAGCATGAGGTAGTAAAGCGACGACATGTCTGAAGATTTCCAAGATATGAAATCTGTGTACTCTGTGTTTTGTTGTGTTGAGCAGTGATATGCCGTGTTTGCATTACACGATTTATATATTTTATTATATACATATATTACAGCGACCTGAATGTGCCTAATAACCATGACTTACTTTAAACAGTATTTTTCATTCCTCAAGTTTTCAACCTCTAACGTAGTATTTTTTTTTATAATTTAAATGCGTTTCTAAAATATCCAATCAGTAAATGAATTTCGGAATCTTGAGGTACCTAACAAACATAAAATACCTAATCAACCGAATTAAGAACCGTTACATTCTTAGAAGGCTTTTACGGTTGATTTTAATGTACATATTATCTATAGTACTTATATATTATTATTATATAACTTCTGTTATATTCATTTTTATTATAATTACGTTTTCTAGTAAGTTCCTTCATTCTTACATATATTTGTCATCATTACAATAATATTTCATCATCTGAAATAGCAATAAGCATAACAAATGAACTACACAACTTACTAGGATAAACAAACCCAAATGTTAATCTACAAAATCTTATCAATAAATTCTTCGACTTATCCTTCACTATGTTCTCTTGTGAACCCGCCTATGCATCTAGGCGGCCAGAGGGGGACATTACAAATTAATAGCACAAAGACCGGCCACAGATCGCCACTGCGAAAATTTACAGGCAGCAGACACTTATAGCACTACACGATAAAGGCTAGTAGCTTTAGTCTGTAGATATTAACGATTTCTGATGCTCGTATGTCGTGTGTTTAGAAATTTCCTTATAACCTTCGACTAATCAATCAAGTAAAATATAGATACATTTTACCAACTGAATTATGAACGTAATGCGTTAAGTCGAGAGCATAAATATGAGTCATATTACTAAATTGAATAGAAAAAGGATTTTCACGGAAACTGTCACTTGTTCGTAAATAATGACTCAAAGTCCAGGTATTCAGTGCACCCTTTCTAAATGACAGAAATATGTTTTTGTCGTTGAGGGTCCGTTCAACCAAATGTGTACAGTTCTCATACTTACAATTGCGGAAGCTTAAATTTGCAAGCATTAATTGAAATACATGCGGGTAAGTGAATCGTTATTCACTGGACGACGCGTTTTTGAATCAATATTAGACTTAAGGGTTTAGAATATAGAGAACATTATTACTGAGTGCAACAAAGAGCCGTGATTTGGTATTTGAGTTATTTTTACCCGCCTGCGAAAGAAGGAGGGTTATATTTTTCGAGTATAGGTATGTATGTATGTTTATTTCTTTGGCATGCCCTAGAGCCTAGACGGCTTGTCGTGTTTTTATTTGAGTGGTGTCAATAGTTAAATATTTTCTGTTCTGTTCTTTCTATCTTTCAGTTCAATGAATTTAATAAAGATGGCAGATGTTTTCTCAGTCAGGTTTTTTTAACAATTCGTTACTTGTTTCAAACCGTAGATTGACGTGACATTTTTCAATTGAAAAATGACAATTAAATTTTTTTTTTTCACAATAAATATATGTCAAAGATTACTTGTAATTTTTTTTTCTTCCGTACTGTTTACTGTAGTGTGTGTATGATTACATATGTGTTGCTCTTGAATTTGTAGACGTGTATTTACGTATCCAAATGTGCGATTAGGTAAATGTAAACGAAAGAAGAAAAATGTTAAAAATAGCGTAAAATTGTTTTACATAGTAATATAATGCAAGTCAAAATCGATGAAAATTAGTACGTAGTAAAATACTAGTAGTGTATTTTATAATGAAAGTATAAAAAACATTCGTTCTTTTTACTATCATCACTTTCAAAAAGAACTTAAACACTTTGTTAATAAGGTTAACATCATATTGCGTCGATTGTGATTACGGGTGGACTCATTGATAAGAAAACAAGCATTTAGCTAACCGCGTTTACACCCCGTATTCTCTGTGTTTAGTAGTAGTTTTTGGATTATTAAACAAATGAGAGGATATTTCGTATATCGAAACAAATAAATATGGATAACTTCCTCAAATATTTTGTGCTTAGTTCCTCGCTAGGTAATATTCATTTGCTCGAAATGTGAAGCAATATTTTGGCATTTTAAAAGTTATGAAGTTTACCCGACAGATGTGTGTGTTTTGTGTGTATTAAAATAAAATTGGTTAAGTCCGGGTAGGTAAATAGAAATTTTTATATATGGTTGGAATGTAAATGAACAAAAAGCTTTAAATTAACACACATAATGTACTTTAATATCGTGGAATCAAAATCGATTACTCGAAAACCCTTTTTATCTGATGTTTTTATATTCTCTTCTAATATCATTTGTGGAGGCTTTAACGACTGCCTCTCTACAAAAGTAAGCGAACAAATTGCTTCTAAAACAACAAAAGCCGACCGGAAAAATTCACAATCGTACCGAATCATTAATCTCAGAAACAAATGGAAATCGGCCGACATCTGCTATACTCGGCTTGAAAAAATGGCGGCTATAGTCGACAGTTGTCACGTTATTCTCGACGGGATTAATTAGAAATGCGATTAAAAGCAAACAAAACAGGGAATGGTGAACTTAAATTAATGAAAAATTACCACCCTCGGAGCACTCGTCAACTCTTTTTTTTTAACGGGGTCGCTCCCGCGCATTAAGCGGCTTTAATTTGAATTCGGAATTAGAATTACGCGCGTTTTATAATTATTGTTTTTTTCGGGCAGTGACGGTTGATTTCTAATTCTAACGAGGGTTTATTCGGAAAGTCACTTATGATATTTTTGGTTATGAGATTGAATTTTATATTACACCTTTCTCGTTTTAAACAATAATAAATAATTTATACTAAGTGTACTCTGGTTTTTAGAGTACACACATTTAATTATAAATTTAGATTTTAAAATACATATTTAAATGGTAGATAAGTATCTAATATAAAATTGGTTAAACCAATCAACAAAGGCAATCCTTGCATATCGTAGATAGAGCAGGTATAGGTAAATAATATATATTAATCATTTCTTAATATGCTTGTGTCAATTTTCACATCTTAAAAAAATATTGCCTAAATTGTTTCATGGTCGGCTGCCTACGCGATTTAATGAAGAAAACTTACCTTGTTAACGTGAAAATGTTTCTATACTTTTAGATATTATATATGTTTAGATATGTCACAGGTATATAAAATATAGACAAACCCTATATTTAAAAAAAGAGATATTCCAGAATAATGTTTAATTTTATAGACACCATTCTTGAGCCGCTACTTTAAGGTGGTCCTTTCAGCAATAAATATAAGAATAATGAAAACCGCGAACAATGTACGCACAACAATAATAAGAAGATAATAAGTGATTGGGCCCCACGTGAAGGAGTGAGTGTCATTGTGACAGAGAGTCAAGCACCCTTTGTACAAGTGCACACCTCCGGGGCTCGTCATTTGTGAATTTTGATAGGTACATGCTTAAAGGCAGTATTGTTTGTTAAGAGTCTCAACAAAATTATATTCCTAATAAATTTATAAGCAGGCACAGAATATGCGTTATTTTTATACGCTGCTTGTAATATCATTTTGAAAATCTAAGACACGACCATCTGATTTATATTTGAACAATGTCAAATCAAATAAAAACAAAACATATTGTTATTCAGACAAAGAACAGATGATTGGTGGGAATCCCACCTCTGACTCTGATCCCTCGAACAGTAGTCACCATCACTAATCGTAGTGGTTAGAAGGTTTGTGTAACGAAAAGGTCAATTATAAATGACTTAAACGAATATATGTCAACTGTAATTCTATAAAAACATTTCTAAGGATTGTTAAAAATATTTATAAATTTAACACTTTTCTGACATTGAGTACTGCTGAAAACCAGAGTTGGGAGAGGCTGGTAGTCTGTCATATAGGCCTGTCCTAGTATAGATGCCAGTTTATCACATAGGAACATAGCAATGTGTCTTATGTAAGTTTTTTTTGTAATGCCTTGTACATTGAATTGTTATAATTATCATTTTAACATGTGATTCAAAGGAAATAAATAGCCATGTTTCCATGAAGAGTGAGAGAATGAAAGAGAGTGAGAACAGTCTGTGCAAGGAGTGCAGGGATGGCATAGTGATTAAATCGGAAGCAATCATCTCACCGCTTTCTACTGCCCTGAGTATTGTTGGTTCAACTCCACATTGAACATTACTTATATCCCACAGTTTTTATGAGTCATAACCTTCTTTGGGTTCGTTTTATGACGTTTGTGAAGTCTCCCGCGACATAGATATATTCCTAGTGTGCTACTTATTCAAACACACCTTTTACGCGATTGTACCAACTATGTACTAATTCAATTTGCACATTTAAGTTTAACTTGAAATACAACCAAATTTATAAATTGTCGTTGAGAGCTCTATTACTTTAAGATGGTAACAATACACATAGGTATGTGATAAATCGAAGGAACAAGCGGTATCGATATTAAAGGTTATCGTTGTTGATTTTGTTCCGTCCACGAAACTTTAGTGAGTAAATATTTGAATAAACTATGGGGTTCAGTTTAGTTATTCTGTTCACATGTTTTCATGAGTTGTTTCCTAAGATATGTACGTTACGAGAAAATTATAAAATGAGACCACAATGGTCCTTCGGAGCTTCGAATTTTTGATTCTCGCGAATTATGAAAATGTATCAACAATACCGCAAAAAATCAACAGAATTTTAGTCTAAAGATTATGTATAATTTTTTTATGAGGTCAGTATGTAATTAATACATTTTCTACTCACGGTTTTGATTGAAGTGCGTAAACAGAGCGGTAAGCATCCAGGTATCTTTGGAGGGATATGCACAATTGTACATGTTATATTGCGATTCTAAGTCCCTCTCATATCCATGCTGATCTGGGAACCAAAGAAAACATCTAATATATCAGGTGGTTCATCCATCCCCAATTTATCTACTGCAAACGTATGTATGCGAATTGCTCGAAAAAAGGGAATGAAGGGGAATCCCCGACCGCAGGTTTGAGAAAGCAATCTCCTACTTTGTGTACTTTGGAGAGGTACTTTAGGGATCAATCCTAGGACTTTAACAAAGTCAATGACGTAATAAAAATAGCACTACAAGTTTTGGATCGAGCTGGTGCAAATACGTTTGCAAAACTATGATCGTTAAATCAAACGCAAATAAAATATAAATACTCGGTGCAATGCCAAACACTGTTGCATAGTATCGTTGATTTTAATAATATAAATACAATAGCTGACCCACGCAACCTCGTTTGCGTCTTCTATTGCCCACAGCGCGAATTTTTTCCCCCGTTTTTGAAACATTATTCATTGGTGCTCCGCTCCTATTAGTATTAGCGTGATGATATATAGCCTAAAGCCTTCCTCGATAAATGGACTATCCAGCACTGAAATAATTTTTCAAATCGAATAGCGGGACCTGACATTAGCGCGTTCAAACAAACAAACTCTACAGCTTTATAATATTAGTATAGATTTCTACAGGTTCACTTACATATAAACTGTATTTTAATCGACTGGAAGTATTTCGTCTCTTCAGAGGGTTTTTGATGTTGTAAGAGAGACATAAGGCAGACTAGTTATTTTGTCTTTATTTCTTAGTAACCATGTTATTTAAAACCTACCTGTAAGTATATGGTTTAAATTATAAAAACCTTGATAATTAAATGTAGTTTTTTTTATGAATATTGAGCATTGTTTTAGGCAAGATACTGAGCATTGTTTTATTTAAAACTCTAGCTGTATTTTATCATCACTACATGCTCTGCTTGGATATAATCTAAACATTGATTTGTCTAAGATTAAGTTATTATCACACTTATAATACTCGTATAAAGGTGAAAATAAGTTTAACAAGGAGAGTACTTAACTGATCATCATGAAACTTTGATACAAGGGATACAAGAAATGAAATAGGATACTTTTTTATTAAATGCGAGGGAAGTCGCGGGCGAAAGCTAGTTATATTAAACTTACGTACTTTAAGCTGGTTACGGTACAAGTGTAATATTAAGAAGCCGATTCGTATGTTCTATTTATCGTAAGCCTTTGAGTAATTCTGTCACGGCACTCAATTAGAAAAGATGGCGCAAACTCAAAGATATTTAAAAGAAACAAAAAAATATGTAATCGCTTATGAGTAGTATAAAATGAAGCGTCGACACTGGTCCTTTGAACTGCAATATTAATAGCGGCATAGACGCAAGGGTTTATTACTTACACATCACAGGCGAACAATCGTAATGGTCAAGGAAATGCAGCCAACGCGTAAAATTCTCTCTAATGTGTTATTTAGGGACGCACTATGCGCATAAATAACATTTTACATGTTATTGTTATAAACGGTGACAGCTAGACCAGTGTTCTTGGATTTTTTCTTTTAATTCCATAAACAATCGGGCATTTTGATCTACTAGACTAGTCTGGTAAGTAGACTTTATGAAATTGAACATATCTTTCTACCAGGGCTGAGAAATAAGTCAAGAACCAACTAACTGATTGATATATAATCTAGTATAATATAATCTAGGTTCTGTGGTTGAATAACTTAATGAAGATGATACGATAAACAATAAACATTAGTCGTTTTGACCTTTAATCCTAACATATAAATAAAATTGGATCGTTATTGTAGAAAAATTCAAGAATTTAGTATTTTTTTATATTTCGTTTAGGTACTTAAAATATTTTTTTTGGAATATTTCAGAATTTAGGTAAAATCACGGTCTCCTTTCTGTGACATTGCATTTACTTAAAAATCAATAATTTAATTCATAAGCTGACATAATGTTAAATGTACTTCAATATCAAGAGAATGTTATTAAATTTTACAATCTCCATACATTGACAAAGAATGACTACGCATATCTCGTTAGTGACAAAAGAAATTTATACAAAATATTATTCATTTCTTCCACATTTCATTCAATCAAACTATTAAATTATTCACAGAATTACTTTGGCACACAATAATATGTATTTTAAAGTCTACATTTTTTACATACATATTAAGATTTCTAGTACAATATTCAAGGGTAATAAAAGTTGTTTTACTTTGCAATAGTTCCGTTAGAAATAAGAAAAGACAAGAGTCAGTTATACTTCATGTAAGCAACGAAGTAGCTTCTTCAAGAACAATTCAACAGCATGAGAACAGTCCAAGAGCTGCAGAGTCAAACACAATCACAAAAACACACATGCAAGCACGCATCCACTGCGTACAATCACTACATCGTCGAAAACCCAAATTAACCGCGAACATTTACAAATATCGGTCAATTAAGTGGCGAGAGGGATAACAATTGAAAATGGTTTCGCTTTCAGCGGCCTGGTATAACGCATTCGGTAAATATAATAATAGATGAAGAGATACATCAATGGATGTCCACTGCGTTTCGGTGCGCGCCACTTTCAATTTTCAACGTACATACGCTTGGCGGCCATGATTTCAGCTTATTGGAATGTTATTCGAGCTTTATTTCGATCAATTTGAGTGTTTATTTATTTTATGTTAGCGGTTTCTGATTATTTTATTTTTGTATGTGTATTTTATCACAATAGACAGGTTTAAATTTACCTGTAAGCTTACTACAGTATAAGGTCAACATCATTAGAGACATATAGGTTTTATCTATAGGCAAGAGGTCTAAGAAGATGGACAGATCACATTCCTTAACAGCTGAAGATGGCAATAATATTGCACTTCAACAAAGGACTGGTTGCAACCGATGGAGATAGAGGGTTGATAGGACGAAAGATAGGCATTAACCTCAGTAGTGAGGGAATAATGTTAGAGAGAGATAGAAGAATATATTTCAATTGTTTTTTCATTTTTATAATCAGTATAACATACAACGAATAATTATATGTAGTACCAAAAAGTACAAATTATTGAATAAAATGTATTGAATTTTTAATGAAAATTGTAATGATAATTTACAGAAAGTTGAATTTCAAATATCTGAACAGTTATCGACTCGTGGTTACCCCATCGCTTGCGATTCCTGCGCATCCCGCGTGATTGCCACAGACCACACGTTTGTAAAACCCATAATTATTGAAACTGCATTAATGTTTTCTTTTAAACTTTGTTGTGTTTCACAATATTTATTTCTTTTATATTAATTCTTGTTATTGTTTATTCTGTTTATCCGGGATATATCTTTCTAATCATATCGTGGATAAGAACATACACATTAAGTGTGATAATTATATCTAACAACATAATACTTATTAATGATATTTTTTATTATTATTTTTTTATTATATAGGGGCAAACGAGCATACGTATCGCGCGATTACCGCCGCCCATGGACACCCGTAACACCAGAGGCTTTACAAGTGCGTTGCCGGCCTTTTAGGAAGCAGTACGCTCTTTTCTTGAAGGTTATTATTTCTTGTTATTTGACATAGTTTGACTCTTAGGCCTTTTCAGTTGTAGTAATCTTTTCTAAATGTGTAACACCAGATACCCTAAATTAGCTTGAATTTGAAGTAGTTTTATCAACATCTGGCACCTTTAGTCGTCAATTTAGTGTAATGGACGAATTATAAGTATTGACTTCTCATTTTAAAAGTGCCACATTTACATGTTATTTAGTTCGAAATGAATATATGTATAATTAGGTCACAAATTGTATTATGACTTGATTTAAAAGATTCGAAAATCGAATTAATGGCACTAACAGTGAAGTGTTTTATCGGAATCGACCGGCCAAGATTCACATGCGAGTATACTGTAATAGAATCAGCCATTTCCTTAGAGGAAGTACGCGGTACGCCAATAAACGCGGGCAACGCCGCAAGCCGAAACTAGTATCTTTATAAATTGTAGCCTATGAAATATTCTGATTTATAAGCTATATTGTTGTAAAGTTTCAGTAAAATCCATTCAGTAGTTTTGCGTGAAAGAGTAACAAACATCCATGCATCCATCCATACATACTTACAAACTTCCGCGTTTATAATACATATTATCTTATATATAAAATTCTCGTGTCACAATGTTAGTTACTACACTCCTCCGAAACGGCTGGACCGATTCTCATGAAATTTTGTGTGCATATTGGGTAGGTCTGAGAATCGGACAACATCTAGTTTTCATCCCCATAAATATTAAGGGTAGGTAAGGTAATTTTTTTTTTCAATTTTTGATTTATTTTCATTTTTTTTATGATACAGCATTAGAAAATACATACAACCCTCTACGATCAACCCCTATTTTTCCATAGCGATTTTTATTGACCCACCCCTAAAATATATATTCCTTTTTATGGCAAAGCAACGTTTGTTGGGTCAGCTAGTATATATATATGTATATATAGTAGGATTAAGAAAAAATTGCCACATGGAACTCCCTATGACGAACGTAGGACGTAGCTTTTAAAGTTTTAAAAAATAAACCCTAAGCTTCTGCATTTGAATTTAAAATAATAATATTATGAGCTTGAGTCGTGCCGTTGGTAGCGATTGAAGATTTTAACGATTAACTAAACAATGACTAAACATCTGTGCACTACTGCACAATGGCAGTACAATCATAAAAATTGCTCATCCATAAAATACTTTTATATTATAATAATATAGGTACATTAACGACGAACGTATCCCGAAATTCGGCTTTATATTTAACATGTTAAGGTCGACATTCCACTTTGTGTTTAGACTATTCATTAGTGACTCGAATCAAAGGGTTGGCAAATCCAAGTTCTATTGTTAATAGTCACGCGTTCAACTTAGTGCGTATTAAGTATAGGTGTTTTATATTTCCGTTGCTATAGAAATTAATGCTTTACATTTGTATGAGTTTATAATAAGGTATTTGGGGACCGACACGTAATACGAAATGTTAGAATCATGTGTATAATATATAAATGAATGATGAATGAATTACCTATATTATAGGTATGTAGAAAATTAATCGTTTATTTAGATACACTTAGGACGATTTCTCAATAAGCTATAAATAAATAAATATTTCGGACATCGTGGCTCGATTTTTTTAGCTTTCTGCAGTCCTCCTTCATATAAACTTCCATTCTTCTACTCTTGTGTCCGACACACACTTCTTCGCTTATCCATTCTTCTTTTGCTGTCTATTTTATTCTATTGTGGAATGCGCTCCCACTTGGGATCACGACATTAACTTATCTTGATTCATTTAAGGCCAAAGTCATAGAAATTTACAAGAAACTCAACTTATAACTTTACATATTTTTTTCTGTATGTTTATTATAGTATAAATTCATGGGAGAGTATCGCCTGATGGTAAGCCGCCGCCCATGGACACCCGCAACGCTAGAGGCATCACAAGTGCATTGCCAGCCTTTAGGGGATGGGGAAGGGTATGAAGGGAGGGGTTGGGTATGTGCCTCCGGTATCCTCACTCACTCGGTGAAATACAGCGCAAGCGCTATTTCACACCGGATTTCTGTGAGGCCGTGATGTCACTCCGGTCGAACCGACCCATTCAAGCTGTGTAATGTTGTTATTGAAAACAAAGAAATACCTACTTATTTTAAGAATAATGAAGATAAAATTTGAAAGTAACGAAACAAAACAGAAACACATTTAAAACAAGCCGTAAACGCTTAAAGCGCGCAGAACCCTAATAATATTAAAAACACAAACACCAGTGGTGACATCTCGTAATTTCGATTCTAATTACGTTTAATGTCCACTGTTATTTTTTCGAGTTTTAATGCGCGCCCGCCATAAAAAGATAATCACAAAAATAATTGAAACGAAATAATAAAGGCTCTAAGGAAGGGAGTGGGGGGCGATTAATGACGGCGTGGGGGCACGGGATAGTCGGCGCATTAAGGCCTAAATAATCAACATAATTACACTTTTTACCTTGGTATCCCCTTTTCACCCTCTAATAAGTATCATTAAAAAGATTCTCCATTTATATCGCGAGTGTTTTTAATGAAAACGATAGTTGTGCAGTTCTAAGTTCTGAAGAGGTGGCGTTCAATAATTAAAAATGTGCTAGTTGATAATTCTACAAGTGTTGAGAGTATACTGAGACACAATACTTTTGTAGTGTCAGCAAAACAATTAACAAATCGATTAATTGTAAAATACCCATGTGGTCGCCTGCTTTAAAATATGTTACTACTGGCCAAAATTACCGAAATTACGAACAGTTTCATTTTATTTTTAAACTGTTAAATCTTTTATATTTATAATTAATATATCTTTTTTTTTTCTTATAACTAGAAGATAGAACTATTTCGAAAAAAGATAAAGCTCGAGAACGAGAGTTAAGAAAGAAAACTGTTGTAATTGTAGTATCTATCGAATATTTCGTCAACCCATTGATATTATAAAAATGCTGGTCAACTTGACTGCCTCGGTGGCGTAGTGGTAGCGTATGCGACTGCTAAGCATGAGGTCTCGGGTTCGATTCCCGGGTCGGACCAAATGTTTGTATGATCTGCAAATATTTATTTCGAAGTTTGGGTGTTTTCTATGTATAATATGTATGTATTTACAAGTACAAAAGTACAAGTTACAAAAAGTATATAAGTATTTATATCAGTTGTCTAGTACCCATAACACAAGCTCTGCTTAGCTTGGGACTAGATGGCGTTGTGTGTTAGATGTCCAGAATATTTATTATTATTATTTTATTAACTAACAAAAAAATGTGTGACGACTTACAAGAGAGAGAGAGATGAGGTTTGAACGTTTATTGTGTACTGCACACATACTAACAGAAATCCAAATTCCACTAATTAAATAATATTCATTATAAAGTGGATTACGATTTTTCCGTATACGTTGCTCCTTACAGAGCAGTATATAAATCAATGTAATTAAACATATATATATTTTAAATTAATTAATTATTTTCAAAGATATTTTTTTTGCCATCTGTACAAGACGTAAGCAGTTTTTAATTGTGAACAAAAAAATCGTAATTAAAAACAACAAACAGATAACTGAAACGTCGAAAGCAGCACATTTGAATATAGAACTAAATATATAGAGCTTTATAATTGGGAATGGAGCAATAAGTAAAGCGGGCACCCTTCTGCCGAAGAATCAGTATATAATTAAAGATAATGAGACGCTATTCAGATGTCCGTCTGGATCTTTTCGACATGAAGAGCTGAGAAGGTATGGATGCGGCATATTTTACCAGATATATATTTATAATAATTCACCAATTAAAAATAATTTTCTATTCGATTGTTGATTCAATATTTGTCTTTAGTTGTGTTTGGGGGGCCTTATGGCGACTTTTACATGTTACAAAACAGACATAATAATTATGTACTTCAGTAAGTACCATCTAACGAAGAAACTCCGAATTAGGAAATTCTGCTAAATCTGTATCGCGATTTTAAAAGTCGTCACGCCGATTAGTATAGGTATATAGAGCTACCCCACAGCAGTTATCATTTGACCACTGTCCCCAAACATTATCACCGAGCCTGATCAAAGAATTTCCCCTTTGCGAGACATGGCATGATTTTCTTTATTTTGATAAAACAAATTTTTTATGCATTTACAAAACAAAATATAGAATAATTTCACCTAGAGCAAAAAATATATATCTGACTATAGAATGCGGATTTCCAACATTCAATTGTAACAAAACTTTTTAAAGTATTAAACTTTAAACCATATCCATTTTTATATCTGACGTATTGTATATTCGTAGCTCTTAAATAAATCCTTCACAAAATCACGACGGACGAAGACAGAGATTAAACGAAGGGGTTTTTAATTCAGTGAAATGGTAATTCTTACAAATCTAGAAGCCTTCCCTTAATCAAGGTATTGAATTGTGAATTTCTTGTTCCATTTCGGCGTAGGCAGGCGTTCATAACCCTTCTTTGTGTATAAAATATTGAATAAAATTGAGTTTATTTATTTAATTGATTTATAGAAGAAAATTATATTTATAATAGTATTAGAACTAAACATAATGTAATTAATGAATATTTTAATTAAACCTTGTGATTTGAAGTGATTAAAACCTGTATTTATATTGAAAGGTTTTTAAACTTTATTTTAATTGTTAATAAAATTTATGTTTATTTAATAATCTATTTCAAAATTGAAATACTACTATTATAAATTCAAAAATAACTCTGTCTGCCTGTCTGTTACACTTTCACGGCTAAGCCGCTGCGCCGACTTCAATAAAATTTGACACGAAGATATTTGAGAAATAACATAAATCACTCTATACTACAAAAGCAGATATACACAAAAGCTAGCATTTAATATAGAAAAACCATACTACAAGTGCATTTTCTTTTTACTTTCATTGAAGATAATGTACGCACTAGAAATATTCCTGTGTCGCGCAGACTTACCAAACATACATGAAACACACACAAAGAACACCCAGACTCAGAACAACA
Organism: Spilarctia lutea; assembly: GCA_916048165.1. Classification (NCBI taxonomy): domain Eukaryota; kingdom Metazoa; phylum Arthropoda; class Insecta; order Lepidoptera; family Erebidae; genus Spilarctia; species Spilarctia lutea. Next base: position 15,833,730 of record OU696480.1, on the reverse strand, counting down.
ATTAGTAGATCACACAAGAGGGCTTGAACCCACAACACTCAGCTCTCAACTTACTCAATAGTAAGCGGTGAGACCACACATCGGTGCAGTCAAACATCATCATTGACCTGGAGTTTATCTCGGAAATATTTAGATGAGACTAAAATACTTGTCACACCGGTATCAACAAACATTTATCTTTAAAAGCTTCTATTTCCAATTGACATACGGAACCCTATTTACAACTAATTATTAATGTTAATGACACATCGATCAAATGTCTTTCCTGACGGTTTTAGTCTCGATTCGTCGTGTAATAAAGTTAATAAATTCAATTAACGAGATCGTTCACATAAATTAAGAAAAAAAGTTAATTTTATCACACCAATAAACGACAAGTCGGTTCGGACTCGTTTGTCTATATATTTATGGTATTTGATAAGGTTTGGAAGTTGTTTGGCTACTGTATAGTGTTGGTCCACATTTCAAGAGCAATCTCATTATTAGTAATTAGTAATTGCTAGCGACTTCGCTCAAATGATTACTTCGATAACTTTGACAAATTTTGACTCCGAGATAGTAATAAAATAGAATCTAGTCCCAAACTAAGCAGAGCCTGTACTTAAGTTCCCATTTTTTTGTAAATACATACATACATGTTATACGTAGAAAACACCCAAACTTCGAAACAAACATTTGCAGATCATAAAAACATTTGATTCGACCCGGGAATCGTACACGAGACCTCAATTACAGCAGTCTCATACGCTACCAATACTCTACCGAGACAGTCATAAAAATTGAGAGGTGTCAAGGGACACCCGAATGGAACGAAGTTCGAAATAGAAAGACGAAACGAAAATATCTGGCTTGCTTTCTATAAGAGCGAGAGAGAGAGAGAGAGACAGACAGGGAAACATGCGCACGCCGCACGGCTTACAATAGCTTACTATAGCAAAATGTTGTCGTTACAACTTTACATTTTAATTTTTTCCGTCTAGCCCCCTTTCGCAACGCGCGATAAGGAACTTCGTTAATATTTAATAATGAAAATAATGCAATTGTTGACGCAATTAAATGTTGATGCTGAGTCTCCAGTCGAGATAAACCAGTTATATCAGTTATCAAAGCGAGTGAATTTATCTACAATATCAATGGGTTAAAATAAATTCTCGTAATGTAAACCTCTTAAAACAATCGGTCGACTGTCTGCACCAACCCCAAGCCACCTTTTTTAGACGAAAAAAAATATAGAAACGCAAGCGTACCGTCTAATTAAAATGATTAACTTAATGGTTTTAGTCATTAGCGATTTTAATTCTGAATCGTTCGTTCATTTTTTCATTCACTTGAAATTATAACTTGACTGGCATTTTTACGATATATTTACGAGCAATTGTAATGGATGATATGCTATTGTTCATATTTAAATGTTCATTAAAGCTATTTATTTTTGTTATTGTTTTATAATGATATATATATAAATGATATATATATTGAAACAACGGTCCAATCAAGAGGCCAAGTGCAGAAATAACCCGCAAAACAATATTACCAAATAAATTGGCTATATGATATTATTTATTAGGTTTTTATGGTTCCCTTTTTCTATAGTTAGTTTAAGTTTTATCACGTCTTTTTGTGTGTATTTATTATTGAAGTGAAACTTCTTTAGAATCGTTGGGATTTCAAACCGGATGCAACGGAAAAAACGACAGGTAAGAGACACAAATACCAAAAGTCACCTGTAATTAGTGAGCCAGAGCGAGAGAGCAAATGTCGGTCTCATTCTTTTTTCGATTTACTGAAGTTTCACTTCTATCATGTGTAAATCGCACACACACCTTTTTTTTGATGTACTGAATCTATTTTTAACTATATTTTCGCGCACTCTCCAAAGAATTTGAAAAGGAATATGAACTTGAAATATAAAGGTATGTTGTATTACGTTGATCTGTTTATTACCTGCACACAATTATCGACTCTATTGCTAATAAAATATTTAAACATTTTAAAACATTTTAGTTTTAACATTTTACCTTGAGTTTATATTTAAGCTACATATGTTTTTCCTGTGGTACTTTTGACACACGTCATTTACGATTAACTACCTATATCTATTTCTACTTAACTTGAACAAGTCTCCGATAATATTTAAACTATAATATAATTTAAATGAGATCACAAACATGAATGGCAGAAGTGTAAGAAAAAATATTTTATAAAAAAAATAACGAAATCAGTGTTTTGTTTTATTAAATTACAGATAAAATTTAGAAAAAGTAGGCGTCACTTTCGGAGATACTAAAGGAGTGTAAAAGTAAATTATTTTCGTTTCAATAATTTAGTGTGTAAACGATCATTCTAGAAATATCTTGGATAACTAAACTACACTAATATACAAATAATTGTATGTAAACCATCCACTCAAAATAATAAGTTCGACGTGTTTAACTTGTGTGGTAAAAACAAAAGATCTTTCAAAGATTGCGCAAGCAATCACATCGCATTGCATAGCAACAAGTGGGAAACAAAAATCTTACTTATAGGAACTGATAACTTAGTAGATACTGTTCTATAATTAACATTTATGTTCGTAGTCAATTCCCCATGGCATTATAGACCAGGATATTAGTAACCGCCCGTGAACTCTGCGATAGTAATGTGTGAATGTGATCTAGATTCAACAAAGTTTTATAAACGGTCCCGCGATGCCTGCGGTCTTTAAACCGCAGAAACTTGCGGTTCTGTGCGGTGACTTCTATGGTCATTATTCCGACGACATGATTGATAGAAATTGTACATTTTATTGAAAAAGTATGTGAGTCTTATAATTATCAAATTATACATAGATTATAAACAAACTTTTGCTAATACTTTTAAAACGAGTAGACGAGGTACTTAATCAGTTTAGTTAGTAATTTTAGTGTATTAGCCAAATATGAGTTAACGTATTGTTGGTTGGGTTTGCCGTTTTAATATCGTTATATTTTAGCTAATGTACTTAAAAAAATAACAAATAAAATACGAAAACCTTCCTTAAGAATCACTCTATCTATTGGTAAAAATCGTATCGAAATCCGTTCAGTAGCTTTTAATTTTATTGCGAAAGCAGACAGACCGGCATATAAACAGGACAGCCAATATGTAGTTATAATGATGAAATGATACATTAAAATTTATAATTTAACAAATCGTCCTTAATGTTACGTTCAACTATTTATATCCTAACATAAATTAATTAATGCATAAAACACAGACAAGCCACACCTCTAATTAAAGCACCTTTAGTATTTCCGTGCTATCATTGAACTCATAAAACATTATTCTTATTTCGGCAAAGACATAAAACTTACATTACATGAACTAGTAATTATGTAAATTATTTGTAAATTATCACTACAAACAAAACCGCATGTACTCAAGGTGGCGGTTATTTTTGTGACGTCACGAAATGAGCTATTAATTCGGACAATATTAGACCTTTATCGCGGTGTAAACAACTCCTAATTAAAAGGTACATCAAAGATTGTGAAATAATTACAACGCGCCAAACGTAATGAATTTGTTTGTTCTTCATTTTTGGGGTTTCGGACATCAAGGGCAGCTGCGGTAACTTATTTTGCTAAGTAATTACTATATATTTCGAAAATAAAATCGTCACTTGTCCACTTGGTGTTCTAAGGCAACAATTAGCGGTTCTAAAGCCATATAATATTAATTTGATTATTAACTATTAGCTATTTCCTTCGGCTTCGTGATTATTTCTTCGTATTTCTAACTTTTAAAATGACAAACTTTTATAGTTTTTCGGATTAATATAGCTAATATCATATAGCCCACGCACTCATCCAATTAACGACTCACTCGACGACGACTCAATCCAGAGATTACCCCTTATATCCTCACAAACTACCTTTTTATAATATTAGTATAGTACGCAGCATAAAGCAGTCATAAGCACTGCCGACATAAGTGAAAACTCATAACTATAAACAAACGGTTGTTTTAACTTACCTGAAATGAACACATATGCTTTTTTTAATAGTGTGCAATAAAAAGAACCAAAAGTTATTATGATTGTAAGTAGTAAATGGAAGTAAAGCTTTGATACTCCAATAGATGTCGCTGTTTTCAAAAAAATTGTAAACAATCTTTTTGATTTACAAAAGGTTTTGTGTAAGTAGAAAATCGTTATTTTAATTTATTGTAAATCACTTTAAGGTACTGAAATATTAACTTTAAGTATATAAAATCATATTGAGAAAGGACCACTATCTAGAAAAACGAATGCTACCAAAGTATATCGGTAGATGGCGCTCTTAACAATAAACATCCGTCTTACGAATTTTTTCGATCAGGACACGTGAGCTGACACGAGTTTATGGTCACGTGACCTGACGCCCTGACGCGAGTTTATACATTTTTACCCATTCCAAAAAAGTACACAGCGCCGCTAAAGAAGTTTTCACTTCAAAAAAATAACATGAGTCATCGGTCATCCATCCCATCAATGGACTTTAAAAAGATAGAGTATATTGATCTTTTATTAAAAAATAGCTACCAGTTCAGTACTTTTAGTTTCCTGTCAAATGTCAATCGTAGGACAAATTTAGCATAGAAATATTGTAAATCGTAAACATTATTACATTATTATATTAAGTATAACATATATTTTGATCATAAATGCTTACAACTCATGTCGCATCTACAGTTAAATAATCTTGAGCGGTGGTCGTTCATTAATGAGTCGTAATATTTTCTTAATTAAGTTACGCATTGAGGAAACAACGATGTAAACCTTGTGTAATCGAATTGTGGTATATGTAAGGGCTCGGACATATTGCGAGTGATCCTACTACTATTATAAAGGCGAAAGTTTGTAAGTATGGATGTATGTATGTATGGATGTTTGTTACTCTTTCACGTAAAAACTACTGAATGGATTTGCATGAAACTTTACCACAATATAGCTTATACATCAGAATAACACATAGGCTACTATTTATAAAGATATAGCTTCGCCTCGCGGCGTTGCCCGCAGTTATCATCGTACCGCGGGTAGCACCGCGGGGTTCAGCTAGTATGAAATAAGCTTTAAAATTTCGTAATAATTTTTAAATATTTCGTTATCATAAGTTCTGAGTACTTGGTCTTTATCTTTATTTATTTTGTAAGTAAATCTTTACAAATATTTTTACACGTCGGATTTTACAGCTAGAAGAGGCCGGCATTTCCTAAATACTCACTCTGGGAAGAAATGCCGAAACAAACCACAGAGCTGTTTTTTTTTCGTCCGGGAACATTGATCGTTAAGTCCGTGAACATTTATTAATTACAAAATAATAAAAATCTATGCGAGTACAGTACAGGATCTGGGTTGGCCTGTCCATACAGACAGATCTAAAGATGACAAAGTCTAGATTTTACTTAAAGACATTTAATAATAATAATTTAAGACATTCACTTGATCTCAAAATGGAATGAGCCTATTTGCTAACTGCTGGTAAAAAAAAAATTTAAACATACATATTACTAAGTACGTACATATATTATTATTATTATATAGAACTATACACAAAACAAATTGTCTTGCGTAAAAAGTCAGATTGGGAGTCGAACCCATAATCAGAAACTCTGTGATCTGGGTGCCAAACCGCTACATCAATAGTAGGATGTAGATTGTGTTGATATTTCTTATCCCAAAACTGCTCTGCCATAGGACTTAGGTCAACTGAAGTGATACTTATAGGTAACCCTACCGTTTTATTTCCTCACAGTATGGCCGAAGATTTAATAAAAGATAAGCAAGCAATACAATTGATTACTGTACAGTTTCCTTAACGCTAATGAGTACCTCATTAATACTTAACTATAATTGAACAATAATATCCGTAATTCACAGAAATAAGGAACATGTTTTCAAAACATACTTTTAATTTGGTTGAGGAAAATGAATGTGTTTAAAGTTTATAAGTTTCGCTGTAAATACTAGTGGCAAAGGGCTGCTAACTCTATCCCGATCAACTTATACACGATTTATTGGTCGTAACACGAAATTATACAGTGTGAGCACCAAATGTTGTAAAAAAGGTTAAAAGATAAAGTGACTGCACGATTGGCCCAGTGGTTTAGGTACGCGCCGCTTTCTGCTACGCCAAGTGTTGTAAGTTCAAGTCCCTCATGGGATAACACTTTATTGTTGTTCACACAAATTATTGTTCTGAGTCTGGGTTTACTTTGTGTCCGTTTCACGTACGTGTATGTTTGTAAAGACCCCCGCGACACAGAATGTATATTCCTAATACGGGAGTTGTTGTGTTTTAAATACGATAAATAAGACAGACATACTCGTAGTATGTCCAATTTTCTCATGATTTTTGCGAAACTTTACACAGCGTTACAACGCTGTTTACACAGCGTAAGCTTGGAAAAATAGTCTTTCTTGATAAATGGGCTATCTAAAACTGAAATATCTTTTCAAATCGAACCACTAGTGTCTAAAATTAGTGCGTTTAACCTAACAAACTCTTCAAATAGTGTTTTTAGCTTATAGCGGGACTTATTCGCAATAAAACTATTTAAAAGATTACCATACCTTTTGTATCCCGACGTTTCGAACAGGTTATAGATAAGGAATGTCAATGTTACATTGTTTACAGTCTTTATTACTTGCTTAAAAGTATATCGAAAGACCTAAAGAATAAAATAAAGAATGCAAAAAAGAACAAAAACTACTAAAGAATGCAAAAAAGTTATAAAGAAGAGAAGAGAAGACTGACGTCATATAGGTTGCAAGTCTAGTTTCGAGCGTAAATGTAAACTAGGTATATTTAAAAACGACTTCTTTAAGGTGATTGACAGTGTTTTTTATTAACGAGCAGACGTATCACCTGATAGTAAACGATTACTGCCGCCCATGGACACTCGGAACACCAGCGGCGTCACAAGTACGTTGCCGACCTTTGGGGGATGGGAAGGGGGATGGGGAAGGGGAGGGGTATGGGCCTCCGGTATCCTCACTCACTCGGTGAAACACAGCGCATGCGCTATTTCACACCGGTTTTCTGTAAGGCCATGGTATCACTCCGGTCGAGCCGGCCCGTTTATGCCAAAGCGTGGCTCTCCCACGAAAAACTGTTTTATTTATTGTTATTGTTTTATTTATTTAATACACTCAAGATACGTATTTTTCTATTATACTTTAAAATGGAAATATCGTACGGTACCAACAATAGAAGACTATTTCCTTCTTTAATTTATGTAAACTTGGTTCATTAATGAAGTAGGAAATTTAAATAAAATTATATAAAGTAGTACATGCGTACCTACGAGCCTTGCGCGTGTTGATATAATTTAATAATAGCTATTATAATTAAACATGGTTTTTTTCCTCATTAACAAACTGGTTCTAGATTGGTGGCAGTTAATCAGACGAAAGGGTTGATGAATTGAAGTTCATAGTTAGGAGGGAATGGATGAAGAAAGCAATGAATCTATGTATCTCTTATTTAAAAACGAATAACTCGTAGGTATAGCCAGACTTATTATAGCTAAAACGATATTAAAAATAAGAAGGTGCATGTGTTTGTTTTGACAGCTAAACTGATAATTGCGAAGGTTTGCAACCACGGTGTTAGGGGTACAGGATAAATTAAATTGTTCCTAGGAAGTTGCTTGTTAATATAAACATATAATTAAATATAACTAATATAAACAATATATATAAATATAACTAATATAACCCAATAACGTAGTACAAAAAAAGAGGGATTGGACAACCATTGGACCATTGAGGCCGTCGCAGGTAAAATTCATTTAAGGAGAGTAAAAAGACACAGGTTAATTATTAGTCTGCAAAATTAACCAGAGACAGTAAAAGTAATTAGTGCCTCTAATGTATAACTACGTCATAAAATACTCTATCAAACTTTTTTTGTTTTAATTTTACTGAAGGATGCGACAACGATATTGTGATAATGTGGGTGATAGCAGAAGTTACCTTTTCGCTGGCTACACTACTTACAGATGTAGCTATAGAAATTACATACAACATGTATTTAATTCTCACATTTAATGAATTCAACAATAACAAACGAAGTTCAGTAAATCAACATTGGTTCGTGATCTTTTCTGACTGAATTTTTACTTGTGTTCCTTTATGTCGCTTTGGTCCCTCGTGTTGGATCGACTTACACTTATTTTCTATAATACATATAATTATATGTTTTTACTTCTACTACAACTTCTTTCTTTCTTAACATAGTACTATTAACACTACATGGGGGTTTTGGAGTACTAGGGTACGGCCGAGCTTTATTTTTTGAAGTGAAACTTCTTTAGAATCGTTGTGATTTGAAACCGGATGCAACGGAAAAACGACAGGTAAGAGACACAAATACAAAAATGTGTAGGGTGAAGCCGGCAAAGAATGAGACAGAAATATTATGTATATTCATCTCATTCTTTTGTCGATTTACTGAAGTTTCACTTCTATCGTGTGTGAATCGCACACACACCTTTTTATTTATTTTTAAATACAGCGACTGCAAAGTCTACCATGCTTAGTACTGTTCATAATAGACTATAATTACTTTTGATTCGAAGGTCACTTTTGTTATGAAGTGTTATCTTAAATATCTTCTAGTATTTATACAGCTAGGCATATAAACAATACTTGAGCGCGTCAAGCTTTTATAGCACCTTGCTCATTGATAATTCTCTAAAACGTAAACACAAGCATCATACAATTTAGCAAGCACAACAGTAATTTGTAGCAATAGAATAATAATGAGTAAGTTTTTCTTAAGTAGTTTTTTCGCACAGACTCTTCTCCTTATTGCTTTGCTCACGTAGTACTTAATGTTAATAATTATAGCTTTTATAGCTAGGCGAATATAACTTTTGACTTTAACCGTACTTAACAAAACATATGTCTACACGATGTTTGAAATAAAGTCGTTGTCAGCCAGAACGAAGGATGAATCAATGGGCCTTTGTTTAATTTTCTATTCGATTAAATCATACAAAAGTTAAATATTATTCGATTAACAAAGAACATATCCCTCTTGGTGTGCAAAATATTTCCGTTGCCGTTCCCCCTCCTCGGAAGAAGGCACTTGATTTAAACAACGTTATTATGCTGACAATTTGACAGAACCATTTTAAACAATCATTATAAGTAGCTACATCCCCCTATAAACGTTGTGTCTCTGTGCTCTACTGCTAAATTTGTTACCGTATCTATGTCTAATTGCTATTTAATAAAACTTGTTTACTTTCTGTGAGGCTTAAGACATTGCATCTCTTTGTCCCGTATGGTTAGGACACATATTTAAAATAAAAGATTTCTCAAGGACAAGCTGTAGTCATAGTGACGGACGAATGAATTTCTGTCGGTCTGTTATACTTTCATGGTTAAATTGCTAGCCGATTATAAGATACTTGGATCTTGGCAAAGGACAGGGTGATTATAAACAATCACCGAGAGTAAGCAACGACGGCTCGGTCAACGGCAAGATTTACGTAGCCACAACGTTGTTTTGCCCGTCTCCAACCAGCACTTGGCCAGCATGGGGACATATGGCCTTAACCCTCTCCTGAGAGGAAACCCGAGCCCAGCAGTGGGACGTTATGATATTCGATATTTCGTAAGCATGTTAGGTATAAATATCAGCTCAGTTATAAGTGTTGATCCGACGTGACCAAGGATTTGTCCAAATACAGTGTGGAGTGTCGTTTTCTTTAGTCAGGATTGATAACAAGCATGGTTTGGATTATTTACTAGAAATTTTATGAATTAGATTTTTTTAATGTATGGGCCAGCACAAGCAGAGTCGAGGAGTGGTGGTCACCATATTTATTGCAAATGCATAAAATGTAGCTTGCTGACCCTCAGCATGGCGGCCAATTTTAGCTTCTGCATCATTGGGCCTCCGAACGAAACACGACAGCACGAATTCTGTCATTTTAGGTTGATCTTCTGTGCGATGGTAGTATCGCCCCGGTAGAGCCAGCCCGTTCGTGCTGAAATCAGCATTGCTTTACTACCTTTAAAGGGTGGCCAAGCCACCTAATTGACACAGGGAAAATTATAATCTCCTAATTGCTTGGGTCTTTGGGTATGCTAAAAGGAAATAAAGCTAGCAAATATTTCTATCTATCTTTGTTATGATAGTTTCCGAAGGGCTTTTTGCCTTACCTAAAACAAAAGTATAACATTAATCTTGTTAATAAGTCATCTCGTTAAGACTAAATACTTAACCATGGTATTTCTCATTTATAGTCCTTGAAATTCTTATTTCCCCTAAATAATATCTTAATAACAAATTTTCAATTATTATCCTCATTACAACATTAAATTTGACCACAACAAGTAATGATAAGATATAGTGGTATTCGGTTCATTGTTCACTAAAATAACAAATTGTTAAATACAATTTATTACATGGATATTAATATGGTATTGACGTTTTGATATTACTTGTGTTCTTAAATAGCATGTGGTGAAATTTTCTGCATTTGTTTTACCAAATCTATACTAATATAATAAAGCTGAAGAGTTTGTTTGTTTGTTTGAACGCACTAATCTCAGGAACCGCTGGTCCGATTTGAAAAATTCTTTCGGTGTTGGATAGTTCATTTATCGAGGAAGGCTATAGGGTATATATCATCACGCTACTACTAATAGGAGCGGAGCAACAATGAAGAATGTTTCAAAAACGGGGAAAATTTTCACGCTATGGGCAATATAATATAAGACGCAAACGAGGTTGCGTGGGTCAGCTAGTAATACTATAAGAGAGTCATATGTATGGCGTCTTCTTGGAAATAATAAAGGAACTTCGGGTTTGACTCTCGTATTGGAGATATTTGTTTAAAAGGTAGGTTTGGTGTACATAGAGTTAGGTTTAGAGAAAGTGTACAATGTATAATATGATTTATATATCGTTCTAGCCTTTATTATTTCCAAGAATATTTGCCGATTATCAGTGCGACCAGTTTGACCTGAATATCAGTTTTTAGACGGAGCGACTGGTATTGAACCTCCGCAACCCTAAGGGTGAACTGAACTGTAAGACTAAACTAGTGGTCAGTATATTTAAGGAAGGAAGACTTCCCAACAACGATTAACATAGATGTTCATGACAACCATGCGAAAAATGCGTTACCCTATGTGCTAAAAATACTAATTACCTCAAACAAGACAGTAACATCAAATGATTCACTTCTTTTATAAATTAGCAATTAACAAAGGAAGAATTAACTAATAATAATTTGCCTCAGAGTCGGCCATATGGTCTCAATTCATTAAGTATTTGGAAGGCTAACAAATAACAAGGCTGGTTTTATTATTAGAACAATTAAATGATTCATCTAGTACTTCCACTATTTGGCCAAGTGTTAAGTGATACAAAAGTTTATAAATAGAACTAGTTAATCCCAGTTGCGGAAGAACAATTTAAAATCTTACATTAATGAAACGGACAAGTGCGATTCTAACTCTTACACAGATACTTAGTTATTTTCGGGAATCTATTTCAGATTTTTTTTACTATTCTAAAAATATCCTTCCATGTATCGATAAACAGCCAGTAATCCAAGCGAAAATAATATTATTGTAATCGCAAGAAATGCGCTTTCCTTGTCGTGTGTGACTTTGTTTTGTTCTAATCAAAGATAAGTACGCTATTGAATACGATTTACTAGTGGAATGTTAGATTGGATTTACTTTAGTGCCAAACCTTAAAACTTTTGTACGTCAGCTTCAAGTAATTTCCTTCTAGTTAAATTACGTAGTGGTTATATTTGAGGGGTCCTTGGCTAAGTAGAACTGAGTCGGTTAACACGTTTCGACGTAAAAACATCCTAGAAAGATCAGTCTATGAATGGGTAATAAATCCTTACAAATTAAGACCTCTTGGGGAGTGCGTCAAGATGTCGGTCTCGGTTGCCATGCAAACATCTCTAGCAACGGGCAGTTGGCGGCCCTTAATTGTTTGACGACAACAGTCTTTCTACAGAACTTTGATATCGACTAATAATTGGGTTTTGGAGGTCTGACGGCAGTTGCTCTGCATAAAAATCGAAGTTGAGCCGTATAGTGGAAGATTTAAAGCCGATTCTAACTTTATCAGCCTATTTATAGTTATATATTCTATCGTAGAGCATTAGTTTTAGTAGTGTGGCGGCTGACTGGTGTTTCAAACTGACGTCTTTAACAAATCTCGTTATATTATAGCCTATTAACTTAAAATTTAAACCAAATATATACGAAAACCTTCCTCAAGAACCACTCTATCTATTGGTAAAACTTGCAACAAAATCCATTCAGTAACTTTTGAGTTAATCGCGAACACACAGACAGACGCGACGGAGGACTTTTTTATGGTTTATGGGGCAAATGAGCAGACGTATCGCCTGATGGTAAACGATTACCGCCGCCCATGGACACCCGCAACACCAGAGGCGTCACATATAGTGTTTTTTTTTGTAAATATCTGATATAGTTTTCTGTAACTGACTGCACGTATAACCAAGTGGTTTAAATGGTCGCCACTTTCTACTTCGCCAAGTGTTGTGGGTTCAATCAATCCCACATAGGACAACACTTTGTGTGATCCACAAATTGGGTGTGTGGGTGTTCATTGTGTCCGATTCATGTGTTTTTTGTAATCCCCGTGACACAGGATTTATTCATGTCTTTTGCTATTTTGATATTATTATAAATATTAATATTGAAACCGAAACTACAATATAACTATAATCCATCTATAAATCATTACTTCGTTACTAATATGTTATTATTAGCATTTCAAACATGTCAATACATAATATATTTGGACAAATTTTGTCTCTTAAGCCTGGATGTCCTTAACTTTATAAAATAGTTGCTGATAATTAAAAAACTAAAACCTAAAGGTACGTAACGAACGGATCAAATCGATCCCATTAATCAACGTCAATACAAAAATGCTATTTCCACACAAAATTAGACGATCACCTATACTTAAGACGATTTTGCGAACAATCGTATACCGAACCTAATAACTACCAAAATGAAGGGTTGTAAGCTCTCCGAATTTTAATGAAATATTTGATTTATGCCCACCAAGAGCTTCAGGTAGCTTATTATAAGAATATATCATTAAACATTACATATATAATTAAATCTGAGCTTAGCCTCCAGCTACCCCAATTTGGAGCCGGCCTCTGCATTATAATTTTAATAAAATTGCCCGTTGTCCAATAAAAAGTTGAAAAAAATGTAATAATAAGAAAATTATAACACATCTGATTGATGTATTATTTGGTAATTTATTGGCTGTAATTACATCGTGTAATAATGGCCGATAATGCTGCGATCGAGCGGAGTGAGGGAACGATTTATTAGTATTTATTAAAGTATGAATTATTGTATAATTACTGGGATGGGTGCTTCCAAACTAAACAGAGCGGTTGTTTTAGGGTTGAATTTATGAGCAGTTCTCGGAGTCGATCTAATCGTGCTTGTTTGCGATGTAATACGGGCGCCGCGTCTTGTACTATAAAACTATGTCGATGAGTGTGTTGGAGAGCCGCGTGGAGTATGTAAGCCGACTATAACCGCACTAATGATAACTCAATTTTGATGGAAATGTGTTATTGCATTGCTTCAGTTTCTCCTTGTTATATTTACGGCGAACAGATATGGTTTTTGGGAATATTGAGTAGCTAACAGCGTACGCATGGTAGATGTGTTTACGTTTGTACTTTTAGTTCTTGCGAAGATTTAGAGAAAGAGAGGGAAGATTAAGTAATCGATTCGTAAAATTATGAGTATCTTTAAGTAAAGTTTTGCTTTTTTTAAGATGTACGTGTATAGATATGTATATTATACAGTGTAAATAATATAAAAATATTATTGAATACTTTGAATAGTTTGTGAACGATCAGTAATAGTAAACATAAAGTGAATAATTAACACGATACTCAAAATTATACTTTATTACAGTTAGTATAAGACATATAATGTTTAAAATAATCACTTTTAACTGTGACAGACTCATATATAAAGGAATATATATTTAAAACTTAGTTATATTTTTTCGACACATCAGCACGAATTCTCGTTCAAATAATTCTATAGGTACGATAATATTTCAATCAAAAAATATTTTTTATTTTTTTGGATAATATTATATTAGATATTTAACTGCTAACTTAATATTTAACTGGCAACTCTCTGATCAAGATGTAGGTACCTACATCAGTTAAATCCAATGATGAATTACACACAGTACAGATAGAATTAAACTGGTGAAGATACTGATATATACATATACTTTGAATTCGGTTAATCAGACTCACAAGTCTCAGACTTTTAAAAAGAATATGTTGAGACAATTATAGGAATGTATTTAAGCTTTAATATAACTGTTACAGGTTTGGTATAATAGTTGCATCATGTGCATTATCTCTAAGCATACATTTCAACAATTCTTCAATACCACGTTTAAATAAAAAATCTTATTACTCACCTTTAAAGATCACTTAACCCACATAAATCATTGAATCTTAAAAGATATATGAAAATACAATTTACAAGAAATAGCTTAAAAAACTTGTGTGGTCAGTAATCTCATAATTGATATAGACAAACAACGAACATCTTCTAATCGATTAAATTTAATCGATTCCATATGTCAAACGTTGCGGCCCATCACTCAGTCGACTAATTCAGCTGATCCAGATGCATCGATAAACACGAGTTATATCATAACTCCAAAAGAATTAACTTTAGTAAAACAAACACATGTAGATGTTAATAGTTTTTACTGCCCTTACGAGCACTTACTAAGATCTTGCTTGAGATAAAATAGTTTACAGATGCGTACAAAAGCTGTTATTACGCGCTTCACATAATTTATGCATTGACAATTTTAATTACCTCAACCGTATGGAAGTTGGTTTTTATAATTAAAGTGAATGAATAAAACTTTCACCTCATGTAATTATTATGTTTAAGATGAGTTTTTTGGTTCTCGGATGATGTAGTTTATGCGGAGATGGGTTTTCGATTCGTTGTTCATGTAAATCGTGTATTATTTCGAATCGACTTTAAGAAAGGAAGAGGTTCTTAATTCGACTAAATTTTTTTTTAAGTTATTGAGTTCGTCATTATGAATCGATTAGAAAAAATCGTTTCTTTTTAAAGTTGTGCTTCCCGATTGCTCCCATTCTAACTTGAAAAATAAATTTCACTCTTAAAGATGTAAATTAAGGTTTGAAAAATACAGTTTATTACGCTTCCACATGTAGGTATAGTGTGGAGTAATAGAAGTCGGTCAACTTTTTTTAACATTAATTTCGTATTGAAAGTAAAGTCTTAAGAAACTTTACTAAAGTAACTAGTATTAAATAAAGTGATTTTTTTTATCTGTAGGTTTCTACTCCTACAGTCAATATTAACACAACTACAGTTATTCTACAAGTAAACTATTCCTAACTACAAATTACGTACCGGAGCCACTGGCAAATAAGAAGTCCCTTTGAAGGGAGGACGTCTTCAAGTAGGGGTAAAACAGCTTGCCGCCGTCCTGAGACTGCCGCCGCAACTGTTGCAACAATAATACATTAAATAGAAACTGCATAAAAACTACTAAATTAAAACTATATGTATGTAAAAAGAAGTACAGTCATAGACTTCAATGTTTCGACAACCCGCATCTTCCCGTACTCAACGCTTCGTTTAGAAAGGACTCCCCAGACGAGAGTCCTTGCCGGAGGGTGACAAGGTGGCGGAGGGGACGAGGTATGCAAGGAACGCGCGGGGCCTGCGCGATTTTTCCGCCAAGACCACGTGTTAGCCACGTGCATGAAAACTTTTTGGTAAAGTTTTTCTCGCTTGTATGCGTGACGCAGTCGTTTTTCAATTCCGCCCAACTCCGGAACCTCCCACTTAGACGGCGTATCTCTTGCACGTTCTGTTTACGGATTAGATCGACTTGCTTTATAGACTCTATTATTTTTGTAATAACGATGCTTTTTATTGACGTGTAATTTGAGAAATTAATGCGCGTAATTTTTGAATTTGTTCGAAAACGTTTTGTCGGTTTAAACAAAACAGTTTCAAATTCAAATTGTAGCCGTTTAAGTACCTATTCGAAAAGATTAGAACTTATGGATATTAAAAATTAAAATACGTCGATTAGTTCCAAATTTCGGAATGATCATTAATATTGATTGATACGAGCCGTGTCTAACACTCATAAAATTTATTGATTATCGACATCAGATTTCACCCACAGACAAGGGAATTAATAACAACGTAATAGTAATAAAAGCCGCTTTCTCAACACAATGCATCACTAGACTGAACCATTTTGCAATCAACATATCAACTAAACCGTGTCTAGAAAATTCTTAATTGAACTAATGAGAAGTAATTACAATTTTTATTGCGGCCATAATGATTACGATGCCTTAAAATAATAAAAGCAATTAGACATTGATGGGCGTAGCGGAGTAGTTTATGTTTGTCTCTGTCACTCCCAGGGCGGGAGTGGGGCCCGAGGGGGACATCGTGATCGAATGTAATTGTTTGAACGGTTATAAAAGTTGATGTCAGAGACGGTGTTCTGTTTGTCGTAAAAAGGCGAGATGGTTCAATTTCCAGTATTTTAATGGTAAAAAAATAAGGTTACGCCGGTGCGCTAAATAAAATAATATTGTACTCTAGCCTGCACCAATTGTACAATCTAAATATTAATCAAAGCCTCAGAATTTTAATGACTGCGCTCTACAATTAAAATGACTGATTCATAGCAACAAAGTTGGGATACAAATGAGTCACGTGAGATACTCTAATTAGGTACAATGGACTAAGAATTTAAAGGAATAAAATGATGTGATCACGTCTAAATAGAACAAGCTCATAGATTAGTCTGTGTCTGTATGAACATTTGCATTATATCAGAATAATTTATTAAAAACTCAATAATTGATTACTTCACATACGTTCTACACAGATGTCATAAACTTTTTTTTGTTTTTGCCATTTCATTAGGTATATTAGTTATATTATTATTATTACATGGTTGCCTGTAAGAGATTGCCTCCGGGCGATAAGGCCGCCAATTGTACTACCCTAGTTAAGTTTTCGTAAATAAGTTAATTTTGTTACTTATCTGGTGTGCAATAAAGAGATTTATTATTATATTTATTATTATTATTAGTCAAAAAGTAAGTCAGAATTAATTTTATAAGTACACTTAAGTGCAAATGTTTGTACGTATTTTTTTGTATTTCAACTTTTATTTCAATATAGTAGTTTAATATATAGCTCTAAGATGTAAATTAGAGCGTGATATATAAATTAAACGGGTTTTAATGTTCCGTTGACATTCGAAACGATCAGTGCAACCATTTTACACACCCAATAAGTTTCAATGAGAAATTGTAAGTAACGTTCAACAATTTTTTTTTGTTCAGAATCTCAAAGGAATAAAGACAAGATTTATTTTTATTGTCGATGGTGTAGAGGCAAAGGATTAGAACTGAAAATACGACATTTAAAGTGTTACTACCAATAATATATATATATATTTAATTTTATATTTATATTATTGAATATATTTATTTTAATATATGAGATAAATCCTTTGAAATGTTACTCTAAATAGTCTAAATTATGTAACTTTTGATAAACAAAAAAAAAATGTATAATATTTATTATGTTTGAAATATTTCTCGTGTAGTCTAATTTTTTAATGGTCAAGCTACCGACATGACTCTACTCTGCCTGATGGAAAGCATGCGTAGAATCCAAGATTGGTGGTCACCATTCTCCATGCGAACTCGGAGAGTGCAGCATGGTGACCCACACTATGGCGGCTTAGTGATAAGCTTTTTCAAGCCCCGCTTGAAGGACGTCATAATAGGAAGGAAACACGCACAGTGGTTGAGTGTGTGTGAGTGATGGAGGTTTTACATTTTCTCATTTCTCACTGTCTTTTAAAAGTATAAGATTAATGAGACTGCACGATTGGCCTAGTGGTTTAAACGTTCACTACTGCGCTAAGTGCCATGGGTTCAAATCCCACGTGGGACATCAGTTGTCCTGAGTCTGGGTGTTCTTTGTGTCCGTTACATGTATGTTTGTAAAGTCCCCGCGACACAGGATGTATATTCCTAATGCGGGAGTTGTCTTTTTTAAAAACAAAAAAAAAGATTTTCTTGACATTTTTTTAAAGAAAAATGTCTTCAAGGAAATTAGTTAAAAGGTAGGAGTCAGTTATGGATATATAATATAAATGGAACGTAAATATTAAATTCGTATTGTGTTTTAAAGGAAATTTATTTAAAATAATACTTGTAGATATGGAAAAAGAAATCAGTACCTAATTGGTATAATAATAGTGTTAAAGCTATAATATTTTTTTTTTTTTTATAGAATAGTGGGCAAACGAGCAGACGTATCACCTGATGGTAAGCGATTACCGCCGCCCATGGACACCCGCAACACCAAAGGCGTCACTAGTGCGTTGCCGACCTTTAAGGGATGGGAAAGGGGATGAGGGGAGCGGTTAGGGTATGGGCCTCCGGTATCCTCACTCACTCGGTGAAACACAGCGCAAGCGCTATTTCACACCGGTTTTCTGTGAGGCCGTGGTATCACTCCGGTCGAGCCGACCCATTCATGCCGAAGCATAGCTCTTCCACGGTAAATTAATGACAGTATGATATTGACGTAAAAATTATACTTCGATAACGTCGTATATTTTGTGTTCACCTCCAAAATGTTTTTCGTGTTGCTATCATCAATATTGAAAAAAATCTCTTTATTTCTCTTTGATTTTTTTAATGAGTTGTGTATATAGATTTTGGGTTTCAACTAAACGTGTGTACATCCTAGGAATGTGTATTTTTTATGAATATAGGGTTTTTTAACTGGCTACAGAAAAAGTTTTCAATATTTTTTTAGACTACTTTAACTTTGAAAATTTATATTATTTTTTCTTTATATAGTCTTTAGTGTGGTCGAAATATAAAAAAAGGAATGAAAAGTGATGATAATTAATTCATAATGGAATAGTTTGTGAAAGTTTAGTATCATTTCAATGTATTGAAAGTATTTTTCAACTGACTTCTATAAAGGTATTGGAAATTATATTTTCTTTATTTTCTTTTTTCTAGTTTATGATCATGACTAAATATTATTATAGAAGTCATTATTTTAATTTTATAGATTCAATAGAAACTTATAAGTACAATAATAATAAAGAAATATACCTATTTAATTAAAATGTATATTTAATGTTTTTACCCACATTATTAATAAACTCTTCTAAAATTAATAAAAAATAGACTAAAATATATTTTAATATACCTATATGAAGCTAAAGAGTTTGTTTGTTTGTCCGATCTGAAAAAATCAGTGTTAGATAGCCCATTTATAGAGGAAGGCTATAGGCTATAACATCACGCTAAGACCAACAGGAGCGTAGCACCAGTGAAGAATGTTTCAAAAACGGGGGAAAATTAGACCGGAGACGCAAACGAGGTTGCGTGGGTCAGGTAGGTACTACTTGATAAAACTAATTTAAAAATGATTGTTATCAAAAAATTAATGGATTCCAGCAAATGATGTGATAAATTATGACCAATTTAATATAATAGTAATGAGAAAAATAATGATCGAGCAATAAATTTATGGTCTAATAATAACAATGCACCTGTTCTGTCGTAACAATCAAATTACATTCTAAATTATGTGTTGAGTTGCTACCGTAAAAATGTTATCCATAAACTTTATTAAACTTTGAAAAATGAGTTTTTAACTACTATTTTTTTATTTATCATTCCAGAAAGTTCAACTAATTTAAAATCAGTAGTAAAATGTGCATATTAAAATTTTAAATCAATAACGCCGACGAAAAAGTTGGCAGAAGAAATGAACAAAAGTAAAAAAATACCTACAGAAAAACGCGACACATGTATCCGAACCAATCAGCTGTTTGTTGGCTTCAGTCGCCCCGCCCAACGGTAACTTTTCCTCTGCACGTCAAAAATATAACAAAATTATTGTGCGTGCCATGAAAATAGTGGAAAAATATTTTCTTCACACGTGCAACCCCTTTATCAGATCATACAAACTTTTTTCTAAAGCATTCACATTAATATTCTGAATATATTCTGAGACTTGCAAAACTATTTTTTACTTCTGTGAAACTTTTCACGAAATTATCGACTAACTCAAAATTATAAAAAAAATGTCATTCACCGTGTTAAAAACGTTTTATAATCATATAAACATACTTAAGAAAAAAAATATTAACTAAAGTGTAATTTGAATGTAATATATTATTTAAAAAGTTAAAGCAACTAAAACATTGTGATTGTATCAATATAAAACTGAACACTTACAATATCCCAGAAGGTAAATGGCTGAAGAGAGAGCTTTAGATTTGTTTTTGTAACAGTGACGTTGTTAATTAGCCGGCGCACGCTGATTCATCACTTTATAGCGTCTCAGAGGCTACTCCAAGCCGATAGTTAATTATTACACTGCAAACACCTCAACAGTTTCCTCTGAATATAATTATTCTATTTAACCGTATAACAACACTCAGTCCAATTTCCGAACGCACTAAAAAGTTTGAATTCAGAATGACAGAAGACGCGCGAAACGTTTTTTTTCTCCAACTGTCAAAACGTGACACAATCGAACGTAGATACGGCCGTCCACGTCAGTACTCTGACGTTCACTAGTCGCGACTCGGCGTAAGTCGAGGAGAAGAAGGCAGCGGTCTCGGCCAACACGCCTTTCGTTCGTCTCTCTCTCGCGCGGCTATGCCCGCCCGACCATTTTTACAGTTTAACCGACTCAATTCAATTCAACTCAACTCAATTGTCGTGGCGCGAATGCCTTCGCACTGGACGCTAGAGTGAGACGTATAGCTTTCGCCTTATGACAGAGCCTGTGCTTGATATATTTTATTACAACCAAATTAGTTCTAATGGATTAAAACACTATAATGCAACTCATTTTAAGGTTAGATTTTGAAATATTAACGTAACACGCGTTTAAACTAAGAAACTTTGTTCGGAAAATCTGAATAGAGCCTTAATCTTAGTTTAAGACGCAGCTGTGGGCACCGATGTGTTCGTTTCGCTCGCGCCACTATCGTCCGGCGGACGTTCACCACGCGTGAGAGCGAGAAATCCGAGCAACGATAGGCGTTACCGTTTCCATCAGCTCTCACTTCTGGGTGTGTAAAGTTTTAGGCCGAAACATGTAAAAATGCATCTTGAAAAAAAGTTATGTATTAAAAAAAGAAGCTTAGTACGAGGTGGGGGGACATTAATGCTGGCGGGAGGTGGTGAGGATGGCTTTTTTCGCATGCTGTATTTTCGGGGGTGTTCGCGTAACTGGACAATGCATTATCGAACACTGCCAGCGATTCGGACGCATCACCTTAGTGGCCCATTTGGACAAGCAAACAACTAGAGTAGTATAAAATATAACCAGTTCCCTGATACAAACTTAGCCACATTTGAAATAGAATCTAAAAACGTTTTGTACAATTTAGAAGAATTGTATCGAAAAAAACATTAAACGCAATTAAAAATTTTACGGATTTCAAGTTTAAGTATTTCAAATGAGTTACAATCGATAAATACGCCATAAAATGATTGGTGTGTAACATTGGATTGATTTCTTGTACATCTGCTCTTTAAATGAATTTCACGTGCCAGTTAAAACTGGTGAACTTTGAAATACATTTTTCCTTATTTATCGATTACAATTGGACATCTTTATTTTTTAATCATGCAAACACACTTTAGAAAAAAGTCTGATATAGTAATATAACCTTATACTTAGATAATTTTATTCTACAAACTCTCGATGTGACTAAAGATGTGGCTTCGTTATGCATCTTCTACCGCACCTACTATGGGGAGTGCTCCGAGGAATTGTTCGGACTAAGTCCTGCCGCCTCTTTTCGCCATCGTCCTTCGCGACAGCAATTTCATCCCCATCACTTCGATGGCTGGCAGTCTACAACTGTGCGCTTTTCGCGAAACTTTCTGCCTCGCAGATCAAAACTGTGGAACGAACTGTTGCCTGCGGTATTCCCGAACCAATACGTCCTTCAAACTTTCAAGAAAAGAGCGTACTCCTTGTTAAAAGGTCGGCAACGCACTTGTGACGCCTCTGGTGTTGCGGGTGTCCATTGGCGGCGGTGATGGCTTTACGTCTGCTTGCTTGCGTTATTCAATAAAAAAATTCTTGGGAGTTCTCTTTTTAAATTATATAGATATAAAGATGTTAACTACCACTAGTTGTGTTTTTTTTTGGTGGTAGTCACCGAGCTCCGTAAATCAATGATAGGTAAGGTATTTTTATAGTTAAACATCATTCAAGCATATCAGCATTTACTCTACTCCTGAGTATAGACCTTTCTTTGGAAAGGAGGTGTATTTTTCTCTCCTATTCTACACAAGTATCTGAAAAAAAATCAGTAATTTTTTTCTCAGGTGCATAGAATATAAAAGCATCAGTTGCTAAAATTTTTAACTTGTGGCTCCAGGGAGTTGGACTCTGTGTTCATGAACCGATCGGTTAGTCGATACGAGGAATTTGATATGAATAGATTTCACTTGACTTTTGATATAAAGACTCATCTCAGACTCATCCACTCCACAGTCCACTTTATATCCAAAAAAAACCAATATGTCATTACTGTCAAACTAACTATAATTTATCAGTCGAAGACTTTTTTCTTTAATCTGTTTGTTAACCTTCTTGGTTTGAAAGAAGTTTTCTCATGCTTTACCTACCTTTAAAAAACTAAATGAAATATAATAATAGTTTACGTAAATCGCGTGAAACTAATCGGTGTGAATTAACATCAGACAATGATTATGAATTAATGCCGTAACGTCGATCAAGCTCAATGGACTACTCAACACTGAACAATATTACTAACGAAGTCATAAATGTAAGTTATAAACACTATTAGATTCTTTAAATTACTTTTTATAGTTTATTTCGTTTAAAACAAAAGTGTGCCTTGTTGTTGGTACTTACTAGTGCCCGACTATCAAAAGGTATTTAAAAAAACGTGATTAAAAAGAAAAAATATAGAAAAGTACACACAAAGGCGAGCTTTTTAATCGGATCCAAAAATCGAATCTGAGAAATCAGCAGTCGCGTACGCTACCACTGCAAGTGACAAAACCCAAACTTACTTTTTCTATAATGTTGTTCAAGATATACATACTTTACGGTTAGTCCTTGATTAATAAACAAACCTGCATTCAGCAACGAGCCATTTAACAAGAGGTCTTTACAAGGTTGTCTGCCTTTTTAGTTTCTTGGACAACCTCCTACGAAGCTCTTGCCATAGTCAGACACGTGTTTCGCGTCAAATTTCTTTCTATAACCGCTAATGTCTCTATTCTCTTCTATCATTTTGTTATCGCCAGCTGCTTAGCTTATAAAAGATATACTTAGAAGAAATCATGTTAAGAATTCTAAAAATACCGTAAATAGGTTCGATAAACGTGAAAGAGATGTGATCCCTAACGAAGAAGTAGCTTACTGGGCTTAGGATGAATTGAAGACTACGTAATAAATAGTCAATAAGTTATAAATATATTATATACTTAAAGACTTTTATACCATATTTCGCTTCCTAAAATATTTTTTTACCGAATACCCACAACAGAAAACACACGTTATTATCCATCTAAAATTATTAACTACGTAGCTATTGACGGACATTCGCAAATAAGAATGTATGTCTTCTACCGCTAGTCTATTTCTGTATGTCTTCTATCTGTCATCATCATCAACAACCCATAACGCCCCACTGCTGGGCTCGGGTCTCCTCTCAAGAGAGGGTTAACATCATAGGTCACCCTGGTGCGGATGGAGGACTGGCAAGACAACGTTGTGGCTACGTAATCTTGCCGTTGGATATTTTTAAGCAGCCCAAAGGCCTCCAACTAAGCTTCACGACTGTTATCCCATGATAACAACCGGCACCGAATTCTTAACGTGACCTCCGAATCACGGAGATGCCCATGGTAACATGCTACCAGCGGTCACCCATCAAGGTACTAACCGCGCCGTCGTTGCTTACCCTCGGTAATTGATTCTAATTACCGAGTGCAACTGGGCTATGAGCGCCTCTAGACTAGACTCTCTGTACTGTACTAAAGTTTTCAAGAAACGATAATATTCAACTTAGACACAGATTTTATTTAATATTCTTACTATCGACGTTTTTCTTTGAAATGTCAAAGCTGGCGTCGTTTATTCATTGAACTCGTAAATCGTATTACACGCGATGTCCAATCTGTCACGGGCCGATGGCTCTGTCATTGTTAATAGTTATAAATTGACTTGCTATATCACACTTGAAGGTTTTTAAATCTAAGTTCGCTATGAAATAACAGATATATTTTAAAATAATGTCTTTACGAAATACAACACAAATTCATAAGCACTAGTATTATTATTTGTTTGTGCTTTTGATCCAGAGCTTTCCTTTAAGGGTGAGATTATCATGAATGCACCAGAGCGTACTTATAAGAAATTGAGTAGTTTGTTCATTGACTCAAATACTAATCATAATAGGTGACAGATGAACATTACATTTTATTGTTTCTAAATATAATGCTTTCCATCAGGCACAGTCTACCAAAGTGACTGTGCCTGATGGAAAGCATTAGTAGAAGCCAAGAGTGATGGTCACTATGCTCATTACGAATGCAGACTATGTAACATGGTAACCCATACTATAGTGACCTGGTAATAAATTTATCGAAAATGTTTTTTAGTATGTACTTTCGCTGAATCTCGCGCTAAGTTTTTTTCTTTTTTATTATATAGGGGCAAACGGGCAGACGTATCACCTGATGGTAAGCGATTACCCATGGACACCTGCAACACCAGAGGCGTTACAAGTACGTTGCCGACCTTTTAGAAAGGTACGATATTACGTAAATGTGTTAGTATTTTTAACAGAATAAGGCCTCCTAACTTTTTAATAAACAAACGTGCTTACTAAAATGGATGAAATTTATGTATTTATATTTAAATATTACTTAGATAAACTAAAATGTAATTGTAGTTTTGGATTAGTTTGAGAAAATGTATTTGATTTATTTGAATCTGATAATCAACTCGTAATTTCGTATACTCGGTTTATTTGGATGGTGTAGTTTTATATACTGATTTATAGTACCAGTGTGTATCACCCTAGCAAAATCGTTCGATGGTTTTAAAACTTCTTAAAGCCAATGCTACAATCAAATGCCATAATTTTAAGTACTATTTTTCCTACAGGGTTTTATTCTGCATTCCAAATTAATATGTTCATGTGGCAATAAAATGCAGTCCTCTGACAAATATACAGACAGTTATCGGAGACATAAATGCAAAATTAGCGAGAATTTATTACAAGTTAGGTACTATGTAAATACCTTATTTTTAAAAAAAATGTTGCTTTAACAATTATGTGTAAATTTTATACTTTATAGATGCACATACATAAATGAAAAATGTAAGAGTTTTAAGCTTCTCAATTAAATAAAGTGCCTGCAAATACATTTTCGTAATTAAAATTATCCAGTAAGCGGTGCAGTTGCGTGACCACTGACATAACTACAATTCAAACTGCCTTCCAATTATTATTTTTTAAAAGACATCTCCCGTATTACGAATAAACATTATGTGTCGCGGGAGACTTTACATACATAAAACGGAAACAAATGACATCCAGACTTAGAACAACAATTTGTGGATCACAAAGAAAGAAAGAACGAAAAAGATTTATTTTGACAACAA
This sequence comes from Spilarctia lutea, assembly GCA_916048165.1. NCBI lineage: Eukaryota > Metazoa > Arthropoda > Insecta > Lepidoptera > Erebidae > Spilarctia > Spilarctia lutea. Next base: position 15,807,911 of record OU696480.1, on the reverse strand, counting down.
AAAGTAATCGTATCGTATATAAATTTTGCAAGGCCAAATGGATCACACAAAGTGTTATCCCATGTAGAACTTGAACCTACAATACTAGGCGCAGTAGAAAGCGACGTGGTGAGCGCTTAAACCACTTTTTTTTTTTGCGTGTGTATCCCCCTCGGTCCGTCACCCCACCGGGGTTTGCGGCGGGGCGGTGTGTCGGAATCAAACCGACTAAAACCACACGGTGTGCCAACTCTGCGCCTGAGAAGGGAGGGGTCCGGGAACTGCTGATATTAACACGACCGGACCCCTCCCAGCGCCTGCTCGTACTGAAGCGGGCACCGTAAGCGCTTAAACCACTAGGCTAACCGCTCAGTCGAAATTTCGAATTACCAAATACGTTACCTTCCTCTGGGTATCTTAAGAGGTGAGTAAGCGAGCAAACTAAGCAGGACAACAACACAGCAAAGAGAAATAAACCTTGAAACGAATACTATAATAACCCGTTTGACCAATGTGATATAGGAAACCACAACCTTCTTTTTTATGGAATAGGGGACAAACGGATAGTAGATGGATCACCTGATGGTAAACGATAACCGCCGCCCATGGACATCCGCAAAACCAAAGACGTCACACGACACAAGTGCGTTGTCGGCTTTTTAAATAGGAGTAAGTTCTTTTTTTGAAAGTTTGAAGGTCATGGGAATGAAACTACTGTTGCGTTGAACGGTCCTTAATCCTCGGAGCACTCCTCATAGTAAACACAGTCACGCTTCGGCATGAATCGGCCGGTTCGACCGGAGTGATATCACGGCCTCACAGAAAACTGGTGTGAAACAGCGCTTGCGCTGTGTTTCACCGAGTGAGTGAGGATACCAGAGGTCTATACCGCAAAGGCCGGCAATGCACCTGTGGCGCACCGGGTGTTGCGGGTGTCAATGGGTGGCGGTAATCGCTAACCATCAGGCGATACGTCTGCTCGTTTGCCACCTACTCCAAAAAAAAAAGTTTGAGCTAGTAGTAATTGTAGCTGCAATCAGGTTCTAAAATGAATTATAAAGAGGAGGGTTAGAATTTGCGAACGATTAAATGGGGTTTTGGATGGATTCAACTTACAATCAGCTCCCTTAGCCAAGATGCAAGTGTTTATCGCCTCTATTCTTGTATCATGGGTTAAGATTTTTGCTATAAATCACTAACTTATCGTCGGGATGATGTCATTCAACTTCAACTTGACTAGGGAGGAAGGGTTGGGGCCCGTTAATTAGGGTTGCAGTTGGATTCTAGAAATTATTTTTACCTAGTAGGTATGTGCTTTTTTACCAGAGTGTTAACCTAATAAATTCTTATTTTCACACTAGCTGACCCAGGCAACCTCGTTTGCGTGTTCTATGGCCCGTAGCGTGTAAATTTTCCCCCGTTTTTGAAACATTCTTCATTGGTGCTCCGCTCTTATTAGTTTTAGCGTGATGATATATAGCCTATAGCCTTCTTCGATAAATGGACTATCTAACACTGAAATAATTTTTCAAATCGGACCAGCGGTTCCTGGGATTAGCGCGTTCAAACAAACAAACAAACTCTTCAGCTTTATAATATTAGTTTGTATAGATTTTACTTTCTGTGTTTTCAATAGTTTTTAACAAATGTGAGTTATATATATATATATATATATATATATATATATATATATATATATGATAATACTGTGCTTTGATGAAATGCTTAACTATCTTTTATATTAAACTTTCCGATACTAATTTAGCAATTTTGATATTACATTGTATTTGTTGTGTGATACGAAAATTATGAGCTCCGACACCAATTCATTGAAAATCAGTAATTTAAAAAAACTATTACTAGTTGCGTCTTAAATATTCAATTAATGTTCTCCATTATTGAACAGAGCTATGAATATATTTGCAAAATTTAATCAAATTAATTGAAAACCATTACTAAAGTCACCGTTAAGCACTTCGTAATCTGAGAGTGTGTACCGGACCTTACATCACTCGACGTCTTGTATTTCTATCAAAGATTTTAGATCTACCAAATTTTAAATAAATAAATATTTCGGTCATCTGACACACAACGCTATCTGCTCCCAAGTTAAGCAGTGCTTGTGTTATGGGTACTAGGCAGCTAATATAAATACATATATGCATTTTATAAATACATACATATTATATATAGAAAACATCCAAACTCCTAAACAAATATTTGCAGATGAGACATATATTTGGTCCGACTCGGGAATCGAACCCGAGAGATTGAGAAAGTAAGTTAATATTATGGTATTGATCAAGAAGTCACTACACCATGTAATGAACATAAATATACTAATCTGAATCATCAGTTAATTTATAACATTTTATATTAGTTTGGCCGCGTAAGTATGTGATTGCTGTGCGTGAAATTTCTGGTTCGATTCCTGGTTCGGACCACGTTTGTTTGATCTGAAAATATGTATTTCGAAGTTTGGGTATTTTCCATGCGTATGTATGTATTAACAAATAAAGTATATATGTATGTATATAAATATCAGTTCTCTAGTACCCTTAGTAACAGCTTTTAGTTAGTTGGCACTTAGTTTGGCACTGGATGGCATTGTGTAAAAGATGTCCGAAATATTTTCTATTATTCACTTTTTTAAAGGGAATACGGTATGCAAACAAGTAAACGGGTTAAGTAAATGCTGTATCTTTCTCTTGTAAGGAGGTGGCATCACACCAGCGCTGGTGCATATGTACCTAAGCATAGCTCTCCCAGTTTAAAATCGAGAGTAATGACTAAAATCTGTGATAGATACTGGCCCCTACTGGCCCTTTTAACCATCACAGATTTGTACTTATTTTACCCTTTCTTTCCTGTGCTGAAATCCCTCGGATACTACCCGCTTGTGGCTATATCAAACCAGCCAAACCCAGGACCAAGGTCCATTAAAGAAAGTAAAATATTAGAACAAGGAATCCCTAGAAATTACTTTTTTAACCTGAAATTAAATCATTTCGAAGAGCTAATCGTAAAAAACCCCTATTAAACACTTCAGAGCTCAGAGTCAAATTCAAATATGGATTCTGGGCGTAAATGAGAAAAAGGGGGGAACAATGGGAGTAAATGCAACTGCTATAGTCTGAGGTCATGGGTCTGATTCTCAGGTTTACAGTACGTACCATATAAAGTTAATAGCTATGTCGTTCCTTAATCATTCTAATCACGCATACATGCTTATATCATAATATTAAATGAGAAACATGCCATGATGTAATAAGGCATCTTTCTGTGTGGATCCTACCAGAGCCACTTTCCACATTCTACACACATTATCGAGGTAATTCAATACCCTGCGTCCAGCCATCGACGCCACTTCCTAATGACATAAAGTCAATTACTCAACAGGATATCATATTCGATCTAACAAAACATATATTTTAGGCTGTTATAGAAACATGTTGAAAGAAATGTAATGTAGTACTTGAACTTGACGAAGGAAGTTTTTAACTTTTTTTATAAGTAGAATACGAGTATATGAGACTCTAAAGGGAAAGCGACATCTAGACCAATGGAAATATGCACATCAAAAAACCCAACTGCAACCAACACCAGAAAAGAGCGTACTCCTTCCTAAAAGGCAGGCAACGCACTTGTAACGCCTCCGGTGTTGCGGGTGTCCATGGGCGGCGATAATCGCTTACCACCAGGCGATACGTCTGCTCGTTTGCCACCTATATAATAAAAAAAAAAAAAAAAAAACACTCACCTGAAATTAGAGGGTGTAAACAATGTAAAATACCTTAACACTACATTTATTTATGGTTGAGATACTATTCCATATTTGTCAAAGTATGGCTCTATGGCTATCCCACGGGAATATTAACTTTTTATCTGTCGAAGTTTTTCAAGTAAACTTCGTTGTCCCTTAAATTTAACTATTATACTATATTATATATTCAATACTTGAACAAATATCAAGGTTGCGGACGGTTTCAGTTACCTGAATATCCTCTACGTCTATTGTCTACTGATTTCGCTCCACGTCAAGTTTAGTGAGGTTGCCGTTAAATCACCATAGAAGTATTTCATGATTATTAAAAAAAAACAATTCACTAAATTTTGGGAAATAATTTTGCACCCTTCTTTTTCTTCCTATTTTTAGGAATGGGACTAAATGGAAACTATAAGCATTTTTCTATTCAGGTTATAAATAAGATGAGTTCTAGTTTAATACACATAAAAATTCAGTCATTCATAACGGAAAACATCCTGTTAGATGATCAAGAAATTAATTACATGAATACAATACTTCTAATCTAAATTAAAACTAGAAATACCATTAAAGATTAAGACATATATCAAAAGCAACCACTTCGCTTATACGTAAATAGCTGTGACGTAATAGCATCAAATCCGGCTAAGTTGCATCGGCCGAAAGTTGTCGATTCAGTTAATAATTGATACCGGAGCTGTTACGTGTACCGTTTTAATAGCTGACCAATTGCTATCGCTTTACGTTGGTGGGAACAAAGATACTAATTGTTATATCAGCTGGTGATTGTTTCTCATTGTAGCACATGCTAGCATTAATAAGTGCGATCTGTGAACTCTATCGACCAAACCTGAAATGAAATGTTGTACTAAACCCAATACAAATGGTAATTATTTTGAAGTCTTGTACGAAATGTATGCGCGAATCGAATTTCTAATAGGATATTAAACAGGTTCTTACAATGTGCTAATCTATCACGGTTAAAGAATTTATTGAAATGTTTTCCGTAAGAACAGATTACGAACTTGAAATAAAAACTTATATAAATTTTGCTCAAATTTATCTTTACCAATAGACGGATAATGATTTCAGTAAACAGTTTCATTTCAATTTTATTATGTCTCAATACAGTTCTCAAGTTAAAAATATATGTTCTTTATCTCCCTATTTTCATTAACTCAACTTTCATTCTCTTCTTTTGATTAACGACAACTTTAAGATATATCTATAGTTTATGTCCATCTCACCAGTCGGTTCATCAATAAGGCATTAAATTTAGTACAGTTTAAAAACAGACTAGACCCAGTTATAATCATATTACGTGGAAACACATGTATATTCATATGAATTTATACATGTACCGTTTTCAGTATTTCAGTTAATTTAAATCCTGCTAGACTTCGGAGGCAATAATTGCTTTAACACGTAATTAGTCGCATTGTAGTTGTGGAGCAAACTACTGTATTCTGGTGTCTGGCTCGAGCTAAAAATTAACTGAACCGGTGCAAATGTAATGGATTGATGTCGACTAGATGTTTGTTTAGCCTTTTGTTCTGATAAGTTAACAGATACTAGACCAGTTTAAAAGCTTTAGAGCGATTCTATTATTGAAACTTGTACAATGTTTCTCGGCCAGTTTGAGTTGTATTGTACATATTATTGTGTTATACACTTTGAGATACAGCAATAAACGTCTTTCGGCTGAGATGGTGATTATGATGATACACATTCAAGCAAAGGGTGGTAAAAATTTAGAAAAAAACATACCATTTCGTTTCGTTTCAAAACTGGATCTGATTATAGTGATAATACAGAAGAACAGGAAACCTGTAGACCAACTCCAACTGGTTTTTTTTATGAATATGGGGACAAATGAGCACACATATCGCCTGATGGTAAGCGATTACCGAAAACATGGACACCCGTAACAGCAGAGGCGTCACAAGTGCGTTGCCGTTTGAGGGATGGGGAAGGGGATGGGAGAAGGGGATGGGGGAAGGGGGTGGAGGAAGGGGATGGGGGAAGGGGATGTGGGAAGGGGTTGGGGGTATGGGCCTCCTGTATCCCCACTCACTCAGTGAAACACAGCGCCAGCGCTATTTCACACCGGTTTTCTGTGAGGCCGTGGTATCTCTCCGGTCGAGCAGGCCCACTCATGCCGAAGCGTGGCTCTCCCACGGTATTTTTTTTTTGGTTATTCGATAAACTGAGGTCTTTTCGAACCACAACTTAACTGATACAGAACTGGTAGTAGTAGTATCAGAAATGATTATATTGGTGTATATTTTGTGTATGTGTGTAAGCTATAGGATGCCACAAATTCCCTTATAATAAGAGACCTTGCTGTTAGTTTTAACTTGACTTTTAATTAAAAGCACAAGTGATTGTTTTAATTGAATTCAACTATATTTTAAAATTGCCAATCTCAAAGTTTCGTGTTGAAGTTTGGATTAATTCATTAGATTTTGTGAAATTTTATTAAGTTACAATATTTTTAAATAATAATTATGCATTGTCAACTCTACAATCCAATAAAAAAGTTTTGTTCACTTGTCTAACAGATCTTTCTCTTTAAAACATCTTTCGTAATTTATTCATGCCTCAGCACCCCATTTTACAAGTTTTTGTTTGGGTCGTGGTTATCAATTCTTTTTCCGATTTTCATATTTCTTTGTTGTATCTTACTTTATATTTAAATCATTTTTGTTATTTAATTACGTGAGAGAACGATGAGTCTTAGGCTTGGATTCAACAATTTCAATGCTTTAATTATTCGAGAACATGAAATGTGTGTGTGCCAAACGACCGCACACACACAAGGCTGTCGTGGTGAGGGTCACCATGCTGCATTGTCTGCATTCGCAATTAGTAGGTGACCACCACTCTTAGATTTTGCAGGCAGGCAGAGTAAAAAGTATTTATGCCCTTCGATATGAGTGCAGATGCCATTTTTATCCGCTAGAAGATAAAGTAAATTTAATTTAGAACATTGTGTGAACTAAGTTTGTGAATTCAAAACATCAATAAAAATATAATAATAATAAATATTTCGGACAATTTAACACACAACGCCGTCTAGGCCCAAGCTAAGCAGAGCTTGTGTTATGGGTACTAGACAACTGATATAAATACATATATACTTTTTTTTTGTAAATACATACATATTATACATAGAAAACACCCAAACTTCGAAACAAATATTTGCAGATCATACAAACATTTGGACCGACCCGGGAATCGAACCCGAGACCTCAAGCACAGCAGTCGCTTACGCTACCACTCGCGCCACCGAGGCAGTCAAGTCAATATAACACTCAACTTAAGTAACTGTAGCAATGTCACTTTCAATTTCAATTGGACATACCTAAGTATTATTTAAAATAATTTTAAGATTATTCTGTAATACTTACCTTTTATAATGAAGTTTCTAATAAATATTAATACCTAAACTGAAATAAAAGTATCTTGTGTTTGTAAATGCTTTTTTTGCATTTAGTCATTTCCTTGTTGAGGTGGGATGAAAAGTTACGTGTTCCTTGTTGTGCACTCGATTGTAAAAAAAATTACCTCGTGATCTTTTGATTCCCTCGCTAACGCTAAGGATTCTAATTTTAAATATTAATCCTTAGCTTGATCTTCAGCTTGAATAATTGAGCACTCTTGTATAACTAATAACTATGTATCCCTGCCTTTCTTATATATTTTCTTACACATCACAGGTAAGTTAATGAACCGATAGAAGTGAAATTTGGCATGAAAATACTTTTTAAGAAAAGACACACATAGGTTACTTTTTCCAACGGTAACCGACAAACGCTGGCAGATTCATGGACAAAGCCAGCGTATTTTTTTTTATGGCCATGAAAAGATTTTGCAAATTTCTAGTATTTATCTAATGATGATTTTCAAGAGTTAAAAATGCCTATATCCATCTATAAAGTTACATTGTTAAATAATATAATAGGTCTTTACCTATGAAATTGCGTTTCTTCAGTACTGGTCATTTCAAATAAAAAAAAGTTTGTAATGGCTCTGTATTCTAAATTCAAATTAATTTTGTTTTAAAAACCATGACATTCTATTTAGAAACTCAGTCTTTTGTTTTTTGATTAGCGTTGTATTTTCATTACATTTGAACATTTTTCGTCATAATAGATACTTTAAAAATTCGTGTAATTACGGAATATGAGTTCCGTCGAGGCACCAACGCGACACAAACGGCACGTAACATCAAAAACGTTTACGGAGAGAACTGTACAAACGAACGCACAACCCTTTATTGGTTTTCCCGGTTCCGTTCTGGAAATTATGACTTGAAAAATGAAGCTCGTGGTCGTCCGGAGACTTTGGTTAACAATTATGAATTAAAGGCGATTGTGGAAGCTGACGAAACTCAATCTACAGCTGAGCTAGCAGCAGCTTTTAATGTAAGCATCAAAACAATATTGATCCATTTGCGACAAATTGGCAAGGTAAAAAAGCTTGATAGATGGGTGCCCCACGACCTTAACGATCGCCAGCGCAACGTACGCGTCGAGACCTGCCTTTCGCTGCTCAACAGGCAAAGAAATGAAGGAATTTTGAAACGAATAGTTACGTGTGACGAAAAATGGATTCTGTTCGACAATCGAAAGCGCTCAGCAAGTTGGTTAGACCCTGGTTCAGCACCAAAGCAATGCCCTAAACCAAAAATGACCCCTAAAAAGGTGATGGTCACTGTTTGGTGGTCTAGTGCGGGTGTGATCCATCACAGCTTTTTACAAAACGGCATGAGCATTAATGCAGATGTGTACTGTGAAGAACTGGAGAGAATGATGGAGAAGCTTGCACATCTGCAACCAGCTTTGGTCAATCGGTCGTCCCCACTGCTCCTTCACGACAACGCGCGACCCCATACTGCGCAACAGACAGTCTCCAAGCTGCAAGAGCTGGGGTTGGAAGCTCTCCCTCATCCGCCATACTCACCAGACCTTGCACCTACTGACTATTACTTTTTCCAAAATTTAGACAACTTTTAAGTGTGTAAAAAATTCAGTTCCCGAGAGGCAGTACAAAATGCCTTTGAAGAGTTTGTTGCCTCCCGTCCAGCTGATTTTTACAAGAAGGGCATCAATAAACTGCCAATGCGTTGGCAAAGATGCGTCGATTGCATGGGTGATTACTTCCAATAACAGAAATAAAAAAGTTTGAAAAAATAAGTACTTTCACTTATTGCATACAAAACGGCAATTTCATAGACCTAATACAAAGAGAACAGAGGGAGCAATCCAATCAAAGCAATTTTGGTAAAGACTAATTAAACGAGGCTTTTCCATTGCGCTCACTGCCCAGTTGAAAAATTGGATAAATGATATACCCATACACGATATACAACTAACAATAAATTAAGTTATCTACTTTTGAGGGAACTTTGTCGCCTAAGCTCATTTTGAAACCTTTATCTTGTTTGGTGATATTTAATCGAAACATCGGGTAATGAACGGAGGTATTCGATGTCGAAATTTAGAATTAATATTGTGTATCGCAGAGCAGACAACCGCTGGAGTAAGCGTGTTTTAGAATGGAGACCGCGTCTTGGCAAACGTAGTGTGGGACGCCCTCTGGCCAGATGGCAGGGCAACTTACGTAGTAGGGCTCCCAGCGACTGAATGCAAAAGCAACGGACCGGGCTCTGTAGTGTTCCTTGGGAGAGGCTTATGTCCAGCAGTGGACTGCAACGGGCTGATGATAATGATAATAATAATAATAACTTTATTGATATAATACCAACACCACGATAACAATTGATTTTTAAGCATATGTTATGCTTATAAGCTTTAAACTGGGTGTCTACAAGTCGGTTATGGTCACTAACGTCTAAACTAGGCCGAGCCTGTATCTTAGACGTTAGTTTCTTCCCAGGTTTTAAGTATATAGTATAAAAAACATGTGATTTTAATTAAAAACAGGTATACAGTATCAAAAAGTGGGCAGGCTCACACAGTATACATACTTACATGCATTTTCTTGTGGTAAGAATAGTTCTAAAAATAACACATCGATTTTACTTAATGATGATGTATAATGGTGCAAGTTCCTAATTTATTCTAAAGGCAATTTAACAAGAATATTGATATCACTTAGTAGGCCAAAACTTCGTCTCGAAGAGGCGTATGTCCAGCAGTGGACTTCTTAAGCCTATTGATGATAATTATTGTCATCATATTTTTATAAAACACGTAATTAAATAATTAGTCTGACTATTTTAATGCTACATGACTACTAGACAAATTATTTTTATGACCTGTAACAACAACTAGATCAACTATAAACAAACTGACAGCTTGGTTCTTAATTAGTTGTTGGTTTCGTAATATAAGCCTGTTTTATAACATAGAGGATAAATAAGAAGATAGGTTACCTCATTGGAAAAGTCTTCCGCCCCCATTGACATCTGTATTGTATTCAATAGTCTGTAGTGTAGTGTATTGTATTGACGGAAGTGCACTGTCGCCTTGAGATTCTTCTTAGGTTGAAGTTCCGATAACCACATTCACTCATTGAAAAGCGACGAGAGAATTGCTTTAACTTAAGAGTATGTTTTTGTAACGTAACTGATCAGTAGTGACCAACAGACTCTTTTTATAAATATAAATTTTAATGGAAGAAAATAAAGTAATTTTATAATGTAATGTTTTTCAGTTATGAACTTTCTACACCCTCGTATATTTAGTCACAGATATTACATATAATATAAGAAACCCTTGATAATTTCGAAGTGCGAATATAAACCTTTCTTCCTTTTCGAATAAGTTGATTTGGTTGAACCGATTTTCTGTGAGACCCTGGTATCATTATGGTCGTGGCGACACATTTATATATAGTTGAGTTAGCAGGCTATACACAAACAGGGTAACAAATTCTTTTTATTTCAGTACTAGACTCTAGTACTAAGATAAAAACAGTGAGTGTGCTCAACTAGAAATCAGTTTCGACGTGATTTTAATTTGTCTTCGTACTTTTACATCCATTTATTATAGCAATTTGAAAACTACATCTAGGTTATACCTTCATCACAAAGACAATGAGGAGGTCAAATCAAAAGATGGGAGGACGATTTACCAAAAAGTTGGAGAAGGTATGCCAAGTTTACAGATACGCGGAAATAATTGGGGGAGACCTATATCAACAGACAACCTGACCAAAGTGGTTGCTAATATATTTTTATTTTTTGTTATGTAAATTACATTTAAAAATACTACTGTTTTATAAGAATGGTGTGTTAGTAAAAAACGTTAGCCAATAAAGGCTTATATTATTATTACTATACCTACATCGCCTAGTTTGTGGAATATTGGTCGGTGTTACCAGAGCTTTATGTCATGTCACATATATCAAGCAAATATTTACAGGTTTCTATCATAGCGATTTTGAGTCATAATGTACCATAATATATTTTACTCCAAAACTTTTACTGCATGGCTTTCTTATCCATCTGAAATAGTAGTAATAGATTATCACATTTTAAAACGCAAGTTGTATGTGAATTACAATGATTAAGGAATAAAGATGAAATAATTGATTCCACTTCATCCCAATTCAACTTTTTACGATGGCTCATGGCCTTCAAAAACGAAACAAACAAACTCGAGCCATCCATCAAAATAAATAAATACAATTCGCGAAACCTTCAGTTTAGCAAAATATAATACTTTTAAGCGCAACGGGGATCTGATAAAACTTGATTAATCTGCTAACAAAGTTTAGGTTCTTATTATAATAAACTAATTAATGATGGAGGCGAACAATTCATTATCGAAGCAAAACTGCCTTCCAAACAATAATGATAATGAGTGTAATTAATTATGGGAAGTTGGTTCAAGACGTACGTACCGCGGGGGTAAGAAGGGGGAAACTAGAGCTACGAATACCTACTAGTTTCCCTTTCACAGAAAGCATTAAATATCTTTTAATTTTGCAATTGTACTGGCATATTTAGTATTAAATGTTTCAGTTTTGCATTACAAAGGTAAATATTGACCGCCAGTATGTATAATACCACTATTACCAGCATTACGTCGTGTCTTGTCTACATGAGCGATGAAAACGACACGCCGCCATGATACGCGACAAGGGTCATACGTGATTTTGGTCATAATTCGTGTTGCGTCGTATTCGTCGCTCACCTAGGACACCCTTTGAATCATAACAATGTGTCGCGTCTGGTCACCCAAGAAACAAGTACGCATTACCTCGCATCTAGTCGCAGACTCCAACACAAGATACAAGCGTGCAATTTAATCGAGTTTGTAGCGTTGCGTCTAATCGTAATTGTAACACACCCCGCTAGGGACATCACAGAAACAGCAAATAAAGTATAAATAACACATTTTTGATCATTTTCAGTAATTGCACTAAATATAATTAATGTCTTTGACTAATGAACAAAAAATAACAAGCTGTGATAGTTATATATCTACCTAAGTAAAATGAGTAAGTACTAATCTATTTGTAAAATTCTCAACAAATGAAAATGAACTTGTTTGTTACATAAGGTCTCCGAACTCAAATACTATTTTTTTCATTTTGAGGGGTGTTATAGTCCATATAATACAGCTTAATCTCTGTGACCACAACTGTACATGCCTTAGTGTCATTTTGGAACTTACAAGGTACATTTCACGTGAGTGTGAATTTTGTAATATGTTAAAATCTGGCACGTAATGAATGAAAATTTAGGTGATACAAAATAAAAATCGCTTGTCCAAAGTTAGTTTGTCTGATTAGTAGCCATATGTTACAGTATTTACCATTAGGTAATAGTCGGTGATATAAAAATTTATTATAGATTAAGTATTTGCGTTTATTTGATTTTTAACCAAATATTCGTCTTAATCGCAAAATATTTTTAAATGTTGCCGCATCCACTCGTCTCCATTCCCAGCTCTACGTACCACAAAGGGTGTGAGACGGTAGGTCAGCCCGTTGTCGCGGCGCTGATGGCCTTAATCATTATTACTTATAATTAAAATTTGGATCTGAATACTTACAGTACAACTAAATTTCCCTTTGAAAGTTCTTTGACCGCACATAGTATTTACCAATGCCAACTGTGGTTTAGTTTTAAAATATTTTTTACGGTTCAAACTTTTTGACATGAGAGTGTTTATTTAACACTGTATATTAAAAAGATAGTTTCGTTATAAGGTTATAGACGCAAACTGACAGACAAGTCACTTGACGGTAAGTAATAACTGCTTGACACTTTAATCTTCAAGTACGTTTCTGTAAGTACTACTATTAATTAAGCTTATTATTCTATAATGCACTATTATACTAGGATTAATTCACCATTTAACAAGAAGTCTGCTAGAAAAAACAGAGGGAGGGCGTCCTCATTCATACATACAACAAACCCTTCTAATAATTTGATGTATTGTAATAAGTTGAGATGTCCTCTTGAAGATGATACTTGGAGTTATAAAATCTATATATTAATACGTAGAGCAAAATGTTTGTACCACGTTTTAAGTAAACTATGCGAACTGAGGATTATGCTATTTGCATAGTGAAAAATAGTGCACAAAATTCAAAATAATAAAATGAATTCTGGTCGAATTTCGACCCCTAGGCCACCACTAGTGCAATTTAAAACTGTGCCACTGCACACTGGATATTATTTGTATGTTTTAAAACCAGTACAGTTCTATATAATGTTTACATATTAGGTCAGTCAAGGCCCTAATATTGGAATCATTACATTTTAAAAAGGTCAGAGAACAACGTGTGTATTGATTTCATGGTAGAAATATACATATTTGAATACAATTTATAGTCTGTGTAAACAAAGCCCATCCTGACTCCTTGCCCTTCCTACAGCTTCCAGTCTATAACCATACAGACATATATGTAGATAGATCGAAGCTGTACTACAGAGGTTAAACTAATTCAACACCTAGTATGTTAATACCAGATTTAAATGTAATAATACTAGGTATTAATATACTAGTATTAGCATACCGGGTACATTTTTTTCCGCAGTTTTGATTTTTTTGTTTAAAATAAAGCCTATGAGATTCAGGTAAAAGAATTTTCAAAACCAGTTCCGTTGATCCAGATATTAACCCGTAGTTACAACCTCACAAACTATACTTGCTAAAAATATTAGTATGGATTGCATATTTGAAAAAGATTTATTAAAAACACTTTTATTTCACGTAACGCTTATAAAATCACACCAAGCAATAAAATAGGACTGAAATATTTCAAACACAATCACTATGCACTAATTATCGCAGGTAGAGATTGTATACTTTGACGAATTAGAGAGAGAAACAATCATTCTCTCGTAACTCAATCGTATACAAGTTTAGCAAGACTTTCAAAGACAGAAGAAGTCAGTCTACAGCCCTTTAGACGCATAAAGTTCTAATATTTAGTTTTTTAAAGTAACAGGTATGAAATGGTGTATATGAAATTAAAGTTTTATAGCAAGACTACCACACTTGGTCTTAGAAATCGCGTCAATACTTTATCTAACATATCCCAAATCTAAGTGCAAGGGTCGCGCAAAGAGGCATACGTTCGCTCATTAGGCCCGCGGTATCGCCCATAAATACGTTATTGCGGAGCGAACGAGCCTGCCCGGGTGGGGCCGGTGGGTTATCGAATTAAAACTTCACTAGCAATAGTTGAGTTGAACAGCGTATTAATACACCATGTATAATTCGTGCGCCCTGGACAAACTTAGGGGTTTTCCATTTGTGTCGACTACGGTGATACGTTATACTTATTTATTTTTTATCATATACTTTATTAACCACTTGCATTCTGGCTGGTTACTGATTAGAAGTGTCACCACCCCTATACATCCAGTCAGCATTGTAAGACCTGGAAGGTATACCTAGTTTGCTGAACTACGCAGGCCTACAGCCACTTTAAAGAGAAGGAAAATTAGACCCTAAAGTTTTTAGTGCGCTAAAACCTGTAAAATGCTGTTAATGACACGAGTACTAAGATGTGTTCTTTTGCTATTCTAAACCCTCATAATGTCTATAACAGAAAGTGTTAAAACCTAATCATGTATAACAATATATAACATTGTATTTTAGACCTTTGTGAATCAAGGTGAATCAACTTTTAACGTGAGATCAAGTTATACCTATAGACAGAACAGAAATACAGAAATAATTGTCCGATACGGATAGAACTAACCGTTCCATTTAACCATTAAATATGATTATGCGAGGTGTGGGCCCACATTATTAGTGTACGGGTGTCTAACCATTAACATTTCAATTCCCGATGCTGTTGCATTATCCATTAAAGTCATGCATTAAGTACAATTTTCTTCACTGGAGGTTATCTTTGTACTTTGTTATTCGAAATTCGAACATAAACTTTTTTATAAATGCTTTCCAAAAATTGACAAGCATTTCAATAGGCAATATTGTAGGCAACATTGTTGTATTGTCTGCATTCGCAACGAGTATGGTGACCATTATTACTCTTGAGTAACTTTGGCAGATTCATATATATAAATAAAAATTGTATAATTCATATAATCGAATGTAATTACAAGGTAGATTAGAAATGTCGTGAGATCGTATGTAGTGGAGAACGGTCCATGTGGGCGGGCGGTGGCGTGAGGCGGCGCGAAGGAGCGATCGAGGTAAGGGTACTGGCTACGTAATTAGATTTTCAAAGTCCGAATACACTGCTCGTACTTGTCTTCATAATAATGTAAGTGGATTTAGTGATTTTGATACTTATTTTTTTTATTTATTACATTAAAACAATATTTATTGCTTTTTATAGATAAACTTCGGTCACGTTTAATTTCTGGAGATTGGTTGAGTAGTTAAGGTGTTCAGCAAGCTCAAAAAAATAGCTTCTAACTCTGACTAGAGTCACGAAGCAGTCGCTGAAGACGGCTATGAGGCTCCTATTAAGGAAAAATATCTCAAATAAACTTCAATTGCATTACTTAAATGTATTAAGTTAAGATTGAAATAAAATAAGCATTCAAATAAACGCAAAGACCTTTTATTATACTCGTAAAAAGTGAGAAAATAAACTGACAACTAATAATGTGTCATTCAATCATTTTTATTATTCACAGATCTTGAATTACCTTTAGTGATCTAGGTCCAACTGAAAATGGCACTGACACTGTCGTTACTTAAAGAAAATTGACCCATATACACTTCCTCATCATTTTCATTGTCGTGCCACTTAACATATATCCCATACTAAGACTTCGAAAGAGTTTTTCACTGCCTTTATCCAACACACTTCATCTTCATCGGTCTCATTTCCAAAATTTAGCATCTTTTTTTTATTATTATTATATTTGGGGCAAACGAGCAGACGTATCACCTGATGGTAAGCGATTACCGCCGCCCATGGACACCCGCAACACCAAAGGCGTCACAAGTGCGTTGCCGGCCTTTGGGATATGGAGAGAGGGAAACACAGCGCAAGCGCTATTTCACACCGGTTTTCTTTGAGGCCGTGGTATCACTCTGGTTGAGCCGGCCCTCCCACGGTAAAATATATCTGAAATAACAACGACGTTACCTCTTTAGAACAACAGTTTCACAACATAACATTACAAGTATCAAATCAACATATTCCGCAGTCAACATCGAGGTATTGGATATTTAGTTTGCTTTGGGCCAGCGGGGCGAGCGGGGCGGGGTGCTTAAGTCCAACTATAAATTAGGTAGGGTACAGTTTCATTAATCACCCATACGCCGTTATTATTAATTAACCCCCTTTCGAAGTACTGACAGAATTAACTATCGACCGTACCCCTCACCCCTTATGTCAACTTTAAACTTACACTTGGAAAAAATTTTGTTTGCATTTTGCAAAGTTTGTTGAAAATTATAATCAGAGTTTCTTTTTGGTCTCGTCTAAGTGAATTATTATTATTAATGCTTGACAATACTAACAACAGTAACATTAGAAGTCAGGTGACTTTCGAAAGTCGTAGATACTGCTACCGTAGTCAATATAATTCAGAATGTATGGTGCACGAATCAGACTTGCACTTCTCCAGTTTTTACCCGATTGCAACGAAACCAAAAGGATGAGTAATAGTTTTGGCTATCTATGTATGTGTGTATGTTCCACCGTAGCACCTAAAATACTGAACCGATTTAAATGAATGAGGTATCAATAGATTCCTCATCGCAATGGCCTCGGTGATATAGGCTATATTTTTATCGAACATTTATACGTAGCCGGGTTATAGTATTTAAACTCAACTTTGTCTTTGTCAACTTTTTGTTTTGTTTGTTAATTATCCAAATATTGAAAATAATGGAGAATTTGCATATCATATTTCTTTATCAGTACTTTGACTGTCGTGACCTTATTACATTCATTCTCAAATTTATACATATAACTAAGAAATCATTTATCAAATAAAATTAAGTATTTAAATAGCAATTAATGTGCTCGAATAACTAAACAAGCTTCTTAGTGAATTTATATTTCTGATAACTTTTACAAATTTTAAGTTTTACACAGCCCTCTTAGAACTGCCCATTTTTTTGAACCAGACCTCTCACTCGTTTCTTAACAACTATCAAATTAACACAAGTATATAAATAAAAAAAATTTAAAAAATAATAATAATAATAAAAAGAATAAAAATATATGCCTTATTTACTTTCCTGACAGTACCAGTGAAGTAAAACTACTTGCTAGTACATAGTTTTTTTAATCAACATTTCCATTGTTACACGTCACGATTACAAGAACTATGAGCCCGACAATAACGTACCGTAAAATTGTAACATTGTTAACCCATTCGCGTTTCAAGTTTTTAATGTCATTTTTTTTGATTTTGATTTTGATATATACATTACTACAATACAATAAATAAATAAATGCGCATAACTATATTTTTATTAGATTTTACAAGGTAGTTGAGCCACGCCGATTTCAGCAGAAACGGGCTGGCTCGATGGGGCGGTACTACACTCTCACAGAAGGTCAAAACATTCTACTAAAATGACCGCATTCGTGCTGTCGTGTTTCATTAGAGAATGCAAGACCGGAGGCCCAGTGATGCAGAAGCATCTTAATAGGTCGCTGTCTACATTCGCAATGAGTATGGTGACCACTACTCTTGGATTCCGTTCACGTTCACGTATAAGAAAAAAAAGATAGAAATTATGAAACAACAGAACTATGAATTGCTGTCTAAGACCTATGCCAAATACAAAAAAAGGGCACTGTAGTTAAGTAAAGTAGTTTAAGCGGTCACTACACCGCTCCCAACAACGGCGAGTGTTGTGGGTTCAAACTTCGCATGAGACAACATTTTTTGTGACACACAAATTGTTTTTCTGAGTCTGTCTTTTCTTTACGCACATTTCACGTTTCTTATATATTCAAAGTATCCCGACATAGAATTAGTTGCAAATGCGGGTGTTATCTTGTTAAAAAAATTGTTGTAAAACGTCGTAACTTTCTTCCTATATCTTAATTGACTTGACATTGAGATTCGTTTGTCAGCTGATCCTAATAGGGTACTAGGGACCGGGTTGCGTAGGTTTGTCTGTGCGGCCACGGACAAGAATCCAGCTTGGGATAAATATTAACATAGTCCCTCACACGGGTGCCTATTGGGCCAGAGGTTTATCTATACAGGCTTGTACGTTTGTTACTAAACGTTTGTAAGTTAAAATATACAGGGGTAATTGTACTCTATTTTTGTACTTCGCTTAGTAAAGTTTTTTAACCAAATATGGCAACGTATAATGTGTACAGAGCAACCAACAAAGTTTAAACACATATATTTAAACGGGAGAGCCATGCTTCGGCATGAATGGGCCGGCTCGACCGGAGTGATACCACGGCCTCACAGAAAACCGGTGTGAAATAGCGCTTGCGCTGTGTTTCACCGAGTGAGTGAGGATACCGGAGGCCCATACCCCAACCTCTCCCCCCATTCCCTCTCCCATCCCCCAAAGGTCGGCAACGCACTTGTGACGCTTTTGGTGTTGCGGGTGTCGATGGGCGGCGGTAATCGCTTACAATCAGGTGATGCGTATGCTGGTTTGCCCCGCATAAAAAAAACCAGTTTTATTCGTAAAACTGTTCGCAATAACTGATTGTTTTTATTAATAAAATAATTAATTACGGGATAAAAACTCTTTACTTATTGAGTTTTTTAATTGACTCACACTCACTACTTATGTTGATTTACTTTAACAAGTTTTTGTAGAAAATACTTTTGAACTTATTCAATTTACACTTAATAGCTAAAAAGTTCTTTAAATTAATTGAATCCAATTATATTACAAGTTTTAAAATCTCTCTGAGTGAATTTCTGTTTGTAATGCTTTCACGGTTAAACTGCTACACTGATTTTAATGAAAGTTGGCATGGAGACACTTTGATTCTTTAGGGGTTATCTCAAAATATACGCGGGGGGAGGCGCGGGCAAAAGCTAGTATGATATAAAGTCGCTCTTAGATGCCTTTGAACGCATGTAGGAGACTTCTGCGCTTCTGCAATGAGCTACGAGTATGTCGACTCACATATACAAACTTACCACGCCGGAAAAACGACCAGATGCAGAAACCGGAGCCAAATTGGCATTTATATCGTATTGAAAATTAATTTAATTCAAAGAAGATATTTTTCGGTCGTTATAGTCCTAAAAATATAATTCCGCACGTGTTATATAAATGGTCGTCAACACGATAGCGCCTTGTTCCAGTGATGGATTGGTGCTCCCAATGATTTACATGGCTACGATGCCGACAAATCACTGGCTACGGAACCCGGTGCTCGATGAAGGTGCTTGAACTTTAGTGCATCGAAATGTTATATCATTTTTACTACTAGAAATATAGATAAATAAAAACAGTTTTTAATGTGCCCATTGTAATTTTAGTGTATTTATTAAAAGTCGTACGTGAAATGATAATGAAAACGTTCCTAATGAGACACTATATTCGTAATTAGATTGCCGTGAAATTAATATTCCACATAGGTAAAGTCGTAAAACTTTAATTGTTTTATAAATTGTAAAAGTATTGAACTCAGGCCGACAAAAGATTGTAGCACTACAAGATTATATCGATATTGTTAATTGAAATTTTATGGGATGTATGGTGGAATTATGTGGAATGTGGATTGGGTGTAATTGAGCTGGTATATCAGTATGATATCACCGTGACGATGGGAACACGAGGTGCTTTAGTTATTTCTGTACTGGTTAAGATTATATATAAGGCAGAAACACATTGAATAAAATAAAAAACTTGCTAAATGCACATGAATTTACAACCCACTTCGAGGTTATGTACAATATATGCATGTACAGCTAATACTTTAAGAAAATTGAGTAATGAGAAAATATTTTTTGAAATAAAGGGACCCTATAAAAAGTTCATCTCAAATACAAGACAAGTTTTTTAAAAAATAATTACCGAATCCGTTAGTACAATGGAGTTTTAAAGTGACAAAATTAAATCACAATTTTTTTAAGTGCTGTAAAAGAATGGAAGTGTTGCTATCTCAACATATTATTATATTAATACAATAATATTTTATTTAGTTAACTTAAATACTATTTTTTATTGTTTTTTGGCAATTATTCAAATTGTATACATTATATTTGACGGCCTCTGTGACGATTCCGGGGTCGGACGAAATGTTTGTATGATCTGCAAATATTTCGTTCGTTGGGTGTTTTCGATCGATCTAGCTAGGATATATTTTTAGAAAATTTACAAAAAAGTACTAGCAAATGTATTAATGATCATGCACATAACATTAATTGTTCAAGATGGGAATCTAATAAACGACGTGATCACGACTAAGTCAAAATCAAGAAACACTATAGGAATAAGGGGGTCCTTGGAAAAGATGAAAGTGTTTTGCGTCGAATCTCTTTTCTAACACCTGTATTATCTAGCATAATTGGCATAATTTTGTTTTGACCATGGGACTCAGCATTGAGAGACGTAATTCCCAATAAATTTATTAGTTTTCTGTTATCGTTTGTAAAACTTAACATGTGGGCAGGGGCAGGACAATCGTATATAAAATTGACGTTAATTAAAATCTGTCCATAGTTTTACTCACTAAAGACCTGAAGTTTCGCTCATGAATAATTTACGATAGGTGAAAGGAATGTATTTAGGACTTTCGTGAATTAAAATGTAATTTTTGGGTATTAGAGTCTTTCAAAGATTTTGTTTTGTTTTAACCCGTATTCCTTTGTTTAATTCTTCAAAATAATAACTGGAATCTAACAAATATAAATCAATGTTTGTAATGTAAACTACGGATACTTTATTTGTTATAATTGTAATCTGTTTTAGTACTTAATACTTAAGAGCAGTTAATAATCGAAAAAGTTATCGTCCTGTACGGAGATCGACCACACGACCATCAAGCCGAGACTCAGACTACCCCATAAATAAATCTTGACGTCAACAGTGTACTTATTATGTAAGCTTCAGACAATCCTCTAATATTATTTATAATTAATTAGAAGTTCCGAGCAGCGATAAACATGGCGAGTGCATTCCTAACTCGTCGACATCAATATTCAACTGAAGCGTTTATTATCATATCTCATTATACAAGTTAGTGCCCGTGCACGGAGATGCTGCCTCCTTAGGTTATGACCTGACGACTAAACACTCAATTTCCTTTACCAACACAACGAGAAACAAACTTTACGAACCGAAAATTAACGTCCAAATTTGACTATTTGACGACAGTTGTAAGGTCGAGATTCGGTTTCGAAATGCAATTTGGAAATGAGATCCGGAGGGTACCCTTAAGGGGGTTTGGGGGTACGGATGGGCGCCTTGCCACTATTATTTATAAGGGTGGGTCAGTCGACGATAGTCGGCTATGTACGTTTTGCTTAACTGCAACCGCTTACATTTTAAGCTTATTCGCAGATTGTTTTGTTACATTAATTAGCATATCCTTTAGCATCTCGATGATACCACTTTGTTTTTGACGTAACAACTGTTCGAATAATTATAGAAATCAAATTTTCAATAATATTTAAATTAGTAGTTTCGGATCGAAATTCGAATAATCGTCTTATTATATGTATATATTTAGTGTTATTGAATGTTCGCATTAAATCGATATTTATTGGTATAAGAATTTTGAGTTGATTTAGCATTATTATCATCTCATCTCAGTTGAAACATGTCTAGTGTCCACTGTTGTACATATCTCTCAGGTCTTCTCCAAGGTCTGCCTCAACAACCGGACCTGTACCGGTAGTATTTTTAAGACGTCTTGAAAGACAAACTTATGAACTCGAATTCAGTAATTGTAAGTAGATTGTGCTATTTACGGTTTCATTTTATATAAACTGCTCATATCATAACAGTTTAAGTGACATCATTTTATGATTGCTTGAGATAAAAATAAATGCTTTTAGTTGTCGTTAACGTCGTTACTATTCTAAGTTAGTTTATGAACCATATCTAACTCGAGAACATAAATAATCAGTTGAATTTATTTCAAGTAAATGTTACGTAGTTTATGTTACCTAGCTGACATCGAGTGTCTACATATTACATTATTAACCAATCCTAGACGCAATAAGTGTCAATTAGTATATAAATACTAGCTGACCCGACTAACGTTGCTTTGCCATAAAGAGGAATATACATTTTAGAGGTGGGTAAATAAAAATCGCGATGAAAAAATTGGGGTTGATCGTAGAGGATTGAAAATTTAGGGTTGTATGTATTTTCTAATGCTGTATCATAAAATATAAAAATAAAAAAAAAATAGGGATCGACTACCCTTAACATTTATGGGGATGAAACATAGATGTTGTCCGATTCTCAGACCTACCCAATGTGCAAAACATTGACAAAGACAAGACAAAATTTCATGAGAATCGGTCAAGCCGTTACGGAGGAGTTTGGTAACTAACATTGTGACACGAGAATTTTATATATAACATTATTGACCGGGTAAATTTGTCAATATAATAATCTCAACAGCTCTGATAGTATTTGGAGATAGAATAGGAATAAAAAGAAACAAATTCATTATTTCATTAAACCTTTACTACGAGTAGCATAGTGAGGCATAGTGTTTGTCGGTCATAATCCATATGCATAAAAATTAATCCCTATTTTCCTCGGACACGGCTGAAACAATTTTTTTTGTTAGATAGTCCATCTATCGAGGTACATTATATTATATCACAGTACAACTAATAGTAGCCGTATAAATGGAAAATGTTGCAAAAACTGAGAAAATATATTTCTTTTGAGAAACGGGAATGAAGTTGCGCGTGTCAGTTAGTGTTGTATAGTGTAATACTTGCAATGACAATTATCGTAAAAACATAGTTATACTAATACTTAAGTACCGTTCAATGTATAAACAACAATTTGACATTTACCAAACAAAACTCAAAGAATTAAAGAAAAGATTAGATATTCAAGGCATCATTTGTTTAATCAATTTGTTGGTATATAAAATAAAATAGCTGCGTGTAAAAGGTTTGTGTCATAGCGGCATCGTGTCGAATTAGCTAATGCCTCAATTCGTCCATCGGCGGTACGTGGGAATTGAGAAAACTTTGTACAGGTGTGCAGGTGTATGCTTGTAAGTGAGTACATGTACGCGATTGGCTGTATTTCACTGCACTATTTACATCAATAACACTCTTTTTTTGGTTTTTAAATTTGGAATGTATACTTTCTCGGTTGGGTAACATAAATGAAAGTTGAGTACCTATATTAAAATTAACCTAAGACGTTTGGTCACGTTATCCAAGTCTTGTGTGCTAAAAAGATTTTAGGCCTACTTAATATATCTCATACATCGAAATTTATTTTAGGTCTCTATATTGTCTCCCCTCCTCTGCACTACAACACGTGCTAACCTTCAAAGTTACCGTTTTAGAGTGGTACACATAATCTCAACGAAACGGTTCGGCTTTTCCTTCCTGTGTTAATCTAATAAAACCTTGAGAACACTATCAACGCAGATGTTTCCATCCCACTACAATTTCATTTTCTTTAAGCGGGGCGTAAAAAAACATCCTACTGGGTTTTCGTAGTGTGAGTCACGATGTTGCATCATTCGCATTCACAAGGAGGAAGATGACCTTCACTCTTATATTCTACTCATGCTTTCCAACTCATTTTGGCAGTTTAATACTTTAAAAAGGTGTCAGAATTACTTGTCTTATTATTAGAAAACTTTAATCTAAATAACTAATAGATTACACAAAATAGATGAACATAACTTCAATTGATTCAAAGACGCTATAACAGTACTGTAATGTAATTATATATTTAGTCCGTGGGAAAGCCATGCTTCGGCCCGAATGGGCCGGCTCGACCGGAGTAATACCACGGCCTCACAGAAAACCGGTGTGAAATAGCGCGTGCGCTGTGTTTCACCGAGTGAGTGAGGATACCGGAGGCCCAAACCCTAACCCCTACCTTATCCCTCTCCCCTTCCCCTAAAGGCTGGCAACGCACTTGTGACGCCTCAGGTGTTGCGCGTGTCTATGGGCGGCGGTAATCGCTTATCATCAGGCGACGTCTGCTCGTTTGCCCCTATTCAATAAAAAAAAAAAAAAAAAAATCACCAATCAATCTCATAATAAGACAAACTTCGTTTTTCTACAACATGTTATGTGTGCACCCAAAAATAAAGGCACACTTATGATTGCAATTATTGATTTGAGTTGGATTTTAAAAGTTGCATTATTGCATTATTGAAAAGATAAAAGTTTAGATATTTGTACTCGGTGTCTTGTTAATGCAAACTAATATTCCGCCAAACAACCTTTACGCAGCTTACAATTTCAGCAGTTTACTCTACTCAAGAAGAAATGTATTCAGATGTAAAATGTAACAAGTAACAAACTGCTAATCTGCTGTAATCACATTTATAATAATTGTGGACTATGACGTCATTAATTAGTATGGTAGTATAAAAGCTTGTATGTGAGTCACCCGCCGTGTTCTGCACAATTATCGAGCCTCGCCTAGTACTTATGCCAATTAATCGTTACGACTTATTTGTCGAGCTAAGACAATACACTCGGAATAAATATAGATACAGAGTGATGTGGTTTCGTAGGATGTTTCTTGCTCGTTTTTTTGTATGTAGGTCTGCAATATATTGACTTCATTTGATTGTAGCTATGCAATCAGAAATTTATTTCTTATAGGTTTGGTGCAAGGTCTAAATAGACAATTTTTTTATAAATTAAACAAAATTATAAGTTACAAAATGTACACTATTTTTCATCTTCAGATACAGGCTGGCTTTAAAAAAAAGATATATAGAAGTAACTAAATAGAAAATCGTTAATTATTCTTTATCTACAAAAAACTGGTAGTCTATTTGTTAATTTTTTATTTTTATGTGACATACATATATAAACATGAAATCCCTATAAAACCTATATTGTCCCAGCTTTAGTTACAAACATAATCCAGGTCACATCATCATCAAATCAAGCTGATTGAATTGTAACAGATTGGGTTGAGATCGTATAATGTATCACTTAGCCCTCCCGCCCTAGGCACTCATACCTGTAATGCTTAACCCTTTGTAAACACACAATTGACAGCAGATGATACACATAATCTCTAGTCTATAGGGAGATCAATATACTAATACTTAATGTATGCAAATCCCATACAATCATTGTTACTCAAGTACTTTCATTGCAAATTTTGATTCCTGATTGACTGAATTTATATTTTTTACAAAACAAAACCGTGTTCAAACACTGGACCTAATTAAAACGGAACCGCGTGAGAAGCACCAGCTTTCGAATAAAAAAATAAGTATCAAAATCTGTTCACCCAGTCAGAAGCTCTGAGGTAACAAACATAAAAAAAACACAGTCGAATTGAGATCCTCCTCCTTTTTGGAAATCTATTAATTAGTCCGTATGCAGACGGATTAAGAATAAAGCATGTAATAATCCCTCTTTATTCCGTGGGTGTCGTAAGAGCCGACTAAGGGAGCAAATTAAGCAGGAAAACAACACTACTATGAGAAGAAAACTTGACTGACACCTTTTGTGGTGTAGAAGGCCAAGACCTCATGCTGAAAGAGAGTTGCATATCCAGCAGCAGATTGTTAAAGACTGATGTTGATCTGGCTGTTACTAGGAGATAAATGATGATACAAATCCTGCAATCAAAAAGACTACTTAAATGTTATCACATATATTTAGTTGGTACATCATTACATTTGTAGTTTCTAGGGCCATTAACATGTTGCACTGGAAACAATAGAACGAGCAATTAATACTTTTATGGTGGCGCCTAAACGGAGCTGTGACAGCTTTGTAGGGCCTATTTAAGGAGTGATGTTAGGAATTAGACCGGTTCAAGTGTTATCTGAGTCATAATTATTATTTAGCTTTCGTCTTTGTATGCGCTGAGTATATTGTAAGATGTTGGTTTTTTTTAAATTTAAAAATCTTTTTTTATTTATTGTTATACTACTAGCACAGAGTATGTAGTAAAACAAAGTAAACCTTACCGTGGGAGAGCCACGGTTCGGCATAAATGGGCTGGCTCAACCGGAGTGATACCATGGCCTCACAGAAAACCGTTGCGAAATAATTCAAATAATCCTTGTGCTGTGTTTCACCGAGTGAGTGAGGATACTGGAGGTCTCCAACCCCTTTTCCCGACCCGGGAATAGAAACCGAAATCTCAAGCACAACATTCGCGTACACTACCATTACGCCAGCGAGGCAGTCAAACAAAGATAAACGAACAATGTTAATAGATTAATTCCACGTATAAACCATAGGACGCTGTATAGTGCTTATGGTAGGCATAAAAAGTATTATAATAAATAAATCTGTTTCCACATAATCAGTGACACACAAACACGAGCCATGATATATGATACGTGCATTAGAGCTACCAGAGTGTATTACTCATTTAATCAATTCGCGCAAATCATCTCACTCAATTGTCTCAAATCTGTTGGTCGCGACGCTATCTGTTGAACTATAGACACTCATAGCCCAATTGCACTCGGTGATTAGAAAGAATCAGTGACGATTAGCAATGACGTCGCGGTCAGTACAAGGATGGGTGACCGCTGGTGGCATGATACTATGAGCGTCTTCGTGATTCGGGGTCACGTTAAATAGTCGGTCCCCATTGTTATCATAGGACAACAGTGGTGAAGCTTAGTTGAAGGTCTTTGGGCGGCTTAAAAACATTCAACGGCAAGATAACATAGCCACAACATTGCCTTGCCAGTCCCCAACCCGCACTCGGCTAGCGTGGGGACGTATGGCCTTAACCCTCTCTTGAGATGAGACCCGAGCCCAGCAGTGGGACGTTATGGTTTGTTGGTGATGACGTTGATCTAACGCCAGGCGACAACCTTATGGCTAGAATACTATATTAAAATAGATGACTGCATATTTGTGAGTTTAAATTTCACACTATAATAATAAAGTTTAAAAGTGTGTGTAAATGTGTTAATTTTTTTCCTCAAACGGCTGGACCAGTTTTGATAAAATTATGGTATGGTATGTAATGCTTCGGGTGTAGCCGCGCGCAAAAATTAATGTAACTCGTACGTACACGTAAATGGATAAACAAAGGCTAACTAGATATCTACTATTGCATATCTGTGGTTTGTTGAATCAGTCTCCTTAGGAACTATATTGCAAAGCAAAAGTCAATAATAAACTGTGGAATGAGCTGTCGCCTGCGGTGTTCCCGGACCAATACGACCTTCAAACCTTCAAGAAAAGAGCGTACTCCTACCTAAAAGGTCGGCAACGCACTTGTGACGCCTCTGGTGTTGCGGGTGTCCAAGGGCGGCGGTAATCGCTTACCATCAGGCGAAACGTCTGCTCGTTTGCCAACTATAAAAAAAATAAAAAATAAAATAAAAAATAGACGAAAAAATATAGATAAATTGATTATAAAGAAGGATCGAAAAATGTAGGCAATACCTCGATTAAGCCAGGTCGCATACTTGTAACTTGAATTTACTCTTACCAAGGTCCGAACCCTATAAGATAATTATTATATGTAATACGTAACGTAGAAACTCATTCCATACTATATTTATGCATTTAACTATAATATTTTAGATAGTGACAATGAAAGCCCTAGCAGCAGCTAGACGAATAACTTACAGTAATTGAATAAATAAAGCTATGTTAGCGTGTCATATCGCTTTGCTGCCAAAAACATCGATTGTTACAAGTTTTTGCTCTCGAGACGTCTGATTCGAACAATTAAGCGATTCGAATGCTGCTTACAGCTATAACCTCTCGTAAAATCTGCATAAGAAGCCAGCCTTAGGCAGACGGCTTGCGGTACTTGTTCCACAGTGGTATCAAATTTTGTCAGACGTATGTACTACTTATAATCGTACTTATAAGCAGTGTACATAGATTTATATTAATTTTGCGATGGTGACGCATTTTATTAAAAAGAATAACACCTACACTCATAAAAACTCAAAAGTTTTGAACTATTTGCTTCTTAATTTCATACATTGCGAAACAAAATCATCAACAGTATCATACCGTGCGAGCTGAGGATTTCAAAATTGTTTAAAATTGAAATCGTACCCGATCTAAAGACCACGACAGATAAAGATTATGATAAAATATTGCGCTCATTGTACATTGGTCCTTGGCTCGGCGACTCATTACTACAGTTCCAGATTATTGTTTCAAGTCCACACAATAGGACGGGACACAAGTTCGCGCCCGGTCTGCGTCTGTTCCAATGGCTTCGACACAAATATAGTTAACCTCTGCTCGGATTATATAAACTACTGACAACTTTAAACACGTTTGGATATCCTTTTGTTAAAATTTAGGTTGCCAAATGTGTATCAAAATAAGTGTATAGTACTGTAAATCTACAGTTCATAATAATTTACATCATTTTGTACTTCAATTTTACTTGAAGTATGAAATGAGAATAAATAAATAAATTAAATATTTTGGACATCTAACACAACGCCATCTAGTCCCAAGCTAAGCAGAGCTTGTATTATGCGTACTAGACAACTGATATGAATACATATATAATTTTCTTTGTAAATACATATATATTATACATAGAAAATATCCAAACTCCGAAACAAATATCTGTAGATCACACAAACACTTGGTCCGACCCAGGATTTGAACCCGAGACCTCAAGCACAGCAATCGCATTCACTACCACTGCACCACCGAGGCAGTCGTTTAGAAGTTTTAAGGGTTAAGGGTATATATATATATATATATATATATATACCCTTAACCCTTATATATATATATATATATATATATATATATATATATATATATATATATATATACCCTATAGTTTACACGGTCTTTGAAGTTATCTATAACATTTTGAGCAAATAGCATATTGAAAATATTACATTTTCAATTATTTTTACTCATTCGAGCCAAATATACTACTATGTATCTATAGCTTCGTGGCTTGAAAAGTGATAGCACTTATTCGATTTATTTTTTACTTAGATTGTGTTTAAAAAAAAGAAACAATGTTCAAAATCATTGTGACGAATAAATAACTACATCAAAATAATAAAACACTAAGCTATTAACTAAATAAAAACTAAGTCGATATCGTCAAGTTAGCAGATCCTTGTGTCGTACACAGTGGAAAATCACGAACTATTCGCTGATGTACTATTTGGCGACAGTAAGTAATTTACAGCTGAGGCTACATTGTGTCTGTACGAGAATAATGTGTCGGTTTATTACGTATCTCGCCTTTAATGAGGTCCGTTGTTTTATTATAATAATAACAGTCATAAGTGTTCTTGGACAGACACAGCAGTTTTCATATTTATTGTTCAAATTATATTCTTGTTTTACATATCTTAAAACAACTTTTCTCATAACCAACGTCGTTTTCTGAGTTATAGTCATATAATTATTACCGAGAGTATTAGAAATACAGAAACACTATTCGTGTTTCAAAGAAAACATGAAATATATACTAGTTATATATGTACTTTTCAGGCTTTGCTGTATACAAGTAAAATAAATATAAATATATTCAAAGCGTATTGTATATCAATTTGAGCTCAATCGGTGCAATATTTCCTGAGTTTTTGAGGATTGAATTGATTGTTATTATTCTAAAATGAGAACTAAAATTTAATCCCACGCGGTACCTACAACACTTTGTGTGATCCACGAATTGTTGTCCCGAGTCTGGATGTTCTTTGTGTCCGTTTCATGTATGTTTGTAAAGTCCCCCACGACACAGGATGTTTATTCCTAATGTGGGAGTTCTCTTTTTAAAAAAAAAAAAAAAAAATAAGTTAAACAAAGATCTTGATACAAATAAATATTTTCAAAATGGCAATCTTTTAAAACATGTTTTTATCGCCTTAAATATAAAACCATCAAGAATAAGGCCACATAAATAAATGGTCTCATAAAGTGATATCCCTGTAGTATAGATATTTCATACATACAATCTTATACTAAAACCTACAGCACAAAACAAAGAGTGTCGACATTCCTAGGGCGAGCAACAAGCGGCAACGGGCAGCAAAGTAAACGGGCGAGCAACAACAATAAACAAGTAGGAGCTATCATCGGCGTGTTAACCATAAAAGACTGGAGGTGGCGCCTACGGAGCGCGTGATGTGTGGGACCACCGGACTTACGCCGCCCGCCCTAGCCATGTACTTATATAGAGCTGTTTGTGACACAAATTGTAATTTTATTTTGTTTCATGCTTTTTGGTTACTCAAAAAGTTCACATATATAGTATACATATCATTAAAAGCGTTCGGTGAAGATGAATCGAGTTCTATTATTTTTATTCACCCAAAAAGTGCTACGACATAATGTGTAATAATGAAATCGCTTAACTAATAAAACTAAAATACAACGGCAACGTCATAGTACTACACTTTTTCAACAACATGTTTAAATATTTATTTTTTTATAAAAAAACCTTATTGTTTTTAAATAGTGCGACGAGACAAACTTCTTAGCATTCCATTGATTCACCGTGCGGGTGCCGGGTCCATAGTGTGGTGGCAGAGGGAGAAACTCAGAGCAGTTCCCTGGACTTGCGACCTTGGTGTAGGTCCTAGGTATTTATATTATTGCTTAACATACGTAAAAAATATAATGGTAGAATGTAAATGGGTCACATTTTATATTATTATGATATTATTAAGATCTTTGTATATCTACATTTCTAGAAATAAATAAATAAATAAAATAAGAATTTATATTATATTTTTTAATTTTAACTTTTTCTTAATTAATTACACAAAATTTAAAGTATTAAAACTATTTGTGTATCTTACGTAATATTATAGTACCATACACCAATATCAAAGTAGTCAAATATACTCGTACCTAAGTATTAATGATTAGCCTATTCCTTAGCCTTAAATTTTATTTAAAAACACTTGACACACATTTAGATTCATTTGAAAATAATCGAGATTGGCCTCTATCTTGTTTTTTGGTAAATCTTTTATCACCTTACTATATTAATTGATTAGTATAGAATTTAGAAGTTAAAAACTACAATTTGAGGAATTGTTTTCAGTTAAATTATTCGCAATAAAAAAACACAAATAGGATTTTTTTCAAAGTTCAAATAAAGTAATCAAATGATTTCATCATAAAATAATTTGAATAAACTTGTAAACGAGCTAGCCAAAAAGTAGATCATGCATTCGTGGTATCTTGTGTTGTTTTATCAAAAAATACATATTACAAGATGGTATTAACAGCTCTATATAAGTACTTGCAGTTTTCTCCCAAACTCGTTTTTTATTTGGTCCGTGTAAGTGAGTGGCTGTTATACATCGCCGTTCGTATGTCTGTCTTTGTGCTCTGACCTTCACCTCGGCTTATTTTGTTTATTCTTGTTTCTCTTGTTGTACTTTCGTGTTTCGTGTTCAGTGGAGTGGATATTATGCATCGTAGTATTGCTTTGATTCATGTTGACTGGTTTATTTTAGTGACTTTGTTTAAGAATTAGTATCTAAAGAATCGCTTGAAATTATTCTTATTCTTTGAAAAAAGTAAACCTTTATAACAGTAATAAATTAAAAGCTTTAGAGTACCACTAGACGTCTCTGAAATGTGAAATTTCGAAGTTATACTTATAATATATATATATATATATACTAGCTGACCCACGCAACCTCGTTTGCGTCTTATATTGCCCGTAGCGTGAAAATTTTTCCTCGTTTTTGAAACATTCTTCATTGGTGCTCCGCTCCTATTAGTAGGAGAGTGATGATATATAGCCTATAGCCTTTCTCGATAAATGGACTATCCAACACTGAAATAATTTTTCAACTCAGACCAGCGGTTCCTGAGATTAGCGCGTTCAAACAAACTCTTCAGCTTTATTATTAGTATAGATACTTATCGCAATGAAAAACATTTTTTTAAAGAAAACGTTTTATGTATTTTGTTATATATTGCCAACAGCCGGTCTAATTCTCTGTTCAGGGGGTCTAAATAGAACAACTTATGGAAAAAACTACTTACATTATGTAATTCAATGTTATTATTGGATGACATAGGAGATATATGCATAATCGCGTAAGTCCTAACAACGCAGATAGCAAGAGCGGTAACTCTCTATTAAATTTCTACTTTATAAAGGTTTCCTTACTCATTTCATTTATTCTCTTTCATTCTGTAATCGCAAAATGAAAATAACAATACAACTAGTAAGAAAACAAATTCCAACAAGAGACACAAAAGCTCACTTCCGACCGCAACCATTAAATCTAAAAGAACAGATTATAGCAACCCACTATAACTCACAGCCAGTCTCACGTTACAATTTGCACTAAATTTATCATACAATAACGTTTGTATCAGAAAATTATTATTCAAATCAACCAGCATTAATCAATTCGCCGATAAAAGAAAATGTGAGCGGCGATGCTCCTGCGCACAAGCAGGGATGTTATAGTATCGATTATTTGACATATCGATTGAATTTTTCATTGTGATTCTGAAGTTCGAATTATTACTATTATCGAAACTTTTGTTTAGAGCTTAAGTTATTTTACTTATGCTTTACCAATTTGTAAGAGTTGTAAAGTAAATTATATTATACAAAACCCATCACAAAGGAGTCATTTCATAGGATTTACAATGTAAAAGTATTTCAGTAGAGTATAAGAAAACCTATTGGCACATAATCATGAACCTATTTAGTAGCCAGGTATTTAAACAAATAGAATACTAGCTTTGTCATTAAAATTGAAGACGTGAATTTACGGGT
Organism: Spilarctia lutea; assembly: GCA_916048165.1. Lineage (NCBI taxonomy): Eukaryota > Metazoa > Arthropoda > Insecta > Lepidoptera > Erebidae > Spilarctia > Spilarctia lutea. The sequence goes on along the minus strand of OU696480.1, from coordinate 15,774,893 downwards.
TGAAGTCGACAAGTTCTAATCTTTTGAAAATAAAGACTAAAATTAATATTTACTAAAAGAAACCTGTTCTAAATAATTAAGAAATCGATATCAATCAATAATCTCCTCTCTATAAACCAGATGCGTCTGGTCCTGTGAACATGCGTCAGTGTGCGTGAGCGAGATAATGAACTATCTGCACTAATATATTATAAAGTTCATTATAAACAATTATTTATTGTTAGCGCATGTTTATTAATAAGCCGCTCGATACTCGGCTACTGTGTATGTGTTTGTTGATTTTAGGGCTGGCATTGACTAAAACATTGTCCAATATCCTCACAAAACTTTCATAATTTAGATATTTCTAGAATTGAAATTATTACAAATGTATTTTCCCTATGGGTTAACTCTGTAAACCAGTATGTTTCTCAGAATATCTGACAATTTGTATCATTATCATCATCAGCTACAGAAAAGCTTTTATAGTTCGGATTATGATAGCACGGCAGAGTATTAATTTACAAAAATATATATTTTTTGGAAATAAGATTTACGCATCTGGTAAAAAAATTGCTCTAAATAAAGTAGGCAACAAAACCCATTTCTGTAACAGGAATGTTATTTTATTTTTATAACAATATGAACGATATTTTTTATTTAATTATTTACATTTTTTTTATAAAAAATAGTTGCTGGCACTTTTTGACTTGCAACCTGTTACCAATGTATTGTTCTATTTAAAAATGAATGTAGAAATTTGAGTTTGACTTTTTACGTGATGAACGTTTAGACTCTGTAGTCGAATCTTAGACCAAAGTGATTTTTAACTTACTTAACTTAATAAATGTTCAAATAACTGTTAATATTTTCATCGTATTTAAATAAATAAATTATAAATTCGCGCCAACCCTAGTTGCGTCGCCCTTTAGCTGTCAATGCTGCGAATATGAAAGTAAGCTCAAAGCCGTTGGGTTAGATTGTGCTACTCGGATTGCATGCTGCTTTGAGAGCCGCTAATAAAATGTCGTACACTGCTTGTTTTGATTGAATATGAATGAATACGGAAATTTATATAAGCAGCGATAGTGACATAAGGTTGAATTGAATGAGTCTACAGTTTTTGGACTTTTAAAAAGATGCCGTTCTTTATTCGTTTACATGAGAACATGGACTATTTGATTTACTTTCAGTCCAGAATGCAGTCAATAAAAGTTTTCATTAAAACCGATTTTTCGAATTAAACGATTACGATATTTTTTTGGATAACGTAGACGTGAATTGGACTGGCAAGTATTTTATACTCGTAAGTAAATATTGATGACGGTACTGCTATCCAGTGGTTAGTGATCCTTACTGTTACGCTAAAGGTAGTGCATTTGATTGCCGTATAGGAGATTAATATTGAAGAAATGAATGAGATTATTTGTTCTGTGTCTGGGTGGAAGTTTTCTGTTTTAATATGTAATTTGCATTAGTTGATTATGTTTGCTTGGGATATTTTCACCTCAGAAGACGTTAAACAATAAGTAGACTACCATAGTTTGTATCAAATCTGCTTTTTTTTACGATTTGTCATAGATTCCCTATTAGTTTGAATTTCATCGTTAACTGTCTTAATTTTCCGAAGTGAAAAACTAATTTTAAATAGCTCAGTTCAACAAATAAAATATCTTCCGGACTACTAAGTCTATTACGGTCTATTTTTATAACGTCTGCTCGTTTGCCCTTATGCAATAGAAAAAAACCTTTTACCTAGCAATTTGTCTACTTACGACCGTATTCAATAGCCTATCTCCAGTTTAAACTAGAAATAGGTTATTGACTTTACTACAAAAATAGTATTTGCTCTTTTCTTTGGTAACTAAAGAATAATAAAAAAGACTATATCCCGTTCAAACTAAAGATAGGTTCTTGAAACGACTAATAGCTAACCTTGTGCCTTTGCAGATTGACAGTACACCAATAAGTAAGGTAAACACGTCATTGACGTTTCATGATAACAGTTTCAGTTCAATCAACGGTGGAGCACCCCTGACTTTTAACAGTTCACTTTCTTTTTCGTTGAACTGTAAATTAAAACACTATAAGAACACAAAGGGTGCATAGTGTTGGTTATTAGAGGTGTGTGCGTACTCAGAGTAGCCAGTTAAATATACTATGGACTAACTATTCCGTTTCAGATATCAGACAAACAAAGAGTAGTTTCAAAGCTGATTTAGACAGATATTTTAAACATTTGACCGTAATCTTATAGCCATAGTTTATAATCTGTGTGTGAAATTACCTTAATTATATAATAAAACAACATATTAAGTTTCATATATTCAGTATTCATTGCCAGCGGTTAACTTTATCCTTCAATAATCCCAACACTAGTGACGTCAGTTGCTCGATATCAAACTTTCCCCCTCTCCCATTCACCCATCACCCCTTCGGGAACTCTGTGTTTTTTTTAGTTTTTTCAGGATAGTAGCAAAATGTTACACAATTTTCTCCACCCAGTAAGCCTCAAATACATGTTAGAACGTTTTTGTACTTGTGGAGTTCAGAACGGTTCAAACATACTATCCAGGTACAGTTCTCAGCTGTTTGTTTCAGTCTGTCAATCTACGCCTACGATCTACAAGCATAAAGTTTGTTTGCTTTCTTGGTACCAACACCTTTCGACAACAAAAACTAAATTAGATATTTTTGGTATATCATCACAAAAGGATGACACACGCTCGAACTTATCGCTTCGTTTCTTCCTTCCTATGCCGAGCGGTCACAATTTGGAACTCACTACCAGTGCAGTGTTTACCTCCCACTGTGATCCCGGGTCCTTTAAGCGGGACGGGAAAAAGCATCTCACTAAGCCGCCATAATGTTGGTCTACATTCGCGTTGCGAATGGTGACCACCACTCTGGGATTTTGCTCGTGATGTAGAAAATTTATTGAAGAAAAATTAAACGAGCTTTTTTTTGAACCATCAGGACAGATTTCCTAACTTCTGATATACTCTTATTTGTTGAAAAGCGATCACCGTCGCTCAAGGACAGTCGCAACACCAGAGGCGTCACAAGTGCGTTGCCGACCTTTTAAGAAGGTGTACGCTCTTGTCTTGAAGGTTTGAATGAATTTTATGAATCTCTCTTCTAATTTTGCAATGAAGCAACCAAGATACTGACTTTAGAGACGCCATACCAGCTACATATCTACTAGCAATAACATTAATATTCATCGCAACTGATAACAGTTAAAAGTTTACATCTGCCCATTTTTGTGGTTAATGTCTATTGAATTCCAAATGCATCTCATTTTGATACGCTTCTAAAAAGCAAAGAGTTGTACGCTAACCTACCATAAACTACTGCGCCAACTACGATAAATATTTCAGACATATATCACACAACGCCATCTAGTCTCAAACTAAGCAGAGCTTATATTATACTTGTGGCGACTTCCACATATAACAAAACTATAACCTACTACAACGCCATCTACCGAAGATACACTGAACTACGAAGTAACGCACTACACGGAGTAACTACAAATCCTGAATCGCGAAATAAATAGTTCTCGCGCCAATTATCATATATACAACATCCCAACATCAACTGTTGGGCAGTGGCCCGCCAGGCATGATCACCTCGCCTGGTCGGAGGATCCTCCCTTTGTGTTGGGTGGAACATGATACTCGTTCCCCCACATACTAGACAACTGACATAAATACATATTAAATGTTATTTTTGATTATATACATAGAAAACACTTCATTGGTTTGTGTTTGCCGTTTGTTGTTTGCTGTTTGCCATTGTTTGACAAGCATATGGAGAGGCTTAACTAGAATAACTTGAGCCGTCATTGTTAAATTTTGTAATACTCGTATTATGCTGTTTAGCATGTAAAAACTAGGAGGTAGGTCACCTCTTAGTTCACACCTATAGTTTTTATACTTATTTAGTTGATTCCACACATTTTTAGTTTGTATTATACAATACGACTTAAAATTGTAGCTTTTGGCATTGTTGCATGAAGCTACAAGTATTTCAAAATTCAAATTCCTATTTGTGGAAGTTTGCTAACAAAATGCGTGCACAGAACTGTACCCATGAGTTAACATATACAAGATTTTATTTTTCTTTTCAAACCATTTTTGTAGATAAGAGGACATACTTGTGACCGTGTATTGAAAATGAGCGGCCATTTTATGAGTTATACCATCAAAATGGCGGCATATAAAACATTTCGATGGCCAACACAAAGCGTAGTTTTCGTTATACAGACAGTTTAACCCTACATTGAAGTGGTCCATTCGCAGCGTTCGATAAAAAAATAAGTCCAAAAACGCACACACCACCCCTAGGCTCGGGCAAAAAAAGCGGATAAAACGTGCCTGCCCCGTAATTTAAACGTCCTACCAGTTGCCAATAACCTGTGGTAGGAAACTGTAAAAATATTCACTATTCATGTGATTATTTTATTTCATACCTCGCTTTAATTTTTAACCGGCCATTACAGTTTAAACATACATCTACGTATCCCTTAATATATTAAACATTATTTATGTATTGTAAATAGATATTGTAAGGAAAATAGCTTGGTTTTGTCTGAATTTGAAAACTTAAATTGAAATAAGCGATAACTGGCGTATTTCAGTGTTTTTAAATTTGAAAGTAACACAATAAAACACTATTAGTGTTCACTAAACTATCAATTTGTAAAATAAAAATATAAGGGTTTAGTGAATCAATTATTACAATAGTAGTTGGTATGTAACAAAGTTGAGTTGAGTAACTTTTGTGGATTTCAAAGTTTTCTTTTAAAAATGTCATATCAGCCAGCATTGTTTTACTACGATAAAACAAAGAAGACCAAATATTTTTTATGGAATAGTGGGCAAACGAGCAGACATATCGCCTGATGGTAAGCGATTGCCACCGCCCATGGACACCCGCAACACCAGAAGCGTCAAAAGTGCGTTGCCCGCCTTCGGGGGATGGGGAGAGAGGTTGGGTAATGTGCTTCCGGTATCCTTACTCACTATATGAAACACAGAACAAGTGCTATTTCACACTGTGAGGCCGTGGTATCACTCCGGTCGGTTCTCCCACGGTAAAACCATTAGGAGAAACTCAATATCATCTTCATACGGAATAACTAATGCACTTTTATACTTTCATCCTGAAGGCTATAATATTTTTCCGTGAAAGCTAACTGAACAACTCACAGTTACAATGGTAGTAGCACGTATGCAGATAAATCTCGTTTGGAAATTGTGCTCTCCGGAAAATGTTTTTGCTTGCACTTTGTCCTCACGCATAGTCAGTGTGCTGGCGATGAGAAAAGAAATCATTGTGTCATATTTTGTGCACAAAGTCTTTCCTTCTTTTAATTATATTGATTCCTATTAATTTCGGTGTTTCAGTAAAAATCTCTTTGAAAGCCATCCTAATAAGCTATGAATGTAGGAGTGTTTTAATATGTCTGATCGTAGTCTGTGTTTTACAACTAAAGTATGTGTTGAAATAACAAACAAATATTCGTTTATATAGTGAGTATAAACATATATTTGTGAGTGAGGTTACCAGGGGTTCAACATGTACATTCCACTTTGTATCTTTTGATCGTTGATTTGTAGGTGATTTCTTTGCCCTCTATATCATAAAAGTAATCACATTTTTTTTCTTGAAAGAAAAACAGCGCCTGTATTTGGAACATATTCTTTGTCGCGAAACGGGCACCAAAGAGAGTATGTTTTTTTTTTCCAAAAACATTTGTACTAGTATCCCAAAAATGAAGCAGAATACTAGGTAATAAATAAGTTATGAATGTCAAATTCTTCACGTTTACTACACAGAGCGTAAACAAAAACTGTTGGCAACATACCGACTACCGTCCAAATAAATTACTATGAAACAAAACTCTTTGTAGGTACGCACACTAGACAGACTACTTAGACAATTTACAATACCTTAATTGATTTATACATGCTTACGATGTCATTCCGTATAATGTTATGTAAACTTCACATTTTCATTGTATTAAATGTAGTTGTTTCCGCTGTCTATTCGTTTCTATCTCTTATCTACACCCATGCTATAAATCCTCTGTAAAAGTTTCTGAAACAGCAAGCTTATTGCCAACATTAAAACATCCTGTGTCATAGTAATCATAATATCATCCAAACGAGTGTTATAATGTTGTACTAAATTTCATAATGCAACTCTTTTTTCAAAAAAAGAACGTTGTCAGGCAGGCGTCTTTCACTATAGTCCACGGGCCCTCGTACAAGGGATTTCAGTGATTAATAACAGGCTGAAAGTTTATACACAGCTTCGTTTTGACGAGACACCCAACTTTTATCATTGGACCAAATTCTGATAGTGGCAGGAAAAAGCGGGATAGGGAGCGAAACACGTCAATTTGATGAGTGTCCCAAATTAAATAATAACAGTTTCTAAAAATCAATACTTCGAGAAAATACGATGGAAAACTGAGAAAAACTTGTGGCATACAAAGTGAATGGTACCTTCCCGAGTGACCCCCAGCTCTAACATGTCAGAATGGTAAATTGAAAATTTTTATTCAGTTTCATTCAATAACAAACTGATTGTTGTTTTGGGGCTTGCAAAATATATATTTTTCATAAAAAATGCATCGGCATACAAATTTGATGGTAATATTTTTGAGACCTACACTCGAAAAAATATTAACATAATCTTGACAACTTTCGATTTTTTCTAGGTCTCGAAAAAATTACCATCGAATCACTGAAATCCCTTGTACGTGGGCCCGTGGACTACTACTACAGCGCCGTATTTAAAATAAGAACTGCTATTCGAATTTACGTCATATTCAGCAATTAATCTTCCCATGAATTTACATAGAGTTCTTACAACACTGTACACCACCCTATGGTTTCAGTACTTTTTATAGAGGATTCATATCATTTGTGTAGATAGAGTCTTGTATGCAACTGTATATACCTAATTAGGTATTAAAACACTCCTGTAATACTATTAACCCATATTCGTATTTAATGCTCCTTATTATACAACAATTGCTAAAATAACTGTTAAATTTTAATGTAGTTTTAAGCAATAGGTAGTGTAATTTAAGAAGAATATTTATATTTGTAATAAATGGAATTCTTTTGAAACCATCTGAGAACTTCAAAGGCTTCCGTGCGATAGTGGGCCTTGTCGCTAGTATGAAATATTTAAAACTGAAAAATATAATTATAAGTACTAAAATGATAGCTTAAGAAGTACGTAAGGAGAAATATTCTGATACAACTGTGTGTATATAGAAAAAAAGGTATGTAAATCAAGACAATTATGTATAACCTGCAAAGTTTTAAATAAATTAAAGAACAAAAGACTTGACTTTGACTGTTAGACCTTGCGAAATGTATACCCTACAAAACTCTAAAGATAGTTTTTTTAAATTCAATATGGGGCAAACGAGCTGACATATCACCATGGTAAGCGATAACAGCCGCCCATGGACACCCGCAGCACCAGAGGCGTTGCAAGTGCGTGGCCGACCATTGGGGGATGGGGGGAGGGGTTGGGGTGCGGACCTCCGGTATCCTCATTCACTCGGTGAAACACTGCGCAAGTGGTATCACTCCGGTCGAGCCGGCCCGTTCATGCCGAAGCGTAGCTCTCCCACGGTAAAAGTATAACTATATAATATAATAACTATTAAGTAGGAACAGTATCACACGCACTTGCCAATTAAAAAAGACAGCACGAATACTGTTATTTTAAGTTGGTCTTATGTGGGAGGCTAGTACCACCCCGGTCGAGTAGGCCTATAAAATCCTACAACACTAGAGTGTATTTCTACTATAAAAGCCTTATAACCTTCAAGTTGCAGGTTTCTGTTCCCGATAATAGTCACTTCTCTAGTTGTCAGTTAATCCGACTATTCGTTTATCCACCCTATACCAAAAAACAGAAGATTAAAGTAATTATTTAAGATGTTAGCGTAAATACAAGAGTTTTGTGTATCAAATATATTTCAATGTACGTAACAGCACTCTAAACTAACCTATAGTTTGAACACAAAAGTTTCCACGTCAAGTCCGATCTAATACAGCAATTACCTTATCAAGTTTCGCATATAGCGACCCAATGAACTCTAATACATCGCAATAAGTGGACGAAATAGAGTCGGGAGCACCTATCCTGGCATTATTTGCAGGATCTCTAAACATAGTCACAATGGCTTGTCATCATTCAATTGTGCCAGTGGAAATGGCCCGTTTATCTACAATGGAACGATCATTTCATTGCATTTCTTTAAGTTTCATACATTATGTATAGTTTGTTGGAGTGTTACCGTTTGTATATCTGCGCAGTAATATATAAATGAAATCAAACGTAAGTGAGAAAGAATTTTAGACACTTTTTTACATATTACAGATCTGTACATTATAGATTTATTTTGACAACAATTACAAAATATTCGCCAAAAAAAACTTATAAATAACAATTAAAGTGGTGGTGACTATTGTTGATGGTATCAACATAATTAAAGTTTCCCCAATTCAATATTTACATAGTGTAAAATTACAATAACTAGCAACACGTTTCGGCTTCGCACTTCATCTTTTTTCTTTATAGATTAGGTGGCAAACGAGCAGACGTATCACATGATTGTAAGCGATTACCACCGCCCATGGACACCCGCAACACCAGAGGCGTCACAAGTGCGTTTCCGGCCTTTGGGGGGATGGGGGGAGGGATTGGGGTATGCGCCTCCGGTATCCTCACTCACTCGGTAAAACACAGCGCAAGCGCTATTTCACACCGGATTTCTGTAAGGGCGTGGTATCCCATCCATTCCGAGCCGGTCCATTCATGCCGAAGCGTGGCTCTCCCACGGTATAAAAATCTTCGAAACTCTCAGATGTTCTCTGTTATAATATGCTACGTAAACCTTTCTCTTGAATCATTCTATCTAATACTAAAAACTGTATTAAAGTCCATTGAATAATTTAAAAGGTCTAAGCAAACAGACAGCCGACACGACTTCTATTTTATGCTAAGTCCATGTAAAGACGCCGCATAAGGTCAGTAATAGATATGATATATATACTCTCAACTTTTGTCCACTTCTAAGCTTAAAGTTCCCCTTCATAATAGGAAATAATAAAGAAAGTCCAATTCAGAGTGTAGGTACTATAACCTTATGACTATAGTCTTACGTTGAAGCCTAATTTTTAATTAAAGAACTAATTTTTAAAAAAGGTTAAATATCAAAATGCTTTATATCAATATTTAAACATATTAAAAAAAAGCGATTTTTTGAATGCCTAATAATAATAATCAAACTCTCTAACTCGTAACGCGCCTTTTAATAAACTAGAAAGAGACAAAACATCCGACCACTTAGCTGCAACAGGAGTCTCGAAGGTCAGTGGGAAAATGGCACGACCTTTGCCATCAGTTGTGATCTATTCACCGCATCCTTAAGGAGCGGTGCATATATTAGCATGTATGGCAGTTAATAGAAAGATTGGAGACGTTAGTGCTTGTTGAATAGATAATAGTGTATCACGACTCTTTTAATGGTCAGGACATTCGTCTAGAAATATATTTTATATTGTGATCGATTTTCAAACAACTTATAACTCGTATTAAGTTCGTATGAATTATTATGTTATGTAATAAGATTATTACTCAGTAGACACGTGTTATACTTTAACTTTAACTTCTACACTATATATATAATATTACAAAGAATAAAGATTTTATTGTTTGTTTGTATTGAATACGCTCTGAAACTACTGGACCGATTTTAAAATTTATTTCATCCTTAGATTCCTACATTATCCCTGATGAACATAAGCTATAGAATGTTATCTAAAAAGTTAGGGATGTGTATGAAAACATTGATAACGTAATACAATGTTTTAAAGAATACCTAAATAATTACTATATCGCGTACACTACATATAACTGATGTGTGTGACTATCGAGCATAATGGGGTACGACAATTTTAGAGGAGACACAAATATCTAAGAAAGTCACTTTATTTGTGAGTGTCATATGCTATATTATATATTGACCGTGAAATGGTTACAGCGATATACGACATACGGGAGGAGAAGCAGGCAAAATACAGTTTCACTAAATTATTAATATCGTTATTGGTTGCTACCGGGTCGGAATGCTCTTGGGTTTTTCTTACAAGAAATTCCTAATAGTAACCCGGAGCAAGATAGATTGTGGTGTTTCTAACCCGTGCCTCGGAGAGCACGTTAAGCCGTTGGTCCCGGTGGTCTTAAACATCTATGACAATCGTTATTGGGAAGTCAGAGTTACGGAGGTTTGATGGCAGTCGCTCCGCGGAAAAACTGATATTCCCGACCTCAAATACTCTTGGGTATAATAAAGGCTATGTGTTTGTAATTGGTTGCTATTTACTGTTATATGTATGTGATATTGTGTTTTTATTTCGTTGTTTTTCAAGATTTTACTTGTTAACCACTCAAAGTCAAATTTTGAATAGTTACGTGTATCATAGGAAATCAATATCATAAGGCCCTACGCACTTTGGAAAGTGGAAGTTATAGATCGACACAAGCGGGCTATAGATTTTGGTGTTTTCACCATATTTACCTTGACAATCCAGTACATACTGTGGCAACTGTTTGTGTCGATCTATGATCTTTAACTGAAGCTTCAGTTTAACGTTTATAAATATCACTTGGTGTTTTAGTTAAATACACGATTTTCATTTCATTTGTTGTGTGTAAAAGATATATAATTTAATGGATGACAAACTAAATAATAATAATACGACAATGACATAAGTTAGGGGCCGTTCAAGTATTACGTAAGCACCGTAGGGGGGTGGGGGGATCTCTGTTTTGCTTATTTTGGATGACATGGGGGGTAGGGGAGTCTAGATGATGATTACGTCATCGGTAGTTATTTACTTTTTTACACGAATGGCAACCCTCACATTGTCTAAGCTTGAAAACGAAACGCATTTTCGGGGATTCCCGCAAATAATACATACGTTTAGGCACTCCCTTTAGAACTGATTAGGGCAATTACCGCTCGCTATTCACTTGTCTAAATTTCCTAGTCTGTCTTGATCTTCCAGTCAATTTAGCTCTACGCTTAAGTGCTTCACTCAAAGATTTCCTGCAAATGCCCTACGATTATTTTTGTCCGACGGTAAAATTTAGGCTATTAAGTCGAACATGCAAAACTTGTGGTCTTCATCATGCTTCCGTCAAGTCACTAAATCGTCACATCGAGAAGATCTATAGAAAAGTAAACACGACCCCTGATAGGAAAGTGTTGATGATGTTGAATGGCTCGATGAGAACGACATAGACATTCCAAAATCGGATGAAAGTGAGCAGACTCACAACACTGGGCAGTAATCCAATGTCATCGAAAACTTAGAATCATGGATTCGGGTTTCACGGACTGAAGACTGTTAATTTTGATTTAATATGTGAAACAAAAATTTAAAATAAGTTTGTTATGTTCTTTATTTATAATTATAATATTTTTGTCCATTACTCTATGTTGAATACTGTATCAGTTAAATCCAATCTTTATCCTATATCTGTTTTCTTATTTTTAAAATTATAATAGGTATATCATTAAAATTACAATATAAAAAAATATAATTAAAAATGTTTACGTAAGCATAGGGGGAGGGGGTAAGACCTTTGCTTACTTTTGCTGACAAGGGGGATGGGGGGGTAAATAATTATAAAAAATCTGCTTACGTAATATTTGAACGGGCCCTTACTTATAAGTTACTACTAAATAAATAATTTAGAATATATTTTTATTTTATGTATCCAAATTGTATTGTTTCATGAAACAAATACACAATTACCCAAAACACAGGTAGAGGTGCGAAAAATTCAAGTTAAATTTAATATGATAAATGACCCGATTACCAACTCGTTTTGGACTCGTACATCGAAACACTCGCTACATAATCGAGAATTTTATCGCCCCCTATCATTTCGTTTCCAAATAAGTCTCATTTATAACTCGGGGGATGAACAAAACAAAAATTTGAATAAGGAGGGCATTATTTATCGCCGCCCCAATGAAGGCCGTTAATGTGATTTTTTTTTAATAAAAAAATGTACACGGCCGAGCCAAACGAGGATCATGTATCATCGCTTTTTTCGGACAGTCATTGTCCTCAAAATATAATATATATATTTTTATTTATTTACAATCCACATTCAAGGGAGACGGTGAAAATATATATCAAATTAATTACTCGGCAAATTAATCGTATTATAGTGTTTTTTTTCTAAATGGACGTATTTGTTTTTTTTGTAATATAGAAATGGAAATTGACAATCTGAAATATATAGACCCCTGAAAGAAAACCTGACAAAAGTCGTAGGATTTGTAAGGAGTAACAATGTAAACAAAATTTGTAAGAAGTATTTGGTATGTAGCTTAAAGTTACACCCAACACAGTCTGCTCTACTAATTCAAGTATGAATAAAGCGAATCAAACTTTATATATTTTCAGTTAATGTTATAGACAACAAAAATTAAAAAATGTAAGCTGGTCCACTAGTTAAGAATATTTAAACCAATACGACCTTCAAACCCTTCAAGAAAAGAGCGTACTCCTTCCTAAAAGGCCGGCAACGCACTTGTAACGCCTCTGGTGTTACGGGTGTCCATGGGCGGCGGTAATCGCTTATCATCAGGCGATACGTCTGCTCGTTTGCCCCTATATAATAAAAAAAAAAATTAGCTGCCAATATGAATCAGTCTAATGGAAAGCATGAGTAGAATCTAAGAGTAGTGGTGACCATCCTCACTGCAAACGTGAACAATGCAGTATGGTGACCCACACTATGGCAGACTAGTGATTAAGTAGCAAGCCCACTGCTAAATTAAGAGGATTTATAATTAGGATTTCAGATAAATTTCACATACAGCTATAGTTATTAACTGAGGTAAATATTATTCCAACGTAGGATGCCAGTTAAATTTTCAATCACACTAATCAAAGATAAGGATGATTTATTAATTTAAATTGTAATATATTCATAATGTTGCAAATTCGCAAGGTATAACCGAGTTCATAATAAAAAAATAATAAAACATGAACAAAAACAAAACACCGAACTCAACCCTTCGTGTGCCTAATTAAAAAAATTAAAAAAAATCGCTCCCTCAGAACGCGCGTTGTCACGTTCCATATTCGCGCGTTAATTACACGTCATTCTTTTTTCAAAACGCACGCCAATGACGCGCGCAATTAAAGCTGTGTACAGACAACGGGAAGATGCGACATAAAGCCGGCACACACAATGCGTCCTCGGCGAAATTCGCCGCAGGGCTAGTGAAATTAACAAGGCGATTTACACTTGACACTAGGCACCTGTTTTTCACTACTTTTCACAGGGCTGGAATGAATGTACGTCGACACATAAACTACCTGCTTTTCAAATCTGAACACGTAAGAAAATAATATATCAAAACGATTCGTGTACTGGTACAAACAATATTCAAGTTGCTCGGATTCTCGTATTCTGTGACAGATTGTCAGACAAAGGCACTCACTGCGAATGTTCAACAACTTGACTCCTTCACATATCGCTGTAATTGTGTGAAATAAAGAGCTTTGTATCATTATTTTCTGTTTTTTCCTTTTTTGTACTTACAGTTGTTGAAGATGTTTGAGGTGTAATTTTTTTTTTCAAATTTGATTTGCGTTTGAATTAAATCTTACAATTAATGTAAGTTTATTTATTAGATATAATTTTAGCTTTTATCACTACCAAAGAACGGAGAGGACCACCTTGATACTTAGAACAAAAAAACCTTTATTTTTAAAAAACCTAATTAATAAAAATACAATTAAATAGAATTGAGGCGTCTGTTTGTCAATTCAAATAAACATGATTTTATTGTATTATATTCATACGGTACTTACATAAAAATATTTTTGTCTGTCTGTCTGTCCTTCTGTCTATTTGTTCCGACTAAACTATGCAACAGCATGACTGATTTTGACGAGAATTTTACTGGCAGATAACTGAAGTAAAATAAGTTAGTTTTAAAACACAATATCCACATTTGGGGTAGCAACTGCTTAAATCAGTACGCTATCCGTGCCGCCAATGATGAGACCTGCAGTATTTTTTTGTTCTAAGTACTCGTATCAAGGTAGTCCAATCCGTTCTTTGGTAATGATAAAAGCTAAAATTATATCTAATAAATAAACTTACATTAATTGTAAGATTTAACTGCCTGCGTATGCGATTGCTGTGTTTGTCTCGGGTTCGATTTCAGGGCCAGACCATGTTTGTATGATCTGCAAACATTTGTTTTGGAGTTTCAGTATTTTCTATGTATGATATGTATATATTTACAAAAAAAAAGTATATATAATGTATTTTTATCAGTTGTATTCAGTACCCAAGCTCTCTATACAGTAACACAAGCTCTGCTTAGCTTGGGACTAGATGGCGTTGTGTTTTATATATGCGAAATATTTATAACCTACAAGGTACATCTCTAGTTGCAGTGAAATGAGTGTCTCGTCGGCGCAGTTACTAACAAAGAGATAGCCACAGGCAATAGACCGTTCCCGCTTTACTTTCTTCAGTAACTGTCTTTAGCATTCATGATTTATTCCTTGGCTGTCACAATGGGAACTAGTTGATGTCACAAAGCATTTGTGTCAAGAACTGTGTCATTTTTAAAGTAAGAGTTCTCTTTTTTCTTATATTGTATCTGCAATCAGTGTATTCACTTTTAGCAGATGTGCTGCACGATTCTCTCGTTTAGAGTGTGTCCTCTAACGAGTACGTCTACTCATAATTAAATCTGCACACTATACAATATCTCTTCTTTTAAGGCGTTTAACATACCTGGATATTATGAGCTGTCGTGCAAGGGTATTGAGGTGAGCATATAGGCATTTCCTGTATGTGGTTTTGATATTAGTAATTTCTTCTCTCATTGTGGGTATTTTCAGGGGACATTACTGATTGTTGGGAGAATTACGTTCTATAGTCTTTGTATTCGTATGATGGAGGAATTATTACCAGTACCATTCAGCTAAAGGCCGCACATCCATGTAGGTTTCAGGATCGACTTGTACACTAATAATTTGTTGTCGATTGACAGTTTGCTGCTTCGGCCTAACAGCCACAGGAAACTGTTGTATTTAATGTTCAGCTCATCTTATTTTTTCTTGATGTGCTCATTCCATGTCATACTCATATAACTTTACCCCCCTCACTTGGTAAGAGTTCTTGCCTTTGTTCGTTATTCATAAATCACTTGACAAAATGACTCTACTCAGGATGATGGAAAGTTTGAGTAGAATTCAGGAGTCGTGGTCACCATCCTCACTTAGAACGCAAAGAATGCAGTATGGTGACCTTTACAGCGGCTTGTTTTGTACAAAAATAACAAAAAACTAATAACTTACCTTTTTCAACCGTATATGAACCAGAGATTTATGTATACACACTAAACAGTCTATTTCTATACTTTGCTTGAAAATTGGAAGAATCTTTGCATCGATATAATTTAACACATCGCAAAGATAATGATGCGAAGGAGGATCAAAAGTAAATTTGTGGTCTAGCTGATACCTACTTAATTATTATAAGTAAAATTAGATTTTTTATGAAGAGATTAGAAGATTTATTAACACATGTTAGACTTACGCGTTGGGAAATAATACGGGCATTTATTTATGTTTTAGAGAAAATGATGACTGTTCCATTACAAAAAAGTTCCAGACCAACTCAATAATAATAGTCCAGTCATTATAGTAAGTTCACCTCGGAATTCGAGATACCCAGCTATAAGTCTGTAAATACTTGTATATTGACACCCTAAAACCTTAAGCTTGAAATTTAATAGTTGCTTACACCCTACCATATGTTTCTTTTTTTTTTTTTTTTTAAAGACAACTCACACCTTTGGAATAAACATCCTGTGTTGTGGGGGACTTTACAAACATACATGAAACGGACACAAAGAACATCCAGACTCGGCACAACAATTCGTGGATCACACAAAGTGTTGTAGGTACCGCGTGGGATTTGAACCCACGACACTTGGCGCAGTAGCAAGCGGCATGGCGACCGCTGACACCACTCGGCCAACCGTGAAGTATGTATATAGGTTTTGAGACAACTTTTAGGGTGTCAATATACAAGTATTTACAGACTTACAGCTGGGTATCTTGAATTCCGAGATTCTTACCTAATTTAAGCTTAAATGACTGGACTATAAAGTGAAAAAACTCAATGTACAATAAGTAGGTTGTATTAGTAGTTTTAGAAGGGACCTTCTATGTTTTCCTTTAAACTGTCCGAATGAGATTATAGATAGATAACCCTATATTTGTACACCGTTTTACATGTTTTCAATAAAGTACATAAGATTAGAAATATATAATGTAAAAAGGGCGGCTTTATTGCTATTCTATATATATTTACACATATGTAGCTATACACATACATATTATGTACAAAATACATACACAGTCATACATACGTTACAAACATATATATACTAGTTACTGTAACTGCTGCTGCTGTTGTCGCTTTCCTTATGTTTAACGGCAATGTATTCCACAAGTATACAGTTTAAACTGTAAATGACTGGCCATAGAACTTTATGGAATGCAGAGGAATCTCCAGTTTCAAATCTTCAGACTCAGATATGATTCGAAACATTTTTCACAAAAGTCCCTAGCCGATACCAAGAAAGAATATTCTAAAAAAAATATTTGAAGATTTGAGAGCCTCCTCCTTTTGAAGTCGATTGAAAATACTGCAATGAACTCATTTAGTGCGAACCCCTTTTACGAGTATAAGTAAATATAGCGACTGCAACAAACACAATCGTTGTGGTACACAGAAACAGAACTTACACAATTATGTAAATTTTATGTTTACCCTAATTGCTGAGTTATTTAAAGAAGTTGGCTTTAATATCTTTGAGGAGGGGAAAAAATACACTTCATGCAAACATCATTAAGTATTCTAATGGGGTTATGCACCTATTTAAAAGCAACATTTTTATTTAATGCGATACAGATTTTCTTTAAGTGTTTTTGCTTTTAGTTTCTGCATTACCTAGTACTTTTGTCTCCATTTCTTCATTTTGTTGACAAAGATAGTTTCGGTGAATTTTGGCTTACATAACCAACTTGAGGGATATTATGACTTTATAGCCACAAAGAAAATTTGTGTTAATCATTTGTAGTTGCATTTAACTGAGTAAATGTTTAAATGGCATAGTAGACAGACGAGCAAACGTTCCTACGGGCGCCCATAGACAAGCTGAATTGTCGTCCGTTGAGCCCTTCTACCCGAATTTGAATAGTGAAGTTTGAGCTCATGTAACATTCGCTTGCTGCAAATCTGGATCTGAATACTTCATATTGTTATGAAGAAAGAATATTCTAGTTAGTACAACGCCCGAGACGAAGCCAAAAATCAGAAAGTTCTCGTTGTTTTCTTGAGGCATAGAATAATGAACATTACATCAATATACATAAAATTTAATATGGATATGGATTTGCCGTTTGTTTGGTTTGTTTATATTTCGCGGAAACGTCATTTACGTTACGTTTTTTCGTCTTTTCCGGTGTTACGTTGTCACGGAGTCAACTAGAAGTTTCCAGTTGCTGTGACGTTGAATATCAAAAGGCGCGTCATCGACAGCAGTTCAGTTCAGTTTGACCTACACTGCAGTGAATATTGGAGTGAAATCAGTGATTAACCAAGTGACCTCGGCGACGATTAAGTACTCTTACTCTAAATGTTATTGTGATTTTAAGAGTGTTTTTAATAAAGTTTCTTTAACACGTCAGAAGGTTTATTTCTCAAATCCATCAAACCCTAACAAGATTGGACACCTCGCTAGCTGAAATATGCAATCATACCTATTTGTAAATTAACTACATATTGACGAGCTTAGATTATTTTCTATGAATATTTCTTGCCATCTGAACTGTCTTTATGTCTCTTGGGACCAACTTAGCTGTTATGTCGGAGTATAGCCGTAACCCTTCTCTTATGAGGAGATGTCGAGCCCATCAACATTGATTATTATGATTGATATTAACGTTTGACTAATGTGATAGACTACAGTTGACCGTGGCTACGATAAATAGTTCAGTGTCGATGACTCACATTGACACACGTAGAGGTAAACAATATTTGGAACTTAACTGAACTCCTTAGGTTTAAGAATAAAAGGTTTTTCTCGTAAATGTACTTTTTATAGGTTAACTGCTAAAATAATTTATGTCTGATGGAAAGTACGAGTATAGTTTAAAAGTAAAGATCACCATCCTCATTATGAGTGCAGACAATGAAGCATTATAGCTTATTTTATCTCTTAATGAGGCTTTTTTTAGAAATTACATCTCCTGTAATAAAAATATACATTCTGTGGGACTTTACAAACATACACGACGCGAACACAAAGAACACCTAGACTCAGAACAACAATTTGTGTATTACACAAAGTTTTGTACCACGTTGGATTTGAACCTACAACACTTGGCACTCACAGGGTGCTAGGTTACTTAGTGGTAACCCTATTTGAGGGATCTACGGTGTCTATATTACTTTTTACATTCGAGTGTACGAGTATATGAGAAGCTAAATCAATATTCACAAAGGGATAGATAGACGTACGGTAAACATACGGTAAACATACTTTTTGACGAGTAGGCAAAATTTTATCGCTCTCTCAATGTATAAAAAACAAGGGTATGTATTACGCTATGCATTTTCGACATCACGTATATACATTATAAAGCAGAGGTAAAATACTTGATTACTGAATTTTTCCAAGGTATGACCTGATTAGGTAAACACCTAAACATTTACTCTCACGGGGTCTATCAACAGTGGTATCATAACTAATTGTTTCCTAATCACGGACTTACAATAAAAAAAAACATTGTATCAAAAAACATTCAAGAACATTTGCATAATTTTTCTGTACCTACAATTATTTCTCAACCTTTATTCATTGTAGAAAATAAGAAAAATCAACGTAATTCTGAATATCGAACGTCAAATACGTAGGTTCCAAATTTCAAACTATCAAATTAACCGAAGGGTGGGGGCGCCGTAAGGTCAGGGGTACACCACCCTATCCCCCGCTTGATCATTTATAATGCCAAAATGTTTTAATTAAGATGCTGTAAAATGTAATTTACATGCAAATTCGGTTTATGTTAATGTGCCGCGTATATCTGTTTGGGTGCGTGCTTGCTATCTAATTTTGCGACAGTGTGTACCGTCATTATCTTGGCTCTAATGAGAAATCTGGCGACGGCTTGATGTTTGCATAATTAAACTTGCGGTTGGGAACGTACGTTTTGATTGTCGCAGTGATAAAACACACGCTCCTAATACCTACTTATAATGCGTGAAATAGATGTACTGCATTTCTAGATGTGATTTTTAGGGAAACATATTTTAGGATTTAATAAAGAAATATACACCTTCGCTGGTTTCGAAATGGAATCATTTTAATTGTTTTAATATAGGTCAAATGATGTAAAAGTATATACATAATGTGGGTGCATTGCCTACACTCGCAATAGATATGGTGACCACTACCATACATCGCCATCTTCCATACTTCAGGCTGCTATTAAGAATTACTTGTAAGAAAATCCCAACAGCAGACCGACCCGTGAATCGAACCCGAGACCTCTTGATCGGCAGTCGCTTACGCTTACCGTTAGACCAACGAGGCAGTCATTAGTAATGACTAGAAATCAGTAATGTACACCTATACAGTACATTAATTTAAAGTTTGGTTATGTATTTAAAAAAGACAGTGTAGTGATTAAGTACAGTACAGCAGTACAGCATAAGTACAGTACAGCAACATACTCAAAGTAACGACGTGTAAATACTGTTCAAAAATAACTTTAAAATTAATTACATTTATTCAATTCAAATTATTAATTATATCAATAGTAAGTACTAGCAAAGTATCAAAATCAAACCAATAAAATAAAGTATTGAAGGATAAATTCGACGAATTCTCATTAAAATCAATTAATTAGAGGCGAAATTCAACGGACGCCATCGGTCTTCGGTCCACAAGACATTCATTAGCACGAACAGAACACAATTCCGCTAATTTATTCAAAGAAAAAGGTATAACAACCCTTCCAACTCACCCCCTTTCATATTTAGGGTTGAAGACAAAGCTGTGAAAGAAATTAATGCCTTGCTCGATAGCAGTGAAAAGTGAAGGGTTATGAATTTCATTCAGTGATTTGGCAGCCGGTTTTATTTATTCTGTGGCTCAAAATTTTTATATATTTACCTATGTATAGTAAAAGATGTATGATTTATAAGAAAGTCTTAAGCGTTCTAGCTCACCCGTATGTGTGAATGAATAAATAAATAAATATTTCGGACATCTAACACACAACGCCATCTAGTCCCAAGCTAAGCAGAGCTTGTGTTATGGGTACTAGATAACTGATATGAATACATATATACTTTTGTTTTGTAAATACATACAGGTTATACATAGAAAACACCCAAACCCCGAAACAAATATTTGTAGATTACACAACACCGGGGCAGTCGAGGCAGAATAATGTTTTTTTTCTCTTACAAGAGCTGCCAAAATGACTATTCTGCCTGATGGAAAGCATGAGCAGAATCCAAGAATGGACAATCCTCATTAAGGATGTGGGCAGTGCAGCCTGATGACCGACACTAAGGCGGTCTAGTGAGACGCTTTTTGAAGCCCCGCTTAAAATTACCAGGGAACATAGTGGCAGGAAAACCTGTGCGCTGGTACTGAGTTCCAGGTTTTAATTGATCGGCACAGGAAGGAAGAACCGAACCATTTAGTTCGAGAGCGTATGTTAGCTACTCTGAAATGGTGACTTCCGAGACCAGCACGTGTTGTCATTTAGAGGAAGGGAGAAGGTGGGATCAGTTGGGGGAGCTCGTCAGAACAGTCTCTTGATAAATGCGATAGAGAATCAGAGGCGACTTCTTTTCGCAACTGCAGAGACTCAAGGGACTCGTTTAAAGTAATAATTACAACTTGAACAGTTAGTTATAATTACAAGGTTCATGTTAAGCGGATAAGATTCAAAGATCGATCAGAAAGAAATATATACTACTAATATACAAAGGAAACAGTATAGTATTTCATATAGTCATTTTATTTAGATTTTCTCCTTAAGGATTTTACTTGAAAAGGTTTAAAAAGCACACTGTACAAGAGTAAATAAACGCACTACTCAAAAGCTTTTACTGTCCTCACCAACAGCCCATAACGTCTCACTGCTGGACTCGGGTCTCTTCTCGGGAGAGGATTAACGCCATACGTCCCCACGCTGGCCAAATGCGAATTGGAGACTGGCAAGACAATGTTGTAGCTACGTAATCTTTGCCGTTGCATGATTCTAAGACACCCAAAGACTTCCCTAAGCTTTTAACATACTAACATGCTACTAGCCGTGACCCATCCTGACCGCTATATCTTATATATAAAATTCTCGTGTCACGGGGTGCGTAATCGAACTCCTCCGAAACGGCTCGACCGATTTTGATTAAATTTTTTGTGATTATCCAGTATCTATGAGAATCGGTTGTAATCTATTTTTCATCCCCCTAAATGTTAGGGGTAGTCCACCCCTAAATTTTTTTTTTATTTTTTTGACAAAATTTTTAATTTCTATTTTTTTATGATGCAGCATTAGTAAATACATACAACCCTAAATTTTCAACCCTCTAAGATCAACTCCGATTTATCCATCGCGATTTTTATTGACCCACCTCTACAACATATATTCCCTTTTATGGCAAAGCAACGTTTGCCGGGACAGCTAGTATATATATAGAAAGCAAATTTTGCCACAAGCAGCGATCAGCACGACGAAACACACTGGTTCTCAAAACACAGGCCTTGCTTAGCTTGAGAAGCAGCAATGTACAAATTATTTAGTTTTTCTTTTTCAGTATTATTCTTTCTAATCTATTATATCTAAGTCTTTAAGGAAAAATGTAACATTTTGCGAAATAAATTTTATTATTATTATTACTGAGCGCGTCATAGTTGCTTACCCTTTTTTTTTGTTCTTCGTGCGGAAATCCCCTCGGATACCACTTCCTGGTGGCATGTCGGACTCGAACCGACTAAAACCGCACGCCGTCTCGGGTACTAGATGCCGGGGAATCAGGTACACCCTAGAAAGGAAAACCCTGGAACCCCGACGTACGTCGGGCCACCTACGCTTTGTAGATGGCCCCTTACCGTGTGGGAACCCCGGTGTTCCCATTATTGTCCCCCGGGGCGCGCACGCTCAACAGCATCCGCGCCTCCACCAGAGCCTGCTTCTGCCGGGGTGACGGATGGCCTCATAGTTGCTTACCCTGGATAATAGTTTCTAATCACCGAGTGCAACTGGGCTATGAGCGCCTCATTACTGTCCAAATAGGTACCTATAATTAATTATTGTGACCACCACTCTTGGATTCTGCTCGTGCTTTCCATCAGGTAGATCAGGGTTATTTTGGTAGTCTTTATATTATAAAAAAATATATTAGTTTGTTTGAAACGTTTTTTTCGTTCGTTCATGTTGATCGTATGAGCATAACAGTGCAATAAGTGGCGTGCAATTATAGAGGCCTATGTCCGGCAGTGGTCTACTATAGGCTGATGATAAATACCCTAGACCATCACCGTTTATCTATTTTAAATTTCTAAACATGCATTACTAACTAGACTGCCTCTACGGGGCAGTGGTAGCGTATGCGACTGCTGTGCTTAGTGGTATGATCTGCAAATATTTATTTCGAAGTTTTGGCTTTTTTTATATATAATACGTATGTATTTACAAAAAAAAGTGTTGATGTATTTATACATCAGCTGTCTAGTTTCCATAACACAAGGTCTGCTTAGCTTGAGACTAAATGGCGTTGTGTGTAATATATCCGGAATATTTATTACTGAACTTATATGAACCATTTTCACATTCTCTATTGATTCAAGTATACACCAATATTGAAGAAATCAAGTTGTTAAATCGATATATATTAAATATTAACGTAACATTAAATAAAAGGATGACTATGCGCTCGTATGACCAACCTAACTCGCAAATAGATAAGAACCATATCAATGTTATGACAAGAATCTTTTAAATTATAAGGACAGGCCATAATAAATATTTAATTAATCGTCACTTCGTTACCACAAGATAAAATCTCATCTCTAAAAACAACACGCTCTAAATTTTGTTATGGTTATATTAGATGCTATTTTTCTTCAGACAACCCTTCGTTAAGATTGAATTCGGCTAAATAAACTGAATTATATGCTACTTAAATGAGTGTCAAGTCCGGCGGGCCGGGCGACCCCTAGCGTCGTGAAGACTCACTTCAGCCTCACCCCGAGATTCTTCTTCGATTGTCGCTTGACATCGAAAAGTTCATAACTCAGAAACATAAAAATAAGGAAAACAACGTACATCTGCTTTAGAGGCCGACAACTTGTTTAGTACTCGTGACTTGTAAGTGTTCCGTGGGCGGCGGTAGTCAGATGATCAGTCTATGCATTTGAAGGAGACAAATATCAATATAAATAGCATTAAACAAACTCTATAAGATATTCAACCAGTACTGAAGTAGGGTAGGAGATAAGTAGGGACATCGAAGCCACCTCCGTGAGGCAGGGTATACCTCCACCCTTTAGAAGACCAACGTTTAACAAAGCTATTAGCATAGTACCGAGATTCTTCCGGTGGCTAGGCTTGCTAAAGTCTCTTGGGGAATCGGGCAACATCCCTTGTATTGCACGTATTGATAGACATCAAACACAAGGATGGCAACATTAAAGTTAAGATTCGCAAAGAGACAAATATTCTTTAAGTTTTTGAGTGGGACATTTAGACTTAAGTTTTAAATATTAGGTCTTTACCTATGAAATTGCCGATTTGTATGCAATAAGTGAAAGTACTTATTTTTTCAAACTTTTTTATTTCTGTTATTCCAAGTAATCACCCATGCAATCGACGCATCTTTGCCAACGCATTGGCAGTTTATTGATGCCCTTCTTGTAAAAATCAGCTGGACGGAAGGCAACAAACTCTTCTAAGGCATTTTGTACTGCCTCTCGGGAATTGAATTTTTTACTCACTATTTTATTTTATTTTTAAAAGTTGTCTAAAGTTTGGAAAAAGTAATAGTCGGTAGGTGCAAGGTCTGGTGAGTATGGCGGATGAGGGAGAGCTTCCAACCCCAGCTCTTGCAGCTTGTAGACTGTCTGTTGCGCAGTATGGGGTCGCGCGTTGTCATGAAGGAGCAGTGGGTGAACGACCGATTGACCAAAGCTGGTTGCAGATGTGCAAGCTTCTCCATCATTCTCTCCATTTCTTCACAGTACACATCTGCATTAATGCTCATGCCGTTTTGTAAAAAGCTGTGGTGAATCACACCCGCACTAGACCACCAAACAGTGACCATCACCTTTTTAGGGGTCATTTTTTGGTTTAGGGCATTGCTTTGGTGCTGAACCAGGGTCTAACCAACTTGCTGAGCGCTTTCGATTGTCGAACAGAATCCATTTTTCGTCGCACGTAACTATTCGTTTCAAAATTCCTTCATTTCTTTGCCTGTTGAGCAGCGAAAGGCAGGTCTCGACGCGTACGTTGCGCTGGCGATCGTTAAGGTCGCGGGGCACCCATCTATCAAGCTTTTTTACCTTGCCAATTTGTCGCAAATGGATCAATATTGTTTTGATGCTTACATTAAAAGCTGCTGCTAGCTCAGCTGTAGATTGAGTTTCGTCAGCTTCCACAATCGCCTTTAATTCATTATTGTTAACCAAAGTCTCCGGACGACCACGAGCTTCATTTTTCAAGTCAAAATTTCCAGAACGGAACCGGGAAAACCAATAAAGGGTTGTGCGTTCGTTTGTACAGTTCTCTCCGTAAACGTTTTTGATGTTACGTGCCGTTTGTGTCGCGTTGGTGCCACGACGGAACTCATATTCCATAATTACACGAATTTTTAAAGTATCCATTATGACGAAAAATGTTCAAATGTAATGAAAATACAACGCTAATCAAAAAACAAAAGACTGAGTTTGTAAATAGAATGTCATGGTTTTAAAACAAAATTAATTTGAATTTAGAATACAGAGCCATTACAAACTTTTTTTTATTTGAAATGACCAGTACTGAAGAAACGCAATTTCATAGGTAAAGACCTATTATATTGATTGTGTATGTAATATTGTATTTATTGTTAAAGAGAAAATTAAATATATCTTTATGTTAACTTGCGCCTCTGCCCGCATGGTCATTATCGCGGTGAATGGAACCTTTGTGTACTATATTACTCTAAAGCAAAAATAAAAAACATGCACACATCCTACAAAGTTCCACATTTTTCTTAAATTAGAAGAATTGGATAAATAAATATCCATCAAGTTCCAAATTAGTTAAATAAGAAGAAATATAAAATAAAATAAAATAAAAATATGTAATTAAAATAATCAGCCTCGACTTATCTACGTTTCCTCACGGTAACGGATACGAGAGGTAGGCGGGCGCGCTGAAACGAATAGGCCGGGGCGGCGAGCTTTTCTCACTCTCTTAAATGCTCTCACTAAGTGTAACGCGAAAAAATGTCGTTGATCCTATGAAATATAAATAAAAATAACGTTAATTAAAACTTAACAACGAACAAGAGTTTGTGTAATTAACATTATATTAGTGTATATATTTCGTATTTTGGCAAGTAGGACGATATCAGTTTTTGTAGACTTATACTGTACCGTATTCTCAGTAAATATGACGACACAATATTAATATTTAATGTAACTTAATTTACTGTTTTTAATGTAACTTGAAAATTTTATAAGTTTTGCTTTTCAAGTTTATCCAAATAAATTATTTAAATAAACTAGACAAATGTTGTCTTTATCTTTATTTGCTGACAGTTTCATAATTCTGTCAATTGTACGTGGTAATAGGATCTCTACATCAAAACATGATTAATTTGCGTTACGTTTGGATATATTATACAAGCTAACGTTATTTTTAATTTTTAACTATTTCAAAGTACATAAATCAATGTATATTTGCTAATAATAGCTAAGGCATTCTATTTCTAAAAAAATAAAGATGTCCAAACAGCTGAATAAATAAACTACATGCTAAAGTAGAGTGATTAATTTTAATCATAAATAAATTACACATTTCCTAATCTAAAGTATCAAGACTATATTTCGAGACATAAGCGACAAGTGTCTTTGGAGTAGTTGCCGGCCGACATTGTTGCAACGTGTAGAGCTCTAATATAATAATTCTTATACAGTGTATGTATATCATCTTCATTATCTTACCTGCATGACGTTTCAAAGGTGGAAATTGACCTCATTTTGGATAACAAAGACTCTTTCTTTTAATAGATTTACGAAAGCTTTAAAATATTTAGAACATAGAACAGAGATTAACATTTTTTTGTGTTTTTAACAAGTTTTCATTAATGTTACCTGTATGTCTGACCTTTTAAAAACATGTCAGTTAGTTTTTCTAAAATTCGTAATTTACAAGGGAAATGTGGGTCTGTTCATAGTTTTTTTTATTTATTGTTAAGAAACAGGTTCAAGTTGGTTTTGATATAAGATTATTAGATCCCGTATTAGGAATATACATCATGTGTCGCGGGGGACTTTACAAACACAAAGACACAAAGAACACCCAGACTCAGAACAACAATTTGCGGATCACACAAAGTGTTGTCCTATGAAGGATTTGAACCCACAACACTTGGCGCAGTAGAAAGCGGCTTGGCGACTCCTTAAACCAATAGGCCAACCGTGCATTCGTTTAATACCTTTCTGGGAGTTTAGGAACGTTTTTAAGCATTCTTACTCTAGTCTATTTACGACAGATTTTTCGCTTTGTAGGTGACAAACAGATCACGCGGTAAAAACAGTGCTATAAACAAAGTATTACATTATACAAATACAAGTAGAAAAAACCCAGCGAAGTCTTTGCATCGGTAAACAGAGCCAACCCTTCAATAGGCAAATGATTTAAAATCACAGTTAAAAAAAGAGAATAAAAAGCTCCGAACTCCATTAGAAACAAAAATAAATTGAATTACAACTCGATCGACATTTTCGATTTGGAGGCCTAACTCAATTAGACGGGAGCGGTGATGGAAAAATAAAATAAATACGAGGAACAAAAAAAAAATTAAAACAAAAAAGAGTCCAGATATAATTTGAAATATCTCCGTAAATGCAAAGTGTGAGTGCTGTTATTTTATTCAAATGAGGGCGAACTTTTTTTTCAACCCTTTCTCGTCGCGCCATCAAAGTGGCCTGATATTCAATTAAAAAAAGAAGAGTCGAGCCCGCGACTGAAAATTAATCAGAAAAAATGCTTTTAACTAGATCTACATTTTAATGAAATTATTATTGACGAGTATTATATAAATGGGAGTGCTCGTGCCCTTTGTACAGATTGTGTTAGTAATGTACTTTATTGTCTTTAAGCGTAGGTATATATATTTAGAGTTGTTGTTCACGTTTTACCTACGCTGATTTACTCGATTTTTGTACTTATTGATCTGTATTTACAGTTCATTCTAGTTTGTGGTGAACAATTTCTTCACTATATATAAATCAAGCATACTCGAACATTCAAAGGAGTAGACATAATTATGACAAACTGGGGCTTGGTTTGGATACTAGCTTAGAAATTTCATTCTTGATCTATTAGCGCTGTTGAAGCAACAAACAAAATTTAAAACCCTTCGAAAATAGTCCTATATTCTTAGGACGTTTGACTGCATTTTGGTATTGATATTTGCATAAAGCATATTTTACCCATTTATGCTCATAGACGTGTAATGAAACATAGCCTGCCACCCGTGACACGCTTAGATACAGGCTACTTTACACACCGTGTACCAACTATATACACATCCGTATTCTTGCCCTTAAGAGCGTACTCCTTCTTAAAAGGCTGACAACGCACTTGTGACGACGTTGGTGTTGCGGGTGTCCATGGTCGGCGGTAATCGCTTACCATGAGGCGATACGTCTGCTCGCTTGCCGCCTTCAACATAAAAAAGAACTTGCCCGTTGTGTAGCTACTATCTCATATTCTACAACTACTTGGGTCATTAATTTGTCTGGATTTAGATATTATTTGTAAAGTGGGCTGACAGCCTGTCTCATTAATGAAGATCAAGATAATTCGTAATGATTCTTACAATATCGAGAAACAGTGTAAAAACACTTAATGCAAACAATTCAAATAATGCTAGAATAACATTAGATAGCTTTCTTATACAATCGTTAAAAGGTAGTTACTTTCAGTTAAATGACCAAGTGTTACCAAACTTTTTTATTAAACAACTCCCGCATTAGGATTATACATCCTATGTCGCGGGAGATTTTACAAACATACATGTAATGGACAAAAAGAACACCCAGACTCGGGACAACATTTTGAGGATCATACAAAGTAATGTTTCACGTGGGATTTGAACCCATTACACTTGGCGCATCACAAGCGGCATAGTGACCGTTTAAACCACTAGGCCAACCGTGTAGTCAGTATTCAAATATTTGTATTTTACTACAAAATAATGCTACTTCCTTCATATTATTAATGCATTCTATCAACTAAATTCACTGCACACACAACTTTTCAGTTATTTTGAACATTTCACACTATTTCATTAGCTATATCATATTGTTGACAGCCAAAGACTAGCTGTGATTGCATGTCCTAAATATATTCTAAGCGTAATCACACAGGATCATTTCAATATGTATATGAGGTCATGAAAAGTGCTTTTCCGGATACAGAGATAGGAATTAATTGTTGATCTCCATAACTCTGAGTGACTATCACACAGAACTGTAACCTTTAGCGTGGAAATAACATTTGTCGTGTGAATGTTGGATGAGGACGGCTTAGATCCGTAGCAGTAATAAATATTTCAGACATCTAACACACAACGCCATCTAGTCTCTAGCTAAGCACAGCTTGTGCTAGACAACTGATATGAATACACGTTTTTTTTGTAAATATATACATATTATATATAGAAAACACCCAAACTCCGAAATAAATATTTGTATATTACACAAACGCTTGGTCCGACCCAGTTTTTGTGACAGTTGTAACTCTCCTTTCTCCCATACTTATTTTGGTACCTAAAGCCTCAGAGAAACGCAAAGAAAGAGTGACTTGATATAGGGTTTTTATGAATCCATAGTATAACTCCTTTCGAATCTACAGCTAATGTGTGCCGTAAAATAAAGCTCTTCCACAGATTCAATAAATTTTTCTTAGGCAAATATTCAGCAGTTGCACAGAAAATAGTTGTTAAGTACTACTGCACTTCTATTTAAAAAAAATCAAGTCAATTCAAAAGACCATTATCTTGGACTTGTCGTCTCAAGTAAGATGTTTTTGTATATCCTTTATACGATTGAGAAAAACATTTGTACTGTTATTTAAATATATTTAAATCAGAAAGAAATATGATTTGGAAATATAATGATAATGAAAATATCTAGCATAAATACCACATCATATTTTCACATCACCTCAAGGTTTACTGGCAGAGAATGCCCCATGGCATTAAGTCTGCCTTTGTGCAAAATGTGCATTAAGTTTAAATAAATAAAGAGACTTCTGATTGGTCACTGAAACGTCCTAATCATTACATGTCGGTGTAACGTGTAACCGCTGTAATTCGAGAGTAGACGCCCGTACATTATTATTCACCGTCGGAATGAAATGAATTCGTTTTTATTCAAACGGTAGAATGATATAATTAAAATTTGAATACAAGATTAACTGGAGAAAAATTCAATATCGAATTGTACAGGTTTTGGTTTTTACCGACGCTTACGATTCAATGTTTTACTTGGACATCACTTTTTATAGAGAATATTAATTTAATTGCAGACAATTGGTATGACTTTATATTGTTCTTTCATTTCAAATCATTTGCATATAATTTTATCAGCCTGCTTCACATTGACATCTAGAGTAGAGTAGAGACTACTCTTTTTAATGACTTGTATGGAGAACAGTACTAACTTAATGTCACAATCACAAAAACATCACTAATTAACAATTTATTTGGTTAAAACCATCGGACTCGTTACAGTATAAACATCTAGCTTTTTAAAATTTTATTGCTGCATGCTCATAAAAGTCATCATCTTAAATGACAAAGGAAAACTTTATAAGAATAAGGAACCACAAGTAAAGGGATATAAACTGAATTATTCATACTTCAAAAACAACAAAAACATCATGTCGTCGGTTGTGGGATACATTCATAATTACTTTTTTTTTAATAGTGACAATCGAGCAGACGTATCGCCTGATGATAAGCGATTACCGCCGCCCATGGACACGAGAGGCGTTACAAGTGCGTTGCTAGCCTTTGGGGGATGGGGCCAGGTTGGGGTATGGGCTTCCGTTATCCTCACTCACTCGCAGAAACACAGCGCAAGCGCTATTTCACACCGGTTTTTTGTGAGGCCGTGGTATTACTCCGGTCAAGCCGGCTCATTCATGCCAAAACGTGGCTCTCCCACGGTAAAATACATTCATAATAGGAATAGGTATTTACCTAGAACTGTAGATAAATATATGTACATAGATTTAAGTACTCTTTATTGCTCATCATGAAGAGATATATAACAGTTGTACAAAGGTTTGCCTTGTCAAGGCTGAGATCTCAGAGGTATTTGTTTTTTTCTACTATCGCTAATATACAACGCTTAAAAGAAAACCCATATAAATATAGTACAATGCTTTTAACATCGCTTCTAACACAGGTTTTTTAAACATAATTACTTAACAATATGTACTTAACAGCAGGATGGCACTGCTCATTGTTTTAGATTAAATACATTTGTAACGCGGTTAAATTACGAAATGCGTGTGCACTACAGTTAAAGTTAATTTTCGTTTACATTCTATTACTGAGCATCCTCCTGTATGTCCTGTCTCATTCATAAATCGCTGTCAATAATGTTTCTTTATGATATCAAAATGAAATTTGTACTACTACCAAAAGATATGCGCTTCATCAATGTTCTTTTTATTAATTTTGTAGGTGTACATGACTGAAATGAATTATATTTTTTGTTCTCATTCCACAGGTTAGCTATTGAAAAAAAGAATTTCTATAACAGTATTATAACTATAGCCGATATATCTGAAGCCTGAGTTATTGAAGTTAGTATTTTTCTTGCTTTTACGCCAAGAATATTGAATGGTTTTTGATGAAACTTTACAATAATATAGTATACATCAGAATAACAGATAGGCTATAATTTATAAAGATATAGCTTCACCTCGCGGCGTTGCCTGCGGTTATTGTCGTACCGCGGGTAGCCCCGCAGGGTTCAGCTAGTAATAACATAAGTACAAGCCATCCAGTATCATTAAACTGAAACGTAATATGTTTAAACACAGAATCTAATTACTATGCATACATTAGAAAAATAATGGAACTAAAAATATTTATAACAAAATATTATTGGCGGTTCAAAAGCAATTATACAATTATACACACAATATATATTTGAAGGGTTTTTCATAAAAGCGGGGCACTAACTAAATGACGTCCCAACTCCCGACTCTAACGGCCTCGCCGTCAAATGGACAGGCACACATAAATCGAGAAGCCTCCCCCCATAATAGCAGGCTCACTCAAATCTAAACCTAAGCCCAAAAGCCGGATTTCTCCCAGTAATACACTTAAAACGCCTGAGCTTAAATCATCGTCATCGTTTGTTGAACAAGACTCTCCGGTCACATATCAGGCCGGCGACGGCTGCCCCCATCCCCCCAAGGGGGAAGAGGCGACCCCCCAATAATTTTCGGCCAAGCCTCTCTGTAGGCATAGATTTCTAGTCTCAACGTACAAGGTGGGTGTTTTGTGTTGGCTATGTACTACGTAAATACAGAGGAAGGATACTCAGTGTATATTTGATCATTTATAGCGTGGAGCTGGTATTGTGATCGATAAACTATGTAAGGCGAATGGACTCGGACGGTGCTTCTCCTAAGATTATTATTCGATGCTCTCTCCGTGTAGTGAAGTTCTTTGACAGATTTCACTTCGATTTATACTGATGTATTCTTGTCTTTTGCCATCTCTAAAGAAAAGAAAATATTAGTATTTCTTAGAAATAGCAAAAGAGTTTATATATAGTAAGTAGACAAGCCTACATACTATCCTACTAATATTATAAATGCGAAAGTTTGTGAGTATGTATATGAGGATGTTTGTTGTTCTTTCACGCAAAACCTACTGAATAGATATTGATGAAACTTTACAATAATATAGCTTATATGACAGAATAACACATAGGCTACAATTTAGGAAGATACTAGCTTCGCCTCGCGACGATGCCCGCGGTTATTGTCGTACGGCGGGTCGCACCGCGGGGATCAGCTAGTATTATATAAACTACGATTAGAACTATAAGTCATTATGTAGTGCGGATGATGACAAACTTTTTACTTCACTAAGCATCACTGAAGTTGTTTGAAACTTCGAATGAAACGAAATGAAATTCAAAGATAATATAGTCATCGGTTCCGGGTAATCATTATTGGGAAGTAAGTGCCCTCAAATATACTGACAACTAGTTTAACCTTCGAATTCAGTTCGCCTTCAAAGTTGCGGGGGTCCAATGCCAGTCGTTCTGTAGAAAAACTGATATTCAGGTAAAACCGGTTGAACTATAAGCCGACCCCAAATATTTCTGGAGATACTTGTAATAAAGGCTAGTAATATGAAATCCTTCATCCAAATGTCTCTAAAAGTGTAATTAGGTATTAGATAATGAAGTTGACTTAAAAGAAACCCAATTAACACCCTACCATGTGGAAATTTACAGATTTAACAGTTCCCACAACCATTGGAGGCAGTGAAAATGACTTTCGAAAAAATAAAAACTCACGAACCTAATGTGTTAATTTATTTAATTTTGCAAACCTTTCGGTTGCAGTACGAGTTCGCTTTTGAGCAGACGGCATCTAACTTACTGAGAAGAGAGACTGACGTTTGATATATCTCAGCAATTATACATTGCCACATATACCACGCCCATATCCATAAATACAAGTTTTTTAAATTTGTCAATTTTCAGGTTCCACCTACAGACCCGCAATTATCAGACGATTTTTAAAATGTTTTCACCATTCGTTAGACAATTTAGGTCCACAGATAAATATCTATTTGACTAATTTTCGATAACCCAAATATTTTCGAAATAATTCAACTTTTTACAAAAAAAAGCGACACCTAATAATCACCATTTTTGTAGTTTTTTGTTTTATTTTAAACCATTTTACCAACTGAATTTCAGAATTAGAACCCCAATCCCTCCGTTATCCCCGAATATATAGCCAAAACGTCTCGCAGGATAAGGATTTGAAAACTATTTTCAATTCTAAAAAAAAATATTCAATACTTCTCACAAAAGACGGAAGGAAGTCTTAGATAAAAAACTTAAAATAAACAAACTTGCTCTTTTTAGCCGACTACAGCGAAGCCAAAAGAAAGGGTAATACTTTCGGCAATCAATGTAGATATGTTCCACTGTAACATCAAGACTACTGAATCGATTTAAATGAATAAGGTTTCAATAGTTTGACTGCCTCGTTGAACTAGTGGTTAGCGTAAGCGACTGCAGATCAACAGGTCCTGGGCTCGATTCCCGGGGCGGACTGCTGTTTGGTTTCTTACAAGAAATTCTTAATAGCAGCAGGAGTATGGAAGATGGCGCTGTTTCCCACCCATGCCTCGGCACGTTAAGCGGTCGGTCCCTGTTGTCATGAACACCTATGATAATCGTTATTGAGAAGTCAGTTCCATCAACAACTAGTTCAACCTTCGTAGTCGGTTCACCCTCAGGGTTGTAAAGATCCGATGATTGAACTAGTAGCCGACCTCAAATAATCTTGGGAATAATAAAGGCTAGGAATGATGAGGAGTCAAAAGCTTCATAATAATGGCTCAAGTAGGCTATAGAAATTTGATCAAAAGTTTTTATGTGGTCAGGTTATAGTTAATGAAACTTTTCTTTCTGAAACCTATTTAAACTTCTTTTGTAGAGGCCAAGGAATGTTTAAGGATACTTGTAGAATGGAAGCATTGTGTAATAACTATAAAATAAAGAAACTTAATTACAGCATCTTCAAAATAAATTAAAAATACTCAAGAGGAGATGGTGCGATGCAAATTGAATGTTATCACTAATAGCGTTGATTGTGTAATAATTTCGTGTTGATATCTAATAAAGTATTGGTTCGGTGCGTGCGCGCAGACCGATGGGGAGTCGCTTACGATTTATGTTAGAAATTCGCGTGCGGCCAGAACCATTTTTGTGCATAACTGGATTTTGTAGGGTTATCAAGTTGATTTTGTGCATAACTGGATTTTATAGGGTTTTCAACTTGATTATATTAGTCCGATTTTTCTAACACTAACTAGTTATAAGTACGTTGTGTACATAATGTAAGTCATTGTCGTAAATTTAGTGAAATCAATATTTCGGACATCTAACATACAACGCTGTCTAGTCCCAAGCTAAGCAGAGCTTGTGTGAAGGGTACTAGAACAACTGATATAAATGTAATATATTTAGGTTTACCCACATTAGAAATTAGTAAGTAAGATCACATATATATAAGCCTATATCATTGTAACGTTTTTCAGTTCGCAATATACGCTAGCTACAAGTTGACGTCATTTTATTTATTACTCTCAACACCTCAGTGGCGACGAGGATCACTATTTGTGCGTTATAAGTTAAGTTCGTCTGCAATTATTCAAGGGAAATGTCGGTCGGCGGAGTCGGAAGGATTCGCGATTTTGATGTGAAGGCAGGCAACTGGACTTTGTACGAGGAGCGGTTGCAGATGTTTTTCAAGGTCAATAAGGTCGAGAAGGACATGTGGATGCCTATGTTGATCACGGGCGTGGGTGATGAGACGTACGAATTGCTGAGTACGCTGTGCAATCCAAGAAAACCAGTGGATATAACGTACGAAGAGGCCGTTACAATTTTGAAAAATCACCTACAACCGAAACCTGCGGTCATGGCGGAACGGTATCGGTTCAGACAGAGAAGACAAAAAGACGACGAAAGTGTAACACAATATCTGACCGAGTTAAAGAAACTCTCGAGAACTTGTGAGTTTGGTGCAAATTTGGAGGAGAATTTGCGTGACCAGTTCGTATGCGGAGTAAAGAGTGACGTCATCAGACAAAGGTTGTTTGCGGAAGACAATTTGATGTACTCAGGAGCAGTCAAATTGGCGGTTGGGCTGGAGGCGGCCGAGCGGGATGCGGCAGTCGTGGAACAGGAAGCGACGGCGGAGGCATCGGCAATCGTGAACACGTGGCGGGCAAAGCGTGGCCGCGGTCAGTTTGCGAACCATGCAGCGGACCAACGAACGAACCACGGGTGTGCGGCGCGGGACACCGAGAAAGGCGCCGGGAGCTGCACGGCGTGCGGCTGGCGCGGACACAGCAAGGAGGAGTGCCGCTATAAACATTTTGTTTGTAGCAAATGCAAACAACGCGGACATTTGAGGCGTGTTTGTCCGCGGACGGGGGCGAACAGTGACAGAGGGAAGAGGCGCGGAGTGAACCACGTGGATGCCACCACAAGCGACCATCCGAGGGAGGGAGCGGGAGACTCCAGTTCGGACGAGCTTGAAGAAGAACTTCATCAACTATGTTTGAGCGGCTACAACCCGGTGAGTTTATCATTACGGATTGATGATAAAACATTAAAAATGGAGGTAGACACAGGCTCGGCAATTTCATGTATCAGTAAGAAAACATATGATAAACTTTTTAACAATAGAGTAATTAGACCATTTAATTTGGTGTTAAAATTTTATGATGGTAGCTCGTAAGGGATCTGAACCCTCGACCTCCACAGGGAAGATCATCTCCGCAAGGGTGCTCTCACCGCTGAGCTAACGAGCTATTATATATATTATGATGGTAGCGATATAAGACCACTAGGGGTTATAAGACCGAAAGTTCAATATAAAGATAAAATAAAATATCTAGAACTGTTTGTGATAGACGGGGGTACAACTTCCTTACTGGGCAGGCAATGGTTAATAGAATTGGGTATTAAAATACCTTCGTTTCAACAAGAAATTAACTATAGTGTACACAACATTTCTGATACTGTCGATGGTTTATTGAACAGGTATAAAGATTTGTACAGCGAGGGACTGGGGCGGTACACAGGCGGCAAAGCAACGCTCCGAGTACGGGAGGGCGCGAGGCCGGTGTTTTGCCGCGCGCGGCCGCTGCCTTACGCTCTGAGGGCTCAGGTCGACGCGGAGCTGGACGCCATGTTGCGCGCGGGCATCATCGAGCCCGTCGAGTGCTCGGACTGGGCGACGCCTTTGGTACCGGTACGTAAAGCGGACGGAGGACTCCGTATCTGTGCTGATTACAAAATAACTTTAAATCCTGTCTTACTGGTCGATAGATATCCGTTACCCAAGATAGATGATTTGTTAGTGAGCCTAAACGGTGCTACACATTTCTCAAAAATTGATTTGTCCCTTGCTTATAATCAGATTGAATTGGATAATACTAAAGATTTAACTGTAATAAACACACATCGGGGTCTTTTTAAGTACAATAGACTTGTGTTTGGGTTGTCTTCTAGTCCGGGCATCTTCCAGCGTATTATGTCGAATTTACTTAGTGGTATTCCGGGGGTAGAAGTATTTTTAGATGATATCATCATCGGAACGGCAGGAACACAGGATAATCACTTAGGAACGTTAGAAAAGGTGTTCCAGCGGTTACAGAGTCACGGTATGAAGCTAAAAAGGAGTAAATGTTTATTTATGGTTAATGAAGTCAAATACTTAGGGTATGTCATATCAAAAGATGGGGTTACAGTAGATTCAGATAAAATAAAAGCAATAATAAAAATTCCCAGGCCAAGAGACATTTCAGAGTTGCGTTCGTTTTTAGGTTTAGTTAATTTTTATGCTAAATTTGTTAAGAATATGAGTACTATTTTGTCACCACTGTATGAACTTTTAAAAAAAGAGGTCAATTGGAGATGGAGTGCGGAGTGCGAAAGGGCGTTTGCAAAGGTAAAAAAAATATTAGTAGGCGCAGAGGTATTAGCTCATTATGATCCAGACAAGCCGTTAGTGTTGACATGCGACGCGAGCGCGCGGGGCATAGGCGGTGTACTCACACAGCCGGGCGCCGACGGCCGCGACCGTCCGGTAGTGTATGTGTCACGCGCGTTGAATAACGCCGAGAAACATTATTCACAAATAGATCGGGAGGCGTTAGCTATCGTATTTTGTTTACAAAAATTACATCAATATATTTATGGGCGACGTTTTGTCTTACGAACCGACCACAAACCGTTAGTAAGTATATTTGGACCAAAACACGGTGTACCAGCGATGGCCGCGAGTAGATTACAACGCTGGGCAATTATTTTATCTGCTTATACGTACGATATTGAATATGTAAACACAAAACAAAACGGTGCGGACGGACTGTCGAGACTGCCGGTTCCGTGCAGTAGCGATGAGTCATTGCGGGTCCCCGAGCAAACGTATTTACATTTTGCACAGAATGCATTGTTATTAGATTATAATACAATTAAAAAACAAACTATGGTAGATCCAATGTTAGGCAGGGTTTTAAATTATATTCGTGATACGTGGCCAACAGATAACGATATTCGAGAATTACAGCCGTATTTTAACCGTCGTAAGGAACTGTACGAGGAGCTAGGATGCGTGATGTGGGGGCACAGGGTAGTGATTCCTGCCAGTGGTCGAGCCAGGGTACTACAGGAATTACATGAACCTCATATGGGCATAGTTAAGACGAAGGCGTCAGCTAGGAGTTATGTTTGGTGGCCGGGCATAGACGAGGCGATTGAGGCTACGTGCAGGGAGTGCGCGGTGTGCGCGGGGGAGGCGGACGCGCCGCAGCGGCACGCGGTCATGCCGTGGCCCTGGCCTTCTAGACCGTGGGCGAGGGTGCATCTTGATTTTCTGGGGCCTATTTTCGGAAAAATGTATTTAATTATGGTTGACGCTCGAACTAAATGGTTAGAAGTATTTCCTGTGCCTAGTACGGCGGCTAGTTCTACGATCGAAAAGCTTACCGAAGTTTTTTCTAGATGGGGTTTACCGAGACAAATAGTCTCAGATAACGGACCACCGTTCACGAGCAAGGAAATGGCAGACTTTTTGGCTAGTCAGGGTGTAGATCACGTTTTTTCCGCTCCGTACCACCCAGCATCGAATGGAGCTGCAGAAAATGCAGTGCGAACGGTTAAAAGAATTATAAAAAAAGCTTCGAAACAAAAAGGAAACATTAATTTATTTTTAAATACCTTCCTTTTGCATTACCGTAATACGGAGCACTGTTCAACAGGGGAAAGTCCAGCCACATTGATGCTAGGTAGGAATTTACGTACCAAATTAGATGCATTAAAACCAAATATAGAAAATAAAGTTAGGAAGGCTCAGGAACGACAACAGAAAGTAGGAACGGACGTCAAACGTTCTTTAGAGATAGGAGAGGAAGTATGGATGAGACAATATAGGGGTAATGAAAAATGGAGTCCGGGGCAGGTAGTAGATAAAATGGGTACTACTGATTATAAAGTTATGGACTGTTCAGGCAGGGAAAGTCATAGACACATTGACCAGTTAAGACAGCGATCGCGAAGCTCATTGATTTGTCCGTCTAGCACATCAGGACGGAGTTCTCTTGATGCGGAACGACCCGACAATCCCGAGGTGACGAAGCCATTGTCAGTCCCCGGAGAGACTCGGAGCCCTCGGAGCGTGAGGGAGTTCAGTCCGGTTCGAACCGCGACTACCGTTGAGTTGCCGTCTACATCTGCTTCGGGATCAGTGCCTCTCAGTAATGTACCTAGTCTTGAGGAGCGGGTAATAGTTTCCCAATCCGAGGATGCTGTTCCAGAGGTAGTCCGCTCCCGTCCTGTACGGGCGTGTCGCTTAAAAAGACCGCCCCAATATTGTGATAGCTAATATTTAGTTCTTAGTCATTTCACTTATTGTTGAATGAAGTTATACTGGTAGCCATATGAAGACTAAGTTCCTATTTCATTTATGTTTGTAGAACGTTGTAAATAGTTGTAAGATATAAAATAGTTAATGTTAAGGTTTATATTTTATTTTAGTTTTGTAGATTTAGGATATGCATTATTTAAGGTGGAGGATTGTAATATATTTAGGTTTACCCACATTAGAAATTAGTAAGTAAGATCACATATATATAAGCCTATATCATTGTAACGTTTTTCAGTTCGCAATATACGCTAGCTACAAGTTGACGTCATTTTATTTATTACTCTCAACACCTCAATAAATATATATATACTTTTTTTGTACATATTATAATGTTTGGAAAACATCCAAACTCCGAAACAAATATTTGTAGATCATCAGAATCATTAGTCCAACCCAGGATTTGAACTCGAAACCTCAAGCACAACACTGTGCCACCGAAGCAGTTAACTTAAATGCCATCATATTAAGAATAGGATGAGTGTTATAAATTTGACCGCTATGTCTGTCTGTGCATTATAGTGCCAAAACATATGGATCGATTTGGATGTGGTTTATGTGGATCAGCTATAAGGCACCCAAACCTAATAACCTGTAGTAAGTTCTCCTATGATCCTTTTCCTCAGATAGTACTTGAAAAAACACTAGCTAGAATTCCTTTCTGATTTCACAAGTCTTGACTAAACAGTTCAAAAAATACCATAGAACATTTGAAATTTACTTGGATCTTTGAAAACGAAATTAAAATAAGAATAAAAAAACTTTACTTCATTTTAGACGAAACCATAGTTTTTCCTACAAGATTCAAATATAAATAGAATCTTTACACTTCTTACTTATTAAGATAAATTTATTCAAATTGAGAACATCACTAACACATCGTGTCGCACGTGTCTGCCAAATGAAACTAAAAAATCACATTAATAAAGCATGGTGTACACGATCCAACCCTGCGGTGCAGTGACCAAGTCCTATCGACGCTAGATTTATTCCCGCAGCGTCGTGATTTGCGAGACATTATGATAAGTGGGCGAACGGCACCCGAGCAATTAGAACACTGCATATACAGAGCCGCA
Source organism: Spilarctia lutea (assembly GCA_916048165.1). Taxonomy (NCBI): domain Eukaryota; kingdom Metazoa; phylum Arthropoda; class Insecta; order Lepidoptera; family Erebidae; genus Spilarctia; species Spilarctia lutea. The sequence goes on along the minus strand of OU696480.1, from coordinate 15,734,677 downwards.
AATTAAATAAATTAACCAATAGACGTGACAAACTAAGTAAATATCGATCTACAGTAGCGTGATAGGTACCAAGCAGCTGTATGAACAGAGTTATGATTTCGCAATTAATTGTGACGTGACGTCCGATTGTCCGTGTGTGTCTGGTGATGAATACAGTGTGTCACCACCCTTATTTTTTTCTTCTATTTATCGAGGTAAAGAAACAACGAAACAATCGAGGCAGTCAACTTAAATGCCATCATATTAAGAATAGGAGAAGTGTTATAAGTTTGACCGCTATACCTGTCTGTGCATCATAGCGCCTAAACGTCTAGACCGATTTGGATGCGGTTTATTTGGAACAGCTTTAAGGTATCCAAACCTAATAACCTGTATTTAATTTAATAATTGTATTTTAGTTGTAGAATAACGTATGTACATGTAAAAAATTAGAGACAAGAATTCAGTATACTATAAATAAATATTGTGTCAGAACTTACTACCTCACTTTTTTTTTTTTTTATTGTGCGTAAATCCCCTCGGATACGACCAAAACCGCACGCCGTCTCGGGTACTAGATGCCGGGGAACCAGGTGCACCCTAGAAAGGAAAACCCTGGAACCCCGACGTACCTCGGGCCACCTACCAGTTTGTACAACAGTTTGTAAACAGTCTGTAATCTCAGGTTACATTCACTTCACTTCATGAATAAACAAATAAGTATTATTCCTCGAATAACTATCGTGAGAGGTGACTAAGGAAGCAAACTACGCAGGAAAACATTACTGCAAAGAGAAGGAACACTTTAAATAAACCTTAAACCAAACATCTGGTCAGTCTGCAATCGCTCTTTCCTTTTTCTTTTTTTAAAAGACAACTCCCGCACTGGGAATAATTCCTGTGTCACGGGGACTTTACAAACATACATGAAACGGACACAAAGAACACCCTGACTTAAAACAACAATTAGTGTGTTACACAAAGTGTTATTCCATGTGGGATTTGAACCCACAACCATGCCACGTTTTTTTTTTTACTATATAGCGGGCAAACGAGCAGACGTACACCTGCAACACCAGAGGCGTTACAAGTGCGTTGCCGGCCTTTTAGGATGGAGTACGCTCTTTTCTTGAATGTTTGAAGGTCGTATTGGTCCGGGAACACCGCAGGCGACAGCTCATTCGACAGTTTTGCCGTCAAGTTAGCCAAAACGTTATTTTTAAACAGAGGGGTTTGTCCAGCAGTGGGCTGTTAGAGTCTGTCGTTGTTAAATCAAATGTAATGATAATTATATAATATGTTTGTAAGTGATTGCTAAAGACATGCCAGCTGCAAAACTATCTGCATAGTAAATGATGGTGGCATTCACCTAGCCAATCATAATTAAATTATAAACGGTATTTTAGTCCGTAAAAGTCCTCCTAGATATTTAAATTAATTAATAATATAATTTTAGACTATAAAATGTGAACATAAAACCATTCGACAAGGTTGTTAGAGCATGTTATTTGTTTAAATATACTCGTATATCTGGCAATCAATAAATCTTGAGCAAAATATTAATTTTTGATCTCTCGATTTTCAGTTACTTGTGAGCTAAGTACTGCCAAAATTACCAACTTTTAATTTAATTTCAGATTGTGATGTTATTATCAGTGTGATGACAGATTAAGAATACATACAAACATATTTCTAACTCCTCCTCTTTTCTTCTGAGTAATTTCGTTGCGGGTTTCAAGACATTTTAATTTAACCTGGTGTAAATAGGTGTGTTCGTGGGTCACTGCTGTTCATCCTGGTTTACAAGAGATACAATGGTGGGCGTGTGGCGCAGAACGATCTCCGTCCTCCATAAGCGCAAGACTGGGGGTGACAGATGAGACCATCTGTCACCCTAGCAGAAGCAGGCCCTGGTGACGGCGCGAACGCTGCGGAGCGTGCGCGCCTTGGGGGACAGTAACGGGAACATTGGGGTTCCCACACTGGAGGGGGCCATCTACAAAGCGTAGTTGGCTCGAGGTACGTCGGGGTTCCAGAGTTTTTCTTTCTAGAGTGCACCTGGTTCCCCGGCAACTAGTGCCCGAGACTCAAGTCCTACATGCCACCAGGAGGTGGTATCCGAGGGGATTGCCGAACAAATAAAAAGAACAACTTAGTGGGCGTGTGGGCGGGATTAATCACATTAAAAATACTAAGTGTCACCAACCTTAATAATCCTATGGGTGTCGTAACAGCCGACTAAGGGAGCTAACTACGCAGGACAAGAGTTACTGTAAAAAGAAGGAAAACATAAAAAATGAGCAGGGTAAAGTAGGACTGGCACATACTAGGGCAACAAGAACAAGTCTATGTCCAGACTATTGAAGGATGATGAGGTATGGCTTACTTACAAATTCGTTGAATAGTATTTTGTAGTTGAAACACTTTATATTCTATTTAGTCAAAGGTATAGTATTAATTATCAAAAATTACATTACATTACTCAAAAATATTTGACTTTCATCAAGTTTCCATTTTATTCCCCTAAAAAATTGTGTACATTGATCTGATCACGTCAAAACACAAAACAGAATAAACTGGGAGAGCCAAGTTTCGGCTTGACCGGAGTTATAACACGGCCTCACAGAAAACCGGTGTGAAACTGCGCCTGTGCTGTTTTTTACGGAGTGAGTGAGAGTTACCGGACATTCATACCACAATCCCTCCCCCCAAAGGCTGGAAACGTACTTGTGTGGTCTCTGGTATTACGGATGTTCATGGGTGGCGGTAATCACTTTCCATCAGGCGATACGTCAACTAACAAAACAAACTAGAATTAGAGTAGAATTATTGAATTCTCAATGGTATAGCTCTCTGGTATGCCTTGGGCAAGCTCTTTGTTCAGCATTGGTCTGCAACAAACTAATGATGATATATATAGTGGCGTGCATGTCGTATCCTTGAAATAAAGTGTATTAAGTACCTTATGTAGTAACTGTTCTATATAGATTTTAATATAATATAAATATTCCGGACATCTAACAAACAACGCCATCTAGTCCCAAGCTGAGCAGAGCTTGTGTTATGGGTACTAGACAACTGATATGAATACATATATTTCCTTTTTTCTGTAAATACGTGTAAATGAATATCTGTAGATCATACAAACATTTAGTCCGACCCGGATGGATGAATCCATCTAAATGATAATACTCCTGTAGTAGTTCAGTTAGATCTGGTCATATAGTACTTTGTTTTCAAGTACCTACAAAGAACTTTTGTTCTACATTCTTATTCTTCTCTTTTAAAAGACTTTAAAGGCTCAATAAGAAAATGTTCTCTACCTATCTAATGTATATATTTTATTCTAGCTGACCCACGCAACCTCGTTTGCGTCTTCTTTTGGCCGTAGCGTGAAAAATTTCCCCCTGTTTTTGAAACATTCTTCATTGGTGCTCCGCTCCTATTAGTATTAGCGTGACGATATATAGCCTATAGCCTTCCTCGATAAATGCACTATCCAACACTGAAAGAATTTTTCAAATCGGACCAGCGGTTTCTGAGATTAGCGCGTTCAAACAAACAAACATACTCTTCAGCTTTATAATATTAGTCTAGATATACTCGTATATGGGGATGGGGTTGTTTCTTACCTTATAGCTCTGTCATTTATTACGTACGTCTAGATTTTCTTTTTCTTATGTAAATATGAATATTCCATTCGCATAACCGAATAATTCAGTTTTCAAAATTTACTTAAGTAATCAGTACATTGACGAATGTTACTCAACAAACGTAAAATGAAAAGAGCTGCAAAAATACTTGAAGTGTGAAAGTACGAGTTGCATTTAAATTGTATAAAATTGTTAACATACTTTCGACGTACGAATTTCTAGATACATCGGCAAATATATACATAGTTTAAAAAATAAAAACAGCCAAGTGTGAGTCGGACTCGCGCACGATGGTTTCCGTATCATTATCTATAAACCTATAAAAAACACGTTAGTTGTATGGGACCCCTTAAGTAACTGTCTAACTATCACGGTTCATGACAGCCTGGTGACAGACGGACAGAAGACTTAGTTACAGAGTCCTGTTTTACTCTTTGGGTACGGAATCCTAAAAAGTATCAACCTAAATTCAAGTTTGTAGCCTTAACGGTTTAGCATATACGTTCACGAACTTATCATTCAAGACGTGAATTTTTTAGGGAATAGGTCAGGTGGAGTGAGGATTTGCGTGCGAGATATCGAGTGAAGTGGAGGATAGTGAGTGGACTGCGTTAGGCTGACGACGATGAAGTAATTTTATATGATCTTTCAAGTACCAAGGACTTACGAACTAAAGCAGTAGTCTTATAAGCATAATACGGCCGTCAGTTGATTCATTACGGTGCAATTAAGGGTACGATAAGCGTTGTAATTACGTATGCTAATCGCGAATTTAATTCGATGCACTTGTACTAAGATACTGGCGGACGCCGCGTGGGGTGACCATGACATTGTGAACAGAAGGATAGGTTTTGAAATCAAATATATGTTTAACAATATCATCGTCATCAGACTGTTGATGTCCTCTGCTGACTGAATACCTTCAGCAAAGAGCGTCTAATACATAATATATGTATTGATTTATAAATGTATGTATAATTTGTGTTAATTACATTAAAAGTAAGTATATCTTTAGATTAAGTCAAAAAAGCACATATGCTTAGAAAACCAGAGCTAATCTAAGGTATTAGGTTTTTTCGTTGCAAGTCAACAAGTTTATTATAATATTCAGTGTTTCGTCATAAACTGGTACAAAATATAATACATGTCTATCATCAAATCAATCAATCAATTTATAGAAATTTATTAGATTTACTCTTGCATTTAATGTTATCGTTCTGCATTATCTTTTTACTTTAGAATTAGACACACGTGCCACAACTGCACTGGCGACAATGATTTGGTGTAAATTTTCTTCATTATTTCTCTAAGAAGCTCGTAATGTTAATCGAAAGTATGTGTTATATGATAGATAGAATATTTTGACAACGTTTTTACCTCAGACCATATGCTGTCATGATAAAGAAAATACAAGAAGTCTAAAACGTCCTTCTAAATACACAAATTATGTACATAATATTCCGACAGGTTCTTGTTTGTAGTACTGAATATTACCAATATATTATAATTAAATTAAAACTGCATGTAGCTAATGCGTACATATTCTCAGCAACTTAAAAAAAATCATTTAAAACATCGATTTGAAACCAAATTGCACCAGTGCCATCCTTGTCATTCAATAGCTAAAAGTTTGAACATGTACCTACCTACACGTTACAACTTTGAGCAGTTTCTAGTACCTACTAGACAGTGCTATAAGACAAACTTTTACATGTGGAACTAAACAGATAAGGAAAGCCAACCACATAGTTATTACCTGATTAAGTACCTGGATTGCATTAAAAGATTTATTATACAGAAACAAGCTGCACCGATTGGACCGTCTGACATTTAGATAACCTAAGTAGGTAGCTACTTATCGACATGTATGTTTTAGCAAGTGAGCAAGCATTTAGTGAATTTAGACAAGGTTAGTCCTTTTTCTGTTTTTACGATATTTCGCCTAAAAAGATAGAATTCTTGAACTAAGCGAGGTCAGTCTAACGAACTGACCAATGGTGATATTCTGTGATCATATCTATACTAATATAATAAAGCTGAAGAGTCTGTTTGTTTGAACGCGCGTAATCTCAGGAACCGCGGGTCCGATTTGTAAAATTCTTTCAGTGTTGGATAGTCCATTTATCGAGGAAGGCTATAGGCTATATATCATCACGCTACTACTAATAGGAGCGGAGACCAATGAAAAAAGTTTAAAAAACGGCAGAAAATTTTCACACCACGGGCAATATTAAACGCAAACTAGATTGCGTGGGTCAGCTAGTATAGTATATAAGTACTAAAAATGATGAAGGATTTAAAGTAACTTCGGATTTCATTGGATGGTGTTGAAGTATGTTTCTCATTATATGTCCAAGTCGTCTCATTATATAAACGGTTTTTTTTCCACATGACCATTACAACGTATTATACCTATTTTACAGTCTTGAAGTGAAGATACGTAACCTTAACATATGCAACTAAAAAAATAAAACCTTAATCATGAAACCTGGTGATGCGAGTGTGACGTGTGGCATCTGAGAGCAACTGATTAGATGTCGCATCTAAATGAGCTCTTATCGCTCACTTGGAGCTCGTAATGTATGTGCTCAGAACAGTACGATATAGAATAGCTTTTAACTGCATTATATATTCAGAAATGATTATGTCTTCTTAACACTGAAAAGCAATTTTAAAGTGTGAGAGGCGTGTTAGTAATAGCCAAAATGATAGTAAATAAATAAATATTTCTGATTTCTAACACACAACGCCATCTAGTCCCAAGCTAAGCAGAGCTTGTGTTATGGGTACTAGATAACTGATATATACTTTTGTTTTGTAAATACATACATATTATACATAGAAAACACCCAAGCTCTGAAACAAATATTTGTAGATTATACAAAACTTGGTCCGACCCAGGATTTGAACCCGAGACCTCAAGCACAGCAGTCGCATTCACTACCACTGTGCCGCCGAGGCAGTCAAGTGACGATCGATTGCACCTACTATAGGCCTCGTCGTATCGTTTTTATTTTTATTCGATGTTACAGAAAAGACAATGGTCAAGTGAGAACATAGTCCTTAAAATATAGCTTGACATCTGTGGCAGTTTTTTTTACTATTTTTTTTATTGTATAGGAGCAAACGAGTAGACGTATCGCCCGATGGTAAGTAAGGTTACGTATCTTCACTTCAAGACTGTAAAATAGATATAAAACGTTGCAACGGTCACATGAAAAAACAAAGATATACACGGCGACGGAACCGCTAGCTAAAGCTGGTAAGTTAAATAAAATATAATATGATTTATTTTAATCTAATCTTAGTAAAATTTTGTGCAAAACTAAACTCAAGAAGTAATCTAACGATCACCTTAATTGTGTATAATTATATTTAATTATACACGTGTTTTAAGTTAAATGAAAAATATACTTGTGAATATTTAAGTACAAAAAATAAAGTTAAACAAGAAAAAGGCAAGACACAACCGCAGCCAAGCGCATCCGGGTTGTTGCTAATACCTAAATATAAATATCAATTATATGTGCACTTAAATGCCATTTTTTAACCCAGATATAATTAATTTTAGCTAATTATAATTGCATGACAGTCATACTTTGGCACAGATGGGACGTGGTCACGATGATTTCGGTCGCGAGCGAGACCACGATTTAGACCCAATCACGGATCCACAGAATATAAAAAACCGGCCAACTGCGAGTCGGACTCGCGCACCGAGGGTTCCGTTCCAAACTGTAGGTGTATTGTATGATGTAACTAAAAATGTATGCTTTTCACGATTTTTCCTTTATCTGTGCTATAAGCGTTACTTCGTACCAAATTTCAAGGTTTTGAGTTCACGGGAAGTACAGTACCCTGTAGATTTTGATTCACTTGCGAGTATCTAAAATTTCTTCATCTGCGTCCCTTTTTAATCAAGCTCAGCTTCTTGTGGTCTAAGCGTGATGTTAACTACCCTATCTTATGTACACCAGTTAAACACACAGAAATTATTTAAAAAAAGATCCCGACTGCGTCAATACCTGCCATCTTTATTAAATTCATTAAAGAACTGAATCGATCGAAAAAGCTGAAAAGAAAAGGTTTTCTAAAAATATTTGAATTTATTTCAATTTTGATGTAGGTACCCAATGTCACTTACGATTAAGACGAATCTATATTGACACCACTCACATAAAAATACGACAAGCCGTTTAGGGCGTGCCAAAAATATATATACATGCACTCGAAACCCATAACCCTCTTTCTTCCGCAGTCGGGTAAAAAACGTGAAAATCGGTTAGATAGTTCATAATCAGCAACTACTCGTATGTGACACGATAATTATACATAACTAATAGAAATATAAAATGTCAATGCAGGGCTCAAACCAATTGAAAAGACTTAAAAATTTCACATAATATATAAATAAGGATATACACAACGTACAATCTGGTATATACCTAACCAGCCCAGCTTAGTCCTATCGCTAACGAGATGTCAGACTTCAGTTGTGGTGTGTGTTTAAAATCTGCAAGAGTATTATGTAGAATGCATATAGGAATAATCTTGTTTCATGACGAAATTTTCCTGAACTATATTCATACATACATACATACATGTATACGTACTACAAACAAATAAAACTGGAGTGTCTTTTTGTGATATTAAAATAACCACTTTTTACTACGAGTAAATGCATATGTATTGTACTAAAATATTATTTTTACAATTTTTGTCTGTCTGACTGTTTGTACCGGCTAATTTCTTGAACCGCCTGGACAGATTTTGACGGGACTTTCACTTATAGATAGCTGTTGATATAAGGAGTAACTTAAGCTACTTTTTATACTGCCATTGCTTCGCAGCGTTATCCGCGGTTGTTGTTGTACCGCATTTAATATCGCGGGGCTCAGCTAATTTATTTATACAAGACAACTCCCGCACAGGATTATTCCTGTGTCACAGAGGACTTTACAAACATACATGAAACGTACACAAAGAACACCCAGACCCAGAACAACAATTTGTGGATCATATAAAGTGGGATTTGAACCCACAACACTTGACGAAGTAACAAAAAGCGTGGCGACCGCTTAACCACTAGACCAAACATGCAGTCAAATTGGTGAGTGTTTATATTTTTTTACACTTAAAACAGAAATGATTTACCAAATAATTTTTAACTGAGATTTAAAAAGATTGTCTCTATGAAGGTATGTCTACCGCCATCTATCGAATACAAATAGAACTAAAATTCAAATCTTAAATCCTTATAAGATGTTTTCGTTTGTTTTTCATAATCTTGTGATGATCAAATCAATTTAACAGGTATATAATAATTTATCACATTAGTCATTTATCCCTTAAAATATCAACGTCTGATTTGTTGTAAGTCTATTTTTATTCAAAGCGTTATTCAAGTGGTATCTATTCATGGCAACTACAAAGGATAACCTAAACCTTAAGCAATCTCTCTCGTTTGAGCACTAAAAAGTAGCACAAGCTCTGCATAGCTTGGGACTAGATGGCGTTCTGTGTTAGATGTCCGGAATATTTATTTATTATTTACTAGCGGTCGCCCGCGGCTTCGCCCGCGTGGATGTCGGTTACCGCTGCAAAAAGCCTACCCAGGAAAGACACGGTCAGTAAAATGACCCAGGTCAATTCACAGACATCGACACTAACATCGATGACGCAGTCATTATCCGCAGGCTGCACAGACTGTCTTTCTCTGGATGTTAAAGTTGTTAATGAGGAAAATATTTAAATGTAATTAATACTAAGTTTTCACTTCTGCCTGCAGTCCCCGAGTGCAACCCGTTGTTTTAGGATAGATAACTAAAGCGATTATTGTAGAGCTTCTCTATAAACAACATTTGACGTTAAATTATTTTCAGGTAACAAAATATACTGATGGTCGGGAGCCCCGACCCGTGATAGGGCAATGTAAAGTTGCCCATGCGCAAAACATATTTTAATTTTGCCATAACTTCAAAACCAAACGTCCAATTTTTATCATTCAAAGACTATAAATATTATCTACATAAGCTGTAGTTAGTGATGAAATAATTTATTTTGATAAGGATTGATAGCATGAGTAAAATAAACGCGTTTAAATGTAGTCCAAAAAAAATTCAAGATTTTTAAATAAAAAAATGGTTGTTGTTCCTCACTCGACATAGATAGGTATAGTGTCGCGGACTTTTTTGTAGATATTTATAAGATCTACGATTAATTAGACCATTTTATGGTTCTATCTTTTATAGGTCTGGCAGCGTACGCAAAATAAGTAACTTTTCTGGTTGATTTTTTACACCTTGTGTCCGAAAAACCCAAATATCTTAGGGAACCTTACTTTTTTCCAAAATAAAATATAGCCTATGTTACTCGTGGTTAATGTAGCTTTCAAATGGTGAAATAATTTTTAAAATCGGTCTAGTAGTTTTTGAGAATATTCATTACAAACAAACAAAGTTTTCCTCTTTATAATATTAGTGTAGATTCAATGCATGAAGTTTGACTCATTGAACTTTTTTCAAACCCACCAACCAAATACTCAAGAACGAACATTATACAAGTAACCACTTCCACTTCATAAATTTTCCACTCACTCGAACCCCTCCACATTCAACTCTTTATTTTTAAAACGCAAAATGTCATAATTCAATATCGATATCGTTGTCAACTAAATTGACAGCGGAAAAGTGTAAGCTCGACTTATTTTTCTTCGATCCTGTCACCGCAAATTGTTTGTAGGAAAGGCTGTTGTTAAACTATACGATGTCCATTAAAAATTAGCTTTGGTAACGTTTTAATATACCACAAAGCAACGATCAGTGGACGCCATAAATAGATTGAACAGCCGAACGGGTGGAACTCAGTTGTAAAATTGGATAAGGCACGTGGCATTTTGGAATGTATATCAATTTATAGTTGCGTGATTTACGTGTTTTCAAGTTAGGAAGGAAAAGAAACGTTATTTTTTAGGGTGTTTCTTTAAAATAAAGGATATTTTTGAATCTTTCAGTATTTAGACCCCGGGTCTAAAATATTTGTCAAATGATTGTTGGCTTCATCGTTTGTATACTAAGCATAAAACTAAACACACTTTTCCATAAACTATTCCTCCATTAAAATAATTTATTATTAAAAAATAAACATATGGTGTTCAAATTGCATGATCGAAGATTTTGTTAGTTTACTTGACCGCGTTAAGCTCAGGTACTACTAGTTCGATTTGAAAAATTCTTTCAGTGTTAGATAGTCCATTTATTGAGAAAGGCTACATATTATCGCGCTAAGACCAATAGGAGCGGAGCACAAATGACGAATGTTTAATAACGGGGAAAAATGATCACGCTACGAGCTATTGGAGACGCAAACGAGGTTCCGTGGGTCAGCTAGTAACAGTTTAACCCTTCATCGTCACTTGCCAAGAGTTGACTGCATTAAAAACGATAGTAACTGAACTGAAAAAAGTCTTAAACAAACGGTATTTTAAATAAGTTATTAGTAGGTAATTTCGGCATATATTGCATACAATCTTTGAATTAAATACCTCACAATAATACTGCAATTATTGTATCCTGTTTGTATTTTATCTCGTTATAATAATATTTGAATGTAGTATTTACATGTAAGGCTGTTATTTAGACATCAAGGATTAATTATAATTACACAGTTATTTATTAATACATGTTTATGTGTTGATATTTATATTCTCATTTATCTAGAAACATGTTGAAAACGAGTTATTACTAATAACGATTTATAAATACCAACAATCAATAAGCTTACCTGTATGTATTTTGTGGCGACTTCCATAGGTATACAGTGAAAAATAAATATACTACAGCGCCATCTACCGCAGATACACTGAACTATGGAGTAATGTAATACATAACAGAAGAAACTACCAATCCTGAATCACACATTAGAAGTTCTCGGGTCGATTTAGGTCGGTTATTTTCATCTAGAACGACATACAAACTGCCGCCACGCTCATAAATGCCGTGGTTTCGTATACCTGCATTCATTGTGGTTGTGGTTATTGTCGTACCGCGGGTAAAGCCGCAGGGCGAAGCTAGTTTAAAAAAGTAACCTATGTTACTCGTTATATCATCAGCTACTTATCAGTGGAAGCCCCGTTAAAAATGGTCCAGCTGTTCCAGAGATTAGCCGGGACAAACAGACAGACAGACCGACAGACAGACAACAATTGTAAAAAATGTTATTTTGGTATATGTACCATGTATACATATACCAAAATGAAAAGCGGTTATTTTAATATTACAAACAGACACGCCAATTTTATTGATTTGTATAGATTACACTAGCAAGATAATTTCACATCACAAACCCAAGTTTGTGATGATGTCTTTATAAAATACTAGCTGAACCCCGCGGTGCTACCCGCGGTACGACAATAACCACAGGCTACGCCGGTTGGCGAAGCCAGTATCTTTTTGACTTAAGATAATTTTTTAATCTTTTATCTAATTTTAGTGGAAACATAGGTCCAATCTATACTGAACTGATATTATGAAGCTGAAGAGTTTGTTTGTTTGAACGCGCTAATCTCAGGAACCGCTGGACAGATTTGAAAAATTATTTCAGTGTTGGATAGTCCATTTGCCGAGGAAGGCTATAGGCTATATATCATCACGCTAAGACCAATAGGAGCGGAGCACTGATGAAGAATGTTACAAAAACTGGAGCAAAATATTACACTACAGGCAATAAGAGACGTAAACGAGGTTGCGTGGGTCAGCTAGTCTAATATAAGAGTCTAGTTTAATAAATAATACAAGGTTTCACAAGTACAAGGACTTCCTACTTGAGAGAAAAACCTATGTACAAATTATAAAGCCCGGAATTTAAATTAATATTTACAAATCATACGACCCTTAATTTAAGTAAATTGTAATAGAAAATATGTTTGCTTCTTTTTTAGAAATAGTCTTTATTTAACAAAAAAGAAACCAGCATCCAATAATCATCTGTTCTCTTACCATTAAACACAAGTATTGAAAAACGTAAACGAAAAACATCCACCACTTACACTAAAACTCCAATTCAAAATCATTTATTCAATTAAGACACTAAGTGACATTTATGAACGTTATATTGAAGCTACAGTTAAAAATCATAGATAGACTCAAACAGACGCCACAGCATGTACTGGATTGTCAAGGTAAATAGGGTGAATACAACAAAATCTACTGCCCGCTTGTGTCGATCCATAACTATCAAAGTGTGTAGGGCCTTATGAGAAGAATACTGGCAAAGAAACTCATGGCCACTCTTTTTAAAAGTCTGATATTCAGTTACAAGAGTGTTAGTATTTTTGACTGCACGGTTGGCCGAGTGGTGTCAGCGGTCGCCATGCCGCTTGCTACTGCGCCAAGTGTCGTGGGTTCAAATCCCACGCGGCACCTACAACACTTTGTGTGATCCACGAATTGTTGTCCCGAGTCTGGATGTTCTTTGTGTCCGTTTCATGTATGTTTGTAAAGTCCCCCACGACACAGGATGTTTATTCCTAATGTGGGAGTTGTCTTTTAAAAAAAAGAAAAGAAGTATTAAATTAATGGTAGGTAAACAGTATTCAAGCTGTTGTCATAGGCTGATCATCAACAACAAGCTTTTTTCCAGTGCGGGAATCCCCTCGGATACCACTTTGCTAGTAGCATGTCGGTCTCGAATCGACTTAAGAGAAAAAACCACCTTCCCTAGAAAGGAAAACACTAGAACCCTGATGTACCTCGGTCCACCTATCGTTGTCAACAACAACAACCTCATAAATATATCAATAATATCAAAGCAACACCAACACGGGCATCCATTTAAAAAGTCCATTGCTTTTATAAAAGCAGCAACAGTTGCCGACCGCAAAAAACTATCGCGCACTGAATAGAAAAATACACGACAAACAAAAATATTAAAAAAACTGTGCACGCTCAAAAAGAGCGCAGATTGTCGCGGTTTCGAACCCGGTACCGTACGTTATTAATTCTTGGACAGCCGGCTCCGACGAACCGCAGTGGACAATCGAAAAATAAAATAACTATCATTCATTTATGCACACATCACTTTGCCAATTGTAGCTTCACTATGATTAATTTATTCATGTTTGAGGTTTTAAATGTTTTTTGAAGTAAAAACTTCTTTAGGCATGTTGAGCACTTTTTGGATGAAGAAACGGTGTAAAACTCTCATCATCGTCACCACATGCTTCCCATTAGCTATATACGTTTACTGTATACATATGTAATGTAAATAGATATACCATCATGTATGCATGGGCCGGCTCGACCGCAGTGATAGGCACGGCCTCACAGAAAACCGGTGATAAACAGCGCATGCACTGTGTTTCACCGAGTGAGTGAGGATACCGGAGCCCCATACCCCTTCCCATTTCCCAAAGGCCGGTAACGTACTTGTGATGCCTCTGGTGTTGCCTCGGGTGTCCATGGGCGGAGGTAATCCCTTTCCAGCAGGCGATTCGTCTGCTCGTTTGCCCTGTTCCATATAAAAAAACATTAAATAGGTATATACAAAGAGTATATCTCTCTACCCATATATCCATATTTATAGTTAGATTTTACATCTACCGAGAGTCCCCAAAAACAGCCCCGCATTTTTCACAATTTTTCATTAAATAGGTATTTTATTGACATTATATAATTCTGGATTTGTATATTGCTTATCTAACAATAATTTTTGGATATTTTTACAAACATTATAACCAAACGCTATAACTAACCCTATTTTCTGTGCTAGTGGCTAAAAACTCTCCCCGACGAATCGGTCTACCCACTAAACCCCGCGCCGGCCCAACTCGGCAGTCGGAGGAGCTCCAGGAACGCATCAGCGGCTTCTGGAGTCCCCCCTGCCGTACCTCACGACTGTAGTACATCCTGGGGTAACCGATATTGTACCTGTTCACCCAATTCAGGATCCACCGTACAAGTATGACAGTTAAAATATATTTTAAATAAAAAACAGTTTAAAAAAGTAAATCAAAAATATTTTCTCTAGAATCAAACCAACACAAACCGTGGTACGCGCTCCACTGATCCGTCGGTCATCCGACCGTGTTTTTTCGCTGTTTTGTAAATAATTAAGCATCGACCAAAAAATGTCAATTCCAGTTGCGTCCGATACTGAGTGGGATCAGATTGATTACATTCCCGTATTAACTTTGGATCGGAACTTAATACCCAATTAGTCAATATAATAGTTTCACTTTTAATGTAAAGTTATATTCTTATAAAATTCTGATTTTTTTAACTGTCAATCGCTTTCTCTCTTTTCTACTAATTCTTCTTTCTTCTCGAAGCGAAGTTTTTCCACTCGTTTTAATGTAATCTTCAGAAGGCCTTGATCTTGACGGTGATCGCGTCAGGCATTGCAATTGACCCGCGTTAAAACCTTTACCAATCACAACGCCAAACACGTTCGATCGTAGCCTTCAGGAACAAGTTCGGGAAAAGAGACGAAAGTGGGAACAGGAAGTCAGAAATCCGCACTATATTTGAAATGACCTGTGAACTTGCATGCAACAGTAAAGATTCCTCAATGTTTTATTGAGTATCATAGTACTTGCTAGTTGCTTAATTCACGTTTTGATATAAATTGGCTTTCAAATGAAAAGTCAACAGACTTTGACAGTCGACTAATGTATTGCTTTCACGCGAAAATTACTAAACCGTTAATCGTGAAACTTTGTACACATATTCTTGGATGTATCAAAATTAAAATAGGATACTTATTGTTAAATGCAAGCGAAGCCGTGGGCGAAAACTAGTAATGATATAAAATGTACTTTATTATGATCGACTTTAAAGAAAAACCGTAGAATATAATTCTCGGGTCACATTAAACAACCTGTTGTTGATACGATGTACTCTGAAACTATTTAACCGATTTTCTCTTTTTCTTTTAAAATGTGTTTTGCCTACGATAGTTAACATCACGCTTAAACCAATAGAAGCCAAGCATAATTAAAAAGAGACACAGTCAAAGTTATAAACAAATCTAAAACAATATTTCAAGCAATGTGCTGAATGAACGCTGGAACCTTATCTGCTTAGACAAAACTAGGACCTATAAAATAAGCATTGAAATTTGATAAATTGTTGACAAGCGGCTAAATGCTGAGATAATTTTGGTTTCCATTAGTCAATTTATATCATTATTTAAAGTCAGGCAATATATTCATGGTCATTCACTAGAATTTACTAAAAATCTAATGTAATGTATAAAAATTATCTCGACTTAAACTCAAGAAGTAGAAATTTTACTCAAAAAGAATTCTAAATGAAAATATGCAAAATTATAGCCTCTTTAAAATAGTGTTTGTAAGTGTACTTACCGCCAGTTGTACTGGTCTAGTGTTAAATTATGTACTTGATTATCTAGTGTACAATAAAGCTATTTATTATTATTATTAGTCTAAAAGCGACATCGGGAAACAGTAAGCACCACAACGCTCCAAGTTCTTAACACAATTACGAGTAATTCTGTATAAAACGGGACTGGTTAAGTGCACTGATTATAATGAATAATTCAAACGGCGAATATTCTGTTTCGAGACCACTGTTACTTATACAAGTACACTGCGTGGGCCTTATTCAAATTCAAGCTTATTAAACTTATCTTTAGTTTTGAATCCATTAGTCTAACTATCGCTAATTAATTCGTAATACAAATAAACTCAATAGTATGCCTAGTATGTTTAGTTTCTTTCTTGGTGTGTTGTGAAAGATGTATTTCTTAGTTAGGTTCAGTTTGTTAAGGGTACCTAGAGTTCTCACTAAGAACTTACCTGGAAGTGGTGTTGTGCTGATCGAAGGACAAGGCTCTGGCAAACAAAACTGCCCAAATAACGGCAATTGGGCGTTCTTAGATCCATGGTCCTCTATGGAGCGCTCGTTTGGTCCTATGACTTTGATGCGGTTCTTAACGAGACTCTACCCAACACACACTGGAGGGCTGCCTGGGTATCCCAGGGTCGAGTCCTAGTCGGACGGGTCGAATGAAACCTGGTGGTTCCTGGAGTTTCTCTCGAGTGCGAAGGTAGGCCGCCAGTGTTTAGTGGGTAGACTGGTTTTCCGGGAGTTCCACGCCCTTCGTCTCGCCAACAGAGGGTATCGTGCGAAAAACATTCCTGCGTTAAAAAAAGAATAATAATAATAATACGTGGGACTAAACACTAACGAAAAGTTAAATAAGCCTCTGGCTACCTACTGATGTGGTATGACCATATTTTGAGAAGGTCAGAGCAGCACAGCGTACGGACGTACCTACGCTTTCCAGAAGGCTTAAGACGACTTCCGTTGACATGGTGGACAGGTATGATTATCGTACACTATCCGGATCCTTGACGGAATGCCTTGGCTTCGTGAAACAAGAATGTCGATCCCACTTAAAGAGGGAAAAAGCTAGGAAGAAAAAGATATTAAAAAGTTTGTGATGTTTTTTGGGGAGAGCTGTATTTCGGCACATATGGATCAGCCGAAAGTTGAAAGTTGAGGTATAAATTGTTGACTTAACTGACAGAACGCTTTAACTATTGAAACTTTATATTTATTTATACATTAAGAATACTTTACATCAACTCGAAAGGCTTTATTCATTCTACTACTCATTATTACTTATCTTAACTTGGTGGTGTCAAGGTACGCTGAAGTCAGGCAATGTGACTTTTACGTAGGCAGGACATGAACTTATTTATCAATTACTAGTTAATGTAATGAATATTGGCCACATAGTATTTCTAAGTATTCTTCTGAATTATTTGTTATTGACTTCTACCACAGGAAGACACCTCATTCTTCTTTGACAATCAAAAACGACCAGCTGTTAAGATTTCGTTATTAAACTCAGAATCCTGCCAATTAGCAGAAGGTCTCTCCCAGCCGATTTAGTCTAGCGTCAGAGCGACAATCTCAACGGAGACCAACCAACTCTGCAGGACATATTATACTACACAAGTGTGTGGGCAAAACACAGGTGCACTCACTGTTCCCTCACTCTCATAATTTAATGGGCCAATAAATCGACACGACCGGGGAGAGATTAGGTTCCGTGTCACGAGGGTTAAGTTCTTCCAACTCCAGGTTGTTATTAAGCATTCCTTAAAATCAGAATACTCAATAACACTCTTTCGTCATAGCCGGCAATCGAACCTGTGGTCTCTTGATCCTCAGTCGCATACACTTACCGCTAGACCAACGAAGCAAGCAGCATCTAATAATAGCAACCGATAGCCTTGGTCTACCACGGAAAACCATCACCGGGACTGTTTTTCGCAAATAACAGATTAGATATTTTTTGAACCATACGCATAAATATACAAATGCTGTTCTGTTACCTTGTTTAACTTAGAATAGTAACTTCTTTCTGATGGCGAAGAATTTAACCCGAAAATTTCCCAATATTAAAAATAATATACGATGTGTTACGTGAGAGACTTGAAATATTTATTTACTTGAAACATCAACATTTACTTCAACCAAACAAATAATATCAAGACAGAACTTTCACATGAAAAGCGCGTAAATATTTTTACACTGGAATAAATTTTAAAAGATGGCGTTTTTTGGAGAAGAAATAGAGTCGAATTTCGTTTACCACTGTGAAAAAAATTATCTTGTAACTTTGTACCAGATTAACTTTGAAAATTACTAAACTTCATGTCTTCCACTCACTCTATTAAGCTTCAACAGTAGTAAATAATGACGTCAGAGTATATATAACAGTATATAACCTTTCGTTTAAAATAAATTACATTTTAAAGTGAAAGTCCATTTTTCACCAGAGCCTTTAGTTTTTCAATTGCTATTTTAATTACATACATCGTAGTTATAATAATCAGCTTATATAAACAGTTAAAATTAACTGTTTTAAGATTGCGTGCGACGCCCGAGGAGATACTGGTATTAATTTATGGGCAATCTAATATTTAAAATTCTCGTGTCACGGGGTGCGTAATCGAACTACTCCGATTTTGATGAAATTTTTTGTGCTTATCCGGTATCTATGAGAATCGGCCAACATCTATTTTTCATCCCCCTAAATGTTAGGGGTAGTCCACCCCTAAAATTTTTTTTTTATTTTTAGACAAAATTTTTTATTTCTATTTTTTTATGATACAGCATTAGTAAATACATACAACCCTAAATTGTCAACCCTCTAAGATCAACCCCTATTTTTCCATCGCGATTTTTATTGACCCACCTCTACAACATATATTCCCTTTTATGGCAAAGCAACGTTTGTCCGGTCAGCTAGTATACGTATAAAATAGTACCACAGTGAGTTGTAACTATTACTAATATTCTTTAGCAATATTCTGCGCTAGATAATTCTGATTGGTTCTGTATTTCTGGGTCGCACCGAACATTAAGGGATATGTGGTATACCTGCTGAAAAGTAACCATGTATACTAATATTATATGTTGAAGCAACTGCGTCATTAGTCTAGCGGTTGACGTATGCGACTGCTAATCAAGAAGTCTCGGGTTCAAGACCCGGGTCGGGCCAAAAGTGTTATTGAGTTTACAGCTCGGAGTTTGGGAGTTGGGGTCTGAAACCCCATGCCTCGGAGAGCACGTAAAGTAGTCAGTCCTGCGCATGATCAATCCCCGGTCGTGTCAGTTAACCGTCCCATCGGATTATGAGATAGAGGGAACAAAGAGTGCACCTGTGTTTGCGCACACATTTGTGCACTATAATATCTCCTGCGTAGCTGGCTGGGCTCTGTTGAGACTGGGACTGTGGGCGTAATCGCCTAGGAGAATATCATATATTGATCTTCTGTGTAAGGGTAGTACCGTCATTATAGCATAATCAGTGTGGCTCTACTACCTTTAGATATAAGATAAATATCATAGGTATGTATCTGAAATTAGTTGAAGCATTTAGATGTTTAGTGGAATAAAGAATTAATTTAAATATCATGCTTACTAAGCCCTATAATAATATAAACATACTTATAAAATTTCCTTGACACTTACGTTGGTAGTTAGAAACTTAATAAATATTACATATAAGCATGTTCGTTTCTTTTGTATTTGGTTCTGTTTCATTGGTGTGATCAATGATATAGTTTTATCCGTTAAACAGTGAATTATACCTTAGGTTTGCTTATTTTATTGGTGATGAATTGCTCACTAAACAGTCTATAGGGATAAATTTTTAATTCATATGTACTCTCTACGTAATAACTCATTAAAATGTTTCAAATTCTATAGCTTCGGTTCTAAAAGCAATCATTTAAGATATACCTATCTAGCACCGGCAAAAAAGCAAAATCGTGACTTATTCATACGTATACCAACAAACGAGGTAGTGGCTGTCAAGCAAATCTGTCACTTATTGCGAGAGAGACAACCGCTTTCGTTACATTAACATTTTATTAACATTTCCCGTGCGTCATTAGGGTTGAAATTTGAATATCTGCAGATCGGAAATGCACAAATTAAGCGAGTGATCTGTTGCCAGTAATGAGCTGAAAGGTACGTAATGACGAGGACGGAGGACCGAACAAAACAACACTCTTGCTTACCTCAGCGGGTTAGTAACGAACGGATAACTCATTGTATGGCGTAGGCTTCTCTAATTATCTGTCTTCAAATCCTAAGGTTCGCTTTTTATACTTTCAATTCAAGTTATATCAGCTGTGGCGACTTCCACATACAACATAACTTACTACAGCGCCATCTACCGAAGACACACTGAACTACGAAGTAACGCACTGTACCTACAAACTGCACTACACGGAGTAACTACAAATCCTATATCGCGCAATAAATAGTTCTCGCGCCGATTAGCATATATACAACATCCCAACATCAACTGTTGGGCAGTAGCCCGCCAGGCATGATCACCTCGCCTGGTCGGAGGATCCTCCCTTTGTGTTGGGTGGAACATGATACCCGTTCCCCACATCAGCCAATTAAATAAGACCGGTACAAGTTATAGTTGCAAACATGATTGACATACTAATAATAAAAAGCTGATGAAATTGTTTTTTTTATTAAGCGCACTAGTCTCAAGAACTACTGGTCTGATTTGAAACGTTTTTTCAGTGTTACATTATCTAGTTTTTGAGGAAGGCTATAGAGCAGGGGTTCCCAATCTTTTTCAGCCCACGACGCACTTAGAAGATTAATATTTTTCACAATATTCTATTAGCAGCGACACTAAATATCAGGACATCCATTTGCCTGCTCGTCCCTAGTTCCAGTAAAAAACATATTTTTCAAATTGTCTTCAAACAATAAAAACCTTTTCCATGTAAACTAAACATCCAATACTCCTTATTAATAAGGAACGGTAGCTCTCGGTTGCACACAGACAGACGGACACACGGACACGGCGAGCGACATTTGTAATGATACTAAATAGTTGCGCGCGGTAGGTGCCCCGCAAACGAGTAATGCGTTCTCTACTCGAGTTAAAGGACGACGATATGCATGGGTGAGTAATTAATAATAATAATAACGACACATCTCACATACGGACATCTGATACCAAACTAGGAAGAGCCGGCACTATGGGTACTAGAATGTTGATGAAATAATAATAAATTACATCTAAATAACCTAGAACAATCCTCCAACGATTTCTTGCCTAGAAGTCAGCAAACAAGAAAATGAAAACCCATATAAAATTGTAACAAGAAAATCTGTTCAGAGATTTTTTTCACATTTATAAATATAAATGTAATTAAAGTGTCTGTTTAAAATTTCAAATTAACAGTTTTTCACTAAATGCTTAATTAATTAATGAAAGTTTCTAATGCTTGTTGGTAATGCTTAAGGGAAACTCTTAGTTGTTTAAATCTGTACATTTTTAAATACCTATCGTAAAGCAATGTAAAAACTTCTTTTCTAGGGAGACCGCCAGTGGACTATAGGCTGTTATGTGATGAGATGAACCAATGTATTATCGGTTTGCGAGGTAAAGAATAGCCTATATTCCTCCTCAAGAATCAAAGTACCTCCATATTAAAATTTTATTGAACTCGATGTAGCTTTTAGCCGTGAAATCGTGACAGACAATGATTTTTTAATACCCATTTTTGAAGACTTTGTGAACCATTGATGCTTAATCGCGGTAGCGTAAATCCCATTCTATATTCTCGTACATAAGTAACAACTGTTGCAGGTAATAGTATTTTTATAGAAGTGAAACTTCTTTAGAATCGTTGTGATTCAAACCGGATGCAACGGAAAAAACGACAGGTAAGAGACACAAATACAAAAAGTCACCTGTAATTAGTGAGCCAGAGCGAGAGAGCAAATGTCGGTCTCATTGTTTTGTCGATTTACTGAAGTTTTACTTCTATCGTGTGTGAATCGCACACACAGTTTTTTTTATTTAGATAGACAGTTACTTTCAAATTCATAATATTAGTATGGAAGGATGGATTGATTTTACAGCAGTAGGTAAGTAATTTCTTCGTGCAAGAGGAACTTTATTCCTCCTAGACTTTGCCTAAATTACGTTGTTAACGTTATAATATATATTTCTAAGAGTAGTCCCGTGACATAGTGCGGTCCAGTCAATAAGTCAGAAGCACCTATCTGCGTAATGTCTCGACGAACATTTACATATTTTAATGAGCAGCGCAGGCCTATCTCCAGCAGTCCCACTGTATAAGTACAATTCGGTAGCCTAGCCGCAGCCGCAGGTAGCCTAGATCAGTTCGCTCTCATTCGCTTTTGTTATTTGATGGATGTTACCGATTCGCTTTTTACTTAGCTTGTTTATTTTTCATTTTCTATGCTATAGGGAGCAAACAAGCAGACGTATCGCATGATGGTAAGCGATTACCGCCGCTCATGGACACCCGCAACACCAGAGGTGTCACAAGTGCGTTGCTGGCCTTTGGGGGATGGAAAAAGGGATAGGGGGAGGGGTTGAGGTATGGGCCTCCGGTGCAAACACAGCGCAGGCATGCAGGTGGTATCACTCCGGTCGAGCCGGCCCATTCATGCCGAAGCGTGGCTCTTCCACAGTAGTAATTGAATGAATTTTTAAAGAGCCTGCTATGCCACGATGGCCGAACGGGTTGGTATAGGGTCTTTATCAACTTTTCCTTCTCATGATGTCCTTTGTAGTTTATGTATGTAAACCTCCTATTAACGAAGAGGTCTATGTCCAGCAGTGGTCTGATAAAGGCTGTTGATAGAGTTGAAATTTCTATCAAATCTATTTAATACCCACTTGAGCAGATTTTGTGAACTTTTGATGCTTGACCGCGGTAGAGTGAATACCATTCCATGCGTTCAAAAGCATCTACATACTCGTACATAAGTAACAACTGTTGCAGGTCATGGTATTTTTTATAATAGAATAGATGAGACAAAGGCTAAACCCGGCCGTGAACCAAAAATGTACGGGTGGGCTGGTTGGTTCATTATTCGACTGCCTCGGTGGTGCAGTGTTAGTGTATGAGACTGCTGTGCATGAGATCTGTTTTTACAAAAAGGTATATACATATGTATTTATATCAGTTGTCTAGTACCCATAGCACAAGCTCTGCTTAGTTTGGGGCTAGATGGCTTTGTGTGTTAGATGTGGGAAAATATTTATTGTTATTTGTAGAAATATTATGGCACACATGTGACATAGCTACCTTACACCTTAGCTTCTATACTTGACACATTGTATTTGATAAATTGAAAATAAAACATACTCTACTGATTTTTGTGTTGCAGCGTCTTTTATGTTCGTTCACCAATCGATAAAATAATACATAAATGAAACTCATTGTTTGAACATAAACATAAAACAATGTTAAATAATATGAAATAATTGGGTCAAGGTATACCTTGCTACCCTTGGCAGTATCTCCTATCAGGGCCAGGGCAGAGTTAGGGTCATAGTACATGAAGCAGGATCAAATTTTCAGGATGGGGCGGAAACCGTAACAATGGGTATATTTTCGGGAATTCTGTATCATATTTGAACAAGTACATTTTATTAATTTAAGGTAAACAATATATTTAGGTGGCGTATTTACTATTAATCATGTTTTGGGTGATTACATTATTAGTTCATTTGTAAATAGTTAAGTAGCTTATATTTTTTTTAAACATCGAGTTCTGCAAATTGTAATGTTACATAAGCTACAGAAGTCGTATCTATACTAATATTATAAAGCTGAAGAGTTTGTTTGTTTGTTTGTTTGAACGTGCTAATCTCAGGAACCGTGCTTTTTTCAGTGTTGGATAGTCCATTTGTCGAGGAAGGCTATAGGCTATTATATATCACCACGCTAATACTAATAGGAGCGGAGCACCAATGAACAATGTTTAAAAACGGGAGAAAATTTTCACGCTACGGGCAATTGAACACGCAAACGGGGTTGCGTGGGTCAGCTAGTGTGTCTATAGAATGCAATTGGCATTGTCTTACCATGTGATGACCCGGTTATCTGTCTGATTTCTAAAAGTCATCAATAAATATTTTGGACATCTAACACACAACGCCATCTAGTCCCAAACTAAACAGAGCTTATATTATGGGTACTACACAACTGATATAAATACATATATACTTTTTTTTTGTAAATACATACATACATACATACTATACATAATACACAAACTCCGAAACAAATATTTGCAGATCCTACAAACACTTGGTTCGACCCGGGAATCGAACACACTCGAGTCCATAAGCACAGCACTCGCATACGCCACCACTGTGACACCACGAGACAGTTTATACTTGCAACTACCAAAACAATGCTAGACCAAAAAAAAATTTAAAAAGGTTTTACTACATACTAAGTATACCAGACGTATACAGGGTCTGTTTCACATTTTTCTTCTCTTATCAGTGCTGTTGTCATGCATAGATAGCTTCCTTAGTCGGTTTTAAGAACATCCATGGAATAAATAGAGATGGCGACACTGCGTATTTCCAATCCGTTACCACACGGATAGGTATTGGACGTTAAGTAAATCAATAATATTTATCCTTTAACGTAAAAACAAAAAGAAAAGGAAATTTAAGCCTGCGTACGTTCAGGTCAGTCACTATTATAATTTAAATCCCAAATCTTTCAAGGTCATATTAAGCACGCAATAATGCAATGGTTAATACAAAATGTAGTTAATTAAAGGACACCGATAATAATTGGATGTTAAAAAATGTATGTGTGGTTCGTGTGCTCCGAAGACTTGTACACATTTATTGAGAGCATTAGCACTTGTTCTAATTATTTCAAAACCCTAATTGCTAGTTAATGTTTACTGTAAGTAGACCATAGATTTTTCAGCCGACGAAGCACTATGTACATCCTATCTATATATAACAAATAAATATTTTCGGACATTTAACACACAACGCCATCTAGTCCCAAACTAAGCAAAGCTTGTACTATGGGTACTAGACGACTGATATTAATACATATATACTTTTTTGTTGTAAATACATACATATTATACATAGAAAACACCCAAACTCCGAAACAATATTTTTTCAGATCATACAAACATTTGGTCCGACCCGGGAATCGAACCCGAGACCTCAAGCACAGCAATCGCATACGCTACCAATGCGCCAACGAGGCAGTCAAACACTTAACGCTTACCTGATTTTGATGTGTCATGTTTTTAAATTTACCTGTATTTTGCGAATGTCACTATGCCTATCTATATACCTAAATAAAAATGAACTGCCGAAATGTATGTGCGCGCATAACTTTCGATTGGGTGCACCGAATTAAATAATTATTTTTTTATGTGTTCGTTATTGTTAGGACAAGGTTTGTATACTAGAAATAGAAGAAAGATAATGGGAAAAGTATTTTTTTTTGTACGCGACTGTTTGCTGCTTGTGGGAAGCTGAGACAGGTATGTAAATATGGCGGTACGAAATTCGCCGGGTCAGTTAGTTTATAATAAAGAAAACATATTTCTACCTTTTTTCAGTCAAAATAAGGAGGAGAAAAAATGTTTATAGTTTTGTGTATGTACACACGTACACACACATATTTGATCAACTCACATACCTAATCACAAACATTGAAAACCATTTCAAGTGAAGATTTCTTAGAATGCAATTTTATAAAGATTGATTTGAACACAGAACTACTTTAAAAATGTTTACTTGCAGTTTAGATAGTGACTTAATTCGTGTCATGCCTTCAGATCAGCAGCCAAAGAATAATGCTTACAATAGGTCGTCGATCGTCTCTTTGTAATAAAAAAGATTTTTTCTCACAAAAAGATTTTAAATCAGGTATAGGTAATTGCCTATATATAGCATTCAAGACTATTAAAAGCATGAAGTGTACTTGAGGTCCTATTTCCCCTACATGGGGCAGAATGCGTCCACGGTGCATCGCCATCCCGTCTGTCTAGAGCGTCTCGCATGATTTCACTCCAGATCTTGCCAATGGCATTCGCTTCATTGATGATTGTCCGCCGCCAAATTTGTTTTGGACGGCCACACTTGCCTTTTCCTTGGGGATTCCAGTCTAGGACTTGCCTCGGGATATGGTTGGAATCTCTTCAGAGGTTGTGGCCTATCCAGCTCTATTTGTGCCTTTTGGTCAACAGATCATGAATCAGCGATGAAGACCAGATCGACCAATAAGTCGATCTGAACTTCATCGCTACGTTCCCACAAGTTAATGTTGGATATTCTCTAGGAATTGTTATGTGATAGGTCCTTTTTGTTCATTGAATTAAGTTTCTTTATAACTTCTATATATACAGCTTCGAGAAATTAGCAAAATTCATATTATGGTTCAGTGGATCTTGTTAAATAATAACTTTATCATTGTTGCAACAATCGGACATCGCGAGCTCAGCAACACATAATTCATTTATACCTGTACCTAACTGATATATATGCTTACCCTACATGAAATTCATTAACAAAGCCACCTAATAACTTCCCCCACAGGTGGGGGAGGTCAGCGGGTGTAGGGATGGGGTGGTTGACAAACAGCACCCTGTAATGTGCTACTGTTGAATTGCAAAAATCTCATTATGCTCTAACTGTCGTTATAGGAGTAATTAACTACCGTGAACAGTAAATGGAATGGAGTCGACATGGTGTTTATATTTTATAGATCTACATGTGTCAAATTGTTTCTTCTGACTTTTACACAAAAAAAGATACAGATTTTGGGGAATACCGTGTAGTAGTAGTAGTCAAAATTATAAAATACCAAGGGATTGGAAGTGGTTCTCGGAGGTCGGGACTGGAGTAATGGTGCGCTGAGGTTTAGATAATTTATCGAGTAGCAAGTAGCCGATACTGG
The DNA here is from genome assembly GCA_916048165.1 of Spilarctia lutea. NCBI lineage: Eukaryota > Metazoa > Arthropoda > Insecta > Lepidoptera > Erebidae > Spilarctia > Spilarctia lutea. The sequence continues at coordinate 15,707,764 of OU696480.1, read as the reverse complement.
TGATTAGGCAAAGTGTTAGGGCTTTCCCTTACTGCTGCCAGCATGTAACAGCATCCCGAAACCTTCACCGGGTCTTTAAACTCTTCTTATTTTATTTTTACAACTCTCAAATTTTTTACTACTTCAATTCATTTTTTTGTGCGCCCACATAATTCTAGTGACAAAAAAGATCCGCTGCAAAGACAGATAATTCACAATATAGTACATCATCTTATACAAAAAAATAGTGTGCGTCGCGGGACGCCCGACAGAAGTGATAGCTTTAACTAATCTAAGTTGAACTATTATAAATACGGCTAGCGCCGTGGGTTAGAGAGAGAGAGAGGAGGACCCTGCCTACCGCTGCCGTATGCGTGAGAGAAAGGGAAGCCAGACAGACGTGCGCCGTAACGCGTTACGTAACGAAACGATTTACCCACCCATAAGAAGTTATCACTTCAATGAAGTCGGTTAAAAATAGGTTTTTACATGAAATCCCACCTCCAGCAATCTGTGTGTGGCTAGTACTTATTTTGTAGCAAAAGCTACTAAAATAACTGCAATACAGTTTATTTGATTGTCTACTCCACATATTTTCTAATCCTATGGTAATTGTGTTTCGTTATAACGAGTTTTTTGGCGAGCGCTAGCGCGACCTGCGGCAGACCTATGTTTTGCTTTGCTCATTTCACTCGCCATAAGATCGCTGTATGATATAGCTTATGTAGTACCTATTAATGCATAATTTAATCACACATATTACATACATTGTAGTTTGGTATATTAATATATTTTAGAACTTCAAGATTTGACATCTTCACAAAAGTTAAGAAGTACTGTTGGACATCTTGATTCCGATGTTTGTTATAAGAATTGCAGGATTACCCAAATCTGTGAAACTGCTGCAAACAGATAGTCTGACATTTAATACGTGAAGAAAAAACTTTGTACCCTTTTTTACTAAAATCATGCCAACGGAGGAGTATGAAATTTGGATTTGTTAAAGTTTATATGGAGAAGGACTACAGAAAGCTAAAATAAATTAAAAACTTGTATTATTTACTAACTGAACCCCGCGGTACGACAATAACCGCGGGCAACGCCGCGAGGCGAAGCTAGTATCTTTATAAATTGTAGCCTATGTGTTATTCTGATGGACCTATAAGCTATATTATTGTAAAGTTTCATCAAAATCCATTCACTACTTTTTGCGTGAAAGATCTCACAAACTTTCGCGTTTATAATATTAGTACGATTGTAGGATGTCACCATCATGATAATGGATAATACTAAAAAGATACAAGAAACCGAGTTATTTACTCACAGTTAGGAACATGCACTAGTTTCGTAACTAAATATTATAAATATTCCGCAAGTCGTCTTTGTCTGAATTAGCTTTGAATAAATAATCATTCTTATAACTCTAATTAACTGTGGGAGAGCTATGCTTCGGCATAAATGGGTCGGCCCGGAGTGATACCATGGCCTCACAGAAAACCGGTGTGAAATAACGTTTGCGCTGTGTTTCACCGAGTGAGTGAGGATACCGGAGGCCCATACCCCAACCCCTCCTCCCATCACCTTTCCCATCCCCCAAAGGTCGGCAACGCACTTGTGACGCCTTTGATGTTGCGGGTGTCCATGGCCGGCGGTAATCGCTTACCATCAGGCGATACGTCGGCTTGTTTGCCCACTATTCAATAAAAAAAAAAAAAAACTCTCAGGTCGCAGTATAACTTAAAATGTGATTTTTACCAAGTAGGTACTATTTTTGTAAAGTATATGTTATTTAGGTAATATAAGTAAGTAGAGTAAGATAAAGTTTGTAAAATAAATAAGTCTAGTTAATCAAAACCTTTAATCAAAAGTTAAATCAATCAAATCATCCATACTTTCATCTTTGGTTGTTCTATCTTCCACTTTTTCTTGTGCTTGATTCATTGTCGCATCATGAATATCTAAATCAATCTGTTTCGAAATTTGAAGTTCACTTTCCTTCTGATTTAATGTTTGAATTTCAGTTTCTTTCACTTTTGGTGTAGGTGTCTCTGGTTGTTTTGCTGCTGTGATTGTCTTTCGTTTCTTTTCTTTAGTGGAGGGGACAGCGGGGGCTATAGTATTCAAGTGAGTTTTCTGAAATATAAAATACCTCATAAATAAATAATAAATATAAACAAATATTACGAACATCTAACACTATATTTTGGAAAAAAATAGGGTTCCGTAAGATATTTGCGTTTTTCGGACACAAGGTGTAAAAAATCAACCATAAAAGTTACTAATTTTGCGTACGCTGCCTAAACTGTAAAAGATAGAACCATAAAATGCTCTAATGGGTAGGCTTTTTGCAGCGGTAACCGACATCCACACGGGCGGAGCCGCGGGCGACCACACCCAGACTCCGAAACAAATATTTGCAGGTCATACAAACATTTGGTCTGGGAATCTAATCAGAGACCTCAAGCATAGCAGTCGCATACACTACCACTGCGCCACCGAGGCATAAATACTTATTTTAATGGCATGTTTGATTCGTTAGAATTACCTATTATTAATTATACTAGATTATATATATATAAACTATTATTAGACTACTGAATTATACTAGAATTATGACCGTATTGCATGGGGTTGTTCTTCGATGTTTTAAAGTATTATTATGTAAGTTCGTTGAGTAACAACACAAAGCTATAATTATTTCACTTATTTTTATTAGAATACTAGCGTTTACCCGCGGCCCCGCCCGCATGTATGTCGGCTATCGCGGTAAAAGTAGTCTATGTCCTTTCTTAGAAATCAAAGTATCTCATTGCTAGATTACATTAAAATTGGTGCAGAGGTTTGGCCGTGAAAGCGTAATACTTTCGGATTGCCACTCTTTGGCAAGCATGAGCCGGCTCGACCGGAGTGATACCACGGCCTCACAGAAAACCGGTGTGAAATAGCGCTTGCGCTGTGTTTCACCGAGTGAGTGAGGATACCGGAGGCCCATACCCCAAAGGCCGGCAACGCACTTGTGTCGCGTGTATACAAGAGTGTATTACGGGGGTCCACGGGCGGCGGTAATCGCCTACCATCAGGCGATAAGTCTGCTCGTTTGCCTCGTATTACATAAAAAAATATGTATTCAGTGTGGATAATAGTTAAATTAACACAAAATGATGGTCAGTACGGTTCGAGAACGTCAGGTCGTTGTAACAAAGTGTGCGTCTGTCGCCGATTAGTTTGTCAAACGTATATTTTGTAATTTAGAGTCAATTAGGCATATCATTTGGATGCGAAAACACCAATTGCATAAATAAACGGCTCCATCACACCGCTATTTAAAGATTCAACGTCGAATTTAAATATAAAATCGTTGTTAATATAAGTGGAATTCGATTCGTGGGATTTGTGCGTTGGCTTTTTAGTGATTTATATGTGGGACTTTCGGAATAATGAGGTGTGGAATAGTTGGGGTGTCGTGGTTGAAAGTGTGAATTTTATGTCAAATTTGGTAGATATTAATATCAACAACTTCTTTATTACATTTTGTAAGCGTTTTAACCGACTGTGCCCAAAGAGAGTAATGTTTTTAGAGTAAATATGTACATGTATATAGGTGGTGATAATACAAATAAGATAAACAATGATGTGTTGTGATATCATTAAATGATTGTGTTAATTAGTGTATATTATGTATGTGTATGTTTATATTTTATGTGTATGTATGTGTGTATAATTAGATTTATGTGTATGTGCCCTATTATATTCATAACAATTTAAATAATTCTAAATTAATAGGTACTAAAAACAGAATAAAATAAATATTTAGCGGGGCTTCCACACAACTAGAGTGATTTTATGGCGTTTTATAGATAATGTCCGACTCGCACTTGGACGATTTTTTTTAAATTAATAGCTTGTTTTATTTTTACGTTTTTGGTGGGCCGTCAAAAGAATGTTCCTATGTTGTGTTAATTTGAGTAAAGGCGCAACACATCAAATGACATGATACAAATACTTACCAAAGAAGGACATCTTCTTACCAGGAGTTTAACATCTTCACTGTTTATGGTAGACCTCTTAGCGTGTCTGTGACATAAGTTATATTTTAAATTACATAATTATGGTTTTTTTTATGATAAAATAGAAACTGTTGCAAAGTCTAAATAATATGAAACAAGGTTTTTTTATCGGACGTTTAACACACAACGCCATCTAGTCCCAAGCTAAGCAGAGCTTGTGTTATGGGTACTAGACAACTGATATAAATACACATATATATGTACTTTATCTTTGTAAATACATACATTATTATACACAGTAAACCCAATTTCGAAACATATTTGCGAATCATACAAACATTTGGTCCCACCCGGAAATCGAGCCCGAGACCTCAAGCACAGCAGTCGCAAACGCTACCACTACGCCACCGAGGCATTTGATAATTGAGTGGTACAATAAAAAAAACAATTTTATCCCTGCCTTGTGGCCGTGGCAGTGACGAGCTGAAGACTCGCCGTCATCTAGTCCTGATCTTAATCCACTGGATTATGATTTATGGTCAGTTTTAGAGATTAAACGCCGTGATAATTTGGAGTCTCTAACACAATCCATGCGATTAGCAATGAAGAATTTTCCTACAAAAAGAGTGCGTGCTGCTATTGATCAATGGACGTTTAAAGGACTGTATTGCAGACATTGGAGACCACTTCGTATAAGCTTTATACATTTTCAATTGTTTTATATTAATGTATTAAACTAAAATTCTGTAACACGGGTAATAGTAATACATGTTACGTACAATAAAAAAAAATATTTTTTTTGTAACAATATTTATGGTAAGACCAAGTACAATAAATAGGTTGGCAGGTAATTTAATAACTTAGATATCGACAGAGATACTATTTTAATTTTCAATGGTATAAAACATGACAATGGAATTTCATACAAACTTTGCAAAAGCTTCCAGATCTATCCCATAAACAGATAGTTTTTTATACACAAGTTCTGCAACAATTTCCATTGCAGGCTTTGAGATTTCCAAACCAAGAAAATGGCATGTTTCTTTACTGATAGCCTGAACGTCTCGATGCAAAGCAGCGCGAATTTTCTAAAAAACAAAACCTGCTTAAACGCCATCTACACTTCACTACTTTCATTAATAACAAATATAAAGAAGTAGACTTCATAAGGTTCCGACTTGCCTCCGATAGATGTCACTACAAGTTTTTAACGAGCAAAACCATGTCAGTATATAACAACTATTATCAACATGAAAGGAATTTTAAATAGTTCATACATGTAGAAGCTACATTTTATGTAATACTGAAATTACTTTGTTTAAAAAATTTACACTCCAATATTTACCTGAGTTGATGACAATTGTTCGAAGTAAGTCATTTTGGTGCAATGTAACACCAGTTGCTACGGTTTGATTAACTAATAAAGTTTAATATTCTCTTTTTCTACCACACTTGAGCGAATTTTAACAGTATTTATACATTTAAAAAAAGCTAGATAACTTTCGTTACGACGTAACCTCAAAGTGTAAACAAAACAAATCTTTTTTGCTTTTGGACGGTTGGTGTAGTGTTTCTATTTACTAAAATTCTACCATTTTTTTTAAAACTAGTAGTTTATCGAAATAAATAACGACTTTTTTTAAAACCTTATTTACCTGTTAAATATTATCTACTTGCTATGAATTTACATGGGGACCAGCGTCTGAGTTGGCATTGCATTAATTTGGAATTTGGGCTTCACTATAGATATTGTATTATTATATTCTTGGGAAACTAACCACAGATCGGTCACCTATAAACCCTAATAACTTTTGAACCATATACCGACAAATTATAATATTCTTCGATAAATATTGTAACACTTAGATTAGAGTATGTTAACTGTTTTTTTACTTGTTTTCTATTTCAGCTTCCACTAATTTTATTGTCACCAGTGCCGGTCGGCGTTACACAATGATTATTTTGCATTTTACTAACTTTTAGTTTTCATCAAAAAATACCTATCTAAAAACAATCTGCTTTGAAGAAAAGGTCTGATTGCTTGTCCATAAGCTATTTATTTGACTGCCTCGTTGGCGCAGTGGTAGCGTATGCGACTGCTGTGCTTGAGGTCTCGGGTTCGATTCCCGTGTCGGACCAAATGTTTGTATGATCTGCAAATATTTGATTCGGAGTTTGGGTGTTTTCTATATATAATATGTATATATTTACAAAAAAAAAGTATATATGTATTAATATCAGTTGGCTAGTACCCATAGTACAAGCTCTGCTTAGTTTGGGACTAGATGGCGTTGTGTGTTAAATGTCCGAAAACATTTATTATTATTTATTTATTTAAGTAGTTTCGTTTTTCTTTGTTTATTTAAACAACGTGTGTTTAAATTTTGATTTATATGATTCAACAAACTATTCAGGACAACAGTGCTCCAATAAGGAAATGTTGATACAAACCCAGTACCAATCTTTCTGGCCAGCGTGGAACAGTACTCCAAACCTTCTTTCTAAGGATAGGTCTATTATTATATTTTGATAACCTTGTTAACTTTAGGACAGATTCGCTTTATGGCGGGAAAAGTACAGTCGTGTTCAATGTGACAAAGGGAAAATTTTCCCCTTCCGAAGACCAAACTGACATGAAATGAACACAAAGATAGCTAGATGGAATCCACAAACTGCGCAGTAGAAATTCTTCTTCGTAGAGTTATTAAATCACATCCAGGGAAGGGTGGCTTAGTCCGGGCTGTGACCCTGCAGTGCAAAGATTCGCAGATTAAGCGTCCAACTTCAAAGCTATGCTCTCTACCAGTTAGAGATGATATAAAGTTACTTAAAGACCTACTTTTATTTACAAACTACCACGCAACCCCATTTGCGTCTTCTGCGTGATTTTTTTTCCCCGTTTTTGAAACATTCTTCGTTGGTGCTCCGGTCCTATTAGTATAAGCGTGATGATATATAGCCTAAAACCTTCCTCGATAAATGGACTATCCAACACTGAATTTCTTTTTCAAATCGGACCAAATGTTTCTGAGATTAGCGCGTTCAAACAAACAAACTCTTCAGCTTTATAATATTAGTATATATTTATAAATTAGTGATAAGCATGTTACTCTGTTAATATATACACTAAGTCATTAATGAACCATAAACCGTATTATTTTTAAAACGCAAAAGTTTTTGCTTAGAATTTATAAATAAAACACCATTAGATTTTAAACATATTTATAGTGAGCATTCTGTACAACACAAGTTAACATCCTTGTTAATAAAAAAATAAATTGAACAGCAACTTACACTTATCGGTGTTTCAGTAAATGTTAGGAATTCTGATTTCATATTTGACAATAAATATGGGACCATTCATAAATTACGTCACACGTTAAGGGGGAGGGAGGTGTGACAAGGAAGTGGGAGGGGTCCTGAACTTCGTGACGTCACATGTCCAAATCTATTATTATGATTTGAAAGGCCTTCTACACGGTAGGGACCAACCGCCGACCATCGTGTCGTTGATCGGGTCAACCTATTTTCATATTCATTCTATACGGTCGGTGGTTGACTCAACTTGTTAGCCCTTCTCTGGTATTCACAATGGCTCCTTGCAAAGATCGGTTTAGTAATAACTTTTTTATGCTTGAGCGAAGAAAAAAGACAAAGGAAAAAAAGTGAATGCATGAAGCAGTGACTCAAAAAGCGAATTACTTTGAACCACCTTGATATTTTACGGATTCTTGAATCTGATGATTTTCTGATTTTTTTAAGAATGAATCAAGATACTTTTGATGCATTACTTGAAAAATATGTGACGTCACACTAGGGAGGGCGGAGGCTCACTAATGTGACCAGCTGTAATAACGACGGGGGAGGGATCAAAACATCATAAAATTTGAGTGACGTAATTTATGGATGGCCCCTAATTATTACCAATTATAATTAAATTAGCAAAAATTTTTAGGTTAGCTTTCGAACGAAATACTTGCAGTAAATCCTTGAGACTGTTCTTAAATAATCAATACATGTAAATTAGGTATATCGGTGATATGAACAGACATATAATTTCACACAAATATTTATTACATTAAAAAAAAACATGTATGGTATACTTTTTTTTTTTTTTCTTTATTTGTTTAATGAGGGCTTAGTCACGAAGTGATTATGTCGCCCTTATATGGTATACTTAGTAGTAAGCAAAATTGTCGTTTGAATTAAATTTGATATTCTAGTTTTTGACTTCAAACAAATGTCAAGACAATGTAAAAAACTGGATACAAACTTATTGCTTAATAACATTTTTCAGCAACGATAACAACTTTTGAGTACCAGAAAAATAGTAGAAACGTGTAAAACGAGGAAAAGAAAAGAGTAGAAAAAAAAACAGTAATAATTGCATACTGGCCACAAAAAAATAAAACATTGGATTTGGCGCCAAACGAATTCAAAATAATTATGCGTTTTTTTTTAAGAACACATTTTCACTTTTAATGGCTTAAATTACAAAGTAATTTATACTTTAACAGTATAGCACAAGACATAAATTTATGTAGTTTTAAAGTCTCGGATATTATGACTGTCCCAGTTGTAATACGAATATATCAGTGGCAATCGTTACGGGTAGTCGTAAAAAGAACATCGATATCACCTACTACCTTAGTTTTTTTCTTCTTCTTAATAAATGGCAAACTGTGCCGATGTCGACAATTCTGCCAATGTCAAGTGCGATGGAAATACGTGGGTTTTATGCAAAAAATAAAATAAAAATAGAGAAAAAACACTGCCTTAGTTGTGGAGGTCTGATGTCAATTGTTCTGCGTAAAAGCGAAGTGAAGCTGTGTCGTAGTAAATAATATTTGAAAGTCGACCTCAATTTAGTTTCGGGAAAAGGCTCTGACAAAATGAGTTTCGGCTTCTATCCGAAATACATATGTAAACAACATAGTTAAACATTTCGATTTCTGTAAATTTATATGAAACATTATATTTCCTATTTGAAACCATAACTTGAGTAGGTACCATTGTTCAACAATAAATGAAGTTAGGATTTCTTAAAAAATATTTCTTACGTTTAGTTATTTTTCCGACACTCAAACTATTAAAAGTATTATTAATCGTTTCGCAAAAATATATATATGTATTTTATAATAATCTTTTGTGTACATTATTACAGTTAGACTTTCTTCACGATTTGGACGACATCCTCGTCAGACAACACGTGTTCAATACCCACCTTCTGTGGCTGATGTTTCACGGATGAACCCCACACAAGAGCGCTGTGAAAGAAAAAAAGATAAATTAATAAGAAATAGTGGGAGAGCTATGCTTCGGCATGAATGGGTCGGCTCGACCGGAGTGATACCACGGCCTCACAGAAAACCGGTGTGAAATAGCGTTTGCGCTGTGTTTCACCGAGTGAGTGAGGATACCGGAGGCCCATACCCCAACCCCTCCCCCCATCCCCTTTCCCATACCCCAAAGGTCGGCAACGCACTTGTGACGCCTTTGGTGTTGCGGGTGTCCATGGGCGGCGGTAATCGCTTACCATCAGGTGATGCGTCTGCTCGTTTGCCCACTATTCAATAAAAAAAAAGAAAAAAAAAAGTATAAAAATTTCAAGGTTAATAATAGTCATTGCATTAATTTTGTGTGAACCCAATACCACGGTTATATATCCAGTACTGTGACTCATGCCTGTTCTTCAAATAATTAAATAGCCGCGAGAAAGGTAAACACGCGGTAGAGCTGGCTGCCCCAATAAAGTATTAAAATATTTTATTATAATATTATAATAATAATACTTACTATTTGAATTCCTTAACAATCGATCTATGCAGCTTATTACAGAAGTCTTCGATACTAGTTCTATCGGCATGCAGTACAACAGGGGCATTGTAGTCGGGAAGTTGTCCTTTAGGTTTGGTGTATATCCGGATTAATTTTAGATATTCCCACATTTTCTCCAATAAATCGTCAAAATTCCATTTATGATGAGCCGAGATTGGCACACAATGGGGTATCTTGTAAATAACATCCAATTCTTCTATGCTAATTTGATCTGGAATGTGAAGTGTTCATGAGTAAGATGTGCAAAGTTTAACTTGTTAAAGTATTTGTTGTCTTAACACACAATAGGAATAGATTGGAAGGAATACTAAAGAAATAATAACGGCCAAGTGCGAGTCGGACTTTCGCACGAAGGGTTCCGTACCATTATCTAACTAACAAAAAACGAGAAAAAAAAGTATAGGAGCCCGTCTCAAATATTTATTTTAATTAATCTAAACATTCTGTTAATATTTCAAGCGGCTACCTGTTGCTGTTATTAATATTGAACAAAACCGAGCAAAAAACGCTTGTTGTAAGGGAGCCCCCTAAAATATTTATTTTATTGTTTTTTGGTATTTGTTGTTATAACGGCAACAGAAATACATCATCTCTGAAAATTTCAACTGTCGACTATCAAGGTTCATGAGATACAGCCTGGTAGCAGACGGACAGACCGACAGACAAATGGATAGTAATAGGGTTTTACCCTTTAGGTACGGAACCCTAAAAATAATTGTTTTGGCAACACGTAAACAATATGGGTAACAAACAATTTGGACAACAATTTAAAGTATTTTTTGGTCCTAGAGGAAATTAAAAAAACATTTAAATTAGAGAAGAATAGGATCTTTGTTCTTTGTTGTCTGCCTCTCAAGAACTTTTTTCTCAGAAACAAGTGAAGGTATCAAGCTGGAATTCATAGCAAATACTCAGGTCTATCCCTTGGAGCTGTGAAAAAATCAAACTTCTAAGCCAACGCAATCAAAAAGGAACAGCCATTTATACTGAAAAATTTTCGACACTCTCAAGGAAATCAAAACCTACAGGGTACTTCCCGTGAACTCAGAATCTCGAAATTTGGTACGAAACAACGTCTTAAAGCAAAGATAAAAAAAAAACAAAATGACTAAAAGCATAATTTTTGGTTACATAAAGGTTTGTACGGAAACCCTCGGTGCGCGAGTCCGACTCGCACTTGTCCGGTTGCTTTTTATATATAAATTTCCTTACCAATTTTATTAAGCAGGTAAATACATGGTACATAGAGTCTGTTGCCTTCAATCACATCAATAAGATCATCACTGTTGGCATCGAACCGCAGGGTTATGTCAGCGTTATGAATTTTGTATTCTGATAATATAGTCTTCACAGTTTCTATGTCGAGCTCCGATTGTGGACACTAAATAAAAAAAGGTTTTGTTTTTTATCTAGGAACAAGTTAATTTTGTATTAAATACCTATATTTTTAATAAGATATATATATAAGTATAAGGCATACCTTTTTTTTTTTAATACAACTCCCGCATTATTAATATACATCCTATGTCGTGGGAGACTTTACGAACATACATGTAACGGATACAAAAAACACCCAGACTTGGGACATCATTTTGTGGATCACACAAAGTGATGTTCCGCGTGGGATTGGAACCCACGACAGTTGGCGCAGCAGCAAAGCAGTGTAGTGACCGCTTAAACCACTAGGCCAGCTGTACAGTCTATAATTACAGTTCTGAAAATGGACTGCTGCCATTTCTGTTGTTTCTATATATTTTTTAGGGCTCCAACCTACCCACTGATTGTCATAGAAGTACGCCATATGATGGCAACAAGTACCTACAGATTAAAGAAGTCTCTGAGGCACTGTAGGTAGACCTGGTTAGGATTGCTAAGTTGCAACATGCTAACCTACTAAGTTACCACTTATGCATGAGCCCAGTCATACAGTGCCAGCTGTATATTTATATTCATTCATATCATACTGCACGGTTGGCCGAGTGGTTTCAGCGGTCGCCATGCCGTTTGCTACTGCGCCAAGTGTCGTGGGTTCAAATCCCACGCGGTACGTACAACACTTTGTGTGATCCACGAATTGTTGTCCTGAGTCTAGATGTTCTTTGTGTCCGTTTCATGTATGTTTGTAAAGTCCCCCACGACACAGGATGTTTATTCCTAATGTGGGAGTTGTCTTTTAAAAAAGATAAGAAAGATAAGATAAGAAAGATTAGTTTAACAAATTACATCCAGCATTTATTGAATTTAAAAAGTCTCAGTAAATATTAAACTGGCTTTTGCCTGCGGCTCTGTCCATATACTTTTTTATATATGAACCAATTGCAATGAAACAAACACTTAATATTAAGTGGATAGAACTGCAACGCATTATTGAAAACTGTTTCTGAGATTAGCACACACATACAGAAAAACAGACAAAAATTCTGAAATTCATTGTTTTGGGTACCATTTTCTTATATATCTTCCAGGCAGCGACCAGTTATTATTAAATATATTAATTTTGATTATAACAAAATCACTTACAGTAGTGTTCAAATTAATTCCACCCTTATCTTTTTTTCTAAAGTGAATGTTTGGAGGTTGCTTGTTTAACCGCAGTCCAAAGCCTTCCAACTCATGTTCTAGAAGTTTCTTGTGTTGCAGCGGTTTAAGGACGTCTAATACTATAAAAATAAGACTGCACGTTCTGGCGACAGCAATCACTTGACGACCACGACCCTTGCCGTCCTTAGCTCCTTCAATAATACCAGGAAGATCAAGTAGCTGAAATAAAAACACAGTACACTGAATTATTTTGGTAACAATATCATAGCTTTTCAACTTGCAGAGATTTCTTGAAGCTATATCAGTACAAATACAACAGTGTTTAACGCAATGAAATAAAATCAACAGTCACTTGCATTGGTTACCATCATTTTATTTATAGTATTTAAAACTTTAGTTTGAATTTAAATTATTATTGAATAAGTATCTTTACAGATATTCCGTCTGTTGGCACTGACCTTTAAATATGCAGTGGTGCTTATTTAAAACCCTATTAACTACACTAAAGACAATGTTCAAGAGATCAAAGACAGACTCAAAGTACGAAGTCACGCTAAAAATAGCATTTTTGGTAATCTCTTCGCTACCATAAAGTAATATTTTAATGATATAAACACTTAATTAGCACCAATATCATTAGATTAAAAATCAGGTCAATATTGTAAGTAATAATATAGTTTTTTCTTCTTTCACAATGGTAAACATAATATTATTCAAATTATTATCAAATGGTAGAGCACAACCTGTAATACAGATCACCAAGCTCCTCCCACAGATACTTAGAATGGCCATTGTTAGTTTACAATTTATGCAATTGATGAAAATCAAGGAGTAGATAATATTAAAACAGATCTAATCAACTAAAGTTTTGAAGAAGCTTTGAGAGTGAAATGTATCTATGTATACAGACCATTAATTATAAGACAGAGTGAAGTTACATTGTTGCATATATTTTATTTTATCAAAGAGGCCATTATGCACAAAACATTTATAAATGTTAAAGGTATTAATTGCTTCTAGACAAGGTAAGGCAAGCTTAAAATAAATACAACCACACAAAAAATAACTTATTAAAATTGTATGTTAATTTTACCTGGATTTTAGCACCCTTATACTTAATACATCCCGGGACAGTGGTCAATGTTGTGAACTCATAAGCAGCTACTTCAGAGTACACTCCCGCTAAGTTAGACAGCAGCGTAGATTTCCCTACGGATGGAAAACCCACAAATCCAATGCGAGCATCACCAGTTTTAGCAACATCAAAACCTGGAACATAAATGTTAGTGTATCAGATTACTGCTGCCCAGTTATTTTTGAAATATTTATTGTTTTTATCTGGTCTGTACACTGGTCAACAGTGGTGCATGCAAAAACTAAACTGGTTCAAGAACAGACTTAACAAGCTCAGTATCTCCAAGCTATGTGAAACATACAAATCATACAATCTGCTAGTGTATTACCTATATGCATATATATATTTATATATACAGGGTGTAAAAAGACTACTACCGAAAACTTGGGGGATGCAATCAGACCATGATACTGAATAGGTTTAGCGAAAAAAAAACTCAAAAAAAATGTTAATTTATCTAAGTCATTTTATGTTCTTTTTTGCTTACATACACATAGTAAAACATAACAGGACCAAAACTACCTAATTATCTCATTTAGAAAAACAAAAAACAAAGAAAATCAATAAAACAGTAATGTATTTTAATATCAAAACAGCTGGCCGGGTGAGTGCAATGACCGCGACAGAGCGCGCGGGCGCGTTAAGTTGTACATTGCTGGCTTCTGAAATTAATAAAAATCTTGCCACATTGTTTTTTCTGATTTCTCCTACAAGATAGTCAACAGAAACCAGATGCGAATTAATTGCACCCAAGTTGAAGTATACAAAAACATAATAACTCTGGTTCGAGAAAAAGGACTCATTGGTCATACCTTTAACCGAAAAGACCAGAGAAACTACAGACTTGTAATTAAGAATTTACACTATTCAACACCAATATCTGAAATAACAGAAGCAATTGTAGGCACGGGAAATTCCATAGCCGGTGAAATAATCAATGTGAAGTATGGTCCTGAAAAGAAGCCAACTTCAACATTTTTTGTAAATCTGCTTCCTGGTCCAAATAACAACATAGTGAAGGAACTTAAATACATATATCACCAATCCGTTAAAATTGAAGAACCAAAAAAGCGGAAATCAATAGTGCAGTGTCAGCGATGCCAACAATATGGCCACACCAAGAACTACTGTATGCGCCCCTACAGATGTGTGAAATGTGGGCAATCACATAAGACAACTGAATGTCCTAAACGTGACCGCAACACTCCTGCCCTGTGCGCACTATGCAATGGCCCCCACCCAGCCAACTACAAGGGATGTGAGGTGTATAAAGAAATATTTTCAAGAAAAATGTCTAAAGCCCCAGCCCCAGTTCACATCAGAAGTAGCACAACAGTCAACACGTCCCAAAAAACCAGATATACTCAAAATACAGAGCCAGCACAACAAACCCAAAAACCACTTTATGCTGAAATTGTAAAACCACATCCACAAAACAACCGCGTTTCGAATATCCATAATACAGATGGCCCAAGTAAAACACTAGAAGACATACTCATAAATCAAACTGCAAAATTTGACATTATCCTACAACAAATGAGCACTCTTATGAGTCTCATAGCTAAACTTGTAGAAAAGTTAACAAAATGACTGCATTAAGAATAGGGACGTGGAACATAAACGGTCTATCACCCAACAAGCAGGAAGTGGAGCTACTTATGAATCACCACAAACTGGACATTATACTTGTTTCTGAGTCTCACTGCACAACGACATCGTTGGTGAGATTCTCAGATTATGTGTGTTATCACACTAATCACCCCGATGGAACAGGCCATGCTGGAACAGCGGTTATTATAAAAAAGACAATCAAGCATCACCCAATGCCACAATATGCAACTGCCCACCTTCAAGCTACCACTATTTCTGTGGAGGACAAGACTGGGCATTTTAACATCTCTGCAGTATACTGTCCACCAAGACATAAAATTACCGAAGCTATGTTTTCCGACTTCCTCAGTACCCTGGGTCATCGCTTTATAGCAGGAGGGGACTGGAATGCTAAGAACGAACATTGGGGTAGTAGACTGACTACCACTAGAGGACGGCAACTGAAATGCAGTATAGACAGAAATCATATGACAACCATTTCCTCTTGTGAACCAACCTACTGGCCAGCTGATCCAAGGAAAATCCCTGATCTCTTAGACTTCTTTGTTACAGGTGGCTTCTGTAAGCATTATATGAAAATCGAATCCTGTTATGATGGCTCATCTGACCACAGTCCTGTTCTACTGACTGTCAGTACAATGCTTGTGGAACCTACAGTTGCAGAAAAGCTATGCAATAAGTATACTGACTGGCTGTCATTTCAGGAATTCCTTGACGATAAAATAGAACTGAAAGTAGCTCTGAAAACATGTGAGGATATTGAAACTGCTACTGGGTATATCACAACCTTAATTCAAGAGGCTTGCTGGCTCAGTACTCCTGCTCTGAACACAGGAATTACACAGAACAATTACCCTGTGGAAGTCAAAAGAGCAGTACTCGAAAAACGGAGACTTAGACGAATTTGGCAGGATACCAGACTAAGTGTTGACAGAGCAAGATTTGGTAAGGCAGCCCGTGATTTAAAGGAAATACTATCTAACTGGTATAATAAAACCCTTGAATCGCAACTCCAGTCACTCTCTGCCACAGCATCAAGTAATTATTCTCTCTGGAAGTTTACAAAAAACTATGACAGACCCCAAATAGCCAATCCTCCTTTAAAATCCAATAGTGGTTGGGCGCGCACCTCCCAAGACAAGGCGGACACATTTGCAAACTACCTGTCGAATGTATTTCGTCCTAACGATGCCAAAGACTTAGACTGTGAAAAAGAAATAGACCTTGTTATCAGTCAAGACTTGCAAATGTCACCACCCCCAAATCCATTTAATACATGCGAAGTTTGGAAAGTAATCAGGCAGCTTAAAGATAAGAAAGCACCAGGGTATGACCTCATCACGAAGGAAGTTCTCCTTAAATTACCAAGAAAAGCCATAGTATTTATAACAACGCTCTTTAATGGCATACTAAGAGTACAGTGCTTCCCCACACTTTGGAAGGTTTCACAGATCCTAATGGTCCACAAAATGGGAAAGCCAGCCAACGAAGTAACTTCCTATAGGCCTATAAGCTTACTCCCAATATTGTCCAAGGTCTTCGAGAAACTGCTCCTACACAGAGTCTTGCCTGAACTGGAAAAGAACAACATAATTCCAAATCACCAGTTTGGTTTTAGATCGCAGCACTCAACTGTAGAACAAGTACACAGAGTTGTAGACAAAATAAGAGACACTGGAGGAAAAAGAGTATTGTTCTTCAGTTTTCTTGGACGTGCAACAAGCCTTTGATAAGGTCTGGCACAAGGGCCTCCTTTGTAAGATCAAGAATAACTTGCCTCATAACTATTACCTGTTGTTTGAGTCCTATTTGTCGGATAGACTCTTCCAAGTAAAAGAAGCTGGGTTCACCTCAGCCTTTTATCAAATAGAAGCAGGTGTACCCCAAGGATCAGTCCTGGGACCAATACTTTATATTCTGTACACATCTGACATACCAGAAGAGAAGGATACCACTACGGCTACATTCGCAGACGACACCGCTATTTTATCTAGTGACAGGAACGCAGACGTAGCAACACAAAAACTACAAAAGTCCCTTAACAACGTCACTAAGTGGCTTGATAAATGGAGAATTAGGACCAGGACATCTAAATCCATTCATGTTACCTTCACGCTGCGTAAAGGAAACTGTCCTGCTGTGCAGCTGGGAGATACCATACTCCCTCACCAGGACACGGTGCGGTATCTCGGACTACATCTTGATCGACGCTTAACGTGGCGACCACACATTGCGACCAAGAGACAAGAACTGAAGCTGCGTTATCACAGTCTGTCATGGCTACTTGGCAGAAATAGCAAGCTGTCCATAGACAACAAACTGCTCATCTACAAATGTGTACTTAAGCCTGTGTGGATGTATGGCTTACAACTATGGGGCAGCGCTAGCAACTCCAACATCATCATACTACAACGAGTACAAAACATGATACTCAGAAACCTTTGTGATGCCCCATGGTTCATTACAAATAAAGAAATACACCAACATCTTGAGATGAGTACTGTACAGGAGGAAATTCGGAAATGTTCAGAGACATATAAAGGGAGACTTGAAAAGCATCCCAATGCACTGGCTGCCCAGCTGACAACATGTAGTTACAGTAAAAGGCTGAAGCGAAAGGACATACTGGTCTTCTAAACATTTTGTTTATGTAGTGGTCTAAGGATGAGTAGAGGTCTTTACTGAAAGATTCACTCAATGAAAATAGACATGGAACTCATCTGCTTATAGCTAAAGCTGATTGCAGATTAAAAGGAGGAAAAAAAAAAAAAAAAAAAAAAAAAAAAAAAAAAAAAAAAAAAAAAAAAAAAAAAAAACATTGTTTTTTCAAGCTACAATTTTTTTTAAAGACAACTGTTTGTTTTTTTTAATAAGTTTTGGGGTGCTGGATCAGCCCCTTTCGTTTTCGGTAGTCGTCTTTTTACACCCTGTATATATATATATATATATAGTCTGTTAGTCTCCCCTAAAACTCGAGAACGGCTCGGCCAATTTTACTGATTTTGGTTTTAAAATATTTGTAGTAGTTCAGGGAAGGTTTAAAAGGTGAATAAATATAAAAAAAAAGGATTTTTTTCGAGCCGAGCATCAGTGAAGAATGTTACAGAAACAGGGGGAAGTTATTACGCTATGGGTAATATTAGACGTAAACGAGGTTGCGTGGGTCAGGACTAAATAAAAATCTTTATTTGTTTGTTTTACACAGACACACACACAAAAAGTAGTGTAATTTTTTGGTAAAAATAAAAATTGTGTAATATTAGACATTAATTGTGTTTAAGGTTAGTGAACATCATTACCGGACCGGCAACAAACAGATAGTATCCCTTTCTAAGAAAATTATATGAATGGAGGTGTATAAAATTTGGCAGAATGAAAGTATGTATGGAGGAGAAGTGGTAATCAGTACAGTACAATAATAACACAATTACCAAAGATTTCATGGAAGTGTAAAAGCGAATTAAATTAATATAATTTTATGATAGTAAAATGTTACAAGATGTTCGTAAGGACTAACTTAGTACCTTAAATTCAGTAACATAATTAGGAATATTAAAAACTAGCTAAACCCCGCGGTGCTACCCGCTGTACGACAATAATCACAGGCAACGTCGCGAGGCGAAGCTAGTATCTTTATAAATTATAGCCTACGTGTTATTCTGATGTATAAGCTATATTATTGTAAATCGTAAAATAAGTAACTTTTCTGGTTGATTTCTTATACCTTGTTTCTTGAAAAACGCAAATATCTTACGAAACCTTTTTTTTTTCCAAAATAAAATATAGCCTATGTTACTCGTGGATAATGTAGCTTCCGAATGGTGAAAGAATTTTTAAAATCGGTCCAGTACTTTTTGAGTTTATTCGTTACATACAAAAATACAAATCTTTCCTATTTATAATATTAGTGTAGATAAAATGCAGTACCTACTAAAAATTATGTTTGCTTACATTATTCAAGAAATAGTATTATTCTCATTTTAAAAGAAAATAAAGATTATTATTACTATTTTAGCATAGTGTTTTGCTTATTGCATTTAAACTAAATATTATAATTAGATTTCGTTTTTTATTTATTTACCTTCGCCAGTTGCCGCGCCACCGCCTTTAGGTGTAATCAGTTCACGCCTTAGTTTAGCCAATCGAGCCTTTAGTATTCCTAAATGTAGTGCGGTGGCTTTATTTTTTTGGGTTCGAGCCATCTGCAATAGAAACCAAATATTGGTTATAACAAATACAAATAATTGATAACAATGTAACATTACGTAAGTTTATAGTCATTATAAAGCTTATTAAAATACTAGACATGTGTTTTAGTAACTCTTTTGATAGAAATATCATTAGTTTTTAAAATATAACCTCTACCAACCTCGGATTCGATAGCCGCAATTTTTTCCAATATTGTACTCATTTTGGAGGCTTTTTTTCTTTTTTTTACTTAATATAATAGACACAATTGGTGAGAGTAAACAATAAATTATTACTAATTGTAATAAATAAAACTGAATGAAAGCGTGTCAATATCAGTTCGTGTACAATTTTCCAGAAGTTGAAATTGACAGCTAGTAAGTTTTGTGTTGACCTATGTTACCATTTACAAACGATAATGCAAATTTTTATGTGTCCACATTGTGATTAATTATTTCAGACTGCATTTATTACTTGTTCTTCAGATTTATTAAAGTAGTGTTTACAAGTAATATTATTTAGGTACAGCACATGTACTTTAGAAGATTATTTAAAATTTATTTATGTTTACCGCCCTCTGTGTTTTTGATACATAGTTAACTGTAGCCCAATGCAATAAATTTATTTTTTCATTTACACATTAGATGTCGCTACAGTAAAGTCAACTATGAGAAGCTTTTCACGTGGAAATGCTTTTCCCGCAGGTTTGCGCATCGTAACTCTGAACGAAAAGACCAGTGGAAACTGTTTTCAGAGTATGTTGGATACATGCTTCAGTATTACCTTAGGCGTCGCGTAGCCCAGCCGGTGCGATCGTTCACTGGCTGGCTTTACAAGTTACGTACGTAAACTGAAGTTGAAGATCTTTCCGCTTGTTACTTGTGATTATTATTTAATGTGTATAGTGTAGGTATTGCATTTAAGTTTTGTAAGTTTATTGTGAAAGTAGTTGCTATAATCAAGTGTTAGTTTCGTGTGATAGTTAATGGTTAGGTAGTAAACTGTTAGATATTATAAAACAGTAAAAATCTTTCAAGAAGAAATTCGTTTTAAAGTTGCCGGTAAGTTTTATATAATGTACGTTTTGTTTTTACATTGAGATATTTATTAATTTTTTTATCTATAATTTAAGGCGTAATGTACCTAATAATAAATTACAAATAATTTTTGCCACTGACAATATTTTGTAAGTTAGGTAAGTACACAGTTCGAAATGTAAATAAGTAGGTAGGTACATTAACATGAATTAAAATAAGCTGTTTTGATTGTTTTTTTTTATTTTAAAGACCAATGTCATTTAAACTGACATTTTGAAATTTGTGAGGTTAAAGTATTATTTTTATTTATTCTTATGACTTTATCACATTGTTATAAAATCTGAGCTTTTTGTATGTACATACACCTACTTTAATATATTAGTTGACCTACGTAGCCCCGTCTGCGTCTTCTATTGCCCGTAGTGTAATATTATACCGCGTAAACTTTTCAAGAGGAACAATTCGTTCATATATTATTTTCAGGCATCTTTGACTGACGTAGCGGGCGCAATGGAAGCTCTCAAAAGAAATAATATTCCCTCGTTCATTAATAATCCGCTGCTTTGCTACTGTCTAGTCCCGATAGAAATGTATAGGTGTATGCTGACAGTAAAACGAGTTTATTTATTATGTCGGCTAATAAATGTTACCGTGAAATTGTAATCTATCTCGCGAGATTGTAAACTGTAGAAAGATTATGAACTGTAACATACTGTTCTTTTTTTATGAAATAGGGGCAAACGAGCAGACCTACCGCCTGATGGTAAGCGATTACCGCTACCCATAGACACTCGCAACACCAGAGGCGTCACAAGTGCGTCACCGGCCTTTTAAGAAGGAGTATGCTCTTTTCTTGAAGGTTTGAAGGTCGTATTGGTCCTGGAATACCGCTGGCACTATGTGGATGAAACTTCTATCATCCGCATTATTTATAAATTATGTTACCCCAATACTATGCCCCATTGGGCTGCAATATTTGAGCCCTATTACGTAGAACACTAGTTGACTGGTGTAACTTCATTTGCTTGTCTGAAAGTGAATCAATTTTAAATTTTTTGTTACAGCTTTTGTTGACGCTCAGATTGAATTGGTTCTAGGTTGATTGGATAAGGTTATATAGCTTTTTTCGATAATTGGGCTATCTAATACTAAACTATTTTCAAAATTCTCAAAAAAGAAACATATATTGTAACTTAAGATTAAACATTCGATAGCAAATTTATCTATTATAGCTGACCCACGCAACCTCGTTTGCGTCTTATATTGCCCATAGCGTGAAAAATTTCCCCCGTTTTTGAGACATTCTTCATTGGTGCTCCGCTCCTATTAGTAGTAGCGTGATGATATATAGCCTTCCTCAATAAATTGACTATCCAACACCGAAAGAGTTTTTCAAATTGGACCAGCGGTTCCTGATTGAACGCGCTATCAAACAAACAAACAAACTCTTCAGCTTTATTATTAGTATAGATTCAAATAGATTAAAATTCTATTAATTGCTGGACTATTTCTTTGTATTGATTGTTTGACGTCGCTTTACTTATGAAGATAAATCCAAGTAGGTAAGGCAAATCGTAGCTTATAGCCATTAGTGGTACAAATATATGAAGGAAAAGTACTTAGCATGAGTATTATAAGGCAGAGGTAGGTAAGAAGAGCAGGCAACGAAAGGACTGAGCGGTTTTTATACATACCTATAGATTGAGACCTGTTGCCTGGAAGTTCGAGTCCTCTAACAAAAGTCTAAGAAAACTATTAGGTTTGCTTATGTAAGGTATTCTTAAACGACTAGATGCATCGATAGATTCTTTATTTGTTTGAAATATGGTAAATTATATAAATGTTGACTGCCTCGGTGGCGTAGTGGTAGCGTATGCGACTGCTAAGCTTGAGGTCTCGGGTTCGATTCCCGGGTCGGACCAAATGTTTGTATGATCTGCAAATATTTGTTTCGGAGTTTGGGTGTTTTCTATGTATAATATGTATGTATTTACAAAAAAAAAGTATCTAAGTATTTATATCAGTTGTCTAGTACCCATGACACAAGCTCTGCTTAGCTTGGGACTAGTAGATGGCGTTGTGTGTTAGATGTCCGGAATATTTATTTATTTATTTATTTAATGTTGGGGCTAGATTACAGTACCTCATATTTTACCTACTGAATTCGGCATGCAAATATACAATAATAATTGTACTATTATTACATGGGTTTTCACTAAGGTTCGTATGAAAAAAAAAATAGATAGTTCCATTTAGTAATAATAATGTTCTCCTAGCCGATAACGGCCACGGCGGCCAGTCTCAACGGTGACCAGCTAACCACTCAGGAGATATTATAGTGCACAAGTGTGTGCGCAAACACAGGTGCACTCCCTGTTCCGTCTCTGTCATATTCCGGTAGGACGGTTAACCGACCGGTTAATATCACTTGACTGGTACCCATTAAACAAGCTCTGCTTAGTTTGGGACTAAATGGTGTTGTGTGTTAGATGTCCAATATATTTATTTATTTATATTAAGGCGGGTCTAAACCAGGAGATTTATTTTAGTCTTCCAGTTTTACGATGACTCACTTAAAAATTACAACACTAAACCAAGAAAGACGTTAACATATTAGGCACAAAGTAAAATGTTGTGATCACAGCTTAAATTTCAATTCTTTTTAGCAGAGAGAAGTTCTAGAAAGTTCCGGGAAAAGTTCAACATAATATAATATTCTCTTCAATCTTTAAATAATATGTCGATCATTATTTCACGAAGATCATTGAAGTAGAAAACTAGAAGTTAGAACAAAGGCGCAAAGGGACCAAGGTTAAAATGTAATACGATACTATACTTTGTCAAATTTTAAGTTTAATATTTTCCTGCAAGCGTTAACTATGTCTGGCTTAGAAAAAATATATAAAATGGGAGTGAATTATATCAGATGCGTTAAACGGTAGTGTAATTTAAGACCCTGATAATTGGTACAAGAGTTAAATTTCTCTAAACACTGAAGCAAAACAATAGTTTCGGGTTATATAGTGTCTGTTTCAGATAAAATTATTTACAATGGAATTAAAACTTTAAGTGATAGACCGGAGACTACGAATATGATTATCAGATTTCCTTTTTAAAAGTATGTAATAAAAAAAATTTAAGAAAAAAAATCGACTTCAAGAACTGGACCAAATTGAAATGGGTCATGGGAAGCATCAGCTTTCAAATAAAAAAAGAATCATCGAAATCGGTTGGCGTGATATTGAGTTATTCGTCAATTTGTCGCGCTCATACTTAATGTAAATTGAAGACTTCTATGGTTTTCTCATGGATTACATTGTCAGAACAGGACCAAATTTAAATGGGCCCACACGAGAAGTACCAGCTTTCAAATAAAAACAGAATCACATTGTCACATAAGTCAAAAGTAATGAGGTTACCTCATTATTTAAAAAAACAGTCGCATTGATAACCTCCTCCTTTTTTTGAAGTCTGTTAAAAATGCATGGATTTCGAATTGAAGATTATCTCATGGAGGGATTCAATTTAACTTATATATGTACGAGTGTTTGTTCAAAAAAGTCGCTCGGAACATTGAGCTATTATTACTATGTACCTACGTGGTGATAGCTCAAGGGCTCGAAACTATTAAACTTGTTTTCTAAAACCTAAAGTACTGTACCTAATTTATTAAAACTTTTCCTTTTATGTCTATCAACGCCCAACGGAGTGTACCTACAGCAAAATACGAACGACATCGAGTCGCTTACGACTTACTTAAACTAAAACTGAACCGGCCTATTGAAGTAATACTTTAAATATGATCTCACTATTTTTTTAAATAAAATATACACTAAGTTTTAATAAGTTACAATTGATTTACTTCAAAAGACTTAACAACTGTTGAAACTGTTATAAAAATTAATTTATTAAAACAAAACTCCATTGATTCCACGAAATTTACAGATAAATTACAGTACTAAGTGAGCTATTAGTACAGATCTGCCATCCCTGGAGATTTTGATCATTAAGGAAAAAATATTGTTTCGTATCAAGTGGAAATGGAGCCAAGAGTCGTGTTCGTTTATCAGTCTATAAATACTTCCAGAAGTGCGCTGCTTCCGTTGTTGAATACTAAACAAATCAGGATCATTTATTTCAGATATCTTAAAAAAAACATATAAGTAAACAAAGAATGATATAGTACAGAATTAAGTATGTTTTTAAAGTACGTATAAATGTAAGTCGTTACGAGATAGCAATGTAAAAGTAAATAATATGTGATAACTAACAACTACTAATATATAAAAGGCCAACACTTATGTTACAGATTCTACATTGATCCGAAATATTGCGATCAATCAATCAAATTAACGGAAACACCCCTTAATCGTTCACTTATCAAAATAGTTCCTTTGTCTGCCACTGAACTTGACAGTGAAGGCTACGATAAGGATAATCCCCAAAACTTAATGCGGGTAGGTAAGTATTATCAAAAGATTCTAGAAAAAGAAAAGGCTTATTGCCGATATTTTGCCAGTGTGCGATTTTACTCATAATAATATTTTCTGTTCCACATTGAAGCTTTCCATGAAAGGTCTAACACAAGGACGATCTTTGTTTAGAATAGCGAGTTTACTAGCCACTACTAAACCAGTCCTCACTATCATCTCCTATTTGTAGTTATATTATGTATGCATATTCCCTATTGAAGATAGTGGGCCACGCTGATTTCAGCACGAACGGGCCAGCTCGACTGGAGCGGCACTACCCTCTTACAGAAGACGGGCTGTCGTATTTCGGTGACTGTGAGACCGGAGGTCCAATATGCAGGAGCATCTCAATAGGCCGCTGTTGATGCGGTTCCTATCTTCTACTTGTAGAATAAAATCTGTATATCTGATTGCGTAGAAACCGTTTAATTTCAAAGACATGAAAGACCTAAAACATATAAACAAGTAGGTATGCGCAGTGGCGGCGGGCCAGAAGCCAAGTGAAACGCCGGCGGCGAGACTTTGCGAACGCGCTCGAAGCTTTTTTTTTTCTCCGTGCGGAGTTCCCCTTGGATACCTCCTACTGGTGGCATGTCGGACTCGAACCGACTAAAACCGCACACCGTCTTGGGTACTAGGAGCCGGGGAACCAGGTGTACCCTAGTAAGGAAAACCCTGGCCTCGCAGCCCCTCTGCCTGTCGACGAGGGCGCGCGCGTAGACATGCTGCCCGGGTTTAAGTTGTTGACTTTAAGATAGTGGTAAAGGGCAAATATTGCTGAAGCGGTCCCTTCTTCGTCTCCACCTCAGTGACCCTTACAGCTCCATCACTTCCGGGGTATATTCTCACTACTCGTCCCAGAAGCCAAAGTAGAAGCTTGTAGTGTGGGTCACCATGCTGCATTGTTGCATTATCTGCATTCACAATGAGTATGGTGGTCAATACTCGTGGATTCTGCTCAAGCTTTCCATCAGGCAGAGCAGTCACGCTCATAGGCTCATATATAATGTGCAGTAATATTATATTTCTGAAATATGAATAAAGTATTGTACTTTAGCCATTTCATTTCGTTGACAAACATTTTTGTTTACAATTCAAAAGTGAATTTGGCGCGTGAGTTTTAGTAATTTGACATAGCGTGATTAGGAAATATTTAATAATATACTTTATTACACCGCCACCAATAAGTTTCACTGTTGCTGTACACTGTTTTGAAAATTATAAAAAGTTTACCACCACAAAAAAAATACGATGACGTAACGTAACATAATGTAACGTCACAATTATTTTATTTTACAAGTTTCGATGAAGTTTGTCTTTTCGAGCTTTTGCTTTTTTTTAACAACAACTACACATATGTTTGAACATTGTTACAAAAAATATTGTCCATGTGGAAATCGAACCAAGGGCGGCAGGCAGCGGCGATGTAAACGTTTAAACTATTACATCAATACTGCACACATTTGGCCGAGAATGTGATCAAGTCTTGACAAGGCCTCGAGTAACTTGTATCTATACAAATAAATAAAATTGAATGAAAATATGTCTGTAATTCCTTTTCATTATATGCATGGAAGTATATACGGTATATTATTTTTTTGTTTTTAGTTCGTCTTTCTGTTTGTTAATCTCTGGAATGCCCATACTGTTTTTTTTATTGATTACGGTGCAAACGAGCAGACGTATCTCCTGATGGTAAGCGGTTTTCTGTGAGGTCGTGGTATTACTCCGGTCGAGCCGACCCATTCATGCCGAATTTCACTAGCAGATAACCGACGATATAAAAAGTTACTTACAGTACTTTTTAGACTAATTTATCCCTAGTAACCCGCAGAACGAGAATAGTATGTGTATTTTTTTATATTAGAATGCTGTACATGTACATTTCAGGTCCAGAATTGAAATTAAACATGAGTTTGATGTAATAAAAAGCCTTAACTATGTCCTGTATCTAATCTTGAATTGATACTAAATTCTGAAGAAGTGGGTAATAAAAAAGGACCTTGTCAGAATCCTCAACGACTTTTTAAACACTGCCGTGATCATAAAATACTTCTATACGTAAGCAGTAGTAAGACCGCAGTAAAATTATTTCTCTCCCTCGCTCTTTTTACCTTCGGCCTGGTTGTGAGCAGGTTAACGAACGAGACGAGACGAGCAAAGTATTGTTAAATTATTATCATCTAATGAATATTTTAATTGCCTTAAAATTTTGTTTAGTAATTACTTATTTTGATTGTACCCTGCCATAATTCATTTGAGGAATCAGTCTCAAACCGAATGCTGCTGCTAAGTTTCTTAAGCGCCGTTAGCTTTATATTCTAAAGTCTGAAAAAGTTTGCACATAAATAAATTTATAATAAATATTTAGAGCTTGTGTTATGGGTACTAGACAACTGATATAAATACATGTATCTTTTTTTTTAAAATACATATATATATATATATATATATATATATATATATATAATACACTGGCTGACCCACGCAACCTCGTTTGCTTCTTATATTGCCCGATAATGTTTGTTTGTTTGAACGCGCTAATCTCAGGAACAGCTGGTCCGATTTGAAAAATTCTGTTAGTGTTCGATAGTCCATTTATAGAGGAAGGCTATAGGCTATATATCATCACGTAATACTAATAGGAGCGGAGCACCAATGAAGAATGTTTCAAAAACGGGGGAAAATTTTCACGCTACGAGCAATTGAAGACGCAAACGAGGTTGCGTGGGTCAGCTAGTCTTCTTATATATAAAAACAATTGCTGTTCTTTTGTCTAACTAAAACTCGAGAACGGCTGGGCCGATTTAGCTGATTTTGATTTTGAAATGTTTGTCGTAGACCAGGGAAGGATTAAACGGTTAAAATAAAATACTTGAAAATTCAAATGTCACGTGTAAATGGGAAAGTTTATGAGAATGTATGGATATTTGTTATTCTTTCAAGCAGAAACTTCTTATTGAACGGATTTAGGTACAACTGTAAAGAAAAATAGCTTATACATCAAACATCATATTTATAATAACTGACATACACACGGGGAGCCTCGAGCAAACACTGGTAATTACTAATGATCCCTAACTTCACTGTACACAAATGTATCTAATCATTTGATACAAACACGAACTATACAATAAAACACACCGCAATCTCTGACACATTCTAAACCCCATCCCGAGGGTAATATTATTCAATTAAGTGCCATTACAAAGGGGAAGGAATCATTAAATTCTGCGTTTGTACGTGACAAGAACGTCTAAAATAGTTTTGGGCCGAATGTTGCTTTGATATATGGGCTTAGTGGTCCTGTATCATCCTTTTTGACAGGTACTTTTGTTTCGAGTGTTTGTCGATGCGTGAGAAGGCTTGCATACTCCTTTGATGTATCTAATGTAATTTTTTGTTTTGAAATAATATTTTAAGGTCAATTGGACAGTTGAGAGAAAACCAAAAGTTCAATAGGGTCATTCCTGTGCACAATGTGGATGAAAATTTAGCCTTGGTTACTTTAATAGCTGGCTGCTTGAATTATATTGTTTTCTTATGATCAAAAGAAAAAGACAATTAAACTATCTCTGTTATCGAGATCGAAAAGTCGTGAAAAAACTCGGTTTACCTATCTGTGTGCTCGTCCTGACTGATACTCTAGGCTAGGAATTCGAAAACACAAATATCATATGATATATTAATAGACATTTACAAAACCCATAGATGTGAAGGACCATTAGATTCTATTGAAATTTTTGTAAGTTTTTCAACTATTGTAATGGACCAAACATACTAAATTTCAAAAATAAGCTTAACTTTAAATTAATTTTCGATTCATACATACACTTAAAATAATCCTTCATCACTGGCCTTACTTTTTATTTTTACACCAAAAATATGACAATTCATTAATTATGTATTTTTTTATTCTTACTTCTATTGGATGTAAGTATTAATAACGTACCGTAAAATAATTAAGTTTTTTTTTTGTTTCAGATTGTATGGGCTGTTTAGAGAATGTAGGAATAATGAAATTTGGTATTCAGTAATCGTATTTTGAATACATTAAAATGGTGATCAAAATTAGTTCTAAAAAGAACATTAATATAAATGAAAACGATGAGATAAAAACCGAAGTGAAATGATAAGTTCTTAATTTGAATACATTTTAAAATCGAATAATTATGTCGTCTGAAGTATCGTTGGAGGGACGTGAACGGCCAGGATTTATACGACGAGCGGTTGCCGGGTGCGCTCGGGCAGCATTTTCACAAATTGGCCTTGTGATCTTAGTGGTAATTTATGTACTCCTTGGCGCGGTGCTCTTTGAATATTTGGAATCTGGGCCAGAAGTGCAAAAGAGATCCGCAATACAGAGATCCAGAGAGGAGTGCTTGAAAGAACTTTGGGCTATAACAGGTATGCTTGTTTATTTAATTTAGCAGGTAGTTGAGCTTTGTAGACCTAGGAACGGAATTGAAAAAACTTTTATATTGTTACAAATTGTTTAGACCTTCAATTGATTAAACAATTATTTAAATTTAAATTCAAACATAAACACCAGAAAGTTATTGGTAATAGACGTCGAAAAAAAAAAAAAAAAACTGAAAAAAGAACTGATGACAAAAGAAGCAAATGTCTTTTGTCTATTGACAGCGCGACCTTTGAGGTAACGTCAAAACCAGCCAATAATTTCCCCTGTGTACAAATGGTACAACCGATACGACAAGGTAATATGTCATTCAATAGAATGAAGTAGATTACTACGGATTATTGTCTGCTCGTCTACAAGGTTGAAGCTTCCTTTGGTTCATTTCTATTTACTTTTCTATAACTCATATATATGTCCAGAGTTTGGAGCAAATTAGGAACATAAGTATTAATGCAGCGGCGCACTGTCACTACGTGATTAGACGTCGTATTTTACGTTAATTCAACGTTAATATCCTTTTTTTCAAAAATGCTTGCAGATATTAAGCTGTAGTTTACACTCTAGATTGTCGGCACTTGATGGAACTTTTTAAAATGCATTAGTCCGAAATAAACAGCAACAACCGGTCAGGATCGAAAAGAAATAAATAAAGTGGACTCATTACAAGTGACTTTGATTTTATAGTGTATTTAAAATATTCAAGATACGAATACAAATTTTAGCTTAAACTGCAGAAAAGTTTAATATTTCACAGGTAACTCAAAGATATAAGACCATGGGAGAGGCATGCTTTGGCATAAAGGGACAAGTTCTATCAGGTTGATACCATAGCCTTATAAAAAGTCTGTGTTAAGAATTTACTTCGTTTCCTCTTCGAGCGTGTAAGGTTACCTAAGCCTAGACTCTCGAACTCCGAGACTCCAAAAGTGGCAATGCGCCTTAGACTCTTGTGCTGCAGGTACCCATAGGCACTTGCTTGTTTGTTTATTTTTCTCCTGTCTATACTACTAATCTATTTATCTAATCGAATACATTGAAACGAGCAATTTTTGTATTTATACATATATTCTGAATCTCGGAAAAGGTTCGAACGATTTTCATGAAATTTAGCATGCAGGCGGTGTTAAATTGATAATTCGATCTAGCTAGGATTCAATTTTACAAAATTAAACAGGTCATCCATCCATCGCTCAATCACCTACTTATTTAGGTATATCTGATACAAATCCAAAGCCACGAATTGAATTAGGTCGTTCTATAAATTATGTTTTTATATTGTTGGTGAGATCCTTTATACAAGACATTCTATCACATTATTATATTTGTTTCCTAAAACAATAAAAAAATAAGTGTATTACGTTCGTAATTGAGACCTACTTTGCGTACACGAGCTCCAATAGATGCCCATTATTTGCTTAACGATGCGATCAATAGCGTACCCATTTGATATCCTAAAGACTGAATAAAACAACACGTAGCTACCGTCGATTTTAGAGAAATTTTTATAAATTATATTTTGAATGCCAAAAGTCAGGATTGTAGATAGAATACGTCAGTGTCGTTGTTTTAAATAATAGAATAATAATAAAATTTTAGTTCCACATCCAAATATTTACAAAATGCATTAGGTATTACGTTTACTGAGTTTAACAAATTCAGTGAGCAAATTGTATATAAAATACTGAACTTGAACAAAATTGTCTAGAAATTTTTTATACAAATCAAAAGACGTAATCGAAATCAATCGGGATGTAATTTCTAAAACATTTACACATATTAATATCTGTGCATTAAGTTAACACGCCTAAAACCATTTGCTAGATGGCAAGCTGTATGGCCAGTAATCTCAGCCAAATAAAAAGGCGGTCTACCGCTCACTGGTGTAAAATTTCATTACATTGCATTTTTTGTTCTATTAAATTCTAAAGAATTCAATTAAAGTTGTCGATAGCCGACCGTGTGCCTAATATATCGTTTATTAAATTTCGAACTTCTATACACAAAAAAATGTTGATGAAACATACCAAGCATGTTTCACTTGAAATACATTAAAAACATTTAAATGTACAAAAATTTAAAAAGAGAGGTATTTAATAGGTATTTCTATGATGACAAAGTAGGTCGTGTTTTTTTATTAAAATCGTGGCAACGAGGGCGCGTCACCGAGTTTAAAAGCAATTTCCTCGCCTATAATAAGAATTTTTAATATTCATGTGGCATATATGAAGTTATTACAATACTATCGGATACTAAATAAACGATTGAAATACGCCTTGTCTACTAGAATGCAAGTGAATAAATATTAATAATAATTTGCAATATTCGAGTCTCTTTTTCTACGACTTCAAAAAAGAAGAGGGATCTATTCGACTTTATTTTTTATGTTTATTTCCTCATATCTTTCGACTGGGTGAACCGATTTTGATGATTCTTTTGGTGCAGTTCTTGAAGTCGGTTTTTTAAAAAGAAGTTTCGTTTCTATGATTCCGGCCATTGTGATTATTAAAATTATGTTAAGGCGTCCTTCTAATACAACGATACGAAAACTTAATAAAGTGGATATTTATCACACACGCCATCACATCAATAGTCTTTAACAGTCCATTGCTGGACATAGGCAGGACCCCAATGCCTTCTTTCTACGGATAGCCTTTGAAATGAGGTTTTGTTCCACTATACGGCTGGATCGAACGGAGTGATACCACGACTTCACAGAAAACCGGCGTGAAACAGTCATTGCGCTTTGTTTCACCGAGTGAATGAGGATACCATCTAGCCTCTGGTGTTGCATGTGCTACGTCGGCTCCTTTGCCCCTATTCCATAAAAAAACAAAATGATTTTGAACTTATCCGACTAAATAAAAAAAAAAAATTTAAATAATACAATGGTTAGTATACTACGATTTAATGTTGAGAATTTCTAGAATCTCCATACATTCTTTGTAAAGCTAAAGTTAACAATAATACGAGTACGTAAGTGAAATCCTTGAAAGCTTTTGTCAATTTCCAATAATATAAACAGTACCTGTTATTATATACACATATGGTATATTAACGATAGAAATGGTATAAGCTGTTCTTTGTCTTCAAAGTGCCTTCACAAAGAAACTTGGGGTATTTAACTTCTCTTTTATGAAAGTAACATTTTTCTCTTGTCGAGAAGTGCCTGTAATTCGACTGACGGAATCCTTTGCTCGCACACGAAAGCCTGCTTAAAGTTCGAGAATGTGTTTCGTAAAACCAAGTAAAGCGATTTACTTTAACTGAATATCGCCTGTACCTACTAACTTTTATATGTACTATCGACTATACCAACGTCATCGATTCATCGTATATCGATTGACGAAAAGTAATTTGAGAATGATAGAAATTGCTAAGCGGTTGGATTTCATTTTCAATGCCACATTTTATTATTTGGTTGTTGTATAAGTCACTTCTACAATTTTGTACAGGTCATATATGTTTTGAATAGAGTCTTATGGCTTTTTGAAACCGGTTATGAATGAAGTTAGCATTTTAGTCTTCAGGACTAAAACCAAACTAGCTTTTGCCTGCAGCTACGCCCGCAGAAAGGTTTATTATCGCGGTGATTCTACAAACAGACATAACTTTTTTTATTTATGAACCGATTGAATTGAAAGAAACATTAAATGGTTAGTAAAGCAAACCGCAAGGCCCAAAAGAAAAACGGATTAAAATCAGTTTAGCCGTTCCTGAGATTAGTTTGCACAAACGTGTCTGTAAGAAAAACAGACAAATAGAAAAACTAACTAAAAGTCGTTGTTTCGAGTTCTATACAGTACAGATAGCGACCAGTCACGATTTTAATATATTATGTATTGATATAATCATGTACAGATATTTTTTCTACGTTCGTAGAATGTCAACTTGGCAAGTCAACTAATAAATTAAGCTAGTGAAAATATACCATAAGGTATGACGCACAACATTTTATCAATACTTATTTGTACTTGTAATTAAGGTAGGTTGTAATGTTTAACAATGTTAAAAGTTTAATGGATTGCCAAAGTGATTAAAAGTTCCTAACAAGCACCCGGCTACTTATGACGAGTTTAAGGTTATATAATTTTTTATGGTTCCGTACCCAAAGGGTAAAACGGGACCCTATTACTAAGACTTCGCTGTCCGTCTGTCACTGGGCTGTATCTCATGAACCGCGATAGTCAGACAGTTGAATTTTTCAGAGATTATGTATTTCTGTTGCCGCCTTAACAAAAAATACTAAAAAACAGAATAAAATAAATATTTAAGGGATCTCCCATACAACAACGTGATATTTTGCTCAATATCGATAATGGCAACAGGTAGAGACGCTTGAAATATTCACAAAATGTTTAGATATATATTCACTTTAGAGATAAAAAAAATAAAATATAAGAAATACTTAAATTAATTTTTTTGAATGGGAGCCCCATACAAAAAACATA
This sequence comes from Spilarctia lutea, assembly GCA_916048165.1. NCBI lineage: Eukaryota > Metazoa > Arthropoda > Insecta > Lepidoptera > Erebidae > Spilarctia > Spilarctia lutea. Next base: position 15,674,088 of record OU696480.1, on the reverse strand, counting down.
TATTTTTGGTTCGTTATTGTTAGTCCGACTCGCCGCTCCATTATTTATTTGTTACATAAAAGAAATAACTTTTGTATAAAAATTATTACATTATCACGTTTAAAATAAAAACATATCAATATCCTAATATACTAGAAATACGCCTGACTCATAAAGAAGGAAACACAGATTTGAATACTTGTGGCTATTGTAATAAAATGTAGCTATCGTTAGTGAAACCGTCCGAAAGTATATTTAATCTAAAATAATTGTATTTTCGTAACCTAAAAATCATAGGTACAGAATTATTTATATATTCGTATACACACTAATAATGTCGCTTTAATAACTTCACTGGTTCAGACAGCTTTGTTAGATTAATTAATTCATCGTCACTAGTCTTTTTTTTAGTTTGAAATTGAAATATTGATGTACAAGAAACGTTAATTGAAAACATGTTTTATGGTCGATTGCGTAAGGTACACCGCTTTTAATGTTTCCATGGGTATCGTAAGAGTCAAATTATGGAGCGAACTACGCAACGGCATCTAGGGACGAAAATTTTGATACAAACTCAGAAAAAACCCATCCCAACGGTTCTCCTAGAAGCCTATGTCCAGTCCTTGGACCTACTAAAGCTTGTTGAAAATATTGATGACGATGCAAGGTATATTTATATCCGTGATGTTCAAATTCCAATATACTTGTAAGTCCTTTACGTGGGTCGTAAAAAAACTTCTCACTAAGCCAAGATGGTGATCACTACCCTTGGATTCTACTCATGCTTTCCATCAGGTAGCAATTTGACAGCTGTAGAAGTTACACATAAAACTAAATCTCTCTAATTAAAAGTTTCATGGTTCATTTATTCAATCACCGCAATACAAAGTCGGGCAATTAACAAAAATCGAAATCCAAACGCACATGGGGGCCATAAATCATCCCAAAGCCTCTTTTGGTTATACATTGACGATATTTTAGGGTCGATCCCTAATAAGATTTCCTTTAGCCAACAGCGGGCGCACCCTCTATGGATAATAATTTAATCTATATTACTACACGAATGTGCGCGAGGATTATTTAATTTAAATTGTTGGCTTTGGGTTTGACTGTCAATTTTGAAGGTGGTAATTCAACCTGTAATATATCTAGAATTACAATGCAACATATTTGACTCAATATGGCTGGCAGGAGCAGGATGCGGGAAGCCAAAAATCGATCAGAGTAGCGTGCAATGCGAGAGACCTTTGTCCAGCACTGCAATAGGTTGATGATGATAATGACTGGATATACAGGGTGTCTCAAAAGAAATTTTATATTTGTTTAGCTTACTGCGTGAACGCTGCGTACTTGAGGGGTGCGGGGGTTATGTCAATTGGTAGCTTGGCTCTTGGGGATTCAGTCGCTATGGAGCGTTTCTCGGGAGCAGACCGCGCGTTGTGCGTGCGAGAGTTTTACAAGAACGGTGATTCGACAACTGTCGCGCGTAGAAAATTCTGCAGTATTCGAGGTTTTCGCCACTTAAATGATGCGCCAAGCCTTCCTCTCATTCGACATTGGGTTAAAAAGTTTGAAGAGACTGGATCAACGCTGGATAAATCAAAATCCGGGCGACCTAGGTCATCAAGAACGGTAGAAAACGTGGAGAGTGTTAATCAATCTGTACGTGACGACCCGAGCCTTTCAATTCGGAAGCGCGCGAGTGCTTTAAATGTGCATAGATCATCATTAGTTTTGAGTTTTCACTTTCGTCAGCAGTCCTTTTGACTGCTTTCTGTTTTTTTTTCATAAGTTTCTCTAACGATTCCGAAGTACGCATCACTGTGCCCTTACGATTCTCTATTATCCTCTTTTCACTCAGGGTTTGTTGGAAGAAAACTCAGTTTTGGGCTAAGTTCACTTATACTATCGACAAACTTGGGTCATAATTTAAATTTGTCGATAGTATCTACAGGTTGAGTCTTCATTTGATGTTGAAAATCAAACTCAATCAATTCGTTTAATATATGGCTTCTTTATACTTTCCAATTTAATCTTCGATCAAAATTGATTTCAATAACATTTTACTCACTATTTCACGGGAATCTTCAATTTCCTGTTACATCCCAATTTTTTCGAGTTTTTCATATTGACTCACGATGACTGTGAAAAGCTGTATATCTCGAGGGAGTAAAGTAAATTTGATAGAAGAAAAGATGGTAAAAGTTATTTATAAATATCTGTTCAAAGTTTAAGTTTGTTTCGAACGTCATAACACGTCTTCATGTTGAACATCATAGTGAACTTTGTTAAACCTTAGGAGCAGGTGTGGGATTTGATTTAGGGCAGATTATTGTGAACCACTAGTAAGTTTGAATCAAAACTCAAAATTTTACTTATATGATTCTTCTTTATTTTTAAGGTTACTGTTCCAAAAGATGAAAATTAGTATAGAATGACCTCGTAACTCGTTCGTTCATTGTCCATTTGTCTGAATTTCTGTCTTTTAATGAAGAGTATTCAGTGGCAGTGCTGTCTCTCTTGAGGCTGGAAAAGACAAGTTTTCAATTAATAAGAAATTACCATTTAATGCCGCAAATTGTGAAACAAAACCTATGAAGTAACTTCTGTGCCTTAGAATTATTTTAAAATTGTATATGAAGACAGACAGACAAATAGTTCTTCTGTCCATATCACGATTTGATACTACATACAAAATGTATACGGAACTTTCATTTCACAAGTCAAACTTGTTTTTTCCTCTTAAATCTTAATACAACATACTGTATTTTTAAATTGAAAAAATATTCTTTAGTGTACTTCGATTTATTTCAATTTCATTGTAACCGATACTCCCATTAAGTGCAATTAATCATTTTTGTGTATCGGTGGATAAAATACAATGAGAATTGGTTATTGAAAATATGTCCAATTTTATCGTCATTCGTGTGGCTGTTTTTAATGTGAGTGGGTGATGAACAGCGGTCCGAATAATGTCATGTTAATGACTGTGTGATTTGGACATTTTTAATAGCACCCGTACTTCTTTTTATTAATCAATTGGTTGGTTTGTAAAGTAAATTGAGGTGGCTAGAAACATCAGTAATGGCTATTGTTTCGCTTGAGTTCATTCAGTTAGAAGAGATAAACTTCACTACTCTCGAGAACCACACGAGATTTAAGATTGCGACTGTCTCAACTGTTTATTCGTCTACCTCTCTTCGATCTTGTTGCTTTGTTAGTTTGTGAATAAGTGATGCTACTGCACCAGAGTCTATATATCTTTTTTTTTATTGATTAGGGGTAAACGAGCAGACGCATCACCTGATGGTAAGCGATTACCGCCGCCCATGGACACCCGCTACACCAAAAGCGTCACAAGTGCGTTGCCGATCTTTGAGGGATGGGGAGAGGGAATGGGGGAGGGGTTGGGGTATGGGCCTCCGGTATCCTCACTCACTCGGTGAAACACAGCGCAAGCGCTATTTCACACCGGTTTTCTGTGAGGCCGTGGTATCACTCCGGTCGAGCCGGCCCATTCATACCGAAGCGTGGCTCTGCCGCGGAAAATGTGCTTGATTTGTATGTACTTAGGATAAATATCTGTGTGTCTCAATTTATTACTTTTAAGCAAAAATCAATTAAATGCAGAATTTTGTAAATGGTCTTGTTACGAATTTTTTAAACAGGATTTTTTTACTTTTGCTTTGAAAGTAATTCAGCAACTGTTTATTAAAAGAACAAAAACTAGGCAAGCCAATATCTTATATATATATACGAGTAATACTAGCCTTAGCCCGCGGATCTCCATTATGTTGGTTATAGTGGTAAGGAGTAGCCTACATCCTTCCTGTAGAATCAAAGTAGGAATCTCCAGAGAACAGAGAACAACTTATTCTCTGTTCTGTGGGTTTTTCCACGCAAAATTTCATTTAAATCAGTGCAGCGGTTTAGTCGTGAAAGCGTTACAGACACAGAATGACAGAGCTACTTTCGAATTTATAATATTGGAATGGATTAGCTACCTACTATCGGAAATGAGACTGGGGTAATGAAATCGAAATAAAATTGTAATAAATTATAATGTTTATTTATTTAACATTTGGCACGAGCCAAAACTTATGCCTTGTGGAATTATCTACTAATTAACCAATCTGCGTGTCAGTGAGTGACGCGACGAGTTTGATAATGATACTATAAGAGAAGGTTTGTCCTTACCAGATAATATATTTTAGGTATATAGACTATTTCCTTATAAACTTTTAGAAAATAAAAATTTCATATTATATAAGGATTACTAGTAACGAAAGACATTTGTTAAAGGCGTATCAAAGTTTTTAACTGTATTTTCCACGTAATTGGATTTTTATTTTATGTGGATTAAATTGTATTTTTTTGATCAAAAGCTTTCAAACTTTTGATTTAAAAAAGTTTTAAGTGCGAGGTTTAGGCGTACTAAAATTAGACGAAGTGTTTCCTTTACTAGTTATTTTAATCAGTTTTTTTAATGAATAGTGGGCAAACGAGCAGACGTATCACCTGATGATAAGCGGTTATCGCCGCTAATGGACACCCGCAACATCAGAGGTGTAACAAGCGCGTTGCCGACCTTTGGGGGATGGGGAAGGGATTGGGGTATAGGCTTCCGGTATCAAGAAGTACATTCATGCCGAAGCGTGGCTGTTCCACGGTAAAAAAAGTTTTCTAGGACACATGTATTTTATAGATATTTGCCTAATTAATCGCAATAATTTGAAGTGTTGAAAGAACAGTTCAATTCGTTAAATATTGCTAATCTAACCTTGTATTCACTTGTCTTGTGCTTTCAATTCACAGTTTAATTCAAATTAACCTAAACAGTTTCGCCGCATGACATTGCAGTAACCTGATTAAGTAACAATTGTTTTTTTAAGTTAAACTTTTCCGAGGTGACGTTAGTTTTGAAAACTGTAACACACTTTAGTTACGTTCTCAAAGCTCAACGTGTCGTAATTAAATCATATATAAAACGATGCTGCGAAAACTTTGTACCCATTTTTATGAAAATTATGTAAACGGAGGAGTATGAAATTTGACACAGTTAAAGTTTGTACTTAGAAGTTTAGAAAGCCAAACAAAATTAAATTAATTATGAATTTCGACGAAATTTGTAATACATTTAATCATTCGTTTATTACTGACTGCCTAGTTGGCGCAGTGGTAGTGTATACGACTGTTGTGCTTGAGGTCTCGGGTTCGATACCCAAGTCGGACCAAATATTTCAATGATCTGCAAATATTTGTTTCGGACTTTGGGTGTTTCCTATGTATAATATGTATGTATTTACAAAAAAAGTATATAAGTATTTATATCACTTGTCTAATACCCATAACACAAGCCTTGCTTAGCTAGCTTGAGACTAGATGGCGTTGTGTGTTAGATGTCCGAAATATTTATTTTATTTATTTAAGTAGTCCTGATCAAGTCTTTGGTCGTATCCTCGTCCCAATTTTTTTAAGACATCTCCCGCGTTAGGAATATACATCCTGTGTCGCGGGGGACTTGACAAGCATATATGAAACGGCTACAAAGAACACCTAGACACAGAACCACAATTTGTGAATCACTCAAAGTATTGTCCCAAGTGGGATTAGAACCCACAACACTTAGCGCAGTAGAAAAGGCGTGGCAACCACTTCAGCCACTAGACCAAACGTGCAGTTTCCCACAATATTTTAAATACTGTACGAAACATTATGACTTTTGTTATTAACACATCTTTCAAATGCAAAAATCTATTGCTTTAAAAGTTCACAACACTGTTTTTATGGCTTAACAAACAAAAGTATCAAGTAAAAGTTATAGGTGTGTGTCACATAGTCATTAAAGTATTATGCAAATGCGTCTAAATACATACTAATGTGTGTGAACTTCGCATTAGACTTGTACATATATCATATTTTAATAAAATTACAACACTATCGTGCCAACACATGGCAATAACAAATGCCAGTGTTTTAATCCTACAACTTCATTATTTTAATGAACAGTTTTATTACCTACGTCTGCGTGGTTTTTAGCCGACTGCGGAAGAAGGAGGGTTATGTTTTCCGAGTGTATAATATTAATAATAATAATAAATCTTTATTGTAACAAAAAAATATTACAGGACACTGTACAGCCCTGACTCCCAAAGTAGAGCTAGCTGTGTGTCCCAACACATACATTTGAATACAATAGGCACTGACTCCCAAGTCAGTGCCTATTCACAGGCAAAAAAAACACACAGTAGTTACAATAGTAATAATTGAATACTTAGATAATACTGTAATAATGTTTGTGTGTGAGTGTATGAGGAAGTATGATTTACTGTGTATTTGAGGTTATGTGTTTAGAAATGTATGTATGTATATTTCTTTGGCACGCCCTAGAGCATATACGATTTGTTGTATTTTTATGTGAATGATGTCAATACGTTCATCTCAGTCGTGAGAGTGACACTGAGTACACCAAAAAAAAAACAATCTTTTCTTTTTAGCTCTTTCTATCTTTTCAGTTCCTTAATGAATTAAATAAAGATGGCAGATATTCACGCAGTCCGGGTTATCCTTTTTAAATAATTCGTTACTAGCTGCTGTTTTGCTTTAATTGTACCGTCAATTGATGGTTAACTAAAGGTACCTTAGTGGTAATAAAAGTCTTGTTACCGTAATTGTTATACGAGTAAAATTGTAGTTTGTGTTGTCAATGAAAAGAATAAAAAAATACTAATTCCGTTACAAGTTAGTACTAGTAATCTTATTGTACTAACTACTATAATTTTGTTTACAAGTTCAACGCAACATTATCTTCTATACAAAAAAGAACTCTTCCTTCTTTGAAGTCGGTTAGGGAACTAAATCGAAGTCTCTGTTTGTCATTTCGTATTAACAGGTTTTTACTAATTGCATTCATGAAAGTATATACGGTACGTACATCAAAAAACATTTTTAAATTTTATGTTTTTGTTCCGGTTAATCTCTGGAAGGGCTTAATCGATTTTGACGAGACTTCCACTGGCAGATAACTGATGACATAAGGAGTAACTTAGGCTACTTTTATTTTAGACTAGCTTCCGCCTCTCAGTGTCGTGGGACACAGCTAATATTATTTTATATTTTTTTTCGGACAATTTAACACACATAGCCATCTAGGCCTAAGCTAAGCTGAGCTTGTGTTATGGGTACTAGACAAGTGATATAAATACATAAATACTTTGCATTTCGTAAATAGATACATATTATACATAGAAAACACCCAAACTTCGAAACAAATATTTGCAGATCATACAAACATTTGGTCCGACCCGGTCATCGAAACCGAGACCTCAAGCACAGCAGTCGCTTACTGTTCAGTATTCAACAAACGAAATGCTAATATTATAGTACAAAAAGATTACCATTGTAAAACATAATAGGTTAGCCGCTTGGGCAACGGCCTTTATTTCAAGTGTCGGATGGCACTTGAAAGGTAAACAATCTCGGCGCGCTTGCGTTCGAGTGCGTTCGAGCGGTTAGTAGTATTAAGTAAATTAATTGTCCTGTTCGGCCCTAGATGGCGTTGGTGTCGAATTGAATCGCACTATAATTTGCTTACTACCATCGTATTTAAGCCTTTTCATTATGATCAATAAATAATTCGCTCTGAGGTACTGAAGTTTTCTTCAAACGGGTATCACTGGAATCAAGGTACTTTGTACCGACACTGTACACTTACGTTACCACTAGCGCCACTGAGGCAGTGAATATTATATAATTCTAAAGTCTTCATAAGTATCATCTTCTATATTATGCGTTATTCAATTATGTGTTTGCCGGTGTAATTGTATTCAAAATTTGCAACTTAAATGAGACTTAGTCACATTTATGTCAAAGTGTATCAAAACCTTTTTGGTTAATAGCCGGTTCGACAGAATTGCATGGACCTTCGTCACGGTCGTACCTAAATTTGTATTTTGCCCAAGTGAGTGTGTTATCATCGCTTTCATGTACAGGTTATCAGTAGTACGGGTATAACTATACTGTATCTTTCAAGTCTAAAACAGTACGGTTCTCAAGGAAAAATAAGTTTTAAGTCAGTATAGATAAGGTCTAAAATTAGTTTTCCAAAAAAAATAGAGACTTTTCCGTCTTTCATATGTTACTAAAAAACTATCGCAAACTTCTTAGTACAACTCAAGATAGCGAGTTGAGAAAGTGAAGCGAAGACAGTAACAGATGGATTTTGTGTTATACATTCTTGGTTATAAGTTTGATAAATATTGTATTTTTTACAGAGTCCAACTTTGGGGCACAGCTGCTAACTCGAACCTAGAAATACTCCAGAGGTTTCAGTCCAAAATGCTGAGAATAATCACAGACGCTCCATGGTTTATAACAAACCAGCAATTGCACCACGACCTTAAAATCAGAACAGTCCAAGAAGAAATAAAGCACTCGATGAAATCCTACAGGAACAGACTAGCTAACCATCCAAACACACTGACTGTGCACTTGATGAATAATAGTTCGACATTCAGGAGGCTAAAAAGAAAGTCCCCTAGAGACTTATAGGGATTATTAAACATAAAGGGCGTCTGTCGCTGGACTGACTAGCCTGCAAGACTATATGCATAAATTCTTAACCCTATGCTAAATGTTCGTATGAAACAGATTGCATGAAAAAAAAAAAAAATAAAAAATATTGTATTTTGATATTTTTTGTAATAGTACAAAAGATAAATTTTGGACTTTATATCAGTAACATTATAGTTCATAACGCTTGTATGGAGGTTTTTTAGACGGACGCTAAACTTAGCATAGAAGGTACGGACAAGTATACACCTAGATAGTTTGTAAATACACAACACTTACATATGTATATTACATACAAGACATACCAAATTTTTTAAAGCGATTTGCACTCGGACTCACGATACTCGAAAGCTATGCTGCAGCATCACAAACGCTTTTTGGATAAATAGACTAACAACAATTTCTTTAGTATTTTTAACGTTTTATATATTTATAAAAAAGCTACACTGAAAATTATACCAGCCTTTATTTGTAGGACAGTACTAAAATTTTACAGTTTTACACAATCGCGTGACCAGCACTGAGGCTTTTTACAATTCCAAAAGCGGAGTGTTTCGGTAAGATAAATAGCGTGGGTAGGTGCAGAAAGTTTAAACTCACGATATAATGTTATGTGATACAGGCTACGCAGTTGTGAATTAATATATTATTTAGTATATCTATATACAATGTTCTTTGAATTAGACGATAATCCATGAGTTTCTTTCTTGAGGGCTAGTCTAGCTAGGAAAGGCCGAACCCATCTGATCAAAAAAGAGTTTAACTTGCAAAACTGTTCTTGTAAACAATTACAGAATAAATGATTTCATTATACTCGTATTAAAGTAGAACGATCTATTGTTACTATAATTATTAGACAGCTGTTTTTAATATTTGTTATCATACTTTCGTCCTTAGCAAGGGTGATGTTGATCACTATGACTCTCGGGTGTGTTTACATAAAACACGATGGAGAATCATACTTAGAGACATATGGTGGCTCGACTTGAAACCCATGGCCATGCAGAAAATAGTTGTAAAATCAATTTTTCCGTTGCAATTTACTGGAGAAGCATTGACATACTTCTAGGTAGAGGGGAACTCAAGAGCGTGAACACGTTTGTGACTCAAGAGTCACAAACATACTCAAGAGTACGCGGACTCGGTGACCATGGACTTCGTTACCATTAAGTAAACCACAATCGAGTTTATCTTCAGTACTATAAAAACATACTAAAACGTACCTTATACCCAAGACAACTAGAACTAAATTATGTCCGTCGGTTTTCGATTGATTAAGTTCAGCGGTATCGTTCTCAATCATAATAAAATTAGCCTTCAAATCTGCTGTTTGATATATTACAAAGCACTGAACATGTTTAAGTGATGATCATAAAAGAAAGCACCCTTAAACATTTTCCTCTAAGCCGTGTCGATAACAAGCCACGTTAGTACTGTAGTACCTCCTCCTACCTTGTGTTATCGAAGTTACTGATATCTTTATTAAAATAGATATGGCGGACAGGGTTCCTTTTGTATTCGAAATTGGTTGGGTTTCCTTGAATAACATATGTGAGTTTGCCTTTAGTAATACTATATCCTGCTATGGAATCGTGTTTCTTCAATATGCTGTTTATATTTCTTCCAATCTCTGTCCACTCTTGTACTAAGTACAATCCGGAGTCTGTTATATTTATAATCTTTTGTGACTTTTTACCTGTTAAAGTAGAATGTCTCAGAAAAGACGGTTGGTCCTGTAACGTGGATATAAAAATAACATTGCTTTAAACTTAAACACGTAATGATATTTGTATTTTTAAGAAAATCTATTACAAGTTTACAAGTTCGACTTTAAAGATAGAAGGCGCCGGCATTTTCTAAACCTCACTCTTGGAAGAAATGACAAATCAAACCACAGAGGTGCCTTTTTGGGTTCATGTTTAAGCCCGTGAAAAGTAAATAATATATAAAAACTTTGCGAGTACAGTGTAGAAGCTATGTGGGCCTATTGGCAGGTAGTCACAAATGCATTGTCAGTCTTTGAGGTGGGCGCACTCGTTTTTCCTTGAAGGTTTTGAGAACGAGGAGTAAGGTTAGAAAATATTTGAAGTAAACATTGGATCTAAAGATTGGTTATGCGAACCAATTAAACATTTACAAATTGCATCCATTTTTCTCAAAGATATTGTCAAAAACTCTATTTGAAATTCAAGAAACAAGACAGAGTGATGATTTGATAGAACTGCAAAAGATCTAAGAACTTGATAATTACGTTCAGTAGTCATGGTCTATATGTTGGTTTTTGTTAAATTCAATGCGAGGAAATGAGTTGCAATGCTCTATGGCACTTGTGGTTTTTAAACACGAACTGGCAATCAGCGCAGTTTATTCACTAGTGCAAATCAATGCTATTTACATTAGGGTGAAATGAACACTCTGCCTACCTTGTCAAAATCATTGAAACAATGCAAATAAAACCTTTCGAGTTTATAAAGATATATAGTTTTAAGTGGAATGAGCGTAGGTCATGTAAATTGTAATCGATCGATTGTACGAGTATTCTTAAATCTTTACCCTTATTGAAAGATAATTTCTTTAAGTTTGACTAAGAAATCCAATCCTATTCCTAAATAAATAAACAATATTAAAATTAATTTTGAGGTACCGAATTTAAAAAAAATGCAGCCGAAATCGGAATCTTCTTTTTTTAAAGGCGTTTAAAATTAAACATTAAAATACGCCGTAGGAGAGCCAAGCTTCGGCCTGAATGGGCAGGCTCGACCGGAGTGATACCACGGCCTCACAGACAACCGGTATGAAAAAGCGTTTGTGCAGTGTTCCACCGAGTGTGTGAGGAAACCGAAGGCCCAAACCCCTTCCCCTTCCCCCCTGCCTACATTACTACATAGGTGGAGCGGTTCAGGCGTAAAAATATAACAAACGGAATGAATGAGTAAATGAATGAATTCATTTATACTTTGCAATTTCCGAACGTAAACGTATTGATTACGTATCACGTGGATTACTAATATATTATCTCACGGAAGTCACCGTACATTCATATATAATAAAAATATTAACCATTAAGTGGAATTACAACAGCACTTATAAATCAGAAAGAAATTGAAACCGACGTCCCGTGATCATTGTACTAAAATCATTTTAGTTTTATCTTGTCGTTGATTTTTCTGCTTCATTGGAGATATTTTTTAGATTATAGATAGGTATAAAATAAACTGTTAGAAAATACTAGTACATTTCGTAATTTCTATATTTTTACTATAACTCCTAAGTTACAGCCACTGGGTTCAGATATCTGTTCAAACTAATAAAATTAAAATGTCTACTTGTATTTTCAAATCAATAGATTTTCATTAAATTCGAAGTATATACGATAGTAAAAAATACAAACATAAAAAATATATTTATGATTTTTTTTTGTCTGTCTTTGTTTGTTTCGGCTAATCTCTGGAAAGGCTGGTACTGGTTAAAAGGATTAATTTACGCTACTTATTATTAACTAAAAACTAAATCAAGCAAAATCTATATTTGTAGAAAAATAATTGTTAGAACAAAATTAAAACGAATGAAATAGTGAACAATATTCGGGTAATACCGGGGAGGAGAGGGGCACAGCTTGTTATATAATATATATTGTGAAGGAGCCACGCTTTGGCACAAGTGGGTCGGCTCTTATAGAAAACTGGTGTCAAGCAATTTTTGTGGTTTTTCACCGAGTGAGTAAGGTTACCAAGGAGGAGCCCAAACCCCCTCTTCCCTGACTCTACAGGAAGGAGCTCAAAGAATGACAACTCTCTTATGACTCTGAAATTGCAGGTATCCGTAGGCAGCCATTGTTACTTACTATCAGGTCACCTGTGCGCTCGTTTCTAATTTATACCATTAAAAACAAATGCATTTACATTAAAACCACCTTAATTGAAACTACATGATTTAGTTCCAGCAATAAGTGCGAGCAGAAGCATTAAATTAATCATATCAAGGCTCGAAGGACCATGTACACATACTGAAGTACTAACCTATTGTTATTTTGTAATTTCACACGAGACCTTTGTATAAAATTACAATAAAGAATTCGGTTGCCTATTCAAGTTACCGAGCAATTGCCAGTGTTAACTGAGTGAGCAAAAAACACATAACACACGTTAAAAAATGTAAAAAAACGTAAACAAACATGCGTAGTCAAAATGTAAATTTGAAAGACCTTTCGTTTACATTCGGTGAGGTTCTGTAACGTGTATTAAGCCTTAAATAAAACAACCACTACGGACGCCTACCCGTACGTTTTACGGGATATTTACTCTTTACTGAACTTAAAACGTGTTTATTTTAAATGTATAGCTTTTGTGCTGTGTAGATCGCTAAGAGCTTACTCAAGGTATGGAATTAAAGGATATAAACTTCATTGAGTTGTTTGTTTTTCTTCTTTACCTTTTTGAGGGTTTTCTTTGTGTCAATTATACGTCTTGTGTTTGTAACAACCCACAACCTGTTTTAATTTTTATATTAAGGTAGAGTGAGAAACTTATCACACTGATATTGTAAAGGCCACAGTTTGTAGTGTATATATGTTGGGTCGACGCGCTCAAATAGCAGAAACATTTTTTTAAATTTGCTATAGATGTAGTTGAGTACCCCGCTGGTAGGTACTTTTCATCAACACATGGGTTACTTTTCATTCGACACATACTTTTCATTGAGAAATGTAGAGTTCCCGTGAGAGGAGTAAAAAATTGAAAAATGTGAATATTTGAGTCACGAGTTAGCTCAATAAGGGCACAGCTAGTTGGTAAATATGACTTAAGCAACTTTACTTATAAATAAAAACACTTGACAGTGTTACCATTAGTGTTTAAAATTTCCAGCAACGATAGTGGTTGGAATTCATTAAAATAAAGAGTTATGGTAATGAAAAAGTGGTTAAAAGTGGTCACTTGAGTGATGAGGGAATTTAAAATACAAAAAAAGAAAGAATATAAAATAAAAGCCCAGTCTGATTAGAATCGGAACAATTTGTCGAACTACTATTAAGTGTTCAACATTTTATATTATAATTTCGTGACACAGGGTGACCCTACTAAAGGCGCTGATTAGAAATACCATTTATTTAACCCTACTAGGGTTATTTTTTTTGTGGGTGACAAAAATATATAATAATAATAATTATGATTAATAGTTATTAGCAGTTAGGGAAAAATATAGATTTTTATTATTTTAACTTCAGCTCCATATACGGTACACTGAGGCTTACCTACAATTATTGGTATTAAGTTAGTACAATTGAGTTGCTTTGAAAACAGGTTCCTATTTGAATATTTACAACTTAAGTTGAGATGTTTAACATAAAAATATTTTATTCAGTCTACCCCCTAAACAGCGCCATTTAGTTCCAAACAAAGCAAAGCTGATCTAAATAAACCCAAACACCCAAACACCGAAAGAAACATTTGTAGTTCATGTAAACATTTCATTCGACCCGGGAATCGAACCCGAGACCTCAACAGTTGCATACGCTACCACTAGGCCACCGAGGCGGTAAACTAAAATGTTACAAAGAATATTACAGCTTCTGCCAAAATATAATTCGGCGCTGGGAGGGGTCCGGTCGTGTTAATAACAGAAGTTCCCGGACCCCTCCTTTCTCAGGCGCAGAGTGGCACTGTGTGGTTTTAGTCGGTTCGATTCCGACACACCGCCTCGCCGCAAACCCGGCGGGGTGACGGCCCGAGGGGGTTACCACACGTAAAAAAAAAGGGTCTCCGGTATCCTCACTCACTCGGTGAAACACAGCGTAGGCCCTGTTTCACACCGGTTTTCTGTGAGGCCGTGGTATCACTCCGGTCGAGCCGGCCCATGCATGCCGAGGCGTGGCTCTCTCATGGAAACCTTTAAGCGTTCATAATATTTAACGGCTTAGATAACATTAAAAACTCACCCAATGTTTGGTAGAAAATGTCGAAAGCCTTAAATCTGCCAATGTATCAAATGTGCAGGATGTTCTACAAATAAATTAGTTACACTCTTGTTCACAATAAACTTTACAGAAACAAAACTCTTTTACAAATGTCTGTCGAACCGTACATAACCAAGAGCATTTTATATACAGCATTAATGAAATACGAAAATACATGGAGCTAGTATCAGAAACATAAATTCTAAGTTACCAGCACACTAGATTTGTTCTACGTCAGACTTAAATCAACCTGAACAAGATAGAAAAGGTTTCAATACACAAAATGTAAGCCGATAAAAATATTCTATCTGAAAATAAATTTTCAGTTTCATGTTTTAAAAGAGCTTTTTATAAGAATGTAGCACTCGCTAGACAGTCTACCATTGATTTTTAAGGGACAAATAACACACCCACAGACGCACCACTATAACTACTGTACACCAAGATCAATAGCCCTTCATCAGGGAAAAGGGGGGAAGGGATAGCAGCGACCCACGAAAACACCGAGTTATGACACTCCCAGTGAAGTCCCAGGAAAAATTAAGCTGTCTTGGAACCCGCAACACCAATAATTAATAGGTTCACTGTCCATAAATCCTACTAATATTATAAATGCGACAGTTTGTAAGTATGGATGGATGTTTGTTACTCTTTCACGCAAAAACTACTGAATGGATTTTGATGAAACTTTACAATAATATCACTACATAGTATAAAACAAAGACGCCTTTTCTGTCCCTATATCCCTATGTGCGCTTAAATCTTTAAAACTACGCAACGGATTTTGATGCGGTTTTTTCCAATAGATAGAGTGATTCAAGAGGAAGGTTTATATGTATAATACATGCATCATATACTAAGGCAACATTGCTAATTTTAGAGGTTTCTAACGTGATGTCGTAAATTACCGTGCAAAGTCGGAGCGGGCCGCTATGTTTTTATATACAACGTTCATAGTTTTCTGTAGTGTATTTAATTTAGTATCAGCATTGCACCCGTGCGAAGCCGGGGCGGGTCGCTAGTAGCTTATATATCAGAACAACACATAGCCTACAATTCATAAAGAAGCCACTACATTCATAACAAAGCCTCGCGGCGTTGCCTGCGGTTATTGTCGTACCGCGGGTAGCACCGTGGGGTTCAGCTTGTTAATAATCATTTTCAATATTTTTAAACAAAACAATTATGTTTTAAAGATTATCGTCATTTTTAATGTGTCTAAATAAGGATATATTATAAAATAATTTAACAGTAGTTAAAACGAAAAATGTTACCGTTTTAATTAAAATACCAATTAGGTAAAATCGTTTCGCAATCCTACATGCAAGCAAAAAGTTCACTTGACCCGTATCTTTTATGGTAGTTGCTTTATTGTTACTGCCTCTTTGGCGCAGTGGTAGCGTACGGGACTGCTGTGCATGAGGTCTTGGGTTCGATTCCCGGGTTAGACCAAATGTATGTGTGATCTTCAAATATATGTTTCGAAAAATAACGTATATGTCAGAGATTCCAAAGTAAACGCTATTCTAGTAATTATTTAAGTATAACAACACTACGCAAATATCGAGTTCAATAGTCTATGTTAAAGAATTTCAACTGTCAGTGTCAAGTGTCAGATGTTGTATCTGTCAGTAGTGCGTGCGGTGGAACGTTCGTTTTGTCAAGTCACTTGCAATCGAAACCGCGCCTGCGCCGGACGTGCGCACTGACTCTTAACAAATACAAGATGGCCGACGGCCATATGGATGTCAATCCGCTTCAATCTCCGACATATATATGTATTTATACTTATCAGTTATATAGCTCCCATAATAGAAACTCTACTTAGTTTGGAACTAGATGGCGTTGTGTATTAGATGTCCGAGATATTTATTTAAAAATTGTTCGAGATAGGTATTTGTACTTTTTTACCTAATTGTAAAATATTTAGTAGCCCAAGTTCCCATGTAAGCCAAATGACTATACGCAAACAAAAAAGGTTTCCAAAAAATCTACATTTCTTTCTTCAAATTCTTGCATTATTCAATTTTTCAGGACAAAAACTACGTCGCAACTTCCATGATATATATAATACATTATATAGTTAATATAACTGTTATTTATGACTAATTCCAAACTAGCCAATTAAAATTTTGTTCAACGAATAGCACAACCTTTTAGTTGTTCAATTAAGAACTAAATCAATCAACTAATAATTTGCCATACGCTCCAACTGTAGGGCTAGTCATTTCAGAAATAAATTAAATTTCATCATTGTTTCTGGCAGTATAATTAACCAACTAGTCCGAAGTAGTTGTAACATTTTCATAAATAAACACGGAATAATCTCTATAGGCTATAGAATATTATTTGAAATCGAAAATCTATAAATCGGATTTTGAAATAGATTGAAGATTTGTTTTGTAAACCAAACATTAGTTTCCAAATCGATAAGCTTTTGCCATCTTTTGTTAAGCAACGGTTTTGGGTAATTTTCAACTTTAATACAACGTTTATTATAATTTGAAAGCAAAGTTAATAAATAAATATTATTATTATTACTATCAGTCCCTTGCAGTCCACTGCTGGTCATGGGTCTCTCCCAAGGAACACCACAGAGCCCGGTCTGTTGCTCCTTGCATTTATATATATGCAATAAATATATGTATAATCACATCTAAAAATATTTGTAAGTATTTAGTTACCATGTATTTTGATTAAACATGCAGCTCAAGCAAGCATAAGATTTATGGGCTGGAGACTAATATGTTGTGATGCTTAAAAAGTTAAAAAGAGAAAAAACTGTTGATTTACGAAATCAATTTTGCTTTGGGCTACATCCCACATATCAATATTGCTCGTGAGGTGTAATATACATACAAACACACACACACACACACACACACACACTCATAAACTTATTTGCCTTATAATATTATAAGTGTGATACTTGCCTGTGATATTTTAGCTCTGATTATTTGTCTCTATTAAGGTAATATGTTCAGCAGCGGACTGTGATAGGCTGATGATGATGATGATGATAAAGGTCATCATGATTAATCTTTTTGGTAAAAAGAACAAACCTTTTAAGTACATAATTAAATTTAAAGAAGCTTTCAAATCTAAATTGAAAAGGAAAGGAAGGTTTTAAAAAATCGAATCCAATTGCACATACATATTCGAGGGTAACCCACGAGGCTCTTTTGGCCGAAGAAATACATGGAAAGCGGTACGCTCGTTCAATTTCTGGCCTCTAAGGAAACGTGTTATCCGTGACTTGGAATACATCGATTGTCCCATGGAAAGGCGAAATGTCGTGGGTTCGTAACAAATTTAATCAGGAGGAAAAATAGCGGGCGCGGGAAATACAGTTTTCAATTTGAGACTCTGGGAAAATCACCGAATTTACATTTGAATGTAGTCACGTAGAGAAACCGTCGTTGACCATACAATATGTTTTTTTATTTGCTAGGAGTACTTTAACTTATGTTTTTTACTTTCAAAATAAATACAGTACATTTAAATAAGAAATTGAATTTTTTAATACCTTTTGGTGTATCTATAAATTACATATCTATACAATAATAAAGCTGAAGAGTTTGTTTGTTTGTTTGAACTCGCTAATCTCAGGAACCGCTGGTCTAATTTGAAAAATTCTTTCAGTGTTGGATAGTCAATTTATCGAGAAAGGATATAAGCTATATATTATTACGCTATTACTAATAGGTGCGGAGCACCAATGAAAAAAGTTTCAAAAACGGGGGAAAATTTTCACGCTACAGGCAATATAAGACGCAAACGAGGTTGCGCGGGTCAGCTGGTCTGTTATATAACGAACTACATATAAATGCAACATGTGAGTTTTAAAAACCTTATATAAAAGTATGAGTTATATAATTGATGATTTACCAACACTTTATAAGGTTTGGTATATAATTAACAGAATTATATGATTTTACTAAAAACCTTCTCAAAATTGATTCATTGGTTTATTAAATGTTTATTCGCATTCACACACACGAGAAATTATTACGAGTATATGAAGAGATTATTAATTTAAGATTAGTCTAAAAAATAAAAGCTAACTCAAAATTAAACAGCTAGTACAGAAATATGAAAGTGAAATCACGAACTCACCTTACACGCCGATATTATTCTTCGAACACAATTTACATAAAAAACAAAAAGGAAACAAAATGTGGGTATCCGCGAAAATTATTGCCGACCGTAAAAAATAAGCAGAGGATTTTACATAAATCTCAGCTGAGTCTGTACGGTATTGTTTTTTAGATTTCGGTCTTGGCATTATCCTGGCTTTCGTGTCTATTGTCGACTACAGGTTAGTTAAATAACCTTCAAGGTAAGCCCTCCTCAGTATTTGGTTTATGATAAGATGTGAGGAAATTGTTTTTTGTGTTAAACAAACGATTTTGTATTCAAAAATTCATTATCGTGATCCACAAAGTATACGTGTACAAGCTAGATTTTATGCAAATTATTTTAATTTAGTTTTAATTATATAATACAAAATAAGTTGTTTGTGAAAGTGACAATACAAAGTAGTTTGAAATTAATTCTAGTAAAGGTCGTAACTGGTCAGTTCTTTAAATTAAAATGGGTCGTGAATGCTTACATGGCGTCATGGTACTGACACAGACTTGAATCTTTACATTTGTCTCAAACTATCTTCTTATGGCTTTATTCAAGTCATTCAGTCACTGAAGTCAACAGAAATGCCGGTACGATGTAGTCTTAAAGGACATATTGAAGCTAAAAATTAAAAAGAGAACTGCCTCGGTGGCGTAGTGGTAGCGTATGCGACTGCTAAGCTTGAGGTCTCGGGTTCGATTCCCGGGTCGGACCAAATATTTGTATGATCTGCAAATATTTGTTTCATAGTTTGGGTGTTTTTTATGTATAATAAGTATGTATTTACAAAAAAAAGTATATAAGTATTTATATCACTTGTCTAGTAACCATAACACAAGCTCTGCTTAGCTTGGGATTAGATGGCGTTGTGTGTTAGATATCCGGAATATTTATTAATTATTTATTTATTTATTTATTTATTTACAAAATAAATTAAATTTTTCAGTTGTTATTATCCTTACAAATAATGTTATAGAAATTTAACAAAATTACGGCTAAAAATATGCGTTAGTAACGTTATTTACTATTAGACGAAGCTAGAATATGAAGAATAAAGTAATTACACAAATAAATATTTGCACGTCCTGGAAATTGAGGTAGCTACGTTGTATCTTATACAAGGTCAGTCAGGTAGGCAGCTGTTAATATATACCCTGTCTGTCAGGGATGACTTTTGAATAATTGTCTCAATTTCCTACACGTTAACATTTTCAACACGAATAATTACTTGGTTCAAAACCTGATATGAAAGATGCATGGGAAGAATCTTAAAATGCGGCTGATGTAACTAAGGTTATGACTTAGTGACTGAATAGCTAAACCTCTGAAGAGATATGACACAGTAGTAGTATCTACTTTCATATATACGTAAATGAAGATCTTGTAAGCGATGTAAGTTAATGGTTAACACCCATGGTTGTGTTTATTCAGATTAAACTTAGAGATCCCAATAATAAACACAGGCAGCTTAATTTTTTTTACTCTATACGAACTAAGGTACTAGAAGTAAGGATAAATCTTGTAATTGTTGCTAAATTTATTAGTTAGAAACTCCACGTGACATACTTAAAAACTAAACAAAAGAATTAAAACAGAATTCCTCAAAGTTTCTATTTCTCGATAAGAAAATAATTGTCCTCTAAAAAGTTAGAGATTGTCTCTTCAAGAAACTGACTACTAAAGACGTTAAACTACAATTACTATGGTAATCAACGACCCCAATTTCTTTCAACTAAAGACTTAAACACTTCCTAAACTTTTTAAATACTCCCGAATAAGAGTGATAAAACTAAATTATTCCACAAAAGTTTTGACAGATAAATGTAAGCTTTATGAGTAAATAAACAGCATGATTAACTTTGTCCAAATTCTTGAAGTTTTCAAAATATACGTCAACTTAATCCTTACTTGACTCAAATGAATTAAACTTGTAGGTAAAGCACGAAAGTCTAAAAATTATTTTATATTTATTACTAAACTTGAAGTGTGATTTGAATAATAATTAAATTTTAAAACTGCCAACAATAATATTATGCATGGATTATATAAATGAAATATAGCCGGGCGCAGGTCGTGATTAAAATTGTGGAACTTTGAATGAGATTCCTCTTTAGTTTTTCTTTGTAAAAGGACTTTTAGTTGGCAGTTTGTAATTAATATTGTCAGAAGTTGATTCGATAGAGACTATGACACTTGACATTAAGGCGGCTATAGAGGATGGAAAGATAACTGTACTAGCCTTAATTGATTTTTCAAATGCCTTCAATGCAGTGAACCATGAGATATGCTTACAATACTTTCCCACTTTATGATTTCCGACGATGCACTGGAATGGTTCTCATCCTATCTTCGAGGACGCCAGCAGGCTGTTCGCACTGATGAGTCGTCATCGCTATGGGCCGAACTTGACTCTGGTGTTCCTCAAGGCGTCATTCTTTCTCCACTTCTTTTTTCGTAATTTATTGACTTTGTAACTCACAAACTTCAGTGTTCGTATCATCTGTGTGCAGATGACCTACAGATTTACTCACATACAAAAGTAGAAAATATTAGCGACGCGATCAACAGCATCAACCACGACCTAGACACCATTAAAAATTGGTCCAGCAAGTTCGGGTTAGACGTGAACCCGACCAAATGTCAGGCGATCTTCATGGGGAACCCAAGAATGGTACATAGAATTGACTACGACACTATCTCAGACATCATTTTTGATGGCACAGAATTGCCTATTAGTAAGTCGGTCAAGGACCTCGGCCTGCATATAGACACAACTCTGAATTGGCAAACTCAGGTAACCAGTGTAGTCAAAAGGTTACGAATACTCTGCGTGTTCTCTATCGTTTATCTATAATTGCAGGAAGCTTAAATAAATAAATAAATAAACTATGCAAAAAAAAAAACACACCGACCCACGTAATTTAGTCTGAATCCCTTTTTAGTCAAGGTGCGATCTTATTAGTCTAAGAGTGATGTCAGCTATCCTAAATCAGACACACCAGCAAAACACCCTTTGAAAAATGCAGAATTGGTTAGTTTTGGAGTTTGTGAGCAACAACGTGATACCAGAATTATAAATAATAGATTTATGTACTGCAAATATTTCTGGTTAGATTAAAAATATTCGTAACTTCAAAGTTGTTAATAAACTTGTTCAAACAATTTGTTTTACTTCATTTAGTAATTAACTACTCTGACTCATTTTTTGTGATATATAAGACACGAAGTAAAACAAATTCATCAAACGGAAACTATAATAACTTACTCGCCTCAATTAAATTTGGCAGAAGTACATACGTTACACTATCATGTAATTTGTAATGATTCCCTAATTACTCATGAAGTCCGACATGTTAAACTACGTGTAAAAGATTTACTTACAAAAATAAATATAATTTATTGTTCCAATACCAAGCCAATGACAAATGATTAAAAATAATAAAATAAAAACTTGGGTAATGAAGCTTGATCTTCTAAAATTGAAATCTAATCAAAATATTACCTAATCAAACATATTGTTTCTTCAGAAAGATCCAAAACACTGACATGCTATGATTGAAACTATTTTAATACTAAACTGGGATAAACAAACACAAATTTAGTTAGTTATCGTTCACAAGTTGCAAGAGCTTACCGACAACACAAGTTTCTAGTGCACTTACCCGATTGCTGCTTGGCAACTTATATAACTAACCGCAGCCGTTATGCAGTCGTATATATTTATTATTATACTTATATATACCCATGTGTCAGAACCATTCTTGAACTTGCCTCACTTTCAGAAATAATAAATGAAGAAACTCATTTCTTTTTTATCTATCCTCATATTTGTCTTTACAAATTTAAATGTTTCTATTGTAGTAACTGATGTACTTAATACTGTACAGTTGTCCTTGAATTTTTTAAATAAATAAAAAAAGAAGAGACATGCAGACAAAAATTATAAGGCCTGTATTTTAAAAGGCATCTTAAGTATCCGTTGAACTCTGATCAGCTGAAACTAGTTTTGAATTCACATCAAATCTCTAGCGTCGCTCTTATTATAGAACGTGTTTTAAGTTCTACTCAGTTGAAACTAGTCTTGGTAACAAATCTCAACTTAGTCTGTTCTCAGTTACGTTTCTGCATTATCGGAATAATTGTTCCGTATCACCATCAAATTATGTTAAACAAAATATATTTCACAAATATAATTTATATATTAATGGTAATGATTTTTTTATAATACACTACTGGCTAGTGTATCAATGAAAACATAATAATAACAAGCAACTCGCCCTAAATTAAAAATTATAAATACCAAAACAAAAATGCCCAAATGTTACCAATAATGGAACGTTCAAATTGTGATCGAATTTAAAAAAATTGAAACAATGCTTGTCATGTTGAATTATCAAACTATGTTTTAGCTTTTTAATTCAAACTGATGTCTTATTTTTATCATAAACCAAAAGGTTGTGGGTGATATTTATTGAAACAAATGGTTAAATATGTATTTTAAGTGAATTGAATATCAGTTAATGTTAAATAAAGTGAATTGAAATGTGAATGATAAGTATGTTCGGAATATGTGTTAGATGTCCGAATTCTTTTGTAAATAAAATAAGGTAGAGTAATATTTAATTGTTATTCAGAATCACCATCATAAAGTACGCTCCTTTTCCCTTAAAAGCCTCAGAAATTACCACTTGAGACTAGATTGAGTTTGTCTCAAGTAAACTGATCTGTGTGACATTTGTCAAAATCTGTTCTTGAGAGGAGATTTTAGACATTAAGATCGTTCTAAAATAAGTGATATAAAAAATAAGCTGTTCACAAAGATTTTCTGATCTACACTCACTTGATTAAGGATCAGTAAATCTTGTTTCAAGAGACGTTCAATAATAAAATCTCTTCTTAAAACTAGTTTTAAAACTCGATTTACGACTGAGATGCCTTTTAAAATACGGGGCTAAAAAAGCTATTTTGGTATATGTACCGTGTATCCATCCATACATATGCATTTAGTAAATAGCTATTATTTTAAAATTAAGCATAAATATAGCATTATTTATTGTTTCAGGTAAATCTACTTCTCCTTTCTACGTAACAAGTCGTGAAAGGTAGGTAATTAACATTCATACGTGGAACAAATACAACACACAATCACTACAACTACCTTGAAAATGAAGAATAAACAAGTAATAAATCTACTGTTTGTATTGTAACAATTAGAGATGTGAACCATTTTAGTATTTAGTAATGTCGTAAATTAGTTTGATAGGTTTTACCGAAAATTAAACTAATTAGTTATTAGGTACATAGAGCCTATACATTTTCAAATCTTATTTAGCTCTATACTTAAAATATTTAAAGTTTTATATTTAAAACTTAAATATTTTTAACATACAACTTATTTATGGTTAATTATGATTACATTTCTATAACACAAACAACTGTAATTAAATGTTTTCAGGTACTAAAAATTTCAAGTACTATAATTTATCTTTTATTACGTTTTAGACATATTATTAGACTCGGTACTCAGACTACAGTACAGTACTCATATGGAACTTAACTAATAATATAAATTATAAAATAAAAACTAACAACTTTAAAGTAGAAAAGGTACAACACTACCTCGACATTTTTCAACAATGTAAGTAGTGGTTAATCACGAATGGAAACCATTTATTTCCTGTTAAATTCTTATGTAATATAATATGCAACCTCATTGCATGACTACTACGATTTGAAGTACACAAAATGCTTCGTAATATAATCAAATATAACCGAATGAAATATGATCTCTTGACCCATTGATTTTATCACGGAACGAAATTTATGTTTTGTTTTGAATATTGAATAAACATTCCATTTAAGACCTCTGCCTAGGCTTCTGCAATTATTCGCCACTTGGTCCAATGATTGATTGATGATCTATATCCAGTAGTGGACTAAGATACGCTGATGATAATGATTAAATTTAACTAGTTCAATCTTCGAACTCAGTTCACCCTCAGGGTTGAAGCAAATCGCTTCATGGAAAACTGATTTTCAGGTAAAACTGGTTGAACTAGGCTAGAAAGATGAGTATAATGTCTTACTTGCAGCCATTCGTCGCTGTTTTATCTGCTCCTATTCTTGTCCTGTTGTATTAACTACTCCTAAAATCTCCTATATATTGTATGAATTATCTGAAAAGATGGTGCACATGAGTTTCTCACCAGCTCTTCTCATGAATGCAATACCCATCGGAGCTGGTACTTGGATTGATTTCAATTTAAACCTTTGAGTTGAATTGAAATCAATCTAAGCTCCGGTAATTCAAATCATCTCAGTGCATTTAGTATTAGGAGTTTTGTTTTATATTTTTATGTTTGTATTTTTGACGTGTTCAAGTGCCTTTTGGGGCCAATGGAAATAAATGATTTGAGTTTGAGTTTGAGTTATCACAATAAAAAAGGTTTTATATCATGTTGCCTTTTTAGGTACTTTCGAAAAGTTAATGACTCTAGTTGCACGGTTTCAAAATGTTATTCCTATGAAGAAAAACCGGCAACGAACTTAGCTAATCTTTTAAAAATAGATATTTCAAATTTTCGCATACCTTAATATTTATTTATTTATAACTTTATGCATTCTATTACATATTATTTAGAACGAGCTCATGTACCTTCTTTTTAAATGCGAAACTGTTAGTGGACATTCTAATTTTTTAAGCGGGAGCTTATTCCAGAATAATACAGCTTGGACAAAGAACGAAGAGTTTACGAAGTCTGAATTGTGGCAGGAACACGAGAGAAGCAGATTGTTTTCTGAGCGAAAATTTCTATCATCTTTGGAGGACAGGAAGCAGAGAAAGACAGCGAGGTACGTTAGTTAGGATGGGAAGGTAATAAATGAAAATAAAGCTCGCTAATTGCAGCGCAGGCGAATGAGTAACTAGTTCAGTTGGGAATATAACCTCCACCCTGACCCTCTGTAGGTCCAGGTAGAGGGTTCCGGCCTCCGTCATTCTTTGCCAAACCCTTAGCTTCACTTGGAGGACTATGTGGGAAGTCCCCGGATTTTTTGTTCTCTTTCTATATTTAACGCAGGCCTCTCTCTCCTTCTGTGGTAGGCCCATTAAAATGTCCGCGTTTTGTAAGTAAAGAGCCTCAATCATTGCGTTGTTGTCGCTCTCCCTGTAAACGTCTTTAAGGACGACCAGGGGATTTTTATTTTTCATGGGCTCTACCACAAGCCCACTGTTACTATTTTCTATCTGTTTTTTCAATCTATTTACCTCCACCTCTGTGACGCAGCCCAAGATGACCGTGCTGTTTTTGGCCTTACGAGTCTTGGCTATTTTCAGGCCAGTACTCCTAGCGTCGACCGCCTTCTGCACCTTGACGAGTACCTCTCCGGCCGTCTCCTGCCTATCCTTCAAGGTCACCGCCACCGAGTGAAGAGCCGGCCGGCGCCGGGGTCTGGCCGCTGCGGCACTGGCGTAGGTCTGGGGGGTGGGCTCCGGGACTCCCTGGCTCAGAGGAGCCAACCCTTCCAAGGCGGTGTCGATGTGCGCTTTTGTTTCGACGACGACGTCCCTAGCGACAGTCCCAATCATGTCTTCTATTTGGGACTGCGCGCGCACTATTAAGCCTTCCGTCGCCTGGTCGATCTCGACTTGCGTCGTTTCGATTTTCTCTTGGAAGAGTTGGATCGCGGCCATGTCTCGACCGTCACACTCAGCGCCAAGGAACTCGATCTCTTTCTTTAGCTTGTTATGCGATTCGTTGATCCATTCAAAGATGTTATCCTCCATCGCCCCACAGTCTAGCCAATATTTTCTCCTCCTGAGCTGGAGGCGCGGCCGCCACGGCGGCTTTCTCCTTTACGGGAGACGCCGCCGCGACAGCCGCGCCAGCGGTTCCGGACGCCGCCCTCTCCAAGCTTTTCATCCGCCCGCTGAGCTTGAAGAGTATACGTTGACATTTATCGGAGCTCTGCTCCAGGAAGGTCTTAATGTCCTTCCCCATTTGAGGGTACTGTTGGACCTTCGAGGGTATGTCCTCGAAAGTCTTCATCACCTCCTGGAGCAGAAGGTCACTGGATTGTCCAGCGTAGGTGTTTTGCTGTCTCGTGTAGGTGGTCATATTGTCCAGTGACCTTCGTTTGGTGGTTCGTCTCCTGATAAACGTCTTGGCGGCGTCCAGCACTAGCGAGGGCGAGGTGTTGGTGCCAGGAGAGGCCTGTCCCCCTGCTACAGCAGATGTCAATGGTGTATGGTACATTTTGTTTGGACAGGGAAAGTTGTCAATCTCTGAAAGTAATATTATACAACCCTGTATAGAGGGGTTTGGTTTCAATTTATATATGACCCTGTAAAAGGCGGTACACGTCTATATACTTAGTCAAGAAACAAACACAAATTCAAATAAATTACAAAAATTCAATTTAAAATTTAGAGAAAATGTCAATGAAAAAAAACATAAAAATAATTTTCTCTCCGTGAGGAGACGTAGACTCTACACGGTAGAGTTGTGCTCACGTTTAGGGGATTTATCCAGTATGTAGTCCAGGAATGTTAGACAAGTGAGATAGTCAGCTATAAACTTGTATAACCCTTAATCCGACACTCTAAAACTTGTCTCATAACCTACCTATCGTAGGGTATCAGCGTCCACAGATATTCCAAGGTTAAAGGTAAAAAAAACATTTTTTTACACATTGCATTGCATGGCAAATACCTCATTTCCTATATATTTTACGATATTTATATGTTAATAAACATTGTAGAGGATAAAATTCTCTATAGTCTTTTATAAATATTATTTTATATCCTTGAACCATTTTTGATACAGAGGACCAAACGCGCGCAGTGTTTTCGATTAAGATTTTATTTAGATTTAAAAAATCGATACTTTGTTTTGTTAGCCTGACTTCAAGTTCTGTCCTGAGTCCTAGTTTTTGAAAGACCTAGTGGACGATCTCATGCCATAGATTACAGAAATATAAAAGCTGTTACTATTTCCACGCAAAATAAAAATGTGTGAAAAATATTAGGATTGAAGGTCAGGCAGACGTAAATGTGGAAGCTGTAAAGCTTTCTTTTTAAGTTATGGAACCCTAGAAATTGTCGTGGCTGAATTTCAAATTTAACATCAGAAGGCAAGTTTTTTGTGCCTAAATTTAAGTTATATTCTTTAAAATAAAAATATCTTTAGTAGTAGTGCTATTGACCCCGTTCTGACGGTAAGAATGATTGATACACAAATATTGACCAAAGGTCGAAAGTACTTATGAAAGTCAAGCTTCGCTTAATGGATCGCTATCAGACTGATAGGGAGGGGATGTTCTATTTGACGCATTAAGATAGTAAGTGGAAACGTATTAGGCTTAGAACTGTTTTTGAATAACATTTTGTAGATTTGACTTGTTCAATGTGAGAAAATGTAACCCACGCGTTATATGAACTAGTTCAATAATATCATAGGACTTTTGTAAATCTAATGTGTGTCGTTCCCTAGTTGAAGAATAATTCACACCTGATAACCCCGTTCCCTAGTTGAAGAATAATTCACACCTGATAAACATGTAAGTTATGACCAGAACGTCTAAGTTCAACAATTGAAGACGCCTGTACACTTAATATTAAACCTTTATTGCCGTAATGAGAGCGGTACAATAAGGTAGGAATAAAATTTAAATTTTTTAGTCGTGTAAGGGCCGGTTTTTCAATCGTCAGATAAAACTTATCGGAGGAATAAACTATAAGACGGCAAAAATAAGGACACGTTACTACAGACACTTACTCTTACAAAAAAACCGGCCCTTAGAATCTTCTAAACAGTACAACAGTTTCTTGACAGTCTTGTTGATCGTCGTTGCGTAGTAATCTTAACGGTGGGTGCGTATGCGTGTTGAAGCGGGAGAGTGTTGGGCGCAGGATGAGTGATGTACGAAGGATTAGTGATGTGTGGCACAAACAATTCACAAAAACATTACACTGCAAGGGTGCTACTGGTGCTGGTATTCTTTATTTAATATTCATGGTTTTGTACAGAGAGAGGAAAATGTAAAACATATTTTGGCAATAAAACATAAAAAAACGTTACAAAACAAGAGACATATATTGCTGTGATAGTGGGAGTGACAAAGATAGTGATCCCTACTTTATTATCCGACTACAGCGGAGCCGAAAGAAAGGCTAATATTTTTGGCTGTCCTTGTATGCTTGATGGCACTTGGTGCAACTTGCTACAAATATTAAACAAGTGTTTTATTTCAATATGCATTCGTTAAAATTTATTGTAAATCATATATTTTTGTAGTCGGTTTTTTTTATTTCTATAAAATATACAGTTTTGTCTCGTCATAAAAAACAAAGCCAGCTTAGTGTGCGTTGTTTCTTAGAGATACATCACGTTATATCGCGCAGTTAATTTCTACTCTTAATGGTCGCATCTTATACCGTATTAGATTCAGTAAGTCACATTGTAGTTCATAGATGTTGCAATACTGGAAGCAAGAGGGGTAGGTTTCACAATTAGTGATGGGTGCTGTTAAAAGACATTCATATGATTAAATGTTGGCTAATAATTAAATGCTGTTAATAAAATTCTTATGTAAAAAATACATGGGACACTTTCAAATAATAATAGTTTTGTTTTTTTTGTACTTCTTTTCTGCTGTTTTTATTTATTACTGCTATTTATGTTTCGTATCTTTTATGAAAGAGCTGCCAAAATGACTCTTCTCTGCATGATGGAAAGCATGAGTAGAGTCCAAGTATACAAAAGTGTTTAAAAAAGTAACTTATGGAGTTCCTTGCCGGTTCTTCTTGACGGGAATGACGTTTTGGAACTGAGCAACTAGAGTCATTTATGTAACTTTCCGAAAGTGTTTAAAAAGGTCTAATTGAAATGAAAGCTATTTGATTTTGATTTTATTTATGGAAATATATTTTATTTGAAGGGGTAATTGGCTGTCAAACAGAGACTAATAACTGACGACCACAGAGCAGCTAACAAAATAAGAGAAGATTCTGAATAATTGAAGGTGGCTAAAGCGATAATTTGGTATTTAGCAATAACTTTTAAATATTTACTTTTTTACTGTAGTTTGGTTAATATATCTGATACCTTTAAAAGAGCAATTCTTATATTTATATATAATCTCCGAAACGGCTCCAACGATTTTTATGATATTTAGTATGCAGAGGTTTCGGGGCCAAAAATCGATCTAGCTAGGATTAGAAAACTTACTAAAATAATACTGAGCTTTTTCGGTCATCCAAGTACTTTAAGATCATATCAAGTGGAATGAGGTCATCTCACGCTAAGTCATGTGATCAAAACAAAATATTAGCTAATAATACAAGAGAATAAAATCGTTAGCGATTGTAGAAAGAGAATTGACGTGAAAATTTTGCATTTTGACTATATTCCTGTATAGGTTTTCTAACTAAATAGAAATATTCTACGAGTACATTTAAACAACGACGGACGCTTGAAGTCACTGTCACTAGTGCTCGATAAAGTGACAGATAAACGTTGTCGATTTGTATAGGTACGGTTATCTGACATATTTGGCTCTATACGAGATTTGTAGTTATCTGGCAGATAAATTCAAAATGTTCTCTCAGAGGCTTTATCAGCAAGTTTTGAAACTGACCCCTTGTATTTGAATGTATAATATAAAATACTCACGTGAACCTATCATTTGTTTTTTAAAAATGGAACAAAGAATTTTCTTCACGCATTAACAGATTCACTTATTCCACTAGGTGAATTCCAATTTTAAACTAAAGCGAAAACCACAATCAAATTCGTTTTTTTTAAACAATAGGATTCTCTCACAATGGCCAGTAGTCCAACAGTCACTTTAAAACAAAATCCAGTTGAAAATTGGGGAAGTCATTAAGGTGCTCACAGAGCGAGCAATTAAGAAACTGGGACAGAGTAGGACGGAAAATAATTTACCACAATGTATGTTGCCGTACATTTTGTATAATTTGAATGGAAATGATATTTACTATAAATAGAGCTTGGTTTTTATCAATCATAAAACTGCTTTGCTCCAATTAATTTTAATATAATTGTAATTTTGTCGATAGAAAATATTTTCAAAATGTTATACATTTTTTTGTTATAGTTTGCCGTAGGAGGCAATCAGGGTTTCGTCGAGGTACCAGAAATTTTCTGTCTATGATACACCTTGTTCCCCGGCTGCTGGTAGACGAGACAACCAACCACATGACAACCATGGTTTATTTAAAAAAAAAAGATATAAATAGGGTATTAAATGTAATACGAAATCCATACCTTAATATTAAAAACTCGAAAGTAACTATGTTTGTCTGGTACGCTTTCACGGCTGAAACACTGTACCGATTTCAATGAAATTTGGCATAGAGAGGTTATTGAGGAAGGACATAAGCTGCTCTTTAGAGAAACTAATTAAGGAGAGCTGTATGATCAGATTTACATTAAAAGACCAAGACCATCCTAAGATACCATTATATTGAATTAGACCATTAAAAATATTTATAAAATTTTATATTACAATCTTTCATAATCCTACTACTATTATAAAGGCGAAAGTTTGTAAGTATGGATGTATGTATGTATGGATGTTTGTTACTCTTTCGCGTAAA
Organism: Spilarctia lutea; assembly: GCA_916048165.1. Classification (NCBI taxonomy): domain Eukaryota; kingdom Metazoa; phylum Arthropoda; class Insecta; order Lepidoptera; family Erebidae; genus Spilarctia; species Spilarctia lutea. The sequence goes on along the minus strand of OU696480.1, from coordinate 15,642,838 downwards.
AACTACTGAATGGATTTGAATGAAACTTTACCACAATATAGCTTATACATCAGAATAACACATAGGCTACTATTTATAAAGATATAGCTTCGCCTCGCGGCGTTGCCCGCAGTTATCATCGTACCGCGGGTAGCACCGCGGGGTTCAGCTAGTGGTATATAAACTTGTAATATTGTTTTCCTTACAAAGTTTTCATTTAATCAAAACATTAAATTTTGATACTACTTTTCATTCTTTTCACTTGATTAAATAATATTTTTATCATAAAATCTCCAACTTACGTATTATTTTTTTATGTTGCCCCTGCCAAAATGACTCTACTCTGCCTGATGGAACCTGGTGGTCACCATTATTGGATAATGCTTGCTATGCAAAGGTAGACCATTGAACCGATTTGGATGAAATTTTCAATAAAGATCCTTTGATACATAGGCTACTGAATTTACACTCACCGTGAAAATCAACAAACACGTGAGGCCGCGGCCAAAAGGTAGTATTGGAGTAAATATAAGATTAGGTTTGTACTCGAAGATTAATTTGATAAGTTATCATGTTAGACACGATGATTCCTCGAAACTTGGGTATGTCGGCTTAGATAAACTTTAGGTAAATTTATTAGCGACTACATAGCTGTTATGGGTTTAGTTAGCTTAAACTGAGATCTTAGGTTTCTTAAGTTATAGATTATTTTATCTTGATGATAATAATATTGGAAACAGTTGAGAGCAACTAATGAATTGAGTGAGAAACCTTGACAGGACCCAAAAAGTAGAGGTTGAGAGTAGAGGTAGCTATTAATACTAAATAAAAAAAAAACTAAATATAAAAATGAGAAAAAACAGTGGTTTCATTTACATACAATTTTTAAACAAGCTTTCATGTAAGGTTCGAAGGTTCTCACAAAGATCAATTAGTCTAACAAATGCTATTTCTGAGATTCCTTAGGAATAGCATTACTATATTTTATTTGAATTTGTATTTTCACAATATAATTGTTTATAATCCATTAAAGTATTTACGTTAATTTTTTAATAATCGATTAAAGTATCGACATACTTTAATCGATTATAAAGAAATGTTTTAGTAAGCCTTTTATCATCATCATCAGCCTATCGCAGTTTACTACTGGACCTTTTATAAAAAAAAATAATTGTGAAAATACTAACTCAAATTAAATCTAGTATTTAATGATTTTTTCCAAAGTCAAAGGAAAGGGCAAAATTTTCGGTAGTATGTATGATTTTATTCTCCACCGTAGCACTTAAACTACTGCACCGATTTTAATGTAATAAATGTGTATAGGGTATATATGGGCTATACATTAATTTTATCAAAAGCTTTTCTGTAGTCGGGTAATAGTATTTTTTACTTTTTCTTGCTATAAATAAGTACGCCCATTGACTACCGGCTTGTAAATATTTATTAATTTAATCCATTTCTGAAGTTGAATTTAGTTGAGTTTGATATTCAAACTAACTTAGTACCTACTGAAGTCTAGTTTTATTCTCTAAATTCGATAAACGACATTTTCTTTGTTATTTTATAGTTATTTTAGATTTTTAGTGGTTACGTTAAATCCTTTGGTGGAATAGGCGTAGCATCAGAGTCTCGGTCGTACCTTAGATCAGTTTCGTTTTATTGACTGCCTCGGTGGCGCAGTGGTAGTAAATGCGACCGCTGTGCTTGAGGTCTCGGGTTCAAATCCTGGGTCGGACATAGTATTTGTGTGACCTACAAATATTTGTTTCGAAGTTTGGGTGTTTTTTATGTATAATACACACAGTATTTACAAAAAACAAAGTATAAATGTATTTATATTAGTTGTCTACTACCCATAACACAAGCTCTGCTTAGCTTGGGACTAGATGGGGTTTTTTTATACATGAGCTGCCAAAATGACTCTGCCCTGCCTGATGGAATGCACCAGCAGAATCCAAAAGTGGTGGTCACCATCCTCAATGCAAACAAGGATAGTGCAGCATGGTGACCAGCACTATGGCGGCCTAGTGAGATGCTTTTTCACGCCCCGCTTAAAGTATCCGGGATCATATTGGGACGGAAACACATGCGCTGGTAGTGAGTTCCAGGTTTTAACCGCTCGGCACAGGAAGGAAGAGTCGAATCGATGAGTGCGAGAGTATATGTCTTCCACTCTGAAGCGGTGACTTCCGAGGCCAGCACGTGTTGTCCTGTTGAGGGGGGGACCAGTTGGAAGAGCTCTTCTGAACACTCCCCATGATATACGCGATAGAGTACTTATTTATTATTATTGCACTGATTTTAGAGTTGCGCTTACCAAATTAAAATAAATATTTATATTTAGTTCACGTATTATAGCGTGACTATACTGATTTTATCCCGTACAGCGTGTTCTTACGCCACAAATCCATATCTCACGTGACCTAAAGCCGACAGTGTCGTGATTAACTCTTGTTATTACAGAAATACGGCCGAGCACTATTAGCACCGGTAACCTGATGTTTGAAGATATTATACGGCGATAAAGTACTTTGTTTGGTAATAATAAGCAATTTGTGTTATAAGCTTTATGTTATTTGAAATTAACTGGAAAAATGACTGATGGTGAAGTATAACCTTCCTTTAAGTAAAATAGACGATGTTGAACTTTAGAAACGTTTATAATTTTGCAAATTTAACAAATAACATAACAACGTTACAACATACATTGTATTTCTTTTTTTTTTTTTTACCACTAATATTATGAACGCAAGAGTTTGTGAGTATGTAAGTGAGTATGTTTGTTGCTCTTTCACGCAAAACTACTGAATGGATTTTGATTAAACTTTACAATAATATAGCTTATATATTAGAATTACACAGGCTACAATTTATACAGATACTAGCTTCACCTTGTGGTGTTGCCCGCGGTTATTGTCGTACCGCGGGTAGCACCGCGGGGTTCATCTTGTATAATCATATAACATGATTAAATTTTAATTATTTTTATCTCAGTTGTCTTAGTTACTAGTTTTAATCTAATGTTTATTAATCTTTACTTCCATATTACAGTTGAAACTAGATGAGTCCAAAATACAAATAAGTCCAATATGTCTATATTCACAAATTATTCCTTAGGCGATGTCTGTTCTGAAGACTTTATAATGCCTGTGGTAGATTAACAAAAAAAGGCAATGTATAATTCCACAACAAGAGTGGAAAATCAACTGAAAAATTATATCTTCATTGAATGAATAGACCAGGAAAATGCTCACAAACTTGTCCTTAAACTCGATCGTAAAAATAACAAAGGACCATGTTTTATCTTTCATTGCTCACTCCAACAGTTAGTGCGGTCACCCTTATAGTAAAACTGGAGTCTCACGACATGTTTAACTATAAAATTGTTAATTTATTTTCAACTTGATAACATTATTATTAACGTGATTAATTGTTGGCAACTTTATTACTTTTTTCGTGATTTTAATTATGGAGAAGTTAAAGCCCATTGTACATTAGTTGCTTGAGTAATCACCCTGACAAACTGTATGGTAACTTTAATTTAGCTTGCCTTTTATTTATATAGGTTTCTTTTTGCTTATTTCTCATGTCAATGTCCAGTTATTTCATTACAGCAATAAATACACATTTCAAAAGTTATAAAAACACAAAAAGCAGAAGCAGAAATAAAATTGAATTGTTTGTAATTTCAAATTAATAGCTTTTCACTAAATAAATGAAAACCAAGGACTTACTTAAAAAAAGTATTTTTAAATTTCTGGCTATTCTCTGTAATGGCTGAACTGAATTTGATGGAACTTTCACTGGTAGATGTGTGGCTGATGATTTCATCTCGCCTTTGTTGGGGGCGGGGAGACTTCATGAAGCGCTGGGCTCCTTACAGTGGCTGTCCACGTGGCTAATTACAATGAGCCGGTCATTGCAGTTGGCCAGTCTCGAGCATCGCCTACGAGAGGCTGGCGGTTCGTAGGCAGGATCCGAAGAGGTCACAATCGTTTCAGCCGCCTTTGGAAACTCCCTGTAGAGTAACATTGACTGCTTTTATTGTAGAAGTGCCTCGTGGTGTTACGCGTAGTTATTGTTGAATCTTTACATCGAACACCGCAGGGTGCAGCTAGTTATAAATATTTAGAAAGTTGTTCTTAAAAATGTTCTGGATTACGAGCTTTTATGTTACATAGAGAGAAATTAATAGAGTAGCTAGCTCGCAAATTCGTGTACCTCGTTTACATATCCCTCGTTTTTGTAACATTTTTTATTCACGCTAGGTTCATAAATTTCATAGCATCATGTTATATAGCCTTCAGCTTTTCTCGATAACCAATACTAATATATTTTTTTTGATTCAAACTAATCGTTCTTGAGACTAGCTATACAGACAATATCTTTAGTTTTATTAAGTATAATAACTATAGTAACATTCATCACAGTTTCGTGTGTTAAGGTAATTGGTTCACATTATACGCGCATATTATTATGTTATAACGTTGTACAATATGTACAAAAGTGTATTTTTTTACAATCTTATAAACGCCTAACTATAATAATAATATATAACTTTATTGTACACCAGATGCATTACAAGGTAAGCTTAAAATTAGGGAAGTACAATTGGCGACCTTATCGCCCGGAGGCAATCTCTTACAGGCAACCGTTGGATGGAGAGAAAACATGAATATGATAAATTGTTGTATACTATACTGTTAATACTAATTTAGTCACCTCTAAACAATTAATATTTAATTAAAAATCTTTGTTGCTAGTGTTAGTGAACGTTATTGAATTAAGACAGTCTAGGATTGCAAATTGTTATAGATTTTGATGAACGTGGCCTAGTTTCATATCCGTAATATGAAGTTGATTAGAAATTTATATTTCGTTTATACTCGTACGACGTACTCGACGTATAATTGTCTCGTATTTGACAGCGTTATTAAGAATTGTGGATGATTCAAATAAGTATTTAAAAGTCATTATTGGTTAACTGTGTTCAACTGTTGTAAAATGTTTTAATATTGAGGATACGATTCCTTATTATGGGTTAATAAACAAGAATTTTTAAACTCGGTTATGATCAGGAAGGAAAATAATTCATTTATGTTGGTGTTTCTAGAACAGTCACTATGGCCGAAGTCTTGTTGCACCTGAATTAATATAATCAAACTAGCTGAACCCCGCGGTGCTACCCGCAGTACGACAAAACCACGGGCAACGCCGTAAGGCGAAGTTAGTATCTTTATAAATTATAGCCTATGTGTTATTCTGATGTATAAGCTATATTATTGTAATGTTTCATCCAAATCCATTCAGTAGTTTTTGCGTGAAAGAGGAACAAACATACCTACAAACTTTCGCGTTTATAATATTAGTAGGATTGTCTTAAGAGTTTATTCACAACTAGCCGACCCACGCAATATATTGCCCGTGGCGTGAAAATTTTCCCCCGTTTTTGAAACATTCTTCATTGGTGCTCCGCTCCTATTAGTAGTAGCGTGATGATATATACTGTAGCCTTCCTCAATAAATGGACTATCCAACACCGAATTTTTTTTTCAAATTGGACCAGTGGTTCTTGAGATTAGCCGGAACAAACAGACAGACAGACAAAAATTTTAGTGTACTGTATATACATTCATATGCATGTAGTAGAAAGCGGTTATTTTAATATTACAGACACTCCAATTTTATTTATTTGTATAGATGAATAGATAATCGTGTCCACCATAACGATATTTTGTCAAAATTTATTAAAATATCACCTAAATGGAATTATAACTTCTAAAAGGATTATTTAAAAAAAATAACAAGGGTTTCACATATTTACATTTCGGGATATGGTTGCTTTCATGCGACCACATTTATTTTGTCACCACGGGCGTTTGTCACGGAAAAATAGGTTAGTTCATATTTCATTTTAATCTACTAAAATCCAGATGATTAACAATGTTTTTTTTTTAATGAAAGAGGAGTAATAATGGCCAGGTATTAAAAGTTTTTACGTAGTAACGTTATAGTTTTTAACCCCTGTCGTAAAAAGAGGGGTATTATAAATTTGACGTCCATGTGTGTCTCTTTGTGGCATCGTAGCACTCAAACCGATGGACCAATTTCGATGCGTTTTATTTCATTTGAAAGGCAGTTTCCTTGCTGTGGTTTTTGGTCTACACCGATATTAACCAAACATAGCTTTTCTTACACTGCTGGCAGTGTACGAGTATCAGCCCCTTTCCAAAATGATGTAAGGAATTTATGGCGTATAATTACTCGATTAAGAGCTTGCGTAGGGATTTTTAAATTTTTTAATTTATATTTAGTTCAAATATTTTCTTGTTTGACCGCGACCGCGACCGGGACCGCGGTGTGTCCAGTGGTGAACCATACTGACTGTTTCTTTCTTTTCTTTTTAAAAAGACAACTCCCACATTAGGAATAAACATCCTGTGTCGTGGGGGACTTTACAGACATACATGAAACGGACACAAAGAACATCCAGACTCGGGACAACAATTCGTGGATCACACAAAGTGTTGTAGGTACCGCGTGGGATTTGAACCCACGACACTTGGCGCAGTAGCAAGCGGCATGGAGACCGCGACCGTGCAGTCACTGTTGAGTGAATATTATGTGATGATTATCGTCATTTCTACGATGTCTAGGTGTAATTAATCAGAATGAGAATGATTTATTTGTATGAACGTATTTAGCTTTATATAATAATATGTGGCTATTGCCCGAGACTCCGTCCCCGTTTATGTCTGTTGTAAAGAATAGCCTGTGTCCTTTCTTAATAAATAAAAATATTTTCATGCCATATTTCTTTGAAATTCGGCGGTTTAAATAATGTTTATAACAAAGTGTCTTTTAGACTAGACATTATATGACCTATTTTTCAAATTACAGATAATTATTTCAATTCCCTTCATACTTTTCTCATCTAAGTTACAACATGTAAAGTAAGTGAAAGGATACGAGATCGAGAGATCTAATAATATCTCTCTCTCTCTCTCTCTCACTCTCTCTCTCTCTAACGAAAATTAAAACCTCGAACTTCCACCACAGTGCACCTAACTTCCAATATTTATACATCACCCAAAGGTTGGTTGGTAGAAAATGCAATGAGCCTCAAGCCCGTCGATGTGCATGTGTGAAGATGATGATAACACACTAACCAAATATCAGTTTACTCGTCATGAGAAGTCATCACAAGAGCTCATTTTATCGCTAAAATGTATTTTTTTCCCTAAAGTTCCTGTCCTAAGTTAGTGCGGCGGCGGTTCGTATCAAGTATAACTTTCCGGAGAGTAAGCATAACTTTAAGTGGAAAAGTTAAACTTACTGTAGAAAAACCTCATTTACTGTCTGGTGATTTAGTTTTTTTATTTTTAGTTACTTTGGTTTTCAAAACAAACATGATTTAACGAAACATAAACATATACTCGTTTGTTATATGCCATCCGCCAAAATGACTCTACTCTGACTAATGGAAAGCATAAGTAGGAATCTAATAATGGTGGTCACCCGGATACTCCTTGCACTCAGAAATTTTTCAACAATGGCTAATTAAATTTTGAGATGTTTTTTCAATATTTCATGCCCGTGGGAGAGCCAAGCTTCGGCATGTATGGGCCGGCTCGACCGGAGGATACCTGAGGCACATACCCCTAATCCCTCTCCCCATCCCCCATAGGCCGCACTTGTGACGCCTCTGGTGTTTCAAGTGTCGATGGACGGCGGTAATAGCATACCATCAGGCGATACGTCTTCTCGTTTGCCACCTATTCCATAAAAAAAAATATGATCGGTGATTCATGGTTTAAGAGAGAGAGATTCAAATGTCTTTAAAAAAAAAAAAAATACTTGGTTTGTTGGTTAAGCCTAGAATGTAAGCCATACTGGCATTAGGACTAGTTTTAAAACCTAATTTAAATCATGCTTAAATATACGCGGTCTCTCCGGATAGGAAAGCAAGTGTCTTTGTATTAAATAAATGAATAATTAATTAAAGATTATCTATGAAACGCATTTAAAACTATCTATTAAATATACAAACAAAATGATCTTTCCCGTTTAAACTTTAAATCCCACACGTACACTCAAAACGAGAGCTTGAGGACGAGGCAAAAACACTTTAACTTGCCTTGATACCGCTGTCAAGAGATTTTTGTTTCCGCCGGCCTGTCTGCACTTGACATCAATTCCGAGTGGAATAAAGGAGCTTCATTTAAGGTCTCCTTTAAAATGAGCGGGGTTTTTAGATTTGATTAGCTTACTTAAGTAAAATGACAGTTTTTTTTTTGTAAAGCTCAGTCATTATGACCGAAGACGTATTATGTAAGAGTCTTTAGAGGAAGAGAGAGGGAACGATAGTAGTAAATATGTGAGTACAAATTTTGGTTGCTATAAGATGTATTTATATCTCTTATTTATACTTGTTAAGTTTCTTTCACTATTTATTATTATATAATTAATCATTGTTTATGTATTTATTTTTAAATTAATAAGTTTCAGTATCTTTTTATTCTTCTTTTGTCATCTACTTGCACGTCCAAGGATAGTTTAGTCGCTATAAAAAAGAAGTGTCTTGTGCTCCTGGATAGTTTTATTTCCACGGCGCCGAGTTGTATTTAACCCCATCTAAATCCAACGCGCCTAAATTATGAAAACAATACGTAATTGTTTTCAGTGTGCAATTTTTCTCCTCTTTTTTAAAGTTAATGAAAGCGTTTGATGTTAATAGAATACGTAAAGATTGCTCCTCGATGTCACTTCTTATAAAACGATTTATAAATAGGGTATAAAAATCATTCCTTAACTGATGGGTGAGCTGTTCAAGAGCCTCTTAAACCTATTTCCGCCTTGCCGGTCAAGGCTTTTCTGTGTCACAGGGCCACACAACGCATGTTAAACTTTTATATATATTTATTCATAGCATAGCAGCATTGTTGTGGTTGGGTTAGAAATGTTCTTTAGTAAAAGTTTAGTGTAACTTGACTACAAATAAGTAGGTGTCAATACTATTCCAGGGTGCACCTGGTTCTAGTATTCGAGATGGTGTACGATTTTTAATTGGTTCGATTCCGACATAGCCACCAGTCGATGTTATCCGAGGAGATTTTCGCACAAAAAACTAGTTAGCTATTCTAAGTTCTTATTTAAGTATCAGGATACCGAAGTGTAGAATTAATTGGTCTTATACGCACACTTAAATGTTATACAACTTTTTTGTTTATCCATTTCACTCGTATATTCCCTGCATATACTCGTATATTTTCCGTGGGAGAGCCACGCTTCGGCATGAATGGGCCGGCTCGACCGGAGTGATACCACGGCCTCACAGAAAACCGGTGTGAAATAGCGCTTGCGCTGTGTTTCATCGAGTGAGTGAAGATACCGGAGGCCCATACCCCAACCCCTCCCCCCATTCCCCAAAGGTCGGCAACGCACTTGTGACGCTTTTGGTGTTGCGGGTGTCCATGGGCGGCGGTTATTGCTTACCAACAGGTGATGCGTCTGCTCGTTTGTCCCCCCTATTCAATAAAAAAAAATAAAAAAAAATATTGAAATTTTAGATTCGGTCCTCATTTTATAGATCGGAACCATAAGTCTGAAACTTATTCAAAATATAGCAACACTAAAATGGTACTAAATGTCAGCAAGTGGCTATAAGGGTGGCATTTTTATGTAGCTTGTAGTTTTATCTCTGTTCTTTTTACTGTTGGTATAAAGAAACCACGAAACTTCAAGCTTATAGTAAGTACTTTGAAAACGTTTTACTAAGCTATATATAGGAAGGTGTTTTTGAAGTGGGTCGATTTTTTATGTGATAGGTTTTGTGTTTCTCCCTCTAACTTTGGTTGCATTATTTTCGTATTGTTTACCTTATACATCGCTTCTCCATGTGACTATGAATTAATATACGGAGTGTCACCAACTCTTTTTTTGTACAGGAATCCCCTCGTATTTCACCGACTGGTGGCTATGTCGGACTCAAACCGACTAAAAACTGCACACTATCTCGGGTACTAGAAGCCGAGGGACCAGGTGCACTCTCTAAAGGAAATACCTGAAAATCGTCCCCTGACGTACCTCGGGCCACCCACGGTTTGCACGGCTACGGCTCTCTCCTGTGTAGGAACCCTGACACTCTATTCTATTTAGAAAAGGTTCGAACACTTTATAGAGCTCGCGCTGCCATCCCAGCATACTTTTGTAGGGTGACGACCTAATCAGTCACCCTCAGACTTAAGAAAGAAAATAAGCTTTTATTGGAATCAATAAAAGCTTGTTTTTAGAAGTTGTCCTAAATTTTATTTACTTATTTGATAGCTGGTGCTTCCCGCGTGGTCCTACTTAGCTTGGTCAAGTACTTGAAATTTTTTGTTTAATTTCATATTTGTGATGAAATTATTGTTTATTTTTTAATATGACATGACAGACTTATACCTTATTTGATACTAAAACACTATGTAAGTGAAAGATTAATTTTATGTCTCTTATCCGTTTCTATTATGAAGAAACTACGGTAAGCAATAAAAAGTGTACAATACCTCATTATGGTTAAGATATAAGTACTCACAATAAGTAGCTACTCCGTATTTCTTCATTTACTTAAAAGGTAGATGAGGACAAACTCTATGATACGCTGTTATAACATTCCATTAGACGTTATCCCTTAGGTCAATATTGTATAATATTCCCATGCTCCCAGCAGTGCGACCGCGCTGCTGAAAAATATTTTGTACGACGGTAAATGTAAAAAGTTAAATAATAGCAGAACTAGTTTTGTTCCAATGAATACTTTACGGCTACTGTTTTTTTTGCTAACATTTTCCTTTCCTCTTACGCTCTGTTCTATAAGCTAGTAAGTTATTTTTATTTATTTTCAGTAAGGTTAGAAGCTACTTTGAAACGCTATTTAAAGCGAGTTTTTATAAAATGTACTGTTGGGCTTTGCGTTATTGGTAAAAACGTAGATTATATATAACGCTATAGATTTGTAACCCTGTATATTTATAGCACTAATGTTCTGTGTTCACCTGGTTGATAACTTTCAATAAAATAGTTTATAATTATTAATTTTTATAATATTAAAGAACTTACAACATGAGGTTGAGTTTGATTAGTTTCAAAAACCGATCCAACCTATAAATCTATAAGATAAGACCATACTAGTTTCTCAAGGGCCCGACTACTCACTTTTGACTCCCGAGTTGCGTATAGTCATGGGTAGTGGCACTCGCTTTCTTTTAGGTAACCCTTATGCTCTTTTGCCAGCTCAATCTTAAAAAAAATCTTGGTTTGGACGGCCAGTATAAACGGTAAGCAATACATGTAAAAAATAGATCACTTTTTTTTATTGTTATATACCGGGCAAACGAGCAGACGTATCGCCTGATGGTAAGCGATTACCGCTGCACATGGACACCCGCAACACCGGAGGCGTTACAAGTGCGTTGCCGGCCTTTAGGAAGGAGTACGCTCTTGTCTTAAAAGTTTGAAGGTCGTATTGGTCCGGGAACACCGCAGGCGACAGCTCATTCCACAGTTTTGCTGTGCGTGGCAGAAAGTTTCGAGAAAATCGCACAGTTGTAGACTGCCACCCATCTAGATGATGAGGATGAAATTTCTGTGATCTCATAAAGATTTTAGGATATAATCCATTACCTACTGAATTGATACAATCAATCAACACGTTCAAGATTTGTTTTCTTCAAGACTACAATTTACCATTTCATTGTTAGGCTTTACCATCCAACGATAGAAACTATTGTGCAAAATATTTCACTACTGCCAGCCCTTGTCTACCGTCATCAGAGCGTTAATTGCCGTGAACAGGAAACAGATCAAGAAATATCAATCTCGAAGTGGGAGGGGGGATAAAAATGACACGCCAGGCTATTATATTAATAAGTGGGATTTGTCTTGTCACGTCGGTGTTATTATGTTATTACTTTCTGTTCTTGTGGCTTTCTTCGAGCCATGTGTGGATAATAGCTGTTTTTGTTTATGTACAATTTAACTTGCGTAATGTAGGTTCAGAGAGGCTGTGTTTGGGTATTTAAAAATAGTATGGCAAAGAGTATATAGTTAGTTATTAATATTTGAACTTATAGTTATTCTCATTATTGTATTTGATTAATTTTAAGTTAACTTGGAATTATCTATATTATTTATTTTCACTCTTTTATTAATTTATTAAGACTGTAGAACGAGTAAAAAATATATTTATTTGTTTATTTTTGATGAAGTATCGCCATGTCAAATTTTATGAAAATTGGTGTAACGGTTTAGCCGTGAGAGACAGAGTTACTTTCGAATTTATAATATTAGTATGGATTCTTGTACCTATTTATTAAGTAAAAAATAATAAAAAAATGGTATTGCTTTCTACCAACGTAATTGTTACTGAATATATTTATTTTTTATTTTTTTATTGAATAGGGGGCAAACGAGCAGACGTATCGCCTGAGAGTAAGCGATTACCGCCGCCCATGGACACCCGCAACACCAGAGGCGTCACAAGTGCGTTGTCGGCCTTTAGGGGATGGGGAGGGGGATGGGGGAAGGGGATGGGCCTCCGGTATTCTTACTCACTCGGTGAAACACAGTGCAAGCGCTATTTCACACCGGTTTATACTTATATATAAAAAGACACAATATGTCTGCATTCAACGCTGACTTCTCCGTATGGTGTCTTTGGTTTTTATCAAATAGCTTGACGCGATATAAAATATGGATAGTTGTCAAATTATGACATATATTATAATAACTTTAGATGTCAGATAAGAATATTTATTAACGTCAGTCGTATGTAAATCAAGTCATTCGTGTCCGGGGGCATAACTCTGTCAGCATAACCCAGAACAGTATTTGAAATATTACAGTTCTGCTCACGGTCTTGTTATTAATTGCGAGTACAGGTGGCAGGGTCTCACATTTTCCTAATATATATTTAATTCATAACTTAAATCCTACTAAAATTATAAACACAAAAGTTTGTGAGTATGTGAGTATTTATGTTGTTCTTTCACGCAAAAACTAGTGAATGAATTTTGATAAAACTTTACAATAATATAGCTTATACATCAGAAAAACTTAAAGGCTACAATTTATAAAGATAGAGCTTAGCCTCGCGGCGTTGCCCGCGGTTATTGTCGTACCGCGAGTAGCACCGCGGGGTTCAGCTAGTAGATAATAATTCTTCATAGCTTATACCAATACAAATACATTTCTAACTTTCAACAAATTGAAACACTATGTTATTGTGAATGGGTCTGTTGCTATTGGTTAGCGAAGCTGACTGAAGCCATGATGAATATTGTGTGATAAATAAAAAAAATAAAAATATTTATGTAGCCAAAGTAACCCCTGCCATTATTACAAATCTATTGACACTTCATCAAATCGGTTCAGTAGTTTAGACGCTATGGAGGAACATATATACATAGTCTGTAAAATCTATCACGTTACCTTTTGGTTTCGCCGTAATCAGGTGAAAAATTGTACCCCTGAGCAAGGTGCTCACTCACTGGCAAAGTACATGGGGATATGAATATAATAATGATTTAAGAATCACTACACTGTTTGTCAATGTCTGCATAATAAGTATCAAAGAGAATACCAGTTCTGCCAATGTAATCAAATTTGAAACCAAGATCAACATGAGATCAGCGTCAGTCCTCAGAACAATTCATGGCACCTGACGCAATACCCTCCATTACAATTCAAGTGCATAACTTAGAAGCTCGACCACAGAAATGCTAAGTCATGTTGATATGGATAACGCGACTAATCTGTAGCACGTATGTATGTTCTAAGAGCCTGATATTTAGTTATTCTATTATGGAGTTTAGATTTTGATATCGTATACATTTTGATTTGGTTTTACTTGGTCTTTATCACTAACTAGCTGACCCACGCAACCTCGTTTGCGTCTTCTATTGCCCGTAGCGTGAAAATTTTCCCCGTTTTTGAAACATTCTTCATTGGTGCTCCGCTCCTATTAGTATTAGTGTGATGATATATAGCCTATAGCCTTTCTCGATAAATGGACTATTCAACACTGAAAGAATTTTTCAAATCGGACTAGCGGTTTCTGAGATTAGCGCGTTCAAACAAACAAACAAACAAACAAACTCATCAGCTTGATATATTAGTAAACAGTATGGATTACTTATGTATCGTATCTATCATATTTTTAATTATTCAAATCTTTTAAAATGACATAGGAAGCAAACTCAAGAGTCACCAATCAAGTTTTTTTTATGGAATAGGAGGTAAACGAGCAGACGTATCGCCTGATGGTAAGCGATTACCGCCGCCCATGGACACCCGTAATACCAGAGGCGTCACAAGTGCGTTGCCGGCTTTTGGGGGATGTGGAGGGGGAAGGGTTGAGGTATATCCTCACTAACTCGGAGAAACACAGCGCAAGAACTGTTTCACACCGGTTTTCTGGAGGCCGTAATGCTATCACTCCGATCGAGCCGGCCTATTCATGCCGAAGCGTGGCAAATTTGATAAGGAAAAGTGAATTTATATAGCCTATGTTACCCGAGCCATTATGACGAATCTATTGGTTCAGTAGTTTAAGCGATATGATGGGACATATAACCCTTGCTTTAGTTTTAGTTTAGTCAGGTAAAAAATAAAATATTTTATCTCATAGCATATTAAATTGTATGAGCTAGCGGTTAAACACAAAATATGTAACAAGGCGAAATGAGCAAAAACATTTCAGGCTTTCAACAATAAATTATATGAAACATATTTCAAAACACTACCATTAATTATTTTAAATTGGTTGTCTATTGTATTTTAATTATTTTACCCTCTAACAAGTGCTTACACCCGACACGGTGGGAGCAGACAGTTGTTTACCCGGCCTAACCAGACAATTTCCGTAACGTCAATCGGGTCTAAAGCATGACCTGAAGCGATTTGATAAATAATATAATAATATAAATTTGAACGTTTAACACACAACGCCATCTAGTCCCAAGCTAAGCAGAGCTTGTGTTATCGGTACTAGACAACTGATATAAATACATTTATACATTTTTTTGTAAATACATACACATAATACATAATATGTATTCAGTGTTACTGAATATACTTATTGCTTTACGTTAGTAGAAAGCAACATCTTTTTTTTTGTTAGTTTTCTTATATAATCAGATCCTTATTTGTTTCGAACTGATTTTGGTTTCCGAGCAAATATGTTTTTGAAAAGAATAAGGAACGCAAATGGTGTTCACTTAAGGAAAAAAGTCTATTGAAGTACCGTATAATAAATATATTTTGTCATATCAAAACTATAAATATCAACAAGTTTTAGTATTAGTTAGATTGTTGACTATTAGATAATCAAAATTTAAAAATCGAATGTGGATAAATCTTTGACTTATCAGTGGCAGGAAAATATATAATTTAATCATCATCAAAACCTAACACCGTTTTTCTGTAAGACGTCAAGACGGTCCAATGTGCCGTAGCATGGCTCTCGTACGACATACGGTAACAGAGTACGTAAAATATTGCAATGTTCAGCCTTTAGAAGTTTGTTAAAAATTTATTTAATTTAAAATCAATTTTTGCTACTTTTCCTTTGAACCACACACCTGTACTATGACTTGGTGGATTTGAGGCCGCAATTGACTAATCCCCAGTGGGTTTAGGCGGCATCCACCATTCATCATAGCTGACGATGGATTAAAGGACTACAGTACATCACTTACGTTTTACCCGTAACGTGTGAACGAGACTAGCATTTGAATGTTGCTTACTAAATGGAACTTGTTAATATGGGTTGTAGACTATGCTTTAGATTTCAAACGTGTGCGGAAAAATTGCGTTGTATTTTTGCAGTAGGTTTTTTTATTAGTAGGTTGATTTATACCTAACGATTTTTTTAAGTTTTATGTTTGGACTGAAATTTTCTATAGGCAGGCATGGATAGGAACTCAATTCATGTAAGTCGCTATCGTCTTAATACACACTTTATCTGTAACACTTCGATTTTGTATTTGAACGCATTGCGGCATCGATATAATCAATCATTGTATATCAAGTAAAGTTATACTTTACAATTATGAGCTCATTAGTACAGTTGCTGGTATAAAAAAACATTATTACGTATGAAATTAGCTTAGAATGAGATTAAGGAATTTTAAGACAAAATAATTCAGTACAAGAGAATATAATTAGCGACTTTAGCTGCTGACTGTACCTCATTTGTACACTGATTTCCGTAGTTCTTGGCTGCGTAGCAACGAGAAGAAAAGTTTTTGTGAAACAATTAATTGGCACAAAGCTCCTTAGTCGATAGATCGTTGAAGCGCTCGCTGTCTGATGAGGCGTGATTTCTGCATGAAGTGACACGATTAGTTATACTACTTAATCATTTACGTACTTCGATATTGTCTTATTTCTTTTCACCTAAGTATTTACTATTATATGTTCTCAAAAAGTAACTAATGCACTTAAATTGATGTGTATTAAGAACCTCTGGTTCTTAATCCGTGTCCCATCATAAAGTTGTAGTAATTTTCCGTTTTCGATTAAAACCGATTGTTGTATAGTCATTTAACTTCATAAAATTACTAGCTTAACCCCGCAGGGTCACCCGCGATAAAACAATAACCGCGGTAACGCGTTTGTGCAAATCTAGTCTAAAAAAGTGGCATAATTTACTCCTGACATCATCAACTACCTATTAGTGAAAGTTACGTCAAAATCGATCCGGGAGTGATGTTAATTGGAGGATGTCTGCCCGTTGATCTGGCACACTTCTACATTCTATGAGAACGTGCTGCGGCGTTTCTTCTGCTTCCATGCATCCCCTACACAGAGGGCTGTCTGTAGCGCCTATGGTAAATAGGTGCTTGTTTAGGGGATAAGGCCTAGTCAGGAAAGGTACTGCGTAAATAATTACTAGCTTTGTCACAGTACACATTTTATGCCACTTTATTTAAAGCGAAGCTTTATTTAAAGCTTTTTAAAGTGAATGAAAACTTCCATTCCTCTGCTACAAAATAAAATGTTAAATGATAAAGGAAGGTAGAATATATCGGCGGTATGTCTGCTTACAAATCGTGAAATTTGACTTTGCACAATGGAGTGTTGTGTAGGTTACTAGTGATTTGTTAACAGAGACCGTATCTGTTGATCAAAAACCTTTGGTGTATATTTAGTATCACGACTGTTGAAAATCTAAATGAAGATTCTTTACTCATGTATAGAAAGAAAGACAATGGAAAACTTCAACTATAGATGTTTTATGATAATATCAGTACTAATATTATTTGTTTGTGACAATGTAGGTGTAATTGTGGGTAACTGTGGAATGAGCTGTCGCGTGCGGTGTTCCCGGTCCAATACGACCTTCAAACCTTCAAGAAAAGAGCGTACTCCTTCCTAAAGGGCCGGCAGAGCACTTGTAACGCCTCTGGTCTTGCGGGTGTCCATGAGCGGCGGTAATAGCTTACCATCAGGCGATACGTCTGCTCGTTTGCCCCCTATATAATAATAAAAAAAAAAAGTTGCATGTACTAGCGTACACTCGTAAGAAGTGAAACTTCTTTATGACGTTATTTTTCAAAAAATAAATATCATATGTCGACGTAAGGTATAACGACAAAAGACTTATAAACCAGCAATATTCGTGACAAGTCTTATTTCAAGTGCAATAAAAGTTAAGGAGCGAGACCTGAGTAAATATTTGTAAGTTTGTGGAATGTGATGTGTGTAGTTATTTACATTGTGGACTAAATATAATAATATTGTTTGTAATGTGCTATTTCATTGTAGTATTAATTTGGTCCTGTTTGTGTTTGAAAATGTTTTTTGTTTTATTTTATAATTTTTTTTTGAAGGATTGTATATAACTACTCTCAATAATGATAAAACATTTTATCATGGCCGAAAAACGTCAACGTCCACCATCGATTTACAAGCAGAATTTAAACGATTGTCTCTGAATAAAGTAGAGACTATAAATGAACAATTGTTTCAGTTTATAAATAACAGGAAAAAAACTCAAACGTAACTACTCAAATCACCGCAAAATACATTGGAGACATTTACCAATCCCTACTCCGCTGGAGAAAGTATACTTCGAATCACGCGTGGTAGGGATAAAAAAAAATGGCGCGTAACGGATAAATGTGACGCGTAACGAAAAAATGTTACACTAAATTTTTTGACAACCCCGATAAAGAAGTTTCACTTCAAAAATCGCTGGATCTACAGAACCGATGTTGAAAATTCTTTACCAATAGAAAGCGTGCTTGTGACTAGCCTTATTTCTAAGTGTTATTAGCCGAAAAATGTTACATTTAGGCACTTACTCAGTTGCAAAAAAAAAAACAACAAAAATTGCTGCGTAACACTATTTGTTTGTCAGGTCATGGTATTACTTCGGTTGCGACGGTTAATTTGGCCCATATCTCTCCTACGATCATACTAAAACATATACCCAGCATCATTTATAATGTAAGTGTACTATAGAAATGCCACAGTGAACAAACCTCCCATACACAATGACTGTTAAAACATTTAACTAGGTTCGTTCCACATGCTCGCTCCACCTAACTTACCGTAAATGTCTAAAAACTTAGCCAGTCGTCGCCATTGTTGAGAAGTAGGACAGACCCGGTGTGGGCCGAACGGATGCGCTCCTACGATGAAACCATTCTACATCATAACAATTACGGTAACACACGGGTTGCTTACTCCACTCTGAGCCCAAAGGCACATTAACGTCTAGTAATTAGTTTACCTGGTCCTATAGGTACGGATTATGAGATATGACGTAAAATATAATAGGTCTTTACCTATGAAATTGCGTTTCTTCAGTACTGGCCATTTCCAATAAAAAAAAGTTTGTAATGGCTCTGTATTCTAAATTCAAATTAATTTTGTTTTAAAACTATGACATTCTATTTACAAACTCAGTCTTTTATTTTTTGATTAGCGTTGTATTTTCATTACATTTGAACATGACGAAAAGTCATAATGGATACTTTAAAAATTCGTGTAATTATGGAATATGAGTTCCGTCGTGGCACCAACGCAACACAAACGGCACGTAACATAAAAAACGTTTACGGAGAGAACTGTACAAACGAACGCACAACCCTTTATTGGTTTTCCCGGTTCCGTTCTGGTAATTTTGACTTGAAAAATGAAGCTCGTGGTCGTCCGGAGACTTTGGTTAACAATAATGAATTAAAGGCGATTGTGGAAGCTGACGAAACTCAATCTACAGCTGAGCTAGCAGCAGCTTTTAATGTAAGCATCAAAACAATATTGATCCATTTGCGACAAATTGGCAAGGTAAAAAAGCTTGATAGATGGGTGCCCCACGACCTTAACGATCGCCAGCGCAACGTACGCGTCGAGACCTGCCTTTCGCTGCTCAACAGGCAAAGAAATGAAGGAATTTTGAAACGAATAGTTACGTGCGACGAAAAATGGATTCTGTTAGACAATCGAAAGCGCTCAGCAAGTTGGTTAGACCCTGGTTCAGCACCAAAGCAATGCCCTAAACCAAAAATGACCCCTAAAAGGTGATGGTCACTGTTTGGTGGTCTAGTGCGGGTGTGATTCACCACAGCTTTTTACAAAACGGCATGAGCATTAATGCAGATGTGTACTGTGAAGAACTGGAGAGAATGATGGAGAAGCTTGCACATCTGCAACCAGCTTTGTTCAATCGGTCGTCCCCCTGCTCCTTCACGACAACGTGCGACCCCATACTGCGCAACAGACAGTCTCCAAGCTGCAAGAGCTGGGGTTGGAAGCTCTCCCTCATCCGCCATACTCACCAGAACTTGCACCTACCGACTATTACTTTTTCCAAAATTTAGACAACTTTTTAGTGGGTAAAGAATTCAATTCCCGAGAGGTAGTACAAAATGCCTTTGAAGAGTTTGTTGCCTCCCGTCCAGCTGATTTTCACAAGAAGAGCATCAATAAACTGCCAATGCGTTGGCAAAGATGCGTCGATTGCATGGGTGATTACTTCGAATAACAGAAATAAAAAAGTTTGAAAAAATAAGTACTTTCACTTATTGCATACAAAACGGCAATTTCATAGGTAAAGACCTAATAATATATATATACACCGTGGTGTTAAAGCTACTCGCACATAACCTGCATCCTTGCTCTCCAATATTTTAATAATATTTCTGAATTTAGTTGAATTCTAAGTTAACTAAGGTAAAAATTAATCCGTATTTTAGTTTTAAAAAATACACTACAATCGGTGCATGTGAACCTTTATTTAAAGAAATATGTATAGTTCTGAGCTGAAATTTCAAGAGGTTATTAAAAAGTCAATAATTGTAACCAAATAGCGAATTGACGACATTTCCAATGCAAGTGAACTCGAATTGAGTATTAAATATTTGAAGTCCGAAATATATCACAATACTTACGACGTAAATAAACTTCAATTCAATTAGGTAAATTTAAAAAGTCATAACAACCAAAATTAATTTATTAATTAAAATTAGTCACCGTGAATATACCAGCTGTGCAGCGATTTACACCAAACATTTTTTTTCGCTTTACGCTCATTATGTTTTTCTACATCAATCGCTAAAAACGATTTTAATTCTCTTGTTTTCTTGAATTGATTAAAAGTAAATCCATACTAATAAACCACTCACTCAAATAGATAACACAACTATATAAAACTCATAAGCGAAATCGTGTTATATAATTAATTGGGGAATTTCCAAACTACACGTTATTATCACTTTAATAAAAACCAAGTCTTTATTAATAGTTCATGTAAGTAATAAACGTTCCAACAGTCCATTAAAGTCTGCTAAAGGCCATGTAATTTCATTATAGGCTCAGTATTAGAGACATAGTGCCCTAATTACTACGCGGTGTTATTTTATGACACTTCGGGTTGTGTAGAGTTTCATAGTGATTGAGTGGTTTGAAACGGCATCGCTATACATTGACGTTTTGATTGATAATATAATTTAATTAATGCTTAGTAATAAAATAACAGTATTCAAGGATTATATTAAAATTTGGATTCGATTAACATAAAAGATTTAGGTACGTATATTTTGGATGAGTTCACGATAGTGATGATCATTCAAGGGATCTTTTTAAAAGGTTCTCTTGTCATTAAAAGTTAAACTTAAGACAAAATATGTAAAAATGTTTACATATTTTTTTATTACAATACACTTTTGTCACTTTTTTATAAAATGTATATGACCCTGATGGAAATCATGAGCAGAATCTAAAAGTAGTGGTCACTATACCTATTGTGAATGCGGACAATGCAACAATGCAGCATGGTGACCCACACTTTTGAGGGCTATTAAAATGATTGTGCATCATTTGGCCTCCGGTCTCGTACTCATCAACGAAATACGACAGCACGAATGCTGTCATTTTAGGTTAGTTTTCTGTGAGAAGATAATTTCGGTAATAAAGTTTATTATGCAATTAAACGGTGCAGCAATGAAAACATAATTCGTTGTACAATATAACGATGACCTGATTCCCAAAAAAATTGAAAACAAAGCTTTGATGTCTAAGTATATTAAATATAGGCAAAAAGGAAAATCAAATTTCGGTCCAGAGCCTCATCTTTTACAAATAATTGTGTTATACGTACTTAAATGTTACCTGACTGAAACGGCACCAATTTATGTTGACATTTCGAATCTTTGATTTTACCATTTTTTTTCACTAAAAAGTGTTGAAAATCTTTTAAAGATACTTTTATATTCAAACCAACAAAATTGTATCTAGAAAGCTTATTCTTTTCATTATTTTTGCTTTCATTTATTTTTGTACAGATTTTTGTATAAACCAGACAATTTATACAATGTGATAGGAATAACATTAACTGATTGCTATAAATTTGGGTGAATGATCCCTTAATAAGAAAAATATTTCTTAAATATTCTCGTTTAATTTTTAGTAGATCATCATAATATATTTATTGTTCAGTCACAATTTGAGATACCACACTTATAGTCGCTTATTTAACTGACTTTGTAGATCGTAACCGCAGGCAACGCCACGAGGCAAAGCTACGAGTAGTATCTTTATAAATTGTAGCTTATATGTTATTCTTTCTAATTCTATATAAAGTTTCATCAAAATTCAGTAGTTTTTGCGTGAAAGAGCAACAACATACTCGCTTACATATTCACAAACATTCGCGTTTATAATATTAGTAGGATTATGTCTATCATGAGTTGGTTAATGTGCGTTTGAAATATAGTTCATTTATTTGCTGCTGTTTTGAAAATAATTAGTTTGATCCTCTCCTCAATGAAACATTTGTGGTAAGGCTCGCCGTTGTGACAATGCGATACAGGGATTATACGAGAGAGGTTGCGGCGTGGTCTTTTAGTTTAAAAATGCATTGTGAAGAAAGATATATATTATGTACGACATTTGGGTCTTTGGTGCATTTTGAACGAGGGCAGAATGTAAAAGGTTTTATTTCAGGCGGTTCGTTTTTTAAGTGATGAAAAGAACTGTGAGTTATATTATGATACTAGCTGACCCACGCAACCTCATTTGCGTTCTATATTGCCGGTAGCGTGAAATTTTTTCCCCCTTTTTTAAACATTATTCGTTGGTGCTCTGCTACTATTAGTAGTAGCGTGATGATATATAGCATATAGCCTTCCTCGATAAATGGACTATCCAACACTGACATAATTTTTCAAATCGGACCAGCGGTTCCTGAGACTAGCGCGTTCACACAAACAAACTCTTCAGCTTTATTATTAGTATTGATTAGTATTATATATCATGATTTGTTCTGTGTCTGAGTGTAAGGTATATATTTATTTTGTGTGTTTTTAAAAATATGTATGTATGTTTATGAGTAGTTAGTTTGCCCAGGCCATTCCTAGTTTGGGACTAGACGCCCTCATTATAACCACTGGTAAAATTTTAATTGAGTATCTCATAATTATTCCTGTATTCAAAATTCCTATTTGAGGTGCTTGTTTGTGGCCGAGTGTCTGGGATTGAAATTGTATCACATTTCAATTTATCATTGGGGTAAAATTCGAGTAAATTGGCTGTGACGAAGGAACAGAAGTACGAGTGATAAGGGTTTCAGGTTTTCTCATTCGTACACACAGTACTCTAAAAATAGCTTTTATAACTCCTAACCTTTTTTATTACAGTAATGTAACATAACGCTATAATGTAATGATTTCGTGAATATAATTTACGTATATTTATTCTAACCGGTTTTTTGTTATCTGTATTTCATCATATTTATTAACGGCAAATTCAAACTACATTTCAAATTCTGATAAGTCTGCTGTTCTAGTCGTTTGTAATCTATATAGTTATGGCAGAGGTCTTGGGTTTGATTCCCATAAAAGCCAAATAATTAACTGCTTTTGTGATGCAGTTGTAGCGTATGCGACTGCTGTCTTTGAGGTCTTGGGTACTATTCCCGGGTCAGTTCAAATATCTGTATGATCTGCAAATAGTTACGAGTATTTCGAAGTTTGTTTTTTTTCTATGTATATTATGTATGTATATACAAAAAATATATTGGTATTTATATAAGTTTTCTAGTACTTATAAAACAAACTTTGCTTAGCTTGGGACTAGATGGCGTTGTGCTAAATGTCCAAAATATTTATTATTATTATTAATTGTGCGTAATCGTTTATTCATCTATGTCAGGGTGTAATATTATATCTGTAATATGTATAGCAATAACTCAATATATAGATATTACAGGTAAATAAATATATATGGATATGTTTATCAGTTGCCTGGTTACCATAGTACAGGCTATACCTTATTTAGGATCAGAGGATTTTTGAGATTGTGTGAGATTAAAAACAGATTATTTTTTACTTAACTGATAATGCAACTCACTGTTACCCATATAGACCATTGTATTTAGATCACTAAAATTTGCGTATTGTTCTAAATTCACAAAAGTAAAACAGCAACTGTCGAAACGATGTTTACTTAAGAATTTTATTCTTATTTGCTCATCCATAATTCTTGAACAAATTCTGGGGAAAAATTGCCGACGTTCAATTATGTAGGTACTGGCAATGTGATTGATGAAGCTGTCATCACGTCCGCATCGTTCTAGTGAACTTTGTACATCGATCATTGGGTGTTTCATCAAAACACAGTTTATGTACTACAACCTCTTGTTTTGCCAATAATGAACTTAACCTTGGGTACTTGGTTTTCTTAATCGTGATTTTAAAGCCAGGCATAGGCTGTATAAGATAATATATAATTTTATTTATTAACTAGCTAACCCTCGCAACCTGGTTTACGTCTGCTATTGCCTGTAGCGTAAAAAAATTCCCCCGTTTTTTAAAAATTCTTCATTGGGGCTCCGCTTCTATTGGTTTTAGCGTGATGCATGATGACATATATAGCCTATAAAAGTTTTTATTCTATTTGAACTTAGTAGTATGTACGTATGTAGTATAAAGACATTTATACTATACTAGCTAACCCACGCAACCTCGTTTGCGTCTTATATTGCCCGTAGCGTGAAAATATTCCCCCGCTTTTTTAACCATTTTTCGTTAATGCTCCGCTCCTATTAGTAGATGATATATAGCCTATAGCCTTTCTCGATAAATGGACTGACCAACACTGAAAGATTTTTCAAATCGGACCAGTGGTTCCTGAGATTAGCGCGTTCAAAAAAACAAACTCTTCAGGTTTATAATATTAGTAATATATATAATATCTAACAATAATAAATATTTCGGCCATCTAACACAAGCCGCCATCTAGCCTGCAACTAAGCAGAGCTTGTGTTATGAGTACTAGACAACTGATATAAATACTTATATCTTTTTTTTTTGGAAATACACACATATTATAGTCCACGGGCCCACGAACAAGGGATTTCAGTGATTGACAACAGGCTGAAAGTTTATACACAGCTTCGTTTTGACGAGACACCCAACTTTTATTATTGGGCCAAATTCTGAAAGTGGAAGGAAAAAGCGGGATAGGGAGCGAAACACGTCGATTTGATGAGTGTCCCAAATTAAATAACAACAGTTTCTAAACATCAATACTTTGAGAAAATACGATGGAAAACTGAGAAAAACTTGTGGCATACAAATTGAATGGCACCTTCCGGGTGACCCCCAGCTCTAACATGTCAAAATGGTGACTTGAAAAAATTTATTAACAAAGAGCTGATTTTTGTTTTGGGGCTTGCAAAATATATATATTTTATAAAAAATGCATCGGCATACAAATTTGTTGGTAATTTTTTTGAGACCTACACTCGAAAGTTGTCAAGATTATGTTAATCTTTTTTTGATTGACAACTGTATGCCACGAAAAAATTTTGATTATTTGCTTAATTTTTAATCTAAATATAATAGTGACCTACAAAAAAAATTGAATTTTTGAGGTTAACATACAAAATCAAAAAATCTAATCATTTAATATGTGCTCCGTACTTATGTCTTGTAACCACTGGTTTCATTTGTAATATATTAAAGTAATGTTAAAAAAATGAAAGCTTGCATTTTCAGTGTATTAATACACTACAGAACTTTAATAATAATGCAATGTGCAAACAGTGCATGAAAAGAATTAAACTTATAAATAATTTATGATAAATATTAAAAAATCAATCAATCCTCATCAGATTCGTCACTCGATGAGTCTTCACTATGTGTGATGTTATCGTCATCTTCAGAACTATCGGTATCATACTGTTCAGATTCTGTAAATTTTTATTTTTTTTATTAGCTTTATTTTCGGATGAAAACGTTCGTCCTTACGTGAAGAATTGCACAAGAAACACTCCATGATGACGATCACTTAACAGCTTCGAAAAGAGAGCTCGACTAAACTAAAAAGGTAAAATAGTCGTTAGAGCTGATGCTTAAAGGAAGTTGGGCGGGGATAGTGGGTCTTACGATTTTATACCTGAGGCAAAATCACACAGTTCAGCATATTATTATTTTTGATATTGATATTGAACTAAATTGAAATGTAATAAATGTTTTTTATAAGGTACTGCAAAAAGATTATACTGAAAAAAATATCGCTACAAACATGTATTATTTGTATTTTAGGTAAATATTTTTAATTTGTTAATATAATAACTTAAAGATATTACTTGTAATTCGATTATAAATTATAGATTCAAATTATAGAGAAATTAAAAAACCTTAATTTATATTAATTTTAAAGTACCTACACGACTTATAAATATGCATTTTTCGAACTTAGAACTAATTTTTTTTATAGACGTTAACTGATTTTACGATTTGTTTTACAATACAATGATTTTTTCCTTACTTGACTATCACTTAAAAATTGTTGTTAACTGAATAATAAAATAAATAAGTAGTTCAATAGCTCAATCACTCGTTACAAGAAATTTCAACAAATTTTCATGCAATTCCCTTGTTTTTATTGCTGTAATTGTTTATATAATTAAGTAATTAAAAAAAAATTTTTTCATTTTCATTAAATAAGCTGTAATATTATATACGAATTTTCCATTTTAGCAATTTCAAACAAAAGCTGGCGAAACTTATGTACAGGACTTCGACATGATATGTTTTCAAGATTTAATTTGTTTGAAATTTCGAAAATTTCACTTGTAATTAATCGCTTCCATTTTTTTTGTATGCCAATAGTTTCATGGTGTTATACGTTTGCTTCTTAACAGAAAAAAATAAAAAAGAAGTTGTTATTAATGAAAAAAAGATTAACATAATCTTGACAACTTTCGAGTGTAGGTCTCAAAAAAATTACCAACAAATTTGTATGCCGATGCATTTTTTATAAAATATATATATTTTGCAAGCCCCAAAACAAAAATCAGCTTGCTTTCGACATGTTAGAGCTGGGGGTCACCCGGAAGGTGCCATTCAATTTGTATGCCACAAGTTTTTCTCAGTTTTCCATCGTATTTTCTCAAAGTATTGATGTTTAGAAACTGTTGTTATTTAATTTGGGACACTCATCAAATCGACGTGTTTCGCTCCCTATCCCGCTTTTTCCTTCCACTTTCAGAATTTGGCCCAATAATAAAAGTTGGGTGTCTCGTCAAAACGAAGCTGTGTATAAACTTTCAGCCTGTTGTCAATCACTGAAATCCCTTGTTCGTGGGCCCGTGGACTATTAGGTATACATAGCAAACACCCAAACTACGATCATACAAACACTTGATCCGACCCTGGAATCGAACCCGAGACCTCAAGCACAGCAGTCGCATACGCTACCAATGAGCTACCAAGGCAGTCACTGAAATTGATGAATCCTACTAATATTATAAACGCGAATGTAAGTATGTAAGTGAGTATGTTTGTTGCTCTTTCACGCAAATACTATTGAATGGATTTTGATAAACCCTTACAATAATATAGCTTATACATCAGAATAACGCATAGGCTACAATTTATAAAGATACTAGCTTCGCCTCGCGGCGTTGCCCACGGTTATTGTCGTACCGCGGGTAGCACCGCGGAGTTCAGCTGATTTGACTATAAATTTATGGCGTAAAAATGATGAAATAACCATTTTAGTGCTTTAAAAGATTAGGATGAACTTTATACGACTATTGAATATTAACTTAAAGTGAGTGATTGAGTCTATAGTCGTTCCAATAGTTTATTTAACTTTTGACAGCTCTAATACTTAATCAAATAGTGATACCCTGACCCGTTACCTATTCGATTTCTTTCATCGATCGATTTTATGCATTAAGAAGTTTTAATCGATTTAACAATCACATTGAAACAAATATTTCTATGTGTTTCAATGTGCGACCTCCTTTGTCAAAATAAAGAAGAAATGGATTAAAAGAATGTTGTTCAAATATGACGGTTCTATGTCATGAAAAAATATATAATAAAAGGAACTGAATTTTCAAAATGTATTATTGTATTGTGTTGTAATTCAGTGGTTAATATTGTATTTGTTAAACTATTGATGATCTTTATTAAATCTCTCTATGTCTATTTTAAAATAATCTACAGTATTTCAATGAGTAACCTTCAATATAGTTGAGTATTTATATTCCTCCGTATTGATTTATTTGTGAATTCTCACGTTTGGTTGAGTTGAGCGTATCGTTCCTGCCTTCGTTACTGTCAAAATGCCAAAAAAGAAAGTACTCAAAGGACAAACAACTGTCAAGTGATGATGATTCCTGGTCATACGAAGAAGACGATTCTTTATAATTAAAATTAGTATTACAGTACCTCTTTTGGTTGTTTTATTTTTAATCCGTAAATTACTACGAATTTCAACATTTTGTACCTGTTCATTACATGTAGGTACCGCAGGTAGTTTTTATTTGAACCAACTATAGTAAGTCTAAACAATTATTTTAGATTCATTAATTTGCGGCGAATACATTCGATCCCATTACTAGGTACGAGTACGATGGAACTGTTTTCATTACGCAAATTATTTATGCATTGAAACAGAGACATTTAGGGCATTTTAATGCAAAATAATAAAGCTTTTTACGTGATTTGATATAAAATATAATCACAATAATTTTATTGTATGTTTTATTAATATAATCGATAATCGATTTATTTCAAAACCGTTTTTATAGTCTGTGGTCATTAATTACGAATGACACATCCCTAAGTAGGCGGAGCCCGCCCATAAAGTACAGTATTATCTGTAGTACATTGTATCAAAAATTATTACAAAACTTTCTGTGCGTGATCTGTCAAAAGTTAAATAAAGTATTGGAACGACTATAGTTCAAGAATTAGCCAAACATATATTGATTAATAAAAATTAACCAACCGTAATTTGAAGTCCCTTTAAAAAGTAAGCAAACTTGCCGAAGGTCAAACCCATCGGATGAACCATTGGAAATTAATTAGAATTCCAATACTTTGTATCTCCGAAATCTGTTAAATACCTAACCAAGTTAAGTTGGCGAGGCTTGGAACGAGGTTTTTTAACATTTACGAAATTCCAGAACTAAATCAGTTTTAAAAGATTCCTTCAACGTATTCAACAACAATACCTTGGTTTGGAAAATATTTAAATGAAACAGATAACCAATAGGTAAAGTTTAATTCTTTCATTGTTTCAACCGACACGTAAGGTTACCGGCTCCCAACCTTTGCTCCTCATTAGTTATAGGATTTAGAACGCAGTAACAGCAGCAGTTGTGAATCTTGTTTTCTATCCTTCTCATCCAATGACTTATTTTCTCTTTTGCTAACAAAACTTTTATTTAATTAAAGTAATTAATATCAAACTTAAAGTAATTAATATTCAAAACATGCAGGAATTAACCTTATATATGGAATACGGGATTAATAGAACACCGATGTATATCAATTTATGGTAATTAATTCTAAATTTAGATATGTTACACAGCTTCAGATATTGTAAATCAATCACTTTACGATCAAATGTACTTTGTTATAATTAACAAGGAAATAGAACCATAATTGATTTGGAATGATAAATATTCACAT
The DNA here is from genome assembly GCA_916048165.1 of Spilarctia lutea. Taxonomy (NCBI): domain Eukaryota; kingdom Metazoa; phylum Arthropoda; class Insecta; order Lepidoptera; family Erebidae; genus Spilarctia; species Spilarctia lutea. The sequence goes on along the minus strand of OU696480.1, from coordinate 15,613,379 downwards.
TAAAAGGAATATTTCTTTGGTCGAAGTTACATTCAAGGGTTTGATTGCTTTAACGAGTATGAGTTTATTAAAACAAGTTAGGTTTATTAGCTAAATTGAATTAATCTATTCTATGCAGAAAGACGTTTTCATAGTACGGTTTTTAACAATACAGTCTTCTGATAATTGTATAAGAATTGCAATATTTAATAAACTTATTTATTTTTTCCAGGTACATATTCAAACGCATAAGAAGACGATGTATTTATTAATATGCGGTAAGGTAAGCGTACCTTCTTGTTAACGTTTCATGAAATTTATTATTTTATTCTCATCTACTTATTGTCTAGTTTCTCCGGTAAAGAGTGTTTCTCTATAGAAGAGGTAGTTTTAATGTCTAGCTGTTGAACACGTGGCATCACTATATACGTTGAGGGCGTTGATACAAGTGTTTCGCTTCAAATCTCTTTCTAGAATTACTAATGCCTGTTTTCACTTCTATGATTTTATTTTGAACACGTGACTTAACATTGTGATAATGTCGTTACAATTCATTTACCTTTGCGTTTGTAGAACATCAACTTGGCTATATCTGTAGTACTCTAGAGAAAAAAGTTAGTGTCGAAAGGAGTTCCACAAGGAAGTACATTGTTATGATTTTGGTTAAATGTCTTGCTTTACCAAGAATATATTATCATTTTTAAAGTTTACCTGACTTTATTGGTTAAAAACTTATCATTTCTTACCATCATTTTTCATTCAGTGAAAAATCCACACACATAAAGTTCAAATACTTCGCCTTTTCCAGAAAACAGTTTCTGTAAAACATAATAAATTGCCATTTTTAAAAACAACGAGTCCAGATTCCATTATTCAGATGCAACTAAGATAAGGTCATGTCAAGGTTCATGTGAGCTATATGCATCGTGCCAAGGCCAGCTTGGGACCGTCTGAAGAGTACTCCACTAGCTGACATGTCGTGAATTAGGCATGTTGAGCCACTTGGACTAATTCTCGAGAATCACAACTGTAGCAGAAACAGAATATATAAAAGAATAAACGTAGAAGGATTGGGTATTTACGAACAAATTCGTTACTATTATTACATGTTCAATCCAATATATTTACAAGAAGAAAAAATAACTCAAAAAATTGGTTGCCTGTAAAGTCGGTATACGGGCGAAAGTTTTACGTGACAACGACTTTGAGTGGTAAAATAATTTTAATGTGAATATTCATTCGTATAGTAGGAAGAAGGATGAAATAATAGTAACAATTTAAAACATTTATTTATACAAAGAATTATATTTAAAACATTAATTTTAACGTTTTAAATATAATTCGACGCGTGCCTTTCACTTTTTATGTCTGTCTCTCTCGCTCTTAGGCGGGCTAACCATGCCCGAGTGGAAGGGACGCGTGCCTCTCACTCGCTCTCATTGTGAGCGCATAACGTGAGCGGAGCGTAACGCAGTTTCTTGAAGTGTCACCCGGCAAACCAATTTATAAGACGTTGTCACGTCAATAAATATTAACATCTAAAAGATGCGAATTATATCCAGCCGCTTTCGATATTAAAGTAGGTACTCACAGGCCACATTATATAGTGTAACTTTAGTTCAATAACTTTTTATTCATTCGCTATTTACCCAATTACTTTTTTTATTTACAAAGAAACATCCGAAGTCATAAAAACTTTGGTTGGTGTGGCATGAAATCCCGTTTTCCCGGATCTTGCCACTCAAACTAACACCTAAGTGTCAAAGAATTAATAGTTAACTTGAGAGAAATGTTGCCGTTAAGAGCTTTTGTCTTTGTTTTCTTTAGTTAATATTGTGTGAATTTAGAGATTCAAGAACAGTGCTTGTGATTTCCGAAACAAGATGGTTGACGAGTGAGTCGGAATTGTCATCTTAAACTCACTTCTGATGAAATAAGTCAGAAATATGAATGCAGGTTAAATGTGCTACATATTATTATTTAAATAGTAAATTTTTATTTTACTTGTGTATTTTTTTAATAACAAAACAAGCACTCTGATTCTATTATAATAATGTTTGTAATTACGTTTAGGACCTACTCGAAACATTTTTTATTTATATTTGTGCTAAAAAAATTAAAACCGTAGTATCTAATTTGGTATCTTTCTTACTTGCACAGTTTGCCAATTTTGCCAATAACGACCGTAGTAAGTCAACAAGGTCTAGATTTTCAATTCCAAAGAAAGGCTTCACTTTAATACTGGAAACTCACAAAAACAAACAAATATAGCTTGTATTACACCTATTATCGGAGAACAGAGGCACGTAAAGGACTTCAAGTTTTCATATATTTAGACTTTATTATTCAACGACCTAGGAACATAAATTCGCTGGAACTGCAACCAAATTTTAATGCCGAGGAAAATGTATTTCTCTTCATATTCAAACACTAGCGATATTCTAATAATGCTACGTATTGTGCAAGCATTGAAATGAAACTGGTCAACTATGAAAAGTGTGCTTGCCAATGGTCCTGAAATGGATATAGCTATTAAATGTGTCTAGTACCCATAACACAAGCTCTGCTTAGCTTGGGACTAGATGGCGTTGTGTGTTAGATGTCCGGAATATTTATTTCTTTATTTATTTTTATTGTTGTTCCATTTTGATGTTCGATATTACCTACATTTTGGGACATCTTATTGGCATCTAAGATAGTTGTTGAATTAAAAAATAAAATATTTCTAGAAAGTATATTTCGTTTCTCAGGAAAAATATGCTACAGGAATAATATCTAGCTAGAGCTAAGTTCAATTAAAATTTACATAAACGATTTAAATACAATAGTTTTTCAGTTGTTTTTGTGAGACCCCGACCTTTGCAGTACGAAGTCTAAGCTCAGATCACCAAGGGTCCTTCTGGAATCAAACTAAGTACATTGTCAATATTTATGTGAGAAATAAAACTCACTTACTTAAATTAATGTTTAGAATGTTTCATTCTTAAAATTAAACTCACTTGTAGCACATTTCATTAAACACATTTGATGTGCATAATATAAGATATATAATCAGTAACTTTAGATAATGCCATAGAGCGAAATCGGTCAGTCGGTATTTGTGTCTGTAATCTCAAGTTGAACAATATTTTATAGGTTGAAAATGTGGGTAGGTGCGAACTTTACTTATTTTGTTTTTACCTACTTGAGGATTATGATCTGGTATGTTATAAGCTATTTAATGTCATTACACGAGAGCACTGAAGCAAAACAGTGAACATCTAACTGAGACTAAGTTGCAAGAACCGGCTCATTAATTAAAAGTCGCTGTCTGTCTAAACTTCCATATACGCCCAAGTTATAGTCTTTGTGGCTACCCTGCAGTGCTCACAATACCTTGTTTACTTTATTGTTTATAGCACAGAATAGATAGCATAGTTCATGCTATCCATTCTGTGCTATTTGTGCTGTGCAGTTTGACAGAACAACTTCTTACTATAATTTATTTGGTAATAGGACTTTTGGGGGCTACAACAAGGGGCTATGCGTGGTAATGATACTCGTTGTTTAATCTTTCTTAAAAGGACAAGATGTTTTTTTTTTATGTCTTGGCTGCCAAAATGACTCTTCTCTGCCTGATGGAAAGCACGAGCAGTATCCAGGAGTGGTGGTCACCATCCTCAATGCTAATAGGGACAGTGCAGCATGGTGACCCACACTATGGCGGCCTAGTGAGATGCTTTTTCACGCTCCGCTTAAAGGACCCGGATTCATAGTGGGAGGGAAAACTTTTAGAATATTTTCGATTTAAAGGTCATCAAAGTCGAGTTTTTAGGATGAATTTATGTCATTTACTGAACTGTTACGGATATACTTATCATAGCAGACCTTGTATGCGTTTATTATCTAATGAGCATTACGTAAATATATCAAATGAAGCTTTAAATTTAATGGTTAAGACGAAAATATACAATGTAATTTGTCATGAAGTAGGTTTCAATTCTTTGAGTAACAATTAATTTTACAAAAATAATATATATATATAATGATAAATGATACATGAAATGCCAACATACAACAATAAACTATATTTGCCAATCCTTATGTTTCTTAAGCTTTCTACCAAATGACGTGGAACCGGAGTGGATTTATAGGATACACTTTCATTTTGGTTTAATTCGTTAGCATTGTATGTTGCTTTTTTAGGTATATAAGAGCTTTACAAAACGAACTTTCAAATAGTACAGCTCTAATTAGGCCTGGAATGTTGCCTTTCATTAATGACGTAACTATTGTTCTATCAAACAATTCGTTAATAAAAAAAAGTCCAGAAAAAAGGTATATATGTATTTATATCAGTTATCTAGTACCCATAGTTCTGCTTAGTTTGGGATTAAATGACATTGTGTGTTAAAAGGCCGAAAATATTGAATTATTTATGAATGAAAACTGTTCCTAAAACACTTAGTTAAATAACGGTAGCCTACTGGCCTCAGAAATGTTAATAATGATTTCCGACTTCTTCGATAAACTTTCATAAATATAATTAAAAAAACATTTTAAAGACTTCCTACTTCCACAAGACAATGGGAGCCAGGGCAAAGTTAAACAAAGTTTGCTGTGTAATAAAAGTTCATCCAAGGTAAATTTGAAATCAAGAAGTGAAAATATTTTTTTATTTTAATTCTATATCTTTCGATAATTATAATTTTTGTATTGTTGTCTTTTTGTTGGTCTCACTTTAGTATCTCATTGGTGGAATTCGTATTAGTCAAATTATAGTATACTAGCTGAATTCCGCGGTGCTACCCGCGGTACGACCATAACCGCGGGTTATGCCGCGAGGCGAAGCTAGTATCTTTATAAACGGTAGCCTATGTGTACATTAGAAAGTGTAGAAAGTGTGTTAGAAAGTATTAGAAAGTGTAACAAACATCCATCCATCCATACTTACAAACTTTCGCGTTTATAATATAAGTAGGATGTCTATAATCAGAAAAACTCAATAAAATGTTTGGCCCGACACGGGTTTCACATATTTCAGCAAATTCGTATATACCTACTTAGGTAACAAGTTGGGTTTATACTATTGTTAGATATATGATATGATATGGTTAATCTTCTTTGATTATTTTCTATAACTAGACGTCTGTTCTGCACTATGGGGCACCGAAGTGGTGTCTACTATTATAATCCTTAGTCATATATAAATATTTTTTATAGAAAGCGATTCCAGTTTGGACTGGAATGTGTGCATCTGGCTCTGGATCTTCCAATGGTGCACAGGTGTGGCCATATATATGGTTACATGCATGCACCCGAAAAAATAAGTGTGACCACTTATTTTGCTTCTATGCAGGTTCTCAACATAAATCTTACTGTAACTTTAGGTACTGTTAGCAAAAGTTATTGTAATGTGATTTACAATAGATTAGAGCGTGCTTATGATTTGAAATGTTGTAAAACAATTTTAAACTTTTAAACGTACATAGTTACTCGTTTATCTTTGTGAATTCAGGCATTCATACCGAAGTATTATTAGACACTTAATGACTGTAATATGGAACATGAATCAGATAACACTCGTGTTCTTTATGACTTACAATGCAGTGTTGAGCTAACAAAAGTCATATAATATCTAACATCCATATATATTCCTCACTGGTAAGCGTTTATGGACGAATTGGGTTATCGGTGTATCCTTTTCAAATAAATATCCACATTTCTAGGTAACTACCAATTCTACACAAACATAAAAGTGAATGTACGTACCCCACAATATTGTTAACGAAATAAAACCTTATTTCATATATTATTGCGTTTAACTTCGCCTTTTATAACAAGAAGCCCCAGTAATCCATAATAACTTTTATACCATATAGTAGGTATGCCAATTTAGCAATATGTAGGCCGGTATTTTACTTTTACGAGTTCCGATACATACAAAACTGATTTCTAGACGGTAGTCAATTTCAAATTTAGAACACATTCCATATTTGAAAAAAAAAGTGCGAGGTTTTATTTTAGGCAGTCTGCCAAGAATCGAACTAGATCGAAATGAAGGAGCACATTTTAATGTAGCCTGTTACCAACCGGTATTATTTGTATTCAGCGTTGCTTCATACCAAGAATAACTGCTTAATTATATACGTAGAATTTCACTGGGTACGTAATTGTATTACGTTACGAATCAAGCATAACTGTGATACAAATTATAACCGTTTGAAAACACAAAGCGAAGATGCCCTACATGAGCAAATAATATTAGTAAACGTACTATGTTAGTGTTTATAGAAATCGGTTACTCGTGTTGTTTTGTTGATTTAATGTATATCATTCTCTTGATTGCGATACTTATTAACTAACCGCAATGTTTGAAGGTTGAATATATTCAAACTGTTGATTTAGTAATTAGAATTATCTGGTTCTTAGTTCTCAAATCTATTGATACCGTCATTCCAAGTGGCAAGACATTTATCTTATTCACGTGGATAATTGGCGTTCCATTGCTGTGCTCTTTTTAACAATATATTTGCTTCGTACATCCACGCTTCAGAACAAATGTTCCCTTTTTATTAAACTTAACCTATATACTTGCAGTTTGACTACTTTCCAATTTTACTTTCTTAATCTGTTCGTAATGGTTTATAATTAACATAATTTTATTGACTACAAAAGCTAAAGCATAGAATATAAATACTACAAACTAGGGCGACTCATTAGATGTTAGGTACTATTCAAAATCTCGCATCAAAACTGTGTTTGGGTCACCATTATATGTATTTTTGTACTTAAAATTGAAGTTAGCCGTTAGTTGCAGAGCTTGTACCTTTTTTTATTTAATATAGATCCTGGCTGAGTAGAATCACTCTGGCAGATTCTAAACTTAATGAAAAAGTCAGGCAGCTTATAAGTAAACTCATAAATTTTTAAATATATAGGTACGTTTAAAGATAAACTAGCGATCAAACCCGGTTTCACACAAGTTTTTGAAATTTTTGGATTTCCTGTAGGTACTATAATAGATGTTTTACTAATATACACCTACCTCTAGAATCACTCTATCTATAGTTGAAATCTGCAGTAAAATTCGTTGAGAATTTTAAAAGATGTGGTTCGAAAAATGGAGACTGGTCATGGTTACTGGGCAAAAATAGCAATCTGTTTATAAACAAAAAACTGCTCATCTACAAATGTGTGCTTAAGCCTGTTTGAATGTATGGCTTACAACTATGGAGCAGCGCTAGCAACTCCAACATCATCATACTACAACGAATACAAAATATGATACTCAGAAACCTATGTAATGCGCCATGGTTTATCACCAATAAAGAAATACACGAACATCTTGAGATGAGTATTGTACAAGAGGAAATTGGGAAATGTACAAAGACATATAAAGGGAGACTTGAAAAGCATCCCAATGCACTAACTACCCAGCTGACAACATGTAGCTACAGTAAAAGGCTTTATAAACATATTGTTCATATAGTGATCTAAGGATGAGTAAAGATTCACTTAAAGAAAATATTCATGGAACTCACCTGCTTATAGCTAAAGCTGTTTGCAGATTAAAAACAAAAAAAATAAAAATATCAACACATGTCTGAAGCGACTTAAATTTACACAATGTAAAATTTACACCCAGATACCGAACGAAACAGTCGTGTTCATGAATCAATTAATAGCTCAAGGCGAAAATCGAACCAGCGAAGTAACGCTAAACAATGGCGATCAGTAATCTCTAGATTCATAGGTCAGAGTGTATTTAACAACGTCTGTCCCAATAACTTAAACACATTTTTTTGAAATAAATAGCAGCACACATGTAGGGATGTAATCTGTTTCATGTAATATCCTTTGCGGTCCGTTTCAATTCTAAATGAAAACCTTATCTGACCTCTTGAATTCAATCTAGATTAAATACGAAAGCATACGAAACGTGATCCCATCACATTGAAATGCTAAATGAAACAAGTATGTTTGAATACCTTAATCTTTTCATTAGAACCCCGTTTTCCAGGATATCTAGTAGTGACTGTACATAAAGTTATACCTATATAGGACGCATATATGTAGTTTTATTATACGTGTGTATCGGTATTTATCACGAACATAAACGTGTTCAAACCATCAAAAGCTATATTTGCTTGTTACAGTTCATACGCATGTACTTAACTAAATATATATGTATACTAGCTGACCCGACAAATGTTGCTTTGCCATAAAAAGGAATATATGTTTTAGGGGTGGGTCACCCTTATCATTTACGGGTATCGGCAAAGGTTGTTTTTGAGAAAAAAATCATAATTGAAGGAAATTATTAAAATAAAAATCGCGATTGAAAAATAAGGGTGGATCGTAGAGGGTTGAAAATTCAGGGTTGTATGTAATTTCTAATACTGCATCATAAAAAATAAAAAATATAAAAATTATCTATAAATTGAAAAAAAAATTAAGAGTGGACTACCCTTAACATTTAGGGGGATGAAACATAGATGTTGTCCGATTCTAAGACCTACCCAATATACACACAAAATTTCATGAGAATCGGTCAAGCCGTTTCGGAGGAGTATGGTAACTAACATTGTGACACGAGAATTTTATATATAAGATATTATTTCATTTTTTCACTAAGGATCATCGGCAACAGCCATTTGTAGATCATTGTTGGACATAGGCCTAACCTTAGCGAGGACGTTTTGGACTACTATATAAATAAAACATAAATTGCATGTTTACAGCAACATAAAATATCTTTGGGCTAGGTTAAAAACAAAAGAAAGCAAGAAATATTTTGAAACTAGGCACTAACACATTTTTGGCTCGCAAAACAGTATATTATCTGTTGACATTGCTGATATCATCTGAGTTTGTAAAATAGAAACGTCTTAAAAATAATTTAGAACATAAATTAGATGGAAAGAGTAGATACTAATATTCTTAGCTCATATTTCTACTTGAACAAATGAACAATCTTAGCACACGCCATAATTTCGAATGTAAATCTAACATTACTCATTTTTATTAGAATAAGGAGACAGTTTTTATAATCTATTTTTCAATTAAAATAAACTTATAGCAATAGAAGTACAACTGCAACTGATTAAATAAAAAAAAAGACAAAATTCCTATCGCATCGCGGTTTTAGCCACAGTTATCACTGATCCTTACTCATACCACGGGAACTATATATTCTTTGAAATAAATGTTCCAGTCTATCTGTATCTCTGTGCCAAATTTTATCCAGATGTGTTCAGTCGTTTTTGCGTGAATAAGTAACAAACAATCATCCTCAGACACATTCGTATTATATAGGGCAAATGACTCCAGACTACTGCTGCCCTGTGACTTGTATTACTCAAAAGTCACTAGGGCCTTGCAAGTATTAAAGGTAGGAATAAATTTCGAAGTTTGAAGGTTCGCCAATGCCAATTTCCTGAACAGATTGGTTATACAAGTTACAAAGTTTTTTTACTTTTTTACAGCTCCCTTTAGAGTGCTTGTGTATTATATAATGATGATCATGTATCTCGACTGCTTAAGGCTGTTTTTAAGATGTCAGACGGGAGTTTAGTCAGTAAGTGGTAAGACGTACTTAAGAGAAGTAATATAAAAGCGCCCGTTTCGACTTAAAAGACTAGAGAAAAGAGATCTACTCCTTCCAAGATGCAAGTTTTTTGCGTAGGTTCTCTTCCTACAATTGCTTACTCATCTATTTTGCTTATTAGGTAATATTTCGTTTTCACCACCTGAATTAGCGCTTATACGACGCCATTCTCATACCTTTGTTCTATTCGTTCTATTAACGTATACGTTTATAGAATCTCAACGTAGCTAGTGCTCTACGATAAAGTTCATTTGTTTCTATTAAATTAAGCCTTATCCATTAAGTTGGAATTATTGTTTTCCACAATATTCGTGTATCGATCTATAGGCTGGCCGTAGCGCAGATTAAATTTTGACACCATTCGGTTCGTTTCACAGCTGCTATAAATTTAATTTCAAATGTGGCTATTTGTATATCACCTTGACCGAACTTTACCTTTTCGTTATTGGATTATCTTCGGTCGAATTGAATAAATACATATATGGATTCGTTTGTTTGATTACTGTTTCATGTTTGTCAATCAATAATGGAATGTTCCATGACATGATTAAGCATAATACTAACCTATATGGTTTTGAAGTTCGATATTCAAATAACACAATAAAAGAAAACAGTTTTAAAACTTATGGCTCTATTTATTTGCTTTGATTTTATTGATTTGATCGTTCTTTTTGATATATGAGCATGCCAAAGAGATTCTACTCTGCTTATTGAGATTCTTGCTTCTGCATTAGTATACATATATAGTTAAAATAACAGTTTACGTACATATATATAAAAATAACTACATTGACTAAAGGCTTTATTAATACAGAACTTAAACGACTTTGGCTACAAATGATGGCATTTTGCATACATTGCTTTTCAGCTGCTGTTCACTAATAAGGACTACACTAGTAAGAAATAATTTTTAACCTAAACCAGGAGCAGTGGCCACTTCACGGTATAGTAGTATATAGTTAATTATAATGTAATATATACCTAACAGAAAATATAGATCACCTCTAAATTAGTTAAGTTTGAACGCGAAACTTTCTTTAAGACATAAATTGTAATAAGTCATAAATATGCTTATTCCTCACTGATCTTCCGAGAGAATACTGTTACAGCATAAGTACATGTTAGCGCTATAAATTCATTTAAGGATACGGATATGGAAATGTCTATCATTATTCAAATTCTTGATATTTTGCGTGATATTATTAGTAACATTGAGGTAGCGTTTGTGTTCACATGTTTTACTTCTTACGCTTTTAGTTAATTAAGTATTATAATATTTTTTTATTTTGTTTCCTTAACAGGAAAAATAAAAATATTATAACACGTATCAGAATCAACCTGTTCAGAATCAGCACCAACAAATAAAAAGGTATTTCTGAAATATGTTATATAGCATAATTCTTAAAATTCTAAGAAGACTTTACAACGAATTCAAATATAAAATATACGTATTCCAAATATACAATAGGCATGATGACTAATTTTGAAAAACTGTTTTATGATGTTCGGATGTATTTCCTATAAAAAATAAAGTTTAGTAGGAAAAAATGCGATTTACATTTTAATTTTAAAATTAACGCCAAAACGCTCGATGGTGTTATAGCGTCTGCTTGTGACTTCACGTCGCCATTTGTCAACCAGTGTCAATTATAGCAAATGAAAACAGTAAAGTGATCGTCGATCATATCCAAAAAAATGACGTTTACAGAAACGTGACGTGACTCGCTCTGATTGGTGTTTAACTTAACATGGCGGATTGCTATATTTTGTACTTTAATTTTTACTAATTAACTATTAATCTTCTGGACTTCTGGACATCTATCTTCTGGACATCTAACTCACAACGCCATCTAGTCCCAAGCTAAGCAGAGCTTGTGTTATGGGTACTAGACAACTGATATAAATACTTATATACTTTTTTTTTTTGTAAATACATACATATTATACATAGGAAACACCCAAACTCCGAAACAAATATTTGCAGATCATACAAACATTTGGTCCGACCCGGGAATCGAACCCGAGACCTCTTGCTTAGCAGTCGCATACGCTACCACTACGCCACCGAGGCAGTCTCGCTTTAAATATGAAAATAAATATGATTTTTATAAGGAACCTCATTTCATCAGATAAATACATAATTTTTGTGGTTTTTGGTCACTGTCATCATGCTTATTGTCATTCCATTACATCATCATCAACTTCACTTAGTCCATTGAGGCCTTTCCTTGGAAAGGAGGCTTCAACAAGTTAGTATAGAGCTTGCTTAAAGATTTTCTTGTATTTACAGCGCTATTATCCTTCGTCGTCGTCCGTTGTTTCATTCAGTAGTCCATTGTTGTTGTTTTCCACGGTATGAATGGAGGAGTGGTGATACTCTGTATACTTAACCACATGGATAGTATTTTCACTACAAAATAATTGTAGTATATATTGGCACTTCTACTACCCAGCAGTAACGTAATTCTACTATACAGTAGAAGTGAAAATTCGCACAGTAAATTAAATAACATGCTAAATTATTGTGATGTTCAATTTTCCGCCGAAATACATAACTTTTGAAACATTATGCCTCGTTTAAATTAAAATTCATTGCAAACTGAATGAACAATATTGAAAATGTTTTGTATGTAAATAGTAAATGTCTGCAGCTTTCTATCTAAGGTAGCATCAGAGTGTTTGACATGATACAAATAAATAAATAAATATTTCGGATATCTAACACACAACGTTGTCTAGTCCCAAGCTAAGCAGAGCTTGTGTTATGGTTATACTAGAACAACTGATATAAATACATAAATACTTTTTTTTGTAAATACATACATATCATACATAGAAAACACCCAAACTCCGAAACAAATATTTGCAGATCATACAAACATTTGGTCCGACCCGGGAATCGAACCCGAGACCTTCAGCACAGCAATCTGTCTGCGCCACCGAGACATGATATGGTGACGTATAGTTTATTGTGACGCAACATTCGCTCGAAGAAAACAACTAAAATACAATAACAGTTAAATACACCAAAAACGAAGAAAATAAGCTTTGAACTAAGAGGTATCCGTTATTTTGTTACATTAAACAATTCTCTGTTGTAAAAAGCCTTCTCGGGAAGAATCAGTATAAGTAGATCTACCTATGTTGCTTCCAAATTTAATTTAGGCCGCAAAATCTCGCTGGTTTTTACATCATCAAGAATTACACAATGGAACAAAATAATAAATTTCATTTAAATCAAAGCTTATTTTTCCGTTTGGTATATAAAACCTTATTTGAAAAAAAGTATTAAAAATGAATTGAGAATACAATTTTTTGGGTCCGTACTGCGTAAAACTGACAAAAGGTAACGCGTAGATCAATATCAAACACTGACGTCACTCAAATTTAATCGTTTTCAAAACAGCTAAAATATTTATGCCTCAAAGCATTTTAATTTGATTTTGTATAACTGCATTTATTTAAAAAGACACTTTATTGATTAACTAGCTGAGTCCCGCGGTGCTACCCGCGGTTATTGTTGTACCTTTAGAACCACAGGTAACACCGCGGGGCAAAGCTAGTCTAAAATAACATATCCTTAATTACTTCTTATTACATCAGCTATCTGCCAGTGAAAGTCCTGTCAAAATTGGTACAGCTGTTCCCGAGATCAGCTGGAACAAACTGACAGATATACAAAAATTGAAAAAAACTTATTTTTTACTAGCTGAACCTCGCGGTGTTACCCGCGATTATTGTCGTATCGTGGGTAACGCCGCGGGGCGAAGCTAGTCTAAAAAATGTAAGCCTAAGTTACTCCTTGTACCATCAGCTACCTACCAGTGAAAGTTCATGTCCAAATCGGTCCAGCCGTTCCAGAGATTAGCCGGAACAAACAGACAGACAGACAGACAAAAATTTTAAAAATATATATTTTGGTATGTGTACCGTATATACATTCATATGCATGTAGTAGAATGCGGTTATTTTAATAAATAAATTGGAGTGTCTGTATGTACAGTGCGCAAATGCATTTAATAAAAAGTGGTTATTAATATATTAATATTACGAACCGACACTCCAATTTTATGTATTTGTATAGTTGTATAGATATATACAGATGAACCCATACAATACTATACAATCTTCTATTAAAATGCAATGATAATTTTATTTCAGACGAAAACATGTGGCAGATATAAATTTTATAGCTATTAGACAGACAATAATAAAAAGCTATAAAACAACTCAAAAGAGGAACGAGGTTTTCTGCATGAATGGGATTACAGTACTTGTTCCTAAAGCAATAAATATTAGAGAATTATTTAAATTTATGCCGTCATTTTTTTGCATAAAATAGTTCTGTATTGTCTGCATCGTAAATCCATTCATGCATAAAGCTTCATGCACGAAAGTTTTCACGAGTATCTTTATAATTAAAATATTTGTGATAAAAATATAACATTATCTTTAGAGAAGGTTTAACATAGTTTGGTAACCCTTTTTATCACGTATTCATAATTTCTTTTATGAATGTAATCGATTCGTAATCGAATCGATCGATAATATTCACCAAATAGATGAACTACAATACAAAAAAAAGTTCGGCAACTCTGACAATCTGAGGAAGCATATTATCGACTAAAATATAATCACAAATTCATCCAACCCTATAATACAACAGGAAAATAGGGCTAAAATACCGAATGTACACTTTCCTTTTGAGGTTATGAATATTTTTGTTGAAATACGTGAGGATACGCCGTAAGTATAAAATCATTACCCAGCTTTGGTGGAGATGTTGTCATTATAGTTACAAGTCGTCATTCCGACGAGTGCTCTATTTCCGCGGCTACTAGGGTTTGACCCGGTTTCAACCACTTCGGCGATTGACTTGACGGCACAGCGCTTGCGGAGCCACTGTGCCGGTATTAAAAAAAATTGTATATACTTTTGTGGTAATGTACGGATTATACCGTTTGAGTCGGGATTTTTTGGTATGTTCTCTTTTGTTTTCTATTTGGTTTGAGACTCGGGACATGAATTCTATCTTTACTTGGTTTTTAAAAAGGTATACTGGAATGAAAGTGTCTGTTCTATGTTATGTTTTAAGTTACCAAAACGGTTAAGTTAAGTAAGCTATTTTAATTCTAAGTCGTTTGCTTCATTGTGATGGAAGTTGATATTTTTTATTATAGAAATGACAGTAATTATTTCAAGTCGCTTAAAAAGATAGTGTCTCTTAAACTTAACTTTCAACTCATAATCCATAGTATTAGCTATATAACAGTAGATACTAATGCGTTATTTAATACAAAACATATAGAGTCATCTTCTAGTTATAGTATATTAGTTTTGTTGTAAAACACATATTATTCGATGGTTAACAGCGGTTTAATGTTCAAGCACATTTTGGCGTAAAACTGTAGAATAAGCAATAATTAATTAAAGTTGATTCGGCGCCCAAATTACTTAGGCAATTAGAGTGTTTCTAACAACTTCTTAAAATATATTACGTAATTATAACTAAAGAAACAATATCTAAACTTTAATTTAAAGTGAAGTTCCACAAATGTAATTAGATTGATTTAGATTTTGATCGAATAACAAAATCAAGTAAATCAATCAGTGAATTTCATATTTCATTTAACTTTTGCGTGTTTAACTTTACAAGTAAATAAACTCGTTAAGGGTTGGCCTTTTATTCGAAATGATTGATTGTGGATTTTCAATATCAGTTTTAAATACACTCTTAAAGAAAATAACAATAACTTTATATAGTACTGTATTTTTGAATCAATAGCTGTGCTTTTGGCATATTTGGCATGGTTATACGGAAAAATTATTTAAACCATAGTAACTGGAATTAATAAATAAAAGTATGCTTTTGTTTCGGACTAGATTATTCAATAATATATGCAAATTTAAAAGTAATTCTGTCTGTCTATCTGATACACTGCTGTACCGATTTCAATGAAATGTAGCCTGGAGATTTTGATTCTTAAGGAAGGACATAGGTTGCTTTACAGCGATAACCGATAGGTATAAACATGAATGGAGCCACGCAAAAGCCTTTACTTAACCGACTTCGGAAAAGGAGGAGGTTCGCAATTCGACTGTTTTTTTTTATGTTTGTTACCTGATAATTTTCGACTGGCTGAACCGATTTTGATGATTCTTTTTTATTTGGAAGCTGGTGCTCCCCGTGTGGTTTAGCTAAGCTAAGAACTGGATTATTGAAGTCGGTTTCTTTTTTGTTAAAATTTGTAATTATTGAAATTCCGCAGGAATGCACATTTGCACACCTTACTAACCTAAAATGCGTGAAATTCTGCAAAATATACGTTAGCTGAATTTTTTCAATTTTCATAACAAAGTTAAAGTTCGAATATAATTTTCTTTTTTATGTAAAATTCTGATTGCAAGGATATTATAAAATCTGACCGTCCATTTCAAGACTATACCTAATAGGTTTTAACATCACTTTCAGTACTAAGCAAGTATAAGGCCACTTTCCTTCTTTGTACTATTCTATAAACATAACATTACCTTTAAATAATATTTAACGGGGAACATTGAACCTTCCCACAATTAATATTTGAAGGCAATAATAAATAAAAGCGAAGATAGCATTAGGTAGGTAGCTTAGAATACACAAACCGTAAACTACACAATTGTTTGCCAACTATTCTCTAATATTTTAACCTTGTGTTCTGAGGCAGTTTATTACAAAAAGCGGGGGACGTTCACTGACACATAAATGTCAGTTTCGCGTGTTCCAATGGTTGGATAAGCCGCTTTACAGACTGCAGATTAACCCTGTGTCGACCTTTCCCCGTTTATATTGACAGAATTTACTTGTATTTGTGTAGCTATTTATAGACTTCTATAAGATTATTGAAGTTGACTGTCAGAATTTATTCCCAAAAAATGTTATTACTATTTTTTTATTTATTCCATTCCAAATATCTTATTATCTTTATCGATTTGTATTTTTGTGATCAGAGTAGGAACGTATGGTTTAATTTGCTAGTGGAATACATTATGTTAATTGTTGAAGGTTCGACTGCATTTAGGTAACTAAAATTATTTTTTTAATTGGCGGTGATACTAAGTAATATGTGCTCAGAATTACACACAGAAGAATGCCTCGGTGGAGTAGTGGTAGCGTATGCAACTGCTGTGCTTGAGGTCTCGGGTTCGATTCCCGGGTCAGACCAAATGCTTGTATGATCTGCAAATATTTGTTTCGGAGTTTGGGTGTTTTCTATGTATTATGTACAAAAAAATTCTAATATGTATTTATATCAGTTGTCTAGTACCCATAACACAAGTTCTGCTTAGCTTGGGACTAGATGGCGTTGTGTGTTAGATGTCCGAAAAATATTTATATTTATGATGAACAAAAGGATGATTTCAAGTAAATCTGATTGACGATCTGGAATGACTCAAACCCTTGTAGTTTTTATCTCCGTGTTTATTATCTTTGTTTTTAAATAAAAATCAAGATAGTTTTATGGTATATAGTCAATAGTGAAATATTTATGATGCAGAAGCACCACTCACATTCTGCATTGTTGCAATGTCTTCATTCGCAATGAGTATGGTGACCACCATTCTTGGATTCTGCTTATGCTTTCCATCAGGCAGAGTAGATTCATTTTGGCAGGCCTAGTCATAAAAAAGCTGATGTGCGATTTGTCCTTTAATTACACAAATGCGGTATTTTTGTGGGATTATCAGATGTCATATTTTCCCAACAAAAGTTTTCACAATTAAAGATATAAGTCATATTAAAGATCTACTTAGAATTGATATTTAAAGAAAAGACGAATCTTAATAAGACTATGTCCAATAGCATGACAGCCATTTAAGGCAGTGAACTTATATGAAACACAAGGCTCAATTATTTACCTCCCTGCAAAACTACTAATTTTTTCTCTAAAGAAATAAGAATAGGAATTGCTGTGATACCACAGCTGACCTGAGATTTTCTTCTGTGTATTATTTTCTTCATTTAGACTGCACGGTTAGCTTAGCGGTTTAAATGGTCGCCACTCTGCTTTCTTCTACGCCAAGTCTTGTCGGTTGAAATCCTACATGGGATAAAACTTTGTGTGATTAACAAAGTGTTCTTTGTGTTCTTTTCATGTATGTTTGTAAAGTCCTCCGCGACAAAAGATGTATATTTCGAAGGCAGGAGTTGACTATTTAAAAAAAAAAAAATTACATACAGTATTTCAACATACATTATACAAGCATACGTAGATTCGATCCCCGATTTTTTTAAGCTCCTTGTGAGTGAAGACGTATTTACAACCTGAAGCTGTCTGAGGACGACTGTATATTCTACATGTAATATATAAAACGTTCTATAAAAGTTCTACAATAAACTTAAAGTCTAGACAAAGCTCAGAAATAACAAGTTGGTACCGGGAAATACCGGTACCGCTGTGTTATTTTTGAGCTGTTTTCTTACTTATTTACGTAAGAATAGATACGTCTTTCTTCAAAGTTGTAGAGAAAACAAAATCACAAATAGATTATGAAGCAGTAGTAGAAACAAGCATTATTCTAAACTCTAACATAAAGGACATTGGACGGTTCTCGGGACACATACTGCTCAGACACGGGAGTACTATCAAATCGTTATTTCATTTATGTTGAAAATAATACCAAATCGTTACTTCCTTTCATTCATGTTGAAAAAAAAAATTAGATAAAAGTGTGGGCACAGGATGGCAACAGTTGATGTTGGGGTATTATATATATGGTAATTGGCGCGAGAACTATTTATTGCGCGATTCAGGATTTATAGTTACTCCGTGTAGTGCGTAACTTCGTAGTTTAGTGTATCATCGGTAGATGGTGCTGTAGTAGGTTATTGTTGTGTTATATGTGGAAGTCGCCACATAATTATATCAATCTAAATCATTGATTATTGAATGTCAAGTAGACGTGCATATTGTTAATTTCAAAGAAATAAAGAATTATTTTCGGACATCTAACAAACAACGCCATCTAGTCCCAAACTAAAACACTGATATAAATACATATATTATTAATTTTTTTATGTAAATATGTACAAATTATATACAGAAAACACCCAAACTCTGAAACAATTTTTCCAACAATTTCAATACCAACTCTGCGTCAACGAGACAATCACACAAGATGTAAAGTATATAGAGTAATTTTTTTTTTTTTTTTTTTATTGAATTGGAGGCAAACGAGCAGACGCATCACCTGATGGTAAGCGATTACCGCCGCCCATGGACACCTGCAACACCAAAAGCGTCACAAGTGCGTTGCCGACCTTTGGGGGATGGGGGGAGGGAATGGGGGAGGGGTTGGGGTATGGGCCTCCGGTATCCTCACTCACTCGGTGAAACACAGCGCAAGCGCTATTTCACACCGGTTTTCTGTGAGGCCGTGGTATCACTCCGGTCGAGCCGGCCCATTTATGCCGAAGCGCGGCTCTCCCACGGTATAGTAGAGTATAATGTAATGTAAACATTAGAGTGTAAAGCGTGCCATTGAATGCCTTTCTTAACCGATAAAAATCTTAATAATTAAATTAAATTAATTAAATAATAATATCCCGGACATTTAACACACAACGCCATCTAGTCCCAAGCTAAGCAAAGCTTGGGTACCAGGCAACTGATATAAATACTTCTATACTTTTTTTTTACATACATATTATACATAGAAAACATCCAAACTCCGACATAAATATTTGCAGATCACACAAACATTTGGTCCGACGCGGAAATCGAACCCGAGACCTCAAGCTTAGCAGTCCAATACGCTACCACCACGCCACCGAGGCAGTCAAGTTAATAAAATAGTTTTTCTCTCTAAGCTCCTAGGATTGATTTGATGAGATTTAATTTTTAGGTAAGCCTAAGGTACATAATGTACTATGTAATCATTCTAGGCAGTACTTGACCCAACTCCCATACAAGAATGGTCAATGCCCTTTGAAAGAATGTGAATGGAATAAGGACCATATTCAAACTATAAGAAGGATGGATTTTTAATCTACTGACTTACTAACATTTAATCTTTTCGATCCAAACACAAGGTTTCCAAACAAAAATTCCCTATCACATTCATACGCTCCCACTTGGAGAAGATACGCTATTTTAATATACAGTACCTAGTCAAATTAGTATCACCTTCAGAATTAGTAAATGTCTTAAATCTTAATCTACAATTATCCATTTAAGTGACAAGAAAAAAGTAACAGATAATTTTTACATTCTATTTCCGCATAAATCTCTTATCCGATTAATGTAAAGCCTTGAATTATTTATCCGTGATCTATGCAAACGGTTCCATGAAACTTCAAACTTATTATGAACTCAAATAATTTCAGAGTCAGCTCGAGACTGAATAGATTACCTTATTGGGGACGACACTTGATGAGCGTCATAAAAGGAATGACTTGGAAATTATACCGCGGAGTCGGAACTTTATTCTCTTGTATCATAGACATCATTCAAATAACTAGATACGAGTACAAAGAGGAACAAGAATTTCTCGAAAATTCACGAGCTTTAACAATTTCGAGATATTCATTCAACCGTAGTTGTTATATCCGTTCAAACGTGCATTAATGGAACTGAAGTAAAAAGAATGCTGATTTTGCAGTTTAACGTTCAGATTATCTCTTGGTTCTTTTAATTTTCCGTCGGAGCTGTGCATAATATCTCGTGCATCTTTTGGTATAATTTATGAAATAACTTGCATTCATTTTTCTTTATTTATTATTTCACAAAGAATTCCAGTATTTTTTAAAGTAAGGGCTTATACAGATTTTACTTATAGATGGACTTTTGCAGACAATTAAACTAGAAAATAGGTTTAAGATTTATACTTAACTATGAAAATATAATCACAGTAATATTATAAAGGTGAAAGTAAGTTTTTTTGTTATTTCACACGAAAACTATTTAACCGATCGTCATGAAACTTTGTACACATATTCTTGGACGTATTAGAAGTAACAACAGATACTTTTTATTAAATGCGAGCAAAGCCGCGGGCGATAATAGAACAAATAAAATATAGCTTTTCTTTTCTTAACGCGTCGAAATAAGAAAAAAATAAGTTTGTAATCTGCAACAAAATAAAACGGATTTTATTTATATACTGACTGTAGTTGGAATATTAGATTTAACTCATTGAACAATATTTTTTCAAATTGTACCATAGGTACGCAGAAAACAGTGGTGACAAATCGCGGGAGCCTCATTGCTCGACGAAAATGCAAACCATGACTGTCAAGAGTAAACGAATAAGAAGCATATTTAGTCACTTGTCTACATGTCACAAGCAAAACAAACCGGAATTTGCTTGAAAGAAGTTCACGCTAAGCTGTGGTTATAGAATGTCGGAGAAAATTAATTATTTTTACTTTGTTACACACTTAGTTATTTTGAGTATATTTAATCAATTTGTAAGCGAGAGTTTTGTGTATTATATATACGTAACTATAAAGTAATTTACGTACAAAAGCGTGTAAACCCAAACTGTACAGTTTTGGGTTTCAATCAGGTTCGTAAAACATTTTTCAAGTTAATTGTACTCGCTTAGGGCGGGTTATTTACTATTGGCAGAGAGATGGGAAGTTTTGACGGGTTGACATGTGGATGGCAGCGGGTAAGTACCGGGGTTGTGTAGTTGGATCAATTGGTTTTCGAGGTTCTTTAGTCATTGTGTGTGTTGGAAGGTGAAGTTCAGATTTCTTTTGATAGGATTACGTAAGCCTATGTTCGCTTGCTTGGTGAAAATTGAAATGCGAATTATTAGAAATTATTGATTTAAATAAATAAATAAATATATTAAGGCTCCTTTCTCTAATATATGCAGTTTACTCTAGGACCTCAAGCGTTTCATTTTTCTCCACACGTCCCAACCTTACAATACATAAATCCGATTTTGACGGGACTTTCACTTGCATATAGCTGATGATTTCACTTGCATATTGCAGTTACGTTAGCTGCTTTTTAAACTCGTTTTTTAGGCTAGTTTTGTTATAAAAAAGTAAACTATCTAAAGATTACTACAGATTAAATCAGTTGCAATCTCATCTAAAACTTTCATTACACAAGATGTGCGTTGCAAAGCTTTCCATCTGCAGATTGGCATCTTACGAAGGCTGAATATGGCGAGATAACTTTAAAATTGATTTTATTGGCCATAAATGGTTTACTTGTTTAGAATTTTCTTAAATGGGATACAGGATGTTGTAAATTTTCAATATTGGAGCTAATCAATCAAGGGTAGCGTGAAAATGAGCAGTCTGTGGCTCATTTATCAAACAGCCCGTAGATGAAACTTGAGGCTTTTGAGGTTGAGGTATAAGTAATAAGCGTTCGAGATAAAACACTAATTAAAGCAAAAAAGTTTTGTAAAAAATTAATAAAACTATGTCATGCATTGCTATGAACGTGATGGGAACTCCCGTATTACACATCACATCAGTATTAGAGTTCTGTGAATTGAGTTTAAGTCAACACTAAATCATATTTCATACAAACAAAATAATACCATAAAAAATCATTTATTGAGAGTGACACAACTACAAAAATGCTAGACTAGCCCAATTACACACCCTAATAACAGACCATCAAATAATTATAAATATACAACTTCTAAGTATTTACATATGTCCACCTCTATTAGTGGTGAATTAAAATACAAAGGTATTCGTTGTATTTGATTCATTTTTTTTTGATTCCAAAAATATATTTTACTAACTTTTGTCGCAGCTCTCGCGTGCTGTTGGTTATCACGACAAAAAGTAGCCTATGTTCTTCTCCAAGGTCCAATCTATATCCATAGCGGTTTAGCCATGAAAGCGTATTGAGTTATTACTTGAAACTTTTAACTTGTACGGTTTATATCTTCAGTACAATTATTCCGTGTAATATTACAATGTACAAGATTACTTAACATTTCAGAGGCAATATCTTGTAAACAATAAAGCGAATTGTTTTTTTTCTAAAGTTATTCATTTCGACCTATTTTCATATGTTGGCTGATCAAAAACTAAATGACTGTGAACGAAGGAACTTGTCTTAAATGACCAGAGTCTATCAGATTACAGAAGCAAATGAGTGTGAAAATTGAATTTGGCAAGTGAGGTTAGGATTTTTATGTAGTATGATTTGCATTTAAGATGACTGTGTCTGCGTAAAAGTCTAAAATTAGACGTAGTTATTAATAATATTGTTTATGTGTATCTATGTTTTTTTTTTTTTTCTGAATAGGGGGCAAACGAGCAGGCGCATCACCTGATGGTAAGCAATTACCGCCGCCCATGGACACCCGCAACACCAAAAGCGTCACAAGTGCGTTGCCGACCTTTGGGGGATGGGGAGGGGTTGGGTTATGGGCTTCCGGTATCCTCACTCACTCGGTTAAACACAGCGCAAGCGCTATTTCACACCGGTGTTCTGTGAGGCCGTGGTATCTCTCCGGTCGAGCCGGCCCATTCATGCCGAAGCGTGGCTCTCCCACGGAAATGCACATAAATATAAATATGTATGTGTATATATAAGTATAAGTGTTTATATACAATATCTATCTAATACCTTTAAATGAGCAATTATTGTATATAAAATCTGAATCTCAAAATTTTCGTTAAATTAAGTATGCCCCCTGCATACTTAATTTAACGAAAATTTTGAGTTTCGGAAGCGATAAATCGATCTAGCTGGGACTGAAGTTGAAAATTTACCCATATAGTTAGGGTTTAAACAATCACTTCTTTGTTTTCACATTGTCTTTCATACTCTGCTGTATCCGACGGGGTCTATACCTACTGGTAAATCAATATGTAATAATTCTGTTACGATAAGGTGGACAATAAAGTATTGAGCATTTAGTACTTTACCGATGTGTTTTTTATTGAGTATAATAAATAAAATATAAAACTTCCTGGTATGGAGGAGATAATGGTTTTGGATTATTTATATAATATGTATTGTATTTCTAATAATAATGAATATAACTAATTAAAATATAATTAAGAAATAATAAAATTTATCATAGACAAATTGAACACAATGCGAACTCTAAAAAGTGGCTGTATCGGTTTGCTTAATTTATAATTCAAGAGCCATTCAACCCCAAATCCAAATCGGTTTATTTGTTAGTCACAGACAGACACAAAAATATGCAGGTGAATAGACCTTGTTAACTTTTGTTTTTGTTTGTTAATTAATTATGATGATAAAAAAAAGAAATGACTTTAAAACATTAACAAGAACTCATCAGCATACATATTATGTTGAATAAAATATAATGTATGACACTATAGACAACTATACCAGTAATTAAATTTATAAATATATTTATCCAATATTACGAATATCACGTATTCAACCAATATCCTCTAGTACATTCCCTAAATTGAATTTAAAATGTCCTAACATATTTTGTCCCTTAACACTTAGACACAGGTAAGACTGTTATTCGAAATGAGTTATTTTGTGATATATTTCACACTTTCTCTTTTAACATTTGATGTTATCAGTACGGAGCAACATAACAAGATTTAGGCGAAAAGCTTTGTCATACATACAAAACAGCTCTAGGGACCGACTCAAATCTATTCAGCAAATGTTTTTTCTCCACTTTAAATGTTGACGTTTGGAAACTCAATCCACCATTTCTCAGTAACTGCCTCCATGGACCAATATTCGGACCTTTCCTCAAATGAAAAGATCTAATCTTACTTTTTATCCGATTCTTTACAATCTACTTGGAGCGACGTTGCTTAAAAGGGCAATTGCTTAGAGCTGTTCTGAGAGAAAATAAATATTCATTTCTTTTTGTTTGGTTGTTTAGTATATTGTAGACAATGTATGAAATTAAGAGCGGTTCAAACAAATGGAAAGCGATTATGGGAACAATAAAATATAATGGCTTGTGAAACTGGACCGGATAAGAAAAATGTAGGTACATTTTACAAGGTTAAATATATATAAAAGAACAATAGATTAAGCTTTTAAATTAAGAATCTAAGGGACGAAATTAACGAATATACAGAAATCGCAAAGCCACATCGATATTATAAATTAGAGAGTAACTCTGTTATTCTATTATAATAAATAAATAAATAAATATACTTCTAACACACAACGCCATCTAGTGCCAAGCTAAGCAGAGCTTGTGTTATGGGTACTAGACAACTGATATAAATACTTATATACTTTTTTGAACTTGACTCACATACAGCTATTATGTGGGTATGCGCTAAGAAAGGATTTTTGAAAACTCAGTCCCTAAAGGTGTGAAAAGGGGGTTCAAAGTTTGTATGGAGCACTAAGATAACGTAGGTTTTCCGTTTTGAAACTTCGCGATGTTTATGGTTTAACTAAATAAGTAAATTTCACATAAAAATAAAAATGTATAAACAGGTTACAGGAAATAAAGGCTATTTTTATTTTTATTTTATTTTAAAAATAAGTAAATACCTGT
The DNA here is from genome assembly GCA_916048165.1 of Spilarctia lutea. Classification (NCBI taxonomy): domain Eukaryota; kingdom Metazoa; phylum Arthropoda; class Insecta; order Lepidoptera; family Erebidae; genus Spilarctia; species Spilarctia lutea. The sequence continues at coordinate 15,588,334 of OU696480.1, read as the reverse complement.
TTTAGCGTTTTTTAAAAATTCACCCCTATAAGGAGTAAAATGATCATCGTCATTCTCTTCGTGCAGTTGAGTAAAAAAAGTACCCAAAATCCTAATTTGTAATTCTTGACCTTAACAGCAGTAAGCAGTCTAACCGAAAAGTTTAATTAAAATCGGTCCAGCTGTTTTTTCGTAATACGCAGTCAAATTAAAAACATAAAAAACAACCTTCTTCAGTACACCATATGGTTGTACAAATTGTTGGTTAGTGATGTGACTACAATAAACAATGGGAGGCAGTTTCTGGGATTGCCGATAGAAGTGAAAATTAAATTACTTGTGGATTGTATCGTAGAGGAATCGGTCGATGACGATGACGCGAGTTCCAAGATTTTTGTTCAACGCGCATTAAGAAGTTTTAACTTCATCAAAAACTATTCAATTTAGATAATATTAAATACCCCCACTAGAAATCGTAGATACATTCAAACTACAAACAATTGACGACGAAGAGACTACGCCGGACCGCCGACCATGAGCCCGGAATGCTACCGCGGAACACGCAAGCTCTACGGGCTTGGCAGGCACGGTACGAAATACAGGGTTATGCTAGCTAATGCGCTGTCGGTGCCATTCTACCGATTGACTTAGATACTCACCGGGCATGGTTACTTCAGTGATTATCTAAATCGAATAAGACAGAAGGCTACAGCATGATGCCACCACTGCGTGTCCGAACTGTCTTGAGTGGGAGTCTGAGCGTCGAGTCCTGGACGGACACATCGGATGAAACGAAACCAGCATTGATCGTAGTAATGCTGGCGAGTGGTGAGGTATGGCAGGGGGACTCCAGAAGCCAGCAATGCTTTTATGGAGCTCCTCTCGACTGCCAAAGTAAGCCGCCGCGGGGTTTAGTGGATAGATCTGTCCTCTGGGAGTTCCATATACACCTTTTGTCTCCCTACGAAGAGTATAGTACTAAAAGCATTCCCCGCGTAAAAAAGGGATAACAATAGATACACGTATTAATTGAAAGGCACGCCTTATTCCAGCTTTAATAGCCATAGGCTTATTCTACGTGTGGACACCGCTGTTATGTTCTTGCGAAATTGTAAACCCCCTAAATTATGAAATGGAACCAGACTAATAGTCAAAGCTTTACATAGAAATATGGTGGCAGACACAATTTTAACTGCGTGTGCGCAAGTATAAACTGTATCCATAACACAAATTCCTTTGATTACAAACGATCTTCCGTTTCAATTTGAATGCTTGCAGTTTCCCCTCAAAGTCTACTTCGCAATGACACTAAACAAGTCTCAAGAATAAACATCAAAATTTGTTAGGATACATTTATGAGAAAACTGCTACTTCCACGGCCAGTTATACGTAACTTGCTGACGAGTAATTTCAATGGCTTAATGGTTTCGGCACCTGGATTAATAAAGAAAATTATCTATAAAGACGGTTTGTAGAGTTTTTTTGTTATTTACTGTGTTTGACATTCATTCCTTCACAAAAAATCAACCCTAACGCCAGCGAAGCCGCGTGCTAAATCTTGTGTTGTTTCATAAACAAACCTAGTAAACAATAAATAGCAGAAAATATTTCATAAACCTTTTAAAATAAATAAAAGTGATTAATTTTTTACTTGATCCACCACCTAAACAAATACCTACGTAAAAATCTATTCAGGAGACGAGATCCTTAATGACGAGTGTGGTTCATTTCGTCAAACAGCCGGGGATGATTTGAAACGGTCTAAAGCCATTAACCTGGCCCGGAGACTCCACTTACGGGAAATTACTTTCTCTCCGAACTACGGCTAAAGGAAGATTTTAATGGAAAAGAAATACGTCATTTTCTTTCGTAAAACGGCCTGGATTTAAGGACTTTGATGTGGTATAGTTTGTTTGGTAACGAATTGTGACAATATTGTAGTATGTTTAACTCTGAAATAAGTATAATAACATTCAATCAAATAAAAGGCTGAGGAAGATTAATGTTTTAACTTTAAGAAAAACACTAGAATGAATGAGGTACAGTCAACATCGAAACACTTTTAAAAATGCACTCCTCTTTAGCTTGTGGGAAGGAACTTCTTCAAGATGTGGTGTATTAATAGGAACTGAACACTGAAAATCTATTGACTGCCAAGCACCTCATTTATTCAGAAGAAAATAATATATCATTTTAGGGTTCCGTACCCAATGGGTAAAATGGGGCCCCACTATTGAGACTTCGTTGTTCGTCTGTCTGCCTGTCTATCTGTCTGCCATACTGTATCTCATGAACCGTGATAGTGAGATAATTAAAATTTTCAGAGATGATGTATTTCTGTTGCTGCTATAACAACATATACCTACTAAAAATAGAATAAAATTAATATTTAAAGAAGCTCCCATACAACAAACTTAATTATTTTGTTCATTTTTGCTAAATATTGATAACCGCAACATGTAGACGCTTGAAATGTTCACAGAATGCTATGAAAAATATTCACTTTAAAAAAAACAAATAAATAGGGTTTGTCCCATACAAAAAGTGATTTTTTGCTCGTTTTTGTTATTTAGTTAGATAATAATGGTACAGAACGCTTCGTGAGTTACTCCGACTAGCACTTGGCTGGTTTTTATTTTATTGTCACTTGATATCTTCTTGGGAGGTTTATGTCCAAACTTCAAGTGTTCATTCTAATTTTTAAAAATATGTAATTCAGAAAAATCTAAATATATATAATAAAATACAATACCACTACTCTACACCTATCAAAAAGAAGTATACGACAATAATTAAAATCACTCTATTATGACTTCCATAAAGTATTTCATAAAAAAATAAAACATATTTAACACTATTTATTTGACAGAGTACCTAAATTTATTCAAAGGTTTCTTAGAATCATTACAAAAAGAATTTCGTAATAAAAATCCTCGATTTCTATAATATGTTGTCGGTAAGTAAATTCTAAATAGATTAAATGATATTACAAAAAGACAACTCATGTTCCTGAAATGAAATGCAAACCTTTTAAATTTCTCTTTTTATATTAACTCATTACAATATTTATTCGGTTACACTTCTTTTATAGAAATGAATGTAATTGAATGGATAATAGATCCAGGTGATTGATTAGAAACTTGATACATTTTATTTTTATCCATAAAAGTTATTACTATGTGTACAGATAAACTTAAATCTACCGTGGGAGAGCTATGCTTCGGCATGAATGGGTCGGCTCAACCGGAGTGATACCACGGCCTCACAGAAAACCGGTGTGAAATAGCGTTTGCGCTGTGTTTCACCCAGTGAGTGAGGATACCGGAGGCCCATACCCTTACCCCACCCCCCATCCCCTTTCCCATCCCCCAAAGGTCGGCAACGCACTTGTGACGCCTTTGGTGTTGCGGGTGTCCATGGGCGGCGGTAATCGCTTACCATCAGGTGATACGTCTGCTTGTTTGCCCACTATTCAATAAAAAAAAAAATGAAAAAAAAGAAGCTGCAAGAACAAAAATGTGTTTAAACGTAAGCCTTACTTCCTATGAATATCAGAGCTCAAGACAGTACCACAATAAATTCATTAAGTAACCAAACCGGTAGCACCCAAATACAAAACACAAATTACAAAAGTAAATAAATACAAAATTATACATGATACGGAATTCAATTCAATTTATTATATGATTATAATATTCTTATAACGAGGACATACATTATCAGGCCCATAAATCCAGTGTATATGATGTCATACTGAATCATATCTGCTTGACGTGGGATCATTAATTTAGCGTCATACGTCTCACGGTAGCGGTAGGCCAAATGACGGGACTTTGACATATTCGGGCCTCCTTTCAAAGCACAGAGTGAAAAATAGCTTGCACGAAGAAAATATAAATATTTTTGGTGATGATACAATTTTCGTATTTTAGGGTTAAGCAATTAGTATATAGTGTTATGTAAAAGTCTACACAAATTGTCGATATGAATTTCATTAAAGTGTTAGAATTTGCACTTGCACTTTTTATCTTTTTAGAAAATCTTAAAAAGTCATTTATTGTTTATAAAAAACATATGGACAAGTATCAACGTAAAAATATAATAGGCATATATATATTTATTTTTCTAAAAGTTTCTAACACTGCACTCCTAGCCAGGTTAATCTTTAACAAAAGTAACTGATAGTAGAAATCTATAATGTATGATGTCATCTAAACAGAAAGTCGTAGTTGTTGTTGTGACACAACAACAAAATATTAGCTAATAATAAAAGAGAAAGAGATATTAGCGAATCTTATATAACTATATGCTTATGTAATCCTGCAATTTAAATCAAACTTCAAAATCATTTATTCAATTATGACACTAAGTGACATTTATAAACGTTAAATTGAAGATGCAGTTAAAATCATATATCGACACATACAGACGCCACAGCATGTACTGGATTGTCATGGTTAAATAGATGGAAATACCAAAATCTACTGCCTGCTTGTGTCGATCCATAACTTCCAGTTCCCAAAGTGCGTAGAGCCTTATGAGAAGAATACTGGCAAAGAAACTCATGGCCACTCCTTTTAAAAGTCAGATCTTCAGGTACAATAGTATTAGTAATACCTGAAAGGTAAACAGAATGCAAGCTGATGCTACCTGAATTTCATTTTATTGAAATGCTCATTAATGTGTAATCATTCTGTTTAATACGAGATCTCTTATTATTTTCCATTATAAAATACCCGTTTCTTCATCTCTCATCATCACCACTCTAATATTAATAACTAAATAACCGATTTATGAAAGGGTTTTTACTGATCACTCCATTTCATTTTCAACATCGGAATCGACAAGATAAATGAGTTGCTTGAATTAATGATACCGTCTGCCCATAGCAGGCTGTTGACGGTTGTTGTGTTGACAAATGTATAGAATTTGTTGTGTCTAGTCAGATCCTTAATAACAATTTAGCAACGACTGAAATCCTCCGTGTATTACTGAAAGCAATAAACTGTCGCGGTTGTCATCCTTTTTTCATTTTTGTGTATTACATATTTCATTGTACTTGATAAAGTTTCGTTACAAAAGCTTTATTTATTAACGTAGGCATTCCAAAGAAGATTGGCTCAATATATTTATCCCACTTTACAAAGGAGGATGTTCTAAATAGATGTGAATATTTTTGGATGTGTGTGACAAACGGTACGTGATATCTTTACAGACTAAGATGCAAGAAAAATTAAAAGGCTACGGGTTATATGCTATACGGCTCAGGCTCGTCCGGATTGAAACCACGGCCTTACAAAAAGCTGATGTTTAAGCAGTTTGTTGCTATCACCGAGTGAGTGTATCCGTGTCGTGACGGATTTTTGGGAGTGTCACCACCTCTATTAATGAATACGGAATACCGTGGGTGACGTAAGAGTCGATTAAGGGAACAAACTAGGCAGAACACCATCACTGCAAAGAGAGGGAAAACTTGAAACAAACCCTATACCAAACCGTTTGGCCAGCATGGTACAGTAGACCAAAGCCTCCATGCTAAGTAGAGGACTATATCCAGCAGTGAACTTCTCAAGGTTGTTGATGATTGATGAATGGGGCTTAAAGAGACAAAACATTCCTACTTCTGGTGAACTCTGATGATTCTGGGGAAAGGAAACTGAAAGATCGGCAACGTTTGGAAGTTGCTGGTGTCCGTAGCCGCTTTCTTTTTATTTTTTATTATATAGAGGCAAACGAGAAGACGTAACGCCTGATGGTAAGCGATTACCGCCACCCATGACACCCGCAACACCAGAGGCGTTACAAGTGCGTTTCCTCCTAATACCAACATTCCTCTTCTTAATATTAAATTTCTTGTCCCGTCCATTAACCTATTGCCTCTATATAGATATATCGAAGTCTATCATTGTTATTAGCAATAAATATGGAAGTACATATTCCAGGAGAAAGGTAAAATTTGCTTTCATGTTTCTGCGTCTGATCTGTGAGTGGTACACGGGGAAATTACTTTTTCAAATGCCGACGATATATTAAAATGATTTCGTAACGTTTTCATATCAAACGCAGACGAAAAATATTTAACAAAATCAGCGGATAACATTATTGAAAATCTCATTAGAAAACATAAAATGAAATTTGATGTATTCGACGATGTTGTACGACGTTGATATGATGATGAAAATACAATTATATCTATATTACAAAGAGGAATCAGTCATGCGAGAAAAGAATCATTAACTCATTACGTTATAGTGATTATGTTTAGGATCGCATATCAATTATCTTTTTTATTATGATATCCATGTCAAATGATTACGAGAGTAGGGTGGTTATTGCCTCAAGATTTTGTATTTAGGCAAAGCTAGTAAGTATATTTATCAGTGTGGTTACTATAAAACACACTGTTTGCGTAGTTTCGGAGTGCATGTTCAGATGAAATCACGGATGAGACATTTAAAAGAATATAAGATGGGCTTATACTGTGCCACTGGTGACTAAATTGGGTATTTACTAAACTAATAGTTGTTAGTAGTAGTAAAAACTCAACTTTGTTATTTTTAGTGTTTCGTATGTCATAAGGAAAAACGGAGCCTTTATAGGATCACTTTGTTATCCGTCTGTTTGTCAACATCCTTTTTATTGGGCACCCGTGGATGAAGATAAATTTCATATCAAATACTCAGGTCTATTGTTTCTTAAAGCTGTGAAAAAAATAAACTTAAGCCAATGCCATCAAAAGATACATCCGTTCATGCTGCAAATTGTCGACACTCGTAAGGGAATCAAAACCGACAGAGTACTTCCCTCGAACTTAGAATCTTGAAATTTGGTACGAAGCAACGTCTTATAGCACAAATAAAGGAAAAATTGCGAAAAGTATATATTTTTAGTTACATAATATAATATACCTACAGGTTTGTACGAAACCCTAAGTCCGAGTCCGACTCGCACTTGACCGGTTTTTTATATAAAGACTTTAATTAGGCTTTAAAATTTTTAACTTCACTTTCCCTTTACGGAACTTTAATCGGTTTCAAAGTAAGTAAGAACGAATTTAAAAGTCGTTTAACTGAATTTACTTCACCTTTAAAAAGTTTTTATAAGGAAACGTTCCTTAACTTAGTTTGGATCTTCGACGAAACTATAAAATACTTTTCCACGGGCCATTTCTACTGAAGTGATTCGCAGTCTTTTAAAATCTCATTTTATTTAACGCCGATTTCCTCATCGTATTTCCGTAAAGACTCTGGATTTCGTGGACATTTATATTTAAAGTTGTTCAACTCAAACTAGGCGTAGTCAAGATTTCACTGAAAGAAAGATGATGAAGAAGAAATTTGCTGTGTTTCTAGTGTAGTAAGAGCAATGGTCAGACGAGGAACAGACACATCACCGCTTATGTACACTTTCGCAAGTTATGCTTGCGAAGGAGGTGGCGGAGTGGGACCGGAAGAGGTTTAGAACTCTCCCGGTCCACCAGACCCGCTTACACTTTCGCAAGTTATGCTTGTGAAGGAGATGGCAGAGCGGGACCGGAAGAGGTTTAGAACTCTCCCGGTCCGCCAGACCCGCTTACACTTTCGCAAGTTATGCTTGTGAAGGAGATGGCAGAGCGGGACCGGAAGAGGTTTAGAACTCTCCCGGTCCGCCAAACCCCGCTTATGTACACCTGAGATTAATTTCATTCCATCTTTAAAAATATTTATTGTTATAATTAACCTGTAACAATTCTCTTAGACGTTAAAACTGGGTAATCCTATGACTTGACAGTTAGAGATAGTTACACAATAAAATAATTAACTATCAATAATTTTCTCAAGGCCGTGGTAGTGGAAGCATGTGACAAAAACATTTATAAAAGGTATTGGTAAAAAGTGTTGTTAGAATAACACAAAAATGATGCTGTTTTGACGTCATCAAAAATCTTTAATAATCCTCTCCTGAACATAGACCTCTCCTTGGAAAGAAGGGTATGGCCTACAATACCAATCTTGTTGGACACGTTAGAATAGAGTTTGAAGTTTTCCTACTGTTTGCAGTGATGTTGTTCTGTGTAGTTTGCTGCATTAATTATTTCTTACTTCTTCCATTAGGATGGATAATAGTAGTGACACTATGCTGTTTAAGCTGTCACGAAGGAGCGTGATTGCTTATTTATAAATACTTTATCCGTAATTTTATTCCACGTTTATATACGAATAGTTTAGGCTCAATCATGAGTTGAATAATAAGTCGAAGGGCTGTAAAAACGAAATGGATTTCTCATGTTGGACGCTGTTAACAAAAAAGGGATACTGTTGGTCCTCCTAAACCTTAACTGTGAAACCTGCTTTTATATTGAGAAACGTAATCATTTTCGATCTTGTTTCTTGTGGTACCATAGAAATTATTTGGAAACTAATTGTTTAGATTATATTTAATAGGTTTGTATTAATGTACATTTGAATTAAATTTGATTATATTAAATTGTATAATTTCTATACCTATTAATATTTTGTTTGTTTATTTTGTTGAACGGGTTAATATCTCTCTCCCTTACCGTGGGAGTGCTACGCTTCGGCATGAATGCGCCGGCTCGACCAGAGTGATACCACGGCCTCACAGAATACCGGTGTGAAACAGCGCTTGTGCTGTGTTTCATCCTGCTCCATTACCCTTTTTTATATACCCTAACTTCGCCAATGCCTGTGTTCTGTCCGTGGGTGTCCCGAGGAATGGAATTTCCTTAAGGATCCCCTGCAGAACTTTTGAGGGTGTTGCTTCTGTGTTTATCTTCCACAGTCTGATTGAATGCAAGCATATGTAACCTATATATACCGAGTGGATGAACGAATGTATGTGCACAGCAATTGTAAATGTGCTGTACATATATATTCGAGCATATGTATTTATTATATATACATATATATTACAAAAGCTAGAAATTTACATAAATAGAGAATTGAAATTAACATATGTATGAGAAATGTAGTAGAAAGTAAATAGATACAAATAATATGATGTAAACAGATAGTATATAAACATATAGAACACAATAGATGGGCGAATGTACGTGTACAGCAATTGTGAATGTGCTGTACACGTATATTCGAAAAATTTTAATATATTATATATACATATATATTAAATTATATAAGACATTACACACATTGCACTATACCCAGATATAAAAGGGCCCTTATAAAGTATGGGGAAAAGCGAAAAAGGCAACAACACCCTGCGATGGCGGGTGCCTGCTTACAAAAAAAAATCCTATATATACCTATATTTACAACAAAACGACAAATTATTACTAAAAATATAACTCACTATTACACAATGTAGGTAATATAAACATGCCGGTTTGGTGAGGGATATTTCTCGAACGTTGTAAATGTTTGTTAATGACGTGTTATCACAAAACAGCTTGACATGAATAACGCCCTACCCATTCCATTTTTTATATGGTTACACTAAATACAAATTTAACAATTAATTTAATAAAACTCACAAATAAACAAAAGATAAGAATGAAGATAGTTATGGTTTTTGTTTAACCCGACACTTTTTGTTAAACCTCATGGCCTTTGAGGGCTTGCAAAACGGCTTTTGTTGATAAACGCCCGTATTGTAATATTTTAAATATCAAAATTCGTAATGTGAACTGTTATCGTGTCGCAGTGATACATTAAATACATATGTAATGTATGTATGTGTATACAGAACAAACAGTCTTGATTCATTATAGATTAGCTTAGGCCCGCGACTCTGCCAGCGTGTGTATCAGTTATCGCGACAAAGAGTTGCTATGTCCTTCCTCAAGAATAAAAGTATATCCATGCTGAATTTTATTAAAATTGGTGGAACGGTTTAGCCGTCAAAGCGTAACAGACAGACTGCCAGACAGAGACAATTACTTTAAAATTTATAATAGTGTGAAAAAGTGGTTTAACTCGCGTCTATATTTTGGGGACTTCCGACTAACTTTGGACGATAACACTTTATAAAGTATATATAATTATGTGATTTCAAGTATGACATGGTGGTACGTGTATGTAAAATTAAGTTGAAACGAAATTGAGACTATTTTCTATAACTTTCTTTTATACAAACTTACATAGGACGTACGAATTAAATTGTTCCAACTCAATTTCCTAAGGCTTGTTTTTGAATCAAATTTATTTATATCTTTTTAACATCGTTAATGTCTATAATGGGCATAATGGATTAAGTTGAATGGAAAGGCGATAACATAAATTATTATTTTAATCACAGTTAGTTTAATGAGCTTTGTTTGATTCTAGATGGCACAAATGTTACTTTAATTTTATTTTAAGTATTATTGCTATAAAAAAGATTTTGTTCGTATTTGCAGATGCTAAAATGCGGATGATCAGATGGATATACATCTACATACGTCCCTGTTCTGATGCTACAACTATACGAATGAATTATATGGTTAAACGTGTCTCAAGACATATTATAAATGTACTTTATTTTAATTGGTAGCCTAAAAATGATGAAACATTTTATAACAATTACCTAACAATGCTAAATAAATAAAATATATTATGTTTTAACGGCATTCCCTACAGCAAATAATTACGTGTTAATGTACAGCCTATGTTTTGGCCGATTCATTAGGGATTATGCCTGGTAAATTTCGATAAAATTTATTTAGTAATGTCAGGTGGTTGGTGAAGTCAAAATATTAACGTAATAATAAAAAAGCTGTTAGGTCTGTTAAATAAAATATTACTTTAAAGTAGAATAAAAGGAGATTCATCTCAACTATATTGAATTAGCATTCAAGTAAAGATTTAAACACAATTCAAACTTTGATAAAGAGCTTTATAAGTATTAGCTGACTCACGCAACGGACTCTTATTGGTCTAAACGTAATGTTAATTATCCTATGTTACATACCAGTAAAACACACTTCATAAGAAAATGTAAAAATCGGTTAGATAATTTTAACGCGACAAGGGGTTCACAAGAAAAATATTTACCTATTATGTTGAATAAAAAAATAAAATATTGGTTTTTTGTTTTAAAACACAATATACTTTTTATTCGTATAATTTTAACGTCACAGTTTTGGACCCAATGGGTAGTCCCCTATTTAGGTTGAAGCGACCTATCGTGTCGCTATCTAAAGCTGTTAAAACTAGTTTCATGCATTCACGAGACTATTCCTTGAGTATTAGGATGTCATGGATTGTGTGTTACACATATTAGCAAAATCTTATATGCTTCATACATATAAATATAACTCAAGATATTTTAAGTCGAATACCATGAGGTTCAATAAAATTGTGAGTAATTTACACCTAAAAGACAATGTTTTAAAACTTACACAGATTAACGTGATAAGACAATGAACACCAACTATTTACGTCTTAACAATACTAAGGAACGTTAAAAACTCACAGAAAATTAGGAGATGCCATGAAAAGATCTGTAAATCGTGGGTCGTTACACCTAAACGAGCGATTTACTCGCAGGAGTAGGTAATAAAATCAGAAGAAAATCTCGTCAGTCTTATTAAGGAGACCCCTCTTGGTCATTACTCTGTTTTGGCGGAAAATTAAATGAGTTTGATATCTTTTTGTACAAAACATTTGGACTTGTTTTATGACAGCCGCATGCGATGATAAAAGTGCTGTTGCCTTACGATCTCGTCTCTTTTTAATTAAATTAAAAAGTATATTTTAAGTTATTCACGATTTGATTTCATTTATTTCGAACATTTGTTTTTATAATTATTTATGCTTCTTCCAACCCTTAAAAAAGTGTAAAGCTATGTTTTTTTTTTTTATTGAATAGTTGGCAAACGAGCAGACGTATCACCTGATGGTAAGCGATTACCGCCGCCCATGGACACTCGCAACACCAAAGGCGTCACAAGTGCGTTGCCGACCTTTGGGGGATGGGAAAGAGGATGGGGGGAGGGGTTGGGGTATGGGCCTCCGGTATCCTCACTCACTCGGTGAAACACAGCGCAAACGCTATTTCACACCGGTTTTCTGTGAGGCCGTGGTATCACTCTCTCCCACGGATGTGTTGCTTGTGTATTTAAGTAACGTATTAAATGTATTTATATTTGTATATATGTATATAAATAATTAGGGAAGGGAATTTGGAAAAAATGGGACACCAATACAAATCAATCAATCTCTTAATAATCCACCACTGGAGATAACCATTACATGATTATTATAACTCCTTTTTTGCAGAGCGGGAATCGTGCGTACATTTAGTGACAATGCAATGAACTACTCTAACTCTAATTATCGTAGTGAATATTAACTTTTTAATCGTAATCAGTTAAACACGTCTATTCTCTTTTATTTATATTACATTTTCCCGTTATTAGTATTCTTAAGTAGTTTAGAATCAGGTTATCAGTATCACAACTATATTTATAGCTAAAAGTGTATATTTTACGACAAAATAACGAATGCGTTTATACTCCTTTCAAGTCGTTGTCACACAACATAATATCTACTGATCTAAATCTGAAAACCCTACCGAATGGATAGCTATCATATGTTTAGTAAGGATAGGGGATATAAAGAAAAAAGTTGATGCGATACGACCAGATTCCCTCGGCTATTTGAAGCTCTATTTTATGAGCAGTCTTCAATAAAAAGTATTATTCAGGGACGTTTTGTATTGTCGAATATTGACACTGTAAGGCATTTGTTTTGTAAATGTAGAATTGATAAAGATTTTGCTATATTATTACTTTAACACAACTTGATATAGAATATTATGAATCAATTGTCTTATGAAAGTGTAATTAGTTTTGTGCGAACAACACACATACCTTATTGCGGTTTCATTAAGTACTAGGTGTGCCCTGCGGAATTACCTACCCACGGCTTTGTTGGTTTTGAATAGGATATTTTATTTATGTTTCATTGGTATATCATTTTGCTTTGAGTAAAGCATTTTTTTTCTAAATTAAAGTAGCTAAAATTAAATCGTATAATATTAGATATCTGCCAGTGAAAGTCCTGAGAAAATCGGTTCACTCGTTTCAACAAACAAAAAGAAAGAAAATTATTTAATAAAGTATTTTTTTGATAAAGTTCTGTTTATTTGTGCAGATCGCGACAGTATTTTTATTGTTATTCACGCAACCACGCACTTATTTTTAACGTGCCTCTCGCTTTACCTAAGAATTTATTCGGTCTTTGAATAGAAGAGTCTTCAGTTTATGTGCTCTTAAAGGACTTACGTCTACAGAAGGGTTAGTCCACTTACCATAATAATATGTTTAAAGGTAAGGGTTTTACTCACATATTACGATCTATAAAAAGTACCCTCTACTACTCTCAAATCAGTAATAGGAGAATTCACATAGTCTATATAAATAATTGCATAAATAACAATCTATATATGTAACTGCACGGATGGCGTAGTCAATTGATTTGAATGTTGTGGGTTGAAACCCCACACAGTATAACACTTTGTGTGATCCATAAATTGTTGTTTTCAGTCTGGGTGTTCTTTGTTTTCGTTTCTTATATATTTGTAAAGTCCTCCGCCACACGAGATATATTCCAAATGTGGGTCTTGTCTCTTTATAGAACAAAAAATATGTAAAAATAATAACATTATTTCATTTTTATTAATTAGCAAATAGCAATTTCATAATCTATCAAAAACATACTTTTAATTTACCTCATGTATGTATAAAGGCTTTTATAAAGGTCTTGTAGCAATTCGGACCTAGTAAAGATTTACAACAGACAAAAATATTCATGCTACGTGTAAATAATAATCTCATATATAAACAACAAAATGTTATTGTGTGAAACTCTACAAAAAATATTACGAAATGTATGTAGGTATAATGACGAGACAGTGAAACAAAAATAGATGCATTCTTTAATTCAAAGCTTTCATTTTAAAAATGTTCACTAGTAATAATATGAGCATTTGAGTCTCTTTTTCCGTGAATAACCTCTTAACCTTCCTTCAAAATTTACATTAGGATCATCGCAAACTCTAATTAAATACTTTATTTATTTTTATTTATTTAATACATCATGCACTTTAGGTGCATTGGCGGACTTAATGCCTAAGGCATTCTCTACCAGTCAACCATCGAGTCTCCATCAGTCACTTTACTACCTCTGAAAGTACTATATTTATTTATATCTACTCTTTTGTTTATCTTTACGCTAAAGCATGATTTAACAGCGGTGTATCCGTAAAAGCGTAACAGACAGACAGGGTTACTTTCGTATTTATAATATCAATATGGGTTTCACATTTTGGAAAACCAACCTTTTAAAAAGCAATTAGTTAACTTCATTCAATTCTTTAATTAAACTGTAATTTCGACTAAAGTTAAGCCCATTTTCTAAAATGTTCAACTAAAAGTGAAATTCTTAAGTGATATTTTCATTAATCATAAATTTCGCATTACCGATGTTTACACAAATTCGTTCGTATTTAATTGGCTTTGTTTCATTGTTTACGCAACAACCGTTACCGTTGAAAAACATTGAACTTTTATTAAATCGAGAAAACGTACATTTTGACTGCGGCATAGTGGTTTTAGCGTTTATCTCGCCCCTTCCGCATTGAATACTTCGAGTCCGATCCTCTTATGTCACAACACTTTGTATGATCAACAAATTATTGTTCCAATTCTGGGTGTTATTTGTACACATTCTATGAATGTCTGTAGAAGTCCCTCGTGCTATGTTCCATATATATTTTTACTAGAGCAGTTGTCTTTTTTAAATGAAGTTAGTGAGGAAATATTTGTGCAATTATTATCTTAAAATAATCTCCGTTTTACATATTCACGAACTATTAAACTATTTACTTATAATATATATTATCTCTTTACCGCAAAGGATAAGTTATTTTCAATTACTCTGAACTGAATCAACTCTCATATAGAATTCGCTAAACCGGAATTCACAAGCACATATTTGAAACTGTAACAGAATCACTAATTACTATACCATCAAATGAAATTGCAATGTTTAATTATTAATTTATTTATTCTGTCACATAGAAAGGTGAATGATATTCATCATATATGAACATAACCCGTACTAAATGTAGCCACTAAGACTAATCCATGATGATGATGAAACTTTACAGAGCCAGATAGTCACATAAATCGCGCACAAAGCTGAATATTATTCGCGCAGACAATCATGCACGATTAATTGTGGAAAACGATGCATCCTAAATCACTGAAAACGTATGTACGTATGCGGTGAGCTTAAATTTGTCCGTTGAAACTATCAGAGTGAGAGATCAGAAATAATCTGCCTGGTAGAAAAGGATGGAGTATGGCCATGGTTCGTAAATGTGGAATTGGTAATACCCTCGCCTCATGCAGTTCGATGAGTCAACTTATTGGTTAGTTGGTCTGTCATCCAGTTTTAATTAGAGCTGCGGTTTGGAGATGTCCTCATTCTAACTTACTTAAATGTTATTGTTCAATTTACGTTGGGAAGTGTGAGAGCAATGCTTCGTGATATATGAATCATTTCGAACGAAGCTATACTACAACATCACAGTAAACCGGTCTTATATTATTATTTTATATAAATATCGAAACCAAAATCACTCCCGTTCCTAATTTGTGGGGTGGAAGCCATTGATATTACGGACTAGGGCTACTAGGACTATCGAGCAATTTAAAAATGTAAACCAAATACTAATTTCTTTTAATAAATAAACTCTTTTTTTTTTTCATTGAATAGGGGGCAAACGTGCAGACATATCACCTGATGGTAAGTGATTACCGCCGCTCATAGACACCCGCAACACCAAAGGCGTCACAAGTGCGTTGCCAACCTTTGGGGGATGGGAAAGGGGATGGAGGGATGGGAAAGGGGATGGGGGATGGGAAAGGGGATGGGGGGAAGGGTTGGGGTATGGGCCTCCGGTATCCTCACTCACTCGGTGAAACACAGCTCACACGCTATTTCACACCGGTTTTCTGTGAGGCCGTGGTATCAGTCCGGTCGAGCCGACCCATTAATGCCGAAGCATAGCTCTCCCACGGTAACTTGGAAATCATGAACTGCTTACTGCCTCATTCGATTTCTTGCACATGAATTTCGATTCTATTGTTTAACTGCCTCGTTGGTCTTGCGGTTGACGTATGCGACTGCCGATCAAGAGGTCTCGGGTTCGAATCCCAGGTCGGGTCAAAAGTTTTATTGAGTTTTTCTGATTATAGAAATACTTAATAACAGTTCAGAGATTCGAAGTTGGGGTTTGAACCCCCGTGCCTCGGAGTGCACATAAAGCTCTCGGTCCTGCGTCTGATCTCCTTTGAGACTGGCCGCCTTGTCCGTTACCGACTAGGAGAACATTATTTATACTGTAAAGTTAATTTTATTCACATTTTAAAAGAAGTTAATCATTTTTGTGTACATTTGAATAAATGTGTTAATAACCTACGCTAATCCGAATGTTTGTGCGGTTACGTAACTTTAATCTATACTAATATTATAAAGAAGTAAAGTTTGTGTGTTTGTTAAATTGTAAGGGGTAATCTCGGGATCTACTAAACCGATTTTAAAAACTCTTTCAGTGTTGGATAGTCCATTTATCGAGGAAGGCTATAGGCTATATATCATCACGGTAATACTAATAGGAGCGGAGCACCAATGAAGAATGTTTCAAAAACGGGGAAAATTTTCACGCTACGGGCAATTGAAGACGCAAACGAGGTTGCGTGGGTCAGCTAGTAACTAATAATTATTACGCACGTACTTTAATTATATCGACATTTGCCTACTAAAGAAGTATTACTAAATGCTCAAATTGAGAAAGTTTATAATTGTTTTCTACATTATTAATGTTTTAACATGACAAGAGACAGCAGAACCAAATGGACAAAGATTATAACGGAGTGGCAGCCCCGCGACAGTAAAAGAAAAAGAGGCAGGCAGGGAAAAAGATGGATGGATGATATAAGGAAAGTTGGAGTCGCTACCTGGTCTAGAAAAGCTAGAGACAGAATAGAATGGAAACAGCTGGAAGAGGCCTATGTGTCACAGGACACGCTGATCACTGAACCGGAGAAACAGATGTGTTAGTTTATAAGTTAGATTAAGTAATATTGTGTACATTGTGTTTAGTATCAGCAATAAAGGCTAAATAATAATGTTTTAACAGGCACGTGAAATCGTCATACTGTCTAATTTCGACCAGAATTTATTATTTTTAAAAGAGTATTATAACATATATTTACGAGTAAATGTAATTTATACTACAAATGTATATTATCCTGGCCCCTTATATCTTTTTTATTTATGTTTACATGCTTTTTTACATATTATATATAATACATATTTTATCCGCGGCTCCGCCTTTTGTAAATCGATTATCATGACAAAAAGTAGTCTATGTCCTTCCCCTAGATTCCATCTGTCTCTAAACCGAAATTGATCCAAATCAGATAAGCGGTTTAGTGGTGAAAGTGTAACAGACAGAGAGACAGACATACGAATTTATAATATTATAGTATGGATATTATTTAGCATACTACAAAGTATGACTTAGATTCTAAATATACTTATGACCACGGACATTTAAAGTGTTTAAATATAATTTCTTCATTACAATACTATCAAACTGATAAATATGATTACTGTCGTACTATTTTCGTTACTTATTATAAATATTCGATGTATCATCAATCGTTACTTATTGGTATTCTAGCGTAACAGGTAGACAATGTTATGGTTGTTATAAGTACTTTATTGTTGCGTATCTTTATGAGCCATTAACATTTTTTATGTTATCATTACACTGAAAAAATCGTAAACGATACAGTGCAAATAAAACTCATTTACAGTCTTCTAATTGGTCCTGACATTACGCTGAAGCGAACGAATCCGATAAAAACTTTTTTCGTAGATACATTTTTAGAAGAAACGCGTAGAATGTGGACAATAAAAAAATCATACTAATTACTTCATTGAATACTGGATTTGTTGCTAAAAGTTTTAGCGATATTTGTTGTTATTTACCATCCTGGCGGACTTAATGCCTAAGGAATTAATTTATAGAAAAAAATGTGCACCACTATTAACTTTATACTCAGTAGATATTTACGTAAATACCGTATATGTAATTATTGGTCATTAAAGTGAAATATCTATGGGCAAATATTCGAGGTTTTTAAAAGAAACGTTGTAGTCATAATAATTTCCATTCAGTATATTATGAATCGCGTGTACACAAGCAGTTTCAGTAAAATTGTACGTTTTCGGGGATGACGAACCATCAGGATAATAAGAATCGCATTAGCCCGTGGTTTCAAGATATCGTTTCTTTATGTCATTTAATGGGACACCATATATACGTTTACTATATACGTTTACAGTTAAATATTGTCATATATACTATATACGTTTACAGTTAAATATTGTCATAGTATATGGTAAGCGGATGATATTACGACTTAGTGGTATAAACGGTCACTTTAGAGTTCATTTATGTGATCTATAAATTTTTTTTTTATTCTTAAGCTACCAAAATGACTCTGACCTGCCTGATGGAAAGCACCAGCAGAATCCAAGAGTGGTGGTCACCATCCTCAATGCAAACAAGGTCAGTGCAGCATGGTGACCAGCACTATGGCGGCCTAGTGAGATGCTTTTGGCGCCCTGCTTAAAGGACCCGGGATCACAGTGGGACGGAAACACGTGCGCTGGTAGTGAGTTCCTGGTTTTAACCGCTCGGCACAGGAAGGAAGAACCGAATCGATGAGTAAGAGAGTGTATGTCTACCACTCTGAAGCGGTGACTTCCGAAGCCGGTACGTGCTCTCCTGTAAAGGAAAGGAGAAGGGGGACCAGTTGGAAGAGCTCTTCAGAACACTTCACATGATATAGGCGATAGAAGACTGCATAGAGGCGATTTCTCTACACAACTGCAGAGGCTCAAGGGACTCGGTGGCCTGGGGACTGCCGACAATGCGGATGGCTCGCCGCTGCAACCGGTCGAGAGCGTCAAACAAATACTGCGCGGCTCCATCGCAAAGGTGAGAGCAGTACTCCACGCACAAGCGAACCTGAGTCTTATAAAGGAGACATAGATGCCCTGGCGAGAAGAACCGTCTCACTTTGTTTAGAACACCTAACTTCCATGAGGCCGCCTTAGTGACACTCTCAACGTACTCGCGCGGGTTGTGGTCGCAGGTGATGTCCATGCCCAGGATATAGAGCCTGCCTTGTAATGGCAGTTATTCTGGGTTTGGGTCTTTTTTCAATTTATTCCATGAATGTGTCTTTTTATATATAGGTAGATAGAGGAATTTGATGATGTAAAAAAGTAAAGTATTATTGAGAGTATTTCAATGTAGGAAATTATTCTTTAGCTAAAACTGATTACATTAAAAGCCGAGGCGTAATACATATTCTTGTATTCATTATACGTGGTTAAGTGAAGTAAATGTTTGATGTCATTTGTCATGTTGACATAAGGTTTCATTAGATGTTTTTTGACAATCAACTAAAATATTATTTCCTAAATCGTGGTGTGGCGGCCTCCACATACAACATAACATATTGCAGCGCCATCTACCGAAGATACACTGAACTACGAAGTAACGCACTACACGGAGTAACTACCAATCCTGAATCGCGCAATAGAAGTTCTAGCTGTGATTATCAACATCCCAACATCAACTGTTGGGCAGTGCCAACTCAACTGCTAGGCATGATCACCTCGCCTGGTCGGAGGATCCTCCCTTTGTGTTGGAGGGATATGACATCCGTTCCCCCACAGTGGTAAGGTTTAAAAAACCATTCCTTTAGTCTACGCTAAGAGATTTTATAATGAGAATGATAAATCTACATGGTCCATGATTGCTTGAAAAAGACTTCTACAGTGCGATAAGACCGAAATACTGCGTGTTGCTTCTTTTTTTTTGTTTCGTGAACAATAAAGAGATTTATTATTAACTGCTAGACTTCTGGTACATAAAGGTGGTATAAAAAAGTGTGGTTATAATTGTAACTCCGAGCAATTTGAAGGTTATTTTATTATTAATCTTGACTACTTCTGGTTACGTGTTTGATATTTCATGTTACCGCAATAGGTTTTCGTAAAGTCGTACCTGAAGGACGTTATCCATTTGGTCAGTGTTGCCCTTTTAAAGGCTCTTTTCGGCGATTTCCTGTCACATTCGCTCGATAAAACCTTTTCGTTAATCGCTTTTCATTCATCCCTTCCACACGACTAGACCACTGAGAATTTCTTTCTTAGTTTTTTGTCACAATATCTTTCGATAGAGAATTTGATATATTGTTACATTTATAGAAACGCTGTGACATATTATTTCAACTTAAACTTTATTTTAACTTATTTCAAACAGTATATGTAAGATCTAGATTTTGTGATTGATTGGAAACGTATATCTTTACCTACAGGTTAAGGCTATTTTATAATGTAAACACAGAGTCTCATGTCAATTTTTCTATGGATGTAGAAATTGTCATCAGTAATAGAAGAGAATGTTGCAAAGTAAAACCCGGGTGTCTTTAACGAATAATAAATGTATAATATGTAAATAAAAGGACAAAGGATAGACAAAATACTGTTTGGAAATTCATTGAAAGTATAGCAGTTCGTGTATTACTGAAGTTTGAAAATAGTACTAATTTGTAATAAAATACAAGGGGTTAAGGCATAAACACTTCATAAAAACTAACACGATAGAGCCAGCCTATTTGTGGCGAAACTATCCTACGGTGACAAACAATACAACTCCACTTTTTATAATGACATTGCATAATGGTAGAATAAATATAAATGAAAGCTGAATTCATATTATTCTTGTACACAGTTACTTATAATAAAACCATTATATTTCAGGTAATACGCGACTCCTCCATCTAGATAGGTAAGTCTATTCAAACAACGTTGTAAGAATCATCAGAAATATCATTAAATTTGAACAAAGCGGGATGTCTCACGCCTTGTCCTTTACAAAGAATACACAACAAAAGAGACGTTGTACTGAAATTTGTCTAAAAGAAGTGAAAGATTCTGGTGTTAAGGTCCCCCTTGTGAACGAATAAACATTTGGAGTGTACTCTGAATAAATTGAATTCGAATCGGAAATACTTTGTCAAGTTCCTGGCGGCGCTTACACTATTTGTTGAACAATGTTAGTTTACTATTCGCAATCCAGAAAAAGTAAGCCTCAGATATTCTGGTATTCAAGCTTCAAATAGATTGTATTTTTTGAAATGATTTTGAATGCCTGTATGTACCACCATTATCTCTACTTCGTTCCCAATATTATGTGGGGTCGGCTAATACGAGTAGTTTGATCGGTTTTACCCGAATATCACTTTTCTATGGAGGGACCTGCGCATCTCTAATGGCGAAATGAATTCGAAGATTGAAATAGTAGCATATAAGTAATAATTGTGGTGACTGACTTCCCAATACATATTGAAATACATATTCATGACCACCGGGATCGATGGCTTAACGTACTTTCCGAGGCAAAAGCGTGAAACACTTACAAACTTCTACACTCTAGGTTGGTATTAAGCATTTCACGTAAAAGTAACCCAACAACATTTTTACCCCACCTGGGAATTGAACGCAAGAACTCTTCATTATCAGTCGCATATGATCACCATTGAAATTAAAGAATTGGAATAAAGTTGCTTTTGACATTAAAATACTATTAAACGTAGAATTTCAAAAATAACACAGCTTATTAATTTTCCAAACAGAACTACTGTAGATGAAAAAAATATATTATAAACCGGTCTACAAACTATATTTAAATTCCTATAAACGCCCACTACGGTAAACCGTTTGTTTCTAACTAAACACCTCTATTTTATCCTCCTGTTAACTTTCCTGAATGATAAATTACCAGTTCGTTTATTATGTTTACTTCAATTGTTTTTACAAAGTTTGACAGTACAATTTACCAAATTTAGAACTCAATTTCTTTAGCCTGCCGACAAAACACCGTAAATATGGTTATTGAAACTCAGTCGCTGTTTTAAATAATTAGGTATACGTATTATCTACTTTAAATGCAGCTTAGTTTAAGTTAGTCGTAGCATATACACGTAGTAGTTATTACTTAAAGATGAACGTTTCAAGGTTCTTTTGTTTCATTGCCAAGTAATATGTATGCTAAGTCATTATTATAAATTCGAAAGCAACTCTGTCTATCTATCGGATTGTTACGTTTTCACGGCTAAACCGCTTAACCGATTTGGATGATTTTCAGTACAGAGACAAATTGTTCTTTGGAAAATGACGAAGATTACTTTTGTCACATTATTATTATAAAAACATTATTCATAATGACGGATAAGTAAAGTGTTTTTAGTTATTAAGTTTATTATTAAAAGAATGGGACATAAATTGAATATGTTTTGCACAATATTGTATAGATCTATCATTAGACAATCGTATTAATAATGAACAAAAAATTCACTTCAATTCTTGTTAAAAGCTACCTTACCTTAGAATTAAAATACTCATATGAGTCGCTATTTGCATCGTGAGGCCGACGTGGAACGTGTTTCCCATCCACTATGTCCATCCATCCTGGGTGAAAAAGCATCTCACTTGACAGCCATATTGTGGGACGCCATACTGCTATTGTTTTTATTTGCAGTGAGTATGGTGACCCCAACTGTTGGATTCCACTCAAAATTTCCATCAGGCTGAGCAGAGACACATCGGCATGCGGTCAAATAAAAAAAAAATTAAACGAACAGCTGATTTAGTCTAAGGGTCATATTTAAGCCTATCCTTACTACAAGTATGTAGTTATAAGCAATACCTACAAGTAAAAAAAATAGATCATAATTATAATGATACAATACGTCCGTTCTACATAAAACGTTTTTGACATGGATCAAAAATGATATACGAGTACATTTGAATGGGACTGGGTTTGCCATATGGTAGACTGGATAGCTAATTTTTAATCAGGTTCTTTGTGACCCACGGGTGCGCGCATCAGACTTTGTTTTTCATATATATTGTTTGCATGTTTCAGCACTTATATCATTCATATTTTATTGTAAAGTGAATTAATTTAAGCCTTGTTTAAAAGATACTTTCGTAATCACCATAATCAACAGTTTTTAGTAGTCCACTGCTTAACAAAATATACTTAAGTGTTGAATTTCAGTATCTGAATACGATATTATAGAATAATAATAAAATAATAAATATTTCAGACACCTAAAACAAGCTAAGTAGAGCTTGTTTTATGGATACTAGACGACTGATATAAATAGATATACTCGTATATCTATTTTTAAAATACATTTATATTAAACATGAATGCACCCAAACTCTGAAACAATTTTTTCCAAATCATAAAAAGTTAGTCCGACTTGGGAATCGAACCCAAGACCTTAAGCATAGCAGTCGCATACGCTATCACTGCGCCACCGAGGCAGTCAATTTATCATCCTTTTTATCAAGTTCTTTTGCTTTTGGTGAGAGGGCAGCCAGCTTATTCGCTATTTCAGCCAATGTCAACTATGTAAATTAAAAAAATATAAAAAATTATGTAGTTAATATATTATTTATTAGTTTTAGACATGTCATTAGTAACCTGTGGACATGTCATTTCTTGCTCAAAAGATATACTACGATATCGATAATTAGAAATAATTAAAGTTTTGTAACTCTAATTTAATCTTATTCTATCATAACAAAGGTTTTTTTTAAAAGACAACTTCTGCGTTAAATATATATTTTCTAAAACATACATTAAACATACACAAAGAACACCCAGACTCAGAATAATAATTTGTGAATTACACAAAGTGTTGTACCACGTAGGGTTTGAACCCATCATATAATACGTCATCACTATTATTTATTCCTATTTTTGGTCACCAATCATAACAATACATACCTGTATTGTTATGATTGGTGATATATGATATATTTAAAAATGAGAAAATATTATTCTTCGAGTCACTATCGGAACAGTTCCGAAGTGAGACGGCATTTCAAGACATGAGTGACACGGTGACCTTCTGTCAGGTCTTTGACACCTTTTCTTTTCACACTGTATTTTGGCTGGCGTTTGAGTGACAGCCATTTTCTCCACTGTCATCAGGCTATTTTTGTTTTTACACAATACTTTCTAGTTATACTAAAAAAATACTTAATATTATATTTAGATATTTCGATCATCTGAATGGAGATGGTAAACTAATTACTTGATCTTGTATTTCTTGCAAAGATTACATTTTCTATAATTCTTTTTGCATATTTTTTTTATTTTTTTTGTTCATTGACATTGACATCTGTGGACATTATGTGATTGTTATTGGCTAGACATTTTTGTTTCTTATTCATTTGACTGTCCTTTTAATTTTTGACATACATTGATATTTTTGACACTGCATGTGAGTTCAGTTCATTCATATATTTTTAATTGTTAATTCAATCAATGTCATTACAAATATTTGCATACCATGAATGTACTGGTAGAATGTATATGGGCCATGTATAAATTTAAGACCGTACTGTGTACACCTACATTCTGGCAAATAAAGGATTATTATTATAGCCAGTAAAGAAAGCCCTCCAGACTGGCAATCTTGAAAAGGCAATTCAAGAATCATGTGCTTCATCGTCTTTCAGATAAGATAAAATACCTATTATGCACAAAATGTACAATGGCCGCATTGAGTCCGTCATTGTACATTTTGTGCATAAAGTTATACGTTTCATCAACATGCAACGGAATGTCACAACGATATAGGCTTCTCCTCACAAAGGAGGTTCACTACTATACTAAACTTGCCATACCTATGTACAATTTATTTCAAGTGTTCCGTCTCTTTACTGTGCTGTTGACCTGCGTAGTTCGATCCTCACCCATAGGATGATTTTAGATGGTGGTACTTCATTATTCGATCGTACTCAATCGATCACAACACGGACATGATACTAATGTCCTGATTGACGAATATTGATCATACTTAAGAGCCCTATACTCAATGTAGAGCTTCAATATATATTATGTCGATAACTTTACTTTGATATCAAGGGAATTGAAACAGATATTAAATCAGATCAGTGTATATCCATTAGAACACTCGTGGGATTAAGTTTCCGTACGTGTGAGTTTATGTGTCACTTCAATTGAATCATCCACATTAGTTGTTACTATTACCTTATATAATATGTATATACTTATTTTTCTAACCAATTTTGGACTACCCTATACTTTCCACGTCTTTCTTTTCATCCCATGGTTGCCTGGAAGAGTTGCCTTTAGGCGATAAGGCCGTCAATTGTACCTCTTAGTCTTATGTTACCTTTTTAAGTAATATGGTGTACAATAAAGATATTATTATTATTTGATGTAACTACTACACTAGATGATGCTAGAATGAGCTGTCGCCTGCGGTGTTCCCGGACCGATACGACCTTCAAACCTTCAAGAAAAGAGCGTACTCCTTCCTAAAAGGCCGGCAACGCACTTGTGACGCCTCTGGTGTTGCGGGTGTCCATGGGCGGCGGTAATCGCTTACCATCAGGTGATACGTCTGCTCGTTTGCCCCCTATACAATAAAAAAAAAAAAAAAATGATGACTTCACGTGAAGCAGTAAGTATGGACTCGATCAGTGGTTGTTATTATTTATACTTATTATATTTACTTATTCCGAAACAAGGTTTCATTCTTTTTATATTTTCTTTAGAGTATTATAAATGCACTATTTATAATGTGGCTCATTTTATTTATTCTGCATATATCGGAAAAAATAGATGTGATCTAAACCATATTATGGGTTGTAAATGAAGTACATTGCAATTCAATTGTCAGTTTTGATGAGTAAATTAGAAACTTTATACTAGATTATTCATGATTCCAGACAAATCGGTAAGTGTTGAATAGCAACCCACTTTTATTTTTTAAATGACATTATTAATTAGCAGTAGTTTGAGCCAAGATTGTCAAAAATTTTCATGCGCTTTTTAAGATTTAAAATTGTTTGAGATTTATGAAAAATTACTATTTACCATTATCTTATCTTTAAAGCAGCGGGACTTGAATTAAAACAATGTGATATGTATAAATAGTATAAAGGTATAAAATAACATGATAAGTAGCAATATTTTGCGTAAAAGTTAATTTCCTCCCTCAAAAGGCTTTGTATCAAACTAATCAATATGGGATATAGCGTATTTTTTTATAAAAACGAATTTAAAACCCGAACACGTATATTGGTAACAAATAAATGTAAATTATGCATAACTTTTGCAAAAATATCAGTCATTAATAAAATGGCAAAGGAAATAACAATTAATACAGTGGAATGCAAACTTATCGTGTAGCCAACATCCAACAAGCTAACCAAGTAATAAACTCAATGCCTTGGCTGTCAGCGCTCTAATTTGAATTTAGCTATCGTTTGATAAATGAACGCTAATGGCCTCTTGGCCCGTAACATACATACATTTTAATGATCATAAATGTCTAGAGGAAACTAAAATACTTATAACAGGGTTTCATTCGCAAAAAATGCATATGAATAAATTCTATTCTGTAAACGTTCCAAACGTATAAAACTGAATTTACTTCCATGGGAGAGTCACGCTTCGGCATGAATGGGCCGGCTCGACCGGAGTGATACCACGGCCTCACAGAAAACCGGTGTGAAATAGCGCTTGCGCTGTGTTCCACCGAGTGAGCGAGGATACCGGAGGCCCATAACCCAACCCCTCCCCCAATCCCTCTCCCCATCTCCCAAAGGTCGGCAACGCACTTGTGACGCTTTTGGTGTTGCGGGTGTCCATGGGCGGCGGTAATCGCTTACCATCAGGTGATGCGTCTGCTAAAAAAAAAAAAAGAACTTACTTAGTATTTATTTTATTGAATGTGGCAAAACAGCTGCTTCGGGCTGTTGTATTACCCAAAAGTTAATGTTAGTGATAGTTTGGACACGCCGACTATACCGTGAAATACATACATGAGGTATTAGTTTTAAGTCACTCTTTGCAAACTGAGCTATTGTTTCAACGAAAAATTCCTAGATGGACAAAACTTATATGGTCTTTTGATAATATATATGTATAGTTAAAGGCTATAAGTTAATAATAATAATAAAGCTGGCAACACTGAAAGCAGATGAAAGGGTTGTTGGCTGATGGGTTTTCCAAACATTACTTTGAGGTTGGGCCTCTGCGTTCTTTACAGTGGCAACAGATGCAGAAGTTGGCATGAATAGCAATACTAATCTATAAAAATAAAGTATTTATGTTAACGTTACTATGACTAAATGTATTAAATGTGAATATTAGGTATCGTGATTTGTTCAAATCTCACTAACGCTAAGTAATATCCTTAACTCGACTAAATGTATGAATTACTTATTACAATATTTAACAAATTTGATAGAGAATGTTCTGTAGGCTGAAACTCTTTCACTGCCTCTTCTCATATGTTTTTTTTTGTGGACTATCTATGGGCCTCCGGTATCCTCACTCACTCGGTAAAACACAGCGCAAACGCTATTTCACACCGGTTTTCTGTGAGGCCGTGGTATCACTCCGGTCGAGCCGACCCATTCATGCAGAAGCATAGCTCTCCCACGGTTAATAATAACGATAATAATACGATATACGAAATACAAATATAGTAATTAATGGAAGCATGTAATTAATAGACATTTACGTAGATTTAGTTACAAGTTTTTTTTTTTTTTTTGACGGGGTGAAAAATCCTTTCGGATCTCCAGCTCCTCGGGGACACAGGAGCCAGGAGTATGTGGTGTTTCCACTAAAAAACACCCTGACAACCGGCCTCTGGCGCCCTACTCTGGGAGGACCCGGACCATATTATTTCAGGTCCTCCCCGAATTGACGCCGTGCCATAACAGGACCTGTCCTGGGAGAAATTTTTTCCCCCCCTCGATCTCAGCAATGTAGGCTGATTGCACGGCAATGCCGCTATCCCGACCGCATAAATCATTCTGCCTCCAGAGGTCCCCATCCTCCGGCGGCCCGCGGTCCCGTCGACGGTTCCTATCGCCGACGTCTTCTTCGTTCGGGATCGGCTCTTTCCCGATCCCGTTCAGCGGTCTCTTTTTGGAGCATCACAGCTTCGCAGAAGGAGACCACTGCGCCCCAGCCCTCCTCACTCGCCAGCATGGCAGCAATTATTGCTGGTGGAGACAGGTCTCGTCCAATCTGGTCGACCAGGACCCCGCGTTCGGATACCCATGCAGGGCAGTTCTCCAGCGTGTGCTGGGCGGAGTCCCAATCGGCTGCGCAGTGGTAACATTGTGCCGTCTCTTCCCGTCCGATCCTATTCAGATACTCACCGAAGCAACCATGCCCGGTGAGTATCTGCGTCAATCGGTAGGTAACGCGACCGTCCTTTCTTCCTACCCAAGCTTCGAGGTTAGGCAGAACGGCACCAACAGCGCGTTGGCGTGCATTCTGCGGCAGTTCCAGCCGCGCGCGCCACTGTGCTAGTGCCTGTCGGTGAGCGTTCCGCCGCATTTCGAGCTCGTCCTGGTCTTCCTCGCTTTCACCCCGGCGGATGGCTCGAATCTGGTCATAGACCTTCGCCTCCATATCCGCCAGGATGTCAAAAGGCGGGAAACGTGCCAGGACTGTCGCCGCCTTAGATGAGATGAGTTACAAGCTAACTGGCTTAGTGTTACGAGCTCTACGTAGTCGAACTCATGAGGTAGAGGTTTTTTCATAAAGATTTTATCAAGAACTTTTTCAAAATGTTTCGTTAAAATATGATTATTGTATGTAGATGAAATTTAGAAATAATACTTACAACTTTTCTTCAACTTTCGGTTGCATTGATTGTTTTAAATACCACAGAGACAACGAACATTGTCTCATAATACCAAGAGACTCATTCCGAAAACAGTTTTAACTTTTAAAACTTACTGGGCTAAAAGTCTTTAAAGTTTTAAATGGTTTTCAGCTTGAGATGTTAAGGAAATGGATTCTTTCCTTAGTTTTATGTGTATGTCAGTAATGGTTTTAGTATTATTATCAAAAACTTTATTAATAGTTAGGGATCATCTAAAGTGCCCAATCTCAGTCAGGTTTAGGAAAAACTGTTGTGTAAGTTAGTCAAAGATCATTGCAGTTCTTGGGCGATTAAGTTGATTATTTATTTATTAGGTCTTTACCTATGAAATTGCCGTTTTGTATGCAATAAGTGAAAGTACTTATTTTTTCAAACTTTTTTATTTCTGTTATTCGAAGTAATCACCCATGCAATCGACGCATCTTTGCCAACGCATTGGCAGTTTATTGATGCCCTTCTTGTAAAAATCAGCTGGACGGAAGGCAACAAACTCTTCAAAGGCATTTTGTACTGCCTCTCGGGAATTTAATTTTTTACCCACTAAAAAGTTGTCTAAATTTTGGAAAAAGTAATAGTCGGTAGGTGCAAGGTCTGGTGAGTATGGCGGATGAGGGAGAGCTTCCAACCCCAGCTCTTGCAGCTTGGAGACTGTCTGTTGCGTAGTGTGGGGTCGCGCGTTGTCGTGAAGGAGCAGTGGGGACGACCGATTGACCAAAGCTGGTTGCAGATGTGCAAGCTTCTTCATCATTCTCTCCAGTTCTTCACAGTACACATCTGCATTAATGCTCATGCCGTTTTGTAAAAAGCTGTGGTGAATTACACCCGCACTAGACCACCAAACAGTGACCATCACCTTTTTAGGGGTCATTTTTGGTTTAGGGCATTGCTTTGGTGCTGAATCAGGGTCTAACCAACTTGCTGAGCGCTTTCGATTGTCGAACAGAATCCATTTTTCGTCGCACGTAACTATTCGTTTCAAAATTCCTTCATTTCTTTGCCTGTTGAGCAGCGAAAGGCAGGTCTCGACGCGTACGTTGCGCTGGCGATCGTTAAGGTCGTGGGGCACCCATCTATCAAGCTTTTTTACCTTGCCAATTTGTCGCAAATGGATCAATTTTGTTTTGATGCTTACATTAAAAGCTGCTGCTAGCTCAGCTGTAGATTGAGTTTCGTCAGCTTCCACAATCGCCTTTAATTCATGATTGTTAACCAAAGTCTCCGGACGACCACGAGCTTCATTTTTCAAGTCAAAATTTCCAGAACGGAAAACCAATAAAGAGGGAACAGAAAGTGCACCTGTGTTTGCGCATACACTTGTGCGCTATGAGGCTGGTCTCCGTTGAGACTGGCCGCCGTAGCCGTAATCGGCTAGGAGAACATCCATCAATGATACTTAACATGATCCGAAACATTTTTTATAATTCGTAAAACAGTAGAATAGAATATAATAAACTTTATTGTACACCAATTAGTACAGTTTACATGTAAGAGCATATCAATTTAATGACAAATGGCGGCCTTATCGCTAAGAAGCAATTTCTTACAGCCCTTTGAATGGGCAATGCGGCTGTTGACAGTACTAATTTATGAATAGTCAATGAATATTTTAGTTAGTCAAATAATTATAAAACAACTCATAAATTACGTTTCTCTAAGAATGTTAATAAATAAGTAGAATATAAACAACCGATGTTTAAGTGGCGGTGGGTAAGTCGTTACTGACTTCGGTGCTAATTATGCAAAGACACGCGTACCTTGTGTGGCAATAAAACAGTTTGTTTGTGTACATTTACACCTACACATAATTTTAATAGGTCTTTTCTAAGTTCGGAAGCTCGAAATTTTTTTTTTACAAATTATAAGCAAATAAAGATTCATGACTTTGACATTGACTGCCTTAGTGACGCAGTAGTAGCGTAAGCGATTGCTGTACTTCGGGTTCGATTTCCGGGTCGGGCCAAATGTTTGCATGATCTGCAAATATTTGTTTCGGAGTTTGGGTGTTTTCTTTATGTATGTCTTTACAAAAAGTATATTTGTCAGTAAAAGTAAAGTATATTTACAGTTGTCTGTGTTGGACAAGACGGCGCTGTGTGTTAAATGTCCGTTATTATTATTATTAATATTTTATTTTATCAAAATCTATGGCAGTATTGAATAGTAAGTTTATTTAAGAAGGTTTAAAAAAAACTGATATGAATTTTTCAAAACAGGACACAATTGTACGATTAAAGAATGATACACCAAAACTTTTCGCATGTGAATTCATTTGGACGTGATAAAATATATTTAGCAAAACGTTTTCAAAAATATTCTTCAACAAAGGTCTACTGTTCTATTGTAGCTTTTCACTTAAACACCGATTAGATTCGCGAGGTGTCTTCAACTTAATAAACTTAATTTTACTTCATGCCACTCCGCTCCGTCAGGGTCTTACGACATTATAAATTAAAATGTACGTCAACGAAATTTCACTTAAATATGAAAATGAAATCCATTTCAAACATCAGAAATGAGCACACGTAATCACCGTGTCATCTATGTAAAGTAAATAATAATCTTCAAATGTGAGAGTTCTTCTGAAAGTAAACGGTGAATGAATTTAACCCATAATTAATTCTCGCGTCAGTTGATGCACGAAGACTCTAAGCAAGCATTTTCCTCTCAATTAATGTCAGCTAATATTTAATTGGGTGTCTACTGTACGGTTGAAATATCAACCAATCTTGCGTAAACAAATTCCGTTTGAAGACGCATAAGTCTTTGATTAATCTACTTTTCAATTTATCTAGGGTTATCGTGTTGAAATCAGAAAGGTAAATATAGAATTATGAATATGTCAAATTTGAAATATTAAAGAATAGTTGTTTCATATTTGATTTCTAGCTATTTTTTAAAAAAAATAGTCTCAAGTAGTCAAAGGTAGTCTCAAAATAGTTATCTGCCAGTAAAAATATCAAAATTGATACAGCCACTCTAGAGATTCGGCGGAATAAACAGACCGATAGAAGGACAGAGAGATATTAAAAAAAATTTTTTTTTGATGTAAGTACCAGATGTGCTATCACATACATTTAGTTAAAATCATTGCTTTTATACGAGTATTATAAACAAACACTTCAAGTTTACATATTTATTCAAACAGATCTGTGTAGATTATCATTTAAGATTTGTAAATTCAGACATAGTCGATAATATAATAATATGTATAATGTATCACTTCGGATAAATCGTGATTATAAATAGACTGACTGATGGTATTCCCCTGTGACCACGACAATTCAGCAGTATTGAATAACACCAATTAGATCTTGGAAGAAGGGTTCCTGCTGTAATTTATCTTACTCCAATTAGATTGTCCAGCAATCTGGACCAAAAGACGGATAGGCATTAAATAAAGGTATACCACCTTTATTTAGATCACATTGTGTGAGAGTATTTAGGAAATTTTTTTTTTTTTTTTTTTCTTTTTCTTATTCTGCTCCGTGGCAA
Source organism: Spilarctia lutea (assembly GCA_916048165.1). Lineage (NCBI taxonomy): Eukaryota > Metazoa > Arthropoda > Insecta > Lepidoptera > Erebidae > Spilarctia > Spilarctia lutea. The sequence goes on along the minus strand of OU696480.1, from coordinate 15,556,032 downwards.
TCTGTTTAACCTTTTCCAATATAACAATAAGCCACTACTCTGTCCGATATGTTGCATCTGTTAGAGACTTAATTTAAGTTTAGCAGGACACCTCTAATATAGGTGTCTCAATCCAGCCTGACGAATCTATCCCGCAGAGTTGGAACACTGTGTCTTTTTAGTCTTCTATGTTGGAGGCCTCCCCCTCCGCTCAGTCCAATAGCAAGCTCATTTATATGATTTGCGAGTCTTTTCTGGTAGTTGTTGCTATACGTCATAATCTCCTGTTTAACAGTTGGTAGTTTCAGGTCATAATATATGTACTTATTACTTATGTATTGTGGAATGTCAAAGATGGTCCTGAGGGTTTTGGCTTGAAAACGTTCAAGTATCTCAATATTGCTGTTGCTGGCTGTACCCCAGAGCTGGATACCGTAGGTCCATATAGGTTTCAAGATAGCTTTATATACTATTAACTTGCTATGATTGCTCATCTGTGAGTGGCGTCCCATTACCCAGTGCATACTGCGTAGTCTTAAGTCTAGCTGCTTTCGCTTTGTCCATATGTGTTTTTGCCATGTCAGCCTTCTGTCCAAATGCATGCCTAAATATTTTGCGTTGTCGTCTTGAGGAACTTCCTCATTATTGAGTGTTACAGGTGGGCATGTGTCTCTCCTGAGAGTAAATGTCACTTGTGTTGACTTGCTTTGATTTGCCTGAATTCGCCAAGTTTTAAGCCATTCTTCAATTTTGTCAATATGGTTTTGTAGGTGTTCCGTTGCAGTTACTGGATTTGTATGTGATGAAAGTAAAGCTGTATCGTCTGCATATGTAGCAACTGTCGTCTTGTCTGTTGTTGGTAGGTCAGCAGTATATATGGTATAAAGAACCGGTCCCAGTATGCTTCCCTGTGGTACGCCTGATTTAATCTCAAACAGGTCGGAAACATCTTCACGAAGCTTTACTTCAAAGCAGCGCTTATAGAGGTATGACTTTATTATTTGGTAAAATGAGAGAGGAAGCATCTTCTTAACTTTGTAAAGAAGGCCCTCGTGCCATACTTTATCGAACGCCTGGCTAATGTCCAAAAAGACTGCTGAGCAATATTTTTTTTCTTCCAGTGACCTGCTTATAACGTCGACAATGCGGTGAACTTGCTCAGTCGTTCCGTGATGCTGCCGAAAGCCAAATTGGTGATTTGGAATAATTTCATTTAGATGTACCCTCATTCTTTTAAGTAGTATCTTTTCAAGGAGTTTACCCATTAACGGCAGAAGACTTATAGGTCGATAGGAAGCAACTTCATTTGGTGGTTTTCCTGGTTTGGGTAACATTATTACCTGCGCCATTTTCCACTGCCCTGGAAAATGGTGAAGACGTAGGCAAGCATTGAAAATACTTGCAATTGCTACTATTCCTTTCTTTGGGAGATTTTTCAGAAGAACACTGTCAATTATGTCATATCCAGGCGATTTTCCATCCTTTAACTGTTTTATTTCACTCGCTACTTCAGTTGGGCTCGTATATTTTAATGGAAGAATCATTTGTTGTGCACTTTTGAGATAGTGTTTTATTTTAGCGTCGTGCTCTGGTTTCGATTCGGGGAATGGCTGAAAAACATCGTTGAGGTGTTCAGCAAAGATTGTTGCCTTCTCCATGTCTGATTTGGCCCATTTACCGTTGCTTCTTCTGATGGGAGGAATATGACTATTGGGGTGTTTAAATTTTCGTGTTGCCTTCCATAGTGAATAATTTGTGTCTAGGCTTGGAGTCAAGCTACTGAGAAACGCTTGGAGATTATTATTTGTAAATCTTTTAATTAAGTGCTTTAATTCATTCGAAGATCTGTTGAATGCTGTTTTGTCTGCAGGATACCTAGTTTCGTGCCACACTTTTCTAAGATTACGACGTACCAAAATTTTGTCTTTGATCAATTTCGGGTATTCATTAAACATTCGAGGGATGTAATTTTTTCTTATTTTTGTAGAAATAGTAGATGCCTCGTGTATGATTTTGTTTAGGCTCTCAATTGTTTCCTCTATATCTTCGGGCGTTTTTAATGGTTTCGTAAGATTAATCCCTTTCGTTATTACGTCTTGATACATCTCCCAATTAGTATTTTTGTTGTACAGTCTATCTGCGGGCTTTACTAATACCACTGTCGAGCTTACGTTTAGAATGACTGGCGTGTGGTCAGAGGACAAATCCGTGCACGCTTCAGTAATCATATAGTTTGGACTTACGTTTTTAGTTATGTAGAAGTCAAGCAGGTCCGGAATTTTATTTCGATCCGTTGGCCAGTATGTTGGTTTGCGTGAGGTCATGCATTCAAGCCTCAAATTCTGTACAACACCATGTAAATGTCTTCCACGTTGTGTAATTAATCTTGAGCCCCAGTCTGTGTGTTTTGCATTCCAATCCCCTCCACATATAAATCTGTTGCCAAGAGAAGAGAAGTACGTATTGTAGTCTTCTTTAGTTACTGTGTGTCTGGGTGGGCTGTACACTGCAGAAAAAGTAGTATCTACTCTCTCCTTAATGACTACTTTTATTGACGTTGCTTGTATTTTATCCGTATTGTATTTTTCCAGTTCGTAATGTTTAATATTATTTTTAATAATTACTGCGGTTCCCCCGTGGCTATTTCCTGATGGGTGATTTGTTGTATAAACCGTGTAATTTTGTAAAGAAAGGTAAGATTTGGCAGTGAATCTTGTTTCGGATATTAGCGCAATGTCAATTTTTTCTACATGGAGAAAAGTTTGAAGTTCTTGACGACGTTCAGTCAAGCCGTTGGCGTTCCAAGTGACAACTTTGATTATATTATTCATTTTGTAACTAGACTTCTCACAAGCTGGATCATTCGATCCATCATTTTGTCCATCATGTTGATCATAATGTGTTGAAATTTGGCAAACATAAGTTCTAGTTTGTCGGGAAGGTTTTCTGTATCAGGTAAGCCTTCAAATAGTGGTTGGTTCTTTGTTATTTCTGCATAGCTTCTTTTTTCAGAGCGATTATTCTGACTTACAATTTGTTTTTTTTTTTGATCTGGTATTATGATCCTTTTTGTATCCCCAGTTACATGATTTGCTTTATTAGTTTGTTTGGTTTTTAGTATTTTTTCCTTATACAGTTTATATTTTGCACAGCCCTTATAACTTGCAGGGTGTTTTTCTTGACAGTTTGCACATGTAGCGTCTGTGTCTGGTGTTTTGATGCACGAGGAAGTTGGATGTTCGTTACCACATTTTACACATCTGTATGGTCTAAAGCACTGGTTTTTAGTGTGTCCAAATCTCTGACATCTTTTGCATTGAATTATTTCTTTCTTTTTTTTATAAGGCGCTTCAAATGTCACTTTCATCTGGCTAAGATATCTCAGATTGAATATTTCTTTGTTATTTATGTTAGGTTCTAGGTCCACAAAAAAGATGGGCAATGCTTCTTTAGTAGATCTGTGTAAAACATTTACTATTTGTCTGACCTCATGTCCTTGTTCTTTTAACTCTTCTTTTATTAGAGTAGTATCTTCTGAAGAGTGTAGTCCCCTTAGTACAACTCTATATGCTCTTTCGCTTTTCAGTTTGTAAGTGTAGTGTGAAATATTGTCTGCTATAAATTGCTCCCGGATTGCTTTATAGGTTTGTATATCATTAGGCATTAATTTAATGATATGCCCTGATCTTAAAGTAGTCATTTTGTATGAATTGTTATCAACAATTTTATTAAGAGTTGCTTTCAGTAATGTAACATCCATAACTCCTGTCACAAAAATAGGTTCCGGTTTAGGTATGTACTCCGTATTCTTAACTGCTGTTTCTATAGCTTCACTGTCAAGCAGATCGAATCTGTTGTGTGTAGAGACTGCGAAAAATGATGTATTCTTCGATTTCTTTGTATTTTCTCTGCGCATTGGGCTTATTTCCTTTCTTTTTTGTCTTTGAGGAACTTTGTCTTTTTGCCACGGAGTCAGAGAAATGCTCTCCTGTTCATTTATTTGTTGTTCTGTTTTATTGTTTTGAACTGGTTTTTCAGTGTCTTTGCTTGCTGCTGCTGATGGTAGACTGTTACTACGATTTCTGATGAACATGCCTTTGTGCAATTGTTGTTGGATCATATTTGGTTTTTTATTTATATCACTCATATTGTTCCCACGAGTAAGGTCGATTTAGATCGTCGCTTGAAGGGTGACGCCCATTCCCTCAAGAAGGCTCACTACAACGACGTTAGCCTGGTCCGTCGAGGTTGGCGCTAGCGACTGGTCTCCCAACAGTCATGCATTCCTTTGGCACGTTTCCCACCTTGGAATTGGGGTAATTTTTTATAGAGGGTATCTTCCTCTTAGCACGGGCGATTAAGCCAAGGCTCCCGATCACATGTTTGCGGTTGCGGGTGGGAAACGTGGATTTAGGAAATAGCATATAACCTTGAAACAGTATTAGGCGTCTCATGTAAGTTGAATATTCAAAGGGTGTTGGAACTTTTAAAGGGGACATGGTCTGTTGATAGTACCTATATTAATGTAAGTTTGAAAAAATGTATTACGTCGCGGTATTGGTGTATGTCCATATGCATTCTACATAATGAATGAATATCTTCAGCAAGTGAACATTTGCTGTATTGGAATTGGCTCGTAACTCTTTAACTCTGAATTTTAAGTGTTTCACATTAAAGTATATATGTTATTATAATAATAATGAAGTTACATTTAATTTCACATAAAAGAGGTAAAGTGATGACGATTGATTGGTAGATTAAGATGATTGACGGCACGGTTGGTTTAGTTGTTTAAGCGATCGCCACGCCACTTTCTATTGCGCCATGTGTTGTGGGTTCAAGCCTCATATGGTAAGAGTACTTTGTGTAATCACAAATTTGTGTTCTGAGTCTGGCTGTTCTTTATGTCTACTTCATCTATATTTATAAAGTTATTTTCAAAGTTTGACTGGTAGTAAAGCTACACTGTTGGGCGATACAAATCGCACAGAAGATCAATGTAAAATGACAGCTTACTGTGCTGTCGTGTTTCGTTAGTAAGTGCGAGACCGGAGGCCCAAAGATGCAGAAGCATCACTAGACCGCCATGGTGTGGGTCACCATGCTGCATTATGGCTTTGTCTGCATTCGCAATGAGTATGGTGACCACCACTCAAGGATTCTGCTTATGCTTTCCATCAGGCAGAGTAGAAGTACTCTACCGTGGGAGAGCCACGCTTACCGTGGAAAAGTTTCACGGTAAGCGTGGCTCTCCACTTTTCCACGCTTCGGCATGAAAGGGCTGGTACGACCGGAGAGATACCACGGCCTCACAGAAAACCGGTGTGAAATAGCGTTTACCGAACAAGTGAGGATAAAGGAGGCCCAGACCTTAAACCCTCCCCCATCCCTCTCGCCATCCCCCCAATGGCCAGCAACGCACTTGTGACGTCTCTGGTGTTGAAAAAAAAAGAATCATTTTGATAGAGCCGTACATAAAAGCTACGAAGAAATAATCAAGCGAGCGAGCGGGCAATAGAGAGTCGTACAAACATAAACAAATGTGAACACTTTATACAAATATTGAATAACCATTATGATTTGAAGTAGCTTCTAATGTACATACTAATGGGAAAACCAATACTTGTAGGGAAAGTTTTCACAACTAACTTCAGATTTTCAACGCGTGGATCAAAAGTTTAAATAGGTAGTGTCGCCATTTTACGCAGGGGTGTCACCAATTTGTGGAGTAATCAAATAAAAACTATACTATTTGCGTTACAAAATCAATGAAATATAGATTTTCATTAGACTAAAACAATAGAAAGATTTAGTATAATTAAAATAAAACAAAAATAATTTAATACATGATATTTAATTTTCCCTGTTGCAATTTAAAATAGTAATAGGGCCTGCACATAACGTTTCGTATAATCACTTTAAAAGGGATAATGACATTGTTTTCTTCGACGAAACTTCATACATTACCAGGCAAAAGTTTGTATGATATTGACAAGACACTAAAATGTTAGCGTATTCTAGTACTGACAACCCTTAGTCTATTTAGTATTCATTGAACGCCTGTAACTACAATTGATGCTAGCATATATAGAACATTATAGTGGTATCTTATAATAAAGATCAGAATTGCTCGTCATATCCTTACAAAGGCAAATAAAATTTACAGTTTAGTCTATGATTTACAGTATACCAATAAAAGTAATACTATTTATCTACATGTAAATTTGTGTATATATGTGTGTGTATGTATGCATGTGGGTGTGCGTGTGTGTGTGTGTAGGTATGTGTGTGTGTATGATTTTATTTTCGAACATCTAACAGACAACGCTGTCTAGTCCCAAGCTAAGTAGAACTTAAGTTATGGTGACATAAATACATATTTCCTTTATTTTTGTAAATATATATACATAAACATAGAAAACATCGAAACTCACAAAAAAATAATTGTAAATAGCTCAAACATTTCGTCCGACCTTGGATTTGAACCTGAGACCTCAAGCGCAGCAGTCGCATTTACTACCACTGCGCCACCAAGGCAGTATAAGGAGGCAGTGTATGTGTTTCTATTTCTCCTTGATAAAAACCGTTATAATTGCTGAGTATTATAGTCCGAACCCAACTTTAAGGCGTCTCGGAACATCGTGCGTGTCGCTGCGCAGAATACAGTTTTAGGTATCAGCGGGACGTAAAGAAGTGCGGGGGAGGTCGGAGATCGACACACGCCTAGTCTTTCTTGTGTGTGTGAGTTGTGTCCGTACACTACAAACACACACACACATATACATACACGCATAATCTTGTCTACATACATTCCGATTGTTTGATAACTTATTTCTGTAAATTGGTTTTCACAAACACTTTGACGCTTACGAAAACTTTTAATATTATTTAAATAAATATATATATAAATATATATATATATATATATATATTATCAATAATTACTATACATAAGAGCACAAAGTTGCAAAGGCTTAAAGTAAAGTATTCTATCTATGTAGAATTACAATTCTCTTTATCATCTTTTTAATTTAACACAGTCATTGAGCCATTATTTTTCATGATTAACTTAAAATACCCCCAACGGTTCTTCAAATACTAAGTGAGGGGCTATCTCAATAATTAAATCACCAATTCATAGTACTCGATACTCTAAGACTCATGAAAAATGCAACGTGGCAATTTGTGATATCTCGCCGATAGTCTGTAATTTCGACTTACACAACGACCTTCCAACTAGACGGTGTTATAACGCTGTCTCAGAACGAGGAAAATCTAAATTGGCGAAAACGATAAACTTTGTACAAGAGTGAACTTTTGAGTGTCTTCACCTGTCTCCATTCATATTTCTATTAAGGTTTTCATATAGAAACAGTAACTGCCTAACTAATGTTGTTGAAACTTTGATAAATTTAATTACAAAATGTATACGGTTACTCGTTACGTAGATAACGCTTTATTAGAATTCTTTGTTTCCCCATCTGAACATTAGGCTTTGTATTATGACGCACACGCAAATGCTAGCTCACAACGTTGAAGTTTCGACGATTAAATATTATACTAATGAGTTCTTTTCACATACATACATTGCATAGTTTGTCATTATCTGCTACATCGTAATCGTTTGTTGAAGGAAAGCTTTCGCCAAAGAGCACCAATCCTAACGGTCTTGGGTAATCTGTCTTCTGCCAGTGTTTTATCAGTTTCTTTCTTACAGTTACTCCGTCTAAATAGTCCAGAGTTTCCTTAACTGAACGAACTTAAGGAACTATGTAGTAGGTGCTTAAATTTTTAAGTGGAGCAACTGCCATTAGATCTCCAAATATCAACATATTTTTAACAGTTATAATAGTAATGTTCGTATACAGTCCATCGTATATCATATCCTAAAGAAGCAATCGTAAAATAAATATCCAGCATGAAATACTGACGTGCCATTTTACGTCAGAGTATAACTTTCACAGGTTTATTTAAAGAGCTTTCCAATGTTCAAAGAACATGACGACGCTCATTGCATGTGAACGGAGATGTAAAATATGTACCTCGATCATGAATGTTTCATGCAGAAAAGAGCCGTTCCCACGATGCGCCTCTATTTATGCAATAACCGATACTCGGCTATACTTAACTTCGTGAGCTATGGACCGCGTTATACAAACTTGTGATAGTTACATTGATATATCTGCAGTTTTCTGTATTACACATAAATTTTCGATAAGAAGGTCTTGGTATTGGTAACGTTGACGATTCGTTAGTCCAAACAGAGAAGATTTCAAGACGTCCAGAAATCGGTTAACTTTTCAGTTTTTAATGTGATGAAACCAGTTCAGTTTTTAACATAGGTTTAAGGAGACCGAAGAACAGGTACTAGCTAATGGTATAGCAAAGTTTGTCTGCCTCAAGCTTTCGGGGAGCTGGGTAGCGAGCGCCCAAGGAGCGGCGTCCGTGACATTCTTTTTCACCAAGATAACGCGCCCGCTGACAAAGGTGCTAGAACTATAGACTATTTGTCAACTTCGGGGGTACAAACATTACCCCAGCCTCCGTACAGCGCAGATTAAGCTCTATGCGATTTTTTTATTTCCCACGAATAAAAATTCTTTGTGTGCGAAAATTTTGCACTGCAGACGAGGCCGTAAAAGACACGTTTTTAAGTGTTTTGAAAGCTGGTTCACCCGAATGCGTAGGTGTATTGGATGGGAGGGGGATCTTTTGAAAAGCTGTATTTTTTTTATTCTAACCATTTTTCATTTCACGAACTATTTTCGGAACAGGCCACGTACATATAAGTCCAGTTTCTCATTCATTCTATTGTGACGTTATAACGTGTACTACGTCATGCTATCGTTAGTGTCTAATTTGTGACTAATTTCTTGTCATTCAAAACTCTGAAATAAAAAAAAAATTGATACTCAGCGACTGAAGGAAAGCTGACTACACACAATATCGTGTAATTCACTATAGAAAAACCCTAAAAAATCATTAATTAAGGCAGGAAAAGGGCCGGGACACCCGGGTGGGCTTTAATTAACCTAGAGTTAACCAAGTTTATTTTGTTAAGGCACAAACCAATTAATTATTTTTGGCCTTAATAGAACTTCTTCTTAAACAATTTATGATCATCATTTGCTTTATGACTCTTCGAAAATAAGTTGACCCACCGCTAGTCGATTTTGTTTGGCATCCGTGTTAAGTAAAATTAGCCTTTTAAGCAAAACATAAATACTATGAATATTTATATAACTTGTTGATACACAAGCTAATTTTTACAGTTACTTGCATACCAAGTTGCATATATATCTGCATCTGTCTACAATCGCTTACGCCTTTACTCTCTTGTATTTTGGCTAAATATTTTATTTTGACCACTTGATTTAGCGTTGGGAGACGTCATTACAATTGTTAGTCTTCTATTAACGTTTACGTTTGTAGCCAGCCTTTTAGGAAATACAAGATTATTTTGTATGATTAGAGCAAACGTGCTCCATAAACTGCGTCTTGAATTAATGTAACAATTTATTCGATAAAATCAAGAACAAAATACAAAACTTAAACATTTAAATCTTTTTCCGTTACAAAAGTTGTGCAACGTATACTACTCCTCAAATTTATTTAGCGTCACAATAGACCACAGATATCGCATTACGGTTGGTTTTATAAAATCGTTGGAACTTGGCCAAATGGAAAGATCAGATTGAAATCGAACCACTACACAACCGTGAATGTTTTCAACTGCTTTGTCAGGCGAATTTTAAATATTCTTTACAATTATGAAGTTTAGTTATTCACTGTACTCCCAAATTAGATGTTCAATCTGTAAATGTTGAAAACTCTTTTATTGTGTAGAATATTTGTGTAGCCCCTTATGTATGTTATACGATTCAAACTTAGTTGATCGGTATGGTAATAGTTATTGTTTATGACACTGGTATATTGGTACTCCCAACTGACGCTAAAAGCCTCACATTGCAATCACGAATTCATAAAATGCTCTTGAACTGATACAAGGCGATTTACGGATCTATATTTTGTTATGTTTTCTATGCAGAACTTATTGATTTATTTTGTTCATAAAGTTGATAAATAATTGTTTGCGACTTTTCGTATTTTGTAGCAAAATTTATTTCTTATCAAAAGTTGTGTGAAAATCTAACTTATTTTTCAAATTAACCTTTAGCTAATATTACTTTTGTACTAACATTTTAACAAAACATTTTTCGTAAATAAAGTTTTATTTTAATATAAAACTTGGCGTATTTTTATTAAGCACCCATTCTTTCATTGGGTAGTCAATTAGCTTGCATTATTGTCCGACGGCGTCTTAATGGAATTCCTTGGCAAATATTCCAGAAAGTTCTCTCACGCGGATGATAATATTAAAATATTGCGAACCACCTTCATTCCCGTGGCATATCAGCTTATGTTAGAGTTTTTATTCACACCACTAGGATCACTGTTAAGACCGCAACATTTACACATGGTTTTTATTGTATAATATAGCTCATTACCGTTGTAACTTACTGTAATTTTGGAAAATAGAAATAATGGTAACCTTTTAAATTATTTTATCGCCAATGCCGTAAGTGCCGCCATGCAGCAAAAACACTATGATTTCTATAAGCTAGTTCATGTGCAGTTACCGTATTTCATTGGACACGTAGAATTAATTTATTGTCTGCTGAAACGATGTTATGTCCACTAAAATCTCTTTGCGAAATCTTTTTGACATAAAGTCGGAGAAGTGCCTTATACTTATAAGCGAACATATGAAGTTCGGAATCTGTAATATGTTGTAGATATATGAAGTGGCTAGAAGTACCAATATCTTCAAAATATTGATCGGTGTTCGTTCTTTATTCCATTGGAGGACTGAAACTGCCTGATTATATATATGATGCCGTATTATCCATATACCTTTTAGGTAACAGCAGTGGTGGATATCGCGTTAAATAATACCAGACATAGATACTTGGGTAAGACTACACAATTAATCAATAAAAAAAACGAACTAAAATTAAGTGCAAATGGCAAATACTGGTATTGTTTTTACGATAAGATAAAAATATATATTGTTTAGAATTATACTACTTCACAAAAAGTAGTGCCGGTTAATACATGTAATTAATTTTAGCATTTCTCTGCTGAGTGATTTGAAGAAAGTGACTGGCAGCGGTTGGATGCGGTCTGCCCAAGACCGGGATACTGGACGCTCCTTGGCAAAAATCTTCGTTAAGAATATGCTATTCTACGGTGAGATAGCCACGCTTTACGCCTTACAAAAAACTGATGTGAAACAGCGCCTACGCTGTGTTTCACCGAGTGAGTGAGGATACCGGAGGCCCATACCCCAACCCCTACCTCCATCCCTCTCTCCATCCCCCAAAGACCGGCAACGCACTTGTGACACCTCTGGAATTACGGGTGTTCATGGGCGGTGTTAATCACTTATCATCAATCGATACGTCTGAAAATAACATAAAAATCAATCAGTTGTATTTTATGTAGCATGGTAGGTACATATTTAAAGTCGATGGCTGTATACTTTATGAGATTAATCAATTGCATTAACCTTCAGTTATTCAGTTGGAGCATTTTATTTAAATTCTGTTTAAATAAAATGCTCAAACATGTACTAAATTATTGTATTCCAGAAATGAGACTAAAGAAAAAAGCAAGATGTAAATGAGAATGCTAAGCTACTTCTTGACATCGTTATTCCCAGTACAAATGTATATTTATATCAACATCTTTGTTTAGTTTTTGCTGCTGTAATGTGATAGCTTTGTTCACGTTGTTGAACTTTGCATTTATGACAAATAATAGTGTCTTAGTTTTATCGTATCTACGATCTTGTCTTGACTTTTCTTACATTTAATACAGATTTAGGAACCGTGAGAAGAAAGGGAAACTGTCTTAATTGTTTTAAGATTTTTTTGTGATTATGTGATTTACTTATTATTACATTTTTTTATGGAATAGAGGCATACGAGCACACCTCTCGCCTGATTGTAAGCGATTACCGCCGCCCATGGCAACCGCAACACCAGAGGCATCACAAGTGCGTTGCCGGCCTTTGGGGGATAGGGAGAGGGGTTGAGGAATGGGCCTCCGGTATCATAATCCTACAAAAAAGAGTAGAATCAATCTTTAATAGAATACCTTTCGGTAAACAGACGCAAGCAATAACTTATTATATACGATTTTCTTACCAACAGGTTTCTACGGAACTTGTTGTTCTAAAACTATCTGCAATGGTTTTTGTTGGTCTTGGAACTAGTTACAAGTTAGAATTAGTTAAGTAGTTTAATTTAGTATTTAAAACGACTGAAAGTAACGTAGAAGTAAAAGTGTCAAAACCTTAGGTAAAATAATACCAACTCAATTTCATAGTAAAATATACTACAAAGAATCAAATACTTCTTCCCTTCGTGTGTATGGACTCCGATTTCTAATCTTTGGTAATTCACCCAAGTGGCGAGAATTAACATCAGTCGGTGAAAAATAGCTTACAAAACGTTGAAAAGGCTGTTATTATGTAAATTTTGAGCTGGCTTCGATTAAGTTATTTGCGTGAATTATACAATTTATAGCAGTGGTAATTCTCCCTTTTATAAATGCGGTCTAACCATGATATTGGTGTTTAAAGAATAAACGTTTCAAGATTATTCATTACATTTCTACTTTGATCAAGACTTATTGGTTTAATCATAAACATTGTTAACAGTTCTAGCGTTTTATTCAGGTGGTGCCAGTATTTTCTTTTTGTTAGTTAGTTGATAAAGAACAATGGTTGAAAGTTAGTTTTCCTTGAACATAAATTAAAAATAACAATTTGAATACCATTATTTGGTATGAGAAAAACAAAATTTAACATAATATTTTCTGTAGATAGTTGTAAAATTGTTTTAACATTTGAGGAAATATATATTTAAATTTACAATAAGGGTCATAACTTTAACTAAAAAAATATGGAAGTATATTTTAAACATACAAAAAAAAACATTTTATCTCAATCGAACTTTCTTTCATGGATGTTGGATGGCAATGATATTCTTCTCGCTCATTGTACATACAACTCGAGAACTTGGATGAATCGATTTCGAGAGGTTCCATTACCATTTCCAATTCGATTTATTATGCACCTACAGCCGTGAATAACAGATTTATTACACTTGCTAAGTCACGTCTAATGTACATAAAAGTGGATTTGTAGAGACGTGTCTACATACATACTTTATGTAAGAAAAATTGTGTCGTCTTTCAGTTACACTATGAGTCTGTCGTGGAATGTACAGAAAATTTGAATATTTTTTTATTTCCATCCATCCCACTGTTGACTGGAAGAGATAGACTAATTTGATAATCCTACTAATATTATAAACGCGAAAGTTTGTGATTATGTAAGTAATTACGTTTGTTGCTCTTTCACGCAAAATGTACTGAATGGATTTTGATGAAACTTTAAAATAATGTAGCTTATACATCAGAATAACACATAGACTACAATTTATAAAGATACTACCTTCCCCTCGCGGCATTGCCCGCTTATTGTCGTACCGCGGGTAGCAACGCGGGATTCAGCTAGTTATAGTCGTTCCAATACTTTATTTAACTTTTGACAGATCACGCACATAAAGTTTTGTAATAATTTTTGATACAATGTACTACAGATAATACTGTACTTTATGGGCGGGCTCCGCCTACTTAGGGATGTGTCATTCGTAATTAATGACCACAGACTATAAAAACGGTTTTGAAATAAATCGATTATCGATTATATTAATAAAACATACAATAAAATTATTGTGATTATATTTTATATCAAATCACGTAAAAAGCTATAAATAATAATATTTTGCATTAAAATGCCCTAAATGTCTCTGTTTCAATGCATAAATATTTTGCGTAATGAAAACAGTTCCATCGTACTCGTACCTAGTAATGGGATCGAATGTATTCGCCGCAAATTAATGAATCTAAAATAATTGTTTAGACTTACTATAGTTGGTTCAAATAAAAACTACCTGCGGCACCTACTTGTAATGAACAGGTACAAAATGTTGAAATTCGTAGTAATTTACGGATTAAAAATAAAACAACCAAAAGAGGTACTGTAATACTAATTTTAATTATAAAGAATCGTCTTCTTCGTATGACCAGGAATCATCATCACTTGAGTTCTCAGTAATATTGATTATCTTTTCTTGGATAGATAAATTGTCGAATGCAACATCCCGATCCCAATTCGACATTATCACCTTCTTTGTTTTTTCTACAACATTCGCCCAGTTTTCTGGAGTTACTTTTTCACACGCATTTTTCAGTAAATTCAGCATTTTTCTTGCGGTGAAAGGAGGAGTTGTATTGTTCCTCGCAGCATATCCTTTAACTTGTGCCCAGATCATTTCAATTGCATTATATTGGCAGTGATATGGGGGAATTCTGAGGACGGTATGCCCATGCTCTGCTGCCATTTCATCTATGACGTATCGTTTTGGCAGCTTCTTTGTTTTTAATATCTTTACTAACTCTACTTTTAGTAGGGACTCATTCACCTCTTCGCCATTGTCACGGAGCCAGTTTATAATTTCATGTTTTTTGTTGGCCTGTGTTGGTATTTTATTAATTTGACGAGAGTGATAAGGTGCATTATCAATAAATATTATTGATGGCTCTTCGAGTGATGTAAGCATTTCTCTGAACCACTTTTCATACACGTTCGAATTCATCTCCTCATGATAATCTCCTGTTTTCTGGGATTTAAAAGCTAATAGAGCGCCTGGCACAAATCCTTTTACTGATCCTGCATAACAAATAATCAGTCGTTCGCCTTTTCCCATTGGTACTGTAGAAGTGGAGCCAACGGTGTTGTCAGTCCAAGTTTTTGACAGCGTATGATTCGCATTGAGCCAAGTTTCATCTGTGAAAACAACATTCGACCAATCTTCTATTTTTTTGCTTGTCTTAAAAAATCGCATCTATACAAAGCAATATCATTGCGTTCCATTAAAATTTTTCGTTTGTCACATTTTTGGAATAACATTCCAATGTCTTTCAATACCTTTGTCAGAGAAGATTTTTGACCACGGAACAAACCACTATTTCGAAGAGATTGTGTTAGTTTTTTTAATGTTGGAATCTCTTTTCTTTGGTAATAGTCGTATATATGACGACGAATAGCATCAGCGTCAAAATTGTCAACGGCTGTAACTTTACTAGGCGGACGTTTTTTCTTAGGTGTAGATAGCTTATTCTGTTCCATGCCACTGCTGCCGTAGCCTTCTTTTGTTATTTTTGCCACTGTTGGAGCACTAATACCTAATGCTGCTGCAACACGGTCTCTAACTTGAGTCACTGGTATAAGAGGCCCACCATTACGGCTTTCCTTTTCAAAGTATTCACGAAGTCGCAAGACAAACTCTCTTGTTTGTCCTTTGAGTACTTTCTTTTTTGGCATTTTGACAGTAACGAAGGCAGGAACGATACGCTCAACTCAACCAAACGTGAGAATTCACAAATAAATCAATACGGAGGAATATAAATACTCAACTATATTGAAGGTTACTCATTGAAATACTGTAGATTATTTTAAAATAGACATAGAGAGATTTAATAAAGATCATCAATAGTTTAACAAATACAATATTAACCACTGAATTACAACACAATACAATAATACATTTTGAAAATTCAGTTCCTTTTATATATTTCTTCATGACATAGAACCGTCATATTTGAACAACATTCTTTTAATCCATTTCTTCTTTATTTTGACAAAGGAGGTCGAAAATTGAAACACATAGAAATATGAAGTACGAAATTATCTATTATATAAAATAATGAGTTTGTTAAATCGATTAAAACTTCTTAATGCATAAAATCGATCGATGAAAGAAATCGATTAGGTAACGGGTCAGGGTATCACTATTTGATTAAATATTAGAGCTGTCAAAAGTTAAATAAACTATTGGAACGACTATAGTACATATATATGCCAAATTGATAATCAACAATTATATTATCAATTTGCTCTAAGATACCATTAATTTACATGAACGCAAACACTTTTTCTGAAAATAAACAAATAAATATTTGTTAGGTAATAAAATTTTCTACATAAATTTTAGGACATCAAATTCTCTAGAGAGAAGTGCCCAAATTTCAGTAACACTTGAGAGACCTCGTAAAATATTTGTTTTCTAAGGGGTTAAATTTGTTAAATTAAGGGTAATTTGTTCGAACATTGTGTGAATTTGAAATTTATTATATGTTTACGTTTACGGTGTTTCTCAAGCTACAAACTTTTGAAGTCATTTGTATAAAATTGATTTCAATCACAAGTAATTTAACAAAAAAAATGATAATTTATAAAATACGTTTATTTCTTTAAAAGCCTCAATTTACAGTTAATAAAGTATTATTTCCGAACACGTATTAATATAATTACAGTTTTTGATAGTCTGTTGCGTGGACAGAGAAGTAAAACATAAACTTTTATGCTTGACTAGACCGGTTCTCTTCGCGTAAATAAGAGGAAACTGATGGTCAGCATACTAAATTTGAATCGACTGGTATTAGAAAGGATTTTTGATACGTATCATCGATTTTGAAAGCCGATAGAAACATTTTTTTTTTGTTTCGATCAGTGATTTTAGTGTTATGTATTTTTAGTTTGTTAATATTTTCCTACTGGTCCTCTCATTAGTGGATTGTTTTCGCTGAGAGCTTACATGTAATAGTAGTTTATACTTTCGTAATTGCTGCATTGTTATTGATGCTCTTAATGTGATAGAAAGAGATAAATATAGCTTCCTAGTTTGGTTTAAAAAAAATATCGAATAGACTACATTATTAGTCCATTATCTTCTTATTTTTTTACGAATCTAGGTGACAGTTTTTATCGCACATTTATATTACCATCATGTCAGTTATATATCTCAAATATGCTAGCCCTCTAAAATCAGTTACACCGCGATTTCATTTTACTATTTCTCTTATCTACAAACTGAAATTCTAAGCAGATCGAATCTCAAATGTTTGCTCTAGCAGTGGTCGTGAAACGTGTCGTAAGTGAACATTGCAAATCTGATACGCTTTTTGTGCGAATATTTCGTTGTTATTGTAACGAGGATAGCTCCGAGCGATAGGAGGGTGCAAAGTGTTGTTTACACAAGCTTTTGAATGATATGTTTTCGTGAATCATAACGACGGTATTGTCGTGTTTCTTCGGTCGTTCTGGGAATACTTTAATCTTATTATACATATTTTTCATCGTTTCTTTTATGTGAACCTTATAGGACATGTTTTTAAACATCGTTTAAGCATTGAAGTAAAATATATCTTAAGAGAAGTAATATTTTTTAAAAGGTCATGAAATCTTGTGGACTGATTCCAGTATGCGTGTGTGAATATAGGGTAGTACTGTTTTGGAATCTTTGTTACTACTTTTCTAAGTTGAAGGATCATACATCATTACGTACCTGACACTAACTCAAGCTACTTTAATCTAAAGCCCTACATAAAAACCCTGTTTTATTCCTGCATTTTTGTTGCATTTGCATTACGTAAAAAACCGACGACAATCTAAACGACAATAAACGCCCCATTTCTCCATTCATTTGCAACAGGGAAGTGTTGACGTTGGTGAAACAATAGAAGGACTCGTTCGCGTTCCCATCTCGGTGTATACAATACATTGACGCTTATTCTCTACTACAGAAAGTAGGATACTATCTATGCGACAGTGTACATTGTTGTGTTCGATTTGTTCAGTCTAGAATTGTCGGTGCCGCCAATCGCTTGACTGCGTTATAATTCAATAGCATCCCGCCGTGAAATAATAAAATACAGTAACGTGTTTGTGTATCTATGTTATTTATTATCCAGACATTATTTTGTTGAGAGACCTAAAGATGAAATATTTACGTTGTTCTGGGGGCACTATTATTTATTGAACTATAGAAGTAGTTGAAGCGATAATATAATTGCCATTTTTATTTTTATATTGTTATAGAGTTGAATAGCAACATAAATTCCAATGTCCAAGTACACCACAGAAATTTCGCTATAGATATTTAACGTTATTTAGAGCAAAATCACTGACCTTATTTTGTCTTGACATGCATACAGTTACTAGTAAGATATATTTAATGTACGATGATATTTGAATCGATTTCAGAAGTCGGTACAAGTAGTATACTAAGACCAAGTTTTTTTTTTTTTTTTTTTTATTGAATAGTGGGCAAACGAGCAGACGTATCACCTGATGGTAAGCGATTACCGCCGCCCATGGACACCCGCAACACCAAAGGCGTCACAAGTGCGTTGCCGACCTTTGGGGGATGGGAAAGGGGATGGGGGGAGGGGTTGGGGTATGGGCCTCCGGTATCCTCACTCACTCGGTGAAACACAGCGCAAACGCTATTTCACACCGGTTTTCTGTGAGGCCGTGGTATCACTCCGGTCGAGCCGACCCATTCATGCCGAAGTATAGCTCTCCCACGGTTCCTGTACTGTACAAGGATATTAAAGATACCCAAATTTATTTTCTAATGAGACTAGAGAACACGTGTAGCTTTGAAGTACATTTCTGCATTTTTCTTGTATTTCCATTTCTCCGAAAATGACGAACACTAATAATATGGTGATGTACTCTACCATATTATTCTCCATATTCAATATCGTATTATTCAGATAATCCCTTTTCCTTCTTTCTAAAGCCTTTCAATATTAGCGAGTACAATTGGATCTGAATATGGAAAAAATATATTAAAACGATCGCGCTGTACAACATTTGCTGCGTAATGCAGTTGTCAGGTGCAACCAGAGGCGCCAGCGACCCGCGAGATTGCATCCTCAGTACGTTTATATCGATGATAATGCAGATATCATATATCGTGTATGGGACATTCCTTAAATTAGAATTTAGTTTTCGATTCCCAAATGTTTTAATCGGTTTTTATAGAAGATGGAAACAGAGGCGAGAAATTTTGACGATTTAATAAATGAAAATAAATATAATAAAAAAATAAATATAATAAAAAAATAAATATAATGGACTTTTCTATTGACAGTTTGCAACTGACTCTGTATAACGAAGGGCATGGCTACGAAGTATCGTAGCAGCTACGCGTAGTGTACCTGTTGTCAGTTACGCTACGCGTAGCATATTCTACATCATGTTACATCAACTTTCCTAGAAACAAATCAACTATGAAAATAAATACTTCGTTACACAAATAGTGACAAAGTTAACTTAGAGTGTCAATGAAAACTTTCAATTGGTTAAGTTTGTGACGAAGAGGCAAAGCAACCTATTATATACCTATATTCAAACCAACTCGTAAACTGATAAACATTTTACCCAGAAGATCTTTTTAGTTTTAGGGAAACTAAGAAGATCTTCTGGGTAAAATTATTAATTCTGGGTACTACGTCATTACTAATATGTGTAAAATATGTGAGAATTGCAAATAAATACATAAAATAAAAAATATGAACACACAACAAATACGTCGACACATCATGTAAATGAATAACAACTATAAAGAGAAATCCAGATAACATATCGTCTGTATCAACGTAACCATTTCGTAAATTTGTTTACATCAAAAACGACGAACACAGCAGTACTCGCCTCATCCCATCAACAATAATGATGATGAAAATCTGTGCATTTCACATGAGAATATAATTCCTGTGAATACAAATTGTGTTTGTGTTAATTACTGTGTCTGTAGAATGTTTTTACTTGGGGAGGTGGTGGCAAGTATTCTTAAGTTAAATTATTTGAAAATATCATTATGTAGAGTTAAGCAATTCGGGGCACAAAAATTTAAGTATATAACAAATACTAGTTATTAGAGAAGCAAATGTACAACAGCGAACTGCGATAAGCTGATAATATGTTAATGCGTGTATTCTTTTTTAAAGACAGCTGTGATTTTTTACTGAAAAAAACAAGTTTTATTGCAGTAGTAAATGTTTACCATGTTTGACTATAAATATGCTTACACTTCTGTATACTTCAGGAAGAGTCACAAACCATTTACTATTAAAAATTCTCAATCAAAAGTTTTCCTACATAATATTATAGCATGCAATATGCAACACATAGGTTGTATATAGGAAATGTCAATCCTTCCACATTGTATTATTGTGGGATCATATATCATCATCATCAGCCTATCGCAGTCCACTGCTAGACATAGGCCTCTCTAATTGCACACCACTTAGTTTGATCATTGGCTTTTTACATCCAGCTCCTGCCAGCCGTCTTGCGCAAATCATCAATCCATCTGGCCTACGGACGTCTTACACTACGTTTGCCGAGACGCGGTCTGCACTTAAGAACCCGTTTACTCCAACGGTTAAAGGTTCTACAGCAAATATGGCCAGCTCACAGCCACTTGAGCTTGCTAATCCTGAAGTGGTAATCAAGTGGTCTCTGCCAACTCTATCCTTTTTCTCACCAATCTTTGGCAGCGCTACTTACACAATACTGTTATATGTTTAACCATCACTTTGAAAGGTGAAGGATATTGGGGTAACCTCTCCTTCTCTATGAAATTTACTCCAATTTTTTTTAAGTAAAACCTAATTAACAGTTTAATAATATCTTCTCAATGAAGTTCCTCATAATCCATAATTGCTTCCTCATATTTGCTCCCGCCTCTTTTACTATATGTAAAAGCATTATTATCTGTTGTTCACGGTTCAACGCTTACAGCAAACAGGCTCCAAGTTGTGCAGCAAAGACAACTTTAAGACCGAGTATACGATAATGTTCATTTAATTAGTTGAGGGGTTTCCAGTTAAGAATGTTGGAGGGACATGGTACCCGTTCCCCCACAAGATTATAGTTTGTAGATACGACATTAAAGAAAACTATTATTTATTTATTTTAGAAAGTCTGACTTCTAGTTTCAAGTTTTCTTTCTTTATATACCTACAAAACTTTATTCCTAATATGCTTTAGTAGAAATTTTTACCAAAAGGTTCTCATTCGTCTTGTTCAAATCTATTAAAAAAACACAATACCGTACTGGAGTAATTTTAGGTATATATTTTCTTTTTAATGGAATATGGGTCAAACGAACAGATGGCAAGCGACTACCGCCGCCGATGGTTGGGGTATGGAACTCCCGTATCCTCACTCACTCGGTGAAACACAGCGCAAAAACAGTTCGCTCGAGCCGACCAATTCATGCCGAAGCTTCCACGGATTATTAAGATGACGTTTAAAAAATTTACACGGTGCACGATAGAAAATTATCATTTACGGGCGTTGCCCTCCGTCAAAGTATAAGCCCAAATGAACTACACCTTACACAGTTATGCCACACGTGTGTGAAATTACGAATGTTTTATTTTAATTGATATGCGTGAAGTCGTAGTGAGACGTGTTTTTTTTTTTTTGAATTTTCATACATTTTCATACATAAACATTTTAGACACACATGTCTAAAATGTTAATGTATTAAAATTTTTCAATGCAAAAATAAGTGAACATAATATATTTACCAATATTTTAATTTTGAATAGTCATCGACTCTTTTATCTTCGCAATAACAAAATGGAAATAAGCTCTCTCGATTTTGCAGGTTTTATCTGGATAGATCTAACATAATAGGTCTAGACGTTCAGTCTATAAGGAGTTCAATAGGTTTGTGTTTGAAATATTTCTCGTCCATATTTGAGGCATCATTTCTTTCCATTAGGAAATCTCTTAAACATACTCACATTTATACGTTAAACTTTACTACAATGTTTAAGTTGATTATATTTGTTTACGTAATATTAAATTGCAATAAGAAATGTCCTTTTAACTATAAGGAAAGATAGAAAAAAGTACAGAAAGATCACATATAGTATTTACGATACACGAGAATAAACGTTATTAACTTGGTTACACGATTTTAAAGCCATAAAATAGTAGTAACTTAATGATTAACTTTAAAATAAATTTTAATTAAATTACCAAAGATATTTTTCTCAGTACAAAACTATTCTTGTATTTCTGAATTATGTTAAATAAGCAATTAAAGATAGGTTTAAAGCAAATAAAGTAAAATTTTAGTGTCCGACTTAAATTTTAATGGAGCCGACGTAGGAATGTTTCACAGAATCCTATCGGAACCAAATAGCGATAAATAATAAATAAATATTCTGGACATCTAACTCACAACGCCATCTAGTCCCAAGCTAAGCAGAGCTTGTGTTATGGGTACTAGACAACTGATATAAATACTTATATACTTTTTTTTTGTAAATACACACATATTATACATAGGAAACACCCAAACTCCGAAACAAATATTTGCAGATCATACAAACATTTGGTCCGACCCGGGAATCGAACCCGAGACCTCTTGCTTAGCAGTCGCATACGCTACCACTACGCCACCGAGGCAGGCGATGATGCGAAGGCTCTGTTCATATTCATTTCGATTGCTCTTAGACGATAAGTATGTAGTAACTTGTTCAGGATACGATGGAACTGGCATACGCTGTGCGTAAAAGTACCGAAAAAAAAAGAAAGTAAAATAAACTATAAAGTAAACAAAATATCAATGTATCTTCTCTAACAGTTTAACGATATTTTTTACTGACCCCACAATTTCTTAAGGTTCAAAGATTAACATAACCCCATATTGTCTCTGGTAGTAGGATCGCCATAAATAAAGCTTTATCTGTATCATAATACGCGGAATGGGTGCGTGGTGGCTCTCTTCGGTCTAGTTGGTACATTAGTGGTAAGACCCCAATAATTTATGAGTGCAAACATTTACCGGCTAGTAGTAATTTTAGAAAGTAACTGCCCTGTTTTTGTTTTGAAAGTCAACCTTTAAGAGTAAGATAGTTAAACAAAAAACTTATAAGTGACAAGTTTCAATCAATTTCTATACATTATAGATAATGAAGAAAAACTAATGAAGGTGTCTTTACGAAAGTAACTGAACTCAAAACAACAGCTCATGTGCTCAGTTTACTCAGCTCAGCTGTGTTTGTGCGCGCTAATTACAGAAGTAAATTATTCATTTTGAATACGGTTTTCTTTCTTATCTAGATATAAAGTTAAACTTGACATTAATTGTTTGTTTAATTTTAATCGATTTGCAAATAAGACATTAATGTCAGTTTCAAGAATCGTCACGATGACTGTCATTTAAGTTTATTATTATTTTAAGTTTTGCCGAGTGAGTTACAAGAATTCCAACCGCCTCTAGTTCTAATTTTGGGTGGGGAGAGTTATCAGCGTAGCAATGCCCTTATGTCTTGCAGGTAGCGGTGGAAGTTATTCACCAAAAGGTACACTAGTTTTCTCATTTGCTCTCATAATAATTTTTTTTTAATAAATAATTATAAATATTTCGGACATCTAACACACAACGCCATCTAGTCCCAAGCTAAGCAGAGCTTGGGTTACTAGACAACTGATATGAATACATATATACTTTTTTTTCTAAATACATACATATTTTATATGTATAAGAAAACACCCAAACTTGGAAACAAATATTTGTAGAAAACACAAATACTTGGTCCGACTCAGGATTTGAACCCGAGACCTCAAGTACAGCAGTCGCATCCACTACCACTGCGCCACCAAGGCAGTCAATTAATATTACAACTCTATGTTAATCAGCAATAAGGACAAGAAATTAGAAACTGTATGAGTATGGGCTAAGTGAGCTATATGTAGTAATAGTATGTAAGCAACAGTTATCAATTTGTACCATAACAGAACATCAGGTGGGGGCGTAACTGTCCGGGACCGATAAAACCGTCAAACTTGGGATGATTTACATTTGTTTCTGTGATTGAGCCGTTTGCTTATTGGAAAAGAAACAATATCATGCAGAAATTTTGAGACTTTACAGGAATTGTTTTAGTACATAAAGATAAGAATAGCTTCTAAACTAAGCAAGAAATTAGTATCATTAAGTCCGCCTTTATACATTTGTGCATAAAGTATAATAAAAATCTTACGAAACGGGAGTAATGAAGACGTCTAAAAGTTATACAAACCAACTATTTCAGAAAAGATTATTAAACTCGTAATCAGTACTTTTGTATGCCCTAATAAGTTAGCGTAGCCCATTAAGTAGTATTCATACAAGTTTGGTTCGTGTCGTCACCACAATTTCTCATTATCAACATGTCCGGCTTGCACGAACTTCGCACAAAATCGACCTCGGAGTAATTGAGGCTTGGACCTAACCCTTTCACAAGCAAATCTTCAAAGTTATGCCCTGGTAAATGTGCGAACCGCAATCGAAAGGTTTAGAAATTATGATTCGATGACCTTCGGGATCATTCGGCAGAAGTGTTTTCGATTCACTCTTATATATACGAACCTACATGGTGTTTTATTTTTAACCAACAAATGTATCGCTGACTCTTCTGTACGCATCGGCCTACGGATGAACTTGGATAAGACCAAGGTCATGTTCAATGAACATGTACTACCGGAACCGGTTGCGGTACACGGTGCCGTTCTCGAGGTTGTTCAAAAATACGTGTACCTCGGGCAGATTTTGCAGTTGGGAAAGAACAACTTTGAGGACGAGGTGAACAGAAGAATCCGGCTGGGTTGGGCAGCATTTGGGAAGCTTCGTCGGGTCTTATCATCATCGATCCCACAGTGCCTAAAGACAAAAGTCTTCAATGAGTGCGTCCTACCCGTAATGACATACGGGGCCGAAACGTGGACACTTACGGTACGGCTGGTCCACAAGTTCAAAGTCGCTCAGCGTGCTATGGAAAGGGCTATGCTCGGCGTTTCTCTAAGGGACCGTATTAGAAACGAGGTGATCCGGCAGAGAACCAAGGTCATCGACATAGCCCACAGGATTAGCAAGCTGAAGTGGCAGTGGGCTGGCCATATTTGCCGCAGAACCGATAACCGTTGGGGTATACGGGTTCTTGAGTGGAGACCGCGCCTCGGCAAACGTAGTGTAGGACGTCCACAAGCCAGATGGAGTGATGATTTGCGCAAGACGGCTGGCAGGAGCTGGATGCGAGAAGCCGAAGATCGAACTAAGTGGCGTGCAATTGGAGAGGCCTATGTCCAGCAGTGGACTGCGATAGGCTGATGATGATGATGAAATGTATCATACAAATATAAATTGAATTGGCTACTTGCTTGAAATTATTTCAACTATAGTAGTATAGTACTTTATAATATTGTCCTTGAGTTTATGGTTCATTTTCACGAGGTAGAAATTTGTAAATCATTGATGCCTTGGTAATTATATTTAAGTCAAGACCAACCATCATTATAAAGTTTCTTACAACAAATTTATAACAAAATTATTAGGTATTATTACGGTATTCGTTTCATTATAATTTTATATCACACAAATCGAAACAAATTGTAGCATTTATCAAAATGAAATCTAATACAACAATGGAACAAGTGAATCTCGAATCCATAGTGAGCAATATTAAAAGTAAAAAATTATAATTAACTATAACTCGATTACTTCTTTTCATTTGTTATTGGTAGACTTTTTTCAGTTACTCATATTTATCGTGGGAATATAACCTTACATAAAGCAGAAAAGTGAGTTTATTTGTTTTTTCCCTTACTACGCTCTCACACTTTAACCACTTAGCGGAGGATAGCTAATTTCTGCATTAATTTTGTTTAAAAAAAAAGAAACACAACTTGAATTAATTTACGCAATCCATTTCGTTCGAAGGTAACCGGAAAAAGCTAAGCTATTACTTTTTTGAACTAAAAAGTCTCAGTAGTAACTAGCACAATGATATTCAATGATTTTAAATGGTAATTTGCAATCACTATCACCAGATTCGTTAAACCGATTAATTACAACATCGTAAAATTATTATTACACCATTTTTTCATTCCATTTTAAGACTGAAGACCCATAATTTTATATGGTATAAAATATATATAAGGTATGGTTTTTTTTGCCACTGCCACTGCCACCAATATGTATACTATATTTTATCCAAAGCACTGTTTGAAATATCTAAATATTACTAGAAAATATATGATATTCAAGGATACAATAAATATGAGGCAAGTAAATCGTAACATAAAAGTAAGTGGTATAAATGGATGTTATGTATAACATTCGTTGCCAGACTATCTAAATCAAAATATATATAGGTACATTACTCATCATAATGCTAGCACGTTCTCTTAAACATAGAAATATAAAATATTATCCGTGCTAATAATAAAACGTTGTACATTGTGTTCATTTGGTTAAATGTTCTGATTTGAGAATGATGTTGATGCTGGAAATTCTTATATTGTTCGACAGATCATTTATTGAGAAATGCTATGAAATAATAACATTTATTGACCCATAAAAATGTTCACAATTTGACAAGTTTCACAGGATTTGAAAAATGGATGATTACAATGTACCAATTGTGTCTTAAAAGCCTATGCTTCTGAACTAGGTTGGAAACAAGTGCTTCAGCATACGGTGCCTCTTTCTATAGGCCATGTACATTAACTACAGTTTATATTATAGTTCCAGTATATAATCCCATTTATTTATGTTAACTTTGGGTTTGAATTAATTTTGAAAAATGAGAAAGCAACCAAACAAAACAAGACAATTATTCAAAACTAAGATAATGTAGATAAGATAATGTTTTTCTTTGTTTAAGATAACGTGCTAGCAATATGATAAGTAATATAGCTATATATATATATATATATATATATATTGATTTAGATAGTCTGGAAAAGATGTTATGTTACGATTTGCTTGCCTCATATTTAGATAAAATATAATAGTGCG
Source organism: Spilarctia lutea (assembly GCA_916048165.1). Lineage (NCBI taxonomy): Eukaryota > Metazoa > Arthropoda > Insecta > Lepidoptera > Erebidae > Spilarctia > Spilarctia lutea. The sequence continues at coordinate 15,529,267 of OU696480.1, read as the reverse complement.
CTACAGTCAATACGATCCGAGTATCAATGAATAATATAACAAAAAACGGATATAGGATGCAAGCGAAGTTGACTGGATCAGCTAGTGTGTTGTGAAGTTAAAACTCCGGTAATAACAATTGAATTAATACTATAGAGATTCAGTATATATTTTGACCAGACATTAGACGTACATACTCTCATGTTTGAGACCCCTCTAGGACAGGCAGAGACGATAGATTAATATTTTTCAAGATTTTTACACACAGTTCTTGCCTGTTTCACCTGGCTTTTAATGCACAATTACTGATTACAGATCCTCTAAAAAATCCTTCTTTTTTAATGCGCATTTAATAGCTTCTGCACATTTCGTTGTTTGTAATTGACTAACAAAACATTTCTTTTAGTTTTTATACTATTTTTAGTGTATGTTTAAAATCGATGAAATTCGACTGTTAGGTCTCGCTTGTTACTAGGCCTTTTATAACAATTTATTTGAGTGTTTGTTTTCTTATAAGGTCAAAAATAAGTTAGGAAAGAGACCTAATAATGAAATGGTTAAAATACTTTTATCGCAACACATTTTTAGTACAAAGTAAAGTAAAGTTTTGCGATTTCAGAATCAATGTTAGGGTATATCGTCATAAAAGTTAATTGCGGCCTTCCAGTGTCTATAACCCATGAGCTATAGCATAAATCAAGAAATGTATATAGTTAGTAGTAAAATTTAAAAGTGTTATAAAAAGTGAAAAACTGTTTTTTATCTTAAAGTCTTAAATCTTAACAAATCAAGCTGTTCCGAAAGACAACTGATTTATTAAATTACAAAACTAAATATATTCCATTTAATCTATTTCGGACGAGTGTTATAAAAACTTATTAATGAGGTCTCAGTTAAAATAGAATAGAATAGAATAGAATACAATAGAAAACTCTTTATTTGTACACCGTTTAACAAATTCATAAGATAGTACAGAGATGAGTAATATTTATAGTAATGTACAAAGGGCGGCCTTATTGCCAAAAGCAATCTCTTCCAGGCAACCTTAGGATGGATTAAAAGTATCGGAGAGACAGTAGCAGTTGACGGTGCAATTATTAAAAAGAAAGAAAAAAACAAAATTAATGAAAACAAAATAAATATTTAAGTTATGAATATTATCGGGTAAATACGTATCTATCTCCACTTACACACACACATACATATATATAAACATACATACATATATATATATACATATACATACATACACACACATACATATATACACAAACACATACATAAGCACACTAATCACCCTAATTACTTACTTATATCATATATGTAAAACTTCATATCATACCCTCATTCATGACTGAATCAGTTAAAACCTATAAAATTCTTGAACCATTGTCTTAAAACTATTTGCAGTTGTCGCTTTCCTGATATTTATAGGCAATGCATTCAACAGACGTACAGCTTCAACAGTAAAGGACTGGCCATAGTATTTTGTGGAATGCAGAGGCATCTCCAGTCTCAAATCCTCAGACGACCTCAGACATTTTTCATGTGTGTCATTAAGGAACTTGAATCGTTCTTTGAGGTAAACGGGGGCTTTAGGATTAAACAAGATATTGTAAAGGAAAACAAGGGTATGAGTATTCCGGCGAGAGCGAATCGGAAGCCACTTGAGCATTTGACGGAATTCAGAGACGTGATCATATTTTCGTAGTCCAAATATAAATCGTATACAAAGATTTTGTAGTCGCTCAAGCCTATCAAGTTGTGCTTCAGTGATATTCAGATAGCTGACATCGGCATAGTCGAGAATTGGGAGGAGAAGTGCTCGTGCAAGTGCAGCCCTAGTTGCAATCGGTAGAAAGTTACGCAGTCTTCGCAAAGACCCGGCAGAAGCAAATATCTTCCGACTGACTTCCTGTAGATGCGTAGTCCAAGATAGCGTATTATCTATGTAGATCCCCAGATTTTTAACTGTAGTACTGATCTCAAGGGCGGTTCCATTAAAATGAATTTGGGGCAGTTGTGTCCAGTTAATTCTTGAGATCATCCCGGGACTGCCAATGACACATACCTGCGTCTTCGCAGGATTAACTTTTAGTCCATAGTTATGACTCCATTCTCCAATACGTAATAGGTCAGCATTGATTGTGTTGAATGCTTCCGGTAACAAGTTAATCGAAGCGTGTGTATAGATTTGTAAATCATCTGCATAAAGATGGTAGGACGAACTTAATTGGTTTGAGATTGAGTTTATAAAAACAGCGAAGAGTAACGGAGATAGAACGCCACCCTGTGGTACACCAACAGTAATATTGCACCAGGATGACATCGAGTCTTCAATGCAAATACGTTGCCGGCGACCAGACAGGTAACTATGAAACCAATCAATTGTCCTTGGAGATATGTTAAGAGACCGTAATATAGCAAGCAGGATGTCAAAATCAACGGTATTAAAGGCGTTGCTAAAATCTAGTAAGGTGAGTACTGTCACCATTCCACTATCCATGCCCAGCCTGATGCTGTCAGTGATGTGTATCAGCGCAGAAGTCGTGCTGTGACTAGGACGGAAACCGGATTGGAAGGGGTTCAGTAAAGAGTTTTTGGAAAGGAAATAACTCAGTTGGGTGTGGATCAGGCGTTCAAGCACTTTAGACAGGAAAGGTAAAATGGATATGGGTCGATAGTCAGAGAATGAGGAGGGTTTAACTTTCTTAGGTAGAGGGATTATTTGAGCATCTTTCCATGCAGATGGAAAAACACCACTTGACACGGAGTGATTTAGGATATTGCACAAGATGGGAAGCACTTCGTCAAGGATAGGTAAAATCATATTGCGGCTGATACAATCACTTCCTACAGCATTCGATGAAATTGCCAGAATGGTCTTCCTAACATCACAAGCAAGCAATTAATCAAAGACGAAAGGTGAATAGTTGGGAGTTGAAATAGAAGAAATGTATTGGATAGTATTAGCTTTAATATTGACTTCAATGTCAGACGAGGTAGAAAAATGTTTATTAAGAGAATCAATATTTAAATTTTTAGAAATAGAGTCTTGACGAGACCTCCCGACTCCCAACGTTCGTAGAAATTTCCAGACTTTTGCTGGATCTCCGTTTTCTAGGTTATTTATGTAACTCTCTAGCGCAGGGTGTACAATTAATTTTGATACAGTTTCACACAATTGCTGTGATTACATCACAGCAATTCACGGCGTGATAAATGCATGTCGAATTCAGTTTGCAACGATGAAAGTTTCATGCTCCGTAATTGGCTGGTCATTTCTGCAGATATATTTATGATTACTCTTTCATCTAATTGGACCAGTTATTAATGCACCATGGCTCTGTCTTTTATTTCTGCATGTAAATATATTTACTGTAGGACACTGTAGGTAAATTATATTTACTGTAGTCGGCTGAGACTGACCGTAATTGCTAAAATTATATTATAATATAACATTACCATCATAATTATAGTACAGCCGAAAACTCATTCAGTGATGGCCAAAGGGATTTTTTTTTGTATTTTTTATCTTTTGAAATATTAACAAAACTAATACACTTTTTGGCATGAACATTTAAGTATCGTTATAAATAAATAACAAAAAATAACTAATAAACATATGCCTTGTTTTGACTTAATCGAATTGCAATAATTTATGTGTAAAACAAAGCGAAGATAAATTTTGATTTAATCATATAAAATAATAAATAACTAATAATAAATTGTTACAATTCTCTGCCTCTCTGATCTAGTGGTTAGCGTAAGCGACTGCAGATCAAGAGGTCTCGGGTTCAGTGCCCGGGTTGGACTCCTATTGGATTTTTCTTACAAGAAATTCTTAATCGCAACCCGGAGTATGGCAGATGGCGGTGTTTCCCGCCCGTGCATCGGAAAGCAGATTAAGCCATCGGTCCCGGTTGTCAGAACACGTATGACAATCGTTATTGGGAAGTTAGTGCCCTTAAATATACTGACAACTAGTTCAACCTTCGAATTCACGAAAAATCTGATATTCAGGTAAAACCTGTTGAACTAGTAGCCGATCCCAAATAATATTGGGAATAATTAAGGCTAGGAAGATGAATGAATAAACTATTACAATTAATTTTACATATTACACGACCAACTTATGGTTGTCAAGAATTTAAATTAATGAAAATTATAAAAGTATATTTAAGTAAAAATATGTATGAAAAATTATATTTATTAGGTATCTCTATTGGCAAAATAAATATTCTAAATAGTTTTGAAATCGTCCTCTGTAATGAGATTCCATCGTGTACTTATAAATTGGATACAGGTAAAAGGTCAAATTGGTTTTCCGGGACATCGAACATTCCTCACCGAAAGAATGTAGGTACTTTGCATACCTGTCCAATGTAACATCGTATTTTTCTAAGAGTATACTATAAGTATGAACCTGTCCTATTGATCGAATAGTCGTAGTACTATTAAATCGCTTGACTAGTAATTTAAGTCGGAGGTTCTATTAGTACTGGATTTCTTAAAAGATGTATTATTCTATAATAAGACTTCTTTTAGGCTTGAAATGGATAATTCTTGAAAGAAACCGTAAGAGTTTCAAGATTTCTCCATAATCAAACTAAACAATACCAGTCAGTAAAAGATAAAACTATTTTAGAATTAAAACTTTCCTTCTGAAAAATTGAGCCACTGAATAGTATAAATTGTTTAGCAATGCCTATCTTCTTTAGTTTATTAAGAATTAAACTAATTTTTACAAAATAAAATACTTATTTGCTGAATTATATAATGCAGAACGGGCTCTTTAACTTTTCAATAATTGCAGCATTTCTCAGTGACCCAATGAACTCTTCTTTACAAATAACAAAGAAACGTGACATCGCATAATTTGGGTTAAGCAAACAAAATGTTATTTCATAAAATAACTCGATACTTAACAGTTAATTTATGTAAATTGTAATTATTTCCCATGCATTTCGAATACCAGATAAAATTTATTTTAGTGGTTTAGTTTCTAGTATTTTTAAATCAAAATTTTTGAGAGTGATTCTTAAGCCGTAAGAGCTGGCCTAAGTGCATTCTATCACAACAATTATGAATTATACCGTTCCCAAATAAAATTGTGTAATTAGAATGATAATAATGGTGATGATAACTGACTGTAATTTCAGGCTTCTTTGGTCTACACCCACATATAACACTAAAATATATTATATAATTTGATCATCGAAATATTCATTCGCACGTATACTTACACGATTTATAAGAAGCAGGCAAACCTGCTGTATGTATTCCATGTGAGGCTTTGGCCTCACATGGAATACATACTGTACTCATTTTTGGGCGAGAGCAACCCAGGCAAGTAAAAACTTGATATAGCGTTTATTGGAATCAATTATAGCTCGCTTAGGATCTATTCACAAGAATCGAGATTAGATCCATCCTTCTACAACCAATACCAGCTCCTTCCTCTGGACCGCATTCAACGAATAGCGACTAGAATTGTCGACTGACAGGAAGTTTCAATGCGGCTAGACTCTCTGGCGCTGCGTAGTGATGTGGCTTCGCTGTGCATCTACTGCCGCATTTACCATGGAGAGTGCTCCGAGGAATTGTTCGGGCTGATCCCTACCGCCTCTTTTCGCCATCGTCCCACGCGATAGGACTTTCATCCCCATCATCTAGATCAGTCCACAACTGTGCGCTTAACCAGAAACTTTCTGCCTCCCACAACAAAACTGTGGAATGAACTGTCGCCTGCGGTGTTCCCGGACCAATACGACTTTCAAACCTTTAAGAAAACACCTCCTTCTTAAACCGACCGGCAACACACTTGTGATGCCTCTAGTGTTGCGGGTGTCCATGAGCGGCGGTAATCGCTTACCCTCACGTGACTCGCCTGCTCGTTTGCCTCCTGTTCAATAAGAAAAAAGAACAGTATGCTACAGTATGCTACAGTTCACAATCTTTCGACAGTTTACAATCTCGCAAGATAGATTACAATCTAACGGTTTGGACAATCTCACGGTCAAATTTGTTAGCTGATATAAAAAATAAACTCATTTTACTGTCTAAACACACGAACAGAGTGTCCTCAATTAATTAGAGACAATAAGAAAAGTGTTAATGGACATAATCTTATTATAGTTTGATTTTATTAATTTAGGTCAAAGTAAAATTACTCATTGGTCAGTAGACTAGATCGTAATAACAATGTCTTACTTGTATTAGTAGGGCATTTACAGAAAAAATAAAAATATTTACTGTCTACATATATACACCTATACACTTCCATCAGGACTGGATAGTAGCAATTAAAGTCTTTATTAAATATCAATACCGGTTCCGATTAATTTTCGGTCATCCATCATGTGGACAACTAATTATTGTACGCCTAATTGCCTCATCGTGGCGTGTTACACATTCTAAACTAATTTTCGTTCAGAACCTATGTAAATATAGCTATATACGAGTATATAATGGGTAACATTAGAAATTTGTAAAGCCATGGAGCAGCCAAGTTTAAGAACTCAATTGGCCGGGTCGACAGGAGTCTAGTCTAGTAGTAACCTAAAAAATCGAATCGAATCTTATAAATTCAAAAGTAACTTTGTCTGTCTGTCTGTTACGTTTTTACGGCTAATCTGTTGCACAAATTTGAATGAATTTCGGCATAGAGATAGACCTTATTATTGGACCTTAGAAAAGAAGATAGGCTACTTTTTGTAGCGATAACTGACGTATACTCGGATGGAACTGCGTGCTAAATATATCAATGATTCATCAACAACTTATATACAATTTATAGAAATGATTATTTTATCTATTGCAAGTGATTTTCTTCAACCAGCTCTAGATACTCTAGCTCATCTTTTGGCACTTGAATAGTCGGCTGGTATGTAGGTAGAATACTCAAATGGACGAATCTTCAAGATTACTTTTGATTAGATAATCAAGAATGTTCAGATGAACCTAAAACATTCCTAGTGTATCGTAAGTTTAAATTTCGATTAAATATAGGAGCTCCAAATATATTTCGTATAGTTACATTCTCTGGGCGTGACACTAAACACTTCATGAAACTTTTCTATGCAAACTGTTGCGAAATTAGTAAAAGACAATAAGTATCATTATTTCCAAGTTGTTAAGATAGTTTTTCATAGGATCAAGATGAAAAGAAACCAGCCATGTCACCATGCAGAAATCAGTCATATCGCTTAGCTGTTGTTGCAGTTTTCTGCATTACTTTAAGTAGCGACATACCTATTTCCTGGATAACTCGATCCGTTATCGACACATCCTCGTCCTACAAGAATCCCGATATTATAAGGCATTTTTCACTCATCAACAAAAACGCATCTAAATGTATCTGTTTGAATCTAAATTAGTTTGTATAGATGATCTATTACTAAATTAACTGTAAACTTCCACTTTTTAGTTAACTAGCTGAACCTCGCGGTGTTACCTGCAGTTATTAGTTTACATATTGTTATTTTTTTTTCTTACAATTAAAATAGCCTATATTAATCAGTGATAATGTAGTATTCAAATGGTGAAAGAATTTTTAAAATCTATCCAGTACTTTTTGAGCCATTTCGTTACAAACATACTTACATACAAACCTTTCCTCTTTACAATATTAGTATAGATAGATGAGTAGTAATCTTATTCATCAATAACTTTCATACAAACAATGTAACCTTAGGATACCCGGCAGTCTCTTCAGAGTCACTTCACAAAGGTTTAACACAGTATTATATAAGGTAAACTGTCTCAAAATGAGCGCGTACATCGTCGGGTATACCTATTATCGTCTGCAAATTGAAATCTCTGAGCTACTGAGCCTCAGCCGCTCTAATCCCCTAAATAATAGAGTTGGAAACAATAAACTGAGATTTAGGTTGTCATTTTGCTAAAATTACACCCCACCGCGTCTTGCCATGTTTGGCACGGAAATAAATTATGATGCCAAGCAATTGGTTTAATTTTAGACATATAAAACGATTTAGGAATAATTATAGAGCTGGTGGGAATTATATTTTTATCACTTAAAAAAACAATACTATCACCTATCGTCACACATTTCATATATCTAGTTTAAACTAGGATGAGTTTCTCCTATGATAACTGAAGTGCTGATAAACACACACTAAATACCTTCATATTATAGACAAACACAGAACATAGTGCTCATAACACAAATATTTGTCCTGGGCCTGAGAAATCCTTATGGATTCGGTCTCATGCGTGAGGCCTCGGGCGTGAGGTCAACCTCACGCGTACCAGCCAGTGTCATTATCCACTAGACCAACAGGCCAGTAATTCTACTAAAAGAATTATGAATAGTGATAAAATATGTCGTGTTAAAAATATATTCTAAGTTGTAATGTTTGCTTAACAAGTATAGGGAGCTGACGTGTCTAACGGGCGAGTAGTATTAGTGTTGACACCTCACTTCGTGTTATTATGTTTGCTCAATGTTAGGTAAAGTTAATCGTCAGCTTGACAATCTATTTAAATACTAATGAACTGTATGGCTTAAGCGAAACGCGGTTTTGAGCCTTTACTAATATTAATGTAAGTTTGTATTGGATGGGTTTGTTAGGTTAGATTATTGACGTAGAGACTAGACTAGTCATGGTATTGTTTGCGTCCAGTATGTATTGATGTAACTATTATAAGTGAGAAGGTACACTAGACTTTTGTTAGGACTATTAGATTAATCCAGAAATAATTAAGTATTCTATTACTACATATATTTCTACGCAACAATACAAGAATACATACATATATAAAACTATAATTACATATACATAGACATATACATTATATATATATTTAGAGAGGTGATTAGAAACAATTACCGAGGGTAAGAAACGACTTAGGTATTTTTTTATTATAGAATACTAGCTCTCCCACGCAACCTCGTTTGCGTCTTATATTGACACAACAATTATTAGCAATAAATAAAATTGTAATCTCAAATTGAGAAATAAACTATCCTATCTCTTAAGTTGGAGCAAAGCACACATTTAAAAAAAAAATGTTAAAATCGGTTTCGTAGTTTCGGAGTTCATCCCGGACAAACATCGTGACGCTGGAATTATATATAACAGATTTGCTAAATGTTTTTTTAATCAGTATACTTGCTCTCTTACTGCTTCTTACTCTCAGTATACTTGCAGGTTTTTCAACTATAAAGCAAGTAGTTGATTCGTTAACATAATTAATTTCGCTATATAACAATCAATACGTTCCGTACAAATTATATTATGTGTTTATCTGCGATTAGATTGTGTAGAACCCTGCAAAGTATTTAACAAATTTGAGTAACTTTACCAAGGCATGTTCCACCGCCATCAATCAACCCTACAATTGGTTTAAATTCTTCGAAATGGCAGTTGAACGTTAACACGACCGAACCCCACGGTAAAATGGCGAGTATAACTTTAAATTTAAACTTACAATTATAACGAAATTCATAGTACAACATTTTGTTCCATTGATTGCAATATATATATTATTGCAAGAGTCCTTATGTACAGGTATGTGCCAAACTTGTACACGACATACGAGTATACAGGTACGTCAGCAAAACTTCCGCAGAACAAATAATAATTAATTATGTAAATATCCATTTGTTGTTATTATTATATAAAATAATAACATCACACTCTGAAATCAGCACAGAGATCCATAATCCTATTTTTTATGGAATAGGGAGCAAACAAGCAGACAAATCGCCTGACGGTAAGCGATTACCGCCGCCCATGGACACTCGCAGCAACAGAGGCATCACAATTGCTTTGCCGGCCTTTTAGGAAGGAGTACGCTTTTTGCTTGAAGGTCGTATTGATCCGGGAGCACCGCAGGCGACAGTTCATTACATTTAGTACTTACGGCAATTTGAATCAACACCTTATTAAGGTCGTAATCTGAGTTCAAATCTCTATTTAATAGTGTCAAGTAGTAAAAAATAAAATTAAAAAACTATTTCTTATATACGAAAAATATCATTATATCAACAGCTTTTAATAATCCACTGATATGCATAGGCTGCCCTTTACAGACGAGGCTTGTAAGGAAAAGCCTATGTTTTTGTTTGTACGAAAAGGAATGATGACAAATAAATATTACATGCATCAAAATTATCTGATGTTTCGACCGGGTTACGCTGTCTGATTGAACTGAATATTGGCGCGGCGGACTAATAACAGACAGTCCTCCTGTAATCCTGGCCATTTTTTTTATGGAATAGGGGGCAAACGAGCAGACGTATCGCCTGATGGTAAGCGATTACAGCCGCCCATAGACACCTGCAACACCAGAGGCGTTACAAGTGTGTTGCCAGCCTTTGGGGGATAAGGAAGAGGATGGAGAAGGGGTTAGGATAGGGCCTCCGGTATCCTCACTCACTTGGTGAAACACAGCGCAGGCGCTGTTTCACAGCGGTTTTCTGTGAAGCCGTGGAATCAGTTCGGTCGAGCCGGCTCATTCATTATCAATAAAAAAATATTATCATATCGTCACTTGAAAGTTTAGAATAACACCATCGGATAGAGGGAGTAGTACTATAAAGAAAAGGAACACTTGACATAAATTATTAACAAAACGTTTGGACAACGTGGTATAATATGACTATGACCAACATTACTTAATGACTTATTAAGCGGTCACCACGCGGTCACACCATATGAAACAACCAGTGATTTAGAAATGACGTGAAAGTTTAAAAATTAATAACAAAACTATTTGTAACACTACCTTACCGTTATAACCATACACATTATAAACAAACTATTTCCAATTCAAAATCAATATTATTTTCCTTTTAGATATTGTTCCTTGAAGTGTTGGAATTATTTATCGCGGCGTCATAAATAACTTTGGCGCGTGCGTGTTGAAGAAAATTCAGGATATAAGAATGTTGAGGTGCGATGGTGGCTACAAACTGGCGATTCGTTATCTTTGAGTGGGTATACAAAGAGGCGTGTTGCGCGTAAATGTTTAAACTATTACTTTTATATATGTACCTATTTTTGTTACCATTTTTATGTCGGTTTTGTAGTTACGTTGCTTATTTATTAGAAAACAGAAATGTAAAGCGAAAATCTTTGTAAGTACAGTGTATAGTGAATAGTTACTTTTATTTATAAATAAGTTTAACGATATTGATTAGGCACATTATCTTAAATGATATATTCAATTTAGGTTTAATGGTTTACATTAAATAAATAAATATTCCGGACATCTAACACACAACGCCATCTAGTCCCAACCTAAGCAGAGCTTGTGTTATGGGTACTAGACAACTGACATAAATACATATATACTTTTTTTGTAAATACATACATATTATACATAGAAAACACCCAAACTCCAAAACAAATATTTGTAGATACACAAACATTTGGTCCGACCCGGGAATCGAACCCGAGACTTCAAAAACAGCAGTCGCATACGCTACCACTGCGCCACAGAGGCAGTCACATTAAGAGTTGATTAGTTAATTAGCCATCTTTTTCGGGAATTCTTCTATCGATATTGGCTTTTTATTATTATTTAAGCCTTCACTGAAAAACAGATAGGTGATATTTACGTGTTTAAAAAATTGTTTCTTTAATTTAACAATATGTATGTGTTGCCTCTTCAATAATATATATTAGAATATGCCTATAATTGTGAATATGTACTAAACAAATTACATTGACTAATACACCAGTTGCGCGCGAGACGCGGTAGCAGACGCATGCGCTATTGGCAAAGTCTGCGGTCGTACGTAACTTTTACAACTACCCGCATTTAATTTTATTATATATTGTCAAGTGGTGTTGGAGTAAATATGGATTCTAGTGAGTCCATCGGGAGCGACGTGATGGATGAGGAAAATATTGTGAGCGAGCGACAAGTTAGTGTAGAAATACACAAAGAAGGTGAGAGATGTACAAATATTATTCAAAGAAATGTTGAAAAACGAGTTCGAGAAGATAGTGAAGAGATAATAGAGGATGATGAGGGCTTCACTACAGTCAGAAAAGGTAAAAGAAGGTTGTCAAATAATTTTAGGAAGGTATCGGACAATACGAGCCAAAGGAAATCAGAACAAGATGTTTTTATGGTTATGATAACGTCGAAAGAGATTTTACCAAAACAATTTGCTATGGCTAAGATTCTTAAAACCGAAAACATACAGAATGTCTCAAAAATTCAATATAAGGGTCTGTATAAAGTACTTATACACTTTGACGACAAAGAAAGTGCAAGAAAACTAATTTGTTGTGAAAAAATGGATTCTTTGGGGTACAGATGCCAAATGACTGATGAAATAAATTTATCCTATGGAGTTCTGCGAGATACAGACTTGGATATTGAAGATCAAGAAATTAGCGATATTTTACAATGTGAGTATAAAATTGTATCGGTGAAAAGGTTAAAGCGCTTAAATGAAATGAGTCAATGGGTAGACAGTGGTACCATACGTCTTTGTTTTAAGAGCTCCACTTTACCCCCATACGTATATGCGTATGGGTGTAGATTTAAAGTGGAATCATATACCTTTCCCGTTTCACAATGCTCTGGGTGTTGGAGATATGGCCACCTTATCAGATTTTGTCCCAACAAGAAGAAGATATGCCCAAAATGTAGTGGCTCTCACGAAAATTGTGATGTTACGAACTACACATGTACAAACTGTAAAGGATCTCATATGGCTCTAGACAAGTCTTGTCCTTTATTTATCAAAGAAAAAGATATAAGAAAAATAATGTCTAGCAAGAACTGTACTTATCGAAAAGCCCTAATGCAATGGTTAGATAACAGAAAATCAATGACAAACAACAGCCAAAATATAAAGAACAACATGGACTCTGTTTCAATTATCATCGGGAATAAGAACGACCGATCGACATCTTATAGGGATGTAGTTGCAAACAATTCATTTGGGACATTATACTCAGATAAGGAAGAGCAGGACATTGAATCTTCTGACGATGACAAAAACCAAAATGATCGCTCCCAATCCAATGAAAAGAAACAGAAGGGAAAGAAGAAAAAAAAACAGCAGGAAGAGACACTTTATGAAAAGGAAAACTGGTATAGTATGGAACCTAATATTGAAAGGAATACTGACAATCAGAGACAACAGGATAATTTTGGTTTCAAGTTATTCATCAGTAAAATAAAAGACATCTGTGTAGAAAATAAGGGTTTTATAGATAAAATGAAATTATTATTTAGTTACATAGTAAAAGAGTGTGTAAAGTTTGCCATAGATTTGTTAAAAAAACAAGATTTATTTACAAAATTGATAACATTATTTACAAATGGCTAATTTACAAAAGAATTTTATGTTGAATATAATGCAGTGGAACGCGCAGAGCTTGAGACCTAAAATAACTGATATAAAACAATTCCTATCAAATAATAAAATTCACATAGCCCTCATATGCGAGACATGGTTGGAACCTGAGTCTGATTTACATGTAAGTAGTTACCAGTTATATCGTAAAGACCGAGATGATGGATACGGAGGAGTGGCGATTATGGTTCACAACTCTATTAAAGTCGAACAATGTAGCTTTAACCTAATCAATCGTGGAATAGAAGTGGTCGCCATCAATCTATTTAACTGCGACCAACTTAGACATTTAGTTCTGGTTTATTGTCCGCCATCTATTTATACCGTCCAATCAGATTGGGACAATCTTTTTTCAAAATTTTCTCGCAATTGCGTAATAGCCGGAGATTTTAATGCGCACCACACAAATTGGTCGAGTAAAAATGACTCAAGGGGAGGTCAAGTATATGATGCAACTTTAGAACATTTTATCTCATTGAACGGGAGTCACTCAACTAGAATTAAAATAGTTAATAATGTTTTACATAAAACATCTCCAGATATAACTTTCATCTCTAGTGACTTAGCCATGTGTTTCGATTGGCAAGTTACGAATGATAATCTTGGTAGTGATCACTTGGTAATTAAAATAAAATTCAATTTTAGAGAAACTATAAAGGTAAATAAAAAACGCAAATTTAGTCTAGCTGATTGGGAGAAATATACAAAACATTTAGAAAACTATTACTCTATTACTAATTTCAAGCAAAGTAGTATTCAATTGGAATATAATAATTTTATTAGCCAATTAAATGACGCAGCAGACTTATATATTCCAGTAAGTAAAGAATTCAATAACCCTAGTAGTAACTTTCGACCTCAGCCTTATTGGAATCCATCCCTTTCTAAATTAATTGCCAAACGTCGCTTAGCTTTGAGTCAGTTCAGGAAAAATCCAACCCCAACGAATCTCAGCATCCTGAGTAAAATTAGTTCTGAAACTAAAACTGCCATTCATCTAGCTAGGAGACAAAAGTGGCAGAAGTATTGTAACGATATTGATGAGAAAACCCAATTAACGGAAATGTGGAAACAGCTAGGATGGTTAAAAGGACGAAGGCCACCTAAAGCGTATACTAGTAATGAAAAAAAGCTAGAACTTTTATGTAGTTTAGCTCCCGATTATGTGAATTCGAATGAACCGACCATCCAATCTACTAACGATCTTCTAGAAAGCGATTTCACTCTTCAAGAATTCCAAAATTGTTTAAAAAAAAAGGATACAGCTCCAGGTGATGATGAGATATCATACTCAATGCTCTATTGTTTACCCACATGTGCCAAGCTTCATTTACTAAAAATATATAATCTTATTTTCACAACAGGAGAAATACCCGTTCAATGGCGTGAAATTCGCATTGTGCCAATACCTAAAAGAGAAACTTATCTGAATAATAATAATCTAAAGTTACGTCCAATTTCTCTAATGTCATGTGTATGCAAAATTTTACATGCGATGATAACGAAACGTCTGGAATGGTACACGGAACATTATCAATTACTATCCCCTTATACGACGGGTTTTAGGAAGAGTCAATCATGTTACGAAAACTTGGTTCGTCTAGTTACTCATGTACAAATAGGATTTTCAAGTAATATACCAACACTTGCATGTTTCTTAGACATTGAGAACGCTTACAATAATATCTTAATTGATGAATTAGTGAGCATTCTTGATGAAATTGGGGTGGGTAAAAGGCTATGTATATATATATGGAATTTCTTGTCAGAAAGACATTTACAAATGAAGGATGATTTAGACAAGAATAACACTATTATGCGATATACATGTATAGGCCTAGCGCAAGGTGATCCCATGTCTCCTTTACTTTTTAACATAGCCACCAGGCAAATATGTCGAGATATACAGAACGTGTTTATAGGTCAGTATGCTGACGATTTTGTAATTTATAGCAGTGAGAATAACTTGATGAAAAGTGTTAATAATATACAAAATGCATTGAACGCTATAGTTGTTATATTAAGCAAATTAGGATTAATTTTGTCACAAAGTAAAACTAAATTATGTTTATTTAGCAGGGGTCGAAGAAAACAGCAGTTACAGATAAAAGTTAATAACAGTATTTTAGAATTAGTAGAAGAATATAAATATTTGGGAATCCGGCTCGACCATTCTCTTAGATGGGGAAAGCAGATCACTGAATGTTATCAAAAAACGCAGAGACACCTTAATCTTCTAAAAGCTCTGGCGGGATCAACATGGGGGGTTCATCCAAAACATTTACGTAAGATCTACTTATTTTTAATTAGGAGTAGGATTGATTATTGTTCTTTTTTATACGATAATAGTGCCGAAATTCATACGAGTAAATTAGATAGGGTCCAAAACCAGGCATTACGGATTATAGGTGGCTTTATAAGAAGCACACCTATACATGTAATGGAGTCAGAGCTCTGCGTCCCTCCACTGCATTTTCGTAGAAAATATTTGGCTTGTAAATTTTATTTTAAAGTTTTGTCGCAAGCAAATAATGTAATAGTTACCCTACTTATAGATCTTAGCACACTGTGTAACCATTCATATTGGCAAAGGAAGAAAACACCATTGCTTGTTCATACTTATAATACTATGAAAAACGAAATTATATCGTCATCAGCACCATTAAACATGTTTCGGCTTAAAATTTGGGTTACAAACGTAGATATAAATAATGTAATAGAATTGCACTTAGATAGTTTAAAGTTCCCTAAAAAGACGTATGATAAAAATATTTTAAAGTATAATGTTATTTCAGAACTAAATTCAAAATATAATGGTTGTTATGCCATATTCACCGATGGTTCTAAAAGCTCTAGTGGTCGCGGTGCTGCCTTTTATGACCCCAATATTGTAACAGACAATTCTGTTATTAACCGATTTAAAAGCACATATGATCTTTCAATAATGTCGATGGAACTCATTGCAATTTTGGAAGCCCTTACGTATACCCGATCTATTAATTGCAGTTCAATTCTTATCTGTACGGATAGCAAAAGCGCTTTACATCATATAGCTCGATGCGCCTCTGGTGGTAGAGGTGTACCGATAGCCTATGATATCCTTTCAGAAATACATTACATGAATAAAAAAGGCATTGAACTGAAATTGCAATGGGTTCCATCACATATAGGCCTAAAAGGTAATGAAGAGGCTGACAAACTCGCGTGCCAAGCAGCTTTAGATGGAAAGGTGGTAGAAGTTTTACCATACTATACGGACTTATTGCCGAAGTATAAAAATTATATCTTTCAAGAATGGAAGGAATATTTTGATAAGAGATCCGTAGAGAAGGGTATTTGGTACAAGACCATACAGAGTGAGCCTCTTCGTACTCCTTGGCTTTTAGATGGGGGGTTGAATAGGAAATTAATTGTTGTTGCACATCGTTTGAGATCAGGACACATCCCATTAAACAAGTTTTTGTTTTTGATGCGTGCGTCAGATTCTCCAAACTGTACAGTATGTGGAAAAGTAGATGATGTACACCACTTGTTAATGGAATGTGTTCGATTTCAAGCGGCAAGGGAAACCTTAATGAGGACTCTAAGTCTGCACAGCATAAGCATGGGTATGTTTCATGAACTGCTTTCTACACCTCTGTCAGAAACGTCAAGTCAAATGTTTAGGGCCTTCAGTTCTCATTAATAGGTTGCTATGTTGTAAGTCTTGTAAGTGAGTAATGTTAAGTTGATAAGTGTATATATATATATATTGTATTATAGATTAGTAAGTTACGATGGAATTGGCATGTACACCATGTACAAAAATTCCTTAAAAATAAAGAGAAAAAAAAAAAAAAAAAATTGACTAATAAATTTTAGTTTACTTACACATACCTACGAACATATAAAATATCAATATATTGAATCAAATCTGTAATTTTTGCCGTACAAATTTTCTCGATCAAACCGCACCTAAAACTGGTAAATACTATCAGAATCTAGTTTGCATCGGTCCCTGGTAAATACTTGCGTTCCAATATTTGCATTTGAGCTGGAACAGGATGATTCGGAATTCATGGAAATATAATATTGGCGTGTTTGTTCGATAAATATAATATTGTCGTCACCTACGACTTCGCTATGACACACGTGTATATTCTCATGCCAAATCTTATTTGTATACAGACATCGGAAAGTGAACATATTTGATTAAACATTATAAGTTAAATACACATGTGATTTCGATTTCCTTTGATGATATTCTTTACCTACTAACGTATTTAAATAATACTTTACAGTCAAGTTAAGAGTAAGAGTATCACATAGGCTACTATTTACTGGGATAATCAACATACACGAGAGCCGAGGACAAAAGCTAAGTATTGTAACCGTGTCGTAGATATGCTATTAACATCTCAAGCCGATGCCGAATTTCTCATTTTAGCAGCGTGAATTGCATAGAGCAAAAACATTGCATACCACAGTAAAGTTACTGTTAAGCCATTCTCGAAATATGCATCTGCTGTGCAGAAACTCATGATCACAGCTGTTGTGTTTTGTGGTGTAAAGTTTATTTACAATTACAAATTTTAGACGGTACAAAATTTATTGTTGTTGCGGTTCATAAATCTGTTATTTATTATACGTGTATAGTAAATAACAAAATTTAAATATATTTTAACTTTAATGCAAAGTTGGTGTCTAATAATTAAATACAAGAGTGCAAACTTGCTTTTTAACCACATGCACAATTTTGTCATTGTACATTTTGGGCATGAAGTTAAGAAAAAATAAAAAAAAGTACAAATAAGACATAACTTAAAAAAATATTGTAATCGTTTTCTTCATAACCATTGCCGTCCTTGATCTTGATCGCGTGGTAAGACATTGTTCATTTTCTACTGTTCACTGCTATATTTCTCAAAAGTAATTGCTTATTTTTCAAAAACTTTTATACTTAGTTACTTATTCTACTAAGTAATAATTATGAGGGTAAAGGAGCGAGATTTAAAAGTTAAAAATGATTTGTCAATGTATACATTTTACGGCTTTGTTTTCTTTTAGTCGTCTTCAACTCTTCAACAGTCCTCTGACACAGTGAAAAAAAGCTTCAAAATGATTTTGAAGTTTTAACTATTATTATTTCTTTTTATTAAATAGGGGGCAAACGAGCAGACGTATCGCCTGATGGTAAGCGATTACCGTCGCCCATGGACACTCGCAACACCAGAGGCGTCACAAATGCGTTGCCGGCCCTTTAGGAAGGAGTACGCTCTTTTCTTGAAGGTTTGAAGGTCGTATTGGTCCGGGAATGCCACGCCACGCCTGCGGTGGCAGGCGACAGCTCATTCCACAGTTTTTCTGTGCGTGGCAGAAAATTAAATGTAATTTAATTAAAGTTATTAAACCTCTGCACTGATTGCAACGAAATTAGGCATGACACCACTTTAATTCTTGAGCCAAGACATAGGCTACTCGTTGCAGCGATAACTGATATACGAGCGGGTAGAAACCCGGACAATAACTAGTCTTTATCATATAATCAATTTAGTCTACGTAATTTTCCTAGAGTGAATAAATACTTCGTTTGATTCCAAAACACAATTTATCATGTTTCGCGCATTTCCCTGACAAAGGCGTCACGAACGGTCACGCCTTTGTTTGATGTTTTAATGTATTCTTTTTTATATGTATTTTATGTCAGAATAATGATATGAACTATTGCAAAGTAACAGTTAACAATTAGTTTCTTTCTAAATTAGGAACAAACGAACAGATTCTATGTGTATTCCGTTTTTTTTTGGTATTTAAACCAAACGAAACCAAAATAAGATCTTGGTTATTTTGGTTTCTTGCTTCTAATATATGTATCCCTATAGATTTACTCATCTATATAAAAATAAAATCGTGGAAATGTATGTGCGCGTTATCTTTGATCAACTGCACTAAATTGGATAATTATTTTTTATAATGTATTTGCTATTGTCGAGACCAGGTACGTATTGGATATAATCAAAGAAAACTGGGAGTGTTATATTTTCTTAGTAGCTAAAACACGTTTTGCACAAATTTAAAAAACATTTATGAAAAAAATATGGCGATATGAAGTTCGCCGGGTCAGGTAGTAATATTATCTACCATTTATCCTCTCTTTTTTATTTGACTCTTATTTATTCTAACAGGACAATTGTGATATCAGCCTCTCAGACTTATTAGTACTCGTATTATTCATCATAACTAAACGACATTCTAAGCTTCTATAACTCAGTAGTTTTAAGATAAATAAATCTTGCAAAATAAGTACGCAATACCAAAAAGCCACGCAAACTAGAACATGAACGAATAATGTACCGGAAATAATAAATATTTTGACACTTTAGATAATTTAGCGAAATATTTTTTTACACAGGCAATATGTCAATGACCTTTAGGAAATATAGGAAGTAGTATTTGGTCACTATTGTACTTACTGTTATGGAAATCAAGTGATTTGAATTTCAAAATTCATTAAACGTCCGGAAATAGACTTTTTAAGGAGAGGTAAATGTCCGGCAGTAAATTATTTTAGACTGTTGATAGCCCCATAGTTGTGAGAGTTAAAAATGAGTTCATAGAAAAATGTGTAAGTGTGAGAAAGTGACTAAATTCATATAAAATAGACTTAAGCTGGTCCACAAGTTCAAATCAGCAGCATTTCTGTAAGGTATTGTATCAGAAACGAGTTGATCCGGTAGAGAACCAGGGTCATCGAAATAGCCTCAGGACTAGCAATCTGAAGGAACAGGGGGCTAGTATATTGGCTATATTTGCCGTAGAACCGATAACCGTTGGATTAAACTTGTTCTTGAGTGGAGACCGCGTCTCGATAAACGTACTGTAGTATGTCCACAGGCCAGGTGGAGTAGTGATTTGCGCGGACAGGAGCTGCATGCGAGAAGCCGAGGATCAAACTAAGTGGCGTGCAATTGTAGATGCCTATGTCCAGAAGTGGACTTTGGTAGGCTAATATGACTCTGCCCTACCTGATGGAAAGCACAAGCAGAATCCAAGAGTGGTGATCACCAACCTCATTGCGAACAAGGACAGTGCAGCATGGTGGTGGCGGCCTAGTGAGATGCTTTTGCACGCCCCGCTTAAGCCGTTCCAGGTTTTCCAGAAGAACCAAATCGATGACTGCGAGAATGTATGTCTACCACTCTGAAGCGGTTACGTATTGTCCTGTAGATGACTGGAGAAGGGGGATCAGTTGGAAGAGCTCTTGATGATGATGATGAGACTTAAAGCCGACCACAATCTAGTTTGAAAGAATCTCGAAGGTAATTTTAACAAGTAGATGTATAAACATAAAAACTCGATATTATACTCCCGTTAGCTTTTAAATTAATCCATTATATATCAGAATACGTTTTCAATAAAACAGAGGCCGTCGGAGCCTACTTTAACAAATTCGTTATAGGCCAACGTCAAGGTAGACTCAATTTATCAATCGCTTAATAATTAATATCGCTTTTGCTAAGCGAGCACCGTTTCATAACGTGATGTTTTGTTTATTGAATATACAAAGGAAATAATCAAATTCAATTACGTTTATTCAAGTGATTGATGTTATAAGTTTCCTAAGGATTTAGTGTTTCAATTTCGTATTCTATTCACATTTTTTTTTTTTAAGTTGAAATAATTTATTTTCATATTATACTAATATGTAATTACTATGATTTTTTGCTTAACTTTGATGGAAATCCAAAACTGGAATTATTTGATAGTTGATATTTGAAAATGGACGAAATGTATCACGTTAAGCATCACCTGTGTCTCTTTCTTATATTTTTCTTATTTTTTGTTATATTTAATATTTTTTTAAGTCAAGATCATCGCTTCCGATTGAAGTTGTGAGGTAGAACCACAGCACTGCTCTAGGGATTACGTTATGCCGACGGTGTCGGAAAGATAACGTCTTCCAAAGACTGCTCATAGATTGTATATTATTTTATGTATGGCTCTATCAAAACAACTTTACTCTGCCTGAGGGAAAGCATAAGCAGATACCAAGAGTGGTGGTCACCATTCTCATTGCGAATGCAGACAATGCAACAAAGAAGCATGGCGACCCACACCACGGTGGCCTAGAGATGCTTCTGCATTATTGAGCCTCCGGTCTCGCCCTCACTAACGAAACACGACTGCACGAACGCTGTCATTTTACGCTGATTTTCTATACGAGAGTTGAACCCTCGTATAGAAAATCAGCCACAGGTATATGATTCTGTTCTACCAAGTAAGCTCTTATAATCTTACACCTCAATCATCGCGCAGAAAGATCCCTCGCCTCTGTTTCTCTTCAAAAAATAGACGTTTATTATCACATATGTAATATTCGGGTACAAGATAAAATAGATATTTGCTTATTAAACGTTTCGATGGGTTTACGCCCTTTGTTGAATTCGATCAAATCATCACATTACTCGTAATAAGACACGGTTGTGATCAAAACAAAAAGCAATTTAGATTTGTACTGAATCTAAAACCAGATGGATTTCAATGACATTATAATAATTGCCAAATTCTTTACCTTAAAGTAGGCAAAATTAAAATTTATATGTTAAAAATAATCATCAACGTACAAATCTTTTTACCCAAGAAAAACAAATCGTGAAAAGGTTGGGAGTCGCGTGTAATGCCGTTGAAGCCTTACAAAAAATATGATGACAATAGAGTTCGTACAACCAGGACATGCAACTTGAGCTTGAATAAACTAAAAGTTGTGTAAGCTTTTTATCTCTATTGGTTGTACTTTCTTAAACTGCGAAACTATCAAGTTTCTGTGACAATATGTTAATAACATATTTAGGATATAAAATTTATTTTTATCTGTCTCTGCAGCTTATTACGCAAAACCGCAAAAGTAATAACTGATACTGTGAGTTGTACCTAGCACAAACCGTACGACCGACGTATCACCTGATGGTAAGCGATTACCACCGCCCATGGACAGCCGCAACACCAGAGGCGTCACAATTGCGTTGCCGGCCTTTGGGGGAATGGGAAGAGGTACCCTCACTCACTCGGTGAAACACAGCGCAGGCGCTATTTCACACACTGGTATTCTGTGAGGCCGTGATATCACTCCAGTCGAGCGGGCCCATGCATGGCGAAGCGTGGCTCTCCCACGGTTACTATATTACGGTATAATTTAAATAGCAATATTAAAAAAATATGCATGTTCTTTGCCATCTATGCATGTTGTTTAATTTGTTGGTCATTTTTAT
Source organism: Spilarctia lutea (assembly GCA_916048165.1). NCBI lineage: Eukaryota > Metazoa > Arthropoda > Insecta > Lepidoptera > Erebidae > Spilarctia > Spilarctia lutea. The sequence goes on along the minus strand of OU696480.1, from coordinate 15,506,692 downwards.
TTGCATCATACATTTGTTTTCAGTAAGGCCAATTGTTATAAGGCTAAAAACAGAAAACAGAATACCTAACATCATAAAATTAACACGAATAAAAGCAACAAATCTTCTAAACTGTGATACAAACGACCTAGCTATGATGCATGCATGGAATACGCTGAAACAGTAAATGCATGGTCAGCTAACGTAACACGTCACGACCAAGGTTCCTCTGTCAGTCCGCTCCACTTATAAGCAATGTACGTTTATTGAAGAACACGCAACCTTCTGATCACGTCAGGGGTATATACTAGCTTCACTAACAAATAACAAAAGGATACAATCTTATTGTCTCTGTCTGTCCGTCCTATTAAATATTAGTATAAAAACGAGCGCAAACCATACGCCGCGGGTCCGGATGTCAGAAGCATGCAGACATTACATGTTTTGAATAAAACATTTACTAAACGAGTCCAGAATAGTTAGTTGGCTTTTTAATCATATAGGAACCCGTTTTTATTGTTTATCTTTCCTTTATTTTGCTTGAACACACTTTTGTTCAGATTTTACCCCTACAGTATAGCTTTTGCGGTGTCTGTAGTTAGGTTAATGCAGAGAAAATCTATAACCCGACTACGTCAAAACTAACTTATGTAACCCGGGCTATTATTGCAAATCTATTGAGACCTTATTTAGTAAAATCGGTTCCTTAATTAAAGCGCTTCGGTAAAAATTACAAATATACATTTATTGTAAAAATAATTACTTGGCTTTGTCGTAGACGGGTAAAAAAGAGTTTTTGTTTAATGTGATAGGAGGAGAATGAACAGACGTATCGCCTGATGATAAGCGATTACCGGTTGCAACTCCAGAGGCGTCACAAGTGCGTAGCTCCTCTTTGGGGGATGGGGAGAGAGAAGCACAGCGCGGGCGCTATTTCACACCGGTTTTCTGTGAGGCCGTGGTATCACACAATTTATTAATATTTAATACTTAACATAAGTAGCTGGTAATGTGTCATAAGCTTATGTTTTCTACTATTTTCCCAGAAACAAATCGGTACTACTTAAATTATGGTTGACAGAAGTAGATAATAATACGCCATTTTTCATACAACCTTACTTAAACAAGTTAGAACGTCAATATTTGTATGCTATTATCATATCCGCATCTAAGTTAGAACAAACATCTACCGTTTAAATAATATTGTTCTGATATTTCCAACGAATACAGCTGGTACAACAATATCGCGAACAATCGTCATTTCTCTACTATCATAATATTATGAAAGACGCTGAATGTAATATATTTGAAAAGTAACAACAAATATGCGACTTAAATGTAACAATTGTAAGTATACTGTTTTTATGGTCTTCCTGAAAAGTAATGCAATTTCCAAATCTATTATATATAATTCTAGTATCATGTTGTTGCTTACGATGAACACCGTAACTATCTAAACTATTTTCTCGTATTTTTAATGTGTGTTTTACTGTCATGTCTGAGATAGGATAGTTAACATCATGCTTAGACCAAAGAGAGCCGAGCATGCTTGAAAAGAGAAGCAAACGAAGTTGCGTTGGTAGTATGTTAATAAGTCTTAATGTTAACTGTTAAAATGACTTAGATAATGGTGTTTATAGAATATATTGACTGTATTATACGAACTAGACTAAATTGGTTTGATACAGGTATTATGTAATACTAATACTATTGTACCTGAAGATCTGACTTAAAAAAGGCTGTGAGTGTCTTTGCCAGTATTCTTCTCATAAGACCCTACGCATTTTGGAAACTGGAAGTTATGGATCGACACGAGCTTATTATTATCACCTAATTTACCTTGACAATCCAGTACATGCTGTGGCGTCTGTTTGGGTCGATCTATGATTTTTAACTGTAGTTTAACGTTCGTAAATGTCACTTAGTGTCTTAATTAAATAATTATTTTGAATTTGAATTTGTTTAATAAGATTATTAAGGTTTTAGTACTCACAAATAAATGTGTAATGACAAAAACACGACTATTTTTATTATCGCTCCAAAAGATATTTTCAAGAAAAAATACGAACACAAGAAAAAAAATTAAAGAATTTTAATACAACTATCAAAAAATTCAAAATAAAGAGGAATCAATTGACATTTAATTCACCAAAATCGGTTAAGAAGTTGAAACGCTACGGTGGGACATACCAACATACATAGACTGCCAAAACTTTCCCATTTCTTTTAGCGTCATAAGATTCGGGTAATAAGAAATGTCCTAGATAGGTAAGGACCTAATAAAACACAACTTATAATAAACCATAATAAAACCCACATAATGAAACCCAAATATGAAAATAAATTCAATTTACGAGTTTTTCATCTACCTACTTATCTCGAATATTTCTAAACCCACAAAACCACTATCAAATCCACTCCTAGTTCAGGATACAATATTTCAACCCTTTATCGATATAATCTTAATATTACATTATTCACATTTCTCTATTTATAAACGTTCATACTAAAATATATTCCGGTCTGTACGTCCGTGAAAGGGGACCGTCATTATTTTGCGTGGTAATAAAAATGCCATCGGGGGATGCTCGATATTTTTTTATAATGGTGGCCGTATAAGGGTGGCCTTGCTCTACCTGTGGTTCGTGACTTTGTAGGGTTAAAACTGACAGATATACTATTGGATTTGTTCAAAGGAAACTTATTTTTTTAGGAATTGCGTAATTTTGTTGAAAGATTTACTTTTACAATATAATCTTATTTGTCAATATTGTATGGTTATGTGTAGATATTAACACAAATTAGAAACTGAAAGAAAATTATATCTATACGTCTTCTATGGAGTGTCTGTTTGCAATATTAAAATAACCGCTTTTTACTAAATGCATACGTATGTATGCATACATATGACATATACCAATTTTTTTTTTTTACAATTTTAGTCTATCTATCTGTCCGTCTGTTTATACTTTTTTAAACTAGCTTCGCCCCGCAGTGTTACCCGAAATACGGGGTTCAGCTACACACTCATAGCTATGTTACCAAATGGTTTTTTTTTAGTTTTTTATTGTCATTCATTAAATATCTTCCGTCGATGCAGAAGCATCATTAGGCCACCATGGTGTAGGTCACCATTCTGCATTGTTGCATTGTCTGCATTCGCAATGTGTATGGTGACTACCACTCTTGGATTCTGCTTATGTTTCCCGTCAGGCAGAGTAGAGTCACTTTGATTGGCCCAGCCAGAAGAAAAACATATTAACAACATTGCATTAAGTAGGTTTTAGATAGCTACTATTGTGAATACCAATCCAGATTAGCTAGTTCAGTACAGTTTGTCTAAATCTATATGGTTGTATTGAATCGTGTCTATGTTTCACAGTATAAATTTCATAAAAGTGACAATAACTTGGATCTAACGAAAATTTCTTACTAGAAACCTTAAATGAAAATAAAATAAAACAGCTGCTGCAGTGGTTTTTAAATAAAAATGTAAACAACTACATAATGGAAATGTTACTCATTGAAACGATAAAAAATCAGAAATAGGGCTGAAATTGATGAAATCCACACTGAATAGGTGCGGTTAAATATCAAAGGTGAACGTTTCACCTTTGTGACACCACTATGACTCAACTATGGCCTCAAATTTTCCAATTTCTAATTCAAAGTTACCACTTCAATTTCTCTATTGCATGTGATCCGAACAGAAGAGATCGGGAATATTTATTCCAATAATAAACGCGTCCAATTACAGTCAATAGTAATCAAATATACAATGATTTCATAGGCAAAAATTCCAGACATAATAGAACGAAAATTTTTAATAAATAATAATGTCTATATGTAGTACTACACACACACAAAGAAGCATCTTGCCACTTACTAACAAAAAACCGTAAGTTCCATAAAGTTGATGACCAAAGTAAGTCTGACAATTTCCAAACATAAGTTTTCTTTTCTGTGAATTAATTTTTCTCCAGCTATTTAGTGTTCTATTATTAAATAATAGTATTTTATGAACAGTTACGCAAGAAATTTGTTGTTGATATAGATCATTTTCTTTTACAAGAAACGTGTTTTCCCATGGATATGCTTAAGGTAGTAAAGCCAAGCTATTTTAAGTACGAACGGGCTGGTTGGAGCTAAGTGGTACTAGCCCTCACATAAAAACAGTCTAACATGAGGACATTCGTGCTGTCTGTATCGAAAATGAGTGATGCAGAGGCATCTCTAGAGGCCGCCATAGTCTGAGTCATCATGCTGCGTTGTTGCATTGTCTGTATTAGCAATGAGTATGACGACCACTATTCTTCTTCTTGAATTCTGCTCATGCTCTCCTCACTCACTCTAGGCAATCCATATGCCGTTTTTTGTTTAATTGTTTAAACAGTCACCTACGGTTTATTTTATATAGAAGTCGTTCGAAATGCAAGTAAATTACTTATCAAATCGATAACTGTTAAATAAGATAAGAAATTCGTTTTGTAAATCAAAATGTGCACAACAAGCACTATCAGTACTATTCATAATGATTATCTAAAAGGCGTTTTTGTCAGGTTCCCCTTAAATTAAACATTACCATAATCTAATTATATTTGCAAACCCAAAACTATCTTATTTGTATTAGATATTTATATCAGAAAATATACATTGTAGATATTTATATCAGAAAATGTACATAACAGATACAAAAAGCAGTCAATAACATAGCCCATCGTGTTATCCTAACCTCTGTCAAGTTATACCGCAGTACAGGTAAAGCAAAAATTTTCAATTATACGCCGGAATTGGAAATGCGCTCGATAAACGATAATACGACCGATACGAGTAAAGCTTTATATTCATATAAATAGAGCTAGCTATTGTAGGTAGGTATATATTATTATCCACTCCATCATCGTGAAAGTCATCATATATAAAGATAGTTAATCATATAAATAAAATACATTGAATATTTAATGTACTAACACATTCAACATACATTCTGTGCTCTATTATTGTTGAAGAAACTATTCATCGAAGTAAAACCGCATTACATATACTTATTTATGTATTTTCGTCCATAAACATCTATTGATTTTTGTTAGCATTCCTGATTGCATATATCAACTTAAAATTGCGAAAAACGGTAGTTCTTATCGCTATATCTATCAAATTCAAATCGACATGACTAATTTGTACTTATTTTTTTTCAGAAGATGCTGACATATCACAGTTGAATAATTTCTTGTTACACAATTTATTTGTATCTATTAGGAACACTGAAGTATCGAAACTAGCAAAATAAATTAAAGCGTACTTAGAGACAAGTGTTTAACTCTCACAGACTAAATAATTATACCGAATTATCTACTTGCTATCTCTGTAATTATGTATCATGAATTTATTTCTAAAATATTTTATTATTATTTTTTTTTTGTAACTAACATCAAGTATTTATTTGACTGAATTACGATTTAAATGTCTAATATATATACTGTTAGGAAAAACAAAGGTGGAAAAAATAAAAGAAAAGATTTACAACCTTTAAACAGTGCCTTTTAAAGGTTGTAAATCTGTACTTACAAAACAAATTAAAACACAAATCAAAAATACAAATACGATCAATTAAGTAACATTATCATTTCTTGACCAACTATATATAATAGACACTTGGATCAGCCAACACTCAGTGCCTAAAAATATATGTTTTTTTTGCATTTTGACTGCCTCGGTGGATCAGTGGAATTATGTGCGACTGCTGTGATTGACGTTTTGGAGTCGATTCCTGGGCCGGACAACAAATGTTTGTATGATCTGCAAATATTTGTTTCGAAGTTTGGGTGTTTTCTGTTTATTATATGTATCTATTTACAAAAAAAGTATGTATGTATTTATATCAGTTGTCTAGTATCCATAACACAAGCTCTGCTTACCTTGGGATCAGATAGCGTTGTGTGTTTGATGTCCGAAATATTTATTTATTACTTCTAAGCTTCTTAACACCTTATATAGTGGAAAATCAACTGTAAATAACTTTTAAGTAATTGACTCTCAATTTCTACGTGAAAAAAGACGAGCATATTGAATTTTATACGAAAAACGTGTATGAATTTTAAATTGTACAGATAGTAGTTGCTGCACCATGAAATATTTTAACCTTTGAGCACATTAATGTAAGCCTGAATGAATACATTATGCACGAAGCAACGTTTTTTACCTAACTATAGTTGATTGGAAAAAACTCTGTGAAGCTGCTTAAAGCCATAACTAAAATTTATACGTTGTCATACTAAACCTAAATAAAACGTATTTTTGGTCATGTAATAGTATGAAATGCAAAGAATGTGAATCAACAGTTTTTAGACACAGTGTCTTCATAACAAAAACACGAATTCTAAAGCCGGGATGACGGACACCGAATAACCGGTACAATGGTTATGAAGCTCACGTTACTCGGCACTTTTGAGAATCGACTTCATTGGCCATTGAGGGTTGAACACAAAAAGTGACAGTTTTAGGTAAGGTATAGAAAATTATTTTTATTGAATAGGGGGCAAACGAGCAGACATCACTTGATGGTAAGCGATAACTGCCGCCTATGGACACCCGCAACACCAGAGGCGTCACAAGTGCATTGCCGACCTTTGGGGGAAGGGTTCGGGTATGGGCCTCCGGTATCTCACTCACTCGGTGAAATACAGCGCAAGCGTTATTTCACACCGGTTTCCAGTGAGGCTGTGGTATCACTCCAGTCGAGCTGGCCCATTCAAGCCGAAACGTAGCTCTTCCACGGTAACGGTGAATATATATCACATGTATTTATATCAAAAGATTCAATATGGTCAGGAAAAATCCCACGAAAGGTAGTAGATAGTGTGAATGAAATAATTAATACTAGTGTGTGTACTCTCGATCTGTATATTCATGCTTAAAACATAACTCGAATGCCACGAGAATAAGCATCAGTGGTTTTAACATAGTTATCGAAGTGGTCGGCAGATGACGTTACGTTACGGCACAGCCGGCAAGTGAATCAATCACGGTTAAATCGCCGCTACGATTTAAGCAAATATCGTGTGAAGATAACTTAATTCTGAGAACGGACTGAGGTATTTCGTCACAATAACTAAAACACGAGTAGAAGCGTGTGATAGCTTGGAATAAGAGATGAAAACTCTTCTGAATATAGTTATGTTCAGTGTGTATGTTTGTATGTAAGTATTAGAGGAGTGGTGTCGTTTAAAGTTTTAATTAGCAGGTGAATTCTGTGGTTGTGGTGGTGTGGTGTGGTGTATGCTGTGGTTTTTATATCAGTCTTTACTACTATCCAGTTTTATATTTTCCGTTGCTGGCACATGATGAAATTAGTTTTTATCCAATAAATAAAAAAATGGAAAATTATACTGCCTGTAAAATCTTTTTTTTTAAATTTATTTGTATTTAGAATATGTTCAATGTTGTATGGGACTTGCAAAGAACACCCAGACTCAGAACAACGATTTGTGGTTCAGATAAAATGTTGTCCCATGTGGAATATGTACCCCAATACTCGGCGCTGTAGAAGGCGGCCCGGCAACCGCTTTAAAAACTTAGCCAACCGTGCAGACAACATAAATACGCAACATAAATTAAATTAGAATTGTGGGTCAACAAGTTTATTTTTATTTTTTTATAGGGGGCAAACTAGCAGACTTATCGCCTGATGGTAAGCGATTATCGCCGCCCATGGACACCCATGTTAAACTATAATAAATAATAATCCAGGAAAGGTGTAATAATACTTTTGTAACAGTTTACAAAATACTAGATCAGTTTTTCAAGCCTGGTGGTCGCGCCAAATACGTTATAATATTTTTTTATATTTTAATGGATTGCAAAAGTACATACAACAAACAAAAGCAGTTTAGGAATACACGTAATTTAACACGGTATATTTTTTAATTTATTTTTCTTCCTTATACCTAGTCTAGTATGCTAGGAGCCTGTGTACATAGGTTTAGTAAAATGGCACCATGAAAAAAAAAAATAATAGTTTGCTTGTATTGGAACTTTGAAGAGGAGTAAATATACAACCTTTGATTCATCTTATTGTTAAGGTATCTTCCAAGGAAGCCGATAAATCTGTCAGAGAATGCTGTGCTGTGAAGCTCAGTCCGAGGACAAACTTTATGTTTGAGGCGCTTATTGGTGTTATAAGCACCATATAAAAGTAGTGATTGTTGTTTTGGGACATGAGGCAAACACTAGTACCTAATAAGGTAAAAACTAGTATCATAACTATAACATAATTTATTGGATAAAATATTTACATCTAGTTTAGTTTACTTTTATTTTAGAAATTTTCAGTTTCTAATAAATTCAATAAAATGACGAGTAACTGAATAATTCAAGTTAGACACCGTAATCGAATTCCTATATATTTTATTTCACAGTTATATACATAGACAAAACTAAAATGTATTTACATAAAAGTAAGAAAGAAGAAAAACATAAACATCTGAGTGGATAACGTAGAGGACGTTATTCATTCAGATGTACATTTTGAAATTGGTTAAAAACCTGCAAAGTGAAATAAACATAGAAATATTGAATGATAATTGCACAATTAATACAGGACTGGAATTGAATTGCTACTAATGTAAGAAGAAGAAATAAAAGTGCTAAATGAGACATGCTTAGAAATCCAGAGCTAATACCTTAATTTGTATCGTGAAATAGATAAAAATGTAATTCAAGTTACCGCTCAATAGCAACGAAGTCTATGAGTATGAGACGAATATTAAAGAAGGCATTAATAAACATGAAGCAATGCTCTAATGACAGTGTAATGGCCCAACGATTACGTGTGTAGAATGAACACAATCACAGATTTTCAGGCACTTTTCGTACTATTAGAGTGGTATAAGTACCTTAAGAATCACTTTGGTAGAAGGCTGGGAATACATTTTTTTTATTTTCTAGTAGTTCGTGTAGTGAGGGATTAATAATATGTAGTGCATCTTTTGATCTTATGGGTGTCGTAGGAGGCAATTAAGCGAGCAAAGTCAGCACAACAACGTTGGAAGGAAACCTCGAATAAAAACTCTAGTCCAACCCTCAGGTCAGAGTAATATAGTACAGCTAAACCACCTTTCTAAGTCAAACACTCAAAATCAAAAGGCTTTCATTTCAAGAACGCCTTTTTAGACAATTTCGAACCGTTACATTAATGACTCTAGTTGTTCAGTTCCAAAATGTCATTCCTATGGAGAAACCCTAGCAAGAATCTCCATAAAAGACGAAAGAAAGAAAGATATATCTGGCAGTGAACTGTTAAAGGTTATATATGTGATGTGATATAAATTTCTAGAAGAATATTATTTTTACTTCAATTTAGTTTTTACAAGAACCTACTTTAAGAGCCTATGAAATTTATAGACTGTATTTAGAATAAGTCAAAGTCAAAGTCAAATCATTTATTTCCATAGGCCCCAAAAGGGACTTGAATACGTCAAAAATACAAACATCAAACATTATTAATATAAATATAAAATAAAACTCAAGTACCGAATTGATCAGTGATAAAAGGATGTAACTCAAGTAATCAATGATTTGAATTACCGGAGCTTAGATTGATTTCGATTCAACTCAAAGGTTTAAATTGAAATCAATCATAGTACCAGCTCTGATGGGTATTGCATTCATGAGACGAGCTGGTGAGAAACTCATGTGCACCATCTTTTTAATGTTTTTTTTTTATTTTTATTTATTTGGCTTCTGTATAATAAGGTAAACGAGAAATTGCACATTTACGTTCAGACAAGGTTTAACTGCAAAAAACATCTCTCTGATTGGCTTAAGTCTTTCAGCTACGAGGAAACTGAACGCTTATTGTTTATACCCTCATAAGCACACACACACACACAAACACACACACACACACACACACACACACACATACACACACACATGCACGCACACACACACACGCACACACACGCACAAAACACACACGCATAAACACACAAACACACACACACTTTTTACACAATACAACCTTCACTTCTATTACTTATCTCTCAGTGATTAAAGTTTACAATGTATCTAGAGTTGGAGAGGCTGGTAAATCTGTCATACAGGTGAAGACCTGTGCGAGAGACTGGCATCTGTACTAGGAAGCTAGTACAGATGCCAGTCTCTCGCACAGTTTAACAATTTAAAAATGTAATATCTAATTTATGTAAATGTATAAATATCTTGTGTGAGAGAAAAATAAAAATTATTGTTATTATTATTTCAAATAATTCATACAAAGTTTGTTTGTTTTTGACAACAATAGTTATATGTGCAAGTTAAGGCAACCAAAACACAAAGGCTAGAAAGCGATATATAATTCGCTATACGAGTACAAGTCACATACTATTTTTTTTTTTTCATAAATTGAATATAAGCCGAAAACCAGCCTGTCTATGACCTAACAAATACCTAGAGGCTTTAGGTAGATGATGAAAAGATGAAATTTATTTATTTAATAACAAAAGGTAAACAAATTTTCATTTCAAATTCAGCACTCAATTATAGACTCTTTTGATACAGTCAATCAAACGAAAATATTGATATGAGATGAAAATATTCCAATAATACATCCAATTCTGATTCGTAAAAAGATTTCAAATTAAAATCTAGATGATTCTGAATCCATTGATTCGAATTCGAAGTTGTTATTGTAAACTATATTTGAAACTGTATTCATTCATCGAAATAGGTATTTTTCTGTTATGTGAAATATTACTAGTAGTAGCTATCAGCGATGTTATAGAAATTTTGCGATTACGTATGAACACACTATATCTCCAATATTCTTTTAAAATGTTAACTCACATACAAAGTCTCTAGAATTTTTAAGCAGGTTTTCTTTAGAAGAAGTCAACGAGCTTCTAAACTGTTTATTGGATGGGATAAACAGTTATTGGTAAATAGTCCGAAAATAACATTTCATAAGCGCCTCGGCCATCAAGAGTGCGGTTAATCCTAGTTGATGGTCAATTTAGCAAGATAACCCATGTTCGCAGTGTCAAAATCTGTATCCCTATTGGTATAGAAATGTATCCTATTTTGTTTAAAACAAACTGTTAAACTTTGTCAAACTTTGTAAAATATAAAAGGAGTAATTAGAAGAGTTAGGTACATTGTATTTAGTTATACACTAATACTAAGATTCATGAGATCAACTGCCTAATTGGTCTAGCGGTTGACGTAAGCGACTGCCAATCGAAGTGTTATTGAGTTTTTCTGCTCATAGAAATACTTAATAACAGCTCGGAGTTTGGAAGTTGGGGTCTGAACCCCCGTGCCTCGGAGAGCACGTAAAGCTATTGGACCTGCGCTTGATTTCTCCCCGATCGTGTCGATTAACAGTCCCATCGGGTTATGGGAGAGAGAGAACATAGAGTCCACCTGTGTTTGCGCACATACTTGTGCACTATAATATCTCCTGTGTAGTTGGCGTGTCTCTGTTGAGGCTGGTCGCCGTGGTCATAATCAGCTAGGAGAACATCATCTCGTTAGAACTGAGATCTTTTTTGTTATCAAGTTTCTTAGTGAAATAATTAGTTGTTTATTATACTTGTATTTGGTACAATTTACGCTTTACTTTTGCGTATACAGTTGTGAAATATGACTTGAACTCACGAAAGTTTTAATTCTAATAGATAAAAGTCTAAAAAACATTTCTCGAGGTAAAAATAAGAAATAAAATGTTCAATCAAAAACTAACACGAATACAACTTACTTAGAGAAATGAAATGCATACTAAAGTTTTCATTATACTATTGTATAAATTAGTATTGTTGAAACTTTTTTATTCTCAAAAATTCTATCGTTTGTGACAATCATATAAATTGAAATCGTTGCTGCATATTCGAGTACCAACGCGTGAATTGGCAATAAATTGGAAGTGAAATTCACCCGTTTTTCGAAATCCAATTAATGTATACAGCTTCGATAGCCAATGTGGTTACACCGATGCTGGTTGATCGACGTATCGAATCTCAGTCTTAATTAAACTACTGTCAAATTTTGAATACAAAAGCGATGTGATTCAAGTCTTCGTATATCATAGAGGTACTACCTAAGTTTTAACTATCTACCAAGGATATTTAAGTTGAACAATTTCGATCTTCAAGCTATTTCTGAGTCAAATTTCAAATTCAACAGATTTCAAATACCGAAGTTATATATTCTTCTTAGCAAATACGTCTTTGCATAGAGTTGTTTTTTTTTACACGCGAAACCGCAAGCTGAATTTTTGTCATATCTTTCAATCAAAGATAAATATAAATTTGATTATATTACAGTAAAATATCTACTTACAACTGCACTAATACGAAAAAAATATGTAAACATGAAACGATTCTACAATATAGGGGCGCTATCATTTTTTTTTCTTCCGTGTTGAAATCCAATCGGATACTGCCTCCTGGTGGCCTGTCAGACTCGAACCGACTAAAACTGCAGGCTCTTGGGTAATAGAAGCCGGGGAACCAGGTGCACCCTACAAACTGTAGGTGGTCCGAGGTACGTCGTGTGGGAACCCCGAAGTTCCCGTTATTGTCAACAATCAACATTCGTGCTGCCGCGTTTCGTTGCTGAGCTGTTGCGAGACCGGAAGCCCAACGATGCAACGTCTTAATAGGCTCCCATAGTGTGGGTCACCATGCTGCATTGTTGCATTGTCTGTTGTAACCACTACTCGTGAATTCTGCTCATGCTTTTCATCAGGCAGCGTAAAGCCACTTTGACAGGCTCATATAAAAAAATGTTTATCCCTATTGTACCCTCAGAAAAGTTAAAACCTCATTCAGATTTATAGAAAAGGATGATGTCGATTCATAAGAAGATGAAAGAGATAAACATAATCTAAAAATTCTACAAATTCCACAATTCCACATTGGACCTGTATACGAGTACGTACGCATTGTATGCATTACTGTTAGAAATAGCATTAGTACATATTGGCGTAGTGAAAATATTTTGTTATTAATGAAAACAAAAAATAAAAAAAATAATTAAGGGACATCACTGTTAATGATAATAATAATTTTTTATAAGAATTTTTCTAAGGATTGGCCTAATAATAATTATCCAGCTGCCAACAACTGACATACGGAGCAGAACAGATGCATATCAGATATCTCATTTAACGGTTAATCAGACCCGTATTAATGTTATTTTATTACACATACATGTTCAAGTAATTATATAAAAAGTCTAAAACAAAATAAGAGAACCGAGTTCAGATAACATGAAAATCGTTTAAATCTTACCTGCATTAAACCACCATTACGTTTCACAAGACCAATTTGAACATAAAAACAAAACGTATAAGGTTTAATTTTCACAAATTATGTTATAAAACGCGCTCATAAGAGGACAGTTACAGAATTTATGTGTCCCGACAGCAGATGGTACGGAATCCTGATGTCGAGTGTTGCCGCTTCAAAAAAATTATTTTATGAAATCTTCAAATAATGAAATTACTGGTTTTATTTCTAATTTGTTTGACATGGAGTGGCTTATTATGAGTCTTTTGTTATGTTCAACAAGTTGTTGAAGTTTTAATTATTTTTACCAGAAATAGGATGTTTGCAATTCAGAAATAACTTTTAGACCTAAATATGGTTAGAACTGGAAGAAATAATTTCTATTACGCGGTTCACATTCATTGACAGCCTCGGTAGCGCAGTGTAGTGAATGCGACTGCTGTGCTTGAGGTCTCGGGTTTAAATCCTGTGTCGGACCAAGTGTTGCTGTGGTCTACGAATATTCGTTTCCAAGTTTGGGTGTTTTCTATGTATTGTGTATGTATTTACAAAAAAAAAGTACATATATGTATTTATATCAGTTGTCTAGTATCCATTACACAAGCTCTGCTTAGCTGGGGACTAGATGGCGTTGTGTTTTAGATGTCTGAAATATTTATTTATTATTATTATTATTCAGAAACTGTGTATGAAATGTTGTTATTATCATTTACTTTTCCATCGAGGGAACTATAGGTATATTATTATAATAGTAGTCTATTGCTGGACATAAGTTTCTCCATCGAAAAGAGGTTTTGCCCTACTATATTAAGCTAGCCAGAGGGTATAGAGTGTGTATCTAGTTTTCTTTATCTTTCCTAAAGTGTACAGCTTACCTCTTTGTGACACCTTAAGTGTATTATCCAGAAGTTTTCTCTCAACTATTCGTCCTCCGCATGATAAGAACTTAATTGAGTATTGAACCGTACTACTATTTTCACAAGTTTTATGAGAAATATTCTTGCTTGCAGTGCCAACAACTTTAGAGATCAAAGCCATGATTCCATCGTCATTACTTTAAAAGACTATTAGGTCTTTACCTATGAAATTGCCGTTTTGTATGCAATAAGTGAAAGTACTTATTTTTTCAAACTTTTTTATTTCTGTTATTCGAAGTAATCACCCATGCAATCGACGCATCTTTGCCAAAGCATTGGCAGTTTATTGATGCCCTTCTTGTAAAAATCAGCTGGACGGGAGGCAACAAACTCTTCAAAGGCATTTTGTACTGCCTCTCGGGAATTGAATTTTTTACCCACTAAAAAGTTGTCTAAATTTTGGAAAAAGTCATAGTCGGTAGGTGCAAGTTCTGGTGAGTATGGCGGATGAGGGAGAGTTTCCAACCCCAGCTCTTGCAGCTTGGAGACTGTCTGTTGCGCAGTATGGGGTCGCGCGTTGTCGTGAAGGAGCAGTGGGGACGACCGATTGACCAAAGCTGGTTGCAGATGTGCAAGCTTCTCCATCATTCTCTCCAGTTCTTCACAGTACACATCTGCATTAATGCTCATGCCGTTTTGTAAAAAGCTGTGGTGAATCACACCCGCACTAGACCACCAAAGAGTGACCATCACCTTTTTAGGGGTCATTTTTGGTTTAGGGCATTGCTTTGGTGCTGAACCAGGGTCTAACCAACTTGCTGAGCGCTTTCGATTGTCGAACAGAATCCATTTTTCGTCGCACGTAACTATTCGTTTCAAAATTCCTTCATTTCTTTGCCTGTTGAGCAGCGAAAGGCAGGTCTCGACGCGTACGTTGCGCTGGCGATCGTTGAGGTCGTGAGGCACCCATTTCTTTTTTTTTTTTTTTTTTACGTGTGGAAACCCCCTCGGGCCGTCACCCCGCCGGGGTTTGCGGCGGGGCGGTGTGTCGGAATCGAACCGACTAAAACCACACGGTGTGCCAACTCTGCGCCTGAGAAGGGAGGGGTCCGGGAAATGCGTTTATTAACCCAACCGGGCCCCTCCCAGCGCCTGCCCGCACTGAAGCGGGCACCTTCTTTAAATAAAATACTCAATTTAGGCGACGCACGGCACACGCGTACGTCGCCCCCTCGCGGTTGGCCTGTACTGCGGATGGAAGGGAAAACCCATCCCGTCCATCCGCGGCCACACTCAGGGCGGCATGAGGCGCTGATAGGCGCGCCTCCGCCGCCCCGTGCGCCGGCGGCGGATCGGGTCCGAGTGGATATTCTCCTCCCGGGCCTTCTCCGCCGCCTCCTTCTGCGAAATTACTTCTTCGCAGAAGGTCGCGACCGCGGTAAAACTGCTGTCGCTACAGGCCATGGACAGTACGACGGCCGGTAGCGACAGATCTCCTCCGATGACTGCAGTGAGGGCCCGGCGCTGATCCGCCCAAGCGGGGCAGATCTCCAGCGTATGCTGGGCCGAGTCCTCACTGCAGTCGCAGTGGTGGCAGGCGGGACTCAATTCCCTCCTAGCGACCGAGTGCAGGTACTTCCCGAAGCAGCCGTGCCCGGAAAGCACCTGCGTCAGTCGGAAGGAAAGAGTCCCGTGCTGCCGCCCTGCCCACTCGAGGATGACCGGCTGGAGCGCCTCCACGGTGGCAAAGCCAGCGCGTGGAGCCTCCAGCCGGGAAGACCAACGAGCCATCGTGGCTCGGCGAGCGGCTTCACGCCAATCGCGTACCTCTTCGGGCGGAGGACGATACCCGTTTTCCGCCCGATATTCAGCCGCTCGCCGATAAACTTCGGCGAGCACTTCCGCCTCCAAATCCCACGGGGGTGTTCCGGCCAAGGCGCACGCCGCCTCGGTGGACACGGCACCCATCTATCAAGCTTTTTTACCTTGCCAATTTGTCGCAAATGGATCAATATTGTTTTGATGCTTACATTAAAAGCTGCTGCTAGCTCAGCTGTAGATTGAGTTTCGCCAGCTTCCACAATCGCCTTTAATTCATTATTGTTAACCAAAGTCTCCGGACGACCACGAGCTTCATTTTTCAAGTCAAAATTTCCAGAACGGAACCGGGAAAACCAATAAAGGGTTGTGCGTTCGTTTGTACAGTTCTCTCCGTAAACGTTTTTGATGTTACGTGCCGTTTGTGTCGCGTTGGTGCCACGACGGAACTCATATTTCATAATTACACGAATTTTTAAAGTATCCATTATGACGAAAAATGTTCAAATGTAATGAAAATACAACGCTAATCAAAAAACAAAAGACTGAGTTTGTAAATAGAATGTCATGGTTTTAAAACAAAATTAATTTGAATTTAGAATACATAGCCATTACAAACTTTTTTTTATTTGAAATGACCAGTACTGAAGAAACGCAATTTCATAGGTAAAGACCTATTATTTAGTATACTCCTGTAATATGAGTGATACTCAAAGAAATAAAAAATGATAATTATAAGCATATAGAACATTTTAACATCAGTAAGACTAAGGTACATAACATTGTCAGACCAAACCGATCATGATTATTAATAGATAGTTATAATCCATACTTATATTATAAATGCGAAAGTAATTTGTCTGGATTCTTTCACGGTTAAACCGCTGCACCATTTTTTTTTATTATTGAATATGGGGCAAGCGAGCAGACGCATCACCTGATGGTAAGCGATTACCGCCGCCCATGGACACCCGCAAAACCAAAAACTTCAAAAGTGCGTTGCCGACCTTTGGGGGATGGGGAGAGGGAATGGGGGAGGGGTTGGGTATGGGCCTCCGGTGTCCTCACTCACTCGGTGAAACACAGCTCAAATATAGAGCTATAAATATATTATATCATATTTGATGTATATATTATATCATATCAGTTTTAACTAGAGATAAGTTATTGAAATCGGCTGTACATGAATATGGAGCAGATAACAGAGCTCAAAACCCATATCCGTCAAATAGAGCACGCTAACATAAAAATCTGTGTGGACACGTCAGCTCATGTTGCAATAACTGCCTCTGCTCTACGATGTCTTTTTACTGGTATGCTAATCTGACACGAACGTACAGTCAGCCGAATACTTAGTTACCCCTAAAATAAATTGTTTTAGTAAGGCTTTTACAAAGATGCGTACGTCTTTTAGGTGCATAAAAACAAATGCAAATAACAATTTCTTTAAAGAAAACTTAAAAATGAACAACTGTGGTAAGATCAAAATAAAAAATATTGCTACAGAGATTTATTTATTTATTTATTTATTTATTTATTTATTTATGTATACACATCACCTTTACTATCATTACAGGTTTCCCTAATGCGATAGTGAGGCTACTTTACATTTATATTATTACATACACAGACATACACAAAAAAAACACATACATTAACGAAATATAAACTCAATAAAACTAACAATCTATCTTAATATTAAAAAATATAAAACAAAAACAAAATATTGCAACTCTTTTAGGTTTTAAAACAAATTAAATTTAAAAGACATTTTGCGAGTACACTCAATTGACATGAAAAAATATCAAAATCTTTGTGAACTTCGTTAATTAGATAGATAATTCGCGTTAGGGGTGCTTTCTCAAGTAAGTTAGTTCTGGCTACTGGTAAAGCCAATAGAGGCGGGCGTCGGCGCCTCCACACGTACCGATCAGGCACGCACAGGTTCAGGTGGCCCAGTACCCCAGGATTATGTTCTAGACCTCGTAGGAGTTTTACTACATACACAGCAAGGGTGTATTCACGTCGCACTCTTAGTTTGTTATATCCGACCATACCCAGCACAAACAGAGTTGGGTACATCAATGGGAAGAACGGGTATACCCCGTACAGTTTTAAATATAAGTGTCTTGTGAACTTATTCTGAACCCGTTCTAACATGTCACAATATTTTGCTTCATGCGGAGCCCAAATGACCGCACTATGTTCCAGGTGGCTACGAACTAATGCGTCATACAATACCTTTAGAGCTGTAATGTTGGTGAAACCATGAGACTGTCTTAGCAAAAACCCGAGGTTTCTGTAGGCTTTCTTACATATATTTACTACCTGTTCTCGAAACCTTAGATCCGGAGTGAGATGTACCCCTAAATCCCTCACCTGCGAAACTCGTTGCATGGGCGTGTCTTCTACTTTGTACTCGTACTTTATGCATGTTCGTGCGCGAGAAAAAGTCATCACCGAGCATTTAGACGCATTTAAACATAGTTTATTCTTATGGCTCCAGTCTACCACTCGTTTAATGTCATCCTGCATACGTTCACAGTCTGACTCATCCCTGACTTCTAATAACAACTTAAGGTCATCTGCATACAGTAAACATGAACCATGCCTCACGACCTCCGGTAACTTGTTTACCATAATAATAAATTGGAGAGGTCCCAGGTTACTACCTTGGCTTACGCCAGACCTAGTGTAGTACGGTTCAGATTCGTACCCATTATAGTCCACATACTGCTGTCGGTCTTCCATGTAGCTAACGAAAAACTGTAACAGGTGTGTGGTACATCCAATTTCTGACAATTTTCTTAATAATATCTCATTATCGACGCTGTCAAATGCCTTTTTGTAGTCAAAATATGCGACATCCACCTGTAAACCTGCATCCACTGCTGGCACCACCTTCACCATAAAATTAAGTAGATTTGTGACAGTGCTACGTCCCGGCCGGAATCCGTGTTGCGCATCCGACAATTGCGCACTTACCTGTCTTTGCATTCTATGTTGGATAGCTGATTCGAATATCTTTGCTGGTGTTGACAACACTGCCACAGGTCTGTAGCCGCTGACATCTGGACCTGCTTTGCCTTTTGGTACTGGGATCACTCGTGTAATCTTCCACCGAACTGGGAACGTCGCTTGTGTTAGACTGACATTGAAAATATGATGTAATGGTTCGGTTAATATTCTGCCACAGTCTCTAAACAAAAAAGCCGGTATACCGTCCGGGCCAGAGGAATATTTTGGTTTGAGACTTAGAAGTGCATCCTTAACATCTTGAAGACTTAAAGTCTCTAAATGCACCCTTGCGCTGTTCGCTCCCACCTCTGCTGCTACGGCCCGTGCGTCAAGTTGAGGTCGCTGAGTACTGTAAACGGACTCAAAAAAATTTGCAAACTGCGTTGCACAATCGTCATCCGAAAGATATTGACCATTGTATACAATGTTCTGTTTATCTGTTCTACTCCTCTTTGACCTAACATATTGCCAGAATGATTTTGGATCTTTTACGAATTGACCTTGTATTTTATGTAAGTGTTCTTTGTGTGCAACTTCTATTGACTTTTTAATACGGGCCCTGCACTGAGAAAATTTATAATAAACACTTCTGAGCTTAGTTCTTTTAAATCTTTTATGTAGAATGGCTTTCATCTGAATGTCTTTAATAATTTGTATAGTATACCATTCGGGGTAAACATACTGTGAAGTTTTATAGCTTAGCTTTTTACGCGGAACACACAAGTCTAAAATAGTATTAAGTTTATCATAAAAAATATTCAATATGTCTTCAACGTTATAGGACTCATACATTGTGCTCCAGTCTATGGATGCGAGCATGGAATACAATAATTGGTAGTCTGCTTTGTAAAAATTCCATTTAGGTCTAATTTCCCTCTTAATCTTATTGTTTCCGTTGACAGCATCAAAGGATGGTGATGGCCCAAGGGTAGGAACAAAAGTGTTTCCAAAGCTCACTGCCAGAGGTGGATGGAGCGTGTCTTCGCGCACAAGTGCTTCGTCTGCCGCTTCCACCGACACTCCTCCCCTAATGCCCCTACATAAGACTAAATCTAACGTACGACCTAAACAATTTGGTACTGCATTACTTTGTGTGAACTCGCAAAATGTCACAAAATATTCATAGTAATTACTAATATTATCTGGGCACGAATATAAATTAAAATCTCCAATTACAATCACTTCTGTGTACTTGTCACATAATTTTTCTATTAATCTAAATAAAATCATATACTCGTTTTCTGAACTACCGGGCGGAATATAAACTACACAACACAAAAACAAAAATCTGTTATTTAAATGTATCGTCGCACAAACTATCTCAAAAATGCAGGTGTCTATCGACGCGTCCTTGAGTAACACTTGTCGCATTTCGAATCGGTGTGTGGCCACGAGAAACACTCCACCCTGCTTGCGACCGTCCGCTCGATCACAACGTAATATTTTGTATCCCGGTGGGAGAATTTCCGCATCTTGAATGGATTCATTGCACCCTGATTCAGTAATTGCGAAGAGATCTGCGTTAGATGATACTATGTTATTTCTAAAGATGTTTAATTTTGTCCGAAGGCCTCGAACGTTTTGGTAATAAAGGTTTATTGTTTTACTGGCCACCTTTTTTGTTAGATTTACGAAAAAAAATCCACTCGTTAAATTCTGCATTTATTGGCCATGCATCGTCTTTCATCAGACTATCAAATATGTGCACCGGTACTCCAATTTGAAATGAAGAATATTCCTTTTCCGCTTTGTGACTGATTTTGTTTATTTTTATATCTACTTCTGGGCCACATAAACTCTTTACATGCTCAGTCATTGTTTCTTTTGTTGTGTCAGGATGTAAACGCCATACGTGCAGATATCTCTTTCTTTCCGTAGCTTGTATAGCCACCAATTGAGTGCTCTTCCCCGTTCCTACCATTTTGGAGCGTCTACTCAGCCTCTTATTTTTCTGTACTAATGTCCAATCTACTATTGTATTGTTACCGTCTTGATGTTCTGACATTCGCGAGGTATCTGTGCACGATGTCATATCCAAAATCGGAGATGGTTTCGTGGCCCCATTTCTGTTGTCATTTTTTAAAATAACGGCCCGTTGATCTTTACTAGACATTTGATTAGATTTTTTATGGCACGGATTCTTGTCCTGAATACTTTCTGCGGTGACACAAGAAGAAGAAGCTGAGGTTTCCTGTAGTATATCTGCCGCTTCTTGGTGCTGACAGGTCATTTCAGTTATCCTATGTTCAATTTTTTCCTCGAGTCCGCCTATCATTTTTATCAGAAGATTTAGATCAGTTTTTGTTTGGCAGAATTGGGTTTGTAGGTCTTTAATTGCATTTGCCTGGCTGTCCATGCGCAACATCATAACTGACCGCAACTCCCGAAGTTCTTCTAGCAACTGAGAATCTACTTTGTCCGTTACGATTTCATAATCAGGTGCAATTGTTGGTGACAAATTAGCTTTACTACCTCTTTGTGTGTTTACATTGCAGGGTGTATGGACTTTAATGCCTCTAACTGGGTTATCATCTGTATTTATTGACTTTGGTTTTAATAAAGAAGGTGCCATCGACTTCACTGGCGAGCTCGGCGGTGTGCGCTTAATTTGAGGCATTATATCGTTGTTGTTGTTGTATTGTTATGTCCCGGAATAAAAAAGACTAAGCAATAGGAAGTTAAACGTGATTTGCGCTTTCAAGTATGTATTGGATGGATCTTACTTGCATAGGTGTGTGTCTATGTGTGCGTGGTCCTGCTGTACGCGGCTTACATCGGCGCACCTGCGTAACACGTATTTCTTGGAATGCACTCCTAATTTTATAATTAAATTTATTTTCTAGGAATTAGCGTGGTCCTGCTGTTCGCGGCTTACATCGGCGCACCTGCGTCACACGTATTTCTTGGAATACACTATTAATTTTACAATTAAATTTATTTTCGGAATTACTTATTAAATTTGATATTGTTTTTTTAAATTTTTAATTTATACAAGTCTTATTTTAAGCACGTCTGCTCGGCAACAAGGTCCGAGGGGAAAGGATACTTCTTACAAATGTTTAACAATACAACGAATCCTACAAATTACACTAATGTTTATTATAGTTCTTAAAATTGCAGAATACTTTAAGCTGATGATTATTTTTTTAGTCTTTGTAAATTATTTTTCTTTTTTCTTTCTTTAACAACGAATAATGGCTTTACGAAACATTAAGGCGTCGCATTGTCACTTTTTTTTTTATAAATTTAGTTTTTAGAATCTTTTACTTAATACATGAAGCAATTACTTTGTTTTTACGAAGATTATACGAACGAAGGAGTATGAAATTTGGTTCAGTTTATATAGAGGGGGAGTATATAAAGCTAAATAAATTAAATGAAGTATGATCAAATTTCAGCCACTGGATGACCACTAGTAAGATATAATTGAAAAAGTATCAGGGTCATTATAAACTCATTGTTGATACATTTAAATAAGATTTTTTTTTTAACTCAAATTCAATCAGGTAACTTTCAAATAAATTATAATTTTAGTTAATAGCATTTAACCAGATTATCACGCTCGGAATCAGCAGTGACCTAAAATCGTTTTTAAAAGTCCAACATGACGATATCACGTTGAACATCTATACTAATATTATAAAGCTGAAGAGTTTGTTTGTTTGATAGTTTGTTTGTTTGTTTGAACGCGCTAATCTCAAGAACCGCTGGTCCGATTTGAAAAATTATTTTAGTTCCATTTATCTAGGAAGGCTATAGGCTATATATCATCACGCTAATACTAATAGGAGCGGAGCTTCAATGCAGAATGTTTAAAAAACGGGGAAAAATTTTCACGCTGCGGGCAATAAAAGACGCAAATGAGGTTGCGTGGGTCAGCTAGTATCATATAAAAAGTAGGTACAATGTAGTACAGAATGCTATGGTAATCATATTCGAGCACGCTCCCCGTTTTGTAGTCGGTAGTACCTGAATATTGTGACCTGGATACACACGGATTTGAAATCGACTGGAAACGATAGCTTTTATTATTCGATTTCTACTTTATAGTTAAAAGAGAGTATATGTGTAAAGGATGTTATTTATTTATGTTATTTTACTGACAAAAAGGGCTACTATTGCTTGACTACAATCTTTAGAGATATAATTATTTAATAACTACTTTAGCTGTAAACCAAAAACTCCTACGAATTACTCCCAGTGATGAGTGGTTTTTTTTAACAACTATTGAACAATCTTAATGAGCCAACAATTAAAATCGTGGACAGAGACAATAGCCGCCTAGCTGCTTCTATTTTAAATATCGAGCTTTCTCTTATCTTTTTCTTTGTCACAACATTGTCAATTTAGTAGTACTTAGTCAGTTGGCAGAAAAGCAAATAAGTTAAGCTGCTTAAAACAAAAACGCAAAACGTACGTATTTTGCGTTTGTCTTTTATTTACTTACTTTTTTATTACTCTTTTCGTTTGTAATCTTTCCACGTACATTATATACAAGAGTATACACTCGGAAGTATATTCTCTTGTATGGTTTGATAACAATCCTAAACTTTATTATTTTTTTATGTATTTAAATTGGATATACCGAAAGAATACATACTTGTTTATTACTAAGTAATTCATATTATAACGCTTAAGTAATCAATTGAATAGCCAATGAATTGTCTGCAATGAATGGCGTCACTGAAGCGCTCGCCACGCCGTTTTCTACTACGCAATGTGTTGTGGGTTCAACCTCCTCATGGGACAATGATTGATAAATCCACAAATTCACATAATTCATAAATTGTTGTTAGGAATCTGGGTGTTCTTTGTGTACGTTTCATTTATGTTTATGAAGTCGCCCGCGACAAAGGATTTATATGTAATTCAAGGGTAAAAAAATAACAATACTGATCTCTATACAAATATATAATGATTTTATACTAGATATTACCTGCGGCTCCACCAACGTGCCTGTCGCTCATCGCGATTATCGATATCTCAAGAATCAAAGTTTCTAAATGTAAAACATTATTGAAATTAGTGCAGTGGTTGAGCCGTGAAAGCTGAACAGACAGACAGACACTTTTCAATTTATAATATTAGTATGGATTACTAATTTATATGAGTTTTTAATAAAAACATATGGAAATTTAAGATTTTTAGATTTTTCAGTTTTATACGAAGAATTCAATTTTTGAGGAATCATAATAAAGGTTGATTAGATTACTAAAGTGTTCCGAATTAAAGTTAAATAAAGTTAGCTAGAAATTATTTTTAAAGATAAGTACCAAGATGACCGAGTTTTGACTTAGTAGTTTTTTTTCTGGGGAATTTTCTGAGAATGAATCCTAGCTAGCTTAACTTTTCGGCCCGAAAATTTTGAAAAGACGGCTAATTTCAACACAAACCTCCTTTTTGAAAATCACTAGCCACGTATGTGTAGTTTTTTTCAATATGTTTTAAAATTATCTATCACTTTTCCTTTGTTTATGATTTTCTGTGTTTATAAACGAGGTTTAAACATCAAGGAATCTCAAGAAAATTTACTAGCTGCTTTAGAGGAGTCTGCTCCTGCGTTAGCAACAATATTTAGCTATTGATTTCGTGAATTTAAACGTGGTCGAGAGAACTTAAACGATGACCTCAGACCCGGTCGACCAATAACTGCAGTAACTCATGAAGACGTCATCAGGGTAGAGTGGCTATTGCGAGAGAATTCGAGAGATACAGGCTGAACAAAATATTGGATCACAGGTAGTTTCCACCATCCTGCATGAACACCTTAAAGTTAGGAAGCTTGCTTTGCAATGGATATCTCATTCTCTCACCGATGCGCAAAAATGCCGTCGTGTTGATTGGTACAAATTTAAGTTAGAAAAGTTCGAACGAGGAACTTCGCAAAACGTGCGAATCTTACTTATCAATATTTTCGCCACATGCTTAATTTTGTGCTATATTTATTTAATGACTATTTAGACCTGTACTAGTTTATGTAGCTGCTCTCCGCTGTGAAACCTATCAGGGTAAGTCTCTTCAAAGTTAGTCAGCCATTCCAAATAAATTAAATCCTCCATCATGAAAATTTGTTAATTTGATATTGCAGAAACAAACATTGAATGTTATTTATTTGTAAAGATGTAAACAAAATATGTTGTATCCAGAAACGTGTAAAGGTACAAACGATGCAACAATATTGCACAACTTTTATGCGTGGCAAATAAAAGTCGGTGCACACTGGATTACTTTGACCCGCTAGTTTACGGCCGCAATCACGATTGTACCACCATATGTTTGCCTGACTGAACTCATATTCTCACTTTGATCCTTTGAATATGAATACGTTTGTTTCATTTATGATGTAACAGACAGTAAAAGTATTGTTATCATTCAGGAATTGAACATCTCTTTGAAGGGCTTCAGCTATAAATCAAGTCTGTAATTTCCTACATTATTGGACTACTTATAACGATTTGATCATTTGAGTCTAAATAAGTTTTTATGTTTATTCTTTTCGGGGTTTGTTACACTTCTGTCAATTTTGAAAAATGTAAGAGCTTTCAGTCTTTGCTACGCAGATTTTATCTTTGAGTAGAAAAAGTTTTATAAAATTGATCTTGATACAATTCTCTGTTCTTTATTAATAAAACAATAATGTTAATGTTATTTTATGTTTCACTAATAGTTCTGAAATGTTTTAAATAGTTCGCCTATTAAATAAGACTGTTAATACGTTAAATAAAAAGGTTTCCTTCAAAAACTACTCTCAAAGCAAACATTAAATTAGGACTTTATACGAAATCTTAACATAAATTATTATCAACTGCTCTGTAATTTGAAAAATCTGTAATTTCATTATAATAAATTTACTATTGTAATACAAGATTAATTCCTTTGATAGAAAAGGGTAACCATATTAAGCTCTGAGCTCTGAGGGACTTTTGTGGTACACTCAATGGACTGTCCTTCAAGCGGTACGAGTGACCTTGACCTCGCAGAAGTGAGGTCTCTCAGGCTGGAGATGAAAATTGTACTCGAATAATTTTAAAGGAAAGGAAATTGGATCATTTGGGAACAATTAATTAAGAACCTATGTGTATAAAGAAAGAGAAGAATTTGTTGGTTTCAAGCCCCTCGGGTGTTGTTCTCCGTGTTTCAAACGGTTAGGGAACAGACACTTAATTACTCGATTCCCTGTATCACATCTACTAAATTAAAATGCTACAGCTATATGTTTTCATTTTCTTTATTTATGGATAATAAGTTAGGAATAAAGACTATATTTTCTACACCATAACTAAAAATATTACATTTGTACACTTGTAGTATTAAAATTCGTGGTACCTACATAACATTAACTAGGCTTATGCCAAGTGTTTTATAATCCTAACAAACTACAATAATTAACAAACATGACTTTACTGACCACTAAAACTTTAACGATTAAATTAAAACAATTGAAAAACATATGTGGCTCTCATGTTTGTGTTAAAACTTCTCAGGGGATGAAAGTTCAGCTAGCTATTAAAAGTTAGACACTCGTTATGCGGATTCTAACACTAAAACCTACTACAAACGTGTTCTCATAACTTGGCAGTAATAAGAATATGAACCATATACGTATGAAATTATAGGTACCTCTAGAGAAATCTACGTTTACGATTAGCGTGGCCTTTACGTTCCAATTCAGTTTTAGTACTTAACTGGAAACTAGATACGTAACTATAGTTATATTAGGACAATTCTCGACGCAAATAAGAAGATATGTATAAAAAAGGTTAATCGACAAATTTGTAATTTAAAAAATAATACGTTTTATTAAATGCAAAATCAATTTTTAATTTTTTGTCTGTCTATCTCTCTAGAATAGCTGGACCGATTTTCACGATTTTCTTATTTCTTTTTGAGAGGTATGATAAGATAAAAAATATAGGATCGGTATCAAAATTATCAAATGACAGATGAGTACTGGTAGGAGGTCCGAGGTACGTCGTGGTTCCAGGGTTTTCCTTACTAGGGTGCACCTGGTTCCCCGGCTTCTAGTACCCAAGACGGCGTGCGGTTTAAGTCGGTTCGAGTCCGATATACCACCAGTAAGAGGTATCCGAAGGGATTTCCGCAAGTAGGAAAAAAAGGGAGGTTTCTTAGTATTTATCAAAAGTCGTACAACATATTTGAGTACAAGACATTCAGTTATGCTTTGTTATCTCCACCGGACGTAGAAAAAGCTACGAAAATAGTATGACAGTGTAATAATTATAATTACTTATTATACTGTCGTACTTTATTCGTAACTTTTAGCGATCGAATATACAGTCCCACTTCTAATACTAACATTTATCGTAACTAAAAGTATTTCAAAACGAGTCTAGTAACAAAAAAAAACAATTACACAAATAATTAAGAAGGAAAAGCTATACTCAAAATTGTAGAGCGTCTTTTACCTGTGTATCTATAATTCAGTCTATGCGTTTTATTACTAGTATAAATTCTAACTAATAAATCGATTACTGTAATGGATTTAGGCAGCCAATGATTTGGAAATGTAATTTATTATGTTGATCTAATTTCAAAACGAAATTCCGTTGAAAAATGTTTTATCGTTTGAAAGGCATTTGTAATTCAAATAAATGTCGCTATTATACTTTATGTTTGTCGTATTGCATCGAGAGCTTACTTAATTAACTTATATTTGTATGATTGTTGAACTTGGAACGGTTTAAAAATGAAACTCAGTTTTATTTCAGTCTCTTTAGTAGAATGACTGTCATAGTTTTTGTGTTGACTCGTATGAACATTTGAAAGCCGCTAGTAAAATGTACAATGATTTCCTGCTTTCCCAATATTTCTTTACATCCATGGCTATTAGTGTGTTATTGTGTTTGATGTACGCTGTGAATTTAACTAAAATTGTATTGTGCTTTAAATGAATTACATGTCATCTCAGACAACGATTATCTGTTTTGATTTATCTTTCTGGATTTTAATTATATTGGAACTTGAAGTAAACAAGAACTTGAAATAAATCAACAAAAACCATAAAATCTTCCTGTTGTAACGTCTAATTTAATAGTGTTAACTATAGTGAATACGTACGTAATATTACATAAGTTATATAACAAGTAAGAGAACTAAAATATTGGTTTAGCAAAAGTTGTCAAAAATATATATTTGAAACTGAACAATATAGAATCACAAACAGAATGTGCGAGAACGTTTTAAAACTCTCTAAATTGTAGTGATCGTGAAATCTGCCGACTGCAACCGAACCATGTTCAATTTATTCCGTTTTATGTTTCTGTCGCCATTCCAGCCACGTTGCACTGAAATGTTCTAGCAAAGGACAAATGATCGCACAATTGTGTGGCAGACAGTTGAGTGTTCAACTTTGTATTTACTTCCACCATCATTGCGTCGACAGCGATCTGTCCAAGCCTTTGAAATGAAGCGTTGATAAGGCTACTGTCGGCTTTTTACCAGTTAGTAGGGTGACGTATTTGGGACCAGTTCATAAGGCAACATTCGTTTGATATAATTGTCATAGAGACATAGATTGACAAAGAGACAAAGTGACATAGATTTAGTGCTTTACTGGCATTCCATTAGATGTATTATAAATAATAATAATAATAATAAATATTTTGGACAATTTAACACACAACGCCATCTAGTCCCAAGCTAAGCAGAGCTTGTGTTATGGGTACTAGACAACTGATATAAATACATATATACTTTTTTTTTTGTAAATACATACATATTATACATAGAAAACACCCAAACTTCGAAACAAATATTTGCAGATCATACAAACATTTGGACCGACCCGGGAATCGAACCCGAGACCTCAAGCACAGCAGTCGCTTACGCTACCACTTGCGCCACCGAGGCAGTCAATGTCTTTGAATAAAATTATAAACGTACTATCAAACGTTAAGTTTATTCTTCTATTATATTATGTAGACTGCCTCGGTGGCGTAGTGGTAGCGTATGCGACTGCTAAGCTTGAGGTCTCGGGTTCGATTCCCGGGTTGGACCAAATGTTTGTATGATCTGCAAATATTTGTTTCGGAGTTTGGGTGTTTTCTATGTATAATATATATGTATTTACAAAAAAACGTATATAAGTATTTATATCAGTTGTCTAGTACCCATAACACAAGGTCTGGTTGGCTTGGGACTAGATGTCGTTGTGTTGGATGTCCGGAATATTTATTTATTGTCATCAATCATATTTTAATAGTCTTTAATAGTGTTTTGTTTAATTATTTACCAATGTTCTTAAGCTACACTAATAATTAATGCCAAACCACGCAAAACCATTTAGGGTTTGTCTGGGTATTCAAGTCATGGACAGGCTTAGTACTAAGCTTATTCAAAATGCAAAATGAAAGTTAATTAATAAATGTCTATAAATGACTTTTAGATCCTTTGTAACATTTGCAGTTTTTCAGGTCCTTAAGTAGTAAGGGATTAAGTAATATGCAACTATTGTTCCTTTTTTCCTTTCCCTCCCGTCCTTTCTTGTTGGTTTTGGGCAGTACAAATTTATTTTTATTAGGGACAGATCTGAAAAAGCCTGGTCTAGTGTTTCAAGTGTGTTCAGTTTATTTGCTGAACATAGATCTCTCCTTATAAAGGATTCTAACAAATATTATGGCAAGTTTTCCTTTTCTTTGCAGTGCTGTTTTCCTTGACCTGCTCTTTAAGTCACCTTTTACTCATTTATTCTATTGTGGGGTGTAACAACATTCCAAATAATTATACTATTTGCTCCGCGGGTTTACACAAGTTTGGTAAATTAGAATCAATTATCATAACCAGCCTGAAAACAGTCAATCAACCATATCTAGATAGCGTATCGTTGAGTCAACTGATATATTATGCACATAATAGGTATACGTATACATAAATTAACTAATGTAGAATCTGCCTTTGGGAGGAATGTTATCATATGTCAATAGAGTTTGTTGTCGAGCCTTGATATTAAGTGTTAGTGAATATGTTTAACGTCACTCCTGATAGCTGATTTTGAAGATTTCAAATGAGAAATCTTTAAAAATAATATGGAATAGTGCAATTCGTTTGCATTTTTTTCTTTCTAACCTTCAAAACATTAAGTGATGTTTTAATAAACACTGAATGACGTGGTTTATACTAACAGATGTTTACCTCACGACGATAGTAGGACTTAACGTCAATCATAGGTAAATTTTACTTTCTTAAACTATTACATGGAAAAATATAGGTGTTTTGCCTAGATGTAGGTATATATAAATGAAACTAAAATATACAACCACAGTCACTTTTATCAATTTTATCATTAATTTATTAACCGAATACGTAACAACGACACCACAAAAACGAAATTCATAACATTCTAAAACTACGCTGTCGAATGCAAACATTTTTCAAATGCATAAAAATTGGCTGTCAAAATTGTATTTTCCGTTCCAAAGCTTTCAACCGCTACTACTTTGCAGCTTTAGAAATGGTAGCATAATAAAATGAACATTTTTACGCCTTAACTAACCGATACCACAATGCTTTTAAATTGCGAAGCTATTTTGGTATATTTGGATATTTGTGAAGTTTTCTTTTATTTAATAATTGGTGAACAAGCATACCTATTGCCTGATGGTAAGCGTTACAAGTACGTTGCCGGCCTTTGGTGGAAGGGGCGCAATATAATAAAAAAAATATATATATATCCTCACTCAGTCGGTGAAACACAGAGCAGACGCTGTTTCACTAAGAGGCGCTCATAGCCCGGTTGCACTCGGTGACAAGAAACATTTACCGAGGGTAAGCAACGACGGCGCGATCAGTACCTGGATGGGTGACCGCTGGTGGCATTTTACCATGAGCGTCTCCGTAATTCGGAGGTCACGTTAAGTAGTCGGTCCCGGTTGTTATCAATGGATAACAGTCGTGAAGCTTAGTTGGAGGCTTTTGGGCGGCTTAAAAAAATCCAACGGCAAGATTACGTAACCACAACGTTGTCTTGCCAGTCCCCAACCCGCACTTGGCCAGCGTGAGGACGACTTAGCCCTCTCCTGAGAGGAGACCCGAGCCTAGCAGTGGAACGTTATGGATTGTTGATGGTAATACAAACCATGATTTACGGTTGACCGATGCATACATAATATTAAGAGACTTACATCAAATTAGCTTTAAAGTAGTAATGGTGATATATATCAGTCTCTCCTAGTACATTGCTGCATGAAGGTCTCCCCCAAGAAACGACAACTATCCCGGTATTGGGCAGCCACTTTCTTCATATCGTTGGTACATCGTGCCGCAGGGCGCCCTGCACTTCGTTTGCCTTACAAACATATTAAGCAATCGATAAACATTAGTCCCCCCCTTCCCTCTTCCCGATGGACAATGGTGGAAAGTAATTTATTTAAAATATTGTTAGCTGTCTCTATTATACTCACACCTTTCTATTGCTTTTATTGCAAATATAACGTTGCCACTTTTGACGCTAGCGACGTGATATTTGCAGTCAATAAAAAAATCACTTCATTTTAAAACTTTAAAGTTTTCTCGCTATTCCGAACTTTCAATATGGTGTTAACACAAAAAATAGCTACTTGGAACCTAAGTCTGGGAAATCTACTGGTATATTACATTGGACAACTTCTACAAAACATTTTATAAACTGAGACGAATTCGGTCTCAATTCATTCCAGCCCCCAGCCAGTTGATGTAAAAGTTCTTTGTGTTTTCTACTAGAGAGAGACCTGAAATTTATCGAACAGATACTTTATAAGTAACTAGAATACTTTCAAATGTAGCGCACAGGCGTTAGGGTATTGATCAGTAGTAAAGTAAAAAGTATTAAATAGCATACCTACGGATTGACTTAATATGACCACAACTAGACGAAACCTCGATGTGTGCAGAACTCTAAAAGGTTTTCAGTTTTCCCAAAGAAACTTTGTAAAGTTAAATCAAAGAAGAACTTTTTAATATTATAACACCAAGTTGCAAAAAGTCATGAGTCTTAAAGATAGCGGAGTGATTTCATGGTAATAAAATTCTCGAGTTCGGGTGGCGAATATTTTGATTAGGGAGGACGTATAAAAAACTTTGTTCGACTTTTATACGGCCCAATTAAAACGTCTGCAGGGAAACGTGTTTCTTTTAAGTGACTAATTAATTATTGGAGTATTTCGAATAAAATATATTTGAATATGTTTCGAATTAATAATTCGATTAGTTCTAAGAAATGTGTATTGAAGCTCTTTTGAGACATCTTCACAGTACAAAATACTTTATGATGCTGCAGGTTGGTATAAATAATACTTTGTTGTCTGCGGGCAAAGAAAGATCTACCATAAATACGTTTATCACCTTAGGTTGACAAATTTGAATTTACATTTATAATGACATTATTAGTTTATTAAAGTTAAAGAAATAGTGCATTAGCCATTCGAATTTTATATGGATACTAGCTTTCACTACGCTCGCATTGAATAAAACGCATCCTATGTTACTTCTAATACCTCCAAGAATATGTGTTTCATGATGTCCGGTTAAGCAGTTTTCACGTGAAAGCGTAACAAACAAACTTACATTTACATTTAAATTAGTAAGGATAGTATAGATTGTGATATTTGTTTTTTTCTTTTCAGTTTATTACATTTAAGCGGTCGGGTTTTATTGTTTTTATAATAATATTTCTTTTCAGACCACTTGCTGCCCGAATTGTATAATATTGAGCTCAAATTGACTTTTTGTGATGGAAGTACGAATAGCAGATTTTTTTGTACTTTTTCAATTCGCTCCTTGCGCGTCGTGCAAAATTCGGTCTACTTCTAAGTTAATGCGGATCGAGGACATTTAAATCATATACAAAAATATTATGTATATAAATATACAAAATAGAACCTTTTGTATGAGGCCATCTTTTAAAAAAATATCATGTTCAAAGCTGTTAGTACATAAAAGTAAATTTTC
Organism: Spilarctia lutea; assembly: GCA_916048165.1. Classification (NCBI taxonomy): domain Eukaryota; kingdom Metazoa; phylum Arthropoda; class Insecta; order Lepidoptera; family Erebidae; genus Spilarctia; species Spilarctia lutea. Next base: position 15,473,790 of record OU696480.1, on the reverse strand, counting down.
TAAAAGTGAATCCTAACTAGATCAATTTATAGCCCCCGACATAGAACATTTCATGCAAATGGTTACAGCAGTTTCCGAGATTTAGATAATATATATACTTACAAGAATTGCTCGTTTAAAACTATTAGATAGATAAAGTGTAGATAGGTTAAGGTATATAAATATCGTGAAATATCGTGTACGATATTTGTGGTTATATCAATCCCGTATCTGTGCTGTAAATATATATTACGAGCTGCAAATACCACGAAGGGTTTTTATATTAATTTAGTGCAAAGTTAAAGCTTTAATATTTTTTTGATATCCGTGTGACCTAACCATTGCTATAGCCATACCATATACCGTGTTACTTTATAATTCATTCAATTATTTGAACCCTATCTAGTAAGTAGCTAAATCACAATTAGGTGTGGTGTAATAAAGTGTCAATTTATTTATTTAATGCCACAGCTAGCTACAGTAGTAGTAGTTAATAAAGTAGCTGTGCTACAGCTACTTAATTTCCTCAACTACTACTGAACGAAAATTAATCAAGGTTGATTTCATTACACAGCCAAGATGCCGCAATTTGATCACGATAAACCCAAAACTTCCTCTACTTTACGTTAAATTGTTTACAAAGTCTAAATTTATTTTGCTATCGATATTTCCTATTCAAGAAGCTACAGGAATTCTCTATAAGAAACTATAACTTAATTGGTAAGTTCATAGTTACTCGACTTGAAATATGTTCATGAATTCCGGATCAATGAAAGTAATGAAAACCGCAAAATTTATTGAAACGTAGACTTAAAAACAAAAGAAGAGGTAGAATTACCAACATAACTTACCAAAATGAGTATCTACAATAAATTAAAAAAGGTGTGTGTGCGATTCACACACGATAGAAGTGAAACTTCAGTAAATCGACAAAAGAATAAGATGAATATATATAACAAGGGTAGGATAATTACAAAGTTTATTTGTTTAAAAATGAAAGTATTTTGATTAATTAATACATACACACCGACATTAGCTGTCTCGCTCTGGCTCACTAATTACAAGCAACTTTTTGTATTTGTGTCTCTTACCTGTCGTTTTTTCCGTTGCATCCGGTTTAAAATAACAACGATTCTAAAGAAGTTTCACTTCAAAAATGTCCCATCTTATGAAAATACACAAGATGGGTACAGGTATGGGATACCTACAGTACAGTACAGGAAAATGATCAGTTTTTTTTCTTTTTAAAAAGTTACCGCTATGCCTTGTTATATTCCTTGTTATATGCTAGGAATACACACACAACGTACATTCGAAATTTCATGACACTCGGATGAACGATATATGGCGGTGGCGTATAAAATTGATCAGAATTAATACCATGATAAATGAATGAATTAAACCTAAGAAATCTATGACATTGCAAAAAGCTTAAATTTTCCGTAGGAATCAAAAACATTGACATATTTAAAAATAACTGGCCAAAAGCAAGTCGGACTCGCGCACCGAGGGTTCCGTACAAACCTGTAGGTATATTATATGACGTAACTAAAAATTTATGCTTTTCGCTATTTTTCCTTTATCTTTGCTATAAGACTTTACTTCGCGCCCAATTTCAAGATTCTGAGTTCACGGGAAGTACCCTGTAGCTTTTGATTCCCTTGCGAGTGTCGAAAATTTGCAGCATAAACGGCTGTATCTTTTGATTACGTTGACTTAGAAGTTTATTTTTTTTACAGCTCTAAGGGACAGTGGACTGGTATTTAAAATGAATTTCAACTCGATACATCAACGCGTTCCTGAGGAAAAGGGTCTTGACCAACGGACAACAAAGTGATCCTATAAGGGTACCGTTTTTCCATTTAAGATACGGAACCTTAAAAAGCAAACATCTCTGAGATGGTTCAATATTACTGTTATGATCCTTGCACCTTCCTTTTTTAAATATCAAACCATGAGAATGTCGCCAAACAGTGCGTTGTGTAGTTTCTATTTACATGACTAATTAGTTGGCTTGGCGCCAAGAACCGACTGTATGAGCGCCAAGGTGCCACAAACAGTTTACCAAGCTACTATTGATTGGCGATGTCAATACGGTCTAATGTGTTTTACTTTGAATTGGGATTTAGTTGTCAGTGTACATTTTGACACACTGGATAGAACTTTGACTATTAGTAACTAATTAAATTACTTCGCGTTTGATAACTCAGAGGTAACTGACTACAATTTATTGCTTGGCAAGAAGTTCGATTAATTATATCTTTTCATAATTTAGTAGTAATAATAAGTTACGAGTAGTAATTAATTAATAGTAATAATAAGTTAGTTTTTTCTTCTTTATTGATAAAATATAAACCATATTGTTGATTACCTATTTAGACTTCATCATATATACCATCGTGGGTTTATCTGTGATACATATTGTTCATATAAGCATATATGATATTAGCTAACCCACGCAACCTCGTTTGCGTCTTATATTGCCCGTAGCGTGAAAATTTCCCCCGTTATTGAAACATTCTTCATTGGTGCTCCGCTTCTATTAGTAGTAGCGTGATGATATATAGCTTTATAGCCTTTCTCGATAAATTTACTATCCAACACTGAAGGAATTTTTCAAATCAGACCAGCGGTTTCTGAGATTAGCGCGTTCAAACAAACTCTTCAGCTTTATTATTGGTATAGATAATAATAAAACTGAAAAGTTATGTTCAATCTCGACAAATAAGAAATTTAAGTGTCTATTCATAATTAAAAATAACACCGCAGACACAGCAGGTGCCGACTAATACACGAAATACAAATAAATACCAATTGCTTTTTTTTTTATTTATACTTCCAATTCTTTCCTACGTTAAACTTTCATTGTTCTTAAACAAACAATTTGCTCTTCAAACCTCAAACAAAAAATGTGCAAGGCTGGTACGACACACACAACAAAATGTCTGAAAGTAATAAATTAGGTTCAATCAAACGATACATAAATTTGAACGAGCTTGAAAAAAACACCACACCTATTTATTGTAATACAAAGCCTACGGCAGTAAAATATTATCATGAATGTTATTTTACGTTTAAGTGTATATCAACACAATATCTTTAAGGGTCTTTGTTTAATCTGATTAGAACGAGGTCGTCAGCACTGAATAATTTAATCAAAATAATACGAAAATGTTAGTTTTTGTAGAGGGCCACATTTGAAACGGCACGTGTTATATTTTTAAGAGTATATATTTCAAGGTAATTTATTTTACTACTTCTGTATGAATAAACTTGTAGTATTACAAAGTAGAATATTGATTTTAATACTAGAAATTATACAAAAAGATACAAATATTATTTGAGACATTTTCCACATGTCCGAAAAGTACTCGACCCATAGAATAGTGTTAAACAACGTACTGATATATATGATTGCCTTACGAGGTAGCTCTTCTAGGACTTTTATCAATGAGATCAAACCCCGGAGCCTTGTTAGTGTGCATTGATGTTTTGGCCACCTCTCCAGGTGTTATTGCTTTCAGTGATAGTTCAAGTTGGAAGTCTATGTTCATATCATCTGTATCCGTACTGGTATCTTTTGGCTTAAAAACCTATATATAGAACCAAATAAGCCTTGCGTCAGAAAGAATACATCAGTAAAAAATCGGTAGAAGAAGACACATTTCACCGATTTTTAATAAATTTGAGGTAAATGTCTAGTTAATCCTGAAACTCCAAATACATATTTCGATCTATCTAGTTCTAACTTGATATTGCAAAACGTTAAAATCAATGTGATAATGAAACTCTTATCGGTATTGTTTCAACTGAGGAAAGGGAATATTAATACATGCGTTTCATGATATTTGCCTAATGAAGCAAATTTTTAAACGAGAATCGGTAAAACTGCTTCGTGGTATCTTGACTTTGTAACTATACTAATTGTGCACTTGGTGATAGGTTATTTCGAGGATCTAACTCATTGTTACCACGTTGGCCAGATGGCTTTCTAGAGGATTCCATTTTGAGTTTTCCTTCTCTCACAGTAAAGTTTGCTATTTGCTTTATTTGCACCCTTAGTTGCGTCTTACGACAACTGAAACGTTGACGTGGTTTGTATTTTAAGCCACCGCGCCGCCACAGTACAGTGGAAGAGGCTTATAACTGTGTGATGTAAGCTAATTGATTGATGTGAAGTATATGCATACATATTATGTCAATATTTCTTGAATATCTTGTGGAAATTGCTGTTTTAAAGATCAAAAATGTTGTACATAATTAATCTAAAGATCACTCAAAAGATATAAGAAACTGTTCAGTTGATGTCAATAATCCACGTATCTTGAATCAATGCAGGATGGATGAAGTGGCGGCAGGTAACAAGAACTGTGTGCGATCCAAAGTTCCCTTTAACCTTAAAGGGACAAATATACAAAACGATCATCAGACCTGCCGTTCTGCATGGGTCTGAGTGTTGGCCAGTGAAGGTAACGGACGAGAGACGCCTGCATGTAGCTGAAATGCGAATGTTGAGATGCATGTGTGGTGTGACAAGAATGGATAAGGTGAAGAATGACTACATCAGAGGAAGCCTGAAAGTTGCACCAGTGGCTGAAAAGTTGAGAAGCGGCACGTTAACGTGGTATGGACATGTGATGCGTAAAGATGAGCAAAATACTGTTAGGAAGGTTTTGGGTATGGAAGTTGACGGGTATAGGGGTAGAGGACGACCAAGGAAAAAATGGATGGACTGCGTAAAAGAAGATATGGCCAGAAAGGGAGTTAGTAGTGAACTGACGAGTGATAGAGGAGAATGGAAAAAGGAAACTCATTGCACCGACCCCAAATAAATTTGGGAAAAAGGTAGGAAGATGGTGAATTTAATTAATAAGATTTTAATTTTTTTCTCTGATGAATGGTTTAAAAATATAAAATTTTCTTTGTGTGGTTGAATAAATCATATTATACTTAACGTGTTTCGTATAAAATTTGGGGTGAAAAATACCTCTTGAGTGATTTATTTGACTGTCTGGCAGGTTTAAATTTTTTATATCCTATCCACCGCGACATTGAATGGTACTTAACACTTCTGAATATTTCTATGGAATTATGAAACTCACACTTAATAAACTCAACGGTAAATACTTCAATAGATACTTATAATATTGTGGAGAAGCTGCTTTATTTCCAATAAATGGGTAAGTACTTTTTATATTGAAGAAATAATATTAAAAAGAAACTTGAAAATTTTACAAAAGATTTACACTGACATAATATTAAATAGTTCTGTACTGAAGTTTCTACAGGTGTTTAAATAAAGTAATAGTAAGAAGGAAGGCTATCTTTAATCTTTTGACTACTCCCTTACAGCACAGCGAGAAATAGTTAAAAATAGTAGTGTGTCCAACCTAAATTCTATTGGCTACTAGATTACCCCGAACTTCATATCACCTACATAAATACAGGGTGTCTCAAAAGAAATTTTATATTTGTTTAGCTTACTGCGTGAACGCTGCGTACTTGAGGGGTGCGGGGGTTATGTCAATTGGTAGCTTGGCTCTTGGGGATTCAGTCGCTATGGAGCGTTTCTCGGGAGCAGACCGCGCGTTGTGCGTGTGAGAGTTTTACAAGAACGGTGATTCGACAACTGTCGCGCGTAGAAAATTCTGCAGTATTCGAGGTTTTCGCCACTTAAATGATGCGCCAAGCCTTCCTCTCATTCGACATTGGGTTAAAAAGTTTGAAGAGACTGGATCAACGCTGGATAAATCAAAATGCGGGCGACCTAGGTCATCAAGAACGGTAGAAAACGTGGAGAGTGTTAATCAATCTGTACGTGACGACCCGAGCCTTTCAATTCGGAAGCGCGCGAGTGCTTTAAATGTGCATAGATCATCATTACATCGCATTATGCACAAAGATCTAAAGCTGCACCCCTACAAAATTCAATTGGTGCAAGAATTAAAGCCCCAAGATGCCGGTCAGAGGCTTAATTTCGTAAATCAGATGATTGAGCGATTTTCAACGTTTACCAACATTTTGTTTTCGGATGAAGCTCATTTTCATCTTAATGGCCACGTAAATAAGCAAAACTGCCGCTACTGGAGTTCAGCCAATCCGAAACGCAAACATCAGAAACCCCTACACTCGCCTAAAGTGACCGTATGGGCTGCCATGTCGGCGCGAGGAATTATCGGCCCTTACTTTTTTGAAGACGAAATGGGGCGTACAGTTACAGTGAATTCAGAGCGTTATGTGGAGATGTTAGACAACTTCTTGGTACCTGAACTGCAAAACTTTCCTGGCTATAACCAAAGAACATGGTTTCAACAGGACGGAGCAACTTCACACACGTCCAATATATCTCTGCCACGTGTTCGTGAAATTTTCTCAGGAAAATTGATCTCCCGGAGAGGTGACATAAATTGGCCTCCACGTAGCCCAGATTTAACCCCTATGGACTTTTTCCTATGGGGTTATCTTAAATCTAAAGTTTACGCCAATAAACCAACTTCACTGGCGCATTTGAAAGAAAATATCCGTCACGAAATGGCAGCCATCCCTCACTCCACCTGTCGAGCAGTCATAAGTAATTTTACTGTTCGATTAAATGAGTGCCAACAACGTGAGGGTTTACATTTAGACGATATTATTTTTAAGAAATGAATTCCCAAAAAGTGTATTTTAACAATAAATAAACATTTTTTCTATATACCGCTTCCTTTTTTTTTAATCAATCCACTAAGTATGAAATTTCTTTTGAGACACCTTGTATGTGTGAAATATGATCATAATTTAATTCAGAATTAAATTTGACGATTTTCCACGTTGCGTTCTATGCTGTAATTTTTGTATTTTTTTGCGTTCAGTAAATGCATAAATATAATGGTTTTCCGACTCGCGAGCACGCTACGTATACTTAGCAATGGTCTAGAAATTTATTTATTTATTAGCTGATATTCATTTTCGTGAAAATTTTATGTATTACCATAAAACTTATTTTACTAAGCCCGTGTTAACTTCCCGCTGAGTCGAATTGTATACCTACGACTAAGCAGACTAACAAAATATAACACCTCCGGTTTTCTTTTATTTTTTTCTATACAAACCTTGTCATGACAATAGCACATACATGACACAAAAAAAAGAATTATCCTATTTGGTACAGTCAATCGAAAGTAACGTACGTACGCGTACATATATTTTTGTGATTCATTTTTATTAAATAGATGTTTTTTATTGAAATCGGTGTAGTGGATTAGCCGTGAATGCGTAACAAACAGACTGAGTTACTTTCGAATTCATTATATTAGTATGGATAAGTCTGAGATACGTCATTAGTGCTCATATTGCATTGTAGAAGATACGTAAACATTCAAATAAAAATACATCTAACTTGTACACCTGTTAATTTATCCTAAGTTATTAAAATTTAATTAAAATAACATCACATTTATAAAAATCCACTGTCCCTTTAAATCGGATTTCAAACATCAAAGTGTTTTACCTTTTTTCATTCCACCATAAACCTTAATAAAGGTTTTATAACCGGGGCAACAGGCGTCGACGTCGCGCCCTACCGGACGTTTACCGATTACCGCATGTCGAAACCACCCTGTGTATGTTTACACGAAACACGCTAGTTTTCACACCCCACAACTCGTAAACACGACTTAAATGACCAAGTTATAAGGTACATTTTCAAGTGATTCCATCAAAATTCCCATTACGATTAGCAAATAGAATGTATTTAAAAAAGAACTAGGTATTTATTGTAAGGAACTTTTATTTAGTTTGTCCGATATTCGCTAATAAAGCTAAATATTGGCCGAAAATTTAATTAACACAAGTAATAAGAAGAAATATGGTTTAGCCTATCCAATATAATGGTTTGATGGCTCGTTGTCTCATGATTAATGAGTCCGTCTACTGAGACAGAGTCTTGAGTTCCCCATTGAAATAATTGTGTATTGTATGTATTGTAATTTGTTCTGTTACTTAGTGACTTATAAATTCGAAAGTAACTCTGTATATTACACTTTCAAGGAATAAAATATTAGCATAGAGATACTTTTATTCTTGAGGAAGGACGTATGCTACTTTTTACCATGATAACTGATACACATTCTCGGGGCAGGTCCGCGGTTTATTAATAATTCGCAGTGAGTATGGTGGCCCCCATTGCTGGATTTCACCCAAGCTTCCTATAAGGCTGAGGAGAGTCACTTTGACAGATTGTCAAATAAATAATAATAATATTAGTCTAGTTACCATAGTATAGGCTATGTCAAACTTCGGCTGACGCAGGTGCTTTCCGGGCATGGTTGCTTCGGAAAGTACCTGCACTCGGTCGCTAGGAGGGAATTGAGTCCCGCCTGCCACCACTGCGACTGCAGTGAGGACTCGGCCCAGCACACGCTGGAGTTCTGCCCCGCTTGGGCGGAGCAGCGCCGGGCCCTCACTGCAGTCATCGGAGGAGATCTGTCGCTACCGGCCGTCGTACTATCCATGGCCGGTAGCGACAGCAGTTTTACCGCGGTCGCGACCTTCTGCGAGGAAGTAATCTCGCGGAAGGAGGCGGCGGAGAAGGCCCGAGAGGACGATCTCCACTCGGACCCGATCCGCCGCCGGCGCACGGGGCGGCGGAGGCGCGCCTATCAGCGCCTCATGCCGCCCTGAGTGTGGCTGCGGATGGACGGGATGGGTTTTCCCCTCCATCCGCATTACAGGCCAACCGCGAGGGGGCGACGTACGCGTGTGCCGTGCGTCGCCTAAATTGAGATTTTTATCTGAAGAAGGTGCCCGCTTCAGTGCGGGCAGGCGCTGGGAGGGGCCCGGTTGTGTTAATAAACGCATTTCCCGGACCCCTCCCTTCTCAGGCGCAGAGTTGGCACACCGTGTGGTTTTAGTCAGTTCGATTCCGACACACCGCCCCGCCGCAAACCCCGGCGGGGTGACGGCCCGAGGGGGTTTCCACACGTAAAAAAAAAAAAAAAAAAAAAAAAAAAAAAAAAAAAAAAAAAAAAAAAAAAGGCTATGTCAAACTTAGTATGGACAAGACTGCATGTGAGGTATCTGAAGTTTTTCAGCTACAATTACGCAATACTTTACAAAACTTTTTGAGATTGAAATGTTGAAAATAAATAAATACGAAACACCTGAATTCTAAAACCACTTTTGGAAAGATTTCAATATAATATTGATTGCTTACAAATACTATAGAAACAGACGTAAATAATATCAAAAGGTTTTGTAAAGCTTTCATGTCTGAATAACCATATTGAACATTATAATTGGTGGCTGCCATTGTTAAACGAATGGTTTGGAACACAAATAATACTTTTTTAATACTGGTTAGAAAAACAATGAAGGAAATGACGTAACAAAAGTAAGAATAATAAGGTTTTATTTGGGGAACTCTTCAGTAAGGTTGCGTAAATAATTGGGTTTTGTAAGCACTTAAAACGAGGGAGATGAATAAAAAAAAAACTTTAATCGGGAAAATTTTACGTCTACGTAACCGTTTATTTTTATCATGTTTGTATACTTACGTCATAAATATTTAAACTTTGACTCCACTCATGATAGAATTCAAACAGAGTAAAAATCGATCGAGTGTCATGTAATGAGAAAGTGCAGCAATAGATTCCTTTAGGTTAATGATAAAATGAAATACTAAGTCGTACATAGCAAAAGCAACAGACCGGGCTCTGTGGTGTTCCTTGGGAGAGGCTTATGTCCAGCAGTGGACTGTAACGGGCTGATGATGATGATGATGATGATGACATAGTTACTTGAATTGCGCTTTCCGTACTCCAAGAACTATCTACATTTAGTTAACTACTTGATTCTACTCACGTAAGTGTACACAAACCTATGCCTTTAAACTGAGCTATGTCGATACGAATGATAGAAAATCGGGAGTATAATGATAACTATGCAGGATAGGAATATTGCATATTCTACTGAATTGGGGATAATTTCTTAAGATCAGAGTTAAGCTGAGCTGAGCCTTAAGCTTGACAGACTATTATCGGACATTTACAATCTAAATAAATAAAATACATTTATTTTTAAATAAAAACCATCACTTAGTGGATGACTGTTTTTACAAAATATGTTTAAAGTTAGTGTTAACTTATAATTTCTTTTTATTTACTATCAGCTGACCCGGCAAACTTCGTATTGCTCTAGTTTTTTTTTTTGGTAAATATTTTACATAAATTTCGGAAAAACTTGTTATAGTAATTATGACCGCCTCAACTGCCCGCAGGTAGAGTACAGTCGCGGACAAAAAATACGTTTTTGGTTATCTATTAATTTTCTTCTGTACAAACCCTGTTCTTACAATAACGAACACATAGAAAAAAGTATTATCCATTTTGGTGCAGTCAATCAGAAGTTATGCGCGTACATAGATTTCGGCGATTAATTTTCATTTATAGACTATTAAGAATAATAATCTTAATAGTCTATAAATGAACTTCTATTTATTAACAGTTTTAAATACACCAAAATGAGAAACAAAAAACGTACTTATTTGAAAACTATCTTTTTTCCCGCGGATACACCCACGTGTATCTCAGTCAAAACGTAACCTATGTCCTCTCTCAAGGATCAAAGTACTTCCATGCTAAATTTAATTAAAATCGATGTAACGGCTTAGCCGTGCAAGCGTGACAGACAGACAGAGTTACTTTCGAATTTATAATATTAGTACGGATGTAATAGTCATTTACGCAATTGTTACGTAAATCTAGGTTTCAGCAATTAGTGCTCAAACCCCTATCCCACATATTACTTAGATATGTCAGATTTTTCCTTCACAGCTGAGAGGTAAGGGGTATTAAAACATGAATGTGGGTTTATCACACGAGGCGAAGTAGAGTGTTATAATAGTATCAAAAGAGTGTTTTAATACCTAATGATGTACAGTTGCATACAAGACCATATTTACACCTGTGATACGAATCCTCTATAAAAGTAATACATATTTGCAATACCAATATCGAACAAAAATGGCGGGATGCGACGTGAATTCGAATAACAATTCTTTTTTTAAATACGGCGCTGTAGTAGTGAAAGGCAAAAAAGAACATTTTTAGGCACGTTCTAACATTCTTTTTTTGAAACAGGAGTTGTTTTGAAACAGAAAATGAAATATAGTACTACATTATGACACTCGTTTGGATGATATTATGGTAACTATGACACAGGATATTTAATGTTGGCAATAAATTAGCTGTTTCAGAAACTTTTATACAGGATTTATGACATGGGTGTAGATAAAAAATATTAGACCACTGATTTCAAGTACTGGAACGAAGACACCGGTATTTAGGGCTCTAAAGACGGGAACCTCCACACTACAGGGCCGTGTCTAGTTTTGTTAAAACACTATTACACTATCATATCATATAGGTATCATCATCCTATGTATGTTGTTACTCTTTTTTACAATATATTGCTCTTCGGATTTATATATATTTTGCTTTTATTTTTTTAGATCTGTACAGTTATTTTAGTCTAAGTAGGGATTATCTTCATTTCACAAAAGACGTCAACTAAACTAGACAGTGAGTTCATTCCTTTTAACGAAGTAAATCAACCTTTTTAAGACTAGGCATTAATTTATTTGTAAATCTGTTGTACTCGTATCATCATTGTTAATTAGATTTTCGCTTTAGTTATACAAGCAGTCTATATCTCAAGTAAAAGTAAAAATGTATGTGTTAAATTTCGTCAATCAAAGATTTAAAATAGTTACAAATGACGCGAAATAGATAAGAATCAAACACTGTAAAGAGAAATAAAACAATTTTTGTTTAATATATTTTTATTTTTATAGGAAAGTTACGTAAGGGAGATTTGAAAAGGGTACAATTTCAAGGTATTCCTTAATATTTTAAAAGCCATAGAACGGTTATTGTATTAAGTTATACCAATCCAAGAACATATGTATTTTTCCCAAAAGTGATAACTTTTAGCCCTAACTACCAAAATACAATCTTAAGATAGAGTAAAAAAATATTAATTTGTAAAACATGTGTGTGTGTTATATATAATGTCATATATATAAATAGTGGTGAGAAATAGTAAAATGGAATGTCGTTAAATTTGTCACCACTATTAAACCAAACGGAGTGTATTTGCGGTTGTGGTAGTGGATAAAATGGTGGAAAGGAACGGAAAATAAAGAATTGCCCGCAACAGGTGCAAAAAGAAATTGCATGCAAAATGAATGAAGCCATTTTTAGTTGAGTTCTATATTATAATTGGATATAATATTAGGTACATGAACTATAAGATATTATTATAGTTTGACTGCACGGTTGGCCGAGTGGTGTCAGCGGTCGCCATGCCGCTTGCTACTGCGTCAAGTGTCGTGGGTTCAAATCCCACGCGGTACCTACAACACTTTGTGTGATCCACGAATTGTTGTCCCGAGTCTGGATGTTCTTTGTGTCCGTTTCATGTATGTTTGTAAAGTCCCCCACGACACAGGATGTTTATTCCTAATGTGGGAGTTGTCTTTTTAAAAGAAAGAAAGAAAGAATGAGAATTTATTACCTTAATTTTTTATTAGTAGATTACGAGTAACTATGTTTTTTTTTATAATTGAGATACCAAAATGACTCTACTTTGCCTGATGGAAAGCACCAGCAGAATCCAAGAGCGGTGGTCACCATCCTCAATGCAAACAAGGACAGTGCAGCATAGTGACCGACCAGCAGTATGGCGGCCTATGTATATATTATGTCTCTACTATATAAGAAGTTTGACTATGTGTGGCTTGTGTGAAATGTTATTAATTATGAAATTTTGACAGTTAATTTTCAATAACTTTCAATTGACGTCTTATTTTATGTTTGGCCTTGCAAAATTGACTCTACTCTACCTTATGGAAAGTATAACCAGAATCCAAGAGTGATGGTCACCATACTCACTGCGAATGCAGACAATGTAACAATGCAGCATGGTGACCCACACCATGGCGGCCTAGTGATGCTTCTGCGTCATTGAACCTATCACGTACTCACCAACGAAACATAACGGCACAAACACTGTCATTTTACGTTGATTTTCGAGGGGTAGTATCGCCTCGGTCGAGCCGGCTCAACCGTGCTAAGGTCAACAAGGCTCTATTACCTTGAAATTAAAATTGAACTTCGTATTGTCATAAATAATCATATTTTTTGGGTCAATATTATCATATAATTCATAATATTATTATTATGATAATAAAACATTATGATAATAAGTAAACTCTTCAATGGTATTATTCAATATGTTGTCTTAGTTCCTCAGTTCAAATGGTTCCAACGAAATATTGAATACAGATGGTTAGACGGCGGTACTCTTTTTCTCTGATTACTCTTTTTTATACTTTTCGAAATTACCATAATTTTTTTTAATCTATTTCAATAAGAATGAATTGCTGAACGAAACGCAAACGTCGAGAATGGTTCGACTACTTCAGATTTTATTCATGTTTATCGTTAAGGGAAGAAGAAGAAATGTAAAACAGAACGTAGTCTGTAATTGCGTCGAATTAATGAAAAGATTATAAATAATTTCAATTTATTTCATATACTATAATCTCACCTTAAGTACGTTATGTTATGCGTTGGAGCTCGATTGATCTATGTGGTTATCGAGCAGATGCTGCGGTTCTGCCTTGGATTGATGACCGCTGTTTACATGTTGACCATTATTTACGTTGCTTGGTTAGACTGTAGCGCAATTTAACTGAACCTTTATATCAGTAAATTGAAAGCTTTCATTCAAACTCTCTTTATAAGGAGGGGTTTAATTCCAACCGTGTACTATTAAAATATGTTGATAATTTATTATATTCCAACTCTTGGCTCAAAAATGCAGCACGAAAGGGTCGGCTCGACCCGGGTTCTACTACCCTCTCACAGAAGAATAACCTAAAATGGCAGCACTTGTGCTGCTGACTTTCGTTAGTGAGTGTGAGACTGGAGACCCAGTGATACAAAAGCATTTCAATAGGCTGCCGCTGCTGAACTGCAATAGGCTGATGATAAGAATGTTAAGAGATTGACTTAGTGTATTTTGTCTCATCTTCGTTCCTAATTTCTCATCAATGTACTACAAAAAAGCATGACAGCGTACTACTGGCTTTACATTTATAAACCTCATTTTAAATTGAAGTGTCTTTTCTATAATATTACATGTTGTAACATTTATCTTTAAAAATAATACCTCTTTTCTTTTATAATGTAAAGAATGTTGGGAGGATACAAATATGAATACATTATAACCACTAATGCAGACACCTAATTAAAGAGTTGATAAGTACGTCCAACTCGTCACGTTTTAAAATATTCATTCGCGAGCAGAACCGGCCGTGTAGGATAACCTGAGTGAGTAAATAGGGCTCAGATAAAGGATATTTAAAATGAAATGCTTTTGAATAAATTATAATATTAAAATCATTACGTAAGTTAAGAACAAAATAAATAGCTTCTTCTATCTATCGTGATCTAGTAACATAATTTAATAAAAGATGGCTTTGTAAAATATAGATCATTGATAGATACAGATGTTTTAATATTTTACTATGGGAGAGTCACGCTTGGGCATGCATGGGCCGGCTTCACCGGAGTGATACCACGGCCTACAGAAAACCGGTGTGAAACAGCGCCTGCGCCATATTTCACCGTGTGAGTGAAGATACTAGAGATCCATACTCAAACCCCTCCCTCCATCCTTCCCCCCATTCCTTTCCCCATCCCCCAAAAGCCGGCAGCGCACTTGTGACGCCTTTGGTGTTGTGGGTGTCCATGGGTGGTGGTAATCGCTTATCATCAGGCGATACGTCTGCTCGTTTGACCCCTATTCCATAAAAAAAAATATCAAATCATCAACATAGTAATAATGTACAAGAATTTTATCGAGTTAAACATTATTATTGGGCAATGGGCAGGGCATGCGGGTTGGCGATCGCAATGAATGAAGCATACAAAAGAACGCTGCTGCCCATTCTCTGATCTATGGAATCTTCTGATGTTCAGCTTCTCTTTCATTAGTCGCCTTGTACGACACCCGAAGTGTTATGGGTTGGTGCTATTCTATAGATTCTGTGGGACACCAAAACTTAAACAATATTTATTATTTTTTAAACGAGCTCACTTGTTTCCAATTATATTTGATGATCACAATTTAAAAATATACAATTTCTACCATACTAAATAAGTCAATATGCATTGAAAGATACGCGCTGTTAACAGTAAAGCGTATCACTAAAATGGAAGCTTAAAGTATGCTTTAAAAATTCTATCTACATTTTCTCAACTATTGCTAGCATTTTACAAAATGCGCGTATCTCCATAGTCGACTGGCTCGAAAATAAAAATCGTTGGTGAATAAATCTAGAACGATTTAAGTTATACTGCTGTATATCCGAACATCCATCCGGTGACGACTGAATATATCGGCATTGCCGAATCAATGAAACTTTGTACAGCTTTTCTTTTTTTGATTTCGAGTTGGAAATGATTTTGCAATTGAATTTGAGCTAATATTGCACGTGACAAACTTATAAATTAATTAGGTGGATAACTTGTATTGTTCGCATTGGTAATATTTTATTTGAAATATCTTCATTCACTGCGGTATGCGAGAGTAATTTAATTATTTCATTTGTAAACGAACATAATTCTGGTTGTTCATTTTTTTGTGGTATAATGGGCAAACAGGCAGGAGTATCGCCTGACGGTAAGCGATTACCACCACACATAGACACCCGCAACTACAGAGGCGTCACAAGTGCGTTGCCGGCTTTTGGGGGATGGGGGGCGGGGATAGGCCTCCGTTATCCTTACTCACTCGGTGAAACACAGAGCATGCGCTATTTCACACCGGTTCTCTGTGAGGCCGAGGTATTACTCCGGTCGAGCCAGCCCATTCATGCCGAAGTGTGGCTCTCCCACGGTTTGTCGAAAACAAATTACACTATTTAAGTTTTATCAAGCTGTCTTTGTAATTTCTTTAAGAAAAAGTTCTTTAGTTTTTTATGCGGCAGTGCCATCATCAAACCTCCACAACCTAGGCCATATCGAAGTTCTGTAGAAATTTATGGACTTTTTAGTGCTCCAACTACCGGAAATAATTGTCAAGGATGTTTATATGATAATCGAGTTCGACAATTCAACGTTGAAAATCTTAAAATGAACACGAAACTTGTTGATGAGACTGCTCTCAAAATGAAAATCTGTTCATCAGAAAGTAAGTCGGAAGATAAAAGCCAGTAGACAAGTAAAATATTACCAAGTTTATAATTCTCCCACGTTTACTATGCTACTTCTACAAGACATCGAACATTTTCTCTTAGATATAAACTTTACAGCCTGTTTCTGCGTTTGAATTCATGACCGAAATTATACCGTCTTAAATATTATACTTATAAATATCGTTAAATATAGGCCATAGAGTTCTTCTGCTTCCTTCGTATATTTAACAAAGTTATATTTTAATACTTCAAGAGGAAAAGTTTATAGCTAATAAAATTCGTAGTGGCCAATTTCTGATCGTATAAATTGTTACAATACTTAATTATTTAATAATTTATTTCTGAATAAAATTTTCATTACTTTACTCCGTATTAAATAAGAAAATTAGGGTACGCTATGCAATCTAACAAATGATACTGAAATTCTGGTATATAAATAAAGTTCTACGTAAATAATGTCAACAGTCTTTAACAGTTCGCGATTAGTTAATGACTCTACGCAGAACTATACCACGAAGTTGTTCTGCGTAGTTTGATCCCTTAATCGCCTCTTACGATATCCATGGGAAGAATAGTACGTAAACAAATACTAAAGTAAACAGAATAATTTAAGATCCTCGTAAATATATTATTATAATGAACTGCGCTACAGTTGTTCATAAAATTGGGAGCTCAAAACCAATCACCAATAAAGTGACAAGCTGCGATGCAAGGACACGATTTTCTTCCTAACAGAGGCTCTAAACAGATCGTGATAGGTTGGGTACCGCGTACATTTTATCTACGTACGTGATTTTTAGTCGTAGATCGACACAAAGTCAACAGATTTGCTTGATTCAATTTTAGATGGATGGAATTGAAAGATTATTCAAAGTAACAAAACAATATGATCATAACTTATGTGCTTTGAATGTTAATCATTTTTTTTTTTTTATTTTTTTTTTTTTTTTTTATTTATCTTGCAATCAGTCATTATCAAACTATAAGCAGATGAGGTGTAAATACTGTTGGCGTTCAGAGCATAGCCCCCAGCGGAACCTGCCCTTTCTTTATTTTTGCCTGGAATTTAAACCATCTGCTTGTCATATATATCGCGCCGCTTCTTGAGTCGACGTATGGTTTCCGGGTTAGTGAGCTGTCTCGCTAGCTGGTTCGGGTGCTTTGACAACTTCAACTTGTAGTTAACTCCATGAGTCTCTATTTCCTCCCTGACCATTGGTATGTCCAAAATTTCATGGATCACTGGTATTCTTACAAACCAGGGTGCATTCGCTACTTGTTTTAAAATATAGTTCTGTGCTCTCTGTATAATCATTATGTTGGAGGCGCTGGCGGAGCCCCACAACTGTAATCCATAAGTCCAGATGGGTTTTAGTATCAACTTATATATGAGCAGTTTATTGTCCATGGATAGTTTGGAATTGCGTCCTAGCAGCCAATAGAGACCTCTGTATTTGAGGTTGATTTCCTCTCGTTTCGTTTCAATATGTTTTCTCCAGGTAAGCCTACGGTCCAAATGCATGCCTAGGTATCTAACTGTCTGCTGGTGAGGCAGCTGTGTGCCGTTTAGATAGACTGGAGAACAATCTTCTTTTCGGAGAGTAAAGGTAATGTGTGTCGATTTAGACACACTGGCGGCAATTCGCCACTTGGCTAGCCATTTCTCAATCTCATTCAGGTTGCTTTGTAAGACTTGTGAGGCTTTAATAGGGCATTTATTCGAGGCGAGTAAGGCTGTATCGTCAGCAAAGGTGGCAACAGTTACTCCTGGAATCTGAGGTAAGTCATATGTATAGAGTGTATATAGAATCGGTCCAAGCACCGACCCCTGTGGGACTCCTGCCAGTATTTCATAGAAATTCGAGGTACGGTCTTTCTCCCTCACTTGGAAAATTCTGTCAGATAAATAGGATTTTAAGATTCCATAGAATGTATGTGGCAACACAGATTTTATTTTATATAACAGACCCTTGTGCCAGACCCGGTCGAAAGCTTGCTAAATGTCGAGAAAGACTGATGAGCAGTACTCTTTTTTTTCCATTGCTTTCCTAATTTCTCTACACACTCTATGCACCTGTTCAATAGTAGCATGTTGTTTTCTAAACCCAAATTGGTGCTCAGGAATGACTAATTTTCCATGTATAACATTCATGATTCTCTGCAGGAGCGACTTCTCTAGTAGCTTTGACATTATCGGCAGGAGACTGATTGGCCTGTAAGATGTAACCTCGTGAATAGGTTTGCCCGATTTGTGGATCATTATGATGTTTGATACTTTCCATAGGTCTGGAAAGTATCCAATTCTAATTATTGAATTAAACAGGATGGTCAAATAAACAGCTACTTTACGAGGCGTTTCTTCCAGTATCTTTTTGTCAATTAGGTCATACCCCGGTGCTTTATTATTTTTGAGTGACTTGAGGTTTTGGATTACTTCCCTTGGTGTCACTAGTTTTAGGGGTGGGTCTAGTTGAAGCTCCTGGTTTAGAATTGAGTCAATGAATGTTTCGTCCTCATTATGCGCTGTATTATTCGGAGTAAAGATCTGGCTAAGATGTTTTGCGAAGGCTTCCGCTTTGTCACCAGCTGTTCTCATCCACTGGTCGTCTTGTGTACGTAGAGGTGGTTTCTGAAGTGACGGTCTGTCTAGGTTTCTACAGGCCTTCCATAGTGAGTAGTTGGTGATTTTTGTGGCCGTTAAACCTTCCAGGTATATATCCAAGGCAGCTCTGTTAGCTTCCTTAATAAGGGTTTTCAGCTCACAAATGGCCTTGTTTAGGTGTTTTTTGTCATTCGGATGCCTGCTGGTGTGCCATACTCGACGCAGTCTCCTTTTCTCGAGTATCTTTTGTCGTATGTGATCAGAATATGTTTTGCTCTGAGGAGGGCGAATATTATCTTCCGGAGTAGACATCCAACAACTCTCTTGAATAACAGATGTTATTTTACGCACAGCATGATCGACATCCGACTTGGTTTTTAGAGCTACTTTCATATCGAGTCTCTCGTGCACTAATTCCCGAAACGAATTCCAGTCCGTGCGCCTGTTGTAGAGCTTTGTGTTATGTTCCATGTTCAAAACTGTTGTGCCAATATTCAAAATTACTGGAACGTGGTTGGTGTTCGAATCTAGACAGGTTTCTATTTGATAAGGAAGTCTCGAAAGACCCTTAACGATGAAGAAATCGATGACATCAGGAAGCCGGTTTCTGTCAGTCGGCCAATTTGTAGGTTCAGATGTTGATATTGTAATCAGGTTTTTTTTGGTTATCGATTTCTTAAGCTCTCTTCCTCTCGTGCTGGTAAGTCTAGAGGCCCAGTGTACATGCTTTGCGTTCCAATCACCCCCAGCAATAAAGCGCACTCCAAGTGTGTTAAAAAACTCATCATATTGCTCTTCTTTTATATTATGTTTTGGAGGGCAATATATAGAGCACACATTGAATGATCCATTTCGATCATCTACATTTACTGTTGCTGCTTGCATGTAAGGTTTTCTAAACTGTGGTTGTTCATAATGTTTAATGTTTGACTTTATGATTAGGGCCACTCCCGCATGCGCAGTACCATCTGGATGATTTGTGGCGTAAGTATTATAGTTACGTATATGAATACTGTTGTTATCAGTCAGATGAGATTCAGACACTAGCAAGATATCAATGTTATGAGAGTGTAGTAGGCATTCCACCTCATCTACATTAGGAGATAGCCCATCAAGGTTCCACGCTGCTATCTTTAGTGAAGTCATTTTGTTGATTTAGTTATCATTGTTGTTATGAGGTTAATTAAAACACTCATTTGTTGTAGGATGAGATCAAACTTTTCAGCTTGTTTGAGAAGCATTTCTTCTATTCTATTTGATGTAGTTGTTTCTGCGTTTAGTGTGTTCTGATTGGTTCTCAAAGCGTCAGCATAGCTTGATACCTTTTTTGTTTTTTCTTTATCAGCATTTAATGGTTGGGGTTGTGTAGGGTTCTGAATGTTAGTGTTAGCGGTAGTATGCTCTGGGACTCGCTGGTTATCTGTCTGTACTCTACTTCTTATGTGTCTTTGTTTGTTAGATTTTCTCGATAGTATTTCCTTATATACTTCACACCCCTTATAATTTGCAGGATGTGCACCAAGGCATAAAGCACATTTTGCTGGAGAGTTCCGATCGGTCTTAGGACAATCTGCTGTTCTGTGTCCTTGTGCACATTTCACGCAGCGGAAAGGACGCATACAATAATTTTTAGAATGACCATATTGCTGACATTTTTGGCATTGAATTATTGTGTTCCGTTTTCTCGGTTCTTCGATGGTAACTGACTGGTGGTGGATGTATTTGATGCTCTTTACAATTTTGTTGTTAGGACTTTGTTCTAGGGTTGCAAAAAATGTGTTAGTAGGTTTCTTTTCGGGGCCGTACCTTGCATTTATTATCTGGCCGATAACCGCATTTCCTGTTTCTTCTAGAGTTTCTTTTATTATGTTTATAGGTGTAGAGTGATGAAGATTCTTGATTACAACTCTAAAGGGCCTTTTATCTTTTCTGTTGAACGTGTGTCCAATAAGTCCCTTGTCTCCTATTGCCGTTATAATAGATTTATATGCCTCTACATTAACACTATGAACGCGAAGTTGCTGTCGATTGATTATTTTAAATGTGAAGTTTGACTTACTAGTGACCCTTTCTAAGAGTTCAGTAAGTTTGGTGAGGTCTTCAATTCCGTAGAGTATTATTGGTGGTGGTTTAGTAACCTTCGTATGGGTTTCTAGTTCATTATTTTCCTCCTGGTCAACAGGAAGAGAAGTGAATTGGTTTGTCACCTTAATTCTCTCTGGGGATGGCGTAGAAAACTTTCTCCTTTTGGCATGACGTAGCACTGGTACTTTCTGCCATGTGGGGGGGTTGGTATTTTCAGAATCAGTCTCCATATTTCTCAAGGTAGCAGTCTGTGTTTGAGTATTTGCATCTGTTATAGTGCTTAGAGATGCACTTCTAGGCCTGGCCAGAAACAGGCTAGGCTGAAGAACCTGCTGCGTTAACTTTTTATTGCTCTCTTTAAGACCAGTAGCATTTACTGGTAGGGAGGCCTGGGTGCCCACCTCCTTACAGTCTTCGGTAACCAATTTCTCACTTGCAGGCCCGGATACCTGCAAGCGCCGGGTGCTAGCCGGTTCGCATGGCAAAACATTATCCTCATTTGAACTCATTTCATGGCAGTGGTTGGGAGAATAGTGTAGCGCTTTCCCAAGGCACTACACATCAGGATATCAGGGTGACGCCCTAGCCTTTGATGAACCAACATCTTACTACAAGGCAGCAGTTACTTTGATTTCGGAGTTTGTGTCTCCTAGACCCATAGCCGATCCAGGGCTAACGAAGTGGGTCTCCCCGGGTCCGAGCTTTGATTTAAGTGGCGGCTCTAACACGCCACTGTCATCCTCTGTCATTGGGTTTCGTGCCTTTTTTATAGAGAACTACCCGCCAAAGTATTTCCCAGCACCCCTCCAGATGGATCGCCCTGCTGTCCGCGACTGCCAAAGCAGCTAGCCTCCATATCTAGAGACCATTTCGCTATCCGCAACCTGCGACGCGGTGGGTGGCATAGGGCAATGCCCCTGGGAATTTCGCCCAGAACCCACATGTTAATCATGATTTTATTTATACTTCGAGGATAAATACTACATGGGTATCTAAACCTAAAGTAAACAATTTTTTTTAATATACTCTACATTGAAGAGTAATGTGAATTAAGTAACATGAAATTTTTTTTACTCATCCGAGATCAAAGTCAACAATCAAGTAGTGTCGTGAGAGCTGAATGTTGATATTGCGTTTGTTTTTGTAAAACTTAAAATTCTTTATCATTTTAAATATTTGAGAATTCCTTGATACAAAAAGACCAAACACTATTAAATAAATACTACAAAATACTAAATTTGATGATAATGTCTTTATCCTACTAGACATTCCAATCACAGGTTAAACATTCGGATATGTAATCTCTGAATTTAAGAGCCAAGACTTACAGCATGCCTATACATGTATGCTCACATTTACAAAGTTACATATAGCACAGACCATAAAATCTAATTTAAAAAAATCCCGAAAGATAAAGATGACACACCATTATATAATAATAATTCTTAGTGACCCTTAGAATCTTTATGATACTATATTACTAGTATTGGTGTAGATAAAGATATACCAAAAATTGGAATTAGCATATTTAAACATATCATCTTAACTTCAGACGACCCAACGTAAAGTACTCTCATAAATAAATTAGTGTAACAAGTCAAAATAAAATGGATGGAAAAGATTTTTTTTAATTAACAACATGTTGAGATTTTAAATCAAAACACTTTGCTTGTTCGCGAATTAATCAGTTGGAATTTAAATTAGCTACTCAGAAGACTGATCACGTACAAGAAATTTTTGGCCTTAATCAAAATAACTTCTTTAACTGGACTAGATTGTACCGAGAGTATTGAAAGGTATTTGTTGATATTTTATTCATTATTCAAAGTTTAAAACAGATTTACGGATAAATTGAGTTTGTATAGGATATTAAAACTGGTAAATATTCTCAAATATATTATTTACTTTTTGGTCGGTGATTGGATTCATGACTAGTTTTTCATCAGCTTTGTCCAAATCAATCTTAGCTCTGGTGTAGATATCGTATTTAACAGAAATCTATCAGTATGACAAATTTTATCAAAAATTTTTTTTTACATTTTATTGTCTTTCTTTACAAATTTTCTGATTATCATAATTTTATAACCATTCTTTGCCATATTTCTTTAAACTAATGATACAATTTCTCTGTGTTCGAAATAATCCAAGCGAGTTCAAGAGTAAAAACAGGATTAAATCACAAATAACTGTATAAATCTTATAACGTATTATAAGCCTATATTTGCATTAAAATAATATAGTCTGCTCTTGACAGATCGTCCGTTTCCGCAGATTAACAGTACGAAATGTCACCACCCCTATTCATCCCATGAGTGTCGTAAGTGCAGACTAAGGGAGCAATGTTTTTTTATTATTTTATGTTATAGGGCGGCAAACGAGCTGACGTATCACCAGATGGTAAGCGATTACCGCCGCCCATGGACACCCACAATACCAGAGGCGTTACAAGTGCGTTGCTGGCCTTTGGGAGATGGGAAAAGGGATGGGAGATTGGGGTATGGGTATTGGCCTCCAGTATCCTCACTCATACGGTGTAACACAGCGCAGGCGCTGTTTCACATCAGTTTTCTGTGAGGCCATGGTATCAGTCTGGTCGAGCTGGCCCATTCATGCCGAAACGTGGCTCTCCCGCAATGTACGCAGTATAGCAGCGCTGCATAGAGAAGGAAAACTTGATACAAACCCTGTACCAACATTACTGGCCCGCGTGGTATGATAGGCCAAAACCTCTTTTCTAAGTAGAGGCCTGTGTCCAGTATTGAATCATATCAAAGTAATGTGATGTATTTATTCAACTTGTAAAGAGAAGCTCAACTGTTGATCTTCTTGTGCTGAAAGATAATAACAGTGAGTGTTTGGAATGGAGATGTTCAATCGAGGGAGTACTCAATATACTCAAACAAAACACAATACATTGGAGAGCACTTTTGTAAAAAGCTAATCCATAGTAATGTTATGAATTCGAAAGCAACTCAGTCTGTACGTTAGGATTTCACCGATTTCAATGAAATATGGCAATGCGATCTTTTGATTCCTGAGGAAGGGTGTATTTACAGCGATAATCGACATACACGTGGTCTATCAAGTTTATGAAGAGAATCATAATTTAATTAAACATGTGTACCTTCAAAATTCTGCTAGGTCTGTGTTGCATACCGATTATATTTATTACTCAGCGATTGGTTACAAAGTTATTTGACAAAATTATTTTTCCTTAACGCGTCCTCAATTTATAAAACTTTCTAAACCTTTTTGAGTTGATGAAGGTTCACCACAAATATTTCTATGAAGCAATTAATTTTGTTGTTAATGTTCTTTTTATTAAATTTGTTTTGAAGGGTTAGGATAAAGTTATATAGCCATTAAGGGATCGAACCCCGGCTCTTTTTACTAATCCTGGGTTTTTGGGATTGGTTAAATATAATAACGGATTCCTGGAATTTTAAACAGGTAATAAAAAGTCAGCGTTCTATACGAGGTTATAGAAAAGTCTAATGATATCATTTATTTTAGAAATTGAATATATTTACAGAATCAAATGTTATGTTCTTCTACAGTGATGTGAAACGAAATGTTTTTAAAAACCTGAAGTTTAATTCGACATACACGACCTACATATTAATTATTTCAATTCCTAAGTTTAGAAATAAGGTAACGTAGTCATTAGTCAACCTTTAGTTTCTTTTGACATATAAGCTGTTTGATACAGTTTTTTTTTAATCTTTGAAATTTATCACCTTATTTAAATCCTGTAAATCTCAAGAATCATCAAAAGCAAACCCAAATTTTGCAAATTGGATATATCGTCAAAATCTTGATAATTGGAAGCCGAATAGGGTAACAAAAATCAGCTTTTCCATTTGCCATTCAAATGAGTTGGGGAAATACCTGATTGTGGAAATACTGGATTCAAATTACGGTCTGTCGGTAGGTGGTTATTGGTGGCGTTTATAATTCTTTTATATTCATGAAGGCAATGTAATATAAAACTTATGACAATTTTACAAGAATTCAAATTGAAAATCAGATTTGTAAATGAAAAATAGCATCAAAAGTTAATAACTGAGTTCTATGGTTAAAAACTTCTAAATCGATTTCATTTCTAAAGTCGATAATTGAAGTATCACAAAAATGACTGTCTACAGCTAGACTTCACTCCACTTAAAAGTTAAATGGTACTTTTCACTTTGATTAAACTAAACAATGGCTGATTGCAAGCCTCGTTAAATTGAGTGTTGGTTCATCAAAATTTAATAGTCTATTCACTTCACGGACCTTATCGTATACTTTGTTCTTGATAGCCAATCCAGCTTGAGGAGTTACAGTTAATCTTCGTAATAATTATAAATGCTCAAGACGGTTTACCAGGCTTTTAAAATGGTAGACATTTAAGTCTAGCTTCTCTTATCTCTGAGTACAATGACTTAAAATTGGTTTTTATTATTCGCGTGTTGTGAATGTGTATTGTATTTGTTATTAATTAATAATCTTTTGAACAATCTGATAACCCAATTACTACTCCGAGTACTTCGATACTTTCGGCTTAATCATTTACTGTAATAGATCGACAGAGAACCATATAAAGTTACGGGGTATCATTTTTTTAAATATTTTGATTTAATAAATATAAGTTTACTCATGAAAGTGGATAATGGATGAAAAAATATATTCTTGTTTTTTTTTTCAAAGACTAAGGAGGAATAATACCTATATCGCGATGGACTTTAGAAATATACATGAAATGGACGTAAAAAACATACTGACACTCAGCGCAGTAGAAAACGGCATGGCTACTGTTAAATTCACTACGCCATCTGGACAGTCTTAATAATTATGTATATAGACTATTTATTTCAAACTTTATTTAACTTCGTTGGATTATTTTTATCTAATGTTGATATAACATGCACTATTTTAAAAAAACTTAATTTTATTTTTCTCTTGTTACAGAACGCCTCAATGTCCTCTACGAACGTAATTGGACGCGTCTCGTCCACGAGCAATTGAGAAAGTTCGAGTCGTCCATAGTAGCTGCGGCACGACAGTCGTCCGAGACACAACCACCTGAACTAACTATGGACTCCAAGTGGACTTTCTCTGGTGCACTTATATATTGCATCACGCTTATTACTACTATAGGTGAGTGAGACGACGATTGGTTTCAGTACTAAACAAACCATTTTAGTAGTCGCAGTTACTCACCTTGCTATGCTATATGTAACAAATTGGATTGAATAAAACAATAGGTATGCGATTTGATATCACACATCTATTTTTGTGAGGTTTGTTATACTTATAAAAGTTTTGGTAAATAAGTGATACGTTTATTAATAATAATAGCTGCCCACATATTGCACACAACTGGCTGATCCCACACTAAGGAGAGGCATGTGTAACCATACTGCTGATACATAACGTATATTACATAACATAATTGCCAAATATATAAAAAAAACGAACCTCCGAATTAGCAGTACTGCCCTCTAGCGAAGTTTCAAGCATTTTTTTAAGCGATCGTTAATGCCTAAATACTCGTTTTTGATGACACACGAGAGTTTAGGCGTTAATGATTGCAGAAAGAAAAACGGTTGCAATTTGGCTCTGGGGCTGTTCACTAACCGTTAGACCAATATGCCTGTCGAAAATCGATGATTAATACTTCCTAAATTTAAAATAAATTTAATTACAGGATACGGGAATGTCTCTCCCCGCACCGCTGCGGGTCGAGCAGCGACAGTAGCTTATGCAGCAGCAGGGGTGCCACTCACGTTGGCATGTTTAGCTGGACTTGGCGCTTCTCTTGCTAGACTGGCACGTCTAGCGTGGTTGAGGGCTACGAAGAGGAAAGTACCTAATACTTGGAGGAAGGAAGGGGAAGTAAGTGAATTCTTGAAAAATAGGATTGTAAATTTCTACTTTTGAATATGTTTTAGTACAAAAGAGTACTTGGTGTAGGTATTTTAAATTTAATATAACATTTAGACATCAAAAAATTTGAAAAAAATATCACTTCACACACAAC
The DNA here is from genome assembly GCA_916048165.1 of Spilarctia lutea. Taxonomy (NCBI): domain Eukaryota; kingdom Metazoa; phylum Arthropoda; class Insecta; order Lepidoptera; family Erebidae; genus Spilarctia; species Spilarctia lutea. The sequence goes on along the minus strand of OU696480.1, from coordinate 15,446,862 downwards.
TCATTACATAAGAAACAATATCGCTAATTACCAAGAATCTTAAGAGAGTAGTCAAGTTAAATAATATTCACTCGTAACAAAATAACACAACAAGTAATGAATTATTTAAAAAAATAACCCGACTGCGTCAATGTGTGCTAACGTTATTAAATTCATTGAAGAACTGAAAAGATAGAAAGAACTGGAAAGAAAATTGTTTTTTGTTATTTTTTTTCTAATTTTGTTATACTCAATGTCACTCTCACGACTAACACGAATCTATTGACACCACTCACATAAAAATACTACAAGCCGTCAAGGCTCTAGGGCCTGCCAAAGAAATATATATACATACACTCCAAAAACATAACCCTCCTTTTGCAGTCGAATAATCAATTTTCAACCTGCGTTGTGAAAACAATTAACAAAAACAGCAGTAACTGTGAATTTTATGTCAAACTTCGACTGTGTTAGTGGCACTTCCTAATTGAGACCGATACAATAGAAGTGTGACGTTATACATTGTCACAGTATGAAAAAAACTGCGACATTTTTGTACACACATCCACGACGTTTTAATATCCTGGAGAACACCCTTGTCATCAACAATGAGAAATAGTACGCTTCATCATTACGCTTGCGACAGTCGCTTGTGATTATAGAGTAAAATATTGTTTTAGAAAACAAACACCTTTGTATTTTTAGTCTTTCAACAACGTTGTTGTGTAAAAATACACCGAGAGTTCGTTTTTAACTAATTTAGTTATATATTGCATTAGAAAGTGTTTTTATTCTTTCTTTTAAAAATACTCCCGAGTTAAAATAAAATTACGTGTCGCAGGGGACGTCACAAACATACATGATACGGACATTAAGAACATCCGGACTCAGTTCAACAATTTGTGAATCACATAAATTATTGTCCCATATGGTGATCGGACTCACAACAGTCAGCGTACCTAGTAGGAATTCAACTACACCACTACACAATCCATACATTCGAGACTGGTAGAACGATATTTAGTGAAACATTGTGAAATAAAACCATGATAAAGCAAATAACAATAACCCATCCACCACACACATCCACAACATAAATCCCTACGACACTACAGAATAACTCAATGCACTTGTTCACATTTGCCAACATTAGCTGAGATTTTTTTTTTCATAATTTGAACATCTAACACACCACGCCATCTAGTCCCAAACTAATCAGAGCTTGTAATATAGGAACCAGACCACTGATATAAATACATTAATACTTTTTTTTTTGTAAATACTTACATATCATATTTAGAAGTTCCAATAGGAAAACATTAAAGTTTTACTAAACTAATACTTGGAAACTTCATTGTTATAGCCGGAGAACTACCTACAACTACACGAGCAGCAGCGGCTCTTACCGCAACCAGCTGAACACAATCAGTACACATCATTTCCACCGAGGACCTACAGATCGCCAGGGATAGTGAAAGCGAGAGCTGGCGACAGAGGGCAGTACTCTCAAGTCTTCGAAAGAGTTCCTTCAAGTCCAAGATCAGCTACTTTAGGAAGAGTCAAGCGGAGTCCTTTACCTGATGGTATGAATTTCTTTATTATTTTACCAGTTGAGTTTTTGTTTTTGGTCTGATGTCTGATAACTGAATGATAGTTATGAATATTGCTATCTTTACTTTGGATACTCATTTATTTTCTTTCTATAATATTTACATTGTGTGCAGCAATAAAAACTATTTCAGAAAGATACGGCATACCGGCACATTTCCCTGATATGCTGACAACCTTCGACTGTACAAACATTCACGCAATTCTCATATAATAAATAATAATATAATAATAAAAACTTTATTTGAAAAACACAACACACAACCAAAATACAGATTTTCAAACACATTAAAAAATATTAAAATAAGATTTTAACAAATACTTTTTTTTTTTTGAGACTGCAACATTTCAAACGTCAATCAAAGGCAGATTACGTGGCATTGATGACGCATAATAATGTGCACTCTCTCAAACATTCAATAAATGATGGATTTAACATTAAAAGTTTAGGCGACCAACAATAAATTCATCCACACAAAATGTACACAACAAAACAAGCCTCCTAAACTGACTAACCATGACAAGTGGTTGTACGCCGCGCTTAACAAAAAGGTGGACTCTCAGCATACTCTGCGATGGGCACAGCCCATCCCAGTACTGATTTTCAGCGCCCACCGCAGCAGTCAATTTGACGCCGACAGGCACCGCCACCATCAGAGGTTCCATCTGTCGCCATTTCTACTTACAGATTAATTCAAACAATCAATATTTGTCAAGAGATGCTACTATCTATGTGATCCCATGATATGTTCCTTTATAAATCCCATGATATGTTCCTTTATAAATCGGAATCATGGCTGAAGCCATGTCTATCCACCGTATCGTATTCGCTACCAGGCTTTCGTTTAGTAAGAAACGATCGTACTTGTGGGCGCGGCGGTGGAGTTGCCATTTATATCCGATCTCACATTCCTTTTTCCGTAGTTAATATTTCCTCACAGCCCCCACCCACAAATGCTGGCGAGCATTTATTCATTGAAATATTACTCCAAAACACAAAAATACTTCTCGGTGTTTACTATAGTCCTTCGTTACGGGTAGACTATTTTTCTTCCCTCGAAGTTCTGTTGGAAAATTTAACCCCTTCGTACAGTCATGCCATAGTCATGGGTGACTTTAACACCTGTTTGCTCAAAAACGATTCTCGTTCTGCCATCTTGCGATCTGTTATTGAATCCAGTAACCTTACTATTCTCCCATTAAATCCCACACATAATTTACCAAACCGTAATCCATCTCTTCTTGACCTCGTCTTTGTATCCTCTGTTGAGCATGTCGCCAAATACGGCCAATGCTCTGCAGATTCGTTTTCCTATCACGATCTACTCTTTCTTTCCTATCTATTCCGTACTCCTAAACCTAAAAGTAAAATTATATCACATCGTAATTTCCGTGACATGAACGTCTCAGATCTTTGCAGAGATGCCGAAAACATCGATTGGAGTCTGCTTTTGAATTCTAACTGTATTGATGATAAAATTAACCACTTCACAAATAACATTACGTACCTATTTGATAAGCATGCTCCAATACAACAGAAAAAGGTAAGACATCTGCCCGCACCTTGGCTTACGGAGGAGGTAAGGGCGGTACAAAGGAAAAAGGCGAGAGCTCAGTCCAGGTACAAAAGTCACCCTACAGCAACCAACTGGGAAAAATTTGTACTCATCAGGAATCACTGCAACAAGATGTGTAGGAATGCTCAGCGCCGACATATCCACAAATCTGTTGAAGATGGTAACCCAATTAGGGTTTGGAAGTTTCTCAGGTCATTAGGAGTCGGCAAATCACGTCCTGATTGTGCTTCGAAAGATTTTGATATTAATTCCATGAATTCATATTTTTCTGCCTCCTCCAATTATGGCGGGGCTACCAAGATTGCGACGCTGAACTATCTTTCTACTCTGCCGACTCCCGACTGTTCCCCATTTATTTTCGCTCAATTCGCTGCATGTGATGTTAAGAAGAGTATAGTGTCAATAACTTCGAATGCTGTAGGAAGCGACTGTATCAGTCGTAATATGATTCTTCCCATCCTAGATGAAATTCTACCCGTGATCACACATATCCTTAATTATTCCATATCCGTCAATACCTTTCCGTCTGCATGGAAGCTAGCTCAAGTTATTCCGCTCCCCAAGAAAAGTAATCCTTCCACCCTCACAGATTACCGTCCCATTTCCATCCTCCCGTTTCTCTCTAAAGTCCTCGAGCGTCTCACTCAGAGACAGCTAAGCTCATTCCTTTCAAGAAACGGTCTCCTCAATCAACTCCAGTCTGGTTTCCGCCCAGGCCATAGTACTACAACGGCTCTAGTCCACATTACGGATGATGTTAGGTCGGGTATGGAGGACGGAAAGCTAACGGTATTTGCCTTGCTAGACTTCAGCAACGCTTTTAATACTGTAGATTTCGATGTCTTGTTGGGTATTCTGCGCTCTCTTAACATATCTCCATCAGCTATTGACTGGTTTCGTAGTTACCTGTATGGTCGCCAGCAGCGTGCTTGTATTGAAAATATTTACTCCTCTTGGTGCACTACAACTGCAGGCGTGCCTCAGGGCGGCGTTTTATCACCTTTACTTTTCTCAGTTTTTATTAACTCAATCACAAATCAATTACTTTCTTCCTACCATCTTTATGCAGACGATTTACAAATTTACTCACAAGGTACTCCAGATGAGTTAACAGAAGTAGTAAATACAATAAACAGAGATTTGATAAAAGTATGTGACTGGGGTAGGGAGTTTGGAGTGAGTGTGAATCCGACCAAAACGCAGTTCATGATAGTGGGTGGCCCCGGGCTACACTGTAGATTAAACTTCCAGCAGATACCAGACATTGTTTGCAGCGGCTCTATTGTTCCCTTCAGTGAGAATGTAAAAAACCTGGGGATACTTATGGATAGGTACCTATCCTGGGGCCCCTAGATTGGGGAAGTTAGCCGCAAACTATTTGCGGCAGCGGGGTCTCTGCGAAGGTTGCGAAACTTTCTTCCTACAAACACTAAAATTGCGCTCGCACAATCTCTTCTTCTTCCTATCCTTGACTATGGTGATGTCAGCTATCTAGATCTCACCGAAGACCAGCTAAATAAACTTGAGCGACTCCAAAATCTTTGCATTAGATTCATATTTGGACTACGCAAGTATGACCATATCTCAGAGTTTCGTTCTAAACTCAAGTGGCTCCCAATACGCTTTCGCCGGAATGTACATATTCTTTCTCTTTTATACAGTGTTCTGTTTCATCCTCATACCCCCTTTTATCTTAAAAAACGCTTTCAGTTTTTACACAACACTCATTGTAGGGACCTGAGATCATCAGAGAATTTAAAACTTGAAATGCCAAAACATTCCACCCGGTTTACAGATAAGTCTTTTACTGTACAAGCAGTAAGACTCTGGAACGATTTGCCTGAAACAATCCGTCGCGCCAAAACCTTGGCAGTATTTAAAAAGCTGGTGAAGGATTATTATCTGTCATTGTAATTTTTTTATATTGTATATATATAGTGTAGGTATATATATTTTGGACTGTGTATGCATATATGACTTTATTTAAGTACTTATATGTAAAGGTTGAATACTTTGAATTTGTTGCTTTTTTATGTTCACATCGTAAATTTAAGATTTGTGCATCCCACTACTGCTACCCTAAATAATCTCGCTTACTTTAATATCCGTACAAAGGTTGTCTGTAAGAGATCGCCATGAGCGATAAGACCGCCAATTGTCAGATTTGTAAACTACAACTCCTTTTTGTATATTTGTTATTGTGTACAATAAAGATAAATAAATAAATTAAAAATAAAATAAATTATTTTTCTAAATTTATAACACAAATATAGATTTGAGGTGCGGTTTACTATAAAATTTATTTAATAGGAATACTCATATTTTCAATTCTTTTTTAGAACCACACACATCTTCATCATTACAAACGCAAACTTTGGACCGAAAGAAAACAATGGGCAGCTCGAAGTGCCTTGCAACAGTTCACGGGCCAGGAAGAAGCAGAGGTAGAACCACAATACAAAGACCGAGAGGAGCTATAATAGAACAACTCATCGCAGAAGAATGTGGTGACCTGATGAATAGAAGTCAAGACGAATTGGATGACTCTGAAGATCCAGAAGAATCGTGAGTAATTGCACAGTTACTGTACATGATAAATTATATTTATTTTGTAAGTAAATCTTCACAGATATTTTTACACATCGGACTTTACAGCTAGAAGAGACCAACATTTCTTAAAACTCGCTCTGGGCAGAAATGCCGAAATAAACCACAGACATTGATTGAAAAAAAAAAACTATGCAAGTACAGTATAATGACCCGAAGCGCTACACTACAGCTAGCAGGACACTTGGGACCACCAAAAGATACTAAATATGAACTTATATTATAAGCCTGTACTCATATTTACATAGATACACAAATAATTCAGTACTGAAAAACAGCATTAAATTACTTTTTTAAAGTATATTAAAATGTCTATCACTTTCATACAAAATACGTAAAAACTGGAGTGAGCATCATCAATCCCAAGCAAATTTGCCATCTAAATAATTCAAAACGGTTAAATAATAATTGGTTACACAAAGAGTATTATAGGCACACATAGAAATCTATTATGACTCAGGAGTGACCCATGTCACAATTAATAGGTGTGGACGAAGCGATATCTGAAGGACAACTATCCCCTGCTTCTGATCGAGCCGCATTATATAGATAACCGTCCCTAACTTGCCTGACTCAGAATCATTCGATTGTATCACATTTTCGTAAAAAAAATATTATTCGAATATCTTCATTCCAATATATATTTATTTATGGATTTAACAATAAATAGACATTAATCCTGAGAAAATGAAAGTGCATTTTTGTATTAAAAAGAAATCATAGGACTGCATTCTGCAACCTAAGACTATTTAAAATAATTGCATGTAAGTATTAACTTAAAATCCTGAAGCATGATTTAATTTGTCCACAGAATATGTCCACACGACACGCCATCGCGAGTGCCTTTGATATGGAATGAAGAGAGTCACAAAATGAAGAGTTGTACCGTACCCAGCAGTAGTGCCTCCACGAGCGTGCAACATCACATCCACCACGGAATAGAACACTGTCATATACCAGTCGGCATAGTGCTATTCCTTCTTTTGGCTTACATCTGCGTAGGAGCTGCTATATTCTCTGCTTGGGAAAACTGGAGTTTCCTTGACGCTGCGTATTTCTGCTTCATCGCGTTAGCTACAATAGGTTTTGGAGATTTCGTCCCCACTAGTTTCCTAACATCAAAACATAGTACAGACAGTTCTAAAAGTGAATATGTGCAAATGATCGCATGCTGTGCATACCTAGTGTTTGGACTAATTTTAATAGCTATGTCGTTTAGTCTTCTTCAAGATGAAGTTGTAGCTCGGTGTTCCCAATTAGCCAATAGTCTAGGTCTTTCTCGTCAATGACAGTACGAGAAGAGCGAATGTAGCTCAACAGATAATCACTTGAGAATGTTATGATTGTTGTTATAAGCAATTGATTTTGGGTCCACGTCATTTAATTTTCTGATTGGATCCATTTCTGTATACATTGTAATCCATGTTATCATTATATTGTAAGTCAGAATTATTTTCTCATATCTACACACAATTGTAATTATAATTTAAATATAAACAAAATTAAAAACAGAAAACTTTTTACGCAATTTGTACTCAAAAGTGAAAGATGTTCGTGATGTAAATAATGTATAAAACTATTTATAAAAGCAAGGCTGAAATTGTAATGAAACAATAAAATTGTGTTGATCTATTGCATTTTTCATTTCCGTAATTTTGTTTGAGACATTCAATGTGAGAACCACACAGCCAATATCTATGTTTATTCTACATGTTGATCCTCTCTTTAAATCATTTTAGGGTTCTGTGCCCAAAGGATAAAACATGACCTTATCACTAAGACTTCGCTGTACATCTGTCTGTCTGTATGATATGTTTCTGTTGAAGCTGTAACAACAAATACTAAAAAAAATATTATTTTGGTAATTTAGTTAGATAATGGGACGGAACCCTTTGTGCACGAGTCCGACTCGCACTTGGTCGGTTTTTTGCCCTTTCGTTATGAATTACTACAACAGGTATTTCAAAAGTCAAGTATTATATTTTTGAATTTTAAACATATATATTTTTTAAACTAACTCAATATTTAAGAAGTATTTATGAAATGTCAAAAAACGATTAAGTACCTACGTTATTAGTCAATATTTCTTTAAAAAGTAAACACCGCTTCAGTTTCTTTAAAAACGTTCACAATAACTGATAAGAATAAATTTTCCAGCAGTCTATTTAAAAGCGATGTTAATTCAGTTCAAGCTCGAACTGTTCAATGTCTTATTCTCCATTGGTTTTTAAGACAGTAGTTTTCCATTAGAACGATTGCAATTTCACTGGAACATTCTAGAAATGCAATCGTCCTAATTGAAAACCGCAAACAGACATAAAATCTGTGTATCACCACCACAGGGCATCAGAACATCAGTTAACTGGACGACTAAATTCGACCCTGGTCTACATAAAACCTCCCTGGGGGATTACCGGCGGTCGGATACGAGCTTAATGTCCTTTAACGATGTAGTACTGTTAAAACATTAGCCATAAAGCCGAAAAGACATTTAAATTAAAACTTTTTAGTATACATTATGTTAAAAATAATTAAAGTTTAAAGACAGTTGACAACGTCACAGTAATTGAACGCAATTAAATTAATCTATTATAAATAACTAGCTGACCCGGCAAACGTTGCTTTGCCATAAAAAGGAATATATGTTTTAGGGGTGGGTCAATAAAAATCGCGTAGGAAAAATAGGGGTTGATCGCAGAGGGTTGAAAATTCAGGTTTGTATGTGTTTTCTAATGCTGTATCTTAAAAAATGAAAAAAATATATAAAAAATTAAATATAATTATTATGGTTGGACTACCCTTAACATTTAGGGGATTCTCAGACCTACCTGATATGCACACAAAATTTAACAATAATCGGTCCAGCCGTTTCGGAGGAGTATGGTAACTAACATTGTGACACGAGAATTTTATATATAAGATTATCGTACCACGTTTTTTTTTTTTTTTTTTTTTTTTTTTTTTATGTCTTAGCTGCCAAAATGACTCTGCTCTGCCCGATGGAAAGCACGAGCAGAATCCAAGAGTGGTGGTCACCATCCTCAATGCTAATAGGGATATTGCAGCATGGCGACCCACACTATGGCGGCCTAGTGAGATGCTTCTTCACGCTCCGCTTAAAGGACCCGGGTTCATAGCGGGAGGGAAACACGTACTGTTACGCGGATAATCGCGATTTAGTTTTTAAAAATAAAATAAAGATTTAATTAATTAATTTAATTAACTTTGATTACAAAATCACTGGATTAATTAGTGGAGGCAACCGCTCAGTTTGGAAGGTGAACACGGACTAGCGAAGACCAGTGGGCGAGCCGAGGGTTTGGAGAGTGGAGTTGCTGACTTAGTAGGATTGGGATAGGAATAGCCAGGGCAGCACTTAGGGGTGCATATCTCAGATATAACACCTCCCCCTTTTAGAGGAGACTTGGGGTTGACAAGTCTCTGTTAAATTCTAGTCCTTAGTGGAGCAATGAGGCTTGTCATTTCGGGTTCAGAATTGTCTGTGGTTTCTGATGTTTCAGGAGTAGGTTTGGATGAAGGTTTTATATTAAATGTAAATTGGGAAAGGCGGTTGCTACCAGATTTACAAATAATTTTCTTAATGATAAAATAACCTAATAAAAGAATAATAACTATGAATATAATAATTATGAGAATAGAATAATGTGTCCCATATTTTACGATATGTGGATGTAGTGGTTGTTCAAGTGGTTTTAAATCTTCCAGAATGGATTTCATACTGTTTTTGTTTTCTGAATAAAAATCGTCCAGGTCAATATCGGTTAGATGAATAGGAGACACATTATTATTGATTACATTATTTAACTTATCTAAATTACAGCAAGCATCACTTATTAAATTAAACTCTGGTACATGGTTAATGGGTGAACTTATGTTTATAACATTATATTTTGGAATCAATGTAGTACTTTTACAATATCCGGTACAATCTTTAGGGATACTGACTATACCTGTGCCTAAATTATTGGCTTCGTACAATTTAGAATTACGACAATCTATTGAGATTTTGTTAGGTTCTGATTGTATGTAGATCCACTTATTATTTGACAATGGTTTCCAAATGTCTAATTTACCAACTATAATTTTAGATTCACACTGTAATGGTTTTTCACTTATCACTTTTGCCAAAAGTTCACTTTGACAGGTCGCTTTCGCATCTGTTGAATACACGTTTTCAATATCACAAATAAAGTCCTCTGGGCTTACGGATTTGCAGATTTTCAGATCGTCGAAAGTACAATAATGAGATTTGTCTTTGGTCATTGCAATATATTTATGATTAGGTACAATCAGACTGAATGAGTTTGGTTCTTTAGAGTTGTATGGTGTAGGAAATGCAATGGTATGAAATAATACATATTCTCTGGTGTTAATCAGTGGCACTTGTAAAACAAATATAATCTTATCTTTAAAGTAATAACATACTAACTTAGAAATATTAAAAATAAGATACATGGAATTAATGTCTAAAGCTATAGGCAACTCATGGTCGTTAGGTAAATGTCTGTAATTATCGGCAAGCTCTTGGTGTAATTGACTCGGTGTTATTATTGCTGGATGCAGGATATTTTGACTGCTGAATAAAATGGAATTGGTTATATCTTCCAACTGGAATGACAAGGTGAGTATGGATGTTTCTAAAATGTTAAGTATTTCATTTACATTAGCGCGTATTTGCAATCCGTTAGTGATTTCAGAGATATTTCTTACATTAGAAGAGAGCTCGTCGATAGCTACATTAAGGTTGTCTTCATTATCTCTTATTTTACGTAAAGTATTGTTAAAATATGTCAAAGTAGAGCTAGTGATCAGAATATTTTCTTTCATAAGTGAAGCTAATTTCTTTTCGTTTGTTTGCAATGATGTTATTGCTTCATCATATTTTAAACCGTCGTTTTCGTCTAAGGAACCGAAGATCTGTTTCAAGATTGTTCCTATTCCTCCTATCCATGCACTACGTTTGGTTTTATTATCTACCAGGTGAGAGATGGATGAATACTCTCTTCTCATTTCCAGAAACTGTGCAGCTAATGGTTGCAATGAATTACGACATTCTGCATCAATATCTATAATTCGAGTTTCGTTACATAATCGCTTTGTGATTTCAAAAACAGCTTCAAGGTTTTGAAGGTGAGGTTTAAAATGTGAGATATCTACTGGAATTATAATTTTCAACTGTCCGTTATTTGTTTTAAGTTTTCCTAGGTAATCATAGTAGAGGCCTGAACTTGAGGTAACCGGCTGGATGAAATCTCGCTGAGATTGACCTTGAGCTGAGCTGTAATTAATAATTATAAAATAAGTTTCTAATTTTCTATTTTTATTTATATACTAGAGGTTTACTTCGACGTTGGCCAGCTTTACTTCATCGAAGTGATGAGTGACGTGACGTCGATTAATAATTAAGGTAAGTGTATTATTACCGTTCACTTTTACAACTTTGTAAGGACCTTTCCAAAGAGGTGAAAGTGCCTTACGCATTCTCAAATGATTTTTGACATAAACATAATCGCCAGTTTTGTATTTCTTTGGGCGAGTATGAGTGTCATAATAGGATTTGGAAGATTCTTTGGATCGTCTTATATAATCTAAAGCTTTTTCTCGCGAATACTTTAATCTGTTTTGGAGCATGCGAACATAGTCGGGATATGTGGCTCCTGATGACTCTTCATAGATAGAGTTCGGAATTACGGGTTTACTTCCGAATATTAATTCGTAAGGTGTGAAATGAGTAGTCGAATGAACAGTGGTATTGTATGTGAGCATAGCTGTGTAGATATAACGGGGCCAATTGGTTTGTTCATCATCAGTAAATGATCTAAGGTACTCTTTGAGAGTTGAATGACTCCGTTCCAGTGCACCTTGGGTTTGCGGATGATAAGGGGAAGCCCAAAGGTTTTTAATTTTAAGAAATTCACAAGTTCTTTTGAAGAGGTCAGAGGTGAAATTAGTTCCTTGGTCCGTGAGGATCGTTTTAGGGATACCAAATATTGATATGTAGTGAAGCAGGCACTCGCTCGTTTCTTCGGCAGTAGTGCTGCGGATGGGGTATGCGGAAGAGAATTTAGTAAGGTCGTCTTGGATTGTCAAAATGTACTTTAATTTTGCAGGTCCTGCTTCAGGCAGTGGCCCGACAATATCTAGAGATATTCGTTGGCAAGGTTCAGTGGAGGTGCTGGTGATTTGCATCGGGGCACGGTTTATTTGTCTAAGGGCTTTATTGGTCTGGCATTGGGGACATTTCTTTACATATGTTTCGATATCACTACGCATGTTCTTCCAGTAAAAACTGTCTTGGATTCGTTTAAGCATACGAGTCATGCCGAGATGTCCGGCAATCGGGATGTCGTGGTTTTCTTTTAGGATTCTGGGTATTTCCGAAAGCGAAGGGTAGATAACTTTGTCTTTGTATATGTGGATATCAATACACGTATTATGGAATAGGTAGAGAAGCATATTGTATATTTTAATGAATTGATATGTATCGAAAGGATTCTTAAAATCTGTTATTGCAATTTTGGATATGGTTTCTGTGTCGAGGTTAATAATGAGTTCGTTCCTAAGCGACCTAAGACTGTCATACAGGTCTTTATAGGTGGATTTGTCAAAATGATAGACTTTGAAGAAGACTAAGTAGTATGACTTGTTTTCATGCGTAAATGTGATAAAGGAATTAATTGTTCTCTCTCTTCCTAAGATTTCTGATTTGTCAGGTATCTTATCTAAAATGTCTTGTACGAAAGGATTAGACTCATCAAGGTCGATTGAAGTAGGTAAAATAATGATCTTACATTCGGTTCTGGTTATGCTTTCGTTGTGTTCTTGAATTACTGTATTATAAGAGTTATCTTTATTGGCAATGGCTTTTAGATAATTAGGGTAATCATCATTAGGTAAATCTAGGCTAGTATTTGGGGATGGTGTCGGTGCGGTAATGGTTTGGGTACCAGAAGTTGTTGGTTGCTCGGCAACATTCTGAGGTAGGCTTACCATATCATTTTCGGTTTCAGTTCTAAGCGGATCAGGGACGTCGGGATTCGGACTTATTTCAGGTGCAGGAAATGACATGATACCTTCATTTGAATCGTGAGCACTTGGAGATAGTGGATCTATATCAGGTAAGGGTTGGATTTCTTCGTTAAGGTCAAGAGGGTCTAGTAAGTTTATTTCGTCAGGGTCGAATGATGGCGGAGATAACAGTAAGTCCATTAAGTCTTTGTCTAGTTCCTGGGGGGATTCCTCCACTACGTCAGGATTCGGAGGTGGAGTGGTTTCAGGTTGTATTGGATTGACGGGGAAACGTGATAGGGCGTCTGCATTAGTATTTATTTTTCCCTTTTTATATTTAATGTCATATTCGAACTCTTCGAGTTTTAAACGCCAACGGATAAGTCGTGATCCTGGATCTTTGCATTTGAATAGCCATTCTAATGGTTTATGATCTGTGAGGACAGTAAAACGGTGACCGTACAGGTAGGGTCTAAAGGTTTTAGTGCCGAAAATAACAGCAAGGCATTCTTTTTCGGTGACACTATAATTACACTCCGCTTTATTGAGGGTGCGAGAGGCATATGCAATGGGACGATCTTGTCCTACGGGCCCTTGTGATAATATTGCGGATATCGCATAGTTTGAAGCATCACACGTCAGGAGGAAAGGTTGCGTAAAATCTGGATAAGCTAGGATCGGAGCTGAGACGAGTTTATTTTTCAAGGATTCGAAGGCGAGTTCTTGCTCGTTTTGCCATTTAAATGGCGTGTCCTTCTTTAAGAGAGAAGTCAAAGGTTTGGCTAATTTCGCAAAGTCGGGTATGAATCTTCTATAATATGAAACGAGACCCAGAAAAGATTTTATATCTTTTGGGGATTCAGGTGTAGGAAATTCGGTTACGGCTTTAGTTTTATCAGGATTTGGTTTGACGCCATTTTCGCTAATGATATGACCAAGGTAAGCTACTTCCTTCCGGAGAAACTCACACTTATCTGGTTGAAGTTTTAGATTAAAATCACGGATTCTATCAAAAACGGTATTTAGATTATTAATTTGCGAGGGTAAATCTGGGGCATACACGACGATATCGTCTAGATAGACAAAACATCGCGTGCCTTGAAGGCCAGAAAGGCAGTTATTCATAAGTTTTTGAAAAGTGGATGGTGCATTTTTGAGTCCAAACGGCATTCTGTTGAACTGGTAATGTCCTTGGGGGACAGAAAAGGCAGTTTTAGGAGCGGACTCTGGGGAAATCAAGATTTGATGGAAACCGGAGGTAAGATCTAGAGTGGTAAAATATTTACTGTTACCCAATTGGTCAAGGATTTCGGAGATTTGTGGAATAGGGTAAGTTTCACCAATGGATATGTCATTAAGCTTTCTGTAATCAATGACAATTCGCCATTTTCTTTGGCCTTGGGAATCGAGTTTTTTAGGGACGACCCAGATGGGTGAGCTCCAAGGAGACGAAGATGGTTCTATTATATTTTGTTCGAGCATATTCTCAATTTGGTTTGATACTTCCTTTTTATGATATTCAGGGAAACGATATGACTTAGTGTGTACGGGAATGTCAGTATTAGTTCTTATTTCATGGCGAAGCGCTGTGGTGAAAGATAACTGGTCACCTGGAAGGTGGAAGATATCTGAATATTTTGAACAGAGTTCTATAAGGACTTGGGATTCTTCTTCATTTAGGTGAGAGGTTCGAAGCAGTTTGAGCACTTCATTGGTACGGTTAGAAATACTTGTTGAATGTCTTGTGGGACTCTGGAAAGCACAGTGGCTTATAGGTTCCAGGTTCAGTTTCAGATTAGTACTGACATTTATAGATTTTTCAGAGATATTAGCAACAGTCACTGTGACTCGATTGTTTTCTTTCACTCTTGTTATACAATTTGATATGAGTAGAGAGTCTGATAGATGCTGGTCTATAATTACACCTTCTGTTAATTCGGGATTTCTAACAGTACATTCTATGACTGTTTCGGTGCGGGGTGGAATAATATAAAATGGGTCACAAAAATAAAGTTTCATTGTATCCTTGGATATTTTTAGGGTATCGCTAGTGTAATCAATGTTACAGTTAATTGTTGTGAGGAAGTCGGAACCGATAATACCGTCATAGGGTAAATTAATATCTTTGACAATATGAAATTTATGAGAAATTGATTTGTTCTTTCCAGGTTTGAATTTTAAGTTAAAGTGACCGAGGGTACATGTTGTATCTTCTCCCGGATCAATTCCTTTGAGTTTAATGGTTTCTTTTTCAACGACGGGGTTTTTTGTGATGCATGATTGTTTTAACAGGCTTACAGCGGATCCGGAGTCTACGAGTAGGGTTAGTGGTAAGTCTGATATTTGTGTGTCGACCACCACGTGAGGTAACATCCTTTTGGATGTATCTACATTTATTTCGTATACCTTATTTGCTTTGCATAAGTTATCAGGATTTTTAGTGGTGGTTGAATAACTTTGGGCTCTTGCTTGGGGCTGGCTACCCGTGTGACCCTGGGATTTGGAAGAATGGACACTTGTTTGGGGCTGGTTACCCGTGTGGTCCTTGGATTTGGAAGGATGGACACTTGTTTGGGGCTGGTTACCCGTGTGGTCCTTGGATTTGGAAGATTGGACACTTATTTGGGGCTGGTTACCCGTGTGGTCCTTGGATTTGGAAGATTGGACACTTGTTTGGGGCTGGTTACCCGTGTGGTCCTTGGATTTAGTAGGGTGGACTCTTGTTTGGGGCTGGTTACCCGTGTGGTCCTTGGATTTGGTAGGATGGGTGCCGTTGACAGGATAGGGTTTAGTTAGAGGATGAGGTTTGGGTCTCACGAGGCACCTCCGTGAGCCCGTTATTCGTTTAAATGCTCGGCTGGGTAATCAACTTCGTCCCGGCCTTGCTCTTCTTCAAGATTATCGACAAAATTCACTCGTTGGGATTGGTAGAAATTATTATTTGGGTTCTGCGGAACCCTGAAGCGATTGTTATTATACTCGCGTTTTCTACATGCCGAGATATCATGGCCTGGGATCTTACAATAACGACAAACGACGTTGGGAGCTCCTTGTGGTGTAGGGTTAAATGGTTTCTGTGGTATAAAGGATGAATTTGAATTTAGTTTGGAAGGACCAGCCCTGAATATGTTGGTGTTGTTATTATTTGATTTTTGTTCTGTTTGTGGGCGTTTATACAGCGTCTGTTGTATGCGCTCCTCTGAGACAGCATAATTTATTGCTTCATTTAATGATTTAGGCGATTTACATCTAATGATATTTGAAATTCGGGGATGAAGTCCCATTACAAAGTGGTGTAGGGCAAGGTCTTCCATAGCCGCGGTGCGGCCAGCTAATTCTTTGGCTTTAGTGTTAGATAGCGATATCTCGGTTAATAGTTGCGATAGGCAGGTTTCTGTGCGTAGAGCATATTGACTCACAGAATCTTGCGGGCTTTGTTTGTTTTCTTGGAGTTCCATAAGGAGATGTGAGTAGTGTTTTCTTTCACTAAATTGTGTTTTCAAAAAATCTTTAAGTTGTTCCCACGAGGTGAATTCTTTGATGGAACAGGCAATTTCTGCCTTCCCATGGAGTTGGCTAAGTATAAATTTAAATAAAATGGACTTCTGCGTGTCTACTGCAAGACCAAAAGCGTTGTCACAGTTTACTAGGAATGAGTTGAGGGTTTCCCTACTACCATCGTATGATTTAATGAATTTGAACAATATATTTAAGTCTAACTCAGCCATAGCGAGAGTTGCTGCTGTTTTCCGGGTGACGCGAGGAGAAGTCAAAGGTGACTTAGCGTCTGAGATACCTGAACTCGATTTCGTTTCGGTAATCTCAACAGACAATTGATCTTCTTCGGATTTTAGGCCTTTTGGCATAGTTAATTTTAAACGTAATTTAGAAAATCTTGTTACAGCAGATATACACTGAATAATATTCACAAATAACAATTTATTATTATAAACTTCTACGAAATAAATTGGTTGATAAGTATTTATAATTTATAACACTGATCCCTAATTTAAACTTAGTCTAAACAATGACCAAAGACTTACAGTACAAAAGCTGCGTGGGCGACGGATATGAACGCGACGGCGGCCGGGAACATTCCGATGCGATAAGGGCGTTGTAGGTCGAGTTCTTAGAGACTCGAATGATCTTGAATGACGACTTAGATTTCGATTTAATTTTTAGGTTCAGGATACTACGACGAACAGTCACGGAGTATGATGGAAGTAAGGTGTATCACGCTGGAGGTCTTCTTTGTAGATTGGAGCTTGCAGAACTTCGCAGAGTAGGTAGGGGATTGCGGTTCAGGATACAATCGTGTCTTCTTTGCAGGACTAAATTATCCTTTTAAGGATTTGAATGGATTTTGTAGCACTTATGTTACACTTATGTTTTATTCACTAACACAAGGTAGGTTTTAGGATTAGCGTTTTTCACTATTTTAGGATAGAGATTCGGAGCGAGTCCGTGAGGCGGTGCCTGGGCACTGGAGATTTCCGAATCCCACCGCTGCCACCAAAATGTTACGCGGATAATCGCGATTTAGTTTTTAAAAATAAAATAAAGATTTAATTAATTAATTTAATTAACTTTGATTACAAAATCACTGGATTAATTAGTGGAGGCAACCGCTCAGTTTGGAAGGTGAACACGGACTAGCGAAGACCAGTGGGCGAGCCGAGGGTTTGGAGAGTGGAGTTGCTGACTTAGTAGGATTGGGATAGGAATAGCCAGGGCAGCACTTAGGGGTGCATATCTCAGATATAACAGTACGCAGGTAGTGAGTTCCAGGTTTTGACCGCTCGGCACAGGAAGGAAGAACCGAAGCGGTGAGTACGAGAGCGTATGTCTACCACTCTGAAGCGGTGACATCCAAGACCGGCACGTGTTGTCCTGTAGAGGAAGGGAGAAGGGGGGACCAGTTGGAACAGCTCTTCGGAACACTCTCCATGATAAAGGCGATAGAGGACTGCCATAGAGGCGATATCTCTACGCAACTGCAGTGGCTCAAGGGACTCGGTGGTCTGGGGACTGCCGACAATGCGGATAGCTCGCCGCTGCAACCGGTCGAGAGCGTCGAACAGATACTGCGCGGCTCCATCGCAAAGATGAGAACAGTACTCTACGCACGAGCGAACCTGGGTCTTGTAAAGCAGACACCGATGCTCGGGCGAGAAGAACCGTCTCACCCTATTAAGGATACCTAGCTTCCGCGAGGCCGCCCTAGTGACACTCTCAACGTATTCGCGAGGGTTGAGATCGCGGCTGATATCCATGCCCAGGATATCGAGCCTACCTTGTAATGGCAGTCGAGTGCTCTGAAAAGTGGGAAGGGGAAGGAATGGAGACTTTTTGGCAGAGAACGCGCACACCTGTGTTTTCTTGGCGTTGAACTCGACCAGATTCTCAGAGCCCCATTGAGAAATGCGGTCCAAGTCATGGTCGAGTTGAGCGACAAGCTCCCGTCGTTTTTTATCAATATCTGCTAGCCGTTAGCTACGTTTTTGCTCATGATGAACTTCGAAACATATAGAATCGATTTTTTATTTTTTTAATAAGTGTTTGTCTAGCGTGACTAAGATAGTTAACATCATAGATAGTGAGTCTGTTACTAAACAATATTTTTAGTATTAAATAAATTCCGTATATTTACCAAAATGGATAAATTAATTTTAGTCCATGAATGATCCATTTTGTACTTTTAAAATATCAAGATGATAAGTGAAATCAGAAAAAAAATGATATTTGACATATATACTGTTTTAGGAGCCAACTGACCGATATTCTGGGAGAATCAAGGGTACAAACTTTAATGATTGTTTGGTTTATTCTTAACATTTTTTATTTATTTAATCATATACTATTGTAACACAAATCAACAACGTTTAGCAGTTCACTTCTAGATATAGGCCTCTACGATTACTCTATCAAAAAAGAGTGTTCTAACATTCTGTAATTCTTGACAAAATAGTTTCAAATTAGTCTGTCCACATATAGGTACACAGTTTAGATTTTCAGTTCCAACTTAATCCCCGAAACACCGTTTATATTGTTATTATCATAGTAATAATCGTTAGCCGTTGGTCATTTGGCGTGTAGCATAATAGCTATACGTGACTATGTGTGTTTATGGGATATTTTAGCCCAACTGTGGATACCTGTAAAAGCTGCATGCGTAGTTGAAAATCTTTTGTTTAAATTACGTACAAACTTTGTTTGCTTTAATAATTATAACTCACTCATTAGTTTAATTTTCAAATAGCTTAACGTCCTGTGTCTAATATATTTTAAGACGTATTTCAATCAACTTCGAAAAGAGCAAGTTCTCATTTCGACTGATTTTTATGCATGTTTATTTTACATAATATCTTTGTGTTTGAGTTGTTAAAAACCGAAACTCCGTGTGCAAAAATAACCTGGTACCT
The DNA here is from genome assembly GCA_916048165.1 of Spilarctia lutea. Classification (NCBI taxonomy): domain Eukaryota; kingdom Metazoa; phylum Arthropoda; class Insecta; order Lepidoptera; family Erebidae; genus Spilarctia; species Spilarctia lutea. The sequence goes on along the minus strand of OU696480.1, from coordinate 15,427,640 downwards.
CGAGTTATTTCGTCGAGAAAAATAATTTTCAACAAAGCCACAACGTAGGCTTTGTTGAAAATTTGATGTCAACGCAACAAAATATTGTAGTCACCATCACGAAATAACTTACCATTCAGAACTATTCATAGTTGCATACTGTTTTGACCTAGAAACTAGGCTTTTGAAACAAAAAGTTTTAAAATATAGTTAGTACGTTAGCTCATAGTAGGCATATTTAAGTTTCACTATCTATTCTACTAATATTATACACGCGAAAGTTTGTGAGTATGTAACTGAGTATATTTGCTGCTCTTTCACGCAAAAACTACTTTTTTTATGTTTTATCTGCCAAAATGACTGTGCTCTGCCTAATGGAAAGCACGAGCAGGTGGTCACCATCCTTAATGATAATAGGGACATTGCAGCATGGTGACCCACGCTATGGCGGCCTAGGGAGATGCTTTTTCACGCTCCGCTTAAATGACCCGGACTACTGAATGGATTTTGATGAAACTTTATAATAATACAGCTTATACATCAGAATACATAGGCTATAATTTATAAAGATACTAGCTTCGCCTAGCTAGTCTATCTAGTTTGTTCATATAACTGTGAGTTAGAAAACAAGTTGAAACGACGTAAGTTATTCATATTTTATCATCATCAACTACTTTTAACAGTCCACTGTTGCTTCGTGTAGTTTTCTCTCTCAGACTTCTTACGAGACCAACGGGATGAATAGGGATATTGATACTTCATATTCTTAATTCGTTACCACACTGTACATATTTATGTACACAAAAATATTACAAGTGGTGTTTTCCCAAGGATCTTAATCTAAGATATCATTAAGTTGCTATTTAAAGAATCAGAGCAGTCGGCATAAATCTAGACGATAAACTCGTCCCCGTAAATAAGATTAAGAAGGTTTATTCATTAATTCGGTATTTAAATAAGATAAATTAGCTCAAATATAATCAATTCTAGTGACTTTGAGCAGATAATACATCTAGTGGCTTAAGCTAAACAAACTTTCTGTGAATTTATTATTCTCTAAACCTGAAAATTTGTTTCAGTATATTATTTATTATTCAATTATCCAGTGTGTCTCCATGAATGAAAGCTTTTAATAAATAAGAAACTTCTGTACAGTGTACCTACTTTATAAAATAGCTTGTTATTTCGAATATATAACCATATTTAAATTTCTATAGAATCATTTTTGTTAACTTGATTTGATTTTGGATATATTTTAGGAAATAAAACTTTAAGCTATCGTTTGGACGCGCATATTAAGTGCATAGTAAATAATGAATAGATAAAACGACTGCATAACGTTAACCAGTCTGAATGTAATTATGTTCTGAAGTAAGGGCAAGTCTGCATTAAGAATTACAAGTTTATATGAAATCTTTAATGATAGCTGGTGATATTCAGATAGGAGCAAGTGACATAGAAAAGTAAAAAACATAAGTGTTTTCTTAATGTACAGCGGGTTAAATTTGATTTGGGATCTATACTAATATTATAAAGCAGAAGAGTTTTTTATGTTTGTTTTAACGTGCTAATCTCAGGAACCGCTGGTCCGATTTTAAATTCTTTCAGTGTTAGATAGTCCATTTACAGAGAAAGGCTATATATCGTCACGCTACGAACAATAGGAGCGGAACACCAATGAAGAATGTTACAGAAATGGGGGTAAATTATTACACTGGCAATAGGAGATGTAAACGAGGTTACGTGGGTCAGCTAGTTTCATATAAAATTAGACATAAAAAACGAACCAGTATCGCGGGGTAACTCTGGTCTATAGAAATAACCTTTGGATAATATGTATGTAGGTATAAGTTTCTTAACATAATATATATTTCTAACGTTTAAATTGCTCAACGTTTACTTTTAGACTACTGTTTATTTTACTGTGAGCTCCTAAAACTGAGTCAATATTAATAGACTACTGGCCCGTGTAGAAAAATGATGGGTCATGTGAACCACCAGGTGACCTATCTAGAACGATAGAAGAGCATAAAATAATAAGATTCAGCACTATGCCGTCACTTGTAAGCTGTCCAACTGAGTGCAGGTGAGAATTCAAAAGTACAGGTAGAGTGAGTACATTTCAGGTCAGTACAGGTCATATATTTTTGTACGGCATTCTTACCATCGATAGATCCATGAAATATAATAAGAAAACGCGCAGTGCCGTAAAAAAATGGTGCGCCATAAAGTTGGGTTTTTATTTTTATTTTCCGACAATTTCGAGGGTAAATTTGGTCATTTGATTTTGTACGGCATCAGTTTCATACTCTTTCACTACTGCTTCTAATCCATTATTCCGCAACGCCGTACAAAATTCATGCGACAAGGAGAAAAAATCGAGGGTTGCAACCCCCTCTCTTTCCATGGTCCAGGGGATGATTTGACACAACATAAAATTAATTTATTTTGTAAGTATTTTATGCATAGATAATATTTATTCATATGCCGTACATTTTCGTTGGTCCAAAGGGGAATAAAACTGAAAAAGAAAAAATCAAAAAGAAATAATCCATATAACGAAATTTAAGGTGAAATTCATCACGATATACGATAAGACAACTATGAAATTGGAAGCAACGTCGTTTCCCCCTTGTTTCCGGGAGTTAAAACAACATATGAAGAGAAGTACCTACATAGCACAGATTTGGTGTAATGCCTACAAACAAATAACGTCGACCTTGTTACCAATAAGCTATGGATGGATTGTCAATGACGGTCGGTACGATTTCGACTGGTTCCACGGCGAGGAATGCCCCCAAAAAGTCTGTGACATAACGGAACCGGATGAGGAATCAGGCGAAGAAGATGAAGACGTTATAGGTAAATAAATAAATCTTTAATCTGTAAGTATTTTATTTATATTTATGTTTGACAAAAACATATTTATGTTTCAGAAAATGATAGAGAAGATAATTCGGCCGTCGATGAAGACGTTGATTCCGATAACAACTTAGCGGCTGATTCCGATACTGAATAATTAAAAAAAAAACCATATTTTTTATTATCATCATTAAATATATCGATTTTAAAAAAAAAATGATTGTTTTATATATTCACATCATTACAATGAAACAAATCAATTATATAAATGTATCAATAATGTTTGAAGTATATTTTAAACCAAAAAGTATACAAAACTGTTGATACTGGGATTGACAGTTTCAATTCTTGGATATAATATACACACCGTTTCAGTTCAGTTAGACGTCATAGTGATTTTATCATATTATCAATTATTGTTCTCTTCAAAAATATATTAATGCCGTACTGTATCAGATGGCCATAAAGTACCCTTAAAATAGTAGTGTCATTTTCATCAGCCTAAAAGATATGGTCTGCATTAAAATGTACGGCATAATTTTTTCCTAATTTATTTATGTTAATACTATTTAAAACTAATGTAAATTGACTTAATTGAAACGAGAACTGATTTGCGACAGATTTATTTCAACACAAGGAAATGACAAGTACAAGTTTTATTATAGATGTCACTAGTGGGATATTTTGACAATTACAACACTCCCACTCAAAATATAGCTTCAGAAAACCAAAAAAAACTTAACTATAATTACACCTTAACAATGCTCAAAGTGTTCATAAATTTATAGTGCTTTGTAGAACTTAAGCTCTTAGTTAATAAATCTGCAGGCATATCCGATGAACATAAATAATTAACTTCAACAATATTTTGATTTACCATGTCTCTGCAGAAGTGATACTTTACATCTATATGCTTTGTTCTGTTATGAAATACAGGATTTAACAACAGTTTCTGAGCACTTTGACTGTCATTATATAAATTGACTTTATACATTTTTCTAGTAATTTCAAATTGCAAATTTCTTAAAAACACTGCTTCCTTGCAAGCCTCTGATATTGCAACATACTCAGCCTCAGTACTTGAAAGTGCAATACATTTTTGCTTATTGCAATTCCATGAAATCACACCTCCAGATAAAGTAAAACAAAAACCTGTATATGATTTTCTATTATTGATATCACTACCCCAGTCAGCATCTACATAACCTTCTATATTATTATTTTTATTTTTACAATATTTCAGTCCTACTTCTCTAGTTTTCTTTAAATATCTTAAAATCCTCTTAGCATAGATCCATTGTTCTTCATTATTACAATTATTAAACTGACTAAGATAAGATACTGAATAGGCTATATCAGGTCTAGTAAGGACAGCTAAATACATTAAGCACCCAATAAGTTGCTGATAAGGATTGTTACATTGAGAAATATTATCCTTTTTACTCTTTAAATTTGCCTCCATCGGAGTATTTATAGTTTTACATTCAACCATATTGAATCTACTTAAGAGCTTATCTATATATCTCTTTTGACTTAAAGTAACAACATTATTCTCTTTATTAAAATTAATTTCCATACCAAGGCATTCTTTAACACAACCTAAATCTTTAATTTTAAAATTATTACTTAACATTTGTTTAAGGTCATTCAACTCCTTTGTATCATTTGTAAAAACAAAAAAATCATCTACATATAATGCTACTATAGTTTGTTTACCATTAACAACTTTTGTATACAAACAAGGTTCAAATTTAGACTTAGTATAACCATCGGTTAACATGCAAGTGTCTACCTTTTTATACCATGAACGAGATGCCTGTTTGAGCCCATATATAGCCTTTTTTAATTTTAGCACTTTTTTATCATTAGAACAGACTAAACCTAATGGTTTTTGCATAAATATGGTCTCTTCCAGATCTCCATTTAAAAATGCAGTTTTCACGTCCAAGTGAACAACTTTTAAATTTAATTGCACTGATAATGCAAACATTAATCTTAATGTTGTATGTCTAACAACTGGTGAAAATGTCTCTTCGTAATCAATACCATACTTTTGAGTACAACCTTTAGCTACTAATCGAGCACGATAACTCACCTTATTATCACTTGTACACTTCTTTTTAAGCACCCACTTGCACTTTACAATTGCACTACCACTAGGAGCGTCGACCAATTCCCAAGCGTTGTTGTCCTCAAAGCTTTGCAACTCCTCTTTCACTGCCTGCTCCCAATGATCTTTCTCTGCCCCCTGTAAAGCTTCTTCAAATGTTAGCTCTTCATTCCCAGGTTCACATTGCTCGGTAATGAAACCATATTTCTCAGGCTGTCGCCTTTCTCGTCTCGGCAAAACTCTTTTACTGACGCCTGTGTGAAAGTCTTCGTTGGAAGACAATGAACCCTCACTTGGTACATATGTTTCATCTGTCTTGTCTGTATTATCAACAGAAATAAATGAGTCATCTAGTTGACTGTTGGTGCCTGACAAGTCTCCCACTGAATCCTGACACAATGGATTCTCTTCATCCACTTCAATAAAAGTATTCTTCTGAAGATTGTTTTCCATAACAATTACATCACGGCTTGTTGTAATTATTCGAGTCACTGGATTATACACTCTGTATCCCTTTACATCTTCGGGAAATCCTATAAGAATGCATTGTTCTGCTTTCTTGTCCCATTTGTGTCTTTTCTCTTTGGGTACATGCATCATGACAGGGCTTCCAAATAACCTGATATGATTGAGATTTGGCTTTGTGTTAGTCCACAGCTCATATGGTGTACGATCGTTCAGTCCAGTTTTTACTATTCGGTTCTGTAAATAGACAGCTGTGTTAACGGCTTCTGCCCAGAACTCTCTGCCAAGTTTTGCATCGAACAAAAGACATCTAGCTTTTTCTACTATAGTTCGATTCATACGCTCACATACCCCATTCTGTTCCGGTGTGTATGGATTAGATTTTTGGTGAACTATGCCCATTTTAATTAAATAATCATCAAAGTTTCTATTACAAAATTCCTTGCCATTGTCACTTCGTAAAATTTTCAATCTTTTTGAAGTAATATTTTCAACTTTTGCTTTAAAATCTTTAAATTTCTCAAATGCCTCACTTTTATTTTTTAAGAAATAAACATATGTCATGCGGCTGTAGTCGTCAACAAAAAGAAGAAAATATCTAGATCCACCAAGGGAACTTGTTTCCATAGGCCCGCAGATGTCACAGTGCACTACATTCAATAAACCAGTACTTCTGTTGCCGTCATGAGCAAAAGGCAATCTACTTTGTTTACCCTCGCAGCACACAACACAATTCATCTTGCTAATGTCAGCCTTGTTGTTGAACATCATTCCTTTTACAGCAGTCTGCATTTTATTCATGTTATAACTGTTGACATGTCCTAATCTACGATGCCACAATTCTGGAGTTTCCACTACTGAAGCCACTAAACATGTAGGCATATCCAGCTTGTATACTCCATTTGAAATTGAAGCTGTAGCTACTAAAACATTCTGTTTATTTAGTATTTCACATCCATTGCTAGTGAAATGCACTTTATTGCCCTGACTTATCAACTGACTTACTGATAACAGGTTAGTTCTCAAACTGGGAACACACAATACTTTTTCTATCATTATTTCATAATTACATTCTCGAGTTGACGTTTGGATTTTTATATTTCCGCAACATAAGACAGACACTGTATTTTGATTGGCAACAAGTATTTCTTTTGAAAATCCAGAATAATACTCGTCTAACATCCAATGTTTATTTGCTGTCAAATGTGAACTTGCTCCCGAGTCGACGTACCACTCACTTTTATGAAAATTTTCGTTAAAAAACACGGCACTAAACGCATTACTGTGTTTAACATCATTTTCATTGGATTTCATTTGAGATTCAACTTTATTTTCACACTGATTACGATAGTGGCCATATTGTTTGCAATTATAGCATTTGACGTTTTGTTTTGAGTGCATAGATGGCGTTCTTGTCGCGTTCAACTTCACGCCAGTTTTTTTATTCATAGACTTATTATTTTTTGAATGTTGGCTGTTCTTATTACGAAAACATCCTAATGCATTGTTTACGTTTCCGGTTTCCGGCTCCATATCTATCAATTTAGCTTTAATGGCGTCTGTTGTGATTTTCATGCCCGCATGTTCGATAGCCATAATCATCGGCATATATTTTTCACTTAATCCTGCCAGCATAATGGAACCAATCCACTCATCACTTATATCAAAACCAGTTCCTGATAGTTTTTGTCCTGCTTCAACAATTTGAGTTACATAAGACGTCATCGAAGAGCAATTTTCGAGTCGCACAGATATGAGATTTCTTAATAAACTGATTCTCCTTGTAAAGCCTGAATCATCAAAAATCGTTTTCAGTTTCTCCCATAGCTCCTTCGATGTACTGACGTTCTTAATATGCACATAGATAGATGGATCGATAGTTAAAATTAATTTTGCCTTTGTTCTAGAATCATCTGCGGCTTCTGGTATTGTACCTGGCTCTGATTTTATACATTTAACCATACCTTCTAATATCAGAAAATTCTCCGCTGCGAAGCTCCATTCACTATAATTCTCGCGACCCTTTAATTTAGGTACGCTTATTAAGTAACTTGAGTTTGACGCCATGATGGTGAACAAGCAAATTTTCACTATCTGCGCACTGTCTAATTTCACCACACTTTTTATCTTCGTAGTGAAACTGTTAATATAATTATACACAATATCAACGTTCTGACTATAACGCAAAATATCTAAATTGGATGCCACTGGGCACATAACCTAATGTAAATTGACTTAATTGAAACGAGAACTGATTTGCGACAGATTTATTTCAACACAAGGAAATGACAAGTACAAGTTTTATTATAGATGTCACTAGTGGGATATTTTGACAATTACAACAAAAACAAGTTATAAAATGTAGAAAACTCCTATATTTCATTAATTTATGATATTTAAACTTTTGCAATAATTAGCAAAATTTCAGTTTTTGTATTTCTTTATATTTTTTTTAGAATAGTTTCTTTTGAACGGCAATACTATATAACAATTGAGTTTTACAATATCATGTTAAAAAAAAAGTTCCCGTACAGGATCAAATGACTTTACAGCTTTATAAATCAAGGATACGATGAAATTAAGATAATGATTGATATATATTCAAATGAGCAATAATTTTTTGACGGCATTATTTTTAATAGTACTTTTGAGTGCTAGATAATGTTTTGGAACCGAAGCCGTACTTTTTCAAATTACCCCCTGGACCACGGAAAGGAAGGGGGTTGCAACCCTCGATTTTTTCCCCTTGTCGCATGATTTTTGTACGGCGTTGTGGAATAATGGATTAGAAGCAGTATTGAAATAGTATGAAACTGATGCCGTACAAAATCAAATGACCAAATTTACCCTCGAAATTGTCGGAAAATAAAAATAAAAACCCGACTTTGTGGCGCACCATTTTTTTACGGCACTGCGCGTTTTCTTATTATTTTTCATGGATCTATCAATGGTAAGAATGCCGTACAAAAATATATGACCAAAATGTACCAACTCTACCGGTACTTTTGAATTCTCACCTGCACTCAGTTGGACAGCTTACAAGTGACGGCATAGTGCTGAATCTTATTATTTTATGCTCTTCTATCGTTCTAGATAGGTCACCTGGTGGTTCACATGACCCATAATTTTTCTACTCGGGCCAGTAGTCTATAAGGGGCTTTTCATATATATTAAATATTTCTCAATCCTTTATGTTTTACGAACCAATTCGTCGTAAGCTATTTTATCACTGTTATTATGACTAAGGCACAGTCATTATACTAACCATGTGGTTAGTCATATTTTTGATGTAATGACTATCATCTTCATCTTCCTAGCCTTTATTATTCCCAATATGGTGCCACTCTGCGCCTAAGAAGGGAGTGGTCCGGGAACTGCTGTTACTAACACGACCGGGCCCCTCCCAGCGCCTGCCCGCGCTGAAGCGGGCACCGTCTGATGGTAAAATCTCTCAATTTAGGCGACGCACGACACACGCGTACGTCGCCCCTTTGTGGCTGGCCATCAAAGGGGAAAACCCATTCCGTCCATCCGCGGCTTGGGATCGGCTCCTAGTTCAACCGGTTTCACTTGAATATCAGTTTTTCCACGGAGCGACTGGCATCGGACCTCCGCAACCCTGACGGTGAACTGAATTCGAAGGTTGAACGAGTTGTTAGTATATTTGAGTTGTTAGTATATTTTAGGGCACTGACTTCCCAATAACGATTGTCATAGATGTTAATGACAACCGGGACTTACAGCTTAACATGCTCTCCGAGGCACGGGCGGGCATCTACCATACTCCGGGCTACGATTAAGAAAATCGTGTAAGAAAATTCCAACAGCAGTCCGACCCGAGAATCGAACCCGAGACCTCTAAATCTGCAGTCTAATTGACTGACCACTAGACCAACGAGGCAGCCGCAAAGCAGCAGATGTAATGACTATAAAATAAATAAATGAAAAGTCTTTTATTTCACCTTTTTCATATGATACATGTTTAAGCAAAAAAAAAATAGTTAAGTATTAAAAGAAGAAACTGTAGTATACATTTGAAAGTCATTTAAGATCGACTTATTTAATTTTTTAAATTGTGAACGTGAACCTCTACTTGAGGGTAAGGTCTAGAGATGACTAGTAGTTTCTGTCTGTATTTTTTCCTATTAACATTTAAGAGTGTCGTACGTTCTAATAGGACAATAAAACTTTGTATTAATGTTTTTTTGTTTTTTTAGGACACTTGTAATGACTATGCCCTAAGTTAAATTTAAAACGATAATAAAACCGATAGCACTATTATTTTCATTATTTGAAATATGTCTAAAGATTACATAATAATAAATTACATTATTACATTGTCTCTCTAGTAAAAAATTACGGTCTTTTCATAGCTAAAAAATACCTTGACATGGGAAAACATTCTTTAATTTAATTTATGGAATAGGGGGCAAACGAGCAGCCGTATCACATGATGGTAAGCAATAACCACCGCACATGGACATGGTGCAACACCAGAGGCGTCACAACTGTGTTGCTGGCCTTTGGGAGATGAGGAGGGGGAGGGGCAGAGGTTGGTGTAAGGGCCTCCGGTATGAGGATACCGGATTCCCGAGTGAGTGAGGACTCACTCGGGAAAAAGACAGCGCAAGCACAATTTGACCCCAGTTTTCTGTGAGGCCGTGGTATCACTTTGGTTGAGCCGGCCCATTCATGCCTAGCGTTGCTCTCCCACGGTAAACATTGCCCATGTAGAATTTCATTATTATTTATTGATGATAGAGCAATTACTAGTTACTAACTTTTCACATCACATCAACAGCCTTTAATAGTCCACTGCTGGACATAGGCTTCTCCTTAGAAAGGAGGTTTTAGCCGAATAGGTATACCAAACGAATTGGTGTAAGGTTTGTGTCAAATTTTCCTTCTCCTTGCAATGATGTAGTTGTAGAGGAACGGGTGTAATGTCCCTCCGACACAAAGGGAGGATCTTCGGACCAGGCGAGGTGATCATGCCTGGCGGGCTACTGCCCTACAGTTGATGTTGGTATGTTGTATATATGATAATCGGCGCGAGAACCATTTATTACGCGATTCAGGATTTGTAGTTACTCCGTGTAGTGCGTTACTTCGTAGTTCAGTGTATCTTCGGTAGATGGCGCTGTAGTAGGTTATTGTTGTGTTATATGTGGAAGTCGCCACATAGTCTTGCGTAGTTTTCTCCCTTGATCCCCTCTTACGACACCCTTAGAATGAGTAGGGATGGTGACACTCCGTATTCTTACATCACCACATGGACAGTTATCAAGTATTATTAATCTTTAGGAAGTTTCGACCCTCCATCAGTACTTAGAATCTGTTAAGCTTAATTACTAAATATTCACTAAATACAACTATTGTATATAAACTTATTCTTCTCAAAATAGATTTCAACAATCGCCTAAATTGTAACATGTACATTGCCAATTATTATCTTACCTATAAAACCCTTTGTACGCAACGTACAACCTTCTTACGACGCCCTCGGGAGTAAAACAGAATGTCCATTCGCGGTCAAGCCGTATGATACTGGCAGTTCTATTTCTCTTAATTCCCTGGGTAAAGAACATCACACGGAAACAGGTCCAATTCAAATACAAGCCACTGCGGTAATAATATTGGTCTTAGGACTGGAAATACATTCTGAAGTACATTGTTGCGGTACTTTTAAATCCTTTTTTGTTTTCCACCTAGTTTAGGTACGAGTGTGTAGATTTAACAGTCTGTAACGACATTTTAAATATTACGATTCTATAAATGTACTATTTATGGAATGGTAATTCTTTAAATGCAAGACAATGTCACTAAGAAAGTGATGTAACTAATTCCATTGTTTTATATGATGGTGATAGCGTATCAGAAAATAATTAGTTGGCAGACTTGAAACAAATATTTTTTATGTAGAAATAATGCAGCAGTACCTTGCGTATGCCACACTGTCTGTTAGTTATAAATTAATTAGACGGTATAGTTAATACAAATAACAGTACTAAAAAACTAATATAAATACAAAAAAAAAATTGAAATAAATTACATTACATTCACCGTGGGAGAGTCACGCTTCGGCATGCATGGGCCGGCTCGTTCGGAGTTATCACTCCGGTGTGAGTGTGAGGTGAAATAACCGGTGTGAAACAGCGCCTGCGCTGTGTTTCACCGAGTAAGTGAGGATACCGGAGGTCCTACCCTAACTTTTTCCCCTATCCCCTTCCTCATCCCCAATGGCCGGGAACGCACTTGTAACGCCTCTGGTATTGCGGGTGTCCATGTGCAGCGGTAATCGCTTACCATCAGGCGAAATGTCTGCAAAATGCGGAAAAAAGTACCAACATATAAAGAACCTAAATAAATTATCATTTCACAAAAGGACAACCTGGAGACGTTGAAACATTCGATCCCAAAAACTCTTTGTTAATACGAGCCACTTACATCAGAACGTCAATTGAATTCGTAACACCCACGAAAAAAAACACTCATTTGTGAAAACATGACCGTCTATTTACTCTGTCCCTTCATGGTTAATTCTGTACATGTACGGTCCTATTACCATAGGCGAAGGTGCACGAAATCGCAATTAACATATAGATGTGACTTTCGACCGTCCGGCCCCTTTTAGCGAAATTACAAAAGACACGCTTTTAACAAGATCTTATAAAGTTTTGTCCAAACGCGAAATAGTGAAGATTAAAATACATTGCGTGGAAAATGAAACTTGGATGCGGTATTTCCGTAAATTGGGATGTTCTTTTTGCTATGTTTTTGTATGGTAGGGTTGTCACAATGACAATTATATAAGTCTGTATATTTTTTTTCAATCCTTAGATGGGTATCTGAATGCTTGCTTCAATGTGCATTTTAAAGAGAGACAGTCTTTTAGTTAAAGTTTTAATAAACAATGCTATAAGCCTTCGTTTATAAAAAATTACAAAAAACAAGTTTATACCCGTAATTATGATATATTATCATTGAGTTTTTAACAGATTGTAAGTTTGTTATCTTATTATAAATAAATAAGGAAACCAAAACCTTAATATTGTCAACCCTACAATGTATTCTTCATTTTCTAAGTATAATAAGTACCTAACATGTACCTATAAGGAAGATGAGTACTATTTATTATATTAACATTGGTAAAACATGAAGTCAAAATTAAATAAAGCTTCATTTCGACACATGTGTACAAAACTTAAATTTAAGCCAAAAGACGAACAATTATAGGCTATTAGAAATGCATAACTAACACAGACAAAGATTATTTATTTAATTGCCATATTGACTAGCTCAGATCTCGAGACCTGGAAACAATATATCGCGTCCAATTATCGTAAAGCTGTTACGGCGCCAAAAATGGATGAACTAGTGAAAGCAGCAAGATCTAGACGAAATATTACTTCTGATAACATTATGACGACTCCGACTCAAAAGATCTACGTCAACGAGAGGTTAAGTAAAGCCAATCGGCATTTATTTCGTGAAACTCGAGTTCGAGTGCAGAAAAAAGGATTTCGTTTTTGCTGGGTGCACCACTGCAATATTTACATCAAAAAGTCTGAAGGTACATAGGCAATTCACATTTACAACCACGAGAAGCTGGACGATATCTTGATTCGGCTTCTCCTATTGTAAATTAGCTGGATAGATGTTTTTTTTTTAACCCGAAACAAATATTTGTCGATCACACAAACTATGTACAAATATTTTAATAGAATGTCTGTCCTCCTCAAAGTGGTGATATGGTGCTAATTTCTGTTGTTGCGTCACTAAGCAAAGCAAAAACCCAAATTAACTTTTTAGCCAATCTTTCGAACGTCGTTTGACTTGACAAAATACTAATTTTTAGTTTAATTTCTGATTTTGTTTCGAGAGATTTTAGAACAACAGAGTTAGCAGCAATGATTAATGGAAAGTTTGGTCTTGGTTGCCGCGATAAATGCCTTGGAACTTAATGCACTCCTTCAGTTATATTATTGGAGGCACCAAGTTCCTTTTAAAATCAAATTATAAATATTTAAATGCAAAGTTCCTAAACAATAAATAACATTGTTATTTAAATAAACAAAATAAAACTATTTCGTGATCAGTTGCAGTGCCAAGATTTCTTTATGTAACATTTAATGGCATATTCTACTGTAAGCCGTCAAAATGGCCGGGTTGCATGGCTATATCAATTTCCTGCACAAGAAAAGAGTCACGCGATGCATCAATCAGTCTCTTTTTAATCTAAAAATCTCTTAAATCTTTTAATATTGGCCAGTATCTTCATAACTAAACCAACATATTTAAGATAAAGGTACGAAGTAGTAATATTTATTTCATCAATATTTTTTAACTTTAAATACATACATACATCGTATACTTTACATATTTCATTATGTATGTATATTATGTAAATATTAATTTGAACATATATCTATATGAAAATATTTATTATTTTATTTATTTATTTATTATAAATCAAAATAAAACTAGTCATATATCAGTATTTCCGCAAACGTATCAAAAGGATTCCCTGGGATTACAGCTGACATATTTGAATCAATTTCAATGATCAGATTAGTGCGAAACGCGAGAATATTGTGAGGTATTGTGGGCTTTCCCGGGCAATTGTTCGTTTGTTGAGATTATTATGAATATATTATTATTTGATTATTATGATTAGTATGTAATTATTAAAATCATTAATATTATTTCGAAGTATTTGGATGACACTGATGACACACGAGCATATGAACGTATCGGTAGAGTATAGAAAATATTGGTGCTAATATATTTATTACTTTCTGTTGATACTTTCTAAGCTCTTAGTTGATATTTTTTTATGTGTAAGCCTGCCAAAGTAACTTAATTCTCTCTAATGGAAAACATGAGCAGAATCTAAGAGCGGTTTTCACCATATTCATTGCGTATGTAGCCAATGCAACAACGCAGCATGGTAACCCGCACAAATACGGCCTATTGAGATACATCTGCATCATTAGGCATCAGATCTCACCAACGAAACACCATAGCACAAATGCTGGGATTTTTTGGGGTTCACCCCGGTCGAACCAACCTGTTCGTGCTAAAATCAGCGTAACTCTACTACCTTCATTGTTATTACTTAGTTATCCTTACCATATAATATAACTCACGGAGACTCCATATTGCTTCACTAATTAATTGAACTAGCGAATCATACAAAATTCTGAGAATCATCGTAATATACTTACGTGATGGATCTAATCTTAATTCTTGTAAATAGATCCTAAGTGAGCTATAATTGATTCCAATAAAAGCTATGACAATCACGAATCTTTAAGTTATTAAGTTTATTACTACGCAACAGATTATAATGAGGCATAATCAAGTGTAGCAATAGAATCACTTAGTTATATCTAAAACACTGCGTTCTTACTTCGTGTTTTATTCTTGTTTGTAAGATGCATATTCAGTACCGCGCGGCACTGACCTGAAATCCTTAAAAACGTCTCTATGGGACAGGTATTTAACCTTTTTGCACTGTAATGATTGATTAACTACTTGTTAAGAATAGTTTGCTACGTCACAACCCCGATGTTGCCGGGCCTTATTCAACTAACCCAAATAGGGTACCACCGCTAAACTCGAACAAAGATTAATGGCCGGAAAAATAATGTTAGAGAAAAAACAAATAATAAACACCCTAAAACAGGTGTTTGTAAAAACAGGACGCATCGATCAAAGTTTTTGTTTCTTGTCTTCGGAAGCAAGACAAATGAAAGTTCGGCGATGTTCGGTAGTGTTCAACGATTTATCTTGAGACTTAGATTCCAAAGCATCAATCGTTTGAACTAATATGAAAAGATAGGCATTGTGCATACAATTGCTAAAATCAAGTACGTTGTATTTTTGTATTTTTGAATTGTTGAATCCAATCTTTAAAGGTATTATTAAATTGTATTTAAACCAGGCCGAAAAGGGAAGGTGGCTCAATGGTAATCGCGTAGGATAACACATTGCAAATGGTAAGCGACCCTAGTTAGGTCAGTCCATGGATCGGTACACATTCGTAGCATTTAAGTTAAATATCATTTGAGCCGTGGTATAGTACACTTAAAGGTAACCCAGGCAATTTTTTGAAAAGTGCTCGGTGTAAGACTTATATTTCAAAAAATGTGGAATATTTATTTATATTCTTGTGACAGAATCCTTCAGATGCTTTCATCCGTATTACTTCTATGAATATTAGTAAAACTCCACTTAAGTGTAAGTATAAACACACATAAGTATAAATGTAGCTAATACAGATTTAAGCATTATCGTAAACAACATAACAGTTATCGTTAAATAACACTAAGGATTCCGTTTACCTTTGGCCAAAGTCAATTTAATTCGGTTCTGTATTTCCCGAAAATTCAGTTAAGACTCTGAACTGTTTCATATTTAAATAGCTTGGTATTCGAAAATCATACGTATTGTGTTATTATATAATAGGTCTTTACCTATGAAATTGCGTTTCTTCAGTACTGGTCATTTCAAATAAAAAAAAGTTTGTAATGGCTCTGTATTCTAAATTCAAATTAATTTTGTTTTAAAACCATGACATTCTATTTACAAACTCAGTCTTTTATTTTTTGATTAGCGTTGTATTTTCATTACATTTGAACATTTTTCGTCATAATGGATACTTTAAAAATTCGTGTAATTATGGAATATGAGTTCCGTCGTGGCACCAACGCGACACAAACGGCACGTAACATCAAAAACGTTTACGGAGAGAACTGTACAAATGAACGCACAACCCTTTATTGGTTTTCCCGGTTCCGTTCTGGAAATTTTGACTTGAAAAATGAAGCTCGTGGTCGTCCAGAGACTTTGGTTAACAATAATGAATTAAAGGCGATTGTGGAAGCTGACGAAACTCAATCTACAGCTGAGTTAGCAGCAGCTTTTAATGTAAGCATCAAAACAATATTGATCCATTTGCGACAAATTGGCAAGGTAAAAAAGCGTGATAGATGGGTGCCCCACGACCTTAACGATCGCCAGCGCAACGTACGCGTCGAGACCTGCCTTTCGCTGCTCAACAGGCAAAGAAATGAAGGAATTTTGAAACGAATAGTTACGTGCGACGAAAAATGTATTCTGTTCGACAATCGAAAGCGCTCAGCAAGTTGGTTAGACCCTGGTTCAGCACCAAAGCAATGCCCTAATAAACTGCCAATGCGTTGGCAAAGATGCGTCGATTGCATGGGTGATTACTTCGAATAACAGAAATAAAAAAGTTTGAAAAAATAAGTACTTTCACTTATTGCATACAAAACGGCAATTTCATAGGTAAAGACCTAATATTAAACTAACTGACCGACGCAACCTCGTTTGTGTCTTTTATTGCCCGTAGCGAAAAATTTTCCCCCGTATAGTCTAGTTCGCAGACTTTTTGTAAATGTTTATAAGATCTACGATTAATTAGAACATTTTATGGTTCTATCTTATATATATATATATATATATATATATAAACTATAAAGTTTACGCAGCGTACGCAAAATAAATAACTTTTCTGGTTGATTTTTTACACCTTGTGTCCGAAAAACCCCAATATCTTACGGAACCCTATTTTTTTCCAAAATAAAATATAGCCTATGTTACTCGTGGATAATGTAGCCTTCGAATGGTGAAAGAGTTTTTAAAATCAGTCCAGTAGTTTTTGAGCCTATTCATTACAAACAAACATACAAACAAAGTTTTCCTCTTTATAATATTTAGTATAGATTAGATTATATCCATTGCCATGAGTAGGTATATTCTGCTTACTATTTCTGCAAATGTTAACTTTACAATGAATTTCAAGTGACTGCACGTATATCGCAGTGGTTTAAGCGATAGTCACGCTGTTTTCTGATGCGCTAAGTATTGCGGGTTTTATACATGGGACTTTTTATAAAGTACCCATGACACAGCACATAACTACCAGTGCTAGTAGTGGTATTTATCTACAAAAAAATACAAAGTACTGCAATTAAAAATCATGTTATCATATTTAGATTTCTTATTTTCCAATTTAATCTAGATAATATCTAAAGAATTAAGCTAATGTAATAATCCTACGCTTACTAACAAAATTTGTTTATTCCAAAGTTAAATTATTTAGGACATATAAATAACTGTTTAAATTCTAAATTAATTATTAGAAAATTAGACTAATAATGGATTATAAATATACAATTCGTATTCAAAGCGGGTTCGCATTATCATTGAATTAATTGTGCCGATCTGTTCTGATCAACGGTCGACATTAATAACAAATCTGATCCAAAATATTGGGATTTAATATATTGTGTTTCAAATATAGTTAATTATTTACAACTATGCATTTCAAATACACTTAGAGTAAGCAGTACATTACATGTAAAAAAATGAAAACAATATATGTAACGGAAAATGAATTCCTTAGTTCATAATATAATTATATGCTTAAAAATGAAAACGTTAAAAATGCGGATTGTTAGATTTAATAAAGTTGATGATAATAAATCAATCTAATAATGATATTAATCATATAAATGAATTTAGGGAGCGTAACTGCTACATTAAAAATTCACTTTGTAATGGCGACAAAAGAAGAGAGAATTTTCAAAAAAATTTTAAAACAAGAACCTGCGTAGCTGCGTAGAAGTAGCCGTAGAGAGTAAGTCTTTCTTGTACAGTTTAATTAATTTTACTACTAAATCTTTTTAGCCCATTTTATTCTAATTTTTGGCCATTTCACAGATTTCCAAGCCAATATTAGTAGATTTTGAAATTTTAAATTCTAAGTGTAAATTTGAAGTTATTGAGCTGACTAAGTGTTCAACCAATTACCGTCAAACTCACCCCTCAATGTCATACAAACGATATCAATAATCGTCTACTTGAGATGCGTAGTGAAAAGACCGCCACGCCACATGCAATGTCGAGAGGTTGGCCAGGCTTTAATGAGAGCCTTTGCCTTGTTAATACTAATGGCCTTTGGCTTGTAAACTTGAGAAAGGAAACTTCAGAAATTATTCTGAGAAAATTTAATATTATTTGAATTTATTACAAAATCAAATATTATTTAATTGGGGTTTATTAATTGCCCGTAGCATGAAAATTTTCCCCCGTTGTGAAACATTCTTCATTGGTGCTCCTCTCCTATTAGTATTAGCGTGATGATATAAAGCCTTCCTCGATAAATGGACTATCCAACACTGAAAGAATTTTTCAAATCGGAACAGCGGTTCCTGAGATTAACACGTTCAAACAAACAAACAAACAAACTCTTCAGCTTTATAATATTAGTATAGATTAACCCTACTTTCTAAAAAGAGACCAGCAGTGCTCTGTTAATACCTGTTCATGTAATGTTAATCGTTAATTCCATATTTGATTACATGATTTATTCTTTTAACGCTATAATGTTACTACTTCCAGAATTAAAATTATATTATACCTTTGTGAATCACAAAACATATTAAGTTAGTATTTAGTATTAGGGAATAATACTACAACTGATGCTAAGCGAAAGTCCAACCATAATCATATGCATTTGCATATATATGTATTAGTACTGTATCTGTATGGGAAGTTCTTTGTTTTCTGTCTTGAATTGCCCGACGTTTGGCTTTGTTTAGTTGATCTTCATAATTGAAAGCTTTCATCGATTAACAATAACAACTCAGATAGACTCTTTATATTTATTTCTTAACAACTTCACACACTTATGTACATCGGTGGACTTAATGTCCAGGGCGTTCTCCACCAGCTAATGTTCAGATCTACAGTAAGAAGTTATTAAGGTAAATAATAAATATTAAAGAGTATTATTGATATTTTAAAATTTTTACTACTGATAGTATTACCTAAAATAAATCTGTTACTTTTTAAAAGAACACTGCAATGTAACGACACCAAAAGAATCGTTAAATATAAACGTTATATCAGCGGAATATTCCGTACCAAAGGGATTGATCATTAACCATTATGTATTCAACGATAAATAAGCCAAGTTCGCTGTAGTACCTAGTTACAGATCCCTAAGGATGCCAAGTACTAAAGGTACGATTTAGAGACATAAGCGGATAAAAATAATTGGCTTTTTATCTCTTAGAATATGCCAAAGCTTGCAATTTCAATTTAGAGAACTCTTCTCAAATTTAGTACAGAGTAAACATTTTAAATTCTAAATATTTCGCATTTACAAGTACATTACACGTTACGTACAAAGTGAATATTCATTTTCAGTCACATATTTCTCATGAGTTGAGACATTCCATTTCTAAAATGTTAATTCTGTTCAGTATTTCTTTCAAGTTGTTCTTTTGATCCTAAGCATTGCATTCCTTCATTCTCGTCCACGTCCAATACTCGTTGTTTACTGTAGTTTATATCCTTAAACACGTTGTTATCTCACACGAAAAAATAAGTAAAGAATAATTCTAAGCCATTTCTTCATACAGGTCCTGTATGAAGTCTTGGACACGTGTAAAAATATAAATTGCATTCGTTTTAAGTTTCCAGATATGTAATAACAATTTGCATTAAAAAGAACAGCATAACCTATTTCAGTATAATGCAGCATACATAGTATGTATAGAAACTATTTTAGTGATAGTTAATGCTTTCTTCTCCCTGTAACCCTATTACGTATAGGTTGATTGATCTAATGGTAATAATATTGCGTAAATTCGATAAGATGAGCCACTTAAAACCACATAATAATTGTTTTCAAACATAAAAATGTCTAAAGAGAATTTCTTTCTTAAATAAAAATAGGTACCTAGCATAAATTCCACTTTACCCTATAAATAAGGGTGCTACATGCACGAAGAAGCAAAGCAAAGCCTTATCTTACAGCGTATAATGATAAAAACACGTGAGATACAGTCGACAGCGCTGATTGACACTATTTTAATTAGTGGTCTTTATTTCTTTAAGTACTTTTTGTCGCTGTACTCACCGTGGGAGAGCCACGCTTCGGCATGCATGGGCCGGCTCAACCGGAGTGGGTTCCCCATCCGTACGCGGAAACGCACTTGTGACACCTCTGGTGCTGCGGGTGTTCATGGGCGGCGGTAATCGCTTACCATAAGACGATACTTCTGCTGGTTTGCCCCCCCATCAATAAAAAAAAACTATTCAGCGCTGACTTCTTTAATTTTAAATATGGTTTTCTAATTATATAGCAACGCCAGTATCTATGGACGACATAATAAATTATGTTAGCAAATTCCATATTCATAGATACGAAAACTGTTAAACAACATTTTATAAGTGATTAACCCTCTGTCGTTTGAGTAAATTGCATGATTATTTGTTTTAGTAGTTTTGTTTTTAATTAAGTAAAACTTCAAGACCATTGCGTGATTGTAAAGAGCGTAATAACTTCTAAATGAACGTAATAGTTCGTTTTCCTCGGATTTAATTTCTTGAATTGTAAGTTATTTTTGCATTTCAAGTAGTTTTTTTTACGAACCATAATTTTAAAATAAAATCAGAGAAAGGAGGTCAGATTCTCAAGGTAGTAACATCACGCTGATTACAGCACAAATTTTATAGGCCTCCTTGACAGGGCGGGACTACCTAATATGACAGCATTTGTGCTGTCGTGTTTTGTTTGTAAATGAGAGTCCGGAGGCCCAATGATGCACAAGCATCTCAATGGGCCGCTATAGTGTGGGTCACCATGCTAAATTATTTAATTATCTACACCCGCAATAAGAATTGTGGCCAATACTCTTGGATTCTATACAATTAATTACTCACTATGGCAGGCTCATACAAATAAAAAATAGTATAGTTTTATTTTCACATCCTTAACACAAAGTTACATAAAAAGTCGACACACTAAATAAGCTTCTACCTATGTGTTATTGCTTGTAAAACGCAAACTTCACTTAACAAGGATAATACTAAAAGCTGTTTTGACCTTGGATTAACACGATATATCTACCGTCAAGACGCTCACGAGCTTACACGTAAAAAGGCTAAGCTGTCCCACAAAGATAATTACGCGGACAAAATACAACACCTGACAGGTAACGCAGTAAGACATCAATCACGTATTCATTCAACGAACTAAATAGACACGCCTCTGCTTTTGGCTAGCTGACAACCCTATTTGTGTAACTTCATATACAATTAGCCGAAAAATAAACCTTACATACAAGGCAATAGAGTTTAAAATCTAACTGATGTTTGTTCTAAGAAATACAAATATGTTAGCTAAACTGTTTAGAAAGTTTTTGGGGTGTAGAAAGGAACTTTGTAAAATATTTCTTTAGTATATAAATGGGGAAATGGATTGTATACACATTGTGTGTATTTTTTTAAGATAACTTTCATGGCCCTAGAAGTGGCGAGTCTTGTAGCAGATTTTTATTGTAAAAACATTCCACGGAAATGAGCATATTAATACATTCATAATTAATATATAAATTTATAAGATTTGTAATATCAGAAAAAAAAAATTTAAATAACTGTAGGAGTATCATGCTAAGACACACATGAGTCGGGTCGACCACCCAGACTACGCACAGATGCTTTATTCGCTTTTCTAGAGTGAGTGAGGTTATCGAAGGCCCATCCCTGTCACCTAATTCTAGAAGAAGAGTACTCACAGGGCGGCGACATATTTGCTACTCTTAACATGCAAGCGTCTAGCTTTTCATCGTAGTGGTGATTCGATCCAAGGCACTTAAAAAAAGAATTAAACTTGAAAACAAACAGCAATGAATATCTGCTTATGTTACTATTCTTCAAGTACTCTGTGTGTAGTGCTACGTTATACTAAAGACTAGAGCATAGGTGGAACTTATAAGAATTGCTGTAGTAACAATATTTTCTAAAATCTTTATTAATATGGGTTCATTTCCTGAAACCTGCTTTCAATCTATCAATCATTTATTTGCGGAAACATGGGTTAGTTACAGATCGTAGGCCTATTTTAGAGGCACACTATGTTCTACCACATTATGCGGTGTGCAAATATTATATATAATATCTGTTTATAAACAAAAATGTCAAAAATGTAATTGTTTCGTTTTTTCTCTATTTTTTTCGCAATTGGTTCTTGAATTCATATTTGATTGACAACGGTCATTTTCTAAATTGGACGTCTAATTTCTAATATGCAAGTTCGCACAAATTTTGAATTAACTTCAACAACAGCAGCATCTGCGAACTATACGAAAGATTCTTAGCAAAAGAATTGCAATCGTACTGAGCCGTATTGCCTACAAAATGAACCTTCATCGTATTACGAGTCGAGTTCAAAGTAAATATTTTCAGTTATATTGCAATAGGAGCTTCATTTTGCGAGAGCATTAGAACCACTTCACAGTAGTTATTATCGATATTCAATCGACTAATATTTGTATATGGAGTATATGACCTATATGAAAAGATCTAATTTAAAATTGAACACATTTTCAACACATTTAAGTATGGGTATAAATACAAAGGTAAGTTAAATTTCGCTTGGGGCAGGATTTGGCTGGGTCTCCAGGATTCAGCCATTGCGACGAGCTCTTCCAATTATCGTACAGGATCCACTTTTTATCACAGGTAATGACCCGATTTAAAATCCCTTTAAAATATAACTGTGCAGATGTATATTTTTTAATGTAAGTTCTTAAATATTTATTTTTCTTCGAGACGTACCGTACCGTACCAAAAAATACACCGCTATTTTATATATTTTTTATCGTAGTATATATTTTAGTAACATATATAGGTTACCGCTTAAACTAATAAACCGCCTGAATATTCTAAATAAAGAAACTTGACTTATGAGCTTATTTTTGAAGTGGAAACTTCTTTAGGCGCGTTGAGCACTTTTTGGGTGAACAAAAGTCATGGAAATCACGTCATCGTCACCGAGCGCTTTCCATGAGCTATATTCTTTTACTTCTTTTTATCGCGCATTTTATTTAAAGGGTGAAAAGCTTAAACAACTGTTTATTCACAGTTTAGAATTTACTTTTGTCTGTAGCCCTCATGACTGCTTTATGATTTTTATGAGCATATTCTAAATTGTATAATGCATTGTTCACATACAGGTATTGTATATATTATTATTAATATAATCAACACAAACTAAAATGGGTGTTCAAATATCTGTCAAGGGTAGAACTAGTCTTTAATCAATAGCGTTGGTCGTAGTTAAAACTCCCAATGAAATTTGTATTTCAACAATATTTAACAATTTTAACAAAAAAAATGAGATATTATAAATTTTAACACGCTCTTAGCAAACTTTCCAAGCTTAGAAACTCGACCAAGTTTTGTTTTTGACAAAACAAATAATCAAAATATTCCGTTTGGGAGCTATGATGCCTTTTCTTAGCTCGATATTACGCACAAGATAAGAATAGATTTTGTGAGTGTAACTTTATATTTATATATTTTTTCTTAGCTCGATATTATGCACAGATAAGAATAGATTTTGTGAGTGTAACTTTATATTTGTATATTTTTTGTAGTAGTGTGTATATGTGTATATTTGTGTATACTGTGTATGTATTAACTTGTGTAATAGTATAATTGTGTATATTTATTACATCTGATGTAGGTTTATATATTATATGCGTAATTACTATTTATCGAAATTAATATTTTGTCTTTGCACCTACCGCATCATATTTCTGCAACACCTGAAGGTTGACTGGTAGATATTGCCTAATGGCATTATGTCCACCTTTGTACTTCATGTGACCTAAGTTAATAAATAAATCAATATATAATTTTAGTTCAATATAAGAAACATTGGTGTAAAAAGTAATCAAGCACTTGTTATACAATCAAATAAAACGATAACATTCTTAAATAAGATTTGTAGTAAATGCTACAAGTAGTTTCCTTATAGTATTACAAAACTAACGTCAGTATAAGTTCATTGGTAAACAATAAACTAAATACAGGGTTTCTATTTTCCTGGTGTAAATAATTTACTGATAATTTATGAAATTAATTATAATAACATTATTCTCTAAACCAAAATACATTTATCAAATTTTGAACATTAAATACACGGACTTAAAGTTTAATTAACAATAACATCACTTGAGCTTCCTGATTGTCTTCGTCTCTTTGATCGTCATCAGTCATCAGTTATGATATATACAAGAGATTTTTTAAATTCATGTACAAGGTACATTGAAAAGAGACACAATTAAGCTCTTATCAATCACACAAGCTATTAACATATTATAATTATAAAACTGAACAGTTGCAAGAAAAATACTGTGACACTTGAAAAAATAAGTTATCCGATTCAAAATTCTGATAAATTTATCCAAGTTACTTTTTAAAATAACTTCAGAAATGTTAATTTAATAATCAAACCGTAACGTTTTCTGGTAACACCCTAATTACCAGTTTCAATCCGTAAAGAAAAGCCTCATATAGACTAGTGTAAAATACCATGTACCACGTTTAAGTAAATTCATATGAAAAAGGAAAACAATGTCTCTAATCAAATATATTTTTTAAAAAGGCTTTCATCATAATTGACGTTGAAATGAACGAGTCCAGTTAAAACGAAACATTAGGACTAACATAGGTAGAACATGAGCATTCATCCCACGTTTTCTTTCCCGCAGACTCCTCCACAGAGTACATACATTAATTATGATATAACCTAAGATCAGGTAACTTTGTACAAATGGTAAGAGGAAAATTTGTGATATTTTTACGTCGTTGCTTAGATACCGTCTTAAAATTTCATCTTCATAATTTCATTACGTATTCTTTGTCAAAGTTCGAATAAAGTTATTATTAAATTAATATTTTATGAGATTTCATCTCAAGGTCTACAATTTGACGAGGTTATTGATGTTCGCACGAGGTTAGTTCCGTTTCGAGAACAAGTACTTCGATTTGAAACGTGTCATGTATCACTACACTAAAAACAAGATGTTCCTTTCATACGTGTTCACGGTTTTTATAAAAGTTTAGATTTCGTTTCGTATCCGTTGAATAATATTTACATAAACACAAATATAAAATATCAATCAGAACAGTGTACAATATAAAGCTTTAAAAAAAGAGTTGATGAAAATATAAATCAAATCTTCACAAATACTGACAAATAATCGTCTTCTTTTTAAGTTTTTGGGTGAGTGTCTAGTTTATTTATTAATTGAAATACTTTTTTCGTAAATTCATTTTGACACCACTCGATTATTTTATGGACTTCTATGAACGATCAAATATTTGAGAGGCGTTTGTATTATTAGTCAGATATTACTGAACTCGTTCCTGAGACAGATACAAATGACGATGAGCCTATAGCAATATATTAATACTCGTGTCTATACTTACACGAATTTCAGAAAATCTACTTGTATTGATAAAACAATGTCTGTCATAGCCTAGTTTTCTATATGTACGAGTAGAGTCACTCATTCCTGCTGCCCATGGCACCCCTTGGTGATTAGAAGCAACGATGCCGCGGTCGTTCCTGTATGGGTGGTCGCTAGTGGTGTGATACCATGAGCGTTTCCGTGATTTGGAGGTCAGGTTCAGCAGTCGGTCCCGGTTGTAATCATAGGATAAGTGTTGTAAAGCGTGAAGTAGTTGGAGGCCTTCGGGCTGCTTAAAGACACCCATTACGGCAAGATTACGTAGCCACGACGTTGTTTTGTCTGTTCTCTAGTCCTAAACTTGGCCAGCATGGAGGCGTATGACCTAAAATTTCTTTTGAGAGGACACCTGAGCCCAGCAGTGGGATATTATGGGTTGTTAAAGATGACAAAGTTCTTTGAATATTTTTTTACACTTATAGTACAACTTCGGATATTGAATCCTGACTATGCAATTGACTTCTATAGAGTCTAATTTAGTAACAGCAGATTGATATCAGCTAACTTTCCAATTACAACCACTAAATACCATACTGACATTGATATATCCAAATATTATATTGACTATTTATTCCAAATTCACAGTTAACGACCAGTCCCAAAGCTGTAAATAGTATCCCAGTTTGAAATACCCTTTATTAACTATTAAATATTTGAAGTGACGTCAGAACTTGCGCAATTTCAATACATACTGAACCAATATCAATACAATAACATAGAAACATATTGGATACATTTGTCCTTAATCCATTAATCACGGACTACGCTTTAGCTACGATTGATATATAATTAAGTTATCGCATTTTCCATCTCCTCTTATTAGGATCAAAGGTATCAATTCAAAATAAGCAGTGTGTCATCAAAATCACGTGACTCTAAGATTGACTTTTAGGAAAGGAAAAATGTACGTAATGCCTGTTCAAACTGAAGTAAATCTATTATAAGAGAGAAGAACTAGATAATGAAATATATATTATGGCTTGTTCTTTTAATATGCGGGCAACGTTTGCGACATTTAGGATTTTTTAAGTCCTTGTTAGTACATCGCTTTCTCGTTTTAAAGAATAATAGTATTTAACGTCAGTCATACACAAAAACTTGCCAACTATGCAACATTACTAGCTCAAATCAACAGTATCTCAGTTATTTAGTACATTCGAGCAGACAAAATTTGCATTTTAGAAATTTACTGTGTAGTATAATAATCTACACTCTATCCATTCAAATAAAAAAAATTAGAGTGTCTGTTTGTAATACTAAAATAACCGCTTTTTACTAAATTTTTAAGAAAGTATACACCGTACCACGTAAATACCATTTTTTGTCTGTCTGTCTATTTGTTCCGGCTAATATCTGGAACGGCTGGAGTAATTTTAACGGGCTGTTCACTGGCAGATAGCTGATGATATTATTTGACTAGCTTCAACCCGCGGCGTTACCTGCTGTTGGTGTTATACTGTAGGTACCACCGGAGGGCTCGGCTAGTTATATTATATAATAAAGGTGTTTGTACAGTCCGACCTGCCAATTGCACACTTAGGTTAACTATTTAAATAAACATTGTTTGTTAACTTTAGTACTGAAGTGATATTACGATGAAATAAGGGACCTCAATGGTTGTCATTGTATTTTGAACTTTAAGACGGTTACCTTATGTTCCAATTCATGTGCTCGCGGTCTTCAAAAACATTTTATAACTATAGGCGTAGGCCATTAATATGGTACTGAAGTGACTAATCCATAGTAACAATTAATTTAAACTTATCCCAGAGGCTTCAGACTTAACGATTGCCAATGACAACCCAATAGTAACATGCCACTCGTTAACATATAATTATGTAATAAAGGAATAGACGGACATTGAAGTCTAATATTTTGACTGCCTCGGTGGCGTAGTGGTAGCGTATGCGACTGCAAAGCTTGAGGTCTCCATATGTTTGTATGATCTGCAAATATTTGTTTCAGAGTATAGGTGTTTTCTATGTATAATATGTATGTATTTACAATAAAAAAGTATATAAGTATTTATATCAGGTGCCTAGTACCCATAACACAAGCTCTGCTTAGCTTGGGACTAGATGGCGTTGTGTGTTAGATGTCCGGAATATTTATTATTAATATTTTTAGACATTAAACAACTAGTACTGTGAGACTACTTGTTTCTCTTACGTTGTCTCCACTCAAGAACCAGTTTACCGTTGGGGTAAACGGGTTCTGGAGTGGAGACCGCGTCTCGGCAAACGTAGTGTAGGGCGCCCACAGGCCAGGTGGAGTGATGATTTGCGCAAGACGGCTGGCAAGATCTAGATGCGAGAAGCCGAAGATCGAACTAAGTGGCGTGCAATTGGAGAGGCCTATGTCCAGCAGTGGACTGCGATAGGCTGATGATGATGACTGTGAGACTGAAAAATGACAGTTGCTTAAGATGATGGGTCGACGACTTATGGTATCATAATTAAACAAATATGTATTTCGGACATCCAACACAAAACGCTATCTAGTCTGAAACTAAGCAGAGCTTGTGTTATACGAGTAGGTCCAAAACAAATATTTCCAGTACTTACAAATATTTGGTTCGACCCGGTAATTGAACCTGAGACCTTAAGCACAGAACACACACATACACCACTGAAGCAGTCATCATAGTAACCATTTTAGAATATCAGTAAAATTTTATAGAAACGTAAGGAATATTTTAGTGTAGCCAGAACCCTACCTTCTGTAAATACAAGATGCAGTCACCAAGATTTGGAAAGGCTTTAGTTTTTAATTTTAGTTTTAAAGAAATATACGTGTTAATAAGAGCTCGTCTCGGCAACAAGTTTAACAGCTTGGCAAGTATTTAATTATATGTCATGTGTAAAATTTTATTGTTTGAATAAATAACAAACAATTAAAGTTAAAGTCATACTTAGTGAACTAAAAAATCGGAATATTACTCAAAATCGGACAAGTGTGAGTCGGACTCGCGCACGAAGGGTTCTTTACCATTATTTATACATTTCAAGCGTCTACCTGTTGCCGTTTAGTATCGACCTAAAATCCACAAAAAAACACGTTTGTCGTATGGGTGCCCCACTTAGATATTTATTTTATTCTGTCTTTCGTATTATTCGTTACAGCAGCAATAGAAATACGTCATCTGTGAAAATTACATTATTGAGGAGAAGGGAATGGGGGAAGGGGATGGAGCATGGGCTTCCGGTATCCTTACTCACTCGATGAAACACATCGCAAGCGCTATTTTACACCGGTTTTCTGTGAGGCCGTGGTATCACTCCGGTCGAGCCGGCCCATTCATGCGGAAGCGTGGCTTCAAAGTTACATTTCTTAAATTTTCTTTATCTGCGACTTATAGCAAAATCACGTTTCAAACTTCACGTACTAACTCAGTTACGCTATCTTAATTACGCGTTCGTGAACGTCTCGTCTTAGTTTCATAATATTGCCGGCTGGAAAACTTGCATACCCTAGCTGTTGATGGCCACATAGAAAGCGTTTAATATCCGCTTACTTTGCTACATCAAAAGTCATTTGTTGATAAATCTTAGTTTGGTATTTATCTATTCTTAAATCAGCATCATGTTGTATCATTTCCAACAAATAAAACAAAAATCAACATCTTTGCTGAAATTATTTTGGATTTTTTTTTTGTATTGGGGCAAGCAAGTCGACGTATCATCTAATAAGAATTATTAATTAATTATTGAAATCATCTTTCTAAGAAAACAAAGAAGCCACAAAGTGAAAAAAATAATTTTAAATGAATTTATGTACCTACTAAAACTTTTACATTCAAAATACATATAAACTGAATTAATTGAAAACGGCTTAATGTACCTACTGGAATATTTACCCAAAGCGTATCGATATTAATTTAGTTAGATAAAAGTCGCTACCAGTCACTCAATTTCTAATTTTATATGAACGTGTACGTATCGACATACATGTATTTAAAAATAATAATAGCGCAATATATTGTAAAATATAAATTTAATATTAATGACCCGTCTGTAATGACGAACGGTGCCCAGACGTGAACACTGACTGTAGTTTAATCCATAAGATTTATAAGAACTCGCTCAACCTGCTATGGAAAGAGCAATGCTTCAAGTCTCTCTGAAGGACAAAATTTCAAACTAAATAATCCGTCAAAGAACCAAAGTAACTGATATTACTCTGAAACTTAGTAAGCAGAAGTAGTAATGTGCTGATCACATATATTATATCGCAGAACCGATAACTACTGGAGTAAGCGTATTCTGAAGTGGATACCGCATCTTGACAAACATAGTGTGGGACTTGGCCTGATGGCGGGACGACTGGCGTAAAAGGACTGGCAGTGATTTGATGCAAAAAGCAGCAGACCATACTCTGTGGTGTTCCATGAGAAAGGCCTATGTCCAGCAATGGACTGCAACGGGCTGATGATGATGATTAATAACCCCGATGTCCCTGTGCTACTAGCTGCTTCGTCACATTAAGTCTGAATACGCGTCCCAGACATTTTCGAGTTACTATAGTTTTAGGGTCAACGCCGACACGCCGACGGACAGACAAACAGCGCGGGAGACGCGAACGACAGTTGGTTTTATTTCGTTATATCAGATACAGTTGTATTCCGGAGAACTTGCTCACTGAATTATTATCTTAGCCGCCACTCCGTTTGTCGGTATCAGTACATCGGTAGTCAGTAGAACGAGAAAACAAATGTAAGGGTCAGCCCTTAAATCTGTTTCTCGCTCAATTAAGATTCTCTTTTATTATGTGAGGGAATGACTACTTTCCCAAAGAGTTTTAGTGTGTACCAGCCGGACGGCCATAAGATATCCAAAACCGTGTTCAATATCATTCTTTGATAATAATAATGATGACAAAAATGTGGTTATTTAATGTATAGACAGAATACATATCACAACTTGGAGGTTCAAGTTTAAATCGACTGTTTAATAGCCACACCGTGCAATTGAGATGTACCATGATGCACACGAACACCTCGTGTTTAGATTATAGTAATGTTTGCTTTATTTTCCACTTCAGCGAGATGATGCACCTAACTTGCAAGCTATCTTTCATCGTTACTGCAGGTTCTCTAATTTCAAAGTTGTCTTTTGACGATACTATTTAGTTACAAATAGAGATATAATTGTGCTGGTTGTATGTTGTACTGATAAACGGTAAGGTACACACAATTGTCAGCTGAGACAGCAAATAAACAATCTCGTCATATGATGCTAGCATATAACGAGATTATAGTAGAAATATAACAATAACTAAAAAAATTGGTATTAGTAAAGTAAAAGGTCAATGACCATAATTTATCATCTTATAAGATAATTCAAGAATTATTTAAAAAGACTTTATTAGTAGAATTATTTTTTGATAAATAATGTTCATGTGCACAAAACAGAGCACTGGCTACAAGCCAATAAGTTAGTTATACTGGGTCTTCTACTTTTTCTATATATGTATATATTAACGATTTACCTTATTATTTTAAATATCTCTGTGATATAGTTCTATTTACTGATGATATGTCACTAATTTTTAAAGTCCATCGTAAGAAAACAATATTTGACGATGTGAATGATGATGTATTGAATTGGTTTACAACGAACAATATATACTACTGAATTCAAATAAAACACGGTGTGAGAGATTTACTATACCTCTGATACGGACACAGCTAGGCTAGTTTATTTTAGCTACTTTCACAGCATCATGTCTTATGGTATATTTGTATATACTTTGGTACAAGGCTGCTAATACAATTGGATGTACCGATGGATGCAATTGACCTTCCTGTAGATAAATTAAAGTTTACTGTAAAATATCACCTTACTAGGAAAGCCGAGAAGAGCCGAAGCCGAAATACGATCGTCATGAGCTCAAGGTTTTATTATATACACATACACACAAACTCCTTTGTCTTGTCATTGGGCTAAATTATAAACAAACCATTGTTAGTTGAAAGTAATGCGTGACGATTATTATGGTAATTTGATTAGTAGTGATTTTTATCAGTACCTCGGTATGGTTCGTCATGCTCACTAAAATGTTATTGCTTGCGGTGTCGTCGTGGGGCGGGTCGTTTCTTTCCCTCTGATTTGGCGAAGGAGACGATGGCTGGTCCATTGGCGCATGCGTCATAATTGTGAACAGTTGCTGCTTGAGGTGATTGTTCGGCCTAGTCAATGATGCTTTAGCCTATAGTATTATTTTGATATAACTTTGGTATTTTCACAACATTTACCTTGACAATCCAGTACATGCTGTGGCGTCTGTTTATGTTGATCTATGATTTTTAACTGTGTAGCTTCAATTCAACGTTCATAAATGTCACTTAGTGCCTTAATTGAATAAATTATTTTAAATTTGAATTTATTATCTATACTAATATTACAAAGAGGAAAACTTTGTTTGTATGTTTGTTTGTAATGAATAGGCTCTAAAACTACTGGACTGATTTTAAAAATTCTTTCACCATTCGAAGGCTACATTATCCACGAGTAACATAGGCTATATTTTATTTTGGAAAAAAATAGGGTTCCGTAAGATATTGGGGTTTTTCGGACACAAGATGTAAAAAATCAACCCTATACGGGGGAAAATTTTTCGCTACGGGCAATAAAAGACGCAAACGAGGTTGCGTCGGTCAGCTAGTATCGAATATAGTGATTAAATAGGCATTAATTAAAGTTAACACCAAATAGACCCTAATAAATTAAGTAAGCTTTTAAATCTATATATATAAAAATAAATTGCTGTTCGTATTAAATCTGAAAGTTCCCGAGACTTTTGGAATTTTAAATGATTGTTCATTATGACGTTTTTAAAGTGTTACACATATATAGTCAAAATTGATTTTAATTTAGTTCATCAGTTATAATTTAATTTAGCAATAGTGTATTTACCACTAGCGAAATGTGAATTGTACCTATTTTTTTCTTACCATATTTTTGTACCATATGAAATTAAATTATATAATTATATTGTTCTAGTGTCTATACGATGTCTTAATTAAATATTTAAACATATACGACCTAACTCATCTTATAACACCTCCATCATATCGCACTGAAGGTCACAAAAATTAAGTATCAACGTTGAAATTGAAATAAAACCAACCTGTTTTTGCTTTTACCATGACAAAACAATAAAATGATAAAGTTGGATTTTGAAAATTGGACCTAAATGAGGGATGTGAATATTTAAAAAGCTTTCCATTCACCGCCCTGGTTCCATCAATAATTGATCGTTCGAACTGAGGCGGGAAATAAGATCGCATTTAACGTATTATCTTTCAAACCTTGATAAACGAAAGGATTTCATATAAAGCCGCTGGCTATTGTACTCGCTAAAGTAGAGGTACGCGGGGTACGCCATCATTGTTCGAGCACTCGTTATATACACCTGATTAATCGCGGGTGGTTTCGTTTCAAGTGGAGAGGTAAATTTATTTTTTTATTTCACAGCATAGTATTGGAAGAGATTTGTGATTGTTGATTTGAAAAATGTTTTATCAATGTTAAACTATCTAATATTTGTTGTATGGGACATTTAAAATATAATATAACTAGGTTTGCCCGCGGCTTTGTTCGCACTGTTTATCATTCCCAATATGACAGTTTTTCACGAAGCTACTGGCATCGGACCTCCGCAACCGTGAGGGTGAACTTAAATTGCAGGCTGAACTAGTTGTCGGTATATTTGAGGTCTCTGACTTCCTAATAACGATTGCCATAGATTTTCACGGCAACCGGGACTGACTGCTTAAGCTTAACCAAGTCATGGCACGAAATACCGCCAACCTTCTGTACTCGGGGCTGATAAAAGAAATCCCAATTACACTTGTGACCCGATCCGGTAATTAGACCTCTTGAACGGCAGACACATACGCTAACTGTTAGCAAAACGAGGCAAGCGATTTTGTCCATCAATTTTTCCAAAATAAACAAGCATGAGTCAATCCAGAGTTCTAAGACATTTCTGAATAAGAAACCTTTACCTAAACTTATTACTATTTATAATAAAAAATAGTAACATGAAACTGAGTGCCAAATACTATTACTATATTACTAAAACTATCCACCATTGGGAACGTGATCAAAACTAACTAGGAAAACATGTACCTTATACAAAAAACGGTCTAAATGTAACGTGACGGAACTGTATTAAGACATCATCCGCTCATTAAACAATATAGAGTAACAAGAATATATATCTATTTAGGCGTATACGTATGCAAGGAACTTTCACGTAATAACTACTGATTTCGCTCAAAAAATACTGAATAATGTTCATATCAGCAAGGTCTAGAACAACAATTTTGATTAGTTGTATTGCCATTGACTTGATAGTATAAAATAAAACACTATTCCTCTTAAAATTGAGAATGTAGACCCAAAATATAAAAAAAAGATGAAATGAATTAACTGCCTTGCTGGCGTAGTGGTGGCGTATGCGACTGCTGTGCTTGAGGTCTCGGGTTCAATTCCTGGGTCGAACCAAATGTTTGTACTTTGTATGATCTGCAAATATGTATCTATGTATAATATGTATAAATTACAACAAAAAGTATATATGTATTTATATCAATTACACAAGCTCTGCTTAGCTTGGGACTTAGATGGCGTTGTGTGTACATGTGGCATTCATCAACGGTATTGTTAGCTTTCATGCAGTAAATAATGCATATATCCAGCAGTGTACTGTGATATATTGATGATGATGATGCAATAAATTACGTTGGTAGTAAACCCCATGTTTACAGTACAAGTATTCGTTGCGTTATGAAATATTAGCAATTATATCATTTCTGGTTAATATACCGTGGGAGAGCCATGCTTCGGAATGCATGGGCCGGCTCGACCGGAGTGATACCACGGCCTCACAGAAAACCGGTGTGAAACAGCGCCTGTGCTGTGTTTCACCGCGTGAGTGAGGATAGTGGAGGCCCATACCCCAACTCCTCCCCCCATTGCGGGTGTCCGTGGGCGGCGGTAATCGCTTACGATCTGGTGATACGTATGGCCCCCTATGACATAAAATATAAATAAAATCAATCAGTTCAATAAAATCAAATTGATTGCCAAATGCGATAAAGTGTTGCATTAAACAAATATGAAGAAAAATGATTTTGAAATGTAAGTGTAATGACTTGCAGACGTACTGACTTTCAAAAAGAACATTTTTAATTTTATTTGACATAAATGTAACAGAACTTGTTTATTATTTGCAATACATAAACATCCCGAGTATTTTCTATACTTCTTCTTATAAAACAAAAGTTAAATTGCTAAAAAAACTTTCCTTAAGATAAAATTACGTCTAAGAACATTCATGTATCAAGAAACGAGTATGTATAATACAGGCAAATGTACACGGTATAAAGAAAGCCCCCTAAAAATATTGCAAGTTGGCAGTAACAAAAGTTTATCCCCAACAATGACAAGCTAGTTGTCTCCAAACTTTGTTATGAATTTACTTCGCCGAGTCACTTAGAAGTTTTCTCATATGTGGTCTACGAATGAATAAGATAGGTAGCACAGTAATGAAGTGGCAAATGATTGGAGGATTATTTGTGTATAGAATATTAAATAAAACTTGGTAAAATTTAATTGAGAAATATTTAATAAATAACACAATCAACATAACAGCAATTAGTGCAAAGGTTTCACAGATAATAAAAGTAAGAAAGTGCCTTCAGCTTAGAGATATAATTATGGTATATCTTCGACAACTTTGTTTACGATATTAATAATAAACGTAGCTCACACAATATGGCTATATAAATATAGTAAAGTTCTAAATGTTCATATAGCAGTGTTGTATAAAGAATTTATTTAACAATTTTTTCTTACGTTATGCTGTGGCAACAACTAGCTTTATCTCAATCTATTCAATGCAATACACCAAGTAGAACTTTACTTAATTTAGGTATTCGAAATAATAACAAATGAGTGACATGTTTACAAAAGCAGTCTATTTTTAAATAATTTTATAGGAATTCTGAAACCACTTTTAAGTTAATAAATAAATTAGCAATTAAAGACGAACGTTCGGTAGAGAATATGAAAATTTTCGTAACACATGCGTTACTAAAAGAAGATTTTCTATAAATAAACCAAACAAAATTTAAATCATAAATATCATACGAATTCGAAAGAAACGTTTCACCGAAACTTTGATAGTCAAATTAACACGGATATTAAGAGATGTTTATTTACCCGTTACTGTGAATAGCCCCAATGACGCACTAGATATTTCACCTAAAATATAAGTAATAGATAATCACGAAGAAAAACAAGAAGGAACAACAATACTGAGATCCGATAATCATTAATCTAGCGAAACAAAAGACTGAGAACACGGGGAGACAGAGAGCAATCAAAGGGCAATCGACCGAAAGTCCACTGAGTGCAGACAAATGGTCCAATATATGGATCCAATATATGTGTGGATTGTGGATACTCGGCCAATACCTCAATCGGCTTATCAACCAGCTATTGGCTGGTTTATTTGTGTACATTTACGTTCAAGGGAAATATTTATTGAAGCGTGGAACGACAGATCTTTGTGAACATTTTCCAGACATTATCGTAATAGGAAATACATATTTCTAATATAAGCTGTTACTACAATGAAATGAAAATAGTATAGTATAAACAGGTATACAATTCAAAGGTTTTGAGAGTCAAATATTGAAGCACAACTCAAGTACAAGTAGTTTATACTAAGGTATATGGAACTTTCGGATGACTTTTAAAAAGAGTTTTTTTATGGTTATGAAAAAAAAAAACTTTTTGCTTTTTTACAATCCAACAGCGAACGCAAATTCTAAAACGAAATATTCGTTCCGAGATGTGAGGCATTAAGCTTGCTTTGAGCTGTCACTCGAAAAGTGATTGCTGCTATTCAAACACTCATACCTTTTCATCGAGTCACTGAGAGCAAAACGAAAGCAAGAATATTGGCCTGTATTTTCTTCAGATTTTTTTTATGGATTAACACAAAGAAGAACAAAAAGAATCCTATGTTGTTATGCAGAAACTTAGTCCGAAATTGTTTCTTTGTCAAACGAGCAGACGTATCACCTGATGATAAGCGATTACCGCCGCCCATGGACACCCGCAACAAGGCGTCACAAGTGCATTGCCGGCCTTTGAGGTATGGGGAGAGGGATAGGGGAAGGGGTTGAGGTATGGGCCTCCAGTATCCTCATTCACTCGGTGAAACACAGCGCATGCGCTGTTTCACACCGGTTTTCTGTGAGGCCGTGGTATTACTCCGGTCGAGCCGGCCCACTCATTCCGAAGCGTGGCTCTACCACGGTTGAACATGCTAATCCTATCATCCGTATCTTTAGTATCACACACAATCGCAAAATGTAATTTGGTAAACAGAACAAGAAGTTTCGCGTGTTTTGTCTCCCAAGCATAGTTTCGACTGTCCTTTATTTTTTTTATCTTAATAGTGGCGATTTCATTTATACGTAATATGTACGGAACTTGAGTGCGAGGTCTTTATACCCAAAACAATTGCGAACGAAATAGTTATCGTTCGAGATAGTGCTCTAATAAGCTTGTGTGACCGCTATTACTGTGTTATAATTAAAGAACGACAAATGCAAAAAAAAAGTATTTGGTTCAGTCATACTTTCTTTATAAAAAATATGTGGAAGATAAGCTTATAATTATTTATACATAGTACTTTATGTAGTCGTGTTGTGGTCGAAACTTATCTATTTTTTTTATATTTCTGCTCTCCTCCATCAAATAAACTTTCATACCCCTCCGTTCGCATAACTTTGGTGACAAGTAAAATATTAAACAAACAAAACAAAAAAAAAAAACTTCAAGAACGGCCAAATGATGAAATGGGACCACACGGAAAGCACCA
Source organism: Spilarctia lutea (assembly GCA_916048165.1). NCBI lineage: Eukaryota > Metazoa > Arthropoda > Insecta > Lepidoptera > Erebidae > Spilarctia > Spilarctia lutea. Next base: position 15,389,963 of record OU696480.1, on the reverse strand, counting down.
GCTTTCAAATAAAATAATAAGAAATGCAGTAGTCGCCCTTACGAATTGCAAAGGTTCCCCTCGATTTCTCTTGGATGCCATTATCAGATGCTAGCGTCCTTATCATGGTACTACCATTAGGATATCTACTTTCCATTAAAAAATAAAATAAAATCGGTTCATAAACGACCAACTTATCCGCGAACAGACATAAAAAATATACAGTCGAATTGAGAACCTCCTCCTTAAGGGAAAACGGAAAAGGGATAAACAAATTATAATAGATATTTTCACATTTATACAAACTTTATTAATTTTTTTATATTATATAATGAACTATATCATTTACAAAATGTTATTAAATAATAATAAATCCTATGAACAAAAGAGTTCGATAATACTTTAGTTAGTAAATGAAAATCGCTTAACACGTTACAAACGCAAACTACGAACGTCCACATTACTTAGAATAATAAATTGTTATAATGAAAGTAGACACTTCATTTTAAAATTTTAATCAAGCATAATGTTTACCTACTAGAAAATGCCTACGCAACAATGTCATTCAATTATTCAAAATTATAAGTGTCTTATAATCTATAGCTACATCCAACAGAAGCCTCCACTTGAATAAACTATTAGTTTACTCTCCACTAGCTTATTTATCCTACTACGTAACGGCGAAACCAAAAAGCAGTCTACATTATACTCCACTGTAGTGTCTAAAATGCTGAGCCAATTGCTAAAAAAGTCAATAGAATCATATTATATACACATACATTTTTTGAAAAGTTTTTATGTAATAGTTTTAAAACTATGCTTGTTATTGAAGTATCCTTAGAGAGCTGTTCGGATCATAAAAAAAAAAATTATTGTAAAATACTAACTGACCCGCAAACTTAGTACTGCCATATTTTCCTATCGTAAATATTTTCCAAATCTCTGTAAAACTTATTTTAATAGTTATGCCCCCTTCAGTTTTGTACAAGTAGTAAAGAAAAGTTTTTAAAGTTATCTTTAAAATTTTCTTCTACACAAACCTTGTTCTAACAATTACGAACACATAGAAAAATATTTATCCAATTTGGTGCAACCGATAGGAAGATATGCACGTACATACATTTCGGTGATTTATTGTTTATATATAAACATTATTTAGAATCTAACAATAAATAATCGTTAGCCGTGGAAGTTATGTAGATAAGTTCTGAAAAGATTTCAATCCCTTTGTCCCAGATATCATTTCAACCATTTGCCGTCCACTGCTGAACGTAGGTCTCCCCTAAGGAGCGCCAACTATCCCGGTCTTGGGCAGTCCGCATCCATCCGCTGCTAGCCACTCTTTTTAAGTCGTCAATCCTACGTGCCGCACGGCGCCCTACACTACGTTTGCCTAATCGCGGTCTCCACTCAAGCACATTTCGGCTCCACCGACCAGCGGTGCGTCTAGAGACATGACTATTGTCCTAGACGATCCAAACTAATTGTCTATTTTTCTTTCTTTTCTTTTTTTTTTTTTTTTTATACATTAGCTACCAAAATGACTCTGCCCTGCCTGATGGAAAGCACCAGCAGAATCCAAGAGTGGTGGTCACCATCCTCAATGCAAACATGGACAGTGCAGCATGGTGACCAGCACTATGGCGGCCTAGTGAGATGATTTTTCACGCCCCGCTTAAAGGACCCGGGATCATAGTGGGACGGAAACACGTGCGCTGGTAGTGAGTTCCAGGTTTTGACCGCTCGGCACAGGAAGGAAGAGCCGAATCGATGAGTGCGAGAGTGTATGTCTTCCACTCTGAAGCGGTGACTTCTGAGGCCAGCACGTGTTGTCCTGTAGAGGAAGGGAGAAGGGGGGACCAGTTGGAACAGCTCTTCAGAACACTCTCCATGGTAAAGGCGATAGAGGACTGCCATAGAGGCGATATCTCTACGCAACTGCAAAGGCTCAAGGGACTCGGTGGCCCGGGGACCGCCGACAATGCGGATGGCTCGCCGCTGCAACCGGTCGAGAGCTTCAAACAGATACTGCGCGGCTCCATCGCAAAGATGAGAACAGTACTCCACGCACGAGCGAACCTGGGTCTTGTAAAGCAGACACAGATGCCCGGGCGAGCTGAACCGTCTCACCTTATTAAGGATACCTAACTTCCGCGAGGCCGCCTTAGTGACACTCTCAACGTACTCGCGCGGGTTGAGGTCGCAGCAGATGTCCATGCCCAGGACACCGAGCCTGCCTTGTAATGGATTTCTACCTAAATACTACGCAATATCGAACTTATATTGATGTAAGTCTAAATAATAATGCCAATGTTATACAAACAGGTGATATCAATAAATAGAAACAACTCAAATCGTTTCCATTCTTCGATAATATTTACGAGACCCGCGACAAACGTGAGAGGATTTTCTATTGATCCAGTACAATTTATAAACAAAATTGTTTTGCTTCAGAGAATGGGAGGCAGGAAGAAGCAGATAATGGGGTATTACTCAAAGTCGTATTTCTCTCATCCACTGGCGATTAGAGGATTATTGTATCCATTCCCTCTAAGCTCGACGGGATGAGGATACTGCCTAACAAACGTAATATTTTGTTTTGAACTAAATACGACAGGTTCGATGATCATTTATTGTAAACGTTATATATTTTGTCTTCATGCTTTAGTAATTTATTGATTGACAGTGACGCTAATAAAATCTAATTTATGTGACTCGTGGGTAGTAGATTTTTTTATTCTGAAAAAGATATTTTAAAAGTTGAAAAGTCTAATGAATTATAATTTAGGTACCTACAAATTATTTAGTTTTTTTTGGCTACAGTAATTATACTACTAATATATAGTTCTTCTGTATTAATACAATACTCATTTCGTTTCGTGACCTATCCACACATATATTATAAATGCAAAAGTAACTCTGTCTGTCTGTCTATCTGTCGTGCTAAACCGCTGCACCGATTTCAATGAAATTTAGCATGGAGATACTTTGATTCTTGAGAAAAGGCATAGGCTACTCTTTGCTGCGTTAACCAACAAACACGTGGGCGGAGCCGCGCGCAGAAGCTAGTATTACATAATTCATTTTAAATGTCAACTATCAAACAAAACTAAAACAGATGATTAAAAACAAGCAATAAGTATTTCTCTTGTAAAGGTAAAGGACCTAAAACAACTTTGTAATGATCGAAATACGAAACTAAAACAACTGTAGGGAAATTGAGCCGTAAAGTTACACAGTTTAACGTTTATGTCCATCTAGAGCAACTTACTACATACAACCCGTCGGAAATATCTGCGCACCCGGTTAGAATGCGCGTCACCTCTCGCTTCCACACGCATCGCACCGTCTTCGCCTATCTAGTACCGTTGCCAACGCAAGCGCCGTAGCACGTGTATCATTCTTCCTTACGTAATCTCATTCTTGTTTATTAACTTTCTAGTTTGCATGACGTCATTAAGCTATCGTCAACAACCCATAACGTACCACTGCTGGGTTCAGGTCTCTTCTCAGGAGAGGGTTAAGGCCATACGTCCCCACGCTGGCCAAGTACGGGTTGGAGACTCGCAAGACAACGTTGTGGCTACGCAATCTTCCGCGAAAAAGGCCTCTAACTTAGCTTCACGACTGTTATTATATGATAACAACCGGAAACAACTGCTTAACGTGACCTCCGAATCACGGAGACGCTCATGGTAATATGCCACCAGTGGTCACCCATCCAGGTACTGACCGCACCGTAGTTGCTTATCCTCGTTCATTGTTTCTAATCACCGAGTGTATCTAGGCTATGAGCGCCTCATTAAGCCAGGTACGCAGATATTTCCGACGGGGAGTATACATTTAAATAACTTTATATTCCTTGATTACTTTAGGAAATAGATTGGTTTACTAGCATGAAACTAATGATAGTGGATCAGGTTGGAGGTATTACTGAGTAATAAGACAGGCAAAATGGGCTGAGTCCTCTAATGATGTAAGCTCTGAATGTTCAAAAGTATTATGTATTAACTAGCTGCGCACTACGGTATTACCCGATTTTGGTGTTGTAAAGGTACAATAAGAACCACCTGTAACACCACAGGGCACAGCTAGCTATATCTTTAAAACTTTCTTTTGAGTCACTTTCTATTGCTGAGAAACTGCCACATAATTTTGTACTATGTTAAGGTGATAGATATTTACCTAACTGCGTACATAATACCCCGTGTCAGTCCCCAACCCGCACTCGACCAGCGTGGGGACGTATAGCCTTAACCCTCTAGTGAGAGGAGACCCGAGCCTAGCCGGAAAATTATGGGTCGTTGATGGTACATAATACAATTATAAACTTCGAAAAGTTACATGCGCTATGGTTCAATGCACCTTAAATATACATTAAAATATATATAAATACTAGAATAGTCAAATAATACTGTCTAAACATAATTTATTCATGCAAGTATCAAATTTATTGACTTTTCAAAGACTTTAATATACCATACCGTGTTAAATGAAATATAAAAGAATGATGGAAAATTTAGAAACATCGATAATCACTTTCCATCATATGACCTACATACTCGTTTTTCCCTTCTTCCTTCAAATTAGCTTTGGGATTTAAATAAATAACAATAAACAAATTATAACCGATTAATAAAAACAGCGAACTTAAATCAAAATTCTGCCCAGATCCATCGAAACTGAAATCTGTTAATGGTCAATGAAATTACGATCCATATCGGATTGAGGTGAGCTTCCCCTCGACATCGATAATCGGGTCATTCCGAACTGCCAATTACTGAGGTGGGGATATGCCAACGAACGTGTCAGAGGCGAGATGTTTTTGACCAAGGTAATTATACCCCAAAGTCAGTTTGGTAACTGTCATCAAAGTTTAAGTAAAATAGTTTCGTAATTTCGGGTAAAACGATAATTATCAGTTATTTTAAACAAATTGTTCCCAAAAATCAAAACTAAAATGCTAATTCCAAGATATATAAATTTTTAGCTTTTAAAATAGATACATTTTATACATATAACTAGCTGACCCAACAAACGTTGCTTTGCCATAAAAAGGAATATATATTTTAGGGGTAGGTCAATAAAAATCGCTATGGAAAAATAGGGGTTGATCGTAGAGGGTTGAAAATTCAAGGTTGTATGTATTTTCTAATGCTGTATCATAAAATAATAAAGAAATAAAACTATATATAAAATTTAAAAAAAAAATTAGGGGTGGACTATATATATATATATATGTGTAATAACATTTATGGGGATGAAAAATAGATTTTGTCCAGTTTTCAGACTTACCCAATATGCACACAAAATTTCATGAGAATCGGTCCAGCCGTTTCGGAGGAGTATGGTAACTAACATTGTGACACGAGAATTTTATATATAAGATATCTATTATATATAGATGTATATATTTTATTTATACGTGACGAAGAACTTAGTAACCCTTTTAAAAAAAATATTCGAACAGAGGCATATGTTTGGCACAGTTGAATTTTATATGGAGAAGAATAGAAAGTTAAAAAAAAATAAAGTTTCATATAAAAAGTAATGAATTACCTATTTATTTTAAAAAAATCCAACTTCGATAATATCTACCATCTTTATTAAATTCAAGTTGTGTTTTTTTATTTTGAAGTACCCAGTGTCACTCGCGACTAAGACGAATATGTTGACACCACTCACATACAAATACGACAAGCCGTTTAGGCTTTAGGGCGTACCAAAGAAATATACTCGTATATGCATTCGAAAAATCTCCTTCTTTCGCAGTCGGGTAAAAAAATTTCGAATTTCAAACACAGTGTGACCACTAGTCTAGATAAATTAGTGTTGGATAATCCATTTATCGAGGAAGGATATAGGCTATATATCATCACGCTACTACTAATAGGAGCGGAGCACCAATGAAGAATGTTAAAAAAAGCGGGGGAAAATTTTCACGCTACTGGCAATATAAGACGCAAACGAGGTTGCGTGGGTCAGCTAGTAATTAATAAAAATAACAGCACAAAAATTTATAGGTCATTTAACCCATCCCTAATCGCCTCCGGTGGAAAGATGCCCATTAAACTTGCAGCATTGCCGCGTTGAATGGCAATGGCCAACCTTTGCACCAGGAACGAGCCGGAACGGGAGTCACCCTTAAGCTCCGTAGGCTTACGGCCCAGTTTCCCTACAAACCTTAGAGTATCGGCAGTCCTGCTGCCCATGGTCTCCACCGCCACCGGAACGAAATAATAATGCTGAACAAAATAATGATGCTATATTAATTAACTTAACCTGCATCTAACCGATATCTATTCGTTAGTTTCTTAACGCTAGAATGATCAAACTTTAATGTGACTTCTATTATTTATGTAACTAACTTTCTGTATTTCAGTAATGGTTATTGTGGGGGAACGGGTATCATGTTCCACCCAACACAAAGGGAGGATCCTCCGACCAGGCGAGGTGATCATGCCTGGCGGGCTACTGCCCAACAGTTGATGTTGGGATGTTGTATATATGCTAATCGGCGCGAGAATTATTTATTGCGCGATTCAGGATTTGTAGTTACTCCGTGTAGTGCAGTTTGTAGGTACAGTGCGTTACTTCGTAGTTCAGTGTATCTTCAGAAGGTGGCGCTGTAGTAGGTTATGTTGTGTTATATATGGAGTTATTTTTCAGAATAAAAAATATTTAAGTGACAAAGCACGTAACACTATATAATAACCTACTTACATAGAACTCAATAACCTTATTTAAAAGCAAATCATGACACAAACCTGTTCTATTATCCAACTTGGTATAGGAAGCGTGCGACAACTTGTTGTACAGATAACGAACTGGACTACGGTTTGTTACAGCGTTTGTCTCCAGGGTTCTCAGAAAGGCAAATATTCAAGTAAGACAATCAAATATTCAAATATCTGTGTTAAGGAAATAGAGTCTTGGAAAATAGGTTGAACATGAAATTTACTACAAATATACTATCATTTCATATGGATTTACGTTCCTTGTGAAGCAATCTTCCTTAAGATAACTAATATAAAACACGCTTATGAGTACCTATAATAACTTATTTAATTTAATAAACATAGATGGTAGTTATATATAATAATATAATATATATATATATAAATATAAAGTATAATTAATTAGTAAAGTTGTTTTCAGTCAAATGTATTTTCAAAATGTTTATAAAGCCAAATATGTGTCACCTGACAACCTTGTTTGCCTTGCAACTGTTGCTGGACTTTGTTTATTAACATAGCAACGAGTTTGTTCGAGTTGAATTAGATACTGGACAACGATGTTTGGTTTTATGGAAAGAGAAGCTATTGTAAACGTTGGTTGTTACAACAAATGTGTGACGAAAAAACACGAAAAGTTAAGTTATAAGTTATTAAAAGTACTATAATATGGAAAATTTGAAATCAGAAGAAACAAAGTTTGTTTTCTTCAACAACCAAAAATGTCCCACTGCTGGGCTCAGATCTTCTCTCAAGAGAGGGTTAAGGCCATACATTCCCACGCTGGCCGAGTGCAGATTGGGGAAAGTTTTTATGCGCTTTGTTAATTCTTAAGCGCCTATCGTTATTAATTAACAGATTTCTTCAGATAATTTTACGATTTTCGATTCCTGAATGACTTTTTAACCTTGTGAGAATTAATCGGTCAAACAAATTAACGACGGCTACTTTTTGAATTCATAAATATATATTTATTAAAGTATATTTATGACATAACAATTCATTAATTCTAATTTTAATGTTATGTAAAAGAAATAACGAAATATCAAAAAATTTAGCTTTTCTTAAGCAATTCAACGACTCGTTTAATCGCATCGATTGTACCACATCAAGTCGATCACTTTAAATATATTAGTATATCTAGCACTAGGTTAGTTACGACAACCAATATTACATGGCTTTGTAATATCTCGAAATTTTATCTTAGATAAACCTTGAGCAAATCCACTTTAACCTGAAGTCACTTCTTCATATAGTCGACAAAATGGGTAAAATAAATATTTCGAAACAAAAATAGTACTAAGTACGAGTATGCAAAAGTATAACAAAAAAAGCTCATTTGTACAGTTAAAGTAATTATGTTTGTTTATCCGGCCGCCTCGGGTCACCTTTTGAAGCACATTCCTTGTTAAGTGGTTGACACACAAACAGTTTTTATTCTAAAGTCTGTTTGTATCAAGTACAGCACACGTGAAGCATTTAAATAAAAGGTACTTATGAACACTGGATAGTTTTTCTTTGTTAAAGCAAGCAAAATTTTTAAACGACATTTTTATACTGATACTAGCTGATCCGGCGGGCTTCGTACCGCCATTTTTTGTTGGAAATTATTTTCCAAATTGCCGAAAAATTTGATTTTATTATTTAAGCTCGCCTCAGAGTAGCACAGACATGGACTAAAAAAATACATTTCCGGTTTCCGTATAATTTTCTTTAATAAAAACCTTGTCCTGACAATAGCAAATACGAGTACATTAAAAAAGAATCATCCAATTCGGTGCAGTCGATTGGAAGATATGCACGTACAACCATTCCAGTCATTAATTTTTTTATATAAATAGATAGGTATATAGATAATTAATCTGGACAAGTGCAGACATTTAAATAAAAAAAATTAGATCAATTCAATCTCCGATGTACATATCTATACTAATAATAAAGCAGAAGAGTTTGTTTGTTTGAACGCGCTAATCTCAGGAACCACTGGTATGATTTAAAAAATTCTTTCAGTGTTGGATAATCCATTTATAGAGGAAGGCAATAGGCTATATATAATCACACTACTACTAATAGGAGTAGAGTACCAATGAAGAATGTTTAAAAAATGGGGGAAAAATTTCACGCTACGGACAATATAAGACGCAAACGAGGTTGCGTGGATCAGTAGTACGAGTATTATATATACCTACAACATGCCTTAAAAAGCTTTAAATTAATCCTAAGACATCAAATATAAACATATCACTCTTATATTATAAAACAATCCTCCTCCGCGTCTGTCTGTCTGTCTGTTCGTGACATTAACATAGAGAAAGGTTTTCGTGTATTATTTGTTAATTTTTGAGTACATTGGCTAAAATTTAACGATGCCTATTTGTTAAAGACGTCGAAAAAATTAAGCCGCATATGTTCTCGGGGGTAACATAGGCTACATTATACTTTTCGTAAAAAAGCCGCGAAGCCGGGACCAGTTGCTAGTATATACATTAAATAAGGCTTTGTACATTTCAAGTCATGAAGCGTATGAATTACTCATAATAACTCGGTCCTTATATAAATAGCAAGTTAGACACGCTAAACTTAAATTACCGTTTGTTTTTATAAACTTCTTTGTTAATGTTTTAGTTGTACACCACAACTTTGATCAGGTAAATTACCGAAAAAAGATTTTAATCAGGGATAAATTATATTAAGGTGTCAAGTAAGTAGGAACTGTGAAGTACCTACTACATTAATTCTACCCCAAATAACTAGTTAACTAAGCCAAATTTGTAAATCGAATACATACGTGTACATTCTAGAGCTTTTGTGCCCTTCAGTCTTGAGTCTAAATTACATTTGTTTTTTCCTATTACCATCAACTCTAGGAAGAATCAATAGCAGAATCAAAAGAAAACCGTTAATTTAGACAATACACTTATGCATTTAATGTGGTTAGAACGTTTAGCATTAGCACAAATTATACTTCTTTTTAGAATGACGTATTTTCCAATCGGTTATATATTTAGTAAGTTATTCTTGTAATTCCAATTCCCTTGTACTATTAAATTTCATGTGTATTGTGTTCAAAGCAATTACAGTGGTACTTAAATGAATAGTAAAGTTTTTCCAGGACTGCGTTTCAATATTTAAGTCTTTAAAAAAGAACATTGAAAGAAGGTTGCGGTAAAAGCGTTCAGTTGAAATTCCTTTTCTATATTGACCATCGTTATCTCATACTTTCTTCATGAAATATAAAAATGCTTCAACTTCGCTTTCCCTACCTTTTTATTGAAATGATTATGCGAAAATTTATAAGGCTATCATTAATATTATTTTCAATTTACTTCATACCGTTTAAACGTTGTACTTGGAAACCATTTACTATTTTTTTTTTAATTTACCTACTCAAATTTTGAATACTTATCATTAAAAATATTAGAATCTTGTGTGTCATTTTTATATTTACTGAACTACGGCGAAGCTAAAAGGAGGGGTAATATGTTTGGCAGTTTATGTAGGTATGTTATAGTATTTTAGTAAAATTATGGCGACTAACTTACTGAACCGATTTTGATTAATGAAACATCCATAGTTTCGTAATAATAGTCCGAGTCACATAGCCCACATAAATTTAGTGAAAAGTTTTGTCGTAGAGTTATAGTTTTTCATACCGTTTCGGTGTTGTAAAAATACAAACATCCAAATAGATAGGTATTTAAAAATGCAATTTACGCATAAATACTCCTTGTCATCAAGTGCACCACAGCATATTAGGTTTACCAGTCAAAGTGTACAATGTTATCCATGTTATGTGTAAAAAATATCTAAACTCAAATCTCACATTTCAAAGAAATATCAATAAAAATGTTAAGAATATCGAGTCGAATACGTCAATGATGACAACCGGTCCCGTGGTCAATTGTGTCGACGGGATTGACATTTTGTGAGCTCGTAGACGCTTTTGAGTCTCATAGGAGACCTTCCTATTTATTTTTATCTTTTCGACTGCTAACATACCCATTTACGTTTTGAATACTATCAAATGATATTTGTTTAAAAAGTAATTCTCTTGAAATATCCCGACTCCGAAGTTGACTAACATTTTCGAACAATCATAACGGTAATTTCGAGTTCTTCTCCGATTAGCCGCACAGTCGAAGTGTTTACGGGTCATTAAGTTCTTTCGGACCGACCCACAAGGCTACTTTGTTCGAAAGACCAATATCTATATAAATTATATTTCTGTGCCTTGTATGTGTAGTGACCTGAAGAATTCTTCTTCCTGCAACGAATTTATGGTGACCGGTTAAGGTACGGAAAAGTTGATGCTATAGTCTTTTAGATAGCCTATTTGCTTTTGATAATCTTTTGAGGTTTTTTTTTGATCCTTCAACTCACTGACCTCATTAATTCGTTTTTCTTTTTTTTCGTTTGACATTTTCACTAGTACCAAGAGAGCAAATAATAATAAAACAATTTATGCTCGATGCGTGATGATGATATTCATTTATTTATTTATTTATTAAAACTTCCTGCAAACATGTTGCACAAGGCGGACTTAATGCCACAGGCATTTTCTTCCAGACAAACCTCTGGGTGTTGCGAAGTTATTTGTGGCAGGTGTGTGTTTATACGACACGAGAGACTAAATAAAATTATTTTATGAAATACATAGATAAATAGGTGCTAGATATACATACATTGAATATATTTGATATTATATATAATATATATATATATATATATATATATATATATAAACTACTGACATAATTTTAATTAATACAGTGTTAATAGTGTTTTAATACTGCCCCGAGTGATATCCTACTACTATTATAAAGGCGAAAGTTTATAAGTATGGATGTATGTATGTATGGATGTTTGTTACTCTTTCACGTAAAAACTACTGAATGGATTTGAATGAAACTTTACCACAATATAGCTTATACATCAGAATAACACATAGGCTACTATTTATAAAGATAGCGGCGTTGCCCGCAGTTATCATCGTACCGCGGGTAGCACCGCGGGGTTCAGCTAGTGAGCTATATAAATGTCGTTATACGTTTTTTTTTATTTGTTTGTTGATTACATTTCTAAGTGTTACTTTTTATCACCCTTTGCAATTAAATTAATAGAAGCAAAATGCAATGCAAAATTACACAAAAATATAATCAATTTGAATAGTATTAGATTCGGGTTATAAGTAATGTACAATGTTAGTACACGTCAAGGATTGCAGCGGCTGTTCGTCGGTAAAAACGCTTAGCAAGTTACACGGTTGATTAAATTTTAATCAGACTTTATTGAAGTAGGTTGAGTGAGTGCGACCGCGGTTGGCTCATGCATAAAGCATACGTTACAACCATGTTTAATTTTCTTTAGTTGCCTTTTCTGTTATCCTCGAATAGTGGAGCATAACGAAATTAGAGTGCCTACTGTAATTATTATTATTTAAGTGAAAGTGAACGAAAGAAAGTTAACCACTCATATAATATGTATGCATTTATCTGACTGAGATTTAATTTGTCACAACCACTAAGAACTTTATCCATACTATATAGTATATGAATTCGAAAGTAACTTTGTTACACTTTCACGGCAAAACCGCTGAACCGGTTTCAATGTAATTAAGCTCGGACGTACTTTAATTCTTAAGAAAGGACATATGCTACTCTCTAACGCGATATAAGACACAGACGGCACCGCGAGCAATAATTACTATATCATAAATGTGTTTTCTAGTTAACAGAAAACTAATATTTATATAAAGTCATAAAGTCATGTGCAATGCATACGGTTAAACATTTTAAGTTAAACATAAAGTATTCTCTCATTTTTACAGTAATTTAATCTGTTTCCAAGAAAAAGAAAATCTACAATAACAAACCGAAAAATATGCTTAAACATCGAAACTTTCAATCAAGGTTTTGTTTCAAACTTCAAAACGGCTATAAAGACATCAAATGCTGCCTTTTATGTAGAGTTAGTCCATTAATTAATTTTTAATCAGAATCTATAGCCTCTCTGAGCGAGGAGCACGGAGGGCGCCAGGAATGAAAAGAGGAGGGGGCAGATTGAGTTTATTCCACAGAATTTTATGAAACTTCATACCGTCGTCGTTGGTAATACCTTTATATAATGTTCAATATCGCTAGTGAGAGTAAATTAATCATAGCACAAGACATTATTATTAAGCCTTTATTGCTGAAACTAAACACAATGTACACAATATTTAATCTAACTTATAAACTAACACATCTGTTCCTTCGGTTAAGTGATCAGCGTGTACTGTGACACGCAGGCCTCTTCCAGTTGTTTCCACTCTTTTCTGTCTCTAGCTTTTCTTGACCAGGTAGCGACTCCAACTTACCTTATGTACTCAAGTCTCTAAGCATTAATTAGTCAGGACAATTATCTGTACCTTTTTGCACTTAGTTAATATGTCACACAAATCAATAGTTTTAAACACTAATGTTTTCTGAGGTAAATCGGCTTGAATTTTAGACATTTTAAAAAGATGGTTACGTCTTGTAAGTTTTTTTAATAACGGGCAAAAGTGAGTGAAGTTTTCTACATAGAAAAAAATACAATTTTCATTCATAGCGTCTATAGAATGTTATGTAATTTAGGGCGTAATTATCTTTTCTAACGAAATAGAGCAATAACTACCAAGTTAGGTTTCCAATAAAAATATCCTAGGGAACAGTAAATAAAAGAAAAGTATTTATAGGATGTAATGCAGCAATTGCTTAGGTCAGAAGTCTATACAAGAGACACTGATTTTAATTTATTTTATGAAATTTGTGACTCCCTAATTGTAGAGTATAAAATAAAAAGCATAATTTATTTCACCTTAAGACTATTAGTGCGATCTGAAGACCCAATGAAGATCTTAAGCACACATAAAGCAGACGTTACTGGGATCCCGGGATATGCCATTTCGCTTAATTAACTCATTAGTCCAAAAATTGCTGCTGTCCCTGCATTAGATGCTTGTCTTACAAGAAGCGATTAGCGATTTTATGTAAAAATATTACAAATGTACCCCACATTATGTTTTTATTTCATGAGCTGTTAAAGACTTATGACATAAATTGGCAAACCCATACACGTTAATCATCCTTGCTTTGGTTTCTTATAAAACTATTACTACTCACTGTATCTTGTGATCTTGCTTTAAGTTTGGGTCAAAGAGCAGGTGTGGCGAGACAGTTAATATAAAATATGTTACACATGAAGCGATATAAATGCGGTAAGAAAGCCTGCTTTAAGGAGACCCTAATAATATGGAAAAGGAACTGACATTACAATAGATCTAAGAGTACCTAACTTTTATTTACTTACATTCTCTTTTATAACCCGACTTGAAAAAGAAGGAGTCCTCCTTCCTATACCTTATTGTGTCTAACTTGAAACTACTATCAACGGTTTTTTTTTTTACATTTATTCAAAATTAGAACTTGTTATGTTCTATTGAGTGTATTCTTTTTTTTCTTGGATGTGGCAAATTGTGCCGATGTCGACAATTCTGCCAATGACAAATGTATGAGTGTATTCTTTTAACAAGAATGTTCTTTGAATGATTAAAAAATTAATTGTAAAGTTATGTGATGACGTATATAGCCCGAAACTTATTAATGTCGTGTAATTGCTGTCAGTGAGACAAGTGCCTTACACTTCACTATAAGACGCCTTTGTTACTGTGAAGCTAATTGTGTAATTAAATAAAATATTCGTCCCATCAATGTACTTAGTTGGGCTCGCTATTACCGTGTTCATTTATACAACCAGTATAATATAAAACTAATTGAATAATTGCCGTCAACTCTGACAAACGCGACAATATTGGAATATAATGGGCTGCCGAATATTTAATATTTGTAGTTTCTATGACTAACTATTGACTATTTCCTATTACTATTGATGCAGAATCAAGATTCTGTACTTTTTTTTTTAACTGTCACGTGTCAACGTCTAATAAATCGATGAAGGCCGACTGCACGAACGAACGAAAGACTGACTTATTGTCCCGTTACGCTCATTGTCATGTTCCGCTCATTGTACGTTAGCGCAAATGTTTCAATTTTATTCATAAAAGTATGCAATAACTTCATTGTTTTGTTATAACGTTGTCACGTTAAATTATCGTCCGTAAACCGACTTTACAGAAAACATTTTTTTTTACAACAATGCATGTTAAAATAAACACAAAAATTAAGTTTTGTACAATTTTAATAAGTACTGGAATAAAATTTATATAATGTACATAGATAGATATAGAGGTGCATAATTTCGATGATTATTCCAAGTGTCAAAATATGGTCATTTTGTGTATGCATAACCTTTCATTTTCATGAACACATATTATTATGCTTGTGACTTTTATAATTTCATGAAATTAATTATTTAGCACTGTGCGTGTATCCTATATACGCAAACGTGTATCTAATTCCTTCGATAATATTATTCTAAGAAATTTAGGAAATTCATGTTCTACATTTTATTATATTCTTTAATTTACGACAAGTATACACAGCCAAACAGAATTTCATTTGTTCATTCTTTTAAAATGAAAATTTTTAACAATAGAAATTATTCTTTGTGCCCAAATAACAAACAACTTACCTTTACTCAGTGATCATCCTAAATTTTATTCATTTCAATTAAAAAAGAACTTTGACCTTTGTCTGGTCTCAAATGAGTTTATTTCAACTTTTTATAACAAAATTCTTTGTTGAAGAAGCTTTATTGAAGTATATCGCGAAATATTTTGTCGTCGCAGTCTGATTAAGGCTTAATCAACGTCTCGAAAGCTGCCAAATTTAAACGAGATTGTGTAAGACCAAGTCTGAGATGGGATTAACTAAATAATACGAAAAAAATATTATTACAATGACCAAAAAAATACTTTGACATTTATACAATGTAACTAAATTTAAAACGTGAAATTGTATTTTATTAATTACCCTTTTTTATGTGTGATATCTTCGTCATTGGTAAACTGTTTTAATTAGATTCCACGGGCAATTAATCACCATCATCATGTGCTCTCTTCAAAATGAAGTTTGGACGTCAGCAGACGATATGTATATACCTCGCGATCGTGAGCGACAATTCAAGAGAAACTATAGGGAAGCCCTTTAATTTCTTAGGAAACGCAAAAGCTAAATTATTTTCTAAGTAACATACCTTTCTAATAATTGTAAATTATCAACTTCAATTAATTTGATCAAAGAAAACAATTATTTCAATAAAATATATATATTTAAAAACGTATCCCTATTTCTCTTGATCACGACATTAGACATTAATAGCTAAACCAATTTTAATAATTCTAAAATACATGTTAAAAAATGTCACAAAAACATGGCAAATTTATTCCTTTTGAGACATGCAGACGAATTTAATTAGGTCAGCTAGTACCTACTCTAAAATACATTTTGTATAGAAAACAATAACTCCGAGAACAAAGACCAATCGTCACAGTTTTAATGTGCATTATGACGTATCCATACGCATAATAACTTCTTGCACAATAAAGGCGACTACACATTAGATTATTACATATTACAATTACACAAAATCATATAGTAATGTCTACTATATTTCTTAATAACTTAGTTTTTTTTTTTTTTTTTATTGAATTGGAGGCAAACGAGCAGACGCATCACCTGATGGTAAGCGATTACCGCCGCCCATGGACACCTGCAACACCAAAAGCGTCACAAGTGCGTTGCCGACCTTTGGGGGATGGGGAGAGGGAATGGGGGAGGGGTTGGGGTATGGGCCTCCGGTATCCTCACTCACTCGGTGAAACACAGCGCAAGCGCTATTTCACACCGGTTTTCTGTGAGGCCGTGGTATCACTCCGGTCGAGCCGGCCCATTTATGCCGAAGCGCGGCTCTCCCACTTAGTGTTGAGTTTTACTATAATCAAAGTAAAATCATAATTAACCACCTATACCTACTTGTCCCTAGGTTGTCGTAAGAGCCATCGAAAGGAGTAAACTACTCAAGACAGCAGCACTGCAAAGAGAAGAAAAACTTGAAAATATATCATTTATTTATAAAACCTATATCAAGCCATCCGCGCCTGCCTCGGTGGCGTAGTAGTGGCGTATGCGACTGCTAAGCTTGAGGTCTCGGGTTCGATTCCCGGGTCGGACCAAATGTTTGTATGATCTGCAAATATTTCTTTCGGAGTTTGGGTGTTTTCTATGTATAAAATGTATGTATTTACAAAAAAATGGTATCTAAATATTTATATCAGTTGTCTAGTACCCATAACACAAGCTCTGCTTAGCTTGGGAGTAGATGGCATTGCGTAAAAAAGCAAAATAAAAAACTATCCAGATTGGTGTAGTAGGCACAACCTCCCTTATACCTAAATCCAGTACAGACTGTGAAAGGTCGAACGATGGTGATTACCAATGATGGTTCAATGATGCAGAAGCATCTCAAGAGGCGGTCATAGTGTGGGTCCCCATACTGCATTGTGCCACTGTTTGCATTTGAAATGAGTATAGTTACCATTTTCACTTGAATTGTGTTCACGCTTTCTATCAGGCAGAGTAGTCACTTTGTCAGGCTCATATAAAAAATGGAAGTATTAATGATAAATTCATGAGGAAGTACAATGGAAAATGACATTCATTCAAGAAACTGAGTAAGGAGAGTGTTTTGACTAATTAAACGTCAACGTCTAGTCTCACGCATAAAAAAGATTGAGTCAAAATAAAAAAAAATACATTTTTACAGGGTAATTTAACATTATAGTTGCTCAGTTAGAAGAAACTTTAAATAAGATCCTTAGTTTCTTTTGTAGTGTATAATTCGTGACCAGTTAGCTACAGCCCACAGGTATAGAATAGACGACAAGGATGCACTCGAACTTTTTATTCATGTAGAAACTATATATAGGTACAACTGCCTCGTTGGTCCAGTGGTTAACGTAAGTAACTGCCAATTAAGAGGTATCGGACTGCTGTTGGGTCTTTCTTACAAGAAATTCTTAATATCAACCTGAAGTGTGGATGAAGGGTGGATGGCGGTGTTGCCTGCCCGTGCCTCGGAGAGCACGTTAAGATCGTCGAAGAATAAACATATTGGATATATAGTTATTCTTCCAACTCTGTAACTAACTTCCTAAAGACTCAAATTCAAATATAGTTTATGTTGTTTAAACTTATTAGGAAAACTTATGAAACCGTACATTCATTGCCCCTGCCACCGGTTTACTGAAGTGGCTGCCACTTAAAACAACTCTCAAGAAACTCAATGAGATTCATTAATTTAAAAATATGTAGATACTTACATCTTATGTTACAATTACATAATTATTGTATAACTAGTGATCGCCCAATGGTTGAAATTAAATTACAAATCATTATTTATTTCATTCTTTATTCATAAACATTAATTTTATCCAATTTCATACTCCTCTATTCACGTAACTTACTAGTTTATTAATGTTGGTTACGAACAACTCAATCCCAACAGTAAAATACCTTTATAGTCTGGCCACTGAGAGAATGCGTTCCTGACAGGTCGTGATCCAATGGGCGATGTAACTTTGAACTGGCGTACAATTTATGGCAAAATTTTAAATATCTTTTATTAACCTTAATAATGAGTAATAACATTAAAAATGTAATAATCATGCCAATGTACAATAAACGTTTTATTTTGGGCTAAAGTTATTAACAATTAATTAATTTAAGAACAATAATTTTTAAAAGTCTCACGACGTCAAACTGCGCTGTTTCAAGGTTATGTCAATAGTTTGTTTTCGTAGTGATGAGGCAAAAAAATACTGAATTGTAACTGAGTATTTTTGAATTGTAACCGATTCCAAAAATCGATATCGGTCGATATATTGTTAAATAAAACGTTCTAATTTTATTATATATAATTTTATTTATTTATCTTTATTGAATATACAAAAAAACAGTAGAACAAGATGAGTTACAAAGTATGTAAGGATGTCGTACAGTCGAATGTTGTCACCATTTCAGGGAAATGTGCCGAAATGTTTTGGGCAGTTATACGAACGACATTAAAGTTCCTGGGGACATCGGAGAAATTATTCCAGAGTGTGTATAATGTACTTAATACATATTTAATATAGTTTATAATACGATATAGGTACGACAAAACCAACTTATGAAAATAATTGTCGCGATATCAGTCAGCTGAATTAAAAATAAATGAAAAACTATTTTTATCCCTTTATATTTCTGGTAAAAAAATGGCAACCCAAAACAGCGTTGTGAGGACCGCCATTTTGTAACATACACAAACAGTCGTCTCTTGTCGTCTCAGAGCTAATCTGGGCTCAAATTAAAGGTTATGCAGCCCGCCATAATACTTCTCCACCATATGGCATAAAAAAGATGAAGACGCTTTTAAAAGAAGCATGCGAAAAAGTCACAAGAGATGACTGGATGAAGGTGGTTGAAAAAACTAAAAAAATGATATTTGATGACTTTGACCGCGATATTCGTATAGACACTATAATTGATAATAACATGATAATACATGTTGGTGAAGATGACAGCGAGTCCTCAAGCGAATCGGAGTCGGATTAAATTTTGATTTGATATTATTGAAATCTTAAAACGATATATTTCATAATATATATTTTTCAATAAATACAGTATTTTTATTTTCTTTCCCTTGGTTTCATTCAGAAATTACGATTAAATTTAATTCATCCATCAACAATTTTGTTAATATTGTGTTTGAAATATAAAATATATCTAAATTGAATAATTATGCATAATGAATACTATAAATACTGTTACCAAATATTACTAATAATATTCATGGTACATCACTACTCATGACGAATTTACAAGTGTCAGAAACGCATTCTCTGAGTGGCCGGACTATAACACAAGTTTCTGCAGCTTGCAGTTTCATGTGCAACCGCCTTAAAAAGTTGGATTCACAACAATGCGCTTAAAACATAATTAAAGTTGGAGGGAGCGGAGTTTCTATTGTATTAAAGGTATTGTTGATTTATAATTGTTACGGCGGCTTTTTTCTCTTTTTTTTAAATTGTATGAAGAAAATTGCGCTCTCCTGGTTGCAAATTAAATTTGAATTGTTATGGAATTAATGAGGTTTGCACAGGGGCGCTTGCGTCTATGAATGGAACCCTTACTGTTATTAACGAATAAGAGATATTTACTATGAAACTAAATGCGTTTATGAGATATTAAAACATGATGGAAAGTGTTGAGACCTGATAAGTATTATAGAATAACTACAGCATAGTAGTTGCACACGGCTGCGGAATAGTGGTGGTTATATATTATAACTGAGAAGACTTGTATTATCTTATTAGCGATTGTAGGCGCTATTGATTACTTCTCAATACACTGCGTGTCTAGTAGAAATATTAATTTTATTTCAGGTCAGTACCCAGTAATGTAACAACTACAAGTAGATAACGCCCAAGCTTACAGCTATGTTTGCTAGTTTGGGCCGTGGATTGTTAGAATAACATTGTAGATGCGAAACAAAACTTTATAATGGTTAAAATAAGGGCGGCTTTATTAATTGGCGTAACAGACGAATGTTTTAATTAGTAGGTGCGTGTGTTTTTAGTCATGAATAGCCGATTGAAAGGCAAATTCTGTTGACGGCGGAATGAATGTCTGGGTATGAGTGTAATTATGTTTTCGAATCAACTTCAGACGAACTCTTGCTTTGTTTTAAATCACCAAAGTAGTGAGACATTTCATGTTTCATATTTGTGTATAAACATCAACAATTTTAAAATGGGCAAAAAAGCCTATGATAAAAATTTTAACATTTATAAAAGATTTTTTTTAAATGACTACATTGATATGTTATCGGCAATATCATTCAGGTATTCTATATAATACCTAGATAATGTGCAATGCAAGACGTCCGTGCAATGTATGAAATATTATGATAATTATGAATATTACTGTACATCACATACTTTACAAACTTCGTCGGATCTTTTCATCATCAATCCCACAGTTCCTAAAGACAAAGTCTTTAATCAGTGCGTCTTACCCGTCATGACTTACAGAGCCGAAACGTGGACACTTAAGGCACGGCTAGTCCACAAGTAGATTTCACGTTAAAGCGTAACAAACAAACTTATATTCACATTTATAATATTAAAGGAATACCGGAAGCCAAGGAGCGTCCTAGTAGAATACGTCACTGTTTTTAATGAAAAAAAATTTTTCGCTGTCCCATTATACACTTTTTGTGAAGGCAGAAATTAATCGGCTTTGGTAAAGATACGACTAATTAAGATTAATATCATATTTCTCGCTTTTCTTAACTCATTCAGCACTTAGATAATTTCATTCTTGAATCTAATATATAAAATTCTTGTGTCGCAGTGTTTGTTACCAAACTCCTCCGAAACGACTGTACAGATTTTAATGAAATTTTGTGTGCATATCATGTATCTGTAGTCTGAGAATCAGCCTATATATTTTTTTCATACCCTCAAATGATAAAGGTGGCTCACCCCTATTTTTGTATGGCAAAGCAACGCTTGCCGTTTTAGCTAGTTGCCGGTCTTTAGGGGATTAATACCTCAAGCGTTAAGTTCGATTTTAAGCACCATGCAATAAGTATTAAATAAATAAAAATATCCAACGGTCCCACTTTTTTACCTGTTATACCACGCTAGCCAATAAGTTTGTTTCAAAGTAATAAAACATTGTTTTTGCGAAAAATGTGTAGAAGATTCTGAAATGTAGAATATACATTATTCTGAATTCACATTGCAAGAAGTGAAAGATAGATATTGCGCGTATTCAAAATAATAGAATAGATACATCCATTTTACAGCCTCTGATTTGCCTATCTTATGATAAATTACGAGTTAAACAAGTTAACGAGCCTATGCGAAATACGAGTATTTTCAATTTTTTTTTTATGTTACAATGTAAAAGATTCTACATACTTTAAAAGAAAAACAAATTGTACCTACACCAAAATAATGTAATAAATACGTCTTAATTTAAATTTAATTATTTTGTTAATCGTCGTCAATATCATCCATCAATCAATACAATCGTAACTGGACGCTGACTGTACATGGAAAATATATTTAATAATAACAAATAGTATGGCTTTATGAACGCAATAGAACCCAAAACAATTATTTTTAAATTTTTTATCTGCTTATCTCAGAAACAACTAATCGCATTTGAATGCGGTTTTCACTAATGTTTAGGGCTGGCTGCACTTAATATTTAGTGTTTGCTTCATTTCAATCGATTTGGAAATGAAAAAGTTATAACAGATTGAAGAATCACCGCGATAACCGACCTTTATGCGGGCGGAGCCGCAGGCAATAGCTAGTATTTAATATCTTTACAGAAATATTGTTATCATGACTAGCGTCAATAGTTATATAGTTAGTTATATATATATATATATATATTATAAGTCTACCAACATAATACTTCTCAGATTAATTTATTAATACTCGTATTTAACAAATGTACACCGTTTCAACGAATACTTTTTCTGTATTAGTGCCGCAGACGCGACTGAAACATCAAATAAGTTAACGAGCCACCTGCTCCGTAATATCTCACCTTTATAATAGGACGTCTTGAACTTTAAAAAAAATATAAGTAATAAATCCTATTTCTTTTTTCCGTGTTCATCCGGGGTTTTCTTTTCTACCTTATATTTTTCTACAACTTCTACACTACGAATAAGTCATTTATAAACATACATGAAACGAACACAAAAAATACTCAGAACAATAATTTGTTGATGACACAAGGTCGTCTCATGTGGGGCTTGAACACACAACACTTAACGCATAGAACGAGGCGATGCGACCGCTTGAATCACTACTCCATCATTTTATCCATTTAACTTGATATACGTGTTCATCTATTGCAATAATTTATGGCAGAACTGTCGCTAGCATAAAATAGTTATACTAACACGTAAATATTGTGACTAATAAATTACCTAATACTTAGTTACATAGCTTAAACAGTCAACAAATAATCCCCATTAATACCGCTAAAATCTTTTCTAATTGGTAAGCGAGGAGAAAATTTCATCAGATTATAGTCTCTAAAGTTGTGTACCCACTTGTTATGTAATAAATGATAAATATTTGATAAGATTAAAGGCGTTATTGGGAATTAAGTTTGAAAATTTAATAAAATTTTCGGCTTAATTTAATCAAATTCAAATTATTTCAAAGATGTAATATAAAATTATTTACTTATAACGTCAATATTTAAACAAATATATTAAAATTGTCAATGTAATGTTTTTAGATATTCAAATTGTTGGAAAAAATATATTTTCATAAGAGTTATAAATATTTGCGAACGAAGACACGTAACGTTAGGTCCTCGCACACTTTTTAATCGGCCGATAGTTTCATCGAGGTGGCGTTTGTTCTATTTGTCGACCGATACCAAATCGATATAGTGTGCGCACTGTCATACATGTTCAGCTGCCTCATTGGTCTTGCGGTTGACGTATGCCACTACTGATCAAGAGGTCTTGGATTCGAATCATAAGCCTAAAGTGTTATTGAATTTTTCTGATTATAGACATACTTAGTAACAGTTTGGAATTTGAAAGTTGGGGTAAAAACTCCCGTGCCCCGGAGAGCAAGTAAAGCTGTTGGTTCTGCGCGTGATCTCTTTCCCAATCGTGTCGGTTAACGGTGCCATCAGATTATGAGAGACGGGGAACAGAGACGGCACCTGTGTTTGCGCACACACTTGTGCACTATAATATCCCCTGCGTAGTTGGCTGGTTTCCGTTGAGACTGGGCGCCGGGGCCGTTGTTAGCTAGAAGAACATGATTACATGTTCACATTGATTAACAGCACGATTAAACTTTCGGTCGAATAAAATTCAACCGTCTGTGGGAGCTCTAAGTCATTTAAAACTGTTAGTTTATGTACCATTAAAAGAACTACAAATATTAAAGTTCTGATATATGATATGAATTAACGTTAAAAATAAAAAAAACTTCTGCATGTATGAGGTAACTGGTGTAGTATTACACACAAAATCAAAGTATGTTATAAAAACTAGGGATTTTACGTACAGTAAACAATACGGTGCTTCAAAATTTAAAACTCAATTTGATTGTAAAACAAACTATGAAATATCAAATTTAAAATCTGAATGGTCTCAATAAAAATGTCTTCAAAGAGTAAACAAATAGCATAGAACTGTTGAATTCGTGAAAACTAAAATCAATAAGAGAAATGAAATAAATAGAAAATTTGAAAGAGGGAACGGACGTTAGTGGTTTCAAAAAGTTATTACAGGCCTCACAAAGAGATGTATATTACTTTTAAATCTAGTCTAAGTACATAAACACAGGTCTCAGCTATTTTATCGGGATCCTGATAAATATTTAGATATGAAATTTATCAATGAATTTTTAATGGCTGTTCTAAAAAAATAGAAAATATTTAACTACGGCAAACTCCAACTGTCATCAATATATATTACGAAGGAACTAGTACAGTAAAATCAAGCGAAAAATGTGAAATAAAGTTACCACATACGAGCAGTTTTGGTTTAGCGTATTTTGTAGTAATGTAAGATGAAAAGGGAGCGTATTCTTGTATTAGTAGACATTTTTGAAATTATTTTTTTTAGGAATTTCATTTAATAATTTTTAGTTCATTTTTTATTTAAATTTTTGGCACACTCGTGTTTTCGTTCAGTTTCTTTCGTTCAGATTATGAGATTTGATAAAGAAGCAGAAGTCTTTAAAAATACAAAGGTATTTTATTATTAACTAGCTGACCCACGCAACCTCGTTTGCGTCTTATATTTCCCGTAGCGTGAAAATTTACCCCCATTTTTGAATCATTTTTCATTGGCGCTCCGCTCCTATTAGTAGTAATATGATGATATATAGCCTATATATAGCCTTCCTCGATACATGTACTATCCAACACCGAAAGAATTTTTCAAATCAGATCAGCGGTACCTGAGATTAGCGCGTTCAAACAAACAAACAAACTCTTTAGCTTTATTATTAGTATAGACAATTCAAATTATAGCATTTCAACCTTATACGCACGTACATAAATCTTTGTGTCCGTAAGGTTAGGTACCAAATTTCATTTCAATCAACGGATTGAAATCATTGTACGTCATGGTGAAATGAGGTGGAAAAATAAACTTTGTATCAATTCTTCACATTATTTTAGTTAAGTCTTTCAATCAATCAATAAGAAAATATTAAAAAAGTAACAAAAGTAGGTATAAAACATTATACTTATCATGTATATTATGATGATTTGTTATGCACCAATATTTAACCTCACTTAATTTTAGTCTATAAAAGTAAATAGCAGTAGAAATAATATCATGTGATTTATTTCATCGCGTGATATGCGAATAGTAGCCCACGTGTTTAACTTTTTTGCTTGAACTTTTACAGAAGAGTACACAAAGAGTGGGTATTTCAGGAATGATGAATGCCTTTTGGGAGATTAGCAAGAGTGTTATAATGTCTCAACCAGCTTATTTTACCTTTATGCACACCAAAACAATCTCTCTGTATATTTGTATTGTTAATCTAAGGCTTATTGCGAATCGTTTAATCTTTAGGTGTGGTTTTGTTAGTTGTCTTATTAGTCTAGAAATATGTCTATTTTGGCATATTGGTGTTAAAATAAGTAATTTATAGACTTTGTGTTATTTGTGGCAATAAAAAATATATAAATTATAATTTGGGTCCAGTATAGGAAAGTGCAAAGAAAAAAAAATGTCTGTTTCTAGAAGTCTCTAAGTAATTTTTGCTATATAAGCAGTTTAAAAATCAACACAGCTACATGACTTTTCATTATCTCAGTGAGTCATTTCAATAGATATCCTATTTAATAATGAATAAGTATACGTTCATATTGTAAATTCACCAACTTACAAATTCACAGCTACAGTATAATATTCACGGAACTTGGACGACCCTCAGATGCCCCAAGCATTATTATTTAAAAGTTGGTTCTTCAACACAGATCTATATACTTTAAAATGCTGGAAATTCATTCTTAATACCACAGTACTTGGATGACCGAGCTTAACTCGGTGTTTTTTCTTAGGAAATTTCCTAAAAATGAATCCTAGCTAGATCGATTTTCCGCCCCTGAAACCCTCGGCGCACTAAATTTCATGAAAATCGTTGCAGCTGTTTATAAGAATCAGATTATATTAGAATAAATTTGGCATAGACAGGTGATTTAAAATATTATTTTTGTACAACTAATGACCTTATAGTTTAACGAATATGCCTATGCGTTATTTTATTTACTATTTAAGTATTTAGATTAGTAATTTTTACCTACATAAGGATTTGAAGACGGATTGTTGGTTCACAACTTAGGGTTTTGCAACGAAAATCATTCGATAAAATCGCATTCGATAAATAATAGATATAGATAATATCAAGTCGTAAGTTTTATCGAATACGAACATATAGTTTTGAGACGTATCAATAATCAACATAAAAAATATGACCATAGTGAAAGCATATTTGTCGCTAAATTAATAAATACCAAACAACCTATCATCATCTTCCTAGCCTTTATTATTCCCAATATTTGGGGTCGGCTACCAGTTCAACCGGTTTTACCTGAATATCAGTTTTTACACAGAGCGACTGGCATCTGACCTCCGCAACCCTGAGGGCGAACTGAATTCGAAGGTTGAACTAGTTGTCAGTATATTTGAGGGCACTGACTTCCCAATACCAAACAACCTATAATTCAAACAATAGTATCAGAATCAAAACTAAAAAAAAAAATATTGCATTCTTTCAACATCTCATCCAGGACAATTAAACATCTAAACTGAACCTCAAGAAAGGCAAAGTTGCTAGACGATCGCTTTGGTAACTAACTGTACTGTGGGAAATACAAGCAGCACTAATTAACATCGCTACCACTGTAGTCAATACAATTTTTAATCAATATACTTTTAGTAGAATAGAAACCATTGAATTGATCATTGGCTCTCGTGAACAAACAGAATATTCACGGAAGACTTTAAAATTATTCCAGTTAATGCTGTTGAGTATAAACCAGCGAACGGGTAATTTATGGTGACTGATTGAAGGATGAGTCTAAAACACAATACATCTATAGTCCATAACATATAGCTTGATCTCTGTGATAAATGGCTACGAAACCGACCGAGTAACTTTAAACAAGGTTCATCTTTACAACATCACCTATATTTTCATTTCATTTATTTACGTACCAATTTTATAGCAAATGGTGTGACAATATTGTCATAGATTAAACTATATTTAATGGACTGCAATAACTTAAATTTTAGTTGCTTAAAAAGATTCTACGTCTTTTTGTATATAAATTTACGAACGAAGGTTCCAGTAAAACCTTTTTTTTTTTTTTTTATAGGTTTATGGATTATTAGCTTTTGCGCGCGGCTCCACCCGCTTGTTTGTTGGTTATCGCAGCAAAGATTAGCCTATATCCTTGCTCAAGCATCAAAGTATCTCGATGCCAAATTTCATTAAAGTCAATGCAGCGGTTTGGACGTGAAAGTAGGATAGATAGACAGAGTTAGTTTCGCATTTATAATATAAATATGGATTACAAGCCATCGTGTTATATATATATATATATATATATAAATATTGAATATTAGTGATAAAACTGATTTGAATAAACTGTTTTGAGTGCATTTATAGATTTGAGGTTAATTGTCGGTATGTATAATATTTATTTACATCGTTAATTAAAATTTTATATAATAGGTCTTTACCTATGAAATTGCGTTTCTTCAGTACTGGTCATTTCAAATAAAAAAAAGTTTGTAATGGCTCTGTATTCTAAATTCAAATTAATTTTGTTTTAAAACCATGACATTCTATTTACAAACTCAGTCTTTTGTTTTTTGATTAGCTTTGTATTTTCATTACATTTGAACATTTTTCGTCATAATGGATACTTTAAAAATTCGTGTAATTATGGAATATGAGTTCCGTCGTGGCACCAACGCGACACAAACGGCACGTAACATCTAAAACGTTTACGGAGAGAACTGTACAAACGAAAGCACAACCCTTTATTGGTTTTCCCGGTTCCGTTCTGGAAATTTTGACTTGAAAAATGAAGCTCGTGGTCGTCCGGAGACTTTGGTTAACAATAATGAATTAAAGGCGATTGTGGAAGCTGACGAAACTCAATCTACAGCTGAGCTAGCAGCAGCTTTTAATGTAAACAATATTGATCCATTTGCGACAAATTGGCAAGGTAAAAAAGCTTGATAGATGGGTGCCCCACGACCTTAACGATCGCCAGCGCAACGTACGCGTCGAGACCTGCCTTTCGCTGCTCAACAGGCAAAGAAATGAAGGAATTTTGAAACGAATAGTTACGTGCGACGAAAAATGGATTCTGTTCGACAATCGAAAGCGCTCAGCAAGTTGGTTAGACCCTGGTTCAGCACCAAAGCAATGCCCTAAACCAAAAGTGACCCCTAAAAAGGTGATGGTCACTGTTTGGCGGTCTAGTGCGGGTGTGATTCACCACAGCTTTTTACAAAACGGCATGAGCATTAATACAGATGTGTACTGTGAAGAACTGGAGAGAATGATGGAGAAGCTTGCACATCTGCAACCAGCTTTGGTCAATCGGTCGTCCCCACTGCTCCTTCACGACAACGCGCGACCCCATACTGCGCAACAGACAGTCTCCAAGCTGCAAGAGCTGGGGTTGGAAGCTCTCCCTCATCCGCCATACTCACCAGACCTTGCACCTATCGACTATTACTTTTTCCAAAATTTAGACAACTTTTTAATGGGTAAAAAATTCAATTCCCGAGAGGCAGTACAAAATGCCTTTGAAGAGTTTGTTGCCTCCCGTCCAGCTGATTTTTACAAGAAGGGCATCAATAAACTGCCAATGCGTTGGCAAAGATGCGTCAATTGCATGGGTGATTACTTCGAATAACAGAAATAAAAAAGTTTGAAAAAATAAGTACTTTCACTTATTGCATAAAAAACGGCAATTTCATAGGTAAAGACCTAATATTATTATCTAAAATTAATTTTTTTCGTTTTGTTTTATTTCTGGTATATTAACAAATTTTATGTATAAATAAAAAAAAAAAAAATTTCTATACTTGTTTACTTGTTTATATTAACCTTAAATGCTGAGTGTTTATACTATCTTTGATCTTAACTATTTGTTTTTTCCATACGCCAAAGAAGTATAACTTCTAACGCGTGTACATAAGAACACACACTATTTTTTTTTATTATATAGGGGTCAAACTAGCAGATGTATTGACTGATGGTAAGCGATTACCGCCGCCCATGGACACCCGCAACACCAGAGGCGTTACAAGTGCGTTGCCGGCCTTTTAGGAAGGAGTACGCTAAATATAATAATAAAAAAAAAACATCATGTATCATGTCCAAAATCTGCTTCAATTGCTACTTTATTAACCCAAACTTTCTTTCTATCAACGACAACGACTCTCCTACAATCTCTTAAACACTATTATTAACTGCAAAACACCATCAATGTCTATCTATATAACTCCTCTATTAAATATGTTTCCACTTTAGCTTGGTGACATTAAAAATAATATCAGGTGGTAAATCCACATTATACAGATTGGTTGTTTAGATAACTTAACGAGAATTTAATGCCAAAAAGGAAAAAAAACTGTTGAATTTTATTACACTAAAATGATTGTCATTTATGAAGAGATAAATACGTTGAACATTATCTAAATGATATAATCTTATTGGTCATCAATGATCAACAACCTTAAACAGTCCACTGGACATAGGACTCTATAAGAAAGAAGGTTTTGGTATACTACGAGGATACCAACCACGCTTGCCAGACGGGTAGGTTTAGGAAGGAAGGGAAGGAACGGGTGTCATGTCTCTCCAGCACGAAGGGATTAGTGATAAAACTGATTTGAATAAACTGTTTTGAGTGCATTTATAGATTTGAGGTTAATTGTCGGTATATATATATATATGTATATATATTATATTATATTATTATATTATATTATATTAGGTATATATAGATATACTAATAAATTATTAGTAAATACTATCACCGTCGTATATGAAATTGATTTAATAAAAACACCAAAATAATATTTATTTATTCACACTGTTTAATTGTACTGTTATAAGACACGTGTTCTAAATAGAAAAATACTAGAATATACAACTTAAACATAGTTATCGATTTTCATACCACCTAGAACTAACTTCACGATGTAGAATTTAGGTGTCGGTGTGCGCGCGCATTGCAAAAATTCACTCTCATAATTTTTCTCCATCGCGCCAAAAGAAGTATAACTTAAAAAAAAAATGATATAGGTATCGCAAATATTAAACAACTAGCTAAAGCTAATACGATCGTAATTGATTTCAACAAAGATAAAAAAGTAAGTGAAAAATTCTAAACTTTAATCGCAACCAAAATAACTGGACAAATATTCCTACGTCGATGTGACATTGCGAAAGTAAGTCAATTAGAAAGTGCTTTTGATAAAATCAAAGAAACCTATGAAGGAGTCGATATCTGATAAACAATTTATATTGTATATAGACTGTCTGGTGAATACTGGAAGTGTTTAGAGTTTCAAGAAGATTATTGATGTTAATACATATGCAGTAGTGACGTTTATAAGATTAGTAGCTGCTACCATGATTGAAAAGGAAAAAAGGGGTCATATTGTTAATATAAATGATATTTGCTCTTATCAACTTCATACGGAGACAAGAAAAAATGTATTTATAACGGCTAAAGTTGCCATTACATCGGTCAACGAAATTTTGTGTCACGAATTTCGATATTTAAAAGCTAATATCAAAGTTACTAAAATTGCTTGTGGAAGTATAGAAAGTTCAACAGAAGCAGCACATGATCAGCCTAAATAAAAAATAAGAGACGTGACAAAGTTAGACAAGTTAATATTGAGTACGCCAGAGCAACTACAAGTGCATGAAGTTTTAATAGATTCAGTCGCTGAATGGTGTATTGTATTATATGATGTATATTTGTTACAAGTTCTTGGTGGGATGTGACTTTTACTCAATATGGAAAGATTGTTGTTACATTTTATATTAGATAAGTTTATATTAGAGAACCAAAAGAAGTTACACGATGGTCTCACAGGAAACGAGTGCTAAGTATTTCTTTCGTTACTTTACATCGATAGAGCGATGTGACCAGAGGTCCAAACCTTTCCCCCCACTTCTTAATTTTGGAGAAAGAAGATATCAACTTACTTGTGTATCTAAAGTGCATGCATGTGTCTATGGGTGACAGTAGCTAGTCGTTTATCCCATACACCATACAAACATTCCTAAGCAATCTTGTGGACTGCCGACAGAATTGAAAACTTAAAACTATTATCAAACAGTTATTTAAGGACACCTGAAATGTACCTCTTTGCTCTTAAATAAAATGCTCGATATTAAGAAGTAAAAAACATAGCTCATAGAAAGCGTTCGGTGATAATAACGCGAGTTCCATGATTTTTGTTTACCCAAAAAGTGCTCAACATGCCTAAAGTTGTTTTCACTTCAAAAACAGAAATCAACCTAAGCATCTATTTAATAAAGTTCAACTTTAGTTGTTTCCGTACGTTACGACGTCAGAATGGTACAAAAATCCTATTTGTAACTGTGAAAGTATGCATCAAAATCGGAAAGCATACATTATCCTAATTAAATGGGAGGAGCATTAGCGCTCATTACAATACGTACTCGTCTGTAAAAGCATTTGCAAATCACTCCTGGCAATCTCATTTTCATCTTGTGGTAAGCTTTGTTGTGTAAGAATTATGTTTTATGCATATGTTTACATTTTTATGATTCAGGCAAGTTTCTAGTATTTTAACGTTTTAAAACTGCAAGTATGTTTATGAATTAAAAGTACACAGTTCGAAAGTTATTAAAGGAATATATTTACTGTATCCTTATAATAATGAATTAAATTTGTCGATTAAAAAAATTTATGTATATAACACAATATAATTATTTGTGAAGAAAGTTATTTGGTATTGTAATATTTATGTACGAGTATGAAACCCAAAAGCCTTTCAGAAAGAACAAAAAATATATTTTCCTTTCAGTTATAAACATAGCAGCTTAAATTTTTTTTAACAGTTTTATAGCTTTTTATTCACACCGCCCTTCCCAGGAACCTAAAACAATTTGCGATAATTTGCCTTTGAATATCTTATCCGAGTAATATTGTGATATTATCGTCCTTTTATTGGGGTGCCGCCGCGCCGTGGCGTAGCACTTTTTTTACGGTAGCATCTACACCTAAACTTCGTATACAAATAATATTTTTGTTTACGAAATTTATGTACGATGAGAAAAAAACTGGATTAATAAGCGCTTATTTGGACCATTTGGCTGTTTTCGGCGAGCTGTGAATTGTTTTTAATCTGGAACAAATTGCCATTTTCAGTCGTGGATGGCGATTTTTATAATAACGTGCCGAATTATCTTCAGATAAAGAACAGACTTTACGTTTATTACTTTTATAACCTACAACGGTGGAACGAAGTCTGGGTACGTCGTAAATATTATCCATGGAATAAAATACCTTTTAAAATTTTATATAAAAGTTGATTAAACTCCCGAAATATAGAATACAATTTGCTGTAAGGAAAAGTTTAAATACAATATTTTACGATTGCTCCAGTATTAATATACCATTTCATTTCAACAAGCTAATTAAGTTGTTAATAGAATATTCGTATAAATAACACTGAAGTTGAGGCGTCGTCGGTACAATCTGCTTATTAATTCACCAGCATTGAGGTCCAAATTAAACTCAATGGTAAAAGGGATGGTGAGCAATTTCGGTGTGGTCCAAGATCCACCCTAATGATTTTACAACATGTTTCTTATTGAACTGCAGATGTCTTTGAATGGAACGTATCTGCTAGTTCGCCTAATTTTATGTAAACGGTAATGGAACTTCAAGGGACTGCAATACTGGTGTCATTTGTCCCACATAACTACTAGAACGAAAAACTACAATTGTCCTATCATGACAACACAATGGGAGTAGTTTGACAGACCCAAAATTTAAGTGGGATTTTACGCTTTAAAATCTCGAAAAAGTTCTTGAATTTGAAATTGAATTAAAATTTAGACTCGCTTAAAATATGGTTTTCATCCATATTTTGTAACCACAATTATTTTTTAAAGACATCTTCCGCATTAGGAATGGAATATACATCCTGTGTCACGGGGATTTTACAAACATACATGAAACGGACACAAAGAACATCCAGACTTAGAACAATAATTTGTGGATCACACGAAGTTTTGTCCCATGTGTGCATAAACCGCGTGAAATAGCGCTTGCGCTGTGTTTCACCGAGTGAGTGAGGATACCGGAGACCCACACCCTAACCTCTACCCCATCCCCCTCCGCTTCCCCTAAAGGCCGGCAACGCACTTGTGACGCCTCTGGTGTTGCGAGTGTCTGTGGGCGGCGGTAATCTCTTACCATCAGACGATAAGTCTGCTCATTTGCCCACTAATTTCAATAAAAAAAAAAAATAACACATTGCACAAGGCGGACTTTTTCTTCCAGTCAGTAAATTAGATACAGCTAATGTGTATATGTATAATAAAAGAAATACATTAATTACAAAACTTATCCATTAAAGAAGTTGAATAATTTAGTGATATACTACATCTAATTGTTTATTTACTGTTCAGGGGAGGTAAAATAATGTGACGGTAAATAAATCGTGTCAGTCTTATATCTCTAGGGTTCCCTTCTGTCGCTGTCAGTCTCTTGTGATAGTCCATTTAGATTTGGACCACCAGCTGATATTTCGTAATTTGCTTTTAAATATATATTAAATTTAATTAAAGACTGGATAAATTTTTGGTTAGAGTTTTATTGCCGAATCAGATTACAATGAAAGTTGGTGAATTGTAGTCTGTTGAGGCAGCTCTTTAGACATTTAAACCTTTCTCTTGTATTACTCCTTCTATTGACGAACACAGCATTAAAATCCATCACTTACTTGCTAACAGCTTTTGGAAGATTTAAACGTATAAAAATGAGAAGGGACTTTATTTTATACTATGTAACGAAAGATGATATAATGATTTAATATTTTTATAATTCAAACAGTCATTACAATATAAATGATAAAATATATTTTATAAAAGTGGTAACAAAAACTGAAAATTATAAATGAATTTGACCTGAAAAGTGCAAATATTTTTTTTCCAGTAATATGATGTACACACGAATAAATACCACAGTAGGTACATAAAAGTCTATTTACATATACCACCTGTACTCTACAAATTCTGTACTTACTGTACGAATTCTCAATGTTATAATATCGGGAATTCGTAATGGTAAATCAACGTTATATAGCGGAAACATATTTATAGAAAACCCCTTAATCACTACAATCTATCATAAAAAAAAATATATATATTTGAAAATATACGAGTATAGTAAAGTACAATGGTAAAATAATATAGTTAAATAAATTTAAATCTTACTTTTAATTAAAATAAAAGGTGTCAAGTCAGCCGAAATATTTTATTCTAGTATTCATAACACAAGCTCTGCTTAGCTCGGGACTAGACGGCGTTGTGTCAAATTGTACGAAATATTTATTTATTTAAAAATGCTGTTGCAAATTGAATCAGGAAATTTTGATTTAATAGTTAAGATTATACCTAGTAGGCAATAAACAAAGGAATTGGGTAGTTTAGGCAAGGAAGAACATGCAAATAGGAAAGTTCAGGGTTGTGGCGACTTCCACATATAACACAACAATAACCTACTACAGAGCCATCTACCGAAGATACACTGAACTACGAAGTAACGCACTACACGGAGTAACTACAAATCCTGAATCGAGCAATAAATAGTTCTCGCGCCGATTATCATATATACAACATCCCAACATCAACTGTTGGGCAGTGGCCCGCCAGGAATGATCACCGTGCCTGGTCGAAGAATCTCCCTTTGTATTGGGTGGAACATGACACCCGTTCCCCCACAGGGTTACTAGAACTACTGCACTTTTGTGAGCACGGCCAGTTCAATCTACTCAAAACAACAGGCAACCTATTAATAGTGTTAATTTTCAAACTTATCAGATATTTTCTAATTATTAAACTAACCAGTGAAGTATTTAATAAAGTTTCCACAAATAAATTCAACATACACATTGTACGATGTAACGACCGTTTCTATGTGTAGTCGTACTTAGGTCTGTCGCAGCGTGTATACACTTCACTGAACAAATTGTGTCGTTTCGCATTTATTTTACGTTTTCCACGGGTATGTTGTATGTACCGCCTTCATAACATTGCTGATTTTTGTTAGGCCTGAAACATACCGTGATCGATGCCGTAATAGTGATGGTAATAACCGTAATATTAGTATTCATTTGTATGCAACCAGGATGGTATAGTAGGCCACAGTCTCTTTTCTAAAAAGAGGATAATGAAATCCTAAATTCTGTTCATGTTGATGAAGACAAATAAGTACTAGAAAAAAAGCACTACAAAATACAAGGTAAAGATTTTTATAACATTAAACATCAGCTAAAATACAATTGTCTGATGGAAGAAGAACGTATTAACTGCTATAAACGTAATATGGAGAAATGAAAAATTGAAGAGCGATGACAATGCTTTATCTGTAAGCTCATACAGTTAAAATTATGATTTGATCTTTTAAAACGAAGAGGAAGCTTTCTATTTTAAAGTATCGTTTTTAAGTATGTCATCTGATATATTTAACGTAGCGGACGGCTATATATAGCGAAAACTTTAGAAAATAATTATAAATTATGTCGAAACAAAAAATAATTTTCGAGTAATTAAAACCTAGAGAAATTGGGTACGCTTCAAATATTATAAAAAAATCTCGACGTGGGTTGTAGTATTTTGAAATGATTACTCATATACTTGCTCATATTGTGAAACACAATTAAAATACTGAAAATATTATACTGACAAATTCTGCCAGTTAGACTACCCTCATCATTACCACCATTTGTCATCCACTGCTGAACGTAGGTCTCCCCTAAGGAGCGCCAACTAATCTGGTCTTGGGCAGTCCGCATCCATCCGCTGCCAGCCTACACTACGTTTGCCTAATCGCGATCTCCACTCAAGCACATTTAGGCTCCACCGACCATCGGTACGTTTAGAGACATGACCGGCCCATTTTCACTTCAGCATACTGATTCTACGTGCGATGTTAGTTACTCTAGTTCTCTGTCAAATAACCTCGTTCCGAATTCTATCAGCCAGAGAAACACCCAGCATCACACGCTCCATCGCACGCTGAGCCACTTTAAATTTGTGGACCAATGGTGAGTGTCCACGTCTCGGCTCCGTAAGACTACCCTACAATTTATAAAATTTGAATTTGTAAAGATTCTTGTAAGTAAATACAAAACTTTTCAATGAAGAGTGGTCAATATTTATGATAATGTTGATTTATTCCCAAGGAACGTCACTACTTTGTATCATTTCACATAACGTTCTGTAGTTTATACCTGTAAATGAAACTCACACTGTACGCCATTCAAAACTAATTAGTTTCTCCACTCACTCGAACTCGCCTCATCTTGAAGGAAGAAACTACTACATTACAGTACAAAACTTATTATACCTAGATTTGCTAAGCATTAAAATGCAGTACTTGTTTAAGAAACTTGAATGCATCCTTGCATTCCTTGGGACAATCAAATATTGAACAGTCACGATCCACATTCCGTTTGGAAAATCCTTTGTTATGATATCAGTAAGTGATAAATGCAATATGACCTCGCCCTAACTTGAATGGCGTACATTTTACGTTGCACTTGTTACCTGCTTATCATTTACATTTAAAAACTAAGCAACGGAAACTCTGATGCATGAAGAGTCCAGTTGTTTCATTTACGTACGTTTCAGTTAAAATGTTTCATGAATTCAACGGTTGAAAACAGTTCTTAAGTGTGATTTGTGTTTTTCAGTTACAAAACTGTTGACTTTATGTTGATATGGATAGCTCCTCAACTACTTATTAGAACTGGAAAAATGAGGTATCGTTAGAACCGTCTTGATCGTCCACTGGTATAGGTTATGACGTGTTACTGAATCAAATGTGGCGCCCTCTAACAATCATAGAGTACTGTATTAAAAAATTAAATTAATAAAAAATGTGTTGGTATCATTCGAAAGGGTGTTACTCGTACATTTCTAACATATATATATATATATATATATTATAAGCTGAACCCCGTGGTGCTACCCGCGGTACGACAATAACCGCAGGCAACGCCGCGAGGCGAAGCTATATCTTTATAAATTGTAGCCTATATGTTATTCTGATGTATAAGCTATATTATTGTAAAGTTTTATCAAAATCCATTCAGTAGTTTTTGCGTAAAAGAGTAACAAACATCTATATATCCATCCATCCATCCATCCATACTTACAAACTTTCGCGTTCATAATATTATTCCAAATTAATTATATTCCAAAATAGTTCAAATCCGTGAACCATACAGTTCTATCTCTCAGTATATCTATAGCACCATCTTTTATATCCAGTCCCATTTATATCAGCTCTGGTTTTACTCCTAGCAACGATATCTCAGTTGTCTCATCCTCCATGAAAGTGTGAACTCAAGATATTTCTTTAAAAGCAATCCCGCTTTGTGAATTTTTCATCCTATTATGGTAGCAATAAAAATGTCCGCTATTTCATTACAGCCGTTTTATGGGCGACAAGGTTAATAAAAGGAATCATTTCAATTACATACAAGTTCATTTTTTCATGGCATTTAATGTATATTGAGTTATCTTGTAGATTAATGCGTATGAAGGTAAGTCGTTTGAATATAATATTTCCCCCACGTAATCGACTTTTATGACTTTAATTTTTTTCAAGAAAGTCTTTGTGTCTGCGATAAATTTTTATTTAATTACGTATTCAATACTTGTGAATTTTAAGGGTTTCTTTTATTGGATTTGATTTTTTATTTTTAGGTATAATTGGCATTGAATAGGGGCAAACGAGCAGAGGTATCGCTTGATGGTAAGCGATTACCGTCGACCGCTGGACACCCGCAACACCAGAGGCGTCACAAGTGCGGTGCCGACCTTTTAAGAAGGAATACGCTCTATTCTTGAATGTTTTAAAGTATTTTTGGTCCGGGAATACCGCAGGCGACAGTTCATTCTACAGTTTTGTTGTGCGAGGCAGAAAGTTCCTAGAAAACCGCACAGTTGTGAACTGCCAGGGGACAGAGGGGCGTAAGGGGGCGAACCCCAATCTTTCACCCCAAGCCAACCTCACCTGCACGCGTAGCATCCTGCTGAATGACGAACCAGGCGCTGGCAACCGACCGATGACGGTATACCCATCTCAACAGGCGTAGCTAAATGTAATAGTGCAAAGAATTACGCCCTGCGATCATTCATTATCTGGCCTTATCCTCCAAATGGCCCTTAAACTGGACGTCACTCGATATGCCGATACCAAGTATTCCAATATTGGCCGAGGTAGATAGAGGAGTGTCTTTTTAATTTGACGACGAACGATTGCCATAGATATCCATGACAACCAGGACCGACGCGACGGCTTATCGTGCTCTCCGAGGCACGGACTATATACTAAAAAGTAATTATTTAAAATTATTAAATAATTTAATACTTTTGCTAATTACCTTAATTTTCAATTCTGCTTATCTCTCACTTTCCAAAGTAGAAAGGCAAAGATCAAAGTTCTATGTAATTAGCATTTGCCTTAATTGAGTTTTCTACATATAACTGATTAAATTATTTGAAAACTAATTATTAAGTTTATTGTACCTATGTACGAATATCAATATTTATTTCATTAATAAATTTGCTAAATAAAAGAGTTTACTTGCATAAACACTATTCTTTTTATGGTATAGGCAGTATTCTCTACCAGTACTCAGTGAAAAACAATGAAAAGCAAACCGAGTTAATTTATTTATTATATTAATGTAATAATGTAAAGAGATAAATAAATTTAAAGTTTTTGTTTGAAACTTAAAGTTAATAGATTTTTACTAAATGCAAATATATACTTCATATACGGTACTTACATCAAAAAACTAATTAAGAAAATGTTTGTCTATTTGTGTGTTTCTTCCGGTTAATATATGGAACAACCGGATCGATTTAGATGGGACTAAGTTACTCCTTTTTCAGAGCACCTTTTTCAAAAGTATTTGAGATACTCGTAATTCTCAGGCTACATTCACTTTAGAAATAAATATTCGCGGGTTACACCGCTGACAGTAGCTACTTATTTAATAATAAAAATGTAATAAATTAGTTTTTGCCTGAATTTGAATGTGTTTGAATTTAAATATATGATCATAAGAGAAATATTTGAGTTAAGACTACTTCTAACACTTGCTGTACAATACCAGATGGTAATCAAATAATCAGTAAGGAATTACACAAGAATCCACGAGTATTACGGCAAACTTGAGTGCATTTTGCCACAAATCACAAGCACACTCTATTCCATCAGTCGTGTTGGGACCACAAATTCCGTAAATAGGTAAATTACTGCTATTTAATTCATTTTTACACATCATGCATTGGCAGACCTAGGCCTAAGGCATTCTCTATCAGTCAACCATTGGCTGATGCAGAGAAAACGGAAAATAGGTATCTATCATAAATAGAACTTTAACATCTCAAAGTCTTAAAATTGATTTCCAAATAACTGTTGACTGTGATCACACTACGCAGGAAATCAACAAACTATATTCTTATGAGGTAATAACGTAGATTTAGTAAGTTTATATACTTACTGAAGTTATAGCTAATGATAGCCTCACTTCCGAAATGCTCAATCTAAACATGGCCAAGATGTAGGTGTTTCACGTTGATTTACTTTCTACAATCGCTAAGCACTCTCTTCTTTTCTTTTATTGCCTAATAATGTATTTTGACCAAGTGATTTAGTGTTAAGGTGATAGCGTAATTCATTAGTTTTAACGTTTACGTTTGTGAAATGTTAACTTGGCCAAGTGTCAGGTATATAACTCACCAACCACGCAGGTTACGTTTTGTATATTTTATTCTTGAAGCATACTGCTTTAAAGTAATAGGCGTTTTAAGTTTTTAAGTACCACAAGAAGTCTTGATTACATATTTTATTTCGTAACCACAAGAGAACACCGTTGTAACTTCGAGACTTGAACATTACGGAAAACTTCATTGCTAGAAAAGTTTGACGGATCATTTTAGCAGAAGTCTTTCGTACATCGAGGCTTTTGTGTTAAACTTTGGTTATTGTAATTATTTAATCATATTACGAAACAATTGAACTCGTGTTTAACACTCATTCCTATTTCGCGTGTACTTTACTTTGTACGATATTCTGTAAATAATTTAAGTAAAAACAAGAAGGAAAATTTATTGACTTATATACAGGCTATTAGTAAAATGATCCCGAAAACTAAGATAGATAATAGTGTAAACGGATGATGCCTTGGATCAAAGGTAGTAGGAAAACCATTTGTTCACTTAGAATTAACAATTTATCTCAAAAAAAAATCTAAAATTTCATGCTGAAGTGTCTTATTTGGGGATATTTAAATAAGTGACATCGAGTAAGGTAAGTTTTTTGTTTTTGTAATTAGAAGCAAAAAGTAGACAAGTCACTTTTTTGTAAACAATCTTTGTGTACATATCAAGAGACAAGTGCGTGGTTTACATTTGTCATCTATCTATAAAGTTTTTCTCCGGCGTAAATAATATTTAGTGACTTTCTTCTTCTCAACTAAAACTAGTTTTTTAAATTTCTATTTAGTAAAAGAACGATTAGGTTAATACACTTAAGAATGATAAAAATTTTAAGAAAACAACGATCAAAATCGGTTCAACCAGTCGTAAGTTCTGGGTTACCTCAGAACATCCGACTGGGTGAACCATAGAAACATAAAAATACAATCGAATATTGTGAACCTGCTCCTTTTTTAAGTCGGTTAAAAAATATGAAGATTTCTTATTTGTACCTTATATTCAGTTCGTTAAAATAAATTTTCAAACTGTCGGTCTTTAGGCAAACAACAATTTAATTGAATGAGGAAACATAATAAAATATTGTCGTGTCTCTAATGAGTGTTTCACGTGGTTTCGGGTATTTACAACTTCATTTCTTGAAACTTTGCGATAGTTTAGTAACTAGAAGTTCAGGTTAGTTTGTTATTATCATTAAGATGGGAAATACGTCTTACAAGTTTTAAAGTTTCTAGTAAATGGAAGCCAAATGATGCAGAAGTATCACTAGGCCGCCATGGGTTACTATGTTGCATTGTCTGCATTCGCAGTGAGTATGGTAACCACTACTCTTGGATTCTGCTTATGCTTTCCATCAGGCAGAGTAGAGTAATTTTGGCAGGGCCAAACATAAAAAATAATAAAGATCTCGTACCGCGTTATTTGTTATCAAACTCCTCCGAAACGGCTGGACCGATTTTTATGAAATTATGTGTGCATATCGGTTAGATCTCAGAATATTTTTCATACCCCTTAATGAAAGCATGACCCACCTCTATAAATATTTTATTTTAATATTGACTCAAAAGAGAATAGACAACCTTCGAAAACAGATATTTGTACATATTGTAGGAGAAAATTTAATAGGTACATACATTCTTTTGTCAACCATATTTAAATTTAACACGGAACACCACGACGGAATAAGGTACGTGTCGCGGAACACAAATTAGATGTTTACAAATATATCTCGTGTCAGATTTTGGCAAAAGTGCGCGGTGTAAATCATTTTTTTGCACGTAGGAGATTTTTCAGTTAAGAAATCTTCAAATACTTTAAAAAACTGCGCAAAATGGCTAAAAACAAGTGAAATTACTAATGAACGGAAGCAAAATGGTTCATGGGTATATAAGAAGCGCCAATGTTTTTATTTTTGGACTAGCTAGAAAAGAAACATACATACAAACAAACAAAATCACACCGTCACTTACATAAACCTTACAAAGTTATCGTTAATTATAACTTAGCATACCTTTGTACTATCATTCAACTTCCTCGATACAAGTAACAAGAGGACCACACAAAATGTCACCAGAATCAAGACACAAGAACAATTCCATTACTGGTTGAAATGTGTTCAAGTATTTGTTCAACAAGACAAAGATAGATTCGGAGCGGAGTTAATGCAGGTGTTCCCTGAAGAGAAGACGCATTTCGATTTGTTGGAACAAATTATCACTGAATAAGTCACAACCTATTGAGTGAAACTAACTCTGTAAGGCATTGGTAGCAATTGAGGATTTATTTTTATGATCATATTCTATGATACTTGTGATAATTTTTCACGCCCCGCCTAAAGGACCTGGGATCATAGTGGGAAGGAACCACGTGCGCTGGTAGTGAGTGCCAGGTTTTGACCGCTCGGCACGGGAAGGAAGAACCGAAGCGTTGGGTTCGAGAGCGAAGTAATATTATAAAACTGATAAGTGTCTTTGATTGGTTGAACGTACTAATCTAGAAGTACGAATTTAAAAATTCTTGCAGTGTTTGAAAGCCTAGTTATTGAGGATAGCTCTAAGCTATATAAGTAAATATTATATATAATTATATATATATATATATCATAACATAAGGATATGTATATATGATATATTGTTCAACCTGGTTATACGGAAAATATTAGGAAAGTTCAATCGGTACCAGTACTGCCAAGATGATTAATGTAATTACTAAGCAGTTTTATCGTATTGTATGTTTATTTAAAATAACTAAATTCGAATATAGTTTAAGATAATTTGTATCAATGTGACCCGTGCTCGCCAAGACCAAGAACAATGTAAAAAAGTAGTATTGCTGAAAATATTAAAATCATACAAAAGATACTGTAGTAATGAGTACTACTTCTACTAATTTTACAAGCGCATTTCAGCTAATTTGCCTCAATCAAAATGCCTTTATTTGACGCTAATATCTGGATTTAATTTCGCGTCCAATGAGAAGCTATATACAAGTGGTTTTCGATATTCTTTATTACCATGAGAATAGTTGCTAAATAATTCACTTCTTTAAACCATCCATCCCAGTTCATTTAAAGTTTCGTCTTAGGTTGATTTCATTTAATATAAAACATAGAAATATTTGAAGCTTAGATTTGTGCCCTGACTTCATTACTGCAGGTAAAAAATATAATATTTTTGCTCCATGAACACTTTTGTTCTGAAAAAATAAATGTATAATTTTAGAGATTCTCCGTCTTCACCCTTGAGACGCAGCGGTAAGTAATTCTTTGTGTTACAGCTCACTTCTAATGTACCGTTGTTGGATATACTGATGATTTATTAATGCAAAAGTATTTTATGAAGTGTTGTTAAAGATCTATTTAAATTTACTTCTAAAGTAAAAGTAAATAAGAAAGTGAATGAATGTTATTCATTTATTGTAATGGCATTTTCACGGATGCGTATGTACATAAGTTACTAAACAATAAATAAATCGTACAATTTTAAAGTTTTAATCAATAATTTTACAAAATTTATATTTTGTAAAATTATTATTAAAATTATATATTGATATAAAATGTTGATAAATATGTATATCTAGATATTATATTCGAACATCATTTATTCGTAGCTCATTTTTCTTACGGGTTACAACACATTTAGAAAGTCTTGTAAAGAAATTGTTTTTTACTTTCTTGAAGCAGTACTTAATTTTGTTTTAGTTAATATAAACTATTAAACGACAGTAGCTTACAAATAGTAGTAATATTCTGTAATAAGTAGGGAAGACGTGAGATGAATAATACAATTATTGGTTATTGTTTTTTACTAGGAATAAATGCTTGCTCTGCACTTAAACCTCCTTAAACCGCCTGCTGACGATCTCACCCCTATCGATAGGTTTGCTGAGGCATAATTTTTATTATTTTAATAGTATTAAGTTAATCTTCATCAGTTTCATTCGAGCAGAAGTGAATTATTTTTAATACGTGTATGTGACATGCTGACGTACAACCTGCCATTATCTTTACAGCTGACTATTTCCATAATACGATGAGACAACATCATTAGTTTTTTTTACATAATGGAAATTTTCTCATCACCCAGTCCAACCCGAGTGCGCCTGCTGACGCTTAATTCAATTGTAATCCAAATCAAAACTATCGATTGCACTCAAGTTTACTCATACAGATATTAATCACCATCAAAAATGCAACGCTATCTCTCCAGCTGACAGGAGAAAGACGATAAGACATATTTTTGAACCGTCTGCGAGCCACGTTTTGGCTTGCATGGGCCTATGGAGTGATACCACGGCCTCACAGAAAACCGGTGTGAAATAGCACTTGCGCTTGTTTTACCGAGTGAGTGAGGATACCAGAGGCCCATATCCCAA
Organism: Spilarctia lutea; assembly: GCA_916048165.1. Classification (NCBI taxonomy): domain Eukaryota; kingdom Metazoa; phylum Arthropoda; class Insecta; order Lepidoptera; family Erebidae; genus Spilarctia; species Spilarctia lutea. The sequence goes on along the minus strand of OU696480.1, from coordinate 15,345,809 downwards.
CCCCTCTCCCCATCCCCCAAACGCACCTGTGACGCCCCCGGTGTTGTGGGTGTCCATGAGCGGCGGTAATAGCTTACCATCAGTCGATACGTCTGCTCGTTTGCCACATACACCAATTAATATATATATATATATATATATATATATATATATATATAATATTAGATCAATATCGCCGATAGGTATCTGAAACCACAAAGTTACAAGAACGGTGCTAGGAGAGGTCACTTTTGTTCGTTCAAGCTGCTTCCTTTCTTAGGCCGGCGACGCAAAAAGCTGTATTATTTTGAAAGATCTAGTCTAATTTATTTTAAGTACATTGTTAAAAAAGACATTAAATTCAGTATCGGTTACATCCAATCACGAGTATACTGTAAGCTAACTAAAGAAGGGAGCTTATTTTAGATGTTGTAAGCTCTACAAAATCAAAATAAGCACGAACTCTAAATATAAACTTAGTTATCGTAGTAAACTTAACATTAATATAAGTTTCTAAGGATTGAACTGATCAACTACAGTAGGTATGGATTTCTTGAGAAAAAAAGGGATTTTCTGGAATCTACTGGAGTCATTCAATTTTAAATACAAATCATCAAAATTTTAAAGTATTTAAATATAATTTACCTAGTATCCCTAATGTCCCTAATGTATACAACAATTATACTGAGATCCTGTGATTTTTTAAAATCATTTTACTTTTCTTTAAATGAATAACATTATATTACAAGGCACATCGATAGAAAACAATATTTTATTCTTATATTTTTTAGTATATCATTGTTAAATGACCAAATGTTAGTATGATCTGCAAGTATTTGTTTCGGAGTTTGGGTGTTTTTTACGTATAATATGTATGTATTTACAAAAAAAAGTATATAAATATTTATATCAGTTGTCTAGTACCCATAACAAAAGCACTGCTTAGCTTGGGACTAGATGGTGTTGTGTTTTAAATGTTCATTTATTTATTTATTTACTAACTCCCAGTCTATAAGCTGATATTTTAAAGCACTCAGACGATGTATCAAAAAATCTTCCTTCATAAAACTCTCAAATCTTGAAAAATTATTTCATATTCGAAGCTGTTCGTACCAACAGCATTCGATATTTTTTCATTTATTCTTAAACCAAATACCACGATTTCTCAAAATTCAAAAGCAAGTCCCTCGAAACCTCTTATTTCATTCTTAAATGCCACAATAAACCACGTTTATTGGCCGTTGTACAAACAACCAGCACTTACATTTAATAATAAATCGGAACATCGTATTGCGTTTGTCGTATACCGCCGCTGATGTAATAATCCAAAGAATTATGACATCTATTAACATCACACAAATGAAGAGTAACAATCATTTAGTACCTTTTCGGTCTTTAGTCTAGGAGCTTGATTGTACAATTGTGTCAGCACTTATTGAAAAGCAGTTTAGTATATCAAGTACGTTTATATTTCTTAGATTATTTTCTTTTCATTATGTTGAGAATGTTTTAGAACTCAATATTTTAGACTCGAGCATTCGACAAATAGGATCCGAGACGAAATATTATAAGTACGATATAGGCGGGTCGTCAATCTGACACCGGGATTTAGACGGCTCCGTCCACTAGGATCCATTTGGATTTTTTATCCCCAATAATTCCATAAGAGAAATTTTATTCAATGACAATACATAAGATCCCCTAGTTGATAATATGAGATCGGTGTAGCAGAAAAAACCTAATAAATCCTCTCGAGAAATTAACAGGGGGATCCTAATGGACTTGACTTTTCAAAAAACAAACCCTAGCGCTAAAACCGCCACTTGTACATACTTCATAATAGTTGTAAGTTTACTATGTAATTATATAAGCTAGTGTACAATAAAAATATTTATTATAAAATTAAAAAAAGCCCCCTGGGCGATTAGTGTGAATAAAAAATCCAATCAATCCCCCAGGGGATCCTAATGGACGGAGCCATCTAGACCTTAAGCTGATACGAATATAGGATCTTTCATCCAACAAAAACGAATATGTGTAATGTAAAGAACAGTAAATAAAGTAATTTAAGTAGTAATGACAAATTTTAATTATTTTTAAAGTGAAAACTTCTTTAGAGGCGCTGTGTACTTTTTTGGAATGGGTAAAAATGTATAAACTCGCGTCAGGGCGTCAGGTCACGTGACCATAAACTCGCGTCAGGTCACGTGTCCTGATCGAAAAAAATCGTAAGATGGATGTTTATTGTTAACAGCGCCATCTACCGACATACTTTGGTAGCATTCGTTTTTCTAGATAGTGGTCCTTTCTCAATATGATTTTAATATTTCAGTATCTTAAAGTGATTTACAATAAATTAAAATAACGATTTTCTACTTACACAAAACCTTTTGTAAATCAAAAAGATTGTTTACAATTTTTTTGAAAACAGCGACATCTATTGGAGTATCAAAGCTTTACTTCCATTTACTACTTACAATCATAATACTTTTTAGTTCTTTTTATTGCACACTATTAAAAAAAGCATAGGTGTTCATTTCAGGTAAGTTAAAACAACCGTTTGTTTATAGTTATGAGGTTTCACTTCTGTCGGCAGTGCTTATGACTGCTTTGTGTTTTTTTTATTTTAGATGACACCCAACAAATTAACAGTGACAAAACGAAACCTGAACTATTTGTTCAGTTCAGTTCCTTTGCAGTCTATAATCTAATAATCTTTACTCGCACCACCTCATTAAGATATAAACGATCCTTTCCGTTTAAATTTCATAACGTTATGGAGGTATATAAAATGTAAACAAATATTAAATAAACTATGTATACCCATTAGGAATATATCTCAAAGAAGTTACAGAGATAATTTACAAACATAAATGAAACGGGAACAAAGAACACCCAGACTTAGAACGACAATTTGTGAATCACACAAAGTGTTGTCTCATGTGCGATTTGAACCTTCAATACTTGGCGTAGCAGAATGTGGCAGGGCGATCGCTCAAACCACTAGGCTAACCGTGCAGTCACCGTGCTTTAATAAGTACCTAGTTATTACTGTTGATTTGTTGTTTAGGTGTAGGATTAGTTAGTGTGTGTTTATTCGTGTGTGTGTGTGTGTGTGTTGTGGTATAAATTTTCTATTAAGTACTAGCTGTGTCCGCTACTTCGCGTCAAAACCAAAATCAGCTAAATCGATCCAGCCGTTCTCGAGTTTTATCGAGATCAAACGAACAGCCATTGTTATATATATATATATATATATATATATATTTATATATATATATATATATATATATATATATATATATATATATATATATATATATATATATGATTATTCGAGGTTTGTGTAATCAGACTCTTCATGCAAGCTCTTCGTCTAGTGCTTTTTACACACTACCGTATATGGCACTCACGTACGCAGATATTTGTCATTGTTACTGAACCGTATTTACCATTGCGGGGAAATCATACAGTCGTTTATGTTCCTAGGTTCCATGTTACTCGAAAACAAGATATATATCGTGTTGGCGTTGTTTGGTAGAACTTTAATGTGTTGTAATTTATATAAGTTTCAATAAATACATAAACGTAAAGTAAACTTACGAGGTTTCATAGTATAAAATTATTTATGTACATTTATTTAGATACATTAATAATATTCACCAGTTCATTACATTCATACTACTCAAATTGATAACTTACCTTTTTTAAGTTGATTAATTACTTCTTCATTATTTGCCTATCGCACTGCTAAATATAGATCTCTCGAATAGTAAATAAATTATTATGTTTAATTATTTAAGTAAGGAATGTTGTACCGTTAGTTATACCGCAATACATAACTACACTTATAAACTATTTATGTGTACCTTAACAAAAACTAACATTGATATATCTATCTAATTGATTACTATAATAACAGGCAGTCAACTGGCATGATTTCATTACACCAGCCATTAGCAGACACTGATCATATGCAAATATTATCATAATCAAAACAAATGATCGTTCAATTTAAACGTAGCTTTGAAAATATCGCTCTAATTCAACGCATTCATTCGTAAGCCTAACGATAAATAAAAAGTATTCACAATTTTCACCTCACAGCTGAATTACTGCGTCTCCTACAACGTGAAAATTATTTGAAGTTTCTTTTTGAAACGGTATAAAACTCATAGCTAGCAATCAGCGTGGATTGAGATACGATACTAAAGGAAAATAAATTGGTGAGTCAGTCGGTGACTCGTCTAAATTACGGCTTTTCGATGGCGCAAGTGTGCGTTCGAAAAGCACAACACAATTATACTATCAACAACATTGATACGCAGTGAAAACTGTCTAAATTCTTACTACATATAAAGTTAAACCATTTTTTTGTTGACAGCTAATGAGACAGAAAGACAATATCCACTAGAGATAATTTTCGTTTTACGTTGTTGCTCATGATGCAATCCGAAACTATCTAATTAATTTTTAAATGTGCGTTTTGTTGCCGTGCCTAAGACAGACATAGTTAACATCACGCTTCGACGAAATAGAAGCCACAGCACGAACTGACCGGGAACCGACTCGACCGGGGCGGTAAGTACTACCCTCGCACAGAAAACCAACGTAAAATGGCAGCGTTCGTGCTGTCGTGTCTCGTTGGTAAGTGCGAGACCGAAGGCCCAATAATGAAGAAGCATCACTAGGCCGCTATAGTGTGGGTTACCAAGCTACATTGTCTGCACGAGCAATGAGTATGATGACCACCACTCTTGTATTCTGCTTATGCTTTCCATCAGACAGAGTAGAGTCATTTTCGCAGGGCCATACATAAAAGAAACTTCATTGAGTTAGATATAATATGCTAATATATTTAAAAACTAAAATCAGACATTATCAACCTGACAATTAAATAAGTATTAAATCATGAAACATCCCACGATATGACTTGCTACTTACCTGAAATAAGAATAAAACTATCAATTCATAAAATTTGAAATTGAATCTTAAAATTTTCGTCGCAACTTTAATTTCAATCAGTTCAGTATAACGAATCTTTGATCTACATATATCACAATAAATAAAAGTGAAGCGCTGTTCGTAATATTAAAATTACTACTTTTTACTAAATGCATAATTATATGTATATATACACGGTTCATTTCTACTTTTTGTCTGCTGTTTGTTCCGGCTAATGGTAAGGTTGGACCGATTTTGACGGAACTTTCTCTAGCAGATAGCTGATGATATAAGGGCTATGTATATAAATTTATATACCTTTATCTGGTTGATCAAATACAATTACTACAATAGTAATGACAATGACAACAACAACTAATAGGAGTATCATCATCATCAGCCCTTTAGTCCACTGCTGGACAAAAGCCTCTCCCAAGATTCCGGTCCGAAGAAGTCCGGTCTGTTGCTTTTTGCATCCATTTGCTGCCAGCTCTCGTATGAGCTCTCAGAGGGCGTGCCACACTACGTTCGCCAGGACGTGGTCTCCACTCCAGAACGCGCTTACTCCAGCGATTGCCACTTGCCACTTTTAGAGCTATGTCGGTCACTTTTGTTCTCTGACGAATTTCTTCGTTGCGAATTTCGTCCTTCAGAGAAACTCCAAGTATAGCTCTCTCCATGCCACGTAAGAGCGACTCTAAGCTTATGGATTAGCCCTACAGTCAGTGTCCACGTCTCGGCGTCTAGCATCTATAGAACCTTAAGATTGCCTTTAATTCCTTATCATTTCAATATTACACTTACCTTGAACTACTTTCACCCCTTCATGTTTCAAGGCTCTAGTGGCTTTAATAAGGGACTTCTTAATCTCCGGGTAGCCTTCTAACAAATCTTCCCAGTTCTTGAGCTTTAAGTATACAAGATCGACCACCTGTAATTAGTACTACTAGTTAACACTGATTACGCACATTCGCGTGTGACCTATTTACGCAAATGTTGTGACATACACATATATTTAATGATATCACATTTTAGGAGCCGATTTACACACCATTGCCGGCCTGTATTACCAGAAGCTTAGTTATAATTTCACTTACTCAATAAATTATTTAGAACATTTTTACATTTAAACTTCAAGTTCATAATTGAAGCAGTGTCGTGAGATATGTCTACCCTATACAAGATATGTGATGAAGAAACGACAATTACAAAGGATTTAAAACTGCATTGATTGAAAATAAATTTGGTACAGTAAATGTAAGCACGATGAGGCAACATCGTAGGTTAGCATGTTATTATCCAAACTAATATTATACATTCGATTTTGTCTGCCTGGTATGCTTTAACGGTTAAACCGCATAACTGCACCCATTTCGATAAAATTTGGCATGGCGATACTTTTTGTTCTTGACGAAGGAAAAAGGCTTAGTTATCGCCACAATAACCGACAATTCAAATATTTCATAGTCAACTTAATTTTATTCTGTTTAATGAAACAGCGTATAATTTTACTTAACGATGAAGGCTTGCTAAAACGTCTTACCGTACGGGTGTAATAAGAAAACTGAAAAGCACTGGTGGAAAATAATCCCGGTATGCAACCAAAGTAGCCATTAGAATAAATTAAAGACACGAATGCTTCTTCACCCCTGGCAAAAAAAAAATCTTCTTTTACTTTCACCTTTCCTGCATTAAGAACTTCAAAAGCATATAAGCATTTAAAAACTTCATCAAATTTTTTTTTATGTACAAGCTATCTTTCTTTTTTTATATAATATATAATTTTTTTTTATATATTATATCATATATATATAAAAAAGAAAGATACCTATATATATCATCAATTTCTCATTCATAGTCTTATCGTTTATCATGTTGTTTTCGACTTGAGGACACCGTCACTGGAATGGCTATGACCGCGTGGACTGATCGCTTCGTTACACCAATCAGAGAACGCGCAATTTAATTTTCCTATTGGTCCAACTTATCGGACGACGAAGACTGTAATCGTAATGGTTCCATTCACAGAAATTTCTTAGTAATAGGCCCAGGAACCAGTATCTAAAATCTTCTGATAGTGTTGTTATTATTTTAATTTATGGAGCTGCTGTAAAGGCTCTCAGCGATGGGACCGCTGAGGCCAAGGTTCGGTCCTGGAGAGAGCTCATTGCGGGACTGGATAAGAACCCATGAAGGCGACCATATAAAATGGTCCCTCCGTTGACGGAAACCCTGGACCCGGTGTTTCTAGGAAGAGTGCTAGACACGCTCTTCCCAAAGGTCCAGGACAGTCCCCCGACCCCTCAATCGGACCGGCAATTCTGGTCCGATGAGTGTTAAGTGACGGAGGGACAGCTGGATCGAGCCGTACAGCGTCTGGCTTCCCGCAACACCGCGCCGCGCGTTCCAAGTCGGGCGCTGGTGATCGCTCTGTCGGTGCTGGGAATCAAACTGAGGCATATTTTCACTGAGTGTTTCGGCCTTAGCATCTTCCCCTCGGCTGGAAAGAAGTCAGACTGGTACTTCTTGAAAAGGAAGGAAGGGCTGCAGATTCTCCCTCTGCGTTACGACCGACATGCCTGCTGAACGAGTTGGGGAACTCTATAAGAGAGTTATCTCTGACCGTATCAGCGGGCACCTGTAGCGAGTGGGCCCTATCGGACGCCCAATATCGGGTCTTAGATTTCGACGGGGACGCTCGACAATGAAGGCCATTAGGTGTGTTCGCTTCCTGTCGGAATCGTTCCAGGAGCTCCTCCCGACTGCCGAAGAAGGCCACCGCGGGGTTTAATGAGCAGACCGATTCGTTGGGAGTCCCACACACGCCCTAAGTTTGTGTCCCCCACGGAGGTTATGGTGTAAAAAGCATTCACCCACGTAAAAAAAAGGTAGGTTGTCTACCTACCTTTTTTGATATCAGTTCTTGAAACACCATTTTTATCACAGTTATTCAATTTTCATCTTAAGGTGAAAATTCAGTGCATATTGCCTCTCAATCTTTTCATTACTGGTGACCAATTAAGTTTTATTTAAACAAAAAATAATTGAACTTACGCGGCTGATATAGACCTTTTTTCAACCTCTCCCTCATGTATGAAATATGTCACATTGACGACGTCACCTTGTTTCACAATATATTTACCTGTAAAAGTCAAAAATGTACTTAAGACGATAGGTAGGTTTCCTACGTACTTAAGGGGCCGGCGAAAGCTGATCTCCATACAAGTTGAATACCAAAATAATTTGCAGTTTGAACATATTTTCACCGTATTATGTTGATACCCAGATTTAAACAGTATTTGTCCAGGCTCCTATTGCCTTTTAATTTAAAAAAACTTACCTAAAGTAAAGTAAAATCAAATTAAATTGTCGTCTGTAAGAGATCGCCATGAGGGATAAGACCGCCAATTGTCACATTTGTATACTACAACTCCTTTTTGTCTATCTGTTATGTGTGTACAATAAAGATAAATAAATTAAAAAAGGAGGTTTTGGCCAAGCTGCCAAGTGACATTTGTACAACCTTCTCTTTGCAGCGCTGTTGTACTACATAGTTACCTCCCTTCATCGGCTTTTTCTTTCTTACGATAACCAAGAGAATGAACACATGTATGATGATGACAATTAGTATTCTCAACTCGTCACACACTGCCAGTCATGGTTCTCTACTTTCTCCCAATAAATCAAGGGTTCTCGATTATACAAAGTTCATAACAGAAGGTTACACCAACCAGGAAATATGACAGTTCTCTCTAGCCTGGCGGCGAGTTGCCTTTTAAAGTAATCCGGCAAGTCACGTAACGTGGATGGCCTGTTTAAATGATGAATATAGAGAGAGACGAAGAGGTCCTCTCGTAGACACGCCGGTCCTTGGAAAGCTAAATCTGGGATCCAGTTACCTACATACAAACGGTATTTTATATTAGTCAGGTTAATTTTAATATATCCTTGCTACTCTCTCAACGTACGCTATAACCAGCAATTTATGAAAAGCAATTTTTCTAATCTGGTGGGTTAACCCAACCATACTACTTCCCGTTAACCACAAGTCACAGTTTTAGTCATAGATATTAAGTTTTGAGTCATTGCGACAAGGACGATGCGAAAACTTGTGTCAGTTTGCCAAATGCTACTGAAGATAACTAGATCTTTATGATGAACTTGCTCAAAGTTTCTACAACTAATATTTTTTCCAAACTGACCTGCTCCTGAATTTTGAAGTGAACTAGGAGAAAAATCACAAGCACACCTAATCTTATATAATGTATTTTATTGTTGTTGTTATGTGTCCGAAATATTTATTATTATTATTATTATTATTTTTATGTAACAGTGGTATAAGCCTCAACTGTTCACTGAATGTTATATTTTACTAGTTCAGAAATAAAATTAATTCTGACTTCGGAAATTTAGAATACTGAAATCCTCTAAATATTAACTTCTCAATGATGATCGCAGACCCCCATTAAAACGAACATCCTCTTTACATTCGTAAATAAAAAACAAAATGGAATAATGTTTGAACAATTAATTATCTGCGCCCTCTTTTCAAATGATTATAAAATCTTTTTGGATCACCTGCCCCTTGGAGATATAGGAGCCAGGAGTATGTGGTGATTCCATTAAAAACACCCCGATAGATGGCCTCTGGCGCTCTACTTTGGGAGGACTCAACACCAAATTATCTTAATTCTAAATAAAACGTTTAAGTTAGTACCTCGATATTTATTCCACAGCTGCTCCGTATATTTTCGTACAAATTTAGTAAGGGTCGGACATAATCCGCTGTCTTTTAAGAAAGTAGTCAAATTCATCACGTCGTAATCGAATTGATAAAAGTTACGGAACTTTGTGTATACAGTACTGACAGTGAAAGCCAATATCCATATATCAAGAAGATAAAGCGCAAAGGTAATCAGAATCTTGTAGTACACCTGGTTTATAGTGATGGCCATTACCTGGGTAAAGAAATATAAACAGTGAAAAATGTATGTACATATACGATACAGGTTTTATATAAAGTTCAAAGTAACTCTCGTCTGTATTTTACGCTTTCACAGCTAAACTGTTGCATCGATTTCAAACAAATTTGACGTGGAGATACTTTGATACTTGAGGAAGGTCATAGGCTGCGATAACTGACATATTATTATGCAGGGGCCAAAGCTAGTTTATTTAAACATTGTCGGTTCAATTGTGATGTCAATTGTTATCGGATTTGTGTCGAAAAGCTATTTATAGTTAGCGCACGAGTAAAAAATTTACGTCAGCACTAACCGACCGACTAACCGAGCCGATAAATAGCTAAACACAGTTGCCAAAAAATATATATATTGTGTCTGCTCGATCGATGCAGAACTTTTTGAGCTTAAATCTGCCTAACATGTTCTATTTGAAATGTTGTGCAAACATGTATTGATATGAAACAATTACTTACAGCATCCATACTTGTATGGGTATGTATAAGTAAAATGAAAGTCATTGCAATGACATAATCGTTGAGCCAAAACACTGGAACTACAAAAGCTGGCAGCCATTTGTCTCCGGCCTCGATTATTTTTTTTGTAGGTCGAGCACAGCCTGAAAATGAAAAAGAAAGACTATCTCAAATGAAGATATTTAAACTAGAAACTTTGCTAAGGTTTTTTATATCCAAGAGTAAACTCTTAAGTTAAAAAATAACTATTTCTTGTTTATCTAAAAAAAAATTTTTTTAACGTTACTTACTTTGTGCCCACACAGACGGTTCTACGGACTAAACTTAAAATATACAATATAACACGTGAGATTCACGTGTCAATTTGACGTGACAAAAATATTTAGGTCAAGTACATTGAAACCAACCAATTAAATGGGGCATAAATAGTTTCTCGCTATTCTAACGCCTTCATTTAAAAAAATGCTTCTTTATGACCTACAGTCATTACATTACTTTGAGCTTTTTCTTTATATCTAACACCTACGAAATAAATAATCCTAATATGTTTCTACGTTTTTATAATCTATACATTTTCTAAATGGTTCTTATATAAGTTCTTTAATGGGCGTTTGCTCTTTACTATTTATGTGAATGGCATCGTCTCCTGCTTCACAGGTTCTAAATTGTTCTGTTTTGGCGATGATATGAAGGTTTATTCTGTCGTATCATCGGCAAAGGACGTGCAAGCACTGCAATTACACCTATAGCGACTTGATCAATACTGTCTAATAAATAAATTGGAACTTATCCCTGCTAAATGCTCATTCGTCAAACTCCAAGGGACTGAACGATTGTAATGTGGTTTTCCTGAATGTACAGGTAGAGCATCTAAATGGCCATCTACAGAAATTGTTTCTTTTGGGGTTAGGTTATAAATATAGATACTCGGCCAATACCTCACGAAGCACCTTTCTGAATGAAGAAAGCGTACTTCCAACCGACTGCTATAAAATAAGATAGTAAAATAGCTTACTCGATTTTTTCTTGTATTGACCCGGACGATGTAGTCATCATACATGCATTATTTAGTATGAAGCATGGTTACCTTATTATATATATTTTTTTGCTTTTATCATAATAACTAACAACAAAATGTAACTGCCTTGTTTTTCTAGCGGTTAGCATATGCCACTGTCGATCAAGAGGTCTCGGGTTCGATTCTGGGGTGGGCCAAAGAGTGAATATGTCGAATATCCATCCCTTTCTGATTGTGTGAGTGAGGGAACAGAGGGTGGGACACGCCCACTCTCTGTTCCCTCTGTCTGCCTGTGTCTGTGTGTGTGTCTGTCTGCGCACATACTAGTGCACTATAAAATCTTTGAGTAATTTGCTGAGCCTCCGTTTAATATATGTATGGTTTTTGTACGCTTATTATAAAGTTATTAAGGGAAGATTTACTTATTTTCTTTTTATTTAGTTATGAAGTAATTAGTATAAGTAACATTATTTATGCGTGCAACAAGCCACTTTTCTCTATCCAAGGCCAGTCTCTGCGATAGGCGTCAAGATAGTCGCGCTATCTTTTATGGGGCTCGTTACTGCCTCGTAGTCAGCGTCCACCCTGAGGCACCCAGCATTCGACGACCGTGGCCCAATCCCACTTTTATCTTGGCAAATAAATAAGATTACAATAAAAAAATATTAAAGTATTTTCCTTAGTAGTTTTATAATTACACGAGTAGATAGGTACGAGTATAATTAAATGAATGGATACAGAATTATTAAAAAAATATTAAGCCGTAATAGTTAATAAAAAATGAATGATGAATGATACTTCAAATAATTTAATACTGCGCGCGCTTTGCCCTCTATCACAAAAAAGGTTCTAGATTTAAAAAAATGTTCTACAAAAATTTAAAATATTTTGATCCTCTACAATATTTTATACATACAAATAGCATAAAACCCATAAGAAACGAGATATACGCAATAAATGTATAAAAATTGTTTTTTTTTACCTTTGCCCGTAACTTATTACAATAATTCATTATCTTACCGCCTTTTCTAAGATCAGGATGAGTCCACTCGCTAAAGTCAAGTGATAGATTTAGTTTGTTGAAATCCGGAACATCGAAAGGAAATTTCTCTTCTGCAAGAAAAAATAGCTGAGCTGAGTAATTTATTTAGCAAAAACTGTTGAAAGTTATGTTTTGATACATTAAGCAAGTTTTACCTTTTGTATACTCCAAGAAATTTTGTTATTCAATATTAAATTCAATTGCAGTTGCATTAATAATAATAATAATAATCTTTATTCATATAAAAGTTAGTTCACAAAATAATGTACAAATTTATCTGTAAATATAATCAAGTTGAACCAAAAACATCCCTGGTCCCCACACTAGGGTTCCCTGTGTCGTGGGGTCCAGTCCCTTCCGTAAGTTTCAAAAGATTACAATTAAAATGGATGCATTTATCTAAATGCAACCAAATGTATAGAACTACAAAAAAAAAATTAAACAGAATAAAATTTATTGATTAGGAAAAAAGAAAGATATAAGTGTATAGTATAGAATAGTATGAGTGTGTGTATGTATGTGTGTGTGTGTATGTGTGTGTATGTGTGTGTATGTGTGTGTGTGTGTGTGTGTGTGTGTGTGTGTGTGTGTGTGTGTGTGTGTGTGTATGTATGTATGTGTGTGTATGTATGTATGTGTGTGAGTGTGTGTGTGTATGTGTGTGTGTGTGTGTGTGCGTGTGTATATTATGTATGTAGTGTGCATAGGTCTGAGTTCGTGCTTGTATACACTAAATATTACTTAATGTGTACATGTATTTCTGTGCGACTGATGTTAAATACCAGTGTTTAGCAGGTTTTCAGTGTCGGCATAGTCTTTGAGTATTAGCCATTTCTGAATAGTTTTTTTAAGACGACGTGAAGTCATGTTTATAATTGCGTTATTAATTTTAAATAATTCGCGATATAGATAAGGACCCTTATATATAAAAGATTGTTGAGCAAAAGTAGAACGTGCTCTCAGTATGTCCCACTTAAGTGTTCTGTGAGACGCTCGCGCTTTAGTTTTAGCAACTTTATGAAAGCGAAGAAGTACTGAAGCAATATAAAGTTGCCTTACACGAAGGACGTAGCAATCTGAGTACAGTGTGTTGGTGGGATATCTCCATGGTTTTTTGAATGCTATTTTCAATATAGCTCGCTGGCTCCGTTCAAGCTTAAGGAGATATGTTTTTTTCGATGCTCCCCAAGCAACAATGCAGTATTCTATGATAGATTGACAAAGAGAGAAGTATACTGCTCTAATAAGTTGTGGATCTGCTATTGACCTGATTTTTTTAAAAACGTGACCTAACTTCCTTACTCGTTTCGCAACTGCATCTATATGCGATTTCCATGATAGGTGCTCATCAATCATTATGCCCAAGTATTTTATGCACGTAACTTGTTCAATATTAGTGCATTGACATTGCATTGAAGTAGATTGCTTGGAATCGCACGTGTGTATTTTAATATTTAATGCCTCCCTTGGAGCAGACCTATTTGTTATGCTTATGGGTATGGCTTTTGTTTTACTTGCATTGAGAGTTAGCAGATTATTTTTCAACCATCTGGCTGTATCTTTAAGGCCCTCCTGAGCCACATCAACAACCTCACTCCAAGTTTTAGAATGAAAAATCAAAGCAGTATCATCTGCAAAAGTAAAAATATTGGCCTGTGGCAGTTCAAGAGAGCAGAGATCGTTGATGTAGATGAGAAAGAGAGTGGGACCCAAAACACTGCCCTGGGGCACGCCGAAATCAATATCCGCATAACCGCTTGTGAATTCACCTATTCGCACTCGCTGCTTTCGCTCACTTAGATATGATTGAAACCATTGCAATGCCAGTCCTCTTACTCCCAGTAGTTCTAATTTTTTTAGTAATATTGGTCGCGAAACAGTATCAAATGCTTTCGCCATGTCCAGGAAAATACCAACACATTTTTGTCCGTTATTGATTTTATCCGTTATAAAATCAACAAGACCCGTGACGGCATCCCCCGTGGACCTGTCAGAGCGAAATCCAAATTGGTTAGGAGCCAAAAGCTCATTCACCTCTAGATATTTTAGCAACCTCAGATTGACTACCTTTTCCATTACCTTGGACAGTGCACTTAGGAGTGAAATCGGCCTGTAATTCGCCAGTTCCAGTGGATCACCCAACTTGAAAATAGGAATCACCTCTGCAATCTTAAGACTATTCGGAACTATCCCCAACGACAGACTAAGATTACATAAATAGGTCACTGGGTTGGCAATCACATGTTTGTTAAGTTTCAATATATCGTTACTGATGTTATCCGGTCCCATTGTTTGACTGGATTTTAGCGTACCAATGAGTTTGACAACTTCAACCGCATCTGTTGGTTGTAAAAATAGTGAGTGGGCTGTTTTATTGGAATTATAGGTAAGACCTATATTACTGCATAGCTCAGACTCTGTAGTAGCCAAGCCATCTAAAATGACATTAGCCAAATTGTTCCCAACAGTACTGAAATAATTGTTTACTTTGTTTACAGAATTAGTAGCATCAGTTTTTAATTTTAATAAATTATCATTTGTATTTTTACATTTATTTAGATTACAGATAGTTTTTAGAGAACTCCAAGTTTTTTTTAGATTATATTTACTTTCCTCTAATAGGTTGTGTTCATATTTATTTTTTTGATCGTGTAATAAATTAATACAAATATTTCTATAGGTCTTATATTTATTTTGCATTTCAATGTTGCTAGGATTTTTTTTAGCCTTAGTGTGTAATTTGTCACGAACTCTGATTGATTTTAAAAGACCCGGAGTAATCCATTTTTTTACAATAATATTGGCGCTACGAAGGTGGTGTATAGATTTATTTTTTTCAATGAGACTGTTCAATTTGGCAACAAAAAATTGTGTCGCTTCCGAGACATCACTTATATTATAAAGTTCCGACCAGTCAAAGTTCTTTAAGTCCATATATAAGTTGTCATAATTGGTCTTAGTGAAAGTTGTTTTAGGTTTTTCGGTAACGATATTTGAACCGAGGCTACAAAGTACGCTACTGTGATCTGTAATGTCAGAGTGACAAACAATAGTAGTAGACGGTTGTGAGGTTTTGATCAAACAATGATCCAAGCAATTTTGCCCTCGTGTTGGTATATTATGCCCGGGTACATAACCATAATGGGCCATTAAACTTAGGTACTCCTCAGCTCGATTGTCAACAAAATTTTCTTTTGTATCAAGATTGATATCACCAATCAAGACACAGTGTTGGTTTTTACATGTCCCCAAAATGTTCTCCAAAGAAACCAGAAAATTGTTTATATTTTGGAAAGATGGTGATCGATACATCGCTATTATTGTATAAGTAGCAATATCTAATCGTAGACAGTTGGCATCATTAAATTCTGGCTCCGACACGCATATTTGTAAATCCGCCCTTGTATATATCACTATTCCGTCACACTTATTAATGTATTTGGTTGAGTAAGAACACTTATAATTGTCCAAATGTAATCCGTTAAATGATTCGTCTAGCCAACACTCAGTCAACACAATTACATCTGGTAGAAATCGTAAACGATGTAATAGTACTATTAAGAAATTAAAGTTTTTGTGTATACTTCGTATATTTTGTGAGAAGATAGTAAATTGTTTCGAGATATCACCAAGTTGTTGCTTACAACTATCAGGATTTACACATTCTATTGAATTAGTTAGTTTCATATTATCAATATCTTCCAGAATATTTTTGTTGTCAAACATAGTGATAAGTTAAATATTTCATGTGTATCATTATACTGCATGTCGGTATATAAAAATAAAAGTGAGCAAAGAATGCGGAATTTATAAACATAAACAATAAATGAAGTTGCAAGTAATTGATTAGCTTATTTTGCTTATCATGATTGTATAAACTACCGTTGATTAGTGATAGAATAAAATAAAGGTAATGAATTGATATTTGGTAATTTCGTATGCACACGGATTTTTTTTGAATGTGGGTAGATGTAATGTTATTGTTGATAATGAATGTAGTAGGAATGTTTGTGTTTTGATGTAGTAACTTGTGTTTTTGTATATTGTGTTGATATGTGTATGTTGGTGTCTGGTACGTACGTATTATTATGGTACAGTTTAGTTCTAATGCCTTAAAAAAAACAAAACAAAACGAAACGACATAGAAAGTATAAAGCATTATGGTAAGTAACACTGTATCTAGTCATTCTAATTTTCTCAAACTCACAAGCTGTGCTTCATTCTTGATCTGTATATATTCTGAGCCATCCCTCTTTCTTAAATACACATTGCCGTTCGAGGTCCAGCAATATTTAAATTTTTCTGTTTTTGCAACATCTCTTGCGAGAAAGTGTAGTCGTCTGGATTTAGCAGTAAGTGATTCTGATAGAAAGAGGGTAGAATAGTTATTTGCAATTCCCAGGTTAAGGATCTTCAGTTCCTTCGTTTTATTGTAGTGTCTGGCGGTACTTAAGAATTTTGTCTTTAACTGAGTGTTTGAGAAATCTGCAATTATAGTGGTTTTTAAAGGATCTTTTTTGTTAGGCACTCGGTAAACGTCATGTAAGTCACCTGTGTGGAGGGTGATGCCTAAACATTTTGAAAGCTCAGTTATGTAGTTGAAGAGAACGTCTTTGTTTTCATTTTTTATTCGAGGAATATATCTTAATTCGATACTAGACTTTTTAAGAGACCTCTCCAGATACTCACACTTTTCGTCGATATTCGAAATTTGAGTTAATAGGTTCTTCCTTTGATCCTCTAACCCATCGATCTTGGTTTGCATTAACTTAAGTTGGTGAGACATATCTTCGAGAAAGTGTTCCATTTCTTGACTTGCGATACAAATAGAAGAGTTCTGTGATTTAACTTCTTCGAGATGCCTGTTCAGTAAGTCAAGTCTTTCATTCTGGGTAAACTGAAAGCTCACCAACATCTCCTTAATCTCCATTTTAAACGCTGTTAGTTCATCGTAGCTTTCATCAGAGATCCGACGGCGTTTATCTCTCAATGTGTTTTGAAGGTGGGTAGTATTGTCGGTCTCGCCAGATTTTGGCTTAATATTAGTGTCCGATACAGACAGTATTTGATTGAGCGGTGGAGAACGTTGCGGCATATTTGTTAATTTTAATTAGTTTATTTAGTTAACAGACTTACTTGACGAACTGTCTAGTGCTGTACGTTTTTTGTAGCAACGCAGGTAACAAGCGGGTGCTGTCCTTTTCAATCGGTTATGATAAAGTTAGATAAATACGTGAGCAATAGGGGTTTCACTGTGCTAGTTAATATGTACTAAATTCACGTGCACTAAGAAATTATATTTTAATAATAAGAAGAACTAAAAACACGTCTGCTCGCAACGAATACTCGGACGGAAGTTAACAATAGATTTTTACAGTATGTTATAGGCATATGGTTTGCCTTACAAAAAAGCTTTTGACTTACTATACCCACTGGTCAAACGGTTTTTAAATATGTGGGTACCTATTCTATCATCAGATTTTTTTTTTTAATGGAACAACGGGCAAACGAGCAGACGTATCGCCTGTGTATCGCCTGATGGTAAACGATTACAGTCACTCATGGACACCCGCAACACCAGAAGCGTCACAAGTGTGTTGCCGGCCGTTGGAGGATAGGGAGGTGTACGGGAGAAGAGGTTGGGGTATGGGCCTCCAGTATCTTCACTCACTCGGTGAAATAGAGCGCAGAAGCTGTTTCACATCTGGTTTCTGTGAGGCCGTGGTATTACTCCGGTCGAGCCGGCTCATTCATGTCGAAGCGTGGCTCTTCCACACAGTCTTTTTTATAATATCGGGAACAAATGTAATACCTACCGCTACAAGCGATATAAATCCATCCACATGTAAATATATGAAGTAAGAGTAATATAATAGCGGCTTTTAGAGCTCTTGGGGCCAATTTAGTCTGAAAAATAACATATTGTCATGATTGATCTGTTTTAATATTTATTTCTTTAATGACAGATTTGTAACATTAATATGTATTGTATATTTGGTTTAGGACGCTTAACTTCACAGTTAGTCTATGATGACCAATATTTATACAAACACAATATTCAGTTTTAAATTAGGTCTTTAAAGACCCATCCAAAAAAGGAATAAGTATTTTTTTTGTGATGTAGGAGGCAAACGAGCAGACGTATCGCCTGATGGTAAGCGATTACCACCGCCCATGGACACCCGCAACACCAGAGACGTCATAAATACATTGCCGGCCTTTGGGGGAATGGGAAGAGGGATGGGGGAAGTGTTGGGGTGTGGGCCTCCGGTACCCTCACTCACTCGGTGAAACACAGCGCAAACGCTATTTCACACCGGTTTTCTATGAGGCCGTGGTATCACTCTGGTCAAGCCGGCCCAAGGCATGCTGAAGCGCGGCTCTCCCACGGTATAATTGTTATAATTAATATTTCCTTAAAATAAATCTTTTTGAAATAAATAACTTATCAAAACCTCAACCTCAGTAGTCGATAGCGTAGATTATCGTAAGCTACCTTAAATCCTTGGCAGAAATGATACTCGAAGTCAATGAACCATTTTAGTCTCAATAACTTCACCAACTGATATCGACGATCGTAGTCGATTATATTCAGTAAAGGAATCATAAGTGACAAGGCATCCAAGTAAAATTGCCACATTTTTAGAATGCCGAAACCGATAATACGCCTCACGCATCTATTGTTTTCAACGATGAGGTTTGCCTGGAAACATTTTTTTAAATTGAAATATACAAAGAAAATCATTTATTCTGCCATTCATTGAACAACACAAAAACAAAATAAAATAAAATACAGTATATAAGTAACTAAAGTGCCCCGTGCAGTGCCTGAAAAGACTAATTTTAAAGCCTACCTCCACATAATTATAGCTCCGACCTGAGGGACTGCAGCGCTGATATTCTGATAGAGCCCGTAGTCACCTCAGTTTGTCCGTTTGCGTGTGCATTTGTCTTGCATATTATATTGTATAGTGTATTATACAAGATTTAAATATAACATAAATACAACATTGCGATAATTGATTTAAATTTTTACGCCAGTCTTAATATATGCAACGTAATTGTGGGGGATCGTTCCACAGGGGCCTTCGACTTATCTGAGACTTATCTAGTGGACTGTATTTTAATAGAAACAACGGTCGGGGATGTTTCAAGAATCAGTTTATTCTTATGATGCTAACTTCTTAATGCTACACCTATGGTTGCTACTCGCACTTGTACTGCAACACGGTTTCGATTCTTCGGTTTTTGTTCTCTTGACTATCTTGAAGTGTTCTCTTGACTATTTTGCAGTGTTCTCTTCGCTTGTACTGGAGCTCTTCGGCTTCTTCTAGGCTTCTTGTCTTCCTGTTTTCTTCGAGGCGCTCTGGACTGTTGCTGCTGTGCACTGTGTACCTCTTGAACTGTTGACTGAACTATGTGCACTGTTGACAGGACTGGCTGTTGACTGTCGAACTGTTGATCTGTGCACTGTGCTGTGTGCTCTGTTCTTGACAGGACTGGCTGTTGACTGTCGAACTGTTTACTGAACTGTGTCTTCACTGGCCGATTACACCTGCTTATATATCTTTTCTTCGGTCGTTACTCGGCGCTGATTGGTCGCCCCACCGGTCGGCGCTTCGATCGTCTGTCTCTTTCTTGCACTGATCGTCGGTCTCTTTCCCTCGCTCAACTACTGCAAGGGTTTACCGGAACGAGAGCCGTTTCGTGGTGGGGATGCTTATTCGAAATTTACATACATATTACAAATGCGAGTTATTGTTTTTTCCCTATCTAAATTAATTTTTACACTATATTTATACACTTTAAAACTTATATCTATCGCTAACTTAACAGGGGCTCGTCGTCGTCAACAGTCTCCCCCCGGCGAAGACTCGGCGCAGCCCTCCACCGGTAAGACGGCGAGCTTCGTAGACGGCCTTCGGAATATGCCGCTGCGTGTCCTTACGTCGGCGCTGCGTACTCCTCCATCTGGTCCGGTGTAGGCTCGCTCGACGATACCTCTTGGCCACGTGTTGCGAGGCAGTGTCGGGTCGACGACCACCACCAGGTCTCCTTCCTTCAGCTGGCGGTTCTTTGAAGTGGCTCCGAGTCGCGGTATCAGTGTAGGTAGATACTCGCGAACCCAGCGGTGCCAAAATTCGTCAGCCATGGCTTGGCTGGCTCGCCACGTCCGTCGGTCGGCGATTCGGCAAGGGCCGGTCAAGGGTAGCCCTTTGGAAGAGCCCAACAGGAAGTGATTGGGCGTGATGGCTTCCGGATCGTTCGGGTCAACCGAGACGTGGGTTAGCGGTCTCGCGTTGATTGAGTATTCGGCTTCAACGAGCAGGGTTTGAAGCACTTCTTCTCTCGGTGTCTTCTGGTTCAAGGTGGCATTGAGAGCGGCCTTCACGGATCTAACAAGTCGCTCCCAAGCTCCTCCCTGGTTCGGTGCCCCTGGTGGAATGAACCTCCAGTTCATTCGATGCAGCAGCCCATATTCGCGTAGAGCTGGTGCCCATTCGGCGTAGGCATTCCGTAGCTCGGCGTCTGCTCCTCTAAAATTCGTGGCGTTGTCGCTGTACATGACGGCTGGCCATCCTCGTCGCGCAGCCATCCGTCGCAATGCCATGATTGCTGAGTCAGTCGACAGTGAGTTCACTAACTCTAAATGAACTGCTCGCGTTGTTAGACAGGTGAACAACGCGCCCCATCTCTTCTCGTGGCGTCTTCCTATTGTGACCACAAGTGGTCCGAAGTAGTCAACCCCGCAATTGGAAAAGGGTCTGTGGTATGGCTCCATTCTCGCTGCAGGTAAATCTCCGATGACTGGCGTCTGGGGCTGTGCCTTTCGGACTTGGCACAGCGCACACTTACGGGCGACGGCACGTACTGTCGGTCGAAGTTTTAAAATCCAATAGCGTTGTCTCACGTCGTTGACTACTCGCTCGGAGTTGGCATGTCCCGCTTTCTGGTGCTCGCGATGGACAAGCAATCTCGTAAAGGGATGTCCTCCATCTAGGATGATTGGCTGTTTCATCTCGGATGACACGTTGGCGGCATTGATCCTGCCGTTCACTCTTAATAGTCCGTCGTCTCCTCTGACGGGATCTAATTTAAACAATCTACTTTTCGCTGAGATCGTCTTTCCCTTTGTTAAAAGTTCAATTTCATCGCCGAAGCTGTCTTCTTGGCTTCTTAGCATCCACGATTTCTCAGCTTTCTTGATGTGTCGTACTTCCATCGACTTAGCTTTCTTCTTGCATTTGTCGGCAAACAAGAATATCGCAGCTGTTGCTCTTATCAGTTTCTCGTAGCTAGAGAATCTTTCTATCTCCGGGAGGCTGTGATCCCTCGGCCGTATGTCTGCAGTGACGGCGATCTTATTCTCTCTGAAGCGGAACAGGATCGTTTGTAGAGACTGTAGCAAGTCCGGACCCTCTAGCAGGAAGTCGTTCAGGCAGACTCCCCTTGATTTTGCTGCTGCGTCGAATACAAGCCGCACCTTGCCGGGCTTGTTCGGGTTCGTTACGGCGAAGTGCGGTAGATACCACGTTCTCTGACTTTTTCTGTCTTCCTCGGAGCATGGTTCCGCGTATCCTTTTGCGAACAGGTTCTCTATTTGCTTCGTGTATTCTTTTTTCAATTCCGAAGACTTATCTAACTTTCGCTCTAGGTTCTTCAGTCTATTAAGCGCTGCGTCGTAGCTCGGTGGCATTTTCGGGTCGTCTTCACGCCATGGCAACCCTACTTCGTAATGACCGTCGACTCTCTTCGCGGTTCGTGCGAAAGTGTCTAAGGCTCTGCTGTCAGCCTTGCTTACTCGAGGTTTCGACGTTATACCTAGGGCATCGATTTTGAAGTGGTCCGCTACCATCTCTTCCAGACGTGTACTTATATCCACGTCGAGGTGAAGCACTGCATCTGGCCCCTCCCTCAACACCGTCCGTGGTAGAGTTCCGTGGATCACCCATCCTAGCTGTGTCTTCGAAGCTGCTGGTTGGTTCCTTCGTCCTACCCTGAGTTCTCTCGACACAATTAAATCCCAGTTGTCGGCTCCGATCAATAGCTGTGGACGCCCTTGTTCATAACACACTTTCTTGCCTCTCAAATCGCTCAAGTGTTTCAGTTGCAACAACTCTTCCGGTATGGTTTGCGGTGCCAGGTTTAATTGCTTAATCGTTCTGGCCCGAATGGAGAATGGCCGTCTTTCTTCGTCCATTCCCTTGATGCCGATTTTCACTAGTTGGCTCTTCATGCCTTCCTGCCATGTATTGATGCCTCGGATGTGAAGAGTCTTGGCTGGACCTTCTGCCCCTATCCGCTTCGCGATGTCTTCATCTAGAAGTGACACCGTAGATCCTTCGTCGAATAGTGCGTATATCCTTGCCTCACCTTTTGGGCCTGATATAGTCACTGGGCATATCTTCAACATCACTTCCCTTCTCGCAGTTACAGCCGTGTTGACGTTCTCGGTTTCACTCTTGTTTTCTTCAGATGATGATGACGAAGCGTGAAGCGTCGATCTTGCGTCAAGGTAGCTCTGGTCGTGTAACAGGGCATGATGCGGTCGGCGGCAACCTTCTATCCCGCATCCTCTCCCTCTGCAGATACCGCGGCGGTGTTGACCCACTACACATTTGAAACAAAGCTTTTCGTCCTTGACAAGTTTCCATCGATCTTCTAAATTCATCTTGAGAAACGTCGGGCATTTCGGAAGCGTGTGTTGTCCCTTGCACTTTGGACAGCTTCTTGTAACCACTTCTGCTTGCGATTCCTCTGTAGTCGCGTACACTGGTTTCCTTTTCAATTCGTTCTTTGGAGCCGTAGAACCTCTGAAGTCCCTCTTTGGCGCGGCGGTGACGGTCGCTGTCCCTGTGTAACCGTATCGGAGTGCACGGTCGGCTTCTCTCATCAGGAAACGCGATAGCCTGATAACTTCTGGTTCAAGTGAATCTTGATTCTCTTCGGCGTAGTCGCACCATCTCGATCGTAGATGCGGGCTGAGCTTCTCGAGAATGTCTCTTGACAGCATAGGGTTATGTAGGTACCCCTTGTTGTCGATCGACTGTAGCACGGTCACATTGTTCTGCACCCTGATGGCGAACGCGTTCAACTCGCTTGCTGATGGCCCTGGGCGTGGCATGCGTTTCAATTCCTCGATTGTCTTGTCGATCACAACTTCCGGTCTTCCATAACACTGTTCCAATGTTCGCATGACGATGTTCGGATCGTCGACTGTATGAAGCAACGCGGACACTGCTTCTCGCGCCTCCCCACGCAGACAGTTTCTTAGGCGCGCCATGTTCTCTATCGCACTGAACTTATACATGTTGGTGGTGTCCTTCATTGCGGCTTTGAAGGAGAACCACTCGAACGCTGATCCCGTGAAGAGTGGCAGCTCGTAGGCTTGTCTCGGTGGTGGTCTGGCTCTCGTCAGCTTCTCCATTGCTTCGACGAGTTGATCGATTCCTCTCGATCTAGAGGAACTGCGATGAGGCGTAGGCGACCTGGCTCGTTCATCACGTGGCTCCCCCCGTGTGGCTCTACGGGCTTGATCGAGTGTCACGTGATCAGTCTGTGGTCGTACTCCTACTGCGATGTCGGTCACGTTGTGCGTCCCCTGGATCACGCCGCTTCCAACTTGCCTCACTTGTTCACTACCAGGTACGTTGCGGGCCTCCTGGACCACGCTGTCGACGTTCCCGTGTGTTCGCATCCAGTTTTCCACCTTTTCTCTTCCATCGTTCTCGGGATTTTCTTCGGCCTCTTGAATCGTCTCTATTTCCAAGGCAAGACGTCGCCTGATTCGTTCGGCTTCGAGTTCCAATTCTTTCTTCTTCAACAAGGCCAGCCGCTCTTCGGCATCAAACTGGGCTTGTCGTATACGAGCGGTAACACTGCTTGTAGATCGTTGTGAGGCGACGGATCGCGCCGGCGATGTGTTGCGGTGTCGTGTGCGTAACGTTTGTTCTGGTGGCAACATCTGTGTAGTGACGTCACGCGCTATCGGTGTGTCGAATCCGGTGCTTGGCCCAGCGTCGGTATTCACTTCTTCCCGTCGGCCGGTGTTCGTGTTCGCTGATGGAGAACTGGGAGAGTTCTCGAAATGTATGGCACGGCGGGTCGGAGCTCCGGGGATAGGCTGGAACCCTGCTTCTTGTTCTTCTCCGGACACTTGACTGCGTGTTAGCACCATTTCTTCAACACTTGTTCACACTGATTCTCGAATATTCCAAGATCCGTTCTCGATGGACCAAAAACTGTGGGGGATCGTTCCACAGGGGCCTTCGACTTATCTGAGACTTATCTAGTGGACTGTATTTTAATAGAAACAACGGTCGGGGATGTTTCAAGAATCAGTTTATTCTTATGATGCTAACTTCTTAATGCTACACCTATGGTTGCTACTCGCACTTGTACTGCAACACGGTTTCGATTCTTCGGTTTTTGTTCTCTTGACTATCTTGAAGTGTTCTCTTGACTATTTTGCAGTGTTCTCTTCGCTTGTACTGGAGCTCTTCGGCTTCTTCTAGGCTTCTTGTCTTCCTGTTTTCTTCGAGGCGCTCTGGACTGTTGCTGCTGTGCACTGTGTACCTCTTGAACTGTTGACTGAACTATGTGCACTGTTGACAGGACTGGCTGTTGACTGTCGAACTGTGCTGACTGAACTGTTGGACTGTGTACTTCTTGAACTGTTGACAGGACTGGCTGTTGACTGTCGAACTGTTGATCTGTGCACTGTGCTGTGTGCTCTGTTCTTGACAGGACTGGCTGTTGACTGTCGAACTGTTGATCTGTGCACTGTGCTGTGTGCTCTGTTCTTGACAGGACTGGCTGTTGACTGTCGAACTGTTTACTGAACTGTGTCTTCACTGGCCGATTACACCTGCTTATATATCTTTTCTTCGGTCGTTACTCGGCGCTGATTGGTCGCCCCACCGGTCGGCGCTTCGATCGTCTGTCTCTTTCTTGCACTGATCGTCGGTCTCTTTCCCTCGCTCAACTACTGCAAGGGTTTACCGGAACGAGAGCCGTTTCGTGGTGGGGATGCTTATTCGAAATTTACATACATATTACAAATGCGAGTTATTGTTTTTTCCCTATCTAAATTAATTTTTACACTATATTTATACACTTTAAAACTTATATCTATCGCTAACTTAACAGGGGCTCGTCGTCGTCAACAGTAATCGTTAAATACTCGTAAATACACTAGATTGTTATTGAACATCTAAAAAGTGAGACGTGAGACACACAGGGCCTATATAAGAAATGGAGAGGACAAATTAAACGTAATATATATATATATATAGGCGCTCATAGCTTGGTTGCACTTGGTGATTAGAAACAAACACCGAGGGTAAGCAACGACGACGCGGTCAGTAACTGGATGGATGACCGCTGCTGGCATGATACCATGAGCGTTATATTTTGTAGACCCTATCCTTTTTGACTGAACTAAATTTGCGCTGTATATTACAAAAAGTTTCAATACTTACCGAATAAAACTCACATACGACATTGGCTATATGTAATAAATCCAGAAGTGCAAGTAAAACATAAAACCCGCGGACGCAGCCCTGGGGCAAAGCCGTCCACGGAAGTATTACCACAATGAAGGCTGTGATGCAAGGACCAACAAACCACGTCAAATATAACCACCACGCGTACCAGGTTCGATGGCGAGCCGTTATTGGTTTATCCATCCACTGTGAAACGCATATTAAAAAAATACTTCGTCTCCTCGATCTGTCTGTTCTTAATCATGTTTGGGCCCACTGATCGCTTTTAATGGAATTTTCACCAACAAAAACTCAGAAGGAAGGTTCAAGTATTTAGTTTGTCACGGTTTTGTGTAACTAAATAATAATAATAATAAATATTTCGGACAATTTAACACACAACGCCATCTAGTCCCAAGCTAAGCAGAGCTTGTGTTATGGGTACTAGACAACTGATATAAATACATATATACTTTTTTTTTTTTTTTGTAAATACATACATATTATACATAGAAAACACCCAAACTTCGAAACAAATATTTGCAGATCATACAAACATTTGGACCGACCCGGGAATCGAACCCGAGACCTCAAGCACAGCAGTCGCTTACGCTACCACTCGCGCCACCGAGGCAGTCAATTAACTGGTTGGAATATGACGATGATTATTAAACGTCGGATAAAGTCAATCAGGCGAGGGATCTTTAAGAGGCCTTCTCGAAGGGCGAGAATCACCGCGATATTATTGTTGTGCTACTTATTTCTTTCCACATGATATGCTTAAGAATTGGACTCGTTCGTAGAAATTACGAGATGATAGAAGCACGGATCCGTCGCTATCATATCGCTTGTTGAGACGGTCCATCAATAAACATAAATTCAGGCACAGGTCTAACACCGATGCCGTGTATCGCTTATGCACTACAACACCATGAAAGCTCAGAGGGGTTACTAGTAAATTGAGAAATAAATTAATTAAATAATGGCAACTTAATTCTAAATACTAACGTACAATACATTTACTACCAACTAATACATAAACTAATGTTACAACAATATTGTTGTAATTAAATACTTACTTGTATTACTATGAAATTAAAGAAAAATAATGAGAATATTATGTTATCGAGCTATTATTTTATTACATTTGTACATCAGGTAAATGTGCAATTATTTAGAGATTCTTACGGGAAGGTGAATAGCCTTCTTCGATCGTAGAATGTACTCTATACTTTCGTACGGATTTTCCACAAACCATGTCCTCGTCGCCAAGAAATCAGTCTTAGATTGAACGTTCTTATTGATCGTCTTTCTTACCTTTTATAAAAAAAACATATATGATGATACTTTTTACACAAATAATTAAGTATCTGAAGGCATGGTAAAATACTACATTAAAGAGCTGACAAATGATATTTTTATTTATGTTAGTACATGTTTCACAAATATTTTTGCTGGTAAAACTTTACAGCTGAAGGCACCAGCATTTCCTACGACTCACTCTGGAAAAAAATGTCGAAACAAACCATAGTGACTTATTTTTTAAGTCCGTTGAAAGTTAAAGCTGTGCGAGTACAGTACAGGAGTTTCCGTGGAAGAGCCACGCTTCGGCATGAATGGGCCGGCTCGATCGGAGAGATACCACGGCCTCACAGAAAACCGGTGTGAAATAGCGCTTGCGCTGTGTTTCACCGAGTGAGTGAGGATACCGGAGGCCCATACCCCAACCCCTCCCCCCATTCCCTCTCCCCATCCCCCAAAGGTCGGCAACGCACTTGTGATGCTTTTGGTGTTGCGGGTGTCCATGGGTGGCGGTAATCGCTTACCATCAGGTGATGTGACTGCTCGTTTGCCACCAATTCAATAAAAAAAAAAGGTCTGAATTTGTTACCTACGAGGTAGGTTATTTATGTAGGTGATGGAAACACTTAAAACCACAAGAAACATACTAAATAAGGGTTCAATAATATCAAATACCTCATCGGTCACAACTTCCTGAAAGCTTTTAATAGGCAATTGAAGCACATCTGCATAGGTTTGAGCTTCAGCAGAGATTTTTACTGGTCGTAGTCTTGTACCGACTAGTTGGCCAAATATATCTCCCTAAAACAATTCATATCAATCTCACTAACTAAAAATAATCTATAACCCGACTAAGTTGAACTAATTTTGGTCCTGTAAAAAAATCATTCAAAGAAACAATACTTATGTTAATATGTAAACTTAGTATTTAAAACGAATCTCTCTGATTACTAATCACAAATAATATTTTTTTGATTCTTTCCCCATTTTATGGCGTCATTATAATCAGCCTTTACCAGTCAGTCTACTGTATTTTCACCATCTAAAAATAATCACCTACTAAAAATAATCTATAACCCGACTAAGTAGGAACTTTTGATAAAATTTGTTTTATTATGAATCTATTAACACCTTATCAATGAAAATCGGTTTAGCAGTTTAGCCGCTACGGTGAAACATGAAAACATGCATACACTGCAAAAAAATATTATTAGTAGGTATATTTAAATCTTAAAATATTTTAGTCCATTTATAGATAGACTAGAAAACAACTTACCCGAATTAACGCAATATTTTTCAACCTTTCTTATTGGTTTTAAATACAACTGGAGTTTTTCAAATGATTGACTAATTGAAAAAATACCATAGGAATAATAGCAATGGTTTAAAAATAAAAAATATTTATTTATCATCATTGTATCTCTATAAAACGTGGGAGAGCCACGCTTCGGCATGAATGGGCCAGCTGCGCTTGCAATGTGTTTCTCGACTGAGTGAGGAGAAGCCCATACCCTAACCCCTACCCCCATTCCCCTTCTCATTCCCATTCCCCAAATGTCGGCAACGCACTTGTAACGCCTCTGGTGTTGCGGGTGTTCATGGGCGGCGGTAATCGCTTACCATCAGGTGATACGTCTGCTCATACGCCCACTATTTAATAAAAAAAATAAAAAACACTCATCGCTCACGGTGACTTCTTCCAGACAATTTATTATGCAATCATTTCTTTATATTACCTTAGTAAGTGTAATAATTCTCTTTCCATTCTTCTTTAAAACAACTCTTCCGCGGTGTACCACAAATAAGTCTGCAACTAGATCCATTTCTCTCATAATCTCATGTCCAGGTAGAAAATAGTTGATTGTGCTAATTCTTGCCAGTTGTTTTTGCATACTTTCTCCACCATTGAGTAATGTGTCCAATACGAAGTATGTTCTATATGTATAAATAAATAAATAAATATATTATTTCGGACATCTAACACACAACGCCATCTAGTCGCAAACTAAGCAGAGCTTGTATTATGAGTACTAGATAACTGATATAAATGCATATATACTTTTTTTTCGTAAATACATACATATTATACATAGAAATCACCCAAACTCCGAAACAAATATTTGCAGATCATACAAACATTTGGTCAACCAGGGTCCGATCCGGGAATCGAACCTGAGACCTCATGCACAGCAGTCACGTACGCTACCACTGCGCCAACGAGGCAGTCAAGTGAGTCAGTCAATATGTATGTACATGTAAGTCATATTTTTTGTTATTATTATATTTTCGAGAGTAATTATATCTGTTTGTAAGTATAATAAAGTATAATTTCGGGGTCAAACTGCTGCAACAATTTCAACGAAATTTGGCATGGAGATACTTCAATTATTAAGTAATGACACAGGCTCTTTTAACCGTGATAACCGACATACAAGAGGGTAAGCAAAACCTAATACAATATATATATGAGAGAACACTTTGTTAACATCGAAATGGTCTCCCTAAAATTGGAAAGTGCTTTTTCGTTTTTTATTTAAAAAATAAAACTACAGAGTATTTCTTCAGTATATACCTAAAATATAAATGTTTATTTTAACATTTAATAAGAGAGAGAGAGGAGAAATAGAGACGAACACTGCATAATATTTATGCACGAAAATTGTACTATGTACTACGTTAAAACGGTCTCTAAAAATATAGATATAATTTAAAATTAATAATTATTTGTTTTTTATTTATTTAACGAGCAACATTTCACGTACGTTTTGAAACAGCCGTATGTCAAATCCTGTCCAAAAACCAATCCGATGCGTTTGTTCAACATTTTTTGTATATTTATACCTTTGGTCCTGTAAAAAAATAATTCAAAGAAACAATACCTTATGTCAATATCTTAGTATTTAACACGAATTTTTACTCAGATTACTAATCACAAATAATATTTTTTAAATTCTTTTCCCATTTTATAGCGTCATCATAATCAGCCTTTACCAGTCAGTCTACTGTAGTTTCACTTATTTGAATACGTTACGAATACTCTTACGTTGCTATCGATATCCTTTACAAAAAAGTTCTATAAACACCTTACCTCATCCAACAGTATCGAAAATGTGCTATAGCTTTATCAATCATATTTTTTTCAAGGCGTTCATTTTTTAAAAAGTTTTCCAAACTGTCGACTCCATATTGAAACATCGTATTCTCCCGACAAGCCAATACAAATACCGACAGAGTGTAACATGTCACGATCCTTGACGAATAAAAATAACGTCTTAAAAATAGTCATTTAGTATATTCTACAATAGAGTGTGAGTCATGCCAGTAAATTATATAATGTAAATAATTAAATAAGATATCTGTAGTCTAACGAAACTCTAAGTGCTAAAAATTGTTCACTATTTAAGATAAATAAATAAATATTCCGGACATCTAACACACAACGCCATCTAGTCCCAAGCTAAGCAGAGCTTGTGTTATGGGTACTAGACAACTGATATAAATACTTATATACTTTTTTTTTGTAAATACATACATATTATACATAGAAAACACCCAAACTCCGAAACAAATATATGCAGATCATACAAACATTTGCTACGACCTGGGTATTGAACCCGAGACCTCAAGCGGGTGGGTATGAAACGTACACAAGGAATACCCAGTCTCAGACTGAGGAATTTGTACATCTCACAAATGTTTGTCCCATGTAAAGTTTGAACCTGTAACACTCAGTGCTTAAAATACTACACTAGCACCATCCGTGGAGTCAATTTACTGTTAATTACCACCATACTACACCAGTAATTATATTTATATTGTATTCTTACCAACATATGATGCCAAGCAAAATTAACATATACGATGTCCCTAACGTTGACTTCTGTGGCATAAAACCACCAATGTTCTTTGACATCATGCTACACTCTGCTAGATATATACTATGAGCAAATATCTGCAATTCAAAAAATATTAAAGTAAAATTATGCTGTTTTATCGCTGTTTAATAATGTATTAATAGGGATAACTGAGCAAAAATTCCAGTAAATGTGATAAAATCAACTGCTAAGACGCACATACAAGTCACATTCTAATTGTATCTATTTAAAAGCTCTGCAGGACACGTTAAATAGCAAAAAAACTAGTAATAAGAGTATTTAAAAAGCTTACCAAATGCATTGACTTGCTATCAAGCTTCTCTGAGAAAGAGAAAATGTCAGGCATCCAACATGTATTCCGATAATTTATATCGATTAGATTCTTATCAACATCGAAGTTGTAATCGACACACTGCGACATTAAATAATGACTAGCCCCCATCACGATTAGAATGTTAACAACTTGCCACTTTATAATCTAAAAAAGCAAGATCATGGTTATTGTCCGCACTATACTTTTTCGACCGAACATCATATATCAGTGGAAAAATAATAGTAATAAGCACTTTTTATAACTCAACTAGCTGACCCACGCAACCTCGTTTACGTCTCCAATTGCCCGTAGCGTAATAACTTTCCCCCGTTTTTGTAACATTCTTCACTGATGTTCCGCTCGAAAAAATTTTTTTTTTATGTTTATTCACCTTTTAAACCTTCCCTAGACAAATATTTTGAAATAAAAATCAGCCAAATCGGCTCAGCCGTTCACGAGTTTTAGCGAGACTAACAGAGAGAATACATGGAGTAGACGATTCCATATATCTCCACCGGTCGTATTTCTACTTCTTGAGATATTGCAGTATAACCCCCGCGCGTTGACATTGGGATTGAACCTTGTCATAATAAGAGCCGCGTGACGTCATCCATCGCAAAATAGTAACGCTAGTAACACAATCTAAAAGTTTATTTTTAAGAAATTTAATTTGATAGTTTGATTGATTGATTTCAGTTGATAATTCTTGTAAATTTCACATGTACTGACGGTTCACTGACGTCACCGCTCTTAGCTGTCAATCCCAATATCAACGCGCGGAGATAATAATTATAAATAGAATAGAGGTAAATAAATTGTGTTTGATATTATAGACGACACGAGCCTTTTGTGGAAACTTTGGAGTGATTGATTAACTCTTATAATTTCAACATTTATAAGTAATTTGACAACTAAAGTAACAGTATACTACATTCATGTTATATATTTTATTAGATAAAATGTATTTATATATGTTAGTATGTATGTAGTATATGTGATATATATTAGTGTAAGTAGGTATATATGTAGGTAGCTTTATGTGTATTATAACTTAGATTTATTGAAGTACACCGCCGACTATCCAAGGGATCATTTCATAATATCCGTACAAAGGTTGTCTGGAAGAGATCGCCGTGAGCGATAAGACCGCCAATTGTGATACCTGATGACGATGTCCGTTTATTTACGAGTATCTCTGTACAAATGTTTACAGTAGTGGTGTGCAATAAAGTTAATAAATAAAAAATAAAAAAATAACTTAAATTTAACTTAAACTGTTGGGTCTAGTAAATAAAACAATTAAATATACAAACCCTATAACCAACATTAACAGTCGGTAGGTCGCTGATGTAATCAAAATACGCAAACAAAATATAAATGTGTGCAAATTTGCAGCATGTATTTATCAGCAAGGCATTATTCCAGTTAATATCTTTTGACATGAGTGTTCTGAATACTTCAAACCAGGGCAGTACACCGATGATGTCCATTAAGAAACCTTTAGTTAAATAATTTAACAAACATTTTCCTCTGCTTTTGACTAGTAAGCCGCGACTGTTGTGATATTTTATCTAAAATTTAAAAATATTAAGTAAATTATTGCAAGTAAATGGTTTTAAATCTTCTTTTAAAAACAAATTCCCGCTTATGAATACATTCCGTGTTGCGGGGACTTAAAAATATGCATGAAAAGGATACAGAGAATACCAAACACCGAGACATGCCGAGCTCACAGACTCACAACAACAATTAGATGATCACACAAACTGTTGTCCTAAGTGGGGTATAAACCCAGAACACTCAGCGCAGTAGAATACGACGGACGTGGCAATCGCTTAAACCGCTATGACATTCATGTAGTCAACGGATTCAACACTAGATGCCAAAAGTTACACTTTTACGTTTGCTTAAACAAAACAGATTCGTTGTCTTAATCAACCGTGAATCGTGGGAGAGCCACGCTTCGGCATGAATGGGCCGGACAGAAAACTGATATGAAATAGCGCTTGCGCTGTGTTTCACTGAGTGAGCGTGTTCAAACAAACAAACTCTTCAGCTTTATTATTAGTAGATACCTATAGATTATTAGTATAGATAATGCTTTTAAAGGACTTCATAAATTTGTACCTTAATAATTTAATTAGAGAACTAATGCATGTATAAATTATTTTGTTTATTTTACGTATGTAGGTGAAAACTACAATCCAATGAAATGAAAACTATTTCAAGAAAAATTTGGACTCACAAATAACTTTAAAACAATGTCAATCCAACCAACGCAATCACATAATAACCCAATAATATCAAAAGTATACATTGCTTGAGCACCAATGCCACCTGTAAAAATGAATTAAATGGTAGGAAAGCCAGAAAGCCAGCCAGAAAATCTCTAACATAAGCAGGTTCGGCATCTTAGTATTCTTTACAACACCAAAATGTAAATAAAGCAAGATTTTGACAATCTTTTTTTTTTTTTTTTTTAAAAAAATTGTCAAACCAAACCAAGTCAAACCAAAAAACATAACAATACAAGTATCCATCGAGAGGTGATATATCTAAGTATTTCTATTTTGTTCGTATGCAAATTTTAATGATCACTTGCCATTTATTAAACACACATACATTACGAAATTTGATTTCGAAAGAATAGGAAATTGATAAAATTAATGACTTCTGGTGACATCTCTTCATTACGTTGTTTCATTCATTCTTCATTACATTAGCTTGTTTGAATTGAAACAGATCGTAATTGTACTAAACTACCATCCAACAGCTATTGTTACTTTTTGTTGATTATATGCACATGTACATACTTCTCATCTATGACGAAATTTGTGTAAAATTTCTTTCCGATAGCTAAAATATTTAAAGTGTGAGAGTTCAACTCAAAGTATTCCTAAGGCAAAGAATATGGACAAAATAATTTTAAAAATACCTTTTAAGGACGAATTTGTTATTGAAACACATACTGTTATTGCTCTAAATAACAACCACGTCTGCATAAACCTGTAAAATAATTATTGGAATTACTTTTAGTATTTTATGATACACCTTCCAAAATATACAATACTTGACAACGTTAATTCTTCTTCCTAGCCTTTATTATTCCCAATATTTGGGGTCGGCTACCAGTTCAACCGGTTTTACCTGAATATCAGTTTTTACACAGAGCGACTGGCATCTGACCTCCGCAACCCTGAGGGCGAACTTGACAACGTTAATTGTCAATACATAAATCTAAAGATATTGAAATCAAATTATAGTAACTATAGTCGTTCCAATACTTTATTTAACTTTTGACAGATCACGCACATAAAGTTTTGTAATAATTTTTGATACAATGTACTACAGATAATACTGTACTTTATGGGCGGGCTCCGCCTACTTAGGGATGTGTCATTCGTAATTAATGACCACAGACTATAAAAACGGTTTTTGAAATAAATCGATTATCGATTATATTAATAAAACATACAATAAAATTATTGTGATTATATTTTATATCAAATCACGTAAAAAGCTTTATTATTTTGCATTAAAATGCCCTAAATGTCTCTGTTTCAATGCATAAATAATTTGCGTAATGAAAACAGTTCCATCGTACTCGTACCTAGTAATGGGATCGAATGTATTCGCCGCAAATTAATGAATCTAAAATAATTGTTTAGACTTACTATAGTTGGTTCAAATAAAAACTACCTGCGGTACCTACTTGTAATGAACAGGTACAAAATGTTGAAATTCGTAGTAATTTACGGATTAAAAATAAAACAACCAAAAGAGGTACTGTAATACTAATTTTAATTATAAAGAATCGTCTTCTTCGTATGACCAGGAATCATCATCACTTGAGTTCTCAGTAATATTGATTATCATTTCTTGGATAGATAAATTGTCGAATGCAACATCCCGATCCCAATCCGACATTATCACCTTCTTTGTTTTTTCTACAACATTCGCCCAGTTTTCTGGAGTTACTTTTTCACACGCATTTTTCAGTAAATTCAGCATTTTTCTTGCGGTGAAAGGAGGAGTTGTATTGTTCCTCGCAGCATATCCTTTAACTTGTGCCCAGATCATTTCAATTGCATTATATTGGCAGTGATATGGGGGAATTCTGAGGACGGTATGCCCATGCTCTGCTGCCATTTCATCTATGACGTATCGTTTTGGCAGCTTCTTTGTTTTTAATATCTTTACTAACTCTACTTTTAGTAGGGACTCATTCACCTCTTCGCCATTGTCACGGAGCCAGTTTATAATTTCATGTTTTTTGTTGGCCTGTGTTGGTATTTTATTAATTTGACGAGAGTGATAAGGTGCATTATCAATAAATATTATTGATGGCTCTTCGAGTGATGTAAGCATTTCTCTGAACCACTTTTCATACACGTTCGAATTCATCTCCTCATGATAATCTCCTGTTTTCTGGGATTTAAAAGCTAATAGAGCGCCTGGCACAAATCCTTTTACTGTTCCTGCATGACAAATAATCAGTCGTTCGCCTTTTCCCATTGGTACTGTAGAAGTGGAGCCAACGGTGTTGTCAGTCCAAGTTTTTGACAGTGTATGATTCGCATTGAGCCAAGTTTCATCTGTGAAAACAACATTCGACCAATCTTCTATTTTTTTTTGCTTGTCTTAAAAAATCGCATCTATGCAAAGCAATATCATTGCGTTCCATTAAAATTTTTCGTTTGTCACATTTTTGGAATAACATTCCAATGTCTTTCAATACCTTTGTCAGAGAAGATTTTTGACCACGGAACAAACCACTATTTCGAAGAGATTGTGTTAGTTTTTTTAATGTTGGAATCTCTTTTCTTTGGTAATAGTCGTATATATGACGACGAATAGCATCAGCGTCAAAATTGTCAACGGCTGTAACTTTACTAGGCGGACGTTTTTTCTTAGGTGTAGATAGCTTATTCTGTTCCATGCCACTGCTGCCGTAGCCTTCTTTTGTTATTTTTGCCACTGTTGGAGCACTAATACCTAATGCTGCTGCAACACGGTCTCTAACTTGAGTCACTGGTATAAGAGGCCCACCATTACGGCTTTCCTTTTCAAAGTATTCACGAAGTCGCAAGACAAACTCTCTTGTTTGTCCTTTGAGTACTTTCTTTTTTGGCATTTTGACAGTAACGAAGGCAGGAACGATACGCTCAAATCAACCAAACGTGAGAATTCACAAATAAATCAATACGGAGGAATATAAATACTCAACTATACTGAAGGTTACTCATTGAAATACTGTAGATTATTTTAAAATAGACATAGAGAGATTTAATAAAGATCATCAATAGTTTAACAAATACAATATTAACCACTGAATTACAACACAATACAATAATACATTTTGAAAATTCAGTTCC
The DNA here is from genome assembly GCA_916048165.1 of Spilarctia lutea. Lineage (NCBI taxonomy): Eukaryota > Metazoa > Arthropoda > Insecta > Lepidoptera > Erebidae > Spilarctia > Spilarctia lutea. The sequence goes on along the minus strand of OU696480.1, from coordinate 15,309,040 downwards.
TTTTATATATTTTTTCATGACATAGAACCGTCATATTTGAACAACATTCTTTTAATCCATTTCTTATTTATTTTGACTAAGGAGGTCGCACATTGAAACACATAGAAATATGAAGTACGAAATTATCTATAAAATAATGAGTTTGTTAAATCGATTAAAACTTCTTAATGCATAAAATCGATCGATGAAAGAAATCGAATAGGTAACGGGTCAGGGTATCACTATTTGATTAAGTATTAGAGCTGTCAAAAGTTAAATAAACTATTGGAACGACTATAGGTAGGTATTTATTGTACTTTAAATCTAATTGCAGATTCATTTGTGTGTAATATATTTAGTTTGGATTTATTTTTCAGTTTATTTTTAGGACTTCATATTTTGTTTAAATTTAAATTATTTTCCGTAGTCATTCGTACTTCTTCTAAAACTTTATTGTAGTAATAATTTGCATATAGATTATAATTGAGTAACTATTGTTACTTACTTAGATTCTGGTTCACGCCAATTAATGGCATCTCTAAACAGTGCGTGAGGATCTGGTGGTTCATCAATTTCGGTTAAAGAGGTCTTCCCAGCTCTCATTCTGTATTCTGGGATGTTATGTCGGATTTGATACTACAACATTTATATACGAGGATCAATAACTTAATTTATCAAGGAAGGGATAAATAAGTTGTTTCCAACTATTAGAAATTTTGACAGGCCTTAATTTTACTGGATCGCCAAAATAATTGTCAACTAACAGGACAGGTGACCTGGCTATGGCTTAAGGGGTCAGTAATCAGTGTCTTTGAATTGGCGAGGCCCCGGGCCGGCATACCATTGCGAGACCTCGGGCTGGTAGATTAATCGGGCCGAGTTTTTGTGAAATTAAAATTGACGGGGGTGATGATGTTCTCCTTGCCAATTTCAGTCACGGCAATCTCAACGGAGACCAGCCAACTACACAAGAGATATTATAGTGGACTTGCGAGTGCGTAAACACAGATACCGACCAGATCGAGATCAGGCGCAAATGAGACAGGCTCTTCGAGCCCCGAGGGTTAACACCCCAGCTCCCAAACTTTCTATTTATATATATATATTAAGCATTTCTAATATAAATTTAATAGCACTTTGTTTCCCGTGGGAGAGGCACGCTTCGACATGCATGGGCCAGCTCAACCGGAGTGATACGACAGTCCCACAGAAAACTAGTGTGAAATAGCGCCTGCGCTGTATTATACCGAGTGAGTAAGGATACCGGAGGCCCATATTCCAACCCCTCCCCCATCTCTCTACCGATCCCCCAAATACAGACAACGCAAATGTGACGCCTCTGGTGTCGCGGGTGTTCATGGGCTGCAGTAATCGCTTACCATCAGGCGATACTTATACTCGTTTGACACCTATCCCATAAAAAAAACAGCAAATTAAGGTCTCTTGAGCGGCAGTCGTATACGATAACCACTAGACTAACAAGGTAACGACGATATTACTCCTCAGTAATAACGTCCTTACCTGGTCGGTCCAGTACATCGACCAGTAAATATTTACCTATTGGTCGATGTCCGAATATACTTAATAATTTACCTCCTGATAATAATTGATTTGTTCCTCAAACGCTTCCTCAATTTTCGAGCGAAAGTCTTTTATAGTCCTCTTTAAAAAGTACCATTCCATAGGTGAACGTTTATAGATTTGAATAAAGTCTTGTGTAGTGACGCATAAAATCTAAAAATTAAATGTCGAGTTTAAAGGTGAAAGACAGGAAAAGCTGTCTCGTTCGTTTAGAGAACAGTAGACATTCCAGAAAACTATCTCCAATACAAAGGAAGGAACCTCCGGTCAGGCGAGGTGTTCATGCATGAAGTTGTATAGTTAGTAGTTGTAGTTGTTCATATATGCGAAAATTAATGTTGCGAATTTTTTTACATCGTGATACAGGATTAGCAGGTACTTTGAAGTTCAATGTTTCTTCTGTAGATGGCGTTATAGTATATTTTATTGCTGTAATGTGGAAGTTTCCAATAGAGTTAAATGAAGCCCATGACCGAAAGAGTATTTTTTTATATTTTTAAAACACTTTTTTATAAACTACATAATATACTCGTATATGACAACGACTGATGTTTACATATTTCGTTGCGGAAGTAGCTATCGTCCATCAGCATAGCAGTAGATGAGTAACTTTAGTTGTAATATATAGATGGCTAAATAAAAAAATACTATTTTTTTAGTCTAAAATAACGCACCGCAGATTCTAATCTGATTATTAACCCGGATTTTTTTTTGTAGGATCTTATAATTTTATCCGTAATTATAATACTCACTTCGCAGTCAGTGTAACACGTATAACTTCTTAGAGCTAATTTTCCAAATATTGAATTTACAGATAACATTTCACCTGGTCCATAAATTTTTGTTTTCAGTTCACCATTCGGACCATAAGCGTCTGATTTAACATAACCCTAAAATATAATATACTCAATCAATCAACCTACCAATAAATAAAAAATGTGTTATGCCAACACTATGATACTAATGTAGAGGACCTTTAAAAGCACTAGTAAAATGTGCAATGAAAACAGCTTTAGAAAACTGCCATACTAATAAATGAAATTCATTTAAAAATTGTATTGTTAAATTTAAAAACAAGCTTTACTTCTAAAAATATTTTTAGACAACGATTCTTAAATAACTCACTTGCACGACCCAGGTGACATTCTCACATTGAGATCCAATTAAATTTATACTAGCATTTTTAGGCAATATTACGTATTTCGATGCACATGCTAATTCTTTTATAAAGGCTGGATCTGCGTTTGTAAACATTTGTGATTCACCAATTAATTTCTGAGCAACTTCACCTTGTACCTTCCAATAAATCTCATATGGTTCGTGTTTGAACGAATCTCGATCCATAACATTTAATCATTTGTAGTAATTGTAGTGACATACGAGATACTTTTCCAGTCGCTTTAATAAATCTTTTTGTATACCATAAGTATGATAATAGTTTTTTAAGTTAACAACAAAGTATTGATAGTCTGTGGCATCGCGGTATCTTAAATATAAGTACGCTAGAAATTTAGCTTTACAATATGCATAGACAATATAAGAAGGAAGGCTAACTAAAAGTGCCAAGTCAATGTCAATATTTGTCTTTGGCAAATGTCCAGAAAAAGTGAACTGAAAGGTCCACGGTAAAATTACTCCGATAACAGGCTTCAAGTCTTCAACTGGTTCAATTTTTTCACCAAAAAAGTAAGTGAACGTCAATTGCGGCAAGTGGCTAGTAAACTCATAAACCATATAACTTGTTATTGTTGTAAAACATAAATTTAGTAGTATAATACTACTACACACGGCCCCTATGGGACTTTTGTTAATATCCCATTTTATGTAATGCGACGAAAAAAGTACATAAACCTTCAGCAATCTGTTAAATTGTACTATACAATGCAGTGTTTGCACGTTGATAGCTTTCAAAATATCTTTTATAAATACTGTTGATAATATATCCAATAAAAAATGTAAACTCCTACAACGCTCTAACATAATAGTGCCAAAAGCCGGTGTTTCATTTTCTTGTATCCTCGCCGCTGTGGAGAGTGATACACACAAGTCTGCGATGTAAACGAAGTCAATCCACAACAAAACAAAATAAATAATTGGTGAATGACTTGTTGTAATAATATAATGTGGGAATATTAATAATGCAATGAATACGGTACAGATTACAAGTTTCTTCCATATTGAACCGAATGAAGAGTACGGTGATAGAATCCATGGGAATTGATAATTAAGGAACATGGATTTCGTTTGAAGTTGTCCATCAGTGCATAATACAAGCTGTCCTAGGTATTTGGCACAATGGTAATTAGCGGATTCGGCTGGGAGCTCACAGCTCACATTGAGTTGGGAAATTTCTGATTGGAGAGATTTTTTCTTCCAACTGCTTATAATATCAAAGATTTGCCACCACCGCGACTTAATCCAGCTTATACCCTCAGCTTCACTTCTATCTAAATCTTTAATTTGCTCTTTGCAAGCTATCAATTTTTTTGCATGATTAATTTTATTTTTGTACAATTGCAGTATAGCTTTACGATCTTCCGGAAATTTATAAAGGGATCTCAATAAATCTGCCTGTGTTAGAAATAGTACTTCACAATAAGTAAGGCAACGAGTGGTAACTTTTTTTTTCGGATGAGGTATCAAAAAGTTTACGTCACCAAATATGGTGCCACTAGTAACAGAAAGAATTGGAGTTGTTCCATCATCGGCAGAAATCAATTGAACCACACCCGATTTCACATAATATAAATTACCCACATAATATAATTGGGCACCTGTATAAAACTTCTCACCAGGCAATTTATAACTTATATGAACATTTTCGAATAGAAATCTTTTAAAAGCACAAGACCTTCTTCTCAGTGTAGGACTATGGTGAAATAGGGGCCAAAATAAATCTTGTTTGATGGAAATTCTTAGGTACCTCGGCATTTCTTCAATTATATCGGGCATGTGAACAATACCACTGCGTCGCCGCCACATCGTCGTATAATATGTTTCAACGTGTTGATAAGCCTTTCGTGAATGATTTCTTCTCTTAGTTTCCTCTATTATTTTTTTAACTGATGGATATTTAGTACAGACATTTTTCAATCTTAACACAGATTCACTGAAAGCTTTGGGCAATACAAAAATAGTTAGAACGATGTAACCCATCATCATGAACAGACAGGTCAACAGGAATTCTACAATTGTAGAAGGTAAGATGTTATCTAGGACTCTTCTTAATCCATGTGAAGCAATATAGGAAACTGCGTAACTATAAACATCTAAATGTATATCCACCTGAAAACATATTTTTTTTATACTACCAAGCAAATTTATATCTGTAAGAGATCCTTAAATGAAAAAAATAAAAGTGCGAGTTCTAGTACCATTAGCACAGGCCGGTTATGAGAGTAAAGGCCATATCCACAAGTAAACAGATGAGCATATTGGCTAACAATAAGTTATTTTTTGTACCACATTTTAACCGTATTTAAAATTTACTACTGGATATAGGCCTCTCCTAAGAATAGAAGGTTTGGTCTACTAAACCACGCTTGCCAGAAGGGTTGGTAAGTTTTCCATCTCTTTGCAATGATGTTGATGTTATAGGGGGATAGAGCTTTCCGCGTCCGCAGGAGATACCTAACCACAACCCTGCACGTGTCCCCTGGGTGGTGCCAATTGGATAGCAACGCCGGGTCTCAGGCGGCGGTTAAATAACCTGATCCAATCAGCCTAACCAGCCTGATTCTGTGTCGGTAGGAAATGACTGCCACAAACCGTAACCCTCTAGGCAAGTCTTGCAGGGCCGGTGGTCCTGGCTTCATTGCACGGGCCAAGAGGTAGAAAACCTCAATAAAAAGTTACCCTAAGTCTACGGTGGGATACGCGCCAAGAGACTGCATGGCTGGTAGGAGACCTGTCACTAGCGACCAACCTCGACGGAACTGGCAAACGTCGTTGAAGAAGCCTTCTAGGGAGAATGGGCGTCACCTTCCTAGTGACCTGAATACTTCGACCTTACTCGTGGGAACATATATGGATGAATCGATAAAATATAACACTGAACAAAATAAAACGCAAAATAATACACTCACACATCAAATTTTCCACAGGGGCCTTTTATTAAATAGACCAAGGTCGCAATCAATAAGTGATGATCTCTTACTGAAGAATACCAGCAAAAATGAGAATCGGACTACGCAAGAAACAAACAGTACAACAGGACACAAGTCTGCCGGCTCCGACTTACTCCACATTACTGCAACAGAGGTTAATACTGAAGAAACCTCAAAACCATGGACTGAAGTAAAAGACAGAAAGAGACGCAGAGAAAGTCCGGAACACAAAAATGAACAAGCACAAAAACAAACCAAACTTAGCGCATATTGGCTCAGTCAACCTGTAAGTACGTCAAATAGATTCAAAGAACTGGAAGTAGATGCAGCTACAGAAACTGGACAAGCAGACGGAGAAAAAATTACCAAACCTCCTCCCATCTTTGTAGATAAAGTCGAAAACATACAACCACTAAAACAACTACTTGAGGAACATGCTCTGGGAAATTATGAAATAAAAGTGCTCAACGACAACAGAGTCAAAATTCAAGCTAAGACATCTGAATCTTACAAAGATATTGTAAAACAGTTAGAAGGAAAACTAACAGAGTTCTATACATACAGACCCAAACAAGACCGATCCTTTAAAGTTGTGCTGAAATCTATACATCCATCTACAGACACAGAAGATATACATCTAGCCCTAAAAGAACTAGGACATGATACCGTTAACATATGGAATATAAAGCAGAGGGTAACCAAAAAACCTCTACATATGTTTATAGTGGAACTTCTACCAAAAAACAACAACAAAAAAATTTACGACATAAAAAGTCTTTTGAATTGCCGTATAAAATTCGAACCACCAAGGCCAATACGTACCATGCCACAGTGTGCAAACTGCCAACAGTACGGTCATACAAAATCATACTGCCATCGCACACCGAAGTGTATTAAATGCGCTGGGAATCACACATCTGTGAATTGCACCCGTAAAGAACGTTCAGACTCTGTCAAATGCGTTCTTTGTAATGGAAACCACCCGGCTAACTATAAAGGATGTTCTGTCTATAAAGAATTGCAGAAACAAAAGTACCCGCCCCTTAAAAACAAGCGGACCTATGAGCTGCGGGAACAACAAGGTATAAAAACGGCCGATGAACCAAAGGATAAAACCAACTTCACTGAAACATACAGCCACACTTCCAAAAAAACTTATGCAAACGCCTTAAAAGCCACTGAAAATGACATGAGCCTCACATATGGCGAAAATAACCAGAGTCAAACCAATGAAATGAAACAGTTGTTAGAAATGTTTAAACAAATAATGAATCAAATGTGTATAATGACAAATCTCTTAACCAATTTAATGACTATTTTGAGTAAAAATTCAACCAATTGAAAATTGCCCTTTGGAACGCCAACGGCTTACCACAACACTACCTAGAAGTAAAAATTTTCCTTGCGACCAATGAAGTTGATACTTTTCTAGTATCGGAAACTCATTTCACAAAAAAATCATTTTTTAACATTCCAAAATATAAGATGTACCATACTATGCACCCGGACGGTACAGCCCATGGTGGTTCGGCGATATTTATCAAGGAAAACATACGACATTATACTGCTAAATCATACCAAACTGAAAAAATACAAGCGACAAGCATAATAGTTGAGAACGATAAAGGCCCGTTTTTACTATCAGCACTGTATATCCCTCCTAAGCACAACATGAAATGTGAGGATTACTCTGGTTTCTTTACTACCTTGGGACAACGGTTTGTGGCCGGCGGAGATTTCAACGCAAAGCATAAAGACTGGGGGGCTCGAGTTACTACTCCTAAGGGCCGTCAACTTTTGAAATCTGTACAATCTCTCAGATTAGTGGTCACTTCTACTGGAGAACCAACATATTGGCCCGCTCACGACAGCAAAAAACCTGACCTTGTGGACTATTTTGTTAGTAAAGGTCTCCCCTCCTTTTCAATTAAGTGCAGGTCTTGCTTTGAGCTTTCTTCTGACCATTCACCAGTGATAGCACATGTAAACCTATCAGTAGAAGGCATAGAGGAGAGCTGTAGATTGCATAACAATGGAACCGACTGGTCATATTTTCGTAAACTCGTCAAAAGCGTCTTGCACTGTAAAATACCCCTTCAATCAGACGAAGATGTGATTGATGCTGTGGAGCATTTTAACATTACGACTCAGGATGCTGCATGGGCCGCTACTCCCAACCTAAGTAAAAACTGCCAGAACATAAATAGCTATCCCAAAGAGACGCTGGAATTGTTAAAGGAGAAACGTGAAGCCAGAAAACTCTGGCAGACAACAAAATATCATGTGCACAAAAATAAACTTAACGCACTTATTAAGAAGTTAAAAAAATTACTTGCTAAGCAAAAACAAACTGGCACAGAAAATTACCTCAGAAGCCTTGATGTCACACCTGCCACTGACTATTCCTTATGGAAAGCTACAAAAAAATTAAAGAGGCCTACCGCTCATCAATCACCTATAAAGAAACAAAATGGTTCCTGGGCAAAAAGTGATAAGGACAAAGCGGAAGTATTTGCGACTCATCTGTCAGAGATATTTACTCCAAATGCGGACAGTGGATCTTCGAGGCTGAATGAAGTTATGAAGATACTTAACAAACCACATCAATTGGAACTCCCAATTCAGAAGATCGCAAAAGGGGAAGTAATTCGAGCTATTAAGAAGCTCAACAGTCACAAGGCTCCTGGATATGATTTGATTACAGCTAGAATCCTAAAAGAGCTGCCAGACATAGCATATAAATATCTCACACAATTATTCAATGCTTGTCTTTTGAGAAATTTTATACCACCTCAATGGAAGGTAGCGGAGATTATTTTGATTCTCAAACCTGGTAAAGATGCTACTGATGTCAAATCTTACCGTCCAATTAGTCTCCTCCCGACAACATCCAAAGTACTAGAAATCCTATTTCTAAGCCGCCTGACTCCGGTTATTACGGCAGCGAAATTAATCCCTGAACATCAATTCGGCTTCAGACCTTCCCATAGTACGATAGAGCAGGTGCACAGAATTGTGGAAAAAATAAACCATACTTTTGAGAATAAGTTATGGTGCTCTGCTGCCTTTCTGGATATCTCACAGGCCTTTGACCGTGTCTGGCATGATGGACTTCTTTTTAAAATTCTCAGGAACCTACCCCTGAATTACTATCTATTTATAAAGTCTTACCTTAACGACCGGCATTTCTATGTCAAATATGGTGACAACGTCACAAATTTACATAAAATAAGGGCGGGAGTACCTCAGGGGAGTGTGCTGGGTCCAATGCTCTACCTTATTTACACCTCTGACCTACCGAACACAGAGCACGTTCTTACTGGAACTTATGCCGATGATACTGTGGTGCTAGCAGTCGGCGATACAGCTGCTGGAGCGTCTTACAAGCTACAAAAAAATCTAGACGAGCTATCGTGTTGGCTAAAGGACTGGCGAATAAAGGCTAACGAAACTAAATCAGTTCATGTAACATTTAGCTTACGCCGCGACACATGTCCTGTAGTTGAGCTCAACCATATCAAAATACCACAAGCGGATGACGTAAGATACTTGGGCATTTACTTAGACCGCAGGTTGACTTGGCGAAAACATTTAGAAACCAAGAGAAAAGCACTTGATCTGCAACTCTGCAAGCTGCAATGGCTAATAGGCAGAAAGTCGCAACTCAATTTAGAAAACAAGCTTCTTCTCTACAAGTGTATCCTAAAACCTATTTGGACCTATGGCATTCAGCTGTGGGGAACAGCGTCATCATCAAACATTGAGATTCTGCAACGATTTCAGTCAAAAACTCTTCGAATGATAACTGGAGCACCCTGGTACATAACAAACACGCGTCTCCACAAAGACCTGAAAATTGAATCTGTCAAGGAAGAAATAAAAAACTCTCTACCTAAATATTCTGAAAGATTAAATCGGCATCCAAACTTTCTGGCAAGAGAGCTGATGAGTATAGAACCAAATTGTACCTTCAAGAGGTTGAAAAGACGTGCTCCTCAAGACCTGACTGTATGAGGAGCTAGCGCCAATATGGACATATCACTGGATACTGTGCCATACACGACTATTTATTACAATCATGAATATCCAGCTCAATGTCGAAAAGACAGATTGCAGGACTTAGACAAATTAAAAAAAAAAAAAAAAAAAAAAAAAAGTTTTCCATCTCTTTGCAATGATGTTGATGTTACGAATATCCTGCATAATTTGCGCCATTAGTCTGGTGATACTCTTTATTTTTAACCCGTCACCACAGGAAATTATCTAAGTAACCGTGGGAGAGCCACGCTTCAGCATGCGTGGGCCAGCTCGACCGGATTGATACCATGGCCTCACAGAATACCGGTGTGGAATAGCGCTGCTTGCTGCTGCTGCTTGTTTCACCGAGTGAGTGATACCGGAGGCCCATATCCCAACCACTCGCCCATCCCTCTCTCCATCCCCCAAAGGCCGGCAACGCACTTGTGACGCCCCCGGGGTTACGGGTGTCCATGGGCGGCGGTAATCGCTTACCATCGGGCGATACGTCTGCTCGTGGGCCACCGAATCCATAAAAAAAATGGTATCAATACATACCTACATAATAGTACTTTGACTGCACGGTTGGCCGAGTGGTTTCAGCGGTCGCCATGCCGCTTGCTACTGCGCCATGTGTCTTGGGTTCAAATCCCACGCGGTACAACGCTTTGTGTGATCCACGAATTGTTGTCCCGAGTCTGGATGTTCTTTGTGTCCGTTTCATGTATGTTTGTAAAGTCCCCCACGACACAGGATGTTTATTCCTAATGTGGGAGTTGTCTTTTTAAAATAAAAAAAAAAATAAAAAAAAAAAATGAAATAATAACACGAGCAGCATAATCTGTCCTAAACGTCGGGAAATAAAAGGCGTCGTTACCTTTTAAACATTTTATCGCAATGAAGCAACGGTATGCAATAAAGCTATGGGGTAAGCATTTATTTAGCCCGATTATAATGATGAATTTATTAAAATTTTAATAAATAAAAGCTATAACCTTATACATTATGTAAGTCCGCCAATCGTGTTCCGGTAAAAATGGACCGCAGTCTGAACATAGACCTTCAAAAGTAATAAGTATCCAAAAAACAGTGAGAAAGTTTACAGTTATGATCATAATTAAAACAAATCCTCCAATTAACTTTAGATAAGAGTGTGTGGATGTCAGCTTATAATATTCCCATATTCTGTAAATACTGTAACAAATGTTAAAAAAATCTATTGTTTTAACGTTCAAACTGCTGGAGGAATCCTAAAGAAGCTTAGTGCAACAATAGATTTTGTGTTCGAGCAACGTACGTGAGCTCAAATGATCGAGAAAAGAGCGCGCAACGCACTTGTAACGCCTCTGGTGTTGCGGGTGTCCAAGGGCGGCGGTAATTGCTTACCATCAGGCAATACGTTTGCTCGTTTGCCCCTATATAACAAAAACACTGAAATTGGGCCGATTCGTATCTGTTATTAAATTTCAAAATTAGAACAAGTTAATTAAGCAATTATATTATCAGCTAGATTTTGCATGCTTTGTCCTCTTCTTGGACAAAAAATATAATAACCAATACATGAACTGAAGAAATAGGATCTTTATAACATTACAAGAGCTACTAACAGCGCTAGTCAATATTTGCCAAAAAAGATGAATCTATATTAAAAGTTCAACTGTGCAATAATAATTATAATTTATTTCATTTAAAGGTGAACAATAACACTTTTTCGCAAACACAACAATCCTTACTAATATTATTGCAAAAGTCACTCTGTTCGTCTATCTGTCTCGCTTTAACGCCAAAACTACTAAACCGATTTAAATACCATTTGGTACACAGAAAGTCTAGAGTCTGAAAAAGAATATAGGCTATATTTTAATGCGAAAGAAGGGTTGTAAGCAATTAGGTATAGGTTGTATAAATGTTACCCAAAGTCAATATTCCACGCTGACGAAATCGCGCTCAGTGCTAGTAAAAAATAAAACAAATAAAGTGAATTTAACGGAACTATGGTAGATACCCATAGCAGAATCGAACTTGTGTTATGGATATCAGAGCTCTTTCAGATTTTACATTTGTAACTTTTTTTATGTTGTTCATTCACAGCGTGGATCGTCGATAATGAAGAAATGGTATTACTTAAAAACTGTATAACTGTGGTTATAGCTAGGAGTGTATGTGTGTGTATGTGTGATAGTGTGTACGTACATGTGATTGGGCAATGTGACAGCTGCCACGTAAATGTTTGCTTATAATCAATAAGTATCTAGGATATTTCCTAACTAGCTGATCCATGTAACTAAATCAACCCATAATAATATTTCTATTGCGCCGCCGAATTGATTCATTAAAGATCAAACTGTTATTAAAAGATAAAAGTGCCTCGGTGGTGTAGTGATAGCGTATGCGACTGCTGTGCCTCAGGTCGTGCTCAAATGATTTTTTCGGAGTTTAAGTGTTTTCTATGTAGGTATAATATGTATGTATTTACAAAAAAGTATGTATGTATTTATATTAGTTGTCTAGAACCTATAATACAAGCTCTGCTTAGCTCGGGACTAGGCGGCGTTGTGTGTTAGAAATCCGAAATATTTATTTAGAAAATTTTGTTAGATGTTATAATAAACCCACATCGAAATTAAAAATATAGAATATACTTACATTAGAAATTCATTGTACGTTAATACGTTTGGATATAATTGAATACGGTCATTACATTCTACATCTTGAGTGATTAGCCGAAAAAACGGAATAAGAGAGATTATGTCGAGTAAAAGAAGGAATGCTGACTTTGGCATGTATTCACGTCTCATAGCTTTGTCGGTCACTTGCCTAAAATATAACACCATGTTTTATTAATTATTACTTTATATTATTTATTTCAACAGATCAGTAATAATAAAAATATGCTTTGTGCTACTTTTTGTAACGATTTATTCATCATCAACAACCCTTAATGTTGGTTGCTGGGCTCGGGTTTCCTCTCAAGAGAGGGTTAAGGCCATACGTCCCCACGCTTGTCGAGTTGGCAAGACGACGTTGTGGCTACGTAGTCTTGCCGTTGTATGTTTTTAAGCCGCCCAAAGGCCTCCAACTAAGCTTCACGATTGTTATCTTATGATAACAACCGGGACCAACTGCTTAAAATGACCTCCAAATCACGAAGACGCTTATGGTATCATGCCACCAGCGGTCACCTATCCAGGTCCTGACCGCGCCGTCAGTGCTTACCCTCGGTGATTGTGTCTAATCACTGAGTGCACCTGGGCTTATGAGCGCCTAATGATTATTAATAGAGAAGAAATAGTATGCTAAAGACAGCAGCACGATCAGTGACTATTCATAAACAAATATTTTTGGGAAACTATTTAACCTACATATTCCTATACAGGGAACCTACACGAGGATTAAAGCTATCAGTGGGAAAGCCAGAGTGAGAGAGTTAAAATATTTTCCTTTAATATCCTGGGAGAGCCACGATTCGGCATGCATGGGCCGGCTCAACCGGAATGATACCACGGTCTCACAGAAAACCGGTGTGAAAAAACGCCTGTGCTGTGTTTCACCGAGTGAGTGAGGACACCGGAGGCCCATACCCCAAGTTCTCTTCCCAATCCCCCAAAAGCCGGCAACGCACTTGTGACGCCTCTGGTGTTGCGGGTTTCAATGGGCGGCGGTAATCGCTTACCATCAGGCAATACGTCTGCTCATTTGCCTCATATTACATAAAAATAACACCAGCATTAGAAACTAATCAGCAATGAAATAAACAGTTCGAAGTTTACCTGTGAATTATATGCAGAAGTGTATCAATCCCGTAAACTGTATCGGCAACATACGAATATAAAATAATTACTATATTTAAAAAAAAAGTGCGATTTTTGTCGACTTTCCAACAGCGAATATTGGCGTCTACCGACTGTAAAGGCCCCTATAAAAATATCATAAATGTTAATATAAACCTTGTTATTTGTTTCTTTATTAATTACTAGCTGACCCTGCAAACTTCACACTGCCATAAAAAATGCTTTTGTTTCTATTTTATACAAACCTTGTCCTAACAATAACGAACACATAGAAAAAAGAATTATCCAATTTGGTGCAACCGATAGGAAGTTGTGCGAGTATATACATTTCGGTGATCCATTTTGATTTATATAGATTTCCACATACATATATACTCGTACATACGAGTATAGTTACTATTAGCTATATGTATATTTGTGGAAGAGCACGCAAAAAGTGAAATCAGTTAAATATGAAAATAAAATATAATGTTTTAAAACATAGTAAAGGGTAATAATCACAAATTTTAACAACAAAATAAACCGACTTCAAGAATTGGACCAAATTGAAATGGGACAACACGGGAAGTACCAGCTTTCAATTAAAAAAGTTGTTTCATTTATCACTCACTCAAACACTTTCTTTTCTTTCTGTATACTTAGTTTCTTTCTAAAATCTAGTCTCCAAAGTGCTTTAGGGAATATTGTTAGATAATGAACGAGACAGTAGTCATTAACACAGGATTGGAAGTAAAAATAACCGACTTCAAGAACTGGATCAAATTGAAATAGGACCAGAAGCATCAACTTTCAAATAAAACAAGAATCATCAAAATCGGTTTACTCAGTCGAAAGTTATGAGGTAACAAACATAAAAAATACAGTCGAATTGAGAACCTCCTCCTTTTTTGAGGTCGGTTAAAAACCAGAAAGTTTGTTTATATTTACTACCAATTGTAATAAATGAACGGTATTAGCATCAGTCTTGAATGATGGTGTTCCGAAAGTAGCGCCAACCGACCGTAAGAAATTACTTTTTTTTCCCGACTACGGTGATGTCAAAAGGTAAAAGTTTTAACAGTCTATTTTTGTTTGTATGTTCCATCGTAGCGACTAAATTTCTGAACCGATTTCTGCCTGTCAATAGATTTATAATAATGATGAATTACGTACGTAGTTCGGTTATAGTTTTCTAAACCTTTTCTTTTTTATTATTTAATTAATACAACAAAGGAATTTTAAACAAACTACCAAAGATATCGAATACTGAGGTACTTGAAAAATCATAATTAGTACTCACCACGTAAGTCTTGACAATTACACAAACAAGAACTATTTTTTTAAACACCGGATGAAAAGGTAAAAATATTAAATTGCTCCATTCTATGCCAGCGTCTTCATCAAGCGATTTTATATTTTCAGTATTTAATTTATCTGTACTTGGCGCATCGTATTTGGTTCTTGGGTCTTCAGATCTCTCTTTAGATGTCATTTGAGAGGTTGAAATATATTCAATACAGTTATTGGTAAGTTCATGCAAAGTTATTCTTTTTGCATGATATGTATTTTGTCAGATATGACAATGATTCTTTTTCTCAACAAGAAGATTCTGGCAGTTTACAGCTAGTGTCAATAACATAATGTAGTATTTATGCATTTTACTTTTGAATACGATTACCACCGCCCATGGACACCCGCAACACCAGTGGCGTCACAAGTGCGTTGCCGGCCTTTGGGGAAGGGGAGTGGAATGGGGGAACGGGTTGGGGTATGGGCCTCCGGTATCCTCACTCACTCGGTGAAACACAGCGCAAGCGCTATTTTACACCAGTTTTCTACGAGGATGTGGTTTTACTTCGGTCGAGCCGGCCCATTCATGCCGAAGCGTGGCTCTCCCACGATGAAAATGTCTGCATTCGCAATGAGTATGGTGACCACTGCGTGGATTCTGCTTATATTTAAAATATTTCCAGGTTTTAGAACACAAAAATAGGTGTTTACCTGTGTTACTTTTTTATTTGTTACATATGAAAGCTGTGTTGAAAGAATTAAAAGAATGACTAAACTTGCCATCAAGAAAAGTTTTCTAGTTTCTTAGGATTTTATGAATTCAAATTAGAAGATAATTGTAAATACGTAACTACTCAAATTTTGGATAGTTTATTCTTCCCTTATACCTATGCAAGAAGAACTTTAAATCCATGTTTGAATGATATAGCTAGATTATATGATTTACAAGTTTCAAGTACCTACATAAGTAACCTACTCAGGTACTCACCTATCGAATAAAATAAATAAAGGAGGGTAAACTTAAAATAATCAAAATGTTTATTATTATTACACACAATTTAGACAGAAAATTCTGATTTTGTAAAGAATTAATTAACGTTATAGATACATAATCCGAATGCAAACGATCTCGGTTCTCGTCAGATAAAGACAAAAAAGAAAAGAAATTAATTAAGTCCTTCATAGAGTTGAATAAAAGCACTGTTGTTCCTTTTTGTTCGTCAAGTCAATTAAGCTTTTATAAAAATGAAACGCGACCCTTTAGAATGGCTTTGCTTTAAACATTAAGTTTTTTGAAATTTGACTTTTGTTATTTATGCTCTTAGATAATTCTTTGTTAATTATATAACCTAAGAACTGACTATGCCCTTGCACATGTTCTCTAAATAATAAATTATTCTTAAATTGTGACATGTCATTTTACGAAATTCGACATTTAAAAAAAGGAAATGTCAAAATCTTACCAATTTTGTATCTATACTAATATTATAAAGCTGAAGAGAGCGAGAGAGTAGTTGTTGTAACGCGCTAATCTCAGGAAATATTTTTTCGATTTTAAATTTCTTTCAGTGTTCGATAGCCCATTTATTGAGGAAAACTATAAGCTATATATCGTCACGCTATTCCTGCTGTTTTAAATATTCCCGTTCGGACAATTCCAGGAGAAATACTTGTAACCTTTATTTGTCTATTTAATACCTTAAATTCGTGTTTCAAAAGAGTATCTAAAACAGCCATTACCCATTTTGATGTTATATACAAATTAATGTTGGGCTCAGCAAATGGAGGCATATTTTGACCACATTATACTGTTGATATGAATGATTTGTCCAAAACCGTTCTTTTTCATTATAGATTCAATCCCTAAATGCGTACATGCGATCAAACCGAAGATATTAGTGTCTATAATATTTTTAACGTGATTGATCTTACTAGTACATATAAAGCCTTTTTTTCCCATGGTAGCATTATTTATTAGCGCCAATACCGCCATAAACTTTTAGAAAACCTTCAAAAGCGTGTGTTAGTTCTTCACCATTAGAAATATCGCATTTACAAGGTATAAGTTGTCCTTATATTTTGCCCAATTTATTCAATTTTATAAGTATCTCGTCAACTTTTCCGTCAGTTGGTTCGAATCCAATGACTATAAACCTGTTTTTGCTAAGTCTTCAGCTATCTGAGCATCTATTCCGTTTGCTGCTTCTGTCACAACGACTACTTTCTTTTTTTTTTTTTATAGAATAGTTGGCAAACGAGCAGACATATCACCTGATGGTAAGCGATTACCGCCGCCCATGGACACCCGCTTCCTTCGCCAATACTTCATTATTTTAAACCTGTCTAAATGAATATGTAGACAAATTAAAAATGCATAAATTTAATTAATTACGTGTTTACTATGAAATCTTAAACTAAGTAAAGTAAATGATACCGAAAACAAACAGCTGCATTATATACAAATTCAGAAGATCTCATACTCGTAACATTCAAAGTGAGGTTTTGCGTTACCTCAAATAAACATATGCAACTATTTACCCGTCCTTTCGCAAATTGCATTTTTTGTTTGTTTTCCTGACACTTTTTTTTTATATAATCAGATGAGTTCGTACTCCAGATTTTTTTATTACAAAGAATTTACTCACATTTTTATAGATACAATTTCTCTATACGTTTGTTTGACACCTAACTACTTCTAAACGGCTGGACTAACTTAAATGAAATCTGGTGTGTCTATTTCAATGGGTTTCTGGATAGTATAAAAACATAATTTGACCCGGCAAATGATGCTGCTGCCTGTATGTTTAAAACTTTGAGGCGGTAACAATTTCATCAGAGTCTTTCAGAGAGAATTAGCTTTTTGTCCAACTATTCCCGCATTGTGTAGACAGTTTTGTTTCAAGTCTTATTTTGCAGTAATATAGTACTGCGTAGTTTCGTTTCCTTAGTCGCCTCTCACGACACACACGAGATGAATAGGAATGATGACACTGCATATTCTTAATTCGTCAAATACTAACATGACAATCCACCATGACAACTGATCTTGAAATCATGTTGGAGTTTTCAAAAAAGCGTATTAGATATAATTTTGAGTCCTTTTCTTATGTTTCTCTAGCTCAGGACTTTCACAAAGAATAGGAAGATTATACTTAATCGTGTCAGCTATTTATTACATTATCTTATCATCAGTTTATTATATTTCATATAACACACCTCTAATATACCCTAAAATATTAACTCAAATCCATTTATGTCACTCCCAAAAAGCGCCCATTGTTCATGCTACAATAGCGTTTAGGGGTAAATCTCTAGATCAACGTAAAATAGATTGATCGCGATTTATCGTCATTTTTTGCTACCCATAGAAAAACGCCCAATCAGTTGGGAATTCCATTATGTCATACGGGTAATAGAAAACGCGTGAACGTATTACGTTGGTGAATAGATGCACTTGGAGGAAATAGCGCGATCTCTCACGGCTGATTGGTTGCGAGTCACGAGGATTTTGTGATATTTACACGCTTACATTTTCAAACAGAGTAAGTAATGTCAGAGGTGAGATATACGTAGAGTTGCAAAATTTTATTATATTTAATAACTGTTTGGTTATATTTTTGGTAAAATTAAAATAATTGCGAAGAAGTTTAATAATGATTATGTATATATATATTTGAATTTATATTAAACTAAGTTGTTGGATGTTTGGAGTAGAGTATAGTTATAGTCATCTGTAGATATCTAATATTATATCTCAACATCACAAACACTGTAATTTTGTTGAAATTAAAAAAAATACACAACTGACGCTCAGAAGGATTTCAAGAAAACAAGCAGCAACAATCCTTAATTAATTTAATATATCAACTTCACTTGATGGTTTCGTCACAATATTTAACTATGCTTCACACTTCAATGTTCGTTAATCGAATGGCAGGCTGCTTTGGAGCAGGTTTGACACCTTCCCGTTATATATTATCTCTGTCGGTGTCAAATATGCCGCCAGTATTCTATTTAACTACCCACAAAAATATGAGATAAATACTAATAAATACTAATTGAACGTAACACAACGTTCATCACTTTTAATAAGGAATATATCTTAACTTGATCCTTAAAAAGTATAAAGACGTACTTACCAACATCTAAACAGTCGAATAGGGTGAAATATACTTTTACAGTTTTTTATACTAACATGTCGGCCTACGAAAATAGTTCGAGATGTAGACATCTCATACTCGTAGCTAATACAGTGTGGTGCAGCTATACATGCTTAAATCTTCAATAAAAATTAAATTATTATTATTCTCTTTATTTCATTTATATATACATATTAATTACATTTTGAAATAAAGGACTGCCTTCTGTGTCAGACCCTTGATCCAGCCTTCTAACGTGAGCATCTTAAGGTGTTGGTCGAGGCTCTTGGCTATCAATACGTTAGCATATACGACTATCGGAACAATTATTACCGAATCCACATATTAGTATTATTATTAACCTATTCATTCACAACATACAAATTGCTTTGGTAACTTTATGTTCAACAAACGAGCTAACCGCAACTGGAATGAACTGAACTGTCATGGGACTGCAATAAACGCGAACTTATCACACTCTTCAATTATAACCGCCAACGTAATCATATAAAGTTTCTCTCGCTCGTAGAGTAACCAAGTTTTTCATTGTAATAATTGTCGAGGGATAAGGTAATTCCGTCAGATTCGTTCACACGTAATACGAAGGGCTATAAAATTCTCCGTCATGTTTTTTATTAGATTTTTTTATGAGAGGTATCGTTGTGTAGGTAATTCCTGTGTGGGAAATATTCAAATATAGAATACAAATAACACCCACTATACGTACTGAAATAGTAACAGATCCTGATACAATTCTCCTTGCTAAATATACCTACATAAAACGGCAAGATAATACCTATTATAGTTTTTATATTTATGAATATTACCCATTAGTATAGTAAGGTCAAAACCTCCTTTCTAACAAGAGGCATATGTCCAGTAGTAGACTGTTAGATGTGTAACTATGGCAGTTGAAAATATTCTTGTAAAGCAAAATAAAAATTCATCATTATAATTGATAAACTCAATGATGCTAAAAATCTTCAACAATTTTTTGTATCCGTCGGTACATTAGTCTATACTATTCTTGCTTCATGTTGTATTTGATCACCTACTTTTTACATTTCAAAATGGTGTGATAGTTACCATAAATATTCAATTTAATTTATGTAACTTATTAATATGAAAAGGACTATTAAGTATTTTTACTTCATTCTCAAATCAATTTGTTTATAGTGATATTAACAACGTTCGTCGCTTACATTAGAATAAGTTGGGGACATAAACATTCGGTGTTCGATATATGCAATAATAAATCAGGGAAGCGGACCGATGTCCGTCCATACGATCCCGACAGTATCGGGTGCTATTGTATAAACAATATGTAAGTCAAAAGATACGGTATTTATTACATTGGGTCTTGGCCCTCTTTTATTGATGAAACTGAGTCTACCTAATTTTCGTATTGAATTGTTTCATTTATCACTCACTCAAACACTTTCTTTTCTTTCTGTATTAAGTATACAGTTATACAGTACAGTGTCTTTCTAAAACCTAGTCTCCAAAGTGCTTTGGAGAATATTATTAGATAATGAACGAGACAGTAGTCATTAACACAGGACTGGAAGTGAAAAATAACCGACTTCAAGAACTGGATCAAATTGAAATGGGACCACACAAGAAGCATCAAGTTTACTCACTCGAAAGTTCTGGGGTAACAAGCAAAAAATCAGTTAAATTGAGAAGTTCCTCTTTTTTTGAAAGTTTTGTCGATATACTGAAAAATGTTGTCATTATCAGAATGTAAAATGAAGAAGATACTTTTAACCCCGAAATATTAGCAGTACTGGAGACAAATGTCATTAAAAAAACGAGAACACAGATGAATTTGAAATTTTACAGTGACTGGAATTCAAATTAAAACTTGAAGTTCTTATTACTATCCTTTTTTTTGGATTAGGTGTCTAACGAGCAGACGATTCACCAGAGGCATCACAAGTGCGTTGCGGGTCTTTGGGGGATGGGGAAGGGGTTTGGGTATAAGCCCCCGGTATCCTCACTCACTCTGTGAAACACAGCACAAGCGCTATTTCATACCGGTTTTTTGTGAGGCCGTGGTATCACTCCTGTCGAGCCAGCCCATTCATGCCGAAGTGTGGCTCTCCCAGGATATTGGAGGAAAATATTTTAACTCAGTGCATATAGTCGTTTAGAGTCGCCTACAGATTTCCTCGATAACTGGGTTATCTAACAATCAAATATTTTTTTCAAATTGGTCCAGTAATTCCTGAGATTGGCGCATTGAAACAAACAAACAAAGTCTGCGGCTTTATATTACTAGTACACGTGTAATTATATTTTTTTGATTTAATTTTTTCTTAATTTTTATTCAACATTTCTAACATAAGACAGATCCGTTAAAGGTACCTGTACCTTAAGAACAGAAATAATTAAGAATAAAAATAAAGAAAAAACTAAATCAAAAAAATATAATTATAACAGGATTAAAATATCATGTGAACGGTATTTAGAAATATTCACAAGGATACAAATTAACAGTTTTAATTAGGAATAGTCATTTACGGGAATAATTTGACACTGTTAGGCTGACATTTCAGTAAAAGTTTAAATCTGGTTCAGCAATCTCCTTTTACAGGTGTAAGTACATTTACATCCACTTCAACTTAATTCGTACAATATCTAGCTCACCTTTAATTAGTTTCGACAAGATAAAGTACATGCTATGTGTGTAATGTGTACCTACATAGTTCAACAGTGATTATCTAAGGCGTGAAGGGACACACCGCAATGGCGGGTCAAAACTTGTCTAGACTCTGGACATGTTTAATTGCGATGTCCGTGCCCGTTTCCATTAGGAGTGTAGTTATCCTCGCGCTCTTTGTAGTTTTAAATGAGGTTTAATGATGATTGCACACAAGTTACTCGGGACTAATTACGATCTTCAACTTTATTATTATCACACGTTCGAATAGTCGCGACAACATTGCACGGTTTGTCTAGCGGTCGCCACGTCACGCCGCTTTCTACTGTTCTGAGTGTTGTAGGTTCAAACCTCACATATCCTCCTCGTGTGATCCACGAAATTGTTGCTGTAAGTCTGCGTATTTTTTTGTGACCGTTTCATTTATGTTTGTAAAGTACGCAGGATAGGCATATGTCTTAAAAAATCTCCTTTTTCTTTCATGAATTGGACACATTTCACAATGCCAAATGTTATCAACTGATGTAGCATTGATCATGTGTCGTTTCTTTTGTAAGTAATGTGTGAAAAAGCAATTAAAAGACATGTAATATTTGAGACACTTTCCATATACTTATGTACCTTCATAAATAAATACTGGATTTTTCCTCAGAAAATAACTTAATATTTTAACATAACTTACCACTGTAAATATCAATTAATTTGTCATATTAATCAAGTTAATACAGTACGTTCTTGTGAAAATATTGCCGAACCATCTTTGAGCGCTGATAAATATCTTATTACATGATAACAAAACTTACAAGGTTGACCGCTGTTTTCAATTAGAAAGAGCACATTGGATATCCCTACAAGTATACATATATCTAAATATCACCCCATCAAAAGGGTCAAAACTAAGCTGGTGTAATGTTACAGTGAGTTAAGACTTGTTGACATAGACTGGACGTTTAAACAAGCCTACAATCCCACCGCAACTGTAGAATATAATGAACACCTGTTTGAGTAAATATTAAATTCCTGCAAACTTATTAACCCGGTGAGCTTGTTATTATACTAATTAGTTAAGTAATGAGAAACTCGGACATAAATTAGTTTTATACAAATAAGTTATGTTTAATTTTCTGTAACAAGAGTTTGAATACTTCGATTTATAAAACTACTGGCTTCCGACCGCGGCTTCGCTCACATTTAATAAAAAGTATCACACGTTACTTCTAATGCTTTCAAGAATATGTGTTCAACATTCATGATGATCGGTTGAGTAGTTTGGGTAGTGGGGGAGGGGTAGTCAATTATTGACATCGAAAACATCATTTGACAGAATAAAAATGCGAAAATGCAAATAGTTAAAATCTTATTACGTTACTTTTTAATGCTACTAGCTTTTGAAGTTGTACTTTTAGTAATTTCATACAAAAAACATTTTATTCTCTTTTGATTTATTAATTTGTATTTTGTATAAACTTCCTTTCCTTTACTGAATATAATTTATTTAGAAAACATCGAAACATTACCTACATTAATCTTAACAGTAGTGATAGCTGAGTTTCTCTCTGTTTTAATTTTTAAACCCCAGTTAATCACTCTTAAGGTGTCTAAGCACCTGTAATACACCGTAAAACGATCTTTTGATCCTTTATATTAAGTTTTAATCGTCGTCCATTTCGCTGAAATTAATATGCAATTTGCATGTTAATCGACTGTTAAAAGGAAAATCTTAATTTTAGTCAAGATTAAACTTCTCAGGTTGATAATTAAATTTTCTACTCAGACAAATTGTTACTAACGAGTAAGGTTCAAGTAAAGTTAGTGTTTAAAAACTGATAAAATAGTTTTCTGAGTTTTTATTAAACAGGAAAGCAATAAGTTAAAATATAAAATACTTTTATCTTTATATATATGTATATTTAACTCATCTATACGTGTGTTTGTCACCTAACTCCTGAACTTTTGTCAAAAGTTTTGTGTGAATACTTCAATAGGTTTCTGGGTGGTTTGAAAACACCATTGGCCTCAGTTAGTGCCGCTGCTGTATATTAATTCTGGTGGTATATAAACCCGTTTTAAAAAAACAGTTGAATCGTCTTCAGTCAATACCAACACAGAGAATAATCATTAAAAATAATACAAATCTAATAGAAAACTGTAATAGTATGTATATTCCTAAGTCTTTCCATATCTTCAGATGATTTAGACAACGCCTCTGTAGCAATGTTTAATATGGCTGTAGAGCTAATATGGGAGCGGCAGTAGCGTTAGCACATTAAAATAAGTAGGTACGACCCTCAATATAACAGGTAACATTATAACAGCAAAATTAAGAATGATAAAGAAGAAATTTAACCTTCAAGTCTGTCTGAACTCATTGCCGCTCGGTTGGTAAAGCGTATATTCATAAAATTGTTATCTTGTATTACCATAAATGAGAAAATGTGGTTAACAATTTCTAGAGATACACTTTCCGGTCATATCGCTAAATATCGCTTTTTTATTCTTTGGAGTTAGTAGACTTATTTGCAAACAGCCAGCATCTCCCTATTATACCTAACCAATTCGAATTTTACAGATCTTCCCGTGTTCTTTAGTTACTAATAAGTAATAAAATAAATAAATCAATAAGTATCTCATTAACATGATACGAACGTTCTCAAATCTTGCTAGTTCTCCAACATATGTCCCAAACTTCCGGATATTTTTTCTAATGTCACCTAGAAATGCATTGCTAGACTTTTGGGTAAATTTCAAGCAGTTTTTCTTATTGGGAAAGCTTCGTAAACAGTGCTATCGAAGCTTGGGTAGAAGCCAATACTTGGTTACACTATGAGACGCGACTCGATCATGGCGTTACGTTCTGAGACCAATTAATACGTTTATTTAAACAGTTTCCTTTTAATAACATATGATTTATAATACTCACTGTTGATAAGGTTATCGAAAATTGTATGACACGGACTCGAAGCGGTTTCAAATCTAAATAACGTGCCACAATTTCTTCCTACATAACATAAAACGGGACTAGTAATGTCATGGGACTATACTTGTCGTACTCCTTGTGCTTTAACGTTATCGTCGGCCGTGGTATCTAAAGTGACGATGATTTTTAAAAAGAAAGATGTGACTCTAATGCATAAATGACTTTCGAACAAAGTGGAGGAACGGGTGATATTGTCCTCCGATACAAAGGGAAGATCCTCCAACTAGGCGAGGTGAAAATGCCTGGCGGGCCACTGCCCAACGATTGATGTTGGGAAGTTGTGTATATGCTAATCGGCGCGAGAACTTCTAATGCGGGATTCAGGATTGCTAGTTTCTTTATTGCCTACGATACTCCGTAGCACAAGAGCACCGAAGACACATCGTACGACGTGTCTTCGATAGATGGCACTGTAGTACGTGCCAGTTGCGCTGTATGTGGAAGTCGACACAAAGTTATTAAATAGGTGAGTTATTTTATTGCAGGGAGCATAAGCCAATGTTGATGCGTAGCTTTATAGTTTGCGTATATTGGAAGTTTCTTACTTAGAATTAATTATCTTTCTGAAGTTTCAACTCGACTTTGAGGCCGTAAAAAGGAAACTGGGAGTTGTTTTAAATTCATAGTTATAAAATTTGTATGATCATATTCATTGCGCAATAAACCTACAGTAACTTTGCAGGTGAAAACTTTCTACTGGATGAATATATGTTATGTTGCTACGAGATATTTTACAACTGAAGGCTTAAAATGTTAGTGTGACATACTTTATATTTATCTCATTGAGTATTGTCAACGTAATAAGGACATAGATCACTCCAAATACTATTTTTAATTCCAAACATGTGATATGGAGCAATTAAATATTGTATTTAAATAGTAATAAGTATATTAACGGAAAACTACAAGTCTTGTTAGAAAAAAATACAACAACGTCTTGAAATATTTAATTGAATATTGTCCTAAGTTTTACCAGTTACAGAAAATTAGGTAATTAAATTTTAAAATTAAAACAGTTTATTTTTCATAAAAAACATATTAAAGAGAAACTAAAGTTAAACATTAATTACATATTCCTTGCATAGTTTGGTAACCTGGTGTGCAGCTACAGCAGCACGGCGCGGCAACATCGTCACATCGTCACCTGTCGCCGGACGCACGTTAAACGCTTGCAGCCTGCATGTACCGGCCATCATACGACCTATTACCCTACAAACCCCGAGAACGTGTTGAAAACACTATGTTCACCGTCTTTATTTCTTTTATAAAATTATCAATAGTGAATTTTAATTTAACAGCCTTTTTGTGTAGGTACATGTTACTTTAAAAGTCCTAATATATGTGAATCTTGACTAATATTACCAGTTAATCTTGGCATTTACAAATACGAGTTGAGAAATGTAAGAATACTCATATATAAAAAAAATAGGATTATTTCTCACGATTCTTGCGGAATTCTTGCGAAATATCTATCATACACCTCAATGTTTAAATATAAACAGTTAGCACATATGCTCGGTTTTACCAGTGACACTTTGTAACTGTTGGTTTTGGGAATAATACCGTTCACTAATTTAACGTAAATGATTTCATAAAATTCCATACTAATAAAAATGGTATCCGACGTAGATATATAAAGTGAAAAAAACAGAAAAAAAGTCATTTTTTTATTATTAACATGAAAATTACAGGCCATTAAAATCTGATCAATTATTGCAAAATAGTATACAAAAGAAAGGTATTCTTGTGACACGTTTATTTCAACATGTTTTTAAATGTGTTGCCCGTGTCATTGAGACAAACATTAAGATTTACCAAGTGAATGGTGGTAAAAATTAGATGCTTATAGAACGGTTCGTACTTTACTATTAAAAGTTGATAAATCTTAGGTTATAGTGGAAAATCATAGGATTTACCGTAATTTGGGCTCTTACCATAACAATATACCTATGCTTGTATCACTACTTTTTTTCGGCTCTTAGATCATTAAGTTCATAACGGAAATATTAGGAGTCATATAAAAACAGTCCATTTTTTTCTGCAAAAGTCATATGGTCGATATAATGTGTAAGTACACAATACAAGCTACCTATCTATATAAACTACTTATGTTTCAATGGAAATGGATTCCGACACATTGTAAGGTTCGTAATTAGAACTTAAAAAAATAATTAAGTATGCTTTTAAAAAAAACATCATTACATTGCATTCAGAGATATAAAGAAAAATCATGTTTGTGTTTTCTCTTTTACAGAATACAAACAAAGGAACCATTTAGACGATATGACATCTAATTTTATTTATTTATCGCTCCAGCAAAAGCTACAACCGCGGATTAAGACAGGATTACTAAAAGGCCTACAAAGAGCCGCGGTTAACAATCCAATTACATCCAATCCCAGTTCAGACAACTGAAAGAAGGATTGAGGGAATAGTTCAGTATGTACAATTTATTTTGTGACCAAAATTTCTGTTCATACAAGGAAAATGGTGATGTAATTAAATACTTTTATTATATCCAATGACGTATTGTTGTCTAGCGTAAAGTAAGATTCAGATTATGAAGGTTTTGTACAATAAAGATTGTATGTACAAAAAGGTATTTATAGCTGATAAGTAGTCGATAAGCTGTACAACTTACCTGACTGTTGAAGGTACTTTCAGTTCAGGGAGTAAAAAATCTATTTCATAATAAACCACTTGCATTGCTGGTCCGTTCTCATCTCTTATAACCAAATTCTTAGAACACGAGTCACCTGCTCTTACACTTACACATTTCGCTGAAAACGAGTCAGAATGTACAAAAAGATAATATTGGTACTAAGTAAGTAAATCGATGACGGCAAAAAAGATGAATAAATTTTGGAACAACGTGTTATGAAAGTATTACACATTCCTTCCAAATAAAATATTTGCTATTTTATATTTTAAAAAGCATAATGTACTTGAGTTATTAGAAAGTTTTAAAGTTTAAGCTAGACATTTACGAATGAATATTAAAGGCATCGCGATCATGTATTCATGAGTCTATTTGTGCCAGTGCATCACAGCCGAAATTTTAGAAAATGTACAGTATGGAACTACCTAATTGCGTATGTGCAATGTGATCACTTTTATTCGATACATTTACCGTATCAATACGTCTATCGTATACCAGTACGGTGTACTTATTGATACGCGAATGTCTAATGTTCATGTACCAACATTCCTCGACATACTTACTCTTTGTGACATATTTATATATTTTTCTACCCTTGATAATGAAATATGATATCAAGCTTATACAAAATAAAATCTAAAAGTAATCAATCAGACTCACCTACGATTTCGTAAAATACAAAAGCGCCGAAGTCCTTCAAAGCCTTGTGCCATTTAAGCACCTTTTCTACGGGACCGGAAAATGCCCTCGGACCGCTTTTGTAAAGCGCCTGAATACAACCTTTTATTATTAGCACATGGTCTCATTTTACAGATAGTATTATATTTACAAGAGTACTTTTTTGTAGTTATGTGTTTTTTGTTTAGAATTTAACAAGTAATGAAATTACATTCAAAAAATTTCATTCTCTAAAATACAATTATGCGACATTGCCGAACGCAACTTGGTTGTCATTTTCAAACTTAGCAGAACTTATGATATAAACATAGAAGATTGACTGATAGATTACTTTTACACTTTTTGTAAATATATACATATTGTACATAGATTAATCTCATTAAATCCATTCCTAAAGTGCAGGATATCATAAATGTACACAAGAATTCTTTATACAAATATAATAATGATACATGAAGCAGAAAGGAATGATCTATAAAAATCTGTCTGTTATTTGATGGAAAAAAAGGGAAAGGAAATAGCTGTCCCTACTTATCGCTTTGTACAGATAAATCGAAGAAGCTTAAAAATGTTCAAGAAATCACTTTTTTCTTCAAAGACAAAGGTACGGATATTGCATCGGTCGAGCGCACCGTCTAACTTCCCGCAATGAACTTCACTTTATTTAGGTACTTTGACGATATCAATAGATAGGAATAGAATAGAAATAATATAGTTTGCTATTGTTAATGCCATTTTAAAAATTATTATTCTGTTTTTACACATAAAATAATAATAACAATAAATAGTTTAAGTTTTATCTACATATACAAAGGCACACGCTATATGTACACTAATGTTCATTTATCGTTGTTTAGTTACATGTGCAGCAATTTCTTTACAACAGCACAGCACTGTAGCATTAAAATCAAAGTTTTATTATGATTTCTTTGGTATTATTTTCTTATAAGACCTATTGTTTTTGGAAGTAAGGTGCATTAGACATATTTATAAAAATCGTACATACTAAATTAATACTCTTCATATATTAAACCATTTTAGTACCAGTTACATAAAAACTAAAATAAAACTAACGTTATTGGATGAAAAATGAATTGCCATTCGACTATCCCGTTGCGTCCTAAATGCCGCGGCCTCATAGCGATGACAAAGAAGAGAAATGCTCGTAGTTACTTTTATTACCAGAGATTTCTTTAAGTTTTTATTTTATGAGCCAACTTGATATGGTTTTTGATGAGGTCCTTCTGTCAGACCAGGGGAAGTTTTGATGTGGGTGTGAGTTGAGAAAGGTTTAATTATATTAATTGTGTAAGATCCTTCCTACGTAGTTGTTAAGGTATGTGTTTAATCTAGCAAATGTTTTCTACGATAAACGTAGGTAGTTTGGGTAATTGGACTTAGATAATAATGGAAATTGTTAGTTACAGAACTATGTGAAAATTCCTTGCATTAGGCTTTACTAGCGAATGTCCGTTCGTAGGTGTTAAGTTCAAACACATGTAAGCACTTAAAGCATTAATCTTTAGGAAGCGTTAAAACTCATTCATGATAAGTGAGTACGTAAACAAGAAATATTTTAGTGCCACACAAATTTTGGACCATTTATCTTAATATTCTACATAAATTATGTTGTAGAGATATTTTTCCAAAAATGCTTAAATAACAATATACGACACAACTCCCTTGTAACTGCCACACAACAACGATTTATACATAAAACTGGCTCTTTTTATATTTCATTGGATATCGCATTACAATGTAATGTCTTTTCCAGCAATATATGTATTGATGTTATATTATGTATTTCTGGTAGTCCAATACATTAGTTCAGTCTTAATTAATTAATTAATAATGTAAGGAAGGCGCTGAAAGGTAGTAGAGTTACGCTGATTTCAGCACGAACGGGACGTTGCAACCCTCGCACAGAAGATCAACGTAAAATGACAGCATTCGTGCTGTCGTGTTTCATTGATGACTGCGAGACCGAAGGCAAAATTATACAGCAGCATCACTAGGCCCCCATTAGTGTGGGTTATCATACTGCATTGTTGCATTATCTGCATTCGCGATGAGTATGGTGACTATCAGCTCTTAGATTCTGCTTATGCTTTCCATCAGGCAGAGTAGAGTCACTTTGGCAGGCCCATACATAAAAAAGTCTTCACATAGTTTAAACTAGTACGGCTGACAACGTTTACTATATCAACTATCAGCACAATGTTTGATTGTTTATTTTTGTTTATAAATGTTTCTTGACTCATCTTCCTAGCTTTTATTATTTCCAAGATTATTCGGGGTCGGCTAGTAGTTCAACAAGTTTTACTTGAATTACACGGAGCGACTGGCATCGGACCACCGCAACTCTGAGAGCGAACTGAATTCGAAGATTGAACTAGATGTCAGTACATTTGAGGGCTCCGACTTCCCAATATATTGCCATAGATGTTCATGACAACCTGGACCGACGGCTTAAAGCGCTCTCCGAGGCACGGGCGGGAAACACCGCCATCTTCCATACTCCGGGCGGCTATTAAGAATTTCTTGTAAGGAAAACCCAACAGCAGTCCGACCCGGGAATCGAACCCGAGACCTCTTGATCAGCAGCCGCTTACGCTAACTACTGGACCAACGAGGCAGTCAGTAAATGTTTTTTGACAAATTTTGATTACTATAATTTTAATAGTAAAAAGTGTTTAGTAATAAGGTTTTTATATATATATATATAATACCAGTACATGACTTCACCACGAGCGATATCACCTATTTGGTTAATTCCTCCTTTTCACGTCATGATTAAAAATAAGATGCGTTATTAAGATTACAACTAAGTATAAACTAGAGGATGATTATATACCTAGCTCAACTTGTGACGGATAAATTATGAATGCTAGATTAAACACGCTTGGGTTTAGTCGACTAATATAACAGAGTGGCACTTAAAAGGAGATAGTAATTTGTGTTCAAGTGAGTTGGTAGCTAATTTACATACTACCATCTGTATTAGCGAAACGCAGTGACATCTAAACCTTATTAAATCTAATCCATACAAAAATATTTTGCATGATGTACATTTAATACTAAATTCCGATTTAAATTTAGAACAAATTAATCAAGAATTAATCGGATACCGTATATTATGAGGTTTCGATCAATTACTACTTATTATGGAAGGTATCCTGGTGAGGGTCGCAGGAGACTGTAGGATGCGGGCAGCACAGGACCGGTTGGTATGGAAGCCTTAGGGGAGGCCTATGTCCAGCAGTGGACGTCTTTCGGCTGACATCATGATGATGATGATGATCGAAGGTAGACTTTAAAAAGTTAGAGTCTTTACTTACCTGAAGTCTTTCTGTTCTTGACATAATTTGACCTTGAAATTCTTTCTTCGGTACTGCTCTTGGAGTCACTTTAGGTGTAGCTGATAAAGATACAAAACTTATACTTACTTGATGCCACAAAACCCCTGAATCAAAGTGAATGAGTTTATATAAAATTTGTAGGTATTAGGTAATATTAGGTAGTATATAAGGTAGTAGTGACTACTAAAATAAAACGTAACAATGAAATAACTATCATATATTCATAGGATAAAACAGATTAAAATGATTTTTTAATCTGTTTTATCTGAGTGATTCTGACGACTATTTACGTTTGTTTTTAATTAATATTGTAGGACTAAGAAATATTTTTTCTGTACTGCAGCAACTTATGAAGTACATAATGCATCTACGGTTAGTGGGTGAAAGAATACAAAAGTATATAAATTATTATCGAACACAGTTATGTAACTAATCTAATAAATCTTAATAGAATAGATTCAGTCGGTTCGTTCGTATGTTCATTACACCAATTTGGTCAAATCATATCAGAATAGAAACTGTTTTGTTTAAATTGATATTTTTTGTCTCTGGTGTTTATCGAACACCTCACAGAACACGCTGATGTTCTTTGTAAACCGAATGTTGATATTCACGTAAACAAAATGTAATGAGGAAACATTTTTGGGACTAACAATTGTTTAGAAGCAATAACTGTAAACTGCGTAAACAAAGTATGTACACGTCTTTAATTAAATCACGTTCTTTCGGTAACAGGGGAAACTTTTTGAACTCAACCCATTGGGGAAGCGAGTTTAAACACGTATCTCAAAGTTTCAATTTAGAACTAAGTTCTCGAAAATACACAAGTAATGAGCTTGTTAGTCGGAGTTTCAACTTTGCTACCGGTTGGTAAATACTTTCGCATTTGACACCCTCAAATGATGTGTAAGTTTTTATATTCCAATTAGGTCCATAATCCGTTTTGTTATATTGTTACTAAGGATTCCGGGGTATTTTGTCGTACAATTAATGAATTTTATAGATTTTTACAATATATTTCATTGATATTTGGGTTCTATAGATTTTAATGTTTTTTATAGCCCATAGCCTTCCTCGATACATGGACTCCCCAATACTACGAGAATGATCGAAATTGGACTACCTGTTCACGCGTGATGACTAGACCAACGTGAATAGGGATTCATTTTTATATTTGTACGTAATTATACTATACTGTGGCGACCTCCACATACAGCGCCATCTACCGAAGATACACTGAACTACGAAGTAACGCACTGTACCTACAAACTACACTACACGGAAAAACTACCAATCCTGAATGGCGCAATTAAAGTTCCCGCGCCGATTATCATATATACAACATCCCAACATCAACTGTTGGGCAGTAGCCCGCCAGGCATGATCACCTCGCCTGGTTGGAGGATCCTCCCTTTGTGTTGGGTGGAACATGATACCCGTTCCCCCACATATACTATACTATACTATACTATACTATACTATACTATACTATACTATACTATACTATACTATACTATACTATACTATACTATACTATACTATACTATACTATACTATACTATACTATACTATACTATACTATAGATACTAGCTGACCCCGTGAACTTTGTTACGCCACATTTTGATTTTTCTATCATATTCTAAGCTTCTAAAATACTTGTTATAGTAATTAAGCCTTAGCTTGCCACAGGTAGGGTACAGTGTTGGCCGGAACACCCCCGTGGGATTTGGAGGCGGAAGTGCTCGCCGAAGTTTATCCGCGAGCGGCTGAATATCGGGCGGAGAACGGGTATCGTCCTCCGCCCGAAGAGGTACGCGATTGGCGTGAAGCCGCTCCCCGAGCCACGATGGCTCGTTGGTCTTCCCGGCTGGAGGCTCCACGCGCTGGCTTTGCCACCGTGGAGGCGCTCCAGCCGGTCATCCTCGAGTGGGCAGGGTGGCAGCACGGGACTCTTTCCTTCCGACTGACGCAGGTGCTTTCCGGGCACGGTTGCTTCGGGAAGTACCTGCACTCGGTCGCTAGGAGGGAATTGAGTCCCGCCTGCCACCACTGCGACTGCAGTGAGGACTCGGCCCAGCATACGCTGGAGATCTGCCCCGCTTGGGCGGATCAGCGCCGGGCCCTCACTGCAGTCATCGGAGGAGATCTGTCGCTACCGGCCATCATACGCTCCATGGCCGGTGGCGACAGCAGTTTTACCGCGGTCGCATCCTTCTGCGAAGACGTAATTTCGCAGAAGGAGGCGGCGGAGAAGGCCCGGGAGGATGATCTCCACTCGGACCCGATCCGCCGCCGGCGAACCGGGCGGCGGAGGCGCGCCCATCTGCGCCTCATGCCGCCCTGAGTGTGGCCGCGGATGGTGGGGACGGGTTTTCCCCTCCATCCGCTTTAGTGGCCAGCCGCGAAGGGGCGACGTACGCGTGTGCCGTGCGTCGCCTAATTTGAGAGTCTTAACAGCAGAGGGTGCCCGTTTCAGTGCGGGCAGGCGCTGGGAGGGGTCCGGCGTGTTAATAACAGCGATTCCCGGACCCCTCCCTTCTCAGGCGCAGAGTTGGCACACCGTGTGGTTTTAGTCGGTTCGATTCCGACACACCGCCCCGCCGTAAACCCCGGCGGGGTGACGGCCCGAGGTGGTTTCCACACGTAAAAAAAAAAAAAAAGGTAGGGTACAGTGGCGGACAAAAGCATATACAAACCTTGTCTTAACAAAAACGAACACATAAAAAAATATCCAATTTGGTACAGTCTATCGAAATTTATGCACCCACATACATTTCTGCGATTCATTTTCATTTATATAGTTGTAATTGCATAGTTAATAAAACTAACTAGAGTACGTTTTTTTTATGTCTTAGCTGCCAAAATGACTCTGATCTGCCTGATGCATGATGAAAGCACGAGCAGAATACAGGAGTGGTGGTCACCATACTCAATGCTCGTAGGGACAATGGAACATGGTGACCCACACTATGGCGGCTAGTAAGATGCTTTTTCACGCTCCGGTTTAAGGACCCGGGTTCATTATGGGAGGGAAACACGTACGCAGATAGTGAGTTCCAGGTTTTGACCGCTCGGCACATATTTCTTAACAAGTTTGTCTACCTACCAAGCTGTTGAAGTCTAGTGTCTGCCGGTATATTACTTTAAATATGACAATTGTTATGATTTAAATAGTAAACTTTCCTTTCAGTATAATATTTACTACTTCTACATCTATCCACTGTCTATTCTTATTTAATGTTTGCTTAAAACTCAGTATTTACTTTTAAATAAGATCACTAAATTCTTGATATGTAATTAAGAAAAACTCCGTAAACTATCAATAACTATTTCAATTGTAGGTACATCATTAGGTGGCGGTTCTATAAAACTAAAGAGCACTTATAAAGCAAACAGCCTTTAAATCTTACCTTTAATTTGATTCTCTTGTAAAACTCCCTTCTGATGTTGCAAACCTACTTTAGATTGACAATCTGTATTGGTTTTTATATCATACAACATACTACTCGTATGTTGCGGCAGTACTGGACGCGGTCCTGTGTAAAGTGAATTAAGACTTAAGGTATATAAGAACATCATCAACAGCATTCGTAAGCAATAGTATTATTTATTTTATAAAGGTATCACAATTACATAATATTTCTGTTATTGAAATTGATACTGATTTATAAAAATTGAATTACAAATTTTAAAGCGTTTTATTGTAGTCGTTTCAAGTGACTTCTCATCATCGTCAGTCTGCTTGATTCGAGTCAAGACGTTTATAATATCGCACGTCATAATGACGTTGTATTGAAGACGGTGTAAACATAAGCCTTAATAGTTTACATATTTTTCCTAGCCTTTATTATTAGTGCCAAGATGAATTTGAGGTCGGCTACTATTTAGTTCACGATTTAATAAAATAGCAACCCAGTTGCACTCGGTGATTAGAAAGAATTACCGAGGGTAAGCAACGACAGCACGGTCAGTACCTGGATGGGTGACCACTGGTGGCATGTCACCATGAGCGTCTCCGTGATTCGGAGGACACGTTAAGCAGTCAGTCCCGGTTGTTATCATAGGATAACAGTCGTGAAGCTTAGTTGGAGGCCTTTGGGTGGCTTAAAAACATCCAACGGCAAAGAATGTCTTGCCAACACAACGTTGTCTTGCCAGTCCCCAAACCGCATTTGGCCAGCGTGGGCACGTATGGCCTTAACCCTCTCCTGAGAGAAGATCCGACCCCAGCAATGCGACGTTATGGGTTGTTGATGTACCATATAAAATGCTAATTTTAAGGAAATTATTTAATAGTTTATCGTTGCCGTTTACAATGTTTAAAATTTATCATGTATTTCTGTAACATCTAATTACTAACCAGTGTTGATTCCTTGGGTGAACATTTTAGGCTTAGACTTTTCCACTCCAATGAAGGATCGATTTTGGTAATTCGATCCAAAGCTGGGATTATTTGTCATACTAATTGCTTCACCTTGTATCGGTTGACCTAAAATTTAAATTTACTGATATCGCTGTTTAAGTGCATTATTATGCTTAGGTACTATTTTTTTTTAAATTTGATAAAAAGTAACATAGCGGTAATTAGGTCAGTTACAGCAGAAAAATAGTGAATATCGTTTGTAATGGTGTAATTTTATATGGATTTGTAGAGAAATGAAAGCTTATATTAATTGTATCTTTTTCTTGAAGAAATGTATCGAGTCCCCATTTGAAGTAAATAAAGATAAATGTAACGAAGGCAAGGTCCATACTATAGCATCAAGGAGTGAAACCATTGGACGTTTTTCCTCGAAATTGTTCACAAATGCAGTGGAGAAGTTCAAGTTCATTCATGGCGAATAAATCTCTCACTTGCGATTTGTAGACATTGGGAGGCCTACGTTCAGCAGTGGACTGCGAAGATGATACGATAACATTGCAATACGAAGTCGTTCATAAGTTAAACATCTGACAAAGTTTAAACTCCGTTCATTAATACTGAAGGCGACTGGACACTATCGTCATGCGATCCTAATTTTTTTTAAAGTTAACAAAAAGGTCTTCAATTTATCCACTTTCTTTTTTTAAGATAACTCCCGCATTAGTACTCCTTATAAACATTCTGTATCGTTGGAAACTTTACAAACACACTTGAAACGGACACAAAGAACACCTAGAATCAGAACAACAATTTATGGATCACACAAAGTGTTGTCAAATGTGGGATTGAACCGGCAAAACTCGGCGCAGTAGAGAGCGGACGGCACGTAGCGTTCGCTTAAACCACTAACTAGGCCAACCGTGCAATCGTAATATTATTTAATTTTAAACAAGTAAAAGAGGTTATCATTAATTTGGGTTTAGAAAAATGTAGATAGCATCAGGTACCAATTATCCAGTGGACATTGTAAATGTGGAATAAGGAAAAGGGTTGCGCCGCTATAATAGATTTTCGGTTAGATTAGGGATCCCATCGAGCCCAATTTGTAAATAAGGTAGCTACGATTACACGATGACGTGTTTTAAATGTTTTAAAGCATTTATGACTAATAGTTTCACAAGTTCGTTTCTTTGTTGCAGAACACGTACTAAAAGTTAGTAGGCCTTAAGTACTTACAATCAATTCTTTCGGAAATTGTGTCCAAATAGGAGCAAATTTGCTAACTTATATTTAGGAACGGCACTAATATACTAATATACACTCAGTAGATAGAAATAAAATAAAAAGATAGTATATAGTAGTAGCAAAGAGAGTATCAGGCATCCCACCTGTATAGTGTAAAAAGGAAGTATGCCAGAAAGAAATAGTATGCTGAATGACAGTGCGAGCAGAATCCATGCGAGAACTGGTATGACAGGCGGAGCATAGTAAGGTCTCCAAAATCTAAACATTGGAGGTGCTAGTATTTAAAAAAAATAAAAAAAATAAAAAAAATATACACTCAGTAGCTTTCCTCTACACCTATATTAGTAATATTTTTCGCAGATTATAACAGTCACATCCCTCTCTTTTACTTAACCGTATTCTTATTTTTTTTTTAGTTAATCAGTTAATGCAATTTTATTTAGAACTAGCTGACCCGGTGACCTTTGTACCGCCGTTTTCTTTCGAGGATTCGTTTAATACGGATAACGTGTAGTCGCATACTAAGAAAATATTAATCTGGTCGGTCTGTTTTTTTGGTTTAGGGACATTATATACATACTCGGCAACCGTTGGAGAGCTTTCTACGATGGAGAACAATGTTTCGGCAATCGAAATGATATCACGACTTCTCAAAAAACCAAATTATATCAATAATTCATTTCTAACATGGGGTTTTCACCAACTTCAATAGCTTTTGTTTTAGTTCTTATACAAAAATAGTAATATTTTACTATATTTGAATGTTATGAAATGAAGTAATTTATATGCAATAATTCAAAAAAGGTGTCTTAAGCTTACCCGCAACAATATATTGAGCACTGTTATCAGAATAGTTGGCTAAATATCTAGGGTCGATTCCTGTCATCATTTGACCTTGACCTGGATGTAACTAAAACATACATTTTGTAAATTGGCATCGCATTACAAACTAAGTACTCGTATTGTCGTTGTTTATAGCACCCGGGATCATAGTGGGAGGAAACTATCTTCTTGCCCCGTGCACTTTTCCCAAACTAGATTAGAAAACTTCACCAATTTTTTCCTGGGACATTCCGAGTGTCATAACTCGAAGTATTCGTGGGACATTGCTGTTTTGGTGTACATTACAGTGTTGAGCATGTGAGTAATACTAGTCCCATGCAAAAAAGACTTAACTACGACCCCAGTCGTAAGTCTACTACGGTATCTACTACTATTAACGTAAAAGAAAATGACATAGATAAGCAGATTACATACGTTTTGACCAATTACCGGAGTATTTACATTTGCGATGTCTATGTAATTTATGTTAGGCACAGGTTGCATGTTCGTAAACTGATTTGAATAAGCACCACCGTAGTAAACATTTTCGTTTGGACTAAACAAAAAAAAAATGTTTTAAGGCCATAAGCATTTTGTAGAGCTGTTCACAAAGAATGTGGCATTGTTTTAAAACTTTTATGTAAAACAATGTCGTAAAAAAATTAAGTTAGTACTAAGTATTCATACTAACATTCTTTCACGAGTACTTACTACTAGATAAGTACATACTAGGTAAGTCATGTAACAATTTTAAACACCGGTTAACAATTAGGTATATCTACTTAGTCATGCGATGTTTCATGTAGTACTGCGCCCCGCGGTTTTGCCTGCAGTAAGTTGTTTTTGTAACTTCACAACAAAGACCGCGGGGAAAAGCTTAGTCAAGTTTCTTCTTATGTCATCATAGTCCCATCAGTAAAAGTCCCATCAAAATCGGTCCAACCGTTCCAATAAAGTGTTACTGGATATGTACTATTATGTAATTATAAATGTGTTTTATAAATGTTGAATACCTACTGTCTTTAAGAAATACAAAAGAAAACTCAAAGATCGCAATAAATCATGAAATCTTCATTTGTTTTTTAAGTTAAAGACAGTTAAAAACGTTAAATTTTCTTATTGAAATATACACAACCACAAACACAGTCTAGTTCAACATCATAAATACATAAAAATTAAATATATGAATTTTACTTACTTTATATAGTTTTTTCCAGTATTCCCTGAAAATGACATCATTTGATTTCCCTGAGGATAGTCTGAAAATATATTACTTTATTTAACACGAAACAAAATACATTACCATACATTTCTTAATTATGATAAAGGTATAGTTATTACTAGCTCCAATTCTTGATTCTCTTATTACGTATCTATCCATTTTTACGAATATAAGCCGTAAAATTTAATTAAAATTGTTCTAACTAGATTAGATTCCTCAGAAAAAATTTAAATTTGGCGCCAATGCAATATCTTTAGGAATCTGGTTTGAATTTTTCTTTTTTTTTTTTAACAGTGATAGCATAAAGGTATCATTAAAATACAATAAGTTTTAAGGATCCCAAATATTTCCATGATAAAATACTTTGGGAAAAAGATATTACAAAAATGAGTTGGCCTATGATTATTTAAAAAATTGTTAAATGAAAAATTTGAATTTGAAGGAAACCGGTGTCGTAAACTTTCATAATGTCATGAGAAAAGAAAGCTACCAACCTAAAAAAATCCTCTACACTCGTGGAGCTTGTTATTACACTAACTAGTACAACCTGGCTATATTGGTAATAAAGTTAGTAACAAAATTATCTATTACTTCAAATTATTATAGGTAAGTAAAATTTTAAGCGTTTATAATGGTACTTTTCTAAAGTTTCCAACCTAGAGTTAAATATTTCTAAAAACTGGTAGCATTGTGATTGTTTTACATTTTGACATTACGATCAAATCAAATATCAATCAAAACCTCTGACTTACATGAATCATAGTTAGAAAAACTTTGTAAATAATTCAAGCATAACATTGTAAAAACTATTATAATGGAGCTTCAAGATACATATTACAATAAATCGGAATATGTAGAAACCGTACGTTTATGTTTTCTTATGAATTACAGATAAAATACTAAAAAAATTCAATAAGGTATACGTGTTATATGCTTTCAGGCGTCGGGAAATAAAGTAAGCAGACAAACCGTGCTGTGTGGTTCTCAGAATATAGTCCTGCATGGGAAAGTAATAGTTCAGAGTGATGCTATAATCAGAGGAGATTTAGCAAACGTGAAAACAGGGAGATTCTGTATCATAAGCAAAGGCTCTGTTATACGTCCTCCTTTTAAAAAATTCAGCAAGGGGTAAGAGAATAGGTTTATTAAAATTACTCCTTAAAACACTGTTAAGGTCTTCTAAAAGTACACTTTAACGGCATAACCACTCAGAGTGATAGTGATGTCTTGCTTAAATATTACTAGTATCACAGAATGGAACATAAGGTTTCTTTTGTTACGTAAAACAACGCAAGGATAGATGAATTTCTTTTACTTAAACTTCATTTTATTTAT
Source organism: Spilarctia lutea (assembly GCA_916048165.1). Classification (NCBI taxonomy): domain Eukaryota; kingdom Metazoa; phylum Arthropoda; class Insecta; order Lepidoptera; family Erebidae; genus Spilarctia; species Spilarctia lutea. Next base: position 15,268,835 of record OU696480.1, on the reverse strand, counting down.
TTTGTTTAACCAATACGTTGGACACTAAGTTATACAAGCTAACATTAACTTAAAATGATAAGTGCTTCCTTAACATTATCGGTATTACTAGACTCTTCTTGTACATAATACTAGCTATGTCTCGCAGTGTCACCCGTGATTGGTATTATAAAGGTACAACAACTGTTTATACATATAAATGGTTGTCTCGAAGTGATTACCTTTGAGCAATGGGACCACCACTTGTACTGGCCTAACATAAAATTTTACACTTAGTTATCTGGTGTATAAAGTGATTTATTATTATTATAAACCTACTTCTTAATATGAGAGTTATCTTAGGCTGAATACCACATTAAAATCTGTTGAGTAGTTTGATTTCTATAGCAATAAATAAAATGTTGTTTCATTTTGCAGTGTGGCCTTCTTTCCTCTTCAAATGGGTGATCATGTGTTTGTTGGAGAAAATACAGTTGTCAATGCAGCTGTTGTTGGTTCATATGTTTATATAGGAAAAAATGTTGTTATCGTAAGTATAATCAGGAATTACTACTTCATGTACTGAAGAATGTAGTATATAGAATATACTACAGTAGAATATATAAATATAAATAAATAATGTAATAGAGTATAAACCAGGATTAACTTAGTAACCTTGGGATGTTGTTGATGAAGACAACTCCCACATTAGTAATATACATCCTGTGTCGTGGGGTACTTTGCAAACAGAGATGTAATGATGACACAAAGAACACTCAGACTAAGGACAACAATTTGCGGATCTCACAAATAGTTATAGATTACAAAGGATGTACACCATCCTTAGAGGTAACTGTCGAAAATTTTCTTAGTGACTTGAATAAGATAGACCAACAACCATTAAACAATATTAAAAAAGTTTGGATATACGACAATTATCTTACGTCGCGTCTGACTTGGCCTTTCCTTGTATATGACATCGGTAAAAGCCTCCTGGCAAAACTAGATGCAAATGTCAAGAAGATATTGAAGTCATGGCTCGGAATTGCACACTCAGCTGACCCCTCAACTCTATTTAGGGATCAAAACAGTTTTGGGATGAAATTAAAGAAGCCATCTGAACTCTATAAACACCTCAGAGTGACCAAAATGCATGTCTTGGGACAATCCCAGGATGAAATAGTCTCATCACTCCCAAAAGATAAATATGTTACAGAGCTTGAGTCAAGACTTCAATTCCATAAACAATTTATGGCTGGTGCACAGTTTAATAAAGTCGGGCTGGGTTTCGCAAAGAGGAAGGGAGACCGAGAAATAATAAAATCCTTTATACAACAAGATGAAAATGATAAATATAAAGTGCATGCAATGAATCTAGAAATGCAAAGTGAGTGGTTAACTATAGGTGAGTTCTGCATCCCGTTAGCCCTGAAATGGCGCACCTTGCTATCTGATTGGTCTCCTGCCCTATTAAAATTCTATCTGAATGCCTTCCAAATGACCCTCCCAGACCAAAGTAACCTAGTGAGATGGGGGAAAGCATCTGAAAAATCTTGCTATACGTGTGGTGAGGCAGTAGGTACTGCTAGGCACTTACTGGTAGGTTGCAGGGTGCTGCTTGATAGGGGTTATTACTCACGCCGACATGATAGAGTACTAGAAATCATACGTGAAGCAGTAAGTCTTTCAGTAGCTAGAGCCCAAAAAGGATTGACTACAAATAAACGAGAAATTAACTTTATAAAGGATGGCTCAACTACCAAATCTAAAAGCAAGCCTTTCTCAATCCTAGGTACTGCACCTGACTGGACTATTTTGATGGATACGTATGATAAGCACTATAAAATCCCAGAGGATGTTGGTGTTTCGTCATCCAGACCGGACATATTCCTTTTCTCTAGACAAATTAAACACATAATATTAGTAGAGCTTACTGTTCCGTGGGAAACTAATATTCCTAAAGACCATAGAATAAAATTAAATAAATATTACGATCTAACAACTGAACTTAACAAAAATGGCTATGTGGTTAATTTATACGCGGTAGAAGTGGGAGCGAGAGGTATACCAGCTAAATCTCTCTATAACCTTTTGAAAGACCTTGGCCTGTCGAGATCTGCAGTAAGTTCTAACAGGTTCCTACCAAATTTGGCTAGGTAGGGCGGGAAACTCGAGCAGTGAAGGTGACCGTTGATGCGTATCTTAAAGGGGGCCTCCTTAAACCTACACCTAGGTCGTAAGTCCTGGGAACTGCTTTGAGTTTCTCCCTCTGCCACACGATGGACCCGGCACCCGCACGGTGAATCCATGGAGTGCTAAGAAGTTTGTCTCATGCAAAAAGAAAGCAGCGTGGCAAATGCTTAAACCACTAACCCAAACGTGTAGTCATGGGTGTCTGGCTTTTTAATAACAGTTAGAGATAAGTTACACCACCAAGTAGACTAGTAGATCTATTGTGATACCGATGATACTTGATACCGTGATTAGAAAAAATAAAATAATGAAATTAACAAAAAAAGAACAAAAGGTGATCCAATGGTCTGCCTTATTCCGGGAGCGTCAAAATGGGTATGACACAGTGAATTAAATTGTACCAATTACTAAGATAAATGTACCTAAATTTTTCTATTTTGAACCTCACTATTATTATTATTATTACTCAAAAAAAATTATACCTAATTCATTACGAATTTTTTTAGAATGATGTTTCGCCTGCCACCCTGACAATCAAAGTGGCGGGTGTACTATAATATTCTAATATTTAAACATTATTCACTAAATATAATTACACTAAAAAATTGTACCCAAAAAGTACCTCAAGTAAAAAACCCATAAACTTGGTTAGTTTCTGAGAAATAAAACAATTGTGTCTCGTTTACTGACATTTAATATTACTAGTATATATTATACTTCTCAACAACAATCATTGGGTCATCCCCTGCCAGGCATGATCACCTCCCCTGGTACGAAGTTCCTTCCTTTGTGTTGAAAGGACATGATTTCGTTCACACTATAATAATCTTAAATTTTTCATAATTTGCATTTCATTTCAAATTTTTTTTTATTTGCAGGGACGTCGATGTGTCCTTAAAGACTGCTGTATGATTGAAGACAACTCTGTGCTGCCTGCTGAAACAGTAGTCCCTTCTTTTGCAAGATATTCTGGTAGTCCAGCTCGACTCATCACCACATTACCAGAAGCCACACCAGATCTCATGACAGAATTCACGAAAAGCTATTATCAACATTTCTTACCCACTACAGTGCAATAGTGAATTTAATTACTACAAGTCTATTTCATATTTGTTAAGCTTAATTTAGTATTTATTAACAGGCAAGATTTATTTATGTTCATTTTAAGAAGATTTCATTTATACTCCAATAAAACATTTATATGAAGAACATTTAATCTACCCTTATTGGTGACTGAGCAGTGATTTCCTCTGCCTATTGATAGAGCTATCAATAGGCAGAGGCAATAGAGAGCCTCTGGCTTTTGGCATAAATCTGCTAATATTGATGAAAGAATTTATTTACAAAACTTCTCTACTAAAAACCTGTGGCGACCTCCACATACAGCGCCATCTACCGAAGATACACTGAACTACGAAGTAACGCACTGTACCTACAAACTACACTACACGGAGTAACTACTAATCCTGAATCGCGCAAATAAAGTTCCCGCGCCGATTATCATATATACAACATCCCAACATCAACTGTTGGGCAGTAGCCCGCCAGGCATGATCACCTCGTCTAGTCGGAGGATCCTCCCTTTGTGTTGGGTGGAACATTATACCCGTTCCCCCACAAACCTATACCCTCATAAGTGTTTTATAATTATAAACATCATTTAAGGTGAAAACAATAAAAAATAGTTTTATTTTTGTGAACTAATTTTTTTGTTGTCATACAATAATAAAATTTGCGTATATTGCATGCACACCTATTATACTGAGCGCTGTGGGTTCGAGGCTCGAACCTACGCTTACCGTGGGAAAGCCACGCTTCGGGATGCATGGACCGGCTCGACCGGAGTGATACCACGGCCTTGCAGAAAACCGGTGTAAAACAGCGGCTGCGCTATTTCACCGTGTGAGTGAGGATACAGGAGGCCCATACCCCAACCTCTTCCTCCATCCCCCAAAGGCCGGCAACACACATGTGACACTTTAGGTGCTGCATGGACACCCGTCCATGGGTGGCGGTAATCGCTTACCATCAGGCGATACGTCTGCTCGTTTGTCCCCTGTTACATAAAAATAAAACTAATAAGAGTGGACTATCAATAAAAATGGGGGAACATTATTTACTTAAAGACATAGCTGGGCAAAAACTCGTAAAAACGTTAATTAACGAAGTTAACATTTTGATTAACGGATTAACTTTGAAAAATGTTAACGGATACGTTAACTTCCGTTAATATGCAGAAGTCCGTTAATCGTTAATCGAATGCGGAATAGTTACCTGAACAGTGCCAACTTGCCACGGCATTTCACCCAAAGTTTCGGTTGATATGGCTGGAATCGTATGACAGCAGTGGAGTGGATGCAGTAAAAAAGTCCATGGAAAATAAGTAGAAGATGCCTTACGACAAGAAGCAGCGGAAAATTCGATGGACAGAGCTAGTTTACGTGGCGGAGGGAATAATGCGAGTAACAACGATGATGACGAGGAAGACTTTTTATTTATTTATTTATTTACACTTTATGCACTTTGTACATCGGCGGACTTAATGCCCATGGCATTCTCTTCCAGTCAACCTTAGGGTGGTATAGAAATCTTGTAGGGAAGTGCACAGGGTTACATGATAAGTGAGAAATATATATGCCATACATAGACTTAAACATACATAAACATATATACACATATACAATTAATACGACATAAATACAGATATATTTACATAAAGATACATATATATACACATACACACACACACACACATTTATAGGTATAATATTCGTACACTATGACGACTTGATCCAATGAACTTGAAAACAATGAAAAATGACTTGGCAGAACAATGAAATCGGTGATTGATACAATCACCGATTTCATTGTTCTGCCATTTCGTTAAAAAGGAGATCGTGTACCTTCTTTTTGAAAGTACAATGGTTTGTGGACATCTTGATTTCGAGCGGGAGCGCATTCCAAAGTAATACTGCCTGAACGAAGAACGAAGAGTTCACGAAGTCGGAGTTGTGGGAGGGGCATAAGAGAAGCAGATTATATTCTGAGCGAAGATTTCTATTGTGGTTAGAGGACAGATAACGGAAGTGTGGGGCGAGATACGAAGGTGAAAACGGTGAGTTGAGAAATGAAAATAGGGAGGTAAGTGCTCGCTGATTACGGCGTAGGCGAACAGGCAACCATTTCAATTGGGAACGTAAAGCAGACACATGGTCATACTTGCGAAGATTAAAGATGTATCGAATGCAGTTATTGAGAAGTCGGTCAAATTTATTCAGGAGGTCTGCATTCAGGTCGAAATAACATACATCACCATAGTCGATTATTGGGATTATTAAGGACTGCATGAGAGTAATTTTGGTTTTAGGAGGCAGAAAGTTCTTTAGTCGATATAAAGTGCGCAGGCTTCCAGTTACTCGCTGGCTGACGTGAGTAACCTGAGCCTGCCAGTCAAGGGTCGAGTCAATGAGTAAGCCCAAATCTTTAACTACAGAGTTCTTCTTCTTCTTAATAAATGGCAAACTGTGCCGATGTCGACAATTCTGCCAATGTCGAACTACAGAGTTGAACGGAACGGTTGAAAATGACTTTTTCAATTCTGTCACTCAGTCTATAGAAAAACCAAAGAGCTCCTAACTCTTTAAAGAGTAAAGCGCAAAGTCTTGTTGAAATGTGGCTGGATGGACATGAAATCAAAAGACTCGTTCAAGGATGCTGCTGTCCTCGGGGAACAATATTCATAAATTTATTCATTAAATACAATACTGCTATGCCCTCAAGCGCTGCAGTTGAACGTATTTTTTCTACGGGTAAAGACATTTTAAAACCAAAACGAGCCTCGCTTTCAGACGAGAACTTCAACATGTTAATGTTCATGAAGGGGAATATGCAGCTTATGCCCGACGATTAAATTACTCATTTGAATTATACAAGTATTATGTTTTGTTCCTAACCTGTTAACTTCCAGAACCTAAACCAATAAGTTTTATAACTTTATTGACGCAACGATATAAAGGTGCAATTTTATACATATTAACGGATTAACATTAACGTTAACTTGCGTTAATTCTTCCGAATGTATTCCGAAAAATGAAGGAAAGTAGTTATATTTTACTAAACAACATATCTACTCAATACTGTACCCGTGAAACTGCGACTTCAAAAACAATTTTAGACCATATAAGCACAAACTTGAAGCACCATACTTTTCATCTTGCCATTATTGACTCATCACTGTCCGACCACAAGCAAATGTACTTAGAAGTAGAATACTTTAAACCAGATTCAAGAAGAAAAATAAAATATAGGGCTTTGGATTATAACTTATTTTATAAAAAGATAGAAAACGCAGATTGTGGAAATTTTGGATACAGTGAGCTATGCAACATATTAACAAAAAGCATTGAAAATAGTAAAATTGAGAAGACAAAGATCATGAATCCTCCACGCAATGACTGGATAAATAAAAACATAATAAAAGATATAAACGATAGAAACATACTATGGAATCTACAAAAAACACTACCTAATGATGAAAACCTGAAGCAAGATTTTATTCTTAAAAGAAATAGAGTTACTGTAAACATTCAAAAGGCAAAACAACAATATTATTTAAAGGCTTTCAGTGATTGTAAGCACAAACCTATGAAAATGTGGGAGTTGATATATAGTCTGTCACTTAATAAAAGCAAAGAAACTCGCATCCCAGCTACATTAACAACTCAAAATGGCAATATAACGGATCCAAATCAGATATCTGACTGTTTTAATGACTATTTCTCGACAATTGGCGCACTTTTGACAAATAATATTCCGGCTACTTATCACACTCAAACATACATCTTAAAATTTAACCATACCCATAATAAGTTATCTAAACTATCTTTGGTAAAAAACGAAGAAGTGTCTAAAATAATTCAAAATCTGAAGACTAATACATCTAAAGGAATAGATAATATTAATAGCAAAAGTATAAAATGTGTGAAGAATTTAATTGTCCCAAGTCTCACTCATTGTATAAATAATTGCCTTGAAATTGGCTACTTTCCGGACAACCTAAAAATAGCTAAAGTAAGCCCAATTTTTAAATCAGGAAATAGGGCAGATCCTGGCAATTATCGCCCAATTTCCGTTTTGCCCGTTCTTTCTAAGATCTTTGAGAAAATCATTTACACCCGGGTTACCAGTTACTTAAAGTCAATAAACTATTTTTATGATAAACAGTATGGATTCCGACCAAAATCTAATACTTTATCCGCAAAGGTTGATCTTGTTACCAAAATTAAGCTGCAAATTGACAAAAAGCAAATTGCTCTCGGCATATTTATTGACCTAAAAAAGGCATTTGACACGGTGAGTCACGACAAGCTCTTAAACAGATTGCAAAGTATTGGCATTGCTGATAGTGCATTCAAAATACTAAAATCATATTTAACCAACCGTTACCAAATTGTGAGACTTGGAGAACATCTCAGTAGTCCAGCCAAAATAACATACGGCATACCACAGGGTTCTATTCTGGGCCCCCTACTCTTTCTAATTTACATAAATAACGTACACGAGTTGGATCTTAAAGGTGAAATAATGTTATATGCTGATGATACTTGTCTTATGTACTATGGTAATTCTATTAAATCAATAATCGATGACGCTCAAAATGATTTAAATAAACTTAATGTTTGGTTTCAGTGTAATCTTTTAACAATTAATATAAGCAAAACTAACTATATGATATTTACACCAAAAAATAAAAAACTTGAGAATTATGCACCCTTAACAATAAATAATCAACCCATAAACAAAACTAGTACCGAAAAATATCTAGGACTTATACTGGACAGTTTTCTAACGTTTAGACCACATCTGGAAAAGCTAAAAAGTAAATTAGCATCTTTAATGGGGGCCCTGCGTGGAATTACTAGATGTATGCCAAAACAGGTACGATACCAAATTTATAATTCCCTGGTAAAGCCACACATTGATTACCTAATTGAAATATGGGGTACATCAGCTAAAACTAATCTAAATATAATTCAGACAGCCCAAAATAAATTGCTCAAAGTTCTTTTTAATTACGATTACCTTACACCGACCGTTCAGCTGTACAATGAAACAAAAGTAATGAATATTAAGCAAACATACATATATAACACATGCATATTAATTCGGAAAATATTACACAAAGATATTCATTCACAAGTCACGTTTTCTAAAAAGATAAATACGCAGAAAAGATCATTGCGACGAGCGAATAATATACAGCTTCACTTACCTAGAACAAACTATGGTAAAAAAAAACATTATGTACGAGGGGGCACAGATATATAACAAAATACCAAGCGATATCCGCGAAGCAAAATCATTTAAAACTTTCAAAAAATCACTAAAACACTACGTTAGAAATTTAAAGAACTTATAACAGCTATTAATTTAATTAAATGTAATTGAAATAATAATAATAATAAAAGAGTATTAGATATACGTAAATGAATAAATAAAAAAAAAAAAAAATTAAAAAGGAAAACAAAAAAAAAAAAGTTATCTATTTACATAAATAATTTTATTTTAAAACTTCTCATAGTCTCATCTAGTAATGACTATACACACTACGCTTGGTGCAATACCTACGGTTATCAGTATTGTGGCGATCGGTTGATGCAGAGTTATCATACACATCTACCGTCATTTGATGATTTTGTTAACATAAGTTTTGTATATGTGTTTGTGATTGTTTGCCTTTATTTTAATGCTAAGTACGCTCTTTAGAGTGACATTGTAAACTACCAGTAATAGTTTTAAGTTCTCATATAATGTATTCTTTTGAGAAATAAACGTTCTTAAACCGTAAATGTAACGCTTTAACGGCTTTTTATATCGAATTAACGATTAACGAAGTTAACTAAGTATTTCATTGACCAAATTTTCGGGGGTTTTGTGAAAAATTATAAAAATGCGATAAAAAATACTTTTTCAAATCTTTATTATTAGTCTTGGTAGAGGACAACTTAACATAACTTTCGTCATCTAGCCAACTCTACGACAGACGGACGGACAGACAGACAGATAGACATCGGAGACTCAGTCCCATTTTCACCGTCTGGGTACGAAACCTTAAAATTAATGCGTATGCCTCATACCTATTCCTTGATGGGTACCCAACTAAAAATTTCATTTTGCATGAAATTTTATATTGTGATAAATTGTATAAGATTTTATCTAATTTTTAAAACCTCTCTTCGTTCGACCAGCCACTCATTTTGATGACAGAACTAGACGTGCGTTCGTCGCGAGATCACAGCGGCTACTATACTAACTACTAAGTGCGCGCCAATGCTTGAACGCGTCGCAAGTCGCAAGCGCTTGCCGCAAGCGCCCTTTAATATGTGTCCAAAAACCGACACTAAACCGGATCGGATACAAGCGTCCACAATAAATTCTCAAAATAAACTTTCTTAAAATCTAAACTGAAACTTTTTGTGTTTTTGTTGGGTGAGTTCTGTCGTAAATCATAATCATACACAAAAAAATATCTGTACATTTAGTATCATCACACACAAAATGAGATATTTTTTAAATTAACTAGTTACATACATTCTACTGATTTTACTTACGTGGCACGGAATGTAATCACAGTTTGATGACAAGACGCGAGTTCCATTTGTTTTCCAACAAGCGTGTGTGTCAAGCAGTCAAGCCGTATTGGACCCGCAATACAGTGCAGTGTTCTGTGACAGAAAACACAGCCTATTATTTTATTCTCTTCGTTTCAACATGAAAATACTTCCAATTGTCGTCGTCGAACCTATGATCTGTTTCGTTTTATTTTAAATTAAAATTGTTTAAATAGTTTACTTTGAATTTGAATATTAAACCATAGATGTTGTGTAACAGAGAAAGGGTATCATCTTAATATGGAATATCATTATTCCGATCTTTGCATGCCGTCGGATCACTTAACTGGTATGTAAAGTTTTTTATACAATAAACGTGTATTTAAATAAATATATAACAGTTTTGTCAAGTCTATTCGCATATTACTCCACACACCATGTCTCAATACGTACATTGGTGCTAAAAATATTGTTTTTATTATTTTTTTGTACAAGTAAACAAGGATGTTTGCCTTACATTATCAAGTTTAAAAAAAAAAAAATCATACTTACTGACCCCTTGTAAATGCATAGATTAAATAAGTGAAGGTATGCAAACACAATAATAAGAACAGAAAATTGTTAAAACTGAGACTTAATTTATTTCCTATTATTTTCTGATTCATAATATGTCTTGTGATGATAAATGTTGCATTAACTTTAAATAAGTTCTGTATTACCTTTTTAAAATGAAATTTATGACATTGAGTTAATAGATAGTGACACAAAATGCCAAATATATCACCTCTTTCTCCCACATTCTGAAATCATATTTATTAAAAATAACATTTAAAAGTAATTTATCAGTAGCATAAATAATGATTTCATCTTCAATAAATGCTATATATCTCTCAGGTCAATATGCAACAGAATATGGCAACCAGTACATGGCACAAAGCAAATCGGCAGAATATGAGGTACGGGCTAGTGTACTGGTTGATGGGGGAGACAGGTTTGGAGTGTCTGCCGTTGCCTTTGATAAATATGAAGAGCTGATATGGATGGGGAATCAAGGAGTGAGTATTGCAGTTGCCTTATATTATAACAAGATGTTATATTATTATCTAAAGATGTTAGTAGGTGGTTGTATATTTCAAGTAAAAATGTAAATTATCTAACTTTGATTGCTTAATGTGTTATTTTTTTTTAAGTCTTTCTTTTCCTTTACATATTTACATGTATTTCAAAAGTAACAGAATAGAATAGGTATATAGAATAAAGTAGAACTATTGTTGTAAATTAGAATGCTAATGTTTAAGTTTATTTATTTGTGTGGTTTTGTTTTATTAAATTTGAATATTATTGGTTTGTTTTATTGATAGGTAGGTATTGCATAGAATTACATACTCCACCACATTTGTTTGCCAAATATGTTTGAAATAGACATTATTTTTTTTAAATATTAACTGACTGTACTTCTCCTTTAGATCCAAACTACTCCAAATTTATATATTTCTCCTTAACACACAATTCTCTATACAATAAATCATAATATTTACAAACCATTTTTTTTATCAAGTTAATATCTAAAGTAGTGTAAAACTGTTTCTAATGTATTGAAATAATTTTGAATTATATGTAAGAAAAACTGTTTAAAACAGGTAAAGAATTATTTAAAAAAAACCCAACTGCGTCAATATCTGCCATCTTTATTAAATTCATTGAATAACTGAAAAGAAATGATTTTGTTATTTAAAATTTTTACTTGATGTACCTAGTGTCACTCTCAGGACTAAGACAAATCTATTGACACCACTCACATGAAAATATGACAAGCTGTTTTAGCTCTAGGGAGTGCCATAAAAATATACATACATACAATCGAAAAACATACCCTCCTTCTTTTGCAGTCTGGTAAAAAATAAGTAGATGTCTATCATATACAGTATAATAGTACCTTAACTATTCACAGTAACTATAAAATCAGTTAGAGAATAAATAATATTATTGTTTGTATAATTTTTCATTGAATATAAATTGTATTTTTTTCTTTAAGGGACATGTAACTTCATACTATGGACCTTCAATGCAAAAATATACTTCATTTCAAGTACATGAGTCTGAAGAAGTTCGAGATATTATAACCATAGAAACTGGTATTTATGCATTGACTAAAACTTCATTGAGGCATCAGATACGTAGGGGTATACCGAAGCATACTTACAAGTAAGTAGACAACACTCATGGAACATAAGTGAAGTGGTTTTATTTTAAATAAGTTAAAATTACAACTTGATTCCTTAATTATTTACCCGTGGGAGAGCTATGCTTCCGGAATGGGTCGGCTCGACCGGAGTAATACCACGGCCTCACAGAAAACCGGTGTGAAACAGCGTTTGCGCTGTGTTTCACCGAGTGAGTGAGGATACCGGAGGCCCATACCCTAAACCCTCCCCTCATCTCCTTTCCCATCCCCTAAAGGTTGGCACGCACTTGTGACGCCTTTGGTGTTGCGGGTGTCCATGGGCGGCGGTAATCGCTTACCATCAGGTGATACGTCTGCTCGTTTGCCCACTATTCTATTAAAAAAAAAATATATTGAAACTGACGAAATAAAAAAATACAATATATTTTTAGTATTTATGAATTCTAACAAAATGGCAAACCTTTTCTTTTAATCTTTTATACCATAATATATCCCAAATTAAAATAAAATCATTATATTTCTGAGGCTGTGGCAATATTTTGCAAACTGTAGGGAGGCAAAAAATCAGTCTATCCTAGTCTATCTAAAATATGTCTTTGTTGAAGAACCATTCTTTTATTTTCGAAAACAATTATAGGTTTGAGTTAAAACATATTTTACTATTCATTTGTTAATATATTTTTCATGAATAATTTCTCAAGATTTTATAATATTTGTAATTAAGAAGAATTTGTTAGTTAAACATGAAATATCATATATATTTAAATTATTTCAATATAAATTCAGGTCTACCAATATGACTGACATGCAGTGTCTCTACCAAGCCAGTTCTACAAAGTTGATTCTGGGGGGACATCAGGATAAGTTGATTGATTTGGACCTCACCAAGATGAGTGAAACTATTATTGTAAGTTAAAAGTAGTTAATAATCTATATTCCTGTATACTATACTATTTGATATTACTTTAATGCAAAAAAACTTGAGAGGTGTCAAGGGACACCCGGATGGAACGAAGTTCGAAATAGAAAGACGAAACGAAAATATCTGTGTGTGTCGTCGTCGTGTCGTGACAACAAATTGTCTCGTGACAATTTTTCCGTCTAGCCCCCTTACACAACGCGCCATAAGGAACTTCGTTCCAAAAACTTGAGAGGTGTCAAGGGACACCCGGATGGAACGAAGTTCGAAATAGAAAGACGAAACGAAAATATCTGTGTGTGTCGTCGTCGTGTCGTGAGAACAAATTGTGTCGTGAAAACAAATTGTGTCGTGTCAACAAATTGTGTCGTGACAATTTTTCCGTCTAGCCCCCTTACACAACGCGCCATAAGGAACTTCGTTCCAAAACATTTGCTTATATAGATATGACGTATATACAACTGAATTGGTTAGTAACCCTGACTGCTATGTTAAAGGTTGTGGGATTGATTGCTAACTCGAACAAATAATTACATGATGAGTATGATTGTTTGTCAGTGTCTGGGTGTAATTTAACTATAATATATATATTTTTAGAAATATATAAGTATCTTTATCACAGTCTGGTTACTACAGTGGCAGGCTCAGTCTAAATTGGACCCAGATAATAAATAAATAATAAATATTTCGGACATCTAATACACAAAGCCATCTAGTCCCAAGATAAGCAGAGCTTGTGTTATGGGTACTAGACAACTGATATAAATACATACGTATTATACATAGAAAACACCCAAACTCCGATCACACAAACACTTGGTCCAACCCAGGATTTGAACCCGAGACCTCAAGCACAGCAGTCGCATTTACTACCACTGCGCCACCGAGGCAGTCCATGTCTTGGTAATATTATCAACAACAGATAAAGGCAATAAAACGGAAAGATTTTGATTAATAATGTGTTTGTTTTCAGAACATACAACAAATATATCTCTTTTTTTGCTAAACAACAACACGTATCATTTTACACCTACCTATTCTTAATATTTACCAAAAATATCGAATGAAATTGTGTACAAGATATTCATAAATATTTACAGCCATCCAATCCATATGAGTTACTATGTTTATAAGCGTTTTTTTTTTAAATTGTTCGCATTCCTTTTCAGCCAATTAAAGAAGAAGGTTGCGCTGTCCTCCGAAGCGGCGGTGGGTCGTTGGTTGGTTGTGGCAGTGCCAATGGGGTGGTGGCTTTGAGAGATATCAGGACTCCCGTTGCTGCTGAACACTCGTTCAGAGCACATTCTGCTTGTCTATCAGATCTGGATATGCAAGGAGACCTACTTATTACTTGTGGGTTTACTCAGACGTAAGTGCTGATATATTATTTAAAGCCATTGCAGGAAATAGTTTTAGTAAAAACAAGAGTGTTAAACTGAAAGAACATTTTATTGAATAAATAAAAATAGGTATAATCTTTATTTACTACTAGCTGAGCCCCGCAGCGTTATCTGCGGTACAATAGTAACCCCCTGGAAACGCCGCGGGGCAAAGCTAGTCCAAAAAAAAAAGCCAGTCAAAGTGCCGTCAAAATCGATTCAGATTTTTTAGACTAGCTTCGACCTGCGGCGTTACATGCGGTTTATATTATACCGCGGGTAATACCGACATTACATTTTTTTTCAAATTTTGTCCATCTGTCTGTTTTTCCAGCTAATCTCTGGAATGGCTGGACCGATTTCAGATGGCAGATATTTAGTAGTTACTTATAGTAACTTAGGCTAGTTTTTTTAGACTAGCTTCGACCCGCAACTTTTTTTTTATGTTTGTTACCTCAGAACTTTCGATTGGGTGAACCGATTTGGATGATTTTTTTTTATTTGCAAGCTGGTGGTGTTTGTGCGGGGTCTAATTTATATTTGGTCCGGTTCTTGTATTAATTTTATATTATTAAAAAAGAAAAAGCTCTTTAAAGTACTGACTGTACGTAAAGTTAAAGACTGTAATTTGAATAGAAACCTGCACCTATTTGTTACATAATTTATGTTAACAGTGATACATCATAAGATTAACTGTTTATTCCAGAGGTGGAATGCCCGTAGCTGAGCCTTACGTGCTAGTGTGGGACGTTCGTTGTCTTCGAGCCAACCGCGCCCCGGGCGAAGGTTCGTGGTCGCTGTCGACCGCTTCCCCGCCGCTGCTGCTGCACTTCCTGCCCGCCTTCTCGGGGAGAGCAGTGGCCCTGTCCGGGGACGGACACGTGGCGCTATTGCATGTCAACGCGCCTAACTCTGCGGAGCAGTCCGTGTTCCAGGTTTGGATGAAAACATTTAAGCGGCACTCGTTTTCTATACAAATACGGAATATTTTAGTCTGTTTGTAATTTCTAATTAACGGCAATTATGACAAAAAATCTATTCTTAAATTTTTTGTTTCGGCTAATGTCTAACACGGCTGGAACGGTTTTGATAGTTCTTTCACTGACAGATAGTTGATGATGTAATCGACTTAAACTAACTTCGCCCGTGGCGTTACCTGCGGTTTTTGTTGTACAACATCAACAACCGTGGGTAACTCCGCGGGGCTCAGCTAGTATAAAATTATGCCTCAGATGATCAAAATGGCTTTTTAAACTGGGACAATAAATAAATCAAAACGGTCTGAATATACATAAGTCAGACACCGAAATATGTGTTATAATCAAAATAATTAATATTTTCGCCACCTTATATTTATTACAAAGTTTCTAAATCATTTTGAATTTAAAGTTGAAGAAATGAAGCTCTTAAAAAAGTAATGCTTTAGTCTGTAAAATTATATAAACTAAGCATGGTAATACTGCAGAAACAAAGAGAACTTGTGGTAACTTTTCCATTGACTGACATTTTACTATTGCAGGTAGACACTCATAGCTCTCTGTGTAGTGTTATGGACGTAGCTGCTACTAGTCAAGCAATTGCATTTGGTGATCAAGCTGGACACTTACATCTATTTTCCCCACAACACAACCATGAGCCTGTTTTCAATAACTTTTCAAGGTATATTTTCCCATCGTTATTTTCACGAGTTTAATGAAATAAAATCGCTGAAACGAGCAATTTGACATAGATACACTTTGATAAAGATGAAAGATATAGCCTACTTTTTACCCTCGAAACCGATTATAGTTCATTCGTTTAGATAGTGTCGGTACACCCGCACATAATTGTGGTTATTATTGTGACCGACATTCATAAAACGGCGTAAACTGACAAATCATACTTGTTGATTGGTTGGGTGTACGTCGCAGGTGGGCCCTTTGATTTCGTGCCGGCTTTGACAAAAAGCCGCACGTGGGAAGTACCGTATCTAAGCGAATGGACTATAAATTGGTTTAGCTTATGAACACAATAGCATTCAATAATAGTCGAATTAAAACCAAGGTAGAACACAGAGTGAAGACTATAAATAAACCTTTATTTATCCAGGGCGACAGAATTCGCAGACCAGGTGGTGGGTTTGCCGTACGTAGCTTTCAGCGACACCAATTTCCAGTATTCATCTGTACCTCTGCCATCTTTGGCTAGTGGTAGTAAATGGTTCAACGAACTGCCCCCAGAATTCTTCAAGAACGTATACAGGTAAATTCTCTTTTGTGTACTACTTCACAATCTTATGGGTATCTTATTACGCTTATACTGACTGGTTTCGATAACTTCACACAGGAAGCCAAAACCAATTGATAGTGAAGTTTTAAAGTCTATGAAAATGCAAGGCCCCATTGGATATGCGCCAAATCCAAGAACGTTTAAAAGGAATCAGGTATATAACTAAATGTATTTTATTTGAACTGAAATCAATGCGTGTAGCATGTTAATGAAGCATGAAAAATTAAATTTTATAGACATACTACCTCTCTATGTACTGTTATGTGTAGTTACTTAATTCAATGATAGCTAAAAACTAAATCACGAATTCCACTATTACGTAAAATTATTAAATATAAATACAATAAAATAAATTCTTGGTACGAGTATTATATTCAAAATAAGTAACTTTACAAACACACTTTAAACCATCATCCAAATCCTTATGTTTTGTACAATTTTTATGTATGAAATGTATTTATATAAAATGAATTAAAAAATACTGTGAATTCTCTCTGAGAAAAACTACTTATTATAAAATATATATAAATACTCTCTACCAGCCAAACTTTATATGTAGTGTTAACTACCACTATATGTAAATTTTGGCTGGTAAACATATTTTTTTCTGAATTTATAAATTTTTTATATTACTACTAGCTGTTGCCCGCGGCTCCGCCCGCGGATCATGTTATGTCGGTTTTTTCGCGGTCGCGGATATGTGACTGATGCAAAAATTAGATAAAAACAATCCTTGATGCGGATTATATATCATTCAAAAATTTTAGCTCGATCGGTGCAGACATTTTTGAGTTTTTGAAGCGTACACAAACCAACATAACATTTTTATATATATAGATTATATTTATTAGTACTTACAATATATTTTATTAATATATCAAAATAAATTTTACTTATTATGTTATTTACACTGTATTTAAAACTAAATAAAACGAGAAACATTTACAGATGCCGTACATAGAGGACACATTAGAGGATTTATCCGCCGCCAAGCAAAATGAAAACAAAAACAATCTACAACCAATACCCAAGCAGTATCAAAAGGTATTAAACCAAGTTATTTAACATTTGCCATATTATACACTATTGTTGGGTATATACTATACTGCCTCGGTGGCGCGAGTGGTAGCGTAAGCGACTGCTGTGCTTGAGGTCTCGGGTTCGATCCCGGGTCGGACCAAATGTTTGTATGATCTGCAAATATTTGTTTCGAAGTTTGGGTGTTTTCTATGTATAATATGTATGTATTTACAAAAAAAAGTATATAAGTATTTATATCAGTTGTCTAGTACCCATAACACAAGCTCTGCTTAGCTTGGGACTAGATGGCATTGTGTGTTAGATGTCCGGAATATTTATTTATTTATTTATTATTATTTATATATTATGTTTGGGTGTTTTCTATGTATAATATGTATGTATTTACAAAGAAAAGTATATATGTATTTATATCAGTTGTCTAGTACCCATAACACAATCTCTGCTTAGCTTGGGACTAGATGGCGTTGTGAGTTAGATGTCGGAAATATTTATTTATTTATTTTTATTTACATTTATGTATTCTGTTATGAGATATGAACTTGGATTTTCTACTTTAAGCAGCAAACTTCAAGCAAAGTAGTTATTACACTAAATAATGAAATCTTCATGGTGAATGGATGTCTCTGCTTTTAAAGGAAAGTTATTGTGAGGCAGGCGGTAACAATAACAACTAGCTAGAACCTTTTCAGTGACACACATAACGCCAATCGCAAATAATATTGGTTAATGAACAATGTGGCGATTTTCACATACAATGAAACAAAACATACTTCAGTGCCATCTGACGGAGACATGCTGAACTATGGAGTAACTACTAATCCTGAATCGCGCAATGAAGGTTATCCCACCGATGAGTGGGCTGAGAACAACTACCTGACCCGCTGGCATGATCACTAAAACTGGTCAGAGGTCCTCTTTTTATGTTGGAGAGAAACCGTTCTTCCAAAAATAAAAACATGCAGGATGACAGAACTATAGAAGAATATACAGTATTGTCTATAAATTTATATATATTATTAGTGTATTAAGTGTAAATATTAATTTTCAGATGGAATTACATTACAGTAAACATGGTCCGAACGACGAGATAGAAAAGTGTAACAAAACAGGGCTTCCAGGATTAGAGGCGACTTTACCTAATTCTTATTGCAATTCTATGTTGCAGGTAATATCATTAATAATCTATACAAATAAATTAAATTAAAGGGTTTGTTAATTTCAAATTAACAGCTAATCACTAAATGCATATGAAAGTATATACGGAACTTAAATAAAATAAAAACAATTTTATTTTTATTTTTTACTAGCTGTGCCCGCTACTTCGTACACCTAACATTTGGATTTTCAAGTTATTTTTAAATTTTTTCACAATTAAACTTTCCCTGACCTACGACAAACATTACAAAACCAAAATCATCTAATCGACTCAACCATTCTCGAGTTTTAGCGAGACAAACGACCAGCAATTGATTTTTGTATATAAGATTTGTTTGTCTGATTATTTCGGATAATCGCTGGAACGGTTAGACGAGACATTCACTGGCGGATAGCTGACATTATAAATTTTTAATAAAAAAAAATAGTCAAATTTAAAAACAATACATAAATAGTGAACAATATCCGCTTCAAAAGCTACAAAAACCGCACGTAATACTTCGGGGTACATCTAGTATGTGTATATGTAGCTACACGTGTTCAAATCACCCATCAGAATGTACATTCATGTTTTTTTTTCAGGTTTTATATTACACATTGCCAGTTAAGTCCACACTTTTGGCACATACATGCGCTAAAGAGTTCTGTCTGAGTTGCGAATTAGGTATGAAATATTTTCTTATTTGGTTTATGTATAGCCGATATGAGGTGTATTTGATAATTTTAGTTATTTATTAGAAGATTTTTAGATAGAGATTATTAGAAGACACGTTGCCGTAAAAATTAGCTTTGTAAAGATTATTTAATGAATATGAGTATCATTTACTATCATTACCAATATTATTTCATAAAAAATGTAAAACATGTACCATTTGATTCATAAGATGCTTATTTATAAATCATATCATGTTTGTTGTTATACATTTTTCGCATTATTTTCTAGAACTAGAAACTTAAGATACCAATATAAAAATTGTGTAAAACACACATATTCTAGGGTGAAAAAAAAAATTTATTTATTTATACCTATGATAATCATGGCTTGTTAAGTTTAAGACATATTCGAATTAAGACATTCGCTTTACGGCAAGAATACAGTGAACTATATATGTCTATATGATATATATCGTAGATGCCACTCTCCAACAAGGTGTAAAGCGCCATAAAGCGAATATGTTCTTAAGCGAACAAGCCATAATCATGAACCCTACTTTGTTAGGCTACCTATATTCAAATAATAATAATTTATTACTCTTTCACAAAGGTAAGTACAGATCAGGTAATACAATACAATACGTGACAATTATTCCTTTGTGAGAGACTGGTGTCTATATTAGGAAAACCTGTGCTACAGATAAATTGTATCGATATGGTATCTATTGACTTGTAGCTGTTTTTAATCGCGTTAAATTGGCTTCCTAAAGCAATACTTATCGAAAGTTGAACATTTTATGTGAAGACGTTGTGATATTTCAGGCTTTCTGTTCCGAATGTTGGATACATCTGGCGGGACCCCGTGCCAGGCCAACAACTTCCTCCGCGCGTTCCGCACCGTCCCAGAGGCGGCGGCTCTCAGCCTCATCCTGCCCGAGCGCGGGCTCGACCCTCGCCCAGACCTCGTCTCACTCATACAGGTACTCCTTCTCTTGTATTGTGCCGCGCTACAACTCATACAGGTACTCCTCTTGTATCGTGCCGCACTACGAATCATTACCAAACATTAAATCTATACTCATTTCATTGTCAAATTCAGTATGCAATTTAGCTTTCTTATAGTAGTCTTCGAAACCGTTTGTATCCAAAATAACTTTTGGCCCGACCCGGGTTTCGAACCCGAGAACTTTTGGAAGTTGGGTCTGAACCCCCGTGCCTCGGAGAGCACGTAAAGCTATCGGTCCTGCGCCTGATCTCTCCCCGGTCGTGTCGGTTAACCGTCCCATAGGATTATGAGAGAGAGTGTACAGAGAGTGCACCTGTGTTTGCGCACACACTTGTGCACTATAATATCTCTTGCGTAGTTGGCTGGTCTCTGTTGAGGTTGGTCGCCTTGGCCGTAATCTCCTAGGAGAACATCAGATAACATCCACTTTTTCTCTTGTATTGTGCCGCACTACGAATCATTACCATTAATATACACATTTCATTTGAAATTCGTTATCCAATTTAGCTTATAGCAGATTTCGAAACCGTTTGTATCCAAAGCACAAACGATATTAGTAAGATTACTTCAGCCTCTCTCAATATCCGATCGCGGGCCTGACCCGCACCCAGACCTCGTCTCACTCATAAAGGTACTGTTTCTCTTGTATGGTGCCGCACTACGGCTCAATACCAAACATAGATTTAATGTTTTCTCACTCATTTCATATCAAATTTGGTATCTAATTTAGCTTTCTTGTACTTCTTCTCTTGTAACGTGTCGCACTACAACTCATTACCAAACATTAAATCTATACTCATTTAATTTCAAATTTGGTATCCAATTTAGCTTATAGTAGATTTCGAAACCGTTTGTATCCAAAACATAAATTATATTACTAAGATTATTTTAACCTCTCTCGATTTAATTCAGAAACTAGATCGTTTCTTGTTGTATTTTCGTATAACTAATAATTGTAAAGTTACTCACGTATATTGGACTGCATGTATTACTGCATTTATATAAAGCAATCAATGTATACTCTTTTGAGTGACAAATTCCCTGTAAACTGATGTCACCTGCAGAATGTAATAGTGAATAAGTCATTATGTACCTATTCTAAATAAATAAAATAAATATTTATTGGACTAAAAATAGTTGTTATAATTGATTTTACTATAAAAATAATATGTATATATTTACAAACAATAATCTATATTTATCCGTGTTCAAGAACCCATATCAAGTTCTTTTTAGTGTGCGCCTATATAACGGTGTGTAATGTTAATCAGAACATTAATAATTCTCTTCCAACACATGCAATACTTAACAACATTTGGCTATGAGTATTACATAAAGTACAAGAAATATTTTGTCGCAAATCTTACAACCGTGTTAAATATTATTCTACAAAACGAATATTTCTTTTTAAATTGCTGATGTATATCACACTGATTATAAAATTAATAATTTTTCAATGTTAATACACTTTTCCAAATTCTGTGTTATCATAAATGGATGGAAATATGTATTATCCACCAACAATTAAAGGTCCAGTTATTCACAGAGTTGGAATCGTTTTATTCTGCACCAAATACATTACGAAATACTCGAAACGCGTAAGAAAGAGAAGGAACTAGCTTTGTTGGCGAACAGTCCGCCGAAGCCGACCCGAATAAATACGAAAGTGAGCCGAAATTTACCGACACACGTGAACGGCCAATACACTGAAGAATATCAATACACGGAACTAGAGTTTCTTGGGCCTGCCACTGAGTTTGAACAGGAAGAGCTAAGAGAAGATGGCTGGACAGGGAGGGACGACGGTGAGCTATATGTTTTGTAGTTGTGCTTTTCAGAATGGGTCATTACGCATGACCAACTCTGAATTCCAGGGCTTATAAGCAAGTGTAAAAAATGCTGATTATTATATAGGTCTGTTATTAATAATTTGTAGATTTATTTTAAATTAAATAAGTAGTATTCAGAATACTGTAACTAGTTTTATTGGACCTTCCATCCGTCATAGGATGAGTGAAAAGCATATCAATTATCGAATCGATTTTCTTCTAATCTCTTTGAAACTACCACGCGAAGATTATTTAATGTTTATAGTATAAGCTTTGTGAAATGCATTTTGTGTAGATCTTTTCTCACATCTTAAAAAAATGTTTATAGCTATCTTTTTTGGATCAATGGATTTTGGAGGTGGGTATTTATACTATTTTTTTTTACCTGGTATGGACAATGGTGTGTAATTGCATAGAGGTAAGGCTGGTTGTCTGTATGGTGCCTGGTGCCAATTCCTTCATGTCATTTTTAGACTTAATAATACAAGACAAAGAAAGAAATTGGGGTAAGGAGAACGCATAGGTAGAGGGAGATAAGGGCAAATCTGGTCTTGAATGAGACACGAGTCTTATAATGTAGAACCTTGAAGAGTATATCTATAGAGATATACTCTTCAAGGTTCTAGGTTCAAATAGGTTCAAAGGTTCAAATTTTTTCTATGTTATTACAAATCATATAGATAAATAACATAGAAAAAATTTATGCACCTTCTGATATTATGAAGGCCTAAGTATTATTTGAAATATTGTTCTCATCATTCTAGTTTCTTTTATTCGTAGATTAGCAGTTAGGTATTCTTAATTTGACTTCAGGTTATAAATTCTGAAATGAGAACCATAATCATATCAGTTCATTGTAATATTCAGTTTGTTTGTAAAATATGTTAAGAAATGTTTGATATTCAGGGGCGGGTGACGCTGAAACAGTCAATAATCACGAATTGACGAACAACCACCAAGCAGAGACAGAAAGGGAGGAGTCCGATATTTCGCAACTCTTCGCTATCGGCAGACATCAGCTAAATCGATGCCTCAAGTGTAATAAGGAGGTTAGTTTACCGTCATAAACAATATAGATTTTATGATACTAGTGGTAGGTTTTATTTCTTTTTTGTTTTCTACTTTATATAAACTTT
This sequence comes from Spilarctia lutea, assembly GCA_916048165.1. Classification (NCBI taxonomy): domain Eukaryota; kingdom Metazoa; phylum Arthropoda; class Insecta; order Lepidoptera; family Erebidae; genus Spilarctia; species Spilarctia lutea. The sequence goes on along the minus strand of OU696480.1, from coordinate 15,245,502 downwards.
ATCTATGCCAAATTTCATACTGTTCCGTTCGAATAATTTTCGCAAAAAGGAGTACAAAGCTTTTGCTTTACGTATTTATATATAGTGTTACATGTTAGAATTGGATGGATTTGAGAAATAAACCTTCTGACGTGTAAAAGAGATTTTATTAAAAACACTCTTAAAATCACAATAACACTTAGAATAACAGTCCTTAATTGTCGCTGGGGTCGCTAGGATAATAACAGATATCATTTAGATATTGATCGCACTGTAGCTCAAACTGAACTGCGGCCGTCAGACATCCTTGTTATTACTAGTGCATTCTAGTACATAGTCATACATACACATACGAGGGTGTTGACCGGTACCTAGAACGCGCCCGCGGCGAAAGCACTCTAAACAACCGCGCAGCAATCAATCTATTCGACACTATGTATATGGATGTAAGGTTCATTATTCTGTGCCTCAAGCATTTAAAGAGAACTTTCCGATGTTTAGGCGTTTCGAGCGTTGCTCTGGAATAATCTTTCTTCGTAATACTACCCCCTTTTTAGAGATGCTCGTCTCGAGCATCGCTATTGCTGCCACGATGCCAGGCGGTCGAAATGCACTCTTTCTACATAACAAGAGATTACTGACTCAAGAAGTGATTCAGTCATTCTCACGTAATGTGTTCTCATTCTGAATTACGTCACGCTTTGATTATTTCTACAAGTTGTACGAAAATATAAAATTTCATATTTTAAAATTAGAATGAACACACATTATTTATTTTTATTCAAGGTACCCAGAATAAAATAGTAACATAAAAGGTTAAAATTGTAAACTATAAGGTTTTTTAAAACAATACGTAATAATGACCATTATATTTAATTATTAGAATAGAAAACTAAAGATTATAATAATTTGATTTGGAATTACCACTGTTTTTATATAACACGAATTCATATACCTGGGCCAATTGGTTATTATTAATAAAATACTTTTCGGTCCCTGCGGACTGTACAATACTGGGATGGATAGTTAGCGCTCTTTGGGAGACCTTCGTTCAGCAATGGACGGCGATTTTTTGTTGTATTTTAGGAAGTGAAATTCGTTATGTTTGGTATAGGTAAGTCATGAATCCGTCGCACTAGCCTGTGCCCTGCAGTACCCAACAGCGATTCGCGAAGGGCCTGACTCTAGAGGGGGCTTCTTAGAACTAGTCCGAGCTTCGCTAGCGGCTAGACGCAGTACGCCTGCTTGGTGTGACACTTGCTCAAGATTTACTCCCACTGTGCAACGGGGGAGGATCGTCAGGTAAAATCTACTAATATTATACGGCTAGAGAATTTGTTTGTGATTGAATGCGCTAATCTCAGGACCAGGAAACCAATTTATCGAGGAATTTTTTTTTCGATTTCTGGGTCGGACCAAATGTTTGTATGATCTGCAAATATTTGTTTCGGAGTTTGGGTGTTTTCTATGTATAATACATATTATACATAGAAAACACCCAAACTCCTTTTTACACCCTGTATATGTTTTTTTTGGAAATACACATGTGTGTAAAAAGACTAATACCGAAAACTTGGGGGTTGCAATCACTATTTCTTATTAAATGACTGAAATCATTATGTTGTCCCGAAAGTTAACAAAGTCATAAATTAATCCAATTTAAAGTTCGGTTCGTGCTATTTTATAGATTACCACCCATACTAGCGATTAACTGCGGTGGAACGACTGTCAGAGAAAAGGCGTACTGGGCAAAAGGCACTCAGAAAGATCTGGTAAGTACCCTTCTATTTTTATAGTATGAAAGACAAACGAGCAGACAGATTACAGATCAGATCTGCCACTTAAGTATGATGTCGAGAGTATGTACAGTCCAGTCAGCTGCAAAATTAGCTGGCCCTATCCAAATTTCCAAAACTGATATACAACTTAGCGGACATAAATCGCTTACGAAGTCCAGTGCTAGAATTTAATAATCAGTTAATTTTAAACTTTTGAGATGATCATTCAATGAGAGTTTTCTGAAATGCTGTACGTGAGATGGCAGCACTGTGGCGTCAGGTCCAACCACCTGTCAAAATACTTACACGATTTGTATTTTGAGATACTTTTTTTGGGTTAATTATTTTTAAAACCGTTACAAAATGAATATGGTTTTCTAAAATGCCACAGTGTTGTGCAGTGCCTATGTGTGTAAATAAAACAGGAGGGCATTAAGACAGTGATTTTTGCGCCTCTGTTTTTAAGCTCAATTTTCAGTTCGGCAACCTTTCTTTGTCCGTAATCCACAGTAAAATCAATAACCCTTTCGAAGAAATTGAATTTCACAAAAAGCTTGATGCTTCTGCATCATTAAGCCGCCGGTCTCGCACTCACTAGCGACACACGACAACACAAACACTGACATTTTACATTGATCTTCTGTGCGAGGCGAGGGTAGTACCGCCCCGGTCGAGCCAGCTCATTCCTGCTGAAATCAGCGTGGCTCTAATACTTGTTACTAACCCGTTTACTATATATAATGTGTAATGTATAATGTGTGATAAGTCATGTCCAACAGTGGACTATTAAAGGCTACTAAAGGCTGTTTATGTGATACGATGACGTATTTGTGTATTTTAGCCAGAAGCAAAGCGTGGGGGAGGCGGTAAACCGTGCCGGTACGGCTTGCATTGTGCTCGGCCCGGGTGTCACTTTAAACATCCAGACAGGTAAAACTTTAACTATTACCTAATTCTTTGAATTCTGCCGCCTTGCCAACTTGCAAGCGTTTTTTTTTCTGCAATCGTTAACGCCTAAACGCCTCTCGTCTGTCATTGGCTAATTTTGGAAAAAGTATTAGCCAATGACACATGTGAATATAGGCGTTAACGATTGCGGAAAGAAAAACGCTTGCAACTTGGCTAAGACTGAAAAAAAAAATTTGCTATGCTTACTTTCAGGCCTAACTCTACACAAGGGGGTTCGTCGAAGAGTACGACGCAAGAGTCACAGTGTGTGCTTCCGCAACAGTTACTAATCAGACTGCAGTCCGATGGTGACGTCATTATCAGCGATAAGGTACTGTTGAATAATGAAATAATTTGTGTAACAAAGTCCTAACTAATTTAATCCAAAGCAAAGTTGGTTTTCAAACGAATATATGCAAAGAAATTAAAATTACTAATAATCTCCTAATATCTATTACTGCAATAGGGTAGATGACTGTATCGTAAATAAATACCGATGTGTTCTTCATTAAAACGAATATTACAAAACATCTCGGGAAATATAGTTATTACAGCTTTTCATTTCTATTACAAATTTTAAACAAATAAACATTGAAATATATTGCTCAATAGAGTAGTCCAAAACAGTGACGTCACAAGTTTGTATTTAGTAAATTTTTCACATAAATTTATCGTTTTGATAAATGATGAAAGGTAACTAATTTCTCTAATGTGTCATCTACCCTATTCATACCAAAGTTTGGTTTGAAACTATTTACATTGAAATAAAAATCAGGAGTAGGTAGGTACACGCAATTAATAAAATTTGGTACTGATAATCACCTAATATCCATAATTTCATCTTCTAAATAAACCTTAATAGTTATATACTAAAAATAGTGCGATAGAGAAACATAATCATCTCACAAAGACACTATTTTTCTAGTCACTTAAATTTTAGCTTAATATAGTGTCCAAAGTACTCGGTTTTAATTCGAGTAATTATCGTTGAAAAAAATAATAAACACTTTAATAAAATAATGCTGCGAAAGAGTTGTACCATTTCAAACTAAACTATTGTCAAATAATTTAGTTTAGCAAAATAAGAGATTTTAAAGCAGTAAGGAATACTATTATAATTATTGTTCGATATAAATTAAAAATAAGCGCTGATTGGTACAAGGAAACCCATATAAAAATAATTATTGTGGTCGAAAATTTTTTGAGCTAAATTTTAATATTACAATGTTTTACATCAATTGTTACTGAAACTCTGTAAGGTAAGTACTTATTGCACTACTACAATAACATTATTGTATCATAAATATGCCTTTACCTCATTTGGCGAGATAATACCGTACACGACTGTTGTGCATGAAGTCTCGGGTTCGATTCCCGGGTCAGACCAAATGAAATATTTGTTTCGTAGTTTGGGTGTTTTCTATGTATAATAATGTGTGTATTTACAAAAAAAGTATGTAAGTATTCTATCACTGTTTAGTTTGAAGTTAGATGGCGTTGTGTGTCAGATGTCCGAAATATTTATTTATTTTTATTACTACTATACTCGCATATGGTGTAAACCCACGTACAACGGCTCAATCTCTTGATTGGCTAAGTGCGGAAATAGCCGGAAAAACATACAAACTCGCATATGTAGAGTACCGTCTGTTTGTATAGTGTGAGTCGTCATCCGAACCGCACACGCCGAACAACAAACACAAGAACAAGAAGAACGTCACGACGCAGTGTGAAGAGGAGTACTCTCTGTCCGCGGCCGTCATCTGTGTGGAAGACAACCCTAAGAATTTGGTCGCATATATACAAACTACGGCTTCAAAAGACATTGAACCTGTATGGTACTTATTCAATGATTTAAGGTACGATAATTTAGGAAATTCATTATTTTTGTTCGCTAAGGTTTTTTTTTTAGGGATATCAACAGTATATTTATACAAAATAGGTTTACATTAAGAGCTTAAAATACAAAATAAAAGTTATTGTATATCTTTATATACACAACATTTTTGAACTAAAAAAAATACAATTTGCATATAAATATTACTTAATGAAAAAAAAAAATGTTTTTAAATAAAATAGAAGTAAAAATAAAATTAAAATTAAGTTACAACGTTTTGTTCGTTATTGAAATTTACTTATATAATCACTTAAATACCTTATAGCTCCAAAGCGTATTGAATTTCTAGCATCCTTGTATATATAGTCATTTATGTTGTATTGTCCTTGACTTAATTTACTTGGTAAACATACACAAACTACAAGAAAGTCACTAATGTATAATATGTTATGCATGTATTACACATATAAACTTTCCTCTTCAGAATTACTCTATTCATTGCTGAATACTGTATTAATATCCGTTTAATAGTTTAAAAGATCTAAGGTAACAGCCAGTGAAAGCGAATTCCTTTTATACTATATAAAGATGCTTCTATCAAAAAAACTGTAAATAGGATAATAAATATAAATAAATAAATAAAATAAAAATATAAATAAACGTTTACTTGATGTTATTTTTCCAGTATTATTCCTGTAAGTGTAGAAGAAGTGGTACAATTCGGTGCGTGGTGGAAGACCCCGTGCGTGCTGTTCTACACGTCAAGCAGTGCACGGATCACTGTTGAGGAAGAGACGAGATCATAGCCTAAGCTTTTGTATGGACCGTATAACGGGTTCGTATCGATACACTTCACTTTATAATTTGGTTCTGGATGGGCTAGATGGTATTAAGAGCAAGGGAACAGACTGCGTCATGGCAATCGACTTTACTTATAGGCACTTGCTACACAAAAGATTGCACTCAAAGATGAGTGACAGAAACACCTCCCTCTTCAGAGTTAACTTTAATCTCAGTCAGAAAAAGCGTGTAGAGGAACATGGGACTCCAACACAAAGGGAGGATCCTCCGATCATGCCTGGTTGATTTTGGGAAGTTATAAATATGCTAACCGGCGCGAGAATTTCTATATCGAGATACAAGATTATTAGTCACTCCGTAGTTCGGTTTGTTTTCGGTAGATAGCGTTGTATCAGTGAAATGAAGTGATTCTATTCCTAGACAATGAAACATAAAAGAAAAAAATCTGTGCTTACTTAAATATTTTCTTAAGACACTGCTTCTTCCTAGCCTTTATTATTCCCAAGATTACTAGGGATCGGCTACACATTAAATCGGTGTTTACATGAACATCAGTTTTTCCACGAGGCGACTGGCATCGGATCTCCGCAACCTCCTCAGTATATATGAGGGTACTGACTTCCCAATAATGTATGCCAATTACTTTAGACACATCACTCATAAAATTTATGTATGTTAAAGTGACTTTTATATTTTCCAGGGTAATAGGTCCATACGATATGACTGCGATGTACTACCAGGTACCAACAGAAGCGCATTACAACTACATACAATAAAGTAAATTCCATACGCTAAGCTCAATTGAACGCTTCGGCACAAAGTGAACAAACGTATATGAAAACTATGTGATATATATATGTGCAAACTGTGTCGAGTGAACACGAACCAATGATTTTTATATTCATGCAGATTTTAAATACAAAGGAAACAGATATCTATAATGTTTTAAAGCTCGGTAAGGTATTTTTCATAGAGCAACGCGGGCCAGCGAACGGAGGGAAGAAGCTATAGCGTCTGTTTAACCTACTTAAAAAACGAGGAGGTGCTCAATTCGGCTAATTTTTTTTATGTCTGTTACCTCGGAACTTTCGACCGGATGAACTAATTGTAAATTGATGATTCTTTTTTATTTGGTCTAGTTCTTGAAGCCGTTTTTTTCTGTTATGCCGATACAAAACAGTCTATGATTTCTGCCGGGGGAAATCTTCACACATACGCATTTTAGACTCACATAAAAAGACAATCGCCTGTCACTACGAACTCACACATGATAATTATGTATCATAACAGTGTAACGCATAGGCTCATTCGGGCTTAAACATTGACAGAGACCTGCATATGCTACTCACTACCGCGTTGCTCTAAGGTATTTTTGTTTATTATTGTGCTGTGTAAATCTAATTGTAACTTTTGAACTTATAGTTGATAAGCTACTTGGTTATAAGATGTTCTTGTATTGATCACGTTAATGTTGTGGTAGAACTTCTAACAATTAAGTGGCATTTAAATTTATGTTACAAGACATTGCGTGTGGTGACTAGACGACAAATCATCTGACGGTCAGAAAACATTTATAATTAGTAATATATATGATTAATAATTGAGTGGTATTTAAATTCATATTACAAGACATTGCGTGTGGTGGCTAGACGATAAACCATCTGAAGGTAAGAAAATACTTATAACTAGTAATATATATGACTAATAATTGAGTGGAATATAAATTCATGTTACAAGTCATTGCTTGTGATGCTAGACGACAAATCATCTGTCGGTCAGAAAACACTTATTATTACATAGTAATATATATGACTAATAATTGAGTGATATTTAAATTCATGTTACAAGTTATTGCGTGTGGTGGCTAGACTACAAACCATCTGAAGGTCAGAAAACACTTATAAATTAGTAATATATATAACTAATAATTGAGTGATATTTAAGTTCATATTATAAGACATTGCGAGTGGTGGCTAGATAACAAATAATCTGACGGTCAGAAAATAATTATTTGTGTTAAAAACCCAAAACACTTGCTCACTGCCCGGTTTCAAGTCGTTCACCCTCAAAGATTATGCTCAATGCTCAACCTGTTTTGCATAATTTGAACACCATTATAATCAGATAAATTCATGTTGTATGATTACGAACCTAGATTTAATAGAGATGCAACCAGAGAATTCCTCGTGTTCGCTCAAATAATGTAAAATAACCGCTCAAGTCTTGATGTCTTCTATTTTACTGTTCTGTGAAAAGCATTTCTTATAAATCATATGTTTTGATCGTATCAGAGGTTATATTCGTAAAAAAAACTTTTAAGGTACTTCTTACTGAAGTCAGTTAACTAGATTTACATGGTAACATGAGTTGTAGTGGCTAAGCTAATGCTAACATATGTGCCTGACTGCGTAATTTGCAAATATCTACCTCATAACATATTCCGTTCCTTTCCTTACTGAGTTTTGAAACAATACACCAAGAGTATGTATTTTTATATACAGTGTGAAGTTAAATGATATATCAAAGAGAAAGACATGTTGACTCATATTGGTTCCAAGTAATATATATAATGTGATGGAGTTAAAATGTTTTGAATATATTCCTGCCTGCTTATATTGGTCCGGCATTTAAATTGGTTACTTAATCAATCGTTTTGGAGAACTTCTTGCAATTCATGATTATGCTACCTATTGAGGGTATACTCACACATGATCAGCTCGACAGTGTCTTGTAATGTATTTTCGTAAATATATAAATATCATCATCATCTTAGCTGACAGCTTAGCTTCTCCTTCGAAAGGAGGTTTTGGCTTGCTACTATATATATATTACTATATATTTATATATATACTTATACGGCCGACGTATCTTGGCAAAATGGCAAGTCTGAAGTGTCTGAACATAGGCCTGCGAACTTTGCAAGCTATTGATGTAATGTATGTTTACATAGGTATACATGTATTTTCCTTTCCTCATAACAAAAAGTTCAGCGTTCCAATTTTGTTACCGTGAAAGGCGATGGCCCGACAAATTATAATAGGATTATCTTAGAGGCAGTACGGAGTTTAGAAAGACCTTCGATAGAGAACGATAAGTTCTCTATCTAGATCTTTCTAGGCTGTTCTATTTAGTCCGTCCGTCACCAATAATTTTTTTGGTGAGATATTTGAAGCTTACATGGAAAAAATTGCGTGCGTACAAAGTACACATGTCAGAACTGAAACTTCTTTGGCAAACTAAACCCTGTCACACTTTCTCTCAATAGGTCTCAATCGCTCTCTCCCTCTTTGACAAAAACGCCCCACATTTTCGAGTCACTTTTATTGCGTTTTATCCGTAAAAAAATTACACTTATGCGCGCAAAGAAGTTACACGTAAAGAAAACTAACGTCCTTATTTAGGAACGTTATGAAATGTAAAGCGGTTTGTGTTATTTTTAACTTTAAGGCTGTACGTTTATAGTTGAAAATACCACTGAACCGTTTTATACCGTTAAGGAACGCTAAAGAATAACACCGTAAGACTAGGGGTTCATTCGTGCATTGCAAGAATTTCATTCATAACACTTTGACTTCAAATTAAAATACATTTTTTTTCTTTTAATTATACTTAATTATGTGCAAGGTATTTCATGTTTGTTCACCAATATAAATGTTACACACCATAAAGTTTAGATTTAAGAAATTATTTATTTTGGTTGTGATATTACAAGTAAATTAGGAAAAAAATAAAACTAAATTCTTTCTCTGCCAATCATCGAATTACAAGAAATATTGACAGATTTTAATCACCAAAATCTTGTGGCTTTCGTTTTGCGGGTATTTGATTAAAAAAACGTTAGAACTAGGCCATGTCTTTTGTTTCTTTGTCAATTAGTTTAAATAAATGATGTCAACATTTTTTAAAAAATAGCAAATTATATTTTTGCACAATTGTTTACTATTGTTACAATCTAGTAGGTACTAGTCCTAAGTTTTACTAAGAACCGTCCCGTTAAATAAACATATTTGACATAAAACCTCGTTGTTGTAGTCGATACAAAAATGTTTTGCCATTTTGGAAAATGTTCCACTTTTTATCCTTACACTTACTGCCTTCTCAGAAGAACGAAATGATAGAAAATCCTGTATTAAATAATATCGTTGGCAGGGCTGTCAGTAAGACTAAATAATTTTCTAGCTCCATGTTCTGAAACTACAAAATCAAACACACTATTAGTTGCAATCAGACTTGCTTGCTGTATTGTTACTGTTACGTACTGATAAACAAAAATGTACATTAGGAAAGTGTTACAAGAGGAAAAACATTAATTTTAGGATTATGTTTAGATAGTCGCGAATTCTCGTAATATTGCTACTGGCTTACGTTATTGCTGAGGTTTACTAAAAATATTTTTGTGTAATACTTTGTAAAATATATATTATAACTTACTTTGATTAGAGAAATAATTTTGTATTGTCGTATCGTATTATAGATACCTCTAGCGATTGCGGCTTCGCACGATGTCTTTGTAATCCTCGTTTAATTAATCGGTATAAATATATAATGAATTTGAATCACTTCTTCTATTGGTGAAAACTGCATTAAAATCCGTTGCGTAGTTTGAAAGATCTTTTTTTTTAGAAAAGCTAGACAACTCCTGCACTAGAACAACAATTTGTAGATTACACAAAGTTTTGTCCCATGTAGGATTTGAATCTACAACACTTGGTGACGTAGGAAGCAGCATGGCGTCCGCTTTAACCTGTAGGCCATACGCACAGTCGTAGACGTAAGCGTACAAGAACGTTAAGCAGCTTCAGCAGTTCGTTACTATATGATAATTATGCATACTGGCAGCCCTGGTCAGATATAGACTAGATTATATTCAGTATTTTTAGTAGAATCAGTTTTTGAGACAGGCACGGTCTTAGTGATGAACACTTTGTGATCGAATATTAAATGATTAAATATCCACTAAAGTTATTCCAGTTTAATAATATTTTCTTCCTTATATGTGTTATCTTGTGTTAAGTCCTGGTATGGAAAACGACTGATATACAACTTAAAAGTGATCGTTTAAGCGAAGTGAACGATATTGAGTCATTATGAAGTGTAGGATGAAATATTTATTACAGTAGCTTCGGCTATTGAGATTTTTAGACTTGTGTAAAAATATGCTGTGAGCACATTGCGATTTTGGTAACATTCCTTGAGAATATTTTAGTTAATTTTAGGTGATGTCCGTCTCAATGTGTTCAGAGCTCAGAAGTAAATATTTTCGATTATTGAAATTATTCGGCTTGTACATGGTGGCTGGTTTTAAAATAAACTGAATGTTTAATTATGACTTCTTTTATTTTCTATTTACCTTTAATAGTACGCTTAGACACATCATATTGACTTATTAATTACATTTCTTAAGTTTTCATTACAAACATGTAATTTTTTTTTGTCTAAATTAAATAAACTAAAATATGTAATGTTTGCTACTGCTTATACATTTAAACCGTATATCAATATACTATATATTATAATACAGTCAAGAATTTATTTAAAGCACAAAAAAACTTTTTTTTTAAATATAGAAACTTAGCAACAAAGCATTTTTACATAGGTATAGCGTGTACCCCTTTTTTTTTCTCGTGCGGAAATCCCCTCGGATCTCAAGAATGCCACTTCCTGGCATTCGTGATTGAATTTGGCTGTACATCCGCCTTACGATGTTCATCTAACACGCATGTTGTTTCAAATCTATTTATAGCAACTTTCTTGATATTTTCATACACCATAGGATAATAAGCTATAGTATTGTCAAAGTCTGTCTTATCAAGTCTGAATAGTTCACAGTTAGTTACGGCTACCGCAGAAGCAGTCCTAAATCGGTTCATGACTAAAGCTATTTCGCCAAAGAAATCCCCGTCCTCAAGGTGACAGATTTCTTGTCCAGCATCTGAGTATATTGCAACTGTTCCCTTATCAATAAAGTAGAGGCAGTCACCTGAAAAGATTTTAAAAGATTTGTACCAGGCTTATAAAAGCCTGATTAAAATTCGGAACCAGTTTCTTAAAACATTAATCAAGGAAAAATTAAAAACATTGGAATGACATTTTGAAATTTAAATTTTACTCTATTCGAAAAAAGTAAGTTACGTTACCCGAAAATAAGAAATTTCCTTAAAATTTTATCATGTTAAAGACAACAGTTATTTGATAAAAAAGATTTTGCATTAGCTTGGTAAATTTATCGTTTGATCTGACCTGATAGTCCTGTTGTTTTCAATCTCGAACAGCGTAAACTAGACACAGTAAGTGCACTGATATGTATGCAAGAAATAATCTATTTTTAAACTGCCAAAGGCACAATGGGTATGTATACGTTTTCGAAACATCAGACTTTGAAGCACTTACCAATAGTGTTGATCTTTATAATTACATCACCGGCTATGAATATGACAACTCTTAACTTGAAGACAATCTGCATTAGCAGCGATCTAGGTAGCAACTTCAAGAAGTCTAGTTCCCTCACTAGCTGCCTACCGGTGTGCATTAATATGTCATCCCGCAACTGCCCAGATACACAGGCCAGCATTAGCGGTTCCTAGGGAGAAAAAAAAATGTACATGTAAGCGTATATAACTAATTATTGAATTAAGTAAATGTTGGTCGAAATTCAAATAACGAATAGCTTAGTTTTTTTACGTTCAATCGTCGTACGTCTCCAGCTACCTATGTTAAACCACATGGGAATATAATCGTTTTCTGCAGGGGACACAAGCAGTTTCAGGAAACAGGGCAGGACTGCAGCAACTCAAGAACACTCCCAACGTGTTCGTCCTGTGATTGAGATGCAACTAGGATAGGAATATCTTAATAATAGGTTGTCAAATATCTCCCTTCCGCTTTTTTGCTCTTAATTCAATGCTTTATAAAAGTGTTACAGTGATCGGATTTGTAGGCCGACCGTTTATCTGAGTCCTCGCAAGCGCAGTAACAGGGGCGCGGGGGTATGACGACAAAGGGGACTGAGACAGGTGCGGGCGGCGGGCGAATTTTTGTAATCGCTCATTGCGATCGCAACGCGGACAGCGATCGCACGTGTTAATTATTGCGGACGCCTTGTGAGAGATTCACATGTGATAACAATCTCAATATGAATCGTAAGATCTTCGGTCATAAAGTGAATAGTCAGTGCAAGCAAATGGCTTTAAACGTGTACGAATATTTTAGAAAAAAGAAACTGGACCCAAATTCTGTTGAATACCAACAGCATTCAACAGAACCAGCTACGGTTTTGTTTAAATGTATGTACATTTAAACAAAACCGTAGCAAAAGTTACTGGACTATCGGAAAAGACTGTATCTAGAATCGTACATAAAGGGAAATTATTGAAAGACAACGAAAGATTCAAATCACCGAAAAAATCAAAACAGGTTTGCAAAAAAAGAGTAGAAATAGACGATTTCACAAAAGGAGTGGTGAGAAGAAAAGTCACTCAGTTTTATACAATTGATAAAAAATACCTACTCTGAAAACGTTGAATGCTGTACTTAGAGAAGAGAATATATTACACTGCGGAAGGGAATATTTAAGGCTGTTGTTACATGACCTAGGTTTTAAATTTAAGAAATGCGGTTCTAAAAGGAAACTCCTTATTGAACAGCCAAATATAACGTCGTGGAGGTGGAAATACCTAAGGACTATCAAAAAATATCGTAGAGAAGGAAGACATATTTTATATCTTGACGAAACATATGTAAATGAGTCTCATAACGTTTCAAAATGCTGGCAATCCAAGGATGTACATGGCGTACTATCTCATATTGGAAAAGGGAACCGTTTGATCATCGTACATTGTGGAGGTCAAACTGGATTTGTAGACGGAGCACTTGTGATATTTAAATCCAAATGTAAAACAGGTGATTATCACGATTCTATGAATTTCGTGAATTTTAGTAAATGGATAAATGAAAAGCTAATGCCCAATATACCACCAAATTCCGCCATCGTGATGGATAACGCAGCTTACCATTCGGTTCGAGAAGAAAAAAACCGACTATGGCTTCTACCAAGGCAGTTATGCAACATGATTACGACGACACGACGTGGTTTTCGATGATAAGCTGAAAAAGGACGACTTATCAAAATTGATTAAAAAGACAGAAACTGAAGATATTTATAAAATTGACGAGTTATTGAAAAGAAACGGGCATGAAGTGTTGCGTTTGCCTTATCACCCAGACCTGAACCCTATTGAGTTGGTTGGGGTGACATTAAGGGGCAATTAGCACAAAAAAGTGTGGACTGTAATCTAGACCAAAAAGAACTATGTTAGAGGGAATATTCTATAGGTATATGAAATTATTTGCTGAATATTCTGCACAGAAGTGGGAGCATTGTGTTAACACTAGAAGGGCCGGGCTTCATACTATACCTTCAAAGACCGCAGCGGTCAATTTGACGGTATTAGAGATTCAGTCAGAATACTAATGAAATTATTACGTATGTTGCATTAAAATGAAATAAAAATAGCATCAATTTATTTTTTAATTAATAATAAACAATTTTAGGAATTAGACTGAGTATTATTTGTAACAAGTAATAGTTTTTTTTAAATCTTTTATACATTTTCCACAAACAGCTTTTTTACAGATTGAGCAGTTTTCACACGTTTTATTTTTTTCATAATTATGATTGACTTGGCATTGCCTCCTCTTATTGTTTGTAGTATATCGTTCACTTGCTGCAGTATTAGTTTCTTGACTTTGAGTTGCAGTTGAAGTTATTTTTTTTTTCACATACTCTGCACGTAGATTGCTGACTAGTTGAAGAATAAAATCATGCCGAGAAATTTTTATTCCTGTAACTTTTCGGTACAGAATCCACGAGTTTATAGCTGATAAATCAAGTATATTGTAAAAAACGTGAACAGGCCATCTCTGACTACCTGGCTTGCTGGCTTCGACGTCCCACTCCACTAGCGCCTGCAGAAATACAAGTCCACTCTGTGCCGTCACTTGCTACTTGTAACATACCGACTTCCGGCACTGATGTCCTAGCTGAACGTCCACCGCGTGCTGTTCGCCCGCCGCTAATACATCTACGAGATACTCCGCGTCCTCTGCGCGAATTTACAATTATATTGCTATTTATAGCAGAGGAATCTACTTCACAAACACTGTCTGATAAATCGTCACCACTTTCATCACCTGACACATCTAGTTCTATAACCCGATATCGCAACAGTTCTTGTTCTATTTGAGAAATAGTGAGACCGCGACTCATTTTTCATAACAAATTACGACTGTTCACTGAACGAAACCAATGTCTACTAAGTGTAATGTAAACAAGCTAAACAGTAACCACTTATTCAGAATTCATTATAAATAAAAACAAAAGTACCTTCATTAGTTTGAAGAAATCTTTGTTTACTATTCTTATCGCTGCCTTTATATGCCGTCACATTGACGGTATGCGGTCTTTGTAGGTATTTGTAAAGGAATCTCATATACAACATATAGTTTAATATTTTTTTATATAGATTTAGCCTAACAATATCAAATTAGGAAAAGTCATAAAATATAAAAAGAAACAAAAATATAGTTTGTAAAATATTTAAAAATGAAATCGCCGTGCGGTCAAATTGAGGGCCTTGGTCTTTCTAGTGTTAACCATGTAATTAATATCGAGGACGAGTACTGCAAATATGATGGAATTCGAGATGATGCTGTTGATTTTATTATTAACACTCTGGACGACTCTGATGAATCCGATGATGACTCCTTCGAAAGTGAAGAATCAAGTTCCACCGACATTGATATGGACATAACTGATTGAAATATAATTTTGATGATTATTCTATATAATAAATAGTACAATAGTTTATTACCAAATATTTTATTTACGTACCTTCATAGCTTTTAGTTAGTTAATTAAAATTTTGTATTATCATTACTAATTTTTTATTTTTTAAATCACTATTTCTTTACTATGACGTCACATATCTTAGGAACTATCTTGGCGCATTTCATCTCGTGTGTATCTCACTAAGCGCCCCCGCCGCCCGCACCTGTCTCAGTCCCCTTTGTCGTCATACCCCCGCGCCCCTGTTACCGCGCAGGCGAGGACTCAGATAAACGGTCGGCCTATAGTTCAAAAATCTAGACGGCAACTTCATAATACCCCCTCGTATAAGCCCCCCTCCTTATTTGCGAAGAACTCGGACAGCCACTTTTCACAAGCCTCTTTTGAGTTCAACTTTACACCACCAAGGGCGTTCGCCGTGGACAGGAACAGGTGGTAATCACTTGGCTATGTCCGGGCTATATGGTGGGTGCGATAAAACCTCCCATCCGAGCTCCCGTAGCTCCTGACGAGTCATCAACGAAGTGTGTGGTTTGGCGTTGTCCTGGTGGAACACTACACCCTTCCTGTTGGCCAATTCTAGTAGATGATAGAATTAAGCGTCTGGCCATATGGGAGCAGATCATAGTGAATGATTCCCTTCCAATCCCACCAAACACACAGCAAAACCTTCCTGGCCGTCAATCCCGGCTTGGCCACTGTTTGGGGCGATTCACCGGCCTTCGACCACGACCGTTTTCGCTTGATATTGTCGTATGTGATCCATTTTTCGTCACCAGTCACCATACGCTTCAAAAATGGGTCGAGTTCGTTCCGTTTCAGCAGCATATCGCAGGCGTTGATTCGGTCCAGAAGGTTTTTTTGCGTCAAATCATGCGGCACCCAAACATCAAGCTTTTTTTTTGTATCCAGCCTTCTGCAGATGGTTTAAAATGGTTTGGCGACTAACTCCCACCTCCTGGGCGATGTCACGAGATGCCACATTTTTTTCTTGATGTTTTCCATGATTTGATCGGTATTCGTCGTCACAGGTCTTCCGCCGGCTGGCTTATCTATGGTGTCGTTTTCACCGGCTCTGAATCGTCAAAACCATTCCTCCGCAGCTCGAAGTGCTAGAGTACCATCTCTCAAAAGACCATTAATCTCACGGAACGTTTCTCTAGCGGATTTGCCTTTAACGAAGGAAAACTTTAAAATAGCGCGAATGACATTATATATAATCTATGTGTACCAATCCTTTGGAAGAAAACAGAGTGTCACCACTCATACTCATTCCATTGGTGTCGGAAGAGGCGACTAAGGGAAAAACTATGCAGGAATCACTGCAAGAAGTAGGAAAATTTAAAACAAACCCTATACCAATCCGTCTGGCCAGCGTGGTAGGCAAAAACCTATGTCCAGCAGTGGACTATTAAGGGCTGTTGATGACTATGTCTACCTCACCACCGCCTCTGGTGTTGCGGGTGTCCATGGACGGCAGTAGGTAATCGCTTACCATCAGGCGATACGTCTGCTCGTTTGCCCGCTATTCCATAAAAACATTAATTTACAGTCACAAGCACAAATATATATCATTTTACCGTAAAATATTTAGACTGAAAGCGTAAAGCGTAGAACTTGAGAATTTTCTTTTTCAATCTCGCTCCAAACTTCCTCTGCACCATATAATGTTGAATTTGGTTCTGCATTATGTAATATTTTGCTCTGGCTGACTCCGTACCAAACAATGCTATTATGTATTTCATAACAAAATGAAATACTAGTATCTGTAACACATACCAGCTTATTTCTTTGTTTAACATAAATATAAAGTGGAATTGGGTAAATAAATAAATAAATATTCCGGACATCTAACACACAACGCCATCTAGTCCCAAGCTAAGCAGAGCTTGTGTTATGGGTACTAGACAACTGATATAAATACTTATATACTTTTTTTTTGTAAATACATACATATTATACATAGAAAATACCCAAACTTCGAAACAAATATTTGCAGATCATACAAACATTTGGTCCGACCCGGGAACCCGAACCCGAGACCTCAAGCACAGCAGTCGCTTACGCTACCACTCGCGCCACCGAGGCAGTCAATGTCTATCATAAATAGGTAGAAAGGGATAAAACTAGTATGTGAACCATATCACATGGTTGAAATATGTAGAATTTAAAAAGTACCTTAGAAATTAGCCAAGCCGCTATATAATATGAGTCAAAACAATGTGATTGCTTAATCACATTCAAATTTGTATTGGTCGTTAACATCCCAACTGAAATAAGAAGCAGGGTAACTAAAATAAAAATTATTTCTTGAAACGAACATGGGTCCAATAAAAAAAAATCGGAAAGCTAACACACAACGCTATCTAGTCCCAAACTAAGCAGAGCTTGTACTATGGGTACTAGACAACTGATATTAATACATATACTTTTATTGTTTGTAAATACATACATATTATACGTAGAAAACACAAAAACTCCGAAACAAATATTTGCAGATCATACAAACATTTGGTCCGACCCGGGAATCGAACCCGAGACCTCAAGCACAGCAGTCGCATACGCTACCACTGCACCACCGAGGCAGTTGCAGAAGCATCACTAGGTTGCCATGGTGTGGGTCACCATGCTGCATTGAATTGAGTATTGGGCACAGTAGAGTCAGTTTAGCAGGCCTATATATAAAAAAACGCATACCGTGCAATTTGTCACTGAATGGCCAACACGAAACAGTTTTCCAGTGAAGCGACATACAGACAAAAATATGATCGAAAGAATGCGATTTCAAACCCTACTCAGTACCTACAGTAAAGAGGAAAATCAATTTCTGGCATAACCATTGCATTTTTTTAATTCATCTGTTCCGTACTAGTAATACACAAAGAACACCCAGACTCAGAACAACAATTTGTTAATCAAACAATGTTCCATGTGGGATTTGAACCGAATAACTACAGTCAGTTTCTAAATCTTATTCATTTCTATTGAGTACAGTTTCAAGTCATTTTTTTATTTTCTACCAGTGCATGCATTACCTATAGACAAAATTAGAAATCGTCAGAAAAAATTAAAAAGAAAATAAATAATAGTTAAAAAAAGAACACGCTTTTATAATGATTTATTTAAAAAAGCGTTTTTTCTTTTTTCTAATTATTGTATTGTCATCGGTCCTCGATAAGTCTACTAAGTGTAAATGGAATCTGACCGTTAGAAGTGGGTCAAAATCAAGTCCAAAGGAGTCGGCTCCAAACAAACAGACACACAGGTGAAGCTAATAAAAAGCGGTTAAAAATTATCACAAACAATAAATCGGCATTGGTAGACTAACATATTCATAGAAATTGAAAAAAAAACTTTTAAAACCTATAACCAGACGTCGGCCACATCAGCCGGACCATTATTAGGTACGAATCCATTGTCACCTCGTTCATTAAAATCGGTTTAGTAGCTTAGGCGCTAGACAGACATAGAATGTTAATATTTTGGATCCGCAGTGGTCGGGTAAAAATAGAATATGCATTCAATAGATCTGCCTGACGTGTGCCATAACATGAATTGAATTAAAATAATGAACTTACCAGCTCGATCTAGTGCATAAATAATCCTGATAGGCATAGTATCATTCCATAATTTGCCATACGTTAACCAAGAACAATTCCTAGGATTTGTAGGGTGAAACCCTCCCTCGTTCACGTACTCCACGCAGAATTGAAGGTAGATGTTCCATGATAAGTAATTAACAATACAGAAAAATATTTCTACTGCTGTTTTCTGGTATATCTAGAGACGGTAGTTAATTAGTATGTATAATTCAAAAGTAAATTTCATGTTTGTTTCACTAGTTAATAATTATAATTGGCCTAGTCTAATGATATAGAACAGAATTAAAAAAAATTGAGACGTTTCGGCATGTCCGGCACATGTAAATCATCGAAATTCTTTTGTAGGAATAACAAATGTAAAAAATAGGTTAGTGGGCAGAGTAGAAGAGTCACTTGCAGATGGCATCGCCATAAAGCATTAGGTACATGCTACATAATATAGGTATATTAAAAATATTGTGACTTGACTTTGTAGCATAACACACGAAACTTGTCATACATTTTAGCCATAAATATGTTTTTGTACTCAAAGTAAAATAAGCGGCAGCTAGATAATAAAAGACATTTAATTGCCAAAAATTTTGTTCAATAGATTTCTACGGCCATGTAAATGGTACCTATGTAGATATAATACCTACTTAGCTGTTCTAAATTTATTCAACGATCTTAATGCCAACTAGTTATAGAAATACAAAAGTATGTACAAAATAAAACTTACCGAAGCTCTTAAAACCACTAAAATGTTTTTAATGTAGATCATTATTCGTGGCAATCTCAATATGTTAATTGACTCTAAGAGGAAAGCTACAAGATTATAAGGATGGTTATACACGTATGGTATAAATGAAAGAGAACTAATAACGTCTATGAGCAGCCAAGTTTTAACATAATGGAAGGCGATCTTGTCTAAGTCATAGACGGCCACTTTGCATGTTTGCCCTTCTATGTAACCCGTGAAAAAGTTGGCAATGATATTAATCATGAATATAAAGTCGCAGACATATATCATTTCGACGTGGATGTCCTAGAACATAAAGAAAAAAGATTATCATCTACAACAGTCTTTAGTACTAATGATGATTTACTCTCAGCCAATTTCGGCAACGGCGGTCAGACTGGAGACAGACAGGGGATTTTACAGTGCACAAGTGTATGCGTAAGCAATAGATGCACTCTCTATTCCTCACGCTCATTATCCTATAGGACTTCTGTCTGACACGACCGGGGAAAGATCAGGCGCAGAACCGACGGCTTTGCGAGTACACTCATGGACGAGTTATAAGACTCAAATTTCCAAACTTCGAGCTATTTTCCATTAAGCATTTCTAAAATCAGAAAAGTGAACAACAGTTGGCGTTGTTGGAAATCGAACCAGAAACCTCTAGTCTGTTTTACTCTTATGTACTATTTCAGTAGTACACTGTTAGACACAGACTTCTATGTAGAAAGAAAGTTGTAACTTATTATACCATATTACTTAATCCCACAGATATAAACTATATTTAAGTGCACTATAGCTGAGTATATTAGGCACAGTATAGCGCACCGTTGGATTTTATCCGATTTGATTCGGTCACGCTCCCTTTTTTTTTTTTAACGTGTGGAAACGCCCTCGGGCCGACACCCCACCTGCCCAACTTTAATTTTATAGTGTAGAGGAACAATAACATTAAGCAGCTATGTTTCATTACATATTAAACACTAACCAATAAACCGTAATCAACCTGGCTATAGTATACAGCGAGGTACAATCCTAGAATAAGCATAAGAAAAACGTTAGCCACTTCGAAGACCAACCGCAGCCGGCTAAACGGGTGTATTATCAAAGGATGTTTTGTATAATGCCGATACTTCTCCGCTGAAAGCGCTGTATATGACCTGGGCACACATAAAAACTTTATTTAAATAATTAATACTAATTAATTTACCTCTTAGGTACCTACTTATCGTTATACTTTCCTAGTTAATTACTCATGTACCTACTTTCGTTTCTGGCTCCCCGTCATTTAGACCAGAACCCAGTCAAGTCATTTATATCAGTAGTTGACATTCCGTTAAGGTTAACGAGTAGTGCGAGAATCGCTTCATCTTGACGCTAAGTTACGTGGTCAAAACAAAATCTTAGTCAATAAGATAATAGAAACGTTAGTACTTAATTATTGAAAGAGAAACACTTACAACTTGACCTAAGAGGGCATGTCAATCTATCGTTTTGAATTTGCATTAAAAACATCAAGGGCCTTTGGTTACTAATATTAATGTTTAGTCAGAATAGATTTTGTGTAAGGAAACTAAACTCATTAGTATAAGTTTAATAGTCCCGACTCGACTGGTTCTAGTTCTTAGCTTATATTTCAGAAGTAGGGTATAAGCAAAACACTTTTCGAAGTCGTAACTACTATCATAGTTATAAATAGGCACGCTCGCTTTCGCCTTCTCTTTAATTTCAACATTTAGAAGGGTCCTTACCTGTACAAGTTATAAGCTCTTATATCGTTAGATCTTACAGATATCAAGTAAAATATGAACTTTCTGAAGAAATTCATTTTTAAGTGATATTTCGAAATTTGTTCAGCATCCAAGTGACATTCATGTCCGCGAAAGTATTCATGAGGGGTTGTGTCTTCCAGTTTATGGCGGACTTTTTCCGTTAGATCTTTATCTTCATCGTAGTCGTCATCTGCAGCTTTAATTACATACATAGACATGATGTTATACAATTGATAAAAAAATTTTTTTTCTTCTTCAATTTACGAAATGGCAACCAGCCGGATCAGCTATTTCTGTCAATATCAAGTATTTTAAGTCTTCAAATCTTAAGTATTCGAGTCTTCAAGTGATGAAATTAACGATAAAAAATGTGAATGAGACGAAATAGGGACCTTGTTTCGAATAAAACTTCTAAGAATATATTTAATATAGTTTAAACGCACAAATGACAAGATATCTGTCGTGTGAACACACTAAAGTCTTTTTAGAAGGAGGTCACTATGTCTGTGTAGGAAGTAATAGACATTATAGATCCCCAATAACTGTAATATAAATTATTGGAATGTAGATAAATGATATTAAATAGCCTAATCACTATTACTTTATGGTATATTATTAAAAAGCTACAAAATATTACCCGATAAAGATGCGTTGAGGATTGAATTGAGTCAAATCGAAACCTAGATTTAGAATCACTATAGGTAAGTCGATTTATATATAGGTACTTAGCACTGCAGTAGTTTTTAACATTGTGAGCAATGGGTTAAGAAACGACAACACATTGTTCCTACTTACGCAGTTTTTAACATTGTGAGCAATGGGTTAAGAAACGATGACACATTGTTCCTACTTACGCAGTTTTTAACATTGTGAGCAATGGGTTAAGAAACGACAACACATTTTATCTACTTACGCAGTTTTTAACATTGTAAGCATTCGGTTTAGAAACGATAACACATTATTCCTACTTACGCAGTTTTTAACATTGTGTGCAATTGGTTTAAAAACGATGACACATTGTACCTACTTACGCAGTTTTTAACATTGTGAGCAATTGGTTAAGAAACGACGACATAATATACCTACTTACGCATATTTAACACTGTGAGCAATTGGTTTAGAAACGACAACATATTGTACCTACTTTAAACGTTAAAACCTGCAACCCCGTTCTACGCGACGTAGCGCTGTGCAATAATCACCTAAGCGACATCATTATCACTTTTTTACAGTGCAGTTTAATAAAACTATAGAAATGATTTTAGAAAAATATTTTAATTTTAAAACATTTCATAAATCTAGCTAATTACAAAATATATTATATCAAACTCCATGATATCGTGTTTTTACTCCTCTTCCATATGTCAGCACATGTTTTTGAACAAAATGTGGCACTCAGCAGAATTTCTTCAATTTTACCGATGAGCACGATTTTCCTGATGAAAGAAAAAATATAGGTTACCTTTTTGTTTTATTTCGCCGTGGTTTTTGTGTAGGCAATAATAAAATCAGAATTAATTTTACTTAGATGTACAATCTATCTCTATATCGAAATTCGTCTAAATCGGTTCTACGGTTTAGCCGTGAAACCGTAACAAGCAGACATATAGACCGACTGAGATATTTTCCAATATTAGTTTACATGTATTAGAAATATAATGCTCTGGGGGAAAATATGACAGTATTTGTATTATTTAAACTTACCCAAAACAAAATTCAAAATACGGGTAGTCAAAGACAGGTACTTTACACTGTACGTTGTCGCATCTTGAAAAAGGACCGTTGCTGAGATCAGACATTATAAAATTTGGTAGAAAACTAAAATAGTCTTTTATTACATCTGCTGGAATGTAATAACTTTTCGAAGGTTTCTTGTTAAATTGGTCTTTCATTGATTTGTGGTTGGTGTCGCTTTCGTCACAATTATTGTTATCTTTATCAGTACTAATTATGGTAAAATTCTGGAAATTATCTTGTAAGGCTGTTATGTTATTATTGTGTTCATTAGAAGGGTTTTCGCTCACATGCTCTGAATAAAAACTATATGTTTGTGGGTTGAGCTTTTTCACAGCCCTCGTTATCATTTGATAGAACTGCCTTTTGCTTATCTCATATAGACTAGGTGGCGAGTTAGTTGATGGTTCTGATATTATATTGTACGGCGTCGGGTGGTCTACTAAAACCATCCAATCTTCTGAATTGCTACATATTTTTAATTTACATATTCTGTTGATTCTTTTACTTGGTTGATTCGAAGCAGTATTTAAACATCTGTAATGGAATAAAATAAAAATCAATAAATAAGTAAATATTCCGGACATCTAACACACAACGCCATCTAGTCCCAAACTAAGCAGAGCTTGTGTTATGGGTACAAGACAACTTATATACTTTTTTTTATAAATACATACATATTATACATAGAAAACACCCAAACTTCGAAACTAATATTTGCAGATCATACAAACATTTGGTCCGACCCGGGAATCGAACCCGAGACCTCAAGCTTAGCAGTCGCATACGCTACCACTACGCCACCGAGGTGGTCGTAAAATAAAAAATACATATAACAAAATTCGATAAATTAGTAGAATAGAGAGTAGTATTATGGCGGTGGTTTAACCGGTTTTCTACAGTGTCAATTAAGGTGTTGAGGGTTCAAATCGCACATGGGACAACACTTTATGTGATCTGCAAATTGATGTTCTGTATCTTGGTGTTCTTTCTGTCCGTTAATGTATGTTTGTTAAGTTCCCCGCAAGAAAAGGATATATTCCTAATGCAGAGTAGGAGTAAATATATTATATCAAAATTCATGATCGTCGTCGTCTTTTGGTTTAAAAAATAACGTTACACAACATTGGTCATAAATTAGTAATGTATGTTTACATTTTAGTTATTTGCTTACAACTTGAGAGGACATTTTACAAGGTTCCACCGAACTGAGATCAAAAACCAACATTAGCTACCATGTATAATAAAAATAATTTAAAGCTTAACTAAAGCTTTACTAAAAAGTAATAATAAATCCATTCGAATATAAATTAAAATCAAAGTATGAACCAATCAAGTGACCTCATTTAAAGCTAAGTATAGAAAGATCTGACTTTTAAAAAGAGTGGCCACGAGTATCTTTGCAAGTATTCTTCTCTAGGCATTTTAGAAACTGGAAGTTATGGATCGACACGAGCAGGCAGTATTTGATGTTTTCACCTAATGATTTTTTACTGTAGCTTCAATTAAACGTTCATAAATGTCACTAGTGTCTTAATTGAATAAATGATTTTGAATTTGAAGTTACAAATAAAAATTCAACAGTATAAATAAACTCTGAACAATGAGATTTTATGATGATATCAAAACCCGCTTAAAATGTTTCGTTGTCAAACGATAATAATAACGATTCGTCAATGAGATAAGTTACCGCAACTGAATTTAAAGCACACATTAATCGTACAGATATGAGTCTTGCGTGTGTTTATGTAGATTTATTGGAAATAGTTGGCGGATACAAGTACTATCAAAACTTACCCAATATTCAGACATCTAGTTTGCTGATCTCTAAACATGTGATACCACAGCGAGTATGGCAAAGTTTTCAAACAAGTGTTCCTCCAAAACCTAAACTCACAGTGATGATAGTTGTATACAGGTCTTTGGGGAAGCCATCGTAACTTGTTATCTGAAAATTGTATAAATACATGCTCTGGGTTTTATTTTTGAAGATTCAGAGATCGAATGGTTTAATTAAAGTAACCTGTATACAAGGGTGTGTCTAATTTTTTATTGAATAGGGGCAAATGAGCAAACGTATCGCCTGATGGTAAGCGATTACCGCCTTTTAAGAAGGAGTTCGTTCTTTTCTTGAAGGTTTGAAGGTCAACTGCGCCATCATAGGGGGTATAGGCGGGTGGGCTTCCGGTATCCTCACTGGCTCGATGAAACACAGCGTAAGCACAGCAGTTTTCTGCTAAGTGTCATATACTCGTAGCAATTTTGTTTAAAAATAACACCTTTGTACTTGACTAAAGTAAAGTCAATCGTAATTGTTATATTTTAGGTGGTCTATATTTAAACGTAAGAATAACCCGTGTGACCTAAACTATATGCATTTTATCAAAAGTTTTTACATATTTTTCTTCTTCACAGATGTTGTTAATTTACCAATTTACCAGTGAGTAATAACATGTTAAATTTGACAAATTAGCATAATGTAGGAAGATCGTCGAATTGGGTTCTTATGTGGACGACCAAACTTTGCTCGCTATTTTTTTTTTGGGTAATTTTTCTGAAGAACAATCCTAGATTGATTAATTGCCCGCGAAAAACTCTGCATACTAAATTTCATGAAATTCGTTGAAGCCATTTCTGAAATTCGGATTACAGATATGCAACAATTGCTCGTCTAAAGGTAATAATCGGGGGAAGAGAATCTCCAGTTATCTCATTCAAATGTCTGTTTATTGGGTCCTTTATTCATAACATGATGCTTTTTACTGTTTAATGTACCTATGTTGCTTATGCATTCGTTGTTCTCTTTTCGACGGGCAGACGGAAGCGGTATGTTGTTTTATTCTTGATCTCGACAGAAAGTTCTACTTCTTGTGTTTATGTTTACACAACGTTAATATGCTCTAAAACGATATATACTTGGAATCTTCACCCAAATGCATATTTAAGTGCTAAACTATTTAAGGATCTATTGGTTAGACCGCTGCACCGATTTCAACGAAATTTTGTCATAAAGAAACTTTGATTCTTGAAGAACTAGACTAGAATACTCTTTACCTTGGTAACAAACATATATTATACGTATCGAAATATCTGTAACAGACCTATGTTAGATTCGTCTTCTGTTTATATTTCTATAAATGAAAACAACTAAAAAACTATTTTTACTGTACAGTAAAAAGTAAAAATAAATTTAAAAATATATAAAGGTCGTTTTGATACAATTGTGTCGGTAAGTCAGATAGTTAATTATGGTAGACCATATTTACCCGCGTATTTATTCCAGAAAAGTTTTAAATTCAAGTCATGTTAAACACTAATTAATATAATTTATTACTAAATTTTTTGGTAAGTAATAATTATTATCAAAACTTACCACCAAAGTAGTACAGTTCTTAAAGATTATATTTATATATTTCAAAATGCAGACATTCTAGATGAACTGAAGGCAGATACAAAAAAAATGATTAAGCTTATCAATTGACAATATTTGTACTGCTTGAGAATATAATCAAAGACATCGAGTTTAGCTGTCAGAATTGCTAACCATTAGTCCAATAAAACGCATTTCGGTTAACAAAACAACTGCAGAGATCCCATTTCAAAATTAACTCTAAAGCACTTTTTAATTTAAACATTGTACGGTGGTCCTTTTAGGCCACTCTAACATACACAACCCAAATGGGTCAACAGAATCAATGAGGAAACATTAAAGTTGATTTATCGAGAATAGTTTGTTATCTAAGGCGCCAAAACTACTGTCTTTAACTTTACGACGGCTAGTTAAACTGTAACTGGAACGTATTAGCGAAGTAACTGGTGCACCATTTACATAAGAGTAAATATTATCGGTTAGCTAAATAGGTCCTATGGTACACAGTTTCAGGGAAATTTCCTTGTCGTTCTAATTTCCACGTACGTAGCTTGTGCACACAAAATTATTGTGTTTTATTTAGCAGTCATGAAAACTGCTGACAGAAGTACTTAATATGTACTATAAACACACAATTATTATTTTTGGATATTCAAATTAATTACTTGATCCTGTGTCAGTATATCACAGTATACACTCACAGCTGGCTCAACGCAATATTGTAATACCTTTAAATAAACAATTCTTGTATTAATTTCTAATATATAAAATTCTCGTGTCGCGGTGTTTGTTACCAAATTCCTCCGAAACGGCTGGACAAATTTTTAAGAAATTTTGTGTGCATATCGAGTAGGTCTGAGAATCGGTCAACATCAATTTTTCATATCCCAGGGGTATTTTTTTTACCCCTAATTTTTACTTAACTTGCTAATTTTCCAATAATTGAGATAACGACGAAATGAAATACTTACTGAAAGTTTTTTTTAACTCTTAGCTATCTATTTCTATAATTAAAATTTCCAGAAAGATAGACACATTAAATGAATAACTACGGTATTTACTGATGGGTGGAGCTTGATTTTGTAAGAAACCAGAATTTTACTTGACTATTTGAGATTTTACATTACGAGCTTGATTAAAAAGTAAATTATTATTAATTTCATTAAATGATAATACTTATTTAATAACAATTATTTGTCTAAATTTTATTCCAAATGGAAAATATAACTCTTTATATGAAAACACATGTTCTTAAATGAATCTGGTTTAATTTGAGTAAATTAACAAAAATGTTCTGCTGAGCGAGTAAACGTATTTGATTTGGGTTAGGAACTCATTTATGTTTAACACGGTCGAATTCATCGGTTTACAAATAAAATCCAAATATAAATATATAATTGGATTTGATTTAGGCTCATAAGTATTTTTAAATATTATTGTTATCTTTGTCGATTATTTTACTTTATTTGTTAATATTTAAATTTAAAGCTTAGCATCCTAGAATTGAAAGAGACAATATTGAGTAACTATTCTGCCAACATTATATTCTCATATGGTTTCAGTTGATAAGATACTATGTAATTAATTCATATTTGAGACCCTACAAATTTAATAAAAAGGTAAATTTACCAAACGTTATTTTAATGATATACATACGTGATACGCATTTCAGAATTACCTAACTACGACACAAGCGGAATAAAACTAAAAGTACCAAAACCCAAGATATATAAAGAATCAAATTACCACAAACCGATAGGTACCGTAGACGTCTCAGTTCACCGATTCTTAATGGTAGCTCCTCCACCTCGTTTTCATCCAATATCAGAAACTTCAAATTTCGCACCTCGCCTATTTCATCAGGAATACGCCTCAACCTATTCCCACTTACATCTAAACACTTTAGACAGCGCAAATTCGCTATCTCCCTTGGCAACTCCGTTATATCATTACCGCTTATATACAAGCTCTCTAAATGCTCCAGAACACCGATGTTACTGGGCAAACGTGTTAAGAGATTTTCTTTCAAATATATATCTCTTACTTCTGCTTCGTCACCTTCAAGTTGATTTAAGGGAAATTCAGTGAATCCTCTGTAGTTCCAGTGGAGCACTGTGCTTGGTGTCAGTTCTCCGTTAAATTCCATGTTTGTTTCAAATTTATCTACTGTTATGCATTATTCGTTTTTCACTTCACTTTAATACATTATGGTTAAGTCACTGTTCAAGCTTTACATGTTTATTTCAATTAAATTCGAAAGTTTAACATTCATTAGTCTGGCTACAAGTATAAAAGAAAAGCGCGCTCTACTGAATCCCGTTTGAAGAACACTGCATCTGAACGCGTGCGGACGCATGTGAATTATTTTTAAATCTATAACAAGGTCTTTGCTACAGTTTTTCGTTGAAATTAATTCGGTCGTTCATTGAATTTCTGGCCTAATTTATAAAATTCTTGTTACTAGGTATGATTCAATACAGAAATAAATAATAATTTGTATGTTTATGAACTTAAGTGAATTTATTTATGAAGCTGAAAGGAAAAAGAACTGAATCGAAACTTAGACAAAATTATATAACTAATTAGATCGAAAATATATTTTGTTCAGGTAAAATCAGTCAAAACTGGTATTTAATTTTTTAAACATTTAATATGTTGAAAACATAAGTAAAACAATACAACTTGGTGTGATTTGTTCAACACTAGACGAAGAGTTTGGCGACGCTCCAACACGACCGGTGGCGTTAGGTCGAGGACATTCGATTCGCAATAACAAATAACAGGCCTATATTATTGATGAAATATCAGCGCCATCTGTTTTAAAATCATGACCCAATTCAAAATCATTTTTATATAATACATCACAGATCACTCCCTATCTGGGGGTGATCTGTGAAATACATATATAAAAGTAGCTATACACTTTCGTCAATTAAAAAGACTTCTTTATTTTCTTTTTTCTTTTTGAAAAGACAACTCCTGCAATGGGAATATACATACTGTGCCTCAGGGATTTTACAAAATACACAAATTGGATATCAAGAACGACCAGACTCAGAACAACCATTTGTGGATCACACAAAGTGTTGTCACATGTGAGATTTGAATCCATAACACTTGGCGTAGTATAAAAGCGGCGTGGCGGCCGCTTAAACCACTAGTGCAGCTG
Organism: Spilarctia lutea; assembly: GCA_916048165.1. NCBI lineage: Eukaryota > Metazoa > Arthropoda > Insecta > Lepidoptera > Erebidae > Spilarctia > Spilarctia lutea. The sequence continues at coordinate 15,215,950 of OU696480.1, read as the reverse complement.
TGTTGTCTTGTTAATCATAATAGTTGATATGTATATTTAGATTTTACAAGTTACCTAAGTACTGTGTATGTATGTAAGTAATTAGTACCTAAAATAACTTTAAATTGAACTTTACTAAATAGTATGAATAGATACAGTAAAGTCCAACTTGAAACTATTCATAAGAAATCGTAGACCGTCCATTCTCATTATCTGCTTAGCCCTAATTATGCCCAATATTATTTGGGGTCAGCTACCAACATCCATCCTTCTACGAAGCGACTTGCATCGGACCTCTGCAACCCTGAAGGCGACCAGAATTAGAAGGTTGAACTAGTTGTTAGTATATTTAAGGAATTTGAATACCCAATAGCGATTGCCAAAGGCGTTCAAGACATAGCAGTTCTATTGTTATTTAGGATGTTTAAATATTCTATATATTACACTTTTTTTAGAATGATATAAACGGTATCTAGCTATATTTATTTACATCTTTCTATCTTTGTACCCTAACGATGACGGAGTTCTTCCTTAATTGAGATTCTTGATGTACGGAACTGTATTTTGCCATCAATCATAATTATTTTCCCCTATCCTCACAAGATATTACAATTCGATTTGGTCTTTGTTGCCACAAAAGAAGAATCCCATTGTTACATATTACGATATTTTTTCTTGGGTTTTACGCATAGAAGTTTCAAGTCAGAAGCAATTACTAGACAAAATGATTTTAGTATTAGGTTTGACCTATATAATAAGTATCCTATAACAGCGATATATATAGCGATATAGTTGGCTGGTGTAGCCGCACACCATTGGGAATATTAATCTGGTATTAATTTTATTTTTTGACCCGCTATGAAACTGATGTTTTATACTGTGTATGTAGTAAAGGTTTCTGATAGATAAAATAGTTTTACAGAAAAATGTTCTCGGTTAGTGAGATTAAAAATATAAAAAACTGATCTAGCTACTCGTTGCTTTCTACCGTAAAAGTTAAAAACATTATTTAGGTATTGTCCGACCAAAAGGACTCTATTCTACTCAGAATAAAATAGACTCATTCCAATCACTATGTATCGTCGCATACCTTTGCATATTTAACATAAAATAACCTTATTAAAATAAATAAACTTTTTATAATGTCAGTTTTCGCGGAAAATAGTAGCCTATGTCCTTTCTCAGGCTCTTGACTATTTGTGTACCAAACTTCATTTAATTCGTTTCAGTAGTTCCGGTGAGAAAGCGCGACAGACAGAGTGATTGCCGTGTTTATAATATTTGTTTGTTAGGATTTTTTTCTGGTTCCATTTAGTTCTTAACAAGTACGACCTTCAAAACTTCAAGAAAAGAGCGTACTCCCTCTTAAAAGGCCTGCAACGCACATGTGACGCCTCGAGTATCCATGGTACCGCGGCAATTGCCTACTATCAGGCGATGTGTGTGCCCCTTATACCTACCATAAAAGAATCGTTATAATATTCAACGTTTAAAGCTATTAGTAGTACACGCATTTGAATAAAATTTGAATTTGAATTAATATTACTGGAACTGACAATACAAATTCATAATGATGGTTTGAGTTATCAATATGAGCAGCGATATGAGTTAAAAAAAGAAAGTTTGATCAAATTGTAGTTTATTTCAAGAAAATCTACACGGAATATTTATATATTGTTCTTTTATAATTAATAAAAGGTGCCATACAAAATGTTTCTCACATAGTATCCACTATTATATATACACACGTCATTATCACACATTCAGTACAAATACTCGTAGATTAAAGATCAGACTTTGAAGTAATTAAGGTACATCATCACGTTGAGATAAAGGTATATATTATATAACTGAAGTGTTGTAAATTCGGCTTAGAAAAGAGATTAAACTTAATAAAAGTAATAGTATTCTGATTATTTTAACATTAATAACGAACCAATAATTATATGCACCGTACGTGAGTATGATAAAAAAATATAAAGAAATATATTATTATAAAATTAATCAATTTCTTATTCTTCAGTTCGAAGACTACGTAACATAGTTTCACTTGTTCTTGTGATTGATTCTTGATTTCGAAGTACAGAATATAGTTTAAGACAATACAATACAATAGGGTTTATGGATTTTTAGATTAAAATTAAACCCGGCAATGATACGAAGGTCAATCAGAATAATTTATACATTCAACAATTCAGACATTCAAATTGATCAAATAGAAAAGTGACTGATTCAAAGAAAGTCAAGGTACCTATAGAAGGTACATTTATTATAACGATTGACATTATACGAAATCTTACTATTAACTATTTATTATATTTTATTTGCCATTTGCCAATTTCATTTATATTTTATACGAAAATCTATAAATAAAGAAACGCATTTATTTATTTATTTATACATAACATTTGGTGCATTGGCGGACTTAATGCCTAAGGCATTCGCTATCAGTCAACCAATAAGTGATGCAAAGAAGGCAGAAAGAAGGTGCATTTTGGTTCTTATGTTTGTGAGAATAATATATCGAACGAATATAATAAAATATATAGATATATACATAGACATCATATACTTAAACCTATACATATAGCCAAGGAGAATTATATCTCCATTTTTAAATAGCAAAATTTAAATAGCTAATTGTCCATATTTACTTACCAGCAAGTATTTCATCAACATTACACTTAAATCATCATTATATATATAATTTTAAATATCACATCAATTTTAAATTTTACCAAATCCCCACTCTTATAATTTTGACATTCATGTCAAACGTAGAGTATAATTTCTACTATTATAGGTGATTAGATTGATCGTTATACAAAACATGGACCTACTATAAATATGTTTTAGTTAACTCCTGAAGATCACAACATCTACAATTACTATAATTAAGTATTCCTTGGATTAAACAATGAATAATATTTTGACGAATAAACACGAATATGAGACTAACATTTATTACCAATAGTATTATCTTTAAGATATCTAAAAAATCGTAATGTAATGTTCATTGTTTGCCATAATAGTTAAAGCTTTTAGTTTACATTATGATACGAATTTATTATATTTTTTTAACTGTAAACCAAACAAAACATTCCAAAAAATCTGACAAAATAAATATAAAGCAATACAAAAATAGTATTGTAAAACTAAAGTCATTAATTTCTAAAGAAAACCAACAATTTAAACATTTATGTTGGCCAGTGACGATTTAACAAATAATTCTCATCGAAACAGAACTGAAGCACGAATTATTTAAAAAATTATAAAATTAAAATTGAATACAAACATTTTTACTAAACATTGGCAACAATAAAAGAGAATAGAGAAATAAACGTAGCAACGGCTATGTAGATAGTAGATTGCCACAAAATTAATATCTACGAATTATTCGTACACGTCGTCCCTTGCCATCGCTCTCATCATCGCTATCCACAGACTGCTGCCGGTGACCTAGCATCAAAGACTGGACTTTTGGATTCAAGGGCAGAGCTGGAAATGATGAACGACGAACCATTGGCACTGGACGCGCGCCTACCATGAAACAGACAAAAACAATATTAATTGAAAATTAAACAACTCGCTCAATTCAGTGAAATTTATTATGACAGCAAAATGTGAAATGGCAATAAAAATAACTGTAAAGCTTTACTTAAAGAGAATTTAAGTTCTAGAGTGTAATAAAAAGTCACAAACGTCTTTGACGGCACAATAATTCTAAGCTACTTTAGCTTTTGCAAAAGCAAGCAAGCTCTGTTGTGAAATGATAATATTACCATTAAAACGAATGAAATATATATTTTATTAAATGCTACTAGAAGTCAACATTATGTTCCTTACTGAGTTGAGAATATTTCTTTAATTGCTGTGAAATGCAAACGTAAGGTAAGGGTACCGGCTGATGCAGGTGATCACTGGAAGAAGATGTTTCGGAGATCACCTGTGTCTGATCCGCAAGGAGCCATGGCAATGGCGCATCGCAACTCAGTACCACCACTGCGATGGCCAGACCATGGACACGGCGCTCCACGCGCTGGCAGAATGTCCGGCGAGGGGGGAGCCAAGGCGTAATCTCGTGGCCGCTATCGGAGTAGGGGTTCGCTCATTCCATCGGTAACATGATGGCTGCACCATGTTGCTGAGCGAGAGCGCTTGTAACTCCGCCGTTTTTTTCTGCGAGCATGCTATGCTTGCCAAGGAGACGGCGGAGCGAGACCGGGAGAGGTTAAGAACTCTCCCGGCCCCCAAGGCCCGGGAACGGGCCAGGTACCACAGGCGACTTAGGCGTGAATCGCAGAACGATCTTCGTCCTCCATAAGCGCAATCCTAGGGGGTCAACTGTCACCCCCCTGGTGACAGTTGAGACCATCGGTCACCCTAGCAGAAGCAGGCCCGGGTGGCGGCGTGGGCACTGCGGAGCGTACGCGCCCTGGGGGACAGTAACAGGAACATCAGCGTTCCTACACAGGGGGTGACCATCTACAAACCGTAGATGGCCCGAAGTACGTCGGGGTTCCAGGGTTTTACTTTCTAGTGTGTACCTGATTCCCCGGCATCTAGTACCCGAGACAGCGTCTAGTTTTAGTCGGTTTGAATCCGACATGCCACCAGGAGGAGATATCAGAGGGGATTTCAGCACAGAGAAAAAGGGTATTGGATGAGTAAATTACAAGATTACGCTTTTAAATTTTACAACAGCGTAACCTTTAAATGTAGTTTTGAAGTAGAAAATAGTTGTCCAGGTTTATTTAGTTATGTTATTAAATTACATTGTTACTTTAAACACTAATTATGTAAATAAATTTGAAGATAAAAAGAAAGAAAAAAATAAAATTGTTTTGTAAGCATTTTCTCCGCCCGAGACAGATTCAATCTAGTTCGGGCAAATAACAATTAACGTACTATATTTATAAATTTAAGGATTTCATTGTAAATTATTGTACCTTTATAACTAAATAAATGAATTTAAATTTCTTAAGAATTAAGTGTTAAACTGTGTAAAACTATTTTAAAAATTACATACAGGTAGTTTTAAACGGACTCAATGTTTAAATTGTAACTGAAATATAAATAAAATGCATTTCACAGACACAACCCACACTTAATCGTGTCTAAATTCTGTATGCTAAAATTGATAATTCTCAAATTGGCATAACATATTTATAATTATTTATTTTTTACTTCGTTTTATTTTTAAATTTCTATTAAATTAAGTAGGTATCACATGTATTAAAACTTACACTTTGTAGTGTTGGTACGTTTGGAAAAAGTACAAAAAATTCTGTATTTAATTGGATTAAACTCAACCATACACACCCCTCAAAACAATGCCATATAAAAATATTTGCAGTTGTCATTGCCACGTATTAATTAACCACAATCAATAAATGATCGTACAGCTAAACATGAACATTAAGGATTACCTTTATGTAAAACAGTTCCAATTAACCAGCATTTGAAGTCACATCTGTCTATTTTGTCAGTTAACAAGTAATTATAAATTGGATAAAGGAGTTCCTATACTAAACCGATTTAATACAACTAAAAGCCAATTAAGTGCCAACTAAGTCCACCACAACACGAAGGTACGATGGAAAATTATGGTTATACAGTCTACATATGAAACCTATGATTAACCATTTGGAATGTAATCAAATGTTCAATGGATTGTGAGTTTCATTGATTATGTACAGTATACCTAATTTTATATTAAATGATTAAGATATAGACGGATTGATTGAGTATTCAATAATTTGGAAGGTAATAAAAAGACACTATGTTTACATGCAAAAATTATATATTTATTTAAAATTTCAAAATGCATTTGTAATAGAATTGTTGCATTCAAGATTTGTGAGAAACAATTAACTTGATATAAAATCTACGACGTGAGAGAAATGTATAAGAATTGAAAGTACTAAAAGTGTGCAATCAATGAAGTCTAATTTTAAGTAGTAGCGTGAATAACATCAATTACCTGAAAATGTTTTTCAGTCGTCAGACAGACCTTGTTATGAAACAGAAAATAAAAAACAGTGATAGGAGAGATAGAATATTAAAGAACACGAAAATAAACAATTGCATTCATATTTTTAACATTTCGATCGATAAAATACGAGACTTGCATTTAAATCATAACTTTACACGATCGACCTTACTTCTTAATATGAAAATAGATTTAGAAATAGCAATAGACAGCATACCAAAGAGTTTGGCCACTGATTGTCTTTTGACAAGTCTTGGTTCCCCGGCAGGGATTTCGTTGATAGATGCTGGTGCCGATCCTTCCTGAGATTTTCTATGTTGCTCACTGAGGTACGAGTTGATAGACTCCCCTCTAGTGTATGGTCTAACCTGACGGCGTGTCGTTTTATTTTCTTCGTCAGCTGTATTTACATAAGATTCAGCAATCTGGAACAGTTGTAATCCAAATCTACTTGATTCTCTACGTAAAGGTTTTTTATTGGCAAATTCTGCTAAAGACTGTCTACGTTCCCCATCTGGATTCAGCTTCCTTTTAGCTCTTTCATCTTCTTTTGCTTGAATTACTTCTAATATAGCATTTATCAACAGTATTAAAAGGAACACGGTGATGCCTATTACGGTTATTGTGTTGTTGTCGGCACGGAGTTGTTCCTGCTTTTGAGTTTGTTTGCATTTAGCCTGTGGCTTTTCAGTAAACACTTCTAAAACGCTGCACCCATTTTTTACGAACAAAGGAATGACTTTCGATTTTAAATTTAGTTTTTTCGGCTGTGTTTGATTTTTTGTACTAAGTTCTGATATGATTACGGGTTCTGTCTTATTTTCAGACACGTCGACATTCTCTTCTACATTTTGTTTGATAAACCACATGTGTACACTGTACATACAGTAAACGACCACGGCAAGAATAAAAAACAGGATTTTACGTTCATTCATGTTTACATCGCAAAAGCACTGGTTTGTTTTGACACAGAATCACGCCTGTGTAAATGTTTATTCGCGAACTGTACGATATCGCTATGCGATGTTACAAGGAACTTAAAACGTTTGTTAAATTTCACTTTTGCAGGTTATTTGTATTTATTTTAAGAGGTGTTAGTACGATATGTTGCCCACCGCCGTCATTTTAGGATTTGTGAAGTGGGTAGTATGCAGTGCGCATGTGCGGGCGGTGGCCGGGTCGCCAGGGTCGCGCTCGCTTGTATTCGCTACTGTAGTTACACTCACTACTGCTACACACACAGACACTTCTAACGTTTACCGTTCGCGTCGTCTATCAACTATCTAATCTATCTATTTATTCGCTGTTACAGAATTAATCATTTTCTAAATGAAAAGGTGATCTTTATAACAAGCATAATGTTAATTTCCACATTTTTTTTATTCTGGAATAGTAAACATTTTTTTTTAAATGAACAAAAAGCTAACTGTACCTGGATGTTTATATTAAATTACCTACCTACTAATAATTCGATTTGTTTACATTAGACAACGACTTCTACAAATATGACGGAATATTAGTAAAACTGACGATAAGTCATGTGTTTGCACTTATTATTGGGCAATGCACACTCACACAACTAAAACTGTACCTATATTCAGACGTTCACAAACAAACACTTGGTAATCAGGGTAGATAATATTAAAGCATCCTTTATTTATTTTGTCTCTATAGTTACCCGAGTAAAATTGGTCGAGTGTATGCACTATTGCCGGATAAGATAACGAATGAAATTCAATAACTTTTATCTAAACAATTTATTGGTTCGATTCATACTAACATTGCGTTGATTAATGAGACTGCATTTCATATAGGAACTGAATATGAAAGATGAGTGTAGTGGTTTATGATTCCACCTGCTGGTGGCTTGTGGACCAGAGAGCCAGAGATTTAGTTATTCCTAACCTGGAAAAATAGTCGTTGATCGTGACATAAGCCAAATGCTTTGTAATCTATACTAATATTATAAAGCTGAAAAGTTTGTTTGTTTGAACGCGCTAATCTCAGGAATCGCTGGTCCGATCTTTCAGTGTTGGATAGTCCATTTATCGAGGAAGACTATAGGCTATATATCATCACGCTAATGCTAATAAGAGCGGTGCACCATTGAAGAATGTTTCAAAAACGGGGGAAAATTTTCACGCTACGGGCAATGGAAGACGTAAACGAGGTTGCGTGGGTCAGCTAGTTTTATATAAAAGTTGGCGTATTAACAGTGTGCTTACAATAGCATGAACATAATTTTGTAAAGTTTGGGATTAGACTGCCATGTGAGATATAGTAGTAAAACATTTTTATACATTTTATCTTCTAAAATCAGTTAATCGCAATACCTTGACACATACCTTTATAAATAAAGAGATACGTAACCTGAATAAGAAAAAAATTAACTTTCATTCGTTTCTCTGAAATTTTATTAAGAATAAAAAAAATAAAAGGAAGTTAGGTATATCTGAAATAAAATATGCTAAGGTATATTAGTACCTTTATTAGTACTTAAAGTTTAAACCTTTATTAGAAAATAATTACCCTACTGCGCGCACACTGAATGGGCGTGTTTATTGACGTCAGCGCTGAGCATTAACGCTCCGAAGTTTCCTTGATGTGCATAATAATAACTTCGCTTATTTATTGATTAAAAGATTCATGTACTTTCTCCTAGTAGGATATAAAACAATTGCACTGTATTTAACTACCATGTAGGTGAACGGACCTGTACTGTTTTTTTTTTTATGGAATTGGGAGCAAACGAGCAGATGTATGCGTTGCCGGCCTTTGGGGGGTGAGGAGGGGGAAAGGGGATGGGGTTGGGGTATGAACCTCCGGTATCCTCACTCACTCAGTGAAACACAGTGCAAGCGCTAATTCACATCGGTTTTCTGTGAGGCCGTGGTATCCGGCTCGACGTACCAACAAATGTGAAGTATCTACCTATTAAATAAAAAATAATAAAAATGCTCCTATAAGAGTCTAGTCTATTCAAAAAAGATTTTTAATTAAAATAGCTACGAAAATTCTCTCTCTCTGGCCTCCATTCTCATTGCGAATGTGGACAATACAATATAGTATGGCGGCCAAGTACTAGAATTAAGTACCCAAAATAGATAGTGAATAGAAATAGTGGGAAGGAAACACGTACGTTGGTAGGGAGTCTTCTTCAGCCTATTGCTGTCCACTGCTGAACAAAGGCCTCTTCTAAAGAGTGCCATTCATCCCGGTCTTGGGCAGTCCACACTCCAGTGCTGTCTAGAATTTTTTCGCTAGAGATTATTATCGGCTAGGAAAACACCAAGCATCGCACGCTGGCCGACTTAAAACTTTTGATCCAGTCCAGCGGTGTGTGTCTACGTTTCGGCTCCATATGTCATTTCGACTAGGACACACTGGTCAAAAGTCTTTAGCTTTCCGGTAGGTTTTTGGTAGTGAGCATCAGGTTTTAACAGCTCTGGTAAGGAAGAAAGAGCGAAACCGTTTAGTTCGGGAGCGTATGGCAACCTCTCTATAACGGTTAACGGTAAACTAGTAACAAGAGCTTTACAACCATGTCTAATACTAGATGTGATACATTTGTACCTAATGCAAGATAAAAAAGATTTTTTTTAAACTCGTCAAAAATTTTAATATTTCACTTTTTAAAACTAAATTCTTGGGAAAGGTTGTAAGCTCTTAACATCACGCCGCGACACTTAAGATCGGAGCAGTGCCAAGAAACGACAATGAAACTGCGGAATCGGTTAGTCTACCATATATAATAATAAGTATATAATTTATACAGTAGATATGCGCTCCCAATACTAAAAAACGCCGACGCCTGATATCAATAATTCAATGTACGTCGAACGTTCACATCGCGAGCTCTCTCTGAAATGTACACGGAAGTAGAAATATACTGAAGAAATGAAAGATTGATGCGATGTGTTTGAACACAACTTACTATATTGATATATCTAATTATAGAAGCACTCGGGCTTGTAATATACAACTATCTGAATGAATTTTACTGATGGATATCATTTCAAATAGTTATTTTATTACCTACTACAAATAAAATTGTTGTAGATACCTATATACTTAACTTATTTTTATAAACGGCTGTTTATCAAATCTAATAGAAACGTACAATTTTCATCAAGTGTCAAATACTCTTAACTAATTAAATTTTGCTTTATGCCCGGTAATAGTGTGTGGAGCAACGGGTGTCATGTCCCTTTAACACAAAAGAAGGATCTTCCGGCTAGGCGAGGTGATCAAGCTAGTCAGGCCACGGCAGCGCCTTATGGTTGGTCATTGTTGATATTGTTACGAGCTGAGTATTAAATAAATTAAAGTAGTCGATTGATTACCAAAAATAACACAATATTTATTAACAACACTTTTTACAATAAGAAATCACTAAATCACTCGTTAGTCGCACTAGAGTATCTCTTCGATGTTTATCCGCTGTATCGTGAAACAATACTCCCCTACGGCCAACACGTTCCGCTTATATATGGCCGTGGAAATTACTCGAAAGTACGAAAATATTCGATCGATGTTTCTAGGCTAAATAGATTACTCTAGAGCTTCTTGTAGCGCCATCTAGCGTCGAGTAATCGTCATAATGCCCACAGTTGCGCGCTTTCCGAAGCTAGATGGCGTTGTCCTCGATAGTTCCCGATCGTTCTCGTATAATTGAGTTCCATCTGGTTATGGCGCAACACTGCCCCCTCCTAAGACATGCTCGTCCCGAGCATTATCGGTTCCATAGTATCGCGCCAATCGATCTACATGAACTATCTTTGGGGCGCCTCTTGGACACTTCTGTATCCGGTAGGTAACATCATTGATTTTAGTGACTACCCGGTATGGCCCATCCCATTTGGCTTGTAGCTTCGGAGATCTCCCTTTACTGCGAACTGGGTTTTGTAGCCATACTAGCGAACACTCTTCGAAGCCCTTATTATTCACTTTCCGGTCATAACGGGTTTTCATCTTTTCAGACATTTGTTGGCCCGATTGTCTCACATGCTCATAAATGTCATTCATCTTGTTCCGCAAGCCATTCGCGTACTCCGTTATACTTCGCGGGGTATCAGGGGGTATTCCAGTGATCAAGTCTGCAGGCAACCGTAGTTCTCTTCCGAAGTTTGCAAAAGCTGGTGTTACGGAAGTACATTCGTAGACTGCATTTCGGTATGACAGAAGAAACGGTTGGATGTGTTTGTCCCAATCTTTTTGCCTACTTTCAACTACTTTTGCCAGATACCTCTCTAGTGTTTGGTTAAATCGTTCCACCATTCCGTCCGATTGCGGGTGGTAAGAGGTTCTGGTTTTGTGAGCACCCATCACTCGACACATTTCTTGAAATATTTGAGACTCAAAATTTCTTCCTTGGTCACTGTGGATTTCTAAAGGAACTCCAAAACGACAGAAGACCTCGTGCACCAATTTATCTGCAACTGTTGATGCCTCTTGGTTGGGAATGGCAAAGACTTCTGGCCACTTAGTGAAGTAATCCATTACGACCATAAAGTACTTGTTTCCGCTTTCACTTTCAGGAAATGGTCCTGCTACGTCTATTGCAATTCTTTCCCAGGGTGCACCAACATTGTACAATTTCAATGCGCCTCTGCTACGTGTATAAGGTCCCTTCACGGCCGCACAACTAGTACACTTGCGACACCAGTCCTCAACATCATCACGACAATGAATCCAGTAGAATCTTTCCCTTATCTTTAACAATGTCTTCTTAACTCCCATATGACCTCCTGAACATCCGTTGTGGTAGAGCTGTAGGACCACTGGTATCTTAGTTTTAGGAACAACCATTTGCAGATGACAGCTGTCTCCTCAAGCGTTTTCCCATTTACGGCACAAGACTCCATCCTGGATGACTAAACTATTCCATTGAGCCCAATAACTCTTCGCGGTCGAACTCAGCGATGCAACTTCGCTCCAGTGTGGCTTAGGAGTCTCAGCTTTAATCCACTCGAGAATTGGTTTGATATCTGCATCATCTTGCTGTTCTTGCTGTAGGCTTTCCTTCCATTCGTTGCTAAGGTCCGTCTTTATTGTCCTTATAGGAACGGCTTCCTTTACTTCTTGCTTGGCACTGTGCTTGCAGTCTTCAGGGCAAGGTCTTCTTGATAATGCGTCTGCGTTAACGTGAAACTTTTCACTGCGATGTTGTCGGGCAGTACTATCAACCGCCCTATTTGCCTGAGACCGCTCGTATTCACTTCCTATGCTTCGCTTAGGGCAGCTGGACCGAAGGTGACCTTTTTCACCACAGGCGTAGCATCTAGGGCTGTACCCTTTAAATCGGTCCCGCACAGGTGATGCCACAACCTCCCGGATCCGATAAGACCGATGGTCTTGTCTCCCAGCTTCCACCTTCAAAGCATGGGCCAGAGCGTCCTTGAGATATTCATGGTGCCCAAGTCTCACAGCAGCTTTTCCCTGCTGTTGTTGGACAGCACTATCAATCGCCCTATTCTCCTGAGACCGCTCGTGTTCACTTCCTATGCTTCGCTTAGGGCAGCTGGACCGAAGGTGTCCTTTTTCACCACAGGCGTAGCATCTAGGGCTGAACCCCTTAAATCGGTCCCGCACAGGTGATGCCACAACCTCCCAGACCCGATGAGACCGATGGTCTTGTCTCACAGCTTCCACCTCCAAAGCATGGGCCAGAGCGTCCTTGAGAGTTTCATGGTGCCCAAGTCTCACAGCAGCTCTAACTTCGAGGTCACGAATGCCATCGATGAAAGCTTGCACCAGATTCTCGCCAACGAGCGCAGGTGCAGACTGGTATGCCTTACGGACCAGTTTCTCAACTTCCAGAGCCCATTGTTGCAAGTTTTCGCCGATGCGTTGGGCACGATCCTTCAGCTGTGCACGAAACACGTGCTCCAGATGAGCGTCACCATATCTTGCCTCCAATGCCTCCAGCAGTTGCTCATAGGTTACCTTCTTATCGAGGGCTTCGAGGACGGTTAGCGCCTGATCTCGGAGACCTAAGGTGAGCGCGGTCATAGCCTGTTGCTTAGTCCAGCCGTTCACCGTCATAACAGCCTCAAACTGGATCTTGTAGGCTGACCACGAAGATGTTCCATCAAACGGCGGTACTTTGAACCCCCGTAACGAAGGAGCAGCAGTTACTATAGTCGCCGCTCCGTCTCCAACTTTAAGGTTTCCTAAGGCCTTCTTCACGTCAGCAATCTGAGTTTCGGCCTCAGTGATACGGTTCTCGTGTTGAAGAACCTGATGCTTCACTACCTTGAGTTCTTTGCCGAAAGTCTCATGAATGCCTTTTAACAAGAGCATCTGTTCCTCCTGGCGGCGGGCCTGTTCCTTCTGATGGCGGACCTGCTCCTCCTTGTCCCGCTGCAGCTGCTCTTCCAAGCGGCGGGCCTGATCCTCCAGGCGGCGGGCCTGCTCCTCCTTATCCCGCTGCAGCTGCTCTTCCAAGCGGCGGGCCTGCTCCTCCTTGTCCCGCTGCAGCTGCTCTTCCAAGCGGCGAGCCTGCTCCTCCTGACGGCGGGCCTGCTCTTGGAGCATCGCCATTAGGGCCGTGATATCTGGAGCTGCTGCCGATGCCGACGTGGACGGCGTGGTTTCCATAACTGGCTGCTGATCTTCCGATGTAGGCAGTTGTGCACTTCCAAATCGCCTCTGATCAGCCTCTTGCTGGCGCTGACTCCTGGTTCGGATACCTTCCGTGTCCTCCTTTGGTAATACCGGCATACTTTAATCCCACTTCTGACACCAAATTGTTACGAGCTGAGTATTAAATAAATTAAAGTAGTCGATTGATTACCAAAAATAACACAATATTTATTAACAACACTTTTTACAATAAGAAATCACTAAATCACTCGTTAGTCGCACTAGAGTATCTCTTCGATGTTTATCCGCTGTATCGTGAAACAATACTCCCCTACGGCCAACACGTTCCGCTTATATATGGCCGTGGAAATTACTCGAAAGTACGAAAATATTCGATCGATGTTTCTAGGCTAAATAGATTACTCTAGAGCTTCTTGTAGCGCCATCTAGCGTCGAGTAATCGTCATAATGCCCACAGTTGCGCGCTTTCCGACGCTAGATGGCGTTGTCCTCGATAGTTCCCGATCGTTCTCGTATAATTGAGTTCCATCTGGTTATGGCGCAACAATATCTTATATATAAGCTAATAGGCACATGAACTTCTGTCCCGATCATGGAGAGTATGACAGCTGGTAGCGAGAGATCCTCTCCGATGACTGCAATTATGGCCCGACGCTGAATGCGGCGTAGATAATGACCTAGGCGAATCAAACTGCCAGCTTGTGTTGAACTGAGTCTTCACTGCAATCGTAGTGGTGACAGGCGAGACTCAATTCTCTTCTAGCGACCGAGTACAGGTATTTTCTGTAGCAACGTGCCCGGAAAGGTCTGCACTCGGTCGCTAAGAAGAAATTGAGTCCCGTGTTGCCGCCCTGCCCACTCGACTATAATCAGCTGGAGAGCCTTCATGGCGGCAAAGCTATTACGTGGAGTCACCAACCGGAACGACCAACAAGTCTTCGTCGCTCGACCAGCAGCTTCATGTCACACGCGTACCTCTTCGGGCGAGGGTGCAATACCGTTACGCCGGGAACGTAGCCGTCCGCTGACGAACTTCGGTGAGCTCTTCCACGTCCAAATCAAACGGGGAAGTTTCGGCCAAGGCACACGAAACTGATACGTTGCTCGTGCTATACACTTCTAAAGACTTTAACGTTTTCAGCTAATGAACCGCTGATTACTATGAATGAATATCGTTTATAGTAACTATGTAGAAACACAACGAACCCATTCATGTTTAATTCTGTATTTAAAGCGTATAAAAAATAGCAAATAAGAAATACTCAATTTAGTTTACAAACACGGACTATTCTACGAACATTGGAATGTATTATATTTAGGTCAGGAGATACGTGACGCTTTGAATTGAATGTAGATGAAATTGAACATTTCTACTTCGAAATTAACGAAGTTTTATTTAAAAAAATATTAATAAAAGAATCAACATATCAATAGGATTCAGCGAACATACAAACTGGGAAGTATGTTTCAGACAAATTATTAATATTTGTAAGGTTAAGAATATAAATAATTTAAAAATACTGCTCTTAGCTTTGAGGCAGCCCATTATTGTATGCTATTTATATACCCCGTTTACTAAAATAGTCACTTAATAGAATCGTACAATTTTCATCAAGTGTCAAATACTCTTAACTAATTAAATTTTGCTTTATGCCCGGTAATAGTGTGTGGAGCAACGGGTGTCATGTCCCTTTAACACAAAAGAAGGATCTTCCGGCTAGGCGAGGTGATCAAGCTAGTCAGGCCACGGCAGCGCCTTATGGTTGGTCATTGTTGATATTGTTACGAGCTGAGTATTAAATAAATTAAAGTAGTCGATTGATTACCAAAAATAACACAATATTTATTAACAACACTTTTTACAATAAGAAATCACTAAATCACTCGTTAGTCGCACTAGAGTATCTCTTCGATGTTTATCCGCTGTATCGTGAAACAATACTCCCCTACGGCCAACACGTTCCGCTTATATATGGCCGTGGAAATTACTCGAAAGTACGAAAATATTCGATCGATGTTTCTAGGCTAAATAGATTACTCTAGAGCTTCTTGTAGCGCCATCTAGCGTCGAGTAATCGTCATAATGCCCACAGTTGCGCGCTTTCCGAAGCTAGATGGCGTTGTCCTCGATAGTTCCCGATCGTTCTCGTATAATTGAGTTCCATCTGGTTATGGCGCAACACTGCCCCCTCCTAAGACATGCTCGTCCCGAGCATTATCGGTTCCATAGTATCGCGCCAATCGATCTACATGAACTATCTTTGGGGCGCCTCTTGGACACTTCTGTATCCGGTAGGTAACATCATTGATTTTAGTGACTACCCGGTATGGCCCATCCCATTTGGCTTGTAGCTTCGGAGATCTCCCTTTACTGCGAACTGGGTTTTGTAGCCATACTAGCGAACACTCTTCGAAGCCCTTATTATTCACTTTCCGGTCATAACGGGTTTTCATCTTTTCAGACATTTGTTGGCCCGATTGTCTCACATGCTCATAAATGTCATTCATCTTGTTCCGCAAGCCATTCGCGTACTCCGTTATACTTCGCGGGGTATCAGGGGGTATTCCAGTGATCAAGTCTGCAGGCAACCGTAGTTCTCTTCCGAAGTTTGCAAAAGCTGGTGTTACGGAAGTACATTCGTAGACTGCATTTCGGTATGACAGAAGAAACGGTTGGATGTGTTTGTCCCAATCTTTTTGCCTACTTTCAACTACTTTTGCCAGATACCTCTCTAGTGTTTGGTTAAATCGTTCCACCATTCCGTCCGATTGCGGGTGGTAAGAGGTTCTGGTTTTGTGAGCACCCATCACTCGACACATTTCTTGAAATATTTGAGACTCAAAATTTCTTCCTTGGTCACTGTGGATTTCTAAAGGAACTCCAAAACGACAGAAGACCTCGTGCACCAATTTATCTGCAACTGTTGATGCCTCTTGGTTGGGAATGGCAAAGACTTCTGGCCACTTAGTGAAGTAATCCATTACGACCATAAAGTACTTGTTTCCGCTTTCACTTTCAGGAAATGGTCCTGCTACGTCTATTGCAATTCTTTCCCAGGGTGCACCAACATTGTACAATTTCAATGCGCCTCTGCTACGTGTATAAGGTCCCTTCACGGCCGCACAACTAGTACACTTGCGACACCAGTCCTCAACATCATCACGACAATGAATCCAGTAGAATCTTTCCCTTATCTTTAACAATGTCTTCTTAACTCCCATATGACCTCCTGAACATCCGTTGTGGTAGAGCTGTAGGACCACTGGTATCTTAGTTTTAGGAACAACCATTTGCAGATGACAGCTGTCTCCTCAAGCGTTTTCCCATTTACGGCACAAGACTCCATCCTGGATGACTAAACTATTCCATTGAGCCCAATAACTCTTCGCGGTCGAACTCAGCGATGCAACTTCGCTCCAGTGTGGCTTAGGAGTCTCAGCTTTAATCCACTCGAGAATTGGTTTGATATCTGCATCATCTTGCTGTTCTTGCTGTAGGCTTTCCTTCCATTCGTTGCTAAGGTCCGTCTTTATTGTCCTTATAGGAACGGCTTCCTTTACTTCTTGCTTGGCACTGTGCTTGCAGTCTTCAGGGCAAGGTCTTCTTGATAATGCGTCTGCGTTAACGTGAAACTTTTCACTGCGATGTTGTCGGGCAGTACTATCAACCGCCCTATTTGCCTGAGACCGCTCGTATTCACTTCCTATGCTTCGCTTAGGGCAGCTGGACCGAAGGTGACCTTTTTCACCACAGGCGTAGCATCTAGGGCTGTACCCTTTAAATCGGTCCCGCACAGGTGATGCCACAACCTCCCGGATCCGATAAGACCGATGGTCTTGTCTCCCAGCTTCCACCTTCAAAGCATGGGCCAGAGCGTCCTTGAGATATTCATGGTGCCCAAGTCTCACAGCAGCTTTTCCCTGCTGTTGTTGGACAGCACTATCAATCGCCCTATTCTCCTGAGACCGCTCGTGTTCACTTCCTATGCTTCGCTTAGGGCAGCTGGACCGAAGGTGTCCTTTTTCACCACAGGCGTAGCATCTAGGGCTGAACCCCTTAAATCGGTCCCGCACAGGTGATGCCACAACCTCCCAGACCCGATGAGACCGATGGTCTTGTCTCACAGCTTCCACCTCCAAAGCATGGGCCAGAGCGTCCTTGAGAGTTTCATGGTGCCCAAGTCTCACAGCAGCTCTAACTTCGAGGTCACGAATGCCATCGATGAAAGCTTGCACCAGATTCTCGCCAACGAGCGCAGGTGCAGACTGGTATGCCTTACGGACCAGTTTCTCAACTTCCAGAGCCCATTGTTGCAAGTTTTCGCCGATGCGTTGGGCACGATCCTTCAGCTGTGCACGAAACACGTGCTCCAGATGAGCGTCACCATATCTTGCCTCCAATGCCTCCAGCAGTTGCTCATAGGTTACCTTCTTATCGAGGGCTTCGAGGACGGTTAGCGCCTGATCTCGGAGACCTAAGGTGAGCGCGGTCATAGCCTGTTGCTTAGTCCAGCCGTTCACCGTCATAACAGCCTCAAACTGGATCTTGTAGGCTGACCACGAAGATGTTCCATCAAACGGCGGTACTTTGAACCCCCGTAACGAAGGAGCAGCAGTTACTATAGTCGCCGCTCCGTCTCCAACTTTAAGGTTTCCTAAGGCCTTCTTCACGTCAGCAATCTGAGTTTCGGCCTCAGTGATACGGTTCTCGTGTTGAAGAACCTGATGCTTCACTACCTTGAGTTCTTTGCCGAAAGTCTCATGAATGCCTTTTAACAAGAGCATCTGTTCCTCCTGGCGGCGGGCCTGTTCCTTCTGATGGCGGACCTGCTCCTCCTTGTCCCGCTGCAGCTGCTCTTCCAAGCGGCGGGCCTGATCCTCCAGGCGGCGGGCCTGCTCCTCCTTATCCCGCTGCAGCTGCTCTTCCAAGCGGCGGGCCTGCTCCTCCTTGTCCCGCTGCAGCTGCTCTTCCAAGCGGCGAGCCTGCTCCTCCTGACGGCGGGCCTGCTCTTGGAGCATCGCCATTAGGGCCGTGATATCTGGAGCTGCTGCCGATGCCGACGTGGACGGCGTGGTTTCCATAACTGGCTGCTGATCTTCCGATGTAGGCAGTTGTGCACTTCCAAATCGCCTCTGATCAGCCTCTTGCTGGCGCTGACTCCTGGTTCGGATACCTTCCGTGTCCTCCTTTGGTAATACCGGCATACTTTAATCCCACTTCTGACACCAAATTGTTACGAGCTGAGTATTAAATAAATTAAAGTAGTCGATTGATTACCAAAAATAACACAATATTTATTAACAACACTTTTTACAATAAGAAATCACTAAATCACTCGTTAGTCGCACTAGAGTATCTCTTCGATGTTTATCCGCTGTATCGTGAAACAATACTCCCCTACGGCCAACACGTTCCGCTTATATATGGCCGTGGAAATTACTCGAAAGTACGAAAATATTCGATCGATGTTTCTAGGCTAAATAGATTACTCTAGAGCTTCTTGTAGCGCCATCTAGCGTCGAGTAATCGTCATAATGCCCACAGTTGCGCGCTTTCCGACGCTAGATGGCGTTGTCCTCGATAGTTCCCGATCGTTCTCGTATAATTGAGTTCCATCTGGTTATGGCGCAACAATATCTTATATATAAGCTAATAGGCACATGAACTTCTGTCCCGATCATGGAGAGTATGACAGCTGGTAGCGAGAGATCCTCTCCGATGACTGCAATTATGGCCCGACGCTGAATGCGGCGTAGATAATGACCTAGGCGAATCAAACTGCCAGCTTGTGTTGAACTGAGTCTTCACTGCAATCGTAGTGGTGACAGGCGAGACTCAATTCTCTTCTAGCGACCGAGTACAGGTATTTTCTGTAGCAACGTGCCCGGAAAGGTCTGCACTCGGTCGCTAAGAAGAAATTGAGTCCCGTGTTGCCGCCCTGCCCACTCGACTATAATCAGCTGGAGAGCCTTCATGGCGGCAAAGCTATTACGTGGAGTCACCAACCGGAACGACCAACAAGTCTTCGTCGCTCGACCAGCAGCTTCATGTCACACGCGTACCTCTTCGGGCGAGGGTGCAATACCGTTACGCCGGGAACGTAGCCGTCCGCTGACGAACTTCGGTGAGCTCTTCCACGTCCAAATCAAACGGGGAAGTTTCGGCCAAGGCACACGAAACTGATACGTTGCTCGTGCTATACACTTCTAAAGACTTTAACGTTTTCAGCTAATGTTGTGGGGGAACGGGTGTAATGTTCCACCCAACACAAAGGGAGGATCCTCCGACCAGGCGAGGTGATCATGCCTGGCGGGCTACTGCCCAACAGTTGATGTTGGGATGTTGTATATATGATAATCGGCGCGGGAACTTTATTTGCGCGATTCAGGATTGGTAGTTACTCCGTGTAGTGTAGTTTGTAGGTACAGTGCGTTACTTCGTAGTTCAGTGTATCTTCGGTAGATGGCGCTGTATGTGGAGGTCGCCACATCACTCCCCTCCAAGACTGGAGGTCGATATATGTTGAGTCAGCTGTCTGTGCTCTGATGCAGAGCTTGCCAGTGCCAGGAGTGAGTAGTTCCAGTGAGTCGGAACTGAATGCCGCAAGTTCCAGTGAGTCGGAACTGAATGCCGCTAGTCCCAGTGAGTCGGGGCTGAAGTCCGCTGATCCCAGTGAGTCGGGATCGCATGCGGTGCGCGGTGCTGCGGTGAGGTCCCCAGTGAGTCGGGGCGATTGCTGCGTAGTGGCTGGCTGCTGCGTAGACGGGAGAGATGTGCTCTGCTTACATGGACCGTAGGTGCAGTGTGCTGTGCCTAGACGCTGTAGAGGCCGTAGGGGTTACCAGCCTGGAGCGGTCGCGTCCTGCGTGTGGTATATCCCAGTTGAGGCCGAAGTTGCAGGCTGGCTTGAGACTTGCTGTGGGAGTGAACATGATGGTGGCGCGGCTTGAAGGCTGCTTCCAATCACGTCGGGGTCACCACTGTAGAATTGGTGTAGCTTGGGGTAGTGCGATAATAAAAACTTCACTTACAGTTTGGATAGTTCTTTACTGCCACTTCACATGGGTTCACAGCACAAGCGAATTACACAATTCAGCAAAGGCACAGAAGGAGTTTATAGTACAAAAAGGGTTTAAGCAAATACAAACGGCGGAATTCACAAGCAAGCGAGTGTAGCGGGTAACACGTCCTAAGGGTTGTGGCCGACTGACGAGACAGCGGGCCTCGAGAGCTGCGGCCGCGCGGGGCTCGGCCAAACCGGTTTCGGTCGGCAACAACATCTATAGCAGATGTTATCTAATGCGACGCGCTCTGTCGCTTGTCCGTTTGTTCGTGGAACAATAAATATTTATACAATTAACATTATCACAGATGACACTAAACAATAAATATTAATATACATTAAAATATAAATATACAAGCATTCAAATTAATACGAATCGCTACAACACCCCCCTCCAGAGACCGGGTTACGGGCGATAATAGTCCGGAAAGTGTACGCTACGTCCGGTACGCGTTTTCCGAACACCAGACTCCTCAGCGTTGGTCTCCTTGGTGGTTTGTGGTGTTGTACTTTGTTTTGTTTGTGTATGTGTGTGTGTGTTTGCGAGATGTGGGTCGTGTAGCATGTAAGCTGGCTTGACGCGGTCTATAGACACTGTCACTGTCCTACCATTAAGGAGGAGAGTCAGTACCTTGTCATTCCGTTTTAGTACCTCGTGGGGTCCTGTGTAGGCCGGTTTTAGGCAACCACGGCTTATCTCCTCTCGAAGGAAGACGTGTGAAGCCGTTGCGAGGTCTTTGAAAACGAAGACGGATCTGGTACCATGACGTGATGCGGGTTGTGGTTGCAGTTGCCTGACGTATGCTTTCAGGCGCCTCCCGTAGTCGGTGATGTCGTCCGTGTCGTCAGCTCCGGGATGAAATAATTCGCCTGGTAACCTTAAAGTTTCACCGTACACCAGCTCAGCGGGCGTTGACTGTAGGTCTTCCTTGTAGGCGTTCCTGATGCCGAGCAAAACTAACGGTAAAGATTCTACCCAGTTGTTTGTGGCGTGACAGGCGATTGCGGCCTTCAGCTGTCTGTGGAATCGTTCGACGATTCCGTTGCAGGCAGGATGGTAGGCTGTTGTGCGTTTGTGCTGGAATCCGATGACATTGGATAGGTATTTAAAAAGTGCTGATTCGAAGTGCCTACCACGGTCTATAACAATAGTCTTGGGACATCCGAATCTGGAGATCCACCCACTCATCAAGGTTCTAGCCACAGTCTCTGCGGTTATGTCCTGTATCGGTATTGCCTCAGGCCAACGTGTGAACCGATCGATTGCGGTGAGACAATAACGGTACCCTTGTGATGGTGGTAGGGGTCCTATGAGGTCGATGTGTATATGGGCGAATCTGGTCTTTGGTAGTCCAAAGGAACCAAGAGGTGAAGAGACGTGCCGTGTGATTTTTGTTCGCTGGCACGCTAGGCAGGCGCGACACCATTCGCGACAATCCTTTCTCATCCCGGGCCACACATATCTCTCCGAGACCAACTTAATCGACGGAGCAGCTCCTGGATGGCTTAAAGAGTGCAGGCTTTCAAACACTTGGCGACGAAACGGTTTCGTGACGTATGGTCTGACAATCTTGCTACTCTCATCGCAGTACAGTTCCGCATATGATCCCGGCAGTTTGATTTTAGTAAGGCGCAGTGTGGTATTTTCTTCAAGTAGTTGTTGAAGCTCCGGGTCGTTAACCTGTGACTCGGCCAACTTATCGAAGTTCACCGGTTGGACGATCTCTTCGATCCGCGAGAGACTATCGGCGACCACATTATCCTTACCTGAGATATGCCTTATATCTGTCGTAAACTGGGAGATGTAGTCTAGATGTCGGAACTGTCTTGGTGAGCAATTCTCCTTTCGCGAGTGGAATGCGAAACATATTGGCTTGTGGTCCGTGTAGATGACAAAATGCCGAGCCTCGACCATATGTCTGAAGTGTTTGATCGACTCGTATATGGCGAGGAGTTCCCTATCGTACGGCGAATACTTACGCTGGGACGGGATTAGCTTTCGCGAGTAGAAAGCAAGTGGCTGCCACGGTTGACCGTCCTTGCTTTGTTGAAGAACCGCACCTAACGCTGTGTCTGAGGCGTCCGTTACCAGGGCGAGTTTGGCCTCGCAATCCGGGTGAGCTAATAATGCGGCTTTGCAGAGGCCGCCCTTGCAGGTGTTGAAGGCTTCTCGTTCCTTGGAACCAAAGTTGAGTTGAGTTCAGTGTATCTTCGGTAGATGGCGCTGTATGTGGAGGTCGCCACAAACCGCTGATTACTATGAATGAATATCGTTTATAGTAACTATGTAGAAACACAACGAACCCATTCATGTTTAATTCTGTATTTAAAGCGTATAAAAAATAGCAAATAAGAAATACTCAATTTAGTTTACAAACACGGACTATTCTACGAACATTGGAATGTATTATATTTAGGTCAGGAGATACGTGACGCTTTGAATTGAATGTAGATGAAATTGAACATTTCTACTTCGAAATTAACGAAGTTTTATTTAAAAAAATATTAATAAAAGAATCAACATATCAATAGGATTCAGCGAACATACAAACTGGGAAGTATGTTTCAGACAAATTATTAATATTTGTAAGGTTAAGAATATAAATAATTTAAAAATACTGCTCTTAGCTTTGAGGCAGCCCATTATTGTATGCTATTTATATACCCCGTTTACTAAAATAGTCACTTAATAGAATCGTACAATTTTCATCAAGTGTCAAATACTCTTAACTAATTAAATTTTGCTTTATGCCCGGTAATAGTGTGTGGAGCAACGGGTGTCATGTCCCTTTAACACAAAAGAAGGATCTTCCGGCTAGGCGAGGTGATCAAGCTAGTCAGGCCACGGCAGCGCCTTATGGTTGGTCATTGTTGATATTGTTACGAGCTGAGTATTAAATAAATTAAAGTAGTCGATTGATTACCAAAAATAACACAATATTTATTAACAACACTTTTTACAATAAGAAATCACTAAATCACTCGTTAGTCGCACTAGAGTATCTCTTCGATGTTTATCCGCTGTATCGTGAAACAATACTCCCCTACGGCCAACACGTTCCGCTTATATATGGCCGTGGAAATTACTCGAAAGTACGAAAATATTCGATCGATGTTTCTAGGCTAAATAGATTACTCTAGAGCTTCTTGTAGCGCCATCTAGCGTCGAGTAATCGTCATAATGCCTACAGTTGCGCGCTTTCCGAAGCTAGATGGCGTTGTCCTCGATAGTTCCCGATCGTTCTCGTATAATTGAGTTCCATCTGGTTATGGCGCAACACTGCCCCCTCCTAAGACATGCTCGTCCCGAGCATTATCGGTTCCATAGTATCGCGCCAATCGATCTACATGAACTATCTTTGGGGCGCCTCTTGGACACTTCTGTATCCGGTAGGTAACATCATTGATTTTAGTGACTACCCGGTATGGCCCATCCCATTTGGCTTGTAGCTTCGGAGATCTCCCTTTACTGCGAACTGGGTTTTGTAGCCATACTAGCGAACACTCTTCGAAGCCCTTATTATTCACTTTCCGGTCATAACGGGTTTTCATCTTTTCAGACATTTGTTGGCCCGATTGTCTCACATGCTCATAAATGTCATTCATCTTGTTCCGCAAGCCATTCGCGTACTCCGTTATACTTCGCGGGGTATCAGGGGGTATTCCAGTGATCAAGTCTGCAGGCAACCGTAGTTCTCTTCCGAAGTTTGCAAAAGCTGGTGTTACGGAAGTACATTCGTAGACTGCATTTCGGTATGACAGAAGAAACGGTTGGATGTGTTTGTCCCAATCTTTTTGCCTACTTTCAACTACTTTTGCCAGATACCTCTCTAGTGTTTGGTTAAATCGTTCCACCATTCCGTCCGATTGCGGGTGGTAAGAGGTTCTGGTTTTGTGTATCCGCTGTATCGTGAAACAATACTCCCCTACGGCCAACACGTTCCGCTTATATATGGCCGTGGAAATTACTCGAAAGTACGAAAATATTCGATCGATGTTTCTAGGCTAAATAGATTACTCTAGAGCTTCTTGTAGCGCCATCTAGCGTCGAGTAATCGTCATAATGCCCACAGTTGCGCGCTTTCCGACGCTAGATGGCGTTGTCCTCGATAGTTCCCGATCGTTCTCGTATAATTGAGTTCCATCTGGTTATGGCGCAACAATATCTTATATATAAGCTAATAGGCACATGAACTTCTGTCCCGATCATGGAGAGTATGACAGCTGGTAGCGAGAGATCCTCTCCGATGACTGCAATTATGGCCCGACGCTGAATGCGGCGTAGATAATGACCTAGGCGAATCAAACTGCCAGCTTGTGTTGAACTGAGTCTTCACTGCAATCGTAGTGGTGACAGGCGAGACTCAATTCTCTTCTAGCGACCGAGTACAGGTATTTTCTGTAGCAACGTGCCCGGAAAGGTCTGCACTCGGTCGCTAAGAAGAAATTGAGTCCCGTGTTGCCGCCCTGCCCACTCGACTATAATCAGCTGGAGAGCCTTCATGGCGGCAAAGCTATTACGTGGAGTCACCAACCGGAACGACCAACAAGTCTTCGTCGCTCGACCAGCAGCTTCATGTCACACGCGTACCTCTTCGGGCGAGGGTGCAATACCGTTACGCCGGGAACGTAGCCGTCCGCTGACGAACTTCGGTGAGCTCTTCCACGTCCAAATCAAACGGGGAAGTTTCGGCCAAGGCACACGAAACTGATACGTTGCTCGTGCTATACACTTCTAAAGACTTTAACGTTTTCAGCTAATGAACCGCTGATTACTATGAATGAATATCGTTTATAGTAACTATGTAGAAACACAACGAACCCATTCATGTTTAATTCTGTATTTAAAGCGTATAAAAAATAGCAAATAAGAAATACTCAATTTAGTTTACAAACACGGACTATTCTACGAACATTGGAATGTATTATATTTAGGTCAGGAGATACGTGACGCTTTGAATTGAATGTAGATGAAATTGAACATTTCTACTTCGAAATTAACGAAGTTTTATTTAAAAAAATATTAATAAAAGAATCAACATATCAATAGGATTCAGCGAACATACAAACTAGGAAGTATGTTTCAGACAAATTATTAATATTTGTAAGGTTAAGAATATAAATAATTTAAAAATACTGCTCTTAGCTTTGAGGCAGCCCATTATTGTATGCTATTTATATACCCCGTTTACTAAAATAGTCACTTGTTATTAGAAATAAACTGACAACTTTAACCAAAGATAGCCATAGAAGTAATTCTCTAAAAATACAAAAAAATAACAAAATAAAACAGTAACATTTTGGTTAACCCTTTTGTCCTAGAACTACTCCATAATTAGAACAACGAAGCTTGTTGACATCGTAAATATATTTAATTAGGCCATTATATTCTTAACTTAAAATATATGTCTGATGGTCTCGGAGAAAATGCGTGTATCAAACATACATATAGTTGCATTTTGAAAACAATATGTGGTGTAGGTAGTATGTTTGTATGTACCTAATTATGTGAAATGTATTTTTGAGTGTATTGTCATTTCTGCCATAAATATTTTTCATACTACATATATAGTGGATGTTAAAATCATAATGGCTATTATATAATCATACCAACATGTTTTCATTCCAAAAGTGAATGCAGTTGTTTTCAATCACGTGATCAATGTACTTATTGAATGAATGAGAAATAAAATATTAAAGAGTTTTTAAATATTAAAAAAATATATATAAAATAAAAACAGTCTTTTTACATGTGCCAAAGCGTTTAAAAACAATGTACTTACATTAAAATAATCATAATTAGACAACAAAAGCATTCAATCTATTTCCTTTAAAACTATATGTTAAAATCATTACGGTTTTATTTTCATTTATGTTTGTATCGTACTCTCGCCCATCTGGCTTCTATTGATTTAATAAAACAGCGTCTGCAACACTAATAGCATCTACGTGAAATGATTCATTAATTTACGGATCATAAACATTAAATTTCAACTAGGTAGTGTATTATATTTCAAATTCGTTTTCTTTTACTTTTAATTTTTCTTTTTGTTGAGTAGCCAACTTGTTATTAAAAGATAGAAGTTTTAGTTGCTTTTTTATTGAATAACGGCCAAACGAGCAGACGTCACAAGTGCGCTGTCGGCCTTTGGAGGATGGGGAGGGGGATAGGAGAAGGAGTTAGGGTATGGGCCTTCGGAATCCTCACTCACTCGGTGAAACACAGCGCAGGCGCTGTTTCACACCGGTTTTCTGTGAGGCCATGGTACCTCTCCGGTCGAGCCGACCCATTCATGCCGAAGCGTGGCTCTCCCACGGTAAAAAAAAACACGGTTTAAAACCTTTTGAACTTTAAGAAAATAAATGAAATGTCACGATTTCCTTACAGTTAATCATCATCCCTCTAGCGCAGTCCTGTGCCATAGGCTGTACATAGGCCTCACCAATTGCGTGCTACTTGGTTCGATCTTCGGCGTCATGCAAATCATCACTCCAACTGGCCTTTGGATATCCCACACACACTGCGAAGCTTAGCTATTTGTTTCTTAGATTCTTTTATATAAATATTTGGCACACACATACCTAGATATGTTATGATATCGCCAGGTGACATGAAAGACTAGCACGAAATAACAAACTTATAATTATGAATTGACATTCTCCCGAGTATTGGGTGCGGTAAAATCGATTAGAGTTTTTGGAAACCATCCAAACACATCAATCGAAAATGTTATAACAGATCATCGAGTGCCATTCCTCAAAGCTTAGTTTGTTTATTCAACTTTCACTAATGACAATCAATTCAGGTATTATACTTACAAATATGTAACAGATAAATCTTTCTGATATGATTTAGAAGTAAGTAGTTTTAATTTATTTAGCTATGAAGTTTTGAATGTGACTTTATTTGTGTAACTGTTGATTTAATCAGACATCCATAGAAATATATGTACTTTCCTTATTTTTTTTTATGGAGTTGATGGCAAACTAACAATCTTATCGCCTGATGGTAAGCAATTACCGCCGCCCATGGACGCCCGCAACACCAGAAGCGATACAAGTGCGTTGCCGGCCTTTGGGGGATGAGGAAGAGGTGGGTCGGGGTAGGCCCTCCGGTATATTCACTCACTCGGTGAATCACACCGGTTTTCTGTAAGGGCGTGGTATCACTACGGTCGTGCCGGCCCATGCATGCCGAAGCGTGGCTCTCCCACGGTAAAATGAATGTGGGTAAAGAATTTATTTTTCTCAAAAATAAATTTACATTTCACTTACATGAGAATATGTTTTGTTCTTGATACCTTACACGTACTATACATTACGGCATTCAACATTAAAGTGCACGCACAACAATGCACAAGTAAAAATTCAATTTTGACGGTTACACTTACATTAACATTTAATCAAACTTCTTCGCCAAATTTCTTCGTCAAATTTAATCGACGTAGGTTCCCTGATAATGTGTGTTTCATAAATATGAGTTGCGTAAAAAAAGCGTTAAGCAACCAAACAAATTAACTTACAGTCTAGCCAAAAGCTGTGCTTAGCTTGGGACTAGATATCGTTGTGTATTAGATGTTCGAAATATTTATTATTTTTATTTACTTTATCTGTTTACAACTATCAACCTTTTAAAGTTAACTAATGGTCAAAGTAAACTATAATATTACAAAGAAATTTCAGGATATAAAAAGGAAAATTAAAATGAATTAATTTAAAAAATCCTACGTAATCTATTCGAAAATGTGCTTAGTAATATCCTTGATAGCATATTTTTTTAAACTGTATTCGGATATTGCGCTGCAGTTAAGGCAGGCAGTTACGATCCTGAAAGATTTCCATTTCGCGCTTCGTCGCATTCGGCTGCACATTAAAATATGCAACCGAATCCCTATTCTATTAGCTATCGTTGAATGGGTCTTTATCTCCTTATAGTATAAACGTCATTTGTTCAAATTTTATACTTTATGTAAATTAAAAACATTTGTAAAAGCAAACAAACAGCTGATAGAAGGTTCATGGCTACGAAAATAGTTTGACAATTGATGTCTGTAGTTAAGATTTTACCTAACTTATTGTTACACATATTTAGCTTTTGTAAATTTACTTCCAGATAAATAGACGTTAATAACGAATATAAACGTATTGAGGTTTCTTAGATTAAGAATTTAATTGTATTAATATCAATTATAAAACAAAATTCAAAAATAGCTTTTTCTTTCTGTTATGCTTTCAAGGTTAAACCGCTGATGCAAATTAGGTGAACTTCAGTAATGAGATACATTGGACCTTGGGTAAGGACATATAATATATTACTTTTATCGCAATAACCGACGTAGGTACACGTATCCGCGGTAAAAACTAGTACAATATAGGACTGAGCTCAAAATAACTTTTAATTGTGCACACTCCTACTCTTACTACATTTGTTTCTACGCTACGGTCGAGGGTGTATCTATTTCTTTAATGTCTATTTCATTTCCTAAGATTGCCAATACTGTATATGTTCACCTTCCCTTACTATAAACTGAGTCACACAATTATTGTTTAATTGTATAAATATTGTAAATATGTAACACCCACGCCACTACTGCCTTAAACCACCAAATTCAACTAAATACTACTACTCACTCACTACTGGGCATGATATAGTAAGATCCCAGGGCCACCAGACATCATGTATTTTCTGACGAACGAAATGTGGCTGATTGCGTAGTATTAGTATGTACTAAGAACGCATGCCTACCTGCTAACTTGCTTAGACGGCCAATTTTCAGGTATCAGGTAATCAAGGTACATAAAAACATTACGTAACTTCACGTAAATTCTGAAGCTCCATTTTTATATATGTCTACCAGACAACTATTTTAAAACCTCTTACAAAAAGACAGACCGATCCAAGGGGCCAATCATCCCCTAAATTCAATTTTAATATCGCTGTGGGTAAGAGCGCGAGGGCATTATCCACGCGCATGAGACGAGTCAGACATGTATTAGGATATATTGACTTGAAATCAGCTTTCAGAATTTACGTGAGGTACGTAATGTTTTTGTGTACCTTGATTACCTGATACCTGAAAATTGGCCGTCTAAGCAAGCTAGCAGGTAGGCATGCATTCTTAGTACATACTACCACTACGCAATCAGCCACATTTCGTTCTTCAGAAAATACTTGACGTCTGGTGGCCCTGGGATCTTGGACTATGAGCTTCTTATTAGATAGGAAGTTTTGGTCCACTATATCAAACTGGCCGGTCGGCGTATGTATAAGGTTTTTTAAAAGTTTGCTTTCTCTTTGCAGTAATCCTGTGTAGTTTGCATCACATAATGAATTTGTCACTACACAGAATTGACAGTAATATTTATTTAAAAGCTTTATGCCCAAGATGTACAATGGCCGACTTAATAAAATCGGTATTCTCTACTAGCCTACCTTAAGGTGAAGGAATGCTGCATTCGGAAATTAATGTAAGGGTGCACTTCGCGCGTTTCTAATCAAATCAATGGCGTAGCGTCACATACATTTAAAACTTTAATAACTTTAATGATTGTTACTTCATTTTTAATTATTATTCGAACTTTATTATATACTACTATTGTGGTGGCAAATAATATATAACTTCACTAAATATACAAGCTTTACAAAATTAAAAAGCATTGCAAGTTATAAAATATATATGCGACTACTTGTTTGACTAAAATGATTCCCGAGCGATCAATTTAGGCAAACTGTTATCGGATCGTTTGGCAATTGAGTGGATGATTGCTTAAGCAAATGTGTTGTTTGACCTTTCACGACCGCTAGGCGGGGTCTAATGTACGCATTTGATGTACCTAAGATATGCTAGAGGAATCCGATAAAATTGGGATCTTCTCAGGTAATATAGTAATAAAGGGTTCGAAAGGTTGTGTTTCACAAATTATATTGTTTACCATAGTCATATTGATAAGGGAACAAATTTATTGGTTGGCTATGTACCATCTTAATCGTTTCTTTCCAGATGAACATAAAACAAAGGTATTTTTCAAGAAGCATCAACACCGAACTCTGGCTGTCTGCTACTGCAAAAATACTGCACCGAATTCAATTAACTTTGGCATGGAAATACTTCGAGACAGTATTTCACTCCGGCCCACCGCCTTCTGCTTTATAAGGCGCAGGTTCGGCCTCATATGAAATACTGTCCCCCTGCACCGTATTCAACGGAGAGCGATTAGAATCGTCGACTGCCAAGGATTTTCAATTCGGTTGGACTCTTTAACGCATTTACTATGAGGAGTGCTCCGAAAAATAGTTCGAACTAAATTCTGTCGCTTCTTTCCGCCATCGTCCTACGCGACAGCAGTTTCATTCCTATCACTTAGCTGACTGTGCGATTTTCTAGGAACTTACCGCCTCGCACAACAATACTGTGTAATGAACTGTCGCCTGCGGTATTCTCGGACCAATACGACCTTCAAACCTTTAAGAAAAGAGTCGACAACGCACTTGCGACGCCTCTGGTGTTGCGGGTGTCCATGGTCGGTGGTGCGGCGGCTTAACGAAACTTGATATCCAAAATTTGGTTTTTATAAACCAATACATATTCATCTACTAAAATTTATTCTCAAAGTAATGATAAAACATCTAACTAAGAAATGAAATGAAGTAAAACACCTTATACAGTATTTTCTCAAAGAAACCTTGTAACTGTGTTCGACGTACAAGAAGTTGGTAAGTAGGTAATTAGATTACTAAGTATTTATGAGTTTCCTTCATATCATTTAAACTACTTTTAGTTTTCTTTAGTTACATTCAAACAAATATGTTTTGACAGAGAACCAAACAGAGACTGAGCCAGCAGTCTATGTATGTTTGTATGTTCCACCGCAGCATCTAAACTACTGAACCGATTTTAATTATAGTTGAGTAGTCAATGAATAGATTCATGACTATAGCCCTGGTTACATAGGCTCTATAAATTATCTGATGTTCTTACGTGGTCAGGTCATAGTTTTTCAAACTTTTTCTTGTAGATTTATTATTTTATAATGTTTATAAAAAAACTAATAAGTAGTTATTTTCAATTCCAATACTCTTTTCATTAATTTAGAATTAGACAAGTATCTTAGTAGTTGTGTCTATTTTAATCACGCTAGTAGTGACAAAAATAGACGAACTACTTGTGTGACCGAAATGGAAATGTGTTGATTTATTTTTGAATTATACATATGTATACAATGTAGTACCCATATGTAGTGTAGGACGCTCACATGCCAGGTTGAGTGATGGCTTGCGTGAGATAGCTAGCAAGAGCTGGATGCGAGACGACCAATATCCAGCCGGGCACTGCAATAGGATAATGATGATTGCATAATCCAATATGCTAAGGATTTCTTTTTAGATTTGTATTAAAAATTTGTATAAACTTCTCGATTTTCTTTTGTCCTGCAAAATTATGAAAATATAACAAATAAGTATGGTTCGATTGTTTCTTATCTAATAAATGATCGGCAACTGATAAATTTATTTGCTAATATTTAAATTTATTAACATATTAATCTTTCAAAATAGAGACCAGAAAGAGAGACTATTTACTAAACTGTTTTGAAATACCTATAATATATATTGAAAAATGGTTTTATAATCACTATCGATATAGTTATGTAATCAGTTTCAGAATAGGTGTGCGAAACAGCAACGTTTGCACCTGTCGCACTAATGTACGTATTGCGATACATTGAAATTACACAGCGATTTTATTATATCGCCTTTTTGGCGAATATCGAGAATTATTAGGAAATGGACAAAATCGATTTGTTTCTAACATCAATTAAAAGTGTTTTTGGAACTTTTATTTGAATAGTTGTGTGCGTAGTCTTTCTTATGGTCGTTTTTTTTTTATTATTGAATAGTGGGCAAACGAGCTGACGTATCACCTGATGGTAAGCGATTACCGCCGCCCATGGACACCCGCAACACCAAAGGCGTCACAAGTGCGTTGCCGACCTTTGGGGGATGGGAAAGGGCATGGGAGGAGGGGTTGCGGTATGGGCCTCCGATATCCTCACTCACTCGGTGAAACACAGCGCAAAAGGCTATTTCACACCGGTTGCTGTGAGGCCGTGGTATCATTCCGGTCGAACCGACCCATTCATACCAAAGCATAGCTCTCCCACGGTTAGAGACCGTCGTACATTTAGTTTGTTAAGAAGCTGTAAATTATAAATAGCTTACAAAAATTGTTTCTCATAACTCAAACCTGTACTAATATTATGAAGCTGAAGAGTTTTTTTGTTTGTTTAAACGCACTAATCTCAGGAACCGCTGGTCCGATTTGAACAAATCTTTCAGTGTTGGACAGTCCATTTATCAAGGAAGGCTAATATCATCACGCTAAGACCTATAGGAGCGGAGCACTAATGAAAAATGTTACAAAAACCGGTGAAAACTATTACACCACGGGCAATAAGAGACGTAAACGAGGTTGCGTGGGTCAGCTAGTATTAAATAAGCATAATCAAATCTGTCATTTATATATTTTATTATCTTTATCGCTCTGTTTTGTGCACATCGCGGTGGAGACTCTGCAGTTGGGGATTAGAGGCCAAAAGTCTGATTGCGGAAATCGGTCAACGAATTGCTCACAAATGTGTTGACTCCCACTCTGGCTCGTTCCTGGTGCAGACGATGTCCGTTGCTATCCAGCGGTGCAACACTGCTAGTATTATGGGCACTTTTGCGATCCGGGAACGATCCAGGTTGGGTTATTATAAAAAAATAATTGTTAAATCTACAAAATGAAATTTTGTTTTATATGTGACTTTGTTCAATTGTTCTTCTGAATACGGATATTAAACAAATATGAATTTGTCGGGGTGGACCCAAAGTTTTATTTATGCATATAATACTTTAAGCACATACGAGTCGGGAAATTCAATATTCAGTTTCGCACCATGCAACGTTATGTTCCAATATCAAAATTTTACTAATCTCCTTGCATTTTAAATATTACTAGTGATCGCCTAGTGGTCGAAAACCGACCATAATTCTTTTGAGTTTTAATATTTTACATTTCTGCACTCCTCTTCCATAAAAACTTTATTGGTTTAAAGTTTTTCCTTCACGTATTAATATAATATATAAAATGTTATCTTAACTGTAATTTATGAAATGATTTGTTTGCTTGTGATCATAATTAAAGTTAAATGAAGCTAAAGCCATGTCATTTTTAGATATGGTCCGATTTAAAAAATTATTTCAGCGTTGGATGGTCTAATTATCGAAGAAGGCTAAATATCATCACGCTTAGACCAATAGGAGCGGAGCCGCAATGAAAAATGTTTAAAAACAGAGTAAAATTATTACGCTACGGGCAATAGCAGACGTAAACGAGGTTGCGAGGGTCAGCTAGTACGGAATAAATGACACACATACTTATGATGACTACGTATAAGTAATGGCAGATTGAATTACTTGTCACGAAATACAACAGATATATATGACCTACCCACACTTATACATTTATCACAACTTTAAGATTTTCTTCACTCGAATGTAGTGTATTGTTTTGGAATAGTCCAGTTCCTCATTCAAATCTACTATTTTTTTCTATGTAAGGGGATACTGGTGTGAGGATTAGTAAAAAGGACTGCTTCTAAAGAATTATAATGCTTCATTAAAATATGATAACGTTCCATTTCAACAGAATTACTATTAAATGACTTAATCTCATTTGATTCTACTTTGCTCAGTTTGCTCTAAATAAGACTTCTAAAAGGTTTACGATCCTTTATAGATTATCATGAGCTTAATGCTTTCAAGACCGTACTATTTAAATGTCTTTATAATTATCTATCAGGTTTTATATTTTCTCCTAGCCGATAACGGCCACGGCGGCAGTCTCAACGGACACCAACCAACTACGCAGGAGATATTTTAGTGCACAAGTGTGTATGCAAACACAGGTGCACTCTCTCTCTCTTTTTATAAATACATCCATATTATACATAAATTTAAAACACTATTGAAACTAATAAGAACTATCAAGTGCCTGTAAACCATGTCTCATATCTAGAATTATAATCAAAAGCGTTGAAAATATTTAATCGACTCATTTAAAACCTTATTGTTTTTATATTATTTCGACAATTAAATAATAATTTATTTACGTGTTATTTAAATTTTTTCTTTTAGATTAGTTTAAGTTATTTTTACATATGTAATATGTATTACATATGTAAAAATAACTTACTTACATGATAATATATCTGTTGGCGACTGAAATTTAAAGAGCCTAATCGCATTTCTACACTTTTGACAATGCGCGAACAAATTGCTATTCATTTTGTTAAGGAGCTTATTATAAATGATATGAAGATCGACATTATTTGTATTGGAGCCGAGATGAAAACACGCTATTATATGTAATTATTTTAGCTTCGATTGTGGTGGCCGGATCACATTCCACAGCTGGTCATAAAGCCTCTTCAAGCAAGGAGGTTCTGGCTTACTATACCAGGCTGGCTGAGTGATATAGGGCTTGTTTCAAGTTTTCCTTCGCTTTACAGTGATGCTGTCCTGCATAATCTAAGGAAAAAGGCCTTCATCAATATGAAAATATTCATTTGGCAAAAAATCATTACATTTAAAAACCTTTTTATTTTTGTTACAATACCTACGGAACAATTATCCTACATCTAATGCTGTGTTATTATGTCTATGTAGTTTATATAAATAATAAATTTAAATTGTCTAATATACTGGAACATGCCTCTGCTGATATTAAATTATATTAAAGTAATATTTAACAAACAACACCCGCTATTTTTTAAAATTATACATACAAAAACATAATATTGTAGCTTTTGTTAAATGGAAAGATGTTAAAGTACGTAGGTATTTACATTTTGTTTTCTCTGAACTTATCTAAGCGTATTCAATGAGCCACTCAGAACACGAATAGTAAAGAAAAAACACCAACAAGGGTATCACAAGTCTAAAATACAAGTAATAATTCGCTTTCAATAAGCATTTTTGATTTAACATCAAAAGAGAGGGATTTTTTCAAAGCCTCAGTACTCGTGACTAATGAACCTGAACGCTTTTGTGACGAGATAAAGCCAGCTTTCGAATGAGTGTGTGTTTTGACTTCATAACTTTGATATAGATGCGGTATATATTTGAGTTTTATTGCCAATTTTTAGGGAATTCAGACAACGTGAGTGTAATATGGAATTTTATGTGACTTTCTCAAAAGACTGAGTTGTTGTTATATCCTACTTTCTACTAATATTATAAATGCGATAGTTTGTAAATATGTATGGATGTTTGTTACTCTTTCATACAAAAACTGATGAACGTATTAAGATGAAAGTTAACAGTAATATAGCTTATACATTGGAATAACATAGGATATATACTATTTACCGAGATAACCAACATCCTATAACAAGGCTGCAATATAATTCGTGAAGAAAACTCTTTACACTCCTTTTCAAACGCGTCACGCACACGGCAGCATATTATATTCGCAACAAGCAATGTGTTGTATATAAAAAACGTACCCACACCTTTTTTTTTTTTTTTTTGTGCGGAAATCCCCTCGGATACCACTTGTGGTTATGTCGGACTCGAACCGACCAAAACCGCACACCGTCTGGGGGACTAGAAGCCGGGGAACCAGGTGCACCTTCGGAAGGAAATCCCTGAAACCCCGACGTACCTCGGGCCACCCATTGTTTGTAAGTGGCCCCCTCCCGTGTAGGAACCCAAACATTCCTATACTATAATAATAATAATAATAATAATTCATTTATTTATTAAACAATAAAGCTTACAGTGTTTACACCAAGACGCTTACATGTTATGTCAAAAAAAAAAAAAAAAATTTTTTTGGATACACATTTACAATAAAAGAAAAGCAAAATAAATTTATATTATAAGTAAGTCACATATAAATAATGTCAAAAAGAACGATCCTAAATAAAAAACAATAAATAATATAAAAAACAAAGTCAGCAATTTCAATCATATGTCTACGTCATATCAATAACTGTCACAATAAAATTAAAATACAATTAGTTATAGTTATTTAAGTATGTCATCACACCACCACAAAATACACTAGTCCTGTCACAAAATATATCTACAGCTGAGTTACCTTTTAACAGATCATTTATTAGATTGATCGCTGTAACGGTGGGACTATTATTTGCTTTTGTAATATGCCAAGATGGCGGACACGCGAGCAGTGGATGCTGTCTACGACCACAACCACGCAAGTAATTATCAGGCACGTAGAGATGAAGAGACTCACGCACCGATGGATTGTCCACTTTATTATTTAGTAGTAAATAGTAGTACGTTATGAGCTCACGCTTCCGTCTGAGCTCCAGAGTGTCCAAGCCAACCATTCCAGAAACAAATATTGACGGATACAAAAACGGATAATATCCATACGTACGTTTATATAGAAACCTAGCAAATTTACGTTGGACTTTTTCAAGCATCAGTATGTATATTTTTTCTTGTGGAGCCCAAACAGCTGCATTGTATTCTAGTTTACTACGTACGTATGAACTATACAGTAATTTAATAACGTGAACATTATTAAAATTTGCAGCTGTTCTGATTACAAACCCCAAACATTTGCTGGCGTCTTTGCTGACTTCCTTAATATGTTCATGGAAGTTCAGTTTGCTGTCAACAGTCAACCCAAGATCACATACTGTCGTGACACGTTGAAGAGGAGCACCCGACACTTTATAAATCGCTGAGATCGGAGACCGAGACCGGCTAAAG
The DNA here is from genome assembly GCA_916048165.1 of Spilarctia lutea. Taxonomy (NCBI): domain Eukaryota; kingdom Metazoa; phylum Arthropoda; class Insecta; order Lepidoptera; family Erebidae; genus Spilarctia; species Spilarctia lutea. Next base: position 15,178,527 of record OU696480.1, on the reverse strand, counting down.
GTTATTATTTTGCATTTGGAAGGGTCAAATAGTAACTTATTGTCTTGGCTCCAATCGACCACCGCATCAATGTCATGTTGTAGTGCCAGACAATCGTCACTTTTAGTGATTGTCAGGAATAATTTGAGGTCATCAGCAAACAGGAGACATTGCACCTTAGTGATATAAGAGAGGCGCGAGCACTTTACAGAGCTCGCGCCGCCACCCCGGCCTGTTTCTGCTAAGGTGACTGTTGGCCTCACCTGTCACCCTCAGGCATGCGCTTATGGAGGACGGAGATCGTTTAGCGATCTCCGCCGCCTGAGTCGTCTGCGGTACCTGGCCCGTTCCCGGGCCTGGCGGGCAGGGAGAGTTCTAAACCTCTCCCGGTCCCGCTCCGCCATCTCCTTCGCAAGCATAACTTGCTCGCAGAAAGAGACGGCAGAGTTCCACGCGCTCTCGCTCCGCAACATGGCCGCAATCATGTTACCGAGCGAGAGAACCCCCACCCCGATGGCCGCCACGAGATCACGCCTTGGCTCGTCCCACGCCGGACATCCTGCCAGCGTGTGGAGCGCCGTGTCCACGGTCTGGCCATCGCAGTGGTGGCACTCAGGCGTTGGCTCTTTGCGGATCAAACACAGGTGATCTCCGAAACATCCTTTTCCGGTGATCACCTGCGTCAGCCGGTATGAGAGGCTCCCGTGATGCCTCTCGAGCCAATCCTCCATAACGGGCCTTACCGCCGCAATAACGGCGTGCCCAAACGTACCCACACCTCAATTATTTTGAAACAACATCTATATATACGTGCAATGTAGTACAGTAAGGTCTTTTTAGTATATAGTTTATTTATGAATTGTCAGTGTACAAAAGTCTATACAATGAGAGTTGAAGTTATGTTGGTTGTTTAACAACAAAATAAAGTAATCAAACGATCAAAGTTCGACAACCAGGTGATCTCTAGTATCAATGAGTATGTATTCGTGACTGCAACAGTGCTAAGGTGCGGTTTTTTTTTATTATATAGCGGGCAAACGAGCAGACGTGTCGCCTGATGGTAAGCGATTACCGCCGCCCGTAGACACCCGCAACACCAGAGGCGTTATAAGTGCGTTGCCGGCCTTTTAGGAAGGAGTACGCTCTTTTCTTGAAGGTTTGAAGGTCGTTTTGTGTTTCTTCTAAATCCGAGTATGAAAAAGTCAGGTCTATGTATGTTTGTATGTCCCACCGTAGCACAAGTGAACCTGTAATATTGAATTGATGAAATAGGCTATATAAATATAATCAAAACTATATACGTTGTTAGTTAGTTGGGATATAGCTTTTTTTTCTAGTTGGTATATAAGACCAAAGTCAGACAGGACATTTGATGGAATGCAACTAACGCTGTACCTGCGTCCTTTCAGTCTTGTAACCTCACTGCCCAAAATAACAAAAAAATTGATTAACACCGGTACAAATGGCCCATTTTAAGCTGAAACATGGTTTCCCTACTCTCCCATAGAATATTGTGGATTACATTTTTCTATCTACTTTTTATTAAGCAGTCGAGTAAGCAAATGTACAATGGTAAGTGTTTAGATTTTATTCTACTCCCAGAAGTAAATAATTCTCATATTATAGTGAATAATATTGTAACTCCTTATTATAATTAGTGTAGAGTACATAGACACAACATGTACGAAACGACAATAGTTTCGGCCTGACGATGTCCTATTTCATTTATTTTCCTTTTATCCTTAAACAAATCCTGAATACTTATTTATAGAGCATAAACGGTCTAAATTTGGAAAAATCGTTGACAGGGCTGCATCATCATCTATCATCTCTTCGTCGATCGTCTTGAGGCGTTCCCTTTTTTGGTTTTTATTGTGGTAAAAGTTCAAAATCTAAAAAAATAAAAATTTATGTGAAATACGATAGGTAGATCATGTCGTTGTTGGAGAAACCGGAAGCAGGAAGTTGACCATGTGAAGACGGGCTGAGGTAAGCATCAGATCAAGTCAGGTATCATGGTGTTAAGTATTATGGTGAGTCGCTTGTAGGGGTAGAACCTGGAGACTGGTTGTTTGGATGTTTTGGAACAGTTTACATATTCGGTAGCAGTTTCGAATTCTAGAGGAGGGCTAGAAAGTCTGTGTTAAAATCTTCCATGGCGACGCGATGTAGTGTTTCGACCCTACAGATTCCAGAACTGTTTCCAGACTGGAGAAGTTTTTAATAGCAGTAGAACCTTACAATATACCTATAATAATGCTAATTCTCTTGACCAACCCACAATTAGTAGAGTTGAATGAAACAAAACGCCTCCTGCGTTCGAATAATGTAAAGATCATATCGCGTAATATACATTTGTGTACCTAAGTACTTTTCTTCAGTACATCTATTGAAGTTTGTAGGATAATCTTATTGACTCTTGGCACATCAACAGATGACCACGGTACATCCGTGCGCCGCGGCACACAGTTTGCGGAACACTGATCAAGCTACTGTTCAGTATTTAGATATATCTTGACCTAAGGTTAATTTTAAGATAGTTTGGGTCTAGTTCATATCGATATACGGTATACGGATACGGATATATTAGGTATAGGTACCGATCACAAGAATTGTATCATATTCACATCCATTGACATAGATATGTAAAATATTTCTTTATCATAGGTTTAAGATGTTTTTGTATTATGGTGGCGTAAAATATTTTAAAATTCTATCATATTAACACAGTTTTAATGTGACAATATACACAAACCTTATCCTACAGAATTCGGCGCTTATTTTATTGTGCATCTTCACATGTGTTTATGGTAAAGCTTTGCAAAATACAGCCAAACTGATCCCGAACTCAACGACTGCTTTTACAACCGACTCCCTCATTCGCAGATTACCTGAGGACCGATTTAAGGTACTACAATTTTTGAAAAATCAGTTTTAGTATTTAAATCAGAAACAACAAGATTTTAAATATGAAAACATACGTAACATTAATCGCATTTAAAGTTCTAGCAAATTCAAATTAGTAAATGGCCCACACTGTAATGTTATGTTTTTTTTTGTTTAAAACCTTAAACGGGGAAAATCGTGTACATACTAGACTGTCTTTATGTACATAGGTAAGAGGAATTTGAAATGAAAAAATATTTCGAACATCTAACACACAAATAAATAAATAATAAATAAATAAATAAATATTCCGGACATCTAACACACAACGCCATCTAGTCCCAAGCTAAGCAGAACTTGTGTTATGGGTACTAGACAACTGATATAAATACTTATATACTTTTTTGAAGTGAAAACTTCTTTAGCGGCGCTGTGTACTTTTTTGAAATGGGTAAAAATGCATAAACTCGCGTCAGGGCGTCAGGTCACGTGACCATAAACTCGCGTCAGATCACGTGTCCTGATCGAAAAAATTCGTAAGACGGATGTTTATTGTTAACAGCGCCATCTACCGATATACTTTGGTAGCATTCGTTTTTCTAGATAGTGGCCCTTTCTCAATATGATTTTATATACTTAAAGTTAATATTTCAGTATCTTAAAGTGATTTACAATAAATTAAAATAACACTTACACAAAATCTTTTGTAAATCAAAAAGATTGTTTACAATTTTTTTGAAAACAGCGACATCTATTGGAGTATCAAAGCTTTACTTCCATTTACTACTTACAATCATAATAATTTTTAGTTCTTTTTATTGCACACTATTAAAAAAAGCATAGGTGTTCATTTCAGGTAAGTTAAAACAACCGTTTGTTAATAGTTATGAGTTTTCACTTCTGTCGGCAGTGCTTATGACTGCTTTGTGTTTTTTTTTGTAAATACATACATATTATACATAGAAAACACCCAAACTCCGAAACAAATATTTGCAGATCATACAAACAATTGGTCCGACCCGGGAATCGAACCCGAGACCTCAAGCTTAGCAGTCGCATACGCTACGCCACGGACGCAAAAATTAAAATGAAAAAAATGAATGAACGTGTGTGACAATAAACTTGATTTCGTCTAAATCAATTGTGGAATAAATGAACCGTTTAATACTCTTTACTAAAAGTCTTCAGTAAGTTTGTAGCATATACGAGTACATATAAGAAATGCGGACAATTTATATATTTAATTGCCTCGGTGGCGCAGTGGTAGCGTACGCGACTGCTGTGCTTGAGGCCTTGGGTTCGATTCCCGGGTCGGACCAAATGTTTATATGATTTGCAAATATTTATTTTGGCGTTTCGATGTTTTCTATGTATAATATGGATATATTTACAAAAAAAGTATTTAATAGTACCCATAACATTATCTCTTCTAACTTGGGACTAGATGGCGTTGTGTGAACTTGTGTGTTAGTTGTTTTCGGCAAATACATACATATATAATATGCGCCATCACATTCATGGATGTGTATTAAATATAAACCTTTTACAGTCGTTTAATAGAAGAGTAAATTGTAATTGCGTCTTAATTTAGACAATAGTGCTCTGCTCACAAAGCTCACTTACTTATGAGTAACGCTTAAGAAGACAAAATAGTCTCAAAAAGAGAATTGGAACAGAGTTTCGCTTGTAGTGATACGTAGAGAGTTAAATGTTTTTAGAATTAATATTTACGAGTAAATATATATAATTTCAGCAACATTCACCACCCATCTGTAATTTCACAACTGTTTGTGCCTGGTCTATGTACAACCCCAAGACTCAAGAAGTGGAAAGATCATCTATTAATCCGACGTAAGTCTGCTTCTTACTTATCTTATTGTCTTTTTAAAACTATATAAATAAGTGCCTATTCATTGGCGTACCCAGGTTTTGGCTCAAATTAGATTTGTTAAAAGCGCCTAGTCAAATAAATGCACATTTAAAACGAATTTTTATTATAAATTCTTTAAATATAGAATACTTATTTTAAATTAGCTTTTGAAGGTCTTCAGCAAAACGGTATAAGACGTTTTCCATATGCTATTTTAATATTTTGTACTTGCACCTACCGCATCAAATTTCTACATTTGATTGACATTGGATTATTTAATAGAAGTAAAGAGCGAGAGAGAAAAAAGAGGGGGTTGAAAGAAGGTATAGAGACTGGAATTGAGACGTTGAATGACGGACGAATTTTAAAAGACTATAGAGTAGTCGAGCACTTTTTGACAGTTTTTTGACAAACACGTACTGAAAAATAGCTTTGAAAGCATCCACCACCAAGTATGAAGCACATTCATCACATGTACAAGGTTAATATTAAGTCTTAAGGAGACAAAATTAGAATATTTTTAAACAGTATATTTATTACATCTTTTTTTTTTTACAGATGAATTTGCGGTTCCGGCAAAATCTGCAAAGTAGTTTCGGTTAATTTGTCAGCACACACAACTACAAGCCGATGTGTGTCACCTAACTAGTAATGTTATCTGATTTTGAAAAAAAAAACTACTAAGCAAGCAACCAAACTGTTCATTATAGCTGTTAATTTTCATAAAGATTTTAATTGAAATTTTATTTACTTTATAATACATTCATCTTTATTTTTAATGTTGTTTCATTAAATTGTATTCCAGATCTTTATTATTGTTAGAACTAGAATCGCAATGTGTTTCTTATGGCACTTTACAAGCATATATAAAATGAACACAAAGTAAAACCAAAGTCACAACAATGAAATGTGAATTACACAAAGGCCTTTCCAAGTGGTATTTGAACCCACAATACTTAGAGCAGTAGGAAGCGACGCAGCGACGGCATGACGAGCGCTTAAGCCACTAAGCCATACATGAAGATTATATACAGAATCAAAATTAAATCAACTCGCACTTTGCAGTAAATACATACATATTATACATAGAAAACACCCAAACTCTGAAACAAATATTTGTAGATTACACAAACATTTGGTCCGACCCAGCATTTAAACCCGAGACCTCAAGCACAGCAGTCGCATTCACTACCACTGCGCCACCGAGGCAGTTCAATTAATTGTATCTAACTATAAATGAAATAATTTTCCTGCATTACATTGCCTACACTTTTGTTATTATTTAAGTTAGAAGAAGTTGTAAACATGTAGTTATTAATGAAAGCCATTCTACAAAAACACTAACGTTTAATAGACGAATGCTTTACAAATAAGCTTCTTTCATGAAAATGTTCGACTAGAAGTTTAAAAGTAGTAAACGCTGATTTAAATTCTCACTAATAGCCGACAGGATCGCTACAGAATTCAATAATATTGGCGAAATGGTTCCGAAAGAATTCAATAAGATTGAAATTGAGAGTCGGTGAAGTAATATCGTCAAAAGCCAATTTTCCTTCATTAAAAACGCGTTCAAATTCAAATGGCGATGAAAAAACCTTCAATGCTATTCCTAGCTCCTCCACCGTGGCCGATTGGCCATTCAAAACAATTTTCATGTCCGATTATACGACAGTAATATTAATAAGTATTTATATAAAAATTGCTGAACAAAATGAAAATTTTGTAAAATATATCCCCTGATTTAGTTTGTCAAAGCATATTTCTACATTTTCAATAAAACAATGCAAAATATTTTTTTAAATAAACTGGTATTTTGTTGCTACTATACTTCGTAAATACTTTTTACAAAGGATATCTCAATCTGTAAGCAGTATAACACTAAGAACACACAGCATGCAATAAAAATTATGCCGAAGAAATTTGCCAAAGGATTTTACAATGAAATAAACAATATTTCAACAAATTGTCGTACAGCAGACATCTTTACTACATTCCGTATTGTAGTTATTCTACCTACATCGTAGACTGAATCTATAAAGGTTGACTCTAGAAAACTGGTCTTTGTAATTAAGTATAATAGGAATTTTCCATTGTAAGCTATGTGTAAAGGTCAGTATATACTAGCGAAAAAGGTAGTATTAACACTTTACTCGTGGCTTATCATAGTAATGTTGCTTCTATACTCAGATATGCAATCATATTCTGGAGAAATACTACCAATTGGGAAAAAGCTTTAAATGCCTAAATAGGTGTGTGCGAGCTATGTGTGGTCTCAAAAGGACTGTGAGTTGTAGAGACTACTTCAAAAAATTAAAAATACTTACCGTGCCATCTTTGTATATTTTTGAAATGGCTTTGTTTATTAGACATCATTCATCCCTATTTACACTAGAGCTTAAATCGCGAAATAGAACATAGTCCTATATTGACTGCACAGATTATACAATAATCTGTGCAGTCAATATAGGACTACCCTCTTTGAGAAAAGCGTGTTTGTTATGGCCACAAAAATCTTCAATAGGATGCCCAGTTACATAAAAGAGTGTATCAATATAAATGTTTTCAAAAATAAATTATTCCAATACCTAGTAGACAACTGTTATTACTCTGTTGATGAATATTTATGGACTGTAATTTTTTAATTTTACAATTTGCTTTACAATATTTGCTCTACATCCATGTTTCCGTAACATTTTTTTAATCTACTTTATATAATTTAATTATTATAATATTTTTAATGTTTTCATTTTATAATTTTTATCTACCTGTATTTGTACTATCTGAAAACTTTTTTTCTCTTTTGTCCATTTCATGTAAACATTATTTTGTATTCACGTTATTTGATTTGAAAATCTACATATTTTGATAATTTCTTTTTTTGTGTTATTGTAATTAGATTTTAGGATATAGTGTACCTCTAAAATAGGCCTACGATCTGTAACTAACCTAAAAATGATAAATGATTGATTGATTGATTGATATGAACAGAATTAAAACAACTTTTTGTTAATATGGTAAAACCATTAACAAGCTTAGTGCCGTAGTTGGTTGCACGTTCAACTGTCACTTCGGGGGTCGCGGATTATCGCGAACCCTGCTCAGTGCATATATTGTATGATACATAATTGATGATACTTCAGAATAGTATTATATAATTCTGTCTGTGATGATAAATTAATAATAAAAATTGTCACTACCACTATTCATCCAATGGGTGTCGACTAAGAGAACAAAAATTATATTTAATAAATATTTAAACCGCCATTTCCTTTTGAAAGTTTTTTACGAATCCCAAAAAGCGTGATGTTTTACTATTGTTAAATGTTTCGGACATCTGACACACAACGTCAGCTGGTCCAAACTAAGCAGAGTTCATAATATGGGTACTAGACAACTAATATAAATACTTTATATCCATTTTTGTAAATAAATCTATATTTTACAATACAAATATTTGCATTTCGTAAAAATATTTGATCCGACCCGGGAATAAAACCCGAGACCTTAAGCTCAGTAGTTGCTTACGCTACTACTGCGCTACCGAGACATTCAATTATAATACAATTTGGCTTTTTATGTGCTTTCTTTTAAATATAGATAATTTACATAATTAGACACGTGCTCAGAATTATGTTGATTTAATTCGAAGAACTCCAATTAAATTTTGAGTGTCATTACACAATAGTGTATCATCGCATATCATCACGTAATAACGTGATAGATGTAGATAAATAACAATATTAATTTGAATAATTTTCTTTCACTAAAATAACTAATACTGTTTAGTACCTACAAAATGCAAATCTTTTAACATATGTCATATACCTTTGTCAGTGACTGGTATCTGAACTAAGAAGATCCTGTTAGACAGAGAAGGTTACTTCTTGATGTTTTGGGTAGCTGAGCCCCGCGGCGTTACCCGCGGTACTACAGTAACCCCGTAAAAGTTACTCCTCATATCATCAGCTATGTGCCAGTAAAAGTCCTGTCAAAATCGGTTCAGTAGTTCCAAAGATGAGCCGGAACAAACAGACAGACGGACAGACAGACAACCAAAATTGTAAAAAAAATATTTTGGTATATGTATTGTGAAAACATACATATGCAAACATATATTTAGTAAGAAGCTGTTAAAAAGAAGTGCACGGTTGGCCAAGTGGTTTAAGCGGCCACTACGCTGCTTGCTACTGCGCCAAGTGTCGTGGGTTCAAATCCAACGTGGGATATCACTTTGTGTGATCCAAAAAATGTTGTCCCGCGTCTGGGTGTTCTTTGTGTCCGTTTCATGTATGTTTGTAAAGTTCCCCGCGACACAGGATGTATATTCCTAACGCGGGAGTTGTCTTTAAAAAAAATAATAATATTATAAGCAGACACTTCAAATGTAATTTATTTATATAGATATAAATGTCTAGATTATTAATATAATATAAGAATACATTAGTTAAGTTAATTTCTTTAACCACAACTGTACAAATTTTCAGTTTCCTTTTCATTGAAAAACTAATCTTTAATTCTTGAATTTTTTTGTGAGATATAAATGAAATCATTTTTCGTAACGTGACACATTTTTTTCAACAATCATTTAGATGTACCTACAATTCGCAACGGGTCAAAGCTCTGTCTCGAATTTACACCATGAATAAATGCTCTCTTGTATATCCTCTTTATCTCTCAAAAATACTTTAATTAAATTTAGCAAAATTCATTCAAATAAGGACATGATTTCATGAAGAATTTGATTTGTTTTTATTGTATAGGTACTTTCTAATTTATATTGCTATTTTCAAAATTATTTTGAGAATTTTATTTCGTTTTGATCATCACTCGTACCGACCGAATTGCCGATGTTCTGAAAAAGATCCATGTGTAAAGCACCAGGAGTCGAAGATCATGCATGTACCTATTGTAGGATGTGGGCAAAGCAAAAGAAGTGTGTCAGGGCCGTGGTAAGTGGAGGTAGATTGTGTCTGCCTACCCCTCTGGGAAATAAGCGTGATTCTATGTATGTGTCATAAATTGTATAAATTTGCTCTAAGTCCATTACAATAGAGCTCAAATTACTAGTGATCATCACTAGAATATCAATTTCTTCTTCACTTACAAAAACTAGCAATATTCGATATAATAATTACGCACGAATAACGTGCAACCTTATTCACAAATATAAAATAATTCCCAGAGAGGGTGCTGTTTGTCATGTTGCTATATTACCGCAGAATCTCTTGCTTGTGCATATGTTGGTCACGTACGGGCCTTGGGAACCTTTCCACTCTGTCTAGATGTTCTTCTTATATATTACAATATTTGCGGCATTCTTGGAAAACTGAAGGTTACGAATGTGAAAGGTTTGCCTTCATCTTATTCGATCATTTATTTTCCAGGACTGTCTTAGATATATTTAGGATATTTTGAATATAATACATATGTGTGTATGTATGATTTATAATAGTAGTGAAGTATTATAAGAGTTGAATCTTTGAGCCATTACTTTGTGAAACAGATACTATAAAGCGTCGGTTATAAAATAGAAGTTAAAAAGAAAAATAAATCGTAGAAGCATTAAATGAATGTCGCATATATTATGTGAATCTGTCACATGTGTTTAAAGTTGTTCATTATAGTAGCGGTTAAATCCAGGATTCTAAGACAAGTAGTGACTATAGTTCTCATTTTAATATTATTATTATTATTCCTCAGTATTCGTGTTATTTCACATTGAAAAGAAATTGGTATCAATTTGACAATCATTATTTTATTGTCTTCTTCGAAATTGTCTTCAAATTTCGTAACTGAGAACAAAATAGGATAGAGTAACAGTTTCCCTTTGTCTATAAATCACATGCAATGATCGTACGTTTATAGATCATTCATGCTACACTAGTGCCTATAAAGCGTTCATTATAGATACAGTTGGAAACACCTAACATAATACCCGCTTAGGATTCACTGTTATTATTAAAGCGAAATCCAACACGATCCGTACACCAACAATCACACTAATTCCGTCTTAATTTCAATGGCTGTCTGTCACGTAGGCCAGTGTCGGGCGTGCGACTGAATTTACAATATAAGAGCTTTGCGAGAGTTAATTGCGGGATTGCGACTAATCTGAGTATACGGCGACGACGCGACGCTCCAGGCGTCACGATACCCACTGTACATTTAATTTCGTTAAGTCGATAAAACTCCTTTATGTATTGTATATACGTTATTTATCCAAATGGCTTACAAAGACTCCAACTTTTGGAAACGTACGTATTTAATGAATTTACAAATGTTTCTTGAATTACAAAGTTCAGGAAAAGTTCTTGTGTATAATTACATAAATTATAAGGGTGAAAAGCTGTGTCGCATGTATAAATCTAAAATTTATTTAAGAGTAAAACTCGGATGCTATTTTGTTTTGAAAGCACACAAAATTTATGGTGTACTGAATTTAATAAACGATTTTAAATAAATTAAACTACTCTTCTTAGATTTTGTATTTCTAATTATTAGGTGGAAAGTGCAATACGTTTGAATATGTAAATAAGTTGTGATTATGTCTTCAGAAGCATGTGTATATTCCCCTCCAATCTCAATGCACTTATGCATTCGGGTGAAAGAGTTTTCAAAACATTTAAAAAACATGTCGTCGAAAAATAGCCGCCGCTATTCTTCGACGGCCTCGTCTGCAGTGCAAAATTTTTGCCCACGAAGGATTTCTTTTTACCGTGAAAAATAAGAAAAAATCGCATGAAGCTAAATCTGGGCTGTACAAAGGATGGGGTAACATTTATACCTTTGAAGTTGTTAAATAGACCATAGTTCTAGCAGCTATGTGAGCGGCCGCATTATCTTGGTGAAAAAGAATGCCACGGACGCCGCTCTTTGGGCGCTTGCTATCCAACTCCCCGAAAGCTTTAGGCAGACAAACTTCGCTATACCATTCACTAGTAACTGCTCTACGGTCTTCTAGTGAAATTACTGCTACTAGTCCACTGCTTGGAAAGAAATTTCTATCTTTTTTTATTAACACTCTGACCGCGAACAACTTTTGCGGGCAAATCGTCCTCTTTAAATACACATTGCGTGGATTGCTGCTTCGTGAGAGAATCGTAGCTATAAATCCATAATTCGTCAGTTGTAAGAATGTAGAATACATTTTGCGAAGTTCCTCCTTCGAAATTTTCTAACATAAAATTGCACCAACCACCACGAGGGTATTTTTGCTCATCGGTAGAGAATAAGGTATCCATCGTGAAGCAAGCTTCCAAACTTTAAGGTGTGCAGGATGGTGGAAACTGTGATCTAATGATAAGTTCAATCTGATGATGACGTTTTCATGAGCTACTGCAGTTGGTAGTCTAGTAGTAAGTATGTGGTCTGGGGTCATCGTTTAAGATCTCTCAACCAGGTTTAAATTCACGAAAGCAATAAGTAATTGTTGCTAACGCAGAAGCAAACTCCCCAAAAGTAGCTTGTAAATTTTCTTGAGATGTCTTGAAGTTTAACCCTCTTTTGTAATCATAAAAAGTCATAGCACGAAAAGCTGCCCGCGAGACATGCATTGTTACAAATAAGAGTGACAGATATTTTTAAATATAAAAAAAACTACATATCACAAAGTTTCACAAAGGAGGTTTGTTTTGAAATTAGCCATCAATCCAAAATAGTTTCATGAAAGAAGAGATAGTATTTTTTCTCTGGCTATAAATTTTCGGAACAACCTAGGTATTTTAGACCACTAATCTTAATATGAACTTAAAAAAATAAGTTCTAAGTTAGATCAAGAAGTAGCAAGTGTATTAAAAGAAATCATATCTACGTATATATTAATACGTAAAGTAAGAATTATTTTGTAACCCTTTTTTTCGAATTTTATGCGAGCGGAGAAGTATGTAACGAATATTTCATACTACAGTAAAAGTTCATATAGAGGAGTATATAAAGATAAAAATAAAATGATCCAAACCACTAACATTCAACTAATGAAAGTATTAGTTTGCATTTTGAACCAAAAGTTAAGCAACAATATATCTTTATACATCAGGCTTTAAATGAACTGCGAGGAAGGTTCTAGCCAAATAAGGCAGTATTTCTTGTCAGAGCTCCGAATACAAAGAAATATCGTCCTTTTAACCTGATTTAAGAACAAAGAATAAAACGTAAGTTACATTTAGATTAAACAAAATTGCCTTCATTGCTTTTTTGACCTAGAGCCGATTGTGTAATAAAAATAATGTTTGTATATTATTGAAAAAATTAAATAATGAACTTTAACGAAAAGGGACAAAGTCGTCCTTATTCTTAAATATATGTCACTATTTGTTGTAAGTACTTTCTTTGGGAAGGAATTTGCTTTCTTTAAAAAAACTATTTTACTAGCCGCTTATATATATATATATAGATAAGAACAGGTTGTTAGGTAGGTTATAAGAATAAAACTGTACTTAAGTACAGTTTTCTGTACGGAGTCACAACAACCACTCACTGGGATTAGAATGAAATGTTAGTGACCCTTTTTATTTTAGAAAGTTAGTCATTAAAATTGTATTTTTATATTAGAAGTTTTTTGGAATATTTATATATTTTTCTAGTTTGAAGAAATGGTATTTGAGCAGTATTTTCGAGTGCGAGAGTAATAGGTTTCTTTATCACCTCAAGATACTCAAGGTAATTAAGTTACAAGATAGATACTTCATAGGAACGTAGAATATGATTAACAAATTTTTCACAATCTATGCTTAGTTTGGGACTAGATGGCATTGTGTGTCGAATGGCCGAACTATTTATTTTTATTATTTAAGCATTGACATAATATTTATTTTGTATATACATAACCCTTAGCTATGACAAATTTCTTATTACTCCATTCGCATATATATCATAAAAAGAGATTTTATACTAAGTTTTTATTTACTGAACCAGGAAATGCTATCCCGTTTAAATTGAAATTATTCTAAACGTAACTTAAGAACATTTATTATTTCAATATACCAAGATAAGCACAAAGTATGATAAATATTTTTAATACATGACACTAACACGGTGTCGCCAAGAATTATTCCTCTAATAATCCACCCTCTTGCAATGATTGCACATAAATATACCGTGTACCATCTAATGAAATTATTTTAAATATACTACTATTACTCGTATTATAAACGCGAAAGTTTGTGAGTATGTAAGTGAGTATGTTTGTTGCACTTTCACGAAAAAACTACTGAATGAATTTTAAAGAAACTTCACAATATATAGCTTATACATCAGAATAACACATAGGCTATAATTTATAAAGATTAGGCTAGTAAAGAAAAAAACTCATATGTAAATATAACTGAACCTGTTTTTAAATAGGCAGTATATCTGTGATAGTAAGTAGAAACATTTAGTATTCTACAGACATAGTAATGATTGTCATCGTGATGGAATTTTATGGCAATTAAGTAATAACAGTCTCTAAAAGTAAAAGTTAGATTCTGTATTCTGAAGACATAATAATGATTTTCTCTGTCATGGAATATAAAAAGAAATATGTAAAGTTTCTAATATTGCAGTTTATTGCCGTGTGAGAGCGTGGGGTATTTAATAGTATAACATTTTAAAGGTACGATGGTTTGAAAACTGCATCACAAAATTACCGTAACGATAGCAAGTCTGTAACAAGTGACAACTCTTATAGCATGACACCATTGAGCATCACACTGTATTGTTCCATGTACGACACACGTACATCTAGAAGAAAAATTCGAAGTGCGTGGCATGTCTTGCGTTAATGTAAAGCAAATGAAATTATATTGAATCAGAATAACAGAGCAATCCTTGACGCAGACAATCTTAAAGATATTGCGGAGCCATTCACAATATTTACATTTAAAAGGAATTCATAAATCTGCCTATATAAATACAATTACAATTATAATTGATTCTAATTTATGTATTAAAAAGCCTTAGCCTACAGGGCTGCTCCTCTGAATATAAATTTTATCAATCAATTCTGATGACAACGTTTTTTTTTGAAATCGATATCGATATTATAAATTCGAAAGTAACTCTCTTTGTTACACTTTCAGTGCTGAACCGCTGCACTGTTTTCAATGAAATTTAGGATGGAGATAATTTGATTCTTAAGAAAGGACATAGGGTACTCTTTACCCCGATAACCGACATATACATAGCGAAGTCGCAGACAAAAGCTAGTACTGAAATAAAAATCAAATTCAATTGTTCATACCTAACTTTAACGATTAGGATGTAAGTACCATACCAAACGCTTTGAAAAGTATAGGAAATTAAGTAAATGAAAAAGTATTTATAGATTGTAAGTAAGATTAATAATTTTATTCAAATATTTACATAATAACTTAATGGTATGAAAGAGTAGTAGGTTGCCTTCATTGCTTTTATTTTTGCACAATTTAAGCATTGTTTACACAAGAAATCATTGTATTACACATTTTGTGCCACATAACCTTAGGATGATACAGAAATGTTACAAGTAGGTGCTAAATAACAAGATAAACGAATAAGCGACGTATGTAATAATATATACAAATATTTATATAACTTCAGTGCAATTAAAATTAGGCATGGATTAACATACATATGTTTCTACAGTTCATGCAATAAAATATCAATAGGTTTATGGTCGAAATTATTTCATCCAGGTTTAATACAAAAGAATATTAATTTCTTATATTTAACAAATACCATCGATGTTATTAATGAAGCATTTGATGCCCATTTTGACCAGTATGAGTCTGAATTTTGGAGAACAGATGCACGATGAAGAACATCGAGAGTGATGTGGCTTAGATTTAAAAGGTGACGAATACAGGGAGCCTGAAAATGGTTGAAAGTAGTGCCAGTGTAAGATTTGATGAAAACAAGTGGATTATAATAGTTTGAATATGTTAAAGAGTATTTATATGAAAATTAAAGTAAACAAGAGTAAAAGACGACCAGAAAATAGATGGAATAAAATAGTATACATCTAGAACGGGTGCAATGTACTGATAAAGTACAATGGAAGACAAAAATACATTGACCTGACATTATATACGTTTGTGAACAGGATAAAACGATGCAAATAACCCGACCACAATTAATCAATTAGAAGAAAGAATAATACTAATAATATATTTTGAAAGCTGACGGTATTTAGGTAGGTTTCGAAGAATAGGAGAACTCGACAAGCTCTTTAATTTTTTATTTTATTCAAAAACTTTATGCACAAATGTGCAAGTGCGGACTTAATGCCACAGGTATTCTCTACCAGTCTACCGTCGGGTGGAGCGGAAATGAATTAGAAGGTGCACTACACTTCGGTTAGAGATTCTAGAAAGGACATTAAAAACTTAAAAATTAAGAAATAAGCGAAAAAAAGAGAAAAAATACTGTATATAATGGAATACTATAAATCTACCATACAAAAATACATATAAAAATACAAACATACAGTTATTCTAAAATACATACATACTAATATACAATAAATATCAATTTTGTGATGATTCCGCCATGCTCCCGGCCGGCAAGGAGAGCCCGCACATTGACTCTAAAGGAGTTCTAAAGGACTCTTTAGTCTTTACCAACCCGTGTGGCTAGCAAAGGCTAAAATCTTCTTTTTGAGGAGAGGGCTATATCCAAAATTAGATTTTAAAAAGCTATCGACAATACTGATAACAATACATCCAGTGACCAACTGACTGATAATTGTAATGCATACCTTGAGTGATCTTCTACCTCATATGTTTTGGAGAAATGTGCTGGTATCCATAATAATTAGGTAATAATCGGATCACCATACTTGCGATCCCATGATATTTTAGCACAAATATATGATGTATTTTGTACAGTACACGTAAACCTTATAAATCTTTATCGGAAAAGGAATTTCACCGTTATTGTGCAACTAAACTACATTTTCCGATAAACACTTTGAATGTCGCCTATGCTAATATTGTTACTACACGCTGATAGATTATTAATCTTTCTGTAAAGCTTCATGTATGAGCTTTTCTACTTATGTTATTCTTAGAAGATTGAATAGGAAATTGTTATTGAAAATATAGTACTTGGATGATCGAGCTTTGCTCGATATTTTATTTATTGGTAAAGTTTCTAAAAATGAGTCCTATCTAGATCGATTTAATAATAATAAAAAAGTACAATTATTTATTCTCCACAATACATTTTCAACGTTACAGACTACACAAAAATATGAAAAGGTTTCATGCTGTGGGAGACTGGTGCCTAAGCCTGTATTTCAGGACACCAGGATCCCCTCCGTTATTGTTAACATTAAGTTTGTATTACTTTCGATGATCGGTTGTGGTCGAATAATTCGAGGGTATAAGGAAGTACCTATATAAGTGGGCGAGTGTGTGGATGGATGTATTTGTGTTTATTATAATGTGTGAATCGTTGAAGCCCTTACGAGGTTCATATTTTAAATGTACAAGAATTGCACGTTTAAATAATAGATAAAACAAGAACGTAGTCATTTCCAATTGAAACAAGGAGAATCGGTAATGAATCGTGAATTTTGTTTAACTAATATTTTATACTAAAATTGTATTTAAATACAGTATATTCTAATTACACAAAAGTCAAGGAAAGGTTCTTGTTGACTTTTCTAATTAACGAAGAAAAATTAAACTTTCCTCTCATTTAAAATAAATAAATGTAAATTATAAATCAGTGACAGGAATTGCAGAAAACCCTCTGAGGAGACCATAAAACGGGCCAATAACGACAGAAAAGTAACCGTTGAGCTTTAGGCGGAAATATAAATCATTGTATACAATGGTTCCGCAGAACGCATTGTTTCGAAGGGATGTCATCGCCGTTGCTTTCCACAATACGGCTTTTTAAATCAAAACATTATTTTTCTTAAGGCATACTTTATTTTAATGAGTTAAAAGCTTCCTTTATGTACGTAGTCCTATTTCCTTGTTCTGTTTTGTGTGAGTCGTGAATAAATTGAATTACATTGTTGTGGGTGTCAGTTTTTACAAAGTTTTGGGAGAAAATGAAAGTAAGTATTTATTAAAAATTGTTAGCAGGTTACGCTCACGGTAAAAGAAGCACGTGAACGAAAAGACAGTGAATCGAATTACAGTTTTCTTTTGCAAAAGCTTGAAATTTTTTAATTTTTTAGTTTTATTATTTGATACGCCTTTTAATCTAGTGATCCTAACTGTTTAGCCGGAGGTTTTAAATGTTTACTCAAACGTCTTAATGTAGTACAAGCTTACGAAGCGTTGAAAATGTAGTATAGAAAATAAAATATGTATGTAAAAGTATATACGGTAAAAGTACCGTATATACTTTATATGCATTTAGTGAAAAAAATATGTAAATCAAAAATTGAGTACCCTTTTTTACGAAAACTATGTAAACGGAGGGGTACAAAATTTGTTTATATAAGAGAAACACACACAATTACAGTTAATATGAAGAAGTGCAGAAAAAAAAACTTGAGAGGTGTCAAGGGACACCCGGATGGACCGAAGTTCGAAATAGAAAGACGAAACGAAAATATCTGTGTGTGTCGTCGTCGTGTCGTGACAACAAATTGTGTCGTGACAACAAATTGTGTCGTGTCAACAAATTGTGTCGTGACAATTTTTCCGTCTAGCCCCCTTACACAACGCGCCATAAGGAACTTCGTTCCAAAAACAAAAAAGCACTATGGTCGTATTTCGATCCGAATATTAGTTTGAACTAAATCCGTGTGAAATAGTGTCATTAACAGACAAATGACAGTTTTATAATGCCAAGAAGTATAATGGATTAGCAGTTTTTTTTATATATAAACATTCTAAATTTAAATGAAGTCAGTCAGTCAGAAGCTTTTCAATACACACATATATATAACCATTTTAAAATATATTTTATTAACTCTTATGTTATAAGAATTAACCTTTAATCTACTTTTTAATAATTTTAGAACAAGATTTCTTAAATAACGTGTTCCATTCCTAAAAGAAATAGACGACACAGTGCTTAAATTAATAGTAATTTGTATGCATATTTTTACGTCTGTGTGAACAGGTTTATGTAATACGTCCTATTGTTATTAAGGAGTTTTAAAATAGAATATTTATCGTTATCATCATCGTTATTCTTACATAGTGCCTCGATGGCGCAGTGGTAGCATATGCGACTGCTGTGCTTGAGGTCTAGGGGTCGATTCCCGAGTCGGACCAAGTATTTGTGTTTTTTTCTGCAAATATTCGTTTCATTCGCATAATAATTTAAATATATTTATATATATTTTATAATTTGTGTTACCTTTTTAAGTAATCTGGTGTACAATAAAGAGATTATTATTATTATTATTATTGGAACGAAGTTCCTTATGGCGCGTTGTGTAAGGGCTAGACGGGAAAATTGTCACGACACTATTTGTTGACACGACACAATTTGTTGTCACGACACAATTTGTTGTCACGACACGACGACGACACACACAGATATTTTCGTTTCGTCTTTCTATTTCGAACTTCGTTCCATCCGGGTGTCCCTTGACACCTCTCAAGTTTTTTATTAATTTAGTCATCATCATCATCACAGCCTCTTACTTGTCCGTCTTCGGATGTAGGCCTCCTCTCCCAATTTCCATTTTTCACAATCCCGTGCCATCGCCATCCAGTTCACTCCCGCTCGTTCCCGTACATCGTCGACCCATCTTTTTGGTGGCCCTCTGCCTCGAGTGTTTGTCAATAATTTAGTATAAGAGTATTTTTTATTTATAATCATCACTGCAATGGGACACTCTCTGCTGAACACAAACCTCGCCAAAAGAAAACTGTAATATTAAAAGGTTGCTGAAAAAACAAAGCTTATATTTTTATTACGTCGTAAACGGAAGCGCTATTTTGTGTTTAAAAAGAACCCTTTTAACAGAATCTTTTAGCAAACAATTCTCAGGAGAAGTGTAGCGTTATTCTTTACTAGCTAAGCCACACGGTGTTACCTGCGATACGAGTAATACCTAAAGACGTAGCTTAAATTACGCCTAATATCATAAGCTATCTACTTGAGAAAATCTCTTCATAACCGGTTCAATACAAAAATTTTAAAAATTACTTTTTTGGTGAGTACCGTATATACTTTTATATGCATTTAGTGAAAAGCTTAACTTGAAATTACAAACATACAGTTCAATTTTATTTCTTTGTATATAAAAAAAAAATATCTCGGAAATCTAATACAGAACGCCATCTAGTCCCAAAGTAAGCAAAACTTGCATTATGGGTACTAGACTATATACATATATTTGTAAATACAGACATATTATTCACAGAAAACACCCAAACTCCGAAACAAATATTTGTAAAACCTAATAAATACGAGTATAATAATTTAATATTTCCTGCTTACTTACCTTTTGCATATACATGTTCATATGAAAGTATAAGTCAAGGTGACCAGGTTTGCTCTTCGTTCATTACTAAAGAATTTATGTATATTTTTATGAGTTGCTTCGTTGTTAAAACCACTGATACAATAAGAATTAGTTTTTAATACTCAATTTAATGCGTTAATTATTTATTAATCGTTATTTTAAAACATACATTGGTGCTTTAAGCTGGTTTGAGCTTAAGTTGTTCTTTTTTTTTTTTTTAATGATGTACCATATATGTATTCTAAAATGTACTTGTTTGGTTACAAGTTATATTTGACTTTTTAACTAGAACATAGGCAATATTAGTAATTTATTTAAACCCTATCGAGCAATTAAAGCACGCATTGTATTACAGTTTATAAAATTATTAAAAATATTAAAGAAAAGTAATATAGAAACGAGCTTTTGTACACGGCTCCGCTCGAGTGTTATCTTATAATATATATAAATATAAAAATCAATTGCTGTTCGTTTTTCTCGCTAAAACTCGAGAACGGCTGGGCCGATTTAGCTGATTTTGGTTTTGAAATGTTTTTCCTAGTCCAGGAAGGGTTTAAAAGGTGAAAAATTAAAAATACTTGAAAATCCAAATGTCACGTGTACAAAGTAGTGGGCACATCTAGTGTTATATATAAATTCGAGAGTAACTTTGTCTGTCTGTTTAGTTTGCACGGCTAAACCGATGTACTAATTCGAATGACATATACAATGGAGATCCTATGATTTCTAAGTTGGACATAGGTTGCTATATCGCAATGACTGACGTACACGTGGGTACAGCAGCGGGTAAAAGTTAGTTTATTACAAAATGACATCACCTAAATTACATAAACAATTACTAAAACCATTTAGCCCACTGACAAATCGAAAGGGTAAAAGGTTAAGACAATCGCATGTAGTTTCCGTATCGAGATCGGGTGTCACATTGATAATAATAACATCATCTGCATTCTAAAGAGTCATTAATATGTATCAATGATATCTACGTCAGACAAGCTCAGTCACGATGTTGGTGCGTGTTTTGTAGACTTGCGTTGCCATGGGTACCGATTTAGAGATAAACGCTATTGGGTAAAATGAATTTGAATAAGATTATATATTTATTTAAAAAAAAATACACTACAAGAATATTCATTTTTTTATTAGTGTGCAAACGATCAGCCGTATCGCCTGATGGTATGGCAACACCAGAGGCGTTACAAGAGCGTTGCCGGCCTTTGGGGGATGAGGAAGGGGATGGGGAAGGGTATGAGGGAAGGGGTTGGGGTAGTTCCTCCGGTATCCTTGCTTGCATACCGAAGCATGGCTCTCCCACGGAAAGAAAAATTGCGTCGTGGGGGACTTTTTAAACGTACATGTAAATAACACCCACGCAAAAACAACAATGGTGGATCACATTAACTGTTGTTCCATGTGAGATTTGAACCGACAATAGCGCAGTAGAAAGCGGTGTGGCGACTGATTGAACCACTAGGCTATCCACGCAGTCTAAAGAATACTTAGAAAAACGTTAATGCCACCATAAACATAACTTGTAAAAAAACCAAATCTCTTAAACTCAGTTCTTTTATCGTAAAAAAGTTTTGGGATCCATATAACACAAAGTCCAATGAAGACCAATGAAGACCAACCGAATGTATCTCACAAGTCATACGTGGGCTCGTTCGTATAGTTAGAATATAAAAAAGTTTATTTACAGCTTTTCAGAATATACCTCTCCATACCCAATGCACTTATGCATTCGGGTGCACCAGCCTTCAAAACATTTAAAAAACGTGTCTTCAAAAATATCCGCCGAAATTCTTCGACGGTCTCGTTTGCTGTGCTAAATTTTTACCGTGGGTTTAAAAAAATCACATGGAGCTAAATCTGGGCTGTATGGAGGATAAGGTAACATTTGTACCCCCGAAGTTGTTAAAAAGTCCATAGTTCATTGTGAGAAAATCGACCTCTTCAAACACCCATTGCGTGCTTCGTAAGAGGATCGTAGCCGTATATCCATGATTCGTCAGTTGTAATAATGAAGGATATCTTTTGCGAAGTTCCTCCTTCGAATTTCCCCAAACTTTCTAACATAAATTTGCACCAATCAAAACGACGGCATTTTTGCTCATCGGTGAAAGAATGAGGTATCCATAGCGAAGTAAGCTTCCTAACTTTAAGGTGTTCATGTTTCGTTCAGCCTGTATCTCTAGATGTGTAATATGTCTATTCTCTCGTAATAGCCACTCACTGCAGTTGGTGGTCGGTCGGGTTCATCGTTTAAGTTCTCTCGACTACGTTTAAATTTAAACCAATAAGTAATTGTTGCTAACGCAGGTGCAGACGCCCCAAAGGCAGCTTTTTTGATAAGGGCCCCCGGTATCCTCACTCACTCAGTGAAACTCAGCGCAAGCGCTATTTCACACCGGTTTTCTGTGAGGCCGTTGTATCACTCCGATCCGGCTCTCCCATGGATGAAATTTTCATTTTAAATTTAAAATAACTTGTCGTAGTTTTAGTCTACACCTCGTATTAACTTTATTAGTATAATAAAGTATGTATGTATAATATGTATGTATTTACAAAAAAAAAGTATATAAGTATTTATATCAGTTGTCTAGTACCCTTAACACAAGCTCTGCTTAGCTTAGGACTAGATGGCGTTGTGTGTAAGATGTCCGGAATATTTATTTATTATTATTATTTATTATTTATTTATTATTATTCACCGAATTCTTAATAAGCACTAACCATCAATTATAGTTAGTTAGTAGCAGTTTTCATATTCGAATTCTTGAACTAAGCTATTGTTACTGTTGTAGTTACTGGACACGCATTCATCGATGGATCATCATATTCATAGCCAGTTTATTTATTGCACGTGTTGGGTCAAGAATATCAATCATTC
Source organism: Spilarctia lutea (assembly GCA_916048165.1). Lineage (NCBI taxonomy): Eukaryota > Metazoa > Arthropoda > Insecta > Lepidoptera > Erebidae > Spilarctia > Spilarctia lutea. The sequence goes on along the minus strand of OU696480.1, from coordinate 15,155,502 downwards.
ATCAATATTATGCAAACGAGTACGACCTCTGCTTATTTGGACTAGGTTTAACAATCTCCATACAGTATTGGTGTCCTTGGTACAGGATTATAATATGGATAGGATAGGATTATGATATAGATTTTTAATTTATAATAATTATATTGATATAGGTATGTAAATCTAAATATATAATTATAATACGTATATTGTACAAAGGAAAAAAAACCTATTGATATTATCGGCTCTAATTAAGAATGAATTGTAATTTGGGTTTATTTCAAATAAAAATACATGATATACCTATAGTCCGGCCACTCAGAGAATGCGTTTCTGACACATGTAAATTCGTCATGAGTAGTGATGTACCATGAATATCATTAATAATATTTGGTAACAGTATTTATAGCATTCATTATGCATAATTATTCAATTTATATATATTTTATATTTCAAACACAATATTAACAAAATTGTTGATGGATGAATTAAATTTAATCGTAATTTCTGATTGAAACCAAAGGAAAGAAAATAAAAATACTGTATTTATTGGAAAAGATATATTATGAAATAAATAGTTTTAAGATTTCAATAATGTCAAATCAAAATTCAATCCGACTCCGATTCGCTTGAGGACTCGCTGTCATCTTCACCAACATGTATTATCATGTTATTATCAATCATAGTGTCTATACGAATATCGCGTTCAAAGTCATCAAATATCATTTTTTTTGTTTTTTCAACCACCTTCATCCAGTCATCTCTTGTGACTTTTTCGCATGCTTCTTTTAAAAGCGTCTTCATCTTTTTTATGCCATATGGTGGAGAAGTATTATGGCGGGCTGCATAACCATTAATTTGAGCCCAGATTAGCTCTATGGCATTGTACTGGCAGTGATATGGAGGAATTCGGAGAACGCATTGACCGTACTCCAGAGCCAGCTCATCTATTTCGTATCGAATATTTGCTAGCTTATGGTCGTTGACTAATTTTATCAGCTCAGCTTTTTAGCTTTGACTTTATTTTCGTCAATGCCACTTCTTTGCAGCCAAGCCACCAATTCCTCTTTTCTATTAGCTTGAGTAGGTGCTTTATTTATTTGCACCGAATGATAAGGGGCGTTATCCATTATTATAATTGAAGGCTCTGGAAGGCCAGGTAGCAACACATCCTGGAGCCACTCCTTGAATACAGCCGCATTCATTTCTTCGTGGTAGTCAGTAGTAGTTTTTGACTCAAATGCTAATAAACCATTTTCCACAAAATTTTAAAATTATTTTTAAAATTACGTCATTTCTTTCTAAAAGAATTTTCCTTTTGTCTGTTTTCTTATATTGAAATCCAATACCTTTTAAAATTTTGGATAAAACAGTTTTTCCTCCCCTAAACAAATCAGCTGCTTTCAAAGATGCTAGAAGCGTCGACCTATATATAATATAATATAATAATATATTTAATCCACAAACAAAGATTTACAAAATTATCACATTAAATCACAAAATTTAAACAATAATATTTAAAGTATTATATATGGAACAATCAAAATGTGAAACGATGGCTCCTGTACTAATGAATTTAAACATTGTATCACAGGTGCCAGCGCCCTTCACCATTCTTGGACAGTTCCCCAGTACATGTGATAGCAAATACAACCCTAACAGTTACTTATTTGAATTACAAATAATGTTACATTACAAAGTATCAAAGTTATCCCTATATCAAAATATCGATCATTAATTGCAGTTAATGATTTTAGCAAGCAAAATGAGTATGAATATATTACTATATTACTATTAAACTATTAAAGTATTCATTCCTGGCATAATAACTATATATATGATTTCTTATTGCATCGGCGTCAAAGCTATCTATGTCTGTTATAGGTTTTGTTCTGCGTTTCTTTTTAGGTGTTCGTAAAATATTTTTTCCATGCCAGATGAGCCGAACTTTTTTTTATTATTATTTGTTATCGTCCGTTTGCTTACTCCAAGTGCCTGAGAGATACGCTCTTCTACCTGGTCGATCGGAATTAAAGGTCCGGTTTGGTTTGGTCGTACCTATATCTACTATATTAAAAATGTTAAAAACTATATTAAAAATGTATTAAGTACATTATACACACTCTCGAATAATTTCTCCGATGTCCCCAGGAACTTTAATGTCGTTCGTATAAATGCCCAAAGCATTTTGGCACATTTCCCTGAAATGGTGACAACATTCGAATGTACGACATCCTTACATACTTTGTAACTCATCTTGTTATACTGTTTTTTTGTGTATTCAATAAAGATAAATAAATAAAATTATATATTATAAAATTAGAACGTTTTATTTAACAATATATCGACCGACAGAATATATTACGATTACAAAAATACTCAGTTACAATTACCTATTATTTTGTCTCATCACTACAAAAACAAACTGTTGATATAACCTCGAAACAGCGCAGTTTGTCGTCGTTAGACTTTTAAAAAATATTGTTCTTAAATTAATTAATTAATTAATTGTTAATAACTTTAGCCCAAAATAAAACTTTTATTGTACATTGGCATGATTATTCAATTTTTAATGTTATTACTCATTATTAAGGTTAATAAAAGATATTTAAAATTTTGCCATAAATTGTACGCCAGTTCAAAGTTACATCGCCCATTGGATCACGACCTGTCAGAAACGCATTCTCTCAGTGGCCAGACTATAGATGTGTGGTGTGTATCAAGAAAAGCAAATATCATGAGGTACATTATAAAACTGACATGTACATGGCCATATACATTTGACTGCCTCGGTGGCGTAGCGGTAGCGTATGCAACTGCTAAGCTTGAGGTCTCGGGTTCGATTCCCGGGTCGGACCAAATGTTTGTATGATCTGCAAATATTTGTTTCGGAGTTTGAGTGTTTTCTATGTATAATATGTGTGTATTTACAAAAAAAAAGTATATAAGTATTTATATCAGTTGTCTAGGACCCATAACACAAACTCTGCTTAGCTTGGGACTAGATGGCGTTGTGTGTTAGATGTCCGCAATATTTATTTATTATTATTTAAAATTATGACAATCAAAATAATTTAATTCAATAACTACCACTATGTCTTCACAGATCACCTAGTAGGTATTTTTTAAGTGGGACGAATTGTGTTGGTTTGACATCACTACAACATAACATGCATGTATCTTAGATATGTTATTAAACATCAAGAAGTAGCAAAACCTTTTTATTTGTGCGGAACAAATTCATAAATTCTTAACCTTAAAACTTAACCTTTAGATGGTTATAATATTATCTACGAGTATACTTGCCTGTACTTTAAAAACATTACAAAATACTTTTTGGAGGTCACCATATAAATGAATACTGAAAACAAAAGTATTTTTTCTTAGTTTTTTTATATATTGTTTATACTAGTATCTTAGTCGTATTATGCCACAAACACCAAAGGATTTTATTGAAACTTGCATGTTTTGAGTTCACGTGGAGTGTAGATTATCGTGGCGGGAAAGTCGCAAAACAGGGTTTCAGTATTGTGTGTGAAACCAACTATTTGTCTATTTGCATTAAAGTTTCAGCTCTTTATTTATTTATTTATTTCTACTAATCGTACAATCGATAACTCATAATCAACAGCTTTAATATTTCACTGTTACACATATAGGCTTGTCCTGAGAATAGAGTTTTGGCACACTATTCACATCGGCCGGAATGGTTTTTATACAAATAGTATTTATATATTTTACAAACTTGTATTTAGTTTTTTCTAGTTACTTCATTATTACACATAAGTAGCACTTAGTTTATTTTAATACCGGTTGGGTAACATGAAGGCTGGGGCTCGTATGCTATCAGAATGGACAGGTCGGATCAAAACAATGGTCTTTTCTTCGAAAGGTCATCCCAGAAAAAGAGCTCCTTTGTGGCTTTTGTGGCATTTCTGCCAAAATTGAGTCTTAGGAAACACCAGCGTCTTTTAGCTGTGAAGTCTGATTTAAAAGTATTTGTTAAAGATTTACTTATAAAAGTGATTATCATTTGGATTATTAGTGGTGTAAGAAATAGTAATAGTACCATAACCTTAGAATGCCTAAAAAGGTTAATTCTTATTAAATAAACATTTATTAGTCTTGAATCATCATGAATGCAATCGTACAGTGTTGTGGGTGTAAAACACAATAGAACTCTTCTTATGTGTCAGTGGTTTTGTATCACTAGGTCACACCTTCCTAATCACATAAAGTTATATTTTAGATATTTAAACATATTTTGCCCTAGATCTAAAATCTCTATAGGCGTTGTATAATAATTTAAGTATGTTTGAGGTGCGGAATGTAAAATTATGTTTGTCTATCTCGACATTTGGCTTGCTATTGGAATAGTAATGAAGACGAGTATAGTTTAAATAAGCTCTGGATTGCATATATGTTAGTTCAAATATTAGATGTTTTAATGTTGGAAGAATATATAAATAGTACCTAGTAATATAATGAAATTTCATGTATGTGTTTGGGTTACCATATGGAAGATTATGATTAAATGCATATATCTTAGTTGAAGACTTTATCTGTATGTCAATTTATTTGATGATCTTTTCGGAATTTAAAATTTTACAAGACTATTGGACTAAGGACACTGTCAAGAGAAACAGACGTATGGTAAATGCCGAGTCTGCCCTATATGTAATGGCGTAATGATACAGCTATTTGTCAACACCATAGATTTAAACACGATGCTTACATAGACTACAAACCCCTGCCTCCTAAATATGCCATGCATTTTGTGGTCTAATTTACTGTTGTGAGTGGCTCCTAATGTGGCTAAAATCATATAAATATTTAAACCTGTTATAAGTCACTGTAGTTAATCGAGTACAGCCATATTCCTGAATCAATTGATCAACTAGTGAAAATAAAGGGGTCAGCTTTGATATGTTTAATAAAAGAAAAAAATTAATTCACACATTTTGTGTTTTATTTATATAAATATAAAAATATTCTTGAAAATCTTGTTACCTGACACTGTTAGGCTTTATTTGTTAATGATCTAACAGGTTTCAGAACTGTATAATAAACCCCTTTATCACTGAATAAAATTAGATGTTGATGAACTTTAAACTTAAGTTTTAAATAGTCTAGGAGAATAAAAACTTGATCTTTCCTGTTGGTGAAGATGTTGGTAGGTACATGATATCATTCTGGCATGACTATAAAAGACACATACGATTTGGAGCTAGCATTAGATTGATCTTGCAGGTCGTATCAACAACACAAAATGGTAAGTACTCCAAGTGAGTGCGGTCGATAAATTTGTCTAGTTATAATATATTATTTCTTTTTGCATTGTTTTAAAGTCCTTATTAGTATAACTCTCTAATGGCGTTTATTATATAATCAACTCGACTAATTAAATAAGAACCTTAGTGTCTATTTCTGATGAGGCAATATTAATATTGTTTCTGTTTTAATATTTTATTTTTTATTGTTGTCATTAATCCAGTCTTATTTAAATTAGAAATTCGCGATAGTCGCCCTTTGCATCGTCGCGTGCGCGTACGCAGTTAGCGACGAGGAAGCCCAAGTGGTGCGAAACGTTTACGAGCCGGAACCCTCTGGTGGCTTTCAGTACTCTTACGAAACCAGTAACGGTATCCAGGGATCCGCCCAGGGAAAAGTTAAAGCTGTCGGAAAGGTAAGCACAATATTTATTACCGACATAAAAACATACAATTATTGTTTTCAACTAAAATAGCTTTTTTTATTTGTGTAAATGTCACTTGATATTGTTGAGATTCGTGAACGTGATAATTGTTTTCCTTAACAAAATTAATTCACCATCATCAGCCTATGGCAGTCCACTGCTGTAGACTTCTACAATTGTAGGCCACTTAGTTCGATCTGCGATTTTTCACATCCAGCTTCTGCCAGACGTCTTTCGCATATCATCACTCCACCTGGCCTGTGTTTTATTGTGTGGATTTTAAGTAAAGCTATTTATAGAACACTATATTTTGTAACGTGAAAATATTTAACAGTATTTATATGTTTAGCCACAAAAATAGATTTATATAATTTCTCTCAACTCTCAAAATAACTCATAGTTAATATTTCTTAATACTTTGTAAATAGCAACTAAGTTGGTCTGAATAAAGGGCTTTATTATTATTATTATTATTATTATATGTATAAAATATAGATTAATGTAGAAGATAGTAGATTTAATCATTATATGCTTACATTGTTGTGCACAGTAAAAATGAACCTTTGATTTACGATCTGCATTCATCTGCATTAACTAAGCAAATAATGCTATTTGCTTAATATATAATACTATTTGTATACACAAATGAATACTAAAATAACTTTATTTTGATGATTAAATTCGATACCAGAACTAAAACTTAAACACAATCTGTGTCATTGCGTGACCATTGTAGATAACTAATTGTTCAGGAATTATTGCGGTAATCAGTAGTCTATGCGTTATTCTCATAGCTAGATTACTGTAAAGTTTCATCTAAGTAAATTTAATTAGTTTTTGCATGAAAGGCTAACAAACACCCATTCTCACAAACTTTCGCATTTATAATATTAATAGGATTTACATACTTCTCCAATTACAACTCTTTCAGTTTTCTTCTGATTAATTTCGTTTTCAGTTGCAAGACAGTTTAATTTTTCCTGGAATTGCCCGAGTGTCATATTTTGTTGTGTTCGTGGTGGACAGAAATTACAGTATTACAGGAGTTGCAATGGCGGGTGTGAGGGTGGGATTAGTTTAATATATATTATTTTGTTTTTCAGGATGAGGTAGCCCTTGAAGTTACTGGATCCAACTCATACCAATCCCCTGAGGGACAGCTTTTCAAACTAGACTACGTCGCCGATGAGAACGGATACAGGCCCCAGGTGAAATACCTTATGTTTTCATAGCAGCGTTATAAGACATGACAGGTTTTTTATAAAACTAACAGTAATAATAGAGACAGGAGATGCTACTTTATACTGATGCATTATTTTTGTATCTATAGAACATTAGTGTTGAAAATGTTTGTAAGTTAAAGTGATCCTTTCTTGTTATGCAAGAGATATAATAAAAAGGATGAAGGAAAAAACAAAGTGGTAACCAACTTTCTCTTACATATAGAGATTTTTTTGAAGTACGAAAACGGTTTTCGTACAAAACAGATATTATTTTGTTGGTATATTTAATATTATGTGCTTTCATTCCGATTATATTATTTTCGACAGTTTTGTTAGAGATTCACGATATTTTTCGTATAAAGTGATTACTCTGCTTGATGGAAAGCATGAATATAATCCAAGTCTAGTGATACAATACATATTGCGAACGCAGACAATTCCACAATGTAGCATGGTGACCCACACTGCCACCTATGGCTACGGCCTTTGGTCTTGCACTCACCAATGAAACACGACGCTCGAACTGTAATACAATAACAATATTTTCTCCCCAGGGTGATCATCTCCCCACTCCCCCTGCACCAGTTCCAATCCCTGAATACATCGAGAAGGCTATCGCGTACATTGTAGCTCACCCCTACAGCGAGAAGCAGCAGTAAATAATGACCACAATGTACAAAGTTTAAAACCAAACCTTTAACAAATGCTATCTTTGCAAAATGCGGAAAGCAGCTTTAGGGACTATATTGTTTTATTGTTATTGTTTTGTTAATTAGACAATAAATAATGTAAAACCGTAATCTTTATATTATTTTAATTTCATTAGTCACTATGTTAAGTTTCCTCCTCGTGAAAATAAAGCTTTAAAAGCTCCTGAGCATAAATGTTTAGGAGGTAACTATCAATGTTTCAGGTTATTATAGATAGGGCTATAGTAGAACGACTCGTTGTCGTTCTACTATAGCCCTATAATAAGAAGAATAGATGTAAGTCACTATACGTGTGATATGACCTATTACCTACTGACTTATTAAGTCATCTATACTATCTATACTAATATTATAAAGAGGAAAGGTTTGTGTGTAAGTATGTTTGTAACGAATTGGCTCAAAAAGTAATGGACGGATTTCAAAAATTCTTTGACCATTTGAATCCTACATTATAACTGATTAATATAGGCTATTTTAATTGTAAGGAAAAAAAAACAAAAATAACAATATGTAAACTAATAACTGCAGGTAACACCGCGAGGTTCAGCTAGTATCAAATATAATATAATTGAAAATTGTTAAAAGTATCTACTGTCTTCTCAGAAAAACAATAACTTGTTCACACATGCTACTAAAAACGAAAAACAAATTAAATTCATGCGTTCAAGATAAAATTAAACGTGTTTTTGCATACATTCAATGCAAAGGGTGCGTTTTGATGTGATACTGTCTTATGCTGGGGCCACACTAATGAGAAATGCCATTAATTATCGCGATAATGGACGTTCACCATAGGTGTAGCCACAACTTAACGGGATAATTTGACAATGGCATTAACAATGCCATTTGGAGTTAGGCGATAGCTCAAGTGGCGGTACATCAAAGAGATTAACGCGAGAATTGATGCGATGAAGCGGCCACATTACGTATTGTCAGTGTGCATCAAGAGCGCAACGGGAGCGGACGTATTTGTTTTTTTACGACGGATTTGCCTCAAAATCGCACGATTTTGACTGGAAATACGTACTATGGCGTCCTAGTCGAGTAATCATCCACCTTCTTCTTTTTCTTTGTTTCAGTTTTCTTTTTATTCGGTAATGATTCAATAAAGTCAAATAATATAAATTTACACTCATGAGATATAGAGCTCTGTCGACGTCCATCTTGCTTGAATTAAAGTAAATTCAATGCCGTTTTTATCGCCAATAATGAGCATTCATGTTGACCGTTGAAGTGTAGCCACCCATTTTAATGCGGTAAAAATTATCGCAATAATTATCGAGATAATGGGCATTGACGTTAAACCTTAGTGTGGCCCCAGCATTAAGGTGCGCAGATTGACCGTATTAAGTATTAAAGCTTATAGCTGCAACGTTAGACATGCATCAGATGTTCTCTAATGCATATCTAAATGCCTCTTGCTGGATTAGTTCTTTTTAACACCTGTTTAAATGTGATATATATATTATATATATATATTCAAAATTTCTAATAATTTTCAAACTGTATTATTGGTGTTAAAGAGCCTATGAAGTAACATATAAACGATGTACAATAAAAATATAATTAATTTCATTTCAAACTGCTGTAGGTTCTTTCGTTACATAAAAAAAAAACTATTTTTGTAAACAGGATTTTTTACAGCATTTGCATTTTAAGAATAGAATTAGAATATAAAAGGTTTTACTTATTAAATTACCATTTTTTAAAATCTTTTCAATTAATTTATTTAGCGCTTTTGTTACTTAAAATTATGTCAAATAAATAATTGTCATATATAAATATTAGTCAGGGTAGTGTAAAACGTGTTAAATTTTTGTTATTTTTAAAAATTGCTTTTTTTTAAAGAACCGTAACGAAATATGTTCTTATGTTCTGCTGTTATGCTTTCACGGCTAAACCGCTGCTCAGATTCCAGAGAAATTTGGCATTAGAATATTTATACTCGTATTCATGAGTAGGACATAGGCTTTTTAATCCGATAACCGACATACATGCGGGTGAAGCCGTGAGCAAAAGATAGTGATAAACAAATAAAATGTATTTCAGTTTACACCAACACCAACGACGTCGTGGTCATTACCCACGCAGCTACATATTAAACTACAAGTTTTAAAACCGTGTACATATCCAAATATGTTCTAAAAAAAGTTTAGATTCAAATATATTCCGGAGTTGTAATAAATCAGGTCTTAGGGGAAGACATCGTACTGATATACCTGATAACAGAATTATACACTTCGTTTAACTTTATTTGGGTCCAAGAATCTCGAGGACTTCAAGAATTTATATTACTGTTAAGTTACTTTTAGACCTCAGTTTATACTTTCAGAGTAAGTGCTGTTCTCCTTACCCACTTCATACCAAAAGCTACCTCCTTTGGTATCTTAGGAACACTGGCTAAGTTCTTGCCTTACTGCTGGTATTTTTAAGATCTAGGTTCATATTACATAGGGTATGTAAAACATGTTTATTAGTGTCTTGCTCTAAAATGTTTCTAAGATATTGGTTACCAATGCTGGCTATTGTGGCTGCCCCATAGTTGTGTCCGATTAGTCTAGATAAAAATGGTAAATCAATGAAGTGATAAAAACTTCATGAATGATAACATACGAACATATTAATTAATTTTCTACAATTTTTTTTGTGAAATTCAAGTGTTGTGTAGAATATCTAAACTTTTATCTAACTAATCTGTTGTCAGGCGCATTATGAATTCATCATTCGTATCGAGAACATCGTGGCGTCTCGAAACTCACCTATACCGATTTTAAACTGCTTCATTAAAGCTTTGTAAACGATTATTCTGACACAAAACCGTGACGTAACCAACGATTTTGAATGTTACTTATAGTACTTAAATAAGAAGAAGTACAGAAGTATCATCACTACCAGTCAATCATTTTAAGAGATAAACGGACTGTGTATATCTTAAACATTAATCTGTCTATGTACATACTGAATTTCACTGAAATCCTTTCAGTCGTTTTGATGTGATTGAGTAATAAACATCAAATAAAATAAGAAAAAAGCTTGAATAGTCCACTGCTGCTTATAAGCCCATCTTAAGAAAGGTAGTATTGGCTTATTATACCATGATGGCCTTGACCTTTTGTTTTTTTTTACGTGTGGAAACCCCCTCGGTCCGTCACCACGCCGGGGTTTACGGCGGGGCGGTGTGCCGTAATCGAACCGACTAAAACCACACGGGGTGCCACTCTGCGCCTGAGAAGGGAGAGGTCCAGGAACTGCAGTTATTAACACGACCGGACCCATGCCGCCATGACCTACCTAGACCTTGATACGGGGTTGATATGGGGCTTGTTTTTCTTCTCTTAGTGATATTCTCCTGCGTAGTTCTCTCCCATAATCGTCTATTACGACACCCATGGGATAAAGAGAGGTAGTGATACTCAGTATTATCCGTCAGCATATGGATCATTCTGTACTGCTTCATATTTTGTGATACCCAAGATTGTTTGTGGTTCGGCTACTAGTTAAACTGCTTTTACCTGAATATCGGTTATTACACGGAGCGACTGAAATCGGACCTTCGCAATCCTGAGAGCGAACTTAATTCGAAGGTTGAACTAGTTGTTGGTACATTAAAGTGCACGGACATCATAATAAAGATTGTCATAGATATTCATTACAACCGGAATCGACGGATTCACATAATCTCTGAGGCACATCATTCTGTACCTATTCAAAAGTACAAAAATGTAGCTGAAGAATTATTATACATATTGATGATTTTTACCATGGGAGTGTCACGGTTTGGTATGCATGGGCCATTTCGACCGGAGTGGTACCACGGCCTCACAAAAAACCGGTGTGAAACAGCCCCTTCGTTGTACTTCACCGAGTGAGTAAAGATACCGGAGGTCCGTACCCCAAACCCCTCCCCCATCCCCCAAAGGCCGGCAACGCACTTGTGACGCCTCTGGTATTGTTTAGGTGTCCATAGGTGGTGGTTATCGCTTACCATCAGGCGATACGTCCGCTCGTTTGCCCCCTATTACATAAAAAAAATAAAATAATAGAGGCTATGTAAAAGTAGGTCAAATGAATAGTCCTATCATTTAGATATCGCTATCGTAACTCAAGGGTTCAATGATGCACGATCCCTTTCATTGAGAAGATCTTTTAATTAAGATTGTATCTCGTGACGCGATCAAACTTTTACAAAGTTGGGATCAATTCAGATTTTAGCAGTCGTTAGTGGCAATCCATTCGCATTTTCACGTTGGACTTCGATATTTTATGTTTTAGAAAAATAAGACTGCATTTATTTGAAAAAGGTTTCAGCTACAAGGATGGTATAGGGATGTAGTATTTATGAAAATTTATGCAACATACATTTTGCATTCGTTGCTACTCGTAGTAGTACAGTCATTTAGTATTTTTACCTGGAAAGTTTTCCGGGAGTTTTGAAATTTGGCAATTTTATAGATTTTGGTATGCTCTTGCCAAATTTCAACTTTGCCACCTCGTATGGCTGCCGCTCGCGCCGCCATATTGAAAAAATGGCGCCCAAAAGCAGTTTTTTGATAATAACTCCTTTCTGGCGCATTTTACAGAAAAAACATATTTATTCAAAATAAAAGTAGAGAAAATTTCCTACAATTTATGTCTTAACCTTTTCTTTCCTAAAATCAATAGTTTCGGCGTAGGAGCGCCGTAAAGTGTAATTCAATACACGTTTCGGCAGAAATACTCGGTTCGTTTCGTTATCGAAAACAAACTGAAAACGATTGATCATCGATATTCAATGGCGAGCGCATTATAGCTGAAACTTCGAACAGCATTGCTTCAGTGTAAGAAGAGCAAAATCCGAGAGATGATAAAGTATCTATCAATCGTCGAGATCCATATTTTTGGAATAAAAATACTGCTACTCCAACCTGAACCGATGATATAAAAGATTTCGGCCTTGCTGCGGCTATAATAGAATGTGCGAGAGCAATGCTTTTCTTCTTCCATTTGTCAAGTGATGCTCGTTTATTTTTTAAAATTATGCCATCCAGAAAAATTCGTAAAGTTTCAGGGATATCTGACTCGACATCTTGAAAAAAATTGTCTGATGGAGGATAATGATTTGTCTCGTACACCTGTGTAACAATTATTGCTGCTGCCTTTATAATACGCTTACGTTCTTCTAATTTGTTGTCACTTTTTTCATTGTACCAGGCATCCGTTAATAACTTAAACCCTGTACTTCGAAAACAAACCACAGGCGACTTATTGGCAGTGACAGCAATTAAAATATCATCACCATATTTTTTAAGCAGTTGTGCTTTCACTGTTTTTATGTGTGGACGGTAATCACCTTCAATTTTTGTCATAAGTTCGTCCAGAGAAAACTGACATTCTTCGGAATTTTCTTCGAGATATGAATAAATGTATTGCATCGCGGTATCAATCTCGCTTTGCATACGGACCTCTTTTTTTTCTTTCTTCGGTCGAGGGCGTTTGATAAAATTTCTTCATACACGAATTGTGATATTGTGCATCGGCTGCGACTAAGTCAGTAACCTGCTCAAGGCGTTCAACTATTGCTTGTCCCCAATCATCGTTACGAGCCCGAGCAAGTTCTGAAATACTATTTTTCATCGACAATTTACGCACACTATAAACGATATTACGTTCACATAAACGCGTCTGTTTTTGTTTAGATATGAACTCCGCTGTTATCTCAGCAGCACATAAAAAACAATGATTTTTGAATGAGAACGTTGGACGTGTAGATCTTAGTTGTACTTGAAAAGTTGTACCATCACTTCCTCTACGCAAAGCTGCAGCGATTAACTTCTCATTATTATATCGTTTTCGACACGCATCGTGAACTACTATGGATTTTAATCCTACCAAAAGTTTGTATTTATTGTCTTTTCTTTTTATACTTGACTTACGAAAAGTTTCCAATCCTTTTTCCTTCACTTCAATAACTTCACTTTCTTGCAGTATATCACCACAAATAAAGCAGTTTACATCATTAGAAGCCATGGCTCTGTAAATGCAAACGACACTGTTAAATGATAAACGTATACTGATGACTCAGACTAAATATTTCTATTGAGCTCAGCTGGGGCCAGATGTTTCTTAGAAGGGAAAGAAGGGGCCTGACACAGAAGGGGCGCATTCCTTTATACCTGCGGAGACATAACAGACTAGCTATGGGAAGCCAGCTAGCACGTAGCAAACAAACATATAGGTTTATGTTAATTAATTATTATATTTTATGATTAGTGTATGTCTAAGTAGTCTGGTACAAATGAATAGATATTTTTTTTTTTTTTTGATGATGAATGGCAACTAGCCGGATCACTCGGATCAGCTATTTCTGCCAATGACAAGTATTTATAGTCTTCAATTATCAAGTCTTCAAGTCTTCAAGTCGTCGTCGTGATGAAATTAATGATAAAAAATATATAAAATGTGGATGACATGAAATGGGGACCGTCTTCCGAAAAAAAAAAAACAAAAAAAAACAAAAAAAAAAACAAAAAAAAAAAACAAAAAAAAAACGAATAGATATTATTTCTGTTCAACTTAGACCTTATTCGACCTGTGACATTTTTGGAACGTCAACTTGTCTTTATATAGAACCATAATGCCATACTAAAATTGTTAAATAAAACACTATTCTAAGGTTTTATGTGAATGGAATACCATGCGTGCTTAGACTTACACGGAAATGTTATGGCTGAATAGAGAAATTAGTAGAATATAAAGTCCATATATTGGTATCTATACTACTAATAAAGCTGAAGAGTTTGTTTGTTTGATGGTTTGTTTCTTTGTTTGAACGCGCTAATCTCAGGAACCGCTGGTCCGATTTGAAAAATTCTTTCGGTGTTGGATGTCAATTTTATCGAGGAAGGCTATAGGCTATATATCATCACGCTACTACTAATAGGAGCGAAGCATTAATGAAGAATGTTTCAAAAATAAGCCAAAATTTTCACGGCACAGGCAATATAAGACGCAAACGAGGTTGCGTGGGTCAGCTAGTTATTATATAAATAATAGGTCTTTACCTATGAAATTGCCGTTTTGTATGTAATAAGTGAAAGTACTTATTTTTTCAAACTTTTTTATTTCTGTTATTCGAAGTAATCACCCATGCAATCGACGCATCATTGCCAATGCATTGGCAGTTTATTGATGCCCTTCTTGTAAAAATCAGCTGGACGGGAGGCAACAAACTCTTCAAAGGCATTTTGTACTGCCTCTCGGGAATTGAATTTTTTACCCACTAAAAAGTTGTCTAAATCGGAACGCATAGGTACAATCTGCAGTCTTTCCTTCCTTTTTCAGGATCAACAGTTTCAGTCATGTCATTAAAATCTGTCACAATTTGTCCGCTATTACCGGCAGAACTATAACCAGCGACCGACCTGGAACACCATCAGTCCAGACACGGCGTTTCAAGAAGCCAGCCGCCGCCCGGTTCGATCCACCTCCCTCCCCGTTACCTCACACTCGCCGGAGAATAGTTGCCGGTCCGAGACTCTATACATAGCAAGATGGAAAGCATGCAGAAGCCGAATTCAAGATTAGGGGCCGCCATCCTCATTGTAAACGCGAACAATACAGCATGGTGATCTGCACAAATGATCATAGATTATATTACATCACCCAATAAATGCAAAGTATTAATTAAAACACCCACAAATATTTTCACACACCACAATGACAAATTATGTGACCTGTCTATTAGCTCCTCTGAAATAGAAAAACTATATTTTTCAAGAAAAAAACAGGTCTTTAGCTGTACCTATAATATTGTGGTGAGAAAACTGATACCCGGCTTATTACAAAAACGAATCGACGTAAAACTACGTGGCTTGTAGCCTTTGCATTCAAACGATAAAATATTAAAGTATCAATTTACATATATTATTATTAGTGTGTACATTAGTACACAGCTTGAGAAATGGCTTAAAAATATTTTATATTATATAAATTTTATGTATAACTAATAAAGTCATCCTTGTCGATCATCACGCTTAATGCGGACACTTGCACAAGAGGCTAACAATTGCCTATTGCTGCCTTGCCAGTTGATTGCGTGAATTGTTTAACAGCCGATGCCAATTTCCATTGATAACATTGCAATTTATTTGGCAATATCAGATGACGACTGATAGACGTAAGTAGAATAAATAACAGCCTTTTGATATATAACTTATGTACATAAGTAGTTGATCTTAAAATTAGTTCGAAATATTTTATACACATCTAAACAAGTAAAATCTTAAAAAGTTATTCAAGTTGTCAAGATCTCTGTGCTCTCTGTAATTTGTAATGCTGTATTGCTTGATAAAAAAGTGAAGGTCAACGTTTTTATGTTACAATATGTTAAGGAAAGATGTAGTTGTATTTTAAAGATGTTACCTAGGATATAAAGTAAAAACTGAACTATTTAGGATTAAGCCTTCCTTTAATACGCTAAATTCATTTTAAAAGTGTCAAATTGAATGTGAAAATTGACTTTTAAAGCTTAAAATACGTTTGAGCTTCAATTAAACTAAGTTTACTCGTGGTGAGATACATATGACATTCCCAGAGTCTAAATTTCACACAAATAACACACTTTACACAAAAGTATAGCTATTATTACTATTACTACTTCGCTGGCTCAGCGACCCAAAGTGTGTCTTGACCTGCGACAGTAGAATGCGCCATTATTTCGTATTCTGTGCCATCTCAGATCAATCGTACACTTTCATCTCTTCCATATCTCTGGCAACCTCATCTTTCCAGCGGTATCTGGGTTGTCCCACCGGCCACCACCCAATGGGCTACCTAAGGGGTGCTCTTTTGACGGCTCGATCCTCATCCATTCTTTCGATGTGACCAAGCCAGCGAAGTCGGGTAGCTTTTATTTCCCCGATTATGTTTGGCACTGACACTTTATCTCTCGGTTGTACCTCTGTCTCCGCACTCCATTCTCCTTTTGCTTATTGTAAAATATATACAGGTATATATTTACATTTGTAACTTCTTCCTGGTAAATACTCACGTAACCTGATTAAGAAATATCAGTTTTTTTATTCTGTTCTCCCGTCTACCTTGAATGACCTCTATGATACTCCCAAATAAATACTTACCATAAGATTTTTTTTGAAGTTACAATATAGTAACAATTGACACCTGACGCCGACGATCGTGCTGAGTAGAACCTCTCTTAGTGAAGAAACTTCTTGCACAAAAATACTATATCATGCGAATATCATGGAAATATTAATTATTAATATTCAAAATTTTTTGCCTAATACCATATTTTATGGGCATTGCAATATTACTTGATTATGATTGCATTCGATCACAGACAAAAATGTCATATATTTAGTAAAAGAAACTTAACCTTGAATTGTAATCGAGAGCCTGCTACTCGCGCAGCATAAAGTAGATTAAATATCACCTATTCTAATAATATCACTTTGTATAGGAGCAATGATTATGCAAGTTAGAATATAGTAGAGATGAATTTGTCTCTAAAACATATTCAAGAATTATACCTAACATCTGATGATACTCCATATGAATCATCAATATTTTAAGCAGCGGTTTAGTAAAATATATTTTAGTTGTGGTTGTTTAAAAAATCTCATCTCACATCACATGTCATAAACTCATAATGGGTTTATTTCTTAAGAGAATGAAATACATGTGACATAAAGTTTAAAGGGATCCTCAATGCACGCCAGCTAATAAGTATAATTAGTAAGGTGGTAAAAATAATGGAGAATAAATATTGGTAGCGGTGGCCTCGGTGGCGCAAGTGGTAGCGTAAGCGACTGCTGTGCATGAGGTCTCGGGTTCGATTCCCGGGTCGGACCAAATGTTTGTATGATCTGCAAATATGTGTTTCGAAGTTTGGGTGTTTTCTATGTATAATATGTATGTATTTACAAAAAAAGTATATATGTATTATATCACTTGTCTAGTACCCATAACAAAGCTCTGCTTAGCTTGGGACTAGACGACGTTGTGTGTTAAATTGTCCGAAATGTTTATTAAAAAAAAATATTATTATCATAATGTATAAGTTAAGATCACCAGTGAAATCCTTACAAACAAAGATTATCTGACATTCGACTATTGCCTACGAATTCACACGTTAAAAATACTTATTATGGTTTTAAACTGATTTATTCTAACACCTTCTAAGTGAATGACTTTCAAAGGGCGGTGCGATAAGCCACTAGAGAAATCTTTCTGTTGGTCGGGTGCTTTATTTTCCCGGACCCATGCATTTCATCTACAGATAAAACGCATGATCATTCATTGCGTAGGCACCGTTTAACCGGTTCCACAGAGCCTCAATAGTGGTCAACATCGTCGTCGTACAAGAAAACATTATGTTTGTTAGTACTAAATAAAACTTGTTTTTCTTTGTTACTAATTTTTACTAATTTTATGGTAAGATATCAAAATTACTTAATATAATCACATGAGTGTTTGCCTGATGTTCCCTGTAATTGCTTACCATTGGAACGCGTGCAGTCTATTAAGTACTTGGGTGTCACTGTAGATAGTGACCTCAATTTTAGGGAACGTATTAAGTTATTATATGCTAGAGTACGCTCACTCATTTTTCTTTTCAAAACTTTACGACACATTGCTGAGCCCGGGCTGCTGAGATTAGTATACTATGCGTTATGTCAATCTAAACTTACCTATTGTATATCTTCTTGGGGTACATGCAAAACCAGTATGAAGCCCATGGAGATCGCACAGCTAGCTATCCTAAAGGTAAGTAACTTTAAGCCTATCTATTTTCCCACCATTGCGCTTTTCCACATGTGCGAGGTATTAACGGTCAGGCAGTTGTTCATATGAAGCATCGTCCTCAAGCAACATACTTCTATAAATACACGATCCGAAATTAACTGAGAAGCGTTGGAAATTTACGGTATGTACGACACAGACCAGTTGGAAAGCCAAATTTAGCGGCTGGTTTATTGGGTTTCTTGGCCCATATTTATATAACAAAATCAACAAAAAATTAAACATTTACCATCTGACGAAAAAACAATGCAAAGTAAAAGTGAGCCAGTACTTGCAGAGACTTGACTACGAAGAAACAGAAATGCTTGTTATAACAGAGTAATAGGAATACTTTAATAAGTTTGCACACAGTCACACGCATCACATTACACACACCTTCACGCTCTCACACCCTCTTATTACACCACTGCATTAGCCTCAAAACACTTACATACATTACATCATTTACATTACTCAAAAAAGAGGACTTATCACACTTTCACAGGAAAAATACAAAATTTAAATGAATTTATATTTGATTTTAAGTAAATCGGTAATTGGATTGAAAGACTTTTATGAAGTACAACCAGAAAATTTAAAATTGTAAGGTATTGGTACAATAAAATGGTTGGAGCGATTGGAGCTGACAATCGAAATACAGGCTTTGCCTAGTTTGATCGCAGACGCTAAAAGCAAATTGTACTGTAAAATATTATTAAATTTCTTTTTTTTTGTAACTTTGTACTAACTTATTTGTTTGGAAATAAATTATTATTATTATTAATTAAAACATTTTGCTCTATTTCAATCTATGCTGTGGAATCGTTTCTGCTTAATATATAAATATAATTATAATAATATAAATAAGCCAAGATACTCAAATTGCCGTTTTCTTTTTTAAGTAAGTTAAGATTTTACACCAAAACTTCGTAGTAAAGCAACCAGTCATTAAAACAACAATCACAAAGCTCTAACTTTAAACGATTACCGGTAACTGAGAGTAATAAAAGATTGTATTCCATAAATGCAAAAACTCGACGTCGCAAAATATGCATCTAGAGTTGCATCTTTACACAATTTGAATCATACCTTATAATCTTTGGCAATACGATGTACTAAAAATAAAAAACTTGCATTTAAATTCAGGTCAGTTGCTATATAAACATGTAGGTAACATATTTCAGTCACATTGGAACAAAAGTCTATCTACTAGCAAAATGGTAAGATCCATTTTAATATATATTAATTATTAGACATTTATTGCATCTCATGTTTCGACATAATAAATTGTTTTTATCAATTTAAGAATCAGCAATTGAATAACGAATTAAAAGTTAAATCAATGCTCTATCACATTATTTTTTGTTTTTATTAGAGATGTATGAATGGATGGTTAAGATTACTAATGCCCGCTCTGAAACCTTTAGAGAAGAGGAGGTTCGGGTTCCCTCGAATTTAAAAATACTGTGTCGTGTAAAATACCTAAACATTTCGAAAGTACTGTGCATGTTTGTATTGCTGCCTGTTTTTGTAGTGTATGTTTATTTATGTCTGGATCTTATTTGTTTATATATCTATGTATACTCTTAGTTACCACGCCTGTTGTTCCTATTACTATTGGGATTGTTTCTTTGTTTGTGTTCCATAATCGCAATATTTCTGTTTTTAATGACTGATATTTACTGAGTTTTTCTATTTCTTTTGGTGCTATGTATTTGTATTTAGTCTGATGGTATCGTTACATCTATCAAGTTAGTTTTATTTTCGGCTTTATTTATGTATATTATATCTTATCTATTGTGTGTTATAGTGACATCTGCTTTATAATATCTTGATGAGATAATGAACTTATTTTGTTTTGAATTATCAAAATTAATGTAAAGTGACTTTAGAAATAATATATATTTTTTCGTTTTAGAAATTCTTCGTAGTCTTAGCCGTAGCTCTGGCTTGTGCAGCCGCTGATGTCTCACATTTGAAGGATGACTATGCTCCCATCGTCAAGTCCAGCTACGAAATCGCCCCTGATGGTTCCTTCCAATACTCATACGAAACCGGCAATGGTATTGCTGCTCAAGTTCAAGGTGGATTGAAGGACCCTAAATCTGTGAGTGAATATTATTCCTCATCCATATTAAACATGACATGCATGACATGAAACACAACAGAATGAGCATACGGCTACGCGATTTCCGTCTATTGTAAGCTTCAATTATTTTTTTCTCCGAGACTTACGATATTTGTAGTCCCCTCTCCCTAAGACATATTTTCATTTGTTCAATCTAGAAAGGCTTATATTGTCACAAATTGTTGTCTTTAAACAGGTGACATTATAAAAGTAAACCCGTTGCAATGATAGACATAAGTCTGACTCAATTTTAAGTTTAGAACTTGCCTTTCACATAAATATATACTACTAGCTGACCCACGCAACCTCGGTTGCGTCTTATATAGCCCGTAGCATGAAAAATTTATTAAAATAAGTAACTTTTCTGGTTGATTTTTACACCCTGTGTCCGAAAAACCCAAATATCTTACGGAACCCTATTTTTTTCCAAAATAAAATATAGCCTATGTTACTCGTGGATAATGTAGCTTTCGAATGGTGAAAGAATTTTTAAAATCGGTCCAGTAGTTTTTGAGCCTATTCATTACAAACAAACATACAAACAAAGTTTTCCTCTTTATAATATTAGTATAGACTTATACTATTCTGAAGTCTTTGTTGGACTTTAATGCTTCATAATAGCGCATTGCCATGGGCAGCGGTAGTAACATACTGATTTTCTTATCAGATTTGTATGATACATTTTTAGATCAAAAACGCCATTAATTGATATTCTAGGAAGCAACCAAAAGTATCTAACAGCGTTATATAAATATTTATTCTCACTTAAGTTACATACGGAAAGTATAGAACTACTCGCAAATAAAAAATTCTGATTGGTTGAATGTTAACATCTAGTTCCTGTGATTAGCGCGTTCAAACAAACAAACAAACTCTTCAGCTTTATTATTAGTATGGATTATGATAATAGAGGATGATGAAAGTTGGGTGAATCGAAAAAAAATGTAAATTAACTAGATGCATAAAATTTGTAATTGTCTTTATATTTTTCTTTATCGTACACACTAAACACGTAAATATATAAGGTACAAGGAAGTGTCATGTACAAAGACGAACTTAACCCAAAATGAAGTCATCAATGGAGGATAGCAGAGACAGTCGTTAGCGTACAGTCATGCGAACTCGGGAATCAGAAAGAAAGTTATACTTTCTCATGTTTCATCTCTTTTTTTTGTTGCCATTAGTTCAGTTGAATATTTTTTACATGAATATATATGTTCTATAACATATAATATTATAAGCTTTCAACCTGTACAGGAAAACCCGGCTCAGGTTGTCCAAGGCGCGTTCAAATACGTATCTCCTGACGGAACTCCCATCGAGGTTTCTTACACCGCTGATGAAGAAGGCTTTAAGCCCCAGGTAAGTAGCCAATGTTTTCAAATATCAATCTGAAAAGAGCGTACTCCTTCCTAAAACGCCGGCAACGCACTTGTAACGCCTCTGGTGTTGCGGTTGTCCATGGGCGGTGGTAATCGCTTACCACTAGGCGATACGTCTGCTCGTTTGCCCGCTATATAATAAAAAAACTCGCCGTTTCATGTATATTATATGTATTTCTCCTTCAATGCTTTATATATTGAAATCGTAGTTCCCCATCCTTAGAAAATAATACTATTGTACGGTACAGTTACCGTTCTTTTGTAAACATAACAAAAAAAAGATATGCTTTAACATTTCTTCATTACTGTTAAGTAATATATTATCGACAATATCCAAATTTCACAATCGAAAACATCATGAAGATATTTATAAAAAAAATGTTTTTAATTTACAGGGTAGCCATCTCCCCGTCCCCCCACCGATCCCTGAAGCCATCGCACGCAGTCTTGCCTACATCGCTGCTCACCCTGCTCCGGTTCAAAAGTTTTAATTTACATTCAGTAAATAAGAACTTTAAACAGACCACCAAGTACATGTAAAACTCGCATAAAGTCAATAAAGTAGTGTTGAAGATATAACTGTTGATTTAATCTTGATCTTTTCCTTGCTAACCTAACTTATTGTAAAATTTGGAAGATCTTAACTTATTATTACCTTAAATATTCTTAATTTGTTCTGTTTCACCGTAAGTATAACATATCCTGGAAATATTTTAAAGTTTTTAAAAAACCCTAAAGGTAGTAGAGCCATATTGATAACAGCACGAAAAGACCGGCTCGTCTGGGGCAGTACTTCCCTCTCACAGAAGATCAACCTAAAATGTGAGCATTTGTGCTGTGGTGCTTCGTTTGTGATTGCGAGACCGAAGGCCCAGTGATGCAGAACCATCTTTATAGGCCACCATAGTGTGGGTCACCATGGTGCATGGTTACATTAACTGCATTCGCAACGAGTATAGTGACCACTACTCTTGGATTGACTTTTGGATTTTGGATTGGATTGGACTCTTGGTATTGTTTAGGAAATACAAAAAATGACAGCAAGGTGTGTATTAACACCATTGATACCTCAAGAATTCGTTTTAAAAAGTACGCTACTGAATATTTCCTTTTGAAACCGCACGCATTGGGAATATCGTCTAAAGGCGCTAGTACAGGAGCTCTACTACTCTACACCTGAATTATGTACTATGAAACTACGATGTATTTTTAAACGACTTCAAAAAAAGAAGGAGGTTATCAATTCGACTCGTTTTTTTTTGTAATATTTCAGGTAACAATAATTATAAACCTTCGAACCTATACAATCGTTGTGTTAATTTATAGATCAAATAGCGAAAGATACTAAAGTCACTAGTCAAATAAACAATTACACGATTTAGTTGCTAATGCACGCGATACATTGCGGGGTCGCTATAAAAGAGCTGAGCCGTTTTACATTAAAAATATTCATGATATGCATACGGTGTACACGCATACCGGATGGCAATAGACGTGACGGGACACAGTTTGTTGTTTAAAGTTTGTTTGTTGAAGAGCAGCAACGCAAGTTGTTTCACTTCAAAAATTATACGGTGTTAAACACTTCTACAAATACCGGAGAGATACCACGGCCTCACAGAAAACCTGTGTGAAATAGCTCTTGCGCTGTGTTTCACCGAGTGAGTGAGGATACCGGAGGCCCATACCCCAACCCCTCCCCCCATTCCCTCTCCCCATCCCCCAAAGGTCGGCAACGCACTTGTGACGCTTCTAGTGATGCGGGTGTCCATGGGCGGCGGTAATCGCTTACCATCAGGTGATGCGTCTGCTCGTTTGCCCCCTATTCAATAAAAAAAAAATGAACAGTTTTTATTGACTGTCTACTTTTTTGTGGTGTTGCCGCTTCGACGGAAATAACCTATTTTCGCGTTATGGAACTCCATATTAAAATATAAGGTACTACCTGTGCCCGTTACATCGTACACGTGTCTTTTGGATTTTCAAGTTATATTCATTTTTCCCCGTTTAAACCTTCCCTGGACTAACATTACAAAGATTACAAAACCAAAATCAGCTAAATCCGTTCTCTACTTTTAGCGAGACAAACCAACGGCAATTGTTTTTTTATATATAAGAAGATATTTAAAAATGTGTTACAAAAAAAACAAGTGAAATTTTAAGCGTGTTGTGTCGAATCAAAAAAATTATTATCATACCCATGACTATATTATCACGTTTAGAAACTGCAGTAATAATCTAAAAACATTTTTTACTTCTAAATAATATAAATCATTAGCAAAAAGTCCTCAAAGAAGATAGGGAGAAAATAAAATCTACAAATATTGATAAAAATCCTGCTTTGTTAAATATTTTAACACTGTACAGTTGTGTATTTATGTCGTTGCGAATTATTATTGCTGCCTGATACTTTATTTTTAAATCATACAATATATTAAGGTCCCTATATTTTTATTTAAGACGTTGATGCGTCATCTATTTTTCGTTATCGTACTTTTGATGCTGCTAATAGAATTAATGATGTTCAAATTCATATGCACCAAGGCCACGTCTTTATAACATGTTGTAAAACATGAATGCATGCGTATTATATTGTAATAATTGAAAGTTATTGCTGTCGTTAATATCAAAAACAGGTTTGTAAAGAACACGGATATATCGAGAAAGTTTCCACAACTGAACTACAGTTTAATAGAGTTTAATAGGTCTTTAGATACGTTTATCATTTATCTGAATCTTATAGTGATTATAAATTACTAGCTGATCCTCGAAACCTCGATTACGTCTACTTTTGCCCGTAGCGTATTAATTTTCCCCTGTTTTTAAACATTCTTCATTGGGGTTCCGCTGCTCCGCTTCTATTGGTCTTAGCGTGATGATATATAGTCTATATCTATAGCCTTCCTCGATAAATGAGCTATCCAACAGTGAAATAATTTTTCAAATCGGACACGCGGTTCACGGCTTCACAGAAAACTGTTGTAAAATAGCGCTTGCGCTGTGTTTTACCGAGTGAGTGAGAATACCGGAGGCCCATACCCCAACCCCTTTCCCTATCCCCCTCCCCATCCTCCCAAAGGCCGGCAATGCACTTGTAATATGTAATATGGTGTTGTCCATGGGCGTTTGCCACCTAAGCCATAAAAAAAATGTATAATAATTACATGAAATTAAAAATGTTCTAAATTTTTTGTATTTTAAAATTGTTGAGAGTTACATGTTTTAAAAGAAATACAAAATTCTCAAATCTTTGAATGGATGCCCATTTTTTTCACTAGTTAGAAAAAACTGATAAAGATATTTTTTTAAATACTGCATTACATATTTAATAATTGACTGCACGGTTGGCCGAGTGGTGTCAGCGGTCGCCATGCCGCTTGCTACTGCGCCAAGTGTCGTGGGTTCAAATCCCACGCGGTACCTACAACACTTTGTGTGATCCACGAATTGTTGTCCCGAGTCTGGATGTTCTTTGTGTCCGTTTCATGTATGTTTGTAAAGTCCCCCACGACACAGGATGTTATTCCTAATGTGGGAGTTGTCTTTTTATAAAAAAAAAAAATATGTAATAACGGCTATATAAATAATGATAAATAATATAATGAATATTCTGGACATCTAACTCACAACGCCATCTAGTCCCAAGCTAAGCAGAGCTTGTGTTATGGGTACTAGACAACTGATATAAATACTTATATACTTTTTTTTGTAAATACATACATATTATACATAGGAAACACCCAAACTCCGAAACAAATATTTGCAGATCATACAAACATTTGGTCCGACCCGGGAATCGAACCCGAGACCTCTTGCTTAGCAGTCGCATACGCCACCACTACGCCACCGAGGCAGTACATGTAATGAGTGTACCATTACGTGTATATAGCCCACCACGCCCAGACTCTATGTAGATCTATCATATTCCGTAAATGTAATGTTAACCTAAACTAAATCGCAAACCTACGTTATACATAAACATATAAGTTGGTACACGCTGGTGGAAGCAAAAAGTGATTAACGCACTTGTAAGTAACTTGAAGTTCAATGTCTTGACCTTGTTAAGTGAAGGGATACCACAACCTCTATTGATGAATCTCGAATGATACTCGCTTTTGTCTAGACTGACTGACCGTAGCATAATCTATGTGTCAAGGTTCATTAAGCATAAATGGTTGGATAAAATATTTCACAGATTATAATCATATTATTAACAAAGGCAAATGGCTGAAATATAATTTAATATAGTTTTAATTAAAACGAAATTTTAATAAGTTTAAAAATCGAATTTCATACACTACGCGTTACGAAATACATTATAGATTAGTCACGTTCCAAATTCGAAATAAAAAAGGTAAACGTAAAATCCATCTATTATTTCAAAGCCATAAGGAAAATAAACAACTTATTATAATTATTAATCCATCTTTCATTCATACATCTGGGTCTCTTATTGTTTTTAATTTTTCCACCGTTTTTGTTTTGTATTTAGTATCAAGTAAGTTTTAGGGTCATCATAACAAGATTTTACCATTTTCTTCATTTCTTTAAGAATCGGTCAAATGCATAGAACATTGTTATATAATCCTCAAGCTTGTGCCGTGACTCAGAGAGCACGTTAAGCAGTCGGTCCTGGTTCTCATGAGCATGGAATATGGCAATGATTATTGGGAATTCAGTACTCTCAAATATCCTGACAGCTAGTTCAACCTTCGAATTCAGTTCGTCGTCGTCAGGGCTTTGGAAATCTGATCCTAGTCGCGTGGCAAATGGATATTCAGATGAAACCGGTTGACCTGGTAGTGCACCGCAAAACATAATCTTGGGAATAATAAAAGCTATGAAGAAAAATACACAACACACAGGCCCTCCCAAGGCTCTCCTCAACAACCGGTCCTGTGCCGCCCACATCCAACGACTTCTTACCACCTATTCTGTAAGATATCAAATATTACGTTCAAGGCAAAAGTAGTTCCTTTGAAAGCAATTGGCAGAATCAACTGCCTCATGATCATCTACCAATGAAATTAATCTATATGTATGTATTTATTTACGTAGATATATGTATTTGGCAATGTGTATGGGTTTAAGTGCATGATGTGGGTTTAAGTGCACGGTTGGCCGAGTGGTGTCAGCGGTCGCCATGCCGCTTGCTACTGCGCCAAGTGTCGTGGGTTCAAATCCCACGCGGTACCTACAACACTTTGTGTGATCCACGAATTGTTGTCCCGAGTCTGGATGTTCTTTGTGTCCGTTTCATGTATGTTCGTAAAGTCCCCCACGACACAGGATGTTTATTCCTAGTGTGGGAGTTGTCTTTTTAAAAAAGAAAAAGAAGAAAGAATGTCTATGTGCATATCCATATATTTTACTAGCTGACCCACGGAACCTCGTTTGCGTCTTATATTGCCCGTAACGTGAAATTTTTTCCCCGTTTTTGAAACATTCTTCATTGGTGCTCCGTTCCTATTAGTAGTAGCGTGATGATACGTAACTTATAGCCTTCCTCGATAAATGGACTAGACAACACCGAAATAATTTTTCAAATCGAACCAGCGGTTCCTGAGATTAGCGCGTTCAAACAAACAAACTTATATTATTTAGTTTCCTATTCTCCCACACATTACAACTAAAATGCACATACTTCCTGCCTTCTCTGCATCAGTCATTGGTTGACTGGTAGAGATTGCCTTAGGCATTAAGTCCACCGATGAACCAAATGTGCATGATTTATGAATAAATACCAAATATTATTTATACTGCCTTCAAATAGCTGGTTTCCTAGAAGAAATCACACACCGTCAGTATAAATTACAATGTCAAAGTTCTTAGAACCATTTTGCTATTTAAATTATACACATCAGCATATTTTAATTTAGGTTTTAAGACTTATACTCGTATAGATGAAAAAAATATGTTAATGTCTTTGAATTCCAAGGCAACCTGGTGGAACTTCTTAAAACAATTTAAAATAGTTCAACCGACCAGTAGTACCGAAGGTAATTTTTATATATATATTATGTCTTAACAAAAATGAACAATATTTCCTCCTCGAAAACGCCGACATTTTTTTGAAATGAAGCACAGTAAAGTTTGTCACTTATAAACAAAACCGTTTTTTTTAAGAGATTTAATTATCTGCTTGTGCTACTCGCAAATTAATTCTCATACCTTTCTCGACAAACAAAATAAGAGTCTTGATATTTACGAGTATGTCACTAACAACTAGATTAAATGTCCTAAATGTATCTTCGGCGATTCTTAGGTACTGGCACGCAGCAATTGCAAGATATAGAAAGTATAGACGTAAATATAATTAATTATCCCATTTACTTATTAGATCAATAAGAAAACTAAACTAAATATTAGACAATTAGCGATAAACTTCAGATTTATTTAAAGATAAATTTCCAAATAAATTTATAATGGTTACTAATGGTTAGGACATAAATACCTTTATTATTCAATTTTAGCATAATGTATGGACTATCTTCGAATTTCGAAAAGCGAATTATTTATAAAGGTAAATATCACGTTCGCGTTTGATTCAACTTTGCACTTTGATGATTTACGAAAGTGTTTAGACTTACCTTTTCGTAAACAGTTTTCAAATCATTGAAATATTTATTACATCAAAGGCAAAAATGATTAATTTCGCCTTAAGATCATCTTTATTTATGAACACATATTATGTAAATTCAAACATTCTTGAATACTGTATCCTACAGAATGGATATGATTTAAGAAAGGAATAAAATTAATTAGAACTAACAAACTTTTGATTAATAATATACCGGTACCTACAGGGTCCTTATCAAACTCTAATAACATTTAATAATATAGGCATACGTGTAAATTTAATAATAGTATTAATAATTAAATTGCGCTGTGAAACATTCATCTTGGATGAAGCTTTGAGGATTAGCAAACTAAAGTTTAACGGAGTAATTCGGTACAGGTATAGAATAATTATTTAAACGAGATCCTGTTACATCTGTCGTATGTTGTCTGGAATATAATCTCACAGCGCCTTGATTGCGATGGTACTTCTTAATCCATAACGTTATTGTCTTGCTCCTAACGTTTGACGTTTTTAAGCGATCGTGCGAATATTATGACAAAAACATTACTTGTCCTAGTTAAACTTTGCTCCGTTTGTATGTTTTGCCGAGACTTGTTTGACAAGTGAAATTTAATCACACAGCAAATATCTTTTTGATTTCAGTCACAATGACTCTCTCATGAGGAAAGAAGAAGAAGAGAAGGTAAAAATAATTATAGTGCTATCTCTTTACCAGTTAATATAGATATTTTTTTATTGGATTTTATATTTGATCCTGATATTTACGGATTTTTGTAACTATGAAGAATAATAGTGGAAAAATAGTTAGGTTCCTTTCGGGATGCACGATGAGAGGGATCAACTTAATTTTTTTCTATAAATCAATTTTTGGTATGCTTATGTACTAACGGATAACAAAGTTTTTTTTATGGAATAGGGGCAAACGAGCAGGCGTATCGCCTGATGGGAAGCGATTACAGCCGCTCATACACACCCGCAACACCAGAGACGTTACAAGTGCGTTGTCTTTGGGGGATGTGGAAAAGGATGGGGGAGGGATTGGGTTATGGGCCTCCGGTATCCTCACTCACTCGGTGAAACACAACACAGACGCTGCTTCACACCGGTTTTCTGTGAGAACGTGGTGTCACTCCAGTTGAGCCGGCCTGGCCATGTATGCCGAAGTGTGGCTCTCCCACGGTGAAGATGAAACAAAAACGGAAATTCAGGCATATTGTAGCATGCCCAAAGATCCCATAAAGCAGTTGCGGTAATAATGCAGCAAGCAGTCAAACCATGAACTTGTTTAGCAGTACCAGAAAAATAGCTTTACTCCGAATCTGACTTTAGTGCACCTCACATGTTAGAGCAATCTTTTTTTTTCGAAATCAAAAGCTTTCTGTACAATTTTTTTCATTAAAGTGCTTATAATAAACACACGGTGCTTATAATAAAGACTTCATATTTAGTTATTTATTTCTGGCTTCCTTAAGCCACAGACAAGACTAATTGAAAAACAAAAATGAATTAGACATATATTATTTAAAAAAAGCCTCTAAAACGCCATAAATGTCAGCAAAATGTATTCGTTCTTGAAATAAATATTAACAACAGTAATAACACTCATAACGCATCATAATGTCGGGGTCAAGATCTCGTCAAGATTATTCTTCAACTGTCTGTCATTTATTATGATATTTAAAGAAATAAATTTCGCGTATAAGAGCACTGAGGCAGATAAGCATTATGAACAGAATTCATCCAAAGATGGTTCCCGTTCTGTTGCGGGCAGGAGCTAGAAGGGTTCTGGATGTCTGCACAACATCAGTTTTCGAATTTTCGTATTTCAGGCACAGAATTGCACATCGTGTGGCTATAGTCGACCGAGTCCTATACACCATCCCGCTGCAAGCCCCAGTTGGGTAGGTGGGTTTACATACGTGAAAGATAAAGATTTAA
This sequence comes from Spilarctia lutea, assembly GCA_916048165.1. Taxonomy (NCBI): domain Eukaryota; kingdom Metazoa; phylum Arthropoda; class Insecta; order Lepidoptera; family Erebidae; genus Spilarctia; species Spilarctia lutea. The sequence continues at coordinate 15,125,085 of OU696480.1, read as the reverse complement.
ATTACAAAATGTGTCTTGGTTATGATAATACTCGTAATATCTATTTATCTGTCTAGTCATCATTTATAACAATATATTGAATTGTCCTCTACACACTTGATAAGAGGATTCTCCGGCCCGGCGAGGTGATCATGCCTGGTAGGCCACTAAAAAGTAAGACTGTGTGTTGGGATGTTGTATATAAATATGCTAATCAGCGTGAGAATTTCTATTGCGCCATTCAGGGTTGATTGTTTCTTCGTTTTCTTCATTACTGCGTATTTCAACGTATCTTCGTTAGGTGGCGCTGTATTGTGTTTCTGAGTTGCCCTGTACATACTATTACATCGCTATAGTAATAACAGGAAACCGCGTTACAAATATCTTTTAGATATAATTTAATGAAAACCACGTTTTAAACAATTATGGAAAACCCTATAAAGTTTAGAGATTTTGTAACTATTTAATTAATTTCCGAAAGGTTTACAGCTAACCAAATTGCTGCCTTATCACAGAATCACAGAGTACCTATATAAATTAAACAAATATATTTATATTAATTAAACGAGTTGTAGCGGTTTGGTCTACCAATAAACTTAACGATGATTGCTAATATATATATAAAAATGGAAGCTTCATTAACTTCAGTACCTTATACAAGGTGTCTCAAAAGAAATTTCATATTTAGTGGACTGATTAAAAAAAAAGGAAGCGGTATATAGAAAAAATGTTTATTTATTGTTAAAATACACTTTTTGGGAATTCATTTCTTAAAAATAATATCGTCTAAATGTAAACCCTCACGTTGTTGGCACTCATTTAATCGAACAGTAAAATTACTTATGACTGCTCGACAGGTGGAGTGAGGGATGGCTGCTATTTCGTGACGGATATTTTCTTTCAAATGCGCCAGTGAAGTTGGTTTATTGGCGTAAACTTTAGATTTAAGATAACCCCATAGGAAAAAGTCCATAGGGGTTAAATCTGGGCTACGTGGAGGCCAATTTATGTCACCTCTCCGGGAGATCAATTTTCCTGAGAAAATTTCACGAACACGTGGCAGAGATATATTGGACGTGTGTGAAGTTGCTCCGTCCTGTTGAAACCATGTTCTTTGGTTATAGCCAGGAAAGTTTTGCAGTTCAGGTACCAAGAAGTTGTCTAATATCTCCACATACCGCTCTGAATTCACTGTAACTGTACGCCCCATTTCGTCTTCAAAAAAGTAAGGGCCGATAATTCCTCGCGCCGACATGGCAGCCCATACGGTCACTTTAGGCGAGTGTAGGGGTTTCTGATGTTTGCGTTTCGGATTGGCTGAACTCCAGTAGCGGCAGTTTTGCTTATTTACGTGGCCATTAAGATGAAAATGAGCTTCATCCGAAAACAAAATGTTGGTAAACGTTGAAAATCGCTCAATCATCTGATTTACGAAATTAAGCCTCTGACCGGCATCTTGGGGCTTTAATTCTTGCACCAATTGAATTTTGTAGGGGTGCAGCTTTAGATCTTTGTGCATAATGCGATGTAATGATGATCTATACACATTTAAAGCACTCGCGCGCTTCCGAATTGAAAGGCTCGGGTCGTCACGTACAGATTGATTAACACTCTCCACGTTTTCTGCCGTTCTTGATGACCTAGGTCGCCCGGATTTTGATTTATCCAGCGTTGATCCAGTCTCTTCAAACTTTTTAACCCAATGTCGAATGAGAGGAAGGCTTGGCGCATCATTTAAGTGGCGAAAACCTCGAATACTGCAGAATTTTCTACGCGCGACAGTTGTCGAATCACTGTTCTTGTAAAACTCTCGCACGCACAACGCGCGGTCTGCTCCCGAGAAACGCTCCATAGCGACTGAATCCCCAAGAGCCAAGCTACCAATTGACATAACCCCCGCACCCCTCAAGTACGCAGCGTTCACGCAGTAAGCTAAACAAATATAAAATTTCTTTTGAGACACCCTGTACATAAATGAACCTATTATTAAAAGCGTACTTTACTAACAATTTTCATACTTCAGATCTTGAATGAATGATCATGAATGGGCCGGCTCGACAAGAGTGATAGGTACCACGGCCTCACAGAAAACCGGTGTGAAATAGCGCTTGCGCTGTGTTTCACCGAGTGAGTTAGGATACCGGAGGCCCATACCCCAACCCCTCCCCCATTCCCTCTCCCCATCCCCCAAAGTTCGGCAACGCACTTGTGACGCTTTTGGTGTTGCAGGTGTCCATGGGCGGCGGTAATCGCTTACCATCAGGTGATGCGTCTGCTCGTTTGTCTCCTATTCAATAAAAAAAAAAAAATTAGAACAACAATTTATGGATCACACAAAGTGTTGTTCCATGTGGGATTTGCACCCACAACACTTGGCGAAGTAGGGAACGGCGTGGCGACCGCTTAACGACTAGGCCAAACGTGCAGTCTCAGTTTCTTATTTAACAATATATAAAAGAATATGTGTAACCTTCAGATATACGAATAGACAATAGTTGAATTGAATATATGTAAATAAATTTAAGAAATGTATCTATAAAACCAATTTAGAAATTACGAGTATTAGAAGTTATTTCGGTTGTCCTTGTTTCAACTTCTTTATTCAGAAAATAGCTTGTAAACCTCAGGGCCAGTTAAAAAAATAAACAAATAACTATCTGAAATTTCAGATAAAATTGAAGATACTTATCTGTCATATAAGACTATTTGACAGGTAAAAGATGCTGATTAATATATGCGTAGTTTTTTCGAAAGACAGTCCCCATTTCATGTCATCCACATTTTATATATTTTTATCATTAATTTCATCACGACGACGACTTGAAGACTTGATAATTGAAGACGATAAATACTTGACATTGGCAGAAATAGCTGATCCGAGTGATCCGGCTGGTTGCCATTTCATCATCAAAAAAAATAAAATATATATGCGTATCTGACATATATGTTTTGTTTTATTTATTTGTATGTTGTCTACTTAAGAAAACGTAATCTGTATTTATTTAATAGATAAGTTCTTAATAGACTATTAGGTATTTGACCAGAAGTTGGTGAAACTGGCCCTAAAAGTGGTCGTTAGAGTTACTTTGAATAGTTTACACAGTAAAACAAGCCATCAATTAATTCACAAAAGCTTAGACAAAAAAAATAAACGACATTTTTTTTAAACGACCACAGGCATGACAAGTCAATGCCATTATTGTTAGTCAGAATTGAATACTACATACATGCAATAAAACATTATTTACTTTAGGTATTAGTAGCCCGCAGTTAGGTCAGTTTATAAATTTACATGCATTAGTTACGTAGATAGCAATTCCTCGACTGAATTAGTTGGGTTATTCTAGATACATTCCTTGGGCATGTACCTACCACCTACCATTTTCAGACGACACCACGGAAGAAGGTAAGAGAGTAATAAGATCGGGTTGTGTCATCATTTTGCCAATGAGGTTGTAGTCACCATCATCATCAACTCATCGCAACTGTTGTACATAGGCGTCTCTCGTTGCACGCCACTTTGATAAAGTTTCAGCTACTTTTATCCACTACTGTGTGTGTCTGTGTATCAAATATTTTGATACCTCTTAAAAATTCAGCAGGCAATTCTGGCAGGTGAGGACTTATCCCCTTCCGTGGTCTCTTTCTGGAGCAATACAACTTCTTCGGTCCATTTTTTTAGAAAAGAGGGTTTTGCGTACTATACCACGTTGGGTTGATATAGGGTTTTGATTAGGGTCTATCATGTTTTCCTTGTCTTTGCAGTGATGTCAGTCGGCATATTATGCTCCCTTACTCTCTTACGACACCCGTAGGATGTATAGGGGTGGTAACACTCTGTATTTTAAGCTGTATTACGCCAGAAAGAGACCGCTGAATGTAGTCAGGGAAGGGCCGATCCCGACCGTAGGAGAATCCAGACATCACCAAGTTACCAGGATTTATAAGAAGGTCCAAATTTTTCAAATAAAATGAGTAAGTAGACTATTTTACCGTTTATCAGATAGTACGAAGATCTGAAACATAAATGGGTATGTACTTTTCTGTATTTTATATATGCAAATCAAATAAAGTATTGGTTTTAAATGCTAAATGTTACTTGATTCCCACATTGTTGATCTAAGAAACCAGAAGTGCACTATTTAAATGTAATTGATAGATTATAAAGTATGATGCAACTAAAAAATAATATATTATATAAAAAGATGTTTAATTCTCTTTGACACTGGTATTTAAATCAATTCTAATGTTCTAAGCTTAATAGTAAGTTTGTTTGATTCCCTTTATACCTTAACCACTTAGGTAATTTTCACGCTCACGAAAAGAATACATGCAACTGGAATAAATGCAAAGGGTTTGTTATATGTTTCGTCTCTTAGTTGCCTCTTACGACCCTCGTGAGACGAATATGGGAGTTGTACTCCTTGTGGTGACAAATTAAGGATACGAAGTACAACCAGCCATATTCATCTCACGGGATAATATAATAATATTCTTAATTCGTCACCACACCGTAAATAATTTAAAATCGAATAAAGCCGCGAGCATAAGCTAGTATTTAAATAAATTTTAATTATATACTATTTTCATTCTTTGTATTAATAATGTTTAAATAGTATTACCGCGATGACCAAGGTTCTTCCTAAGTATTAGACTTATTGTTATATGTATGTATGTATGGTATGATCGTACAAATATCTTCCGGTATCATCACTTGACCCGTAGCGTCATTAAACTTAACATCATATAAGTTATAGCGAGTTAATATTAGCAGCGCACGCAGTGAAAGCGCTCAAAAAGAAGAATTTAATAGTAATAAATAAATATTTTGGACTTCTTACACACAACGCCATCTAGTCCCAAGCTAAGCAGAGCTTGTTATGGGTACTAGAAAATTGATAAAAGGTGTTTTTTTAAGCCCGATAGAACTTGAAATTGTAAAAAATAACACAAAAAATTAAATTGTAATCAAAATTTTTTTTTATTCGAAACATCAATACGTGACATTAACATTTGAAAATGATTTCGGGCATATGGGCACCGCGGCTGTTCTTGACGAAGTGCATTCTGGACGTCCAATTTTGGGCCACTTTTTCGAGCACTGCTGGCCGTATGTCACGAATAACACGAACAATGCTGGCGTCAATTGTTGCTGGTTTATCAGCATAAACCAGTGACTTCACGTAGCCCCACAGGAAATAATCGAGAGGTGTCAAATCGCACGACCTTGGAGGCCAATTGACAGGTCCATTTCTCGAAATCAACTTATCGCCAAATTTTGATTTCAATAAGTCGATGGTTGCGTTCGCCGTATGGCACGTAGCGCCAGCCTGTTGAAACCACATCTTCTCCGGATCAATGTCATCCATATTTTCAAACAAAAAATCATTGATCATGGTGCGGTAACGATCTCCATTGACCGTAACGCGAGCTCCGGCCTCATTTTTGAAGAAATAAGGTCCGATGATGCCACCAGCGTGAAAACCGCACCATACGGTGCATTTTTCTGAATGTAATGGAGTCTTTAGGGTCTGTTGTGGATTGGTCTCACTCCATATGCGGCAATTTTGCTTATTAACAAACCCGTTAAGCCAAAAATGCGCCTCATCGCTGAACACAATTTTGCGATAAAACAACGGGTCAGTTGCCAACTGCTCTAGAGCCCAATCGGCGAAAGAACGACGCATATAATGGTCTCGTGGCTTCAATTCCTGCACCAGCTGGATCTTATACGGGTGTAGGCCGAGATCTTTGCGCAAAATTTTCCACGTAGTGGACGGACAGAGCCCCAATTCCTGCGACCGACGACGAATCGATAAATTTGGATCTTCTTCCACACTTTCGTTTACAGCGGCGATGTTGACTTCAGTACGCACATTCCTTCGACGTGCTGGTGTTATTACATCCTCTAGAGAGTATGTGGTACGAAATCTATCCACAGTTCGACGAATGGCTTGTTCAGATGGACGATTATGTACGCCATACAAATGACGAAGTCGTCTATAAGTTGCGCGAATCGACGACTGATTTTCAAAGTAAATTTGGATAATTTCGTAGCGTTATTCAAGCGTGAGTCTATTCATGATGATTTGTCAGAGTATACTGAAACAAATAAAAAAAAAAGTTTCATCAAAATTTAATTTTTTGTGTTACTTTTTACAATTTAAAGTTCTATCTAGCTTAAAAAAACACCCCTTATAAATACTTTTTTTGTAACTACATAAATATTATAGATAGAAAACACCCAAACTCCGAAACAAATATATGCAGATCATACAAACATTTGATTCGACTCGGGAATCAAACCCGAGACCTCAAGCACAGCAATCGCATGCGCTACCACTGCGCCACAGAGGCAGTCAATTTCGATTCGTATTTGGAACATTTTTCATATACTCGTTTTAATAATTAATTATACGTATTTGTCGGTTATCGGAGTAAATATTACACAATGTATTATTCTGACTGTTCTGTATTAGCTACTGTGTTACATACCATATACACATAACAGTATATAACTGTTTTAAAGTAATATATGTATATTACATTGAAACTTCATTTGAAATAGTAGGTAAAGGTTTGGCGTGAAAGAAAAACAAACATTTAATCATCCATTCGTACCTGGATGACCGAGCTAGTTCAGTATTTCTTTTTGGGTAAATTATCTAAAAATATATCCTAGCTAGATCGATTTATTGCCCCCGAATCTAAATTTTATGAAAATCGTTGCAGCCATTTGCTAGATTCAGATTAGGTACTCGTATATTTACAATAAATACTCGATTAAAGGTATTGTAATATTAATAAGAAGAAGGACAGGATAAGTGTACAAACAAGTAATAAATAGAAAATAAAATACTAAGCGCGCGGACTGTCTTAGATCAGAATAATGGTCAAGTGGAGCTTTTCTTTCAGGAAATAAAAGGTGTCACAGTACGAGTGCACTTTAAATTTAGTGCCATTTATTTTGTGCAAGTGGCAACTTAAATTTTGCAAATGTCACATATGTTTATTACGATTAATAAAAATAGAGCGCTTTACGAAAAAACAACTCGTTATTAATTATGAAAACTTATTATAAAATTTTGAAAAGGTAAGCTGACACCACTCACAAACTTCGCAGAATTTTCACTCGAGAAAGTGGGGTTTATCTCTCTCTCGGGTTTATACGAATAAACCAGAAACCAATTTCTGAGTTCAAATCCGAGATCCAACGCGTCTTCGATGAGATACAGCCACATCCAGAAAAGTCATGGAAATTTTCATATAAAGTGTAATGGCCTGTCACCAGAGCCATTTGACCATTTGACGATTATTTAATTCCATACTCAATCGGAACTTGTCTTCTTTACAATACAATAAAAAAATTAAAACTCTGTAAAAAATGCGTGTTTTCATTTTAAAATGATAAAGTAGATTCTTACTGAGACACCCCTTAATAGTATAACAATATTATATCACTAAAGTATTCTTTAGTGACATAATATCTCATATAAAGTAGGCCTACGCATCCTTTTTACGGATAATTGTATGTCCAATTGTTAACTGTCAAAAACTGATGACAAAAGTCATCTTTCACTCATTTTTTTTTCAAAATAAGAATACGATTAACGAGTAGGTATTCCTTTCAAAACCCTCCAGCTGAGCAAATTATTTATAGCAGAAAATACAGGGTAGAATACCGAATAGGATTCTACCATTACCTTTATAATCAGCCTATTTTGGTATTAATCAGCTTGTAATCAGCTGTCCATTTCGATGTCAGGTACAGTCAGGAACAAAAGCAAAATAAGTTTTATAACAAGCTTCATTTTCAAAGATTTGTATTTTTTAAACTGTATATATTTGATTCCATGTAGTTTATGGCAAAAAAAATATAAATATTTCTTTTTTAGCAAGATCAAAATCAAAAACTTTATTGCTTACCAAGTGTACATTTTTTTATTTTGTAATACAGTTTATTTCAACTAAATAACCGTTTCCAGGCGTTGCAAAATTTGAGAGAAATTTTATATAGATATAAATTATTACGTAGTAAAATATAAAATGTTGACTGTTGAGATTCATCTCACACTTGTTTGGGGCGAGGAAACTTTATAGAGCGCTGGGCTCCTTGAAGTGGCCTTCCAAGCGGCTCATCACAATGAAAATTGTGGTTGGCTAGCCTCGAGGCACGAACCGCCTGTCGTCCGTCCGGAGAGGGGACCGGCGATGCGCCTACGAGAGGCTTCGAGGTTCGTAGTCAGGATCCGAAGGGGTCGGGATCGCCATGCTCGAGGGATCCATAACGAGCTACCGAGCGGGGCATTTCAGCCGCATTCGGATTAGGAGATATAAAATGCAGGAATCAAATAAATAAATTCATAACTATAACTAAAGTATATAAAATGCAGGATTAGGAGATATAAAATGCAGGAATCAAATAAATAAATTCATAACTATAACTAAAGTATAAATGTAGATTTTTAGGAACAAGTCTCTTCTTCTTCTTCTTCTTCTTAAGTCTGGGGGAGGAACTGAAAAACACTTGAAACTCTTGAGTGGCAGATGTATATAGATGTGGTGCACACTTACCACTAGGTTCGATGACCAGTCCTTTCGGTTTTACCCGTCAGATAAAAATATATAAAAAATAAGCGTCAAATAACTTTCGTTTTTGACTGCACCTGACCTTTACAAGTAGCACACGACGACGAATGTTCAACAAAAAAAAAACAATAGTGTTAATAATATATGAATGCTTTCGCCATTTATGTTCGCTTACGATACAAAGAAACTAGGTTGCATGTCATTACACATCTACTTAAAGATGAATTACGTTTTTTTTATTTGTTATGTTTACGCATTAGACTTGCATAAATGTCACGTGTTGACTGTCGCTCTCTTTCCATCACAGTAATTACTGAGGTGATGGTTGTTCTAGGTTTAAACGGTTACTTCTTTTGGCGTCTAGTTGCCCTTGACGCGCTGATATTTCTGAATAAATTGATGAAACATGGCATCTCGTAACCCACTTTATCTTGTTTTAAAATTGTGCATATCACAGTATCAAGGTCAACGCTTCATTTCTCGGTATAAAATAGTGGTATTCAGCGGTAGTATGTTTGACAGCTAATAATAAACATGTATAAGAATATTTTGCGGAAAATGACTTACAAACAAAAACTTAATGGGAATATGTTTTTTTTAATGAAATAGATGGCAAACGAGCAGACGTATCGCCTGATAGTAAGCGATTACCACCGCCCATGGACAACAGTAACACCAGAGGCGTCACAAGTGCGTTGACGGCCTTTGGGGGAAGGGGAGGGAGCTAGGGGGAAGGCTTGGGGTATGGGCCTCCGATATCCTCACTCACTCGCTGAAACACAGCGCAAGCGCTGTTTCACACCTGTTTTCTGTGATGCCGTAGTATCACTCCGGTCAAGCCGGCACATTCATGTCGAAGCGTGGCTCTCCGACGTTATTTTTTTAACGGTAGTTGCTTACTTTGAGAGACGTTATCAGTTGATATTTAATTCAAATAATACTAGTCTTTGCCTAAGGCTAAGGTGTTTATGTGATACGATCTCAACAATAATCCATACTAATATTATAATTCGAAAGTTACTCGGTTTGTCTGTCTGTCACACTAAACTGCACCGATTTCAAATATGTTTACGTACCTACTATAACATGAAGTCGGTTCCGCTGTGTGTTCGCTTAGAACTTTTCAACTACTCGACATCTTTTAATGCAATTTTAAGCAATAGGTAGAGTGATTCAAGAGGAAGATTTAAATTGTTTAAAACCTTTTAGCATCTGTCATTTCAGATGATAATGACAGATCTCATAATGAAGGAGAACATTTTGTGAACTGTAATATTTTGAGATGAATGTCGTTACGTGTGTGTCAATATAAGCGTATGCCTTTGCGTCTAGTTTTTGTATTAACAATAAGTAATTAACATTATAAGATTAATAATGCTTTCAGTCTGTGAGTAGTCTACGATTGTTAAAATTTGTATATTTTAGTTTTGGCAAAAAAATATTTTTATTTTCAAAATAAAAGTATCGATCTGACTGAGTTTAAGGAATTGATCACAAAGAATTGTCTTACGATTGCCTCGGTGGCACAGTGGTAGCGTATACGACTGCTGTGCATGAGGTCTCGGGTTCGAATTCTCAGTCGGACCACACAGTGTCGCCCGCCAGGCATGATCAACTCGCCTGGTCCGAGGATCCTCCCTTCGTGTTGGAGGGACATGACACACGTTCCTCCACAAGTCTATTATATTTAAATCAGTTGTCTAGTACCCATAATACGAGCTCTGCTTAGTTTGGAACTAGATGGCGTTGTGTGTTAAACGTCCGAAATATTTATTTATTTAAATAATTGGGTACGGGTAAAACAAAATTAAACTTAACAAATATATTAATTATTTCGTTAATAAGTTATATATTATGCTGAGGCCTGCTTTACTACAGGCAGCTTACAGCTTACTCATATTTAAAGCAAAGCAGTTGAGTAGACATTTCAAAGGCCTTTTTTTTGTTCGATCTCAGTCTGTTGGAAAAATCTGGCTAGTACTAGTAGGTACATTCAAACCTTTGAATGACTGACATACTAGTCTTTAGCTGTATTTAAAAACTGTTAACTCGTCAAGGATATTTCGTTTGATTTTGAGGCAGGCTCGATAATGACAAGAACACATCTAGGGTTGCCCTTAATAGTATTCAAAGGTATGCCGATATACGACAAAATAAATTAAAACTCTTTAAAGACGGAAGATTGTGATTGTTTTATGATGACTTTCAATATGATTTACGTCTGACCTTGTGGTTTAAACGGTCGTCATCCCGTTTTCTACTGGACTGAGGTTGTGAGTTCAAACCCCACACAGGACAGTGATCTACAAATTGTCTGTTCTGAGTCTGTGTATTCTACAGGGTCTGTCGTAAATAATGGATAAGTCGTAAACTGGAGTTGGTCCGGCTATGAGACTATTAGAAAATCGTATCTTTTTGCCAGGGTTTCTAACCGTATGGAAATGGCGTAGACTTTTATGTTTTTTTATAAATTTCGCTACTCTTTGCATTCATTCCGTTGCCATTTCGTTAAATTTAGGTATTTCTGTGTCATTTTTTTTGTATTATAGTCTTGAAGATGTGTATTATTTAGTTTTAGTACTGTTTTAGGCGTTTTTAACGTTGGTCATTTTCAAAATTGTCATTTTAAGATTTTTTATGTTTTTGTTTTACTTAGGGTCAACTTTTGATCATTTACTGTGTAAAAAAAAAGTACGGCGCTATAGCTGCCCATGATCTTAATAAATTATCTAGTATGTGTAGATTCTAAAAAGGTATAACAATGCATACTTCACAAGTAATATTAAGCTACATGAGCGAGATCAATATCAAGGTGAGAAAATATTTTTTTCATGTAATGTTGTAAATGGTTATAAAACTTCGTCAGAATGATTTATTTCTGCCAAGATTCTTTACACAAACACTATGGGGCCACTATTAAGGATATTCAAAGAAAACTAGGTAGTTTTTTGTCAAAAAAATTTCATGCCTCCTCATTTCATAAAGGTGTTTAATTTTAAAATTGATGTGCTCTAATAGTTACATGCGACAAACATGTTACAAGTTTATTCGTAAAAAGGATCATCAGGTAAAAAAATGAACAAAGACAGCAATACAAAGGGTCTCCCCGCGTGAAAAGGACATTGTTACTAGGCACACTGCATGATGCACCGTCCCTTTCACACTCACGATGTGTGAAAAGGTTAGCATGCGTTTAGCTAGGGCGCACTCCTGATACATCTCTCAGTGTGATTTTGACCATCGCATGTGCTCTCGTTTTCATTACTGTCGTCAATTTGTTACTGCTTTCTAATATCGGACTTAGATTTTCTTTGTGATTTGGACTTGTTAACCTGGTGATATTGACAACTCAGCTCTCATTTATGGGCATCGTGTTGTGTAAAAATTAATTTATGGACTGGCATTATTAATGGCAAAATCATTGGTCCATTCGAATTGCCGGCAATATTAAATGCGGATATGTATTTGAATTTTTTAGCAAATACTTTACCTAGTTTACTGCAAGACGTCCCACAAGAGATAAGAAATGAGATGTGGCTACAAAATGATGGGTGTCCAGCACATTACGCTGTTCGTGTCAGGGAACATTTAAATAATACTTATCCAGATAGATGGATAGGGCGATTGGGGCCAATTTTATGGCCTCCACGTTCGCCAGACCTGAACCCCTTGGACTTCTTTTACTGGGGCTGTATAAAAGAAAAAGTATACAGTGAAACAATAAGTTCTGTAGAAGAGTTGCGTGCGCGCATTCAAGTAGCAGCGAGAAAAATTGAAGAAGCCGGTTATGTGCGCCGGATTAAGCGATCGTTTATTAGGCGATGTAGAGCGTGCATAGCTGCCGGCGGAGGACACTTCGAACATTTAGTTTAAGTTGTTGAATAAATATTTTTACGTACTAAAACAACCTAGTTTTCTTTTGAATATCCTTAATAGTGACCCCATAGTGTTTGTGTAAAGAATCTTGGCAGAAATAAATCATTATGACGAAGTTTTATAACCATTTACAACATTACATGAAAAAAATATTTTCTCACCTTGATATTGATCTCGCTCATGTAGCTTAATATTACTTGTGAAGTATGCATTGTTATACCTTTTTAGAATCTACACATACTAGATAATTTATTAAGATCATGGGCAGCTATAGCGCCGTACTTTTTTTTTACACAGTAAATGATCAAAAGTTGACCCTAAGTAAAACAAAAACATAAAAAATCTTAAAATGACAATTTTGAAAATGACCAACGTTAAAAACGCCTAAAACAGTACTAAAACTAAATAATACACATCTTCAAGACTATAATACAAAAAAAATGACACAGAAATACCTAAATTTAACGAAATGGCAACGGAATGAATGCAAAGAGTAGCGAAATTTATAAAAAAACATAAAAGTCTACGCCATTTCCATACGGTTAGAAACCCTGGCAAAAAGATACGATTTTCTAATAGTCTCATAGCCGGACCAACTCCAGTTTACGACTTATCCATTATTTACGACAGACCCTGTACATATATGTGCGTTTCATGTTTGTTTGTTAAATCGTCCGCGACACAGAATGTATATTTCTAATGCGGGAGTCAGATGACTCCTATTTAAAGAAAAAACGAATAACTCCATCGGTAATTAAAATAGATGCTGTAGGTATGCAATTATGATGTTACGGATTTGTTCCCAAAATGTTCCGATTGAAAGTTGTAAATGATAATATTTATATTGTTTAATCAGGACATACTTATTTAGTTTGCAAAATATTAAACTTTATAGTTACGCAAAAAGATGTATTGCATTGCTGCAACAAAGATTGACAATCTCTGATTGGATTTCTGTTACTGTTAATAATTTGTTAATTTGCATTAAATGTCATTTAAGTAAATAAGTACACTAAACAAACGAAAATTATTGACATTAAATATTCATGGCTTATTATCCATACTAATTATTCATTTACTAAACTAATAATATAATAATAATAATATAATAAATTCGAAAGTATCTCTGTGTATCTGTCTCGCTTTCATGGCGAAACCGTTACACCTATTTTAATGAAATTTGGCACGGTTACTTTTATTCTTGAGAAATTCATCAAGCTTTGCAACGCAAGCGGAGTCGCACTGAAAAGCCAGTATGAATATAAATCTAATAACATCTACTCATAATAGTAAAAAAACTTCAGACATCTCACACATGGTCGTTTCATTTGATCAGAATGTATGTCAATAATTACCTATTAGTATAGATTCTGATTACTCACATGCTGATAAATATAGCTATATATATTATTCACACAATTATTTGACTGTGGTGGGAAACAATCCCCTAGCTTTACACGCAGGACTAAATTAGGTAAGCAATTATTGAAATTTTTTTTAACACACACAAATAAATTACTGTCTAGTTAGATAAAGTAGTTAATATAGATTAATAAATTCAATTTTAAATTAAAAAAACTTTTGTTTAAAAAAGTATGCAGCTCTTCTTTCTGCTTTTAAGTAAAGAAGACATAACCGACTGCCTCGGTGGCGTAGTGGTAGCGTATGCGACTGCTAACCTTGAGGTCTCGGGTTCGATTCCCGGGTCGGACCAAATGTTTGTATGATCTGCAAATATTTGTTTCGGAGTTTGGGTGTTTTCTATGTATAATAAGTATGTATTTAAAAAAAAAAGTATATAAGTATTTATATCAGTTGTCTAGTACCCATAACACAAGCTCTGCTTAGCTTGGGAATAGATGGCGTTATGTATTAGATGTCCGGAATATTTATTTATTTATAAGATGCATTTCAATTTATTTATTAGGTACTCTTCACGTTTCGCAGTTGCACAAAAAACTTACAAGCATTAAAATCGAAATGTAATTTACTAAATAGTAGGTACTGTTATTTAAAGTAACTTAGAAGATAAATGTTTTAGATGTAGCTGTAATATAAGCTATCGTAGTTTAGTGGATCAAATTCAAAACAAATAACTTGTATTTCAAGTATTTAAGTATTTTCAGACACTTTCGGAACGTTACACTAATGACTCTAGATGCTTGGTTCCAAAACATCATTCCTACGAAGAAGAACCGGCAAGATACTCTTTTAAAAAACTAGATTTTAAATTTTCCTATACATTATTATTTCTGTATGCAAAACAAAGTAAGCAAAATTAGTAATTTTATAAATTTAAAAAAGAACATTCCAACAACATTTTTCCCTATAACTTTAGTGGTTTTTTTGTTGTTTACTTCACAAATGTTTACTGTTTAAAGGCACTTAATATATAATTAAAACCTGTTCGTTCTTACCTGAGCTCTGTAACAATACATCTGCCAAATAGACTTAAAAGTAACTTAACTATGTTTCGTAAGCTTATACGCTTATCTCTTTACATATATGATTTCTATTATAAGAAAGTACTAACAAAAATAAATCAAAATATAGTTCACACACAATACCCACTAATTGCACGTTCAAACCGATTAGCGGTCGATCGAAGAAAAAAAAGAAATCGAGCGCGGATATGTTCCTACAGAAAAATCAGTAAATCGCATTCACCTTGTAAACTAACAAATCATATACATATATGATCAAAGCTACTTTGTTGCAAAATAATGCAAATGCCGATGCTTAGAACCATATACAGACGAGATGAAGAGGGTCGAGTATATAATGCGGCTCGTTTATTTTATAATCACAGTTACACATCGTCTGTTAACTTTGACACACACAAGATGGTGAGTGAACATTCGATTGCATCATAGCAGTGGTATTTGAGAGCGCACCCATATGACCATTTAATAACATGCCTGTTCGTTTTACAATCAAATTTAAATTAAATACTTGAGAGAATATATTGTGCACAAATTGTGGTATTACAACTGAAATTAATAGTATACAGTTATATTTTGAACATAAAATTATTATGAAATTGAAAAACTTCCAGCTTAAACTTATTAACTTAGCTAAACTAAGATAAGCGAAAGAGCTTTAATAAAGTTCTTGAGTATAAATTTTTTTAGTAAAAATGATTGCTTTCACAGAAATCCTTTGTCGCCCTTTTCGCCATCGTGGCCGTTGTCGCCGCCGATGTTTCCCACCTGAAAGGACCTGACGACGGTGCCGTAATTGTGAGCCAAAACACTGATGTTTTGCCAGACGGGTACAACTTCAACTACGAGACCAGCAACGGTATCGCTGCACAAGAAAGAGGTGTCCTCAAGAACGCTGGCCGTGTAAGTATTTTTAACCGACTTCAAAAAGGGAATCAATTTGACTTTTTTTATGTTTATTACCTCAGAACTTTCAGCTGGGTGAAACGATTTTGATTTTTCAAAATTCTTGAAGTCGGCTTTTTTGTTACAATTTTATTCTTTAAATTACTGAAAAAATTTTTTTCTATATTTAATCTTAAAAGTGAAGAACAAAATTAAAATCTCCCAAAGAACTAAATCAAGCAAAACTTAGAAATGTAATGTTTTAGAATTACTAGATTAATATATACATTAGATGTACTTCATCTAGTATATTATTTCCATAATTATTATAATATAAATAATGTGAATATTTTTTCGTAATTAACCATAATTTAATTATAATTATTTGCAATAAGAGAATCAAAGCTCTACCTTTGACATTTAAGATTATGATAGATGATGTTGCGTGATAAATATGTTAATTTATTTATTAAAACCTTAGTTAAAGGTTATATGCAATAATAAATCATAACATTTCTGACAAGAACTCACCAAATTAGAATTAATTAAATGTTCAATAATAAACATGAGTCTATACTTCGGGAACACTTTTAATTAAAGTAATTTGACTGCCTCGTTGGCGCAGTGGTAGTGTATGCGACTGCTGTGCTTGAGGTCTCGGGTTCGATACCCGGGTCGGACCAAATGTTTGTATGATCTGCAAATATTTGTTTCGGAGTTTGGGTGTTTTCTACGTATAATATGTATGTATTTACAAAAAAAAGAGGTATATATGTATAATTATCAGTTGTCTAGTACCCATAGTATAAGCTCTGCTTAGTTTGAGACTAGATGGCGTTGTGTGTTAGATGTCCGAATTATATTTATAATTTTTGAATGTAGGAGGACGAAGCTATTGAAGTCGAGGGATCCAACAGCTACACTGCTCCCAACGGTGAACCAATCTCTATTGCATACATCGCTAACGAGAACGGATACCAACCCCAGGTAAATATAAATATTAATTAATTACTGTTCTGCTTTTCAAGTGGTAACTAATTTCATTTACCGTGGGAGAGCTATGCTTCGGTATGAATGGGTAGGCTCGACCGGAGTGATACCACGGCCTCACAGAAAACCGGTGTGAAATAGCGTTTGCGTTGTGTTTCACCGAGTGAGTGAGGATACCGGAGGCCCATACCCCAACCCCTCCCCCATCCCCTTTCCTATCCCCCAAAGGTCGGCAACGCACTTGTGACGCCTTTGGTGTTGCGGGTGTCCATGAGCGGCGGTAATCGCTTACCATCAGGTGATACGTCTGCTAGTTTGCCCACTATTCAATAAAAAAAAATATATAAATAAATAATTAACAACTTTTATAACATTTTATTGATTGATTAATTTAATATAACTTTATTATTTTCAGGGTGCTCATCTCCCCACTCCCCCAGCCCCCGAGCCCATCCCCGACTACATCCTTAGGTCCCTTGAATACATCAGAACTCACCCACAAAAGCAAGAGAAACTCTAAGTCAATAAATATACCATAAGCAATAACACGAAAACATCTCTAGAACTATTTTACCTCTAGTCGCAACATGAAGTTGATATTTTACTGAAATATAAATATTTTTTCTCAACAAACTTTGGTTTTATTTGTTCATACGTTTCTTTTCTATTACATTCTTTAATGTATTTCCGTTTATTACCTAAAATCTATAGATATTTATCTATACTAATATTATAAAGAGGAAAACTTTGTTTGTATGTTTGTTTGTTTGTAATGAATAGGCTCTAAAACTACTGCACCGATTTTAAAAATTCTTTCACCATTTGAAGGCTACATTATCCACGATTAACATAGGCTATATTATATTTTGGAAAAAAATAGGGTTCCGTAAGATATTGGGGTTTTTCGGACATGTTTTATAAAGTTAAAATTTAAAAAACAAACTGCTTTAATTACTTTCTGTAACAACAGTTATGCGGTGGTAAATATCTCGTGAGCAATATCCATCAATTCCCGAGATTGGTTGAAACACACAGACTGACAAAAATGAAGGATACTAATAATATTAATAAAAAATATTGAAATTTTCAAATGATGACCGTATTAACGTTTAAAGTAACTAAAACTGTTTATACTAAGTAAGAGAGTAAAAACAGTTTTTACGATAACAATTTCATCCTTCGATAGATTTTTAAATAAGATGGTTGTAAAATACATTTAAGTGGCATGTAAAATGTTCCAAGACGAAGATCATTGAAGGAACGGGGACCCTGTTCAATAGTTAAATAATAGACAGCGTGGGCAACGTCAAACGTCTCGTAAATTCCACTTTACGCCGGTCAAGTGTTTAAATGTTTTGCATGGCTTATTTGCCGATAAATATGCTGGGTCACGCCATATATTCATCAGGTAAAAGAGAATTTGTATGAATTGTCGTTTTTGTATTTTAACCTTCTGTGGCTATGACGACATAATATAGGAGATCGTTTTTTGTTTTTTCGGAAGACGGTCCCCATTTCATGTCATGCACATTTTATATATTTTTATCATTAATTTCATCACGACGACGACTCAAAGACTCGTACTATACCACACTGGCCAGTATAATTATGTATAACTGACTTCACTATATATATTTTATCTCACATCCAGGAATTATTTGAAAACAGTTTTCTTTTTTCTAAGAAAATATATAAATAAATAAATATTCGCAACATTCTAACACACAACGCCATCTAGTCCGAAGCTAAGCAGAGCTTGTGTCACACAAATAATACCTACTCAATAAAGTTAATTATAGTTTTTGGTATCATGCCGTAAGTATCCTTATCCTACTTTGGCAACCTTTACAGCATACATAGGAATTGATCCTGACTGTCTTAAGACTAAATTGTTCAGAACTCTATGCAGGTTGCATTGCGTGTCGGCTCCCAAATGCTCCTGTCGTCGATGGGAAAATCTACTGTTTATGTTACAACTTAATATCTACTTAGTAGATTAGAGTAGTAATATTGTGTAATAAGAAGAAATAGGTATATAAGACAATCGATTTAACTATTTGTTTTTTTTTTGCTTTTTATCACACACGCTACGTGTGTGATACACGCTACCTCTAATAAGCTAGTAGACTTTCTTAAAGAATAATCCATTTCGTCGTAAAAAGGTTCGGTGAAGCAACTAAAGTATGAAAGCATAACAAACAAACAATTTAATTAATAATTTTAGTTTCTGTAACAAAGCTCAATTAAATGTCCTCAATGTAACTTTATATATTTCTCTTAAAAAAAAAAAACAATACACTATTATTACATTTAATAATTTCAGCTCGCCTTTTATGATATAATTGCAATCCTTGAAAAGGTAGGTAACCTCTATATTATAAGACTAGTGCACCCTGTGGTGTTACCCGCGTGCTTCTTCCATAGACTTTAATTTTGTCCTAAAATAGTTATTTCAATGTTTTCATTTCGCAAATTTCTTAAAAGCCCAAGTTTCTCTTTATGACATCAGCCAGCCGGTGAAATTCCCGACAAAGTCGGTCCAGCCTATCCAGAGATTAAGTGGAACGAATAGACAGACAGACTGAAAAAGTTATTTAGATATAGTGACGTAAGTTCCGTGTATATTATTTCCATAATATGCATTTAGTGAAAAGCTATTTATTTGAAATACAAGCAGACACTACAATTTTTTTTTATATAGGTGGCAAACGAGCAGACCTGTCGCCTGATGGTAAGCGATTACTACCAACCATGGACACCCGCAACAACAATTTTATTTAGTTGTATATATTATACAATCATGAGAAGGTGTGTTTATTGATTTGTCCTTCCTTCAATAGAGAAAGAGAGCTTGTTAGTAAATATGTCGTATTGTATTTTAAATAATAATAAATAATAATAATAATAATAATAATAATTTATTTTTTTTTATTTCGAAAGAATACTGAATGAATGAAGAAAGAATAAAAAGTGGGTTATACTGGTATTTAAAGTACCTGACCTTGTAGTAGACGTTGGTACACAGCGATAATTGCATTGAACCCGATCTTTCTAAATCACAGTTTCATCCCCAAAATTATTAATTAGATGGTTAGCAGTCCACAACTGCACGATTTTCTAGAAACTTTCCGACTCGCACAACAAAACTGTAGTAATAACCTGTGGCCTGCTGTGACCTTCAAGAAAATAATGTTCTCCTTTTTAAAAGGCCGGCAACGTACTTGTGATAGGCTGCGGTAACCGCTTACCATCAGGTGATCTCAAAAAAAAAAACTTATTTCACTCAGAAACTTATCAGTCGGATTTACAGCATAAAATGCATCAAATGAAAAGTTTGTAGTCTGTTGCCCTAGTGCTAAAGAATCTGCGTTGATGAATAAGTCAATCAATCAAGGCAAGGAATTTTATGTGTTTTGAGTAAACCTACAAAGTTTATAATAGCATTTTCAGTTACTGCAGTTATACGTGAGTGTAATGAAGAAAACACTAAATATATTTCTTTCTTCTGTTAAAAACAAGTTTGGCCCACGTTAGTATTTGATTAGTATTCAAATCATGAAGGTCACATTCCTTTTATGGTCTCGGTAAATGTTAATATTAATATAGACCTACGTATGTTTGAATATAAAACCGTTACTTAATAATTTCAGACTAACTTCATCAATACTGTAGATCCCATCGACTGGCGAGCTTAATTTTCTAGACTCTAGAATAATTCCTGCGATTGGCTCTCGTCAAGTTCCTGAACGGTAGGCATATGCCATAGTAGAGAGCAAAATACAATAAATTTGTTTATGCTATCTTACTTGCACCTACTCAATAAAATAAATAAATATTTCGGACATTTAACACACAACGCCATTTAGTCCCAAACTAAACAGAGCTTGCGCTATGGGTACTAGAGAACTGATATAAATACATATCTACTTTTTTTTCTGTAAATACATACATATTACGTAGTCTTGTCATAAACATTGTTACAAAGAAAAACATTTTTTGAAGTGAAAACTTCTTTAGTGGCGCTGTGTACTTTTTCGGAATGGGTAAAAATGTATAAACTCGCGTCAGGGCGTCAGGTCACGTGACCATAAACTCGCGTCAGGTCACGTGTCCTGATCGAAAAAAATCGTAAGACGGATGTTTATTGTTAACAGCGCCATCTACCGATATACTTTGGTAGCATTCGTTTTTCTAAATAGTGGTCCTTTCTCAATATGATTTTATATACTTAAAGTTAATATTTCAGTATCTTAAAGTGATTTACAATAAATTAAAATAACGATTTTCTACTTACATAAAACCTTTTGTAAATCAAAAAGATTGTTTCCAATTTTTTTGAAAACAGCGACATCTATTGGAGTATCAAAGCTTTACTTCCATTTACTACTTACAATCATAATAATTTTTATTTCTTTTTATTGCACACTATTAAAAAAAGCATAGTTGTTCATTTCAGGTAAGTTAAAACAACCGTTTATTTATAGTTATGAGTTTTCACTTCTGTCGGCAGTGCTTATGACTGCTTTGTTTTTTTTTTTTATTGTACCTTACATTTATTACTATTACAGTGTGTTAGTTTAATACAATAATGTAAAACCATTAATATATATAAAGCTTATTCGAAGTGGTCTCCATTGGTTGCAATACAGTCTTTTAAACATTGAGGCTAGTTATTAATAGCAGCACGCCCTCTTTCTATGGCAAACTTCTTCACTGACCATTGTATGGATCGTTTTAAGAACTCCAAATTATCATGGCGTTTAGAGCAAATCCTTCTCTCTAAAACTGACCATAAATCATAATCCAGTCGATTAATATCAGGAAGGACTAGATGACTTCAGGTCTGTTGAACGTTTCAGTGCATGCCTGCATAAACGGTTAGTCTCGCAAAAATAATGTAGGACGATATTGTTCCCCTTTATAAGCCTATGGACACCCGCAACAACAGAGTCGTCACAAGTGCGTTGCCGGCCTTTATGGGATGGGGTGGGAGATGAAGGGAGGGGTATGGCCTAAGGGCCTGCGGTATCCTCACTCTTTCGGTTTTGTATGAGGCAGCGGTATTACTCCGGTCGAGATGGCCCATTAATGTCGAAGCGGGCCTCTGCCACGGTGAAATTATTTAAAATTTCTTCTCATTTCAAGTAATGAATTTGGAAAATCTTAGGTATAGATTTAGAAACTGTAACAGTTTTTCCATTGTTCATTGTTCCCCGTGATATACACCAATTAAAAACAGATCAAAATATGTGCAATGAAATAGAATTTTGTTCTTTATACTTATTTCACATTTATATATTACACTAGCCACGGTTAGATGAAACGTTTCAGATATAAATATGGGTAAAACATCGTACTTAAAATGATCTAGACATCAAATTACCAATAGGTCACAGCAAACGGCCTTGCGGTTCATCCTTAACTCGTGTGAAATCACTTTCAAATAGTGTTCATATAATTACATTTATTATAGATATGTTATGTTATACTTATCTATTTATATAAACTTGACACGTATATCTAATACCTGTAAACGAACAATTCTTATAGAAATATATATTTATAATCTGCATCTCGGAAACTGCTCCAACGATTTTCTTAAATTATTATTATAATCTTTGATAATCTTACTTTTTTTTTCCTTTTTACGATCAAGCTACCAAAATGGCTCTACTCTGCCTGATAGAAAGCATAAGTAAAATCCAAGAGAAGTGATCACTATCCTCAATGTGAACGTGGACTGAGCAGCATGGTGACCTACTCCCAGCCTACACTCGACTTGCGGAGTTACCCGCGGTTGGTGTTGTAAAGATACAGCTACAACAGCGGGTAACGTTGCGGGGCACAGCTAGTTATACATATTGAAATTCCTCTTGAATCACTCTGCCCATTGCCGAAAACTGTATTGAAATCCTTTAATTACTTTAAAAGATCTAAGCGAACAGACAGCGGAACGACTTCATCTTATACTAAATTTATAAGACATATTGGTTTCATGCCTTGAATTGGGTATAACAGTATTTCTTGAAGAAAGCACTTGTGTATCTGTCAGGTCCACGTATAATCAATAAGTATATGTTGAAATGTATGTATGCATGTACAAACATAATAAGGGAACACACACTCGAGATTCATAATAGCTTCAGTGAAACCAGAACAAAGCCTGATCCTGACGTACACAGGCGGCTGCGGGGCTATAGTGCGGGGGAGGGGCGGTGTACAAATATTGTCTCGCAACCAACAAGCTTCATTAGCAATGAGTGGGGTAATTAATTTCACTGTTCGATGGTTAAAGGCTGGATGTATGAAACAATGCTGACGTTTCTTTAGATACTTCAACAATGCCCATTTTATAGCTACTTTGAATCCAATGTAAACTGGGACAATATTTGCACAGGCTTGTTTTATGAAATCATTATAAAGTACACATTGATACAATGCAGTAATAGAGCAGGCTTAGAAATATGTTTAGTAACTTGATTGAATTTACGTTAAAGTCAACAACAACAATCTTGGTACGTATAAAATATATTTCATAAACACAATTTATTCGAGGTAGAGACAGATATATAGATTTCTATAATACCGTATTCTATAATATTTATAGGCAGATAAATCGTCTCTGTACATAAACAATTTGCAAGTACACTTTTAATTTCACATAAAAAAGAAGCTAACAGTAACAGCAGTATATAAAAACTCCTTTTATTCACATATATCCCTAATACGTCATGTACTGTGTATGAAAAAACCAAAACCTTTTATCCTAAAATCATTAATGTATCTGCATAGACTATTTCAGCTGTGAAACCATCAAAACAATTTGTCTCCATTATTGGTTTGGTACTAAGTTTCTTTTTCATTGTCGCTATGTACATACGTGTGTGGTCGCTGAGTATAAATACTTTATTTCTAAACCCATCAACATAGATTTGCAAGCACACCACCGTAACAATGGTTTCCGTTTGTCCCGATTGTTTTAGTATACACAAGACTAAAGCAAGCGAGACAACATTTACGGCACGGCAACAGTATACGGTACGACACTTTGTGTATGATGACATTAATACTATAGGACTACTGAATAAATGCGACAATAAGAAAATACATAAATATTGTGTTATATACCTTAATAACATTTTAATCATAACAAGAGGAAACCAATGATGGTGGTCATGTAGGCGCCCAGTTTAAAATTGTCTGTAATACATGAAAACTCATTTAGTCATCGCAAAACCGCAGAACGCGTCGTGTAATTCCATTAACTGCATTTCGAGTGGCACTCAAAGCGATCGACTTATCGAATTTGGCGTTTGCGCCAAATACGTATGAAATGGTTAGTACCATAGCGCGATGAAATATGCACTAGTGACTAGTCGATGCAGACGAATTTATTTAGAGTATTGTTACACACTAGCTATACTACTGTAAAGTTTCATCTAAATCCATTCAGTAGTTTTTGCGTGAAAGAGTAACAATCATCTATACATACATTTATCCTGTATCTAATCTAAATCACGGAAACGGCTCCAACAATATTCAAGAAATTTAGTATGCAAGGGGTTTTGGAGGCGATAAATCGTTCTAGCTGAAATTAAGTTTTAGAATATTTTCCAGATAAAAATACTGAGCAAAGCTCTAACATCTAGGTACTGTATTATAATTACGCAAAATTGTGTTGATATGAGAATGTGTAATAACATGTTAAAGGCGTTCTCAACTACATCCTAATAAATGTAATTGTTGAATCAAATTGCGATTGACGATAAATTGTGTCAGAGACACGTCAAGCAAAGCCAATATCCAATGATACAGGATAGGGTACGTATCAAACTAGACGTAACAAAATCTTTTTATCAGTTGTCCAACGTTTGTTTGATGAGGATCCGGTAGCGCTCACAAAACTTTGTCTGTTTACTTCGATCACGATATCAATTGTTTCGAAAGTTCATTCGTTCTAACCAACTTAAAAAAAGGAGGAAGTTCTCAATTTGACTGTATTTTTTATGTTTGTTACCTCAGAACTTTCGACTGTGTGAACCGAATTTGATGATTCTATTTTTATTTGAAAGCTGGTGTTTCCGGGCCGTGTGGTCCTATTCTAATTTGGTCCAGTTCTTGAAGTCGGTTGGTTTCGGTTAAATTTCATCTTTAACTTACAATATTCTTATCCAAGAAGGGTATTTAATCAATGATGAATTTCAAGATACCATACAGATCTTCACAACTAAAAAAAATCGACTAAATTCGAGTCGGAAGCGCGCAGTTCGATACCATTATCTAAAAATTTTAAGCGTCTACCTGTTGCCGTTATCAATATAGAGCAAAAACTAGCAAAAAAAAACACGTTTGTTGTATTGGAGCCCCCTTAAATATTTATTTTATTATAGTTTTTAGTATTTGTTATTATAACGGCAACAGAGATACATCATCTTTGAAAATTTCAACTATCTAACTATCACTATTCATGAGAAACAGCCTGGTGACAGACGGATAAGAAGTCAGTAGTGGGTCCCGTTTTACAATGTGGGTACGGAACCCTAAAAACAAATTCATTCATTTTTGCTTGTACTTTTCTGATTCAGATTTGCTTGTACTTTTCTGTAGCAAAGGATACATCATATAAAGTAAACGAACGTATTAATGCTTCTTTATTACAATGGGTATTTATTCACAGAAAGTTTCTGTATGTGTCTATTCTTAAACATTCAAGTGGACAGTAGTCATATTTTGTCACATGTTATACGTATCAAAATGTTCATAGACTGTCATTTTGTTGTGTATGTACAAGTACGTACGAGTATATGTGTTATAAATACTCGTACATTCAAAACTCTATTTCACTTCACTACAACGCCAAATTCTGTGTTTTCAAAAGTGTGTTTTTTGTCCCCAAAGTAAAGCACCATCATTGTTTTCAATCAATACGATAACACAATTTTCATTGCAGGAAATTAATTTCCTTTGAGCTCCGAAGATCGGTTGTATGTAAACGAGATTTTATTTTCGCTTCCTCAATAAATTTCTTATTTTTCTCTTTATTGAATTTAAGAATGGTAAGAAGAAATATTATTTTCATTTAAAACCTTTATTTTACGAAATATCAAGACCTCTCACCGTTGCTATTAAATATTGTTCACTTTCCGCAATTCAAATTATACTTAAATTACTAAATAACTTACGGGTATATACTGTACAATTATATTTATAGATAGGTATATTCTATTTATTGATAGGTATATTTAAACTTTTTAATATTTTTGTGACATAAGAGTGGCTGACTGGCATGAGTTGAATGCGAGAACCTGAGGATCAAACCAACTGTCGTGAATTGGAGAGGTCTGTGTCTAACAATGACTGATGACATACATTTTATTTTTTTGTCCTAATGGGACTAATCCCGCCTACACGCCCATCACTGTAACTCCTGTACGTCAGGATGAACAGTAGTGACCAACGAACACACCGAGATTTGACATTCGGAAAGTTCCAGGAAAAATTAAACTGTCTTGGAAGCCGCAACGAAATAAATCAGAAAAAAACTGGAGGAGTTGGAAATATTGTTCGCTCTACAATTTTCCCCCCTTTATGCGATGTTTATCGATTTCTGATTTTTATTTGGAAAACCCTTTATCACTTGTGTAAAGTATGTTTTATAAAGGTTTTTCACAAGCGCGTTTTGCTTAAGTTACTGCCAAATCGAACTGTTAAATTGATAGCTTTGTTTGTTGTTGTTGACAGAAACTTCATTATCATGATCACTTCGTTTCCTGTTACGTTGTGTTAATATTATTTATAAAAGTTCTAATGTTTATTGTATTTTATTCATTTAATATACGTTAGTGTATATTGATATACTTATGAAAACATATTATTCAGACTTTCATACTAATAGTGTAAATACGAAAATGACTCACTCCAATCTGTCTGTTTCACTTTTACGGCTAAACCGCTGCAAATTTAATCAAATTTGAAATACAGATACTTTGATTTGTGAGGAAGGACATAGGTTACTTTTTACAGTGATAGCCGACATACAAGTGGGAAAAATTAGGGTTCAATATTTTTAAATTGACAGATTTCGTTGTAGGAAACCAGTTCACTGAGTTAAATTAATGACGATTGTTGATTGTGAATGTTGAACAGTGAACAGTGTTAAAACTGGGGTACCTGCTTATATGTTAGTAACTAAGTTGAACACACGACAATTTAATTTCAGTCTATACAAGAAAAATCTCTATAATATTTACAAAACTATTTTCCTTGCTTTCTTGAAATCGCATTACATTGTGCAAGTAATTATTATTTATTCGTTTTACACTGAATTTTACACAAACGTATGGAATCCCAGTGGATAGAGAACGTCCTATTCAGAATAGTTTTTGATCACAGCATACATCACGATCAAGCAATTTCACAGTTGTCGTTTCATGTATTTGCATCCTTATTACTAGATACACTTGGGAAAGCGCGCAGTTCGCGATACGGATCTGTGACATGACTTCTACTGCAGGTACACGAAAAACCTTTATAGTACAAAAAAAAGCTCGCCTTAAATTGAACATTGACGCAGCTGACTAACTCTGTTTGTCTTTTACGCTTTCACGGCTAAACCGTTCCACCGATTTCAATTAAATTTGGCTTGGGACTACTTTATTTTTGGGAAAAGACAAAGCCCACTTTAATTCGTGACGACACTATATTAAATAGCAACCTGTAGTAGGGTCGCCTAATGCAATGCATACAGCGATAGCAAGCAATGTAACACGTAAAATATCTACAGACTAGAATGTACCTACCTGTATTAAGTTATTTGTTTTGTATTACGGAAATAGCTCTGGCTTCCACTAAGTTATCTTGTCATTTAACTCGTTTGGTTATTTCCGTTCGTTGGGAGTTTTGATATTTTGTTTTAAAGATGGAGTTATATCTATACTAATAATAAAGCTGAAGAGTTTGTTTGTTTGAACGCGCTAATCTCAGGAACCGCTTGTCTGATTTGAAAAATTATTACAGTTTTGGATAGTCCATTTATCGAGGAAGGCTATAGGCTATATATCATCATACTAACTACTAATAGGAGCGGAGCACCAACGAAGAATGTTTCAAAAGCGGGAGAAATTTTCACACTATTGGCAATTTAACCCTTATGTGAGTGACGAGGTACCCGGGTACCTTTAGCATTTTCAAATTTAACGAAAAGTATTTTTTACGCTCTGTAGGTAACTGTGATTTCCTGAGAGCTCTTAACTATTTATAAATTATATATTTTTAATGTTTTGACCCAGTCAACTATTTACAATGTTTTGTGGCAACCAAAATATATTTTAAACTCACAATAGAGTGACAAGGTACCCGGGTACTTCTTTGTGTCATGTATGACAATTAAAAAAGTATTTATAATTTCCTACAAATATAAAATAATAAACATTTGTTAGGATGTTTTATTTCTATAAAAATTACAAATTCTTTGTTTATGCAGAATCTGTACAGCTCTCGAAGCAGGTGTTACATGTTGGACGAGTTACTGCATGTTTATCACAAACTGGTTTTCTACAGTTACTGCAAGCTTTTCGTGTTTTTCTTTGCTTGCGTTTGAGTTCTCTGCATATGTAGCAACTTCCAACATACAACAACTCAATGATTTCAAAAACTTTCTACGTCTGTCACTAGAGACAAATTGTGGGTTATGTTCCATGTAAAAGATATATGCTGCCAAAGCTGCAATGTCAATGATATTGAAAAAAAGTGCTAAAGGCCACCGATTGGTTCTGCGTTTTACGGTGTATTCTGCTAACAGCTTATCCATATTGTCCACTCCACTTTTGGTTTTATTATAACATAAAATTATTTCTGGCTTGGCAGTTTCCTTATTACTTTCAATAACTGGTAACATGTGCATTGATGACAACATTATTACTGCTTTATTCTTTTTGGGTACATAGGAGCACAGAGTTGCTTCTTTGCTAAAGGCGAAGTTAGAAGAATAAATCACCCTCTCCTTGTGTGCTTGCATATTTGGAGGAAGAAACCGTTTATTTTTTCTTACCGTTCCAACTAGTGTCATGTTCCACGAATTCAAGGAATGAGCCAGTTGAAGAGACGTAAAAAAAATATCCGTAGTTACATTCAGTCCTGAATTTTTATATTTAGCCACGAGATCTAATACAGTGCATTCTCCAACATTTGTTTGACGATTGCCATCACTTGACTTTCCTGTATATATTTGTCCATTTAGGGGGTAGGAATTATATGCATCACAAGCCCAAAATATTTTTATGCCATACTTTTCAGGTTTTGATGGCATGTATTGAGTAAAGCGAGTACGCCCCCGATATCCATATAGCTGTTCGTCAACGGTAATACATTCACGAGGCATGTACATTTTATTCAAATTTGAAATGAACATAGTCCAAATATCTCGTATAGCTGCAACTTTATCAGCTAACAAACGTTCAAGGCGCGTTACATCATTATCAAACCTTATGAAGCGTAACAACATTTTGAATCTGTCATGGGACATCGCAGCCCGAAATAATGGTAAGTGACTGGATTTCCACAATTCAGTCAAATGCTCAGATATATAATAAGCGCCTCAGATCGTCAACTGTTTAGCTTAACTAAAATAATAATATTCAAAGTGTGGGTAACGTTAAAACAGACCTTGATTGTTTGCATTACGTCTAAACTGTATGAAGGTACCCGGGTACCTCGTCACTCTAATAAAGGTGTTTTATTTGTCACTCACATAAGGGTTAAGACGCTAACGAGGTTGCGTGGGCCAGCTAGTACTGAATAAATATATTTATATCCCTACTCTTGGATTCTGCTCTTGCTTTCTATGAGGCAGAGTCACTTTGGCAGGTTGATACTTAAAAATGAAAATAACCCTTTTTACCCTACTAAGGCGAAGCCAAAAGAAAGAGTAACAGTTTCGGCAGTCTATGTATGTTTATATGTTCCACCGTAGCGTCTACAGTGGAACATTTCATAATATGTTCAGATCCAAACAACTGAACAAATTTTATTTATGTATATTTTAATTGTGTACATAAAATGAAAAAATAATAATAAGAACAAAAGATGAGTAACAAAGATGTATGCATACGTAACAATTGGCAGTCTTACCGCTCACGGCGATTTATTCCAGACAACTTTAGTATGGATATCGGGTGTTTAATTTCAGGCAGTTTATACACCAGTATCGCACCATCACGTGAATGTCGTGAATCGTGAATATTCAAACAATAAATTAGTTTATAAGAATGAAAAAAATGCATACGTACACTTACACATATACGTATATACTATACGGCCGACGTATTTTGGCGAGGATGACGTATCTTGGCGAGGCCGAACTTGGCCCAGAAGGTTGCGCAATAAGTTTTTTGAAAGTATTTTTAAACTTATATTACATATATACATACATATTTTAATGAATGATGTTTTAAAAATAATAAGACCGGGATGACATATACATTTATCAATTTTTTTACGATGTGAAGTTATAGTTTTTAAGCTTTTTCTTACCTACTACGGGCCAGGCAACGCAGGCGACTCAGGCGCCGGAAATAGCAGAAAGATATCCGTCCTCCATAAGTGCAAGCCTGGGGGTGACAGATGAGGCCATCTGTCATCCTAGCAGAAGTAGGGCCGGGTGGCGGCGCGGACGCTGCGGAGCGTACGCGTCCTGGTGGACAGTCGCGGGAACATTGGGGTTCCCACGCAAGAGGGGGCCATCTACAAAGCGTAGGTGGCCTGAGGTAGGTACGTCGGATATCCAGGGTTTTCCTTTCTAGGGTGCACCTGGTTCTAGTATCCGAGTCCGATGTTCAAGTCCGACATGCCATCAGGCGGTGGCAACCGAGGGGAAAAAAGAGGATTAGGTTAGTGTTAAAATATATTTCAGTAAATAAATGTGATTCTGCAAACTCTTAGTTTTTTATAATTTACACAGAGCTCTTTGCCTATTAAAATCCGGTCTTAAACAACCGTTCGTTACGAATAGTTATATCCAAAAGGTTTATATTAAGTTGTAATAAAATATGTTACATCAATTCTTTGAAACGACAAGGTAATCCCAAAGGAATTATTTTAATACTATTCAGAACCGAAAAAAGAAAATACCAATTCCAAAGTTGTTCCCCGTTGTTTGTATAGTCGGAAAAACTGGAAGATAAACATCATTAGTTAAAGAAATGCCTACTAGGTCTGTAACTGCCATTGGGGACGATTGCACAAATAAAGTGTCCTTTTTGATCAAACAAATGAAGGTTGGCCAGCTAATTGCCATTGTCCGCTCTAGATAGTTTTTGTTGGTTGTTCTTTCAGCATCAAAGCCATTAATAGATGTTTTTCCTTTTTTTATTATCTTTGAATTAGATCGCTTTCAAAATATTTCAAATGTGTGCTTGAATTTATGCAAATATAGTTTTTCAAACTTTTTTTTTCTGCCTTAATTGTTTATAACATTAGTTTCATTGCGCAATATATTGTTACTACTTTTCTTTACTAAGCTTCGTTTGTTTTTCTGATTGTAAACAAAGAAATAAAATGTTCTTTATTAATTAGGATATAAGTAGATAACAATAGTTATGTTAAAACTATGGTAATATAAATATAATTTTGGAACAGTAGACTGTACACATTGCTCAATTAAGAATGCTATTTTAAACTTTTTTTGTTGTTTTAGGTAAAACTGATTTGGGATTATTACTTTCTAGAACCTAAGGATAGTTTCTGTAACTGCAAATTAATCTTGATCCGCGGTGTTGCAATCATATTGGGATAGACCGAAGCGCTTAGTTCCATCGATTGCTGTTTAATATTTTTAGTCACGCAAACGGGCAATAAGTTGAGAACAAGGACTTCGAGCCCTCTGAACCGTTTCATGTGTGTGCGGACTATAGGTACAATACTAACTTGGTTATTGAATTATGTTATTTAAATCCATTTATTGTGTCATTTCTAATAGATCGTTTTTCTAGATAAGGGGTGGGTATTCGATTGATTGATTGTAAAATACCTTCGTGAGGTTATGTTCGTTACACTTATATGTATGTCAATAAAAGTGCCTAAAAAGAACAAGATTCTATTCTATATATCATGTATCATAATTATTATTTCTGCCTCAAAAATATAATTTTTAGAATAAATAGAAAACTAAAACAGTAATCTATCAAATATTATAACGATTATTCGTCTTTTGTGGTCAACGTATCCTCTTGTTAACAAACATATTTAATACCATTAAATGAGATACATTTTCAATTTACGGTTTTACCGTAGTTGTGGGCAAACATAAATCTTCTTTTGGTTGCCCCTTTACTGTACAAAGTCATTCCAAAAGCAAGGGCGCTTAAAGAGATTTACTCATCTTAAAATTTTAAATAGGTTACGAATAAAGTTATTTAATATAAAATGAATTGTTTTAAAATATTAACGTAAACATAATACTACGTATACATGCCTTAATTAGGTTTATATGACGACCTATAGATACAGTTAATAATAATTACCACATTTCGACTTTGTACAACTAAAGGATTGGTCAATAAGATGAAACATACTAATATTAAAACTCTATTTTAATTGAGCAAAGTGTCTCTAGATGGAAAGTAGACTCTAAGAGCCACCATACTCATTGCAACAATGCAGTATGTTGACCCCCATTATGCTGACCTATTGAAATGCTTCTGCATTATTGGGTCTTTGGTTTCGCACTCACAAACGAAACACGACAA
The DNA here is from genome assembly GCA_916048165.1 of Spilarctia lutea. NCBI lineage: Eukaryota > Metazoa > Arthropoda > Insecta > Lepidoptera > Erebidae > Spilarctia > Spilarctia lutea. The sequence goes on along the minus strand of OU696480.1, from coordinate 15,092,582 downwards.
CGTGAATGCTGTCATTTTAAGTTAGTCTTCTGAAGCGTAGTACCGCCCCGAACGAACCGTCGCTGAATTCAGAGTGGCGCCACTATCTTTACTGTAACAATAACACGTCAAATTACTAGCACAATGGTTATAGAGAGCATCGCTTGTATTGTAAAGTGGGGTAGTTCTAATAAAAAGAGAATCTTTTCATGAATATTTAACTGCAGTTTTCTGAGACGCAAAGAGTCGTTTGCTTAAATGGATTCCAAATCACATAGATTTAAAAACCTATGTGGTATATAAATGTTTTGTTTATTTAAAGATGTTAGTATTCCATACGTAGCTAATAATAAATGGAAATAAAATGGGAAAGTCGAGGAGTGAGGAGGGGCGGAGTGGGGAGGTCTGTACGCTAAAGAATAAAAAATAACACAATTTTTAGAATTTTTGTCTGTATGTTTGCGGGCGCTAATCTATTAGTGGCTTAACCATTTTGGGTTGAATTTTGTATTAAATCGGAATTTTTCTTGGCTTCACTTTGCTTGCATTTACTGTTTGTTCTGTTTTAATCGGTTGACAAATAGAAAGTAATATTACTATTAATTTAAAGAATCACTACGATAAGCAACACATAGGCGGGCGAGCCAAAAGTTAGTTTTAAAATATGTCAACTAATACTATGTCCAAAATAAATATTGCGGAACGGTGTCATAAATATTTTCTAAAATATTACGATGCTAGATAATAAAGCCACAGAAAACTGTTTTGAAGTAAAATCGTTTATGATAAATAGCACGTACTTTGTTCAAACTTGGGCTTTGATTCGATTTAGACGATTTCGCCTTTCAGGTTGTGTTCAGCATAAATTCAACAATTCAATGTACAACAACCAACCTGATTCGAGAGTAATCACTGAGGATTATCCAACATAGTTAAACTGTACCTATTACTACTCAAACTATAATTAAAATATAATCCAGGAGCACAGCAAAACTACATTAGCTTGAAGTAAAAACTTGAAACGAAAAGCTCTATGAGTTAGGGGTATAACATTACTGAATGTAGTTTTACAATGATAAATAATTTATGTCAAAGTCCTGAATTTCGAAGAAATCTCAACTCATCGATTAAAGAGTAATCAAATATGGGTCAATCGTCTGTAACGAGTCAGCCGATCGTAATTAAATACCATCATCTATGGACACGTTTCAATTCAAAAGTCAGTAAGTACGTTGTTGCCTTATTAGTCCCACCCTCCAGAGGGCAGGGAAAATTTGGGCTTCGTTAGCTTCTCTCACTTAGTAAAAGCAATGAAAGAACTGTGTGATAAAGATTTTCTGTGAGATCATGGTGTAACTAATTTTATCCGAGTTAAATTAATACTAATTATATTAAAACAAAACTTAAAACTGATATTAATGAACCTTAACAATCCTTTTCTTTCCTTGTCTTTCATGTGCAAAATAAACTAGCGGACTAGTTTTCAAAATACAGTTTGAAACTAGCAATGTTAAGTGATAAATATCCTTTGACAATCAACGTCTCTTATGACAGTATGTTAGTTAGAGTGGATTTAAAAGTGGAAAACCAAATGAAGTTTCCTATGTACTTTAGGGAAATGAAATCGCTTCTTTACGAAAATAGTAATAAGGCTTTGAGAGCCATCTAATCCCGAACTGGACTAAACTATAGTAACCAGGTTAGGGATAAATATACCTTTTTATATATTTTAGAATAAATACATATTTTAAATAAAATAAACCAAATGATCGTGATGTCAAAGACCTTACCTCTGGTTCAGTGAGCAGGGTCGCTAGAAACTAGGCACCGACAGACGGAGTGCTGGCGAAGAGACTAATTCAAAACAATTGAAATTCAACCTAAAGTATTTCAATATACAGAATAATTTTGATGCAACGAAATAAAATGACGACAACAGACGCGAGCGTCAGTCAAACATAGTGCCAGATCTTTTTATTTCATTGTTAGATGCTAAGTTAATTGACTTTTGACTGTTCTCGCCGATATACGACTTATTTTTTTACTATAAGTCAAAATTTTGTAATATAACTTTTATTGCTATAAGTATAAACAAACAAAACAAAAAAGTTAAAGTACGTATAGGTACATTCTTTAACATAAAAATACCATACTAATTGAGTACAAATGAAATTTAGTACGGCAATTTAGAAATACTGTGAATTCGTTTAAAAAATTATTCAGCTTCAATAACAATTTTAACACAAACTAATTTAGTGCATTCCCAACTTTAGGTTAAAATATTTGCATGTGGGCACGTGGCTTTTAAACTCACTAGAAAGTCACGGCATAGAAAACCTATGGCGTATGTTGAGCTCACCCTATTTTATTTTTTATAAAAAGTATTTCTCCTAGTTTAGTAACCATTTTCGTTTGATCCCCCTTGCCTCTCTTATTGTTAAGATCCAGGTAGAACCAAAGAAAGAATCGTCGATGAGCGAAGGTTTTTTCTATATTGGTTCTCCAAGTCAGTAGTATTGTAGTTCAGCTAGTGTCACAGTTTATGACAGAAACTGAGTCATTTGGCTCACGATACGCCTGCGTTTTACGTTTATGATATTTTTAGGGGTCGGTATACGCTATTTGTATTCAGTGTTGTATTGTAGTCACGACAATTTTATAAATATGCAATACTATTGCTATCGTTGCTTACTCATATTTGGTAGAATAGATTTTCTACATTTAAAAAGTACGAGACAAGTATATACATGTATCGTGATGTTAAATAGCTGATAACTTTCCAAAATGAGTAATTTATGCCTTTTAAAAATAAAATACTATGGTGAATCTTGTCTCTGTGTCTTGTTGACTACTGCCCTTGTGTAGTGTGGAGATTATTCTGCGCTCTGCTGCTCGAGGGTATGGTACCTCTTCCGTCTTCATTTCGCTGAAGATGTAAAGGCTCTTTTGCAGACATAACCTCCTCGTAAAATAAGAAAACCGAATGCCAAGCTCTGTCACTCCAACTTTGGTCCAACCATGAAGGGAATCGTGATATCCAAAACCAAAGAAATCTAGGTTTCATCTGACTGCCTTGTTGGCGCAGTGGCAGCATATGCGAGTGCTGTGCTTGAAGTCTCGGGTTCGATTCCCGGGTCGGACCAAATGTTTGTATGATCTGCAAATATTTGTTTCGGAGTTTGGGTGTTTTCTATGTATATTAAGTATGTATTTAGAAAAAAAAAGTAAATATGTATTAATATCAGTTGTCTAGTACCCACAGTACTCGTAGAAGCTCTGCTTAGTTTGGGACTAGATGGCGTTGTGTGTTAGATGTCTGAAATATATTAAATATATACATATTATTAAAACTAAGGAAAACATTTTGTTTTCATGTCCCATTACGACTCTTTATTTCGACTTCAGATCGCTTTTAGTAAAGGCATAATCATGGTCGAGGCTATTACTGCATCCAACAATACGATTCTAGTTTTCATGCCGAAATTGTCGATTTGTGTTAAACTATATCACATGATATAGTTGATAGATGTACATCAATGTGAGGCGCAATATACGTCCTCAACACGAGTATATGACAGTACATGTATAATCGTGTTTCTCTACCCTATTCGTCAGCTTACGAAAGTAGAATAATAAAATCGCATAAATTTAGGATGGTATAGGGGTACATTTTATTGTTCGACATGACACGTGCTCCTATTATAAGTGTTGACAGTTAAGGTTAACAAAGAGTGTTGTTAAACTTTTCATATAATATTTTCAGGTACGTAATAAGGATCAATACAATTGATATTAAACTCATCTTTTGTTAGAAAAGAGACTTAATCAAGATTGTAGTATTGAGAAATCAAGGCTGGCAAGCCGTACAAGGTTATCAGCTGTTTTGGGTTTTATGAAAAGGAAATAATATAACAAACTATTAGTGTTTCTAATTTTATTGCCTCATTTACTACATAAATCTTACCTAATCGATGTGAGGAACAACAATGGAATTAAGTTGTCTTTTAATTAATCTTTATCTTCGAGTATACAATCTTGATAGTCTATCGGCTTTAAAAGGAAGGTAAAATGTTTTTTTCCAAAATTTAATTAAACTTTGGACGGTTAAAAGGCATAATCGTTTGTTCAAGCATTTTACGAAACTTTTGTAATAAGTCACCTACATTAGACGCTTCTGCGTAAACGGGACCACTTTAAGATTATTGTTTATATCTATTTTTTGTAAATTACCTAATATATTTGTATACCAGCTATTAAAGTTTAAAACCAGGGCGCTTATACAAATATTTGATATCGCTTTTTCGTTTTACTTGTTTACGACTACCTCCTTAGTTTAGTGGTTAGCGTATACAACCGCCGATGAAGAGGACTGGGGTTTGATTCCCGGGTTGGGCCAAAACTGTTGTCGGGTTTATCTGGCAAGAAATTGAAGAACAAGAAAGTATGAAAATTGGCGGTGGTTTACGCCCTTGCCTCAGATACCATGTTAAGCACTCGATTCCGGTTGTCTGGACATCCATGACAATTGTTATTGGGAACTCAGTGCCCTCAAATACATTGACAACTACTTCAAATTCAGTTCGTTCTCAAGGTTGCTGAGGTCGAAGCAGTAGTACAGACATAATTTTTAAAATCAAACTTTCCAAATAAATTTGCTAAACTAATATTTAACACAAAATATCAGTTCAGTAAAACTTTGATTGGTTGGTTAAATAGGCTCCATTCAACTTTACTATCGCAATAATTAAAACCTGATACTTTGTGGTTCCAATTAAAACTAAAAGAGATCATTAAACCATTTTGAATGGCTTCTTTTGTTTTAATGACCAGTATAATTTGAACTGTCTACGTGCCCATTTTCGTACTACAAGTCAAAGCACATATTGGTCGCCATACTTTTAAAACCTTTTTTGCAAAATTAATAACTGTAATTGTTTTAAAATTCAATATTTCTGCACTTTCTCATGTAAATATTTCAAATATTGCTAGTATGCGCCATACTTGTTTAAAAAGTATTGGAAATAATTTTCTTCATAGATTATTCGATTAAAACTTCAGATTGATGTTTTTTCTAAATTGTTTTAAAAGAAGTTTGCAACATTTAAGTCATAAAATGGTCCAAAGAGGAAGGTAACTTTTACAATGGAATCTTTGTTGAAGTGAATTAATGGTTCTCACATGCGCAGTCAAGAAACAATATATCACGCATGCGCCATTACCATGGCGTCGAACAAATGACAGTTTTGACAATATTCCTCGTGAACACACACTATTATTAGTTTTTTCGTTGAATAAATAAAATATTTGACGATATCCTATTCAAAAAACAGCACTAGTGATTTTGTACTTTGTTGTGATATGCCATCATAAAGAAATAACAGTTTGTTTGAAAGAGACGTGAGAGGTTAGTTTGAGTACCGTGTTTATGTTAGTGCATGTGTCGTAAATATTAATTTTGAACTTTAATTCAGTGTTGTGTTAAATTTCCTTAGAAGTCTAAAGTTTCCAGTTGTGAATCAATGCCAGGACGTTGGGGCTTGCAGTAATAAAGGTATGAATTTTAAATTTATTAATTATATAGTTTTTAAAGGTTTCCGTTAGTTTATGCCACAATTGATTTATATTCTCGTAAAACTTTATCTTTTATTTCATATAACAGTGTCTATCCGAGAACTTTTAATTGAAAAATATAACTACAAATAAAAACAATTAAGCTCAAAGTAGGAGCAGTCTAGTCCATAGCATATTTCTATTCCATATTCAAATTTGGCGGGACACAGTCCACTATACCTATACATACTATACCTATATTATATACATTTGATCGAGTTATGCAGTCCTATGATGATACGCCTAGCGGCAATATGTAGTGAGTGTGCATACCATGTGAATGATTCTTACATTTCTAATGTCTTGCCGCGCCAGTCAGTTGTAATCACTTAGGGAAATAGGTCACCACACGACTTGGAAAAATGAATAGAACCAACCACTCAAAGGATCTTTTTTGCTTGAAAGACAAGTTCTTATTTTCATCATCAAAAAACAGTAATACAGCAAATGAAGTAAGGAAACGCGTTATCTTTCCATGAAAATTAGTAAAATACGCTTAGTGGAATCGTCTCATTCTCGTGTCATGTTATTAATCACAATGAACTTAGAAACTATCCAACCGATTTTCGAGTTTTTTTTCAGTAACTATTTTGCGAGCGTGTCTAAGGTAGTTAACATCACTCTAAGATCAAAAGGTGCTGAGCGTGATCGAAGAGAGTCGCAGAAGTTGCGAGGTCACCTAGCTTTTGTTAACTTTTAAGATAAATATTATTATTATTATTTTAAGTAATGCAATTATTGTATTAGATGTCCAATTTTGTATGTACTTATTTCTTGTACACGTAAACAAAGAAAAGAATGAGTTCCAATACCATTAATAACAATAATGAATACATTAAATTATTTTCTTTCGAAATAAAGATAAGTAAACAAATTACTTAGTACACGCATGACATTTTCAATTAAAGAAATTGAAAGCTTGATTGTGTTACAACGCTTAATACAATACAGAGGATAATATTCATACGCCAGAATTACGAAAAAAAAATCTTGATATTTATTTATAACTAACTGACCCACGCAACCTCGTTTGCGTCTTCCATTGCCCGTAGCGTGAAAATTTTCCTTCGTTCTTGAAACACTCTTCAGTGGTGCTCCGTTCCTATTAGTATTAGCGTGATGATATATCGCCTATCGCCTTCCTCGATAAATGGACTATCCAACATTGAAAGAATTTTCCAAATAGGACCAGCGGTTCCTGAGATTACCATGTTCAAACAAACAAACTCTTCAGTTTTATATGTTAGTATAGAGTATAGATTACAATTTAATTTTGTGCCTAACTTCATTTAGATCCCGTTCGTCCTTTTGTCCTGAAGTGATTGAGTAATGAACAGTCCTTAAATATTTTGGTAAGATACGGATTTTGTAATTTATTTGATAAAAACATACGAATGTTACACCTACTGCTAACGTAAATATAAATTTGGCCATCAGTTCGGACATCATCTAAAAGAGTACCGCTTATTTGTAAATCTCATACTATGTAATTCTCTGTATGTACAATGCACCTTGTTAAAAAGAGGCCTATGTTCATCACAGGTCTGTTTAAACCTCTTGACGTGACTTCTCTGTATTTCTGGCAAGATATCATAATAGAAGCTTTAATAGTAGTCTTCTGAGTATTGATATCTCATTGAAAATAAATCTCAGTAAAATTAATGAACAAGATCGTCATCAAAAGTTAGGGCTAAAGTTTGTTGTTTTTTATAATAATTTTTAAGGTTTTTTAACCACCTTTCACCTTTCACCTACCCTATTGTAATTAGGTGACTGTATCTATACTAATATTATAAAGAGGAAAACTTTGTTTGTGTGTTTGTTTGTTTGTAATGAATAGGCTCTAAAACTACTGGACCGATTTTAAAAATCCTTTCACCATTCGAAGGCTACATTATCTACGAGTAACATAGGCTATATTTTATTTTGGAAAAAAATAGGGTTCCGTAAGATATTGGGGAGTTTTCGGACACAAGGTGTAAAAAATCAACCCTATACGGGGGAAAAATTTTCGCTACGGGCAATAAAAGACGCAAACGAGGTTGCGTCGGTCAGCTAGTCGTAAATAAATACAGATGTCTCCTTCACTAAAAGGAATATTACAAAATATTTCGTAAAATATAATTATTACAGCTTTTTATTTCTATAAACTAACTGGCAAGGCGAACTTCGCACCGCCGTAATTATTTTCATTTTCTAAATTTCTGGTGCCTTTTTAGTATTTAAACCCGCCTCAATTTGCCACGGGTAGTGTTCAGTGGCAGACGTCGAAAATATAACACTTTCAAATTTTCTTCTATAAAATCTCGTTCTGACAATAGCAAACACATGAACGAAATAATTATCCAATTTGATGCAGTCGATCGGAAGTTGTGCTCGTACATAAATTTCATTAATTTGACAACATTGAAATACCTATTTAGCTCGATTGAGTAGTCTAAAACAGTAACGTCATAAGTTTGTATTTAGTACATTTTTCATACAAGGTTTCGACAGATGATAAAAAGTATCTAATTTAATTAAGGTTATATTAGATACGAGTATCTATAGGTAATCATGCTCATCACATCATCTACCCTATTATGATTAACAGAGCTTACCAGGGAAATTCATTTTTTGAGCATAATAAGGTATGAGTCAGTGATGTATGGGTGTAATATGTGCTTTGGGGTGTAACAGCAATAATTGTGATAAACGTAAATCTGTGTCATTAGGCACCGTTATAAAATGTACTCATTTTACTAAGCGTAAGTATAAACGAGCTTGAATAAATAAGGTCCTACGTATATCTCTAAAATGAGTATTATTACATACTAGCTAGTATGGTTAATTTTTTAAATTTGTTTTATGTGTTTTCTCACCGATAAGGCATTGAAGTGTAAATGTATATGTTGAGAATAAAATCTTTTAAAATAAGGCTTTTGCTATTAAGGTGATCGAGATTCTTGACAATTAGTACTTTGCAGTGTTCCTTTGAAATCCGTTCTAATTAGAGCTATACGTCTTCGTCTTTTGATAATCATTCACAACAGAATAATATTATCTCAGCAGCAGCAGCTCCCTATTGTCGTGGTAAAGATTAACCTATGTCCTTATGTACCTTCAAGAATCAAAGTATCGCCACAAAGATATACAAGTATGTGTATATACACCCGATAATATTCATAATAACTTAAATATTTATTTGTTTTCTTTTTTTTAATTAATTGCACCGTCAACTGCTACTGTCTTTCCGATACTTTTGATCCATCCTAAGGTTGCCTGGAAGAGTTTGTTTTTGGCAATAAGGCCGCCCTTTGTACTATCGACCAAATTGAAAGGTGACCCACTTTGACAATTATTCCTTTGTAATCATAAATGTAGTTAGGTTTTCTTCGCTATTTGCACATAGTACGTTTTAGATATAAACATAAATGCGTCATTACGGGTTAAATGTCAATGCAATTTAAACCTTTGTCACCACTGAACAAGATATATTTTTGATACAGCAGTCTTATTTGAATTTCAAATAATATAATCGTTTATAATCCAAACTCTTTTCATTGCGAAGAAAAAGTATTATAATTTGTAAAATGAAATGACATTATGTGTAAGATGTCAAGTAGTAGTCAATCTGAAAATATTAAAATAAAAATCTAAGAATATATTTATATCTATAAACGAATCGTATAATGGCCAATTTGGTAGAACAAAGAGCTCGGATTGTAGTGCTCAGTGAGCAAGGTTGCGGCGTTAGAGAAATATCACGTGAGTTAAATATAAGTCGTAACACGGTCAGAACCTGGATCAGACGGCACGCTGAAGAGGGTATCCTTGAAGACCGACGACGACATAATTTTGGGGTTCGTCGAATCACAAACCAACAGAGAACGGAAATGCAACACCATTACGAAGAACATGCTTTTACTCGTACCCGCTATTTTGCAGCACGTTACGACGTTTGTCTAGAAACAATTAGAAATAATTTGCACCGCACTGGGCTGCATTACAGACATCGTGCTAAGAAAGTTCATTTAACGGATGCACACAGAACTGTGAGATTGAATTTTGCACGTAATTATTTAGATTTCGACTGGACAAACACCATCTTTACAGACGAAAAATCATTTCGCTCTTCTCAACATGGTCGCTTAACTTTGTGGCGTTACGATAACACGCGATACACAGAAGACCACGTAGTGCCTAACCAATCATCTGGCCGTATTTCAGCTAACATGTGGGCATGGATGGATGCTGGAAACATAGGCGAACTTGTTCCTATTTCTCCTCGTCATAACGCTATCAACTATGTCGATTTATTGGAAGAATCAATGTTACCGACTTTGCGAACAGTTTACCCCCGTGAAGATGTGCCAGTATTCTCCTATGTTCATGATAACTGTCGAGTGCATACTGCCAGAATTGTCTCAAATTGGTTTACGGAGCATGAAGATGAATTTACTCTCATTCCATGGCCGTCTAGGTCACCAGATCTTAACCCAATAGAAAATTTATGGGGTTTGATGGTTCAAATGTGGGATAACAGGAACGAGAGAACTAAAGAAGCAATCGAGCTGCATTGTAACGAAATCTGGGATTTCATGAGGGGAAGTGACATTTGCAGTCGTCTAATCGGGTCTATGCGTAATGGATTATTAGACGTTATTGAAAACCATGGCGCTTACACTCGGTTTTAGGTTTAACCAGTAATCCTACAGACCCAAACAATTGGAACCATTATAACCCACAAATTAACTATTGAGAAGTTTTCTTTTTTATTCGCTTTACGAAGTGAATGCCATTATTTTTAATTTAATAATATGAAATAAACAAAGGTCTCTAATTTTACTGTTTTATTTTACTAATATGTATGACTAGCTGTCTCGACAGACTTCGTTCTGTTAAATAAATGCTTATCTATTTTTGTTCTACAGTACCCTATGCTACCTTTACGGTACCTCTACCCTCCTACCTCAAGTCTACCCATTATCTACACTATCTACACTAATATTATAAAGAGGAAAGATTTGTATTTTTGTATGTAACCAATAAACTCAAAAAGTACTGGACCGATTTTATTTTTACCGACCGATTAAATAGGGTTCCGTAAGATATTTGCGTTTTTCGTTTATATAATAGGAGCGGAGCACCAATGAAGAATGTTTAAAAAACGGGGGAATTTTTTTACGCTACGGGCAATAGAAGACGCAAACGAGGATGCGGGGGTCAGCTAGTTCGAAATAAAGTCAATCCTATGTCTCAAACAAATATACAATTAAATCTTTCCTAATTTACCTATAGATAAGGACGTTCACTGGCTAACAAACTTTTTCGTGCAATACTTATCATAGTATACGTCTATGTCTATGTCATGGCTTTGTCAGTGTCTAGTAGAATGATAATGGTTCGTCACTTATGAAATGTATGTTCAAGCTAATTTCAACCTAATGGTATAGAATAATTGTAGGAAAATGAGTCTAAGGGGGGTCATGAATCAATTTGGTCCACTGTACATTACAATAAATATTATTCATCTCTGTACTCTCTTATAAATTTGTAAAACGGTGTACAAATATAGAGTTTTCCATTCTATTCTATTCTATCGCCATGCCAAATTACATTGAAATAAATCAGTGCAGTGGCTTAGCCGGGAAAGCAAAACAGACAGACAGAGCTACTATCGAATTTATATTATTAGTGGATGGATTGTTGTGGATTTAAACAACGTGTCTGAACAGCTCTACAACTATATAAGATTTCTGCTGTACAAAAAATAATTGCCTCCTTTTTCTGATACAACTAAACTGTTAGCAGTTTTTTCTTGAAATATTTATCCAAGGAGTCTAATTATATTACCTAAATAGTTTCTACTCCGATTTCTGTATTCCCCTCAATAAAGCTAACAACGCATTGACTTAGGCGGGAATCCTCTATTCAATGCCACAAACGAGTCCACGTTATATTTGCACTAATTACGTCGGTTCATTACATACGGTATTGACGTTTGTGCCCTCAACTAATTCTGTGGTTCTAATATCAAACTGCCAACAGAACGTTAACAATTTTCGAGATTGATTTTTGAAATGAATGTTTCTGAATATTTTTAAAAGGTATCTTTTTAAAATAATTAGAAACATTCATTCTGCTAAGAGTGTTTACGTTTTAACTTTAATTTCAATGTACAATGCGTAGAAGGAAACCTTGATACAAAATTAAATCCCGTACCAAGCCCTCTGGCCATCATGGTATAGTAGTCCAAAATGTTCCAAGATTCCTAGAGGCTCAGTAGTAACTGTTAAAAAAATTAGACCGATTGAGTTTGCATTTTGACACAAAATCTACAAATCAATTCAAATATTCTTATCAACGTAGATACAATACGGCACATGACGCATGACAGGGTACATCTCGTAAAATATAAAAGTTAAACCCTTTATACCAAATAATTAGCCAAGTCGTGTTATGTGATTCTAAATGCTGAGCCAAAGATGACAGTAAATTGAGTAAAGTAAAGTTGAGTAAACCGATTGAGTTTGCATTTTGACACAAAATCTACAAATCAATTCAAATATTCTTATCAACGTAGACACAATACGGCACATGACGCATGACAGGGTACATCTCGTAAAATATAAAAGTTAAACCCTTTATACCAAATAATTAGCCAAGTCGTGTTATGTGATTCTAAATGCTGAGCCAAAGATGACAGTAAGTTGAGTAAAGTAAAGTTGAGTAAACCGATTGAGTTTGCATTTTGACACAAAATCTACAAATCAATTCAAATATTCTTATCAACGTAGACACAATACGGCACATGACGCATGACAGGGTACATCTCGTAAAATATAAAAGTTAAACCCTTTATACCAAATAATTAGCCAAGTCGTGTTATGTGATTCTAAATGCTGAGCCAAAGATGACATTTCATTCATATAGGCCAAACAATTGGGGTAACGACTACGACCATTTTGTACAGAGATTGGATGTGAGGTATTATAACAGAAATGCATTTAAGAATATATGAATGTAGCATCATATAGCATCAGCTGTCTAGTTACCAGAATACAGGCTCTGGCCTGTTTAAAATGAGACGGCGGAGTTTACGTGTGTCGAATTATATCATTTTTATTAAAAAAAATAATTTACTGCTCATATTTTTGACACGATTTTATTTTTATGAACAGACTCAATTGTATATAGACCCATATTCTATTTTCTAATAAGGATGAGTATATTTACTGGGTACTATCTAATGAGTAGACAATTATATATTAATGTACATAGTATACATGTATTTTGTATTTTTATACACCTTACTATCTCAACACATATAATTTAAAAACGAATTAGGTAGTTGGGCTGTCTTATCAGTTAGAGTGATCTCAGCGATATTAACTTTGGATGGATTTATTACTGGGGTTAGGTAACAGTCGGTGTAGCTCCACTTCTATTAACATGGTGTTACGACTAATAATGTAACGCGATAATACCTACCTACAAAAACTCCTTTGATTTGGCAGAGAAATGATTTAATTTTTTGAAGATTTTAACTAATTACTGATTTTTATGTATATCTAATTATAGAGTAATGTATTTAACTTAATAAACTTTAATGTATTTCTTTTAATAATTATATTTTTAGTTTTGATATGGGTTTTAAATTTAAAAGTATTAACTAGGTATTGAATGGTATCTGGAATATGTATATTTTAAGTATATTTTGGATATGGCCGATATTGTCTAAATTGCAATAAAAACAGTTCATAACTAAACTTGAAACTAGAATGACGTTATAAATCGGTATTTCTTGTAAACACGATCATTTCTGCAGACTACTTGCCGTCAGAAAATTAAATTAAATACATATTTATCTTTATTTTATATCATACAAACACCATAAAGTAAGTAGACTTAGTGTCTAAGGAAGTTCATGTTCAGTAGAAATTATGGTCTTTAATAATACTAAAGTGGAGGCGACAAACTCCACGGAGTTCAAATTTGGTAGAAGATTAAAATAAATTCGAAAGTTTTAGCTAGACTTAGAGACATTAATTCTTAGAGCAATGGTATTCCTCGAAGTAAAAGCTGATGAATCGTAAAAAATACTCATGTTTTTAATGGTTTTCAGTTGCACGTTTTATTTCATTTTAAAGTGTGTGTCACTTTGGATAAGCTGCATTCAAATGTCTGTCATTTTTAATTAGATGAGTACACTGCTGCGTGAAAAAGCATCTTATGTTAACTGTTCATTGCATTTCACCGAGTGGGCGAAGGTTCCTTGAGCTCAAACCCGCGGACCCCGTGATTCAAACTTTCTAGAGCTACAGGTGCCCATGGGCGATGGTGGTTGCTTACCATCTGGTGACGTTTCTGCTCGTTTGGTCTGATATGGGATAAAAAAAATGAAATTTTCACAAACTCTGAATGCCCTCTTTCTCTTTAGGTATCATCATCATCAGCAGTCCACTGCTTGACATAAGTATCTCCCATTGCATGCCATTTTGATGGTTTTGGGCTTCTTGCATCCAGCTTCTACCAGCCATCTTGCACAAGTTATCCGTCCACCTGTCTTGTGGGCGTCCTACTTTACGTTTGCCAAGGCATGGTCTACACTTTAGACCTCTTCAATCCCAACTATTGTCAGTTCTGCGGCTTAAATGGTCAGCTCCTTATTTCAGCTTGTCAATCCGGTAGGCTATGTCAATGACTTTGTGGCGACGTCCACATACAACATAACATACTACAGTGGCAGCTACCGAAGTTACACTGAACTACGGAGTAACGTACAGTACACTAGAAGAAACTACCAATTATAAATCGCGCAATAGAAGTGCTCGTAACGATTATCATAAGTACAACATCCCAACATCAACAGTTGGGCAGTGGCCTGCCAGGCATGATCACCTCGCCTGATCGGATTTAATAAGGTTTATCTGTAAGTCTTATTATCAAAATTATATTAACAATTAATGCCTCTCTATTTAAAACAAATACTTTGAAATAAAAGGTGATAGATGCCTGTGCTCTTTTACCTAACTACGAAAAGGAAGGGTAATATTTTTGGCTGTCTATGTATGCTAGTATGTTCCACCGTAGTGCCTAAACTATTGAATCGATTTAAATGAATGAAATAAAGTGTCAATCAATTCGTAATAATGGCCTAGGTGGCATAGGCTTTATGATATTTTATCGAAGGTCTTTCTTGTTACCCTAATATAGACTTTATTTCAATTAAACCTGTGCTTATTGTCCAACTAAATAAGGATATTATGAAGCAATGATAATCCCCACAAAATCGTTTACTTTCAGAACGAAAGAACAGGTAAAAGTTCTCCATACTGATCTACTTAATGCGCCTAAGGCTATTGAAGCGCTCCATAGGTAAGATGATATTGCTATAAGGAAAATAATAGGCGTTCATTTGAATAATGGGATCCTTCGTAAATTTTTGAAATGGAGCCTTAATATAAGTTATTTTAGCATTTTTTTGTGTTATAAGGGATCGGTAAGGGTTGCCCAAATTTTTTCATTCACTTATGTTATTGACTATAGATGAGCCAGTGAGGATCAGGCGATAGGTGCGTAAGGTACTGCCGACCGAAAATTGGACGCTTATTGCATATTTATGATAAAAACAACTGACAAACTTCAGATAGCGGTTCATTTATTTCCGAATTTGTTAAATATTTTTAGGAACTTTATCGTATTTTTATAGCGCAATATTTATTACAAGTAAAATGATAAATCATGTTAATAAAAAAGAAACCTATGCTAGCCCAAAAGATATATTTATTAAGTGGTATTGGTATCTAAACTTAAATAAGTTCCAGTTAATGAGCTAATATTAATGACCACTTAGTCTATATTAATTTTATAACTCTGTCTGTCTGGTACGCTTTCATGACTTAACTGCTGCACCGAGTCAATTATAATTGGCATGAAGATACATTACTTTGGTTCTTGAAAAGGACATAGGCTACTCTTTACTGCGATAATGGAGAATGTTAACTAATTTTGTTTATTAGCACTCCATATTCTCTGTCAAAAATAAAAAATACTAGTGAAAGAATTACTTCGATATGTCAATTAGTTTCCGATTTAGAAGTAAAACAAGTTGTAACCGTACGACGCGGGCTGCCGGTTACGGTGTGACGTCATAGCACAACACGCTCAGTCTGGCTCACTCAGTCCGCTCGCGGTCGCGCGCCCTTGCCTTTGAAATTATACCTAAATACTTTTAAAAATGTCCAATCCAAATACTAGGAAATCATGTGCTGTGCTACATTTAACCGTACATACATCACCTACTTTTTTTACTTGAACATAACCAATAGCATCATCGCCATAGGTGTCTTTTGCCGATCTGAAATAAGTTTCAAATAAAAATAAATGGCCTTACGTATTTTATTAGAAAAAAAATACAAATAACTAAAAAAGGTTTAGTACATCTGTTCAAACATCTGTATTTGCAATAAAATGGCCTTACGTATTTTGTAAGTAAAAAAAATACAAATAAAAAAGGTTTCGTACATTTTTAACGTTCAACCCACTACCACATCTACATAAGTACCTATCCTACTTCCTACTAATATTATAAATGCGAAAGTTTGAGTGTGTGTGTGTTTGTTATATTTCACAAAAGCAACTACTGAACGGATCTGGACGAAGTCTGGGATAACACATAGGCTACTTTTAATCCTGGGAAAATGTACAGTTTCCGAGGGAAACTGGGGCGAAGCTGCGGGCGGAAGCTAATTTGCTATAAATCAATGTATGTATCTATTCATTTTAATTTACTAAGAAGAGCGGTACCTACCTCTATTATACATACGTACCTACCAATAGCTACAAAACTATAATACATATTTGTTGTCTTTAACGTAAAAAATTAACGGTAGGTAGGTACTTCGACCATTAGAGTTGCATTCTTCCATTACGACATTAGTTGGGTATTTTGTTTTGATAAAACAACTTAGAACAGATAAACTATTAAGCATAAGTAGTAGCACCTTTGCATTTTTATTCCTCGCATTTCGGTGGCAACGAAATCACTATTTGTTGATAAATAATGCGCAACCATTAAACCATCTATTTTAGGTAGATTATCCGAGTGCCCTTTTTCGAATCCTTCATCCATTTTATTAATCGAATAATATTTACTATTATTAAACTATTAACTTAATACGCGAACGAAAACCAACACAACAAAACACTGCGCGAACTATTACACCTACTATAACCGTGCGGCGCGTTGTGAAATGGCGTCAGAAGCGGTCACGTGACTGTTAGTGGGACTCGATATTTTTCAAAACTTTGAATACCTATAAAATCTGTTGAGAAGTCGGTATAAATTTTTAGTTTGTGCATCTACCTTGTTTGGCTCTGCATCGCCCTAAGGTCGACTGGTAGAAAATGCCTACGGCATTAAGTTCACCTTTGTTACTATAACGTGCATAAAGTATAAATAAAAAATAAATAAAAAAATCAAAACTACTAGGTATTTTTGACTACAACAAAAACTAGTGTGTTTGTATACATACAGGCTTTACTGAGACAACATTTCAAGCGATTTGGCATACTTAGTAACAATATCCATTGACATACACGTATATTGATACGCGGGCAAAAGTTTTTCATATCATAAAAACTTACAAAAGAAATTAATGATTTCTTTGTTATATCAGAATTCATTGAGAGAGATTAAACAATCTATTACTTAAAGGTACTATTGTTACATCGGGAGAGGTCTTCGACGGCCATTCCACCCGTCGACGTGCCACATACTCTTGGCTTCTTGTGCCCCAAAGAGCCACATATCTGGAGGGATTTTCCACCCTTTCAAAGATATTTGACTTCACTACTTTTTGTTATCATAGTTTTGTCATCTGACTTATGACAAGTCAGTGCTGGCTGATTGACATGTAATTAGGTATGCCGTGCGAGTAGGTAAATACTCACATGGTCCGTATTACCGTGTTGGTATAAATATCAAAAATATTTTAAAAGAGCACGAATCTTACAGCTATAATACACTCTAGACATTAGGCCATTACATAACAAAAAATAAGTCGTTTCTCAGTCTCGCAAATGGTAAAATAGTCATCATGTATTATCAAGAATTCTTTGCATAAATAATGCTTTATAACAATACAATACAACATCAATCTTATTAAAGTCACATCTGAAAACAGCTGCGGCTCACTGTAATTTGCACCCACCCTAAACGGTAGCTAAACCCACGAAACTCAACGAGAACCGTTCACCACAACCAATATCTGAAAATCTTATTTACGTCTAAAATTCCCCTTCTTGTCTCTAGTCATAAATAATACGCTGGCGGACAGCTTCTCCAAAGGGTTTTTGCATACAGGTCAGACGTGTTCTGAGGCCCGATGTTTCGGCCTTCATTAATTACGTTATTAGGAATTCTGCTCACAACTGCTGGTATAATGCGTTCCGTAAAATCCTATATGCGTACTTAGGCTTAACAAGAAGTCGGTATGCGTAAAAAGTTGGTGAAAACATCCCTCTCCGTGGCTTCTCCGTTAGTATAATGGCTCCGAAATTATTGTTATGTTCCCGTTCCGCACCTATATCTCAGCGGGGTTTCAGCACGTGAAATTCTCGTGTGGCACCCCAAGGCTTTTTCTATTTTTGAACTGAATCTCTACATTTTCAGTATTTCTATAAAGTAGTGTGAGAACTAGATGTGCCGAGTTTATTTTTCTTGTTATTTCTTTTATCAATGTTAAATGTGTAATAAGTATACCTTATTTCACTAGTTTTCTTTCAAATCACCCATCTAGTGAACTAAATGATTATAATAAAAATGGGTGCACGTCGATAGTGCAGCCTCAACCATTTGATGCAGGTTCCATGCTGATGTTAGTATATTACCTCGTTGAGGTTAAAAACATATTTTGGTAGTAGTATGAAGGTCAGTTCAACCTACTTTTTTATTGATGTATGTTGATGTTTTTTGCCAAAGAAAGATAATTATTACCTGACTGATTACCAAGACTAAAAACAAATTTATAAAATAATAGGTTTTTTAGTTAAGAAAACTTTTGAATGAAGTTCATTTAAAGAATTTTCTAATGTTTTATTTATTCACAAGACCATTGATAAGGTCATTGTACAGCATGAGTCAAATATGTGTCGGACCACGCGTAATGATGGGTTCCTTCCTGCCTTTACAGATACTTTGTCGAACTACTTTTTAACCATAATAGTAGTATGATATTATCCAAAGTTACATTACATTAAAATGTACTAACTTAAATCTATCGGAGCTGAATTTGCCAGACTTAAATATCTTTCCAAATCTGGGTTATAAACTACAATAATTAATTTCTTCAGATTTTTTAAAAACTAATATGTTGGTATTACAGCATTTTAAAAATTACAAATACTTATTGCAAAAACATTACTACAAGTGTAGAGAAGGTACTCATTTTTTTAAGAATATTATTTATTCGCTTTACTAATCAGAAGAGCAATATGTTGCCTGCAGTATTTCCGGACCGTATATGACCTTTAGTACCGTAAGGCTTTAAGAAAAGACTGAACTGCAACCCCAAAAGCCTGTCTTGAACGGCAATAGTTATTTATTACCTCCCCTATTGCCCTCTAGTTAAAAGAAATCAAGATTCAGTTTTGCAAACCTAATAATAGTGAGATAATATACCACAGGTTATACCCATGAGAAATTACGGACATGACGCAACTTTAAAGGCTTCTCATTAGGACTACGAAACCCTAAAAAGCTGTGATCAGTCGCGTATTTGAGTGTAACAAATAACTTTTACCTTTATTTCCTTGCTGTATTTAATATTTGGCCATTATTGTTATTGCTCTCTCAATTGATTCACTACGTGCAATGAATTTCATTCAAAATGTTTGTGTTATTTGAGTACCATATTGATGTATTTCAAATATTTATGAAATGTGAAATTAAATGCCCAATCTGCATTTAGTATCGCTGATTCTTAGAGCAATTTATTTAATGACAAATAATTTATTTTTGGTAACTCGGCAATTTGTAACTTTCAACGCTCATTGTAGTTGTAAAATGTCCATGTTATAGTTTAAATACTTATTCAGAAAATTGTTTGTATAGAATGTTAAATGTTAGTATATATCGTTATTAGATTATAATATACTTAAAAAGTGCATGATGAAGCTTGCTTGAATACCAGTTCTGATGAAAGAAATATCTCACTATTTTTTTTTTTTATTTCAGTATTAGTATAACATACATTACGTATATACGTTATTTAATATTATTATATAAAATTTTCCATATCTTCTATCTTACATCTCTGATTTGGTAGGGTGAGACTTCTTGTTTTTCTGTAAAGTATAAAAGGAACTCAAAGGCAGATTGGGGAAGCTATGGAGGAAGTGCCGGAGGCGGATTGGAAAAGTATATTAAAACAGGTTAACAAGAATAAAACTTTAATAACTTATTATGTTTTTTTTAGAATATACCTAATTTGTAAAGAGCTTTTTAATTACTCTAAGAAGATAGAGCTGAGAGGAAAATCGAAAGAAACATTGTAGGTACAATAAAATACAGGGTGGATTTGTCATAGTTATTTCTAATGACAAAAATCATGAGCCGCTATTAATTTCATGATTATCTACTACCAGATACCATAGTACAACAACAACGGTAACAAGTTAATAACGGAGTCACAGTGAATACGATATATTAGTATTATATGATTATCTATTATACCTAAAAAATTAATATTTTTTTCTATTGTACACTTGACGCCTATCGCAGAGACTGGCCGGAACTGGCATTGAATAGAGAAAAGTGGCTTGTTGCAAGGGAGGCATTTGCCCAGCAGTGGGAAACAACGGCCTCAATAAAAAAATATATAACTTGCTTTGAAAACTATTTCGATTTTCCAATAGTTTCATTAATAGGAATTGTAGATAGAGCCTAAATAAAATGGATATATCAAATCTATTGTAAATAGTAACCAAATTAAACTTTATAAAGTTGAATTTGGTTGGTATAAACATTAAACTTAATCGATAAAAATTGGTAGTTATAAATGTACCACATCCAGCAATTTTCGGCAAAATAACGTTTCCACGAAACCCCTTTATTTGAATGGAAGGTAAAACGGCATTATTTATTGCGCATATGGAAATGCGTCGTGCAAAATGGGATCGTAATGTTTGATCGTTTTTGAGATAAAACCAACGCGTACGTTACACAGGGATGGCCATTTTTCTCTTTATTTGCTTTTCATTTGCATAGCTGATGAATAAGTAAAACTGTGTAATAAACTGGACGTACGTTTCAGTAATTTATCTAACCTCTGCGTGACAAGCCCGTTGATGTGTTAAATTTCAAAGAGCTCCTGGATGGTTAACTTCAGCTTGATTATTAATGTCACCACTCCTATTCATTCCGTGGTTGACGTAAGAGGCGAATAAGGGTACGGGTACTATGCAGGAACGACATCGTTGCAAAGAGAAGGAAAACTTGAAACAAACCCTAAATCCGTCTGATCAGCGTGGTATTATAGGTCAAAAGTTCCTTTTTTAAAAGAGATGCCTATGTCCAAAAGTGGACTGTTAGATACTGTTCCAAATACATCAAAATACGTTTATGTATCCTACTAATATTACAAACGTGAAAGTTTGTGAGTATGTGAGTATATTTGTTGCTCTTTCACACAAAATCTACTAAATGGATTTTGATGAAAGTAATATAGCTTATACATTAGAATAACACATAGGCTACAATTTATAAAGATACTACGAGTAGCTTTGCCTCGTGACACAAGACACCAAAGTGTGCACGTTTGTGCCCTGCAATAAGTTCAAAGTTGAAAATAACACAGAACTGTTGTTTAAAGTTATAAATAAGGAGGTATGTATATAATATATATATAATAACATTGACTTCAATGAGCCTTATGAAATCATACACTCACCATGTGTAGACCTTATCTCTTGAGAAAGTTATGCTTTGCGAACCCTCTTTTCAGGACTACGCGTTTTGATTAAGAATGCCCGAATTTCAAACACCTGGATTACACGAAAAGGTTATTCCGATAAATTTTTTTTAGGACGAGTGTAAAATGTTCAAGCTGAATTCAATTGAAATTCCACCAGACGGGCCCACCCATCGCTCAATTCGTCGTTTCAATTATTTAAGCTAATGTTCATATCGCAACGGCGCTCTGCCGTAATGATACACGTCCGTCCTTCAGTTGAATAAATAATTTCGCCAATCGTATTATTCACGAATCCAGATAGCATTTAGGTCAGTTTTGCAATATGCCCACGGTATTCACTAGCCAGCCAGAATATCCAGTTGAATGTAGCTCCAAATTTTAAGGCTAGTTATAGACGGTTGGTTAATTTCAGTGTTTGTGTGAATTAGAGGTATCCTGTGAGTTTGTACAACCATTTTGCTTACGGCTTTATCATGTTAACAAACAAACATCCTCACTTAATCTGTAAGTAGGTAGTTGAATAAAGGCACTTGTATTTACAAGCATTTCACAAACAGATCAGGATCTGAATGTAAAGTCCTCGTGATTCTTGTTTGTTTATTTTAACTGACAAGATGTTTTTAAATAGTCAAATTATGGGATTTTTTGAGTTAGTATGGGTCGACGGTACGTTTACTACCCTCTTATCGAAGACCAACCTAAAATGACAGCATTCGTGCTGTCGTATTTCGTTGGTGAGTGCGAGATCAGAGGCCCAATGATGCAGAAGCAACTCAATAGGCCGATATGGTGCGGGTCACCATGTTACATTGTCAGCATTCACAATGAGTATGGTGACCACTACTCTTGGATTCTACCTACTCATGCTTTCCATCAGGTAGATTAGAGACGATTAAGCGGGCTCATAAATAAAAAAAATAAAGTCAAACTATGCATGAATACATTGTTTATCAATTGCCATCACTATTAAAATCATTAACAAATGTTTTGAAATATTCTTTTTCCTTCTTTCCTCAAAATACCTAAGAAAATTAGTATTAGGGCCCCCGCAGACTGCAGACTTTTTATCGGCCGATAGTTTGGTCGGCTTCTTAATCAGTATGGAGAGGAATGCATATGCGCACACTACAGCGATTCAGTATCGGCCGATAAAAAAGTTTGATGGGCTACCCGATTACATTCAAACTAATCTGTCGGCCAACTATCGGCCGACTGTTTAATCAGTATTGGCGCATACACGCCTGCGCATACATGACGATTGTTTAGTCGGCCGATAGTTCAGTTCGCTCTGTGATTTGGCGTCATGTGCGTATATTTTGAATATGGCGTCGCCCAAATCACAATTGTTGATTGTCGAAAGTTCCGTCGAACAGTTGATTGAAGAAGTTGAGAAAAGACCTGCGCTTTATAAAAAGTTCATTGAAGCTCATTCGATAATAGGCGAAAAATTTTTTCGGGTAATCAAGTAATGTGGAATGCATATTGAAAATTTTCCACTAACTAATCTATCACTGAGAATGGGATGCACCCAATACTCTCGGAATCTCTTCGTGATTTTCCTCCTCCGGAGTATGATGAGAGCAATAACTTTTCTGGACAATATTTTCATTGTGAGACTGCTTCAACAGTCAGTTACAAACTAGTTCAAAATAGTCGGCCGGCTGTTGGATAGTCTGCGCCCTGTTCACCAACCAAACTGTTTAGTTGGCTCGGTGTGCGCACTTTCAGCCCAACCCGACTAAACTATCGGCCGATAAATAGTCTGCAGTCTGCGGGGGCCCTTAGTGAACGAAAGTGAAAAGTTCTAACTTTTGGTAAGTATACCGAAGAAGTGTGAGAAAATATCGGTTACTATGTCACAATACTTCTTAGAGGACGCATTCAAAATTTTATTATATTACGAGAAGTTGGAAAACTTCACAAAATTGTGGAGAAAGTTGGCTATTCAAAGCAACTTTATTTTCCTTCATCTGTGTTCCTAACGAAACAATATTTTTGCTAGTACTAAAACCAATAAAATATTTTCAGAAAATTTACCACATTATTAAGATATGTTATATTTTGTTTACTTTTTAGGAAAATATATTTGTTGGTCATATTATCTTCTACTAGAAATTACTTCAAGCAAAAGTTTAAAAAACTGTGGTCCGAGTTCATTTTAATTTTATACCTCTAGTTTATGGCACTTTGGTTAACGAAACATGTGGCAGTTAGCACATCAGCTTTATGTTTCATATTATTTTCCTCCTTTTTATAGCTAAGCAGCGACTTCAAGAATATTAGCACTTTCCTATTCCTATCTGTCCTCTCAATGCTATTGTTTTTTTAATGCAGAAATGTTCACAGAAACCACAAACATTTAACTATCTAGAATAATTCTATTAAAGCAATTAGCCAAACAAACTACGAAATAAGGACAATCAGGTTATAATAAAACGGAATTATGAAAATTAAATTTCAGCGAAACCTACGGCGGTAGTGTCAACAGACAAAATGAATAAAGTTAGTAAGTGTTATAATGCAATCATAGCGTCGAGTTTGCCAACTTACTTACTGAAAATTAAAGTGTCCTTGTACAGATAAGGTCCTAAGTATATCGTGTTGCTTATTAATTCTTTAAATTTGTACTGGATTGTTTGTCGCTTGTGGTCACTCGTAGCCGAACTGTTTGAACATTAAACCACAATTGTGCTCTATGGAACTTTTAACGCATCCAACCGTGTGCCATGGCAAATCGTTTTAGTACAATGTTATTAATTTGATATTTTAATTACCTACAGGTTTATATTGCACAACTGCTACCTAATGTGGTTAGTATGTGGTTTTAATTAATCTCATAACCTTTTAAAATTTGCTTTAAATGATAATTTATAACGTGACTCCAAAGGACTTAAAAAGTAATATGTATGTTTCTCCTGACGTTTATTACGTCAACAAAAGGACACTTGGCTACTAAAGTCTATATTTAGTGGGTAGGTTTATGTGTGTACCACATAATATACTAATATGGACACATCTGATAACCAAAATACCTGGTTGATAGCCAGCAAACGCAAAACCACCAATGTATTCAAAATTAACAGACACAAATCCACATTGACAAAAAGGCACTATAATGTAATCAGTGCGCATACCAATACCAAACCCGTCATCCCATCCCCCTCCCCTTCCTCAAAGGCCGGCAACGCACTTGTGACGCCTCTGGTGTTGCGGGTGTCCATGGTCGGCGATAATCGCTTACCATCAGGCGATACGTCTGCCCGTTTATCGCCTTTTTAATAAAAAAACAATACAACTCATGTAACAAACAGCAAAATATATACACGCAAACAAATGAGATATGTAAAATAATTACTACAAAATGGCTTAGTCTCAGCTATGATGGTAAGGATGATATTGAGAATATACTCAGGGGTTTCTTATAAACTCACGCGCACGCACGCGAATACTCACACCCACTCTCACGTACATACGCTTACAAACAAAATCACACTCACTTATAAACTCCAAACTTGAACTAAGACTAGATATTTTTGGTAACTATAGTTAATTTTGTATAATATTATTGTTTCTCTTTTTTATTTTTTCTTGTTTTTTTATGGCAATACAGTTGCAATTTTTTTCTGTATGTATAATTGCGAGAGGGATATCTTGGCTTTCATGTTACAAGTATTTACTTAGTATGGAGGCCAAGAAACACAGATATGTAAGTTTTGCTTTTTGATTTTTCGAGTAGTACAGAATTTAATCCACTGGGATTGGACAATGGTAGTAGAGTTTTAACAATGATCGCAACTTCAAGTAGCGTCATTTACTAGCGCTCTGCAATTAAACTTAAATATATAAGCTTTATTACAAATATGTTTATTCCAAGTTGATATGAAAGCAGAATAACAACTATTTGGGTAATATATATATAACTACATAGATATTCCAGGCGCCATATCGGCTTTATTTTCTCTCTCAGAGATCGTGCCTGTGATCAGGGTCATTAGAGCTCTCAGAGATCTCTAATGACCCTGATCACAGGCACTCTCTGACTCTGATCGCACATACTCTGGTAGAAATAGTGCAATATTATGAATTTTTAGACAATGTATCCTTAAACTAGTTTCTGCTTATTTTCACTTTTACTATGAACTAGCATGGAACTTGTTAAAGTAATTTTTCGTCCCTTGACACTATTTTTCTCCATAATAATTGGTTAATTTTCCTATTCTTGAAACTGTAATATCAAATGTCTCTTATTCTCACTTCTAGTATTAGGTAGATTCGATATGCCTTTAATATATTAAAATAAATGAAATTGAAGTATCTCTTTGTAATTTAAAATGAACAGCCTTTTACTATTGCGTATGAAAGTATATTCATTACTTAACCAAAAAAGTAATTTAAAAATTTTGGTCTGTCTGTCTACTTTTTCCGGTTAACCTCTGGCACGGCTGGTCCGATTTTGACAGGACTTCCACTGGCAGACAGCTGATGATATAAGATGTGACTTAGGCTACTTTTATAGACTACGTTTGCCCCGCGGTGTTATCTGCGTTTGTTGTAGGACCGCAGGTAGCAACGTAAGACTCAGCTAGTACCTACCCAATATAATTTGATACCTCAGAGTACCACTAAAAAATAACTATACTTCATTTCAACCATTTGCCGTCCACTGCTGAACGCAGGTCTTCTCCAAGGAGCGGAACTATACAAAACTTTACTGTACTTGGTTTTATACTACTATTTTGTATTGCCGATAATGAAAATCATTAACATAACCGTGGTAATAATTAATCACACTTAATACATTTATTCACCCAAAAATACATTCAAGTTGCGATTCGCAACTGCATCCAACACGAAGTGCTAATATGAATTTAAATTGAAATTAAGTTCGTCGAAAGGGCGATTAAAAATTTAAAATTTTAGACTTACTAAATATACGAGTAATATGTAATTTTACTATAATCAAATCAATACATATATTGAGTAACTGTCTTTCTGTCTGTCTTTAAAAAAAAAAAAAACTCGTCGTACGCGCGACTACGTCCGCGTGGAGTAGCGACTTACAACTCTTTTTTTTGCATTTAAAAGTAGCCTATTTCCTTCCTCAGGCTCTGTAGTATATGTGTACCAAAACTCATTTAAATCGGTTCAGGAGTTTTGGCTTAAAAACGCGACAGACAGAATTTCTTTCGCATTTATAATATTAGTAAAGACACGTTACTTACGAATTAGTAAAGGCAAACCTATTTATTACCTATCCAACACGTTTAGGTAATAAGTAACGATTCTGCTCTATAAACTTCGTAAATATTTCTGTATAGTAAGTAAAACCTACATAAAAAGGCCTTGTAACTTTAAGTTTTTTTTATGTTATTGCTTTATACTTTATTACTTCCTTTGTTTTAAATGCGAGATATTTCTGTCGTTTTTTATTTAAAAACATTACAGCTAACTCACAAAAAATATATGTTTTCATGTGTACCTGAAATTTCGATTAGGATGATAGTAAATGCAAAATGTGTGATAACATAACTATTGTTATTAATTCTAAATTAGGCTTATCCTTTAAGAGCTATTCCTGTCATTCTATGTAAGTAAACTCCTTTAAGTCATGGGATGATCTGTAATTTATACTAGATACTCGATCTACTAGATATCACTATTTATACCGTGGAAGAGCCGCGCTTCGGCATGAATGGGCCGGCTCGACCGGAGTGATACCACGGCCTCACAGAAAACCGGTGTGAAATAGCGCTTGCGCTGTGTTTCATCGAGTGAGTGAGGATACCGGAGGCCCATACCCCAACCTCTCCCTCATTCCCCCTCCCCATCCCCCAAAGGTCGGCAACGCACTTGTGACGCCTCTGGTTTTGCGGGTGTCCATGGGCGGCGGTAATCGCTTACCATCAGGCGATACGCCTGCTCGTTTGCTTTAAAGCATAGCATAGCTAGATCTTTTTTATGTTCTAGGACTTTATAAATAAAGTCTATTGATAAAACATGGTTCTTTTTGGAAGTGGTAAGTCAGACACGTGTTCTAAAAGCTTTGTGACAAGTAACACTGCATGGACTATTCCTATCTTACTGCACAGCGCTTGAAATAGTATCTGTATTTGAAAATTAAATATGCCACTCGCCAGTCTCATTTGCATAGTAAATCACGCTGATATGCAAAAATGTAGTGCTATATTGGAGTAAGCCATTTTTAATATCACGAACAATTTTTGACAATCTTGAGCACTAACAAAACAGAAAAGAAAAAGAAATGAAAACAGAAGTTACAAATGAGAAATTATATTTTAGAACTATTATGTTTTTTTTATAATGAGACCACAGGTGAATCAAGTAAAAGTATAATACAGACATGTAAGACAATAAATCAATCAATCGAAAATTTGAGATGGAGGAAACTTAGTTTTCTTTGAAAGGTTTTAGAGAAGAGGTAGAGAGAAGTCAGGCTAGGTTAGAAAATGGTAACTAAAGTGCTTTTTATCATCTTTTTCTCACACACGGGCCTGCGTCACACTCAAAGGTCACCTGACAAAGAATATTTACCTACAACATTAAGACCAACTTGCGCTTAGAAAAATAAAAATCCCCGTTGAATGATCTTTTAGACGATTGCTGTAACTATAATACTAT
Organism: Spilarctia lutea; assembly: GCA_916048165.1. NCBI lineage: Eukaryota > Metazoa > Arthropoda > Insecta > Lepidoptera > Erebidae > Spilarctia > Spilarctia lutea. Next base: position 15,064,395 of record OU696480.1, on the reverse strand, counting down.
CTGAATTCCCTTGAAACATTTCATAATTAGAACTGAAAGGTAGCTCAACACTATCTATGATCTCGTTTAATAATATCGTATTTATTATTACACGTTCTTTAATGTCTGAACTATCTCGATTTCGTATCAAATGTTGAGATTTTAAGTCGACGTTATAGACGTAATCTTGTTTCTTGAAATTATATTTGAAATTAGATAAGGCATTTGTTTAAATTAAATGATTTCAACATCTTAGTAATCTCTCCGTAGTAAGACTTCACCTAATGAAATTCAAACATATTATTTTTATGTAAATAAATGCAACTGTAGCTCTTTCAGTTGGAATTGTATATTTATATATAGGTATTAGTAATGAACATAAAAATAGTATTCAAAAGACAGTTGTAATAATTTTGAGTAAGTATCCTATAAATTTATTCCCTTCCATATTTTTCCATTTTAAGATGTACCTTAGTAGGTACTAATTTATGAAAATAATGAAGTGATTGTGAAATTTGAAAGGCGTGGGTGATTTTGTTGAAACAGTGACAGGTTAAAAGTTAAAACTCTTCTATACCGCCAACGTAAATTGAACACCAAACAACTTGCTTTAGAAAACTAATTAAAATGGTAGTCAACTAAGGCCTGCCAAATATCTACATAATTAAGTATTTCACTGCTAGATTTAAATAAAAGTTTTTTGTTTTTCAGTTGTTATATAATATTAAATTTTAAAGACATGTTAAATAATTTATAAAATATTCCTGTCATTAAGACCATCTGACATTGAGTTACGATTTAACTCAGTGTAAGTTGATGTGGTATAAAGAGATTTCAAATTATAGACAGATCCCAGTCACTCCAAATCATCAGTGGTCTTTTTTTTTATTTAGTACTAGCTGAACCCCGCGGTGCTACCCGCGGTACGATGATAACTGCGGGCAACGCCGCGAGGCGATGCTATATCTTTATAAATAGTAGCCTATGTGTTATTCTGATGTATAAGCTATATTGTGGTAAAGTTTCATTCAAATCCATTCAGTAGTTTTTACGTGAAAGAGTAACAAACATCCATACATACATACATCCATACGTACAAACTTTCGCCTTTATAATAGTAGTAGGATATAGCCGGCAAACGACCAGACGTATCGCCTGATGGTAAGCGATTACCGCCGCCCATGGACACCCGCAACACCAGAGGCGTTACAAGTGCGTTGCCGGCCTTTTCTAACATTAACTCAGAAAGGAATGGATACTCGTTAAGCTGAAATCGGTGCGGTATTACAGTTAGCAGGTATAAAAAACCAAGCTAACTTAAAAGAGAAAGAGAGAGAAATTAAAAGACTTCCTGTGCAAAGCCGGTAGTTTATTTGTTTCTTTTAGCATTTTTCATATTTGTTACTATTGTTTTAAACCAAGACGCTTATATTTTTAATAGAGACTTTAAACAAAAAATCAATAGCTCGCTGTGGATCTAATTACCACGTGTACTTTAGCAACGGCACGCCATTGCTCTAGTTACTAGGAGCGTCAAAATGAATTATGGCTCTTCATTAAGCTAAAGTGCTGTCTTAAAGTGTCTAAAAAGATTCCATTATGTTAAGGGAATAGCACCCGCCTCGTTTATTAAGCTCGCCAACAGTTTTTTATCTGATTACGCCGTGAACAGATTTGTGTTTTGCAAGATTGTAAAATTTGTGACGGCCAAACTTTGGACGCTTCAATTATGATCTGGAGATTGGGGAATTAAGGTTATTAAGTTTAAATGATAATTGCGTTTTTTTTTGTTTTATATGAAACTAAATCATTTCAAGATGTGGTAAGTTAAATTTAGAGCTAATCCAACGAATTTCTACATGACTGTCTTATTGGAACAAATATGGACACAATTTAAATATATTCATAACTTAAGATCTTTAAAAATGAACTAGTGGTAGCACAACGGTCGAAATTCGATAACAATTCCTTTAATTCATCAATTTGCTGTGAAAAATTTCATACTCTTCCGTTCGTAAAAAGAGTATAATTTTTTTTGCTTCACGTATTTGGTGGTTAAATGAATACAACTTGTAGATTTTTTTTTTCTGCCTAATATCTTTCAGTTACATAATTTGTTCATGTATGTATTAATATGTAACTAGTCATTCACACACATTATGTACAGTAGTCGCATTTGGTAACTAATCGTTTATCTATTCGTCCATCATAACCGCGTAAATCCGGTGTGGTTCAGGTTTATTCCACAAATGATGTACGCAATTCTCCGAAATCGTTAAATAATATCTAATGTTTAGATTTTGTATTAAGTAATGGGTTCGTGGAATTTAATTTGTAATATTATACCTTCGCCATTAAATTTTCTAAGGTAGTATTATTTTGGAGGCAGAGATTGGAGTACAAGAGTTCTGGAAAGGAGATCGCTTTTCGGTAAACGTAGTGTAGGACGCCCACAGGCCTGGTGGAGTGATGGCTTGCGAAGAATGGCTGGCAGGTGCTGGATGCGAGTAGCCCAAAACCGGTCAGAGTTACGTGCAATAGGAGAGGACTATGTCCAGCAGTGGATTTCATATTTGTGTGGTGTATGGTAAGTGGGTTATTCAGTATTTTATGCAGTCACTGGATATCAGATAACTATATGGTAAATTAAATTAATAATAAAGTACTGTGCCTTTACACAAACTGTTAAATGGATATTCAATCTTTATATGGAAAAAAGACGTAGACAATTAGCGATACCAGGCTTTAAAACATCGTTCTGTACTATATTCCAAAAGAAAATATTTTTACCCGACTACGGCAAAGCCAAAGGAGGGTTATGATTTAGACCGTCTATGTATGTATGTATGTTTATCTGTTCCCTCAACTACTTATTAGAACTGGACAAATGGGGTATCTTTATCAGCGTCTTAATCTTCCGTTGGTTATAGGCTACACAACGTATCACTGAATCTAATATGGCGCCCTCTAGTGGTCATAAAGTAGTTTTAAAAAATAAATTTGTGATAAATGTGCCGTGTTTGGTATTATTGGCAAGAGCGTTTGTACATTTCAAAAGTATATATATTATTTATATTTGCTCGTGACTTTGTCCGTATTTATTTGTAAATTGTAATATTTCTATGGTATTTAATATGTCCTTTGGAAAAAAAAATTATAACAGCACCAAAACAATTTAAAAACGGCTTTTAAAAACTTGTTTTATACTTTTTCAGCGTCGTTTTTTGTCGTAGTTGGGTTTAGTTTAGTTTTCCCTTTTTTTTTATTTTATGAATCCAATCCTTTGACTAGTAGGTATTTGTGTATGAAGTCGAAATTTCAAGTTCATCTGAAAATGAGGTCCGTTTTGAGAAAGTCACTCAGGTTGATGAGCTAAAGTCATGGTTTTGCTAATTGTCTTTACTGGGGACACACCTTGTGTATCTAAATACATAAAAATATAAAATTTTATGTACGCTTCAGTAACTCAAAAATTCTGGCTATTATCTGGCTTCAAATCAAATCATTATTTGCCTATAACATGTATGTACAAAGCTGTTATGATACATATAATAGTTGCGCTCAATTATAACCTTTCTCAGGTGTGCAAATTTTATTGTTGGTTGTCGTTATCCAACAGATCTAGGTGCATTGGAAGCGTTTATACCTACCATTTTAAAACTATATTATTTTAAATATGAAAACAACTCATTAAGCTGTAAGAGGATTGTCTAAATGGAAACCTAAATGGGGGTACATTCGACTACACTGATAATATAATTTACATGTTAATAAGGTTAATTATTATGTTCTCCCAGAGCCTAACGTTATAAAATTATGTTTAAATCACTGAACTGTGTTATTTGAAAGTTTTGCATTTGGTTAATGTGTACTTACAGTGTATGATAGTGTAATTAATGTTATTAACTTAAGATTCTGCAGATTATAATAATAAAAAAATCTGCGATATTGAAGGTACTTTAGGTATCCTGGTACTATAATGTTTAATATTATTAAACTAACAAGTGACATTTTAAAGTTATCGCAGGATATTGGTTAAATTGTGGTTTTCATTCTTAGAGGATCTAATGTTAAGTTAAAGATTAAAAGAACTTTTAAAAAAGTGTATAAACAAATGAAAGACTAACAATAGCTGGGTAATATACATCGCCCAAGTTCGATGTAATTTCGCTTGAATGTGCTTATGAGTTATTTGAAACCAATATTAAATTTACCATGAAGCATTTTGATCAAGTTACCGTCGTTATTATTTATGGGGGATAATCTAACATACACAGCATCGAGTTAACTTGAGAGAGTATGCTATGCGCCCCATCATTGTTATAAAGGCCGTACTGTTATAGCTCATATAACATGTGTTACTAGAGAAAGGGTTTTGTTGAATAAAGAAATTAAATCTTTCTTTTTTATTTAAAAGCGTTTTATTTAGTGTTAATAAAGTTTCAAGTAGAAAACAACTATTAATCATAAACTGTTTACCTGCAACTAATGAGACGTGCAGCATCTTCCAAAGATCATAAAGCAAAATCACTGGAATGACGATGGTGATTATTTCCCCAGGCTTCCTTTATTTAAAGATATAGATAATACTAAAAAAATCATAATGTATATTTTGTCCCCACAAATTACATCATGCTTACTTAGTGTATAAAGTTGATAGAAAAAATACAAAAATTCTAAGAGATCTGGATTCTAAAGTAAGGCCAAGGATGAGATCTCCAGGAACCCAAATAAATAAAGCTTATAGTTAGCTCAGTGATTAACAATTTGAAATGATTTAATTACAAGTTCTTTTTAATAAGAGTGTTTCATTTTTACTTTAAATTTTACAGTAAAATTTTTACTGCGACTTTGTTTGTGTTCATTTCATTTTTTATCTCTTCCAGGAAGATAAGGTGTAAATTTAAAAATTTTTAAAACGCTATAACAGATTGACAGTGTTTTCTAAATTTTATTAATATCCCGTTTGAGTATAGTGTTTATAATATAAGTTAGAAGAAGATACGATCACGATTAATACTCGTATTTCAATTAATCGTATTGAAAATCCGCTATTGACATTGACATGACTGTTTTTAATGCGTTTTCTATCCGTGAAGCTTACAGGGGTATTAAATAAATTATCTATATGACATTTCAAAGCCTGGTTAGCCAGTTATAATGGCGCTTCAAATATGTTTATATTTTCGGCAACGATGTATAGACATTAAACGCTAACTTTATAAGTTAATATGTAAAATAAAAGTACCTAAATAAACACTAACTTTGATGAGCAGCGAAACTTGCGTGATGAAGGGTACCATTGAGTCCTTTGTTATTTATTAAAGAGATACATTAATAAATTAGTACGTTACTAAATACCTTCTTATATATTTTGACATTAAATTACAATAATAAAAACAAAAATTGTAAAAATACTCGTATTAAAATTACTTTATTAAATTATATTCCACTTAATGCTATTATTCATAAAGGTAATTGAACGTTGAGCGGCTTTGTGTTATTTTGAACTATGTATTTGAAATTTAAACGATGACTCACTATTGAAAATGAAGTGAATTGGAAGTCGAAAACACACACAATAAATTTTATTATATTTGGGTTGAGTATAAACTTGAACTGGTCTCTTCTAGGCAAATTCATAAACTCTATTAACATTTGGGTCTTTTCCACGGCAGAATAATATAGTAGGCTTCTGACTATCCAATATTTTGACTTAATTAAATAATAGTATAACATAATAGTTACTGATTACTTATAACTTCATGAATTTGATTATTTTGCGCTTAGAGACTATCGAGCAAATTACCTTTAGCAATTTGATATTTTTGTTTGATATGTTCATGGCTTGGATACTTAATTTAGGTATATTAGAACAGTCAACATATTATATTCCTTACATATTATGTACTCGTACCTACCTACTTTAAAAAGTCAAAATATTGACTTACTTATGTAATCACTAAATAACTATTATAAAACAAAAGTCCTCCGCCGTGTCTGTCTGTCAGTCTGTGAGCAATACACTCAAAAAATATTTTATACGGATTTTAGCAATAGATAAAGTGATTCTTAAGGAAGGTTTTCGTATATAATTAGTTCCATTGGCTAAAATATAACGATATTTGTCGAAGACGTCGGAAAAAAATAAGGGGCAGAACATAGGCTATTTTATAGTTTCTGTAAAGAATCCGTGCGAAGCAGGGGAATCTATATTATTATTATGATAAAGTAAAGTAACTTTGTGCCTATTTTGGTATTTTTTTCGCAGTTTATATTCGGGTGAAGTGCAGTAAGTTAAAAAAAGAATTATGGTTGAATTTAGTCCACTAGTATCATATATAGACGTAAAAACACTGAAAATATAATACAAAGAGTTCTCCATACAATCTACGTTTACAGCTTTAACAGTATATTTTCATTAATTATTTACTTGTTAATAAGTGAGACGCAGTTACGAAACATTAGTTGGTAATTAACAACGAAATACCTACTTAACGCCTCATTAATGCCATCACCAAATAACATGCAAGAAATTTATTGCCAACAATAAAATATCAGGCGTTTACATTAATTTTATTTCTATAAAAATCCCCTTTCTGTGTGATAACCGTCGTAACTTACAATTTTACGAGGCAAGTAAAATGTGAAAAACTCAGTCCTATGTCCTTGTTCAAAGGGCTCGTAAAATACTTACCTTAACGAGCTTCAAGATAAGACGCCAGTGATAAGGACCCCTCCTTGGAATAAAAAAACGTCTATTTAATTATTTTTTTCAATAGTAATTAAATGTGCTGTTTATGTTGTCGAATTCAGTTCACCCTCAGGGTTGCGGAGGTCCGATTCCAGTCGCTCCGTGGAAAAACTGATATCAGCTAAAACTGGTTGAACTGGTAGCCGACCCCAATTAATCTTAGAAATAATAAAGACTAGAAAGATGGTGATCTTTTCTATGGCAGATTTATGATTTTAAATTTTTACTAGAAAACTTCTTTATTATTGTAATGTGCTTACAAATAAAACTCACATAATATGAACAGCTTGTAATAATCCACGGGATGCAATACGGGAGACTAGTCTATTTTTGGAAAAAAGGTTTTAGCGTTGTAGGTTGTAGCGGGTTGGTATGTCTTGAATAAACAGCAGTTGCCGGACCCCTCCCGTCTCAGGCGCAGAGTGGCACACCGTGTGGTTTTAGTCGGTTCGATTCCGACACACCGCCCCGCCGCAAACCCCGGTGGGGTGACGACCGTGGGGGTTTCCACAAGTAAAAAAACAGGTGTGTACATTGTTTTCCTTCTCTTTGTAGGGATGTCCTGCATAATTTGTAACCTTACGAGACCCATTGGGTTAATAGGGGTGATAACACTTTATTTTCTTAATCCGGAAACGAATAAAATAATATAAAATGTTTCAGACTATAATTCGATTTCCAAAGGCTGCCTAATATCCAGATTGTGATTGCAGAGAAAAGACTTGTGAGGTTTTTTCAGGTTAGAGATGTAAATATCAGCCTTGTACATTATATAGGTTGTACATAATATGTACAGATATTTAACAACATTAAAAAATTCTACAATGATAGATTGTGAGTACAGCAAATAGTTACTAAATTTTTTAGTTACGGCCCACATGTGGTATAATGAATAGAAGCTAGAAACTTGTAATAAACCAATTAATGCTAGCAACGAATGTCTTGCCCTTGCCGTTGTTTTTTAGTCACAGGAAACAGAGATTGATTTGTTAGTTTTTAAAAGTTTATCGGTCAGCTACGAGTATATTTGCTATTGTCAAGCCTGTAAAATCATTAGAATTACCTTTGAAGAATCAATTTCAATAATGAGACAAAAGTTTTGCTAACTTTTGTCTCATTATTGAAATTGATTCTAGTTGCATGTAAGTAGACAATCTGGTTTAAAATATTTAATAACTTAAGTAACAGACATAATAAATATTGTATAAAACGAGACAGACTAGACAGTAACATTATCTACATTCATTCAAATTGAATTATTTTATTTAAGTACATTTTTATGGTTCATTAAAAACTTTTTATTAGTGCTGTTGCTCGTTTTTTTTTTATATCTACCTACTCGAACTTAACTTGTGTATTAAACCATAAATGTTGACTTTATGGTGTAAGGATGTGATTTGAAAGAGAAACAATACTAATCGCTTCTCGAACATAATCATCGTATTTTAAAATAACATGCTCCTAAGAGTAGTGTAGTGTAGGACGCCCACAGGCCAGTTGGAGTGACCACTTGAATAAGATGGTTGGCAGGAGCTGGATGCGAAAATCCCAAATTTGATCAGAGAGATTGTAATGGTAGAGGCCTTCATCGAGCAGCGGATTTTAATATATATAATAGTGATGATACGGTTAGGTAAGGTATATATATGTAGAATTGGTTACTTATCTAACATCAGAGAAAAATTGAGCAGTGTAGATTTATTCAATTTATATTTATATATAAATTAACCAGGTAAGCAAGTCCAAGAGACTTGCTTACCTGGTTAATTTAGATGTCAGTAGTTCGTTTCGTTATATGAAGATACTTAACATCTTTATTTCAGTAATTTATGGCTTCATATCAGCATAGGGGCAACTGTGCTCCTATTTTCGATACTTTACTATGATTGTAAGACATTTCTTAGCTGATGGGTTTTTTTTTTAATTTACACTTTGACAGTCTTAAACACGTTAACTACTTGCGAGTTTTGATATTAAAAGAATTTAAGAAATTAAGAACAATTTTAAAACACAATTATAGGTTGGCAAATGAGTGAGTCTTAAAATTAATTTGCACAAGGTAGGTATGCATAAAAAATATTGGCTAACTATAGACAGGCATAAAGCGGTTCAATGTCGTTCTTTGATCAAAACTTTTGAGGGTTCTGTTTTGAGCTTTCTTCAATAACATCTTATTCGTATCGAAAAAACCTGTTGGAGAACCACTGTGACTAAGATTGTATTATCAGCAAATGACCTTGTTCAAAGATTAATGGAAAATGTCTACCAACAGGCAACGCGACAAATAAAAAACAGAATAACATGAAAAAATTACAGAAAAAAAATTATCATCAGGGATAGACAAATTTCCCATAAGCTATTATTTATTTATTTTTAATAATAATATAGTTTATTTCTTGCCACAATATAGTAGATATACATTACTTTTAAAAATATAAATCTTTTATAAAATTGTGGAAGACTGGTGCCTAATCCAAGCTCGAGGCTTGTGTTTCAGGACACCAGGTCCCCCCTCTAGGTATGTTTACATTCAGTTTTAGAAAAACCGGGCACTATAACATTCAATGACTTAGTTAGATTTTTTTTTATTGAATAGTGGGCAAACGAACAGACGTATCACCTGATGGTAAGCGATTACCGCCGCCCATGGACACCTGCAACACCAGAGGCGTCACAGGTGCGTTGCCGGCCTTTTAGGGATAGGGTGAGGGATGGGGGAGGGGTTGGAGTATACGCCTCCGGTATCCTCACTCACTCGGTGAAACACGGTGCAAGCACTATTTCACACCGGTTTTCTGTGAGGCCGTGGTATTACTCCGGTCGAGCCGGCCCATTCATGCTGAAGCGTGGCTCTCTCACGATTTATGTTATTGTTATAAGTTTGTGTGTGCATGATTGTTAGTATGAATGAGTATGTGTGTGTGTGTGTGTTTCTGAATGTGAGCATGTGGATACGCGAGTACGCACGGGATAGGCGCACTTTAAATGATAATAAATATTTTAAAATAATTACTTAATACCTACATGAATGTGTTAAAGCTAGATGTGAACATAAACTTAAGATTAACCGGCTTTAGTTATGCTTTTCATCGAAAATCAGCTAAAGTTCGTTATAATGTTAATTATAATTTACGTTAATTATTTGGTTTATAAATTTATTAAAATGTTCAACAGTAAGATAAACTTTCAACAAAACCCCTGTTGTGTTCATAATATATAAATTAGATCTAAGAAGAAGAAGGGGGTCGGGAGCAGAACTGTAAATGCTCGATATTCTAAAAATTTCGATTATATCTTTATTCATTCAGCATCGAGCTTTAGGTTTTTAAAATTTATATTTCAAACCTTTTATTTATCTTAACATTTTATATTAATATTTATCATAACCCAGACACAAAAACCTACCTTAGGTTTATCGGTGATTACTAATCTACGCTTCGAACGCTATTTATAAATATACCTACTGTTAAAGGTATTTACTTTTTCCTTTACTATAGCACTTTATAGTCATCAACAGCATTTAATAGTAATAATACAGTCCTTTAAACATTGAGGGTAGTTATCAAAAGCAGCACGCACTCTTTCTTTGGGAAAAACCTTCACTGCCTGTATGGACTGTTTTGGGTACTCCAAATTATCATGGCGTTTAGTGTTAGCATTACCTTTAAAAAACTGACCATAAATCATAATCCATTGGGTTAAGATCAGGACTAGATGACGGCCAGTCTTCAGCTCTGACCAAGATTGGGTGGATCGAGCTTTATAACCCGGCGCCGAGTCTTGCTAAAAGGACCATTCTTGGTTATTGAACATGGTGTTGTTAAGGACTTAACTACCTTTTCAAGAATGGTGTCTTATTCACTTGTGCCGATGTTTTGATAACTTTTTCACAAAAATATGGCTCAGTCACTCCTTCATAGCTAACACTCCACCAAACCATCACTGACGTCGGATAATGCCCACGTTGTACTCTGTTGACTAATTGGGAAGCTTCTTTAGAACTTTCATCATAAATGCGGTTATTTTATAAAAATCTCGTTATAAAAAAAATCTCGTTCGTAAACAAATTTTTTTCTGTTACCTTCATTTGCGTACCGCTTAAGTAGTTGATTTGATTTTACAACCCTATTCTTTTTCTCTAAATTATCAGTTAAGAAAAGACCAGTGCGTCCTCTATAGGCTGCAAGTTCTAAGTCGTCTTTTAAAATACGCCACATGGTTCTAGGTGACTGCCTCGGTGGCGCGAATGCGACTGCTGTGCATGAGGTCTCGGGTTAAAATTCTGGGTCGGACCAAATGTTTGTGTGATCTACAAATATTTGTTTCGGAGTTTGCGTGTTTTCTATGTATAATATGTATGTATTTACAAAAAAAAGTGTACATATATGTATTCATATCAGTTGTCTAGTGCCCATAACACAAGCTCTGCTTGGCTTGGGACTAGATGGCGTTGTGTGTTAGATGTCCGAAATATTTATTATTATTTATCTTCATCTCCCGATATATTTTTTTTTGCTTTCGAACAGGATTTCTTCGAATTCATTCCCATAACAGACGAGGTTTCATTGTACCTATCAATAGCCCGGTACACAAACAATTGACTAATACCAAGCGTATGGAGGATTTTAAAAATTGTATTTAGCTCCATATCTACTTTATGTAATGCAATCACAGTGATTGGGTTCTCTTTATATGACCTCACTCCATTTTAATATCACAAAATATTTTACAATATATTGGCGCGAAAATAAGAAAACACAATGAACAAATTGTATAAAAATTCCAAATTCAAAAGTAATATTCTTAGTTCCAAATAATAATAATATGTGATTCATGAAAATAAAAAAAAACTATAAGAAACATTTACGTCGTAAATGAAATTCGATTCGCAAAGAATAACTAAATTTGAGTGCCTAGTTTCAGTATCTCATGGGTTATGAATATGTCTCTTGTACTATCTGATAGTTAAATAATTTAAAGCTATTTAACTCCGTCGTATAAGATAACGTATTTAGAGAAGTGTAGGTACCACAATGCGTTAATAATTCACAATCATTCTATTACGACTAGCTTCTAGCACATATTAGATAGTTTAATGTAAGTGGTACACCGAACACTGAGTAGTGAGTTTAGCAAGTGAATTAATTGTTTAAAAGTAGTAATAATAATAATAATATACGCTGCTTGTCACGGTAAAGTCAAGTTCTAGTCCTTACTCAATAATCAAAGTATCTCCTTGTCAAATTTCATCGAAATTGGTCCAACGATTTAGCCGTGAAAGCGTGACAGACAGATAAACGGAGAAATAGAGTTACTTTCGAATTTATAATATTACTCGTAGTATGGATTGAAGCATTTCTTACCTATGGTTTTCAATCCATCAATGGTTGATTGAAAGAGATTGTATATTGCGTTTAGGTATATTGTCGATTATTTATACACAGTGTTCCAGATATATAATATACTAGCTGTTGCCCGCGGCTCCGCCCGCGTTTATGTTGGTTTTATCGTGTTTTTTCGCGGTCGCGGATATGTGACTGATGCAAAAATTAAATAAAAACAATCCTTGATGCGGATTTTATATCATTCTAAAATTTCAGCTCGATCGGTGCAGAACTTTTTGAGTTTTTGAAGCGTACACAAACCAACATTACATTTTTATAATATATAGATTTATACATGTACATAAGTGAATTTTATTTTTCCTTTATTTTGTAAAACATAGGGGTAAGAGAGAGTTAGGGGAAAGAAAGATTGCATATTTGTCTCTCTTAAATTTTATACCTTTATTAAATCTACAATATATTATGATTTGCGATGCGATGGATTGCTTGCATGCGTTGGTAAGCTAGGTACAAATACAAAAACGTCTGGTAAAATATTCTGAAAAGTAATGCCAGCGTTATTTAAATCGTTTCATTCTAACCTGGGCAAATTTTATAGTAGTATATATATGGACTTTATAAGATTTTTCGTTTAAAAAGCCACTAGAGAACCGGCCCGGCTTAGCACAGAAATCTTTGGCATTCTCGGATTTCTTCTACTATAATATGCACCTATTACACATTTAAACCTTCACCTTGAATCATTCGATCATCGAGTTTAAAAGATCTAAGCAAACAGACGGTGGAAGTGACTATATTTTTACCTAAATTAAGATTGAGAATAATATTACTAAATTGAGATAAATATTCCATGTTTGGTATCGTTGGAAAGGGCGTTATTGTATATTTCATAAATATATATTATTAGCATTTGCTGGTGACTTTGTCCGTATTTATTCGATAATTGTGATATTTCAATGGTATTTAAAATGAAAACATTTAAAATTAACACCAACACATTTAAAATTAAAAAAAATGAAATCTAAGACCCAATAACGACAAAAAACGACGCTGAAAAACTATGTAACAAGTTTGAAAAGCCGTAGTCATACGTTACACAGTTTTTTTATCAGTTTGGTTTTAGTTTTTACTGTTTTTATGTACTAAGTAAAGATACTATGCTTATTTCTATATATATATTATCGTCGTCGTTCATCTTTTAATTTATTCTGTTCTACAGAAAAGAGTTTTGCGCCATTTACATTTTAAATCATCAGGTTACTTAAACAGATGAAATCTATTTGATAAAATTACTATCATTACCAAACATTCAAATTATTTTCTATAAATGTATACTATTATGGACAGGTGTCGGTACTCCAAAGGTATTTCATTAAAACTTATTGCTCAGTAAATCCTTTAAGAGGTAGTACTAAGGCTTATAGCAAACGGGCACCTCAAATAACGACGGAACCACGAAAGACGACTGTTATTAGGGTCCAAACTCATATCTTCTTTAAGATACACAAGGAGGAGGTACACAAGTTCAATATATTTATAAGACTCTAAATTATATGTACTATTACTGTACCTTTGAAAGTTGATCAGTTTGAATTAAGGAGTGTAATATTATTATTCTCTTTATTTCATTTATATATAATTATTAATTACATTTTTAAATACATAAAAGATAAACAATAACATATATTTAAAAATATAAAAAATAGTAGACCACCGACTTCGGGTACAGGGACCAAGAAACCGGTGGTTAGGGCTCCAAAGACAGGAACCTCCTCACTATACGTGCCGTGTCAAGAAGGACTGCCTTCTGTATCAGACGCTTGATCCAGCCTTTTAACGTGAGCCTCTTAAGGTGTTGGTCGAGGCTCTTGGCTATCAATTCGTGAGCAGATACGACTATCGGAACAATTATTACCGAATCCACATTCCACATATCGACAATCACGTGAGATAAATCCAAATATTTTATTTGTTTTTCTTTTTCGACTTTCACGAGATTCTCGTCATGAGGAACGGTGATATCGATAATCATTGCGCGGCGCTCTAATCGATCTATCACCACAATATCAGGCTTATTGGCAATATTATTATTATTATAAAATGTATATTAATGCGTGAAGCAAAAATGTTCTATCCCCTTCTAAGAAATTAATGGGAACAGATGATTACGATAGGCACAAATTAAAGTTTATATAAAGAACAAGTGCAAAAATAAATTGAATTATGGTAGTATTTCGACCTCTGGGCGACCACTTCTTATCATTAACATAGGAACATATTTATATTATTACCAGCAAACCGTCCCGGCTTCGCAGAGATTCTTTACGTAAAATATAATATAGTCTATGTTAAGTCTTCAACAAATATCGTTATATTTTAGCCAATTTACTCAAAAATTTAATAAATTATATACGAAAACCTTTCTCAAGTATCACTTTATCTATTGGTAAAAACCGAATAAAAATCCGAGCAGTAAGCTTTTGATGATTTATGGCGAACAGACAGACGCGGCGGGAGTACTTTGTTTTGTAATATATAGTGATAGTGAAATATATTTCAATTATTCTTTTCATTCTGATACGTCACATGTTCATAATTTGTGATGTTTAATCATGTATCTATTACATATTTTTAAGGAAATATCAATTGGCCGACCTAATTCAATGGAACGTTTTCAAAGGAAATAATATAGTTTGTCTGTTTATAGTTTTGCCCTATCAAAATGTTACATCATTTCAATCTTGAATTTGTATTGCAGAAACTGTTCTATCAATAGATTGAACTTGTTAGATTACATGTAATATCACCACCGAACCCAACAACCGAATGGTCAAGTACAGTCCATTCTAAGACTCCCTGTGTGCCATAGTTCTAATAGGCTTATATTCAAGTATATTCAGTACTGGCTCGATATAGTGTGATGAAACTCAGTTTCACTTGCTAACGTATTATGTATCTACTAAGTTTAATGTAATTAAGTTATATAACCTCTCGTCCCGTTTGGTATGAAAGCTTTTGTATTTCGCGTGGTACGATTGTCTTTTGCTAGCGATAAATTCATGTAGATTATTGAATATGAGCTCTTAGCGCAAATGAATAGCCAATTGTCTATCTTGTGTTTGTCTTTCATTCAATGGTAATGTTAAATTGTATTTAACTGCTCTTAAAGATGTAATGTATTAATCAAATCAAATGTGATTGTAATTTGTTGATGAAAAATATCCAGAAACATCACCTATTAGGTACCGCAGGCAAGACATATTATAGGTTAGTACTACTTTAATAACGTTGTCTTGGTTGCAATTTCTTAGTAATTAGACAATTTAGTTTAGGAATACGGTTAACTTAGGTTTGGTTTCTTCTGCGACAAAAGCTCCGCACGGCGGGCCCCCCCCTTACCGAGACTCTCCAGCCCAGCTTCCTGCAGCAGGTGGTCGAGGGCCTTTTCCCGCAGCGGGCGGAGCACACGCCCCCGTCGATGGCCGGTCCGGCCAGAGACGACGGGGACGGAGGGAGTGAGGTGCCGCCCGTTAGGGAAACGGAGGTAGGGGCGGCTGTTCTAAGGATTCGTTCCAAGAACACCGCCCCCGGGCCGGACGGGGTACCACCCCGAGTGATGGCCCGAGCCCTCGACCATATGTCGGACCGCCTCAGGGAGGTTTTGGACGCCAGCCTGGCGTCCGGACGCTTCCCTGAGTGCTGGAAATGTGGGAAGCTGGTCCTGTTGCCGAAGCCGGGACGGCCGGCCGATTCGGTCACGGCCTATAGGCCCATCGTGTTGCTGGACGAGGTGGGCAAATTGTTCGAGAGGATTCTCTCTGCCCGCATCGTCCAGCATCTCAGCGAGGTGGGGCCCGACCTGTCGGACGCCCAATTCGGGTTCCGAGAGGGGCGTTCGACGGTCGATGCCGTGATGCGCCTTAGGGCCGTGACCGAAGAGGCGGTTGGCTGTGGCGGCGTGGTGTTGGCGGTGTCCTTGGACATCGCCAACGCCTTTAATAGTCTGCCATTCAGCTGCATCAGGGAAGCACTCCAGTATCATGGGGTGCCAGAGTACCTGAGGCGGCTGGTGGCAGACTATTTGGAGGAGCGTACCGTCGTGTACGAGGATCGAGATGGCGTCTTGAGACGGCGACCCATGTCGTGCGGCGTTCCACAGGGGTCTGTCCTCGGACCACTCCTGTGGAACGTGGGGTACGACTGGGTCCTTCGAAGTCGTCTGCCTCCCGGGCTGGGCGTAATTTGTTACGCCGATGACACTCTTGTCACAGCCCGGGGGGCGAATTTCCAAGAGGCGGCGCGCCTGGCCACCAGGGGTGTTTCTCTGGTGGTTGGGCGCATCGAGGCGCTGGGCTTACGGGTGGCCCTTGACAAGACGGAGGCCCTGCTTTTCCATGGGCCCCGTCGTGGTCCACCCCCCGGCGCCTCCATCGAAGTCAACTCGGTCCTCGTACCGGTTCGGGCCCAGATGAGGTATCTGGGCCTGATCCTCGACGGTAGGTGGCTCTTCGACGAGCACTTCCGACAACTGTCTCCGAAGCTGGTCGGCGCTGCCTCCGCCCTTGGGCGCCTTTTGCCCAACTTGGGTGGGGCCAGCGTCGCTACTAGGAACCTCTACACGGGGGTGGTCCGGTCGATGGCCCTTTATGGGTCACCGGTGTGGGTCCCGGCTCTGACTGCCCAGAATAAGGCGCGCCTCTGGCGCCCTCAGAGGGTATTGGCAGTCAGAGCCATACGCGGATACCGCACCGTTTCGACGGAGGCGGCATGCGCCTTGGCCGGAACACCCCCGTGGGATTTGGAGGCGGAAGTGCTCGCCGAAGTTTATCGGCGAGCGGCTGAATATCGGGCGGAGAACGGGTATCGTCCTCCGCCCGAAGAGGTACGCGATTGGCGTGAAGCCGCTCGCCGAGCCACGATGGCTCGTTGGTCGTCCCGGCTGGAGGCTCCACGCGCTGGCTTTGCCACCGTGGAGGCGCTCCAGCCGGTCATCCTCGAGTGGGCAGGGCGGCAGCACGGGACCCTTTCCTTCCGGCTGACGCAGGTGCTTTCCGGGCATGGTTGCTTCGGAAAGTACCTGCACTCGGTCGCTAGGAGGGAATTGAGTCCCGCCTGCCACCACTGCGACTGCAGTGAGGACTCGGCCCAGCACACGCTGGAGTTCTGCCCCGCTTGGGCGGAGCAGCGCCGGGCCCTCACTGCAGTCATCGGAGGAGATCTGTCGCTACCGGCCGTCGTACTATCCATGGCCGGTAGCGACAGCAGTTTTACCGCGGTCGCGACCTTCTGCGAGGAAGTAATCTCGCAGAAGGAGGCGGCGGAGAAGGCCCGAGAGGACGATCTCCACTCGGACCCGATTCGCCGCCGGCGCACGGGGCGGCGGAGGCGCGCCTATCAGCGCCTCATGCCGCCCTGAGTGTGGCCGCGGATGGTGGGGACGGGTTTTCCCCTCCATCCGCTTTAGTGGCCAGCCGCGAAGGGGCGACGTACGCGTGTGCTGTGCGTCGCCTAATTTGAGAGTTTTTACCAGCAGACGGTGCCCGCTTCAGTGCGGGCAGGCGCTGGGAGGGGTCCGGTCGTATAATATCTGCGATTCCCGGACCCCTCCCTTCTCAGGCGCAGAGTTGGCACACCGTGTGGTTTTAGTCGGTTCGATTCCGACACACCGCCCCGCCGCAAACCCCGGCGGGGTGACGGCCCGAGGGGGTTTCCACACGTAAAAAAAAAAAAAAAAAAAGGTTTGGTTTCTTCCCCCCCAAAGTATCCCTACGTTGTCGTCGTGGTGGGGCTTGCGTGGGTCAATGATCTCTGGGGCTGTGCCGGGTAGAGCTACTCATGCCGGATTGGCCCAGGGTGAGACTCCAGACCAAATGGGATACCAGACGGAGTCTGTTGAGACTGCCGCGAAGGACATGACGCTCCATCGTCATGCCGCGCTCCAAGCGTCCCTCTGCTTTAGCAGAGGGCGTGATGGAGAGCGAGTAGGACAGAGGGGCTGGCACGTGAGTGTTAGCTCCGTCTGTGAGAGAGGGCTAGCCACCCTCTCGCGTTCCGTAACCATTAGGGGCTCAACAACGACCTGACTGGTGGCTCCAAGAGGGTACGCTGAGAACCTGATGGCCGGAGGGCTTGCCTTGATTGGCCGGCCCATGACAAGGATAGTCTATAACACCCGACAGCTAAGTCGTAAAAACCTGTGGATACCAGCCGACCTCCACAGTACATAGGCTTGCCCGGGTATTGGGGATCTCTGCCCGGGTGGACTTTTAGTTCTCCCCATCTCGTGGGTTAAATTATGGAAATTGGTAACTTGAATAAAACTAAAACTGGACTGGAAACAATCGAACAAACTATTGGCATGCAAACCGGACTTGAGAAGAAGAAGGAGAAGAAAGAAAAGAAGGAAAGGAGGAACGCCAAGGGGCAGTTCCGAAAGGCGGACGAGCGATCGTCTGCCGAAGAGGACACTGCGTCTGTGGCGCCCATCTTGGCGGGGCTCCCAGAAGTCGATCTGACTGCTGGGAGCCGAAGAACATCAGAGCGCGTGCGCTCAATGTCCGCCACTTCGATTGCGAGTGGTAGCTCCAGTGCGACTGTGGACGCACTGGAGCTGATGGAGACGGAGGCCTCAGAGACCCGCAAGCGCGGCCTCTCCAGGGACGGCGGCGAAAGCGACACGTCCCAGGAGATGTTGCCGCCCAAAATTGGCAGCGGTCAGAGGGGGAGGTCCCGTACTCCAGGCTCGGCCCCGTCGGGTTCCGCCTTTAGCAAGGCGGAATCCTACAAGAGGGCCAGAGCTGATGGGGAGTTGCAGGCAGAGGAGGAGATGTCTGGTCTCCTGCACATCATCAGGAGGCCGTCGGATGGGGTTTTAGAGCCCCAATCGCCGGCCTCTCTGCAGGAGAGGGCGCAGGCGGCGGTGGCCATCATCCACAAGGTGGCCACCAAGTCCGTTAACCTGAAGGGCTCTTTTGTTAGAGCCCTGAAGGACTCCTCCTCTGCCATTGCGGGGGTCGTGGAGACCTTGGCCGGGGACGTGGCCCGCCTCCAGACGGCCAACGACCGTCTGACGGGGCAGGTGGCTGAGCTGGGCGCTAAATTCGCCCAGTTCCGGGCGGAGCGAGAGGCCCCGGCCCCGTCAACATCCCAGCGGGCCGCGTCTGCATCCCAGCGGGCCCCGTCTGCGCCGCAGCCGTCATCTGCTGGCCCCGGGATAACCGACGCCCAACTAGCGGTTATCCTGGATGCATGCTGGCGGATGATTGAGGGCCGTACGGCCGGCCTAGAGGCGAGGCTGCCTGCGGCCCCGATTATGCGGCCGCCGCTTGCGGCGCCGAAGCGAACGGCCACGTCGTCGACGCCGACCCCTCTTCCCGTGGTGGGGGGTCGCGTGTCGTACTCGGCAGCGGTGTCGCCGGTCGTGAGGCCGGCTCCTGCGGCTGCCCAAGGGGCACGGCCAGGGGCCAAGGCTCCGGCCAAGGTTCCGGCCAAGGCTCCGGCCAAGGCGGCCGCGCCGAGATCGGGGCCGAAAGCGGCGGTGGGGGCGGGAGCGGAGATTCCTCCGCTTCCCACTCCAACGCCTGTGCCTCTGCCTGGACCCTCCACGTCTGCCCCCTCCAATGAGGGTTGGCAGGTAGTTGGGGGGTCCAAGAAGGCCCGAAAGCGGGCCAGAAAGGCTGCCCGCAAGGCGGCCTCTGTCCCGCAGTCGCCATCGGTGGCAGGTCCCACCCGGAAAAAACCCCGGAAACTGCAGCCGCCTAAGACCGCGGCTGTTGTGGTGACCTTGTCGCCGGAGGCGGCTGCCGGCGGGCTGTCCTACGCGGCCTTCTTTAAGAAGGCCCGGGACAGCCTCGCCGGTGATGTTGGGATGGCAGGGGCAAGACTGCGCCTCGCCCAGACGGGAGCTCGGGTGTTAGAGTTCCCTGGGGCAGAAGGGGCGAAGACGGCGGACTCGTTCGCTGAGAAAATGCGGGGAATCTTTGCAGCCACGGATGGTGTAATGATCGCCAGGCCTACCAAGTGCGCAGAGCTGCGCATCTCGGGCCTGGACGACTCTGTAACGACCGATGACGTCCGCGCTGTGGTCTGTGAAAAGGCTAGTTGCAGCGCGGAAAACGTCAGAGTCGGCACCATCCGCCCCGGTCCAGGAGGGCTTGGCGCCGTGTGGGTGAGCTGTCCCGTAGCGTCGGCCAAAATTTTGGCCGATGCCGGCAGGCTCCTCGTCGGCTTCGTGAGTGCCAGGATCACAGTCCTGGCCGCGAGGCCGATGAGGTGTTATAAATGCCTTGCCGCGGGGCACACACGCTCGAAGTGCGCCAGCTGCTTCGACTGCAGCGGACTCTGTTTCCGCTGCGGTCGACCGGGGCACAAGGCGGCAGAGTGCTCTGCGGCCCCTCACTGCCCCGTGTGTGCGGCGGGCAAGAAGCCCGCCAATCACCAGATGGGGCAGGGGGGCTGCAAGCCTCCCCGTGCTTCTCAGCAAGCGTCGGAGGCTAGCCAGACGACCCTGGCTGCCTCCGACGTTGATCGTGCGACAACGTCGTCGCCCATGGAGGGGGTTGGAGAAACGATCCAGTAATGGATCAAGTCTCCAACCTCCTGGTCCAGACGAACCTGAACCACTGCGCCGCGGCGCAGGATCTCTTCCTGCAAACCATGGCGCAGTGGTCGATAGGTGTTGCCGTAGTCGCGGAGCCCTACTACGTCCCTCCCCGTCCAAACTGGATGGGTGATCGGGACGGCTCCGTGGCAGTCGTCGGCTCCTCGGCGGCCCGTTCCCCGCCCTTGTCGCTAAGAGACAAGGGCTCTGGATATGTGGCCGCCGAGTGGGGGGGAATCACCGTTTACGGTGTATATTTCTCCCCCAACCGGAGTTTGAGCGACTTCGAGGTCTTCCTCAACAACTTGGAGACCTCGATGCGGCGACTAGCGTCTGGGCACGTCCTCGTGCTGGGGGACTTCAACGCAAAGTCCATTGCGTGGGGTTCCCCAGCGACGGACGCCAGGGGCGATGCGGTTGTGGAGTGGGCGGCTTCGGTGGGCCTCTGTTTGCTAAACAGAGGCGCCACCAACACGTGCGTGCGACAGCAAGGGGGGTCGATAGTGGACCTTTTGTTCGCTACCCCTGCTGTTGCCGCACGAGTAAGGAACTGGTGTGTCCTGGATGAGGTTGAGACGCTCTCGGATCATCTTTATATCCGATTCGAGCTCTCCCGGTCCCAGGGCCCCAGTAGGGGTCACGTGGCGCGGCATACCTCCCGCTTTCCGCGGTGGGCAGTTGCCAAACTCGACAGGGACCTGCTAGAGGAGGCGGCCATAGTTCAGTCTTGGCTGTCTCCGCGGGCCCCGGCCGAGGAGGTCGACATGGGGGCTGGCCGCTTTCGCACTGCGATTACGCAGATCTGCGATGCGGCCATGCCCCGCGTTCGGGGTTGTCGACCTTCACGGAACGGGGTCTACTGGTGGTCCCAGGAGTTGGCGGACCTCCGTGCGGCCTGTACTCGTGCCCGGAGGTCCTACACCCGATGCCGGCGGCGACGCCATCGCGTAGACGGGGAGGAGGGCCGGCTTCATGAGGAGTACCGCGAAGCGCGGAAAACTCTGAAGCTGGCCATTTGCCGCGCCAAAGAGGCAAAGAGAAAGGAGATGCTGGAGAGTCTCGATCGTGACCCCTGGGGTCGCCCATATCGTGCGGTGCGACAAAAGCTCCGCACGGCGGGCCCCCCCCTTACCGAGACTCTCCAGCCCAGCTTCCTGCAGCAGGTGGTCGAGGGCCTTTTCCCGCAGCGGGCGGAGCACACGCCCCCGTCGATGGCCGGTCCGGCCAGAGACGACGGGGACGGAGGGAGTGAGGTGCCGCCCGTTAGGGAATCGGAGGTAGGGGCGGCTGTTCTGAGGATTCGTTCCAAGAACACCGCCCCCGGGCCGGACGGGGTACCACCCCGAGTGATGGCCCGAGCCCTCGACCATATGTCGGACCGCCTCAGGGAGGTTTTGGACGCCAGCCTGGCGTCCGGACGCTTCCCTGAGTGCTGGAAATGTGGGAAGCTGGTCCTGTTGCCGAAGCCGGGACGGCCGGCCGATTCGGTCGCGGCCTATAGGCCCATCGTGTTGCTGGACGAGGCGGGCAAATTGTTTGAGAGGATTATCTCTGCCCGCATCGTCCAGCATCTCAGCGAGGTGGGGCCCGACCTGTCGGACGCCCAATTCGGGTTCCGAGAGGGGCGTTCGACGGTCGATGCCGTGATGCGCCTTAGGGCCGTGACCGAAGAGGCGGTTGGCTGTGGCGGCGTGGTGTTGGCGGTGTCCTTGGACATCGCCAACGCCTTTAATAGTCTGCCATTCAGCTGCATCAGGGAAGCACTCCAGTATCATGGGGTGCCAGAGTACCTGAGGCGGCTGGTGGCAGACTATTTGGAGGAGCGTACCGTCGTGTACGAGGATCGAGATGGCGTCTTGAGACGGCGACCCATGTCGTGCGGCGTTCCGCAGGGGTCTGTCCTCGGACCACTCCTGTGGAACGTGGGGTACGACTGGGTCCTTCGAAGTCGTCTGCCTCCCGGGCTGGGCGTAATTTGTTACGCCGATGACACTCTTGTCACAGCCCGGGGGGCCAATTTCCAAGAGGCGGCGCGCCTGGCCACCAGAGGTGTCTCTCTGGTGGTTGGGCGCATCGAGGCGCTGGGCTTACGGGTGGCCCTTGACAAGACGGAGGCCCTACTTTTCCATGGGCCCCGTCGTGGTCCACCCCCCGGCGCCTCCATCGAAGTCAACTCGGTCCTCGTACCGGTTCGGGCCCAGATGAGGTATCTGGGCCTGATCCTCGACGGTAGGTGGCTCTTCGACGAGCACTTCCGACAGCTATCACCGAAGCTGGTCGGCGCTGCCTCCGCCCTTGGGCGTCTTTTGCCCAACTTGGGTGGAGCCAGCGTCGCTACTAGGAACCTCTACACGGGGGTGGTCCGATCGATGGCCCTTTATGGGTCACCGGTGTGGGTCCCGGCTCTGACTGCCCAGAATAAGGCGCGCCTCTGGCGCCCTTAGAGGGTATTGGCAGTCAGAGCCATACGCGGATACCGCACCGTTTCGACGGAGGCGGCATGCGCCTTGGCCGGAACGCCCCCGTGGGATTTGGAGGCGGAAGTGCTCGCCGAAGTTTATCTGCGAGCGGCTGAATATCGGGCGGAGAACGGGTATCGTCCTCCGCCCGAAGAGGTACGCGATTGGCGTGAAGCCGCTCGCCGAGCCACGATGGCTCGTTGGTCGTCCCGGCTGGAGGCTCCACGCGCTGGCTTTGCCACCGTGGAGGCGCTCCAGCCGGTCATCCTCGAGTGGGCAGGGCGGCAGCACGGGACCCTTTCCTTCCGGCTGACGCAGGTGCTTTCCGGGCATGGTTGCTTCGGAAAGTACCTGCACTCGGTCGCTAGGAGGGAATTGAGTCCCGCCTGCCACCACTGCGACTGCAGTGAGGACTCGGCCCAGCACACGCTGGAGTTCTGCCCCGCTTGGGCGGAGCAGCGCCGGGCCCTCACTGCAGTCATCGGAGGAGATCTGTCGCTGCCGGCCGTCGTACTATCCATGGCCGGTAGCGACAGCAGTTTTACCGCGGTCGCGACCTTCTGCGAGGAAGTAATCTCGCGGAAGGAGGCGGCGGAGAAGGCCCGAGAGGACGATCTCCACTCGGACCCGATCCGCCGCCGGCGCACGGGGCGGCGGAGGCGCGCCTATCAGCGCCTCATGCCGCCCTGAGTGTGGCCGCGGATGGACGGGATGGGTTTTCCCTTCCATCCGCATTACAGGCCAACCGCGACGGGGCGATGTACGCGTGTGCCGTGCGTCGCCTAAATCGAGATTTTAACAACAGACGGTGCCCGCTTCAGTGCGGGCAGGCGCTGGGAGGCGTCCGGTCGTGTAATATCTGCGATTCCCGGACCCCTCCCTTCTCAGGCGCAGAGTTGGCACACCGTGTGGTTTTAGTCGGTTCGATTCCGACACACCGCCCCGCCGCAAACCCCGGCGGGGTGACGGCCCGAGGGGGTTTCCACACGTAAAAAAAAAAAAAAAAAAAGGTTTGGTTTCTTCATTCTTCAAAATTAGTATTGGCAATTGTACATCATTTTCAGTAACAACACATTAAATAAAACCTATTTTACATATTTAATCTTTACTGCCGGTTGTCTGTAGAATACTAAAGAGAAAGGAGTCGTACTTTATTAGATACCATAAGATTTCCACAACTCTAAGATAGCGATTATCCAAAATTTAACCATGAATCTGTGTGTCAAAAGTTTCCAGTCCAATCCTGTGTTTTACTCCCGTCCGCTTACTGTTGCACCGGGACTGTAGCGTAACTTTTAATGAATGGACTCGTAAACATCGTGTGTTTCCGTTTACAAAGTTTGTACACAAATGTTTTGCCCAAATTAATTATAACATACTCTCTGTAACTACTTGTATACGTAGATCGTTATACTTAACCAATAAAACTATGCATATGAACTAATAGTGTTGAGATGTTACATGCTTATTTTATTTCATAACTACCTGCACCCTGCGATGTTATCCGCAGGTTTTATTGTACCTGTTAATTAACAATCGCGAGTAACATCACGGGATAGTCTAGCTAGTCTTATTAAAGTTTAAGTTACGCCTTAAATCATCAGTTATCTGCCAATGAAAGTCCCGTCAAAATCAGTCCTGCTGTTACAGTCATTAGCCGAAACAAATCTATACTAATATTATAAAGCTGTAGAGTTTGTTTGTTTGTTTGAACACGCTAATGTCTGAAACCGCTGGTCCGATTTGAAAAATTCTTTTAGTGTTGGATAAACCATTTATCGAGGAAGGCTATAGGCTATATATCATCAAGCTAATACTAATAGGAGAGGAGCACCAATGAAGAATGTTTCAAAAACGGGGGAAAATTTTCTCGCTACGGGCAATAGGAGACGCAAACGAGGTTGCGTGGGTCAGCTAGTATATTATATCGAAAAAGTATTTTTCGATACCAAGGGCTAGAGATTATTGTTGTTTATTCAAAGTTCACTGAGCTAATCTGGTTGTATCTTGAAACAGATATGAATACAACATTACAAAGAAATAGGAAACCTTAAGAAAATGATATTAAATGTAATGGAAGATTTCATATAGTTTTTTCAGAAACTTTCCTCAGTGGAAAAACTCCATCAAACGATAGAGATGTTACACAACTCATACAACAAAACATACAATGTTTCTTTGAACTAAAATCTGTGCTTTTAAATCCTACCAATATTATAAACGCGAAAATTTTTAAGTATGTAAGTGAGTATGTTTGTTGCTCTTTCACGAAAAACTACTGAATGGAATTTGATGAAAATATACAATAATATAGCTTATAGGTACATCAGAATAACACATAGGCTACAATTTGTAAAGATACTAGCCTCGCTTCGCGGCATTGCCTGCGGTTATTGTCGTACCGCGGATAGCACCGCGGGGTTAAGCTTGTAAAATAATAATTTTCAGATATAACACTGGAATGATAACTGTAGGTTTGACATTATGACATTTGGAAACAATGACGAAGGAATACAATAATACGAATGGTGTGATGATATTATATACTAATCAAATACAGTATTTTTTACGCTGATTTATGTAATTTATAGTAATTATTAAAGTAAGATAAGAGTATTTATACTTTAATACATTTCTTTCGGTGGTTCTTCTTAATTCTTGTTAAATTTTTGGTACAATCGACCAAATCAAAGCTAGGTGTGCTCAACAAATCGAGACGGTATTTCACTCCGGCCCACCGCCTTCGGCTTTATAAGGCGCAGGTTCGGCCTCACATGGAATACTGTCCTCATTTTGGGCAGGGGCACCCCAATACCAGCTCCTCCCTCTGGACCGCATTCAGCGGAGGGCGACTCGTATCGTCGATTGCCAGGATCTTCCAATTCGGGTAGACTCTCTGGCGCTGTGTAGAGATGTGGCTCCGCTGTGCATCTTCTACCGCATTTACCATGGGGACTGCTCCGAGGAATTATTCGGATTGATCCCTGCCGCATCAATCCGCCATCGTCCTACGCGACAGAAATTTCATCCCCATCATCTATTCTAGATGGTTGGCAGTCCACAACTGTGCGATTTTCCCGAAATTTTCTGCTACGCACAGCAAAACTGTGGAATGAGCTGTCGCCTGCGGTGTTCCCGGACCAATACGACCTTCAAACCTTCAAGAAAAGAGCGTACTCCTGCCTAAAAGGTCGGCAACGCACAGGCGGTGGAAGAGGGCTAGGCCGCTGTGGTCTCTTTCTGTATATACGTATACATAAAAAGACCGTTGAACGGGATTGGGAGAGGACTGATCTCGAACTTAGAGGACTTCCACAGCTTGCGCCAGAGAGTGGGGATCTCTGGCGGTAGGAGGGTGGACTTGTTGTGAAATTGCGATCAAGTCGCAACTTATAATGATTAGACCTATAAGCAGTGGGAAGCCCAAGCTTCTGCCGGCATACAGCCTGGGTGAGTGCAGCTTCGATTCTAGAGGGGCCTAAAGTAACATGTTCTGGGTCCTCCTCAAAGCAGAGAGTCTGAGACCGGCCGTAGGTTAGTTTTCTGTGGAAGCATCAAACACGTCTCTTCTTCTAAGTACCCGAAGAGCCAAGGATTCGAAGGAATTTTCAACAAAAAGAAGGACTACAAAATCGACTCTTTACTACTCCTCAGAAAATTACGTATTATATTATCTCAGAGAAACATAACACCTGGGACAAAACGGTCCTACTATCATCAATCTTGATTAGATATATCTTAGTTAGTAGTAAAATAAAACATTTTGGTCTATATATCCTACCCGTTTTACTCAGCCCAGGCTTAAGCTGAAAGCCACCTTGACCTCGTTTCTTTGACGACTTATTACATCATTAACACATTGTCAAATATGCACAGAATATTTTTACAACGTTTGTTTTAAGAAGTAGTCAATTGTGTTGTATTTGTCAACTTCATAACTTTCACAATATGGTTTTGTACCTTAAACATTAGTAGTACCTACAATATAAACAATATTATAACACCGTTTTACTTTACTGAAGCCTTGTTTGGCTTTGATCAATACTGCTGTGAAGCTAACACATTTCGTTTATTTCATATACTTATTACAGTTCCGAATCCACATTAATTTTTATTTTATTTTTTAAATCATTGGAAAACAGTTCACTTTACCCGTTTCTAGGTAGGGGAGCCACACTGATTTAAGTACGAACGAGCCGACTCGACTGGGGAGGTCTCTGGCAGAAGACCAACCCAATGCTGTCATGTATCTTTGGTGGGCGAGACCCGAGGTCCAATGATGCAGAAGCATCATAGTAGGCCTCCATAGTGTAGGTCACCTTGCTGTATTATTGCTTTGTGTATATTCACAATGAGTATGGTGACAAAAACTCTTATATTCTACATATGCTTTCCATCAAACGGAGTAGAGTCACTTTGAGAGCCTTGTATTTATAAAAAAAAGTAACTACTACTTTATTTGTTGCTATGCTAGATATCATAGGCATATTTTGATTCTCACCTGTGCAATTCTATTTGGATTTTGCCCCGAAAAAAATAGACTCGGAGTGAAATCGGTGTTTCATATTTAATAAGTTTTATAACTGTAATTTCATGTCATTATATTATCAACTTATCTATACCTTCCTGTTAACGATACCATCACAGAGGATATCCATATCTTATCCAAGAAGACATCTATTTTAATTTATAAGCCGCTTAATTAATATTGAAAATTATTGTATTACCTACTCTGTGATAACATAATCAATTATAAATGTTTATTAATGTAATTTCTAAGTAAGAATTCCAAGTAAACATTAAGTATATTTTCATGTTGTAGATAAAGGTGTAGTTAGTCGACTTCAAATTTCCAAAAAGAGACAATGGAAGGTCCAGATAATTGGACCATAAACTACTCGAACCAGTATTTAGGGTCCATCCCTTTTCTTTTAACTTATTTTTATTTTTGTAAATATTTCTAACTTGTTTATGCGCGTAGCTCCGCCCGTGTGTTTGTCGGTTATCTCAACAAAGAGAGCCTATGTCCTTTCTTAAAAACCACAGTATCTCCATGCAAAATTTCATTAGAATCGGTGCAGCACGCCGTGACAGCAGGACAGACAGAGAGACGGAGTTATATACGCATTTTTATAAATTTTACGTATTTTAAAGGACTGTTTAGGCCAAGTGCCTGCTAAAGGAATGGAAATTTTTAAGGAATTCAATAGCGGTACACGTTGCGTTCCAAAACGCATAGGCGTTATATTTTTTATTTGTACACCACCCGCCCTCTTGTTTCACTATCGAATCAACCTTCGCATAATTAGCACGAAAATTGTTATTTCATATTTAATATAATTAAACAACGTTCCAACAATGTCCGCTAAGACAAGGACTATTCATAAAAAATAGTCCTTGTTCCCAGTTCAATTCATGGGTGTCGTAAGAGTCGAGTACGGGAGCAAAACTATTCTAGTGCAAAGAGAAGAAAAACAAAGTCTGTAGCAAACCATCTTACTAGCATTGTCCACTATACAAGCCAAAATCTCTTTTCTAAAGAAAGGTTAATTTCCAGAAGTAGGCTATCATAATTTGTTGATGATGACTTTTCAAATGAATTTCATTGCCATGTTACCTGTTGACGGTTACAAGCATGCCAGCTTTTTACGAAAGTGATACTAAATTATGGTTGCTAAAGTAAACGATTGATTTGACTCTGCCTGTATACTTAACTGTTTCTTAATATATAATAAAAAAACGCCTTCTTCACTTTTCATCCTGAGTCTTTACCAGACTTTTATTACTTTGAGACAATTTAATTCTTTTGCTTTCTAATTTTCTTCTACTTTCTTACGTTACTAAGTAAAAAAAAATACTTTCAATAATGAATTTCTTAACCTCGTTCACTCATTTCAAATTAATGAATACGTCACATAATTTTATATAGATATAGGTAAGTATAATATTACTAATATTACTACCTACATCTACACAGTATAAATTTAAACCCAAAAACTAAAAGCAAATTCAACGTTGCGTAAAACGAAAACAAAAAACTTCTGTACTGTACACGACCATGTGCAATCTCGTGAGACTTACATAGACTGTAATTAACTCATTGTGTATTTTTTATCTACCCAATCGAGTACTTAATAGTTGCCAGGCGGTACAGTAACAGTACAAACGACAGTTTTAATAATAACGTCCAACTTTCAAGTAAATAGACAATCTTTAGTCATCAATTTCTTCCCAGCCTTTATTATTCACAATCTTATTGGCGTAGACTCTAATAGTCCAGATTAAACGGTTTTAGCTGAATATAATTTTTCCATGGAGTAACTTGAATCGGACCTCTTACAAAGATTGAACTATTGTCAGTATATTTGAGGGTACTAAGATCCCAATAAATATCCTCATAAAGGTCATGGCATGATGGTACGTACGACAACTTAACGTGCTTTCCAAGTTACGGGCGCGACACACTACTGACTTCCATACTCCGGACTGTTATTAAGAATTGCTTGTTAGAAAAACCCAGCAACAATTTATGGTGTAGTACCTATTGGATGTTGGAATGTTTTAAAAATAAACACTAGGTCCTATGATGAATAGTCTTGAGATTCAAAAACAATTTAATTCAATTTTTTTTATGGCAAACGTTCAGACGTATCGCCTGATGGTAAGCGATTACTGCCGCCCATGGACACCCGCAACACCAGAAGCGTCACAAATGCGTTGCTGACCTTTGGGGGATGGAGAGAGGGTTGGGGGGAGGGATTTTCGCTACAGAGAAACAGAATACAGCTATAAAACTCATTTGATTAATTTAGATAAGATTTGAATAAAAAAAATAATACATAATAAATTTTGCCTTGTTATTTAGATGTAACATATTTAAACATACTTTTTCTTCATTCTTTGCTTTTGGACGCGGCTTCGCCCGCTTATACGTCGACTATCGCGGTAAATAGTGGCCTATGTCCTTTCTAAAGAATCAAAGGTTCTATATGTTAAATTTCATCAAAACCGATTCAGTGGTTTAGCCGTAGAATCGTAACAGACAGACTGATATTAGTATAGATTACACATACGTGAATGACATACCTAATGTTCATGAATTATATTGCACAAATAAATGAAATCATTTTTACGACTATTGATTTTATATAAAAACTTGATGGGAACAAAAGATATTATTAATTGAACAAGTAACAAAATTTTAGCCTTGTGATAACTTCTATTATGAATTAGTAGGAAAAGTTCGTTGTTTCTTGGGATTGATACCATCTTTATTATTTTTGTATTGTAGATAGGTTGGAAGTAAGG
Source organism: Spilarctia lutea (assembly GCA_916048165.1). NCBI lineage: Eukaryota > Metazoa > Arthropoda > Insecta > Lepidoptera > Erebidae > Spilarctia > Spilarctia lutea. Next base: position 15,033,951 of record OU696480.1, on the reverse strand, counting down.
AAGTGGACTAGCTTTACATCCAACATCAAAGTGCTGGAGCGAGCCAAGTGCAAGAGGGAACTGAAGATCTAATATAATAAACAGGAAAGTGGCCTTTTTTGGATACATACAAAGGGGCACTCAACATTAATTCCTGAAGATTCTTTTAGAGGGAAAAGCACCTGGCAGGAAGACACCAGATCGACCAAGATAGAAATGGATAGATGACATCAGGTCCTGGACTGAACTGGAAAAATATCACCAACTGAAAGAGAAGATGAGGTATAAGTAATGGGTGCTAGCTTAGTCTTCATTTTATAAAATAGACAAAATCTTCACTACTTCTGTATTCACTTGCGTTAGAAGAGAAGAGTTTCGAAGATCTCGGATTTCCCCTACTATAATATGCACGTATTACACATATAAACCTTCCTATTTAATCACTTTATCGATCGCTGAAAACTGTATTGAAATCAGTTAAGTAGTTTAAAAGATCTAAGCGAACAGACAGTGGAGGCGACTTCATTTTATACTATGTAAAAAACTGTTTAATTTTCAAGTGAAACTTCTTTAGAATCGTTGTGATTTCAAACAGGATGCAACGGAAAAAACGACAGGTAAGAGACACAAATACAAAAAGTTGCCTGTAATTAGTGAGCCAGAGCGAGAGACCAAATGAATGTCGGTCTCATTCTTTTGTCGATTTACTGAAGTTTCACATCTATCGTGTGTGAATCGCACACACACCTTTTTTTGGAAGTAGTAACATCTCAGTAAACAAAACAATGTACTCAAAACACACTGTTTCTTACAATGATTTTTGGGGCTCGTATGGATACCTTCGTTCAACAATGGACAGCGATAGCCTGAACTGAAATGATAGAGTAAAAAAACGAAAATAGTATTTTACCGTACCTAATAAAAAACCTTAGAAGGACCTCAAATATCGAAAGGTTCTAATCGTACATTTTCAACCCTAATATTGCTTTGTTCAAAGGTTAAACGTAAAGTGCCTGAAGCTACGAGGCTCTACCAAGACTCACATAAATGACTTTCAGTGGCAATGAGACAATTGGACCTTGATTTAGAGGGTAGCTTTCGATAACCGGCAGGCAACAATAATGAAAAGTCCCTAGAGACAGACTAGCCGGATGAAATAGAGATAGCAATCTTAAAACACTCTTTGCAACTCGGCTCTTAAACAACATTTTTATTAGCTTCATCTATATGTATGTTTGTAATCAATAACCAACTACTTTGAACTCGGTTACCGATTACTCGATTATTTTTTAACAGATTTAAAAAAAGAAGGAGGTTCTCAATTCGAACTTTCGACTAGGTGAACCGATTCTGATGATTATTTTTTTATTTAAAAGCTGGTGCTCCGTGAGGTCCGATTTCAATTTGATCCAGTTCTTGAAGTCGGTTTTTTTATTAAGTATAATTTTGTGTTATCGACTTATCAATAAAGCATGTTCTTTAATTTATAAATTTGGTTTTTATATTTTTTATTAAACCAATTGTGTAAATGACTATAATCGCGTGTAATTCTAGTAAAAAAACGGCGATGTTTGTCTTGCAGCTTTTAAATAAATATATGTCGGTTATCGTAGCAAAGAGTAGCCTATTTCCTTCCTCAAGAATCAAAGTATCTCCATGCCAAAATTCATAAAAATCGGTAGAGCGGTTTGGCCGTGAAAGCAAGACAGACAGACAGAGTTACTTTCGCATTTATAATATAAGTATGGATTAAAACAATAAAACATAATGAACACAATTAAATTACGAGTTAGCTCCCATAACTTCAGTTATCCTTGAGCTTTTTAACTACTTCTTAAGTTTCTAAACAAACACAAAAGTACATAAATTGGTCCACTGCCAGTCTGAGAGTTTTCTTTGCGGACACCCTGTAATAAAATTTTACAAGCAACTCGAATTTAATACGATTGTTTTTTGAATAATTTATCTGTATTATTCATTACTCTGCAACCCTTTTGCACGCCGAATAAGCGCGAACTTCTTCAAAAAGTTTTATTGTTTACACCGTTCTTCGAAAACTCGGCACAATCGTTAGCCTCTCTCGCTCACACTGTTGCATTAGCGCGTTCCTTCCCTCTCTAACGTGTGATTGCTTACTCGGAGGCTGCTTCCTTCCTGCCCTTTATTGGATTGATATCGGATTGTTATTTTTTTGTTCTGTTTAGAAAATTGGCTTCTGGCGTTATTTTTTCAGTCGGTTTTTCGTATCATTGGGCGCTGAGAATTTCAATACACATTGCTATATAGCAATGAATCTGTTGATTGAGTGCTGATCCGCTGACTGATCTCAAAGAAAGATTATTTCAAAGCTAATGAACTCAACTTTATGTGCTGGAAAATTATATACCTAAAGATAATTTACCTTTACCTGTACATGACTGCCTCAGTGGCGCAGTTGTAGTGAATGCGACTGCTTTGCTTGAGGTCTCGGGTTCAAATCCTGGGTCGGACCAAATGTTTGTATCATGTACAAATATTTGTTTCGGAGTTTAGGTGTTTTTTATATATAATATGTATGTATTTACAAAAAAAGTATTTATACAACGTGTCCCAAAACTCAACGATAAGCCGGTACCAGAAGGTCGGCCTGCTCGTGACTACTCGTGAAAAAATGATAAAAAATAATTATCTTCTTTTTTTTTAAATTACGAAAAAAAAACGAAAATTCTTAAAAATTTACACCTCTTAAGATATTTTTAACTACCATCACCACAATTTTCCAAATATTTCAGTTTTTTTTTTGTATCAGCATCCTAAGTAACACCGTTACCCATCACAATTCTTAGAAAATCCATAACACCTGTAAATTTTACACGAAAATTAATGAAAGTTTTTTCTTTTCTTCAAAACTCTAAAAGATTTTTCTTTACGGGCAATTTAACTAATCGTGGTGTAAAAAAAATGTATGGTCACTACTATGGCAAATGTTTTAAAAAAATTACGCATCTAACCATGAATCTAAAATGGTACAATACTTCTTGAAAACCAACCACAAAAAAAAATGAAAATTATTAATCTAAACATAAACCAACATTCATGAATTGTTTATAGTACTAAATTTTTGACAATATTTAAGGTTTTTGTCGAATTTTTCGTCAACTCTTATTTTGGTAGTAACTTATTATACATAACTACTTCTCTTCTTCGACTGCCTCGGTGGCGTAGTGGTACGCGTATGCGACTGCTAAGCTTGAGGTCTCGGGTTCAAATCCTGGGTCGGACCAAATGTTTGTGGAATCTACAAATATTTGTTTCGGAGTTTGGGTGTTTTCTATGTATAGTATGCATGTATTTACAAAAAAAAAAGTATATATAAGTATTTATATCAGTTGTCTAGTACCCATAACACAAGCACTGCTTAGCTTGGGACTAGATGGCGTTGTGTGTTAAATAGATGTCCGAAATATTTATTATGTCCGAAAATATTTATATTTATAACTAGTTAGATCTCATCTAGATCTACCTAGTTTATAGTAAATTACATAAGTCCGGTTAATAGAAGTTTGAAATTTTTTACATACAATTATAGTACTCAATTTTACTACCTGCGCACAGAATGCCTGCCGTACTGCTATTCAAGCGAGGTTTGTGAGATATTGTAGGGTAGGAGGATTATACTATCATATTTTTGTACGTAAGTGAGATTCAAAATTATTGGGAATGTTGAATAAAATAAAACAATTTAATAAAATTTTTATACATTTATTGCGTTATCAACATTACAGTAAATGTTCAAACTGTTTGACGCCGGCATTAATACAAGCATTTTTTGCAGTTTCCCTCGTCCGATCTAGACAAATGGGGTGTCGTTCGACGGGTCTCGGTGAGACTTTTCCAAAAATGCAAAAATTAAAATTCTAGGACTAAGAGTCATTGAGCTATTCGACAAAAACCTCAAAAAATACCAAAATTTAAGTTAAAATGTAAAAAATTTCAAACTTCTATTTACCGGACTTATGTAATTTGCTATAAACTAGGTAGATCTAGATGAGATCTAACTAGTTATGTATAATAAGTTACTACCAAAATAAGGGTTGACGGAAAAATCGACAAAAACCTTAAATATTGTCAAAAATTTAGTACTATAAACAATTCATGAATGTTGGTTTATGTTTAGATAAATAATTTGCATTTTTTTTTGTGGTTGGTTTTCAAGAAGTATTGTACCATTTTAGATTCATGGTTAGATGCGTAATTTTTTTAAAACATTTGCCATAGTAGTGACCATACATTTTTTTTACACCACGATTAGTTAAATTGCCCTGAAAGAAAAATCTTTTAGAGTTTTGAAGAAAAGAAAAAACTTTCATTAATTTTCGTGTAAAATCTACAGGTGTTATGGTTTTTCTAAGGATTGTGATGGGTAACGGTGTTACTTAGGATGCTGATACAAAAAAAATCTCAAATATTTGGAAAATTGTGGAGATGGTAGTTAAAAATATCTTAAGAGGTGTAAATTTTTAAGAATTTTAGTTTTTCTTTCGTAATTAAAAAAAAAAAAGATAATTATTTTTTAACATTTTTTCACGAGTAGTCACGAGCAGGCCGACCTTCTGGTACCGGCTTATCGTTGAATTTTGGGACACGTTGTATATTTATATAAATTGTCTAGTACCCATAACACAAGTTCTACTCACCTTGGGACTAGATGGTGTTGTGTGTTAGATATCAGAAATATTTATATTTTCCGTCTAAGCATATAGATCGATGCGATTCTGTAGATCGAAATGAAAATGTTCCTATCCATCTGAATATTGTGCTGTCTCAGCTCAATATTAATTTCCATTAAATGAACCTTTTTGTTTTTCATTGCGATATTTAACGTAAACAGTTTATAACGGTCTTATATTATTAAATTGTTTATGTGTGAACGAGATAACGATAGTAAATATTTATGTTCTTTCTTATTACGTACCTGGTAATCAGATGTTTACTTAGTTTAGAGAGGAAACGCATTATATGTGTCATAGGAAAAAACATAATAAAAAGATTGAATAAATTTCCATTATTTTTGTTACGTATCAGCAGAGACAATATATATTTCTATATCAGATAATTAATCTAATCAAGACAAAACCTTCATCTATACAAATAAATAAAATTGGAGTGTCTGTTTGTAATATTAAATAACCGCTTTCTACTACATGCATATGAATGTACATACGGTACACATACCAAAATATATATTTTTTAAATTTTTGTCTGTCTGTCTGTCTGTCTGTTTGTTCCGGCTAATCTCAGGAACCACTGGTCCGATTTGAAAAATTCTTTCGGTGTTGGATAGTCCATTTATCGAGGAAGGCTATAGGCTATATATCATCACGCTACTACTAATAGGAGCGGAGCACTAATGAAGAATGTTTCAAAACGGGGGAAAATTTTCACGCCACGGGCAATATAAGACGCAAACGAGGTTGCGTGGGTCAGCTAGTTATATCTAAATTTACAACAATTACGGCTGAACTTCTAAAGGTAAGTGTTTAACAAACAAACTGCATCAGATAACATTATATGATTTGGAAACATTAGTGCTAATTCTGTTGTCGGAAATGTCACTTAACTAAAAATCACCAAAAAGTAAGTTTCGTTCTGTCAAACAAAGTTATAATCGCCGAAGATTGTCTAAAATTAGATATGTCACAATAAACATAGGCGCCGTAAAGCTGAAGAGTTTGTTTGTTTAGTTGCATGCGCTAATCACAGCATTTCTTACTGGTACAGACTCGTACATATAGGAATATAATTTTGGTAATCATCTAACTGATATAAGAGATAAGAGAAATTTAGAGAAATTTTAGTTAAGTTTAGTTAGTGATGCAACAACAGAATTAGCACCTTTATCTGTATTTGCATAAGCAATCATAATAGTCAATTATGTTGTTCACCATATGTAGAGATGTTAATATAATGTCGGTGTGGCCTTGTGCCTGTTAAAGTTCTATGACACTTGACTATACTTGTGGCGACTTCCACATATAACACAACAAAAACCTACTACAGCGCCATCTACCGAAGATACACAAGATGAAAGAGATACACAGTAACGCACTACACAGAGTAACTACAAATCCTGAATCGCGCAATAAATAGTTCTCGCGCCGATTATCATATATACAACATCCCAACATCAACTGTTGGGCAGTAGCCCGCCATGCATGATCACCTCGCCTGGTCGGAGGATCCTCCCTTTGTGTGTTAGAGGGACATAGCACCCGTTCCTCCACAGGGGACTTTTTGAGTGTTCTGATATTGAAGGAGGAGCAATCTAATAAATACCTAATACCTAACAAAATGTTTAATATCTCACAAGGAATAATTTTCCACCGTTTTATTTGCAACAATTTCATTAATGATTTGCTCCTATTAGTTGTTCATGCCTATATTTATTTATTTAGTTTATTAGTTTATGCACAAATACATGGCATCGACCCGACTTAATTAGACCGATTGGGCGATGAATAAAAATCTGAGGTAGGTGCACTTATTAGAAATGATAGTTAAGTTAGTTTAACTAAATTTTATTATATGATTTAAATAATGTTAAACAAGTGTTTCAACACACTGTTAGATAGCCACTTTATCGAGAATAGCCTTACTCAATAAATAGACTTTCTAACATTTAAGGATTTTTCAAACTGAACAAGTAGTTACTGGGATTAACGTGTTCAACAAAATAAACAAACTTTATAATATATATAGTAATTCTATTACAAATTATGCATTTAGTGTTTACCTACATGAGGTGTACACTTAGATTAAGACTTTTACTGTGTTTTGTGTTTACTGGTGAACCATTCAATTAATTAATACTCCAAATTTGATCACTTATGGTGTATTGGTGTATGGCTTCTGCATCATTGGGCCTCCGGTCTTGCACTTACTAACTAAACGCAACAGCACGAATGCTGTCTTAGGTTGGTCTTCTGTGAGAAAAAGCCTGATATTATTCGTTGTAATTCACAATATTCTGTTCTGTACTGAACTATACATGGAAATCGAGGACTTGTATTCTGTTACGAGACATAATTTTGATAAATTACTTCAGTTTTAATTGTATTCTCCGCTCGTTCGTTTAGTAGACGTTTCTCAATTACAGAGATAAATGTGTAAGACAAGACGGCTCACTTTTATACATTTATTTTAGTGCAAAAGGTAATAACAATAAATAGATAATAAAATTTAAATGGTTTTCATAATTACTTCGGCAGTTATATATACAATGTACCGCCACTTGCATATTCCAAACACAGTTTGTATAGTTTTGCTGTCAGCGTAGGAAAGCCTTTAGGTATTTTCTGCAATCCGAGAGATGCCTGCAAATATTAAAATCTTGCGACCTGCATACTGCACAGAATACTAAGAATAAAATTGCGAATAAGACCATTGAAATTGCTAGTTACTGTTAGTTAGTCAGTACTGAGAGTATTGTACCTAATGAATATCATATTAAAAACTGTGTGCTAATGACTAAGAGTGTGTATACACACACTCTTAGTCATTAGCACACAGTTTTTATATATACGTATATAAACAATTTTTATATCTTTTTAATTTCGTTCGAAAATAGTATGAGTGGATTACGTTATGTCTATTTTAATTTCCTTACCACCATTAATACACCAGGCACTACCATATACTTTTTCATTCCTACTCTTCTTTGCATCCCATCCTTGCCTGTAAGATATTGCCTTAGAGCGATAAGGCCGCCACTTGTACATACTTTATAATAGTTTTAAGTTAACCTTGTAATTACATAAGCTGGAGTTCAATAAAGAGATTTATTATTATTAGTTTCGTGAAATACCTGACCTAAACACATGTGCTTGCCTTAGCGTAGGTGATTTATTTTCTACTTATAGTTACCTCCGTTTGTATACCTGCCTTCTTTGTTGTTAGAAGTACATGCAATATTCAGTAGGAATATATATGAATCTACTATTGACGTGAATAGATGTCGTGTTTAAAGAGCGAACATATTTTTTCTCCATGTTGATAATTTTAGAGGGAATAATGCAACGCAAATGCAAATCTTCAAGGTCCTATTTATCTTTGCACCATAAGTTAGTCTAGGGATAACTAAAATGAAACGGACAGGCACGCAGACATTCGCATTTTTTATGGAATAGGGGCAAACGAGCAGACTTATCGCCTGATGCTAAGCGATTACCGCCGCGCATGGAGATACGCAACACCAGAGGCGTCACAAGTGCGTTGCCGGCTTTTTTTTTGCATATCTAATACAAATATTGATAATTGACTAATAGGTGCTATTTGAAACTAATTAATCAGCTTAAGATATAAGTAAATTTTGTTTTGGATATTGACATATTTATGATAACTTTTTTAACTAATTGTTGTAGAGCGATTTTATCTTTAGATTTAGTAGAATCCAATATAAATGCTATTTATTGGAACGAAGTTCCTTATGGCGCGTTGTGTAAGGGGGCTAGACGGAAAAATTGTCACGACACAATTGGTTGTCACGACACGACGACGACACACACAGATATTTTTGTTTCGTCTTTCTATTTCGAACTTCGTTCCATCCGGGTGTCCCTTGACACCTCTCAAGTTTTTGAATAGTGAATCAATAATTAGCATAAACATGCATCTAATACGTAAATTTAAATATTGTATAGTTAAGAAAAACAAACATGACGATTATGACGAACACAGTTATGTAAAAAAGGAAAGCGACTCTTCATTTCGATTGAATAAAGAATTGTTATGACTGAATTGCGTTGATCGGATGACATCATAACATTTATGACATAAAAATTATAGAGATTTACACAGGATCAATAGCCCATTTCAATATTAGTTGTTATAAAAAACAACCTATGCAATGGACGAAGAATAATGGCATTATTTAGTTTTTAAAAAAAAGTTTACGAATACTCACGCCTCTGTTCCCGAAATATTTATAATGCGTCTTGGTTGCTAATTTGCAAACTATTTTTAATCATTCACAAGATTTAAGTATTTGACAGTGACAATAATTGAGAGAGAAGAGTAATCCAGATGAATAAGGACACCGCTTGTATGAATGAAATGGCGAGTATTAGCATGAGAAAGTTAGGGTCGCATACTCGTCCTATCTCAAGAACTTCAACCCTGGAGGGCTTGAAAAGGCTCTCGTTAAATTTAATACTAAGCTTAAAATATCAAAATATGGAGTTTTAACATAGGCATATTATCAATGTAATTATAATAATTTAAAACAATATCACACAGCCGTTAATTAAACGCTAAAATAAACACGAAACGAGAGTGAACCATTATTCATAATTAGAACAAATAGAAATAAAAGAGAGTGCCTAAATACACAGACGATGGAGAATAATAGATGAGTGATCTTTTGACCTAAGTTAACAAAATAAAAAGCGGCCAAGTGCGGCGTGAACTAGCGTGAAGTGAGTTCCTTCCGATGAAACACTAAGTATTCATCGGAATGTAATGTATACATTTATCTAAAAACAAACATAATATTAATTCATTGTTATGTTTAGAGAATCTAACAAAATTTCCGAACCACTTGTTTTGTGAAGGTTTGATAATTGTATTTGCCTTGTACTTACATAGGTAGGTATTCTAACAAACTATTTACCTTATTTCATTTCGTGTTACTATTACAAAAGATGTTAAAAAGATTCAGAATAAGTTGACTGTATTATACGGAGTGACAGTTTGTTATTTAATTTATAAAAGGGATTTTTTTATGTTTCGTACAAACGTTATCCTAAATAGCTGTGAATAAAATATTATTTATAAGAGATGGTAATGACCGTACGGACAACTGATAACTTATCTTTACAACCGTCGTGCAATCGGAAGCTTGTTGTACTCGCATAGCTTTGGGTTGCGTTTTACAAAGGAGAATTTGTATTTAAATGTATGTCATTATTGTTCTAAACACTGTTTCTTTATGAAACAGAGAAACGTTTTCTATACCATTCTTACGTCACGTGCATATTTATGGGCTTTTGACATATGTATTAACTAGCTGTTTTTGCTATAGAAGTTTGTTGTAGAAAAGTGTAAATGTAGGATTTTAAGTATTTTTTGATGCCAAATCGTAAATGAAACTTTGTCCAAGAAAATAAAAATCGGAGAGGCCCTCCCTTTTAACCAAAAAGTATAAAAAATAGCTTATGACCTTATCACACATAACAATTAAAAGCAAACCGTTTTGGAGAAGCTCGATAACAAAGATTTTGACATAAGATTTTTATATATTAGATTATACTAAATTTATTATTCACTTGATATTCAACTTATTTTGTGTTGTTGCTTTTGTTCTTTTCACTCATGTTGTTGAGTAGGTAGAGTTTTAGTCTTTCGAAGTAAATATGTTACGGGTTTACTAAAATAGTAATACGTTATGGATTAAGAATACAGAATTAAGAGTAAACTTGGTACGGCAATACTATTGCCTTTGCAGTGTTACTGTCAGGAGGACCACTGTACACAAATCTATAGCAACTCAACAACAACGAAACACGACATCATGAATGCTGCTGCTTTCAAGTTATATTAATCTCAAACTACTAATTAGTATTTCTACGTTTGAGCAGTGGGAACCACCTTAAATCTACGTCTGATGGTATATTTATAGAGTGCTCATTGTGCTCAACGTAATTAGAACGGTATTGCAGTTTGCGTGCAGCTCCCTGACTTCTGTTGGATGCTTCAATTTATTCAAGTGCTGTTATACTATGGTTAAGCTGTTTAAGTATTTATTTTGTAGGACGTCATCAGCTAATTGGAAGTTAATATTACGTTTTTACTATTAACAACATAGGTAGGTAAAGTAGTGTTGTATTGATTTCATATCGGAGAGCCGGATTCTAATTTGTAAGTTAATAACAAAATACAAATATGTTTGTTTTATACAAACTCTCAAATCAATGCATTGGGCATTAAAAATACTCATTCTTAAAATCCATTTGTCCTAAGACCGTTCTTGTCTAGTAAAATAATCACAAAATTTAACAAAAAAAACGTACTCCAAGAACTGGACCTAATTGAAAATACCACCACACGGGAAGCATCAGTTTTCAAATATAAAAGAACCATCTAAATCGTTTAACTCAGTCGAAAAATAAGAGTATTTAATATACAATACAGTCGAATTGATAGTAGTGGAGAAAATATAAGTTTGAGATCAATTTATACAGGTTGTATATTATAAACTGGCTGACCCGTCCATCTCCGACCCATCAAATGAATGTAAAGGTAGATTATGTTTTTTTAATAATATTTTTTTTGAAGAATATCATATGACTATTTTAAATGCTTTTATAGTAAAATAATCTGTATAATTTTATGTAATTTCTTTGTAGACTTTGTTTAATTGTGTTTGTTTTTTGTGCTCCACTGCACTGAAACACTGTTATTAGAGATCACTGAGCAGAAAACAGTTGCTTCTAATTGCTAAAGGTTTAGTTAATATCAAATTAGTAGAACGACAGTAAAATAAGCAAATAGGTATGAAGTGAATGAATTTCAATAAAATATGAAATCATCTATTTCAATTAATGTGAATGGTTGGCCACTTGATAAGACACCGCAGGAGAGCCACACTTCGGCATGCATACGCCGGCTCGACCGGAGTGATATCACGACTCACAGAAAACCAGTGTGTAATAGTGCCTGCGCTGTGTTTCACCGAGTGAGTGAGGATACCGGAGGCTCATACTCCAGCAACGCACTTGTGACGCCTCTGGTGTTGAGAGTGTCCATAGGCAGTACTCGTTTGCCCCCTATTGCACAAAAATCAACTATCTGTTTTAAACTATACTAGAAGGAAAGATAGGAAGCAAGAGAAAACGAGTAAGGCCTAGATTAAGTTATATACGGTAAGTAAAGGAGAAAGTAGGGCTTGTGGCCTATCAAGAGGTCTAACAAATTGCAAAAAAAGAGAGTAGTGACGATTACTCCACCGACAAGGGACTAGCTCTTTTTTTTTTCTTTTTTTTATTTAATGAGGGCTTAGTCACAAAGTGATTATGTCGCCCTCATAAAAATACAAGTTATGAACTATTTAACATACACATTTTAATTATAATTTAACAGAAAATTCTCTCCAATATTGTATTAGGTTTATTATAAAAATAAAGTTTATTATTATTATTATTATTTTAGCTATATTATACAGTGTCTCGCTTTCTCCGTGCACATTAAAATTAGGTTTACCAAATAGTTGCTTTCTTTCAGCTTCGTTTCGGATGCATTCTATCAAAATATGGAACTGCATGCATTCCATCAAATTATGCTCAATTTGTAACAAAGTTGAAGATGTATACATCTACAACTTTGTTACAAATTGAGCAGTTGGGGGAACCAACCTTACCAATTATATATGCAAAGCTGTTTAGTGGGATATGTCCAGATCTAAGGGGAGTAGCTCTTAAATTGAGAGAGAGAAAGAGAATGAATATAAAAAGAATAGTCGGTTTTTTTATTTATTAACTTTTAACTAACTTTTTAAATCCGGTATACCTTCTTTACTTAAACGTATAATTAAGCATACATACACAGAATTATATAATAACAATTACACAATAATAAGCACGCATATATAACATTCTTGTAATGCACCATTCCATCAAGAGTTACATGGCAAATAATTCCTTATGCTAATGCCATTCATTTTGAGCATGTTTCCATTTCTTTATATTTTGTTGATATGTGTGTATTGGGATGACAAGAGTTCTTCTAGTAGCGTCTTGTTGAGATAACATCTCATTGCATTATAATACATCATAATATAATACAAGTTTATCTTGACAATTTAAGTAAAAGTGAAATAAGGTAATGTTTTGTTACACAGTGAATGTTTATTAATACATATATAGGTAGCTATCTAACGTATATTTTTTCTCAATCCTTTTTGTTTAAGTTGTGTGATACGCACAACCTACACATACAGTGATATTAAAGTTTCAAGTATTTCCAAAAACATAGACGATTTCAGCCTATTGCAGTAAACTCTTGGAAATAGCGTCCTTCAGTACCTGCTGTTAATATGTGACGGTGACCGACTTGGCTAGGTGTACATGCCTAGCCAGGAATAATAATAAAATCAGTACTAATATAATAAAGCTGAAGAGTTTGTTTGTTTGTTTGTTTGAAAGGGCTAATTTCAGGAACCGCTGGTCCGATTTGAAAAATTCTTTCAGTGATGGATAGTCCATTTATCGAGGAAGGCTATAGGCTATATGTCATCACGATAATACTAATAAGAGCGGAGCACCAATGAAGAATGTTTCAAAAACGGCAGAAAATTTTCACGCTACGGGCAATAGAAGACGCAAACGAAGTTGCGTGGGTCAGCTAGTTCCAAATAAAAATACATCGAACCTTGAAATATCTTATCACAATTGAAATATCTAGTATAAATTAAAATAAAATTACTCTTAATATGTGAAACGATAGAATATTTTCTGTTATAAAATTGATACCCATACCCATTGATTGCCTTATAATGACCCGATGTGTCAGCGTCAATCATTTTGAGGCGTTGGCATTTGATGTAGGTGTATATTAGATAGGTACACATTGTGCCGACGTTTATAACTAACGAAACAGTTGCTTTTATGTAATTTTAGTTGTTCTTGTTTGTTTGATGGACAGCTTGTCAAGTTCATGTTGGTATAAATCTTGTAGGTGTTTGTTTTGTGGCTTTGGTTCGTTTTCAAAGATCGACCTCGGCTTTACCTTGTACAATAACAACGATTGTGAAAGCAAAGGTGGTTTAACTTTGTTTTTTTAAAGTGAAATTTGGATGTCAAATTTCAAAATCCAATATTCTTGACTGTTAATTTATGAATTTAGAGTTACACAGAAAGAGAAAAGTGTAAAATTTGTTGAAACAGTTAATATAATACTTAAATATAGTGAAGAAAACCAGTACAAATACGCAGAACTTTAAAAATGCGAAACGTTTCGTATACGCAGTTAAAAACTAATCAACGAAATATCTGTCGCCGACTTGTCTTGTGAACAAGATGTAATGAACGAACTTCTTTGGATTGAGAGAAAAGAAACTCTGATACAAAGGTAGGATTTGTAATTATTGCGAGCCCTTTCTTGGTTCAAAGTTCAACATTTAAATTCTCACAAGTTGCCTATAGTTTTAGTTTTTAAATGATAGTAATAAGAATTATGAATTCCAAGATAATGGTACAGTTTACATAATATCACTTATACTATTGACAATAGTTGCGATATGTTGAACGTTGACAGCTATATTAGTCCAAGTGAAAAAAATGTGAAAAAAATCCATGAGAAATCAGTGGTGGACGAAATTAAACTGTTTAACCAGCATCAAAGCTAGATACTTCGTTTAATTTATTATAATGTATTATTATGGGCCTGTTGGTATAGTAGTCAGTGATCCCGACCGCTAAGCCAGAGGTTGTGAGTTCGATTCCCAACCAGGACAAATCTTTGTGTGACGAACACGATCATTTCTTCTGTGTCTGGGTGTAGTTTATCTATAATATGTATGTATATAAATATATATGTAAGTATGTTTCTCAGTGGTCTGGTTACCATAGTACAGGCTTTGCCCAGTGTAGGTGTGGGAGAATATTTTATATTTCATTATTAGCTGAACCCCGCGGTGATATCTGCGGTACGACAACAAAAGCAGGTAACGCCGCGGGATAAGCTCTAAAAAAAGTAGCCTAAGTTAGTTCTTATATCATCAGCTACCTATCATGTGAAAATCGCAACAAAATCGGTCCAGCCAATCCAGAGATTGGCTGAAACAAACAGACAGACAAAAAAATTAAAAACAATGATTTTTTGATGTGTGTATTGTATTTACTTTCATTTGCATTTGGTGAAAAACCGTTATTTGGAAATTACAAACAGACACTTTAATTTTATTTAATTGTAAATATGTAAAGATATTTCAAGTTGTACCTTACTAAATAGACATTAAATATTCCAGACATCTAACACACAACGCCATCTAGTCCCAAGCTAAGCAAAGCTTGTGTAATAGATACTAGACAACTGATATAAATACTTACATATTATTTTTTTGTTAATACATACATATTACACATAGAAAACACCCAAACTCCGAAACAAATATTTGCAGATCATACAAACATTTGGTCCGACCCGGGAATCGAACCCGAGACCTCAAGCTTAGCAGTCGTATACGCTACCACTACGCCACCGAGGTAGTCTCCAGGCAGTCTCCAGCCATTGAAATTAATTATCTGTGTTGTGACATCATAAATAATCGTTGTGATATAAAATATCTTTAGAATATAGTTACTGTGAACGTATATAGTATCTACATAAATATATTACAACAGTTGTAGTAAATATATCAAACTGTCACAGTCCTCATATGTATGAACCCAACAGTGAGATGGTACGTGTCCGTCCCAGATAAGGGAAGTGTTCACTTGATAACGGGTCCAATGCACACTAAACACGATAACGTGCCGGTAATTGCACTTTAGCTTTATATTATTTGAAATAGATTTTTATTCCTTTATTTCCTTTTCCCAATTAATAGAATCGTTTATTTCAATTAATTCCTGCATTTTTTTATACAACCACAATTTGTGATACAAAGTGTTATGTGTGGGGGGATTTGAACCCATAACACTTGTAAAATGGGTAACGGCGTGACCACTGCTTAAACCAACGTGCAGTCGCCAATGATTGTCTTCAATGTCAATTACTTAATTTAATGAACAGGTAATCAATTTATGACTTAACTTAAATTACAATAGCAAAGTAATGTTTGTGTTATTTCATTTAACGACGCGCCTATTCACAGAACAGTGAATAAGGTATATTCCTTTTATCTGTGCGTATATTCGTTTTAAACTTGAATTTTATGGATACTTAGTTTGTTTTCAAAGAGAACACAGTACATATATAAAGATAGAGTAAAATATTTGAGACTAGATTTAGACTAGACGGTTAATTGAATTCTAAATCTTAAGGCCTAGGAATTTAGATTGTTAATGAACAGTACCTATACTGACATTGAGATATATCTAGACTAATGTATACTGATAAGCTTTATAGCTAAAACTGTAATACATATATTATGTATATGTACATAAGTGGGCTGTTTAAAATAGTTGGTGAAATTAAAAATAGAATATAAAAAAAGTTTATTTACATCTTTTCAAAATATCCCCCTCCAATCTCAATACACTTATGCATTCGGGTGAACTAGCTTTCAAAACATTTAAGAAACGTGTCTTGCTTACTTGGGAGGTCGAAAAATAATCGAAACACTTCGACGGCCTTCGTGCTAAATTTTCACCCACGGAGCATTTTTTTTACCGTGAGAAATAAAGATAAATCGCATGGAGCTAAATCTGGGCTGTAAGGAGGATGGGGTAACATTTGTACCCCCGGAGTTGTCATATAGTCCATAGCAGTCGTGTGAGAGGGGCGCGTTATCTTGGTAAAAAAGAATGAAAAGTAATTGTTACTCACGCAGTAGCAGATTTCCTAAAAGCAGCTTGTAAATTTTCTTGAGATTCCCTAAAGTTTAACACTCGTTTATAATTATAGAAAATCAAAGCACGAAAAGCTTCCCGCGAGACGTCCATTGTTGCAAACAAAAGAAAAGTGAAAAAGAATATTTAACCATATTAAAAAAAAAATACACACAGTTGGCCAGTAATTTTCACAAAGGAGGCTTGTGTTGAATTTAGCCGTCAATCCAAAATAGTTTCAAGAAATAAGAGATTGTATTTATTCTATGGCCATCAATTTTCAGAACAACCTAGGTACATAATTTTATTATGTTATAGTCCGAGGGCATTATTCATTTTTAAGACAGTTCCAAAATTACAGATACGAGTGGATATTTCATAATTTCATAAATATATATGAGCCTTATTGTTATGAAATGATTATGGTAGAATTGACTAACTTAACATAACGACTACTTTGACTTGAAATTTCCCCAGAGATATGAAGCGTAGCAATGTTCAAAATGGCAGGACACATTGAAATAACTATATTGAAGTTTATGTCTTTCTCTTGCAATTGTGGAGACCTATGAACCTATGTCCAGTATGTACTGTAGTAGGCTGATAACGAATACATATATACCTAATAATATTAAAGTAAATCGAAATCAACTGTAGTTAAAGAAGAGCAATTTGAAAAATTTTGACTGAGCATTGCATCGATTGCTTTTAGTTGATTTGATAACATTACTTCATTTTCGGTAAGGCAATGATGATGATCATGACACCTGTTATCATATCACCATCAAGATCATTCACTGCTGGATATACGCATGTCCTCAGAACAGAGGTTTATCTTCTCTTAATATCTTTAAACGAGCAATTCTAAAATATACTTACTTATATTTATAATCTGAATCTGAATCGGAAATGGCTCCAACAATTTTTATCTTTAGTACCTACTACTATTATAAAGGCGAAAGTTTGTAAGTATGGATGTATGTATGTATGGATGTTTGTTACTCTTTCACGTAAAACCTACTGAATGGATTTGAATGAAACTTTACCACAATATAGCTTATACATCAGAATAACACATGGGCTACTATTTATAAAGATATAGCTTCGCCTCGCGGCGTTGCCCGCAGTTATCATCGTACCGCGGGTAGCACCGCGGGGTTCAGCTAGTATATTTATAATCTGAATCTGAATCGGAAATGGCTCCAACAATTTTTATCTTTGGTATGAATTTTGTTACGGGGGCGATAAATGGATCTAACTAAATTTACCAAAAAGAAATACTGACCAAAACTCCGTCATCCAGGTACTATTGTTTGCTCTATCCCCTTCCCCACCCCCCAAAGACTGGCAGGGCACTTGTGACGCCTCTGGTGTTGCGGGTCTCTATGGGCGGCAGTAATCGCTTATCATCAGGCGATACGTCTGCTCGTAGTGTAGGTATTACTTACGTAGTCCCATTTATAGTCTGGCCACTGAGAGAATGCGTTCCTGACAGGTCGTGATCCAATGGGCGATGTAACTTTGAACTGGCGTACAATTTATGGCAAAATTTTCAATATCTTTTATTAACCTTAATAATGAGTAATAACATTAAAAATTGAATAATCATGCCAATGTACAATAAACGTTTTATTTTGGGCTAAAGTTATTAACAATTAAACAATTAATTAATTTAAGAACAATAATTTTTAAAAGTCTCACGACGTCAAACTGCGCTGTTTCAAGGTTATGTCAATAGTTTGTTTTCGTAGTGATGAGGCAAAAAAATACTGAATTGTAACTGAGTATTTTTGGAATCGTAATATATTCGATTCCAAAAATCGATATCGGTCGATATATTGTTAAATAAAACGTTCTAATTTTACTATATATAATTTTATTTATTTATCTTTATTGAATATACAAAAAAACAGTAGAACAAGATGAGTTACAAAGTATGTAAGGATGTCGTACAGTCGAATGTTGTCACCATTTCAGGGAAATGTGCCGAAATGTTTTGGGCAGTTATACGAACGACATTAAAGTTCCTGGGGACATCGGAGAAATTATTCCAGAGTGTGTATAATGTACTTAATACATATTTAATATAGTTTATAATACGATATAGGTACGACCAAACCAACTTATGAAAATAATTGTCGCGATATCAGTCAGCTGAATTAAAAATAAATGAAAAACTATTTTTATCCCTTTATATTCCTGGTAAAAAATGGCAACCCAAAATAGCGTTGTGAGGACCGCCTTTTTGTAACATACACAAACAGTCGTCTCTTGTCGTCTCAGAGCTAATCTGGGCTCAAATTAAAGGTTATGCAGCCCACCATAATACTTCTCCACCATATGTCATAAAAAAGATGAAGACGCCTTTAAAAGAAGCATGCGAAAAAGTCACAAGAGATGACTGGATGAAGGTGGTTAAAAAAATTAAAAAAATGACATTTGATGACTTTGACCGCGATATTCGTATAGACACTATGATTGATAATAACATGATAATACATGTTGGTGAAGATGACAGCGAGTCCTCAAGCGAATCGGAGTCGGATTAAATTTTGATTTGATATTATTGAAATCTTAAAACTATGTATTTTATAATATATATTTTTCAATAAATACAGTATTTTTATTTTTTTTCCCTTGGTTTCATTCAGAAATTACGATTAGATTTAATTCATCCATCAACAATTTTGTTAATATTGTGTTTGAAATATAAAATATATCTAAACTGAATTATTATACATAATGAATGCTATAAATACTGTTACCAAATATTATTAATGATATTCATGGTACATCACTACTCATGACGAATTTACAAGTGTCAGGAACGCATTCTCTGAGTGGCCGGACTATAACTCGTCATTATTCATATTGACCACGCGCTATTAATAGTGCAATGTTCAATTAATTATATTTATGGGCGCTAATTAAATTTACAAAATTTTACATACAAAGCAATGAATACGGTTTTATCTTTAAAAAATAATTAAAGTGAAATAAACTTTTACTTTCTCCTTAATTCACACAGAAGTAGAATAACACAGAACATCGAATGTAGTATTCCTGTATTCTAGAAAGAACACCATTTTATTAATTAAATTTACGAACACTGTCTTGTTGATTATACTATATTATGTAAATAAGAGGAAAGTCGGCGAATAATAGTTTTATCGCATCTCTGATAATCTATGTACTACATACATTATAGTGCGATTATTAGGCGTAAGTTGTTCAAGCCTCGTATGCGATATTTAGATATTTCAATAGTTTAATACAGAGGAATTTAAAAATATGTTTAAAATAAATCACATTTCTCATTATTCATCTCATTATTCATATATCATATCATTTGATAAATAAAATTCCGATAAGTTTACGAAATAATGAAATAATAAGTACTTGTTTATCGTAATTTGTTATACCTATAAATATAAGTAAAAAATATTAACTTTATCTATGAATAATCAAAGTATATCTGTCGACTTCGTATACAAGTACTGATAAGATTAATACGTAGCTAAATGGTGATAATGCTGAAGAGAAGGTCTTCAAGTTTTCCTACGTGAATTTTATCTAACGTGTTGAACGGAAGCCGACCGATGCGCACATCTCGTTGCCGCATCCCGTTTCACTCGGCCCTCCGCCAATCGCCTCCGACCTCCGACCAAACGGACCTCTACACCTCAATTCTCCCTCAGTCTTATTGTGGGCGACGCGACGGACGGACGTACGCTACGGCCGCTCAGTATTCGCACGCGAGCTTTCGAATTTTACCTGTGGATTGTCAGTGACATGTGTCTGTAAAAATACAAATAAAAACATTGTGGTGTTTTTTCTGGATTAACACTGTCCTGTTTCGTGTTCCGGCAAAATCACAACATATAATTTTCAAGGTCGGTGTGTTATAATGTATATGCTTTGCGAATAGTAATGCGATTGGATGCATTCGGAATGTCACCCGTCCAGTCGTTATAAGTTGGCATTAAAGGATTGCCGAGGTGAAGGATTTTTTTAAAGTTTGTATATTGGAGTTCGTTGACGTCTTAGAGTAGAGTTTTTTCTTGCTTGACCGGTGCGTGAGGCTCGTTTCTGCGCTCGGTCAATCAATATTCGATCTCTATAAATAATGAACAATTGGATATTTAAGATCCAATAGGAATTACCGATGTAGCACAAAATAATGATCTTTAAGTTCTGCTTAACTTTAACGTATGAACATTGAGTAGATAAAGTTAAAATCCCTGTTTCATAAATTTATACCGTTTCATTTCTAGTGTGGTGGTGTGTAGGTACACACATACGTGGGTTGAAAGCCCTCATAAATCTGCAGAATTGTGCTTATGAGCAAAAATCTAAAAGAGAATCGTATGCATTATAAAACTGGATCTTTGTATAAATATCAAATCAAAAACATTTGAACGGAGGTACTTACGTCTTAGTTTTTTTATTTCATGATGATCTCATCCACACCTGCCCATTTGAATATATTTTGCTTTTGTTTGTAAGCAATGTTCGTCTCGGTTATAATATCTAACGGTGTTGATATTACCAGTGTTTAAATCATTCTCCTGGATGCGTCAACTCATTATTCTTTATAATATGGTTTAAATAGGACTGGGTGTCTAAAGTTGACACCCAGTCCTATTTAAACTTTTCCTTATATTATTGTAAGAATCTTTGAATTTTGTCAAGCAACGTAATACCTCTCAATAAAATTCCTTTCAATTATTTGAAATTTAAATGATTCCTGTTGAATAAATATGTACCTACCAACTTACAGATACTGTCTTTAAAACTGAGTGCTTATTTCATACTTATTCACTGCAATTCAGTTTTATTGTGTTTGACAGAATGTAAATTTAAAAATTCATAGTGTGTCAAGGGTGTTTTAATAATAATGACTACAAATTTATAAATAATTGAGGTACTGCGATTCCTTGAACTATGAACACTTTGGCGAATAAAAGGAAATGTTATTGAATTAGTCATTTATTAGACGAATATAATAACTAGAAACAAAATGTTTTACACACACGCTGATAGGTGGTAAAGCCACGCTGATCGACCGTGGGAGAGCTATGCTTCAGCATGAATGGGTCGGCTCGACCGGAGTGATACCACGGCCTCACAGAAAACCGGTGTGAAATAGCGTTTGCGCTGTGTTTCACCGAGTGAGTGAGGATACCGGAGGCCCATACCCCAACCCCTCCCCCCATCCCCTTTCCCATTCCCCAAAGGTCGGCAACGCACTTGTGACGCCTTTGGTGTTGCGGGTGTCCATGGGCGGCGGTAATCGCTTACCATCAGGTGATACGTCTGCTCGTTTGCCCACTATTCAATAAAATAAAAAATTTCAGCACAAACGGGACGGCTCGACCGAGGCAGTAGCAAGTAGGTAGCTACCTCGTGCCCTCTCAGAGAAGACCGGCCTGAAATGACAACATTTGTGCTATCCTGTTTCGTTGGTGAGTGCGACACAGGAGGTCCCATGATGCAGAAGCATCTTAATGGGCCGCTATAGTATGGGTTAACTTTCTGCAGTCGCAATGAGTATAGTGACCACTACTCTTTGATCCTACTCATACTTTCCATCATGCAGAACAGAGTCACTTCGACAGGTTCATGCATAAGAAAAATACCTGTATAATCTTGATAATAATATTTATTACACTTTTTCGCCAACCAAAACTTACAAGTATCTGCCTTCTTCATTCCAGATTTTGTTTAAATTTCTGTAGTATTTATTTGCCGAGTAGATACTCATTTGATACAGAAATTTATAAATAACTATATTTAATTCGAAAAAAATAAACGGCACAATAATTTGTTTCGGAGAATACTTACTTAGTTGCTGTAAAAACTAAAGTAAAGAACATATTACTACTAATGTTTTTAAGCATGGCTAGACAGTGGGCACGAGGGAAAGAATCTTAGCCATAAGGAAGAGATTGAGGAATTTATGCCTTGAAAGTACATACGGATTTCTAAACAGCTAATTGGTATTTTTACTTGGTATTCACTACTAACTTTATTTACGTAAAGTCTATTGGTGTACTCTGTTTATGAATATCTACGATATATAGTTAGTCTAAAATTAAACATTATTTAGTCCAATCTAGTCCAATGTAAAATACGAGTACTATATAAACTCATAGCTTTATTGTTATACTCAACTAAAATAAGAAAATACACATAAATAAATATAGTTATATAAAACAAAACAAAATAAATAAAATATAGTTAAATAAACCTATTACTTACTGCAAGCTTAGAGCGAAACACTCAAGATTGCAAGTAATGTCGATAATCAGTTTCAGACGCAGCGTTCCTTCAACTGGTGGCGAAAATTATTATCTACGTCAAGAAGTTACAGAAATTCAGTGAAAACCTTTCGACGTTTCGTACTAAAACTAATTACTAAGGTAAAACTTGTCCATCTTTTCGGTGATTTGTGTCGATCATTACCCTTAGAGCGGAAGTTGTAAAATTGAAAGTGTTTATGCGAAACGGCGGCCGCTTGTAAAGCTGAAAACAGACGTCCTTAAAATAGAATTAACGTTCTTCTGTTAGGTATTGTACTAATGGAAGAATATTTACCTTCCATTCCATTATACGTTTGTGTATTTTCTTCAACAATAACAACTTAACTAAACTTTTGGATGTGTAAATTTTATATTTGTTTATAGTATATAATACCCTTGTAGAAACTTACGTGATTATTATTATGAGTCTAAATTCGCCACGTTTTCGAAGATCCTTAACTTTTAATAGTTTAACCGATTTCAAAAACTTTGTTTCTTTCCTCGGATCTCCGTCATTAAGTCATTCACGGTCATTGACGGGTTAAGAATGACCTAATTTAGACCATTTTTTAACCGTATATTAAAATTGATTATTATTATATATATTATTATTATTATTATTTATTATTAAAAAGGAGGCGGTTTTCAATTCAACTTATTTTTTTATCTTCTCGTTTGGATTCAATTTTGAGGGAAAATATAAAATTACCAATCCGTCTGGCCAGCGTGGTTTAGTATACCAAATCCTCATTTCATAGGAGGGACTCAGTCCTGTAGTGTAGATGAATTGAGTTACCTACTACTGGTTTTTACTAGTCAATTGCTTATATTTTCAAATAAATCGTTCTTTAGTTTTTAGAATCACAACAACTTTAATGAGACGATAGATCGTATTTCCTTAATGATAGTCATTAATGTTATTTTTCAAATTTATGTTAAAATTATAAACTGCGAACACCGAATATTAACTAAGTTGATACCCTACAATCAGTGGGGTATTGTGGACTAGTAAATACCTACTCTTGCAGAGGTAACGAGAAATACTAAACTGCGATGGTCACTTACTACAATAGACTTGGAATAATTACCAAGATTAGAGTTACAATTAGTAAGGTTTTTATGTTATTAAATATCAATAGAATATATATTATATGTTTGAGTGCAGCAGTTTTGCTGTAACCGAAATCTGGAATGAACCTTTGTTAGTTTGAAATCTACATTGGAAATAACAAATATTACGTATTGATAGTTTATATTATATATAAACATTGCACGATAGGATAGATATAACGCGGGAATTCTTAGATTAAATTCATTGGTCTACTTAAATCTGTCAAGTTAGAATTATGTCGAGATTTAATCACTAATATGACTGCGTACATACTTTTTCTGTAAAAAACGTAAAACGACTAAACACACCATTAGTATTTAGTTTTTTTCTACTTTGTGACAGGTGGCATGGAAAGTAGGACCTATATATTATGTGTTCATTGTTCTATCTACATTCCAATATATTCGTTGTATGAGATAAAGTTGCACAAAACATAATCTAATTGTTGTTGTGACGCAACGCAGAGTTTTCTTGGTGTGCGACAAAGCCGGCTATGAGTAATTACACCAACTCTACTTCCTTGCCACCATGCGGAATAAAAGGCAACCGTGGGAACATCACTAAATCAACATTCTAAATGAATTTAATACTAGCTGAGCCTCAAGGTGTTACCTGATGTTATTGTTGTCGCTTTAGAACAATAACGCAGCGGAGCGAAACCAATCAAAAATGTTATTCGTCAAGCCATTAGCCTAAATAGATTCTACACCATTCTGATAATATGCATAAAGGAAATATACTCACCAGTTACGATCTCTCGTTATTTTCCCGATTAACACAATACATGTTCTATAAAACTATATATACAATAGCTATTGAGTTTAAAATAACCGTCCGCAGAAGATAGAATAACTAGTTAATCTTCCGTAAATAAAACAGCATTCCGATCGACCAGCAATGTTCTAGTCGGAATACATTAAATCCAAATATAGCTTCAATGTCTTTTTTTAAATTGAAGAGTTTAAAGTTCTTACTTTGCAGTTTTCATGAAGATCCATATTTATTATTCGATTTACTAGATAAAAAAACGATTTTTACTCTATCATTTGATACACATATAATTTACTATCCATCATATTCCATATATCGTAAATGGATATTTTGATATCTACCGCTTACTATTTGTTTAAAATAACAATGTTTTCAGAATTCACTATGTAACACGCTATGTGTGATTTGCATTTTGAGTTTGTAATAGCAGTATATGAGTCGGCTTGTGGTTTTGTCGAACATCTGTCATTGTTACGTCATCATGATTACTAATTATCAATAAATTTCCACTTGGAACGCGGGTCAATGTATGCACTAACTATCGTTATATCTGCACTAAGACGTTGAGTTTCACTGAATTTTAGTCTACTTAGTTTAACATTCTGACCAGCAGTGTGTATGAATTTCTATCAAGTTTCATAATAATATATTGTAAAAACTGCACGTATGCATTTTAGTGATACCATTAACCAAACCTCCTTGCCCTAATTTCGATATCAACAGTCTGAAAATTGGAATTCCCCGTATCGAGGCCGAACCAATGACGACGAATAATTGAACGACACGTGGTGAACGAAAGTAGTGTTATCATGTGTGTAATATAAATAAATACCAATATCACTTGTAGGAGCAGCATTGTTTGGTGATACGAGACCTTCATTGATTAGTATCGATCGTATCAAGTTACCTAATATTTGCCTTCCACAATCTGTTTTGTGTCTACTGTGATAAATGTGGCTGTATATATTTAAACTATATTTTGTCCTTGGTATCGCCCGCTTGCGTGTAGATCTGTTAAAAAAGTTGTCTATATAAAAATATATACAACTTTTTGTATCATATTATATATGTAAAGATAATATAATATTCACGATGAATTCCATAACATTGTATTTTCTATTCCTTTTCTTAATCCTAATTCAAAATCGTTTCATAAATTATCCACAGAGTTCGAGGCAACCAACTAAAATATACAATCGAATTGTTAAAAAACGTCATGAGTATTGTTTTCCAAATCATTTAAATGTAAGTAGAACAAAATACATTCAACTAATTGATTCTAAGCTCAGTTTTAGACTATTTTGGTTGCCAAAACTTAACTGATTCATGACGATAATGTTACTACAGTTTATATTTATTTCTAAACTAACCTTAGATGTTATCAACACAATTTAGTCACACTTTTGTTCCAGTTAACTCCTTTGTTACTCATTATTATAAAATGTATAACGATAAAGGTCCATTTTTTATATTGTTAGTTGTCGAGCTGCATCATGCTGTATTGGTCACGGTAAAAAGGGAGACGATAAGCTACGAGTATGACGTGTACAAAACTGTTCCTTAACTCCCGTTGTAAAAAAGAGAAAGGTTTAGTTTTGGTTCATCGTTTGGTTCTAAGTGTGAGGTATTTTTTAGGAGTGTTGCTCTCACTTGTGTTTAGTATTTATCTATTTCAAATTGTTAGGAACACATTTAACAATGCTTATGCAATACTATTCTAGTTTCAATTGGCGTAGTCACTTCTTACAATGACGTATAATGTTATCTAAATATGGGCCTACCAAAGTGACTCAACTCTGCCTGTTGGAAAGCATAAGCAGAAGCCAATAGTATTGATCACCATACTCAATGCGAATGCAAAAAATGCAACAATGCAGTATGGCTATCTATTGAGGTACTTTTACATCATTACAATATAAATCTATACTAATATTATAAAGAAGTAAAGTTTGTGTGTTTGTATATTTGTTAAATTGTAAGGGGTAATCTCGGGATCTACTAAACCGATTTTAAAAATTCTTTCACCAATAGAAAGCCACATTATTGCTGAGTGTCATAGGTTATATAAAAAACCGAAAAATAAAAAGGCTTTTACGTGGTAGTCGGTTTTGCAAAGTGAATCTGAGAAATTTCAACGGAAGGCCAAAGCAGCGGACGGCGCGCGATGGCTTAGGGCTTAATTCGGTTCGCGTTCGTTCTCGCTTCGGGAGAAGGAGGCGTGGCCTTTTACATCTGAGAGGTAGGTACCCGCGCCGCTCAGACGCGTGGTCGGCTCCTTACGCAGCGGACGTCTCCGAAATTGAATTTTTCGAAACGTAATTAGTACACTTTCGACATTGTTTAAACAAAAGATTCTTATCAGAACTACTTTCTATCTTATTCTTGGCAGTTAGAAATTAAAACATAACACTGTGTACTAAAAAAGGATCATTAACATGATGCCCAACGAAGTGGGCACGGGTCAGTTAGTACAATATATAAATACAAGCGAAAAACAACAACACGAATGCTATAATTGTAGGTCTTCTGTGAGATGATAGGTCTGCCTCAGTCGAGTCATCCCGTTTATGTTGAAATCAGATAGCTCTATTACCTAAGGACACTACCAGTAAGTTTGATTGTAATGTATAATGATGCACATTAATGTAGTCTACATATTCGACTGTATAACAGTGCGGTTTACTGCTACCTACTTCCATCAAGTAACATATACTATAAGAAGAAACATTTTATGTATGCCTATCTATCTAAATGACTGATACACAAAGTGATTAAAAGGAAATGACACAACAATTAAATAACTGGGTACATTTAAACACTATTGTAATTGATATCAGTTTGTTAGTTAGAATATAAAGCATCGAAAAATTCCAACGAATATTATTATGGTGCCGGATAGTGGATAAGCGTAGATATGTTCTATACGTCGCTATGATAACACGTTTCCTGTAACACCAACTGACGATAAATGGTGCATTTTATAGTTTGATATTGTTATTGCTTTAAAATTGCTATATACATATTGTAACAATGTGGACAATGAAATTGTATTTAATACAGTACGTAAGCCTGTTCCGTTCGTTACACGGTCTTATATTGCAATCAATAATAATGTTCCACTCTTTTATGAAGTGTGTGAAATTTGTTCTCTACAATAATCGAATCGAAAAAAAAACAGTATTTTGGACATATATTTAAACACGAAATTTTCTATACGAACAATTATTCGTTTGTTGTTATAAATATAAGTAAAACCTTTAACATTAACTTCCTCTACACGTGACTTGTATAATTTTTCTTTTTGTCAATACATATAAGTATTTAAACATCAGAATTTTGAAGAAACGTCTTATCTCTATAGCAAATCTGCTAGGTATTTACGCTTCATAATTGTTGAATAATTGGTTTAGGAATTAATGTGTTAGCTACTGATGTATGTATTTATTTTATACTTCTCTCCAAAAGAGCCTTCTTTGTGCCTTAACGAAAATATAGAAAAAAGTGAAACGAATAATTCGAGCGATTCTCGTTTTTAGGTACGGAACCCTCAACATGAAAAAACGGAACCCTTATAGGATCACTTTGTTGTCCGTCTGTCTGTCTCTCAAGACATTTTTTTTCAGGAACGTGCAGAAGTATTAAGCTGAAATTCATATCATATACTGAGGTATACTGTCACTCGGATCTGTGAAAAAATTCTAAGTCAAACAGAAGCCAACGCAATCAAAAATACAGCCGTATATGCTGCAAATTTTCGACATTCGCAAGGGAATCAAAACCTACACGGTACTTCCCGTGAGCTCAGAATCATGAAATTTGGTACGACGCAACTTTTTATAGCGCAGATAATGGAAAAATTGCGAAAAGCTATTTTTTTTAGCTACAGTCATATAATATACCTACAGGTTTGTACGGCAACCTCGGTGCGCGAGTCCGACTCGCATTTGGCCGGTTTTTATTGGTGGTTAGCAACTCATTTGGATATTCATTTTTATTTATATAGTTATTATAGTGGGACTATTATTTATTCTGTAGTACTACCGCTGTTATCAGTTATAGTAAATACTCTTGTCTCGATATAATTTCACAGTTTAATGTGAAACGTTAAATTCGTCGATACAGCTTGGTCGCGGTTTTTTGTTACCGATCTATAGTATCGCAATCATTTCCGTTTCTAGACTCAGTTTGCAGTAGTCAATAGTATCACTTATCGCAATGTAGTTAAATCAGGCCAGATAATGAATTCTCATAATTAAAACTGATAGTATTGTTCGTGTTGTGATCACATTAACGCACAGACAAGTAGGCCTTAGTAGGTACTATTATTTTTTCGGAGTTTGTGGGTAAGCGTATGTTAAAAGATTAAGTTGTATGTAATTGTTATATTACACAACAGGTATAACAAATGGAAAGGATCGGATAAAGAAAATACTTTCAATGTTTATAACGATGATGACTGAGAATAAGACTAATCACCACTGCTATTGTTTTCTTCATCGATCCATTTTTTACACATTCAAATCTATATATATAATTACATGCTCCTATTTGCATTTACAAGCTGTACTATATTAGATGTCTATCTTTACGAAATATTCATTTATTCTTATGGGTTTCTTGTCACGGGAGTACGTTCATCATCCTTAGGGAAAACTGAATTACTGTCGACGAAGTTGAGTTCTATCAATTACCGTTAATTTTCGAAATAATTACCGAGGGGTTAGATATCAGTGATTATAGAAATTATATGGTAGGTAGGTTTCTTAAATTGACAATATCTATACTCCAATACCTATTCATATTATAAATCCGTCTGTCTGTTATGATTTCATGTCTAACCCGCTTCACCGATTTCAATGAAATTTGGCGTAGATGTACTTAAAGTAATAATTCTTTAAAATTGGCATTGTCATATTGATAACATGACGAGCTATTAATTTATTAACTTGTTTGTGTCGCCGCCCCGTGGTGTACCGGCACTAATGGGTGATGATGATGCATGTCGCACACGCGATAAACGAATTGTTATCACATCACTATAAGTAATAGGACAGAACCTTAAAACAAGCAATTGTAGCCGTATAATTAATTGCACGACGTGAATAAAACCAGAAAATTGTTTTAATTCATACGTATCGTGATAAAACGGAAATATCGTAAAACTCAATTCACTTTCTTGTACTTTTAAATATGTTTAATTTTATTTAGTTTTTCTTGTAATGATAAAAACGATTAGTTTTAATATAAAGTTTAATTGATAATAAATTAAATATCACTGTTTATCGCTAATTTGATTTTCTTATTTCTACAAAGGGATAGGCAAAAAAGTACTAAAATCTATCACTATATTTTGACACTCACATAACTTAATCTCACTCAAGTAATTCTATAATGGGGTGGATGACACTTTAGTCAAATTAGTTACTTTTTAAAATCTGTCAAAACGATAACTTTGTATGAAAAATGTACTAATTACAAACTTGTGACGTCACTGTTTTAGATAAATGGTCTTTGAGCGTATTTCTATGTTTATTTCATTAAAATTTGAAAACGAAATGATTAGGGGTCATAATTATATTTTTCGAGATGTTTTGTGATGTTCCTTTTATTGAAGGACACATCGGTATTTATTTACGATACAGTCATCTGACCTATTGTGTAATATACACATATTTAATAAATTAATAAAAATGGAAAAAATCTTTCAAAAATGACTAGATGTAGCTAGAGCCTGTTACTGGAGGACTACCCTGCCTGACCAGATCATTCAAGCCATTTAAGCACTCTAGTAGCTTAAACAGTTCTTTTACTTTTACTGGTAGAATAGAGATGGTGAAATGTATTTTTACTAGTGAGATGTAACAACTGATATTTTTATTAATTCCTGCAACCAAAATTAGAGGACGTACGTAGATATAAAAGACAAATTGATCATCGACTTTAAAAAATCCAAATGAGAAACGAAAAATTGATGAAAATTTAGAATAGCAGAGTCGCTACATTGAAAGATCATATTCACTTGATATAAGCACTACAAAAGATCAGAAGCGGTAAAAGTGGTTCAAAAAATTTAAATAATAATATCAGTACATACCTATTATAAACGGTAATATTTAGTACGACTTTCGTACGTTACTGTATATTGTTTAATACACTGTATATTGTAGGTACGTAGTTTTCATATACTGTGCCAGCAATCCAGCATTGAAAAGTAGTTAGATAATCACCCGCATTATTCGTACACATATTATTACAGATGTTTTCCGAAGTTTCACTTTTACACTGAAATGTTTTATAATACAAAAGAGGAAGTATTTAGTGTTAACTACGGGTAGAGATAAAATAAATGATTTATTTTTCGAATGTAAATAATGCTTTATTTACATTATAACTGCTTAGTAACAAATGTTAGGAAATGTGAATGGGTTATATTTTAAAGTGACTGACTTAGGAGTAAGTGTTTAATGTAAAGGGGCGAGTATTGTTATATCTTCTTTTGTTTCATCTTCTTAACATAGTATAAAAGGAAGTCGTCTTTGCTGTCTGTTCGCTTAGATCTTTTAGACTACTCAACGGATTTTAATGAAATTTCAGCATATCAAGGAACAATGGCCTCGATTTCGTCAATTCCTAATGACGACTGCTAGCAACCAAATCTACATAAAAATAGTGTGTAATCTCGAAGAAAACTAGCACTCCCGTTAACAGTAGCAACATATTGTTAGATATTCTTTTTAGGAGCTTGTAAAGAAACGTAACTCATGAAATAACAGTTCCTTTCAAAACAACTTTCAACATTCAACTTGTCAGGAAACTAGAAAAACGACTATTAAGTTCGTAAAAGAATTTTACTGACGCAACTTTGTGTATTTGAAGCTTGTAAATTTTTAAGAAAGTTTGAACCCTAGATGATTATATTCGTACAATGGTTGTCTTGATTTACAAGTCTAGAAAGAGTGAGAGTCATGTGTTGAAAGAAGACACGTGAATGTGGCTCGAAGAAGCCCGTTTTCCTTATGTTGCTTTCAATAGCAAAATTTACTTATCCTTAAAGATCTTCAAATAGGCGTGGTAAACTGTTATAATGAATTGGAATTAGTGTTTTTCAATTTTGATAAATGATTTTAATTTTGATCTACCTATGTGAAAACAAATAATATTTTTTTTTTACTATATTTTAAATCAAGATCGTCGCGCCATCTTTTACGGGGTCTGCCTCGTCGTCGGCGTCCATCTTGACGTCTATCGCAGAGACTGGCCGGAGCTGGCTTTAAATAGAGAGAAGTGGCTTGTTGCAGGGAAGGCCTTTGCCCAGCAGTGGGACACAACGGGCTCATAAAAAAAAAAATCACACGTTTTATTTTTTGTTATGTATGGTCCTGCCAAAATGACGCACAGCCCGATGGAAAGTATAACCAAAATCCAGTGTGGTTTCGTTGCTTTATTTCCATTTATTTAGGGCGAGTTACACCACTTTTTGATAAAGTCCCATACTTATCTGTCAAATAACTACGAATTTCGGTTTCACAAGACTTAGATAGAAACTTAGTCAGGCATATGTATATAATTATTTCAGAAACTTTCATCTGTTGAATAGTGTTTTTACTGTTAAAACATGTAAATGAGTTTTTCCAATTATAGAAATGCTTAATAACTCCTCGGAAGATTGGAAGTTGGGGTTTTAGCCCCCATGCCTGGAAGAGCGCGTAAAGCCGTCGGTCCTGCGCCTGATGTCTTTCCGTTCATGTCGTATAATCGTCCCATCGGACTATGAGAATGAGGGAATAGAGAGTGCACCTGTATTTTTTCACACATTTGTACACTATAATATTTCCTGCGCAGGTGGCTGGTCTCCGTTGAGACTGGCACCGTGGCCGAAACCGGCTAGAAGAACATCATCAATGTAAATAACAATTTGAAATTTTAAAGGAACTTTTGAGACTGGCCTTTAATGGTGTAGTGAGTACTGCTCAATTGCGTGTGTGGACCATTTTCCTTAGCTCATTTATAATTGAAGGAAAAAATGGAAATGAAATAATTATTGTTAGATATGGAAAGAATAACCGTGAGAAAACTATGAGCGCATGGTAGCGGCATGTGACTTTTTAATTGAAGACTTTAAATGCTACTTACAAATGAATGATAGACTTTCATTAATGGTTACTAACATTAATACAATCCATCATTAATTTATGAACTGTATACAAAATAATGGTTAGGTAGGTATACAAACTTTTATGACCACGTATCACCGTTTAATAGTGAAGATTATATAATTATGTGCGTAAACGAATATTTACCATGATACGAGTATATTTGTCCTAAAAGAAAAGGATGTCCAACCATCCATTACTGTATTCAAGTTTTTTTCTAATCGGTGCAGTAGTCGTTTGGATAAGAAATGAGTACTTTGACATGAGCTGAGTGTGAAACAGGTTTCATCGACCCTTTACTATGAGTCACAGATTTTGTCGTCTATGCACTTACAATCGGTATTCTCAACTAAATCGATCGTTTGCGTTATATCGATCGTAGTCGCGTGGTAGCAGCAACGTGTATAATAATGTAGACTGCGGTGTCACCGGAGGCCATTCCTCGGTCAAGTGTACCTGTTTGCCCTCACATAGTTTGTTCGCGACGTTAACGTGACATCACATCGTTTTGCAAGATTATAGGAAGTCTTCTTTACAAGCGTGAGAATCGAGTTGCCAATTCAATTACTGTACTAAATAATTTTATTTTCGTTGATACCATAGTGTAGTGTGTAGTTGATTCCATATACCGTATATCTACTCTGCCGTCATTGAATGAGATGACATCATTATTGCAATAGCAGACAATTGACACAATCACAACACTCGGCCTGTTTTTAATGCTAATAGATAAGATGAATGTGTATTACATTGGAGTAATTTCTCGCTTCGTAGCTCTGTGCGATGTTTTTATTTCATTGTCTACCTGTTCGTTTAAAGCCGTTACCCCATTCTGTTGTTTCAGGGTACGTTTATTCCAATTTCGAGATTGTATTTGTAAAAGTGTTCAGATAATAATCTTAAGTATTTTTCCAAGCATCAAATACCTTTATTTTTAGGTTTTGAACGTAATTGTGTATGAAATATTCATTGTCCTTATTATTTTATGTGCTTATCAGTTTTAAATGGCTTCCTGTTTATTACACTAGTAGGTAACTTTAAGCATCTGAAATAGCTCTGCAGTAATATACGAATACCGGATGGGCACAAGTAGGTATATTTTTTAACTTAAAAAAAGTAGGAGTTATTATTTTTTGCTTGGCACCAACTTCAAACAGATTTTAGGTACCTCGCGCACATCATAACACTATTTTATTTAAGTGAATAAATAATTAGGTGTAGACAAAAATTGACACACAGTATTTAAGTAGGGCTAGTTTACGCTTTTTAGTGTTTCTAGACAGGGAGTTTTCGTTTGATGTTTTTTGAGCTCGATTGAATTTTACATATAATTCCCATATCGAATTTAAAGATTACAAGCGCATAGCAACAAAGAATATCAAATCAGATTTAAAAATATATACTACTAATAAAATATATACAGCATATATACAGTTCGAATTACATCATAAAATGGAAAAAGCAATATTTTTTGCAATAATTTCGTGTATTTCAAAACAAGTTATAAAATCCTCCATGAGTTGTAGTTTATCGTACCGACAATACGTTTTCAACAACAACAATAATGTTCTTATCGTATGTTTCGTACTTAGATTTTATATTGCGGCAGAGGTTTTGTGCGAGCCGCATAAAACAATCGGCAATTGTTTTTTCTACTCGAACAGCACCGTGATTTTCTGTACGTGATGATATTGGATTCAATTTCCTTGCTTCCTACGATTGGTTATTTAAACCCTTGGATCATTTCAGTACACTCTCTAAGATGCATTTTTAATGTAGAGTACAGCATAGGTCTTATACACTTTGTCCACATCGAACCCGTATTAACAAAATGTACTCGAATGTACAATATCATTATGGAGATTATGCAATTCTACATCAAAATAATATAGTGATAAATATACCTACATAATTGAATTCCCTATTGAATTTCACTGAATAAATATTACTTCAACATTTAATCTTGGTTCCTAAAACTTTTTGAACGCCAAGCTTTAAATATTTTGACTGAAATATTATTTTAACAAGCGTGTCTTTTAACTCTACCAGTACATGTGAAATGTTTATTTTTATCAACGTTATCAAATACCACGTTCATACGCGTTTGTTGTATTTTGAAGTGCATGCTCATTGATGAAGTAATAATTTTTATTGTCTGTACAAATATTCCTAATTTTCTGAGTCCGATAAAACAATAGACATAGTTTGTACATAATTGTGGGAAGCAAATTTATTGAGCGGCGTTTTCAAAACGTACGCTTTAAACGCTAAACTGCTATTTATTAGCTAAAATTTAATTTTACCTGTTAATACCTATTGTTAGGTAACTTTTATTCACATAAAGTTTAATAGTGTTACTTTAACGTCAAATATCGTATCACAAATTCAAATTCCAAATTTAGACTGGACAGGGTTAGGCATGACAAAATTTGAAACATCATTTTGTAGCAATAATAGCAATGAAAGGTAGAAAAAAATTGCTACGGCGCAATACCTGTTACACATAGACACTATGACATAATGTGTCGAGACCATGGTATTCTAAATACAGGTCTGACCCTTTTCATTAGATGTTTGACATCGAAACGGACATTTCGTGCAAAAAAAATGTTTCATATAAACCAGTTGTAAAATAAAAAAGGTAAATAATTAAATATTTCGGACATCGAACACACAACGCCATTTAGGCTTAAATTAAGCAGGGTTTAGCCAACCAATCCATTTGATTGCAGTCCTTATAGGCAACTATATGGCTTTAGTCAAATTGTAATAGTGGGTTAGATGCATATAGTTATTGGCATCTGTAGAATCAAATCGTATATCTCTTGTTGGAGTAAAATTTATTCATTTCGATTTAAAATTTTGTTGAATTAAACAACATATTCAATATCTAAATACTTTATTGTAATTTGAGTGCTGAGTGAAAATATGTAAAAGTATATTAGTAGTATGGAGAAACCTTTATCCAGCAGTGAACTTAAAAACTTAAAACTTTAAACCTACCATCTAAAGAGCGTGCATTTCCTATCCCCGTTCGCTTCGCTTTTAATATAGCTTTCCATACTAATATATATATAATATATATATATTATATATATATATATATATATATAATATATATATATGAACCATTAAGTGGTTACTTAATGAACCATTAAGTAACCATACATTATGAAATGTGCTAATAATATTCAAACTACGTTGAAGAATTAATCGTGTTGACACTACCAATAATTACAGATAATCCTTTATTCACCAGTAACTAACTTCCTCAATGGCTTAAGCGTACTTGAAACCTCTAACAGATTAGGTAAAGCTTTATATAATGAGCGTTGAGCTACTCGGCAAAGTCATAATGTGCACTTGTGTACTGTATTATTAAGGTATAAATTATTGACTAACAGTGGACGTTCTCAACACAGCTGACTAACTTTAACTTGCATAATGTGGATGGACATTGTACTATTAAATATCAATTGTCGCCATATAACACTCCAGAATTAAACTCACTTGTAGATTAAAAAAAAACAATTTCCCCATTTAAGTGGAGAATTTCTTGCAATAGCACACTGTTATTTTTATGTACCCACAGTTGTTAGGTTTTAGATGTAAACAATTTTCATATAACCAGTAACTTTTGATAATACCGTCAGGCGAAACCGGTCAGGATTAAAGGTAATTAAAATACTGGAATCAGTACAAGTGAGTTTAATTCTAGAATGTATTTTAACAAGTTCCATCAAGTGCCGACAATCTAGAGTGTAAATGCCACATAACAATATTTAATACGTAAAGGTTGCTGATGTATGTGTTTATTTGACATATATATGTCTCTACTTTAGAAACCAAAATCTGTTATTATCAGGCAACTAAGTTCAGAATAGTCTATCTAGAACTTTATCAGCATCTGGTAAAACTGGCACTTACTATAACACATGTTGTAAATTAAGCCGTGCGGTGCTGGGTGTTTCTCTTGTCGATATAATTCGTAATGACACAATTCGAAAGAGAACTGGAGTAATCGATATCGTACGGAGGCTAAGCACAGTCCACGATTAAGCAAACGCATTGTAAGGCGCCCTGCGGCACGCTGGACTGACGACGACTCGAGGAAAGTGGTTGGCGGCGGATGGATGCGGACCAAGGAACGAGATAGTTGGCGCTCTTTGTAGGAGGGCCTCCGGTATCCGCACTCGGTGAAACACAACGCAAGCACTATTTCACACCGGTTTTCTGTGAGGCCGTGGTATCACTCCGAGCAAGGCTGTCCCATGGTTATATTTTTTGTAACTTTGTCACACCACGTCTGGCATCTGTTTTCAATTCAACATAATTACTATACTTTTTAATATGAATGATTACAACATATATCTATTAACCATCCTAATTTAATGGATTACTCATTAAGATTTTTTTTTGTAATGTAGATTTTGTAAGAAATGTGAATTTATTAATTTAAAGTAACCCTAATATGAATATGTACCTTTACAGGAGACCTTTGCAAAACTGCATATTCCTGCAAATCCTGCAAATCATTGAATTATTTATTTTTCTTATTTCAGGTACCTTCTAACTTCATGACCACTCGCGTGACTGTTACTGTGTAAGTTAATGAAATTAATGAAAAATAATGCAAGTTAACTTAAATGTTAAATGTTAACCTACGGTATATTAATATTTGCCTCTGTGGCGCAAGTGGTAGCATAAGCGACTGCTGTGCTCAAGTCTCGGGTTCGATTCCCAAGTCGGGCCAAAATGTTTATATGATCTGCAAATATTTGTTTCATGTTTGAGTGTTTTCTATGTATGATGTATTTACAAAAAAAAAGTATTCATATCAGTAGTCCTAGTACCCATAATACAAGCTCTACTTGCATGGTGTTGTGTGTTAGGTGTCCGAAAATATTTATTTATTATTTTTATTTGTGAGAATTAAATATTATATTAAAATACAATTACATTGTTTCAAACATATTGTACTTGATGAAAAACACAAACCTTGTAAAATCATATTTAATTATCAATTGTAATTTGTACTGTCGTTGTCGTGATCGAAAATTTAGGACCGAAAATTAGTAACAAATGCTTTAGTTCCAAATGTTCCTCGGGAGTTTAACTCCGAGACTTGGGACCGATTATATCGACAACGACACCATAGCCACCAACCGGAGCTCTGAAATATTGACCTTAAAATCCCATTAGTGTCCAATTTCCAACCCCAGATAAGCCGAATTTGACCGATTAAGGACATAAAGTTTTGATTTGGAAGCTACTTTCAGGGAATTGTTTGTCCTTTGGTATGGTTCAACTATTCACTCCAATGAATATTTCCGTTAGATATATTGTACGCTTTCAAATAAAGATAGTCACAGCTGCTAAACCAATATACAAAGGACACAATTTTCAAGGATAAATTTGCAAACTAACAACTACTAAATATATTAGGAAAGTGATTTACCCTTTTGTTGTTGTAGATAACTAAGTATGTTCTGAGAAGTTGTGATTAGATTACTTCTTATTATGTTATCTTAATTGTACAAGGTAATATAGATAAAGTAGTAAAACATAACTACCTAACAAATATACTTGTTCTACACGTTGATTTAGTGTAAATAAGACAAGACCTACTAGATTTATTAAAAAAATGTATAATATTTATTAACGTCTTTAAAAAGTACGTATTAACGTCTTTAAAAGACGTAAAGTCTTTATAAGCGGTTTCTTTAAAAGTGAACGACTAAAGTTGCGATATAAATATTTTAAAATTACAATACAGTTTACCATAAATAAAATAACATATTTTAAAACTAGTCCCAGTATACAAGATAATTAAAAACATTTGGGTAATCATATAATTTTCGTTTGTCAACTAATCACTTTCAAATATTTAACGCTGAGTAGTTCACGAAGCAGTTCAAAGGTCTCTAATTATAGAATGTACGAGCTCGCCATAGACGTGTATGGTTTCCGATACCTCGTAATCATCTTCGTTCTTGAACCGGACCATGCTATTATAATTCATTGTTTTGGTTTGTCTCATCGTGCCATCTCTATTGTTCCCACACATGTTGTCAAAGATCGTGTTTGGAAATAATGAGTCACTTCTATTCAACTTGCTCCGGAACCTATCTCATTCACTCTAGCTGTATGCCGCCCTCCTTTTTTTTCAAACGCCTATACAAGGAATGTAACATTCATTACAATTTATATACTTAACTGTTTGTATATAAATTGTAAGTACATATATAGATTTCTATAAGGTGGCAAAATTTTGTATCCCTTAAATACTTCAACGGTTAGTAAGACCAGAATTTAAATCATTCTCCAAGACACAATATCTACAAGCGCATTCTATTGTGTCGATTGATATCTACAATTGATAAATGGACATCCTCGCTTCCTTTTTCGCTGAGATTGTGAGCCAATGTGATTTATTCCTGTTGTAAATGTATAGAGTTGACCGTTTAGTTTCCTTATTTATTTATTTTCCTGATCTGTATCATTGTGACTTGTAAAATGATATTTCGTCAAACAAATTAGTAAGTTTCATCAGAATAGTAAGTTGTTTTAAATATCATGTCTTAATTAACAATTATTATTCCAAAATTAAAAGGTATTTCAGAGAAGTATTTTATGTATCAGATGAGTTTATAAACTTGTAAAAATTGAAATTAATGATATAACTTTCAATCGAAAGAACTTATAATCTAAGTGCATTTGTACCTCTGGATTAATTAATTCGACATTACTACCTCATAATTTATACCTGCAACTATTTAGTTATATGCTTGAATTGAAATTTAACGAGGCACTCTTTACAGGAGTGGAATTACTTTAATCCTTTGACATTATTCAAGTACACTCAAATCAAGTTGGAAGCTGCAGATATAAATACATATATGTACGTACGTCAGCTGAACAGTTTACTGAATGTATCATATTTATTTATCTGTTATAAAGTTCTGACATCTCGTTCTATGAGACGTTAAAATCAATTGATATGATGGATGACCAACTCCCGAAGTCTGATTACAGCTTGATCTTCTTTTCTGATTCTTCTTGAGCTTCTGATCCTTATCGTAGAGACAAAACAACACAATTTATAAGCATTTTTTTTTGATCTGACTCTTCGGTCAGGTTGCACCGTCCGATCTGAATAAAGAAACAATCAGTTCGTACGATATAACTACTTTTATCGTTAGCTTAGCATATATTTTTCTGATATAATAATATCGATGTCCAAGAAGTTTTGGTTCATCGTTAGGGTTTATTACAATCATTTCCTTAGTATACAATGTGATATCAATATAACGAAGTGTTTGATTCTACAAATGGTTGTGTGAAATAAAGCAATTCACCGTATGAACGTGCGTACGAATAACAAAAAGAAACGTCTCGTGTCGGACCGTTATGGCCTCGGTTGAATATGTAGAATCTTTACTTTGACCGCCACTTTGCTCCGTGTACCGTTACTGCGCCTGACCATTCATATTGTATTGTTTTGTATTGTGAGCTCATGTGACATGCACGACATAGTTATAGACTGTGGTATAGTATGCTAACTAATTGACACGGTTCACATTCTAACGAGAGTCCATATTTAATTATATATTAAATTTATGTAATAGAATTTTGACAATAACGGGTTTTTAATTTGAGCTATAGACAATATATGGAGACAAAGTCTTGTTACTTGTATTGTAACACTCTTTGAGTAATGTTTTGTCTCTTATGTGAAATTTGATATTTAAATTCCGAAACTTATATACCACGCATTTCAAAAGTAGGTACAAGCTCATACTGGAGTGTAGACCTGTCCGTGACTACTTAGGGAAATATACATAACTGGTAGCTTTTTATTAATACATTATTGTAAAACCATAAACATATAAATAATGATACAATGAGACAAGTATTATTTTCATAAAAAAGTCACATTGGTATTCCGGACACGATTTAAGAATTGAATGGAAATATTTACATGGAGAACGTGTTTTGCCAGTTTACGTTACGGTGTCAACTGCATACCACTTTTCATTTACGCAGTGAAATGATCACCTACGCCTA
The DNA here is from genome assembly GCA_916048165.1 of Spilarctia lutea. Lineage (NCBI taxonomy): Eukaryota > Metazoa > Arthropoda > Insecta > Lepidoptera > Erebidae > Spilarctia > Spilarctia lutea. Next base: position 14,993,045 of record OU696480.1, on the reverse strand, counting down.
TTATAAGTGCTTTACCTAAATGATTGTACCTACTCAGGACGTCTGAATAGCACTAAATCGACTGCTAGGCCAATTAACATCTATAATCACTTCACTACACTTGACATTTAGACTTACGTTTTCTGATACCTACCATAACTTGGTACTTTGGCTATTGGAAATAGATATACGACCGCTCCGTGAACTACGTTACTATCGTCATATCAATAAAATATATTTATATAAATTCTCCCAAACCAACCATTAAATGTGCGTCTTCTAATAGCTATTTTGTGCAACGTCAGCTATCAGTCCATTAATATTACAGTTGTATCATTACCTTGACGATCTATTCTGATATAATGTAAATGATGAATTGAATTATTAAAGGATATTCACATACTGTTTTTAACTAGATACAGAAGCCAGAGAAACAGGCGCCATGGTGCAACTGGGAATATAGCTTTTGGGCAAAAACTCAACTATACCTACGGTTAGACATTTGCCCTTATGCACATGATATGATGCATATGATGCATAGTTCATTTCTTTCTCCGGACAATGTCCATCCAAAGGTTGCCTGGAAGAGATTGCTTTTGGCAATAAGGCCGCCCATTGTACACATCTTCTTGAATTTTAAGTTAAATAATTTGTAATTGGTGTACAATAAAGTATATTCTATTCTATTCAATTCTATTCTATGTCACTTGTCTCATTATGCACCAATCGACCAATATGACTCATAAATCGTCGAAAACGGAAGCATTTACCTTCATGTCTGCATCTTTTACAATATTTAGGTAGATACTAAAGTTTTATTAAACCAAAATTTTGCCAACAAATTGATCACCTCTAGACCACAAACTCTAGGTTAACAAGTTACCAGTATAACTCTGAAAGAATTAACCATTCACTTCTTAGTACTGCTCAAGGTACTTATTGAGGATGACTAACAATGTAGGTAATTGAAGTAAATTGTAACAGTTCACAAATAAAACATTGACATGTTTACCTTTTCAGACCATAACAATTCCATTAGTGGAAATTGTAAGTCAATCGTAGAACAGTTTTATAAAATGTACATGTTGTTCTTAGATTATTAATATGTCTAGATTGTGCATCGCGATACAAAAGAACAAAATTAAATGATATAAATTTTCGATATTTGTTTGCGTGACAGCTACGTCTTACACTCGCCTCGTGACATTCTTAATGCCTAGAGTTAGTGCATAAGTGATATCAGTTGTTGTTATTTTTTTTGTGAAAATTGGGATAAAATTAGAACGGTGTTGAATAAATTTTCTATCTGGAAAAGAATGATACGAAAACAAAATGTGATTAACCTAATAATGTGTCTCGTGTTTTTTATTATTTATTATCATAGTAGTGAACCATAGTAGTGATTAAAAATATGTCGTACTAAAAATTAATTTTGGTCTGGTTGTTGTGAAAGCCAGTACTTAACGACTTTTAAACTTATTAAATATGTAAGATATACGAGTATTTAACCCATCTTATTATTTTTTTGTGTTTTTGATCGACATTAAAAAAGAAGAGAGGTAGGAAAAAAATAGTTTCTATTACTTTTTTAACACATTCAAATCTAAGGAGATCTGACATGTAGTTTGTAAGTTACTCCTAAGAATTTTCTTATCTGTTGATACGAACATTCTATGATGTACTTATTTTGAAATAAAAAATGGACTTACTATAGGAGAAGCTAAAATCCAGTCATCGGCGGCCAGCGGCCATATTGGATTAAAAAATGACATGAAGTTTATACTCAGTGTACCTAAAAATCCCCTACCCATAGTGACATTTTCAAAATTGAGCGGCTTACCGTATCAATTTAATACCATTATAAAATGTACATGTGCATAAACAACTACCAGGGAGGAGGGACTTCATCAACTAACAACACCCGCATTAAACACAAAATGACGACTACAATAATAATTATTTTATTTAAGAAATATATATATAACACGTGTGTGCAATAAAAAATCATATAATTATATACGAATAGGTACAGAACTGGTGTACAAATGTGAACATTGCGGTGGGACTGCATTTCTGACCTTAACTGTATGTATGTGTTCTCAAGCCTAGTATCACTGTCAGGACTTTTGGTCTCCGTGCTACCAACAAACAATAATATACAAATGATTTAGTACCGTTACGTGAATACGCATAATGAATTGAAACTCACTAAGTAACAGAAATCGAAATAATTTTATCTCCCAACTTAATTCGTGTGAAGTTATATTGGACTACTACTGTGATAAAAAAAATAACAAAGAATAAGTCGATCGTGTCATTTAATCCCACGATTTCTCAGTTAGTACACTCGTAGAGTAGGGCTCCAATGTGCTAACTTCTCTTCGAAGATGTCTAATGAAATTATGAAGTTTAAATTACCTTGTGAGTTTGATACTGGGCCTATAAATTTTAATGCACTTTCTTGGACGTATTCTGATTAACACAGAATTTCAAAGCTGTTTTATGATATGCGTACCTAGTGTGAACCTGGTGTAATAACAAAATAGATATTTCATTATAATTAATTATTCACACCGAAAATTTAAAAATACTTAAGTTCATATTCGATCGCAGTTATGATCGTGATTTGCGTCATAGTTAAACATTCTTATCGAACATTAATTAATATCATATAGACGAATACTGATATTTCGTATAAATGCGTTGATAAATCTGTGTATTTTATTATGTTATCATAAAGATCTAGCAATGGAAACATGTGACAAAGAGGGAACAGAAAATCTGGTTCATATTTGTGAAAATTAACTGGTGTAGTTACAACAGATTTTTTTAATATTATGTAATTTAGCATAAAATTCAAATATAACATTTAACAAGCAAAATACACACTTATTTGAAATCGAGTTCGTCGATACGCAATCTAAAATTTATTGGTTTGTACATAAATATTTTACTACGGAAACAGTGAGCTGAGGTAATTTACGATCGCTAGGCATAACTAAAAAATACAATTATAGAAGTATGAAGAAAATGTTTCACTAAATTTAGCAATGGCATAACCAGACAGTCATTTAAACGTAATTACTTTTGATTGCTGAATAACGCATTAGGGGTTTTTCTTGATATTTTGGATAATCAGATTTAAAAAAATAATCTTGTATTTGTATTGCAAAAAAAAATCTTAAGGTACCGTTCATAAACAAATATTGTATGTAGTACCAGATCACGTCGATATCAATGTATATGCATTCACACAAGTGTATATGTACTAATTTGAATAATATCTGTATAAAATTAATATGACAATCTCTTTTATATTAAAATTGTTCACTTAAATATTTTTTTTTGAACAAGCTATGTTTCTTAATATCTAGTGATATTACGTGTACACGTTTTTACTGAATGGTATGGTATGCTAGAGTATGCCTAGAGCGTTTGCCAAGGCCGCTGCCATTGACCGTCGCTCGTCAAGACTCGTTACACTCATTAATAAACATTTAACACTCATTGAAATTATCTCAACCGGTTTTAAAAGCGGGTTCCTCAAAATTTCTAACTTAAGTTTCGGATTTTTAAATTTCTTTCATATACATTTTAGATTAAAGTGGCACGATTTGTGAATTTAAAATCATTTAGAATTCATGTTTGAACATCTGTGTTTTTAAAATATTGGGTGGGTAACTTGTTATAGAATGTTGTTTAGTTTTAAAGTTATATATATACCTATATTTCGTTTTTTATTAAAGGGCGCACTGACTATGAATTTATTTATTTTACTGCTACTTCAAGCTTTTCCTACTTAATTGTCTAAAGAAATTGTTTTGATGAAACATATTTAACTATTTAGTATGGCATACAAAATACTTTTTCCCAAGTTTTAAGTTGTGAAACACGCTCCCTTTTTATTTGTTTTAAAGTTGTCGCATGTCGTTGAAGTTGATACGAATGTCTCTTAACCGATAGGTATTTATGGTTTCTAACTGCAAATTAGTGATTTATTTATGTTGACAGTGTGCCATAGTAATGAAGTAAGTCACAAAGTTTGTTCCAAAATGAATTCAGATCGATTTGGAAAATAATTACTCTAACGGACTCTTGAGCAAAATGAAAACAGCGAAAAAAAAAACTAAGAACCTAGAACTAGATTAATTAGGGAAAGTCAAATATGAGACAGAATACCGTATTGGGAAACCTGTTAAATATAACGTTACCGTTACCTGCCTCGTCAACGGAGCCATCTCATATTATGTACGCTTTATTGGATTAGGCAGCACGGCCATTGACATAGGCTGTGTTCGGATGTGTTTCGCTATGCCTCTTTATCGTTTATTTTTAATGATTCTATTCATTTGCATTCTTTTTTTTTAACGCGCTTTTATTAGCTTCACCTGTATGTTTCTTTGTTATCTTTCTTCGATAATCGACTTTTGTTTTTTAACGTAGGTATTTGTATTTATTCTCTATTGTACACATATAAGTATAAAAGAAATACAAGGATGTGTCATGTACATAGGCATGCAGGTACCTACATTATCTGATATATTAACACTACTTTGATTATATACTTTTTTAATAGTATCAAATTTAGTAAGTCTAGTTGCTGATTGATTCGATTGATTGATTTTTATCTTACTATTACTGCTGTTTCATTGGTCAGTGCAATGATTCACTCTTTGAGTGGCGCCCCCTCGGGATTTTTTGACTTCCATTATCAAGAAAACAATTTCATAACAGGGTTTTTTCTATAAAGCCGCGGCATCACTACAGTCGACCAAATCCAGATATCTAAACTTGTCTCTTCCACTGATGAGTACCTAATATTTATACTTAAAACAATAATTTATATTTAACAAGATTCGTCAAAAGTCATTTACTTTTAGCAAATGTTGTTTATATAAATTTAGGTTCTACAATCATATCCAATTGAGTATTTTCAATAGCGGTTCTGGATGTTTCCATTGACGTTAAATTATGATGAATGCATTCATTGTATACGGTGGTGTGCATTTATTATTACGTCCAACCTTTTGTTCGGGTAAAATTATCGCGTTGCGCAATATCCATTGTTATATTCGTACTGATTATGACTGTTTTCAGTACTGGGTATTTAGCTACGAAATTTGACTGTGTTATTATTGAAATAAACACACCAGCAATCAATGGTGCTCAATTGTAAGCATGGTGTAAATATGTATCACAACAATTGTATATTTAATCTTCAAACTACGAGTATCCTGTAGATTTTATGGTATGGTTTAATGAAAATAAATCACTTTAGAAAAACCTATCGACGACTTTGATGTCCGTACATTATCACGATGAATGAAATGAAATGAAAATTCTGTTATTATTTTGAATAAAAAAACCTTTAAAGGACAAAACTGGAAAAACATGCCACAGAAAAGGATTTTCGGAATTGGTGCCAAAATGACGGTGTTCTGTTGTGAATTACATCACCTAAAAGGAATATAAAACGTCATAGCGTATTCACTAAAGTAGCAACCGGTATAAACAGAAATTTAAACTTTAGGTATAGTTCCCTGGCACAACTAATATTAAGGCATCCCTTAAGTGACGCGTACGTTTACATTAGTACTGTCACAAACTTACATAAATCAACATCTAACGACGTTCTCGTGTAGCTGTCATTGGATGGAACATTTTGTAATGTTAGGGCAATGTATGAATTCACTATATTTGACATTTTGCGTAATTACCTGTTCAATGTTATGTAACGTATGTAGGTATGTACTTGACTAGGACAATTAATCAAAGTTATTCGTAATCATGACATCACTCTTAATTATTTTTTTAGGTAAAACTTATTTTTTTATAATAATTGAGAAATATAAACTCAATAAAGACCGTTAATTTATTATATGTATAAATATAGTCTACGCCCTAGATTTATTGGTTAATAATTTCGGTAAGGTAGCTGAAATAAGGAAGACGACAAACTAACGAAACAGACAAAAGCCTTTCATCATACTACGTCTTCCACGTGATATTATTAGTTGCTATCAAATTTACAGCACGTTTTGTAACCTCTCAGTTCCATAGTTATTGAGTGCGCAAGCATTAAACAAATGTTTTTGAAAATAGGCAATTCACTTTTAATGAAGATTTTCTCTCATTTACTTTTCACTATAAAATTACTTTACTTACACATTTATTTAATGGTGTGTAGCGACTTCCACATATAACACAACATTAACCAGTAGATGGCGCTGTAGTAGCGCCATCTACCGAAGACACACTGAACTACATAGTGACTAAACGTAGTAACTACCAATCCTGAAACGCGCAATAGAAGTTCTCGCGCCGATTATCATACATACAACAACCCACCATCAACCGTTTCGATCTTTTATCAAAGTGGCTTTTAATGATGCTATACCTTAATGACCTTGAAAAAAAAAATTAATACACATAGTACATTGTGAATTGCCGAATAACGTTAAATCATCAAACAGTCATAGGTTAATATTATGTTAGGCATTGTTATCCTCACCTCCTTTTTAAGACAAGCCCTATCTACTTATTACTTCTTAGCACTTTGTTAAAACTAAAGGAGAACAGTAGATTCTGTAGCACTGGCATATTTTAAATCTGTGAATAAAATGCTGTTGTTAGTAATATTAGCAGCCAAATAAATGCAAAAACCTACCATGAGATACGCCAAGCGGTACAAAAGTACCATACAAACCTGACATTGTCCTTTAAAAAGTTTCTTATTGTAGTAAACTTTCTAGTGCACACAGCCTAAGTTTGTGTAAACAATAAATATAAATCCTTTTTGCCATAGGTAGTTTAAAAATATCATGATGAATCAGTAAATGACTGAGCATTCTGTTCTATATTTCCAAAAATCTTAAACTGATTTCGTAGTTCGAAATAAATCTGAAGTTTCGTGCAAAACTTTTAAATGACATAAAAAATAAATTTAGTAGATACCTACTCAAAGCTACAATCGTAACATAACAGTTATCATACCGATGACTAGAGAAAAACAGTTTAGAAAGCTCAAACTGTGAGTGAATACGTATAAATCTACTTTTCATCGATCGAACCTTTCCCCGCGTTTGGATAGTGAATCCCCGCGTATCGGCCACTATCTGTTAACTTACGGTAACGATCGAATTCACGCTCCACACTGTGCGACCGTCCGGGCTGATATACGATTCATTTCATATCTATTTGTACGGTACTCTTTTCTGTGGAGCATGAATACAGGTGTCTACATACACTCGATCATGGGAATTCTCATAATTGGCTGTTATATCCACATGTCGCAACATAATTGCCTCCATTTGCGATGATAGTGCACAGCCAAAGACTTTAGTTTATCTTGATTAAAGAATATCACCACTTCCAATAGTCTTAATATCGTTAATATCTTTATTTAATTTTATATTATATTTACATTTTTTCCCGATAATTACGTATTCCATAATTTGTAATACTTAAATGCCAAAACCCACGGTTTTATAATTTTGCAATTCTGCATAATAAATTAACTTACATCTTCATCCGTACTTTCCATGTCATTAAACCGGGGACACAATCACGAAGCGGACTGCCTAGCGAAAGCATCACTTTCACTACAATCTGTGACCTTTGACTGAGAGGGCCCGTCTAGTTACACGAGCTATGGGTGCCGCACCGTGTGATCTTATACATTAGCACTGTTCAGAAAAGCAATTGGTGTGTAACCGGTTTATAAATTAACGCTGAATAATCAACGACCACCAATTTTGGTCACCGCTAATTCTAACACTGCGTCAGAGAAAGCTAATAGGTCGAAATCTTTTAACTATTTGGAATACTCGTACTATACCGTTATTGAGGTCACCAGGCTAGCGACCGATTGAAAAATATGTTTATGATTCATCATCAACATCTTTTAATATCCCACCGCTGAACATAGGCACTTCCTTAGAAAAGAGGCCTACTATATCATTCGTAATTTAATTATAAGCAAAAATATACTTTTTGTGATATTGGTCTTAAGTTATAGTAATGTCAGCCGGACAAAAAATCACTAGTAAATATTTGATTTCATGGATTGAAATTGTCATGTTTCGATCGTTTGGCCACTTAGAGAGGATAGATGATGATGAACACTCATAAAAGGAATTTATAGAGCGACTGTGTGTGGAAGTGTCGATAGAGATGGTCCACAGCAAACATTTACCGACCAAATTGGTGATATTCTGAAAAAGGGTAATGTGAAGGGTAATGTGCATGAAGTCAAAAAGGTGTGTCAGGACTGTAGTGGGTGGGGATCAATTATCACTGTCTACTTATCTGGGAAACAGACGTGACTGTATGTATGTATGTAAGGTTAATACTGTTGTCCATCATAATAAATATATTTTTAATCAATGTTTCAGTTCTCTTTCAGTAGACAACGAAACGTGCTCAGTCAGAGTTGAATGAGTTAAAATAATAATGTTACCATTCCGATGAGCTGTCACATTCACAGTATGAAAAGATCGTACATATTTAATTAACTTGTCAGATTTTTTTCTGTCTCCATACTCTTTTGGATGTCCATACATTAACCTTAAATAGCCAACACGCTCGTATAGAACTTATTTTTAGTGCGGCACTGACAGTGTTGCTAATCTTACTTTATAATACCTAACGTTACTATAATATGGACTAGGATGAATAGGTGTAATGACACTCTGTATTCTTCTGTTACCACACGTACAGATACTCGTAATATGTGTGTATTGAGAAAGTTTAAGTATGATAATCATCAGTCTGGTTGTCATAGCACAGGCTCTGCTTACCTTGTGCGACATGGCCAGCGACCGTCTAATAAACAATGTGACATATACATACATACATAAAATCACCATTGTTTCCTCGAAAGGGTAAGCAGAGAAATATTAAACGCCCACTTTGCCACGCTACTTAATAGATGGTGAGCCTATTGGCGCTAATCGGGATGTTTTGTTTGCCAGAGCATCGTCGGTCGTTCGTCAGGTGCACCAATTGCAGGTGAGATGGGTTGGTTGGATTCTGGGTCTGGGACACTATGTTTTAAGTTGTTATTATTAGGTACTTTAATTTCCATTAAAATCTTTATACCTACTTCTACGAAAATATAAAGTTTATGAAAGTATTTTATTCCCTATCGTAATATCGTTCATAGAATGAAACACTTATATCATTATTTTTTTATCATTCATCAAAATAAATAAGTTGGAACGTATACACGATTAAAATGATTATAATATATTAATTATATTAATACATGAAACTTAGGTGTCAGGAAGTATATATCCTACCTGCACGTCCACTATCAACGAAATTGAATATTGTGTGTTATGTATTTTCACTTTATTTGATGAGTCCATTTTCATTTTTTATTTCACTCAAAGTCTTTTCAATGTAAACAGACTTTAATTTATTTAGTTTTAATTTTGAAGCAAAAGTTCAAATGGCAAACCAATTATAAAAGTAAAAAAAAACAAATTGTGATTATATCTACATAACTAAGGACAAGTTTCTGATAAAGTTTCACATAGTTATCTGCCACATAACAGTATCTATCAGATAAGTTAAATAGGAGTATGTTATTATGTAAATCTGACATATATCTCTAAAATTTGTGAAATCTTAGCCTACAGTTATTTAACATGTAATTACACATTTGCTAGAATACATACATATTATTATTTAACGTGTAAATAGCGTATATATATTTACCGTGAAAGAGCCACGCTTCGGCATGAATGGACCGGCTCGACCGGAGTGATACCACGGTGTCACAGAAAACCGGTGTGAAATACGCACTTGCGCTGTGTTTTACCGAGTGAGTGAGGATACAGGCCCATACCTCCAACCCCTTCCCCCATCCTCCCCCCAGCGACCAAAGGCCGGCAACGTACTTGTGACGCCTCTGGCGTTGCGGGTGTCCATGGGCTGCGATAATCACTTACCATCAGATGATACGTCTGCTAGTTTGCCCTCAACACTATAAAAAAAAGTTGATATCTATCAGAGTCTATCAGGGATTTTATCAGCAAGTTGTCAAGTGAAAGAAGTTAAACTGGTTCTGAAATTATTTTATTCATGAACAGGTAATTTTAGTATAATTTTATTTCAGTGCATATTTCATGTGACGCCTTTTGTATCAGAGATGATCTCGGAGAGTCCTCAGCGATCTCAGGTGTTATTCGCAATACTGCCGCACTTACATAATTCAGACGGATATGTGCGGCCGTTGGTTAGGACGACAAGATAAATAACGTGCAGATAAAGTTCGTAAAACTTTTTAGTTTTGAGATTTACTTTAATTTAGTACAAATATTTATAGATGCAACTATATAAATTAATTTATAAGGTTTAAATTTAATTTAAGAAAAGAAGTGCAAGGTAACAGGTAACAACGCAAAATGTTTGTAGAAATGTGTGTCAATCGGGGCATTTCTTCTTATTATACGAAAAGCTTATATGCATTGGCGTACGCCTGTTGTTAATTGATAACAAAGCACCGAAATAACTATAACCATGCACGTAGAACAACAGTCATCGACAAAGTTTGTATCCTTGGCTTGACTATATGTCTAAATTGTGTTTTCTTGTTAGAGTTTTAACAAGCAAAAAAAATCTCGGTGGTACGATGTAGTGATTTTCTCAGTGGCAGACCACATGAAATAGTACTGTACCCATTACGAATATTAGAGCTATCTATAGAACCATATTATATCATCCTATCCATTAGCCGTCAGTTTTTGACCCACATATCCAGCTTATTCGAGAGCCGTTTTATTTGAAGGCATCGTAATGTTGAAGAGTAACTGTTCTGATAATCTGAATATTCTTATTATAACTATACTAAAATAGTAATATGTCTATTAAAGTAAAATTTGTTCATTACAAGTGTTATTGGAACGGGAGTTTGTATTCTATGAATAATTTCAACTCGACGAATTGTCGTGCGGCGTGCGTGATCCAACCCTTTAAAGATTTTATCATAACATTCGGGAAACGAACATGCCTGTACGATTGTACTGACTGTACGATTTCAATTTATTCACGTATGTAATTTCAGCAGAACATTGTATGGCAAATCGTTTTTATTTGTTTTATTGCTGTTGAATGCTGTATATGCAGTTTTATTATTAGTATTTACTTAGCTAGTCAAGAGCACAGCGTAATTCCATTACATTACATTCATCATTACAGTAACATTACAAAGCTTTGTTAGGAGTCTGAGATACTATACCATAAACTGCTATAGATTCACGAGAGGCAATTCTAAATACATAACTGAGTGCAATTAAAAGCCATCCATAGATCACATCACTTGATAGTTGCAATACATAAGCAGTCACAATAAAACGTACTAAAATCTGCAAACAGAATCAATGCTATTACCTAGAACTTTGCGGCAGTCAAACAAGTCTCAGAATTTTTATTTTAGCCTGGAGTCTCATAAAGCTTACATTGATGAAGATACACCACTTGTTTAGATTTAAGACAAGATTCTAAGACGCAGTTCCACGGTTGCACAAAGACGAGTCTATGTGAACTTCTTGTTTCCCGGTTCAATGCTCCTTGCGGTCATTCTGAAACTGTCGATATGTATCACGGTAAATATTTTATTAGTGTTTAAAATATAGTCAAATATTTTTATTTATTTAATTATCTGCAATTTTTTATTGAACTAATAATAATAAAAATATTTTTATGTAATCGGAACTTTATAGGTTTGTTCTTGATTAATGTTCATTATCATGCAAGAGCCTGCCTCAAAATTAAAGTATGTAGTTAAGTTCAGAATATAACTTGAAAATGTGTGCAATTGGCACTATAGATTTTAATGAGAGAACATGCTTAACGGAAAAAAAATATTCATTCACTGCCGTGCTGTCGTTACGTCACGATCTTGCCTACGTTTGTGATTTCTTTATCTAAACTTCTTAAAAAACCACTAAAGTGGATCCTTGAATTATTTTATTCCCATTCTATTTTCAACCTAAGTATATATGAGTGCTCAAGGTGTCTGTCATTGTTTCAGGTAAGCACTCACGTAATTAAGTACGATACGCGCCCGCTGAGACGCATCACGACGCTGGCAAGGCGACACTTTCACCTGTGACCTCTCTTACTGTCGTAGGTTTTATGAAAACTTATGAGCGCTTAGTAAGTGATCCATTTGCAGACTTCAACATGTAAATACTGTAAGTACACCATATGACCCCGTAAGTAGGACGTATATTAACATATTCAGTATCTCTTACCGATCATCCATGTGGTAGGTCAACGTTTGTAAAGTTTTGGTGCTATTTGTGTGTGTGTAAATGTTTAGAAGAGTGTGTACACAAGATTGAGCCCGGTTGAACTTCGAGGACCCCGAAGTTTTCGAACAATCTAAATGTTTTTCGTATAATCTGCGTAGTAGCGATTGGACAAATGATCTACAAATACTGAATGTAGGATTTAGTGTAATTTTAGCAATTGATGGAAGAGACTACGGCCGTCAATGGATGCAACATAAGAGATACCAGTGCATTACCATATTTGGAATCCTAATCCACCTAATTCAGGGGGTGGATGAGGGTCATAGATCACCTTAACCCTGTCGAGACTGCCCGTAAATACCGAATGCGCATACAGGCCATCTACGCGTATGCATGAGTCGTAGAGTCTCTCTCATTCATAATCGAATAGGTTTTTTTTTAAAGTAGGCCTTTTCAGGCAATTTTGAAACGATACATTAATGACTCAAGTATGCTCGGTGCTAAAATGTAGAAGGAGTTGTACCAGTAAGAAACTCCATAGAACCTTACTTTGTAATAAAGTTATTAAATATATTTCTTACAAAAATTAAAAAGCAACTTAACACTTCCTAAGCAGACCGTGGTGACTAATAAAAATAACTAATATTAAATATGGTAGTACTTACTTTTATGGGCATCAAATTTTCCCGGGAACAAGTGTTAAAAAAATTAGTTGAGGTTGGATTACTTACGTAACATAAAGAGATGTATAAGAGTCTTGAGCGTTTGAGCCGGATGAGGAGTAACGTGTGTTTTCCTGTAAATGAACTAGCCTTTTCGATGTAAAGGCTAATAGCAGGATTCAGCTACTCTTAAACACCTTAGGACTCTAAACACCCTTCGGCAAATTGCAAGCGTTTTGTGTCGATTTTTTTTCTACAACTGCGGACGCCGCTATTTATATTATTGGCTATTTTATTTTAAAATTTTGTTTTGACCACGTGACTTATCGACAAGATGACGCCATTCTCACACATTTGTTAGTTTTCTATCAACGTTTACGTTTGTAGACTGCAACTTGGCTAAAGTATAATAAAAACAAGCAACTGAGATAATTTGATGGCCTACACTAAAGCAAGTATCGATTTTAATAACGCCTGAAAATACCGAAATAAAGTATAATAGTGCCATGTTAACGCCATTATTCTGGTTAATGTATTTTATCGTCATAAATAAAGCACGTCTGTTATTCCATTGCCGAACAAATTAATAAATTAATATCCAGCGTTGTAAGTTCGAAGGCAGGCGCCCAACGTTATAAATTCTACAAACACACCGTAGACAGATTGAATACCGGCTTTTAAAATGAAATATTATTTCAATTTAGGCGTTATCCTTCTAAAATTTCTCTCTGATAATATAAATGTATCTTGAGAGTTTGAATAAGACTAGTTAGTTGGTTTTATGCGCTGATTAAATTATATTAAAACTAAATTATTTCTCAAGAATAATTTAGTTTGTAAAATATAGTTATAAGTGCATTATATTGCTAATTGCTTGAAAGGGTATTTTGAGGCATGGATTAACGGTAGAGTAAACTTCCTTTAAAGTATACATATTATAGGTATGTCAATTTAGTGCTGCCCTCTCCTTTTTCACATTGAAATTGTATACTGCTATAATCAAATATAATAGCAATATAAATGGCTTCAGTATTAACAACATAGTACAAGATTAATGGACACTCATTATCGCATCACCCACCATTTTGGTTGCAATGTCACATCCATTACATTATGGAAATAATAATAACTGTGGTTACATATAACGACATTAATTATTTTGATACCAGCGGAACTGTTTCCTGATTGCGATGTCGAAATGAATAAATTCAATTAACTATTCGTAATTAATTATGTATAATGTATGACAATATAATATTGTATTTTTTTTATTTCATGTGCTTTTACGTAGAGATATGTCTGAATTTTTAACTATCATTGCAAGTAGAGATTTTGTTGTTTTAGGGATTCCTTCTTTCAAAAAAAAAGGAATGATACAGGTTCATATCTTACTTTTTGTCATCGAGATATTCAAGTAATAGAGATCTCTTTCAACTGAAGAACGTAACTTATGTCTAAAATTTGTTTTATAAACGAGAGCAAATCACATTTTTATTTTTTATATCTACTTGTGTGCAATATATTTTTACAAGATGAGCACATACCTCTTGAACTGAAAGCCGAAAGGTATATTATTAATTTTTACTTCGACAGTATAATCATATCATCCATTTTGCCGAGAATACTTTTGAAAGTCGATTAAGTAGAAACATACTATAGTCCAATAGTACGAGTATAATAAGCGCTGTATTAGAATTGTAACGCACTGAGATAATATTGTCCATTCAAATTTGAAGACATAAAGAATATAAATATTATTGTAAAATGCATTATTTGAAAAGGTGACATACTCAGAAACAATGGACAGAATTTCCGTGTTTAAAAATGGGTTAAATCATTTTCCTTATTGTTTTGATATAATGAATGAAAACAATAGTTTTTAAACATTAAATTCATTATAATATTTATGGTAGTATATATAGGCTCGGATATCAAACTAGAATTAAAATATTTTTGTCTTTTTACAATGGGGTTACAACAAATAATTAGCTATTCTTTTATTTAATTACAAAAGTGATTGCTTTTCATGTAATATTCGCACAAGACGCTACGAATATTTAGGTATTACACTATTCGGTACTTTCTGATATTTATTTTAATAGACAACTCCTGCACTAGGAATAAATCCGGTGTCGCGGGGTACTTTACAAACATGCATGTAATGGACACAAAAAACAGCCAGACTCATAACAACAATTTATGGATCACATAAAGTTATGTCCCATATAGGATTTGAACCCACAACACTTGACGAAGTGAGAAACAGTGTGGTGAACGTTTAAACCACTAGGCCGTATGTGCAGTCATATCATGCAGTCAATTAAGAGAATAAATTTACGTCGGATAGAAAGCCATAATGACAAATTCCTAAACACTTGAAACATATAAAATATTAGCATTATTTTGTAATAAAATGAAAAGGAAACTTATCAATTGATTTTTTCAACAACATTAACATTAATTTTTAACACATATTGCCGTCTGCGTTCTTATTGAGGGAAAATATTTTCATTTTGACTGTTTTCAAATCTTCAAAATTAATGTCAAATGACCGCTCGATTGGTCTTGACTAGAATGTGTGACAGTAAAACTAGCACCACAGAATACAGAAATATTTTAAAAGATTTTACTACTAAAACAATGCAGGATAATACTACTGCAAAGAGAAGGAAAAACTACACAAACCATACACTATCCTGTCTGGCCTGATTGCTAGATTATTCCCAAAACTCTTTTCTAAAGAATGGCCCATGTGCTCTGTTGATGTTGATGAAAAATGTTTTAATTCAAGAACTAACAGTTTTAACCGCGTTTGCTAAATATCTTAAACCAATCTTGTCTAAAGAGGAACCTTCCTCACGGCAATTTCAAAAGGTCTCCCTACAAGTCAATTTTTTTTTAAGTCACCAATGAGACAGTCATAAAATGAATTCTGAAAGATATACTTGTAAATGAAATAGACTTTATTGCGTATAAACGTTCTGCGACTCAGCTAGTAGCAGGATCGTGTCGTTTTTTATGATCAACGGGAAGGCAAAAGTCGTGAACGAAAGCTTTTTTTATTAAAGATTAAAATTACCTAAAAGAGTTATGTTTTATAGTTAGCTTTCTTTTGTTTTATGGATATGTCATAAGCTTTCTATGGAAATTGTTAACCTTCATAAAATGGAACGTATTTACAATGGCAGTGTTATTAGTATTACTTTGTTGCGTAACGTTCACTAATGCTATAGTACTTGTATACTAGCCGTTTTCACCAGCTTCACGTGCTTTAAGTTTTATTGGTTTACTCTAAGTCATTGTTAATACTCTAATATTATGATCTAAAGCATTTCTTATTCTTCAATGAATACTCTAGACAGTTATAGTTTAATTATATTATCGAATCCCAAGTGTGTGTTGTTCATAGCAATTTTTTTACTCAATGTAGTTTTGGTTTCGTATGTCTTTGGATAAATGGTTCGACGCTGATACATAGGATCAAAGTGATACAACGACCGCACAGGATGTTTAAATAATTATTACAACTGCAACTTTGATAGTTCTAAATTATTTACCGAATAAACGAATACGTAAAGTAACACAGAATACTTTCTACTTAAACTATTCAATGACCAATACACGTAATTATGACACGTCATTACTATAATTACAGTATGGAACTGGAACTCTCATTCAAGTGCACGAGTCGAGTACAACGGTCACGGTAGCTGGGTGTGCCACTTGATACTGACCGCGGTCGTTTTACAGCCTTCATTGTCTAACGCGTTACCTCAAGAAGTACTACTTACTGCTCGAATGTAAAACCTTTATTTTAGACATTATTAATAAGTGCGACCATAATTAATTGGCATCTGGCATTTTTCTAGCATAATTATAATTGGCATCTGGCATTTTTCGAGGTAAATATATGCTTTTAAATAAGAATTCTATGATAAACACTTTAGGTTCAAGCGTATACGATTTTCTTTTGTTACGGTGTGCTTAGGCATAGCATGTTAAGTAAAGACGTGCTTAAAGTAATGCTCATTATTTTCTTAATGGATATGAAAATAACCTTAAGTTTTAAAAGGTAGCAAATAACCTGCTATAGGTATCTGAAACACAGATTACATTTAGACAAAAGAAGACTCTTGTACTGTCGTGCTGTCATAAGTACCCCCTTTCTTGGGCGAATTCTCCTCGGATACCACCTCCTGTCAGATAGTATCTCCTGGTGGCATGTCGGACTCGAACCGACTAAAACCAAGAACCAGGTGCACCTTAGAAAAGAAAACTTTGGAACCCCGACGTACTTCGGGCCACCTACGCTTTGTAGATGGCTCTCTCCTGTGTGGGAACCCCAATGTTACCGCTACTGTCCCCCAGGTTGCGCACGCTCCACAGCGTCCGCGCCGTCACCAGAGCCTGCTGTGGCCTTATGTGTCACTCTCAGGCTTGCGCTTATGGAGGACGGAGATCGTTCTGCGATCTCCGGCGCCTGAGTCGCCTGCGGTGCCTGGCCCGACCAATAACTTGCTCGCAAAAGGAAATGACGGAGTTCCACGGACTCTCGCTCCGCAACATGGCCGCAATCAGTCATAACTACCCTCATGTTTTATTTTGTTGTGTAATATATTTTAATGAAGCGTAATTATTAGGCAAAGTTCAATAACTATTTTGTATTCATTGACTTAGTGTTAAAGGTAACTTTTGTCGTAGTCATACATATTATGAATAGTCTATAAGACAGCTACTTCAAATTCAAAACTTGTAATTTAAATTCAAAGCCACATCGCTCCATTTATATTAATGCGAGAAATACAGTTACTGTAGGTCTGATTTAATAATGTTTGTAATGGGTTGTTCGTTTAGTGGGTCTAAACCTTTATTAAGTTGATGACGGTGCCCGCTACACAATGTTATCGCTTGTCATCTTCGATTAATGACACCTCGCGTGTTCGTTGTTGATATTTGCTACATTTTTTACGCCATTAGCATTTAGATATGTTAAAAGTTTGATTGATGTTAGGCATACGTAAGTAAATTATACATAAATGTCAGGCGTAGTAAATAGGTCTAATTTAGAAGTTGATATTTCATGTCGTGAAGTAGAACTGTTTTGGTATTACGTCGCAAAAATATGTGAGTCATCATAATGGTAATTTCCCATGATAAATTGCCCAACGATCTGATCTGACTGATTGTATTACTATCCAAAGCTTCATTACTATGCTTTTTTTTCTCGACGATAGTGGCGAATTCAGCGTGGCGATTTAGATATTGAGGCATTTATTTGATCGATTGATTGATGACTTGATAAATAAATTAACTGAAATCTGTTTTGTTACGATTTATTGTAAATTATTTTCTCTCTAATGAAAATAAATGTTAAGTCTCGTTATTTACTTTTGTATAATGCATTCGTGTTTATATATAATTTATATCGATCATCAATCTTTATTAATTAATAATATTTGTTGCCCAGATAAAGTTTAATTTAATTATTTTCTCAAATAGTCATAATTTTTATTTAATTCTTGTCTGTCTGGTTTTAACGGTGCAAGATAGAAAAAAACGCTTGAACACCGCGATATCGCATCGTGACCTTAGCATAAATCGCAGTAATAATTTTATTTAATGTGTTTTGTATATTCAATTGAATTTATTAAGTCTTTAGAATAATTAAGGTCTGACAAATAGGAATATTGTGTTTTATTAAATAACTAGCTGACCCACGCAACCTCGTTTGCGTCTTCAATTGCCCGTAGCGTGAAAATTTTCCTCGTTTTTGAAACATTCTTCATTGGTGCTCCGCTCCTATTAGTATTACCGTGATGATATATAGCCTATAGCCTTCCTCGATAAATGGACTATCCAACACTGAAAGAATTTTTAAAATCGGTTTAGTAGATCCCGAGATTACCCCCTACAATTTAACAAACACACAAACTTTACTTCTTTATAATATTAGTATAGATTACAAAAAAGCTAAATGAAAGATACATTTAATAATAATAAAACATTTTTTGCTTAAGTCATTGATAATGGTCTTCTTAAACTATTGGAATATTTCAGAAATTTAACACAAATCATAGATATAACTTAATCTTTAATACATCGTTGTCTGACGTTATCTATTTCTCGTGTAAAATATTGTATGCGTTGACCATTCCTGATACCTATTAGGTGGATACAACCGGCCTGGCCGGGTTATCATTCTGTAAAATCCCAATCCGTTATTATTTACAATAAATACACAGTTAAGACTATCTCAAATGTCCAAAAAGTATACGCAAGAAGTAACCAGATGTTTAAACATCTTCAATTCACCTCGACAAGCATGAGTCAACATGACGTCATTGCGGATCTTCGCAAAATCAAATCCTGTTAATAACAAGTCACGCACAATGATCATTTGATTGATTCACAAGGTTAGGATGTATTGTATTCAATGCCATATTATGCATTACTTTCTCTCTCAGTCACGATTGTTAAGACGATTTTTTTTTATAAAATTGTTGATTGGTTTCTACATCACGACACACATTATAAACACGTATAATCTTATTGGCATATAATTTAAAAGACTACTGTATTTACATAGTCACAGAATAACAAAGTAACCATTTTTGATTTCATATAACGACAAAGTTTATTAAAGTGAAATTCTCTTCAGGAATAGAAATACTCGAATTTGATATTGTTTCGCCTTGTTCGTTCATATTAATTCAGCCTCCAATTGCTACATCCACCCAACAGGAGGAATTTGAAATCTAATTAACTTTCAATCTGGAGGCATTAAACTCGAGTTTGTTTTGAAGTGCCGTTTGTCTCTGTGTGTGTATTTTAATTGGGAACATTTTGAACTCCAATGCCAGGCTTGGTTTTGAATGCTATCGGGGTAGATAATTAGAAAACAACAATTATAACGCAAAAGCGGAGTACAAGATCACACGTACAGAGAATCAATTGGCGATTGGGCGAAGGGTTTTCTACTTCACCCAATGTTGTGCTGTGTATTACATAATTTAAATTTATACGGAGATTAATGAGGTTTTTTTTAATTTTGCTCTGTTACAATTAAAAAGGAGGTTGCCACACTACTGAATTTGATTCCAAAAAAGTTTCTTTCAAGTTTCTTTTTTCAAAGTTCATAATACAGCATGCGAGAATACAATATGAGACCTAAAAATATTTCGACATGTAATTCAAACGATAAATTTAGTGTTTTACAACCAGTTTTGATATTACTATTGTATTCACATATAGGTGTCTAAGGGTAGCGAGTGTCGGGAACAAAGGCGATAAAACTGTTGAAATTAGATTTACGACTGCCACCGAGCTTGTGAATAGGTGCATAATTTAATTAACAACTACTGTTTACTTCAAAACTCATTCTGACTGTAGACGTCTCTGTTTGATTGAGCCAACACACGTCTGTTTGTTATACCAGTTTAGAATTCACTTTGTTTAGAGAACCCAAACCGTCTAACAAGGAAGCGACATTCGAAACACTGAGTTCGATTTACACTATGAATATGATATAGAAGGTTTGCGCATTTTAACAATATCTTTTGACTATGTTTTAAATTTCTAAATTTGGGAAATCTCGACAGTCTCAAAATATCGTTACACGAAACAATCAACATACATTCTTTCTAGTATTTGTATTAAAGAAATACGTTAAAAAATTAACATTTATGGTATATATGGGTTTGCGTAATAGCGGTCGAAATGACTGATGGAAAACATGATTAATTTAGAAATGTGTTAAGCAGAATAATATAAGAATTAGATGCCTACTTAAAGAACAACTAATCATACTTTACTTGATTATTAGTGTCATATTTATTTGCTAGTACCTAGTCGTTAGTAAAAAACTGCTTAATGCTTTAAGGTAAAAAAAAAAATATCAAAACCACAATTTTATTTGTTCAGTAGCAAACCTTTTTAGAAAAAGAACAATCAGGTTAGGTAGCACTGATGAATGAGTACGATGTGATATGAAAACCTAGGTTCTATCCATAAGTTATACAAACGAACTCATTATAATTATATTATGAACCGTTTTAAAACCTAAACGTAAAGAATCCAATAATATCAATACGTCTTATGCGCCTCGGGATATGACACAATTTTATAAAGGTACCGGAACTTCTCAAACTATACGTGGTTAGGGTGCTTCTCATTCTAACAACTTTAACTTTTAAAGGTAGTAAAACCATGCAAATTTCAGCATGAATGGGCCGTCTCGATCGGGGCAGTACTACCCTCGCACAGAGGAACCTAAAACGACTACATTCGTGATGTCGTGTTTCGTCGGTGAACGATTGCGAGACCGGAGGCCCAATGTTGCAGAACATCACTAGGCCGCCATGCCGCGGTTTCCACGCTGCTTTGTTGCATTGTCTGCATTCACTATGAGCATGATGAGCACCGCTCTTGGATTCTGCTTATGCTTTCCGTCAGGCAGAGTACGAGTCGATTTGGCTGGTTCATACATAAAAAAGGTGTAAGTTGTTTTTCTTAAGGTAGAATTTTAAAATATTTTTGCCGGTTATCGTATATTTACAGACAAAATCTAAATGCAGAAAGGATCTTTAAAAAATTAACCATCGATACATCAAAGTCAGGGCAGACTTCTCCCTAACCTTTGACCAAAGTCGATTAATTAATTCAAGGCAATAGCGGTCACGACTTTTATATAAATTACAATGTGTAAAGATAAATATATATTATATATATAGAACCTTTAAATTTTATTCAGTAATTTTATACACAAAAGTTTCATATTTATTTAGAAAGATTTTAAAAATAAATCAATTAATTTTATACCTTATTTTGTTTTAACGTACTCACCCAAATTTTAATTTTAATAAATAAAGAAAACTCGAAATAAAATCTATATTAGAATGTTTGCACACCTATAGTACGTGCCCATCAATCCTCAAAACCCTATTTTTGTTTTGTGTTCCAAAGACTGTGTGCGCTGGGAGTCAATTGAGAACATAAAATACTTGAACTATTTAGTTTCTGTTTACTTCCACTTCGAAACTACGCACAATTGTTCACATTGAAAACGAAAAGTATCACATTTTAGCATCTTTAACGCTAATATATGTATGTGATAAATATGTTGGAGAAAGTGTAGAAACAATTAACCCTGAAACGTTTCAAATTTTATAATGTTATGTGCATAAATTTAATTTGAATTCATTATTAAGATATTTTCATTAAATTATTTAACATAATTCACTTTTTCTGTTATCAGCAGACTAGATTATTATTTAGATGATTAGTTGAGCCTCGCGGTTTTATCCGCGGTAATTATTGTACCTATACAACAAAAACCGCACTTAACACCGCGGGACTATGCTAGTCTAAAATAGTAGCCAGATAACTCCTTATGTAAACTCCTGTCAGTGAAAGTTCCGTCCAAATCTACCCAGCCGTTCCAGAGGATTAACCGGAATGGACAATTAAAATAAAAAATATTTTTTTGATAATAGTACCGTGTAGACTGTCATAATGCACTTAGTGTAAAACTGTAAATGTGTTATTACAAACACTTTCATTTTATTTGTTTACGTGTATAGACGATGAACTCTGAACTGAAATATAAAACATGCATGTAAGTGAACAATACACCAACCTCGGTGTATTTTAGAGTTACAGAACCAGTGAAAGGATTTATGCAACGATCTTCTTGTGTAATAGTTAGTAGGCATGTATGATCTGTGCGAAGATGAACGTTCATATACTTTTTGTATGACTTTCTAAGTAGACATTCTAGTGTTGTCTAGATTGGATGATGTCTTGGAGTTACATCTGGTTTTGCCTCAAAAGCAATTACAGATTTTTGAGCGTGTGCTTGTCATGTTGATGTGTGAAAATAAACTTTAAAATAAACAGAAATGAAGGGTTGTTTTGTCACCTATTTTTGAACCCGTTATGCTTATTTCATACTTTTAATGCACACTTGTTGTAATGAGAAGTTCAAACATACAGAATAGTAAAACCAATTACAAAACAAAGTCAGTCCATGTAAACACATAACAAGTAAAGTTTTCATAACTAGATCTAGTTTCAAAGAAATTTTACTAAAACTTTTGCACTTAAAACAATTAGCTAAGAGACACTAGGTAGTAATTAAATTTAATATTTTTCTTTTAAAGACGCCCCTTAACTTGTGTATACTGTAGTGAAACTTTGTTTTCCGTGCAATTTTATCCATTTCTTACAGTTATCGTGTTTCAAGACATTTTAGTTTTTATTATCTCACACAGTTGGTTTTCATACACTCCTACCACTTAGTTCAACTTTTGTGGAGTCTTTGCGAAACTAGTAGAGTTATATATCTTGATTAGGTTTTAAATTCAGTACAATATGTTAAGAAATAGTTTACAGTAACTGTTTAAATAAAAATAATAATGATATTTAAGTTCTGATGAAGCTAAAAGGATTTTTTTATGATTTTTAACTGTAGCTTCTATTTAACGCTTATAAATGTCACTTACTGTCTTAATTGAATAAATGATTTTGAATTTGAATTTGAAGAAACTTTCACTAGCAAATAGCTAATGATATGACGATAAGTAAGTGTACTTTTTTAGTCTAGCTGCACCCTGCGGCGTTATCTGCGGTTTTTGTTTTACAGGGGGTAACACCACGGGGTTTAACTAGTAAATCAATATAGCATGTTAAAAAGTGATTTAATCTTTTTGCTAGAATTCATGATCATATCAGTTTTGAGTTATATTATTACGACACATTAAGTTTTTTTGGTGTATCAGAATCGTGGGTAAACTTATTAAGATAGAATCGTGTTCTCACGTTCTGTACATCGCGACATCCTGCTCTTGATGGTTAACTCTGTAAAATCTAATGTAATACGAGTAGAACGAACGCCCAAGTAAAAATGGCAAATGTTAGATGAAATACCATAACTGATCAAAAGTTTTCCCACGATTTCAATACGTTTGAAAACGTGTCCAATTAATTTCAAATTTGAAAACAATTTGAGAATTGAAATCAATTCATTATAAAGTGGTACGACAATAACCGCGGGCGACGCCACGAGGCGAAGCTAGTGTCTTTATAAATTAAAGCCTATGTGTTATTTTGATGTATAAGCTATGTGTATTATTTTAAAGTTTCGTCAAAACCCATTTAGTAGTTTTTGCGTGAAAGAGCAACAAACATTTTCACTTACATACGCACAAACTTTTGCGTTTATAATATTAGTAGGATTAAAACTAAATAAATAACTTTCCTTAAATAAATATAATTTAAAGCAATACGTCTATGTTTATAGTAAATACTTGCGACAACATATAGTGCCCGGTATAAATATTATTTCACTTATCTGCACATCATATAAATATTTCGGACATCTAACACACAACGCCATCCAGTCCCAAGCTAAGCAGAGCTTGTGTTATGGGTACTAGACAACTGATATAAATACTTACATATTTTTTTATGTAAATACATACATATTATACATATAAAACATCCAAACTCCGAAACAAATATTTGCAGATCATACAAACATTTGGTCCGACCCGGGAATCGAACCCGAGACCTCAAGCATAGCAGTCGCATACGCTACAACTACGCCACTGAGGCAGTCTCAACATCCTTTGATAGTTCATTGCTTTAAATAGGCATTTTCAGTTCGGAGGTTTAGGTTCCTTTTTCTTTATACGTTGAAAAGTTAGTTCTCAATTTTTCAAGTCTCGAAATACACGCCTCACAATGAATAAAACAGATACATTCACGTAGACCAACTCCAGGTGAAAATAGTAAATTATGAATAGAGTACGTACATTGTCTTTTAGCGCATTTCAGTTACAATTCTAGACATCCTATATACCCCGTCTCACAAGAAAACGACAAGGCATGCGAGAGTCAATTTATTCATATTGATTTGTTTGCAGTTGTAATACAGTTTATTGAGCTTATAGTTCAAAATGTGTGAAATATTAACACGATTATTTAAACTGGTGAGCGTTGATGCGCATATCTCAAACATACGCCTAGGTCGCAAGTCCTGGGAACTGCTCTGAGTTTCTCTCTCTGCCACACGATGGACCCGGCACCCGCACTGTTAATCCATGGAGTGCTAAGAAGTTTGTCTCTGTAGTATTTTGTTTTGTATTAAATTTCAATAAGACCGATCGTGGTCACGAACACACTTTTTAATCGATGCAATGCCTCGCAAAACATCGTTTCATACCGAAACATAACCAAAGAAGATATCAATATATATATTTTTTTATTTTTTTTTATAAAAATCTTTCGTTTGAATACTGATTGATTTGTCTCGAAAGTTTATTCTTCATTTGTATAATCTGCATATTAATAACTTGATCGTTTACGCCACAGAGTTCACATATACTCGCTTATTTTATTTTAAAATTAAGTTATATAATTATATTTGTTTTTACTTTTTAAGTACTTTAAAATGGAACTCTAACGGCTTAAGTATTTATTCACCGAGGATAATCACCTTACTTTCACGGGTTACAGTATAAAACTTAAAAATTAATCATTGTCAAGTTGCCGTACACATCACATCTTAAGTCATTAAAACTCATAGACTGACATGACAAATGATTTTGTTACCACACTTTAGAGAATTCTAGATATCATCGCAGAGTCATTTAAGAGAAAGGGGTAACGGTCAACGTTTCTAAAATCCGTCTGAAGATCTCCTCGAGTTCACTGTTTCGTAATTTCTATGATTACATAACGTATATAAACATCACAACACAAAAAAGGTGCATCTATAAAATAAGTCAGATTGTTTTTATCCATTACAGTTATAAAACTGTGTCAAGGAATTTGTTGGTTTAACAAAGTACATGAAATAATATAAAATCTAAGTAATTGATGTGGAAACGCTTTTCTTATTTGCTCTTTTTCCAAAACAAGATTTCTGGTAAAACCCTTTTAAGATAGATATTACTAGTATTGATGTACTCTAATGCCTACCTTTAGTAGGTATCCGAAGGTAACCTCTTTAAAGTTTTTTCCAAACAGGTGCGTTATTATCGATCTATTATATTGTATGCGTTATTGCAGGAAGGAGGGACGCTTCCTCGCGTCCTACTTCTACTGCGTCTTTATTAGGTAAAGCAGCAGTGTGTTACTTCCAAGCTGTCCTTATACATGATGTATGAAAACAGAAATTACAAAAACACATCCGTAATTACAGCCCGATATAAACGCACCTATATGTTAAGGCTCTCCGCCTTAAATTAATCAGATTTCCTGGTGGAATCGCGGCAGTTAGTTGTCAGTCGGTTGTTGTTGGCTAATAATATATAAGAAAGTCTGTGTATAGATCTTGTCATTGTAATAAACATTACCAATAACAATCAATTGTTAAAAGAAAATAATTTTATTCCGAGTTCTACTTTTGTAAAATTGTTTAACTCTTTCTGCTCAAAACGACATGCTTACCTTCCGAAACTATCGGTTTTGTTAACAGACACTGCTCTGGGTGTCTGAGCTACACATACACCATATTAAGTAAATCTTGCGAGGATTGAAGTTGAGATAATAAGATAAACAAATAAATCGATGAACATATTTTTAAATAACTTTTTGTATGAAGTTATATAACACACGAATTGAAAAGTTAATCATCTTAGAGTGCGAAACTGAACGACGGTCTTTATAACTCTCGCGAGAGTACGTGTGGGAAATTTATCTCTTAGTCTTAATACATTCTTTTGCCGTGTGTAAAAAAACTACATTATGCTCATATTCTAGTAATGTTGAACAACATATAAAAAACCATTCATGATCTATATTAGGGTGCTTACTTGCATTTTGTACGCAACACATGTATGTGTGATTATAATAATAATATCTAAGACACCTGACATACGACCTTCTGATCCCAAACAAGGCAGAACCTGTACTATGTTAACCAGATGCATATTTACATATTAATACGTGAAGCAAATAGACAGGATGGGTAACCATTAAGTTTGTATCAATGATACAATTTATCGAATCTTATAACATATTTAATATCATAATACATATTATTTCGACTGCTTCGTTAGTTTAGCGGTTAGCGTAAGATACTGAGATGTCTCGGTTTCGATTCCCGGTTTGGACCAAAATATATAAAAAAATTGTAATTATAAAAATAATTAATAAAATCCCAGAGTTTGGAAGTTGGGCTCAAAACACCCGTACATCGGAGAGCATGTGAAGCTGTCGGTCCTGCACCTGATCTCTTTCTAGTCGTGTCAGATAAGCTATAAGTACACCATGATGACGATGACAACATCACATACTTTTATATTTTTACTATTTTTATTAAATTTAGGTACTACAGTACTTTTATTTATTTATTAATTTAAACTTGTTGCACTTATTGTACAAAAGGCGAACTTAATGCCATGAGGCATTTTCTCTCAGTCGACCTTCAAGTGATGTAGAAATAAGATGCGGTAGATGCAAAGATAAAGTTTGTCGGGATAAATAATGTTGTTTTAGTGGAAAAATCATTAAATTTTCTTGGATTCATAAAACACGTCCTGAAATATATTTCAAGACGTGCTTTATGAATTCAAGGATGTGTATGTATAACGCGAAACGTAGAGATAGGATTAATATAACATCACAATATATTCACTCCGATTAATTTTGTTGTATTACTAATGTTTTACTCACTTAAAATGTTTTTTTGAAAAGGGCCACACAACGACAAGATAAACACCAGCTTATAAAATGCACACAAACAATGACTAATATAAAATTGCGATGTTATTGCATGTTTCTACTTTATTCATGAATGTCAAATTAAAAATAACCTGTTTTTTTTGTAAATTCATATTCTTGTTGAGAAACCCTTTAATGTGTTAGTGACCCGGATGCTAAGGTGCAGTTTTATGAATCACAACGTTTTACAAGTCACTTTGAGAAACTCAATATGCAATTATGCAATACTTAATGTGTTCATCTCTAGTTGTTGCAAAATTTGTCGCTTGTTCAATAACAATTGTGTAATGTTTTATCGAACAATTATGAATATATGTTTGTAACATTTGACATGAAATGTTGTAATTTAAAAATTATTTCTTTTCCAAATCAAACTTTTTTTATATATAATGTTTGGCAAACGGGCACACGTCAAGTGCGAGAGCCACGTTTCGGCATGAATGGGCCGGCTCGACCAGAGTAATACCACGGCCTCACAGAAAACCGAGTGAGTGAGGATACCGGAGACCCATACCATACCCCCAACCCCTCCCCTCTCCCCTCGCCTTCCCCCAAAGGCCGGCAACGCACTTGTGACACCTCTGGTGTTCACCACCAGTGTCCATGGGTGGCGGTAGTCGCTTGCCATCAGGCGATACATCTCGTTTGCCCCCTATTCAATAAAAAAAAATATTTATCTTCTTATGGAACTGGATTTTCCTGACATCTTAAGCCTATAAACAAATTTGAAGGCAAAAATAATTTAGATTTCTTAAATATTCAACTGTGATCATTGCACATGCATCGCCAGGTTTACAAAGATTGCAGCTTTAAATATCATTATCTTTACAAGCAAGTACCACTTCAACAAAACCTGTTGAAAGATGTAAGTACAGGTTATTTTTAAAGCAAAAATACACTTGACCACTTATCTTCTGTTTTTATGCATTCACTTTTGATCTGAATTGATACTTGTCTGTATATATTAGCTGTTGCAGCTTAAAAAAATCTCATAGCTTGTCGTAATTTCGTTAAACCAAGCTTATCTTTCTGAAGGTTTTACAGCGCTTGAGAACTTCTAATTTTAAAAAAATAAACAAAATGTTTAGTTTAAAAAAATGGTCGTGTAAACTATGGTGTGGAGTCTGACTTCATTTTATTGATAACTAGCTGAACCCCGCGGTGTTACCCGCGGTTGTTGTCGTATCGTGGTTAACGCCGCGGGGCGAAGCTAGTCTAAAAAATGTTAGCCTAAGTTACTCCTTATACCATCAGCTACCTAGTGAAAGTCCCGTCCAAATCGGTGCAGCCGTTCCAGAGATTAGCCGGAACAAACAGACAGACAGACAGACAAAAATTTTAAAAATGTATATTTTGGTATGTGTACCATATATACATTCATATGCATGTAGTAGAAAGAAAGGTTATTTTAATATTACAAACAGACACTCCAATTTTATTTATTTGTATAGATTATATAAATACACAAAAAACAATTTTTTTAATAATTACGAAAAACAAATGGCGGTACGTCGTTCATTTTTTTTTCATGGACAGCTGGATTAAAATATAAAAATAAAACTAATCAAAAGTTAATGTAACTCCGTGTAACTTTTAGCTACACACGTGTTTCAAAACGATTATGCAAATTTCTAACCTTCATCAAACTTCGTGATGAGTATTTACACATCACAATGTTTCCTAATTAGTTTTAAATGTCGCATCGCGAACTGTCAAGGTCTCTACCGCCAGATGTGAAAGACATGCGTACTATTAATGGTGACTCTTGAAATCCCATATACTACTACCAGACTGGATTATGAATGCTTTTACTGTAAAAGGTATCGCTGGCGTATTCGTGATGCGACTTAACTACAAAGGGGACTGCGGTGTGGAATAGAGCGGAGGTGGAAGAGGGGAGAGGGAATAGTAAAGGTCAGTTGCTTGCTTCACCGGTATGGCCCGATGCTACCCGATCATCGTGTACCATAAATACGTCGACCTCTGTCGTTTTATTAAAGTGTTGTGCGTTGCGACAGACTATGTTGCTTTTTTATATAGTTATGGACAGTCGTTTTAAATTATTCATAAATGTTTTGTAAATTATAAATAAAGAAGTACCTGCTTTGTGAAATTAAATTGCATTATGAACCCACTCTATAGGAATGAATGTTTGACATTTCAACATTAACATTAACATTAAAAATGACAAAATATGGTTTTGGTATTTAATATTTCTATACATAAACACATACATCAAGTATGTATGTAAAGAGAACTAAAAGTCACCGATAATCCCATATAGCAATATAGGTAAACACATTGCTTACCTATATTGCCTTCAGCCATTACAGTAATATATTAGTTGTAAGAAATTAGAATTAGTTAATTAACTTGAATTAGAATTTTTTTTTCCATACCTTCACGAATATTTTTTATTGTACACGTATGGCTTACAATACACAATAGTATAAATTTTATTAGATCAAAAAATATTAAACGGTACTGCAAAGATCTGCGATTGCAATAAAAAATCTAGTCTTTTGAATGAACCACAGACGGTTTAAAGAAGATTGCTAACAACGTATGAATAAGCCACCTTTGACCTGCTTCGATCGGCTTTGTGCTCCACTCTGCTTCGAGTTCCGTGAGGTTCCCCTCTTTGGATTCTGCATTAACGACTGCCTTTAAAGAAAATTCAGTCTCCATTATAATGAAATAAGATACATTCTTCAAAGACATGGGATAATGATGAGTGGATTATTACAAATTGTTTTTTAACCATTAAGAGTATTTCAATGTGCTTATGCTTTTAGAAACTTGATATTAGCTAATAAATAGGTGTCTCAAGCAGAGGTGTACATAGAAATAGAAAAAGGATTTTGATGTTTTAAAACTTGCTTTTGAGGTTTATTAATAATACTATAATATCGCCAATGCAAATTCAAGTACCGTTGTTATTGTTACTTCATACCTCCAAAGGAAACCTCTGCAGTGAATTAAGATATATATTTTAATATTTTTTAAAGCATTATATATTGTCTATCAATTAATTATTCAAGCCACAAGCGAGATCTCACAGCGCAAGGATAAATATATCCACAGTGCTTACGATTTTGCAGCAGAAATAGCAGTAGATATATGATATGTAGACGAGTAAGCTTCATTTTTTGTTTCGATAAATATTTAATTATTAAATCCCTTATTCAAAGTCAGTCTAGATTATGTACGATAATTCTGTCCTTAGACTCCATCTCAGTATTAGATTGTTTAAATGCTACGATTATGTTCAACAAGAATGCAGAATGAAACCTTACTATAATTACTTACTAATTAATTTATTCTTTAGATTTAACTTTGATTTGTAAACTTCTGATTTTAAAATCGTTTAGAATGTACGTAAAATCTTTGTTTAAAATTTCACGAAGTTTACTTGAAGTGAATTAACAACATTTAATTTATAAAATAGAGAAATAACTTTCTTTAATTAAAAATCTACAATAAATTACGAAACTCAGTTGTTCGTGACTCCACACTATACTTAATTAACGATTATGTAAAATGTAATAAACTTTTATTTTTATCACATTTTAGTCAAACAAAAGTTGTAAACTACTCTTAATAAGACAATTCCGAAGTAACATGCTACATTAATTTCCTCTAAATGCACTTTTCACGCAGTGTTAACGTTAGAAGGCATCCAGAAACTATATGACAATAAATTCATTGTTTTAATGATAGAGAAATTCTGGTATTTTGCACACGCGAGGGAGGAAAGTGTTGCATAATGATATTATGTAACAAACCATTATGTTGCAATTAAAGCACTAAAATAATACTATTACATATTATGGCTATCGGTTTGTTTACATTAAAATTAACATAAGTTGCTTTCATGACTATACGTTAGCGAATGGTAGTTGTGTCATCTTGATGATGAAATTTTGAATTTAAATGACTTTAAAAAGTTGCAGTGTTATCTTTATCAAACTTTCAATGGATTTACTACTGAGCATTAGTTTTTGTGAAATCAACTGAATCGGAATAAATTTCACTCTGTCTTTTCTTTTATTCTTAAGAAATATTTTCCAAATCTTCGATCTAAGAATAAATTACAAAAGACTCTCTCAAATGTGATATTTATAATCAATTACACAGTCTTACTCAACACGATACTGCATACAAAGCTATAACAGATATAAGTAGCACATATCGATCTTCAATGTGCCTCAAAAAATACCGCCAGAGTTCTTTTTGCTGCGTATCACAAGATCATTTAGTAGAATTGCTTCTTTTATGTCATTATCAAATCCTTATTTCTGTTAAATCAGCTTCTTTTGCGTTCGGGAGCCTCGGAATAGGTTTTAGTAATTTGCTTACTTTACGTAAAATACATTCGAACTTATATTTATATGCGCGTATACCGAGGTGATTGCTTTGATCATGAATATGTAGTCACATTTTTATGATCCTATATTTATAACTTTTCTCTATTAATATTTTCTCTATTTGACTGCACGGTTGGCCGAGTGGTTATAGCGGTCGCCATGCCGCTTGCTACTGCACCAAGTGTCTTGGGTTCAAATCCCACGCGGTACAACACTTTGTGTGATCCACGAATTGTTGTCCCGAGTCTGGATGTTCTTTGTGTCCGTTTCATGTATGTTTGTCAAGTCCCCCACGACACAGGATGTTTATTCCTAATGTGAGAGTTGTCTTTAAAAAAAAAAGAAAAAAATACGACAGCATGAACGCTGTCATTTAACGTTGGTCTTCTGTGCGAGGGTAGTACCGCCCCGGTCAAGCCGACTCGTTTGTGCTGAAATCAGCGTGTCTCTACTAACTTGATCTTGAATAGATTGATACAGCAGTCACAGTATTATATTTGCCTTTATAGATATATTTGACTAATTTAACATTACTGTATGATCGCGGTATTTCAGTTGTAGCTTATGCGACTGCTGCTGAAATTTTGAGTTCGAATCTAGGTTCAGACCAAATGTTAATATGATTTGTAAGTATTTATACCTCAGTTTAAGCGTTTTTAAGTACAATATGGATGTACGTAGGATATACAAAAAAAACGTATTTTGATCAGTCACTCGAACTTTCATAGTACAAGGTTAGCTTATGTTCAAACTAGATGGCAATGTGTAAACCGTAAATCAGTTCATTATCTAGATAAGATTAACTAGCATTGCTAATGCAATGAATACCTGGGATCTAGTAATATCTAGACTGGCTATCGCTTAAAGCATTTTAATGTATCTTTTATTATATCTTTTAAAAACAATGTGTAGTCATTATTTTATTTTAAATTGCAGATTTGAAACTATAAAGATCAAGAAGTACTGTACAGGAGATTCTAAAAAATCTTTTACATTGTTTTCAAACTTTGATTGTCTCATGAAATGTAAGAAGATGGGAAAAGTCGTTATTGTTTGAAAGTTCAGCCGGCAACCGTTACGAAACTCCTTGGTGGTGGATGGAATTTTAAATTATTAAAAAGCAACGGTTCTTCGTATCCTAAATAATAGATCATGTACATTGAAATAATTTCATTTATCTTACTTTAATTATCGATGCACTATAAATTGTCACAGATAATTTTTGACTTTCGTAGATATTTAAATGTATAGGTAAGACAGAAAAGAAATATCTGTTGTACTTGTAGGAAACGTGTGTCCTGTCCCACCAACACAAAGGGAGGATTTTCCGACCAGGCGAGGTGATCATGCCTGGCGGGCCTCTATTCAACGATTGATGTTGATATGTTGCATATATGCTAATCCTGCGCGAGAACTTCTGTTATGCGATTCAGGATTAGTAGTGTTGTGTAGTACGTAACGCCGTAATTCAGTGTATCTCCGGTAGATGTCGCTGTCATATGTTTTTGTTGCCGCTGTATGTGGAAGTCTCTACATATCATTATACCGTCAAACGTGTTACGTGTTAGGGTTCTGTTCTGCACTACTGTCGACAAAGCGCTTTTTTATATCCACGCCCCAGAAATCTAGAAACTTCTAGTCGATTCCGTGACATCGTAACACCGGAAAGAACATCTCAAATATGATGGTAATAATAAATATTTGCATGACATGACAATCAATCTATATTCGGTTTTAAAAATATGGATGAAAGGTTAATTACTCTGTGTCTCAAGAAATCAACAAGAACTATCTGACGTTTGGTTCTTTTTTTTTTTTTTTTTATTGAATAGTGGGCAAACGAGCAGACGTATCACCTGATGGTAAGCGATTACCGCCGCCCATGGACACCCGCAACACCAAAGGCGTCACAAGTGCGTTGCCGACCTTTGGGGGATGGGAAAGGGGATGGGGGAAGGGTATGGGCCTCCGGTATCCTCACTCACTCGGTGAAACACAGCGCAAGCGCTATTTCACACCGGTTTCGTCTCAAGCTTTGTACTAGAATATTCTTTCTTTGTAATAGTTATTTAGATGTCAACCCATAATTTTGTATTAATATTTAGGTACAAAATACTAATTAAAAAGTGCCTTTTGACGCTGATATCATCCCCGAAATTTATAGAATATCTTTCCTTTGTCCTCAATTTATTAAAAGAAACAACATTCGACCACTAAGAATCCTAATAAATTTACAACTTACGATACTTACGTTCTTTAATATGAAATAATATAAAGCAATCTGTATGATGCTATATAAATTATTATACCTATATTGAATAGAATATTAGATAGAAACAGAAGAAACTTTCTTGTGCTGCAGAACATCAGCGTCACATTTTGGGTTACAACACGATCTATCCTTGATCTCAGCTCAAGCGTTGTTTTTTCTAACTGTAACTTTTGTAGACTTTTATGAATACTTTATATGTTTACATAAATCTGATTTTTACTGTACCAAAGTGAATTGTCTGTAATGTTGGATTTTAAGTTTATTACATCATTTAAATCGCACGGAAGCAAGAGTCTCGCGAGATTCTCGTACACTTCTGAGGAATGTCGGTAATTTCCAGTTATCGTATTCTTTTTATTCGCTGCTCTCAAATAAGGGCTTTGAGTGATTCCATATCTCTCGGGATTTTCAATTTAGAATTGATCGTAGGAAGAATGAGGAAAAGAAGATTGATATCTGGGATTTTTTTCTGTGGGCCCATTCGAATTGGAGGCCGCACAAGTGAGTGATCGCCTGAGTCTGTCCCAAGCTAATGATACCCGAGGCTTATCGACTCGACTGTCGCGCGTCATTTTTATGGATTCAGCTGGATTCATGTAAATTTGTGTTGTCAGCGACCAACGTTGTTACAAACGCTTTAAATCGTACACACAATGTCGTTGATATTCATATTTTTGGGATGGTCTACCGCTTAGTATTAGCAACTTACCTAAATGGCTATTAGCAACTTTTTGATTATTGATTTTAAGTAAATAGCAGTATATTATTTTATATATTTTTCACTGCAGTTGATAATTATATTTATTTTAGTATAGGAGGGAAAGTAGCACTTTTGCGGTATGGATTTAAATCTTTTTAGTTCTTATATATTCATCTTTTAAAAGTTTGCTTATTTTGTTTTGGATATTTCGCATTCCGTTTCCAGTCAAAGCACCAGTTTTTCTTAAGTAAATCTAGTCATTTCATATTACTTAACCTACTTATAAGCTGTTTACTTTTCAATGAACATTACAGCGCAAAACATTATTAATATTTATCAAAGTACCTTT
Source organism: Spilarctia lutea (assembly GCA_916048165.1). Lineage (NCBI taxonomy): Eukaryota > Metazoa > Arthropoda > Insecta > Lepidoptera > Erebidae > Spilarctia > Spilarctia lutea. The sequence continues at coordinate 14,957,732 of OU696480.1, read as the reverse complement.
GTCATTGAATATAGTTGTCTAATACTTGTCAATGTAATTAAGGTGCTTCACACGCCGCACAATACGTAGGTAGTCTGCTCACGTTATAATTACGCCCTATTCGCAACGGGTATACCTCTCTACAACAATGACGTCTCCATATTCAATGTACGTGCCTCTGATTGAATCTAACGGGCTCAAAGTAGAATAATATAGTATTATTTGTCGTCTATTTGACTCATCGCTAATGATTACACCTAACAAAGGTGAAGTATTTACTTGTAATGTAATTTCGTACTTCCTAATGAAACATTATCAAGAAAGTGCAAGATATAAGTTTGTCATCAGGTAGAGTAGACTTAGTTATCTTGGTAGCTAAAACCAAAATAAATATTTTTATACATGATATAATGGCCCCGATGAAATTCCATTGGAATTCATTAAAATTCTTGGAATAATTTAGTACGTGCGTCTTTTATTAAATACATTAAACAGGTTTTCATTGAAACATTTGCTTTTGGTAGTTAGTTTAAAATGAATAATGTTCATGTTAGTAATTATGGTATTTTCGACAATATTTTAATACTGTTAACGGTGTCAGCATTTCAAAGTGATATGTATATAGTACCAGTAACTGTTCAAAAATGTATAGAATATTTAATTATATATTCGTCTCATCTATGGCGGAATCAACATATAACTACCTATATACTCGTATACGGAATTATTTCTGACATACCCTGTGAGTTTGTTATTCATTAACATTTCAAATTCACAATAATGAGACCTTGAAATTTATTATCATATCGTTAAGCTATGAATTGCGTTAGTGAGCATACTGACGCATACCACTCGTTTATTATATGTTTAAGGCACAAAACATCTATAAATATTTTAGACATCTAACACACAATGCCAACTTGTTTCACACTAAGCAGTGCTTGTACTATGAAAGCTAAATTGACTGACATAATACTTACATACTTTTTTTGTAAACACATTTTACATAGAAAAAACACAAACTCCGAAACAATTATTTGTAGATCATGCATACATTTACCGTGAGAGAGCCCCGCTTCACCATGAATGGGCCGGCTCCACCGGAGTGATACCACGGCCTCACAGGAAAAGTTTGCGCTGTTGCACTGTGTTTCACCGAGTGAGTGAGGATACCAGAGGCCCATTTTTTTACGTGTGGACCCTCCGGCCATCACCCCGCCGGGGTTTGCGGCGGGATGGTGTGTCGGAACCGAACAGGATACCAGAGGCCTATACCCCAACCCCCCCAAACTCTGGTGCTGCGGGTGTCCATGGCTGGCGATAATGGCTTACCATCAGGCGATACGTTTGCTCATTTGCTCCCTATTCCATTAAAAAAAAATACACTACCAATGCGCCACCGAGGCAGTCTAGTCAGTTTACTTTTTCTGATTATTGAAATACTTAATAACAGCTTAGATTTTTGGAAGTTGGGGTCTGAACCCCCATGCCTCCGAGAGCACGTAAAACGATGATCTATCCCTGATCGTGTCGGTTAACCGTCCCATTGGATTATGTGAGAGAGGGAACAGATAATGCACCTGTACTTCTACGTAGTTAGTTGGTTTCCGTTGCGACTGGCCGCCGTGGCCGTAATCGCCTAGGACTACATCATGGATAAGCTTAATTGAAATGTAACAATTTCAGTGTTACTTTAGTAAATAGGTTTGATAAGGTGTATGTTTGTAACAGTACTGTCCTGATTGCATCTCAGTAATCCCTTTGATTGCATTATCGTTTATTGTAATCTTGAGTTAATGGATAAAATCAGGTTCAATGTAGTGGTAACGGATTAGAAGGAGTAAATCTGTTTGTTAAGTTTACGATTCAAGTTTGATCTTCAATTCAATTGTGGGTTTTGCATAATAGTTAATACCAACACCATAATTATATGCTGATAGTTAAATTAGCACGTTATATCTAATATTGATCGAATTCGAGTTTTAATGAGTGAATGTTAATGTTAAGACAAATTTCAGTTATTTGTCAAAAAAGTATATAAGTATTCGATCATCGATCACAGTAAAAGCTCTGCTTAGTTTGCGGCTTGATGGCGTTGTGTGTCAAAATATTTATTACTAGTAACTAGGCTTCGCACGGGCTCTTTACGGAAAATATAATATAGTATATTATGTTACCCCGAGAAGATGTGCAGCTTAATTTTTTTAGAATTCTTCGACAATATTCGTAATATTTTTCCACACACATATAAATCCACAAGTTATCTACAAAAACCTTCCTTAATAATCACTATCTAAAATCGGTAAATCAACTCGGTAAAAACCGCATCAAAATGCGTGCAGTAAATTTTAAATTTGTCGCGAACAGACAGATAGACAACCAGATTCGGCGGGGGACTTTGTTTATAATATGTAGTAATTATTAATTATTTTAAAAAGAAACATTAAAAAACACAACGTATTGATTATAACTTTGTTACCGTTTTTAAAGCATCATTAAAACATGAAAATATGGCTCTGTTGTGCATGTATGAAATAAATCTTTTTTAAAATAAGGCTTCATGGCTCCCTTACATTGCATAGTTTTGCCATAACACTAAATTAGAAAGACCAGCAATGAGCGAAAATGGGATCGTAACCATCTTATGATGGTATGCTCGTGATCGAAGGAAGTTGAAAAAACCGCTTGTAAAATATAATAGATGTTTTGCTCCATTGATTTACAAAAAAACCAATCCAATGCATTATTGTAGTAAAGAAGTCGAAACGGTAAAGTATCTGGACACTAAACCAGTTGAACAGTACTTTTACCCAAATAAGCAATCTAATACGACCAACACATTATCGTGGCTAGTGGGCGTGAATGCCTAGATAAACGAGAGCCGGTACGGTTTGTTAAGCACATCTATTTTTTAATCGCACTCTCACTTTATCAACAGTGCCTTTCTGATTTGAATGTCTTTTGTTTTCTTAGAATGAATGTGAATTTGAGCAAACTTGTCTCCTCTCAACTTTAAATAGATTCTTGAATGAAATGTGATGTAATTCTCTAAGATAAGGCTGTTAAATACTTATTTGCAGATGAATTGTATTTTAACCTAAATCGGGTATTCGCGGGAGGCCTTTGTCCAGAAGAAGACATCTTTCGACTGAGTGATAGGCCAATTAAAGTAGTCATTCTTTAGAACGTCCAATTTTAAATCTAATTAAATCAAATCATGTCTTTTATTGATACAATTAACGTTTTTCTTTTATTTACAGGTAAAACACATTACACACACGCTATACAATAGAAACGGCAGTAACCATAACTGAAGTCTCGTTTAACGAGCAACGAGGAGGTGAGTTCCGTTGAAAATCTCTATTTTGCATGTGAGTTTTGACATCGAGAGTTACGAAATTTGGAGACGTGCCAATATGTACTTGTATTCGCCAGGGTTGTAGGTACATGGTTGTAGAGCTCTTCAATGCGGGATGAAATACTTAAAATTGAATAAAACTAATAATAACTTTAACAAATATAGAAATTGAAAAGTTTACTTATTTTATTCCTGAATAATGCGGATAACGAATCCGTTTATTTGGTTATAAGATGTCATACGAAAAGAAAATATGAAGTCAATATGAAATGTTAGCTACATTTTTTTCATCTACTCCATATCTTTTTCGGTAGTTATAATACATTTTTTTTTGTTTTTTTTTAAGAATATCATTTATTAATTTAATGATAACGATTTGTTACGTTCCCAACAATAGATGATTGATTCAAATGCTCTTCGACTCCTTTTTTAGAAGCAATATTTCTACGGATGTTAACTTGGTCACCTCTAAATTACGTTTAATTCATTAAATTAAATTAGAAACCTAAATTAGTTTAACAATTTCTTTATTTTATCAAAAAGTTATTTTTTTTTAATAATTAAGATTTTACCAGTATATACCCAATGCATCTAAAAAAATGGAAAAATAACAACATATTTAAAAAATATTCATATTTGACAAAACAGCTTTTTGTAATTAGTTGATGTCATTAGTGGATTAGTGGGAAGGTCTTTGGGTGACGTTATTTTAAACTGTATATATAACGCAATAGTTGAAACAAGTTCAGTTGTTATAAAAAATCATAAGGATCAATTAAGCGTCAAATGAAACATAAGATTTCCTCATGAGTTACAAAATGATTGTCATTTTTACCCATATAGATATTTTTACATCATCATCAGGCTATTGCAGTCCACTGCTGGACATAGGCCTCTCCCTTTGTATGCCACTCTGGTTGGTTTTGAGCTACTCGCATCCAGCTCCTACCAACCTTCTTGCGCAAGTCGTCACTCACCCTGGCCTGTGGGCCGTTCTACACCACGTTCTTCCTGACGCGATTTTTACTCCAGAACTCGTCTACTTTAAGGTAGTCATATTATTGAACAACTTTGAGGACAACACCGTGTATTGCACCATATTTACCGATCCCGGTGGTACATGTTCGTTGAAGGCAAATAAATCGTTAAAAGTCAAAAAGTGATGTTAAGATTAACACGAATCCTATTTTAGTTAAAATCTACACTAATGCAGAATCCAACAGCCGCCTCACGTTAAAAGATTTACGAGGGAATAAGTTTGAGGGTCGTTAATTTTACTGACGCGCCGATTATCTTAACAAGTTGTCGTGTTTGAGATAATCGCTGTCTGAGATTTAATAAAATCGTTTACTGGAAGTCATTAAAACTTTTCTTAATTTTCAAAATTAAGTAACGTTTTTTTATTGCTGACCGAACTGAAATTGCTAAGAGGTTGTGCTTCTTAACTTATATTATAAACACGAAACAGAGTTTGTTTTTTTATTACGTTTTCGCACCTAATTTACTTTATCTGGCTTATCATAAATGGCATAGAACTTCTTTTTATGTCGAAACACTCGCTGCTTTTAAGTCATACGCCAATCAAGTGGCAATATGTACATAAAAGCTAAAAAAATCGCTGCGGGTGAACTTATTACACAAATATTAAAGTAAAAAGGCATACTATGCCAAAAACATTAAAAAAAGCTTTTATTAATCATATTTCATAAAGTTAAGTAAAAGAGAAGAGCGAGAAAGAGAAATGTAAAAAATGTTCACGTAATACGTTTTAAGGGATAGCCAATTACAGCAAACACATTTACTGCTGACAACTGCTTAAATTTCAGTCACGAATTTTCTCGGCTAAAAACAGCTTTGCATCCGACGACGCACATTATTCAAGTATTAAAAACATGGCCTAGAGAATTTAGCATTTCATCTCGAATTATTTCGAGGATGAGATTTATTTTTTCTGAGATTGTCCAATACGTACCAATATAAATATGAAAAGATTCTGAATTTACAATTGCATCGATAATTTGAGAGATATAGATAAGTCGTAATAATAAAAATATAATACAAACGACACCAATACATGTATCTGCATATATTATTTTAAGAAACTGACATTACTTACGAGTTTTTTCATTGTTCTCAAATATTTGCAAGATTTCAATTTTGACATAAATACCATCACATTTACCTATGACGACAACGATGTACAATATTGCGTGTGCTAAAGCAATAGTCACTGACATCGCAATGGGCTAATCGTGCTAACAAACGCCCCTGCGTGTATGCCTTCATGCATAATGAAATCTATATTTGACTTTATCGTACGACATAACGGTCTAAAAAAAGAGTAAATTTTTCATTCGTTTAACTTATCATGGCAACCGAAGGTATCATCATATCATCATCTTCTCTTAACCAATAAGTTAATTAATATAAAAATGCAGTGTAAACTGGAACTGTAGCCTTGAGCATTCGTTTGTCGAACGGTGTCTCAGGACACAGACCATTATGGAATCGGTAGAACATAGAGAAATGTGAAATATCTCCTAAGGGGTTAAGCTTTGAGAGAAAATACAGCCTTGGGATAAATACTGCTGGTGAATATCGAACCGAGGTTAAATTCGGCATCGAGTCAGGGGAGCACGAAGTAACTGTGTAGTGGTGATTCCCAATTCACGGACGGCAACGATGCACTGTCCAAAATAAATTATAGGTTCATAAGTTACTGTTACTGTATATACCTACATTAGAGAGCCGATAAATTAGTTTAAATGCATTCCTACTACAGCTCCAGGCATTTGGCGATGCACCAATGCATTGGTAAACTGCTGCATATGACGTTATTATGCCATTTGGTAAGGAAAATGTCATTTGGTATTATCGATATGTGCCAATTGCGATAACTTACTTGTTACTTACGAGATGTTATTGGCAGTAATGCCATCGCTAATTTTACATACTAGATAATATATCATAGACTAGTTTTGCGGCACTTCGCTTGCATATTTCTGTGTTTTTTTTCGTAATATCCTATTTCTTTTTCTAAATTACTTATTTTACCGGGCATAATTTCAGTCCCAGTCCACACTGCATACCACCGGTCACACATATTTTTATATATAATATATATTTAATTTTAAATAATAAAAATTATATAACATAATTATATGTTCTTCTTCTAAGACTATTCTTCTCATGTGGGAAGAATTCTGCATGTATTTTAAAGAAAAATAGTAATCTTACGAATTTAACGAATATAACTTTTTATACTGCCTAATCTTATGAAGAGAGAGCGAGTGATTTACTAAATTCACGATTTCTTTTTATTTTGCTTAACGCCTATAGTTAAGACACTATTAAAAGTGAAAGTAATATTTTCACCTATTATTAAATGAAATGTCATAAACAATGAATACAATAGAATGGCCGCTATTACAGTTGTATGTATTATAAATTTGCATCTAAATGTTGCTTTATCATAATAAAATGCGGCAATGCGCCGGCGCCTATCGTTCGAGACATTAGATGTATTATGTATGTGTATGCAGTACATATGTATGATATAACTTATTAATTATTATGAATATTTTACTCATAAATATAGAAAGTTGAAATTTATATGGAATTATACAGTTTTTCCGTAAAATATTTCAATACCAAACCTCCTTCATAAGGAAAGGCATATGGCCTACTGTGGACTGTTAGTGTAGTGTGTTAAAGCAGTTACTTAAACTTGAAAAATAAATATCCATAATACTATATTTGTTTTAGAATGGATTAAGTTTGGAAAGGAACCCTAAGGATTCTCAAAATGGCAAAATTTAGAAAAGATTTATAAACCGCCTTAATTTATAAAAAGGTTAAGACACCATGTTGTTCATGACGTTATCTAAGTATGAAATGATCGACCTCTAATGCTTTATAGTGATTGACATACGCTTTAGAACTAAACAGTTCAGCTTATGCTTTCTGTGCCAAGCCGTTAATACCTGGAACTCACCACTAGCATATGCGTTTCCCTCTGTCTATATTAATTTATTTACTAACTTAATGCACATGAAGTACAAAGGCATACTTAATGCCATTAGGCATTACCTACCAGTCAACCTTCATTTGTTGCAAAAATATGATGCGGGAGGTGCAAGAGCAATGTATTAAAATCGACAAATAGTAATTACGTAAATAATAGATAAACCTATATCACATGTCGCCAACATACACAATTATACTACTATATATATTAATAATAACACAATATACATAAACATACACATATACACTACTATAAAAATACATATAATCGAGTATATATACACTGACAGAATGTACTGCCATTTCACTCCGAAGAAGTACGCGCTCTCTATTTTTAAATGTAAGGTGGTTCGTGGACATCCTGGCCATCCATCCTATTTCGGTAGGAAGTGAATTCCACAGTAGGACTAATAATCCCGAGCCCTTCAAGCAAGGCCTGGAAAAATCTCACTAGGCCGCCACAGTGTTGGTCACCATGCTGCATTGTCCGCATCCACATTGAGGATTGTGACCACCACTCCTGATTAAACTCATACTTTCCATCAGCATGTACGTAGCCATTTTGGGAGTAAATTTATTAAAAAATATTACTTTGTGGAACAGTCAATGCAATATTAATACATGTTTATGTTTGATGAGAGAGACAACATATACAATCGATATTTAAAGATTCGGTTTTTAGGCAGCATAACATTTCGGTATTTATGTCAACAAATTTTCGCATTATGAATGTTCAATGCTTAAATTAAAAAGCTTATATTGGCAGATTGTGTTTATCTGTCCGTTATTAGACCCCTTATTTTATTTTATTTATTCATTTATATTAAAACTTTAAACACACATGTACAACGGCGGGCTTAATGCCCAAGGCATTCTCTACCAGCCAACCTTTGGGAGATGTGGAAATTTTGTGAGGTAGGTTTTCATTTTCAATATTTAGGTAATGAAAATACATGAAAGGAAAATAATTTGATAATTTTGTTTGACGTTTGACAGAATTTTACGAAGGTTTAAGTTTAGACAACTTGTAAAACAGCTCTCTAGCCAAGTTGCAAGCGTTTTTCTTTCTGCAATCGTTAACGCTTAAATTCTCGTGTGTCATTGGAAAATCTTTTAAAAGTTTTGTGTTAAGAGACAAACACTAGTTTTTTTACACAAACGCAAATAAGTTACCTTATTTTTCAATATTAGAGTTTCTGTTCATTAATGAATGAGAGAAAAAAGAAAAAAGTTTTAAGATTTTCGCGAAATCTTAACTCTAAGTCGAATCAACTCAGAACCCATTATCAGTTTTTCGTGAAGATCTTTGCACCTGTGCATGAGATTAGATAAGATAGGACTATAGTTTGAATAAAACTTTGATGAAAAAAAAAGTGACTTACGGTATTTAAGGATCGGTGCGAGCGTCAAACCTTCAAGTAAAGAGCGTAATTAACTCAAGCCTTTAAGACGCTCATTTCTTGCGATGTTTGAAAGGTGGCTATCGGTGTTGGGAGACACCATCAGGTGAACCATCTTAGTTTGTCCTCTATATCAAGAATGATGGTCACTATTCTCTTCACGGTCACGTGGATGGTGACCATCACTCTTGGATTCTACTCAGGTTTTCCTTCAGCCAGAGTAAAGTCATATTGGCAGCTTTAACAATTAGGTAACAAGAAAAAGTTTAAAAAAACAAAAATTTGACAACATAAAACCTTTTGATGCAATTTGTCAGCATCTTCCTAGACTTTATTATTCCCAAGATTATTTGGGGTCGGCTACTAGTTCAACCGGATTTATCTTAATATCAGTTTTTCTACGGAGCCCGAGGATGAAACCGAATTCGAAGGTTAAACTAGTTGACAGTATATTTGAGGGCACTGACTTCCCTATAACGATTGTCGTAGGTGTTCGGAACAACCGGAACCGACGGCTTAACGTGCTCTCCGAGGCACGGGCAGGAAACTTAAGAATTTCTTGTAAGAATAACCCAACAGCAGTCCAACTATAGAATCGTACCCGAGACCTCTTGATTGGCAGTCGCTTACGCTAGCCGCTAGATTAAAGAGGCAGTATATAACCCGAGCCATTAGAAGGCATCTATAGACACCTTATTAATTATGATCGGTTCAGTAATTAAGACAGTACTGTGGGATATCAAATCATTAATAGAGTTCCATAACTATTACCCTTTCTTTTGGTTATGCAGTAGTCGAGTAAAACAAATTTAGTTATTTTATTATAACATGAATTAGTACCAAATCGCATTTATTTTCACATTTCAATACAATAATTAGCATAACATGAATGTTATAGAAACTTGTTGGCCTACAACCCTGAAATTATAATTTATAATTGGACTGTCCAATTCTGATTAAATAATACTAAAACAAAATACGGTTGATTGAGTGAAAAAAATGAAGTGATTATTGATTTAACACTTATTTTTAAAGTTGGATGTAAGTTAGTACATGATGATGATAAAGTTGGATGTTAGTAAATGTAGTTTGACAGATACATTGTCTACACATTACGTGCAAATAATCTATTCAAGTAATATTATAAACTGGAAAGTAACTCTGTCTGTCAAAATTAACCATTTCACGGCTAAACCGCTGCACCGTTGTTAATAAAGCTACATTTTCACAAAAAAATATTTGACTAAGATGTCATCTACACTATTAATACAGGATTTAACGTGATCAAGACGTACATGAAGTACATGTCTTGGAATGATCTGATGTTTCGACTAGGATCTTAATTGTCAGTGTAGTCAATAAAGTCAAAAAGCAAGATCGTTAAATCTAAAAATAGCGCGACCAACCTGCCATCGATAAACCTGGCTTGATTAACATGCAACCTGCACCCATAATTATCTGCATATTTATTTTTTCCTCTGGCAACTAAAGCAGTCTTGTAACAAAAATAATTAAAACAAGTTATAGATAAGTCGTTGTCGATCGTGCCGGCCGCTCTTTCCGTTTATGAAGGTGCATTAAAAGCTTTCGATATTTTACGACCCTCGTATCATCTTGCCATAAGGGGATAAGAGGACTTAGAGTTTATAGTCTGTTAACAGATCCGCTATCGTTCGAATGACACGGTTGTTAATAAACATTGTGTACGTTATTATTCATAATTAAAATAAGTAAACTGATATGTTTAATATTATTTAATACTCAAACTGTTTAAGATTTATGAATGTAACGAAATTAATAAAGAAAAATGGTAATCAAGATAAGCGATAAACACGATAGGAACAAATAAATTAATATACGAGTAATTAACACAAGTTTTAATTTAGAAAATTTTGTTATAGCTAACTTGTAATACGATGGTTATAAATTATTATTTTATAACTTAATAAGTTTGTTTTATTAATTTTGAATTGTATTGGATTAAAATGTTAATGAGTCGATATGGTTCATTTGTTTAAAACCAAAACGAAAGGACATTTTATTATATGCCTTGTTCTTTACGCATTTTAACAAGTATACAAAATTTTACGGCAAAAGGTAAATCGAGCCCTTTTTTTAATTATATTGCGGGCAAACGAGCAAACGTATCGCCTGATGGTAAGCGATTACCGCCGCCCATGGACACTCGCAACACCAGAGGCGTTACAAGTGCGTTGCCGGCCTTTTAGGAAGGAGTACGCTCTTTTCTTGAAGGTTTGAAGGTTGTATTGGTCCGGGAACACCGCAGGCGACAGCTCATTCCACAGCTTTGCTGAAAGCAATACAATATAAAGGTATGCATAAAATTAGATTGCAGATTTATTGCAAATGGTAGTAATATAAACTGCTGTTTAGCAAAACGGTTTTATACGATCATCACAAGAACTCACTTCTAAATTAATCAACACAATCAATCACCAAAACGGAAATAATTGCTGATAATATTATTTATAACACATTGTTCGAGTGAATACGGAGGCAAGATTCGAAAGTAATTACGCCACGACAGATGGTAGCAACAAGAGGCAATTATGAATGATTCACGGAAATATTTTCCCACGCTTCGATATTGTAACGATGGTTAAGTAACCGCATTCTTGTTCACCGTTCATATTCATATTGTGTGATGGAAGAGTGGTAGGTGTTAGAACTTAATAAATTACATGAGCCATGGATTTATAAATTGCTCACTATGACTTATAAATATGTACTTAGATATTGATAAACGTGAAAGGGTGTTTGCTTATTAATTACGTTATTTTTTGTTGAATATCCCAATGTCAGGAATCAGGTACTATTTATAAGGTTTTGTTCATTTAATACCTGAAAATTAACGAGAGCAAATTGTACATGGTTGCCTGGAAAGATTGCCTTTGGGCGATAAGGCCGCCAATTGTACCTCCTAGTTTTGTGTTACCTTTTTAAGTAATCTGGTGTACAATAAAGAGATTATTATTATTATTACATATATAAAATGTAGTTTTTTTTTTAATAATGATCTAAATACCCAGATTCAGGTTTTGGCACTTCATAAAAAAGTAAGACCATAATAAGTCGACGTAGATTGATGCACTCGTATTTAACATAGCAATGTGATTATTAGAACCTCATTTGCTTAAACGCTCAATCGAAACTGAATAACCAACTCCATAAATTTCTGTCTGTCACCAGTACTGGCTGACACGCAGCGAGTATTGCCACTTATCTTCTTATGCACCTAAATCGTGACAATCACGCAAACGTAACCCAATGGCTATATGGCTTAATTTTTAATGGTATTTTTGTAAACAACGGCAGTACAGTGAATGAAGTTTTATTACTTTTAATTTATTCTTAGTTAATGGTTAATGTAACTGCTGAAGCTTAGCAAAAACATAATAAGCATGAAGCGTAACCAAACAACACACACACAATCTTAGACAAAGTATTACCCAATGACACGAAAATTTAGGCGTTAACTATTGCAGAAAGAAAAACGCTCTTAATTTGGCTAGGGCCCTTGATATTTGTTTTACATGTATATATTTTTAATAACTTTTCATAGAAATTATAATTTATCACAAGTTACTTACCAAAGACAAGGAAGTTACAACATTTCAGTTTTTTAAGAACTTTTTCTTGCATTTTAACTTTACTTTAAATAAAGTAAGAAGAAAGCTGATATTTCTGATTTTCTTTGACTTTCTTAAAAAAGTTACGAAATAGTTAATATTTATTTACTGAACTATGTTCTATCCTTAAGTTTTTGTAAACTTTATTAAAAAGTTAAGTATTTCACTTACATATTACTAGCTGACCAACACAACCTCGTTTTCGTCTTCTATTACCCGTAGCGTGAAATTTTTTCTTCGTTTTTGAAACATTCTTCATTGGTGCTCCGCTCCTATTAGTATTAGCGTGATGATATATAGCCTTCCTCGATAAATGGACTGTCCAACACTAAAAGATTTCTCTAACTGTGGAGGGCCTCTTAAACGATAGTATACTAATAAGACTGTAAAATGTGTACGTATGAAGATTTCCCTCGCAAAAATGCTAGAATGTTTTTTTATGAGGGCAAACGATTAGACGTATTGCTTGGTTGTACACCAGAGGCGTCACAAGTACGTTGCCGGCCTTTTAAGAAGGAGTACGCTGTTTTCTTGAAGGTTTGAAGGATAATAGTTTTGTATCGGAATAAGACACTTTGGCTACTACGGTACACCGAACGGAGGGGCCGTTGCTCTACTGTACTATGGTAGCTGTTATTGAAAAAATAAATGGAGAACTGTTATGAAACAAACCTAATTGAAAACAATTACTGGCAGCTTATCAAAGTGATTATCATCCGTACATGCAACTATACAATGCACTTAAAAGTCGATGGTGCGTGATTGCGCGTGCATACCTGTTGCTAACATTATACCTGCCGGTTTGTCGCGACCTCATACAACTCTTGCGCAACAACCGATGCAACCGATTGTAATACATAGGTACACTTCATTGTTACGTTCTTAATTTGATTTTGCTTGACGATGGTTGCTTTTTACACTCATGTACCACCTCTTTACAAAGTGTAATGTTCTCTTTATGACAAGAACTATGTAGTAGATACCTTATGGTTTAATTTTTCTTATATTTCGTTAAGGTATTGCATTAAAAATAATGACAAAAACTCTTTAAATGAATAATATAAATAAATAAATATTTCTGACATCTTACACAACGCCATCTAGTCCCAAGCTAAGCACAGCTTGTGTTATAGGTACTAGGACAACTGATATGAATGCATATATACTCTTTTTTTGTAAATACATACATATTATACATAGAAAACACCTAAACTCCGAAATAAATATTTTTAGATCACACAAACACTTGGCCCGACCCAGGTTTTAAACCTGAGACCCCAAGCACAGCAGTCGTATTCACTACCACTGCGCCACCGAGGCAGTCGAAATCTTTATAAAGGCCTCGATTCATTTTTTTTTTTTTGACTGCCTCGGTGGCGCGAGTGGTAGCGTAAGCGACTGCTGTGCTTGAGGTCTCGGGTTCGATTCCCGGGTCGGACCAAATGTTTGTATGATCTGCAAATATTTGTTTCGAAGTTTGGGTGTTTTCTATGTATAATATGTATGTATTTACAAAAAAAAAGTATATAAGTATTTATATCAGTTGTCTAGTACCCATAACACAAGCTCTGCTTAGCTTGGGACTAGATGACGTTGTGTGTTAGATGTCCGGAATATTTATTTATTTATTTATTTTATTTATTTTGTCTAGTTTCTTCCAGGGTTGCGTTTACTAGGTAGATAGATTGTTTGTTAACATCAAATACGTAATATTTATTAAGGCAACAACAAAGGCAGCAAATAAATTCCCACTCAACAGCAGGCTAATAACATCGTACATTCACAATGGGTACGAACACCTAAGTTTACAGGCATACAAGCATATATTATGTTCACGGCAGGTACGTATCCGCTGTATTGTCGCTTTAATGGAAGTGCCTTACGCAGTGTTTGGTGTTATTGTCGAAGAATTTTGTAGGTCAAGGGGCTTGGACTCACGACCCGACGATGCGACCTACTAGAAAAGTATATGTGAGAAGGGTTGTGTTCTGTATTCATGAGGAGAGTTATATTTGTGGTTTAATCCAGTATTTAAATATACAATTTCGTAATTGATTCATACCAACACAACTATACCATAACAACTATCTGAATATCTAAATCTACTAGTGAGCGTGTGTCATGTATTTAAATAATAAATAAGATATTCATTAGGAATATGTACAAGAATCTAAATATGTAAAAGAATAAATGAATTGAAAAAATAAATTTTAAGGCAAATTTATGCACAGCTATGGTGTGAATATTACTAACAAAATATCAGAGAAGTTGTCTCACATCCGTTAAGTAAAGAAAATGCGTTTCTAAATTACGTCTTACTATTTGAGAGAGTGCAGAAGCTATTTTAATAAACAAGAGGAGTATGTAACTGCTAAATATTGATATAGATAACCTAACTAAAACTGAATGATGCGGGTACCGAATGTTTTGCTATCCACTAATGTGTGTATTAAAATTTTCAGGATTCCCTTTTAGTAGGTAAAATTCAAAATAGTCAACCACGAGTAAGTTTTATGAAACGTTTCGTAGTTCGTTCGTATATTTAAAAGTCAGTTAATGTTTATAGAAAACAAGATAAATTTAGGCACTCACATAGTGTAGGTAGAAAAATAAATATCTAATAGCGTACCAAACATATATCCACAAACTCACAAACACTCAAATATTAATTCGTATTGTGATAACGTAATCGTTCTGTATTTCATTAGGCATGCTCATGTGTGAGGGCTTATCAATTCCATTGTGGTTTAATACACTGGTGAACTTGTCGAATTTAGTTAGTACAGCTTACACAGTCCGTTTGATTATTATATTGATAGTTAAACTTTGAATTTAGGAAAATTTATTCAGAGGTTTCAATTTTGATAGTTTGAAAGACCGGTAGAAAAATACGCAGACTGTGTTGAAGTATGTTTTGAAAAAGAGTAATTAAATAACGATTAAAAATAGACAAATAATCTTCAAACAAAGAAATAGACTACCTGATGACCACAGTTAAAACATTCGCTCTAATGAATACCAAAGCAACAATATTTTGATTAATTTTCCCATTTTATATTAATTATTCTATATTTTAAAATTTAAGTACTGTGTGTGTGTATAATAATAGTGTTTTAACACAGAAGCGATGTTTTATTTTAACAGTGTAAGTAACCCTGGACACAGGCCTCTATTTAAAATTTTCCTTCTTCTTGCAATGATGTTGTCCTGCGCAGTTTGTTCTTTAATCGCCTGACATATTCTTGATCCGTCACCAAACTCTCATTACTAACATAAATCAATTAAATTCAAAATAGCATTAAATATGAAACTATTAATTAAACATAAATTTGTTGCCAGCAAAAACAAAGTGAATTTTAACATAACTTTGACTCAAAGTTACGAAGTCGATTGTCGGAGAAGACTCTAGCGGTTTGCCTTGACGCCTAGTTGATGTAGGTTATATGTTGCGGTCATACGAATTATTTAATTGCATTATTGTTATGTATGACATTGATTTCATATGCGGCCGCTACCGACTTTACGTAACCTTTTAACTTTAATTTGATAACAATGTTATAAAATGTATGCGGAAAAAAGTTGTAAACCCGTCCATTTAAACATTTTTTGTAGGTTTCTTCCTGGTGAAACAAAAAATAATAAATTTAACTATACTGTAATGTAGTTACAATGTCAAGGTCAACAGTCAGTTGTATTGTGAGTCATCGGATTTCAAAGTTCATAGCATTAAAAAAAGATCAAGTTAACTGACGTAAAGACTTTACTAAACTGAGTATCTACATGCTTGAAAAAATACAAGTATTGTTATCTCCGACATTTTATTTTTGTGCGTAAATCGCCTGGGATACCACCAACTGGTGATTATGTCGGACACGAACCGACTTAACCTCCACACCGTCTCGGGTATTAGAATCCGGGGAACCAGGTGCACCCTCGGAAGGAAATCCCTAGAACCTCGACGTACCTCGGGCCAATCACTGTTTGTAGGTGGCCTCCTGTATATATAGGAACCTTAACATCAGGTGGTACATCCATAACAGAGGGTGGGTACCCTCTATTCATAAAAGGGTGCGAGCACTTTACAGAGCTCGCATCGCCTCGCCGGCCTGCTTCAGCTAGGTTGACTGGTGTTAGCTCCGACCTAAAATTGTTATTATCAGTGCATATTAAATGAATCTTTGTATTTTGTATGGTGAAAATTTATAAACTTGCTTTAACTTACCTATTAATTATCTATGATCTAGGATCTATAAAAAAATAAGGTATTTTACACATGTCTAGTTGTGTTCATACGTATGTTGACTTAAATGCACATAAAACTATATCAGAAGTAACACAGCTGTTATTATACATAGTCGACTTCACCGACCACTCAAATTCAGAATGACGATTTCGATACTTCGATAAATTTAACCATGATATTTAAAATACAATTTCGAAAATACACAAATTTATGTCAATATTGGCAAAGACTTTACGTCAATACTAATATTGTGTTAAGTACCTAACACGTACAAGGTAGATTTTATGCTATTTTTCAACACTTTCAAGTAATTAAAAACGAATAAAAATATGAACATGATTTAATATCAAATCCATTATGTTTATAATTTGATTAATGGCATTTTGAAGGTCCAACTGTTGGTAGTCACACAAAAGACAGACAGCTGTATAAACTACGAAAAGTGACGTAAACGAAAATATTAATGTTAACTCATAATGTAATCACTAAAATATCCATTAAAATTAATTTATTTTAGATAGTGTTTTTTCAACAAACAGTATTGCTGTCGCCTCAGCTTATGAACACATAAGATGTTTTATTACGTTGTGTTGTTGTGTGTGTGTTCTGTCAGTTTTCACGGTAAAGTTCTTAAAAAAAAATTATTACTTAAAGTACAGAAGATTTGAACACTAAGTAAACAAAGATATATTTAAAAACTAGTGAAAATGTTGCATTTCTTTTGAAAATGGAGGTTCTATCACTTGCCAATTGTCACTTTTTCTATTAAAAGACCATTGTAGGTCAGCCGTATCCTCTTCTTTACCAGTCTGATTATCTCCCACGCTCTTATATACTTGCTACCAGATCAATTCATTTCAAATCTGGTACCCTTTATTGGAAATTAATCTTTTCAATACAAGTGAGGACTAAATAAAATAATAAACAGATTATTAATCCCAGGATCAACTAAAACAAAAAAGCCTTACGGAATTGAGTTACCAAAAATAGGATTAGCAGGTACGAGGTCGACAGTGGTCATGCGGTAATATCGGCCGGACGGGGCTAGTGCACTTCCGTAACTAAATTGTCCCGTCGGCCAGGAAATGTGACGTCAGAAATTCGGGACATTTACTCGGGCGTGGTAGGACTCACTAATGCTGAAAAGGGCACGCAACCTTGTTAAAAATTATTTAGGCAAATACTGTGTAATTGTTCAGCTGAGCAAATAGAATATATATGTAGGCAATTATGAAATCTACAGTTAGAAACGCAAATGTTTAATCGAATATTTATTGATGGTCTTAATGACTTCGTACAAAACTATTAATTTATTCCTTTCAAATTAGATGTAATTCAAACTATAATACTTACTGCCATAGAACTTTATATTACTGCACAAAGACTTGAAAGTTTAAAGTCTGAATGTTATATTCTCTACTCCTTCGATGATTTTTCATAGATTTATCATAAAGAATAGTTTCTAAGGGTAATTTTGAATGGTATCGTTGAATATTTTATTAAAGATGGTATGGTACGATACATTGCAAGACAAGAACTGAGACTCTTAAGTTTTTTTTTCTTTTTCTTCGTTTATTTCGTTTTAATACAGTCTTAATTAGTAGATTGGACTCTGTCTTACTCTCTTTGTCTTTCGAAGTAACAAAAGTCAACATGCCTGGTTTTCTTGTTATGCCTGTCAATTTATGCATATTTTTCTGTAACCATTTAACGGGGTTATTAAAATCTTAGGTGTTTTTTTCTTTTGATCATCATTTTCATAATAGTGTCTTGCTATTTTGAGAACTCTTTTTACCCATAATACATACAGAAATGGAAGAAAGTAACAAGAAAAACTGTGGTAAATGACAAATGTTAGTTACTTATGTATTTACCACTACTGTTATCGCGTACATAAGTTGCAGCACTGACGTAAGTAGATGCGTAGAACATAATATCAAAAAGTCAAAAGTCATTATGTGAACCACATCGAGTTTTGATTCTGAAATTGTAAATCAGTATCAAAAATAAATATGTGTTCGTTATTCCTATTCATTTTACTCCACCCCAGTATCAAAGGCCACGTGCATACATAGTAAAAGAGAAACATAAACACTACATGTTATTGTGTTTGTGCCAGGAATCTAGTCAGATTGCGAATGGCTAGTCGTAAAACGGGTGTCATCTCATCATGGACGTGCGGATCTCGGAACAGCTTCAATATCTTCGTTATTCCGTTTAGCATAATAGTGTTGGCGTTGCTGACTCAATGTGGACCCACATGAAACCATTCCGTGGTCGAAATTGGATGCTATCAGAATTTAGATATAGATTTCCATTCATATTCGTACGTGAAAATACGTATGTAATATATTATGATCGACGTAACCGCTACCCTCTCCTTTTTATATTTGTACGGGTCCGCATATAGAGTAGTATCTTCATTATATCTTAACCTTTTTAAGAATGTGGTAAATCTAAAGTTGTAAAAATGCAATTATTAGTTAATAGTGAGAGTATAGATGATTATACAATTTGTATTTCTAATTATAAAAAGGATGCCTGAGCTTTGCTCAGTATTTCTTATTGATTTTTTTTAAGTATGCAATTTAGCACGATCGATTTATCAATCCCTAAACCCTCTGCATACCAAACTTCATGAAAATCATTGGAACCGTGTCTGAGATTCATCTTACCTATACATACAAGAATTGCTCGTTTAAAGGTATTAATTAGTTATTGATAAATGTAGTTGATTTGTTTCATGATACAATTAATTAGGTATTGAATACTTGTACGTACTTTAGTTCATTTTATTTTATTTCAGGTAAACCTATCTGTTTATACAACTACTCGAACAAGTAAGTATTTAAAGCGAATCTTAATCAGCTTTCCAATTTTCACAACATTGAAAACCAAACTGTTGTTTTGTCATTAAGTATAAATGCTGATCATGTGTGGCACAAGTATTTTACCAACTTTCTG
The DNA here is from genome assembly GCA_916048165.1 of Spilarctia lutea. Taxonomy (NCBI): domain Eukaryota; kingdom Metazoa; phylum Arthropoda; class Insecta; order Lepidoptera; family Erebidae; genus Spilarctia; species Spilarctia lutea. The sequence continues at coordinate 14,938,112 of OU696480.1, read as the reverse complement.
TTTCATATTTAGAAATTGTCAATTTTGTACAGACACGTGTAATGATCAACCAAACGGATCCTTCTATACACACACGAGATCGAAAAAGTTTTAAAAGTTGGCCAACCCACATACTTTAATCATCCTTTTTAGGAGCTACGTATTTTTAACTCATTCTTCTTCTATTTATTAAAGCGAATATTTATCATATTTTTGTATATTTTTACATTTTGGTTGTATATTTTTTTTTTATAATCTCGCCTATGTTAGTGTCGAATGTCATAAATTACAAATCTTTGGAGCTAATTAAGACTAGATTATTATAACGAAGTATTCCTCAGTCTTCGTCGGATTATTTTATTTTTCAAAACCAATTTGCGAACAGCGCAATAATAAAATTGAAAAAGAGCACACTAGTGGAAGAAAGTAAAAAGGTACTTTTACTATGGTACGACACCGACACTTATAAATGTCATTTGCTTATAACGTAATAACATAATATGTAACATCAGTCACCGCTAATGTAATCCTTGGAACTCTAACCAAGATTAGATATCGCTATGAAAAACGGTCCTTATGTGTATGATATTATGCAAAGCTTATTATCTAGTACTTCTAATATATGTATATAAATATATTGATTACTTCATTTCGCGTTTACATAATATAATAAATTGGATTCCATTGCAAAATTCAAGGATATTTGACGAAAATTTTGCCAAATATTTGTGTCAATGCACACGAGCTGTTTGCGACGTCACATTTGTTTTTTCTTTCATTGTATTTGCGCTTTCAACCAACAATTACTTATTGAATTTCTGAACTACGTTAGTAGTATTTTTAATGCTATAGACAATGCATTCACGACTGCCGTTACAAAATGAATACACACAAAATAATATAGATACTGTAAGTTCCTGGCAATGTGTTTTTTTTTTGTTTTATTTGTTATGTAGATTCTTATTACAATACAAACATACTTGCAAACAACTTCAAAAAAGGAGAAGATTCTCAATTCGACTGGATTTTTTTATGTTTGTTACCTCAGAACTTATACCGATTTTTATGATTCTTTTTTTATTTGAAAGCCGGTGCTTCTCATGTGGTCCCATTCAAATTAGACCTAGTTCTTGAAGTCGGTTGTTTTTAAATTGTAACATTTTCCATACAACCTTCTCTAATTTTAAAACTCACCTATCATCTTTCTGTATTTTTCCTCTTCTTTGCAAGTTCTCACATACTCACGTATTCCAATACGTATTACATTCCTTTATAGTTTTAGAAAGTAATATGAATAATATAATACATACATTATATTAACATACTTCATCTATATATATACAGTACGGTACAGTTACGTCATATTTATGGTGCTATTAAAATAATTGTTCTATCTCGCCTTGCGTCTAAGAATTCAACTCTGGATTCAGGTAATTAAAATTTGAGATATTAATGTGCAAAGTTAAATCGACCTACAATTTCACAGGAACTTTATACCTGAAGTATATTGAGAACACTAATTATGGCGAAGTGCGTGTGCTTACGCTGGATCAAGTTACATTCGGGATGTAAATATGATAATTAACGTGAACCTCAAGTTAATCAACGTTGGAAGGATTGATATTTATAGAAATAATAAAAGGTGAACTTCGGCTGATATTTCAATGTAATGGTTACCAACGAAAGATATTAAAATACCGATGATATAAAAGATCTATATCGATATAAAGTTACAAGTAAGTGAATTCTATTTACTTGTAACTTTTCGATTCATTTTTCGTTCTTAACTGTTTTAATGAAAAATGTTACGAGTAGCTTGTAGGTACATTTTAGTTACGTAGAATACAGTAAAGTCAAATTAAAGAAATCCGACGATACCCAATATGGCGTTTACTACTAAATTTTCAGTGTAGAAATTCTTTGCCCTATTTTACTTTGGCCACAACTAAGTGCAAATGTACCTCGTTGCTGGAACATTGTGCCAAGAAACAGTGTTTATGAGAGCATTTCTGTTTGCCTTTGTATTTGAACAGATGTATTTTCAAATCTCTTATTAATTTCATTTTGTTTGGGTAGTTGGTTATACTTTTGTGGTTATTGGTACTTTAAATTTACTTCAAAGAGAGCAGATTAATTTAAAATAAGGTAAGTTTTTAATGTAGTTATACACATGTCGTGGCAATGATTCCCATAGAAACTAGAGTTGAAAATAAAAGGAGTTAGAAACAGAACTCGAACATCAAAAAAAATAAACAGGATATGAAAATGTAAACCTTTTTAGGGTTCTGTACCTCAAAAGGAAAAAACGGAACCCTTATAGGATCACTTTGTTTTCCGTCTGTCTGTAAATACCCTTTAAGGAAGGAAGTCATGGAGGTATCAAGCTGAAACTCATATCAAATACTCAAATCTACTGTCTCTTAAAACTGTGATAAAATCAAACTGCTAAGCCAACGTAATCAAAAGATACAGCCATTTATGCTGCAAATTTTCGTCACTCGCAAGGGAATCAAAACCTACAAGATAGTTCCCGAGAACTCAGAATCTTGAAATGTGGTTTCTGAGTTCTGAGCAAAGTCTTGAAGCATAGATAAAGAAAAAATACGAAAATATAAATTTTTAGCTATATCATATAATATACCTACAGGTTTTTACGGAACCTTCGGTGCGCGAGTCCGACTCGCATTTGGTCGGTTTATTAGTATAACACACACATAAATCGGTTTATCGACAGATCAAACGTATAGGTCCAGCAGTCCACGTATCTCACAACAATTATTTAAGTGAACAAGAAGATTGATTAAGTTTTGTTTTTAAGAGTGAAGAAGGAAGCATTATTTAACTAGAATGTTAAACTGAATCGAGGCCGTTTGCAACACTTATGTTGAATTGTAATTAATTTTCGAAATTATATAAACTTCGATAGCGAGTGTTTCATCATTTAAAAAAATATATTCTTGTTAAACGATATAAAAAACTTACGCCTTGCGTTTTTTATACATACTTACTACCTAAATGCTTTTTCTCAATAAACAGCAGAAGCCTCTCAATAAGCATTTTCTCCATATACAATGAGTATAGTGACTCTCTTGCTGGTGCTATATAAACCCCTGCTTTTAAAAGCAGGGGTTTATATAGCACCTATTTTTAGTTAAACCTTTTATCGTAAATAGTTTGAATTGTTAGCACCGGGGGTCTGCTGAACTAAGGGGATCAAAGTGAGCCCTTTTATAGCACAAAGAAAACACGAGTTTCGTCTGGATAACAGTTTCATTATGGATGAACTTCGACTATGTGCGATGAATTTTGCTTACCCAGCTACAAAGGATATAACGTAGCACAATATTTTCTAGGTCTAGGTGTGATAGGTTATATATAATATTTTCTAAATCAAATTTTAATATTGTTTGACAAACATAAGGAATGACTCATTAATTTTGTTTTAATTTATCATGATTAGATAGTTAGGAGTTAAATGATGCGAAATCTCAATATCACGTATTTATTAGCAATACTTAAGAAAAGGTCACAATTAACATACGATATATTAATTTCAAATGTGTGTAAATCAAAATTAAAGGTCCTTTAGTGTAGAATCTAGCTAGTAAATCTTTTCAGACATTGTTTTAATAAAAACTAAATTTAAGGTGTTAAATTAAATATTTAGAACAACAAATATTATAAAGGTATCTGACTTAGCAATCAACTACTTTACTTACTGTAATTACGAGTCACGGGTTCGATATACTATACACTATTTACATGTGTGTGTGTTTTTTTTTGTTCCTTGTTATTTTGTTTATGCTGCCAATCACGTTCACTGCTGGACATAGAAACGTGGTATAATACGAGTAAACTGAGCCATCTAGTGATATTTCAATTTAATTTCAAATACTTTTATGATAACTTCCCCGCTAGGAATATACCTATCATATATCGCATCATAAGAAACATCAGACCTAGAAAAACAGTTTGTGGAACATAAAAAGTATTGTTCTATATTTATGTGTAACATTTAACGCAATAGGATGCGGCAAAGTAACCGCTTTAAAACTGAGCCATCGGTGCAGACGAATATATGCATCCATCAAACTGCAACCATTTTTATATCTTACTAGCTGACCCACGCAACCTCGTTTGCGTCTTATATTGCCCGTAGCGTGAAAATTTTCCCCCGTTTTTGAAACATTCTTGTACTCCGCTCCTATTAGTAGTAGCGTGATAATGTATGTCCTATTCCTCTATATCCTCAATAAATAGACTATCCAACACTGAAATATTTTTTCAAATCGGACCAGCGGTTCCTGAGATTAGCGCGTTCAAACAGACAAACAAACTCTTCAGCTTTATTATTAGTACAGATTTATTAGTACAGATTCGGTTCTTGCGTAAAGTAAATTATGATATTATGTGCAGCGTGTATGCTAAAGTTGACATAATGAAGCTATTTGCGGTTTATTTCATAGACCTATACATAAATGTGGTTCTAAACTCAACGTCTGTTGCGATTATGAATTTTACTATTTGGTCGTTTCTTATTACTACATCATTGGAATCGTTTAAAAGGAAATTGTGCCTTAAGTTATTGGCAGAAGGTATATTTGTTTTCCGATGTTTAAGACATCGTATTACGATTTTATTTAATGCAACAGTCGTAATCATAAAATTGGAAAATGTAGTTTGAAAACACTGGAAATGCTTATACATCGAAAATTTGATAAATCTCTGAGAAACTTTATATTTGAGTTATCATTAATACAATTCGCCATAAAAGAACAGTAGGCAGTACAAAACAGAATAATTCTCGAAGTTCTGAAGTTTTACTCGTTATCAAGTCTAACGTGCCATACAATAACTCAGTTATAAAGACATACTTATTTGTAATATCAAAAAAATATTTGATCTTCTATATATTAAACTTTTATGAAACTTTGTACATATTCAAGAACATAAAAATATATTAGCTATAAACTTAACAAAAAGTTTTCGAAGAGACTCGTATCACGGAAAATAGGTAAGCACAAAAGTTATTCGCCGTACATTTTGAAAAGGATATAATTTGCGTTCACTTGACTTAAATGAAGTTTTGTGAAGATTACCTCGGCGGGCTCAGTAATTCTGATGAAACGACTCAAATTATGGCTACGTTGCTTCAAGCGCTTGCCTTTCCGTTTGCGTTCTCTCGGTTACTGTTCCTGGCAGCTTACAATATCTACTTCATCCTTATCACGTCTCTGAATCTTATTCCTAAGAACTTAACAATTAAATTGCCTTGTATCCACAGCAATTGTATCAAACTTTGTGTCTTAAGTTACATTTAATATTTCTAAGAACAAAAACCGAGAGGATCTTTTTAATTAGTTCTTCTTGAATTATCCGTAATAAAATGGAGTAAGTATTTCACTTCACTTGCATTTTTATTACCTATTATCGTGATATTATAAAATCACTTCTACTAATTAAAAATAATTTGTAAATGATACGTATGGTTTTGTGTTTTTTAAGAATTAACTTATTTTAGGAAATTATTCTCAATTCCCAGGATGAGATTTTATTACACTACAACGCTGTTCTTTCCTAAGGCAGTGTTGTTTTTTCGGATTATAATCACAACTCGTATTAGAAAGCTTGACGAACTTGAACTGATACAACTTTTGAGAATTTCCAACGTTAAATCTGGCTGCGTATTTTCGGCAGAAGGTGCTGACTCTTAGTAGATATTCAGACCGCGCTCGCGAAACTTTGATACATGGCTCGGCTATAAAACGCAGTGCACCCAACCCGCATGTTTTGTACACTTGTGGCCATTACACACGGGCACACAGTTAAACGAAACGATTAAATACAGGCTCACCTTTGTATACAATGTGTTTATAAACATACACAAGTATATACCAAAAACCGAAATATACGAGTCTGATAGAATATGAAAATATGAAGTGTATTTTTGCAACTTAATTCATAGAGTGCGTTAGTTGCAATAAATTGCCATTATTTTCATTAAAATTACATGTTATCGCTCAACACAGGTGCACGTTTCGGTGCAAAGTAACATAAGTTTAGCTCTAATGACAAAATTTAAATTACCTACGTGATTTACGAGCGACACGGACGTTCGGAATTACGTTACTGCGAACAATATAAGACGAGTTTATGCAATAGCAACGAATATAATGTGGGTCGTAGGTGTAGTTTATTTGTACGAAAGTGTATGTGGAGACACCGTGTGGCACATACAGTTGTCGGGTTAGAGTCGTGAATTTAATTTTGGTTGTGAGCTAGAGTATCTTTCTGGTAGCTTTTTTAAGTACCAACTGTAAGTTACCTAGTGATCATGCCAGGATAGTATATAATCATTTGACAATATGGTTTTAGTATTTGGCTAGTATTGTCTCAAAGAGTACGATGATAATATTTATTGTATAGTGTGTAAATATACAGTAACGGCGACGGTAATCATTTTCCAACAGGTGACCAAGAAGGGTTAACAGAAGCTCGTTTGTCTCTACACTTTAAAAAAATGCTCTCTATTCATATAATATTTCTATAAAATGAAACCTACTTAATTTACCATGGTATGTAATGATCTAGGAATAATTTAAAAGTATGTATCATTTTTATGAATATTTGATATTATCTGTAAAAGACAAAAAGGAATATTTGATACCAAACACACTTAGTGTTTGGTATCAAATATTCTTTTTTGTCTTTTACAGATAATTTTAACATTACTATGTAAGAGTTAACCCAACTAAAATTCATTCAAAGATTGCGAAAAAAGTATGGTTTAACGATTATCAGTAATACGTTTACCTTGAAACCCATAATATGTACCTTTCACTAACATTCATATGTCGCCACTTTACAAGTAGGTGTTATTTGTTAAAAAGAAGATGAAAGTGTAGAATCGACTGGTATTTTATACATTATAATGCAAAATGGAAACTCTTTGGTTTTACTGTTGAAAGTTGATAAATATAGATATTTCTTATAATGATGACGACATACGTGCATCGCCATATTGCTTTAACTAAAATAGTGTATACAAATATTATACCATATATATAAAAATAAGGTGCAATCACCACTTACCGAACATCTACTCTCGAAATTTTTAATGAGTTTTCGGTTTCCTTTTCATTTGTATTTCTCAACCCCTAATCTCACTATTTTATTTCATCCCAATGATAACAGGTTGGTTTTAAAATTACCCATAAGACTACAACAATATGTAAAGAATTTGAAATATTCGTTATTTGTATTTAAAATAGGATGAAAGAAAATACTAAAGTATACTTTTAAGGTGCCCTTAGGAATAGTTCAAGGATTCTTAACGGATATTAAAAAAAACATATTACTAAATAGATTAATTATTATAAAAAAAACATGGAAGTATTATGTACTTCCTAGGCTGGATTTATTCAGTTTCTTGTAATTGTTTATCTAGCTTAACAACCATAAATCAATGTCCAACTTTCCATGGTAAATTAAGTTTCCTTATCCATATCACCCTTCGATTCTAGGTCGATTCGGCTTTTGAATATTATGTCCTTCAATGATTTATCCATTGTGGATCCTGTGACAGCTTCGTATCTCGATCATTCTATGCAAATGAAATGCCAACTTGGATAGAGGTTTGGATCGATGGGACGGTCGGTTTGAATGAAATTGTGAGTCTCTCAAATCCATCCGAAACGTCAAGTGGTGCACCGCCAGTCAAGTTCAGGGATTTCCACTTTAGGTGTAAATGGGGTACTGTTTTTGACGGAAAGGATTCATGTGATTTAGACCATACAGAAAAAGTATGATCATACATTGATGAAGGTAAACGAAAGAACAAGGAACTGGCAATTTTATTAACATTTAAATAAATTGAACATAAATCTTAATATCAAAAATATTGATTTGTGTCATTTCCAATATTTATTTTACTAACAAAAAGCACTTGTAGTGCTTTGTATGAACTAGATACATGTCTTGTAGGGGAAATTAATAATTATTCTCATTACAATGTGATTACGTAATAAGTAACTTAGTTTAAGCTCAATTTCATTAAAAACACCTCTACAGAGACAAACTTCTTAGCACTCCATGGATTCACCGTGCGGGTGCCGGGTCCATCGTGTGGCAGAGGGAGAAACTTAAAGCAGTTCCCAGGACTTACGACCTGGATGTAGGTTTAAGGAGGCCCCCTTTAAGATGCGCATCAACGCTCACCTTCACTGCTCGAGTTTCCCGCCCTACCTAGCCAAATTTGGTAGGAACCTGTTAGTGCAGCCTTGGATACTCGTTCTAAAATAGAACTTACTGCAGATCTCGACAGGCCAAGGTCTTTCAGAAGGTTATAGAGAGATTTAGCTGGTATACCTCTCGCTCCTACTTCTACCGCGTATAAATTAACCACATAGCCATTTTTGTTAAGTTCAGTTGTTAGATCGTAATATTTATTTAATTTTATTCTATGGTCTTTAGGAATATTAGTTTCCCACGGAACAGTAAGCTCTACTAATATTATGTGTTTAATTTGTCTAGAGAAAAGGAATATGTCCGGTCTGGATGACGAAACACCAACATCCTCTGGGATTTCATAGTGCTTATCATACGTATCCATCAAAATAGTCCAGTCAGGTGCAGTACCTAGGATTGAGAAAGGCTTGCTTTTAGATTTGGTAGCTGAGCCATCCTTTATAAAGTTAATTTCTCGTTTATTTGTAGTCAATCCTTTTTGGGCTCTAGCTACTGAAAGACTTACTGCTTCACGTATGATTTCTAGTACTCTATCATGTCGGCGTGAGTAATAACCCCTATCAAGCAGCACCCTGCAACCTACCAGTAAGTGCCTAGCAGTACCTACTGCCTCACCACACGTATAGCAAGATTTTTCAGATGCTTTCCCCCATCTCACTAGGTTACTTTGGTCTGGGAGGGTCATTTGGAAGGCATTCAGATAGAATTTTAACAGGGCAGGAGACCAATCATATAGCAAGGTGCGCCATTTCAGGGCTAACGGGATGCAGAACTCACCTATATTTAACCACTCACTTTGCATTTCTAGATTCATTGCATGCACTTTATAGATATCAGTTTCATCTTGTTGTATAAAGGATTTTATTATTTCTCGGTCTCCCTTCTTCTTTGCGAAACCCAGCCCGACTCTATTAAACTGTGCACCAGCCATAAATTGTTTATGGAACTGAAGTCTTGACTCAAGCTCTGTAACATATTTATCTTTTGGGAGTGATGAGACTATTTCATCCTGGGATTGTCCCAAGACATGCATTTTGGTAACTCTGAGGTGTTTATAGAGTTCCGATGGCTTCTTTAACTTCATCCCAAAATTGTTTTGATCCCTAAATAGAGTTGAGGGGTCAGCTGAGTGTGCAATTCCGAGCCATAACTTCAATATCTTTTTGACATTTGCATCTAGTTTTGCCAGGAGGCTTTTACCGATGTCATATACAAGGAAAGACCAAGTCAGACGCGACGTAAGATAATTGTCGTATATCCAAACTTTTTTAATATTGTTTAATGGTTGTTGGTCTACCTTATTTAAGTCATTAAGAAAATTTTCGACAGTTATCTCTAAGGATGGTGTACGTCCTTTGTAATCAATCTTTCTACCAAGAAATTTGAAAGGCACTGCTTCAGCAATCGTGGTGACACATTGTCCTCCTATTGAGAGTCCCGGATCATATGAGGTATATTTGGTATTCCGTCTACCCAGACATAAACAGTGGCATTTACTTGGCTTTGCCCTCAGTCCGTCAGTCCATGTACAAAACTCATCCACTTCAATTAATAACTTCTGACATTGTTTTGGATTACGTGTCAGTATTGCAAGGTCGTCTGCAAAGGCTAAGATGGACTCTGTGTATTTGTTGTTTATTTTAAACCGATAGCCCCATTTTTTCTCATGACTTATTAACTTATCTATAAGAATATTTATAATTATATTAAAAGCTATTGGTGACAAGCAGCAGCCTTGGAACAACCCTACATTATAATGCAATGGTTCTGTGTGTTCCTTGTTTGCTGCTATGGTAAATTGTAATTTAGAATAATAAGATGTGATTATGTCGATAACCACAGTAGGAAAGTTATACCACTTCAGGGCGAAAATCATCAGTTCATGCTGTACAGAACCAAATGCGTTTTCAAGGTCTATCCAACAGACCGTTATTTGCCTCTCATGCATTCTGGCATCTTTCAAACTTTCCGCTAATAATGTGTTATGTTCCAGGCAGCCAGAAATACCGGGCAAGAACCCTTTCTGGTGGTTTGGCCTGAAATACCTATTGCTGATCATGAACTTTGTCATTTTTGTTTGTAGTACGCTAAAGAAAATTTTGGAAATTGTATTGGTTAGTGCTATCGGTCTAGTATCTTTTGGGTGAATTACTTCGTCTTTTTTTGGAATGAGGACAAAAATTGCTTTGCCAAATGATGTTGGTATTTGCTTCTTTGACCAGATTTTACAAAATACGTTTAAGAGATGTTTACGAACCGATGGACATTTTTTGTACACTATATAAGGAATACCGTCAGGGCCCGGAGCTGACTTGGATGTTTTCTTTTTAATTTGATGGTCTACTTCCTCTAGGGTAGGTGGACAACTTTCAAAATCGACAAGAGGATAATGAGGTTTTTGGACGTTTGGATCCTCATACCGTCTCCCGCGCTTAGGCACTTGGTATGTGCTTTTAAAGTGGTCGTAAATCTGTTGGTTGGTCAAAAGAAGCTTTCCTTTTTGTTCATTGAAAATGTTTTTCGAGTATTGAAAAGGGTTTTTATCAAAGTCTACTTCGTGTTTAGCTCTGTTAAAATTATCGCGATTTTTTGTGATTTGCAGCGATATTCCTTGAATTAATTTAAGGATCGATCTTAATGCCCTAGACAGTTGGTGACTTAGATGGTTATCGCCCATGGCCTTGGCTTTTCGAAGTTGTTTTATTAACTCTCTTTTCTTTCTCCGCATTTTCGATTTATATAGTTACCATTCACGTATCCATCATGTGTGAATTTCGTGATTCTATTTGTACTATGAGCGCAGTGATCTCTTTCCGCTGATTCTAAAACCATTCGAGATATGCTATTTATTTCTTTATATTGTTTCTTAACTTTAATATATAATTTTAATCGACTTATAAAATTAGGAGGTTCTCGATTACCTAGCCATTTAAAATTCCAAGAGTGATGACTTTCAGGGACAGCCAACGCAATTCTTAAAGAGATCACAATGAATCAACAGCAATTGTGGTTATCGCATAAACATGTATTGTTACGCAATCAAAATAGCGCTTGCGCTGTGTTTCACCGAGTAAGTTAGGATACCGGAGACCCATACCCCATCCTCTTCCCCCCATTCCCCATCCTCTTCCCCCCATTCCCCATCCTCTTCCCCCCATTCCCCAAAGGCCGGCAAAGCACTTGTGACGCCTCTGGTATTGCGGGTGTCCATGGGCGGCGGTAATCTCTTACCATCAGGCGATACGTCTGCTCGTTTGCCCCCAATTCAATAAAATAAATAAATAAATCATATAGAGTTGTTTGAAGTCGGTTTAACTTTTCTAAGGTCTAGTTGTCAAAAGGAAAGACTTTGAAAGACGTGACTTAAAATGTAAATATATTTTTAAACAGATTTTCGTCTGTATTCTAAACGAAATTTAGCTGACAAGATTCTACGCGTGCCTCTCTAAACCTACATCTGCAATGGGTTGTGTCGATTTGTTACAAGTTACAGTTTATTTGTTGCAAATTCAGTATAGCTATAAAATGGGAACATGTTGTCAGCATTTTATTGTACGATAGGGTTGTTAGATGGTTGACAGATGTTTTACTGAATGTTTCTCTTGTTTTCAAAGTTATATGCATTTAAACCTTATCAACTGATTAGTAAGGTTTAATTTCTTATTGTATTTTTTATATGTCTCTTTATCCTACATCTAGAATTGTTACAAAACGATTGCCTTTTTATTTAAACAGATACAGATATTATTATTTCTTTGAAACTATATATTTCAATTTACATTCAATTACATAGCAAGGTTTTATAGAAATAGTTATTATGTTGTGCCCTAATTTTGATATAGGTTTATAAATATTGATTCATTTGCCTAAAATAAAGGAGAGATATTAAACTGATTTATTTAAGTTTAGTTATAATTTTGAAATAATTCTCAAAACCCACTATATTTTGTTGGGTAACCCTATAAATAATAGCACGGTGGCTGACGATAGTCCTAAAAACGGGTGCCCCAAGTGAGGCTGAATCATTTGCATGTCTATTGAGATAAAAGTGGTAAGTATTTATTACATCAGCACGTTATGGTCGTCATGAGGTCGATGGGCACTTGTTGCAAAAGCTTTCATTGGGTTTCGTTCAATATATCTTGTGAATCACTTTCATAGTGTCTTTCTTTCTGTCATATCTTTCTACTAATTAAGAAACTTCTTACTATTTAACCAAACTATCGACCGATTTAAAAATTTGTAGTCAGCAGGGGACACTTATTCTTGATTTTGATGCCTATTAAACGAGAAAGAACCACCATAAATATTTTTAAATGTTCGTGAAAAATGCATTTAATTTCAGTGCAAATCAGTTACATAATTTATGACTATAGATTGCCCAATTAAAATGGAAATACTTTCGACGTCATTATTTCCAAATACCTGTTTTGCTGAAATACTGGTTATATCAAAATCTTAAATTGTTTATCAAAAACAATTTACAAAATTGTACCTTGTAGGTAAGTAAGTAATATTAAACAATTACTCAGTTCGGCAATCATCATTAGGCGATGGCGTTATAACTGTTAAAAGTTTATTTGCTACGTGTTTAAGTGGCTTTGCCAGGTTTAGTTTAAGAACACCTTGACACAGTCCTTACTATTACTGTTTATTAAATGTTAATCCCACAGCTTTGCGTGGTAATATAGTACCGAAACTTGTTCATCACCTTAGGTATTTGTTTTTCGTTCATTAGTTATCAGACGAAACTCTAAGAAGTTTTCTACATTACATTTACCACACAGGTCTTACTCTATTACAAATCAATCTTTGAATTAACTTGACATTTTGATCAAATCGCACAAGTCGTGGTTACAAGCTAACTAGCGCACAAAAAGGAAGTCTATACCAAAATAATTTTATGCCATTGAGAACTGTTATATAGCTACCTTCTTATATTTATTCCATAGATTTAATCACTTCCCAAACAGAAAAAAAGGACATTTGCTGTTACTGTAGGTAGATGCGTACATAAATTCCTTTCTTCCGTGGGAAAGCCACACTTCGGCATGAATGGGCCGGCTCGACCGAAGTGATACCACGGCCTCACAGAAAACCGGTGTGAAATAGCGCTTGCGCTGTGCTTCACCGAGTGAGTGAACCAACCCCCACCCCTCCCCCACCCCCCTTCTCATCCCCCATAGGTCGGCAACGCACTTGTGACGCCTCTAGTGTTGCGGGTGTCCATGGGCGGTGGTATTCGCTTACCATCAGGTGATACGTCTGCTCGTTTGCCCACTACTCAATAAAGAAAATACCTTGCACCTATAACAATATCCATATTTGTCATGAATAAATTACTTACGGCATATTCTATTAATTAAATAATTACTATGTTTCGATTTTCATGCGTAGATAGATTCGTTAACCTCTTCGTTTTTAATTTGCCCATCTAGCTTAACTTACTGTGGCTCTATTGCGATCTGACCTTTTGTAACTTTGCCTCACTGATGGGGAAACTTTTTTTTTAAAAAAAGGGGTACACATTGTTGAAAAGGTTCTTCACGCTTGAACATGTATTAGTATAGCATATTACCTGTTCCAAAAAGTGTAAATATATACAGAACTTTTTGTACATAGTCTTTGTAAATAGTATTAAAAAACATAAGTAGTGAATCTTTGATGTAACATCTCTGCAATCGACCCACTTCTGACGAAACCATGTGGATATCGTTGATTCAATGTCGCTAAACCACAAATAATCATTTTGATGATCGATATTCTCCAAATAAATAGCGAGCTTTTAAAAATAATATAACATTCACATTCAAAAAGATTCCGTCTCTATTTTCAAAAGTACGTAAAAGGTACGTAATATGCGCTCATCTTGTCCGCAACCCGCAAATTCTCATAATTTGTAACTGGACATTTCATGCGGTCAACAAGGCTTCTAGCAGCATGATAATTTAATATCATAGCATACGTGTTTATTTACGGATAATACAATCTTTTCGCGTTCTCTGTTGTAAATTCATTTTAAAAACTACGTTTTGCTCTCTTGGTAGCTTTCTTTTATTATTATGTACAATAATAAGTATTATGTACAATATTGTTATACTAAGCAGAATTGTTGTTTCTTCATTTAACTTTAGAAGTTTACTTTACTGCGATTGTAAAGTAATTTTAGAATTAAGACTCGAATACAGTGGTAGTGTTGAAACGTAAGTATCTTTCGTAGTCGCAATTCACACCAAAGATTTGCTCACACCATTAACTCTGAAAAGAGCGATCGGACGGAAGAGATTAACATCCACCGCGGTCTTTATATGACGCTTCTTGACGAAGTAGAAAAAACTTGCAATGGAATTTGTGCTTCTTTTGTTTTCGTGAAAAGTTGCAGCAAATTATTACTCTGCTCTGTATGGATACCAGAATAGCAATTGCTTTAATAATATAGTCTGTATAAAAGCTCAGTTTCTTACCTTTTTTACATTGGGGCACGTAATATAAATACATATGTATAACTATGTGTAATACCATAGTATATAAGATAGCGTCAAAATGCTTTCTCGGTGACTTTGCATGAAAAATATTTGATACAAACGTGTGTTTACGTTATCATTTTTTTTTTAATTTCAAATTATTTAATGTAAATTTCTTACAAGCCAAATGGCTATCTGGTATCTGTTTTAACTCCATACTATTCCTGATATGAGATCTACTACATGAAAAACATTTCAAGACCTTGTATTTAAGATTTCATTAACATAAGAAATTATGTTTATCTACTGATGTACTGTCCTATTAAATTTCATTTGAAATGAAACCAGAAAAAATATACATTCAATAGATTTACAGCAAAGCCCTACGCCGTTAAGTACCCGAAAGGTGACTGCGTGGAAAAGATTAACTCCTGCGGCCGTATAGAACGCGAACCTTGAGAATTTATCGCTGGAAATAAAAGATTATTATAGTACTTTTTGCTTTTGTGCCTAAGGAATTTATTTGACAAAACAAAACGTTAAGTATTTCAAGCGCTTTATTTATAATTCAGTTTTATTTACCACAAACCGCAATTATAAAAAAATAGGGTAGTTATTTATAAAAGGAAGAAAATCGTAAAATCAAATTTGTGGACAAAGAACAATTTCGATTTCTTTTTTGTTTTAAGTTTGGCTTTTTGTATCGTATGTATTTACGAGTTTTACCGAACATTCATAAATAATAAGTAAGATAAACTAAGTCCTCCTGCGTTTCAGCCAAAATATTTATAATATATTATTACATTTTACCTCGAAACACTGAATAACGTTAGAGTGACAGATTTACACCAATACCAATATCTACTGACGGTTTTAAAAGCGTATCGACTTAGCCGTTTTAATATCTAGTGAAACGTACGAAGGGATCCGCAGAATCAAAGGCAACTTTATCAAAGGAGGACGGTGGGATACTACTCGGTGACGAAAAGGTATGTATTTGTTAAGAAAAGTACAGATTGTTAGAGTCTAAGCTCAAATTACTTTTAGTATACCAGCTAGCAAAAAAAGTTATTTCTCTTGAGAACTGCTTGTTGTGAACTCTAGTGTCATACACAAAGATCAATACTACACTGTGCAGATTATTCCAAGATACCTTCTCGCAGCAAGAGCATTAAGCATAAACAGTGGAAGTTGGTTTATAAATTTAAGAATACTAGCCTATGCTTATATCTTTGTATTGTTGTAACAAACAGAAAGCCCCTTACACAACAATTTGACCAACATAAAATGAATATGTGCTTTTTAAGTATTAACGAACCGTTTCAGTAAGAAATCTATTTCATGAACAAGAGGAAAGCTCACACGCGACTGAAGCCGATAATCTAAGATTGATTATTATGTGTACAACGGTTATTGTAGTTATTAAGACAAATGTTATATGAAAACGGTATGAAGTGAGTGATCAAATTAGAAATGATTATGAGATATTAGACGATAAACTGTAGGCGAAAGTTGGCTCTCATGGGCATTCATTTGATCCAATAAGTTGGGAAGTTCCACAATACTTGGAAATTGTGCCGAATATTCTCCAACAACTGTTTTTTCGATTTGTGTTATATTTATGAAACAATAAAGTTGTTTGAGTGTCTTTGGGAGCACTTTGGGTAATTTGCTATTATTGTTTTCAACGATTTCTCCATAGAATAATTATTTATTATTTTATAACAGTTAAAATACTATTATTGTGTTATTAACTAAAATGTTTTTGATTAAATAGATATTTAACGTTCTGAAATAAAATTTTACGACCTTTCTTTAATAATGGAAAAGGAATTTTTAAAGACATGTGCACGCTCCATAAATGTAAGTTAAAGATATGGTACAGACGACGTATAGCATTACTTGTCCACTTTCATTACTGACTGTTATTGACCGAACTGAAAGTCATTTGTAGACCACGGAGGTAATAGTCCTTCGGAATCGACAAAGTTTGTCAACCTTAGGAGAACGTAGATGCACTTATATTCTATAGCAAAACTTGTCTCATGCAAGCATTTTATTACGACTAGTAGTTTTGTACACTTAAGATGTTTAAACTTTAAATACCACCGAATCTTTCCGATTATGTAAAGAATTTAATTCAATTCAGTTGTAATTTTTTACTTTAATAATTAATGTTTTAATTATCAAGTTCAGAAATAAATGTCTGAACTTTTGACAGTGTTGACAATAGGGATTTTATTTCACAGATTGACCTTGACCTTATTTTTGTTACTGCACTTATTTATGTTAAAAGCTAGGTGATACGGCGAACTTCGTACTGCCACTTTTTTCGTAAAAATTTTCCGAATTTCTGTAAAATATGTTCAAATATTTATGCCCGCCTCAGATTCGAACGTGGTAGTGTCAGTCACGAATTAGTAAAATATACCACGGGTTTTCTAAAAAAAGAATTGTCCAATTTGATGCAGTCGATTGAAAGTTCTGTGCGTATGTTTCTTGATGGTTCATTTTTGTTTCTAGGTATACGAGTAGTACATCAATAGCGATGTCAGCATTTCAATGAAATTTCTAAGAAATTCAGCGAGCTTTTGACGTTGTCATCAAACTATCGGATTAGCTCTCTTTGATGTTAACTGCTGTTTAAAATTTAAATACAGCCAAAATTTCACACGACATGACATCTGATACTCAAATGAAAGTCACCATATATTAGCAGAATTACTACAGTGTAAATATTTTTTAAATTCTATTAAAATTGTGTCCTAATATGTTGCTATTATTATTTCTATGTGTTGTTATTATTAATATGTACGGTAGTTAGTAGCAAGTCGCAGGCGTTCCCCTCTTGCAAAGTAAAAGCCTAAATAGGCCTATGCGTTTATGTATGCGTGAAATTCTGAATGTTTAATTTTAATTGCTATGTGTAACAGGCGTATGTTAAAAAAAATATTACAATCTATTTTGTATCGCAAAAAGGTGGTATGGTCGCTCTCATCCCTTCGTGGGCCTGTGTTGCTCTATTTATGGTTTTTACAAATCGGCTTTATTAATTTACCAAGAATGAAATGAAAAGTTTCCCAATCACCACCACAATTTACAGTGGTAGAAATAATAAGTTACTTCTAATGTAGGCAGTTGAGGTAGATGGCAACTCACTTCCATATTACGGTAAAAATGAAATACTTAATGTCATTAATTAATTAAGTTTTTTTTATGGTGTAGGGGGCAAACGATTAGACGCTTCGCCTAATGGTAATCGTTTACCGTCGCCCATGGACATCCGCAACACCAGAGGTGACGCGACAGTTCATTCCACGGTTTTGTTGTACGAGGCAGAAAGTTTCTGGAAAAGAGCACTGTTTTGGACTGCCAACCATCTAAATGATCTGGACGAAACTCCTCTCGCGTAAGACGATGGTGGAAAGATGCGGCAGGGTTTAGTCCAAACAATTCTTTGGAGCACTCCCTATAGTGAATGCGGTAGAAGATAGCAAAGCCACATCCCTACGCAGCACCATAGGATCTAGCCATTAAGATCCATCTTGGCAATCGAGTCTAAAGGGAGGAGCTGGTACTAGGATGCCCCTGATTAAAAATGAGAACAGTATTTATTCCACATGCGGTGAACCTGCGCCTTATAAAGAACAAGGCGGCCGGAGTGAAATACCGTCTCTATAAGTTTCTTCGAGGCAAATTTGGCCGTACCTTGAATACATTAGTATACTTTGAATTAAAATACTGTGGTAAAAAAATACTTGTGAAACACAAATAAAATGTTTAAATTGTTTACAGGATTCATTCGTTCTTATAAAAAAATTTTGATGTTAACCCCAGATTTTAAAAGAAAATATTAAGAGATAAACAAACAAAAATGTACATACTGTATTGTAACATCAAAAAGCTTTTTCACCTATTGAACTCTGCTTTTATTTTACTTTCTTTTTTTGTGTATTCATTCAAAATTTGCACAAATTGCCTACTTAATGTTTATTTTTTGTTTCTCTTTATACATATTTTTTTTCTTTATACGCTATTCTGTGATTCATGGCGCCATTTTAAGGCTAAAAATAATAGTTTCTACGAACTGAAAACTTGTTTTGATACGATCACTGTTTTTTCATTTAGAGAATGGAAGAAAGTAAGTCTATATGAATGTTAAATAACCATTTCAATAAATTTGAAATCTTTAAGTATCGTAGAATTTCTTTATTTATAGTAAATGTTTTTAGTATTTTCGCGAACATTTACTAACCCAATTGGTGATAGTCTGAAAATAGGCAAGCAGTAACCAACGTACATGCATACAGTGACTGAACAATGTGGATGAACCAAAAGAGGTGTACATATTGTGTCTACCTATCCCTTTGGGAAACATGTCTGACTGTATGTAGATCTATTTATAGTATAGCCATATTAACGCTGGTATCCGCCTCTTTTATCTTGAATATTTTTCCATTGAATAAAAGTCGTAATGTTCCTCTCCCATTTTTATGCGTATTTGGTAATCGCTAAGGCAACAATGATATATAAGAAACTGTGTATGTCGTCGAGTGGGACATGTTCACAAATGATTTATGAGCCGGCGCGATATTTATTCCCTTTATATACTCGTCTCATATGCCGTGTTTCAAGTACGCTTGTACGAAAACATTTCTTACGAATATTGATATTATACGACTATCCCATACATTCGGGAACATTTAGATCTGTTAGATTGTTATATGTCAATATACGAAGTTTATTATTATTCGTATTGGTGCTGATAATTAATTCATTTAAAAATTACAAAAAAATTAAGGCATTTATTTAGCCTTCATTATTCTTTTTTTTACAACATATTTTCAGGTAATTTAGTAGTCACTAGATGCTTTTTATTTTCACCATCTTACATGCTAGTTAGAATTTTTGTGATAGGTAAGTCAGGAAAATGTATGCTACATTTACGTGTAGACTACGGCCCGTGTCGAAAATTAATGGGTCATGTTAACCACCAGAACTTTATAGAAAGATACAGGGGTATAAAACAATAACATTCAGTTTTATGCCGTCACTTGTAAGCTGTCCAACTGAGTCCAGGTGAAAAAGGGTGTAGCAACCCTCGATTTTTCTCCCTTGTCACATGATTTTTGTACGAAGTTGCGGAATAATGGATAAATAGAAGAGATATTGAAATTGAATGGATCCGATGCCATACAAACATATTGCTTATTTTGATTTTCCGGCGATTCTCAGACTCTATAACACATAACCTATAAATCGAAATTTGACAGGTAGTATCCGAAAAGAAACTCCACCCCTAAAGGGGTAAAACGAGGGTTGGGAGTGTGTAAGAAACTCCTATGTTTTTGAAGTAAGAAACTTTAAATTTCAAATGTATGCTGTATAGATATTGTAGAGGTGTACTAATAATGTATCTTTAGAAATCAACCCCCTTTTGAGGTTAAAACGGGGTATGGTAGTTTACATGAAAGTCCAATGTAATTGAAGTTAAAGTAATTATGACAGAAGGATTTTAAATGGTATTTAAGGTTGGGAATTATCATATAAATATATATACTAACTGAGACCCGTGGTGTTACCCTCAGTACAATAACAACCGTGGGGCAAAGCTAGTTATAATATAAATATTACTTTCATTTATGAGATTATTACTTTCTATCCGTAACCACAGATAGACGTTGAGATATTATAGTGCAGCTAGATCGATAGCCAGCCTGAGTAGAATTATATTAACTTGTCTATAATATTGTGCATCTTATTTGATAACCCAGACCAAAATAGTTATGTTCCATCTTGTGAACTAGTCCGGACATTCGCTCTCACGATCGCACCACGAGGTCGTTTGCAAGCTTTGTTTTATTATTTACTAACACTATAACGTATCTAGATTCAGTGGAATAATTTTAAACATAAGTTTTTCGTGGTACACTTGACCTCAAAGATTGTCTTTACTTATTTTTATATAAGTTTTTTTTTCTTTTATTGCATCGTTAACCCTGTATTGTTTATATTCGTCTTAGTATTTCATTGCAACACTGCAACTAAGACCATTTTAAATAATACATGGTATAAAAGTGTTCCTTTTATCTTTGTAGCTACATAAAGTACCTACTAATGCAATATAAAATAAAATAAAATACAAATTCTTGTAATAAAAATGGTGGAAAGTGGTAATTAGTATTAAACCACTGTTATGTTGTTATGTTAGAAAAAAAATTTTGAAAAGTAATCAATGTTTTTTTATAATAATAAGCATTTGATGATATCTCAAACATTTTCGAAGAGAACATTCGAAATAAAATTTTCTTAAAGCGGTGTGTTTATTTTTATTAAATGATTTTTACCAATAGAAGCTATAACTACTATTTTTCTGCTTAACTAGTGATGCATAGTGAAATATAATTTATTACTGTATGTAAAAGTAAATACTATAGGTATATAATTCAATAAAGTTCATGAATCAGCAACATTAAATAGTTATGACTGCTGGTCATGGGCTTATTGGTTTTGTTTCAAGATTTCAATCGTTTTGCAGTGATGTTGGGTAAATTGCTCCATCAGTCAACTCTTACGACACTCACGGGATGAAAAGAGGTGGTGACACTTAAAATAATAACATAAATAATAATAAATTACGTCATCTTACCATGTGATAAGTAATAAACGTTTGTTTCTAAAAGGTATTAAACTTATTTAATTATGGAAAAGATTATTCATTCTATTACTCAGCATTTCATTTAACTTTCTTTTACTCTAGTATCTGTAATTTCAGCTATATTAACAACATTGATGAAGCTAATTAAATAGAGAGACAAACGCATGAAGTCAAAAAGCTTTATAATATTATCTCTGCGCGCCATGCAAAGTGTAACGCATTGAAGATATTATGGCCTTTATGGCCTTAATAAAATTATCCACTCCACATTAATATACCTTCGCTAATAATCAGAACTAATGGACCGTATATGGCACTCCGATGGCTTTTTAATTGAAACTTGGCACATTAAGCAGCCGAAACGGCTAAATGACGATTTACTATATGGTGTCAAGGGACGGTCGTTTCAAGTTACGATATTAGTCCATTTGCTAGTTGAATGAGTTGAGTTTGAAGATTTACCCATTACACAGGTCGGCGGAAATGGGAGAAGGACAAGGAAAACACAATGAATTAACCTGAACTGTAGGTACTATTCACAAATATATGTGACAACGTAATTTAACTTACCAATGGGTTTTAAGAATTATAAATTTCAAATAAGTCAAAGATCGTAGAAATTCGGTATACAACATATACCTAACAATAATGATTAGTATGTTTAGCTGTATTTGAAATATTACAAACGAAATGACTATATCTTTATCATTAAATTTCGCTAACGATAAATTATAATAACAGTTGAGGTGTCTAACAACAGTCTCGAAACTTATTCAAATACTAATCACGTCAGTTGTGTTGCTAAGTTTCCAAGATAAGAAGGTAGAACAGGTTTGCACAATGACGACAGATATCCTCGACCTACAGAGACTTTGATAAAGTTCAAGGGTGTACCCGATAAAAATGTTTTTGCTTTGTAGGTTGTTGTCGATATATCACAGAATAAAATGTATGGCCAACGTTTGTTGTGTCGGTGAAACTAGGGCAATGGCAGCAGTGGCACTTTTTCTAGCGGCTTCTCTCTGAAACATGTTTTACGAGAATATGCGATTAGTGGAATCGGATATCGATAATGTTCAATACTATTGATGTTATACAGAATTTTATGAAAAGGAAAATATTCGTAGGTTTTTAAAAGTAATGGGGATGCAGAGATCTGAGAAAATAGTATTTCATTATAATGTATTTAAAGCGTGGGTGTCTAAGAACTCTTTGAAGAAAAGGTGTGTGGGAATATTTTATTTTTACACAGCTAGAAGATATTTGTTCAATAATGTATTTTGAATGACAAGTGCCAAGTAATTTTTCAAATTTGTTATGAAACTGTTCGTTTGTGCCTATATATATATATATATATATATATGTTTTTAAAACAGTTTTTCGATTTTCCTAAGTAACCAACTATATCAAATTAGTCAATTATAGTTTTTTGGCAAAGTAGGTACATATTATTATTTGTCTTTGTGAACGTTAATATGTCCAATAATTGTTCCAAAATCAAAATTTCATGATATTTACTGTTTATTACGTAAAAATCATTATTTTTATATTTAACTTGCTGTACAGAAAGATAAAGAATCTATAAATGATTGATGCCACTGCACAAGTATTGATGCCATTTCAGACTTTTTTACAATTAAGTATTATTATTCACCCAAATGAATTAAATTGATAATGTAGACAATTCTTAAACACTAATATGTAAATTGATATTTGTTCATGAGTAGACGGCAATAAGTTGATAACTATATGTAAATTTGTTAACCTCCTTTCTACGGAAGCAGTCCAGCAGTGGACTATGAAAGATTGTTGATGGTGACGATTGTTAGCCCAAATCTTGATGACATTTAAGATTATTTAACATCACTCTGCAGACTTTATATATACTTAAATTAAATATTATTATCTTGCATAAATTTTAGGCAGTGGTTTTTTCTTCTCCAACCATATTGCTGCTACTAGAGTGCTCACAAAGAGTCACTCTAAAGTCTAAGTCTGTAATTAATTTCCGTATTTTCATACTACTATTTTATACCAAGACTAGCCGACTAACATTTGTGCGTTCTCCAATTATTTGTTTTGCACACGTCAATAAACCAATAAACAAAACGTTATTTCATTCCATTGATGTTCTCCTAGCCGATTACGGCCAAGACGGTCATTCTCAACGGAGACCAGCCAACTACGAACTGGAAATATTTAGTGCAAAAATGTGTGCAAACACCGTTGTTGACTTATGTCATTCCAATAGACATAAGATATAAAGGTTTGTGTTGTCTAGTTTTTTGGCGTAGAATGTAATGCGATTCGATTCCTTTTATTTCGTTTACTAAATAATATATTATACAATATATGGGTATAGTCTAAGTTGTGAAACTTTAATTAAGTCATAACACTCAACAATATTAACGCACTTGGTATATGCTGAGGTTGGTCAGTTTAATAACTTAGTAATATATTATAAGCTACTTATTCCTATACCAAGAAACGTAGCATCGTAAACGTACTTCGCATTAACGTGAAATACTGCTTAGGTATATGTATCAAAATTCATGAAAGTTTACTAGTACTAGGTATGTGGTATAATTTGTTTTAAACGTTTTGTCTAGGAATAAATTGTTACATTGAACTGCAATTTTCCAATGATTAAATCAGTTTAACATTAATACATATTAAAACTGTACCTACTCGATATCGTAATAACGCTGAGGTTGCTTTCATTATATATTGATTTTAGAAATCAATGACTGCCTCGGTGGCGTATTGGTAGTGTATGCGACTGCTAAGCATGAGGTCTCGGGTTCGTTTCCCGGGTTGGACCAAATGTTTGTATGATCTGCAAATATTTGTTTCGAAGTTTGGGTGTTTTGTATGTATAATATGTATGTATTTACAAAAAAAAAAGTATATAAATATTTATATCAGTTGTCTATACCCATAACACAAGCTCTGCTTAGCTTGGGACTAGATGGCGTTGTGTGTTAGATGTCCGAAATATTTATTTATTTATTATTTATTTCATATACCTAACAATTATTACGTACGTACGTACCTAAGTACTACTTTTTAAAAGTTTATTAGCTTAAGTTAGTCGCGTTATAAAACTCATTAAACTTCTGGCAACACATGTGGTTTTCTTGAGAGTGCATAATCTAAGTATCTCACTCTAAATTATTATAAAATAAGCAGTAGGATAAAGAATTTCACACCCATTGTCAAGAACATTTTCGATGGATGTACGTTTAGTTTACAGCCTAAAAAAATACTAACCAAAATATCTCCTCCTCCCGGTTTGCCAGCGGCGAAATGGGTCCGATTGGAGGTCGTCCTCCCGGGCCCTCTTCGCCACCTCTTTCTGCGAAATGACTTCTTCGTAGAAGGTTGCGACCAAAAAACAGCGAGATATCTTTTCCGATGACTGCAGCAACTATATGATGATTGTCTATGACTTTCAACGATACCTGGGATAAGCATGAACTTCTAATTAAAGCACTTTTAATAATTTCCGCAGATAAAAGATTCAGAAATTACCAGTCTGTTAACAAAGCAGCTTAAAGAAATTTCTCGTTTCGTTGTGACCATAAATATTAATGTTATTTTGCATTGGAATAGGCAAGAAAGTAACATTTCTAACATGCCTGATAATTTAAAAGACTAACTTAAGTCAGGGTGGATTTGTCAAAACACTAATATTGTTTTTGAAATTAATTAATATGTACAAATTACTTTAAGTACTCTCAGTAGTCGTTAACGACCTTAGTTATTAAAAAGCGACCTTAAATGAAAACTAAAAACAAAGAAAATTGCAAGCCATATTAAAATTTCGTTATGTATACATACATTAGAGCAAACTAACCATGACACATACATCTTAAAATTCATTGCCTAGAACGAGCAGGGAATATTATTCATTTGCAAAATGCAATTTCACGGGATGTCACGTTTGTTAGAAAAATGCCTCTACATATTCAATATGTTCCCGGGAACTAAATTACACATACAAGTGTCGCGATGACAACCCATGCTCGTATTTTGCACCAACAGATAGAAATCAGGGTTACCACAATAAATAACTTGATTTGTGCATAGTACGAGTAAAAGTAAGAAACAATTTTTTAATCCGTTAGGAGGATAGGTTTATTCTTAATGCTTGAGTTGTCTTTTAAAAAAATGTCAAAACCTATCAAACAAGATTTTAACGTATCGAACTTTTAGTAAATCCGATTTTGAATAATTAGCAGTAATTAATTTATATACAAATATTTTTTCCTATAAGACCTGCAACCCTGAGGTAAATCGAAATTTTAATAGAACATTTTTCGTTTATCCAATAAATGTTCGTAATCCACACGGAGTCATATCAAGTCACCGATTCGAGCGTATCGACATCTGGTGTCCTAAGCTTTACGAGAGTCAACATAAGATACAATATGCGGAAAAAAATTTAAGTCCTGTAAATTTCTGTCCAGTATTTCTTTTTTTTTTATTTAAATCTGCAATCAGTGCATTCACTTTTAGCAGATGTGCTGCATGCTTTTCTCTTTTAGATTGTGTCCTCCAGCAAGAACATCTACTCATAATTAACCCCAGTTCAGTACTAACGATAAAAATTAATGTATGTATTACAATGATCTAGTGTAACCTTTGTTTTGAAATCTCAATGGTATATATTCAACTGACCTTACCTTTTGTATATAATAATATAATAATATTTACATTAGTATATTGTTCAAAAGTATAATAATATATTTTTGAACAATATACTAATGACAAGTATAATGAGAACGATGATGAACATTTTTGGATCAAATAATTCTTTACACAGGAAAAGTATATTTTGTTACTTATATTTAACTTGGTCTCGAGACGTCATAAGTTTCTGTAACGTTACAGAAGAAAGCTTATATTAATACATTATAGCATAAGCGGCGTATGTTCACTGGAGCCTACAAATAAATAAAAATATTTTGCTACTAATAATATCATTAACTGACGCAATAACAAACCTACACAATTTGTTGTTAAGATGTATATTGAATGTGATTATCCTTGTGAACGAATGCTCATAACAAGTGTTGTTAATATATATTATACATTTCTCATGTTCTCTTTAAAAAGGTTATACAAACCTAAATTTAGACTTGTGGAAGTTCACAAATATGTAACTTGTTGATGTTGATTGTAATAAAAAAATGTAACAATAAAAAGTCATGATTTTCATAAACGAATTTCGACTGATGAATAAAAACAACAGGTTCCATAAATTTTTTTTAACGTTAACTGTCTAGGTGCTGTAGTGGTAGCGTATATGACTGCTGTGTTTTAGGTCTTGGGTTCGATTCCTGTGTCGAATGTTTGTATGATTTACAAATATTTGTTTCGAAGTTTGGATGTTTTCTATGTACAATAATAAAAAGTATATATGCATTTGTATGAGTTGTCTAGTATCTACCCATAACACAAGCTCTGCTTAACTTGGCACTAGATGGCGTTGTGTGTTAGATTTCCGAAGTAATTATTATTATTTATTATTATTCAGACCGCGCAATAAAAGCATTTCAATTTTATGGTTTTGGTGTTCCTTTGATTTTCATTTTATATTGCCTCCATATCCTGTAAAAGACCCTTTTTCAAATAGTTTATAGGCTGCCCTATAGGTAAAGTATTGTAAGGCTATTACTCGCGTGTTCAATTATGCTACAATCATTTGCAATAATTTGATATTGGCCAGAAAACGCTATGTATATTGTGTCTTTTTTTAAATAACGTATTTGCCTGGATAATACAAATTTATAATTTCGCGTTTCCATTTTTCGAAGAAGAACGAAGATGTTGATGTTACTACTTCTTGTTTAATCTCGGCTTTAAAAATGCAAACGTAGTATATTATTCTTTTAAATTAATCAATAAGCCAAAAAACCAATCAATCATAAAAGCAATATCAGAAGGGAATATCTGTAGCAAAGAGATAAGAGCAAAATATAAAATGCGCTATCTCTGAAAGTCGATTTTAAAAGACGGAAGTACTTACTCGACGTCGTAGCAGTTTGATTTATTCGACCCAAGGCTCCATTCAATATGAACTTTCGGAGGCTAAAGTAGCCGCTGAAATTACTGATGATAATTTTGAGAAAGGCTGTCACAATGTTTCCACCTTTTCGATTACGTTTAAGAACTACAAGATGTTGTTGTCAACTGATTTCATGTTCGTGATCATAACTTCTTTCTTAACATATAACTAGTTTAAAAAAAGGGAGCTCTCGGGCTTAAAAATCCCCTTGTATCTCCATATTCTTGATGACGCAGGTGTCAGAAGTGGTCCTGTTTTTACTAAAACCTACTCTAACCACTTGCTTCAGGAAGCTTACTTCAAAAAGAACCCGGAGTATGTGATTTTAGCTAACCTCCTTCGGATTGACGCCGTATTCTACTTACTATGGGCCAAAAAATTTTCAAAATGAGTTTAGTTGATTTCGAGATTATCCAATACCGTATCACAATCTGTACCTTTTCATAATGTTGATACAGAATACCTATAATATCTGAATAGAAAAATGTGATAATCTATTAGAAAACTAATTTACTTGAACTGAACTAATTGAAAGAATGCATTGTAATTAAACCGTAATCCCAAAAATCTGCTCGTGTTATCTAATCGTGGTATAAAATATTGCTGTGTTTAAAGCGGTATTAATAGTGATATAACAAAAGCTATATGTATAAGTACCCCCACATCTTTCATCCTATTTTATTTTCTACTTCCTATTTATCAAGTTCACTTTCTTTTGTTACATATAATAAATGAGTTCTAAAATCTCCCATTTCTCAACATTTCGCTCCCGTCTCCCTATCTAATATTTTTCAAAGCGATAAATGAGTGTTGCCATTGAAGAAATTTCTCATCATGATAATGATACTCGCTGAAAATTTTTCAGTATAAATCACATTATATTAAAATAAAAGTCAAGTGGCTTATATTTCTGCTCTGCAGATTTATTATTTAAATCGTTCGCACTTGTCCGGACTTCTCTCGTAACTGGCTAATATAAGTAAATATTGTGGCAATTCTTAATGGTGTAGCACTGTAATATCAACTTTTAGTAGGTACTTTTGTACGATTGATGAAGATATTAATGGTCACGTGATTTTTTTGTAAAGGGGGTTTCTGTCGTGACCAATTATATACTTTATAGAACTCCCAGTAACCAAATGATTTAACTCAAAAATATATCATAGAATGTCTATTTTGGACATAGGATGAATAATAATAATTGGTTTATGTAAAGTTATGTTCATAAATAAGTGATAGGAATTTTAAAGTAAATAATGTAAGGTTTTCCGGAAAATATTTTTTGTCATGACAATTATACAAATTCCAAAAGGGAAATCTTGTCACACCAAATTTTAAATAAAATCAAGTAACTGTCACCATTTTTTTAAGTAAACTAAGTCATAACAGCTCTCGTTTTGTGAAGTAGCCTTTTATATTTAAGTCCAACAAAGTTTTGACTTTTAAAATTATTAGACATTTTCTTGTCTCTTTGCTTGCACTAGAAATATATCTTGGTGTCACACATTAATAGACTACGAAAATTGAAGGGTCATGCTAACCATCAGGAGACCGTTTTAGGAAGATACAGGGGCATAAAAGAATAACATTCAGCACTATGCCGTCACTTGTAAGCTGTCCAACTGAGTACTGGTGAAGAGGAGGGGGTACAAACCCTCGATTTTTCGCCCTTGTCACATGATTTTAGTACGGAGTTACGGAATAATGGATTAAAAGAAGTATTGAAATTTTATGGAACCGATGCCTTACAAAATCAAATGACCAAATTGACCGACAGAATAGCCGGGAAATAAAAAAAAAACAAATTTGTGGCGTACTATTTTTGTACGGCATCGGTTCCATACAATTTCAATACCTCTTCTAATCCGTTATTCCGTAACTCCGTACAAAAATCATGTGCAAAGGGAGAACAATCGAGGGTTGCAACCCCCTTTTTCACTTGAATTCAGTTTGACAAGTGAATACAGGGTTTTATGATCCTGTCTCCTGGTGATGACATGACCCATCAATTCGACATCATTCGACACGGATCTGTGGTCTTAAAGTATTGTCCCAAGTTGAACTCAAACCTACAAAAATCAAAACAATTAGAAATGATTAGGGGACTGCTTAAACTACTACGCCGTCTTATTATTAGTACGTAATTCTTATTTTTTTCTTAAATTTAAAATTATGTGATGTGTGAAAACCGCCACTAGAGAGAGAATAATTAAATTTCTCTCATTAAGACCAACCAGATACATGTACACATTATATTCTTATCCATTAGCTTGTAGTACTTTTGGGGAATTGGAGCGCAAATGAATCTCTCTTTTTATTTCAATTTAAAAATGCACTGCACCGTACGGATGTGTATATCACAGTGACCTAAATATTACACGATGTAGTATCCGCTCTGGCTTCTGTCAGTGGGAGTTAGGGAACAGTTCTGAGGGAAATGGAGTTCAATTAATAGTGGCGTCACGAGGGTAATAGTTTATCAAATACCTATGTTGCTATCAGTTTGAGACTACGTTTGTGATATGTTAATTGTGGGGATGTATCTATCTAACATTAGGTAGGTATCTGAAAGTTTGTATAATGTTTCGACAGGTTGCCACAATAGTTACAAATTAAGATCCCTTATCAACTTGAGGAGTCTCACTGTCAATAACGATAATACGGAAGGTTGAAGGTTATTAGATCAGAATTCAAAAGGAAAGGTAATTTAACCTACAAAGAGCACGTTGTCGAATCCTATTACACGTAATGTGTATCCTTAAGATATTTCGGAACCAATTCTTAGAATTCGTTGCTCTGGTGACATTTCGTATCAATGTTTGTACATGAAAATAATGATGAAGAAAACAAATATGATTCCCATCCTAACCACACTTAAGTAATTTATGAAAAAAGGACCCAGGACCATAATGACTGTAGGCGAGACACTCGGTCTCGGTCTGGCAAGGGTTGTCGGTGCTGAAAGCACTCGCAACACCAGGAAAGTCATTGATTTTATTATTAAACACAAAATATATTTAAGGTATATCATTAGAAAGGCAATTAGAAAATTATCCTTACTTAGGTATAATATAAATGCGAAAGTAATTGTCAGTCCGTCCTGCTTTCTGGGCCAAACCGCTGCACCGATTTCAATGAAATTTGTCATGGAGATATTTGTTTCTTGAGGAAGGACTTAGAGCTTTGCTTCGATAACCGACAAACCAGTGGACGGAGCCACGCGCAAAAGCTAGCTCCAAACATTTATCATGATAATGACTTCGATGCCGATATTTTTATTGATACCCTTAGTTAGCCCGGTAAGACGAAAGGGGACTGTTGCATCTTTACCATATAAATATTTTCATACAAAAAGTGCCGTGGGAGCTGGTTTGGAACCAACAATAGGACTGGTTAGCACAACGATGTTTTCGCATCTAATATAAGCAATAAAATATACTAACACATTGCTTGTAAAATAAATTTCATTAATAACTTACCACTATTTTCATTTAGTTTCTGTGACGTTTAATAGAATTATATGACAAAAAAAAATCAACAACAATTTTATAAACAATCCGACTTAGTAAAACTTTGATAAAGTTTAAATAGCTTCTGCCTTCATCGTATTTGGATAGAAAATAGCTTATTAAAATTCACTAGCTCAATTTCACTTATTTATTCTGAAGTCAAAATTTTACGGACCTACTTAAGGCAGTAGACGGATACTTGCTATCTCTAAGCATCACTCAATATCTACACGTGTTGAGTTCTATAATAAATATAAAGTTTTCATGTAAGATGTTGTTGAATGAACCATACTTAACTTTCTAACATGCCTCATGTCGACAGCTGACAGGACTGAAACAGACAACATATGATGCAGGCCCACGCAATGTTATATTTTATAAACGAAAGATATGTAGGCGCCTTATACTCGTATTTACTCAACACTAGCTGACTCACACAACTTCGTCTGCATCTATTTTCAATCATCGACGCCTGTTAACCTAAACGTGATGTTAACTATCCCGCCTATCTTATCAAAACACACATTAAAAAAAAAACATGAAAATCGGTAAGTTACTTTCGGAGTTTATCGTGAGCAACAACGTTATTTCGTTGTATATAATTAAGATCATCATCATCAGCCTATCGCAGTCCGCTGCTGGACATAGGCCTCTCTAATTGCACGCCACTTCGTTCGATCCTCTACTTCTCGCACTCAGCGAGATTCAGCGCATTCTATAAATGAGATAATATCCGGTAATTAATCAATTACAATTACCTCGTGGGAATTGGGTATTACATTTTTTTTACATTTAAGATGAAGTTACTACCGTTTCTATCATTTAAACTCCGTTTATATGTGGGAGAGCCATTTCGATGACGGTTTTAGTTTGTTTTACACGTTATAAGTTAAGTCACCAGCGAAGACGGTTTTTTCTCACATATGCTTTTAGCAGACCAAAACCATTTAATGAATTGAAAATTTAAAGTTAAAATAACGTAAATATGATTGGTTTCCTATTCGTCAGCGTCGTCACCTCCACACCCTAACGACTCTAAACTATTCCCCTAACGCACCTAATTACCTAACTTCTTCCGTCCAGCTTCTGTGTGACAATCATGATAGAAATCTTCGCTCTAAAAATAACCTCCCACTGTCATGTCCTTTCCACACTTCTGCGTGTGTTCATTCTTCCTTCCTCATCCAATACGTCCTTCTCTGGAATGCTAGCTGCGAAAGTACAATGACCGCCTTTGTTCATGAAATTTGTCATATTTTAAATACTAAAACTTGTCAAACAAAATTATCATATTGTTATGGTAAAAGTATTGAAGGAACGTTGAAAATAAATTCAAGACTATTTCCATAACTAGAGACTAGAGATAGGTTATATTGTATTGAAAATGTCAGTAAAGAGTTTTAATTTATTTATCAAAGTTAACATTTGTTCCAAAATGACACACTTTGAAGACGTCTCAATTTTGCAAAATATTAAATATTCAACATAATGTAACGCTTATCAGTAACACTAATCAGAGGCCGGCGTATCCTGTTACATCGCAAGGTAATCCATTATACTAATAGTGAAACACACGAATGCGGCAGGTAGATAAGAATAGTACTATTGTGTATGTATATCTACTATTTTTGTATATACAAGTATTTATACAATAAAGTTATGAGGTAACAAACATAAAAAACAGTCGAATTGATAACCTCCTGATTTTGGTTAAAAGTACAAGTTGTATACGTGCTACAACTTTGTCTGCGTTTCTATTTAATAATGCTTTGCTTCTATTGGTCTAAGCGTGATGCTAATTATTTTATCTTGGGCAAACAAAACACAATGTGTGTTTTGTTTGCCCTGAAAAGCAGTTAGATAGTTTCGAACTTCATTGTGAGCAATATAATACGAGAATTATTTACTTAATAGATGTTTACTAGTAGATTACCAAAGCACTGGCTCTGCTTCGTTAAAAATTGGACAGCACAAAATAATCATTTGCCTAGCCTTTATTATTCCCAAGATTATTTGGGGTCGGCTACTAGTTCAACCAGTTTTACCTGAATATCAGTTTTTCCACGGAGCGACTGGCATCGGACCTTCGCAACCCTGAGGGTGAACTGAATTCGAAGATTGAACTAGTTGTCAGTATATTTAAGGGTACTGACTTCCCAATAACGATTGTCATAGGTGTTCATTACAACCACAAATACATAAATACTTATAATTAGGTCGTACGTATGCATGATATCAAAAGTTTCCAAGCTGCATACTATTATATTACAGTGGACGCTAACGGGTTTATATATGTACCGCTGTATATGAATTAGAAGCGCTATCAATTTCATGGGACAACGCATCACAGCATCATGGTTGGCAGCGTCAATGTCCCCCACGTTGATGCATCCGGCAAATCTTCCTGCTCTAATTAAAATGAAAAGATCTGATCGAAGACACGGTGTGTTTTAACATAGTTTTAATATTTTGAAAGTTGTTTAGAACACTTAATGCTTATAATATTAGTGTCATATTTAAATAATACAAGGTGTTTTTTTTATGATGACATACGTCTAGTCTATAGAGTAACAGTTCAAGTTGTCTGTTCAATGAAGTAAAACAAAACTGAAAATCAGGAGATTTCTGGTAAATGTAAGGTATAAGGTGTGTAATATATACACGGTACATATACCAAATTTTTTTTTTAATTTTTGTCTGTCTGTCTGTTCGTCTGTTTGTTCCGGTTAATCTCTGGAACGGCTAGACCGATTTTGACGAGACTTTCACTGATAACTGTAACTTAGGGTACTTTTTAGACTAGCTTCGCCTCGCGGGGTTCAGCTAGTTTGTAATAAATAGAAAGATAACATTAAGTACGTTTAAATACATAAGGTAACTAAGGAGTTAATTATTGTATATAGTCAGAATAATAAATATGGCATCTATCGCACAAACAAATTACGGCTTATTTTTACACATATTACACAAAATATGATAGGCATATTAAAAGAGCGAGCGAGATTTTTACAAAGCAATACAAAAATAAAAAATTGAAATCCCTACAGTTGCTAGCCGTGTTAACTGTGAGAAAAGTTATTATGTAACCCACTTTAGCAGCTGTTCCTAACTCCAGGTGAATCTCGAAAGCCTTTTATTACAGTCACGCCATCAATGTCCTCATAGTCGCAAACTTCTTCCACTATTCAACGTCGGTGATCAATTAAAAAGTAAGTGTTGAGGATCTCGAGAGTTGACTCAAACGTTCGATTTATCCAATGGTTTATTTAAGGGGCGGTTTTGTATTTCGCTTTTCGTTTATTAAATCGTCTGGTTTTTCATTTATGAATATGTATTGGCTTTTGTCTAGGTATTATCATTAATCATATATATTTTTTAATAACTTAATAAATGACAGAATATATCATACTCGTATATCGTAAGCATGATAGCTTAGTGAAAAATATAATACTAGATAAATAACATACCAATGTGAGGCAGTTAATTCTCTTTTAGCTTTTGCTAATTCTATGTAAAAAACGAAACAAAATTTTTGAAAGTTGATATTTTTTTAAAGATGAGTGATATTTGTAAAATTGTAATAAAATATCTAATATGATTGGTTCATTATAACTTTTCTTAATGCTACCTGAATTTTATTGAATATTTTACTCAAAATTTTTTTAATCGCTAGATATGAATTACTAGCAACCAAACCAAAAAACAGTAATACTGAAAAATATTTACTTTATTCAAGAGCACTTCAAATTTTACGTCATCCAATCAACTTATGAAAATAAATCATTATTGAAGCAAAAATGTTGCGTGAGCTAATGCGAACTCGACGCGCCGCGCCGTATATTCATTGGTAAACATATTTCAGACCTAAACCGTTATTAATCCAATGTTAAGTCAATTAGGCGCCGACTCCCTTATTAAGGGGCGGATATAGGCGGATATATGCGGATATAAGTACTTCGGGGCGCGTTGGGTCGGAAACTAAAATCGTGGCGCGGTTTGCGCCCCTGGTCTAATGGGCTCCACCGTAACGAGGGACGGTGAGGACTCTCGAGACCAGACCGATCTCCGAATGAACGACTAGGTACGGTGCTAAAACGAGATGTGTACGTCAAGAGTTTTATGAGCTCGTATTTTGAGTACTACATCTTAGAGCTACTTTGTTAAATGTCTCTGTTTTCATAATAAAAAATAAAGCAAATGTATCTTTTTTGTCAACAGATTTTGATCGTTCGGAGTTCAGCAATTAGCAGTGAAGGTAATTGACAATTAATATATTATTTTAGTAGCACCAATTTAATTAGAAGCAGATAGTAACAATTGAAGGGGATAATGGTGTGCAGTGCCTTTATTCAATCACGTTCATTAATTCAACTATGTTGTGACGTCAGATCGGCCAGGGATTTAATCAATTGACCCGACCGACATCGAACTCCATTTGAGAGGGAAGGGTCCGAACCTGAAAGCCCTACAATCATTACTAGGTACATTATTGCCGGTAATAGGGACCCCTTCGATTGAGATCGCTGATAAATTTAATGGAACTATCCAATAATGTACCCAAGATATTCGATTACTGACCCATATCTGTCGCTGGTTGTAAGTAATGGATATTTTGATATGTTTGTAATTACAGGGCGATATTATATATCATAATAACTGGAAGAATTGTTACTATATTCGAAAACTGTGCTACATTTTATCTTTACAGGTATCGAGTAATAACTAAATATTAGATAACATAAAATGTAGTCATATATATTATCTGATATGCAGGTCCTATAAGCAATGTCCAATACAACATATCAACAAAATAATAACTATGGTAATAACATATGGTTGTATGCACATATCATCATCATCATCAGCCTATCGCAGTCCACTGCTGGACATAGGCCTCTCCAATAGCACGCCACTTAGTTCGATCCTCGGCTTCTCGGACATATATTTTAGTAAAAACGTGTATTAAATAATAAAAATGTTAAATTAGAAAGTTACAAATTTAAAAACCAATTTAGTTCGAATTAAGAAACCCTATGTGATGAACCCTATATGATAGGCTTAGTTCAAACTGATGTCAATATACAGCGAGAGTGACGAACGAAAGTAAAGATTAGCAATGGAAACTTAGATAAGACTGTCATTAATAAGGAAGGTAGTATTTCAAAAAATTGTTTAGGATGAAATTGAATATTTATTTTTTGATGTGATTAGATGCTGGTGATAAGTTGCCTACACATTCTAATTAAAGATGAGTGAAGATCTAACTCTTATTTAAATTAAATTTGGGCGTAGAATAATAAAAAGTAAAAACTTAAACCCAACTACGACAAAAACGACGCTGAAAAAGTATGATACAAGATTTTCAGGACACTAAATTAAAAAACGTTACTGAAGAAGCAAAATAATCGAGACATTGATCTACCAAGATGTCTTCATTGCAAGTTCAAAATATTTTCATACGATACGATACTATAGTACACGATTAGCAGTGTACAGAGATACACATTTTATTCAAGTTTGAATAGCCGTTCACACGTTACATAGAAACGTACAATAAACTTAAACAACGCTTCACTAATATAGTTAACGTCATATAGCCCTTAACCTAAGACTATAAGTAATAAGTAGTTGAGGAGCTGTGAGGGAACAGATGAACATACGAGTACATACATATGCTACCGGCGATTAGTACAATTCGGTATTCTATACAATACCTAGGCAATGTATACAATCGTCCTCTAAAACGTGTATGTAGGTGCGAGAATTATTATTTACCTTCTATACAATGCCTAATGCGCAGCTGGTAATATGCTACCTCCGGGAACAGGTTAAAAGCAATCCACTCAAACTAATCAAATCCAAATGATTCAACAACAACACAGGGGATCTGGAGTGGTCACTTTTCTAACCTAACCTAAACCTAGATGATTCTGAGTTAAGTTGATTTAAAGCAAACAGGACACGTTTCCTTTGCTCATCATTTTATAGGTATTAAATTAGTTACATAACATTAATAAATACAGACCAAAATCTATTATTTTTACACATTGCCGGTGGATCAGTAGGAATTGTGAAGATAAGTATGTAAAGGAAAATAATATTCGTAATTTTTTATACGCCTCGGGTATTGTATATTATATATTGCCTAGGATTTGTATAGAATCCGTTGGCCGTTGTTAATGATGACGACCCGAGTAATGTTTTATTAGAAATTCAAAGAGGATCTTACATTTCATCGGTGCGTTAGCTGTTTTCTGTTAAAATACAAGATCATTAGTGCGACGGTTTTTATGAAAATAATTAATTTTATCATGTTTCAAATTCGTGGATGATTTCCAAGATAAAGTACGCTAGATAATTTTTTTATATTTTCTAATTCTCATAAAAACACGCTTTTAGGAAATGTTCTTTATACATATTATTTCAATACAAAAAATGAGGAAAATGTACCTATCCTCATATAAGAAAAAGTAATTAGTGGGCGCTGACTAAAAAATATTTGCAATTCCTATAAGTTTTTCTATAGGTTTTATTTATTCTTTTTTACTTTTCAGTTCCTTACTTTTAATATGTATACTTAACAGATGACACATAAATAATTTAAATTAATTACTAGCTGACCCATCATATTTCTTTTCTTAAGTATTTTTTAAATTCCAGTAAATCTCGATTTAGTATTTACGCCCAACTTACCTTTTCACGAGTAGTGTAAAGTTTTATTTTTATTTTCTTCTACCTTGACTTAACTTGAAATAAGAAACACACAAAAAGAATGATTTAACTTGGTGCAATCGATCGGAAGATATGCGGGTACATATATCTCGACGATTATTTTTTTAATTATTAAAGTACCACGTATAATGCCCCTCCCAAGAGGCTAAATGCGGAAACAGCGCGGGAAAACCAAACTAAGTACCACTCATATCAAATTTAATTATTCTTACCTTTCTTAATTACTTGATGAATGAAGAAGAGTTCCCTCGACTGTTGTTCATTTCTGTCATCAGAAAATACGAGTCTACGTTGCTGTAAACTGTCATTAAAACTACATAATTATGTGTATCACGATTCAACAACTTACAGAAATTAATTTCGTGAGTTTATAATCGTCGTCCCCTGTGTTTAAGTATAATAGGACTAGTTTTAAAGTTTGTGTACCATAGAGCAACACAGGCCGGTGAATCGGAGAAGAGTCACCATGGCGTCTCTCGTCTTTCGCGATACCAAATTGTGTTATTTTTTGCGGGGGGAGTCTTAAGTGTGTATATCTACAAATTTACACATTTTAAACTCATAAAAATTAATCGCCTGTCACTACAAACTCACACATAACAATTAAAACATTAACAATTTCACATACGCATAATACATTCTGTGCCATAATAGTGTAACGCATAGGCCCATTTGTGCTTATTCTTTGACAAAAGAGAACTCCTGAATATGTCTACGTCCTACCGTGTGACTATATGTTGAGTACGCTTCTGAAACAGAG
Source organism: Spilarctia lutea (assembly GCA_916048165.1). Taxonomy (NCBI): domain Eukaryota; kingdom Metazoa; phylum Arthropoda; class Insecta; order Lepidoptera; family Erebidae; genus Spilarctia; species Spilarctia lutea. The sequence goes on along the minus strand of OU696480.1, from coordinate 14,899,693 downwards.
AAGTCTTGTACTGATTAACTTAAAAATTTGACACGAAATATAACAAACGGGCTTCAAAGATTTTTTTCTACGATTCTACTCATTTTTCTACATTACTACAATTCATCAGTGCGTGGCAGGAATACCTAGTATTGTAGTAAAAATTTAAAGCTTATTGATTTAAGACTTGAAACAGTTTAGATTATTAATTTAATTTAATAATTTTATGCACAATGCTTTAGTCATTCCCTACCGGTCTACCATGGGGTGGTGTGGAGATGAATAAAGAGGTGCACTACATTCGTGTACATTCGTGAAGTTGTCTTAGAATCTGAATTAATTTTTATATTAAATACCAGACCAAGATATTATAGTATAATATAATAAAAAATATCTAATCAGCACAAATTCACGTTTGAATATGCTGAGACAAGGTCATTGGACCTTACAGGATGTCAGTGCTTATCCCATTGCTACCGCACTGACTGTTTTATTACATTGGAATTTTATTGTGAGTCAAACCTTGACGACTTAATATTTTCTGCACAATTACCATCATATTGTTTAAGTTTTTTTACTAGCGTTATTGTTTGAATTGACCATGACTTATAAAACTACTAGCTGAACCCCGCGGTGCTACCCGTGGTACGACAATAACCACTATTAACCATCTTTATATATTGTAGCCTATGTGTTATTCTTATGTATAGCTATATTATTGTAAAGTTTCATCAACATCCATTCAATATTTTTGCGAGAAAGAGCAACAAACGTACTCACTCACAAACTTTCGCGTTTATAATATTAGTAGGATAGTCATCACATTATTCTTTCATTGCATTATTTAAAAGGAGTTTCAGACAGGGTCTCAGGAATTGTTCAGGACTAGGACCATGATAAAAACTTATTAATATCGTGCTGATTTCCCATATGGGTACAAAATTTCAATATGATATGAAGTCAAAGCTCTAATGGTAATAACACTGGAGGAATCTAAAATATCACTTGATTTTGATGCTACTTAAGCCGTTATCTGACCAGTTTCCATAGAACATTCTATTCAAGATTGTAAAGTGATGAAATAGGAGGTCGTATGAAACTGGTGCAAAGTGGTATATGTCAAGAGCACCGCTACCACAGACGCGTTTAACTGCTAATCGCATTGCGAATGGTAGTGACCGACTGTAGTTACTGCAACGGTTTGCAGCGGCACCGTTTGTGGCCAGTTCATTCGCTGGACTGATAGCTCGACAGCTTAACACATGTTCTACTGTTAGACATAAAATCGTACTATTTCTGACGTAAATTTACTAACAGCAAACGCTAAAATATATAAAAGAATATTAACATAATCAAGCAATGTTTCCGCGCGGAAACTGATATGACTATATTCGATAAGCAATAAATTATACAAGGATTGTTTGCAGTTACTGACATTGTATATTATAAGCGAGAATAAAATTGAACATGATATTTTTTCCTTTGCTTGTTAGCACATAAGGACATCAAACTAGGATAAAAAATGTGAAACCTGTATTTTATAGTAGGATTAGTAAAGGTCGTCCGTGAAGATTTAAATAACTATAACTAAAAAAGTTAAATGCTATTTTATTTATAGATACAAATAAGTTACTAATTCGAAAAGCAATTAGTAATTAGTTGGTAAAATGTACATAAATACAGTATTACTACCATTGATAATATCAAGAGTAAAAACGTGTATTCCACAATTTGTGGTGATCTCCAAATTGAGCTGGAATTATCCAACTAATTTAAATTTATAACAGGCAAATTTGATCTCGCTGCGTTTATAACATCCTCGATGAATATAAAACTGTCAGTGGATTGCGACAAGCAATATTTATTACATGTTTTTATTCAAAAGCTGCAATGTTAATGTCGATTTGGTTTAAATATCGGCCCCCGGTGTACTATTCATGACAAAACAACCACGCAACTACGGGCATTCAACTGGAAATATATGTATGCCATGATATCGTTATATATTATTATTATGATCTGAGATACAAAGTTTTAAGTATTCCTCTGAGGGTTCAGAGCTGTTGTAAATCTTTGTTGCTGTATACGTACACTATGTTGATGAGAATCATTTGTTTCATGGTCTGTTTTGTTCTTGTTGTTGCGTTAGAATATATATTATCTTGATTCTCCTCTCCCACTCTCTTCGTTATGATATTGTCCAATTTTAAATGTTATTTAATCTGTCTTGTACGTAATGTTACTTTGAACTTGTCTTTAGATTATTTTGTTCCAGCTTAAGATGCACTAAGATGCTCTAAACACGAAAGTTCTTTTTAATTTTAAGTTTATCTTCAATGCATGACTTGAAAAGAAGTAGTATTTAATTATAATAAAACAGGCTCTAAAAGTTAAATTAAAACTTTGTAACATTTTAACTATTGTCAGGGACTAGGAGTTGAGTTTCTTTGTAGTATAAAATTAAATATATGCTTCACCAAATGTCAAGTTAAATGTGATTTAAATGCATGAATATATGATGCATACGTCGCATGCAGATCATCTCTAACCTTGTCCGCTCAACGTGAGTCAATGCGTGCTTCACGACTGATGTCCTGCACGATATTTGTGGTTATAGGAAGTATTCTTTGAAATGTAATATTATTGAATACCTTGATTTATCAATAATATACATAACACCAAAAAATATACATAGAAAACTATGACGTAAACCGAAAACTTTTAAAATTATTTGGACGAACTGAGTTTGTATGTGATAAAAGAAAAGGGTGTAAAACATTAGGGGTAAAATACAAATTATTGGATCAAACGTATATGAAAAAATCTTGAAAAAAATATTTGTATTTTACTATCACAGTCTTATCTTATTAAATCTCATGAAACGGAGTAATCTCCTTAACTCGCTTGAACCCAAAATGGTTACCAAATAATATGTTTCGGCTACGCTGTGATCGAGTAAAATATAATCTCTCAAGTAATACCCACTGAAAAGCTGTTTATCTTGCCCAAGGCTGAAGGTCGGTATCTCTTCACTGCAGTGTAAAATATTAAATGCGGGGTATGAATTTTTGTGGCCCCCACTGTGAATTTCGTTGTTTTCGTTCGTGTCGTGTGGCTTACTAACCACATTCTATTTTATATGAGAAAGACATATGACTGTTTTCATGAATAGAATATAACGTACTTTTTAATAAGTACACTGGTGTAAGTAGAAAAATGTAGTAATGTTTATCGTAAATAAGAACAACTGTTTATTACATGTTGGAAGCAAAAATTTGAGGACAAGGTTAGGTAACATTTTATACGTCTTCCCGCTGGGAAATTCTTGAGATGAACATTAAGAAGTTTTGTTGAGATTTCTTGAAAAATATTCTTGTAACTATGCCGAGACAGTTCAATGGTTTATTTAGTGGTTCTAAATATTAAAAGAAAACCAAATATTTTCTGTCGTTTGTTTAAAAATCTGAGCATATATGAGTGATCTTATTTTGACAACGCCCTAATAAGGAATATATCCTGTGGCACTGGGGACTTTACAAACATACATAAAAATACAATTTGCGTATTACATAAAGTAATTGTAAATTATAAATATTCAGTGCATTTAACAGCGGCAAGGCGACCACTTCAGCCACTAAGTCCATCCATGCAGCCATCTTTAAAGAGGCAACCAATCACTCGCAGATGAAAAATTAGGAGTTTACCTACATAAATAAGTAAATAACTGCATAAAGTTGTACAACCATACCATGCGTTGTACTTAAATTGGGGGAAAACCAATAAATTATTACTATTAAAAGTACTAGTGCCCGCCCAGTGGTCGAAATTCGACTACATTTTTTTTTATTAGCTGTTTTAGCTATTTGCACTCCTTCTCCATATAAACTTAATCTGGAGCAAATTTTATACTCTTTCGTTCACATAGTGTTTGTAAACAGGGGTATATAGTTTTTGCTTCACGTATTAAAATGTAGATAGATAAATAAAAGCAGTAGATTTCTAAAAGTATGAATTGGACTTCTAAATTTATTTTGCTGATTACAATTCAAATTAATAGTAACATTTTTATTTATCATTAATTTATATCCGTAATAGTGTCTAGGCAAAAAACACCGAAGAATTTCAGTTTTCCAGAACACAATAGTTTTATTTTCAAATTTTACACTGGAACGCTATTAGCAACGAAAAACCCAGTACAAAGTGTCTCTGTTAAACGTTTAACTACGCTATTTAGAAGCAACCCTGTATCGCTGGTGCAATACAGCTCAATTAAGCTTCTGCCAACCCTTGCCATTCATTGTGGTTAAGTTGTGGTCACATTAAACTGTGGAACTACACGCGTCATTTGCGACAAAGAACTTTTCACAATGTTGACTGATTTCCACATCGATATGGTGGTGTGGTGTATAATAAACTTTATTTACATACTTGTAAAACTGAATTAAGAATGTAAGTTGTTATAGGCGAATAATTTTTAAATAGATCTTTTAAGTATTTTGTCTTGAATAGTGAAAGAAATGTAGGCAAACAATTCTATAATTTTAAGGAACATCGAAGATTTTGTTTTGGGTTCAAGTAATCTGAGTTTCCTTTTGATATTCTCTAGATTTAATGAATATTTCAAAATAGTGTTGAAATACAGGTCAGGGTACTAAAAACGCGAGGATATTGTATAATTTACTAAAAAATACATTTTTAAGGTTTCAGCGCGACCAAACGGTAATCCTTTTGATCGTCGTGTTACTAATACCCTTACTATTTACGTAAGGGTCGTGGTTTCAACTAATTATTATTATTTTTATTCCAAACTAGCTGAAACACCGCGCGCGGTAACGCCGCGTAACCAAGCTAGTCTAAAAAGAGCCTAAGTTACTCCTTGTATCATCGTCCGGTCAAAATCGGTCCAGCCGTTCCAGAGATTAGCCAGAACAAACAGACAGACAGATGTACAGACAAACAAAAATTGTAAAAAAATATTTTAGTAGGTGCGGTTATTTTAATATAACAAACAGACACTTTAATTTAATTTATTTGTATAGATGTATAGATAAAGTCTTGCATGTGGGAAAATATCATTTGAAAATGGCAGGAGGTCATCAACTATTCAGGTCGAGGTCAGGTTTTCGGAAGGAAATTAATAATTTCCATTTTCATATTTCTTATTGAAATGAATCGTTCATTTTTGTTCCCCATTCGGAACGAAAAGTATAAACATAATACGATTTCATTTGATAGGACACGTTTAATAATATCAAGGTCAGTCATTGTGACATGGCTCGTTTTGTTTTATAAAGGCTACTGTGTCAGGTAATGCATTTCCATGTTAACGCGACCCAATTTGTTTTACTACTAACATTAGAATGTACTGTTTTATATAAAATACTAGCTGCGTGTTTGTCGGTTATCGCAGCAAAGAGTAGCCTATGTCCTTCCTCAAGAATCAAAGTATCTCCATGTCAAATTTCATTGAAATCGATGCAGCGGTTTGGTCGTGAAAGCAGGACAGACAGACAGAGTTACATTTGCATTTATAATATAGATATGGATATTTATTTTCTAAACTTAGTGTCTGTATTTTTAATCTATTTGGAAGAAAATCACGGGAAGGTATGATGAAATGCAAACGTATAAAATGCACACCGATTTACTGAAATATGATAATAAGAAAACTAGTTCTGTAATCGTAACCTGTTGATTTCATTAGCTTTATATACCTAATTGCTAATAGTCTAAGTTAATATAACTGAGGCTACATTGACCATAAATAATAATTTATCATTTTAACGAAACTGAGAGTTTTAGTACACAAAAAGCTTTTAAGCAAACACGTTACGGGGATGAGGAGCGGTAAAAACTTCAAACATTACCGTGGGAAACCCAATAACAAAATCTTCTCGTAAATCATTGTGCCCAAGTAAACTAGTACCACTGGCAAAAAATAAAACGAAAACAACGCTCTATTTAGTTTTTGTTGCGCGCACATTTTCCATCTAAGCCCTGACGTTGAACAAATAAAATCTCACAGGAGAAAAGTAATTTAACTCGTGTCAAAGGCACACCGGCAGTCACCTTTATAGCAAATGCATTAAGCATACTGTGGTCTTGGTGCGTGCCTCTAGAGCGTGTTAAAGTGCATATTATGTTTACTCAATTGGTATTTCTTATACCGTTCACGTGTGTTTATTCTTTTACGGAAATAATCCACCTTGTCTGTGATTTAGATTACGAACATAAAAAAATGTAGGTACTTGATAGTTTTTAAGTTTTAGATCTTGTTTGGTCTATCGGGTGTCTACAATATCTAATTTCTACGTTATTAACACTGTTGTAATTGTTTAGTGTATGTCAGTTTAGTATATTTGTACAATTTTAACATAAACTAAAGATATTTTATAATGCAAATCAGAACACCTAATTTTTAGTTGTGATTAAAAAATTCGTATTTGTTTTTTCAATCTCTCATCATCATCTGCCCATCGCAGTCCATTGCTAGACATAGGCCTCTCTCATTCCACGCCACAAATTTTTCTTCCTCGAACAATCTTAGTTTAAGTTTAATGTAAATAGTAATATTTTTGATTGTTGGCAACTGAAATTATTTTTTCCCTTGTTTCCTATAGCTTTATATAGCTATATAAAGCTATACCTATATATAGCTTTTTAAAACTACATCTATAATAGAGCAATAATAACCTTATTTTGTAATGAATAATAATATTAACTCTTGTTTCACCGATTGCGTAAGCGATTCTTGAAATCAACAAACAACGAACTTCATTAATCATGATAGTCAAATTATATCATAACGGGGCTTCATTCACAGGTAAGAACTATATATGCCGTGGGAGAGCTATGCTTCGGCATGAATGGGTCGGCTCGACCGGAGTGATACCACGGCCTCACAGAAAACCGGTGTGAAATAGCGCTTGCGCTGTGTTTCACCGAGTGAGTGAGGATACCGGAGGCCCATACCCCCACCCCTCCCTCATCCCTTTTCCCATCCCCCAAAGGTCGGCAACGCACTTGTGACGCCTTTGGTGTTGCGGGTGTCCATGGGCGGCGGTAATCGCTTACCATCAGGTGATACGTCTGCTCGTTTTCCCACTATTCAATAAAAAAAAAAAAAAATGCGGTATTTAATATTAATGTGTGAACTACATATGCTCACAATTTTTTTACAATTTTATGTGTTTGATTTTCTTGATTTTGTTTCCCTAAGTTTGTACCGTACTCGATGTTTAAAGCGAGGCCGAAGGTGAATAATTAAAACCTTTGTGGTGGACACCAATAAATATTTTATGATATGCTTTACAAAAATGTAACCAAGTGACAAATTTCACACGTGCGTTGGTAAAGATTTGTGAATATTTCAAGAGACGGCTACCATATTGTACCAATGTGGTGTAGGTGGTCCGTAGGGTTTGCGTCGACTGTAAATATAATACACACGAGACCACGTATATTTAAACTACAAAATAAATACTAACATAGTTTTTAATTTCTTATTTGTGGATATGTCCTTATTGAAATAATTAAACATTTTTGTATTACTTTTAATTCCCTAAGTTAAACGTATTGAAATAATTAATATCTATCACTATAACTCCTGCATCTCGCGTGTGTAAGAAAAAAACTATTTGGAAAACTAAGTAGTATAACATCACTGGAAAGAGTAGGACACCTTGAAAATAACGCGTCTGGGCAGCGTGATAGAGTAGGCCAAACCCTCCTTTCTAAGTATGGTCTACGTATGTCCAGCAGTGGACTATTAAAGCGGTTGATGGTGATGCTAAATACAACAACACACAAATAATTATAATCTAAACGACCGATTTGTACTTAACGCTTTTAATTCATATTAAAATATATGTCTTTTTTTTTCTTGCACGTCTAACAAAAAGTTATCAGACGAATACACGTGATAGCAACGTAATGACTACTATGATCTACTAATAATATAAGTATAATAATAAAATCTAGTATAATCTGTTCAGTACTCCCAAATTGACGGAGTAAAAGACTATAATTGTAAAAGCTCAATAAAACTCTTATAAAAAGTGGCTTTAGAACCAATTAGTACACTTTGTTTGGTTTTTTTAACTTATCCTGCGCTAAATCCTCTGTCGTGTCAAGATACAGTACGCATGGATGAAAGTAATTTCATCAACCTTAAAATTCCACTTTGTGCCATAAATAAATAAGGATTGCGTTTCCAGGCAGGCAGAACAGCTTAGACCTCGGTAGCCCTAATATAAAACACGTGTGTAATATAAGTCTAATTAAGTTAAAACTTTGTTTGATTAAACAAGACAAGACTGAAGACAAAGCACGTTCCTCATATATAGAAACACAGAACATCCAACACAGCTTATTGACTGTTGTATATCTCGAGAACATGTTTAGTAAGTCTTGCTTACTATGTGCACTTGTATGAATGTCGTTATGGCAAGAAAGAAGCTTGAAAAACTTGTCTTACTTCACTTTGCCGGTGTAGATGCCTGCCGAGTATATCTCTTGCAAAACAGGTCAGACAGTTTAGTGTCTATCAGATTAGGAGTATAGTATTAACACAATGTTTCTTCAAAGTTCTAAGATGTTTGCTTATGATTTACAAAATCAAACCAGTTTCTTTGCATATTAAATTAATTGCCATGTTTTTCTTTATGGCTTTTGTATTATAATTTCCTAACTGTAATTTAACTTATTAGGAATGCGTAACGGTATTTTATTTATCGCGACGATGGAAACACGCAATTTAAAATGAATGTTTTACATAAAAATTGTAATCAAAATTAACCAAGGTTTTTTGTTAAAATAGTAGTGTCAACAAACAAACTGTATTGATTCAAAACCGCACAAATATCATTAGAGTACATCTCTAAGGAATATGGGGTAGGTAGGATTAGCGCGGGGGTCGGTCGGCGACCTGTGACCGTTCTGGCCATTCTCCTCTTGTGTTGAGCGAATACCAGTCTACCAGACATGTTTGTTGCAATAATAATATTTACATAGTATGACACTACCTTTTACATGATAAGATCTCATATATACGAGTAATTACCATACGAAATAAAACTTAAAAAATACTTCATTTTAATTTTACCATTCAACATATGTTTTAGGTTGCTATGCTTTTTATAAACCTTACAATTTTAATTCGAAATAAACTGTTATGATGCAAATACTGTTTTGAAAGTGAAAAACAAATTAAGTACTTTAAAGGATATTTTCTCTCTGAATAGGGATATATAATATAATCGAAGTAACTAGTATTATAAAAAGAGGAAAACATTCATTTCTCTTCAATAATATTGTCGGCTTTTAGGAAATTACATTTATCGGAGAGGGTGTCACTTAGTGAGTGATTCTATGGACTCCGATAAAATGAAAAATAAATCTCGAGAGGGATTGCCAAATTAGTTCATTTTATCTTCGTTTAACTCGAGATTCGAGGCGATTTAGCATCTGACGTCCATTTTTTTTCGTTCGGACAAAATAATTGGTTTATTATCAAGACTGATTCTGTACATTAACGTTATCGCAAGTAGAAAGTTATTATTTCTTTATGATTGAATAGGATTTTACTTTAATCTCATTTTGTGGTAGAGATTTCTTACTTTTTATCATAATATAGTAATTAATTACTAGTTTAAAATTAACTACTGGTAAAAGTATTCGTTACTCGTATTCCCAGATCAGTAACAAACTATTATATATTTATATGTACTAGCTACAAAAATGACTTACTTAGGCAGACCGAAACAAAACAATTTCAAACACACCTCAGCACAACAGTCGCATACGCAACCGCACCACCACGGTAGTAATTATAGAGGGAACAATGTCATTCTGCTAACCTGGTCATATCATTTGTGTTAGTCATAAGACTATAATAAAATGATGAATTGGGTAGCAAAGAAAATTAGTGGTTGCACATCAAATCGTGACTGGTGGGCGGCAGGCACCGGTGTTGACTTAGGTCATGGCTGCGCTACGCAACGTCATATTTGGCCTTTAAAACAGAGTTTTTACATCTTCTCTATACCTCATGAACTTATTACTTTACTTTTCAACTGCCTCGGTGGCATAGTGGTAGCGTATGCGACTGCTAAGCTCCAGGTCTCGGGTTCGATTCCCGGGTCGGACCAAATGTTTGTATGATCTGCAAATATTTGTTTCGAAGTTTGGGTGTTTTCTATGTATAATATGTATGTATTTACAAAAAAAAGTATATAAGTATTTATATCAGTTGTCTAGTACGCATAACACAAGCTCTGCTTAGCTTGGGACTAGATGGCGTTGTGGGTTAGATGTCCGGAATATTTATTTATTAATTCATTTATTTATTACTTACCACAATATCCTCACACACTAAATCCAATAGAATATTGTAGTTACATAATTCTTAAAAACTAATATAATCCTAAGTAACAAATTTTGCAAAGAGCCATCAATGTGAATTCACTCGGAGTACAACGAAATATATCCACCTCGCCAGCTATGAGGGGAAGTGTGCGATATATTGATTTCCATTTTATAAAACTTTTATTTTGATGGGTCAGATGGTCTAGTGATTAGAATAGCTGATTGCTTAATCAGAGGTCATGGGTTCTATTTCCATTTAGTACAAATCTTTTTGTGATTAACACACCCATTGATTCTGAGTTTCGTTTGTATTATTATAATAAGGTAAAGTTTCTAACTTTGTTTGAATGGTTGAAGGGGGTAATCTTCGAAAGTACTGATCCAGTCCTAAAAACGAAGTTTGCACGGTTCGACTAGTTTATCTATAATGTGTATTTAGAAATGCATACACATATGACTTGTATTTGTCAGCATTCTGATCAGTCAAAAAAACTATGGCGGTGCGAAGTTCTCCGGGTCAGCTATTTTCACATATAAATAAATAAATAAATATAAATAAATATTTCGGACAATTTAACACACAACTCCGTCTAGTCCCAAGCTAAGCAGAGCTTGTGTTATGGGTACTAGACAACTGATATAAATACTTATATACTTTTTTTGTAAATACATACATATTATACATAGAAAACTCCCAAACTTCGAAACAAATATTTGCAGATCATACAAACATTTGGTCCGACCCGGGAATCGAACCCGAGACCTGAAGCACAGCAGTCGCTTACGCTACCACTCGCGCCACCGAGGCAGTCAACATAATTAGTGACTGTCACTCGGAACTTTAAAAAGCTTTACGTAAGAAATATATCCATTGTCAGTAGAATTACTTTCGCTCACGCTATGGCTCGAACGCTACCAGTTTGCAAACTCTCGCAAATAATCAAAATACTCAGCTGAAATTCTTTACGATTATATTGTGACATCGCTGTAAACTATTTAATTAAAATTGTTCTTTTGCAATCCGCGACAGCTGAGGGAAACATTTGTGACGTGTTTTACACATATTAACTCAGAGCATGTATTGTTTGCCTGATATGTCAGTTCATTTAATTAATTACAAGCTCTTTCTCTTGGTTTAGTTAATTTCTCCTGTTATTCAATTCAGTTATCCCTGGGGCTGTGCCCCAGGGAATACTTTTATGTTGTATGTTGTCTTCTGTTTTTCTATCCGTGAAGTGAAACAAAAACACACACACGAAAACAAACGAAGAAACAAAAAATTGCAAATAGTACGATGTAATCGGGTACACGATATTACCATTTTATAATAGGGTTTAGCACACATTGAATGAAAATATTTACGGGTTGCATTCATTGTCCTTTAAAATGTATTGTAATTTTAAATGTATTATACTATGTTAATTTTTCATAACTATTAAAACCTGTATTTCAGTTAGGTACATATGTTCACATTAATGTAAAATAAAAAAAACCTGTTCCTTCCTTTATTTCTTTATTCCAATCAAAAACAAGTGTCAAACATACATTCTTTCGTGTTTACTTACTGTACCGTTAGTTTCTATTTTTAAAAGTACCATCATCTTCTTTTATATCTAGTTACGTGGTTCTTGTAACCATCAAATTCTAGTTTCACTAGATTTTGAACCGTCATGCACCCAAGTATTATTCTCTTCAACTTAATATTAGAATGTCGAGTTGATAGAATAGTAGTTGCTCCGAAAAATGTACCGTGTTTATTAATTCTCGATACACAGTAAATTAAATTTGCCGAAGATCATTGATGAAATCCAGTAATTTCTTACAAAGAATTACAATTAATATTTATTGATATGGTTTCTATTATCCGACTTCTGTATTAGGGTTTAGTATATCAAGATAAAAGTATGTTGAATGTAAGATTTTTTTAACATTTTATTTTAATAATATCCACGATGAACGTTTAACATTTTATACCAATTCCATTGAAATGACTATAAGCCCTCGGGACGAGTTCTCACAAATTTATTACAGCAGATGTCTCAGACGCTCGAATATTTCGCCAATTGAAGCTATTTACGTTGAATTTGAAACCGTAAAGATTTTATCTAATTTATTGCTTCTGTTTCGATAACAGTTTGCATGTAAATGTATCGAAATTAACGCAAAATCCCTTATCTTTTTGTAATTGTTGCAGGTACGAGGGCGTTTATAAGTTTGCTAGAACATCGCAGTTATAGAGGTAATGCCACAAGAACTAGAAGATTGTAGTTTTAATTTAAACTGTAGTTATTTGAATAAGTTTTAATCAATGTACGCGCACGCTCACACTTAGACAATTTTTGGAAATTAAAGTCGGATTACTCAAACAATATTATTTGCAGTTGGAAATAATGTTCTTAAATCTATTATACCAACTTTTTTCACTTTAATACTTTATAAAATAAAACCAACAACAATATTCGGTTATTGTCAATCGCACGTTACCTATATTGAATTAAATCCTATGAGTGCCCCATTCAATCAGTTTAACAAATATAATGTTTTCAGTATTCATAACTTAGATATGTATTTTCTGCAAAATATATACATGTATTGTTTCAATTCAACAGTTCACTACACCAACATACCTTAATCATAAAATCTATAAACGTGTCACATGAATCCATAAAGTTTTATTTATAGTAAACATGGTTTGTAAGGCGGAGAACCCCTAAAAGGCTAAAACGTGACTTCCTACGCCTTGACTTTTTCAGTAGCCACTGGGATATTTAACGAAACGGCCCACCGTAAATACAGTGCTTAGAGAAGAACATCAATCAAAATTATGTACCATTTATTTACGAACTTGACACAGTGCGTATTGATAACCCATAATTTTGTTCACAGGATTGTCAAAGAATATGGATGATAAATCATGCTTATTAAAGAGTTGGAAATGAAACAAAAAACCAGAAAGAAAGAGATAAAACATAACAAGACGAAGACAATTTTATAGCCAAAACATTTACCAAAGTCATGTAATGTAAATGTCTATCAGTGCAACTGTCATATCGTAAAGGCATATCTGGTGAACATAGTAAAATACGAATACATATCTCATTATTTTATGCTAGTCACCCTTTTGTGATTATAGATAGAAACAATATTGCTCAAATTCTATAAAGGCTTTTTTTAATTTAAACATCCTAGTTATTAATGAATATAAGACTAAAATATAAAAATTTCGAGAAATGTATTGAGTGAATCAAATAGACTTAGCACTTTATCGAGTTTATGTCTTGTATAGTAGTGATATAATATGAAATACTACAGCATGTTTTTCCTACGGAGGCGAACTTTGATCTTAAAAGCCATTCTCGTACTCACTGCGATTTGGTTTATGGTCGCGCTGTTGACCACTAATGGCGGTTCGAGAAACGCCATTGGTGCCCCACCGATAGAATACGAAGATGCGGAGGCAAAACCACTGAAAATGGCAAAACCAACTGCAACCAAAAGGAAGAGTGAATCATATGGCAATAATCTATCCGACGGTAAGTATTTTTAGTACGTTTATCTTGCATGGGCTTGCACGGTGAAGGTACACCAACTGCTGTCAAATATAGCATAATAGTCTCATATAGTGCCATCTATTGATACTAAGTTAAGTACTATAATATTTTTTCAATCAGTTAACTCTACAGAATTATAAATAATATGGTATATTTGTTGAAGAAAACCTTTGCCAATTTATTTCCCGGGTCGCATCTCTTGAGACCTTACACGAAGAAGAAACCTCAATAGACGTTTTGCTTATTTTGATTCGATTTGTAAACGGAAGTTCAAATAGAATATTATTACGTATCATTGCTAGTAAATTGTGATTTTAATAAACAAGAGAATTTCATCTTTTAGGTTTCCAAGTATTACCTGAAATGTTTTTTTTCTTTAATTAATTGTAGCCAAGTTAAATTATGAAAAGTGTGAAAGGTTTTTTCGACAATGTGTTTATATAATATTATATTTCTAGAATACATATTTTCATTTTATACGAAAGGTGTGCTTAAATTAGTATCAATATTTAATAGTATATTATAAAATACATCTCAGCATCGACAAGGAAGGGTTAGATTTTGAGGAATAGTCATTAACAATAGTGATATAGATGTTTATCACTCCAAAGGCCCTAAATAAGCACATATTTACAATGCCCTGCCATTAGTCACAACGATGTTGATAATCATTTTAACTGCACATAAATTCAATAGTAGTTTAAAGATTTGTAGGGTGTCGTTGGACCTGCCTCAAGTGATAGTCACCTTGGAGATTCTTCTATCTATCATTAGATGTGTAATAATGCATTCATATGTTTTATTTTTATCTGCACGTTATAAATTGTGTGTAATTAGGGGCATCCTTTATTTCAACATCTTGCATGATAATGTGCGTTTGTCCGTCACAGCACGAACGCGGGTCGATTGGATCGGTCGCATTATGGGACAAGAAGGTAAATTTGAAGGCCTCCTATATATGATTATTTCAATTCTATGCTCTGACATTTAGTGTATATATTTCATGCCTTAGCTTTGATATGGTCGTTATTATTCTAGTCAAGTTATTTAGTTAATAACACATTAATTTAGCATTTACATATTATATCATATATAATAGTGGTTATGGATATTTTATAGACATAATGAAACTCTTCGTTAGACTAATTTGCTTTCCTGTACTAATCCTACTGATAATAATCATAACTGACTTTCAAGAACATACTTTTCTTTTCATCTTACCTAATTCTTATAGACGGTTAAATTCACCTAAAAAGTAATTAGTATATCTGTTCACTATAGTTGGATTTAATAAAAATAAGTTGGAAATATATGAAAAAACCTGCAAAACAAGACTCCTAGCTAAAATAGTTGTCACCCCGCAGGCCTTGGAGTTCTAGCTGCTCCGGGATCGGACAATGCACCCGGTGAACTGGGAAAACCGGTTGTTCTACCGAAGAACATTAGTGAAGAGGCAAAGCTAGCAGTACAAGAAGGTTGGAAAAAGAACGCTTTTAACCAATACGTCAGTGACCTGATATCTGTTAAAAGAAAACTACCAGACCCCAGGGACGAATGGTAAGAAAATCATGCGGAATTCTTATAACACGTCGATTGAGGTAGAAAGAGAAATGTACCCTAGGGATTGGTATTTCCTCATCTAAATCCTTTTTATTTCTTATCATATCGTAGTAAATATTTTTGCAGAATGAGAAAAAGAAAAATAATATTAATATTTCAGTACCGTCGTAAATCACAATAGATGTTGTGATTTATATTAATACATCAAATGCAAAAGTACGAACGGCTCTTAATTAAAGTGTTGTCTTTAACAGTACACAGTATTGTAATTGAAAATGAACTAGTACTCCTTGGTATTTCCTTGCCTTATTTTAAAATAACTTTGTTGAATAATTCTACAGGTGTAAACAACCCAGCCTATATTTGGAAAACCTACCGCAGACATCAGTAGTTATTTGTTTCCACAATGAAGCGTGGTCAGTATTACTTAGGACAGTACATTCAGTGCTTGACAAGTCGCCCCCGCATTTAATCAAAGAAATTATCCTTGTCGATGACTTCTCTGATATGCGTAAGTATCACCAATGTACCATGAGTTGATTAATTACATAGATGTATTTATTGTTACGTTTCATACTACCATTGGAACAAAAAATAATTGCCTTGTATATTACAGCCCATCTAATGCAGCAGTTGGACGATTACATGTCATCACTACCCAAAGTGAGAATAGTCAGAGCTACTCGCCGTGAAGGCTTGATCAGAGCACGACTTCTCGGTGCTAGATTTGTTACAGCGCCAGTTTTAACCTATCTTGACAGCCACTGCGAGTGCACAGAAGGTATGATTATTTGAATGGTTTGACTTAAATACTCTTGTAAAGAGAAGCTATTTATCGTCATTACTTCCTTTCAGGTTGGCTCGAACCATTACTAGATAGAATTGCCCGCAATAAAACTACAGTCGTCTGCCCTGTAATTGACGTCATTGATGACAATACATTAGAATACCATTATAGGGATTCATCTTCAGTTAATGTTGGTGGTTTCGACTGGAATCTCCAATTCAATTGGCATCCAGTTCCGGCAAAAGAGAAAGCAAGACATCAGCATACCGCGGAACCTGTATGGTCTCCGACAATGGCTGGAGGTCTATTCGCCATCGATAAGGATTTCTTTGAAAAACTTGGCACATATGACAGCGGTTTTGACATTTGGGGTGGTGAAAATTTGGAGCTTTCATTTAAAACTTGGATGTGCGGTGGAACTCTTGAAATAGTTCCGTGCTCTCACGTCGGTCACATTTTCAGAAAACGTTCACCGTACAAATGGCGAACGGGTGTTAATGTGCTAAAGAAAAATTCTGTACGGTTGGCTGAGGTAAGATATTTAAAGGATTTGTGTTTATTTACTTATCGATTGTTAAAAAAATTATAAATATCATTTCTATGGTTATAGGTATGGTTGGATGACTACGCAAAATATTACTACCAACGTGTTGGTAATGAAAAAGGTGATTACGGCGATATAAGTAGTCGGAAAAAATTGAGAGAGGACTTGGGATGCAAGTCCTTTGAATGGTATCTAAAGAATATTTATCCTGAATTGTTCATCCCTGGCGAGTCCGTTGCTCATGGCGAGGTATGTTCGTTTTATTTGTATCTTGAATATATTAATAACTTAGCAATGGTAAATTATATTCCTTAAACTCATAATCATGAGATTTTTTGTATTTCTGAAATACTACTCTGTAGTATGAGTGCAAATTAATCGAAGGTTTCTTCAAAATTATTACCTATACAGATTCGAAATGTCGGCTTCCAAAAGATATGTTTGGACTCTCCAACCCGCAAGTCAGATCATCATAAGCCAGTCGGACTTTATCCGTGTCACCGGCAGGGAGGAAATCAGGTCTTTTGTCGAACTTATTTTGACCGACTGCGGCAGTACCACTTTTAAGGAGTAGTTCAAATGTTTGGTGTATTATTGTTTTGGTCCGTTCAGTTTTCCAAAATGCACTCTATATGCACGATGAATTGCACGGTTTTTCTTTTAAGCACGTACAGTCAACGTTTGAATTTATTTTTATAACTACCAATGATAGATTCAAAACAATGAGTTTGGCCATTTCTGCATTGACGGTGTGACGGTACAAGACAACGCAAAAGAAGAAGAAATGCCATTTGCCAAAGCAGCCATGTGCCATGGGATGGGTGGCAACCAGGTACTCCTTATGAGACAAAAGGAGTTGTTTGACCTTGGGCTGGAATTCATTTAGTTGTTTTAATGGTATTAACGGTTGTGATTGAATGTTGATGTTGTGAAATTCATAAGGAATGTTACGTTGTCAATTTTTTTATAACCGTTGTTAATGTTCTTCATCTTCATTATCACTCTAAACCAAGGTCATCATTGAATATATATTATTCCACCTTTACTTTGAAAACGATATTGAAATATATAAAATGATGACGTTGGACTAGCACGCTTGCTTTTGGCACGCCTTTTAACTAATGGATGGCATCAGATCGCGAATGCTGATTCAGAAATGTGCCTCGACTCCTCTGCGGGCCCTGAAGATATGAAGAAACCAGTCAACGTATGGCCTTGTCACGGGGAATATGGAAACCAGGTTTGTCTTAAGGCCGCAAAATTATTCATTTTCATCGCTTTTGCTTTTTCTTTAGTTGGTGTCGGTTCTCATCATCATTGTAATTTGGGTAAGTTTGGTAGTCTGTAGTAAGCTTTCGTTCAAAAAATTGGGATAAATGATGTAGCTTTCACATATATTACGAAGTAGTGGTTATAATTGAACGTTCGTTTGTCATATTTCTTCCTCTCAAATGACACACTAATGTTCTCTCATCCTATCCATTCGTATATATACTTGCCTTACTAATGCAATTAAATAGTTAAGATTGTGAGTAATTAGCATTTAATTTGTAAAAAAAATTTAATACTTTAAGTAACATATGTGAATATTGAACTGAACCTAGCAACCTCAAAAATAAAAGAAATCATCCTTCACTAATCAGTGAGGGTAGAACTCAGACATAATATTAGCACGTTTCGTGATTTTTATTTCTATTCCTCAAATTTGGTACTGCCGCCAGGTAAATAATATTCTAAATAGCTTTTTATTACTTATGATTTCTATTTTATATAATGATATGAATAACGTATCATTATAGATGTCTCGTTGTTTAAATTTGAATACCATTGTAATTTATAAAGAGCTAGTTAGTGAATAAGTTTTATCTTTTAATGGCTTTATATTATAATATAACGTTTTCCGAAAGGATTTAATATTAATAACTTTATTTTACTCAGTAACTATTAATTAAACGTATTTATTTGAATATGCGTTTTATATAGATGGGTTTGGTTATGGGCCAAGTGGTGTATAATTATATTATCATATTATATATATCATAAATAATATTGTGCTATTGATATAAGAAATTTATATATTTAATGTTTATTTTGATGATAAACAATGAAACACCAATGTTAATTTGTAGACCGTTTATCGCGCTTCTTAGAACCTGAATAAGATTTCTAATTATTGGCTTTAGGGTAGATACATATATACGTCTAAATATAGCTGACCTGATGAACTTCGCACAGCCCAAATTTGGTGATATATCGAAAGCAGTGCCATTCAAATATAAAATTTCAACCAACGGTACAGTTTCTTATTTTTTGTTTGGCTCTGCCAAAATGACTCTACTCTGCATGGAAAGTGTAAGCAGAATACTCACTGTAACTGCAGACAATGCAACAATGTAGCAGGGCGGCCCCCACCTTGAGGACCTAGAGATGCTTTTGCATAATTGGACCTCCGGTCTCAAACTCACCAACGAAATACAACAGCACGAACGCTGTCATTTTACGTTGATTTTCTATGCGAGGATAGTACCGCCCCGGTCGAGTCAGCCCGTTCGTGCTGCAACCAGCGTGGCCCTACTACCTAGATAAGAACCGGAGGAATTAGGTGACAAGCACACGTACCAAAGAAATATATATATAAACTAGCTGACCGGACAAACGTTGCTTTGCCATAAAAGGGAATATAAAAAAATAGGGGTTGATCGTAGAGGGTTGAAAATCTAGGGTTGTATGTATTTTCTAATGCTGCATCATAAAAAAATAGAAATTAAAAACTTCGTCAAAAAAAAAAAAAAAAAAATTTAGGGGTGGACTACCCCTAACATTTAGGGGGATGAAAAATAGATAAGAACCGATTCTCATAGATACCGGATAATCACAAAAAATTTCATCAAAATCGGTCGAGCCGTTTCGGAGGAGTTCGATTACGCACCAACACGACACGAGAATTTTATATAATAGATTACTATTTACCTCGCAATTATTAAGTTTTTCTTTCCAAAAAAACCTGTTTAAAGTAAATATATTTATAAAAAATACCGAATACGTCGGGCGGTTTTCGAGTTTTGCAGCAACATATGTGTAATATTACATTAGTAATATTTGATAGGCATTTATTACAACATAGCAGCCCTTACTTTTTAAATTACATCGGAAATAGTTACAGTTAGATCTAAGGTGACCAGAAGTAAATCAATAATCAATTTTAGATTGATCACTAATATTGTAGTATGTTTCTTCATTTAATGTTAATTGATTATAAACGTAACTATTCATATATTAGAGAGATTGGATTTTAAAACGAGTTCTTTTGCTAAAATATTGCAATTGAAGGTTAAATCTAAATTCGTATTATGTTTATTGTAATATATTTTAACGCATTAACATTTATTATTAACACTCAAACATGCGACTAATTAGCATTCTGTAAAGTTCACCAAATTTTTACAAATATTTTAAGGACTAATCTTGGTTTATATAATTCGTAACGATTGGTTAATATACAATTAGTGTATGTAGACGATTGACTATTTTGACCGTACGTTGACTTTCAATAGTTTCTAAAATTTAAATTGACCAATGAGTCCGATCGCCTCTACCTTATCGATTTATGACAATCGATTTCGATCTGAATTATCGATTATTACATTCTATTACATTTATTTTCTGTTTATTTGTCCATATATTGAAATACGTCGACTTTTTTCTAATAGTTACAAAAACGATTTTTCCTTTACTTGTGCTCTAAAACATTGCTGCCTACCATATTTATGATGTTAGAAGTCAATGTGAGAAATATCTGTTCAATTTATCATTTATAGATCAAATTTAGGAACAGACTTAATAAGCAGACAGATGTTTATATACTGTAAAAAGTGATTATTTAAAGTCCGGTTTCCGTTTTAATAAACGGAACACGAAAACAAATTTGTATAAAAAATATTGTTAAACAAGTAGTCGAAAATAGAGGCTTTCAAACGCTGCGAACGTAAATATAAAACTCTAAACTGTCTTTATATGTGATAGTTATTAAAACAATATAATAGGTTGCCTCTAAAGTTAAGTTTATCGGTCATTAATGTTACATTGACTAATCGTCATTTGACAAATTACTGATAAATCTGTAAAAACATGGTTTTATAAGTCCTCATTCATTCTCATCTAAACCGCATCATATTGTATAGTTTTTATTTATTATACTTTTGCAACTCTTTGCAGCTCTTTACATTCAAAACAAATATATAAAAAATACGTACAGTGGAACATAGAACCTCCTCCTTTTTTGAAGTCGGTTAAAATCATGTAATTTTCTTTTATTATATCAAAGTGAAAAAAACTTTTACAATAGGGATTTCGTATAATATTTTAGGATATAAGTAGACCATTCATAGGCCTACATATTTGTATGTCATGTCAGCACACTCAAATCTGATAGTGATTCATAAATGGTTTTCAAATTAATATTGGTGATTATCGTGAAAACATAAAAATGAAAATTTCGCTGATTTATTTATATTCTATGCAAATATCTAAGTAATTTATGTAATTTATCAGAACAAATCCCAAGTAAATATTAAGTTTGTAACATGAAACGATTATTTTTTCAGTACTGGATGTACTCTAAAAATGGAGAAATTCGACGAGATGAAACTTGTTTGGATTATTCTGGACATGACGTTGTCTTATATCCTTGCCATGGGGCTAAAGGAAACCAACTTTGGCTCTATGATGCTCGTGTAAGTATTAATAGAGCTCCTTGCAAATTCTATAATTTTTATACAAGGCGAGTAAGCACATATGTGCTTTATACGTAATTATTTATTAGATAGCGATGTACTGAATTCTTAACTAAAAGATATTTCGATCGGATTGCACCGATCATGGTCACTGATGCTCAATAAGTCATAGACTGTCGTTATTGTAAAATGCTACGAGTATTAATGTTAATTGGAGCAGACTCAGCTTAGGGGCCTTAACTTCTAAGTTGTTATAATATGACAATGTCTTTACCAATATATTTATACTGAACTATCTTTTACAGACGAAGTTATTAAAACACGGTTCGAGTGAGAAGTGCATGACGATAAATCGAACTAAGGAGAAAATAGTAATGGAAACCTGCAACGAGAACGAGGGCAGGCAAATGTGGAATATGGAGAACTTTAATGCCGACAGATTATCCCCAGAGTTAACTGCCGAGTAGCCGGAGGCTTACGATGAAGTGCTGTTCATATAAACGGCAAAGACTGTGAGGACTTACTTACATGATTGTGACTTAGTGATAATTAAAATGGTTCACTTGTTGTCTGACGCAATGAATGCTTTGTAGCTAAACGTATATTTTATTGTACAATAATAGTTGGAATACGGTGGAGTAAGAATAGAAAAAAAGCTTTTTCAAAATGGCGTACAGGCTTGTGAATTTGTTATATGACCCCCGATAGAATGTGGCCTATACATGGGTAAGTTCGATTAGATGCCATTTGTTCAGTTCCTACTGTTTGCTACTTGAAATATAACGGAAAGCACTATTAGTGATACATGCGGCTTGAGAGTCAAGATATATTGTAAATGGTGCTTGCTTGTTTTTATCTGATTGTTAATATTTATGACTGAAAGACTATATTTATGTGAACGTCACGGAAATCGACAGTTTTGAGTTATTTTTGTTTTTTTACAACAATTGTTGTATAATAGTATTTTAATCAAAATCTTATCTAAATACATATCTTAAATGAAATCTTGAATCATTTATCGATGATTTGTTCTAGAATGAATGTTCATTGGTGTCCTTTTGTGGATTTTAACGTGTTTTATGTAAAAATTTGTAATAGTATTCTTTATCGAGTATTAACTTACCGGTTAGCACTTAACGTAAACATTTCGACTGTACATATCTTCGATATTTGTATGCTTCATCATATTAATAGTGTTTAAAAAAGTAAGTGACTGAATATGTAAAAAAATTACACATTCCATGAGTATCCTAGATCAACTGTGGATGTGTGCGTCATTTAAACTGAATGACTTACAAAACGGAAATGACTTTATTGTGATTTCTTTAACGACATATTTCAAATTAAAATTAGTAGTTTTGATATACATCGTAGTTTATGAAATCATAGTGAAATTGTAATATAAATTAATAAATGATAAATTTGTTAAGTAAGTAAATATTTTTGTACACATAAGTTTCTGAGCGAATTTATTTTTAATCACTTCCTTGATTTAAAATTATTATGTAATAGTCTGTTTATGTATTATTATTAAGTAAGTGCAGACTACTAGAAATAAAATGTCATGTCAATAAAGGCAATTGGCAAGATTATACTTCTTAATAGTTTGACTTGCATTTACCTGTAAATTAGACTGCACGTAGTTTTAAAGGCCTAATCGTATACATTCCTAACAGTTATATTATTTTTTCAAATATTAGTATTGTGCCAATTTAATTTCAATTAATTTAATTCTTTGTACAGTTCACAAGGAATGTGTTTTCTTCTCGTTTCATGAATTAACAATAGTAAATAGCGTTTTTTTCTTGTAACATTCGTGTGTACTAACTGTTTATAGACTTTCGCGAATTTAACACATACAATTTTTTTATCTTTAATAGCGAGACTTCTATCCAAGTGTATATAATTTTTTTTTATTTCCTTCTAACTTACCACCAAACTGTCTTCCTTAATGGTTTGTGTTTTCTGTATCCACTTTATTGTGTTTAAAACTTTAATAACAGTTTAAAAGTTACGTAAAGTTGACTGAATTTAATTATGTGAATATTTGTAATGAAAACATCTGTTAGGATTGTGTTACAGAACTTGTTTAAAAATATTATCACAAATATAAGAAACTGTTATTATTTTTCATTGTCAGCTAGTAAAAGTGTATTTAGAACATGAGGTAACTTTACTGTGGGTGTCCTCGTATTCAACTTGTTACTGAAATGTTTATTGAAAATATATTTTAAAATTTGTTAGTTACTACAAAATGTATATTTTTAGAACAGAAATAGACTTGTAGACTTTCTTATTATGTAAAATTACAGTAATATAGTAACGTTAAAAATTCAAAATTTATATACATCGTTCCAAAATACACCTAGTTTAAAATATTTTATTTAATTATTGAATTATATCCGCGGGTTATTTGAAGATACGAGATATTGTGTAAAAGTATTTTATCATAAATTGACTTATCATAATCAGTAATTAAATCATTTATAAATAGATTAATATCTCGACAACTCAAAATTCCTTTTCGAGATTGTATGTAATGTAATGTAAATAATTAATCAGCAAATCTAAAATTCTGTCACTGTTATCTGAATTCCAATTGAATAAAACATATTTCAAAAATAAATTGATTTCTTATCTAATTGATTAATAAACGTTATTCTGTGTAAAATTTAATGTACACTAATAAAAGATAAATACATGCATCCACAAGTATATAGGTAGTGAATATTAGTGTTAAATATAAATAGATAATTATGTAATAAGATGTTTTAATGTGCCTTATAACTTTACATAATTATTGAATGTTGAAAATTTCTGTATATATTGCGGTGTTTCCAAATGTAATTATACTAGGTATGTACTTTAGTTTAGACGGCGATTAAATAGGTAGTATTTGTAAAATAAAGCATTATGTTGGATTTGTATACGTTAGTTTAATTTTTCCAAATATAATTTCAACTTTTTTTTTTATTTACACATATTGCACAAATACATGCAACGGTGAACTAAATGTCTAAGGCATTCTCTGTTAGTTGACCGATTGGGCAATGCAGGGAAAAGATGTGGTAGGTGTACTTATGATAGGACTGTCATCTCTAAAATTGGGAAACCAAGACGAAAAGTGTAACTTGCCCGGATTTTGAACTTCAAAACCCGGACTGGTAAAATTTTTCAAACCTTTTTTTTTATAAACAAAGTCACCTTTAATAGACAGAAATGTTTTTAAAATATTAGTATACTTAACATCAAGTAATTATTTTTTTGAAATTACATTTTTTTTTGACTGCACGTATAGTGTAGGTACTGGCTTACTCGGTCCCTCCGTCGCTTCTTCCTGTGCTGATTTTTCTGCGTTTGATCCCCGCATATGCCAACACAGTGTGATCTTACATACTGTTGTTCAGGGTATGGGTGTTATGTGTCCGTAAACAATACAGTTTGTTAAAGGAGTTGTTAATAAATTAATACCAAAAATGTTAAAACACTCTAATGGTTTTGTTTTTCATGTCAGTGTAGGTTATATATATGAGAAATAATGGTCTATATTTAGTTCAACAACAAAATAATAACACATGTTCTCATCAAGAACTAGAATAGAACTAGTACTTTAGAATTTATGTTTTTAGTAAGTTAATGCTACATACTGCGTACCTTGATTTTCCAACGTACGAAGTCTAAAAGAAGGTATTTTCGTTGCAGGATATTGCAATAATGAACACATGAATGAATGGGTGGGGTAGAAAGCTGCAGTAATGAAAATCGATTGGATTGGAAGGGTTTCTGTTCATTTAAAAATTTTATACTTGAAATTTTTGAGGATTATATAAATGCTGCTTTAACTCCTTGTTGCTTCTGCTGCTCCTTGTTTTTCATATTTCTATTAGTAAAATAACAGCAGAACATATGGTAAGGAGTAATACAGTTTACATGAAACAACATATTAAAATGGACTGTGAATAAACCAATTCAAGTCAAAAACAATTTTAAAAGAATCAGATAAAATCAAATGTCAAAAAAGATATCCTATTATTAGAAATAAATATATTAATAGGCAAGTTTTGGTAAAATGAAGTTCAATTAAGTACTGCTCTGAATATGTCCATAATTAGAATAGAAATGGGACAGAAACCTTAAAAGACAATTAATTTATTTAAAGACCTTAAAGATATTGTTCAACCCCTTCAGACCTGACCACTATGGCTGTATTTTTGCAGTGGAAGTTAGTGTTGGGCCCGAAGATCAGGTCTTGGTCGACACATGTACCACACTACGCAGCTACCAGAAAAAATGTGACCACGATACGCGGCTAAACAAAGATAAATATATACTCACTTACCTGGTGGATACAGCTGAAAGTCAATGACGTTAGAGTTACAAGATACTCGTACAATAAGAACTAAAACTACTGCGCAGAGAATAGTCGAGACCCTGGTAACCTTCCGTGCTCCGTATTCTGTCATCCAAGCTAGCGTAGATCACACTTGTCCTTTATCACAATGGTCTATTTTCACAATATTATTTGACAAGGCCCCGTGTGCCAATATTTACACTGCAATAGGAAACTTTATCTATACTAATAAAGAGGAAAACTTTGTTTGTATGTTTGTTTGTAATGAATAGGCTCTAAAACTACTGGACCGATTTTAAAAATTCTTTCACTATTCGAATGCTACATTATCCACGAGTAACATAGGCTATATTTTATTTTGGAAAAAAATAGGGTTCCGTAAGATATTAGGGTTTTTCGGACACAAGGTGTAAAAAATCAACCCTATACGGGGGAATTTTTTTCGCTACGGGCAATAAAAGACGCAAACGAGGTTGCGTCGGTCAGCTAGTTATATATATACAACTTCCCAACATTAACCGTTGGGCCGCGGCCCACCAGGCATGATCACCTCGCCTGGTCAGAGGATTCTCCCTTTGTGTTAGAGGTACATGACACCTCGTTCTTCCACATTTACCTTTTAAATTATATTTATGTGTAATGGAACATGCAGGTGATGTATCACCTATCTTTATGTCGAAGTTTCCGGCCCGCTATGCAGTATCATCTCACCTGGTCGGAGGTTACTGCCTTTATATTGGAGGGACATGACACACGTTAATCCACACACATTTACAAAAAATAATATTGAAAAGAGGTGAACGAGTGTCTGCCAAAATATCGCTTTATATATAGACTCAAAATGCTAACAAACCAGCAGATTTTAAACCTAGAACGATGAATGCAAAACTTTTTTACAGCAAACGTCCTGCCCAGGGCTATTCCCGGTGCCTTACAGAGACCTTTTTTTAGCTTTTATGTCAGCCCCTTTGCCCACGAGATTAGTGTTAGTACAGTCGTTTGGACACGCAACTTGTTTTGAGCTGGATTGTGCACTATTAGTAATACTGGGATGTATGTTCTAAGGTACTCGTAGTTTGAAATTAATTTAGTTGTTCAATATAGTGCTTTTGTACTCGAAATCACTGAAGGTATTCATTCTCAATAACAACTATCTTAACATACGATATCACAGTATTAACATTAGCTACACTTCTTAGATACTAACAAAATGCTTAAACGGTTCATAAACAACTACTTTCTACGTAGGTTTTCAGATATAGAATAATTAAAGAGTCTTTACAGATAAAAATAAAAGAAGAGCCTCAAAAATAAGTGCTTGTTTAATATGTAGATAGATTTTCTATAAATACTGTTCTATACAATAAAAAAATCGGAGGATGACTTATACTGATTTTATTCCGAGTAAATAAAGGTACCGAATGCAGCAGACAGTGCTAAAATGTAATAAGTACGTACAAGATTATTTTATTGATTGAATAATACACGTGTCGTTAAAGTTAAAGGTGTCAAATAATCTTTATTGGTGGAATTATATAAATTCTGTCATGACCTTCATTTGGCTGTAACCGGCGATAGGTTGATAGGTCTTATCATGAATCATGATGTGATATAAAACACGATGTCCTTATATTGTTGTTTAGAAATTCATGGGGTAATAATTACGAGACATAAATGGTAACTATGTACACCGACCGAAATTTAATTGCTTTTTTTTATGTATGAGCCTGCCAAAGTGACTCTACTCTGCCTGATGGAAAGCATAAAAAGAGTAAATGCAGCATGGTAACCCACAACATGACTGCCTAGCGATGTTTCTGCATTATTGGGCATCTAGGCTTATATTAATCAACGGAACACAACAGTACGAATACTGTCATTTTAGGTTGATCTTCAGTGCCAGAGCAGTACCGCCGCGGTCTATCTGGTTTCTTCGTGCTGTAATTAGCGTGGCTCTACTTCATTTAATTTGTATTTATACTGCTATTTTTATTTATATCATCGATGGAATACATGTTTCATTGTATAATAACAAGAATATTATAACTAATGCGAATCAATATAATACAGTGAAAACTCAAACAAAAAGGTGATGGATTGGTAATTGACGTAAATGGTTACAGCATGCAGTTATGCAGCACTCAATTACGCTCTATTTTACAACTCAAAAACTCCAATCATAAATTCTGATGTGCCCAAACAAAAAGCTATAATGTTGAAACGTGTTCGTCGTTTGTTGTTGCTCAAGTTTTAATGTGTCGCGTGGACCCACTGTACGGCCACGAGCTGTGTGTAAGTGGAAGGTTATGTAAGGGATAGAATATTACAGAATTATGTTACTTCAACAATTTTAATGAAATGTAAAAGTAACGGTTAAATTTTACGAATTGCGAAAATAATAATGTTTAATACATTAATGCGATTTTTTTTCTGAATTTCGATAGCCTAATTATAGCGGAAAATCAGGAATAATTCCGTATAATTGTGGGTAAATAATTTGTATTTCGCAAAAATAAATTTATATTTAACTTACATGGGAATATGTTTTGTACTTGATACATTACACATACTATACACTACAGCATTGAAACAATCAGCAAATAATGTATCAAGCTAAAAATTTCTGTTTTGACAGTTACACACACATTAACATATTGATATGTAGGTACTGAACTTATCTACAACTGAAGACGAAAATACGAATATACCTTCGCAAAGGTGCTAAGAATAAAAACTGAATTAAAAACATCATACTGCGTACCTACATTCATATGTGGCGAAACAAATGTAAGTATTTTGCTAGACTCCCAGTGACTAAAACTGACTTTATTATAATAGTACTCTCAACCTAACACATTGTAGACAGGCGAATCGATTTAATTCATCTTTGGATAATTGCACTCAGGAGTTAGAAGTGCTTTTCTGGCCTTTAAGATGGACGTGCGTCCTTTTCTTGAAGGTTGAGGACGTGGTGATCTGGAAACACTGCTGGTGACAATTTTTGCCACAGATTTGTTAATCAGCTACATTATACGACGGCACGATTGGCCCAGTGGTTTAAGCGGTCGTCATGCCAGTTTCTACTGTGCCAAGTGTTCAAATCCTAAATGGCACAACACTTTATGTGATCAAAAAATTGTTATTCTGAGGCGGGGTATTCTACAGATACAAATCCGTTTAGTATCCGTAAAGTCTCCCGTCACACGGGATGGACATTCCTGATGCGGGAGATGTCTTGAAAAAATGGAACAATATCTAAGTCGAAAGACGTCCACTGCTGAGCATAGGCTTGCCGCACAATAAGTTGTGCGAATAACCACGAAGTGCCCTTTTAGATATACGAATCTATATACAAGTCAGTTTGATTAGTTTCAAGGTTTGTCAACCCTAAGCAAATAAGATTGTTAAAAAAGTTCGCCACAAAGTAAAGTACCTTATACAAAATATAAAATTGTATGAAAATACTAAATAAATACGATTGTGGCTTGTAATCGTGATAAAAATCTCTCATCTTGACACACATCCTAAAAATGTGAATATTTTCAGCACGCAACGATTTGATACAAAGAAGAAATGTTAAAATTGCTCTCAGTCTCATGAATAAATGATAGCTTACAAAGTATCACAAAGTCAAAAGTAATTCAGGAAAGGAATTCTTATTTTACATTACATGTATGTATGTACTCGTATTTGTTTGTTAAATACATTTTTTTTGGGAATTATACAATCTATTATGAATGTAAAGTAGGTATAAGCAACCAAAAAAATAATTGAAATCCACCAGACCAAGTACCAAATGAGACACCAAAACAAGTAAATGAATATACTACGAATGCAACTTACGACCTAACATGAGCACGTGTTCAACTAAATAGTCAAGAGAGTCTTTCATTTAATTTCGTAAAGCCTTAGTAAAATTTGTTATTTGTTAGAAAAACTCATCTTCAGATTCGTACCTACTTTCATTAAAAATGAAAATTTTGAAAAGATAAGAAGACAAGCTATTTTTTTTATTTAAGTAGTCTGTGCCACTAAGGCCGTTGTTACTTTGTAACGAATCTATTGACACCTCATCTATTAAAAGCGGTTCAGTAGTTTAGGAGCTACGATGAACATGCAAAGTGTTATTACCCTTCGTTTTGGCATCACCTTGGTCAGGTAAAACGAATATGAACTTTATTCTGGACACAAATAACAATACCTCTATAATATAAAGCGCATACAATTTGCCGGAATACATTTTATCTTCACTGACATTGTTACTAGTAGTGTCAAACCTACTGTGTATAATATTAGTTTGCTGGAATGTGTGAATGTGACCTCCAATGATCAACACGTTGTTAGGAAGTTATATTTTAAATACTTATAAGGATACTGAAACACTGTCTCTTTAATAATAATTCCATACTTCCTGTTTGGAAAATTTATAATGTCCATACCTTTTAGAACTCGTTGAACGGCACGGATCCTGGATTAGTGGCGAATGGCAAAACTGAACCTGGTGAATTCAAAATCGAATCCTAAAATATTTTATATTTTACATTATCTCACTTTCACGTAGGTGCAAAATTAAAGTGATTGTTAGTGTGATGTGTAAAAGTGATGAACTGTTAGAAAATATACAAATTTATATACCTAAGTATTACAAAATATTACAATACGAGAACATGGCCATTTGAAACTGGAGATGAAATAGTTATTCAGATAAGTATAACTACAGATACAGTTCAGGTAAGTACCTATTTATTTAGTGTGGTAACGGATTAAGAATCTCTAGTGTCACCACTGCTATGCATCCTGTGAATGGCGTAAAAAATAAACAAACTGTGCAGTAAAACAGCACTGCATAGAGAACTGAAACTTAAAACCTACCTACCTTTATACCAACCCGTCAGGATAGCGTTATATAATAATAGCAGTGTTAATATCCATTATTGGACTATTATAAGTTAATGATGGTGATGATAATAATATTTGAAGGTCCAGATGAGAATATTCTGAAATCATCTTTCATGCAATATGTAAGTTTATACACGGCATTTTATCGTAAGATTTTTGTTTTGAAAGTGTCCGTAACATATTTCCATTAATGTGCTTGCCAGTGCCAGCTTAGTGACTCTACTCTGCCAAATAGAAAGCATGAACAAAATCCAAGACTAATGGCTAATGCAACAATGCAGCATGGTGACCCACACTTTTTTTTTTTCTTTTTTATTGAATAGTGGGCAAACGAGCTGACGTGTCACCTGATGGTAAGTGATTACCGCCGCCCATGGACACGTGCAACACCAAAGGCGTCACAAGTGCGTTGCCGACCTTTGGGGGATGGGAAAGGGGATGGGGGGAGGGGTTGGGGTGTGGGCCTCCGGTATCCTCACTCACTCGGTGAAACTACTATAGTGGGCTATTGAGATACCTCTGCATCATTAGGCCTCCGGTGTCGCACTCACCAATGAAACACGACAGCACGTATGCGGATATATAGAACGAATTTTATACTAATGGATTAAAATGGTATTTTTAGAGCTGACATTAGGGGTGAGGTGTCGAGACTTAAGACTAACAAGACGTATGCCTTACGCTTTCAAACTTTGACCACATATTTCGTAACAAAATTATGTAAAGAGCCCCAAAATCTTATCCTACCCAGAGCGTCTAGATACTTGTAGTTAAGGACGGCTCAGGCTATGTCTATGCACAATAGTATTGTCTCGTGTGATATTGTATTGCGATGGAAAATCGAGAATTGTGAGTTTCAAATATTACATCTTTTCGTGTAGACTGTACCTATTATTCTGATTTTAATAGTGTTCCTGTTTACTTCATAAACTTCATGAATAATTCATATGTATGCATTTATATTCTTACTGTCTATATTTGGCCTTGCATAAAAGTCGTTCATAGATAAAGATCATAAAAAATAAAAAAATAAGAAAAAATAAACCGACTTCAAAAAAACATGAAATGAAAATTCCCTGCCTTAAATGAAACACTAAAAAGCATAAAATGAACTGGCTTTGGTTTGGCTGCCTTAAAATGTGAAAATTGTTGTCTATACCTAATTATTTATTCATTTAAATAAAGTAGTATTATGATGTGATTTAGGTACCTTAAATCGGTTTGTCAATATGTAAGCAACGTACGTCTGCCTCCGCCACACTAGTAGCGGCTCAGTAGTATAAAACGTAAGTACATTTATATTTTGCAATATTTTTCGTGTTATTTTTGTCTATTTCAAATAAATTGTCTAATTGATATGCGATTGAAAAAATTCATTGCGAAATAGAAACTATTTTATGAGAGTTACTTGACAATGCTCTGAATTCAGTTTTTTGCTTAAAGGCTAATATTAGAAGTAATAACTAAGCTATTTTGTGCATCGTATAAGGCTACATTCTACATACGGTTACACAAAGAGGATGCCGCTTGACTACAGTAATAGAATGGCGTCTTATTTATCAGACCCTGGTTGAAGATTCAGAGGCAGTTGAAAGCCAAGGTAAGAATATTTAGTGCTGAAGAACTGTAGTATAATAATGTGGAGCGACAGACGACACCACCATGGGAATAGAAAAGTAATGGAAAACGGGTGAACAGTTTGAAACTGAGAAATATTTTTCTGTGGATAAGCTGTAAAATGACTTTACTGTACCTCCTAGATATTATTAGAATCCTATAGTGGTGACCTTATTATGAATGTGGATAATGCAACGTAGTTAAAATTGATTGAGGCCAGTGGAACTGATTTTGCATTTATTACCTTACTTTTTTGTAATTTAACTTTACACACATCTTTCATGGAGCTTTCAGAAGAGAGAGAGACAGTGTTGCCAACACCATCAACACAAATGTACTTATTCTGACAGTAGTGACCCACAGTATTTCACGCTTCGCACAATGGACCCGGGATCATAGATGATGGCAGGAAAACACGTGTGCTGGTAGTTATAGGTTTGTAATAATATAGTATGTAAGCTATATAAAATAAATATATAAAAAACATTAAAATCATAAGATAATTATTATATATTTATTTATTTTATTTATTTAAGCTTCCTGCAATTACATTGCGCAAGGCGGACTTAATGCCATAGGCATTATCTTCCAGTCAACCTTTGGGTGGTGCAGAGCTGTGTGTAGCAGGTGTATTATTGAATCATATGTGAGAATTAAACATAAAAGTACTATTACGCGACATTAATATTATAAATACAATAATCATAGATATATATATACACTCATACATATACATACATACACACATATACATATACACACACATACATACATATATAAGATATAGAAAATAAAACATACATACATAAGCATACGTCCAAACGCAGTTGTAAACAAATAAAAGATCATTCCGATGACTCCGTCAACAAGTCTCCGTAGTGCTTGCGTACTCTAATCTTAAAGCTCAATCGGATCAAGATAATTATTACCGTATAGTTTAACACTAGAAAGACCAAGTGGGGTCAAATGACTCATTCATGGGTTGTAATGTTCTATTCGTGTATTATGGTTTTAAGTTTTATTGATTAACATCTAATAGTAAACAAAAGAACTTAATAGTTATTAAACATCTATTACGTGATAAAAAAATGAAAGTATTAGGCACATTTTTGACTTTTTAGCTCCTTGTTTACATTACAAGAGCCACACAAAGGCTTTTTACAACTAATACAAGATTTATTGGTTTTGTTCCTTCATTTTTGCGCGTAACACCGTTTTCTCTTTCCACTACGTTCTTCTTCAGGCTCTGGGGTATGCTATTATCGGGCTGTGAAGTAGATGGTGTCATCAGGGAATGGGTATCTTGGCCGACTAACTCCCTTGCCAAGTCAAGAATGAACTTTTTTCTACTGTTTTTTTTCTCGGATAGTTTTTTGTACAAAATCTAATAATTAATTGCTGCCAAATCCAAAATATTATAAAACACTTGCACGGGCCAACGACGAGAAGGTGCTTTGACACTATATTTCTTGGCCATTTGATCAATAACGTCTACTCCAAATTTCGTAGCATTGTAAAACTTCACCGTGTTCGGCTTCTTTTTTACTTCTTCTGGATACAAAGAATACATTAGAGTGAAGTGAACTTAGAAGCATAACTGATTTTGAAGGTTTTCCTTGATAAACTGTAAGTGTGCAGGTTTCAGAGTTGTGAATATGTGTTTCATATAAACTAAGGGATGCATTTTTATAGTAGCTAGAATATCTCTTCGTGTTTTGTTTACCGTACCAACTATTGATTTACGTTTTTCAATTAACTTTTAGCTAAACTTACACATGTGAAAAAATTATCAGTTGTTATATTTCGACCAGTATTCAAGTATGGGTCCATTAGTCGCAATACAACGAACTCGCCTAAACTTTGATTTTGTGGACGGCTTTCATCTCTTCCTAACTATGGGAAACCAAAGCCAAAATTTGATTCCAAGCTTGTCTGGTTTGTTACCCATGAACTGCAAAAATCTACATCGAACTTTTGTGGAAAAAAGCTGTTCGTCAGCAGTAAGGTTTTCACCAGTGGTCAAATGACCACTGCGGTCTTTCTAGGTAAATGATAATTTTTAATTAGTATTCATCTTGCTATCGGTATACACATATCAGAATATTGTAAACAATGACGAAATATTAAAAGTCATAAAACGGCAATGACTTCAATGCTATGGTTTTGATAATATGATTGATCAAAAACTTCATTGGGGTCATTTGACCACTCTGGTCTTTCTAGTGTTAATAGTGGTCATTATTTTTAATGAACATGCGTTAAGGGAAAAGTAATTATAGGTATACACAAACAAGAATAATTTATCACTCTGTTACATTTTATGACACATTGAAACAATTTTCTAACGCTTTTAGGCTAATGAAAACAATTCTCAGTGGTGTGTTTATTTGTACAATGGGCAGCCATTGTTTATGAAAACGGTAGCATTTTAATTATTCATGTCTCAGTTAGAGATTTTCATGTCGTTTCAATATGTCTTTAGTTTTTAACTTACCGGTATTGACATTTTTAAAAGAAAATAACGTATTTACAAATACGTAAGTACTTAGGATTAAAGAAAATAAATTCGGTTAACAAATCGGATCGGATCCCGAAAGATTTAGACTTCTTTTACATATTCTATTCTTTTTTCTACGAATGTAATTCATACAGAGTGGGTAATTTCGAAATTTCGCGCTTATGTAGCCAAGATAGCAAGAGGTTTAAAACTAAAATCAAATATGGGATAATTTCAGTTAACTTTGTGTACGAGTACGAAACATTAATATGTTCAGCAAGCACAGCTCTTAGTACAATTAGTATAATATTTTTAGGTACTACTAATTAGCCTGAATTAGTATTGAAAAAAACTTTCGTTTCTAGGAACGCTATAAAACTCCAATGTATGTTACGTTCATGAAATAGTTATTTTTTAGTACACCAGTTGAATTACACAAATATTTAAGAAAATGTAATGTTATTTGGGAACGGAGTGTATCTTTAATAAGCATAGATGCTCACAAATCTCTTTGCAGCTATGTTCAATTTGTAGGAGGGCTTGTGGACATTTCTGGGAGGATAAAGAACGATATTGAATCAAGTCACTTGTAATGTTATACAACATTTATTTATTAAACCTATTGGATTGGATTGGTAGTGATAGTATTGATAAAAGTTATGATAATCTTAGAAAATTCTATGAAGTTAAATCGGTCATGTTAAATTAATAAATTGTGGACTTATACAAAGAACAAACGAATATAGCAACAGCCCAATAAGTCAGATCTAATGTTCTAACTCAAAAAATGAATTATGAATTTTGGTTTAGACAGTGCTATAATCTCACATGACCCTAAATTATATTTATTTATATTGCGGCACGATGGATTGAGGACTTAAAACGAGTGGCTGGCAGCGGATGGATGCGGACTGCCCAAGATCGGGATAGTTGGCGCTCCTTGGGGGAGGCCTACGTTCAGCAGTGGACGGCAAATGGTTGAAATGATGATATTATAATTTCGAAAGGAATTCTGTCAGTCTGTTACAATTTCACTGCTAAACCAGTGATCTAGTACAATGAAATTCGGCATAGAGATACTTTGATTCTTGAGCAAAGACATAGGCTACTCTTTAAAGCGACAACCGACATACTCGGGCAAAGCCACAGGCAAAAAAATAATTATATATAAAACTTATTTGTTCAGAACTCTTGCCATTAATATTATTTGATGTATGTACATAAATTGCATTTAGCAAAAATAATAATTTGCTCAATGTGAGCCACAATTATCTATCTAGACACAAGGTTAAGAAGATCCAATTAGTAAGTTAGTTACTCACGTACAAGACCTTTTAGTAACGTCTGGTTACTTCTAAGGTCAACGAGTAACAACAAAGACAACTCATAATATAGTTAAGGTTATCAATATTATTTCTTTCACTTGTTTCTTTTATACAGAAGTATGATCAGCAAAAACATGAAATCATAAAGCATCGAAATTATTTGAATAGTTTTAGTGATGATTATTATCATTATAAATAATTATTTTGTTATGTAACATCTTGGAAGTGGCATCGTGAAATAAGACCGTAAAGACGAAGTGCGTTACATGAAACAGGGGAAATTCACGCGGTGTCAGTGTTGGCTGCTAACAATAAAATGCCCATTGATGAGATAACCATTTAGATGGTAGATGAGATATTAAATGTTACGTTTCATAATTATGGGACTAGTGTAATACAGCATCGTTTACCCTATTTTTTCTTTTCGATTATCATCTATTCTCATATACCTTATAATTAGCTTAATTAACAAAAAAAGTAACTATCATGTTGGTGTTTAATGTATAAAACTGCAAGAGTCCTTTAGTACTTGCTATTTCCAATTTCATTCGAACGAGCAATAATCGGAGCAGTCCAAGTCTGAAAAACTTTTCAATACTACTGCCTCTGATTCCACTTTATTCATTGGACCGTGCTTCGAATAAAGTATCTCACGATTTAACATTTAATTTTGTTCGGTTTGGCGAATGTATTTTCTACAAGAAATCCTGCTTTTTAACGATTACCTGCATTTTTTAAGACAAAACAGGATATTATGAAATGATAAAGTAACATTTCAACCTGTCTTGCTAAAAAAACAGTTAAGATAGGAAAAGTACAGATTTTCTAAAGGTTTAGATTTTTTGATTGACTAGATAAAGTCAAGTGATCGGAATTATAATTCTATACTTTTGTTAGCAGAAATCACCACTTTCCATTTAAGTGATTTTTAAAAGTGTGTTTAACAAATATTTATGGTAAACAATGTGAAGAACTTTTAAAAATATACACAAAAAAGTAAAACTAAACTGTCTGTAATTTCAAATTAACACTTTTCATTCATTTCACTCATTATTTCATCTTTCTATACAGTACTTAGATAAAGAAAAATATCTAAAATGTTTGTTCGTCTGTCCCAGGCAATCTTTGGAACGGCTAGATAGATTTTGACGAAACTTTTACTAGCAGATAGCTGATTGAATAAGGGGTTACTCAGACTACTTGTATTTTTACATTAAGACAGTGTATTACCTCGCAGTGTTACCCGCGGTTAATTTTTTAAAGTAAAACAACAAACGCTTTAACACGTCGGGACGTTACATCCCATTACATCACACTAATATTATAAAGGCGAAAGTTTGAGTGTATATGTATGTTACTTCTTCACGCGCAAACGACTTAATCAATTTGGATAAAGTGTGGTATGCAGGAAGCTAACACCCTGGATGGAGGCTACTTAGGAAATATAGGTTTTTCAAATAAATAAAAATGAATCGCCGAAATGTATGTACGCGCATGAGGTCCGATTGACTGCACCAAATTGGATAATTTATTTTTCCTATGTGTTCTTTATTGTTAGGACAAGGTTTGCATAGAAAAAAATAATGAAATGAAAACCAGATAATCAAAGTTTGTGAGCGTGTATATTTGTTACTTCTTCACGCGTAAATGGGTCCACGATTTAAATAAATTTTGTTATGTAGGAAGCCGACACCCTGGATTACTACATACTTTTTATTTACATCACCTCATCACGCTAATATTATAAAGGTGAAAATTTATGATGATATTAGAATGTTTGTTACTCTTTCACTCAAAAACTACTGAACGGATTTAGAAGAAACTTTATAGTAAACTAGCTTATACACGAGAATAACACATGGCCTACTATTTGGAGCGAAAACCTATAAGCACGCCGGCGGAGAAGTGGGTAACAGCTAGTACAAAATAAATACGTAAATAGGTACTATAAAGCAAATTATATGTTAACGATTGTCCTGATTGATTGATTAACACACAAATGTCCTGTTTACGTAAGTGTAACGAACACGCTACCTTTCCAATAAATCATACATACATAACACCCAAATATATATATTTCAACTTCAATAAGGAAAAATCCATAGCTATTTACATTTTATGCCATTGCTTAATCTTCATACGCAGTGACAGACACCCCTTGAATATTTAACTAAGCCGAGTCTCGTCGCGGCTCCAACTCGTAATTTTGGTTCGATTCGAAAACTTTCGGGTTTACCAGTATTTTGGCGGTGTTCGAATAGTCATTGAATACAAAAACTTTTTCATTTACGCTCTCGGACGCTGACTGAATAATATATGAACGGGTGGCGTGAGCTTACTGAAATCATTTGGATTTAAGGATTTAAGCTCCTCGGCTGAATTAATGACATCTTCGTGGTCCATAGACAATATGAAAAAGCTATTTCTTTTTCAAGTTTATTTTTATGAGACTCTATTAAGACTATTTTATTCTCCAAAGTTTAGATATCTTTGTTTGATATTCTGTTGTTTATGTTCTATGTTGATTAAAGCTTGAAGGATGTTCTTGTATCCACTTCATATGAAGGATAATAATTTTTAAACTACCGCAGTTATTTTTTTAATTGGTTTTTGTCGTTAGTATCAACACCTTTTAAGGTTCCATTTGATTATTAAAAAATTAAAATGACTTAGCCTTAAGCCGTAACCTTAAGTTTTTTTTCTTAAATGTTATTTTTAAGAAAAAACCTTAAAGGCTACGGCTCAGCCCACATCTAATTAATTATCTCGGTAAATATAAAGTATATGATGATATTTTAACTATTAGTGTAAAATTTCATTAAAATTCGTTCAGTAGTTTTTGCGTGAAAGAGTTACAACCATCTATACATCTTCCTAATCATATTGTAGGAGAGGATGATATATCAATGATAGACATAATTGTAAACTCAAAGCATACACGTCAATGATACATTATATTAGTAATAAACTTCTTGTTATTGTTTAAATGCTCTTCGTTACTCGAAAAAATCATAAATTATATGATAAATTAGACGAA
Organism: Spilarctia lutea; assembly: GCA_916048165.1. Taxonomy (NCBI): domain Eukaryota; kingdom Metazoa; phylum Arthropoda; class Insecta; order Lepidoptera; family Erebidae; genus Spilarctia; species Spilarctia lutea. The sequence continues at coordinate 14,860,448 of OU696480.1, read as the reverse complement.
TTTTTACACCAATTGATTTAATTTAATCATAGTATCTATTTGTGTTCCACACATCGAAAGTTGAATATGTTGTCAAAATCCATCAAAATAAAATATTCAAATAAAAGGGATAACAGGAAAAGAACACGGTTTTATAAAATTTGTCAATATATGAAAAGATAACCATTTATGTACTGAAGTAGATATATTCAGATGCTCAAATGATGAATAACACATGAGAAACCTTCCTTTATTTGACGACTTGAAATAGGAGTGAATTCAAAATAGGGTGAAAGCAATCATTGCTCAGTCGTTCAGAACTTTTCCAATTATTGTAACACATTCTTTTAGCATAAGCGGATATAGCAGTTTGTGAACACACTAAACAGATTTAATGTAAACAGATTTAATGTGAACAGTTTGATTAGTTTGTTATATTTTAGTTTACTTAATTTTTAAATTTGCTAAATGGATTTGAACTATCGCATTTGTAAATGATTTTTATAATGAACCTGTTATCGGACGCGTGTGAGATTATAAAAAAATATTCTATCTTTAAGTTAGCTACATATTCTTCTCCAACTTTAGAAATAAATCCGTGTCATGGTGGCTATAGAGAAAATGATCACAAAGAAGACCCAGGCTTAGAACGACAATTGGGAACATACAAAATGTGGTCTTATGTGGGGTCTGAACCCACAATACTCCGCTCAGTAGAAACCGGCGTGACGATCGCTTAAATCATAATACCTACCATTCGTGCAGTCGAATGTTAATAAATAACTGTACAAAATATGTTACCTTTATTTTTTAGTACATTCTAGAATTAAACTCACTTATAATTATTCCACTGTTTTAATTAGATAACCTTTATCCTGGTCGGTTTCGCCTTATGGCAATTTTCTAGTCTTCATAATATCATCAATTCTGAAATGCCACTATAAATTACTCCAACGAAAAGAGCTCCGTACCGGCCAATGGCCCACCCAAAGGGCTCTGACTGGAATTATATCAATATGTAATGTTAGAATACGAGCCACAATTTCATACTTGATTTATGGAGGTTCAAACACTGGTGTATCCAGCTAATCAATTTCAACCGTCGCACCATTTATGACTTCTGAGACCTACGATCTTACATTTTTTATTATTGCTAACGAGTACTTTATATATAATTTTGAACGTGGGAGAGCCACGCTACGGCATGAATGGGCCAGCTCGACTGGAGTGATACCACGGCATCTCAGAAAACCGGTGTGAAATAGCACTTGCGCTGTGTTTCGTCGAGTGAGTGAGGATACCGGTGGCCTATATCCCATCACGTCCCCCCTCCTCTCCTCCATCCCCTAAAGGTCGGCAACGCACTTGTGACGCCTCTGGTGTTGCGGGTGTCCATGGGCGGCGGTAATCGCTTACCATCAGGCGATACGTCTGCTCGTTTGCCACTATACAATAAAAAGAAACAAAATTATAAGCTTTTAGCCGCTACTCCGCCCGTGTGTATATCGGTTACCGCGGTAAAATGTAGTTTATGTCCTTCCTCAATAATCAAAGTATGTCAACGACTTTCATTGAAACCGATGCAGCGGTTTAGCCGTGAAAGTGTTGCAGACAGAGTTCTTTCGAATTTATAACATACCAGTTTGGATAGAGTCGTATAAAATAATTTTCGTCATTTTTTAAACTAATGCATTGAAGCTTTTTTTAATAAGTTATATACAAGCGGATTATACCACATTACCGTATTATATACACAATATATAATACCTTTAAACGAGCAATTTGTGAATATATACATCGTCTGAATCTCGGAAATGGCTCCAACGGCTATCATTAAATTTAGTTTATAGGGGATTCAGGAGTGATAAATTGTTCTAGGTAGAATTCAATTTTAGAAAATTTACTAACAAAAAATCGAGCAAATCTGTCACCCAAGTACTCATTTTATTAAGTTCTTTAAATGACCTTGTAAGATTCTTAACCAGGACGAGTTTATGGGAAACCAACATAACGTATATGTTGTCTAAACAGGTCTATAAAAAATGTGTTATGGGTAACTATTCATTGAAACATTTCTTAATAATTTATTTAGCTAACGAAACTATACACTACAGGTACTATACATGTTATAAATGAATCAGTTGGGGACTACCATGAGATCATCCATTTAGTAAGAATAAGTTAACAAACTACTATTAGTTCAATAAGCTTAGATGTTAATGTACGTGAAAGACATTTTCGAGAATCAATTAATGTTATTAATAGCATTTATGGTAAAATGACGTAAAATAAACTTGAAGTATTTCAACAAACATTTACTATACTCCTTTTACTCTTATATAAATTTGATTAGACTGTTTAATTTCCTCTTTAAATTAAGCTGTAATCATTCAAACATAGTAAAAGAGAAGAATAGCCAAGCCAAATTCGACCTTACCGACCCATAGACTGGGATCTAAATTCAAATATCACAACACGATCTTCACAGAAATGAATTACGACTTGATTAATATAAAATTAGTACTTTGATCTTTAATCGTGAAACAATAGTAGGGTTTTGGAAAATACCTATAATAGCCCACTCAGTAAACTACCGAAGTGAATCTAACGCTAATATAATAATTTAAACTAGCCAAAGCATTTCATAATGATTTATTGAGATACATAAAAACGAAAGAAGATTCAATTGCGACTTAGAACCTAATAGAAATTAAAGCATATACAGATTTATTTCAATATTGGAACTAAAACAAACGATAACTCTTGAGGACAGACGTATGATCCTGGACATGTTTATTGTATGATGTTTTAAATGGAAATATGGATTGTGCCGAATTGGTTTCGCAAATAGTATTTAACACCCCTTCACATCGCACCCGACATACATACGGAGTACATGCTTCATTTTATTCCATGAAGGAGATATATTTTCATGTTCCAAACAATTGCTTAAATTTAAAATCACCAGCGTCTTGAGTGGACAGTATAAATGATTAAGTAAGTAATATAAATGTTGATTGTATTTAGATTTACGTTATATTTTATGTTCTCGTTCGCATGCTGGGTACATGGTTATTAGTTAATAAGGAAAACCTGTTATTGGCCACACTTTCTGTGTAATGTATTATGTTAAAAATTATTGTATCGCTGTTGGTTTTAAATAAAAACAAAACAAAAATAACAAAAACAATAACTACAACTGTACACGATTTTATGGAACTAATCTAAATAAACATTGACGGCCCTAGTGGTTTGTGATCCTGACGGTTAAGCTCAGCAATCTTTGTATAATGAACACGATCATTTGTTCCGTGTCTATATCAAGAATTTATCTAAGATTGTGTGTATGGCACGTGACCAACACTTTGCTATATAAAAAACATTCATAAAGTTAAGCGTTAATCAGAGCTCGTTGGTGAAATCAAAAGGTGCACTTCGCCGAGTTCCTGCTACCTACTTCCGTCCCTTTTAGGAATCCGTACCTCAAAAGGAACCCAATTAAAGGTTTGTACGGTACCCTCGGTGCGCCAGTCCGACTCCCACTTGAACGATTATTTATTTATGACATCACTTCCATAAACTGCAGGCAAGCAAAATGAAAGTTTACTTGCATCGCTAAATTATTACAACACACGCTTTGTCTTATTAAAGTCACCTTATAAATAAAGCAAGTGGTTCTATTCAATATCTTATATTTATGTGGATATATAAAAATATATCATTTCAACACCGTCCTGTCTTTTTTACGAGTTTTCACATGATTAATATTTTTTTATAAATCTTGATCAATCGATATTTTAACGATTAAAATTGAGAATCTTAAAACTTTAAGACGATATTATGAAACTGCGGTGGAAGGTGAGACATCAAAATCTCACTTCCATTTATGTTATATTTTAACTTTAAGTGAAACTAGCCGATATTTGCTGTAGATTTTCCTTGGTTTGATACAACTTCATTTCATGAATTCTTCGCCTCGCGTTCATACTTCAACGTATATAATAACCTGGTTAAATTTTCACAAGAAAAGCTTTCAGTTATGTGGAAACTTGTTGGAAAAGAAAAATATCTTATAAAATATTTTTAAAACGGGAAAATTTTCGTAGTGGTGCCTACCAAGTTATAAATATTGCACTCTACGTTGAGAGATAGCTTTTAATTTAGGAATATACTTGTATGACATAAAATAAAAAAGTTACTCAAATGAAAGTTGAAACATTTATTGTTCAGCTGTGTGTGCATACGTGTTTGTTCTCATGCAATCAATAATGATGGTAATTAATCGTGAATTTAGTTTCTAATAAATATTCTTTTAAATAATTTACGATTGTATGACCGTGGGAGAGCTATGCTTCGGCATGAATAGGTCGGCTCGACCGGAGTGATACCACGGCCTCACAGAAAACCGGTGTGAAATAGCGTTTGCGCTGTGTTTCACCGAGTGAGTGAGGATACCGGAGGCCCATAACCCAACCCCTCCCCCCATCCCCTTTCCCATCCCCCAAAGGTCGGCAACGCACTTGTGACGCCTTTGGTGTTGCGAGTGTCCATGGGCGGCGGTAATCGCTTACCATCAGGTGATACGTCTGCTCGTTTGCCCACTATTCAATAAAAAAAAAAAATGAATACAACTAATTCCAGGAGTATTAAGTAGGGTTGTGTGTATGTTTGTTACTTTCTTTCACACAAAAACTACTTAACGGATTTTCAAGACACTTTGCAGTAATATAGCTTAGATATTAAAATAACATAATAAGTTAAAATTTATAGAGATTTTTTATAATTTTGTCATAATATAACGATAACTGTTAAGTAAATCGGAAAAAATCAGCCCCCTAAGAGCTATTTTGGCGTGCTCTGCCCAAACCGTTGGAGTTACATGATAATAATTTAATGTAGTATTGTTCGTCTTAAATAGTTCTAGATAAAAATCTGCTATATCATATATACCTACCTCTTATTTGGAAGCCAGCATATCATAAATAATGAACCAAAAACACAATTATATAAGATACTTTTTTACTTTGCAAATTTTAAAAGATTTATCAAATTCTTTTCAAAATTTACATTTACTTTTTATTTTTATTTGATTATATAGGGGGTAAACGAGCAGACGTATCGCCTGATGGTAAGCGATTACCGCCGCACATGGACACTCGCAACACCAGAGGCGTTACAAGTGCGTTGCCGGCCTTTAGGAAGGAGTACGCTCTTTTCTTGCAGGTTTGAAGGTCGTATTGGTTCGGGAACACCGCAGGCGACAGCTCATTCCACAGTTTATTTTCATTATTTAATGTGATTGAATTTTGTCTCTTACACTAAGTAATTCGGACAAATAGTTTAAAAGTTATCCTGATAAAATTTTACTAAATAAAGCGGCATTAAACGCCTATGTGGGACGCGTAACGCGTGGGGCGGTGGGCGCGTGGGCAAAAGCTAGTTTTATTTGATTTTAGTGGTGAAAAGCAAAATTCAATTTAATTTCAGGGGTTATTGGGCACGAGCAATTCAACACTAGCAATACCATTCGATGAATACATTATAGTTTTATTCGTAGGGTTTCCCTAAGGATGAGACGACCTGCAGTAAAACTGTTATTTTATTCCTTTTACTGTGACCCCAAAATAAATTAGTGACAACCTACCTTTCTTATGGACCAAGAAAAACTATTTGTCGTTATTAATCCCAAACCTTTGTAAAGGCATTACACTCTTTGTAGTACAATACGGCTTTCTGTAAGAAAGTACAGACCAAGATTTAGGTCTGCAAAGCCTTAATGCCCGACTTAGTTTCGACCTGAAGATCTCAGTGTGGTTCCGCTTTCTCAGCGCCTTTCGCCTTTCAGTTTTAAAGTTTTGCTTACCTTGTTCACTATTTTTATTCACAAAAGCTGGAACTAGGTTTCTACCAAAGTTTATTTTTGGCTTTTAAGTCGATGAACAGATTTTCTTTTTATTTGTGGGATTGATGATTTAAATTTATGAATCTGGTTGGCTGACTGAGAAGATCTTTTTTTTTAATCTGTTTAGACCACCTATGCCTAATACTCCGAATTAAATAAACTTTGGCATGGAGACAGTTTGATTCTTGAGGAACAATATAAACCGCGATAACCAACATATACGCAGACGGAGCCGCGAGCAAAAGCTAATATAAAATATATTTTTCATGCACAAAATAAAAAACAATGTCATGAACTCGTGTGAAATTTCAACAACATATCGCATCTTGCCACGCTATTGCAGAGCACACTACAAGGAAATTTTGCATTCAGTCGTAACCTTCCTCAAGTTATGTACTGTGCATCTCTTCGTGTCTGAATGTCTACATTTTTAATAAGAACAATATCACTTACTTATTTTTATTGCAATCTTTGCTACTGGGTAACGTACACGTATCACTAATATTTTACGATGTATTTTTGTTTCGAATAAGTGTTATATTTGCTTCTGGAACTTTGGAATAGATTGGTTTTGGATACCGCATTATTATAGTGTAAATTCAACCTTGTCGGATAAACATGGTGTAATCTGAAAAGGAAAGTAACAATATTCAAAGGCTCCTTATGCAATTCGTTACCAACTAAATGGAACATAATACATCAAATAATGAGTAAATTCTTTGATATGGTCGACATTTCGAAGTGGAAAATGTTCATGAGTCGTCACTCGTCACATCAATAGCTTTTAACAGTCTACTGTTGGACAATAATTTAAACTATTTAAGTTTTCAGAAGACGTTTTTCATTGCACAAGGAGTTATAGAAATTAGTAGTATAAGGTTTTTATTAAGCAAGCCTTAAAAAACAAAAAAAGATTAGTTCGTTGAACATTCGTTTATCAAAGCCTATTTTTGGAGATACGTGGGTGGATAGAAAATTTTAATTATCAATAACAAAGAGAGTTAAACCAAAATGGTCCATTCTTATCATTAAAGCAATTTATTTTACGTAACTAAGCTTAGAACGAGATCTTAGGCAAATTCTTTCACTGTCGGAAAGACAGTTCGATATAAAATGTGACTATTGCGATCGTTTCAAGTATTTCCTTACAGTTTAATTCTTTATTATGACCTTATCCATTTTATACTGACTCTATAAAAACAGATACAAAAATAAAATTGTTGTTGTAGACATGTAACATATTAACCAAAAAATTAATATAGTTTTCGAACATGTAAAAATGATACACTTTCATAAATCACAAACAGTAATATGCGTTTTATTGTGTCAGGTGGCCCAAAATACGTAAGCTGAAACAAAACATTTCACTGACATCTATAAAGGCACCAAAAACAGTAGTTTTGTCTATAAAATGTCAACGTGAGACAGTAACATACGCGCTTCGCGTGTTCGAGCACCATGTATCAAAGTAAAGGGGAAACACCATCTTTTTATTTAAGGCTTTAGAACTTATAGTGCGGAAAGAAAAATTCTTGTGGTACCAAATTACAACAAAGATGAAGTAAGATTACACTATTTCATTACTAATTAACGAATCAATCAATTGGATATTTATCGAGAGGTTTAAAATAATCCCAAGGAGAACGGCGCCCTAAGCCGAAATACAGGTTTGTAGTTAGTTTTAAGTTAAACATATTGGATTTTGTTTTGTTTTAGTGCAATAAAAGTTATTATTATTAACTATAAATGTAATATTTGACCTGATAGTAAAATATTGATTTATTCTACCTTAACCCAAAATTTAACTGTCAATATTTACTTTCCTTGAATAATTAGTTGGGAGGTTGGGTAGTTACCGAATAATAGATCGGGTGAAAGCAGCATCAAATTTCGTTGCATGGTATAAGAGGAGTTGGGGATGTAGAAAGGGACAAGTAAAGCGGCTTTATTTTACGCTAAGTAGAGATTCTATTAACAATATTATTACGTACTCATATTTGAGGCCAAATAAATTACATAAAATAACATATAGATGATCACAAAGTGAGTATAAGTTTACAAACCATCTTCTTCTTCCTAGCCTATATTATTCCCAATATTATTTGGGGTCGGCTACCAATTCAACCGGTTTTACCTGAATATCAGTTTTTACACAGAGCGACTGGCATCTGACCTCCGCAACCCTGAGGGCGAACTGAATTCGAAGGTTGAACTAGTTGTCAGTATATTTGAGGGCACTGACTTCCCAATAACGATTGCCATAGATGTTCATGACAACCGGGACCGACGGCTTAACGTGCTCTCCGAAGCACGGGCAGAAAACACCGCCATCTTCCATACTCCGGGCTGCTATTAAGAATTTCTTGTAGGAAAAACCCAACAGCAGTCCGACCCGGGAATTGAACCCGAGACCTCTTTATTTGCAGTCGCTTACGCTAACCACTAGACCAAGGAGGCAGTCTAGTGATAGATAAGTTTACAAACTATAAGAAATTAAAATATCATTCAAGGAATAAAAATATACTTTAGTAAAAAACATTAACTAGGACCTGAGTAAACATTATTGTACACAATCTATCTTCTTCGCTCAATAGATTGTTATAATTAAATCATCAGACTTATATTACTCCTTCGGTATCTCATAATAATTAAATATACTATCAGTGATAAAATATTTCAGTATTACAATTAGGGTTATTAATTGTACAATATTAATTTGAAGTGTATGAAAACTTGTCTAAAAACCCGTAGTGAAATCAAATCAGTTTTTAATTGACATCAATATTTGTCGTGATAACTTTGTAGCCCTTTTTACGAAAATTATGCGAACAGGAAGTATGTAATTTGGCATAATTAAAGTATTATATTATTATAATATGGTGGAACACTGCAGAAAACTAAAAAAAAAAACAAATAAATAAAATAAAACTTGAGAGGTGTCAAGGGACACCCGGATGGAACGAAGTACGTACGAACGTACTATATATATATATATATATATATATATATATATATATATATATATATATATATATATATATATATATATATATATATATATATACACACTCTCGACTTCGTAAACACAACAGCGTATAGGTTAGAACACGCACGGCTTGCTAAATACATACGTTCTGATATTGTAATATTAAAATATAATATGCTTTTGAATTTATTAAAGTTATGACGCGTACACTTGCTAAACACACAATAATGGAGAGATTATAACGCGTATGACTTGGTTAGCACAATAGTAAAGAGAGGTTATAATGCGTACTCTGTATAAAATCTCTACTTACCCAACTCCATCAGCAATATCCGGAACTTGTGCAGAAACAGTGTCAGGATTCATTATTGTTATTATTTTTTATTATATATTATGTACAAAAACCTGTATTCCTCAACAAAGAACGAAAATATCTGGCCTGCTTTCTATAAGAGAGAGAGAGAAAGACAGACAGAGAAACATGCGCTTACAATAGCTTACTATAGCAAAAAGTGTCGTTACAACTTTTCGTCTTAATTTTTTCCGTCTAGCCCCCTTTCGCAAAGCGCGATAAGGAACTTCGTTCCAATTGACGAATTTTGACTACTTGGCGACCACTAATATTAAAACTAACACATGATTTTATTTAATAATAATAAACTTTATTTTTAAAATAAACCATTACCAAAAATAAAACAATACTTAATGTTTATGTATTTAGTTCGCTACGTTGTAGCTTGTATAAAACACTTATTAGCCTTAACTACTTGATTGATCGTAGATATAATAGTTTAGAGTAGGTACTCTTCATACAGAAAAAAGTTGTCCAAGAAATACAATAATTGTTAACAATAATACAAAATAAAAAAAAAGAGCAAAGCCGCTTATAAACTTTTATTATCATTGCTTTATGTCTTGTATTCCAGTGTCTTTAATCAATTCTTGCATATTTGTATCACTGATAATACTTTCGAATCTTTGGTTACCGTATTTGAGTTGCTGAATTTTATGTAGTGAAATAATATGACCTAATTACCTTAACGTTTTATTATTTGCGTTTTTCTTTGAATAATACAGGTAGTTTCAATAGTGTCAGTATTTTAGTTTATTATTTTTCCCATTTCAAAATGTATGTTAGTTTTGACGATTCATTTCCCGAAGGTGCTGGTTTTACGACTATTGCAACTTTATTTTCAACTGCCAGTCTCTGTTAATATATAATTTAAAGCGCAATAAAAAAATAGTGACGAAATAGTTGAGAAATAAAAACAAAATGAAATAAGCTATTTGTTTGATAGTAAATGAGAGAAACTTATATTACGAGTACCTACCTTACTTCATAAATAATATTATGATTCTGAAAAAGACAAAACGTATATAAAATATGAAATTCCCAATATAATTAATAATTTAAAAATCTCAATATACCGTGGAAGAGCCGCGTTTCGGCTCATCATGCCATTCGGCTCATTCATGTCGAAACGCGGCTCTTCCACGGAGCCGCGTTTCGACATGAATGAGCCGGTTCGACCGGAGAAATACCACGGCCTTACAGAAAACTGGTGTGAAATAGCGCTTGCGCAGTGTTTCACCGAGTGAGGGAGGATACCGGAGGCCCATTCCCTAACCCGGCCCTCCATCTCCTGAAGGCTGGCAATGCACCTGTGATGCCTCTGGTGTTGCAGGTGTCTATGGGCGACGGTAATCGCTTACCATCAGGTGATAAGTCTGCTCGTTTGCCCCCTATTCAAGAAAAAAAAGGAAATGTTTAAAATTTTTTGTACTGCAAATACTAATATAATTAATAATAATAAAGTATGTGGTTGCAGTACTTATTTATTATTATTGTGAATTATTATAGAGTAGATTTTAATATTAAAATAAGAAAATGTTTATACTCAAATAAAGTACTCTTTCGGTAAGCTCTACTAACCTTGTTTCGTTATATTTTTATCATTTTTCTTGGTCTCTTAATAAAAAGTTTTGTAGTTAGAGTGATATCATAAAGTTATGAGATTGTCGTGAAGCGCCTGTGGCTTTGACGATAGCAATACTTAAATTGTGAACTTTAAGAATATTTTTTCAGGTAGGTAACATTTATGCGTTTGAAATAATTATCTTACTTAGGTTGACTCTTCATTAGCTCTTTTAGATGAAGTTAAGAGTATGATTGAGCGCATGCTTTTCTTTAGTAGTTTATTAAACTTCGAATTTAGGTAGATGTTATGTAAATATAAATGTTCTCCTAGCCGATAACGGCCACGGCGGCCAGTCTCAACGGAGACCAAACAACAACGCAGGAGATATTATAATGCACAAGTGAGTGCGCAATCCCAGGTGCACTCTCTGTTCTCTTTCTCTCATAATTCGATGGGACGGATAACCGACACGATCGGGGAGAGATTAGGCGCAGGACCGACAGCTGTGCGTGCTCTCCGAGGCATGGCGGTTCAGAGCCCAACTTCTAAACTCCGAGCTGTATTTTTATAATCAGAAAAACTCAATAATACTTTAGGCCCGACCCGGGATTCGAACCCGAGACCTCTTGATCGGTAGTCGCATAAGTCAACAGCAAGACCAACGAGGCAGTAAATTTCTACATGTTATGTAAATATGTAGAAACTTTGATTATTGACAGACTGACCAGTGAGTTGCACAAGGATCAATTTAGTTTTAGACAAATATAATTTATTCTTTTTATCCCACTAGATTACACCATAGCGTCTGAACTAATGAACTGATTTTAATGACAAGTGTTAATAGATTTGTAGTACCTAAAAGCCAAAAAAAAACATTAATTATATAAAATTTATTACAAGTTTTTGAGTAGTAAGGGTATAGATTCTAAACGTTTTCTTGTGAATAAATTTTAAGGTATCAACGTTTTTATTTTTTGGTATAGGGGCAAGGGAACAAATAGTAGCACCACCTTTGGTACTAAAAAGTTGTAAATGGGTTGCTAGCCTTAAGAAGGTCGAATGAGTACAGTAATATTGCAGGAGAAATTTCGCGAGTGTTTGCTTAAATGATGCTGGTAACAGTAATAGAGTTCTCAGTTCGGAGTTGTATAGATAAAATATACATAAGTTAATTTTCATTATCACCAGGATTATGTGAGTTGTTTTATAATCATTAATTCGAATTCTTTTTTTTATAGAATTTGTTTGCCCCTTGCAAACGAGCAGACGCTTTGCCTGATGGTAAGTGATTACCGGGGAAGGGGTTGGGGGATGGACCTTTGGTATCCTCACTCACTCGGTGAAACATAGCACAGGCGCTGTTTCATACTGGTTTTCAGTGAGGCCGTGGTATCACTCCGATCGAGCCGACCCGTTCATGCCGAAGGGTGGGTCTCCCACGGTGTTAATTTTTTTATTATCCCTATTATCTTACTGAGTTTCAATAATTATGTCCTTTATTATGTACGTACCTACCTATCACAGTTCTAGATCCATGCTCTAGAAGTCTAGACACATACCCGGTTTTCTTTATTACTTATACTAAATAGAATACTATTCATATTATTCATGTGGCGATAAGCTTCACGTAGATTCATTACTTCATATCAACCTGATACCGTTGTAATACGTATTACAATTATACATGAAACACTTGAACACTTAACCCTACAAATTCCATCAACATGGACATTTTATTACATCCTTATGCTCAAATAAACATGAGCATAGCGCTCATTGTAAAGCAAACGTGTCTATTTTACATGCCTCGGGATAAATGGAGCTATAAAAGTCACCCTGTTTGTTACTGACGATCGTAAACTTTACAGCATACATTTCCAAGTTTTCTTAGTTGCTTATATATTGAATAACACTGTAGACATAAATATTCAAGTAGTTATTTATCTTGAAGCGGTTTGATGCCAATAGCGTTACGTAAAGCCTTTGAAATTACTTTTATTCTAAAACAATAGTAATTTTAAAAAATAGTTTTTATTATACAATACGTATTTTTTTAGAGTACTGCTTTTATAGACTTCTAAACTGCGTAGGCCTGCTTCGTTGATCTAGTGGCTATCGTATGCAACTAACTGCCATCAAGAAGTCTCGGGTTCGATTCGCGAGTCGGCCCAAAGTTATATATCGTGTTTTTCGAATATGCAATTCTTATTAATCGGCCCGAAGTATGCAAAATGGCGGTGTTAACCGCCCGTGCCTCGAAGAGCACGTTAAGTCGTCGGTCCCGGTTGCCAATGAACATCTATAGTAATCGTTATTGACAAGTCAGTGTTCTCAAATGTACTGACTTTCAACCTTCAAATTCAGTTCACCCTCAGGGTTGCGGAGGTCTGATGTCGGTCGCTTCGTGGAAAAACTGATATTCAGGTAAAACAGGTGGAACTAGTAGCCGAAATAATCTTGGGATAAAGGATTGGAAGAAGAATACAAAACGTAATTATTAATTAACATTACTATTTTGCGCCATTTAGTTTTAATTTTTTAGACAGCCGTCAAAGGATTCTTAGGTTTTTGAGATGTTTAAAACTATATCTTAACTCTCGAATTCTAGAAATCTGATGAAAACGTGACAAAAAGATCACAACAAAACCACACAATCGAAAATACGCAATACGCAATGCGTCTGACATTAATAAATTACAACCGACGTCTCAGTTTGATACTGGCATAACTTTCTTTATCGTGACCTACTTCAGAATTCAACTTAATCCAATTATTAACCTTTGTTTCTTCCATTGTAAATATTAAAGAAGGCTAGGATGCTCTCCTGGGTTGTCCTGAATATAAGACCATAAAACTGGTACACAAAAGCAACGTTTCTGAATGATGTATTCATCCATCTTATCATTGTGATGAAGCTTTACGCGAGTCAAACACGACCGCGTAAACTGGAGAGGAACGATATCTTGTACATGGAGTGAAGAAGTAAGGAGTGAGGGATATATATTTATTTATTCAATATTGCGATCTCACTAACAATGTTTAAAATACCGTAATCTTGATTTTGTATTTGATTTAAATAGTCAAGTAGTCCTCCACAGCAGAGGGCTTTCATTTACACTAAAAAGATTCCATATTTTATTTGCTGTTTTAAAATAGGAACCAAATAAGGTAGCTAAAAATATGTCTGAAGAAACTTCTATTTAATAATATATATACTTATTACAGAAAAAAAGCATTAGAGTACCGACGACCATACATAACTCACTACGAGTATCTTATCCACGTGCTCGGCTAACAATGGAAAGATAATCAATTAATTCCTTAGATTATAATTTATATTTTTTTACTATTATAATTGTAATGTGAAAGTCATTACTTGTCTTGCTTAGTTATAAGCAAGACAAGTAATGACATCTAGACTGAAACTACATAAGTACATATTTGATGTGGCGAACCACCTTGCTGTTATAAGCAAAGTTTTGAAGTCTCTTTTAATTTACAACTATATATTTACTTAGAAGCCTAACATATTCATGTTGATACTATATATGAAACTAGTTACATCTATACTAATATAATAGAAGGCTGAAGAGTTTGTTTGTTTGTTTGAACGCCCTAATCTCAGGAACCTCTGGTCCGTTTTGAAAAATTCTATCAGTGTTGGATGGTACATTTATCGAGGAAGGCTATAGGCTATATATCATCATGCTAAAACTAATAGGAGCGCAGCCCCAATGAAGAATGTTTAAAAAACGGGAGAAAGTTATTACACTACGGGCAATAGTAGACGTAAACGAGGTTGGGAGGGTCAGCTAATGTTACTATATAAGTAGGCGAGTTGTTACATATACGTGTACTTACATATATTATATATCATAATATGTATCTATAATTATCTTTGGGCAAAATATAAGCGCTTCAATGCGCCTACTCATTGATGTATTGCATTTTTTTGTAATAAATGAGCCTGCCAAAGTGACCCTACTCTGCCTGATCTAAAGGTAGTGGTCAACATATTCATTGTGAATGTAGACAACGCAATAATGCAGCATGGTGACCTCTACTGCGGCCAATTAAGATCCTGTTGCATAATTAGGCCTGACTGAACAAGTCAGAGTCAAAAGTTTTAACTTTAGAGGTTGAGCTTTTCTCTTAAATTTGAATGAAACCAAATATAAATTAGTACCCAAAAGAAATAATTTTTTGATGTACATTCATTAGAAAAGTAGTTCTTCGGCAACACATGTAAAAGCCCAGGCCAAATAACAAATTCCCCGTTTCAAAATTAATAAACACCCTCAAACAGTGATAACTTTCATTATGTACTTAAATAAAATTTTAGTTATTTTCCAGTTTCTACATTTCTCAATTGTTACTATAATCTGAATTAATAAATCTTTCCAAAAAAAAAACTATTCGATCTCTTTATTTAACACAATACACATGAACCCATCGACATCTACTTCTCAACATGTCAAGTAATCCATCTCCCGTTCCTCATCCATCACTCCTTACTCCGTGTATTGTTTCGAAAGTAGCTCGTCCCGCGTTGCGATAAGACGTGTCGAGCCCAGCGGGACTTCGATAAGATTCGTCAATGCTTCGAAGAATCGTCGCACCACAAAAACTGGGGTAACTTAACGGCTGACATTTTGTGTTGGAAAAACCAACAAGGGAAATCATTGGCACATTTTGTGAAGGATTAAAGGTACTTTGTCTAACCATTTCAGTGTCAAAAGTATATAGTATTAGAGCCCAGAGTATTTTTTCTTAAGTAATACTGTGGAAATGGTAAGATAAAATATTTTTTGTCTATATTTCTGAAAGTAAGCTGAAGGAAAAACTCCTACACATACCGTATGAGTAAAGAAATAAAAAAACATTTCTTAGTATCGTGAATTTGTCTGTTAATATTAACTAACAATAACTCTGGAAATATGAGACGATCTTACTGATAGTCTTAACAGACATGACCGTATAATATTTTAATTAGCTAAGATTAGTGAGTTTTATAAACAGATTGGTATAATTTTTACTAGGTTTTAATAAATCAAAAGAAAAGGACACAGTCGTTTGAATGTGACATGAATATCCCGCATGCCTAACGTAGGATTTTAGACCACAAAATCAATTCCAAGAAGAGGCTTATGTCTAACAGTAGTATTTGAAAAATGATGATGATGAACATCGTACAGTTCAGAAAACGTCTTTGGAAAAAGACTTCCAACGTTAAAATGTACGTTATCATGAACATGAATCGAATGTATAAGTGAGTGAGATAGTCTTTTGACGACAAGGCAAAGGATCCGACCAATTCTTTCGACGGAATAAATACCAAAGAACAGATCAATACGAGACTAGCACAGTCAACCCGATTAAACAGTGTAAAAAGCTTAAAGCTTAGCAAAAAGGGGAAACAAGCTGGCTTAGACAATACGTCGAGCTAGCCGCCGGCCTCAGGCACACAACTTTTTCTCTCTAACCATTGTTTTTTTTTTATCATTTTGTCAATTCAAAGTTATACAGAACTGTAGGACAATCTGACTCGCCTAAAGGGAAGTGTCGGAAAAGTTGCCAACGTTCTAGATGTAGGATTTCCAATAACATGTACGGATTGTGGATTTGTGCATTGCTATAACTGAAATAGCGCTTGGAGGAATTAATCAATCATTGAGATATTGAAATTTTGCTTGAAGGCGTAACAAAGTTGATGCTTTTCAACATACCGTTGTTGCATGTTAATTAATTTTAAATTTAAAAAAGACGTGTAACTATTTTTCAATTAAAAATAAACTTATGGTGCAGTTTTGTTCGGCGATCGCCGAGTTCAAAATCGAATTAAAAAATTCCGGAACAAGTTCAATTTGTCTGTAGGTACATTAAAATTTAATAAATACCAAAAGCTTTTTAGTACATTTTAATCTTTCAAATCATTTTTTTTAATGTTAGTTAAAATTCATATCTTGCGAGAGGTATTTTATACATGCATATAAAACTTCTTAAGTCTGAGGAAATTACGTGCCTAAAATCTACTTAAAATGTCTGCATCTTAGAGAAAAGTACGTAATAAAAATTTCTAGTGAGTAAAACTTTCCAGAAAGAATTATGCAAAGATACGAGTAGCATTCAAAGAGACAGGCTCTATTATAAGCGCTGACACACAGGGGAAATTAATATGTTCGCCACTGAAAAAAGGACGTTAGAAGTACTAGAATTGTGGCACAAAGTCCCATAATTGAAACATGTCACAGATTTTATTCTTCGTTGTGTAAGAATATTATTACAAAATGTTATTTGTATTAGACAATAACTTCCATAAAAAAAAAAAAATGATTAATATTAAAATCATAGTTATAGCAGCAAAGAGCTGTTGAATACTGTTTTAGAAGAAGGAGAACAAAAATAATTAACAAATAAGTTATGATTATTTTTCTAGAACAGATTTATCTCCGATAACTTGTAGGTACATAGCCATCACAGTGACAAGTGCAACAGTAAAGAGTAGATTCCTGAAACATATATAGCCTGCATGATCTAGAAATGAAAAAGATGGGCGAAAACATAAAGTATTCTTTTTATTTTCAATTACTATTCAACTCTTCTTCCCATCTACTTTTTGAACGCTGGAGCTGTACTTTCAAACCTGATAAAACCAACTTGCCCGTCCATAAAACTCTACAACAAGGACATTCCTCAAGCTGAAGACGCTAAATGTCTAGGGATGCATCTAGACCGCAAGCTAACCTGGAGGAAACACATATGGACAAAGCGAAAAGATTTGGATATGAGAGTGAGATCTATGTACTGGCTGATAGGTCGTAAGTCAAGCCTGTCACATGAAAACAAAATAATGATATATAAAACCATATCAAAAACTATATGGACTTACGGTATCCAATTGTGGGGAATTACTAGTAATCGTAACATTGAAATTATCGAAAGATTTGAAAGCAAAACACAAAGACTGTAGAAGTTATCAAACCAGAATATGTAATCACGTCAATGGGTGACTACACGTCACGTCTCAAGACTACAGGGTACAGGTACAGGATACAGGTAGTATCACACGACCGGTTAAAGCGGCATAATGTTCCCACGCTGAACGTGAGATTTGATTAGGGAGTCTGATGAGAATTTTTAGATATTCTCTACGCTCTAAGCCAATTATTTCAATAAATATCAAATGATTGGCTCATTGTGTCAACACAGATCGCCGAGTGGCAGAAAGAGAAAAAAAAATTCAGACCAGTTTTATGCCGTTTTAATAAAACATTTAATAATTTTAAGGTGAAAATTAATCTACCCTACCAAATAAAGAATGCATGACTCTTAAAATATGTATTTCATTCGCAATACTCTTTGTTACGGCTCTTGTACAATAGTCTACAAGAAAATAGCAAACCCTTGTCGTGAGGCAGGTACCCTCACGAAGGTTTTTATTATTGATGTGTCAGGTTGAGTTATGTGCTGAATGTACAACAGGTATAAGGGAAACGAAGGTTTGATGGCTTGAAAGGAGCTGAATAATGAGAGGTTGCAGTAAATGGTTGGCTGTTAATGTGTTTCTTTTTATGGACATTTATGTTTGACCAATAAATAATAAATATTTTTTAGCTCTATTTATAATTGCGTAGACTCACAGTAATGATTTGTAAATTATACGCAGAAGAGGTTGTTACAGAAAACTGAGACATAATTTTAAGAATAATATGTGAGAGGGTTATATAGACAGTTTCTCTGCAAGAAATGAATTTATTTTACACTTACTTTAATGGCCACAGAAAAATTGTTGAATTGATGAATTTTCAAATTCAATTTATAAGCTTTAAATAAGACTTCTGTTTATCTAAATTATTCTTATTTTTTTTTTTATTTTTTTTTTATTGTATAGGGGGCAAACGAGCAGACGTATCACCTGATGGTAAGCGATTACCGCCGCCCATAGACACCCGCAACACCAGAGGCGTCACAAGTGCGTTGCCGGCCTTTTAGGAAGGAGTACGCTCTTTTCTTGAAGGTTTGAAGGTCGTATTGGTCCGGGAACACCGCAGGCGACAGCTCATTCCACAGTTTTGCTGTGCGTGGCAGAAAATTAGTTGTTATTAGTTTTTATTATCATCTACAGTGTTTGAGACACTTTGTGCCGTGACATGGTACAGTAATTTACTAAAATAGAATACAGTGTTATTCGAACACATTGATCGAAAACTCCCTGAAATCCAAAAATCACAAAAAAATGTTTTAGTCCTGTCAAACATAGTTCTTAACATCAAAGATTGACTAAAATTAAATCCTTTACTCTAAAAATAGATTTATTGTTATCTAAATACATACATAAAAAAATCCTTTCGGAAATCGCTTCACCAAAATAAGAGATAATGCAACTAATATTTTAGAGAAATTTTAGTTTAGTGAAACAACAACAGAATTAGCACCAGTTGAATAAATGACAACCGGCAGATAGTCCGATGAAATTTCTCTGAATGACAATTTTGAGGTTAACATAAGTATTTCAAATGATTACTTTTAAAAATCAACGGATAGATCAAAACTCTGAAATAATTGTTCAGTTCCTCTTTCTCTAAGGCCGCGTACACTACGAGTAACTCAGCGGGAACGAGGCGGATACGGCAGCGGCACGGGCAACGGCAGATGGAAAAATGTGTGCGTGTACTAGCGTACACTCGTAAGAAGTGAAACTTCTTTATGGCGTTATTTTTCAAAAAATAAATATCATATGTCGACGTAAGGTATAACGACAAAAGACTTATAAACCAGCAATATTCGTGACAATTCTTATTTCCAGTGCAATATAAGTTAAGGAGCGAGACCTGAGTAAATATTTCGCGATCTGTGGTGTGAATGAAGTAAGTTTGTGGAATGTGATGTGTGTAGTTATTTACATTGTGGACTAAATAAAATAATATTGTTTGTAATGTGATATTTCATTGTAGTATTAATTTGGTCCTGTTTGTGTTTGAAAATGTTTTTTGTTTTATTTTATAAATTTGACGCGTAACGTAACAGATAAATGTTACACGTAACGTAACGGATAAATGTTACGCGTAACGAAAAAATGTTACACTAAATTTTTTGACAACCCCGATAAAGAAGTTTCATTTCAATAAAATCGCAATCACCTGTGATTAATGATTTTTAATTTTGTGATTATTCCAAGTTTATTTAATTATTAATATTTTATTTATTACTATTAAAATATTTTAATCATATTTTTCATATGTAATTTTGTTCTCTTGATTGATGTTTTCATTTTGTTGTGCTTTCCGTGATCTTCCATAAGTAAATGAGTATAGCAACCTAATACTCACTTTTTTTTGTGCGGATTACCTTCGGATACCACCTCCTTTGGCATGTTGGACTCGAACCGACTAAAACCGCGCGCTGTCTCGGGTACTAGATGCCGGGGAACCAGGTGCACCCTAGAAAAGAAAATCCTGGAACCCTGACGTACCTCGGGCCACCTACGCTTTGAAGATGCCCCCTCCTGTGTGGGAACCCCAATGTTCCCACTACTGTTCCCAACCCAATACTCCCCTAATTTGTCAATTATCTAGTAGAAATAAATAAAATTGAAGTGTCTGTTTGTAATATTAAAATAACCGTGTTTTACTAAATGCATATATGTATACACGGTACATATACCAATATATCATTTTAATATTAATCTGGCTATAAAATTGAAACAATAAAACATTTTTCAATCTTATCATAACTAGCACTATCAAAAACGATTATAAATTCCAGCTGCTGACAAAAGTATGAAATAGCGCACATTGAATATTAAATATTCAAAATTTAATCGTAGTTACACTGCGTTGAAATAAAAAAATACTGTTGGATTGCATTCGAGCAAAAATTGGTTTTGAATGGAAGATTTTATTGATGTAGAAAATGGTACTTCCAGTTCAATATTGGAGATCTAGTATTTTATTCAGCACGTTAGCTCTTAAAATTCAGTAAAATGTTGTGATGCTGATATAAAAAAAAATGGAAAATCATTAAAAATATATGTACCTACCTACTTGAAATTTACATTATCAAAATATAAACGTACAGCCGAATACAGTAAACTCTCTCCATTAAAATGGAGCGGGATTGATTCCAATTAAGAAAACGTTTACTTTCCGCCTATATTTTTACTGATATAGATAATATTTAAGAGAGAGTTAGCCTCATACAGATCTTCAGAAAGAAATAAAACAGCCATAAACCCTTTGCCATTATAATTTAGGATCTTCTCAATGTGTTACATTAGAAATATAGTGCCAATTCCAAATGAAATAAGGAAAACGGCGGGCAATATAATAAAAGTTACCAGAATATGATGAATATTTGGAATAAACACATAAAATTTTAGTTAGATGAATATCATTTTCACATTTCGACAGCACGGTTGGCCGAGTGGTTTCAGCGGTCGCCATGCCGCTTGCTACTGCGCCAAGTGTCGTGGGTTCAAATCCCACGCGGTACAACACTTTGTGTGATCCACGAATTGTTGTCCCGAGTCTGGATGTTCTTTGTGTCCGTTTCATGTATGTTTGTAAAAGTCCCCCACGACACAGGATGTTTATTCCTAACGTGGGAGTTGTCTTTTTAAAAAAAAAAAAAAAATTACATTGTAGATGAATCACCATTGTGTTCCCAGACAATACTAAGTGTGGCGGCAACGGCGCCGGCGCTACCGGCCATCGCTGCTGGCTGTCCCGAGCGGACGCACCCTTTATTTAATTGCGGATGAGGTAGTCTTACAGTGCGACTCAAATATAAATAGGAAGGTCAATAACCTCTATCTGTCAAATGTCCCTTGAAAAGTACGGTCTGCAACGAAAACTTATTTGCATATCAATAATATTTTTAATAGTGTTTTTTCAAGGGACTGTGGCGGCTTCCACATATAACACAACAGTGACCTACTACAGCGCCATCTACCGAAGATACACTGAACTACGAAGTAACGCACTACACGGAGTAACTACAAATCCTGAATCGCGCAATAAATAATTCTCGCGCCGATTATCATATGTACAACATCCCAACATCAATTGTTGGGCAGTGGCCCGCCAGGTATGATCACCTCGCCTGGTCGGAGGATCCTCCCTTTGTGTTGGAGGGACATAATACCCGTTCCCCCACAGGGCATTTGACAAATAGAAGTCATTGACGTTCCTTTTCTTACTCGTATTTGAGTCGCATTGTATTTTATTGCTCATTGAGTAAATGCACAATGACAGCATTGAGAATGATTTGTTGCCATAATAAGTAGATTGTAATATTAATAAATAGATTGTATACCTAATACCATTTACTAGTTGTTTTTAGTGGAAATGAATAAATTATAAGTTACAGGTCAGGTATTAGGAGATATTTAAAAGTAAAAGCAAAAATAGAGTGCTTCTTAGCATAAAGAATGATACATCTTTTCATCACTAGTAAACTGGGTTTAAAAAATATTACCAACATTTTAGCGATATTGACCTACTTTAAATGGAGCATGAGATGCTTTAGAATTTTAATGAAAGTCATGGCCTTAAGACAGCTTTCTGCCTTGTTTTATGTAACTGTGATTTAAGCTTTTAAGTTGGGTGACAAACTTGCTACTTCTTAAGAGAAAATAACACAACCACGAAGGAGGCCAATGATGCAGAAGCATCACTAATCCGCCATGGTGTGGGTCACCATACTGCATTGTTGACTTGTCTGCATTCGCAATGAGTATGGTGACCACTAATCTTGGATTCTGATTATGATTTCAGACCCACACATAAAAAATACTTACAATTTTTTTAATAATAAAAATATATTATTTATCAATCAATTTAATGACACGTCTGTTCTTTTCATTTCGAGGGTCTGTGAACTTCAGAACACTGTAAATACTCACGTCAATAAAGCAGAATATGAAGTGATACAAGACATCCATATATATCAACTCACAGCTCAATGCCTCCGTTTTTATTCAATGGATCCTCTCTACTGGAAGTAAGTCGGTGAATGGGACTTCTGTCACTCGTTCTGCTTTCGTCCAGTTTTATTTTCATGTTTGTTTACTTCATTGTCGTATTGGTGATGCTGTTTTTGTTTTATTATACTTTGGTGTTTTGCTTTTCTTATACATACATATTGAAACCGGTTTTTCTGTAATTCTGTAATCTTTATTGATAGATTATAGAGTTTATACCTAGGTTTGTGTCAATAGTTTCTTGAATTTTGATTATAATTCCCATAAAAGATCCGAGTCTCTTTCATATTCTATATACATAATATTTTATCTATATGGTATATTACATTACCATTATTTAAATAGAATATAATTTAATGGTATAAATTTCTTTTCTATACATTTTACTTAGATATTCTTGTTACATACAGGATAGTAACGTACAACTACTTGAGAAATGGTATCCTTATATTCTTCAACATGCTCTCAGAAGTTATATTTGAAGAGAATAGATATGGGTAACATTCTTACCAAAAAGTAAATGTTAGTAGGGATAATGTTAAATTTAAACTAAATATCTTTACAGCAAATGGAGGTTTGAGTCGTAATGGTGCGACTTGAAGGCATTAAATAAATGTAAATCTATACTAATATAATAAAGCTAAAGAGTTTGTTTGTTTGTTTGAACGGGCTAATGTCAATTACCGCTGGTCCGATTTGAAAAATTCTTTCAGTGTTGGATAGTCCATTTATCGAGGATGGCTATAAGCTATATACCATCACGTTAATACTATTACGAGCGGAGCATCATTGAAGAATGTTCCAAAAACGGGGGAAAATTTTCGCGCTACGAGCAATAGAAGACGCAAACGAGGTTGCGTGGGTCAGCTAGTATTAATAAAATAAATAAATATTCCAGACATCTAACACACAGCGCCATCTAGTCCCAAGCTAAGGGGGCGTCCATAAATTACGTGAGGGGTTTTTTTGAATTTTCTGTAACTCCCTCGACTCGACCCTCCCTACGACTAGTTAAAACTAGTCATCAATATTGCTGAGAGTTTAATTAAGTGTAATAAAAATTTACAAAATAGAATACTTAAATCGTAACTATGTGATTAAAAAAAGAATATCTACTCTAATTCAGTCCATGGAGAATCATGCGCGATCGCAAGAGAGATTATTGGAACCAACACATATGATTTTCAGTAAAATCATCTGCTCCTTCAACTTCGTTCTAATGTACACTGTACCGAAAATTCAGATTAAATTGAGCTATTTGGTATAAAACAAATATGGTGGTATGAGAGTTTAAGATTAACTCTTAAGCATGTACAATCTGGATTAAATGGACCAAAATAGTATTTTTTTTTTTGTTTCACTCAGAAAAAAAATTGCGTGATATTTGCCGAAACCCCCCATCTCCCCAACGTAAGATTAGATGAGATTTGACTCGACCCCCTTCCCCCCCTTCAACACCTCACGCAATTTATTTATTTTTCACTGCCCCCTAAGCAGAGCTTGTGTTATGGGTACTAGACAATGATATGAATACACATAGATACTTTTTTTTATAAATACATACATATTATACATAGAAAACACACAAACTTCAAAACAAATAATTGCACATCATACAAACATTTGGTCCGACCCGGGCATCGAACCCGAGACCTCAAGCACAGCAGTCGCATACACTACCACTGCGCCAACGAGGCAGTCATTGTTTAAATACAAGATATGTAATTATTTGTCACCTAAGTAATCACTAACTACAGCAATAAAACGGTACATAAATAGCGAATAAATATAACTGAAAGGTTCGCGTGTGAACATTTGTAGTAATTATATTTTCTGCTTACACAACTTCATTGCACACGAAGTCAATAATTTATTTTTACACTTTATGTGGCAGACACGCTATGTTCCAAGAATACTAGCTTAGTTTCCAACAAGTCGGCAAGTTGTACTTAGTTCCACGTCGCAGATTGTTTCTCGCATACTTGGTAAGGAAACCTACCGTAACAATATCGATTTGCTAGAAAATTGAAAGTTGGGATTACAATGCATTAGTTTTGCAACACAAAGATATATAAACGTTGATTTCAACATTGTTAGTTCAGAATGATTGTTATTTCTAAATTTTATGCAATCACTATATCTATATCCTATACTAATATATAAAGCTGAAGAGTATGCTTGTTAGTTTGAACGCGCTAATCTCAGGAATCACTGGTTCGATTTGAGAAAATGTTTTAGTGTTGGGTATATATATATATATTTATAGAGGAAAGCTATAGGCTATGTATCATCAGGCTACTACTAATAGGAGCGGTGCACCAATGAAGAATGTTTCAAAACCGGGCGATGATTATATAAAAAATGTAATTAACAGCTCTCCTTCAATGCAAGTATTATTATACAAAACCGTCTAGCGTCCACCACCTACCAGCTATCTTTCCCATAAAATCATAATCGTAATACAGGGACTTTATGTACATATTAACATAGGTTATAATTGAGGAGTCAATCAATTAGGCATATCGGGCTTCCATTTTATTTGGTTAGTACGTATTTTATACAAATACAAAATGTAATTCAATTAGAATAGATTATAATAGAATAAACTTCATTGTACACCAAATACAGTTATATATAAGACTTTAACAATATAAAAGCATGTACAAATGGCGGTTTAAATAATTAGGTATTGAAAGTTTTAAAATGTTTTAGACCACATTAAATTTTGAAAGGGATTAAATAAACACTAACACGTTAAAAAGATGTGTATTTAGATCAATGCACAAAGTAATATTAAGTATTAAAATTATAGTTTGGTGAGACCTACCTATAAATATGTATATGTGTTTGTGTATAAGGCCCAAAACAAATGAAAAAATGTAACGTAATTATCCTGGGGCATTCAAGCATTTGTTTTGGACTGTAAACTTTAGAATATAAAACAGGAAATGCTTCGTTTATTTATAAACTTTAGAACACGCTAATTGAAAGTCTGCTTATCCGCTTGAAATGCGGTAACAATATAATGGGATGAATTTCGTAGATATCCTTAAAGCTTACGTAATCCCACAAAGGAGCAACATAAGCCCTTGTTACTTGGATGATTTAGAATTAGAATACACGTTTTATACTTGGCAGTATTGTGGTTCAAATATCATTTTGAGGTAAGTTTACGGTTAAAATACTTCTGTTAAATTGCAATAAAAGTATTAGATGTACTACTGATACAAGTGTAGTACTGTTTAAGTATTGTCTTAAAGATAATATTTGTAAATGATTGTGTTTTTACGTTTGTTACTTCTTCACGCTCAAATGGTAAGACAAATTTTGACTGACACCTTGAATTAATACATACGATATTTTTATCGTAAAAAAGTAAATGTTCTCATAAGATGTATAAAGAGTTGAAAATCGTAATGTATGAAAGCATGTTTGAGTGTATTTAAAAACCGCGCATAACAGCTAGCGTACTAATAAAGTCATGTTACGGCAGCTCTATTACATTATGAATCTGTTAAAAGTCTAAATACCATTAATTTGGACAAAAGTTTTGTGCCGCGGACTCCACAATGTTCGACAGTAAAGAAGTTCCCAAGAACTAGGGAGCAAGCAATTTATCGAACTTCATAGGCCTCGCGATAAAAGGCCCAGATATATAAGACCAACCACTACTGCTTTATAGTGTGATTAATTTCGTGCGGTCGTGCTTTACTTTGTTTAGCTCCTTTCGAATTTTCTTGTTTCCTATTTTCTCACTAAATGACTGACCGATATTAGACCTTAAGTAGTATAGAACAAACACTGTACTAGGTATATATACTTGATTCGTGTAAATTCAGCATGATGTTTTTCTAAATTTGTATATATATGACCTCTGTACCAAATCTAAAATATTTACATATTCTAATAAAACTCAAATTTTACTAATGATTAGTTAAATTATATGGATTTAGTTCGACCTCAGGGTTGCGGAGGTCCGATGTTAGACGCTCAATGAAATTGTAAGGTTGGGACGTGTGGAGATAAATGAAACGCTTGAGGTTCTGGAGTAAACTGCATATATATTAGAGAGAGAGAAAGGAGACTTAATATATAGTCCATCACTACTACATCACACCTTTCCCGTTATTTCTTGTTTTATTCTGCGGCATATACCTGCGCAGAGGTAAAGTTAAAATACTTTGGTTACATTTTTTTTAACATCTAGAATAAACATGATTAATAAGATTATACAAAATATAGGTATTATACTTCTAATTTTATTTAACTAGATAACATTGAAAGTACGCTGCTTTGATAAATAAAATTTAGACAAAACAAAACAATTCTTACAAATTTAGTGATTTTTATATAATTTAGTCCGATTTTTATGTACTACATATTCTTTTCCATTTTTTTTTAACATCGCAATTGAAGTAGCAGACGTCAAAATAAGCCTGGAAGTGGTAAAGACATTACATGTCATTAAAATCTTTTATTTTCTGGTAAGTCTTAATAAGCACAAAACAAAATGGTGATGACGAACAGTTACTTGATTTATGATAATTTTCAATTTTTTAAAGACAAGTAAGGTGTTTTATCTAAAAAAATACTTTTATTTAACTGCTGCTTATATTTGATTATTACGAGTATGACGTTGAATTTAACTCTGGTTGTAGTAAAAGCTCTAATTAAATTATATATTTCTTGTTACATCTTAATTTGGTAAATGTGTACAGACATTTTTCCTTTTAAATTAAGTATAAAAAATAAACGAGGCTTTACAACAACCTTGTACAGATATTCTGAGAGAAATAAATTATAATTTCCTGTAAAATAACTAAAAGCGAGATCATAATTGTGTTTCTTCCTATTCTTTATTGAATAATGTTCTAGCAAATAACGTATGAAAACTCGAAGGCAAAAGTTATCGACCTTCGTGTTTTAATTTCCTGCCAAAGGATACAGAACAATTTTATTTTCCGAAATCGTCTGAGAGCTGTTAGGATTAAATTTCTTGGTACACAGCGTTACATATTTAAGGCAGGTGGTTTTTGGAAGAATGCCTTCTAAAGTCATTCTCAGCAGACATTAACCTATCTAAAGTATAACCAATTTAAATTTTATAAATCTGTAACGAGTCAACTTATACTTATACTCGTATCAATAACTAACAAACACACATTCGAAATAATAAATGTTAGTTGCAAAGTATTTACTAATCGAAATAAATCTTTTAGACGTTTTTAGAATACGCCATATTAATGTTAAATAATACCCAAAATATACCAAAGACAATGTTTCCGCATTTTTTTTTCTCTTCTGCGGTTAGATAAAAAATCGGTAACAAAATAATTAAACAAATAATTGTTACCGTTACAATTTCTTGAACAAGTATTATAGTACCACCTACAAGAAAATACCTTTAGTCTGGATGAAGATATAAAAAGTGCATAGACCAATCAATATGATAGTGAATAAAAACGTTCGATTAATAATACAATCGACGATGAAACCACAAATAACAAAAGAGTTCTCTGTATTTCTTTCCTGCATTCATCGGATATTTTCAAACGTTGCTATCTTTTAGATTGATTGATAAAGCCCTCTCTAGCCTATTGTTTGAATCGATTCACCTCGTATAGCATTTCAATTAGAATTTTCATCTGTTTGCTGAAAGTTTCACCAGTTACAATGAATGGTATTAAATAGATTGATGAAGCTCGTATTCGTTTGTGCAAAAAAACACATAGAAAAGATTCGTATTATTATTTGCTACTCTAATGTAATGCACGTCTACACTTGTACAAACACACTATATTTGTATAGAATGCGGTGCAGGCAGAGTTAACTATAACGCAGCTATCATTGCCGTTTGATTATTTTGTATAACAGTTTGGGTATCGGACGTCGGAGCGTGGGTAGACGACATGGAAGGTTATGGGAAACCGTTGAATGCAGTCACCGCAAGACCATTGCTGTGGATGTGGCGAACTTTTGGAAAGGTTTTTCTATATCTGCAGTAGTCGTCTTTCGGCTGATATGTATAAAAGGCTGGTAAAACTTGTCTGAACATTGAAATTACTCTTCGAAGAAGACCAAAACACGAAAACTATAACCACTTTCTTTATATTCATTTTTTAAACAAATGAGCAAACGGTTTACCTGTCAGTCAATGCAATATGGCGTTTTGGTATTCGAAACTCATCGTTTTTAATAGACAAAAATATATAAGACTTTTTGTGGTTTCCGTATCTTATGAAATTAATGCATAAGTCTGAAAATAAGACAAGCATAACAATAAAACAAAATAAACAACCACAATAGTACAAAGGTCGCGTATTTGAAGCTTTTGTCTCAAGTCGCAATATAAGTGCATTCTTTGTGTATTGCATGTTCAAAGTTCTGAAATAGAACAATAGATGCTGAAACAAAAATGAGGAAAGTCTTTTGCTAATCGTCAGCCGATATTGCATTTACACGTCACGATTTAAAAAAAATATAGATAACCTTAAAGTATAATTTATGATATTATTAACTTTTTTATATTGGCAATCGTTGTAAAAGATACCCCCTATGTTATTCGCTGATAATGTAGGTTTTTATTGGTGTAAGAATTTTCTTTTTAAAATGTTTTTACAGAACTTTAAAAGCTTTGCAGTTAACTCTGTATAACTTTTTACTAATGCCGTTGTTAAATTAGAAAATTGAGACAGAAATGCGGTTAGCTATACGTTGGGAGTGTTACTATGTATGAGGGCTTGATCTCCTCTGCTGCAACTGCACGAGTCATAAAAAAATGGTGAGCAAGAACACTTGGTAGTCGCTGTAGCAACAGATACTTATTTTATTTTTACGCGACTGCGTTATTGTACACACGTCACAGACTTTTTCATAAAACTAGGTTAAAGTCGGCTTTAAGTCTATTGTAATACGAGTAAACTTCATTTTTTTACGCGGAGCGCACAACCCGTAGGGGAATTTTATACTAAAAATATAACTTAAAAATCTGAATTACTAAATTATCTGATTATGATACATTAAGTCCATCACAGACGTCAAAGTCCGCCAATATTAATACGTGAAGTAAAAACTTTGTACCCCTTTGTACGAAGATGATACAGACAGAGGAGTATAAAATTTGGTACAGTTAAAGTTGATATTAGTGCAGGCAGTTTAACAAAACAATATATAAATGAATTTTGGTCAATTTTCGACCACTGCGTAGTCATCATCGGAATTTATGATTTTCGTCGTAATTTATCTAAAAATTTATGTATTTAGAAATATTTAAGTATGATCATTAAGAATCTACTATTATATTAAACTAGCACATACAGCAACTATATTATAGTGTACTAACTGCACCCCGTGGTGCAACCCGCGGTACTAGAATAACCGCGGGCAACGCCGCGAGGCGAAGCTTGTATCTTTATAAATTGCAGCCTTTGTGTTATTCTGATATATAAGCTATATTATTGTAAAGTTTCATTAAAATCCATTCAGTAGTTTTTGTATGAAAGAGCAACAAACATCCTCACATACATACTCACAAACTTTCGCGTCTATAATATTAGTAGGATTTTTGCTCCATTATAGTCGTTCCAATAGTTTATTTAACTTTTGACAGCTCTAATACTTAATCAAATAGTGATACCCTGACCCGTTACCTATTCGATTTCTTTCATCGATCGATTTTATGCATTAAGAAGTTTTAATCGATTTAACAAACTCATTATATTATAGATAATTTCGTACTTCATATTTCTATGTGTTTCAATGTGCGACCTCCTTTATCAAAATAAAGAAGAAATGGATTAAAAGAATGTTGTTCAAATATGACGGTTCTATGTCATGAAAAAATATATAAAAGGAACTGAATTTTCAAAATGTATTATTGTATTGTGTTGTAATTCAGTGGTTAATATTGTATTTGTTAAACTATTGATGATCTTTATTAAATCTCTCTATGTCTATTTTAAAATAATCTACAGTATTTCAATGAGTAACCTTCAATATAGTTGAGTATTTATATTCCTCCGTATTGATTTATTTGTGAATTCTCACGTTTGGTTGAGTTGAGCGTATCGTTCCTGCCTTCGTTACTGTCAAAATGCCAAAAAAGAAAGTACTCAAAGGACAAACAAGAGAGTTTGTCTTGCGACTTCGTGAATACTTTGAAAAGGAAAGCCGTAATGGTGGGCCTCTTATACCAGTGACTCAAGTTAGAGACCGTGTTGCAGAAGCATTAGGTATTAGTGCTCCAACAGTGGCAAAAATAACAAAAGAAGGCTACGGCAGCAGTGGCATGGAACAGAATAAGCTATCTACACCTAAGAAAAAACGTCCGCCTAGTAAAGTTACAGCCGTTGACAATTTTGACGCTGATGCTATTCGTCGTCATATATACGACTATTACCAAAGAAAAGAGATTCCAACATTAAAAAAACTAACACAATCTCTTCGAAATAGTGGTTTGTTCCGTGGTCAAAAATCTTCTCTGACAAAGGTATTGAAAGACATTGGAATGTTATTCCAAAAATGTGACAAACGAAAAATTTTAATGGAACGCAATGATATTGCTTTGTATAGATGCGATTTTTTAAGACAAGCAAAAAAAATAGAAGATTGGTCGAATGTGGTTTTCACAGATGAAACTTGGCTCAATGCGAATCATACGCTGTCAAAACCTTGGACTGACAACACCGTTGGCTCCACTTCTACAGTACCAATGGGAAAAGGCGAACGACTGATTATTTGTCATGCAGGAACAGTAAAAGGATTTGTGCCAGGCGCTCTATTAGCTTTTAAATCCCAGAAAACAGGAGATTATCATGAGGAGATGAATTCGAACGTGTATGAAAAGTGGTTCAGAGAAATGCTTACATCACTCGAAGAGCCATCAATAATATTTATTGATAATGCACCTTATCACTCTCGTCAAATTAATAAAATACCAACACAGGCCAACAAAAAACATGAAATTATAAACTGGCTCCGTGACAATGGCGAAGAGGTGAATGAGTCCCTACTAAAAGTAGAGTTAGTAAAGATATTAAAAACAAAGAAGCTGCCAAAACGATACGTCATAGATGAAATGGCAGCAGAGCATGGGCATACCGTCCTCAGAATTCCCCCATATCACTGCCAATATAATGCAATTGAAATGATCTGGGCACAAGTTAAAGGATATGCTGCGAGGAACAATACAACTCCTCCTTTCACCGCAAGAAAAATGCTGAATTTACTGAAAAATGCGTGTGAAAAAGTAACTCCAGAAAACTGGGCGAATGTTGTAGAAAAAACAAAGAAGGTGATAATATCGGATTGGGATCGGGATGTTGCATTCGACAATTTATCTATCCAAGAAATGATAATCAATATTACTGAGAACTCAAGTGATGATGATTCCTGGTCATACGAAGAAGACGATTCTTTATAATTAAAATTAGTATTACAGTACCTCTTTTGGTTGTTTTATTTTTAATCCGTAAATTACTACGAATTTCAACATTTTGTACCTGTTCATTACAAGTAGGTACCGCAGGTAGTTTTTATTTGAACCAACTATAGTAAGTCTAAACAATTATTTTAGATTCATTAATTTGCGGCGAATACATTCGATCCCATTACTAGGTACGAGTACGATGGAACTGTTTTCATTACGCAAATTATTTATGCATTGAAACAGAGACATTTAGGGCATTTTAATGCAAAATAATAAAGCTTTTTACGTGATTTGATATAAAATATAATCACAATAATTTTATTGTATGTTTTATTAATATAATCGATAATCGATTTATTTCAAAACCGTTTTTATAGTCTGTGGTCATTAATTACGAATGACACATCCCTAAGTAGGCGGAGCCCGCCCATAAAGTACAGTATTATCTGTAGTACATTGTATCAAAAATTATTACAAAACTTTATGTGCGTGATCTGTCAAAAGTTAAATAAAGTATTGGAACGACTATAGTTTTGCAATCGTCGCCGACGTTGCAAGTGTGACGTAATAAACACAAAGCAGTCATGAGCACTGCCGCCAGAAGTCAACACTCAAAACTATTAATAAACAGTTATTTAAGCTCACCTGAAATGAACCTCTTTGCTCTTTAAATAAAATGCGTGATAAAAAGAAGTATAAAATATAGGTATAGCGTATGGTGACGATGACGCAATTTTCATGATTTTTGTTCAATCAAAAAGTACTCAACGCGCGTAAAAAGTTTTCACTTCAAAAATATTATAGCTGTCTGCCGTCTGTAGTCGCTCTAAAAATACTATACAAAATATATTGTAACATATAATGTTCTCTAATATATTATAGCTAGGTCTGTAGAAGGATTTAGGATGTAAAGAAAGGAATAAAACGCCATTTATGAAAATGAATATAAATTGAATACAAAGTGTCTGGATACTTCTAGAAACTAAAATAGTTATATAAAGCCAATGGTATCAACTAGGTACAAAGTTTATTAATAAATGCTGAACAACTCTGGAGATCCCCAAAGTTTTCTATTGTAGACCTTACTAGGATCAAAGTTAGGAATAAAGTCACCTCTATTTTAAGAATATGTACTACAGACAACTATAATAATATGATGTCTTTCATGCCTTAAGAGCAATATGAAACGTATTTCAAGGTATTTAAAACTAAATTGGAAAGAGCAAGAAGGTAAAAAAACACTAATATTATGATATCACTTGTACTCGTATATGTCACCGTAAGATTGTAAGCACTGTTAGATTATAATCTTCTTAGCGAGATTGTAAACTGTCGAAAGATTGTCAACTGTGATATACTCCTTACAATTTAACGTATTATTTTTCGTTTGATTGTAATGTATCGAAGTATCGAAGTACTATCAACATATCTCCGACTGTAATTGATTGGTTTCAAAGTTACCTGTTTGGAAGAAGGCAGCGTGTGCGCTTGGAGGAATCTTTATCTTCTTGGTGTAACACGACTGCTGGGGTTCCGCAGGGTGGCGTTTTATCTCCTTTACTTTTCACCGTATTTATCAATTCTATCTCTAAATCATTAGCCTCCTACTACCACCTTTATGCAGATGATTTTCAAATATATACTCAAGCTCCGTTGCATAGATTGTATGAAGCCTTTGCAACTGTTAACCAAGATCTGGAACGTGTATGTGAATGGAGTGAGCGATATGGAGTTGTAGTTAATCCAACCAAAACACAACTTATTGTTGTGGGCAGTGCCAGAATGGTATCGAGTATAGACTGGAGGTATATATATTGATAATACTTTACCTGGGCCCCTCAATTGCGAGAGGTCAGTCGAAAATTGTTTGCATCGGCGGGGTCCTTACGAAGACTACGCAATTTTCTCCCAACAGCTACTAAAATTGCCCTTGCTCAATCCCTCCTTCTTCCTATACTCGACTATGCTGATGTCAGTTATCTCAACATCACGGAGGAGCAACTCGATAAACTTGAGCGCCTTCAAAATTTCTGTATCAGATTTATATTTGGACTACGCAAATATGATCATGTTTCTGAATATCGCAATCGGCTTAAGTGGCTCCCAATTCGTCTTCGACGGAATGCTCACATTCTTTCCATTCTTTATGGTGTTCTATTTCATCCGTTTACCCCACCTTACTTAAAGGAACGCTTTGTTTTCCTCAGTGACACACATTCGAGATCCCTGAGGTCATCTGAATCTCTGGAACTGGCAGTACCAACTCATAGTACTAGTTTCTACGATAAGTCGTTCACTGTGCAGGCTGTCCGACTATGGAATGCTTTGCCAATATCTATTAGACGTGCCAAATCGTTGCCTATTTTTAAAAAAATGGTCAATGATCATTATCTGTCATCATAATTTATCGTGTCTGAAGAATATTTTATCCACCTGTTATAACATGGATGTTATAGCTTCCCGCAGTCCTCCTTAGCGTCCCGCAGTGGACTATTAAAACTATTGATGTTATTTGATATATATTACTATATTAACATACATTAATAGGTCAAATTTAAACAAATTTATTTCTTAACATTAAAACCTATTTGTAAATATAAGTGATCAAGAGTATATGTAATTAAGCACGCTTATATACAGACAGAACTCACTGTTACTGAATTTTTTTTGTTTCCTTAGATCCTCATCGAACTTTTATTATAGTACTCAGAGTAAACATTTAAAATACCAGCTTAAAACGTTGCCATTATAAGAAAAATCACATTTAGTTCACTCATCCGAAAAGAAGTAAAGTGTAAATAGTATCGTCGCCATCAAAAGTTCAGTGGCTCTTAGCGCCATCGATACGGGAGTCGTGTAGTCAGGACAAGAAAGCACTATGTACATACGTACAGTCGCCGACACATAGCCGGTATTATGTTTCTCAGATTGGATTACGAAAACTAGTCACCCAGTAATTTAATGTACAATTTAACAGCTGTTAAATTCTTCTACTTCGTATTGTTTTATTTCAAAATTAATTTCTTGCTTTATTAGTTTTAATATACCTTCATACACATACTTCAAATGCCTCAGAACTATAATATAAAATATAGTTCTGAGGCATGAACTGAAAACTGAAACGCTAATTAAAGTCAATAGACTTTAGTGAGCTTCAGTTCAATATGCTCAAGTCGCAATCCATCTTTGGAAACCCCAATTCATCAAAATCAGTTCTTCGCGTCTGCAAATTTTTCTCGTAAAAGTATGAACTGCTTTCTACTTTAACGAATTTAACCCGACTATCTCCTGATTGATGGATTAAACTGCAGTTCAACTGACTACATACATAGTCAGTTACACACCATCTATCACAAGTTATTAAAATAACACTCAGACAGTGATAACATCCCACACGGGGAGTGTAACACGTAAAGAAAAGCGAACAATCATCGAAGACTCGCATATGAGTACTACCGCCCGCCTCACCCTCAGGATGCCGCGTACATAGCATGTAAGTCTCGGGAAGAGTTTACTGTAGAAATGTTCCTATGAAGTAGGGTCTTAGCAAATCTGATATCTACCGGCCATGTTATTCACTCGCGGAGAGTCTTAACACCGTAATGTAAAACGTGACGCACCATTTATGGCGCCATCTAGTAACATCGTACTTCGTAACATCTAGTGTAGTAACTAAGCTAATGTTGAACTGCTGCCCTAATGAGATTTACTAGAGGGTTTGTTAAATAACAAAAACACCATCTGTAATCTGATCTAGCTGGTTTATTGATCTCATTTTTACAAAATTTTCTCACTACTAAATACAACTGCTTTGAATCAAACGATAGTGTGATGTAAATCGACGGGCACGCCATCTATCGAGTTACAAATATGTGATCGTCATAAACATACCGCTCACCAAGGACATTTAGTGACGGAATGTCCTTCAAAATATTGTAACAACTTAACTTATTTGTGACTTAAAAAAGTATTTGTCATAATAAGTCAAGCATGGTGTTTTGTCATGACTGCCATGAAGAATAAAAAAAACACTAGATGTTAAGATGTTAATGAAATTAAATATTTTCAGGTACCCTTAGACAGATTAACTTTTGTTTTATTTTATGACGTTCCTATTGTGGAGGTATTGAACGATTTTAGAAGAAAAATCTTTCTCGCAGACTTTCATTCTTTGTGATATTTGTGTAAATAATGATGCATAGAGTTTTCTTGAAAATTAATAAATATTTATGGGAGTTATTTGTTATTGAACCTTGTATCTGAGCAATACTAATAAAGAAGGTAATTATCATGTTGATATTTTTTTCAAACAAAACACATTTACTAGTTAATTACAAAAAAAAAAATATTATTTAAAAGAGAACATTTCCACATCGGAAGAAAGAATAAATATTTTTTAAAACAGTACCTTTTTTTTTTTAAAAAAGACAACTCCCACATTAGGAATAAACATCCTGTGTCGTGGGGGACTTTACAAACATACATGAAACGGGCACAAAGAACATCCAGAGTCGGGACAACAATTCGTGGATCACACAAAGTGTTGTACCGCGTGAGATTTGAACCCACGACACTTGGCGCAGTAGCAAGCGGCATGGCGACCGCTGAAAACCGTGCAGTAGGTACTTTAAGTACAAATGACTAACATTTTGTTTGTAACGATACCAACGACCGTAAACACTTTAGCGTATACAAGTACACTGCTACATACACATGTACACATAGCTACATCGTTCGATAGTTTAGAACGGACCGCTTTATGAGCTTATTGGGATATTTAGCGTAGCTTTGAAAGTTCCGTACTGAGTTATATTATCCCATTAAACGCATACACAGCGTAAAAAGCCCTGTAAAAAAGTTATGACCTCCCATATCATATGTTACCACCATCGCAAAATTTTATAAAGAAGCATAATTTACAATATAATTAATACAATGTTGTTTCAGCAAGATTAGCGTATCATGGAGCGTGCGATGCAGGCTGTTTCTCTTGTCGATAAAGTCGAAATTAAACTATTCGACTAAGAACTTCAGTATGGAGTGAATATGGAGTATCACCGCCGTCATTCATCCCGTAGAAGACTAAGGTAGCAAACTACACAGAACAACAACACCGCTAAGAGATGAAAAACTTCATATCTTGCATTAGCCCGTCTGGCCATCGTCATATAGTATACAAAACATTTTAAGGAAAAGCCGTACTTAAGCTTCTTTTGACGTAATGGACTAAAAGTCTAAAGGCTGTTGGCGTGAAGTGATATCTAAAAATATTTTAAAATTCGATACAAAACACTTTTGAAACGTTCATTTAACTGTAACATCCCCATTGTAAGAGCAAAGTGAATCTATAATTTATTACAACCCGATTGCAAAGAGTGAGTTCAGGCAATGTGCGACATTGCAATTTGTCATGCGGCTAACGACAGCTGCTCCTTTTGTCTCGCTAGCTTCGACGTGTATACCGTTTCGTAGATTTATTGTTTTAACGTGGCTAAAACTCATGTTTGGAAGTTGATAGATCGCAAAACGAAAAAAGAAGTTCATGAAGCTTAGTGACTAATTCACGAAAGCAGTATTTTATGTATGGCAACTTTGATTATACTGGCAAAACCTATAGGAGTTGAGTGTTTAAAGTATTAAGTTCGACGAAACTATAAATATTTTGAGCTCATTCCAAACAAAATTTCTCTAAAATTATCTTCTATTCTCTTATTTCGCTTTACTAAGCCATTTCTACAATGCCATTTCTGTATGTGTATACTTATCTATACTAATATATAAAGCTGAACAGCTTGTTTGTTTGTTTGTTTGTTTGAACGCGCTAATCTCAGGAATTCTTACAGTCCTGGATAGTCCATTTATCGAGGAAGGCTATAGGCTATATATCATCACGCTAATACTAATAGGAGCGGAGCACCAATGAAGAATGTTTCAGAAACGATTTCAATACAGATATCGCTCTCACTCCACATTTACATATTTGAATGAGTTAACTGTTACAGACTAATCATAAATACTTTGGTACTATTTGAAGTAGAAAGATAAAGAATCGTACTGCAGAGTTCACTTTAAACAAATTCGGAGCACGTTACAACTAAAACAAAGAAACTCGGTATACCAACATTGTTGGTTTCTATTGCAATGAAGTAGCCATTGCACTTTTATGGAGACACATCATAGAAGCACAGTTCTAATACATAGTAGCATTAACGGCGATTTCAGAAGTTCAGTGATTCCATAGCTATTTTAAGAGTTCAACTGATTATAAACTTTTCGATATAAAAAATATAATGTGTTATACTGTTGCATTCATGATTAGAGTTTAAAAATAAAACATTTATAATAAGCCATTAAAATATAAATAAAGACAAAGTAATAAATAAAACAAACAAATAATTACAACCAGATGAGTTCCCGATAAAGGTATATCAATACAGTACACCTATTTAAAAATAAATAGGACTTGTAAAAGACTTGTAAAATCGCACGTAAGTCAAGCAATTTTCCTGCAAATTTTCAAGCAATTACATGAATTATTTTTTTAAAATATTACAAAAATAAGTACATGTTAAAATGTCTCAAAACATAAAACAACGACAAAACATTCTTCAAAATTCAACGTCATTGAAATCTGCTCGATAGAAAACTGCCTCGGTGGCATAGTGAGTGAGGATACCGGAGGCCCATAAAAAAAATGCGACTGCTATGCATGAGGTCTCGGGTTCGATGCCCGGGTTGGACCAAATATTTGTATGATCTGCAAATATTTGTTTCGGAGTTTGGGTGTTTTCTATGTATAATATGTATGTATTTACAAAAGAAAAAGTATATAAGTATTTTTATCAGTTGTCTAGTACCTACCCAAAAACACAAGCTCTGCTTAGCTTGCGACTAGATGGCGTTGTGTGTTAGATGTCCGAAACATTTATTTATTATTTATAAAACTGTCGTTTCACAGTTTAACGTAACTCATGACTCAATAAATATGTTGAACATAAAAATGTCTCTAGATATTCAAAGTCTGACGATAAACTGGAGAGCAATACATCACTCGTTGAAGTGGAAGTGGATAGTCCAGTGGCGATCTCTATGGATATAGCCATTAATCATACCTTGTCTCGACTCGAATCTGGTCGATTTGCCCGCGAGTTTTCAGCTCTGTGTACTCTATTGAGTAAAGCTATTTACTAGTTGTCAGTATAAAGTTCAGATTTCCAGCTAGATGTATGTGGTGCTTTCATTAACAACCACTGTGGCGACCGTCTTAAAACTTTTTAAGATTCTACGGCATAGAAACTTATAAAATGTATATAATACTCAGTGAAAACACGTTTACAATGAATCAGCCTTCTAACAAGGTTGCTTATCCTAAAATGTAACATGCAGTGAAACAATTCCATAATCACATTTTCCTTACCCCATAAACTTCCCACAGAAATAACTCCACCAAAGTGTTGGCCGTAAATCGGAGAATGCTTCTGGTCACGTGACATTTTAACAGATATCCTCGTATTGCGGGGAAGAGCTCATTTAAAATACAACAGGCCCGGCTAAGCGCGGAAGCACGCAGCGGTACACTTTAGCTAGCATTACTACCAAGCTTTTTAAGTGATATTTTGCGGGATTTTATTTAAACTACTAAAAACACTGACACTATGAACAAAAAATCGAAACGAATACAATTACGTCACTTTATCATGTTTCAGATATCACTGACATTATATTTTTGCCTCTTATTAATTAATATTGCGGTATCTACATGGCAAATTTTATTGAAATCGGTTCAGCCCTAAAACGTAACTGACAGGCAGAGTTTATAATATTAGAGGTTAAAGTATGAAATAAATAAATCGGCAATTTACCGATTCATACTGAAAAATATAAACTAATTTATTTCTTAAATCTGACATAACTATTTAATCAATATTAATACTAAAAAGATCAGAAACAGTTGTAAATCGAATTTGTTCACCAAGAGTGTTATCGCAATCATTACTTAAGTATTTTACTAACTTCACAAAATAATATTTTTTGAAAAGAAACTCTACATTTTTTTTAAAAGTGATAAATGAGATTTAATTAATCTTTAATTTCAAACCAGACGGAAATTTTTGAATGGCAAATTGAAGGCAGGTTGTATATTTACCGTATGAAGACATCAAACATATTAAATTTAGTAATTTATTGTAGAACCGAATGATTTCAAGAAGTGACAGGTTTTCAATTGTTTATATGAAGATTGAATCCAAAACATATAGCTCTGTACAGTAGCCTATAGTATTCTATTTTTTTGTAACTTATATAATATATAGATAGATAGAACTCTTCTTTAACTTAGTTTAAGAATGATAAGTAAAATCAATAAAATAACAGTAACAGAATGTTAGAAACACAAGACAACGGACAACCTACGTATAGCATTATTTGAATATGGCTATTTTTTTATAATAATATCTCTTCATCTAGTGCTTAGTCTATTAGTTGAAATAAGTTTTAATTGGTCTAGAAATTGTTATCAATGTAATTAAAGCAACACATAGAAGAACTAATTATCTTAATACATTAATGTTATTCCTTTGAAAAGAGAACGAGACGACTTGAGAGGAAATGGCTGGCAGTGCATGAATGTGGAGTGCCCAAAATCGGGATGGTTTGCGCTCTTTGTGGGAGATCTTCATTCATCAGGGAATCAGAATTCATAAAGGAAAAATTGTGTTTTGTTTATTGTGTTTTTTTCGTTTATATATTAAAAATTTGAAGATGTACCAATTTCTAAGAATTCCATATTCGAATCTTTTACAATAACGGTAGTGACAAAAATGTTTGAAGAGTATTTTTTTTAAAACACCTCTGAATCATATTAAGGATAAAGTAATTTCGTTTTGTTTGGTTTTCCATACCAATGTTATAAATTCGAAAGTAGTTTTGTCTGTTTGTCCGTTACGCTGTAATGGCTAAACCTCTGCTCCGATTTCACTGACATTTAGGATGAAGAAACTTGATTTTTGAGGAAGGATATAGCCTGCCCTTTAGATAGATAGATAGATAGAAAACTCTTTATTTGCACACAACATTATTCCAGAGTTAGAAGATTTATATTTATTGCTATAATACTACGGCCACAACCGAAAGCTAGATTAAAATATATATTTTTCAACGGTTACGTATTTTAGTAAATTTGTGTCATGTATTTTGAATTAATTTTTGTGAAATAAAGCGTTGCATCTATCAAGCATAAAGTTTAGCTGCGTCTGTTGTATTTTGAATAAGTTCTTTCCCATGAATCAAGGATTTCCATAAAAATATTACATTACCAGAAGCATTCCCAGATTTATGACCAACACTTAGAGTCATTTCTATGGCAATTCTATGGGGTAAATATGATTACGAAATTTATTTCATTTTTCAAATTTTTAAATGAAATGTAGAGAAGTAGTAAGAAATGTAGATTTCCATGTATTTATATCTGTACGACCTCTTGTACTTTAGTGGTGTGCAATAAAATTGTATAAATTAACATAAATGATTATAAAATTGTTTGTTTTTATTTAGAATACCACGGTGATCATTATATTCTTGCTACATTATATGAAGTTAGCATATAAATAAATAAATATTTCGGACACTTAATATACAACGCAGTCTAGTCCCAAGCTAAGCAGAGCTAGAAGAATAAGATAATAAGATATGTGTGATAGCAGTGTTTATTATCGTTTGTGTTTATTCTTTTATGTGTTATAGATACTAGACAACTGATATAAATACATATGTACTTTTTTGTAAATACATAGAAAACACCCAAACTCCGAAACTAACATTTGTAGATCATATAAACATTCGATCCGACCCGGGAATCGAACCCGAGACCACAAGCACAGCAGTTGCATACGCTACCACTACGCCACCGAGGCAGTCAAATATAATATAGTAATAATTTCTAGATCAGTCTTATTGTTCAGTCAAAGTATTTGTTTTTATGAAGACAACTACTATATCAATCAACCTATAGCCGTATACTACTCAAACGCATACTTCACGCAGTATACAATCATCCTTCAATACATAAATCCTTCCATAATTACTATTGCCAATTGTCAAATATTAGCTATTCTCTTCAAAAAATATTTAAATAAAAACAAGAATGACAAGTTTTTACCCTAAATGTTTTGCAATCTTATCTCTCAATATAAGAATTTCGCCTTTTATTCTTCGTATTTATTTCAAACATAAGACGAGATAAAATATCATCTGATTGAAGACGAAGGACATTGTAATTATTAACGTTTCTCTAACAGGAATAGGAAAGACAAAATTAAGAAATATCCCAAGAGATACACATTAATTCTGACGACAAATAATTATATTATCCATATTATTTATGTTTAAAAATATCGTCTTTTATTTTCCTTATTAGAAAAGATTCATATCTCAATTACAATATTACTTCAAATGAAATAGATTAGCGTACTTAACACTGACCAGTCTTATGTTTAATTTTAGGTTCAACAGGTTGATAGTGTTGACATTAATTTCTACCTTCATGTCTGCCTCTTTTTATAACATCAACCTGCATGGTAGGCATGACAAAACACAATGCTTGACTTATGACATCACTTTTGTTACAATATGCTTGAACTAGATGGTGACATAAATGTTACACCACGTTTTACATTGGTGTCAAGACTCTCCACGAGTGAATGGCCGATAGATACCGGATTTGCTAAGACCTTACTTCATAGGATCACTTCTAGTAAGCTCTTCCCGAGACTCTCACACTATGTAAGTCCTCACAAACCACGATGATAGTATAACTACTACGAGCCTTCGTTGATCAATCGCTCGTTCTCGCTATATGGTAGTTTAAATATCTTTATGTGTGAGTGAGGGGTATAGATCCAGGGGTGGTCCGTAGCGCTGCGCAGACCAAGTTTGCTTTGTCTACTCTCAGTAGAACGATCCATGGTGTCCTATACACTGCTATATACTGATAGATAACACGACCCTCTGAATTTAAGATAACCAACGACACAAGGTGTGTGTATATTTTAATAATGTTTGCCTGTAAGAGATTGCCTCCGATCAATATGACCGCCACTTGTACTTCTCTAGTTTTAGTCTAACCTTGTAATTAATCTACAATATCTTATTGTCACAATAAGTACGTTTAATACTTATCGTTAATCAAAAATAACGGAATGACAAAAATTTCTTAATGTTAACCGAATATTTATACCGGACATTACCCGAGAGGAATTCCTCTCCGGTATATATGTAGGTAGTAAGTTCCACTTTGAATTTCAGAATGGTGACCTGGCTAGGGTTAACTTTTGATTAACCTTACTTTGCAATGTGCTAATGTATGCTTACAATAAATATATTAAATAATAATAAGTATTTCGGACCTCTAACACACAACGCCATCTAGTCCCAAGCTACGCAGAGCTTGTGTTATGGGTACCAGACAACTGATATGAATACAGATATACTTTTTTTTGTAAAAACATACATATTATACATAGAAAACACCCAAACTGCGAAACAAATATTTGTAAATTACACAAACATTTGGTCCGACTCAGGATTTGAACCCGAGACCTCAAGCACAGCAGTCGCATTCACTACCACTGCGCCACCGAGGCAGGCAATGTTTTTAAAGGTTTTGTATGGGTATACGAGTATGTAACACCAAATTATTCAGAAGTAGATTTACGATTCGATATTGGATTTGGGTTTAGGTTAAATTCACAGAAACGACTTGTTTATGATCATCAATAATTACATTTTCTTATTATGCTACGGAAATACTTTAGTATAAGTGTGACTTAAAATGGAATTCAAAATTTCAAATTGTTTTCAAAATCTGTTCAAATATTTATGGATGTATGTTTGTATGTATATGAATGTTGTATAATTG
Source organism: Spilarctia lutea (assembly GCA_916048165.1). NCBI lineage: Eukaryota > Metazoa > Arthropoda > Insecta > Lepidoptera > Erebidae > Spilarctia > Spilarctia lutea. The sequence goes on along the minus strand of OU696480.1, from coordinate 14,816,341 downwards.
ATATATTGTTATTAATAGGTATAAGTTTGAATATGTAATGATTATTTAAAATTTTAACGAAAATCTTATGTATGACTTCTGCACACCTAAAGTTAATAAATCAATTTCATCACGGTTATATCGCCGCATGTCATCATGGATGCCATAGTGTCATTAACAACTAGTAGATAGATATTATTTAATGTTCACGCTATTCAGCTACAAGTGAACGTTACATGATATTAATAGTATAGTTGCCTGTAAGAGATTGCCTCCGGGCGATAAGGCCGCCAATTGTACTTCCCTAATTTTAAGCTTATCTTGTAATGCATCTGGTGTACATTAAAGTGATATAAAATTATTATTATAGTAAGTGTGGTCAGAAACTACCCAATCACGTTTCACGCGTTTCAATTGTCTCTGATTAGCGTGTTTGAGCTATTCAACAGTTAGTAAGGAGGTCGATTGTTGACGATCTTTATGTTGAGTAATTACATTGGTGTTAAATTTATTATCTACCTATGGATCAGCCATTATCTACATTAGTGTATAGACAAGGACTAAATAAGTTATGACACATTTATATACCTATAATTTATATAAATATGTTTAATTACCACCAATTATGAGAATAACAGGTACCATGTGTAAAATTGATCGAAAAATCAAAATTAAAATAAACTAAAAAGTTTACGGAAGTGAATGACAATTGTGCTAAAGCAAAACATGTGACTAAGATAGTCATATAACATACTTAACTGAACTGAAAATAACTTTTTTTGTTCGCTACACTGCCTGTGAGAAGCTGAGACTGAAACGAACAACTGGCGGTACGAAGTTCGCTGGGTCAATCAGTCTATCATAAATTCGATTAGAAAATTGGACATTACATTTAATTAAATAGAAATGTAGAGCTCTTTTATTATTGTATAACTTAGCACGCTGGTGTTGCTCAAATTCACAACGTAACTTCATTAATTCTCATAACTATATTATCGCTGGTCTCGAAAAAAAAAAATGTGTACCAAATGGTAAAAGAGCCATTCGTTCTTTTCTAGGCTATTAGATATTATCTGAACCTTATGAGTTACTATTTATACATCGGTAAGTTTACCGTACATAACATTATCAGCATTACAAGGGTATGGAAATCCAAACATTTCTTTTATCCTAAAGAAAAAGACTCAAGTATTGGCAGATCAAAGCGACCCAGATTGAAATATTACGGCAAATCTCTTCCTATTACTAGCAAAATCCTTTAAAGGGTCACTAATACGTGAGATAAAGAGGACATGTAAGAAAATAATGTATATATCTGCCGAAAGTATGGAAAATAGTGATCCGCTGTAAGACGATGATCCCAAAAAAGATATTTTTTGCAATGATAGTGTATTAGAGTAGATACCTAGTATTTTAGTATTCCTTATAGTATGTTTTATAATCCGAAAGTGTTATTTATGCTTACATAATAATGTTGATGGATTTTTGCGTTTGTTTGTTAGAATGTGATACTCTTTAGAATATAAGTAAGATTTGAATTATTGGTTTTGTATTTCATACTGTATTTGTTAAGACATAAAATAACAATAATACATATTCGAACATATTCGGAGAATTAACGGAGAGTGTAAGCTCATAGCATTTCAAGTAATAAAATATTACTAAGTCATAACCCTCTCAGCGCTCTGCCCTATCGAGAACAACAGTAGCCTGTATTAGTGATAAATGGCCACCAGTTTATGAGATCGCTTTTATATGAGGTTAATAACGAGGGCAAGGGCTAAGAACTTTAGATTAATATCTCATTGGTCGGGACCGGCGTACGCACGGGATGTGGAATTGCCTTTAATAATGTTGTACTAGGTTGGTTTGAGGTTTATAACACCATATACAACGACGACGATGATTAAGACTATATTATGTATATTCTAGAAGAAAGAATAAGTAAGTTCGTTTTTTAATACTGAAAAGAAAGAAACGAACAAGAATTACATGTTTTTACATGGAATAATTAAAGAAAGAAAGATTTAATAGATAATTTGAAACAAAAATAATAGTATCCGTTAAGCAATAGACCAATCGTAAATTTGTTTTAGGAAAACAATAAAAAATGTAATAATCATTCAAGATATTCTTAAGCTTTAACGGTTCACACGTCGTTGGTACCAATTTATTCGGGCGCGGTCAAGCCTTCAATGGACGAACACTGTTTACATACAGGTCCTTATGTGCCTTGTAATGCGTTGAGCCATCAAATTTAACTGTTATGATTGAATTGTTGCCTGAAAAGGTCAAATTGCTGTCGCTATTTGTAAAGCTGAGAGCCAGAAACATCTAAATCTTTATTTACTGGTTATTGATAAGGCTTCCCTTTTAATTTAGTTCTTGAAGTCGGTTTTGTTTTTGTTAAAATTTGAGATTATTTATAGAATAAACTTTTAAAGTAAATGGTTCCTCAATAAAACTAAACTATACAAACAGAAGTGGGCTAAAAATTAACGCTATCCTCTTCCAAGTCGACATTCGTCGGAGACGCTTGAACAAACTACCGTCGGGTTGTTTGGAATACAACTCGAGCTCATTTGGTATACAGCTCAGTGGAATACGATTAAGGTTGCCATAAAAACCGGAAACTAAGGGAAGAAATGGGCGAAGGCATTTTTCTACATAAATTATAATAGTTTTGTATACTAATTGAACGTAAACTACTTACTAATGATATAAACGTGGAAAGCTGAAGTACATGTTTCTATAAATAAAAATATTCTGTATGAAAACTATCTTAATTCTGGGTAAGCATCTACTCTTTATATAAGAGGACTTAGGCCAGGTATTACGGTCCTTGTTATATTTGTAATACAAAAGTGATGAAAGGTTTGAACTAAAGCTTTTGTTCGAGAGAAAACTTTTAGATTTAATGAGTTTTAATTGCTTTTATTTAAAATAGGTTACCCAGTAGAAAGTGACTGTTATCGTCCATAAACGACTATAACTCAGGAGACATGAGCGTGATCACGGTCTTTGAGGAAGGGGTACTTGAAGAATTGAAGGTTATAGGAATAATTATTCGATGCAAATAATGTTTGGATAAGCGCACATTGGTAAAGTGCTAATTATCCAAGTGACGAGGATTAATATTTTGACGCATGTAACGATAACAGAAAGTTGAGGCCAATAATAGTCTAAACAATTCATCAAAGCACTCTCCATGATATTTACAATAGATATTGTAGAGTGAAGCTACATCTCTAAGCAACGTGAGGGGTCGAGCCGTAACTGAAACATAGGGTAAAGAAACGCTGATGGATTTAGTAGATTAAGAAGACTACTTCTCAGTTCTTAGATTTATCTTTATTCCCATATACTTAAAAAAGTTTGTTTTGATTTCATGCTTTGAATAAAAGAAAAGAAAAGTGTCCATTACGACCGTACGTGTAACGTATCGTTGTAATACCAGTTAGGCCTTGGGTTTTATGTTTTATATTGCCACCTTACTAAATATACACATTTAATAAAGATATATTAGCCTGTCACATTTTCAACTACTGTTCAAGTGATATGGTAATTCAGCCATGTAGGATTTGTGGACCGTAATTTAGAAGTCAGAGTTCCGAACGAGGTCACATATAACGGGGTTCAAGTATTTTATAAGAATGCTTGATATGAAAGCAATTAAATCTTTCTAAATAATCATCATAGTCGATACTGTGATGAATGTTTACAAAGATTTAAGTGCTTAAATCGATTGAGGATCGAGCCAACTGTATTATAAGGTGGGTGAAATGTTTAACTTTGCAAAAAGGTTAAAAGACTATTTTACTGTTTCATTTAAACTAAGTGCATTGTCTGACAACCCTAGCTAGAGCTATAAAAGCTAGATGCACTAGAACCATTTCATGCTAGGACGGGGCTTTCCTGTCCGAGGATATATTGCAATTTTCACGTGTACACCACTGTCTTACCTTTTATGTGAAGGAATAAACTCTTGTATAATACGATCAGTATAAATAGTGATTGAAGTGACTTTCGTTTTAAGAGAACGACCAAACGTAACGGCGAATTTTTTTAAATGCCTGCTTCGTTCTTTACTATTTTGTTCATTGGATCGTCTCATGCAGAATAAAAATAATACTCGCCGCATAAGTTTGACAATAAGTGAAAATTTAGGTTGCTAAAATACTACCGATAAAACTGCATTTGTAATGGTTTAGCACTTGTTTTTTACTTTGAGTACAGAGCTGGTTAACTAGCCAACAGGGCTTCTAGAATGATTAAAGAAATACGGTGAGCGGCTTTGCTATCAAATAGATTATTTAAAAGCGGTCAGCACAAAATTGTTTCCAACTAAGTCGTTATAATAAGCGATGTTAGACTGTTGACTGTAATCATTTAACTATGGTACACGGATGTGATTTCAAGTTTTGCAAGACATGTTGTTAAGCCGAGGTTATGTCTGGCAAAGTGAAAGCCAAGGATCATTAAATAATAGAAATTCTATGCATCAGCATATATTGCATGTCTATGAATGTGATCTCAGATTTTCTTTTATCCTAAATTTGCAGATCTACTACAATCCCATCCATCATCAGACCATCCTACATAGATCTGAAAATTAGCTATCCAATCTGCAAGTTAGTCAACAATGGCTAACTTGCAGATTGGAGGATCGGAATAGAAATGATTACATGACGGTGAAACGCAAATGTTGCGATGATTCTTTTAATCAAGGTAAAGAATGAATACATCACTATAGTGATACGTATTTCCGTTCAGTATGTAGGGTGTGTTTTAGACAGTAAAAGAATTTTTTTGCAGGACTCGGTACTGGCTATTTCAGAGAATAGGTGCGATCATTTATTGCCGCCTTGATACAAGCTAAAGACGAAAGGTTAACAATTACTTCGGTAGACAGTGTCCAGCTGCTGTAACAGCATTTTACAGGGTAATATCGCTTAAAGGCGTGCACGTACTGTAACGATCCCTCGTTAGCTCTTAGTCGTTACGTTGCACTTTTGCGTCTTACTAGAAGGGTGGACTTGAATTTCTTATTCGTTCGAATAGCAGGTTCAAAGGTATAATGTAACTCGTGTTTTGAATTAATATGTAAATGGCTTTAACCTTGAATAGTGAAAACGCTTATGAAGGTATAATTATTATTTTGGCAGCCAAGGTAAAACATAAAATCATTGAATGTTATTATACTATTTAATTACTATTTATTATTATTTGACCTGCATTATATGATATTTTTACTTTTATAGGTCTTTTATGTAATACCAAAACATACGTCGCCACGCTGTGTGATACATCGCCATTTTTCTTTCATAATCTACTCTTTAAATCTTGAAATTTCTACAAAAAATCGATGTTTCACATCTGCCAGACGTTCTGTGACCACTTAATATTTGATTGTCACTTCAATTTATATTTATCTTTTTCAAAATAACAATAAGATAAATAAATAATTAATATTATTTATATAGTTGTAATACTATAACTATATAGTTTTCTATAGTTGTTCATATTGTATAGCCTAGGAGCTAACTATATGGTTATAACAAGATAAGCTCTACTATACAAGTTAACTACATCGATGTGACGAGTAAAGTTTGTATCTTTATTATTAACTTTATAGTAAAGGTTGACTCGGTTAGTAAAAGTAACAACTCCTCAATTAATTATCTTAGGGTCTAGGCTTTTTAATCAAAAAATATCTTGATTTTATTTAGCAATACAAATTATTAATAATATGTATTTTGAAATATATATTATTATTTATCTTGTTTATGTATTTAACAATGTTATTGATATGTACATATAAATGTAATAAAGATAATAATAATTCATTTATTGTACACCAGATTAATTACAAAGCTAACTTAATGCTAGAAGATACAAGTTACTAATAAGAAATATTGGAATACTTTTTTGTTAATAGTGGGCAACATTGATCAATATGAATTAGTAAGATTAATGCTATTGTAGTTTTTCTCAATATTGGAAGTTTATGCATATTTACTGCTTACTTGCGAGCGTTAGTTTACATTTGATTGCAAAACTGAACGGAAAAAAACAAATAGGATTACAAAGTTTTAGTAAAAATAATTAATATTCAGACAATTCTAAATTACTAGACGACATAGAAAATTACATTCCGTAAGATTGTCTTCCTTGTTTCGTTCGGCTAGGTTCCTTTATTAAGACACTAAATTAAGAAGGGACTCAATTAGTAAATTAAACCTAGCTTTTAACTTGTGGTATTAAGCTTAATTGAATAGGGACAGGTTTATAAATTTGGTTTAATTAGTTTATAAAATAGCTAATAAATTAAATTTATCAAAAAAATACTATTGGAGCAATGGACTGTTAAAGACTGCTGGTGTAACGACAATTATAATAATTATGTAGATAATTTACACCCAGATACAGACTACACGATGATATAACATAATAAATAAATAACTATTTTGGACTATATAAAAAGCATAATATAAATAATTCCGATATAAATTATTATTATTTTTAATATTGACACTGAACAGACAGTACCCGACTGAGTATTGATATTGTTCAGCACGTCGCTCCTTCCCGGTCGTGTCGGATAGCCGTCCCATCGGATTGTGAGATTGAGGGAACAGATAGTACACCTGTATTTACGCACACATTTGTACACTATAATACTCGTATCTCCTGAGTAGTTGGATGGTATCCATTTAGACTGGCCGCCCTGGCCGAAGTCGGCTAGGAGTAAACCATAATTTATGTATTATATGAAATTTACGTAAATGTGTATTTATAGTATATTGTGTATGTATTTATTTATGTATCTTGACTAATATGTTTATACCTGACTGATATATATATAATTGCCGGTCAGACAAAATGTTTGTATGATCTGCAAATATTTTTATCAGAATCTGGGTGTTTTTATGTATAATGGGTATGTATGTGTATACAAAGTATAAGTATATGTATTTATACCAGTTGTCTAGGATCCATATTACAAGCTAAGCTTAGTTTGGGACTAGATGGCGTTGTGTGTTAGATGTCCGAAATATTTATTTATTTTGTTTATATCTACAAAGTCAAATTATACCTAATTTGTTTTTTGTACCTGCTGCGTCATATTTCAACATCATTTAAAGGTTGACTGGTGAAGAATGCCCGAAGGTATTGAGTACGCCTATGTACAAGTTTAAATACTCATATATAAAGAAATGAACAGACCAAATGACCACAAAATTATTCGTCCATGGTGGGAGTGAAATCCAATACCTTTGGATCCACTATCCACTAGGCAAATAGGTCCACAGAATTAGATTAGTTAAACTTTTTAATTTGAGCATTTTTCCTAGTTCAAGTGAGTTTGAGTTTGACAAACATTGGAATACATTAGAGGATTTACATCCGTCAGTCACAACTCAGTACTACTCAATTTAAATAATGCATGTCATATCTAAGTAATGGTACTCTGCAAATCTAGGTTACATATTACTAACTTGAACTATTCAACAAATACTATTTAGACAATATACTTTACTATGCTATACAATAATAATCCGCGTTAAGTAATTCCTAACTGACCATGTCGTTTTAAAATATTCGGAAACTGAAAATTTATAAACAATCTATACAAATTTATTAAATTGAAGGGTCTTTAAAATTAACAACTTTTACTTAAGGCATAAAAAAGTACATATGGTGCTTAAATAAAAAATCATGGTTTGAAAATTTTATTTGTCTATCTACTTTTATTTTATTCTATTTATACCAGCTAATCTCTGGAACGGCTTGACCGATTTTAACGAGACTTTTATTAGCAGATGGCTGATGATATAAGGGGTAACTTTGTCTATTTATTTTAGAGTAGTTTCGCCCCGTGGTTTTGGTTGTAAAGGTACAATAACAACCGCGGGGCCAGATAGTTCAAAACCAATGTCAATACTTGTGAAACCAAGTACCAAATTCGTGCAAGAAATTAAGTAAAAATTAGTAATTCGTGTACAACAATGTAATTTTTAATTAATTGTGTTAGAAATTCAATCAGTTTTTTAGTCTACCTTAAAAAAATACTCATCCCCGTAGAAAAAAAAAATGATTTTTGTTTGCTTAACCATATGGAATAAGTTGTGAATTCCGTGTGAGAGCTACGCTTCGGCATGAATGGGCCGGCTCGACCGAAGTGATACCACGGCCTCATAGAAAACCGGTGTGAAATAGCGCTTGCGCTGTGTTTCACCGAGTGAGTGAGGATACCGGAGGCCATACCCCAACCCCTCCCCCATTCCCTCTCCCCAACCCCCAAAGGTCGGCAACGCACTTGTGACGCTTTTGGTGTTGCAGGTGTCCATGGGCGGCGGTAATCATTTACCATCAGGTGATACGTCTGCACGTTTGCCCACTATTCAATAATAAAAAAAAAGTGGTAAAAATTTTAATGAAAGTCCTATCATACTAGGGCGTTTAGAAGCGAAGCAATCACAAAATAGTACGTGGTATTTCTCAATGTCGTAATTTCTATAGAAGCTTTGTAGTTGACGACCCTATATAGACAAGTATAACAAAGATCATTTACTGTAATTGTCTATAGCTAAAGTAAAATGCTTCAATTACAACTTACGCGCTGAAGATGACGACCATTCAGCATGCAATCATCCAATTAATAGGTCAATGCCTTAATAGAAAACAATTTGAGAACAATGTTCTTAAAACTGTAGCAAAACTTAAAACTAAAATGTTTATACTAAAACCTCTAATATCCTCAACAATCTCTAACGTCCTAGCTTGACGTGAGCGGAATTTGAACAGAGTAGCTAATCGCTTAAATCTTGGCAAGAAACTTATCAAATAAGTGATCTTTAATTAAATGCATCCCTAAGGGTGCACACTTGACCAAACTTACTTAGAACGATAAGCTACGAAAAGTACTTAAAATTGTTTCGAGGTCACAGGATTTGTTTTACTTTCGTTTTGCTTCTTGATTTCAGGTTTTTTAAATTTCCTATTGTAAATAGTTTTTTTTTTAATAATTGTCAATAACACTAAATACTTTTTTGTGTAAATTATGTTGTTAAGTTTACGTAAATAGAAGTTAATTAGTTAAATTTCGAAAAATATGTTGTTTTTTGGTTTTTACTGTCCTGTTTTATACATTTTATCAGAAGTGTAATAAAGTCCTTATTTGTATCTTATCTATAGTACTTGTTAAAAGTGTGAATTGCCTTATCTTAATCAAAATAAAGTTTAAATTCGCTTAATTATTTTATTTATGATTGAAAATTTTATATTAAAATAAATAAATAAATAATAATAAATAATATTTCGGACATCTAACACACAACGCCATCTAGTCCCAAGCTAAGCAGAGCTTGTGTTATGGGTACTAGATAACTGATATGAATACATATATACTTTTTTTTTTGTAAATACATACATATTATACATTGAAAACATCCAAACTCCGAAACAAATATTTGTAGATTACACAAACATTTGGTCCGCACCCAGGATTTGAACCCGAGACCTCAAGCACAGCAGTCGCATTCACTACCACTGCGCCACCGAGGCATACTCATTTACTGCGTCCAAAAACTTAATTTGAATAATCCTTAGCCTGTTAAAAAGTTGAATGTTTCGAGGAAATTACAGTTTGCTTTGTTAATTAAGCTATTTAGCTCTTTGAACTTGTTATAACAATGTTATTGTAAATATCCATTCCAACATTATAAATTCGAAAGTAACTCTGTCTGTCTATCTGTTATGCTTTCACGATCAAACCCCTACATCGGGTTCTCGGTACTCGGGTTCGATTTCCGGTTCAGACCAAATGTTTGGACTGTTTTTTTTTTGTTTTATTGTATCGTGGGCAAACGAGCAGACGTATCACCTGATGGTAAGCGATTACCGCCGCCCATAGACACCTGAAACACCAGAGGCGTCATAAGTGCGTTGCCGACCTTTGGGGGATGGGGAGAGAGGGATGTATTTATATTAGTTATCTAGTACCCATAGTACCAACTCCATTTAGTTTGGGACTAGATTGCGTGGTATGTTAGATGTCCGTAATATTATATTATTATAAATATTACTGCCAATAATTCGATGAGACGTCTACATAGGCTTTGTTTTCAACTGAAATAATGTAACGCATAATGATATTTAATTAAAGTCAGCATTACGTGATTAGAACGTTAGACGAACATAATTGAATACAGCCTTATCCAATTATCGAACCTAGTATCTGTTAATTGTTCAACGACCTGTGCACTGCGTAAGCATGACACTGTTTGTCAAGATAGTGAGTAGGTACATTTTATGTATGATACATACTAATATTATAAATACCGTAGAAACGCTATCTGTCTGTCACGGCTAAACCTTTACACCGCTTTTAATGAAAGGCATGGATATACTTTGATTCTTGAGGAAAGATATAGGGTACTTTTTACCGCAATAACCGAGACACACGCGGGCGTTGCGCAAGCTAAAGCTAGTATACCTATTTATTGTATTTCTTTGAAATTTTTAACCTAGCTAACATTACATTAGGGTTTATTTTTCTGTATGGCCCTGCCAAAATGACTTTACTCTGCCTGATGGAAAGCATAAGCAGAATCCAAGAGTGGTGGTCTCCATACTCATTGCGAATGCATACAATGCAACAATGCAGCATGGTGGTTACATTTATCTTCTGTGCAAGGGCAGTATCGCCCCAGTCAAGCCAGCCCGTTCGTCCTGAAATCTGCGTGGCTCTACTACCTTGAAAATTTATTTGTATTGTCTTGCATGTAGATCAATATAGTGCAATCTTTTCTATTCATCTAAGGTTAACAATGCAGGTAACTTTTGGGTTACAGATATCCGGATATCCGTAAGTAGTATCAGGAGACTGTAGGTATTTGTAATTAATATTAAAGAATATTATATGGGTGGGAGGCGCGAGGCGGCGCTCGCGAATAACGAAATAAAGATCAGTCTCTAAACGAATGTGTTGTTTTAATCACGTGCCTCTGAACCCCCAACATTACAGAGACTTTTCATTTTGGCTGCCCTCTATATCTTATTTTTTTTTATGTACTCATTCCTTATTTATCTCATATATATCAAAAACCTTTAACAGACCACTACTGAACATAGGCCTATCAGTGGAAATGAGGTTGTGGCTGGCGGCTCAATAATATTTTGACCTCTGCGAATTCATTATGATGTCGTGCTTTCTGTAACCATAAAGTTATTTATAATTGCGTTCATTTTGAAGATGAATAAAGTTCTATCCAATACCAACTCACAAACATTACCCAAAAGAACATTCAGGTAACAATTTGAAAAAAAAGTACCAATTATTGGTCATCTATATATATATATACGTACAGTTGGAAACGGCTACGGTTCTACTCTGCTAGATGGAAAGCATAAGTATAATCCAAGAGGGGTGACCGTCATCCTCATTGCTAACGTAGACAATGCAACATGATGACCCACACTTTGGCGACCTAGTGATGTGATTTTTAACGCCCCTTTTAAATTCTAAAATTCTTTAAAAAAAATCAATAAAACGTATCAAACTTTCTAAAACATATTCAAAAGATATACATATAAGGCATTCTGAAATAGAAGCTTTAAACATAATAACAATCTAAAAGTATTAAACTAACTTTAACTACTAATTTTGACGTACCCAGTTATTTCTCCAAAATAACAAACGCTTAGTACAAAATACAAACACCGATCATTCAAATTAGCTCTGAAAACCTGACAGTGAATAAAATTACTTCAGCTGATTTTCATTTAGGATTTATTAGTTATTGCCTTAGTATTTAAACTACAATTATAGCTTTCGAATATGTATGAATTTCAATTTTATTGTTTAGCCATCGTTTTTAGAACTAACATTGAATTGGTCTTTAGGCTAATGGCTACAACATTAGAAGCCGTGAATTGCAGGCCTTATGATCTATGTCTATCGAACACTTTAAAAATGTGTTAACTATTATACTACTATTATTAAGGTAAGTAAATGCAAATTTGCTTTAAATAATAAAATAACTTTTTGCTAAGACTTTTAAGAAATATTTTCAATTAGAGAACTTAAAGTTAATATAACTACAAATACAGGTAACAAAACAAAGATAGCAAATTCAAGAACCAAACTTGTTCAGGATTTTAAGTTCGAGAACTTTTGAGAAATAAAGTTGCAGACTAATTAGCGTTAGTCCACAGAATATAAAGGAAGCAGACTTATCCTCGATTATATCGCAAAGACAAAGTTGGCGTGTTTGTGAACCAGACGGTTTAATTGATTTGAAAAGTTCCATTGTGATTTAGTTGAAACTTTTGGAGACATGAGCAGAATTGAATTGGAGGATTTCCACAAGTGTATTAATATTACGAGATAAATTTCAGCAAATTGGTTGAATTAAAACCATAATATATCTTTTATAACATTAATATTTTCACCTTTTAAGTATCATATGGACATATTATGAACTAGCTGCGTCCCGTGGTGTTACCGCTTGTTTTGTAGCTTTACAACAAAAACTAGGGCTAGCACCGTGAGGCGAAGTTAGTCTATAATAAAGATGGGCCTAAGTTACTCCTTATGTCATCAGCTATCTGATAGTGAAAGTCCTGTCAAAACAGACTTAAAATCAAAAAAATAATGTGTGCAAAAACACTGAGTGAAAAGCTGTTAATTTAAAATTACGAAAAGACAATATAGTTTCATTTTTTGTATATATATATCTATAGATATATAGCAGCGTATAACATTTCTTATGAATAAGTTTAGTTGAGACCCACGCCGTCTCCATTAAGAATCTTCCCTCCCCATCTGTTTACAGAAATAAGTCCTAAAAAACTTTCAACATATTTTTGCCTACAAAGGTCGTATTCAAAACATATACAAGCATAAAACAAGTCTACACTATGAGGAAGATAAGGATCGTTTAGAAAGAAATAGATATATCTCTGGATATGACACCACCGCATCGTCGCCTTTGCCCACAAAAGCCATGTTTACTCAAGTAAAGAGCTTCTGCATTTTTTAACCTGCCGTACTGGGGCCTGACATTCACACATTTATGTACCTTCATCCTGTCTTGATGTTTTCTCTTTTATAACGAATGCACATAGCTCACACAAATTGCTTCAGTTTTATTATATCTAGTATGGGTATATTTTGTTCGTTTCACAAAAAAAACCTGGGATTTTTTTATATCTTATACTTAGGAAAGTTTTATCTAGGTTCATATAACATAAGTTTTGAAACTTATGTCTATACTAATAATAAAGCTGAAGAGTTTGTTTCTTTGTTTGTTTGAACACGGTAATCTCAGGAACCGCTGGTCCGATTTAAAAAAATATTTCGGTGTTCGATAGTCCATTTATGGAGGAAGGCTATAGGCTATATATCATCACGCTATTACTAATAGGAGCGGAGCACCAATGATGAATGTTTCAAAAACGGGCGAAAATTTTCACGCTATGGGCAATATAAGACGCAAACGAGGTTGCGTGGGTCAGCTAGTTACTTGTGAGACAGATTGATGTCCATAGTCTTGAAAATATAACTTGACCTCCGTGATAGTTGTCACTAGTATCATTTTATAAGGCTTCAAAAGATGAAGTAAGAAATAACTTCAAAGATTCGAAGAATCTTATATCAAAATAAAATGCATTTGTATTGCACAACAAAAGTAAAACATTTAGAAACAATTATTAGTTTTTGTTTTGTTTCAACGTTAAAATGTATTCACTCAATTAAATAGAAACTCACTGTAATGAAACGACTATAAAGTGAGCTTTCGTTTTGATTGCATTGTTTTCTTCTTCGAAGAATGAATCGATTGCCGTTTATATTGTCGTCTGGCAAATAATAAAATAAAAAAGATGTTTATGTGTATGAGAAAACCTACATTTCAAGTTATAAAATAGGACAAATGAAATTGGTGCCGTGTACCAGATGGTATTGCCATGGCTTTCTTATAAGGGTCTGTATTTAGTAGATAAATTTAACTGAAGTGAAACTAAAACCTTGCAGAATATAAGTGTTCAATAGTTCTTTCATTGATTTTGACCAAGCGAGTCAGTCCACTGAAGCCTGAATCGCAGAGCGATCCTTTACTTGCTGATTTCATCTCACTCTCTCTTAATATTAATCTAAGTTGGTTTACTATACTAAGAACATAACAAAAATAAACAAGCAAATTAAAAAAAAGAGAGTATGGCATGTGAGATTTAAATAGCAAACTCTCTTAGTCAAGCAAATAGGTAACCATTTCAGTTTCAAACAATGAGAAACTCATGATTAGAAACTATAAATTTTTAATATTGTGCATTCAACTTTAGAAAACAAGGCTGTCATTTTCAGTACGAACGAAAATATACAAAGACTATGCAGGGTATTTAATTTAGATACTGGCACACTTCCGTAGCTTACTCAGGAATTTTCATTAGCTCTTCCAAATTTAATTCCTTGTTTTTAAGTATATTGGTGAATGCATAGAAATTTTACTCCATTTCTAACGTAATTCAGAGGAAATTAAGGAATTCAAATTTTATTTAACAAGTATCTTTAAGGATAATACCTAATAGAATAGAATAAATTTATTGTACAACACTTAATACAGTTTAAATGTAGGAGCATACTTGTATCAATTTAACGACGGTCTTATCGCTAAAAAGCAATTTCTTACAGACAACCTAATAATACATAAAACGAAAAAAAACAAAAGAGTATTATTAAAGTAAAGATCCAGAATATCAAGTCAAACTCGAAATATTAAAGCAAGATCACAAAAGTTTATTGTGAAATTATTATACTCACATAATACTTGTACACTCAATACTAATGCATTTGTTTATTTTTCCTAAATCATTACTAATGCTTAGACAACAATCTTGACATTCGATAAGTCTTACAAGCATTTTCCTCAATTAACTCCCAATAGCCTTGTTCATAAGACAGAAACATCGAAGATAAATTTTATTTTGACCTGACTATTTCATAACAGGAGATTTTCCAAAGCAGACTGCAGTGGAATTCAATTTGCTGGCGTTAGACCCCTGGCTTTGTCCATTATAGTGTTGCTAACTCTATTATAGATTCCCACGGGATTAATGATTATGGGAATTATATTTCTGTTATTTTAGAACTTTGGTCCGACATTTTTTAAATTGTAGTAACCAAAGTGCAAAATCTCAAGATACTTAAAGGCCTTTTATTCAAGTGATGCTGTGTTGTAACATACTTAAGTAGGTATTTGTTTACACACTTGTCATACATCTCTATCCACAATTGTGGAGTATTAGTAGCTAATGTTGGGATAACATCTCATACGTTTGATCATGTAATTTTACCTTATTCCAAAGATGCAGTAACAAGTCATAGATTAATATTGACCAGAAAGTAAACGATTTCAACTCATTTTCATTCTTTATCAAGTGATGCTCAAATACGATGTCAATGCGATGGGGTTCTTCTATGTCATTTCATAAAATATTCATATATGAAATACGGTAGATGCCACTTCAACTTTGTTTGAAGAAAAAAGAATAGGTAAGTAGAAATGCGACGGGATCAGTCCCGGTCCCTGCGGATTTTACAAGGTAAAAAATAACATTTTTATGCAAATGGGAAAACATCATAAACGTGCAGATTACTGCTAACCTGGTAATAAAGTTTGGTATATGGTCTGCTGGTAATTTACGACGCTTGTGGGATAAACCTTATTGCCAAAATAATTGTGTGAGACTAGTTGTAAACGTAAGCTGTACTTAAATTCTGTGCTAGCTGTTCATTAGCAGCAAATTTGCGCACGTAGGTCATTTTTATTTTTACGTTAAGGATTTTTTGTAGAGATTTTACGGTTTAACCACCTTTCTGGTATATTTAAAAGTTTTTGGGAAACTAGTTAAATAGCGCACATTATTTAGTTATTTAAAAACTTCACAATTTGCCGTTACTGTCGCGCAATTTTAATTATTTAAAATATTATGGTATATCATTTGTGTTTGCATAAACAGAACGTTATTATTTATAATTATCGATTTAATTAACGTATAGTAGTTTCAACGCCTCAATAATTTCACTAAATTATATTGTTTTTAAATTTAAGTAGTCCCACCAACATAACAGATACGACCATCACTATTCCCAGAATAGGGTCACAGAAATTTCACTTCATAAATTTCATCTGGGACGTCGTAATTATAGAACGGGATGCCTCCGGATGGATTTTGTATTAAATTCTTCGTGGATCAAAATTAATTTGGCTAATTTTATGGTTCCAATTGGCTTCGTGATTAGGTTTCTGTTTTGTTCCGTCAGAATGAGTTTTGACTGTTTTCTATTTATAAGGTGAATTTGTACCTCGACTGGTTAAACATCAATATAACGGGAAAATAAAATTCCTGATTGAATGATGTTTTACCGTAGTAAAATAGAATTATCAAAGTAGTTAGTGTTAGTGACATTTAATAACTGAGTACGTTGACTTCACGAATAAATGATTTAATTAAATTATCATATCTTTCTCAATTTATCATAAAGTTCACATAGTGATTTCTTTCCTCTACTGCTTCGTTGGTCTAGCAGTAAGCGTAAACGACAGCTTATCCAGAGATCTCATATATGTATGAATGTGGGTAGATCATTTACATTTCTACTATTTTGTGACAAGACATATAGTCTGTAGTTAAACGTTGTCATTTATGAATGACAACTATAATGTCTTATGAGACTGTACCTGAAATACCCGAATACAAAGAGGATTGAGTCTTTTTTAAATCATAGAAATGCTTACTACAACAATGCCTCTGACACCACGTAAAGTTGTCAGTCCTGCACCTGATGTTTCCTCGGTCGTATCAAATAACCGTACCATAGGAGTTTAAGAGAGAGGGCACAGAGAGTGCACCAGTGTTTGTGCACTATAATATACCCTTCACAGTTGGTTGGTCTACGTGTGGTCCGCTGTAATCGAAATCAGTTAGAGCTAGATGATCATCGACACTTTCTTTCCTAAACGTTATAAGAAAATATCGATATTAGACATAAATTAAACAGTCAGAAATCCATTCTTCTACATACTCAAGACTACACACGTTTTCTCATTAGATGTACTCATTGGAAATTGTGGTCCGTTGGCTCGTTGTGTTCAACCACAAAGTTATGTACCAACTCCAAATCTAATTGGAACTTTATCGTCACTAAACTTGTGCAGTGCAGTCTGCAGAGTAAAGCAGTTAATAAATTAGTTTATAACATTGATAAACGGTAAGGTTATGATATATTTGTTTCTGTTATACATAGCTAGAATATGGAATTAAATTAATTTATGTTGGATAATTTTACATTTATATATAAAACAATTCTACTTAGTGTGTATAGTTCCGTGAAAGAATATTTATGTATTTATGATTGCGTAAAATCTGTCAATTATACGAAACGAAATTTAAATTGGTAATTGTATTTTAAGCAGATTTAGGGTAAACTTGGAAATTTCCAACGACAGATTAAGACAGTTCCCATTAAACGCTATGCAAAGTTAACAAACAAACAAACTGTTCAATGTTAGCGTCTGTTATAACGCTCAGTTTGAAGTTCTCGACGCGGTCCGAAAACCAATTATTGTTCGGAACACTGGCGCCAACCTTTTGTCAGAAGTCTCCTACTTCCTGAGTTTAATAATTTTCCAACTGTGGAATAATTGCTGGTTAGACTTTGAAATAGGCACGTGTGGTAAGTTCGTTGAATGTTGGCAGTTGGGCTAAATTTGGTGGTAGCTGTGATTGTGAGGGATTGTTACGGCTGCTGCCTGTCATTTAATTTATGTGGTTTTAAATAATAGGTATATTTACTGAAAGTATAAAGGATTTGGTAATTATAAGTCTAAATGTATTTTAAGTAATTAAAATGATCATGTTTCTTTAAGTATTTGTTTCCAAATATTGGTAAAAATGAAAAACGAAAGATATTCTTTTTCTAACAGGCTTTCGTTCGAACAATAACTGATGTTATATTTGAAAGAACATCACCATCATAAACAGACTTTAAGAGTTCACTGTTGGACGAAGGATTTTTTTGAGAAAGGAGGTTTGGTTTATTAAAGAACATCTATAATATGAATTAATAGCTGACATCTCCAGTATGATATAAATTAACCTTGACCAATGAAGTCGTCGGTATGGCGATATTGATATTGATGGCGGTACTTCCCGCCTGTACCTCGGAGAGCACGTTAAGCTGTCGGTCCCGGTTGTCATGAACATCTATGGCAAGTGTTATTGGGAAGTCAGTGCCTTCAAATATACTGACTAGTTTAATCTTCGAATTCTCAGGGTTGCGGAGGTCCAATGCCAGTCGCTACGTGGAAAAACTGATATTCAGGTAAAATCGGTTGAAGTAGTAGCCGACCCCAAATAATTTTGGGAATAATAAAGACTAGGAAGATCCTAAAGGCAAAAAATCTCTTCTTAGTCTTCATAATGCCAAATAATTCTCTAAGTGTCTCTTATATTCTATAATTTGCCAAAATAACAAACTGATATTTGGTCGTTTCTATAGATTAATGGTATTTTATATTTAAAACTGCATATGTTTGTTATGTTTTCCACATACATCGTTCATCCACATCTCGATATAAATTCTAAAGTTTGTGTAAAGTTAAGTGCGAAGCTTTTATTAATGCCTACTCAAAAATACTTGAACTAAAAAAAATACTAAAGTATCATTACTTCCCCAATATTAAAAATATCATCGTATTTGGTATAGCTGAACTCTAACTGAACAATGTAAGTTACCCGTGAAGGCACTCCAAATTCCAAATAAACCGTTCGATAACCTATTAAACGCCTCCAAAACCATTTTGTAACATCGTCTATTACAAATGGCAATACTTCAGCAAAATGTTCCAGGGTTCTGACAACCGAAAATCCATTTCACAATATCAGACAAGGGTATAATTTGATATGACGCCGAAGAAATGGCGAAATAAATTCACATCAGTAAATAATGAATGTTATTTTTTCTTACAAGTATTGATTGCTTTGTCTGAAAATAGTGTTTATTTCTTAATATTTCAGACTAATGTTCACGAGACATGTTGAAAGATGATACGGAGAATTCCAGAAATTATGGAGAGTCATTTTACTATCTTATATATTTTATTATGCTTCGAAAGGCGAAAGTTATGTATTACACACACATAAACATTTCTCAATAATTACTGTCATGTAATACTAAAGTAGATTTATTCAATTCCTCTTTAAAAAAGAACAAGTATTTCTATATCTTTATTATATCCTAGCAGAGTATTTAAATTTTTGGCCAAAATAACACGAAATTTATTGACCTTTTCTTGGGGTTCCGTATCCAAAGGGTAAAATGGGATCCTATTACTAAGTTGCGCTGTCCGTCCGTTCGTCTGTCACCAGGCTGTATCTCATGAACAATGATAGTTAAACAGTGGACATTTTCAGAGATGATGTATTTCTGTTGCTAAAAACAAAATTAAATGAATATTTAAGGGGGCTTTCATACAACAAACGTGTTTTTTTGCTCGATATTGATAAAGGCAACAAGTAGACGCTTGAATTATTCACAGAATGTTTAGATATATATATTAACTTTAAAAATAAATAATTAAATTAAAACAAAACAAATACCGACTCGCACTTGGCCGGTTTTTATTTATATCAACCCTCTCATCCTCTCATCTCGTTTTAAATTTTACCTGTTTCAAAAGTAACTAGGTATCGAAAATAAATAATAATAATAATAAATAATATGATTTACATATACAAATCTAAATTACAAAAAAAGAACTTTCCATTCCCCTTAAAGTTTATTCAAAACACTTTTCATTTCAAACAGTAGACAAAACAGCAATCTCAGATTCATACTACATAGAGCCATATCTATAACACGCTATGGGGACACATTCAATGAACATTGAAATGCCTCAGTAATGTTCTAACCTCAATCTAAACCATATATTAAGTGTGAAGCGTTATACTACGTCGCTATATCTGCCGTCTCGAAGCATGCATTACCATCTAATCCCTGGATGAGTTCAAGTGTGACACGGAATATTAAACGGCTTTGGTAGGTCACCCCGGATTAGCTGATCCCCGAAACTTTGCCAAGAACGGACCAACTTTAATTATGGTTTAATCATAGTTTAGATATCCATTATGTAGTATATTCGTAATATTACTAAATATATAAAAATACTATACTATATAGGTAAAGTAGTTGTGAAGGGTTGTTACCTTCATGATATATTTGGATGATTTTTATTTGCTAGAAAAGGTACATGGATAAAAAAGATCTTTACAAAAAAAAACGAGTGAGATTCAAATTTGTCGAACTGAAAATGAATGTATTATTTATTCTGTGAGTATGTGTCATGTAATAGTGTTTAATATTTTTCATTAAGTGGTCTGGTTACGATTTACGATAAGCAAAATTGATCATATTTGTAACTATCTTCATCCAAAATATAAAAATTGTAATGAAAACAAGTTAATTAAGCCATAACGGGACAATCTCTGTACAAAACAACACTAACAAAACTAAACAATCTTAACCAAACACCTTATCCAAATGAAACTTTACGTCGACAATAAATGTTGTGAAGAAAATTTGTTTCCCTAAAGTTATTCCAGCGCCATTGTTCGCCACAATAGCCCCGCTGATTCCTGAGCAATGGCTTGATGTAATGTCCTCACTAAACATAACACAAGTGGGTAACTTTACTTTCTACGAACTGTTTCCAAAATAGAAATAGGGAGGGGTGAAGAAATATTGAGGAAAAAGTATTCACATAACAAATGTATAGCTAGGATAAAAAGAGTATTTGTAATAAAGGTGGGAGATGTGAAGTTAGTATGTCAAATGTGTCTTTCGCTATTTTTAGCCAATGTATGTTTATTCATGTAATTGTTATACACTCAGAAATCAGAGTAAAACTATTCAGAAACAAGTATGTTGAGGCATGATGATTTAATTTACTTAAAATCTGAATCGAATTATGACATTCGTAACATTTTAGACATCTGACACAGAACACAATCTAATCGCAAACTAAGCGGTGGTTGTACTATGATTACTAGGGAACTGATACAAATGTATATAAAGAATATGATAGTAATTTAAGTGCGTTAACTTTAATATCACAAATGAGTTAAGTTGTGGCCTAGAACACGGCTAACCTACGAAACTATACACATACCTTTATAACTCAGCAATGTTCTATAAGAAAGCAGATAAGATGTTTTCAGACTTAAGTGAAAACCGTACTTCAATAAGTAAATAACAGTGAACTAGTATTATTCATACACATTGAAGCAGATAGACTAAATGTTGCTCTAAAAAATAGTTATGCTTGAGTGCAAGGTGCAACAACAATATTGCATTGCTTACTATAACTTCAACATTTTGCGGAAGCATAAATATTTTTCTTCAGACTGTGTGAAAGAATGATTCTGAGTATTTTAATTGAATGGACAATCGTTGTATAATGTGATGTAGTCGTTCTCGATCAGCGAAACCATGCAGTCTTTTCGTAATTTAGTCGTATTTAAAAAAGTTGTCAAGTATTTTTTTCTGTTTACGGGTTTGTGGATGGCATTATTGTTGATAATTGGTCTAAAATATCAATCGTCCAACACAATTTCTTATGATGGAAAACGATTATATGAAGTGTCACTGTCCAACTTAAGGAACATAAAGGGAGACATCTCTCGATTTCGAGGTAAAGTAAATAAGAATTCATTACGGTTACAGGTACTTCTTCTTAAAATGCCGCCAATGCACTTGTGACGCCTCTGGTGTTGCTCCATGGTGGTGGTGGTCCATGAGTGGCGGTAATTGCTTACCATCAGGTGATACGTCTACTCGTTTGCCCCCACTACTTAAAAAAGGCCCTTTCAATGTTAGGAGTAGCTAAATATTTACTTAGAAATGAATTAATTACAGGTTGGGAACTATTGCCGTTTGCACATGGGAACTTGACACGTGCAGAAAGATTAAAAATAGTCAAATATTACGATGATCCTCCAGGTAATTATAAAAACAGTTTATGTATAACGCAATGATCGTAAATATGTATTTAATTTCTTATATAATAATTAATGTAATTATTAAACATACTTTTTAAAGGTGTTTATGGCAGACCAGTAATACTGCAATCTAATTTGAGATACGACATCAAACAAAAAGTCCGAATTGGTTGGAGGTTATACCACTTTAATTCATTTGTTAGCGATCTCATACCTGTTAATAGGTCATTGCCAGATTGGAGGGATAAATGGTAATTCTACATTTATATGTTTTTTCTCTATGCTATGTAATACTTCATTAATCATGATGATGATAGAGCTTAGAGTGCTAATGTTTTTTGCTTTACCTTACGGTCAAACTATTTTAAATATATACAGTAGAGTAGTTAACTGACGGCGTTCGTGCTGGAATTCTTAGAATACGATTTTGATTATGCAAGACCTCTGCTTCAAAACTTTGATAAAAGTTTGTACAGCCTTTGATAAAGAATAATAATAATAATATACATGATAAAGTGAACAGCAATTTAAATTGCTTTTAATTTGTTAGGATTGCGTCCAAATCAGTTACAACCAGGTCAAAGAGAGATTTTTAGTTTGAAAATGTGCCCAATATTCTACAATTTGGATAGCAGTCACAGTCAATAATAATCAATTAATTATTATTTATAATTATGTTGATATTTTGAACAGTAATAAGACCTTTGATCTATGATTTCACACAAAACTGAATAACCGCTTAACCGGAACAATAATATTGAGTTAAAAACAAGTAAAAGACAGGTTTACAATATTTCTTTACGTTACATTTCTAGTAAATACATACTGAAATAATAACATAAGCTAGCAAAATCAGATTACACTATCTCAAGGATACTAATACATGAGTAACGAAAAAAATTATTTAAATCTAGTTTCATTAAAGTATTTCAGGTCTATAAACTTCCTTTGATAACTTGTACGAAATAGTGCAAACTCAAAAGGTTATTCCAAGACTTCCATACTGTTTTCCTATTTATACCAGGCCTAGTTAAACAGAGTGCCTAGTGCCTGTTCAAAGGGGTTTACCATGTTCGAAGAGACAATCCAATGTACAAAGTTGTGTTTAGTGCATGTACCTTTAGACGTGGTGAAGCATTTGCTTATGTATAGATGTACATATGCTATGTATAGATGTACAAGTGTTTTATATAAATATTTTGGTTGATTGCCTATGAAAGTGGCTAGGAAAATTAAATATTGTAGGGCGGACAAAGTGGTCTGGTCAGAAATTTACCCCGGATGGAAAAACACGATAAGGATTACAAAAGGTCAAAAAGAGAGTGGTGGATTTACTACAAGGCTGTGTAGGCTGGAGCCTAGGGCGGCGAATTTTGAAGAAGTAGCAAATTTGGGCCAACATTGTGTTTTACGGAAATAAAAAAGAACATTATTATATTCACTGAGAAAAGAAATCTTGAGAATTGAACAAAATAACAAAGTTTTAGTACTAAACAGTGTACAGAATACTGTCCTCAAATTTAACATTATTTTTTAACTTTACTACTATTTCAAAATTTACCAACTAAACGACTGGGAAATATATCCTTATGGACAAGGATTTTTAAAATGTTAACTTTCAATAACAAACTAATATGAAAACTGAAATAAGTAATTTTGACCAGGGTTTTGATAAGACGCTAAAATAAGCTAGATTGGGGTCCTGAATTTCAAACTTCCTGTTGGAGTCTTCTCTACCGCCTCCCACCAGCACACACAGACGGACGGGATTCAACTCACTTATAGAAACCGAATGCCGGTACTTTTCAAAACAGCCGTTTCCGGAAAGGACCTGGGTCAGCCGGATACAAGGGAACTCGTGTAAACGCCTTACCCACTCTACAATGACAGGCTGGAACATTTCTGCAGCGTAAAAGCCAATAGCAGCACCTTGAACTCAATGAGCGACGTGGGGGCCGACTACCGCAAACCGCCAAGAGCTTCGTGTTGAGTTGAGTTGTTGAGCTGAGTGATGATGAAGATTCTCCAAAAAGGACTGATGCACGCCGCTTCTGCAATATGTGCGATTAGGCTTACCAACAATTAACCCCACCCCTCAATCGTTTGGACTTAACTGTAAACCCCGGTGGAAAGACGGCTCCAAAGAGGCTATTACATGTAAAAATCGGTATTAAGGGTTCACAAAGGCAGCAAAAATTTAATAGCCTACTGAAATCACAGGCATCAACTAGTTTTTTTACGGTAACTGTTCTATATTGTTTAACCCACTATCCATTTACGATGCAGCTTTTAACCAGATGCATCTGCTTTAGGTAGTATTTCACATCATGAAAAGTATTAAAACCACACACAGCCTCTCCGTGTACCATCACTTTAAGGGCTGCTGTAACTATTTCATTTTGATTTTGGATAATACTCGTATTTTACGATAAGCGATATAAAACAAATAGAAGACTCCAAGAAAATACGAAATTCGTATTCTACTTTCGCATTGAAAAGGTGTCGGAAAGTGAAATACATATGTTTCTTTTTCTTTGGAAACTTATATCATATTACTATTGTATTTTGCAAACGATGATAATGCATACATTTACAATTAATGTAGTTACTCAATCATTTACGTTTTATACAAATGTACTTTTTTACAATTTCATAGGTGCAAAGAGCAAAATTATTCTTCAGATCTACCGTCTGCAACAGTTATTATATGTTTTTACAATGAAGCGTGGTCTACCTTAATCAGAACAGTTACTTCAGTACTTAACAGAACACCATCTCATCTTCTGGATGAAATCATATTAGTTGATGATGCTTCTTCCTTTTGTAAGTTAATTTATAATCAGAGTTATTTAGTGTAGAGTCTTGCATCTAAATGTCCAACTGTTCTAACTATGCAAACTGATACAATCGCTTATTTTGGATGAAAATTTTAGAAAAAAGATTATTCTGTTGTCTTGTACTGTGTTAATTCAACTCGCAGCTAATCCCTTAATATTCAATAAACTAGAACCGGGAAATATTAAATATAACCTACACCATCAAATTATTTAGCCCGAAACTGTGAATTTGCCCGAAAATTATATTTAGCAACTAACATAATATAAAGTCAAAGTAGGTTTTAGTTGCAAGTTTTATGTTTTGTTTTAGCTCACCTGCATGAACAATTAGCTGAGTATGTGAACTCGACATCGAAAGTTGTTCTCAGACGTGCACCACATCGTATTGGTATTGCTGGGGCGAGGATGTTACCTGTTCAAGAAGTAAAATCACCAGTGCTCGTTTATCTTGATAGCCATTGTGAATGTAGTGAAGGTGTTTGAGCTATATCTTTATGTAATAATTTATTAACTCACTTATTCTGTCTGGACCAAGCTTTAAGTACTTAAAATTAATTTGGAGATCAATCATTTTTATACACACCAAATAAATTGTATAGAAAATTTCTTGACGTTCGGTAAAAAAATAAATAAATAAGACAATTAATTGTCACTAAATTGATAAATAATTTCAGGTTGGTTAGAGCCATTACTACAGCGTATCAAAGAGAACCCCAGTACCATAGTCAGCCCAATTGTAGATAGCATACATGACAATACCTTTCAGTACATTCCGCAGGATGCCAGTAATATTCAGATGGGTGGCTTTACCTGGGACCTAAAATTTGCCTGGAAAGGAATCCCTCAAACAATTTTAGAATCTCGCGCTGAACCATTAGCCCCAATAAAAACAGCGACTATATCTGGGGGACTTTTGGCTATTCGTAAAGACTACTTTATAAAACAAGGAATGTACGATACGGGAATGAATATATGGGGTGCTGAAAATTTAGAAATGTCTTTTAAAACTTGGATGTGCGGCGGATCATTGGAGATAGTTCTTTGTTCTCATGTTGGCCATGTTTTTAAAGTGAAGTCGCCGTACAGCAATGATGATAAAATCTTGAAGAAAAATTTTGTCCGGCTTGCTAAGGTACATTGCACGGCTAAATTATAAAAAATTTAAGCTACAAAGGACCTTTCTTGATCTTGAATTATTTGCAACTTTTTGTCAGGTGTGGCTCGACGATTACGCTAAATATTTTTATGATAGAATAGGGAATGATATTGGCGAATACGGTAATATAACTGAAAGAGTTGAGCTTCGAAAAAAACTCAACTGTCAGTCATTCCAATGGTATTTGGAGAATGTGACGCCCCACCAAATTATACCAGATACGTTTGTGGCTAGTGGGCCGGTAAGTTTAAGCTTACAGACTACTTTTTAAACTTGATCTTTGTGCAGATTAAAATTAGGTAATAAGACATAGATTAAATAACTATATGAGTGGTGATATACGCACAAAAAAAAAAAATTAAAATTTTGCATCGATTTTTTGGTTTTCATATTACTTATTACGAGAATATTATTTCATATTGCATTATTTATAAATTTTCGAGCATACTATATTTATTTTGCCTGCATATTTCAAGTTTATTATGTAGCATATGATTCAATATATACTATAACCACAGCAGAAAGTGTTCATTAATCACTCATTTATTTTAGATATCTAGCATACTAAAGGAAGATTTATGTTTAGACGCACCAGTACCCTTCCCGAAGTTTGAAGCAATAGATTTGTTTCCATGCCACGATAAAGGTGGCAATCAGGTAACATATTTATCATGACATATACTTCTTTTTTCCTGAAAAAAAAAGCAATAGAAAAGTTTCTGAAGCTCTGTTAAGGTCAAATCTTTGACTAAGTACTTTTTGGGGAAGAAACAGGTCACTTAAATGTAATTATTATGACTTAATTCAACATAGGTTTAAGTATTTCTACCGCTTGGGTGTTTAAACCTTTACCCATACACACTAAGTGCATATTATTCTAAATGTAATGTACTTACATTGTTTGTGAAAGTGTGTTGTTGTGTTTTATTGGATTATTGTTTCTTGTAGCACCGTCAAAAGTTTTATTAAAAAATATTTGAACATATTTTCATTTGACTATTAATAAGAATTGTTTTCCCTTTTTTTTTACAATAAATTTAGACGTTATTATATACAGATGGATATAACGTCTTTGGATATAGATGACCTTAGTAGTACGATTCTGTTTCTTTCAATTTGTGTTGATTTATAAATTGTACTTCTGAGTCTCTTCTCTTCTTTTGGTGTTCTTAACGACCGTTTCATGAAAGTTTGTAACACAACACAACACATATTCCTAGAGTGAGAGTTATCTTTAATTAAAAAAAACATTATTTCAATCTGGTAACAATTTTTTTTTTTAATATTTAGGACATCTAACACAACGCCGTCTAGTCCCAAGCTATGGGTTATGTGTTATGGGTACTAGACAACTGATATAAATACTTATATACTTTTTTTGAAAATACATACATATTATACATAGAAAACACCCAAACTCCGAAACAAATATTTGCAGATCATACACACATTTGATCCGACCCGGTAATCGAACCCGAGACCTCAAGCTTAGCAGTCGCATACGCTACCACTACGCCACCGAGGCAATCAATTGAGAGTCAATCTTATTTTCTTCCGTTATTATTTTCTTTAAATAAAGTTATGCAGTTTAACTGCTGTACCTACTTATTCGACTATTATACTATAACAAATTATTATTATGTGTATCACTGAACATTGGTTAAGGAATCATGAGTCATTGTATATTAATGACAATTATTTAGTTATGAGTGCATTTAATAGGAAGAAAGCCATACATGGTGGATCGATGATAATTGTTAATAAGACACTAAAATGTAAGGAACGAAGAGACATTGTGAAGTTATCTATTGAACGCACTGCTGAACTGTCTTGCATTGAATTAAAGCATTATATTATAGTATGTGTATATAGACCTCCACACAGTGATATTACTATATTTGAGACAGTTATGGAAGATGTTTTAAGGCGTTTGAGTACTGGTAATAGGAATTTAGTTGTATGTGGCGATTTTAATGTGGACCTACTTCAGCAGTCAGTGGGCTGCACTAGGTTAATAAGCTTATTCAAATCATTTAATCTGGAGCACGTATTCTTTGAGCCAACCAGAATTACATCACATTCTGCAACATGTCTAGATAATGTATTTAGCAACTGTGAATATCTTAGTAAAGCAATATTTAGTCACTTGAGATCTGACCACTGTGGGCAAATGGTCATTTATCCTACAGATGAAGTAGTTAAAGCAACGAAAATCACATGCAGGCCGATGACTTCTAACCGCCTGAAATGCTTTAATGAAAATATTGCAGATAAGGTTACCAACATAGATTTCAGTGAGGATAATCCGGATGTCTTATACGGGAATTTATTTCATTTAATTAAACTAGAATATGATTTAATTTTTAAAGAGAAAACTTTCACTAAAAATGTGAATACTAGATTCTGTGACTGGGCAACTCCTGGAATTTACAAAAGTAGAGATAATATGTATGAACTATATGGCATGAAACAGTATAATTTTGATCCTGTTTTTGTACAATATGTTAGAAATTATTCCAAAATATTTAAAAAGGTTTGTTTGGTAGCTAAATCAATTTTTCTAAGTAACAAAATTAAACAGTCTGATAATAAAATAAAAACTACTTGGACTGTAATAAATACTGAATCAGGGCGGTCTAAACCGCAGGATGATAGGTTAGAATTAGTTGTTAACAACAATATTATTAAAGATAATCGGGGTTTGGCTGAAACTTTTAACAATTATTTTGCAAAGATACCAGTTGAAACTACCAGTTCTTTGGATTCCTGCTCAGTCACAGCTGAATCCTTGGCCAGGGGCAGCGTGAAAGAGTGTGATGTCGTGTTCAAGTTTCAGTTTATAAGCCCTAATGATGTGGTGAAAACTTTCAAGTCGCTCAATTCAAAGAAATCAACCGACTTGTGGGGTATTTCTGTCAAATTATTGCAAAATATAATTATTGATATAGCACTACATTTAGCTGTAATATTTAATAAGTGTGTAGAAAATGGTGTATTTCCGGATTTAATGAAACATAGTAAGTTGATACCATTATTCAAGAGTGGGTCTAAGAGCGATCCAGGTAATTTTAGACCCATCTCAATCTTGCCAGCAGTCAGTAAAGTCTTTGAAAAACTTATTCTTCAGCAGTTAGAAACTCATTTTAATATTAATAATTTATTTCATAAAGAGCAGTATGGTTTCAGAAAGGATCGCTCAACCATTGATGCTGGTTCAACACTTATAAAACATATATTTAGTGCCTGGGAAAACGCGCAAGATGCTATTGGCGTTTTCTGTGACTTATCCAAAGCATTTGACTGCGTTGAATCGCATCAAACGCTTTTGCGAAAACTCAGGCACTATGGCATTAGGGATACTGCACTTGATCTGGTTGCCTCGTACCTTGGAGACAGAGTTCAACAAGTGGATATAAATGGAATTAGGTCCTCCGGATTACCTGTCTCAATGGGCGTGCCACAGGGCTCAATTCTCGGTCCTTTTCTCTTTCTAGTGTATATTAATGATTTACCTTTCTTTGTGCAAAATTTCTGTGATGTAGTACTTTTTGCAGATGACACTTCGCTTGTTTTTAAAGTTGATCGTAATCAGAATAGTTTTGATGATATTAACAGATCACTTACACTAGTCCAAGATTGGTTTACAAGCAACAACTTACTATTGAACTCGAATAAAACTAAATGTATAAAGTTCACTTTGCCTAATGTTAAGAAACTCAACACGAACATTATAATAAATAATGAAATGATTGATCTCGTAGAGTCAACTATGTTTCTAGGAATAACCTTGGATCATAAGCTTCAGTGGGGCGCCCATATATCGTATCTAGCAGGGAAACTGAGCTCCGCGGCATTCGCTGTTTGGAAAGTTCGCCAGTTAACTAATATTGAAACTGCGCGAATAGTTTATTTTAGTTATTTTCACAGTGTCATGTCATATGGTATTCTACTATGGGGCAAGGCAGCTGATATTCAAACCATTTTTGTAATTCAAAAACGGGCAATTCGTGCGATTTACAAACTTAAAGTTCGAGATTCTCTGAAAGAACGATTTAAGGAAATAGGTATTTTAACAGTTGCATCTCAATATATATTTGCTAATATTATGTTTGTACGAAAAAACATAGATAAATATAGTTGCAAAAGTGATCATCATTCACTAAACACAAGGAATAAGCACAAATAAGTAGGCCAACATTATCGCCTTAACAAAGTCCACAATTCATTTGAAGGACTTGGTGTGCGTTTTTATAACAAAATTCCTGTCGAAATCTTGAACTTACCCCTACAAAAGTTCAAGAGTGCCGTTAAGAGTCGTCTTGTGGAGAGGGGCTATTATACGATAAACGATTTCTTGACTGATGCAGTGCCTTGGATGTGAGTGAAAGTGAAATAATTTATTGGATTGTAATTAATTCTTGACATCTTATTCTGCATTTATTACCTGACATTTGAACTTTGTTAAGTTGAGGCGATCTGTGTTTACATTGTTGGAGCTTAAATAATTTGTATTTATTATTTTATTACATTTTAAACGTTTTTTTTCTTTTTCTCTGGGACCAGTATGTATGCACACATTGCTTTTACTCCTTGATGTGTAAGTGATTGCAACCTTATATGCTATGGACTAATTTTATTATTTTATTAGACAAAATTTTTTTTTTCCTAGCTTTAATATCTTATTAGACCGCTTTCTAGCCTTTGTGTTTTGGTTGCCTTAACTTGCACATAGAAATACTGTTGTCAAAAACAAACAAGCTTTGTATGAATTATCTGAAAAGATGGTGCACATGAGTTTCTCACCAGCTCTTCTCATGAATGCAATACCCATCGGAGCTGGTACTTGGATTGATTTCAATTTAAACCTTTGAGTTGAATCGAAATCAATCTAAGCTCCGGTAATTCAAATCATCTCAGTGCATTTAGTATTAGGAGTTTTGTTTTATGTTTTTATGTTTGTATTTTTGACGTGTTCAAGTGCCTTTTGGGGCCTAAGGAAATAAATGATTTGAGTTTGAGTTTGAGTTTGAGTACGACTAATAGTCGTTGTCGTGTTGTTGTTGTGTGTCGTTCATCTGCACAAAAGGACGAAAATAAATTGTTATTAACCGACTTTCGACTGGGTGAACCGATTTTGATGATTATTTTTTATTTGAAAGCTGGTGCTTCCCGTGGGGTCCCATTATAATTTGGTCCAAGTCTTGAAGTCGGTTACTTTTTTGTAAAAATTTGTGATTATTTTACAGTATTGGTCCTACACTAATATTGGCGAAATACGTCGAGACGACCTGTGCATAGACTATTTATATGAATCAATGACATTATTCTTTTGCAATAATGCCGCTTCACAGATCTGGTTATATTTTGAACAGGTAAAGTAATTATAATTTATACATAAAAATAAGTTAATCATAAAAACACCTCTTATCATATGATGAAGTTCAACTAATCAATGCAGTTTTGTTCTTCAACTTATTTTTTCTATTCTCTTTTGTTTTAGGACCGAATAATAGTACATAATTTAACCCTCAAATGCTTGAATATAGCGCAAAATTATGATGGTTACAAGCCCCTATTGACACAATGTAACAGAACTACTGCACAGAAATGGAAAATGACCAATTTTAAGGTTGAAAATTTCACACCGGAATTACAAGCAGCGATGAAAATATATAAACTTTTATGGGAACGACACAATAATAAACTAAAGAAAAGTAAGACAGTTGATCATGGAACCAACGCAACAATATCTACATCTAAAACAAATACCTTTTCGATTGATATGAAAAAGAAAGCACTAAACAATACAATGACCAGTAGAATAAGAGAACTGCGCACGCTCAATAATATTTAAATTGGAAAATGTAGTCATAAATCGACCATAATTAAAAAAGGAACTGTACAAATTAAAAAACTATAATTATTAAGAGAAACATTTCAATAGTGGATAGTTTCAAAATAAATATTTATTTACTAGGCATTTTGCGTAAGTATTTTAGTTGTCTTGTACCCATAGTACTCTGCTTGGGACTAGATGGTGTTGTGTGATTGTGGTAAAACATTATTAATTTCATTATTACCTGTAAGACGTAGGTAAGTTTTATAATAGAGTTGATAATTATGGTCCAGATAAAACATCAAATGATATCATTAAGCAAAACTAGATAACTAACTCACTGTTAGTAGGCAGATATCATAAAAGGAATTATCTGTACGGTAATTATTGTAATTCGAATTTCAAAATTATTTATTCAATTAAGACAATAAGTGACATTTATGAACGTTAAATTGAAGCAACAGTAAAAATCATAGATTGACACAAACAGACGCCACAGCACGTACTGGATTGTCAAGATAAATTAGGTGAAAACACCAAAATCTGCTGCCTGCTTGTGTCGACACATAACTTCCAATTTCCTAAATGCATAGAGCCTTATAAGAAGAATACTAGCAAAAAAACTCATGGCCACTCTTTTAAAAGTCATATCTATAAGATATGACTTTTAATTATACATTACAAACATTTTATTAAAGTTATTTTGCCAAAGATGTTTATTTTTTTCAAGATTTATGGATTAATAACTCGTAAAACCGTAGGTACTCGTATATCTGTTTTTATGATGAAATGAAATGTTGGAATCGAACCGACAACACCACATGTTACTTCCTCACGTGTAAGTCTCACTAACAAAGCACTCTGGGTCACTGGGCCGGCTATTATCCCTGACTTCTTCTTCTTCTTCCTAGCCTTATCCCAAGATTATTGGAGGCCGGCTACTAGTTCCACCTGCTTTACCTGAATATCAGTTTTTCCATGAAGCGACCGGCATCAGACCTCCGCAACCCTAAGGGTAACCAGAATTCGAAGGTTGAAACTAGCGTCAGTATGTTTGAGGGCACTGACTTCTCAATAACGGTTACCAAAGTTTCATGGCAACCGGGACCGACGACTTAACGTGCTCTCCGAGTTACGGGCGGAACACCGCCATTTTCCATACTCCGGGCCGGTTAATAAGAATTTCATATACGAAAAACACGATACATCACTTTGGCCCGACTTGGGAATCGAACCCGAGACTTCTTTACTGGCACTTAGTTGCATACGCCAGCCACCAGGTCAACGAAGCAGTAATATTATCCCTGTGACCTGGTGTAACTTCTTCCCACTTATTTTTATGTAATAATTATTAAAGGAAATAAAATATAACTGTTTACTGATATCATATTCTTCTTATCGGTATATAACTATCACTAAATAAATAAATTTTATTTAAACTTACAAATAAAATCTGTTTAAATTAAAAAATAGGTTTTTAATTTAAATTTATATTAGATCTGTTTTTGTTGATTATATTTTTCTTTCTCGTTCCCGTAGGACCAAGTTCACTGGTTAATTTTATAAACTTTTGAACTTTAAATAATTTGTATATTTATTCCTATCTTTAAATGATTTAAGTTTAAAATGTAGAATAACATTGGTTTTATTTAAAATTCATCAAATGTCAAATTCACATGTCCAAAATGCCTTTATTTATCATTACAGCATATTACTTCATATATGCATTCACATTTCAAAACAGCAGGAAATAAGAAGTGTTTTGCCTACAGGTCTATTCAAAGAATTTCTTATTTCCCTTGTTTCCACATTTCCATAATTTAAAATGTCAGCAAGAATGTTTTGTCTTCTCATTTCCTTGTAGTTATTTGAAATACGTATAAATATGTTTTTCTTTGGCTTTCCTACTTATAAAATAATAGCTTTTGCTCGTAGCTACACCCACGTCAATGTCGGCTATCGCTACTAAAAGTAACCTATGTCCCTCTCTAAGTTCCGAGCTATCTATACCGAAATTCACTCAAATCGGTTACGCGATTTAGCTGTGAACATATAGATAGTCATACTGAGTTATTCTCGAATTTATTGTACTAGTACGGCTAAATATATTTTTATTTATTTCAAAAGATATCTCCCGCATTAGGAATATACATCCTGTGTTGCGGGGGACTTTACAAACATACATTAAACGGACACAAAGAAT
Source organism: Spilarctia lutea (assembly GCA_916048165.1). NCBI lineage: Eukaryota > Metazoa > Arthropoda > Insecta > Lepidoptera > Erebidae > Spilarctia > Spilarctia lutea. Next base: position 14,782,268 of record OU696480.1, on the reverse strand, counting down.
ACCCAGACTCAGAACAACAATTTATAAATCGCACAAAGTGTTTTCCCATGTGGGATTTGAACTAACAACACTTGATGTAGTGGAAAGCGGCGTGGCGACGACCTAAACCATTAGGCCAATCGTGCAGTTTAATACGAGTAAACATTACTTTTATATTTTACGAGGTTGTGGAGTAGATAATTAATTAAAAATCACAATCTGCCTCTTTCAAACGATATTGTGAAAATAAACAATGGATGACACGTCTGTACAACTACTACACACTAATTAATGTATAGTTACTAATTTAAAAAAAACTTAAGAGGTGTCAAGGGACACCCGGATGGAACGAAGTTCGAAATAGAAAGACGATACAAATATTATATTTACTTCAATATTTTACGTAATTTCTAGTTTTATGATATATGTGTACACAATAATATTAATAATAATAATAATGATAATGATGATAATGGTGAAAATGATGAAGATGATGAAAATGATGAAAATGATGAAAGTGATGAAGATGATGAATTGATGAAAATGATGAAAATGATGAAAATGATGAAAATGATGAAAGTGATGAAGATGATGAAAATGATGAAAATGATGAAAGTTATGAAAATGATGAAAATGATGAAAATGATGAAAATGATGAAAATGATGAAGATGATGAAAATGGTGAAAATGATGAAAGTGATGAAAATGATGAAAATGATGAAAATGATGAAAATGATGAAGATGATGAAAATGATGAAAATGATGAAAGTGATGAAGATGATGAATTGATGAAAATGATGAAAATGATGAAAATGATGAAGATGATGATAATGATGATATGTATATATAAAAGTTCGAAATCTTATCTATCTATTATATATATATATATATATATATATATAGTATCTGGGTTGCTTCAAGCAATGAAAAATAAACTAATAACAAATAAAATTTAAAATAGCAAAAAGTGTCGTGACAACAAATTATGTCGCGACAATTTCCGTCTAGCCCCCTTCGTTTTTTCGTTCATATCGCGCGATAAGGAACTTCGTTCCAATAAGTAAATATATTTAAATTTAAAATATGCCGCATGATCTTGCCGAAGTAAATTCTACAAGTCACAATTAAAATGTTACTCCCGCTTGATTCTTATTTACGGCAAACATTAAAATGCTTATGCATAATAGAATAAACATATTAAGTTCATCATGAGATAATCGTCATCGAGCGAGCATCGTCAGATGATCCTATACTATTTGGGACATGTTGGCATGACTTCGGGAATACTTCCTTAATCTTTGGCACAGATTCAAATAGCTCAATTTACCTTAAATCATGTAATGAAATTCAAAGCGTAAGTATTATTGTAATAAAATTAATATTCTGAGAGGAAGCATACCTAAATGTATCTACTCACTATCCATAATGTTTTTTTCCTAACTCCATTATTATACGAAATAAGATACTCATATAAATATTTTGGCTATTTACATTACCATAATTAAACAGTATTACTAATTTTGTTTATGCGTATTATTATTGCATTTTGTTATTTTATTACCAGACTCAATGCCTAAAGCTCTCTTAGTCTATTTGGTGATGCAAAGAAATGAGAATATGACAGTGTTTTAGTTAGTTAGTTAGACTGCCTCGTTGGTCTAGTGGTTAGCGTAAGCGACTGCAAATCAAGAGGTCTCGGGTTCAATGCCCGGGTCGGACTGCTGTTGGGTTTTTCCTACAAGAAATTCCTAATAGCAGCCCAGAGTATGGAAGATGGCGGTGTTTTCTGCCCGTGCTTCGGAGAGTACGTTAAGCCGTCGGTCCCGGTTGTCATGAACATCTATGGCAATCGTTATTGGGAAGTCAGTGCCCTCAAATATACTGACAACTAGTTCAACCTTCGAATTCAGTTCGCCCTCAGGGTTGCGGAGGTCAGATGCCAGTCGCTCTGTGTAAAAACTGATATTTAGGTAAAACCGGTTGAACTGGTAGCCGACCCCAAATAATATTGGGAATAATAAAGGCTAGGAAGAAGAAGAGACAGTGTTTTAGTTAAAATTAGTTAAGTTAGTTATTAAAAACAATTGCAAAGAAAAAATATTACACTCATATTCCTAAATATGTAAACTGATAAAATAAAATAATGTCTTTTACACATATATAAATACAAATAACAATCTTGGAATAGGTTTTACATCGTATTTTGAGTGAGTCTGTGTGTGAATTTAAATACACATATGTAGATGCTTACGACAATATTACGGATATATTGATTCTGGCAATTGTCGGTCAAAATACTGCTTAACTCCATGCTATAGAACTTTATTCTGTAAACACAACATTTTTTAAATATTCTATCTAAACTTTAATAATTTATAACGTTAATATTAAACAAAATAAACCTTTAGATATCGCATAACAATTATTCGTTACAAAATCGCTGGAACCATTCATAAGGTAGTTTTAGAGGTCCCTAACATAAACATTCAAAATTATTAATTCATCGTATAAAGCAGAAACATTCTCACCGTAACAAGTTAAAGTGATAATTACACAATTTAAATATGTCTAGCGTTTCCCTAAAACATCCACATTAGTCATATATTAAGTAGGTCACCCGTATTGTGAGGATCTCGTACATTTGCATACGAATCACACACCCTTTTGGTAACAACAGTAGTTCCCTGTCACACATTCATAATAGTATTAGCATAAAACATGCTTGTATTACAGTATCATAGTTTTGTGAACAATTGATCACAAGTTTCTGAAGCAGCTTTCAGGTGGTATATCATTAATATATTTTGTTGAGGGTTCATGAAGTTAGGTAGTGGTATTGGTAGTGTTTGTAATACATGTAATAAAAATTAATTTATATTTCCTCTTATTAAATAATTATTCATATTACAAATACATTTGCATTAATGATCGTGACCTTCAGTTTCACTCAAATGATATCCTTAGTTAGATATTACTAAGTGCTAAAATTAACTTTGAACTTTTATATCTATGAAAGCCTATACACCGATATACTTCGAAGACAATTTCTAATTGCTTGTTATTTTTATATAGAATACCATGCAATTGAAGACTGTCAACTGTCCTCGTGTTGAACTAAACATTGCGTACATTCGATGATTCTAGGTAAATAACTACCTTTGTGACAAAACGTAATTAAAAATAGAATGTAGATTTTTATTCTTAGTCAGTGTTTTAGAAATTTTATGTGTAGATTAAAGTCTTGGAAAATCATAAATATATGTCATTTATATGTGTTTAATTTTTTTGTTTTTTGTGTTTTTTGTATTTAACGTTAACAGTATTTAATGTTGATTGTAATTTCGTACATTATGTTCTTCAAATGAGAGACTGAGGGAAAACGTACTAATCCTATAAAGAACTTTGCCTATTAAAGAAATGAGCATTTTTTTTTTGTAGTATATTACAATCTGTGTATGTCTGAATGGGTATACCTAATTTTAACATGTGAGGAATCACAACACCATCTTTATTAATGGTGCGTAGTAAGGGGACTACTACGCATTAAGCGAATCAATTAACTGTCAAAGCATTTAATGATGCAACCACGTGAATTATGGTGATATTTACTTTCAATGGAAATGATACGGCGTACCTGTTAGTGAACGTACATATTACGTATAAGCAGTGAATTTTACCTTAGACAGGTGAATTAGAAATATGTTTACCTAAAATTAAATATATTACAACTACTACCTGACCAGGCGAATTTCGTAGCTTTGTAATAATAAACGTGTTCAGTTATTAACTGTATAATATTAGTAATTTTTTGATATGCAGATAGCAGCGCCACCTTTCGAATCAAATTGCGTTTCCAAACCATACAGGGACACATTAAAATTTACACACAAAATATAATTCAAAATCGGTCCAGCCGTTTAGGAGGTTTTTTTTAATTGACACCCGCAACACCAGAAGCGTCACAAGAGCGTGGCCGACCTTTGAGGGATGGGAAGGGGGATGGAGGGAGGGGTTGGGGTATGGGCCTCCTCACTCACTCGGTGAAACACAGCTCAAGCGCTATTTCACACCGGTTTTCTGTGAGTCTGTGATATCGTCGTGCCGGCCAATGCATGCCGAAGCGTAGCTCTCCTACGGAAAAAGATTAATTAATAAAAAGTAGTAGTAGTATCCCAACTGCTTGAGATTCTTAGGGTTAGGATCAGGATCCCAAATAAAACTGGAAGAAGGTAGAAAGAAGGCGACGAACACATGTTAATATTTCTTTTCGCATCTACAGCTCGTCTCAAAACCACTTAATACTAAATCGTTTCGTGTTTATAGATGCAAATATTCATATTTTCAGCAATATGTCGAAGAAAAGTTAACTTAAAAAAGGAAATATGGTATCTAACATCACGAAATCCAAAGATTATTGTTTGATTTAATATTAGTGTCGTCAAAAAATACATTAAAATAATACTATCATGCCAGCACTTTAACATTAATGTTCGGACATCCCATAAACATTATTAGCAAGGTGTTTGCGTGTATTGACATTATTATAACACGTGGCATTACGCACACAACATACGACAAGCAGAACAAAATACATTACTTATTTACCGACACTTTTTATATCTTTTACATTTATGTCTTGAATGTTATATGCATTTGATCCTTAAACCGATAAATTGACGAAGGTATTTCTGTCTTGCTTTTAGCATTCGTTAGAAAATTTCTGTTCTATTATTTGGATATGTTTGGATCATGAAATATACAATAAAGATTAAAAAAGCACAAAACAAATTTTGTCCCTAAGGAAATAAAATTGAAAATGGAATTAACATTATTTGTTTTGATAACTGATTTCGGTTTCTTTCAAAGACTTAACAGTTTGTTATTGGTAAATAAAACTGTGGTAAATCGTACAACAGTGAAATAAAAACTTTTGCCACGTATCAATCTAATAAAGCACGTAGCTTTGAAATAAAAAGTTTCAAATGTTTGTCATCAGCTTTTGCCTGCGGTTTCGCCCGCGTATTTGACCAATATAGGATATTGCTCCAAGATCCAACCTATCTTTGCATGAAAATTTATTCAAATCGTTTTAGGAATTCGACCATGAAAGCTGTCCAAGTGTACCAACTATGTGTTTCAATTATAACCTTTAAAATATATGTTTGAAAAGTTTCAAATAATTTATATAGGTTTTAGTAACTCCTTTTGGTAAGAGACCGAAGAGCAACGCAAAAGAGTTTATTACATCATTGAAAATGTTCTTCGAAGATCGTCAGCGATCCGTTTGAAAATTGGAACGTAACGTAATAAATTAGTAAGCATCTGGTCGTGCCAGTAGCTTATATTGTACAATAACTTAGCAGCCAAGTCAAGTGGGAGACAGGCACTGTTTTGTATGATTAATGACGCGGTCGTTAGTCGACGAGACTGCAAATGGCAACAGAGTGTCGTCTTTATTTTCTACTAAATGCGTTCATCTTTCTTGTACATTTGTGTCAAATCTTGGTGACGTCATTAGATGTTGACGTCACTGTAAATGAATGCTGTGGTACTTGTTTTTATGCGTTTCAGCTTTTAAGCTAGGGATGGTAATATACCAATATGAAATAAATTCTAGACGCTTATTATTATTATACTCGTACTTTTCTCTTTTTGCAAAACAGCGTGGCTCTACTACCTTATACATCTTTATCAATGAACAAATACAGAAATACACTTCTGCGGATATTAGATTACAAAATAATAAAACTGTATTTTCAAACATTGTATCAGCCCTACAGCCAACAACAATTCTAAAAGGAAAAGACTACGAAAAGTCACAGTCTTAGTTAATTCAGCTGCACTCCGCATAAAACTTCCGGAGTTTTTACTTTCAATTAAAGAGTGCTAATGGAAAAAACTAAGGATTTCTCACAATGGAGGTCATTAGTGAGAAAAAGTTTTTTGAAACGCTACCAAATTCACTCTTGGTTCTATTAAACGGAACTTTGGTTGTAAATCACGAGTTTTTGTTAGGTTGTGTTCAATCTAAGCGGAAGCGTGACGAATCAGCAATTTTAGTTTTGTTTTAGAAAGTGAATTCAGCTTATCATCAATCATAATATAATTATTCTAGCATAATTTATCAAGGAACCTGAGAACCGCAATAAATTTTGATGTAGTTCTATACCTATTTGTTAAAAGCGTACTTTAAGACACGTGCAGGAGACTGGAAAATTTTGACTTTAAGTGATGTTCCTGGATAACTGGAAATACTATTTACTTGAAAATCACCATCGAAAAGCTAATTACTAACATTGTTGTTTAACTAACATAGGGTATCTTTTTTATTCTTATTAAATTATATAATCCCATTGATTTGACACCTTTGGTTGTTAGTTGGTTTGTAAAACTGTTTAAAAGTTCCAAAAATTCTAAAATACGCGCGAAACACATTTAACCACACTACCATAAGTACTTTACTATTTTTAACTTAACCTACTCATCAACATCATCATCATCATCAGCCTATCGCAGTCCACTGCTGGACATAGGCCTCTCCAATTTCACTCTAAGTCTATTTATGCGAAACCTCGCCAACGAGACATGCTTATGTAGATAGATTTTATTTACTTTTTGATCCGTTTTCATAAAATAAACTAAATTAATTATTATACATATATAGTGTTAATAATACAGTATGTAAAAAAAGAGTATCAGAATATTTAGCCACACTACGCTATTGAGACACTGAAAACATCTTGGTAATATTCAAGTAGTAAATAGTATTGTTACATAGATACTTAGTTTTACTTACGGCTTAAGAAAAAAATAGATTTTTCTTATTATAAAAGTTAGTGTAGAACAGTAATTGCCTGAAACACATGTATTACTTAGATCAGGCAGATCACTAATTTGAAAAACCTATGTAAGGTCAATATTTACTTAAACCATTAGTTTAAGGATTGTAATTTTTTAGTAAGATGTAACTAAAACTTGGTTCCAATTGCATAACTATTTAAGAGTTTGCAGTTATTTGTTTATTTTATGTTAAGTCTACTCTTAAGTAATGTAACACTCAAATCTTGTAAATTGAATATGGAATCAATTTTATTTTATTTACTATTTTATTATATGTCAATAATAATGGAGTGAATAAAATTTTAAAGCATGAAGTTGAGGGACGATAAAAGTTTGACAGTCATGGAAAAATCAAAACATGAATAAAAAACTCATTTCAAGGGGATCGTTATGTCTAATTTTTTCTACGATTCTTTTTTTGATTCGGGTGTTCCTCGTTAACTTCAGTATTTGCCCACCTTTACCTCAATTTACTTTAACGATGCCCTTGTAAATCTAAAGAGACCAGTCTTTTTTGTCGTTGACTCTTGTACTGTGAAACCAAAATATAAATTCATTTAGAATGTAAACATCACTATTTCTTGAAGTTTTATCTTCATTAGTTTAAGGTCGATATTCGACTGACACACCTATTTTGAAATAGCATTAAGTATTATCGGTATAATGACTCTAATGAAGGTTTTTCAAAAGGGTGAGGTTTACAAAGCGCCATTTAATTAAGACAGGACAAGTTTTTGTTTCTAAATTTTCTTTTTAAATTACATAAGTACCTGGGTTTTCCTTGCACTCATTTCTTAAGACTGTCGGTTTAATTCAAGAAACTTTGATGATATTAAGGTGCGATCAGAGTTACTATAAATATTTTTTATATCATGATTAAGAATAATTATTACAAAATATAAATTAAATGTTAGAGTTCTATAACTCAATGCATAGTGCATTGAATTATAGAACTCTAACACTTAACTAATTTTATAACATATTTTAACTAATTTGCATATATCTATAGAAATAAATAAAATTGAAGTATCTGTTTGTAATTGTAAATCAACAGTTTTTTACTAAATGCATATGAAACCTTTTGCCTCGCATAACAAAACTGTGGAATGAACTGTCGCCTGCGGTATTCCCGGACCAATACGACCTTCAAACCTTCAGGAAAAGACGTACTCCTTCTCAAAAGGTCGGCAACGCACTTGTGACGCCTCTGGTGTCTATAGGCGGCGGTAATCAATTACCATCAGGCGATACGACTGCTTGTTTGTCCCCTACAACAAAAAAAAGTATATGCGGTACTCACATCGAAAAATCAACATTCAAAGTTTATTCGGAAAATCTTTGTACTAGGTGGGCTTATTTTCACGGGACTTTCACTAGCAGGTACTTGATGATGTAAGAAGTAACTTAGGTTTATAATATTTTCAGAACAGCTTCGAACTGTGTACTGTACATTTATCAGAACGACCGTGGGGAACACTACTGGGTACAACTAGTCAAAAGAAAAATCGTTTAACATGATTATGTACATGTCAAAGAAAAATGTTTTAAACTCAAATTTTATGTAGAAACTTTCTCTGTTAAAACATTATGATGATCCATAATCGACAGTTCTAAGCCAGAAACAAAAATTCTTACAAACGCGTACAACAGTAGTCATTTCTGTGTATTCAAATCGTCAATATTCAATTCTACTGAAGCTGATTTCAAAGAATTTCTATTTATTTTCAATAAAGCCGTGCGAGTAAGCCAGTTCTTTAAAATCATACGAAGCATGCAGTCGTTTCGAAGGTATACTTGGATTAAAAAATATTTCAAAATATTTCTTTTGGTTATGGGTTTATGGATATGTTTATGTCATATGGTTTTTAGTAGTGGTAAGTTATATAAAGCAACTCTGTTTAAGTTAAGAAGGAAACAAATTTTTGGCAATATTGGAGGACTTCGAGGTAAGCTCAATCAAGAATAGGAATTATATCAACATAAATAAATTGATAACCAACGGGCCTATTGGTTTAGTGTTCAGTGATCTTGACTTCTGTAGGGGGTTGTAGGTTCGATTCCTATCCAGGATAAATGTAAATGTGATAGTGCTCAACAATATAAAACAGTATTACTAGTATGTACAAAGACGTTGAATTTAGTAGCAGGTACACGAGTAACTTTTTATTCGAATTTAGTAACACTAGTATATTACTGGATAGTAATAAAAACTCCGTCGTTGAATAAAGTGACACTGTTACTGATTTGTGAGTTACTAGATGGGAGACTTCAATCTAGTAACAGGTCACCAACATACTAATAGGTATAATAAAAACGAAAGTTTACGTGTGTGTGTACGTGTTTGTATCTCTGTTACTGTATTACGTTCATATTCTGATACAGTTTAGTTCTTAGATAGCTTACAACTTGGAGCAAATTAAATCACCTTTTTGTAATGAAAAAATATTGTATTTCTATGGTTATGACCAATAAGTTTGATGAATCACTGGGCATGAGTTTCAAATTTATAAGATTTATGCAATTCAAATAAAATTGAAATACTTTCAGTATGGAATGCTCCGAATCACAAAGATGAAACGAAACACATTCCAGTAGATATTGAAAACGTGATTCAAGATCTTGACTTTCCACCGGGTAAGGAAAAATCTCTACTTAATACTGCTATTGTGGCTGCAAATGTTAACAGGTTAAATAAAATGTTTTAGGTGTTAATGGTAAAGGAGTCAAAACACGAAGTGATGTGAGTTTTGGAATAAGACGGAAGATGAGAGAGGGCTGGAAAAAATATAAGCTTAATGAATTTATCAGCAATCTTATACCAGTTAATAGATCGCTAGTAGATCCACGGGATGATTGGTAAGAAAAACTGTTATAGACTTCGAGGAAATACAGCAATATAAAACAGATATGAAATTTAATAAGCTAGCATTTCGTATTTTTTACAAGCTTTTATTTAGTTTCACCTGTCCCGATGTTTGTCTGTTATCAATTCTTGCAAGTTAAATTTGATCCACTTTCCGATTTCCGATCGATCTGAAATTTTAAATATACCTTTATGTCTAATGACAATGCAATTATATATAATCCAAAATGGCCGCCGTAACAAAATGGCGGCGTACATATTACTGAAAAACCAACCCAGTATGGGTATCAAATGAAAGGGCATAAGGTTTTTTTTTATTTATTAACATGTAATAAAGCTTACCGTGCTGCTGTAATAAAGCTATGCTTCGGCATGCATGGGCCGGCACGACCGGAGTGATACCATGGCCTCACAGAAAACCGGTGAAAAACACAGCGCCTGCGCTGTGTTTCATACCTCAAAGACCGGCAACGTACTTGTGACACCTCCGGAGTTGCGGGTGTCCATGGGCGGCGGTAATCGCTTATCATCAGGCGATACTTCCGCTCGTTTGCCCCCTATTACATAACAAAAAATAAAAGCTTGATTTTAAAAAAAGCGTTAATCACTTGTTTTCTCTTCTAGATGATTTGTTTCTAAGTCTTTTATGAGCACTAATATTTGTTCCATATCTGATTGCAATTTATTTATATAAATAAACAAAAGATAAATTAATATAGTAGACAAATTTATTACAAAGAAAAAAACCAATTAGGTAGTTTTTACGGATAACTATAATGTATATCTAGTTGATCAGTAATAATAATAATCAGACTGCACGGTTGCACTAGTGGCTTAAGCATTTCTACGACGCCAAGTGTTGTGGGTTCAAATCTCACACGGTACAACGCTTTGTGTTGAGTCTGGGTGTTATTTATGTCCGTTTCATGTATATGTTTGTAAAGTCCCGCGTGCCACAGTATGTATATTCTTAATGCGGTAGTTGTTTTTTTTTAAAACAAAACATACTATTTTTTATTTTATTTTTTCCAGGCTGTCGTGTTATCATTGTAATGGGTCTGTCTATTTTCGGATAAGACGGCCGTGTGGGACTATTACTCTTTAAATAAAATCTATCGCTAGTACAATAATATTGGAGAAATACAATGTTTTTGGTAATATCAGTCAAACAATCATTATAAATATTTGTGATTGAAACGATTGGTCATCAGTTTTTATTGCCAGATCCTTTTGCCGCAGGTTCTATTTTATTGCGAATTTTACTGTAAATGGAATAACAGTTAATCTTGATGTCCCACGGGCTTATCTTTATGGCCTAAGTGAATAAAGATATTCAAATTTGAATGCTAAATCTAATATAATAATTCAGTGTGAACACAATAACATTTAAAACAATACATTCATAAACCCCATCATGCTTAGAATTACAAATGGTGATCGTAAGCGATTATCCTCTTTAGAAATGTTGCACATGATAAAATATAAAGATATTTTGTAATAGAAGTCTGGTTTTTGTTACATCAAATATAAATGATTTAAATCTATACATCTTTATAAAAAAAACTAATTATCTATTTGCAATTTCAAATTATCAGTTTTTCACTAAATGTATGTCAAAAGTATTTACGGCAATTACATAAAAAACTTTTTATTTGTCTGCCTATTTGTTCCGGCTAATCTCTGAAACGGATTAACCGATTTTGAGATTACTTTCACTGGCCGATAGCTGATGGCATAAAGAGTAATCGAGGGGCTCAGCTATTCTTTTATATAATAATACTAGCTGACCCGGCGAACTTCGTACCGCCTTAGCGTAAATTAGATGCACTACTTTATTTTGTATAGCTGACCTATCTTATGTATGCGTACCTATTCAATTTGAACTGGAATCGATAATATCCTCCATATAAAAATGAATACCTATTTCCCTGGTCTCGTCATACCTGAGAAGGACTTTACTAATTTTATTAAATAAAAAACAAAATATATATATTTATAATAGTGTTTATTCCGTAGGGTTCAATAATTTCACTTATATTTTTACAAATGGCTATTGAACAACTGGGTATTTTGAAGTTAACACTGAGCTCAATATCACGCGCGCTCTAGAAAGCAACTAATAGCCTCTATACCCTTCACTGCTTCTCTCTCTATTCTAATGCTTTTTGATAAACTATATTTTTAGTTTTATGTTCTGCGTTGACATTTGTTAGCGCGGTTATGTCTGTGGTGGCATAGATCACCACAGAGTTTTTTGTTTTAAATTGAATGACGTTGACATTCGTAACGCGCTTTTATTAAAATATGCAAGGATCGTTTTTTGTTTTTTCGGAAGACGGTCCCCATTTCATGTCATCCACATTTTATATATTTTTTATCATTAATTTCATCACGACGACGACTTGAAGACTTGAAGACTTGATAATTGAAGACGATAAATACTTGACATTGGCAGAAATAGCTGATCCGAGTGATCCGGCTAGTTGCCATTCATCATCAAAAAAAAAAAAATATGCAAAATTAAATGTATATTTTTTAATCTTTCTGAGAGATTTTCTTAATATTTTTTCCGTAAGAACCTTGTACAGAGTATTAGAAAACTACAAAAAGAAAAATCAGCCAAATTGGTCAAGCCGTTTTCATGCTTTGTCGTGACAACGGAAAACGGGTTTGATTGTTATATATATATAGATAGATAGATAATCAAACAAAGTGAACAGGATTGAATGACAAAGCAATTGTTGCCCTGAGTTTCAGGTATTTTATAAAATAATAAGTGAATAAGTTTTCGTTTGTGACTTTTATTTTTAAGGTGCAAAGAACAAATTTTCTCTTCGGACTTGCCAAATGCCACTGTAATCATAAGCTTTTTCGAAGAATCTTGGTCTACTTTAATAAGAACAATTACTTCAGTGATTAACAGGTCGCCACCACATCTTCTAGATCAAATTATACTAGTCGATGACTATTCAAGTTTAGGTAAGTTCATACGTAATGTTATATTTTAATGAAGTTATATTTTTTAATTACACAAATATTTCACAAATCAACAACAACATTGAATAGTCTACTGATATGCTGAGCACAGGGGCCTTCTTACAATGGGAGTTCTGACTTACTATGCCACTCCAATCCAACGGGTTAATATAGGACTCGTTTTTCTTTATCTATTTTTATTGTAGAAATTCTAACTAGCAATAGCTATTTATTTTGTGATAAATTGTATAAATTTTATGATTTATTAGATATCAAGTTCAAGATTAGTTATTTTCCAAGGTCTTCCAAGGTCCAAGGTTTTCCAAGGAGCTTGTCTTAATAACTCAACCTTGTATATTCGCAGAGCACTTAAAACAACCATTGGATGACTACATTGCATCAATGCCTCAAGTTACCCTCAGGCGAGCCCCTCGACGATTGGGTGTCGTTGGAGCAAGATTATTACCAATTCAAGAAGTCAAATCACCGGTTGTTGTATACCTTGACAGTCATTGTGAATGTTCTGAAGGTAGGAGGAACGGCAACTAGTTTAAACTGACTATAATTACAGGCTGACTCCGACAATTTTGATTTCCAGGATGGTTAGAGCCCTTGCTGCAGCGTATTAAAGAAGATTCAAGTATAATAGTCAGTCCAGTGATAGATCAAATACATACAAATACTTTTGAATATATTAAACAGGACACTGATAAACTTCAATTGGTTGGTTTTACATGGGATCTCAGTTATACTTGGCTGCCAATTCCACGCAATATTTTCAATGTACGCAAAGCTCCTTCAGCTCCAATAAAGACACCATGTACTCCTGGTGCCATCTTAGCTATAGACAAAGAATTTTTCGAAAAGATTGGGTATTATGATACAGGAATGGAAATCTGGGGTGCGGAGAATATAGAACTGTCTATCAGAACTTGGATGTGTGGCGGTTCATTGGAGATTATTCCTTGTTCGCGTGTGGGTCACATTTACAGAGTTCCTGAAGATGATTTACTACAGGCAGTTAAGAGAAATTTTGTTAGGATAGCCGAGGTAAATTTTTTAAAGTTTAATATGAATTTATACTTATTTTTCACTCATTTTAGAAATACTAAGGAAAATATAAATTCTATTATTTAGGATGGTGATCTATAAAGGTACCTATTTATTTATTAATATTATCCATTTTATTATTATCAGTTAAAAAGGTTAATATTTAATTACGCAATACGGAGGAAACGAACAGAATGATTACCTGCTGCTAAGTAACTACATCTATGGACTGGAACTCAAGTGAAATATGTGCGTACCTTTCTCCCTTGGCAGAAGGGTGGGATGAGCTCCAATTTACAGCCCATATACTTTAAAGCATGGTTGTCCCACGTATAAGTATCCAAAATGAATTGTATAGATATACCTAAATTTTTAATATTGATTACAGGTTTGGCTTGATGACTACGCTAAGTATTTTCATGAGAGAATAGGAAACAAGAAAGGTACATACGGTGACGTATCTCAAAGGAAACAACTTCGGCAAAAACTTGATTGTAAATCTTTCAAATGGTATTTAGAAAATGTATATCCTGAACTTGAATTGCCGGAAAATTTGGGCGCTAATGGTCAAGTAAGTAATTGGCATATTTAATATTAATAATTTACTAAAAAAATATAATAATGATAATTAATAAATATAAATAATAATATTTACTACCAATGTGCATAAATAGGTGATAATTCACCTGTGAAACTGAATACATTTTCTACTGTACTTAAATTATTTTATAAATATACGAGTACACTGTAGGGAACAAAAGATGATATATTTCAAAATTTTGGCAGAAATACACTCATTTTTAACCAACTTCAAAACTTTTTTTATGTTGTTACCTCATAACTTTCGACTGAGTGAACCGATTTTGATCATTATTTTTTAATTTGAAAGCTGGAATTCTAGAACTGGTGGTCCAGTTCTAGAAATTTCTTGTTTTTGTTAAAATTTGTGTTAATTACATTATTAGTAAATCAAAAATATATTTCAGAAATTGTGACATGCACGACAAAGCTACAATTAATTTGCGAAGATCAGTCACCCGTTGTGGTGAGGTTTCGCCGAAGGTTATTTGTTCACATGTTTTTAAATTTAGGAAACTGCATTCAATAATGATTTATCATGAACTGAATAATTATTCGTACACATATTTTTTAGATTTATAGTGCTGGTCACAAAGGACTTTGCCTGGATGCTGCTATTACACTGCATGAATATGATCCTATAAAAATGACGACGTGTCATTTCCAAGGCGGCAAACAGGTAATCATTCATTCAATCATCATCATTTTCTTGAAATAATAAAGTGGTTGGCACCCTTTCGGGGAAACCTTCGTTCAAAAGCAGTGGACGGCGAAAGGACTAAAGTAATAATAAAAAAAAATCAGATTTGCTTTTAGGTAGATTATGTAATTATATTGACAAAACTTGCAATGTTTCCCATGAAGTAGGGTTAGCTTAAGTTATATAAATTATTACTAGTAATGAAAACATCCGTGAGTCGACGGTTTAGAAAATGTAGTGCTACAACACCTGTTTATTCTATGGGCGTAGTAGCAGCGGTCTAAGGGAATAAGATACGAGAAGATAAGGAGAAAGAAAAATTATGTGAAATCTTATACCAACTCGTCAGGCCAGTGTGGTGTAGGAAACTAAATCCTCATTTTTAAGGAAAGGCTTATGACCTACAGAACCAATTAAAGATTATCACAGATTATTATTTATTTTCACAGTATTGGACCTACACTCGCAGTGGTGAAATACGACGTGACAAGATTTGTGTGGACTATTTATATAAAACAGTCACGCTCTTTGTGTGTAACAATGCAGCGACACAAGTCTGGTTATACTTCGCGGAAGTAAGACATATTTCTGTTATTAGAATATTTAAATCATTATAAATAACTGACTACATCGTTATATGCATTGTAATCGAAATATTTGAGCATAATACTAATCATGTTGTGTCACTAAAGTTAAATTTCTCTAAAATTATCTTCTGATCTCTAACTTTCGTGTAGCGGATTCTAAAATGCTATTTTTGCGTGTTAATCTTTAGATAATATCTCTATATTTAGAAAGATATATCTAATTTTAGTTATTATTGGACCGTGAAAACGTCGTTTGAATATCGTTTTAGTACCACAGAATTAGCAGCACAATTGTGTGTCACTTTGAGATCTTAAAATTCATCTACTGATTGGAGTAGATGAAGAATATCAAATTGTGGTCAAGGATTTTCTAGACACATGTGCTTGTTCTCGCTCATCACGCTTAGTAACTGATTCAATTTTTCAAGTGATCAATCTCATCTGTAACTAAAATCGTCTGATCAGCGCATGAGCTTCATCTATTTCGAGTTTTGTCCATGGTCCATCGTTAACCTTACATTTTACAACATTTAAAAAAAAAAATATAACTCATAAGTAGTTATTGGAGGAGTTAAAGGTTGAAATTTTTAAAATTATTTTAATATCTGACACAACGCTATCTAGCCTCAAATCAAGCATGTACTATGAAAGCCTGTTTTTCTGAAAAAATACTTATAAAAGTTTTGGTTCACCCCAAAGTCCCAAACAAATACTTTCAGATGATACAAACATTTGATTCGTCACGGAAAACAAACCCAAAACCTCAGATCAGCAGTGTCATACGCTCTCATCACTGCATCACCGATGCAGTTTAATTTAAGAACCTCTGATTAAGATCTTATTATTACCTACTGGTTTATAATCAATATTGACAGTTTATGACACGATTTTTATTTCAGGATCAAATTATAAGGCATATGGTAACGAAAAAGTGTTTAACCGTAATGGAGCTTGTTTTCCATTACAAAGTGATGTTGCAAGACTGTTCAGCACACAAGTCACAAAAATGGATTATGGAAAATTTCATATTTGAAAATCTTACACCGCAATTGAAGTTAGGAATTAGAGCCTATGTCAGTTATAAACTCAAACATAATTCAAGCCACAGTACGAAAAAGACCATATTTCCAGCTATTGTTTGATGTGAATTGGGACCTTTATTAATTGTTCTAAAACGGATTTTGCACCAGTTAAAAGTATTCAAGGAAATGAACGTGATGGCAGATACTTATATGACAAAATATTTTTTTATTAATTATTTTCTAAATTTATAACTTATTTTTAACGAATAACTATAATAAGTTATACTATTAAGAATTAAAGAAATAATTATTATATTTCGTATTAATTTCAATTTTGTTTTATTTCATATAAATTTATTGCCCTCGAAACGACAATCAGTCGCTGCAATAGATCCATTACTCTTTATTTCTAATAAAATTTGGATATTATTAGATTTAACTGCGTCGTTGGTCTAGTGGTTGACGTATGCGACTGCCAATCAAGAGCTCTCGGGTTCGAATCCCGTATCCGGCGGAAAGTGATATTGAGTGAACTACTTAATAACAGCTCGGAGTTTGAAAGTTAGGGTCTGAACCCCCGTGCCTCGAAGAGCACGTAAAGCTGTTGGTCCTACACCTGATCTTTCCCCGATCGTGTCGGTTAACCATTCCATCGGATTATGAGAGAGGAGGGAACAGAACGTGCACCTCTATTTGCGCACACACTTGTGCACCATAATATCTCCTGCGTAGTTTACTGATTTCCGTTGAGACTGGCCGCCATGGTTGTAATCGGCGAGGAGAACATTATATAATTAGAAGTTAGAATGCTCTGCCCTATTTCCTGCCTTGAGGGACTATGAGTAGGTACATAGTAATTTAATTAGTTACTTTCTTGATTTGTAGTATAAATTCAAAATATAAAAACATAGAGAGTAAAGCTTTAATAAACATAAACATATCTATAGACGTAAAAGAATGAATAACATTCTACTCAGAAATGTGCAAACAAACATTAACATTTTAAACAAAGTAAAAAGTCCTTTGTAGTACAGTGCTTTTACTTTAAACCACAATAATGGTCCCGAATTCAAACGCAGTCCTCATTATGTGGTTAGGGGTGGCCTCAAAAAGACAGTAATAAAATGCTTTCAGGTATAAAGTGACAGCATAATGCTAACCTGAAATGACTGAGTATATTGAATTTCAAAGATTTTAGATTAATTTAACATCTAACACTAATATATAAACATCTGACAGTGAGTGTCTCTGTTAAACTTTTAAGAAACGGACGATCAGTCATATGATATGTAGATAGAATTAAATAAAGCTTTAGCAATTAGGAATATAAATACTATACTTCTGCTCCTTTTAAGACATGAAATAAACTTTGGGGTTTTCATCATCAGTAAACTATTTTATTAAGGAACCATAAAAATAAATTAAAATGGTATGGAAAAAACAAGAAACATATTTACATGCAGGCGTCCATACATTTCTCCACATTATCACCCACTGGTAGCGTTCCGAAAAGACTGGCAGCATTGCCACGATCAATGGTAATGCTAATCCTCTGTGCAAGAATATACAAGGTGTCTCAAAAGAAATTTCATATTTAGTGGATTGATTAAAAAAAAAGGAAGCGGTATATAGAAAAAATGTTTATTTATTGTTAAAATACACTTTTTGGGAATTCATTTCTTAAAAATAATATCGTCTAAATGTAAACCCTCACGTTGTTGGCACTCATTTAATCGAACAGTAAAATTACTTATGACTGCTCGACAGGTGGAGTGAGGGATGGCTGCCATTTCGTGACGGATATTTTCTTTCAAATGCGCCAGTGAAGTTGGTTTATTGGCGTAAACTTTAGATTTAAGATAACCCCATAGGAAAAAGTCCATAGGGGTTAAATCTGGGCTACGTGGAGGCCAATTTATGTCACCTCTCCGGGAGATCAATTTTCCTGAGAAAATTTCACGAACACGTGGCAGAGATATATTAGACGTGTGTGAAGTTGCTCCGTCCTGTTGAAACCATGTTCTTTGGTTATAGCCAGGAAAGTTTTGCAGTTCAGGTACCAAGAAGTTGTCTAACATCTCCACATAACGCTCTGAATTCACTGTAACTGTACGCCCCATTTCGTCTTCAAAAAAGTAAGGGCCGATAATTCCTCGCGCCGACATGGCAGCCCATACGGTCACTTTAGGCGAGTGTAGGGGTTTCAGATGTTTGCGTTTCGGATTGGCTGAACTCCAGTAGCGGCAGTTTTGCTTATTTACGTGGCCATTAAGATGAAAATGAGCTTCATCCGAAAACAAAATGTTGGTAAACGTTGAAAATCGCTCAATCATCTGATTTACGAAATTAAGCCTCTGACCGGCATCTTGGGGCTTTAATTCTTGCACCAATTGAATTTTGTAGGGGTGCAGCTTTAGATCTTTGTGCATAATGCGATGTAATGATGATCTATGCACATTTAAAGCACTCGCGCGCTTCCGAATTGAAAGGCTCGGGTCGTCACGTACAGATTGATTAACACTCTCCACGTTTTCTACCGTTCTTGATGACCTAGGTCGCCCGGATTTTGATTTATCCAGCGTTGATCCAGTCTCTTCAAACTTTTTAACCCAATGTCGAATGAGAGGAAGGCTTGGCGCATCATTTAAGTGGCGAAAACCTCGAATACTGCAGAATTTTCTACGCGCGACAGTTGTCGAATCACCGTTCTTGTAAAACTCTCGCACGCACAACGCGCGGTCTGCTCCCGAGAAACGCTCCATAGCGACTGAATCCCCAAGAGCCAAGCTACCAATTGACATAACCCCCGCACCCCTCAAGTACGCAGCGTTCACGCAGTAAGCTAAACAAATATAAAATTTCTTTTGAGACACCCTGTATATAAATTTTATTTCTTATAAATAAAATCTAATAAAGTTATGTAACCTTTAACAAGTAATTCTTGTATATATATTCTTCTTCAGCCTACTGCTATCCACCGTTGACCAAAGGCCTGCCCTAAAGAGCGTCAACCATCCCGATCTTAGGCAACCCGCATTTAAATGTCTAAAACGGCCCTACGGTTCTGAGGGCGGTTATTCGATCTACTTAGAATTCATATTTAGAAAATTGACTAAAGAAAATTTAACAATTTATCTTAGAACCTAAGTATAAAATATGTTTTTGGTATAATATAGAAAATGTCTCTGGTGTCACACATATTTATAACGTTAATTATTTTAATATAATATAGATTATGAAGTTGTTATAAGATTATGAAAATGTATTCATTAATTAAAACTTAAACTTTATAACAAACACTAATTAATTTTACTCAGTGTTGTAAAAGCTGTTTGTATAAATGATAAATTTAGCAATTATCTTGCTACCTGTTGGCTTTTATAAAATCTAAAGAATACGTTACATCCCTGTTCAGATAATTTAATTATAAAAGTATTTTTAAAAGTTATGATTTTGTTTTTAGCCTTTCTTTACATCATCATCATCATCATCACAATATACGTATTTGTTGAGAAGAAATATTAGTGGTAGCAACACACCGATTGTTTTTCAAGAATAAGTTAGTACTGTAACATTAAGCTAGAATAGAATATTCTTAAATGTGACCATTTCAAGGGTAACACTGTACCCGTTAAAAGAAAACAAGATTTTTCTCATAGTATTTTAAGACGTTAATGTCAAATTTATTAATATATTGTATTGTATTATATTAATACATTAGTAACCAACAAAAAGCAGACAGGTTCGCTCAGTACCTTGAGCTCATATTCCAACCCAACATGGAATCACCAAACTCTGCTGAAATCGTAAATGTCCTACCAATATCACAAAATGATAGTTCAGAAATAAAGCTCACCACACCGAAAGAAGTCCTAAATACAATAAGGTGCCACATGAATCCAAGAAAAACGCCTGGATATGATCTCATAACAAGTGAAATTCTACGGCATTTTAATCGTAAAGCCATAGTCAAGCTCACTACCCTCATGAACGCTGCATTTCGATTAAAGTATGTACCTGAATTATGGAAAGTAGCAGAAATAATTATGATAGCCAAGCCTGGCAAACCACCGCAAGAGCCAACTTCATACAGACCAATTTCTCTACTACCAGTATTAGCGAAGCTATTTGAGAAACTATTATTAAAAAGACTGAAGCCTGTAATCGATAATAGTAATTTAATACCTGATCATTAGTTTGGCTTCAGAGAAAAACATTCAACTTTGGACCAGGTACACAGAATAACTAATATAATCGAAACAGTACTAGAAGAAAACAAAGTGTGCTCTACTATATTTCTTGACGTAGCACAAGCTTTCGATAAAGTTTGGCATGAAGGTCTCATTCACAAACTAAATCATATGTTACCGAAACAGTTTGCAGTCATTCTCGAGTCATATATATTGAACAGAGCATTTCGTATTCGACACGAAACCGCCTACTCAGAAGTCAAACCTATCAAAGCTGGGGTGCCGCAGGGAAGTGTATTAGGCCCGATGCTGTATCTATTATACACCAGTGATATCCCAGTTACTGAAGATAATCCTATAGCCACTTTTGCCGATGATACCGCTATTATGGCGATAGGTTGTAGCCATGAGGCAGCTGTTGAAAAGGTCCAAATAGCAGTAAATCAAGTTCTTAACTGGACTAAAAAATGGCGTATCAAGCTAAATGAAAGCAAGTCCATTCACGTTGACTTCACAAATAAAAGAGCGCAATATTTTCCTGTATTTATTAATGGCCAACAAGTCCCTTACTCAAATACAGCCAAATATCTTGGTATGACTCTTGACGCTAAACTGCGCTGGAAAGCACACGTCAAGAAAAAAAGATCGGAACTGAATATACGTTACCAAAAAATGTACTGGTTGCTGGGAAGACACTCTCCTCTATCAGTATACAACAAAGTCCTACTATACAAACAGGTTCTGATGCCTGTATGGACTTATGGTATCCAGCTCTGGGGCTGTGCCAGTAAGAGCAATCGTCAAATAATACAACGTTTCCAAAATAAAGTACTCAGGGATACAGTTAATGCACCCTGGTACATTCGGAACTGCGACCTACATCGGGATTTAAACATAGACGTCGTAGATCTTGTTATTCAAAAATATGCCGAAGCTCATGAAAACCGACTTCATCAGCACGTGAATGTTGAGGCAATCCAGCTTCTTGACATCACTAATATAGTAAGAAGACTGAAACGGACAAAACCGTTCGAGTTAGTGTAGTGTTTTAGTGACAAACAAACAATATGGTGATAAGTGCCGCGTACAAAGAACACATGAACAAAGTGTCTTCGCCTTAATAAAAACTAAGTAAGTGTTAATGGACGCATTCTTAGAATTATGATTACGTATTAATTTAGGTGAAATGTATTTACTTATTAGTCAACTTGGCTAGATTGTAATATAAATAAAGTACTGAACATACTTTATTAAAAAAAAAAAAAAATAATATATTGAGCACAGCTACAATTAAAGTAAACTTTGTTGGATGTGCAAGTACGGCGTTCATTTGTTACGTGTAACAAAACCAAGTTATGACAGTTTACCTACGCAAGGATCATAGCTTTAAAAATCCTTTGTCAAAAATAACTACTGAAACAAACTTAGTAATTTAATACCTTTTTGCAAGTAAAAGCGTTATCTGCGGATTAACTTAATTGCGGTTGTAAAATAAAATATTTGGCCGAAACAAAATTTTCAAGCCCAGGTTTTTTGTTTTAACCTTAGTGGGGATTATACCGGATTTTAGTTGATGTTTTTGGCCTCCCAAAATAAATTACGTACCCCAGAGTTGGGGCTAAAATTTCTGGAAGAGAAAGTAGTGTGGTCGCTTCGGAAAAGGGTTCATTGGACAAGCGACCTCCATAAAACGTTCAGGTTTCACCATCCTTTATTGTTGATTTGTTTCTTGTTTACAAACTTGAAGACAATCCTGAACTACAAAAGAACTGTTTCTCTTATCTTGCAAATGATGTTATACAATTCTAGCTCGGATAACAATTCTTACTTAACTCGTTTAAAAGTTAATCGGTCAAAGCCAGTTGGCAAACAAAATTAAATTACAAAAGCAAAGTAGCAGAGAAATTGTATTCGCTAAATCTAAAATCTGTCCCAGTATAAGCAATTTAATTAAATTAGGGTTTTATAGAAAACCAACTAGATGTGTGGTTAGAGACTGAGAATGAATTTTCTAAGCGGGGATCATGAGAGGCTCATCCTCAAAAGGATAAAGAGTTACAGGACTTTCAAGCCGCTAAATTGGTAAATATATTAAAGCATTTTTAAACTTTTAGGTGAATTCAAGTGGTTTCTTATAAAGAGCTTTAAAGCGCTGTTGATATCTTGTTTACCAGACAAAAATTTGAATATGTTCATTGAAAATACTACTAATGCCAGGAACTTGATTAAGTATTTTACTTTGTAATAAAGTATTGTTATGGAACTTTTAACTTATATGTAACTGCAAAAAAACGGTAAATATTTTTTTTTTATTTCTCTCCTTTTCTATTGCACTTTGCTACCTTTAAAAGTGTTGATAGTACTTGCGACACAAGGCGCAGGGATCAGGATTAAAGCTGGGTAAAACGTTATTGCTGGGTATTGCGTTATAAGAATGAAAGTTAATTTAATACTTATCTACATATTTCAGGGACTTTTATAAAAATATTTGAATCTCACTAACCTGACCATGACAAACCTAAAATAGTTTCGTTACAATGTTATTATATTATTGCGTTATAGGTATGTGTGTTTTATATACTATAGAGGGTAAAGCGACATGCCCCTCTCCCCAATAGTATATGATACCAGCTTTTTGTGTAGCCATCGTGTCGCTACAGACGAGCTTGACACAAAATGTGGCATAGCATAGTTCTCGAATTGTGAAAATTAATCTTCTTGGAATGAAGTTTTAAAATTTGTACTAAATCTGATGCATTTTCTTTAAATATCCATCTGGGTATGGATATCCATATACACAACATATTACTTGAAGGTAATCCAATTAGAGAGTGAAAAACTTACAACCTAAACTGAATTCAAAATATATGTCCAAACTACATACATACATCTGGCATGCTGATTTGCATAATTGAATCACACAGTACGGCGTATTTCACGGGCTTCGCAACATATTGAAGGGAGGGATGAAGAAAAATGGCTCCAACATCGTGCCCAGAAAACAGGAACCTTTAATTTACATGTGACGTGCATAGTCCTTCTTACAATGCATTAAGGTATAAAATTGATTGAGTTGCATCATCTAAATGAAGAGTAGTAGAGTGAGGGTTAACAAATAAGTTACGGACATACGAAATTTATGACCGAACGATTTACGCTTCTATTGCAATGTTGTCACCTGGTGTTCTGACTGAATTTGATTTTCAATTGTTTTGAAATTGGATACATAAGTAATTTGTAAAATATTTATTAATTTATTAAAATGAACCGCTCACTACGCTTACAATTTAACCAGCACTTGTAGCGAGTCATTACAACATTAGCATTGCAAATATGGTAAATAATGAAAGTTATAACATACTCACATATTTGACACACCGTGGAACACAAGCCAGGCAAAGCTCGCACTACGGTACTCAGACCGCTGACAAACACACTTATACATTCCCAAACATGTACATATTATAAACAAAGTTGTAATACATAAAGTTATGCAGAAAATAGCCATGTTTACTAGCGACAGCTATCCAATTACACCCAGACACAGAATAAAATCTATATATATAAAAATGTTATGTTGGTTTGTGTACGCTTCAAAAACTCAAAAAAGTTCTGCACAGATCGAGCTGAAATTTTAGAATGATATATAATCCGCATCAAGGATTGTTTTTATCTAATTTTTGCATCAGTCACATATTCGCGATCGCGAAAAATCACGAAAAAACCGACACAAACGCGGGCGTAGCCGCGGGCAACAGCTAGAATAATATATATGTACTAGGTAGTTCGCAAAAAATTGGTCAAATAAAATGTACATGATATAAGCCAAACTTAGATATAAACTAGCAGATCCGGCAAACGTTTTGCCATTAAAATAAAAATTAAAGTCATCCTTATCATTTAGGAGTTTGAATAATAGATGTTGGTCGATTATCAGACCTACCCGATATACACACAAAATTTTATAAAAACCGGTCTAGCCGTTAACACGTTAGGAAAGTTAACTTGATTAAGGAACTTTTTAATTTGGTTCTACTACTTTAGGCTCTTTTCATCTAAACATTTATATTTACATATGAGTGATATGTCTTATAAAGGAAAAAATAATATAGCCATTTTTATTAAAAAATCTTCGTAAATTAGTTTAAGACAACTAACGATAAAACCATCATTCTAAACTATCAAACTTATCTTAACATGTCAAACAGCGCAGACATATGAATATTCACCATCAGTAAATTTGCCATCACTTAGTATAAGTAGGGAGTTCACATTTAAGGTCGTAAATCTACTCACCCAGGACTTATAGGTTTATGCGGTCTTGAAAGTTTTATTTTATGAGTTGCCTTGTTCTATGGTAATGTTCGGAAGGTATTAAATAGAAGCACCAAGTTTGTATGTTATGTGTTATTGCGTTTATTTGTTGGATCTTTATTGCTTAGGGATAATATATGTAGGCATTTGGATCTCTACTATCGTTTTCTAAATATAATGGTACGTATTTCTATAATATTCCATTTTTTTAATTGAAAACTAACAGCTACAAAAAAGGCGATGGTCATGGTATGCAACAACATCAAGCCAATTACAACTTTCCAATGATTGATTTTTTAATCATCATTTGTTCATTTCATCAAATTTTGTAATTTCTTCTTTATGGTTGTCTGAAAAAAAGTTTAATTTTTTCTATTATATAGCGGGCAAACGAGCAGAAGTATCGCCTGATGGTGAGCGATTACCGCCGCCTATGGACACCCGTAACACCAGAGGCGTTACAAGTGCGTTGCCGGCCTTTTAGGAAGGAGTATTTAGTGGGTCGGTAATGTAATCTCAAAGTTAGTACACTACCTACTTCTAATACAGGTATTCGCTTAACTGATAGGGTCAAGAATACTAGTCATTATCATCATCGTTTTAGTCAAATGACGTCCACTTCTGAACATAGAGCCTCCTTCAAGCTTCTCCATAATAGCCGGTTCAAGATTATTATTATTATTTTCTCCTAGCTAATTTCGGTCACAGCGGTTAGTCTTAATAAAGACTAGCCAACTCTGCTGGAGATAATATATGCACAAACACGGGTGCACTATCTGTTCCCTCACTCTCACTATTCGACGATACGACTATGGAAACAACTGGAGAGATATCAGGTGCAAAACCGTTGGCTTTACGTGCTCTTCCAGACGTGGGGGTTAAGACCCCAATTTCCAAGCTCAGAGTTGTTATTAAGCATTTCTGTAATTAGGAAAACTCCATAATATATTTTTTTGGCTCGAGCTAGGAATTGACCCCGGGACGCCTGATCTGCCGTCGTAGTTGCCGTAGAGCAACACCGGCAACCGCTAGAAGAAAAGCAAAAACAGGTATAAATTACATTGTCGGCAACGGTATTATCTAACCAGTGCGACCTCCAACAAAAAAGTCATGAAATGCGCGTATTAACACACAAGAAAATAAAAAGCCGTTTGATTTCTAGAAAATAAACTCAACAAATTTAGAATAATAATGTCAGTGGCTAAGAGAGCGACTACGAATGCTTCAAGTATGTTCGTAATACACTGAGCATTAAAACATTTTAATCCATGTATAGGGTCATGAAACTAGATCTACATTAACCGTTAGACCATAAAATATGGACGTAAAAACGACATAACCTCTGTCCTTCATGGAATTATGGACGTAATAATATTTGCTAGAGATATAATAATTTGATGGTTACATTTTCACCCGGTAATAAAATAACATCCTTATTTTTATTTGATAAATTGCCATCTACAATAAAATACAACGATGTCTTTCAATATCAATTTCAAGATTATGTTTAGTACAAAACACATGTCCTTTTTTTACTTTGTAGTCCTTGCAGTTTTGTTTTAAACAAAACAGAACTTACTTACTTGAAATGATGTGCTGTTTTCTGGTTTGTATAATAATGATTTTGGCATAAAGGTTTCATGTGGATGACAGAATAATTTGCTCAGTAGTAGATTTGTCATAAGTAGTAGGTACCTGGATGACCGTTGTAATTTTTAAAGTACATTTTCTTATATTTTAAATGAATCCTAGGTAAATCGATTTGTCACCCTCCAAAACCCCTGCACACCTATTTTTATTTTCCTTCAGGTTTATTTACTATCAACTTTGAATTTTCCTAAGTGTTATGATTCAACAAAGAAAAAATTATGAATAGGATTGTCTGCGTTTGTTTTGAAAGTCAATAATTGCCAATTATCAGGTACCTACATCTATGTATGTATAATCAAAATGAATCCCTATTTCCCTTGGATACAGCATCGTCAATTGCGCAAATACTTTTTTAGTATTATAGCCTATTTACAGAAGGCTATAGGATATATAATATCACGCTGCGACCAATAGGAGACTAATATTAACAGAAAGTATTTCAAGAAAGGGGGAAATTAATTCCTTTTGAGTGACGAAGACAAATTTGTAAGTGTGAACTAGTAACGTAAAAGTGTTAAAAGTATTGAGAAAATACTTCGAAATTATATATATTTTAAAACCAAGTTCTTCGTTGCATCAATATTTTAAAAGTTGTCAGTAGAATTTTAAAAGTTAGTCTACGTTGAATTTTGATTGAGTAATCCGCCATAAAAATCAAATCTACGGTAATGTACAAGAAGATAAACCTATATTATATTGGAAAGGAAAGCTCTACTACAAGTATCTATCATAATTCGACAAACATAATACTTCAGCAAGAATAACACAATAAACATAGTGCTTTAAGAAAATATTTTCAAATATCTGTTGTATACATCAAGTTATGATTTTCTCTCTTTATTTTTTTAAATACGATCCTCCAAAAGAGCGATTCAATAGCTGGAGTCTTAATATTATGTGAATAGATAAATTTAAAACTATTTTATTAAACCAGTCTCAAGTCTTTGATAAGAAATTATCAATACAAGAAATCTGTAGAAATTAAGATATCTCTATCTCTATGAAACAAATTTGAAGCTTTAGTTGGTTTATTTCTAAACCTATTTATAATAAATACAATTATATCCAGGTGAAAGTAATCAAATCAAGTAAACGAAACCATTCAATTTCATTACAAATACAAGTTGACATTTTAATTACTAAGTTAGATTTCATCTTTTGGTTGAATCATAGTACAGTAAAATTTAATTTAATTATGTTATCTGTTGAAATAAAGTATTTTTACGAATAAATCTAACTGAAGTGTTTGAAATGTGATATCAAATTCACTAAAAGTTTTATTATGAAATTTAAAATAATTAAAAATTTGCGTCTGCCTGTCTTTCTGTTTGTTCCGGTTAATCTCTGGAACGGCTGAATTTATTTTGGTATGACTTTCACTCGTAGATAGCTGATAAAATTAAGAGTAACTTAAACACTTTCTTTTAATAAGATTCACCCCGCGGTGTCCCCGCGGTTTTTGATGTAAAGGTACAAAAACAGCAGCGGGAAACACCGCAGGGCGCACATTATCTATTAAAATAAAAATTAATTGCCAAATATGTTGCTAAGTGCATAACTAGAGAACTTCTCTAACAAACTATTTGAATTTATTTAAAAAAAAAATCGTTAAGGCAAAAGGAATGGAGAGAAAAACGTTAGAAATACAAATTGCGAAAGAAATGGTAAAAATTTATATTTATTTATTTTTTCAATTAGACTGCTATATGCCAATAAATTTTGACTGAATGAAGTCTGTAGGGGCAGTTAGTTTAATATAAATAAGACAAAAACTTCCCTGTTACCGAATTACTACTATTAAATGCACCTTTATGAAATAAATAAATAAATATTTCGGTCATCTAACTACAACGCCATCAAGTCCCAAACTAAGCACAGCTCGTATCATGGATCCTAGACAACTGATATAAATAAATTTATACTTTATTTTTATTGTAAATACATACATATTATACATACAAAACACCCAAACTCCGAAATAAATACTTGCAGATCATACAAACATTTGGTCCAAACCGGGAAACGAACCCGAGACCTCAAGCACAGCAGTTCCATACACTACCTCTGCGCCACCGAGGCAGTCGATATGTGAAAATTGCCAGTCATCAATATATATATATATATAATCGTTTTACTGTCATTTTATATAATAATACGCATATATAATTTTGTAAAACATTTCCACAAAAAAGTACTTGAGCATGCTGCTTAAAAAGCTAAATAAAAAGGCCTTTTCTGTAATTTTCATTTAAAACAAGATAACCATCGACACGTTATGAAACGACCCCTTAAAAAGAATTATTAAATTGCGTTCACATCGTCCTACAAATGCTCGAGGTATAATTCCTTTTTTATTTTACGGGAAACCTTTTTTTTCGGAAATATGAACGACTATCTTATTTAAATTGTTCTCATTGGCGATCTTTATTACTTTTTAATGGATATCAACTTCCAGATAAAAAGTATTAGTATCTTTTTTATTATTACGTCTTTTCATTGACTGCCTCAAGGGCCCAGGGGTAGCGCATGCGACTGCTGTGCTTGAGGTCTCGGGTTCGATTCCCGGAACCAAATGTTTGTATGATCTGCAAATATTTAGTTCGGAGTTCAAATGTTTTCTATAAATAATATGTACTCGTATGTAATGACTGCCACGGTGGCGTAGTGGTAGCGTATGCGACTGCTAAGCTTGAGGTCTCGGGTTCGATTCCCGAGTCGGACCAAATGTTTGTTTCTGATTTTTCTGATCTGCAAATATTTGTTTCGGAGTTTGGGTGTTTTCTATGTATAATATGTATGTATTTATAAAAAAAAAAAGTATATCAGTTGTCTAGTACCCATAACACAAGCTCTGCTTAGCTTGGGACTAGATGGCGTTGTGTGTTTAGATGTCCGGAATATTTATTATTATTATTTACAAAAAAATATATATCTGTATTTATTTCAGTTGTTTTAGTACCCTTAACACAAGCTCTGCTGCACAATTTTTAGTTAGATGGCCGAAATATTTATTTATTGTTTGGAAGTATCGTTCTAGTATGCTTAAATATACGTTTATTTAAAAATATTTGGGATGGTTTTGTTATTGGAAAAATAGAATTATTTTTGAGATATGTATACCGACGAATGTGGGACGGATCAGATACTATTTGATAATTTTGCTATTTCGTAAATGAATTTGTAAATTACCATTAGTCGAGTCAAAATTAATTATTACCGTCAATATTGTGTTGTAGAGGTCTCGTAACAACGAAATATAAAAAAACAAACAGCCTCCTGTCGCTCCTGAGGAGCGCTAACCATTTCAACATTTCTTATTCTACTGCTTGCTTTTTTGCTATTTATAATACTATTTATTTTTTATGCTTATGTTTATATATCTATACAATATATCACTTAAACATATTTAGTTTATCTATCTTTATTACTTTTTATTACTTAACTTGCTATATTCTTACAGTATTCTAAAAAAATTTGTCTGTCTTTACTTGTCATAATTCCGCAAATTGATTCTTTCCTTAATACATCGTCTATTTCTTTTTCTATATTAAATATATCTACCGCAAATGTGGGGCACTCCAATATGATGTGGGGGACTGTTTTTGGGTCACGAGTACACGAGGGACTCTCCTTACACCCGAAACGATTCAGGTATTCGGTGAACCCGCCGTGCCCTCTTAGGACCTGTGTGATCACGCCTGTCGGTCTTAGACATCTTATGACCCGGTATGCTCCCACCGCGTTCGGAAAGAACATTTTCGTCATGGAGGCAGTCTCGCCTGACACATATCTCCGACTACACTCGTCAAGCGAATCCAAACAGATTTGACGCTTGACGTATGAAATCGGGCATCGGTCATAGTCTGGCCTCCTTCGTAAGGTTACCTTGTGGGTATCGACAATTGTAATCTTTAACGGTGACAAGTCTTCTAAATTCAATAAAAAGAAATCCTTTTAGTTTTGTCTTTATTCATAAATTCTTTCAATAGAGAATTAAAAGAGGTTAATTCAATCTATGAAATGTTTACTAATACATAGAATAGACATTCAAGACTTACATCGAATTGACTTTTTTTATTTGACTGCACGGTTGGCCGAATGGTTTCAGCGGTCGCCATGCCGATTGCTACTGCGCCAAGTGTCTTGGGTTCAAATCCCACGCGGTACAATACTTTGTGTGATCCACGAATTGTTGTCCTGAGTCTGGATGTTCTTTGTGTCCGTTTCATGTATGTTTGTAAAGTCCCCCACGACACAGGATGTTTATTCCTAATGTGGAAGTTGTCAAAAAAAAAAAAAAAATCTAATACCAAAGAAATGATATCAACGTTATTTACTGCAAAGAACTAGAAGATATCTAGTGTATTGAGTTGAAACCCAAGTGAAATTGAGTTAGAAATAAAGTTAGGTTTCATCGAAGTTGGATCACTGATACAGCGAGGTGAAAACCAAGGGAAGTCTGACAGGATAGAAATAGAAGTTTCTTTTTAAAAAGACTTTGGCTTTTATCTGAGCTTGTATTAGAAGCTTTGAAATTTTATGACTTATTTTGCAGCGTGAATAGGCACTATCGTGTCACTGATCTCTGTGTCAAAGAAACTGTTAATTTCAAATATTGTACTACTCTATTTATAGAGCAGTGCAATATTAACTTCATTTATATTTGGTTTGGTTAAAACTGCAACCAATTTAAGTTAAGAAATATTTGAGTCTCTAAAGTTTGTATTATAGGAATCAAACGTATCACCTCTATGTCAGTTTGTTTATCGAGAACCAAATTGTAACTAACCTATTATGGCTATCATGGTTGAGCCATGCTTCGTCATGAATGGGCCGGCTCGACCGGAGTGATACCACGGCCTCACAGAAAACGAGAGAGTGAGGATACTGGAGGTCCATACTCCCAACCCCTTCCCCCACCCTCCTCCACATCCGCCAAAAGGCCGGCAAAATCAGTAATACAGCAACTTGGTTCATATTTTAAGAACTCCAATTATAATTTATATGTTTGAAAATACCTTTTAAAAGAAAACAAACTCAATTTATATTCTGGTACGTTCTCAAAATATATGGGATTGAAATCCTATGCAATCCGAGTGTGAGTAGAATACAAAAAAAGTTTGCTCATCCCCTTAAAATATTTTCAATCAAACTTTTCTGTAACCTGGTAGAAACTTCTTACTATATGCGTAAATTTCACTGAGCTTTATTACACGTAGGTGCGCTCATGGATGTCATCCTGAGAAATACGTTCATCAAAATGGATTTCGTAGCTTGCAAAGTAGACTTTTTGTACGAGTATACGGTTTTGTATCTATCATACCTGTATTTTCAATCAGAAACAACAGTTTTTCGTGTGTTAAAATAATTTTGAGGATGTAAATGGGGATAGCATCGCAATGATTTTTATCAAAATAATTATATGTTTTTACACACATGTAATGTGAAAGTAGAGCAGTTACATTTTTTTGGATTTAGTCTCATGTGTTGCATTCTATATGAAATTTACTCTTGACATACATACATCTCTTTCATAGCTATCTTTCTCTACATAAGAGATTCTAATTGTGGTAGATAGTTCAAGGTTATCTAAATTGTTTTTATACTTTATTTTATTAATTCTTTTTATACTTCATTAGTTGAGAATTTGAAAAAAAAAATACTAATCGGTTCTTATCCCCTTATAAAAGTCGTATGTAAACCAATTTATAAATGAGAATAAACCAATTTTAATAAAACAAATTTGATATAAAGTGGTATATTATTTTTGACATATTGAGACGTGTTACAATATTAATTTAATTCAATGTAAGAAAAACGTTTTTTTTTATTTCAGGATACGATTGTTTTCAACTGTTGTTCTAAGGTTCAAGTCTATATACAATTAAAATAAAACTTTTTTAAAATGATTACATCATCTTCTTAAAAAATCGTTCAAAACAATTTATATGAGTTTAATTACATTATTTACTGTATTGATAAATTTAGATTCTTATTTATTACAGAAATAACATCAACCGCTGTGATGTTAAGGTAAACACAAATTTAAAACCAGGACTTAGCACCATGGTGACAATAGCGGGCCTTTCATGACAGTACTTAACAAAAACAGCCTTTGTATCGTTGAATATAAATTTACGTAGGACCTCGTCCATTGTAATATTATATTCACAGTTCCGCGACAGAGTTTTGTCGTGGTAGGCAAGCCAGTTAAGAGGCACCGAGCAAGATTGGAGTTTGATAAAAGAAAATTTTATGAGCAATGCCGATGATAGCAGGATTACTGTGGTTAATAGAAAACTTTTAGTCTTTTTATATGAATTGCGAACAAGGTATTCGTTGATGTTAGGGTAATAAAATAAAATGTGAACGTTTTTAGGAGAATGTTATAATTGCCTGTTATAATAAAAAACGTTTCATCATTATGAGTTTTATTCATAGGGCAACATTCACACAAATTCTTCGACATTAATGAACAGAGATAAGATTCAGATCAAAACATTTAGATGTCTGTCTGTTACCGTACCCCACAATTACTGCGCTTTCATCGTATTTCTAAAATTATATTTCAAACATTTTTATTGTGAATCAGTGCACAACTCGCGTTCATACGACGTATATGGCACTCACCTCATTTATCATTTATTAATAAATATCAGTGAAATATATCAGTATCTATCAATCAAATAAAAAAAAAAAAAAAAAAAAAAAAAAAAAAAAAAAAAAAAAAAAAAAAAAGAATATGTACTCCTATTTTTCTATTTGTGTGAACTTTCTTGTGCAGGATGTGGCCCCTTTAAGTGAGGAAGCGCATAGCTTATTAATCTGTTAATTATTTTTGGTTTGATTTTGTACATTCCTCATTACGAGATCCTTAAATAAATAAATATAATCGACTTTAGTTTATTATTTTAATGTAAATTTAAAACCAATTATGGGATCATTTCTTTCATTTATAGAAGAGTTTTAATTACGTAACTTTCAAACAATTTGGCTATAACTTCTTATACGGATAGGTAATGTATGAATGTACAATCATAAAGCAAAAACATACCTAAGCCACGTGACATTTAAAAACCATAAATTTTTAAATATTAAGCTGAAAAGTCTAAAAAGCGGTAACTCGGTTAAAAATACAGGATTATTTTGAACACGCTCAGAGACTTAACGTGTTAAAAAATACTAGGTACGTAATATATCTGACACTCGATAAAATCTGTAATAACCAAAATGTGAAGGGAGATTTTATGCAAAATGTTTATTCCACCTAACGGCCCGTGTTTATCTTTCCCTCGCCCAATTGTTTAATTTTCTGTTTCTTAAACATTTTTTTTCTAAAAAAACGTTATTCTTTAATTCTCGACGACCTCGCTTGTCCGTAATTACGTTGGTCTAACTGGTCATTCTGTTAAAAAAGATCTCAGCAAAGTAAATTACTCAGAAAGATTCCCCTCTTAAATAGACATCGTTAATTACAGCTTTTTTTGTTAAATGTTCTACCATTTACATTAAACTTGCTTAGTTTGGTTACAAATGGTATTATTATATTATCTTATTAGATATTAAAATATTTAAGATAAAAATAATAAATTAGTCATTGTATTAAGAAACCCAAAAAATCAAGTCGATTTTTGTTGTCAAAAAACAAAAATCAGCACTAATAAAAGCAAATTAACCTGCTATGGTTCGATTTTTAAAACAATGATTCTAATTTCTCTCAGCCTATTGCCGTCCACTGCTGAACGAAGGCCTCCCCCAAAGAGCGCCAACCATCCCTGTCCTGGGCAGTCCGCATCCATCCGTTGCGAGCCATTTTCTTCAAGTCGTCGGTCCATCGTGCCGCAGGGCGCCCTACACTGACTTGTCGGCTCCAGCGACCTTCAGTCTTCATGTCAGACTTTTTCATCTTGCTAGACTTTATGATATCCAAGATTATTTTGGGTCAGCTACTAGTTAACGACTGGCATCTGACCTCCGCAACCGAATTCGAATATTGAACAAGTTGTCTGCATATTTGAGGGCATTGACTTCCCAATAACGATTACCATTGATGTTCATGACAACCGGTACCAACGGCTTAACGTGCTCTCCGAGGCACGGGCGAGAAATACCGCCATCTCCTATACTCCGGGCTGCTATTAAGAGTTTCTTGTAAGAAAAACCCAACAGCAGTCAGATTCGGGAATCGAACTCGAGACCTCTTGATTTGCAGTCGCTTTAGCTAACCATTAGACCAACGAGACAGTTGGTCAGGATATACCGTAATATAATTTATACTCCGACTCCGTACAACCACAAATTTAGGACGTAATCAATTTACAAGAGATACTCCATGCTCGGTACATACATGACGCTGACCTGAATACATTTTTGAATATAGTTATAAAAGTCTAAATTTCCTACAAAAATTTCAGTTCCATAATATTTACAAATTTGACATAAAACAAATTAGACAATTAAAACTTAACATAAACTCCTGAATTTCTTTGCTTTTAGTTTATATTCAGAAATCGTTTGTATTTAATTTTAGTACAAAGAAATCCCTAGAGGAATAAAATTACGGACATGGCTATTACCATTAACTAACCAAACTGTCAATTATCTTAATTTAAAAATATATAGTCTTGTCTCTACTCTGCCTAATGGATAGCATGAGCAAAATCCAAAAGTAGTCGTCACCATACTCATTGCAAATGCAGTATGGTGATCCGCACCATGGATCGAAATATTGCACATTATAAGGTGCCTGAACAATTTTCGAAGCTGTTTAGTTTTTTTTTTATTTATAATATATATGGGGCAAATGAGCAGACGTATCGCCTGATGGTAAGCGATTACCGCCGCCCATGGACACCCGCAACACCAGAGGCGTTACAAGTGCGTTGCCGGCCTTTTAGGAAGGATTACGCTCTTTACTTGAAGGTTTGAAGGTCGTATTGGTTCGGGAACACCGCAGGCGACAGCTCATTCCACAGTTTTGCTGTGCGAAATAATAATCTTGGTGTATGATAAGATTATTATAAGCATACGTAATTCTTTATTACGGGAATTAACACGCTAGCGATAGTTGTTTAATACACATCTTTGATTTATCTGACGTTTTGACCAAGAGTCATTAGCTGCGGTCACAAATTGTCTTAACTGAGCTAATAATTGTAAAATAGTAGATATACCACAATAGTTAGTAAAACATAAACTTTTTTCAAGATATAAAGGAGCAAGAAAAATAATAACACGTTCCGGGACACTTGACTTTTTGCAAAGATCATGATATGACACTTAAAAATTCCATACATTTTATCATATCGTCTACAGCCGTACTACTATATTGCATATATTTTTAATTTTTTGATACGATAATTACGACCACAGCCGTTGATGGTTATGAGCGGAATGTTATATGTTGTTTGATGTTGATGCTAGTTTCTTTCGTTTGGACGCCATCTGCAAAACATTATAAGTACTTACAGTAAAAAGCCGTACAAAAAAAACACAAATAATTGAATTTAATTACAAATTTACCTTGTTTTTGCCGACAAAATTTGAAACTGCACCAAACGTCAGGACGACACGCCGGCGACGCACACTCCGTGACACTAAATTTTTGCGCGGATGAACTTGTATGGCTTTTCTACGCCTGTCGGCGGTGTAAGTGTCTTGGTTTGGTTCATAGGCACTGCATATGTATGTGTTGAAAACTGACTCCAAAAGAGTTTGCTGTGACATCTACAAACGCATGAAGCCGCGTGATGTGACACTAGATTATGTGCTTCCTATAAATGTTATGGGCAAGCAACGGCTAGCGACGGTTTGCCAAATTACATGAAATAAAGTTCACCGCCCTTAGCAGTACTGTCACATCACGATACACCGAGATAACGTCGAGAGGCGGTTTGTCCCGGAACGTGATAACCAAGGAACTATTTGATTGTAAAGTTTAAAAGAAGGATAATTGTTCTGTTTCACTTTTATATGTTTTATAAACTTACATTGACCTTACTCTTTGTCTAACTTTCACAAATTATCTAAGTTGTAAGTCTAACAAAAGCACAGAATTCGTCAAATTAAAATATAACTGGCATCATTTAACAAGCATCACAAACACATTAGTCAGTGACAGTAACAATATGAATGGTCGACTTGTATTGCGTTTACGTCGCATCTGTCATCTAACGACTTCCTTTTGAGGTGCTTCGGAGTTTTACCGGCTAAACTAGCTCCCATAAAGAACATAATCTCCTAACTTTGTTTCTGT
Source organism: Spilarctia lutea (assembly GCA_916048165.1). Classification (NCBI taxonomy): domain Eukaryota; kingdom Metazoa; phylum Arthropoda; class Insecta; order Lepidoptera; family Erebidae; genus Spilarctia; species Spilarctia lutea. Next base: position 14,745,263 of record OU696480.1, on the reverse strand, counting down.
TCTTGAAACTTGCCATAATTTTGAATAATTATACCTATAAAATAAGTCTAGAGAAATTATACATGAAATGATAATACCATGAGCCCATTGAAAATCCTAATTAATAAATATTGTATTAATAAATATGGTCCCACTATTTTTAAATATTTTGTTTTATTTTATTTGTGTAGTAAAATGTATTTTGAATGAAAGGTATTATAGGTATAAATTGTAGGAATCAAAAATATTTGTATGGTGTTAAAACAGTAACCTTTGATAATGTTGTAGGGTGAAACCGGTTAGGATTGAAGTGAATTAAAATAGTCGAATAAGTACAAGTAAGTTTTATTCTAGAATATATCTTAGTGCCGATAATCAAGAGCATAAATTATAAAACATTTCTACTTACAAATAACAACATAACAATATATTAAGAGATATTTGTTAACTAGTAACGTTAAGACAAAATACTAATTGATTCATTAGTTAAAAAATAAACGTTGTGATATTTAAAGAAAATAGAAACCTGACTTTCATTATCTTGGAACAAACAACATTTCGTAAATTCGTAACTCGTTCTTCAGATACACATGGCAAAAGATGTTATGTCTACACTACGAACAAAATTTATGAACTACAAAAATTATGAATTGAACTGTATTGGGGTTATATTAAAACACAACTATATTTTTGTTCTGATTAAATCTTTTTACTAAACCGTTATCATAACACTTTGTTATCGGCCTGTCTGATATTAATCTTCTTTCGAAGATGTATGGAGGTATCCATTTGGAGTTTCTCCGATCCTTTGAAGCTAATTAAAGTCATGTTCCTTAGACAACACAAAAAAACACAAATGAATCAAAATATAGGATGTTTTTGACTCATCTTACTGAAATTAGTCAATATGAATATCTCAGTGCAAAAAATCAATGTATTATTTCCTACTTTAAGAAAATCTTTCTGCTTTCGAAATGAACAAACAAACTATTTATAAAATATAAATATAAGATATTCCGGACATCTAACACACAACGCCATCTAGTCCCAAGCTAAGCAGAGCTTGTATTATGGGTACTAGATGACAGATATAGAGACAAACTTCTTAGCACTCCATGGATTCACCGTGCGGGTGCCGGGTCCATCGTGTGGCAGAGGGAGAAACTCAAAGCAGTTCCCAGGACTTACGACCTAGGTGTAGGTTTAAGGAGGCCCCCTTTAAGATACGCATCAACGGTCACCTTCACTGCTCGAGTTTCCCGCCCTACCTAGCCAAATTAGGTAGGAACCTGTTAGTGCAGCCTTGGATACTCGTTCTAAAATAGAACTTACTGCAGATCTCGACAGGCCAAGGTCTTTCAAAAGGTTATAGAGAGATTTAGCTGGTATACCTCTCGCTCCCACTTCTACCGCGTATAAATTAACCACATAGCCATTTTTGTTAAGTTCAGTTGTTAGATCGTAGTATTTATTTAATTTTATTCTATGGTCTTTAGGAATATTAGTTTCCCACGGAACAGTAAGCTCTACTAATATTATGTGTTTAATTTGTCTAGAGAAAAGGAATATGTCCGGTCTGGATGACGAAACACCAACATATTTACTGTTTTTTTTTGTAAATACATACATATTTTACATAGAAAACACCGAAACTCTGAAACAAATATTTGTAGATCACACAAACGTTTGGTCCGACCCAGGGATTGAACCCGAGATCTCAAGCACAGAAGTCGCATTCACTACCACTGCGCCACCGAGGCATTTACTTACACGCTTTTTTTGCTCACTGATACTGTATACGAAAGTGTATAGGTATAGTATTGAAAATATGTACTCTAGGTAAGGTAAGGTACATAAGGTTTAGAAATATTTTTTTAATAATCACATCTTTAGATCTTTTACAATGTGTCTCGAAGTATTGCTAATCTCTCCTTTCACGTTCTAATAAAATAGACAAACATTCCTGATTTATTTGTATGACTCAGTTCGTTAACAAGTTAGCTGCTTCCAAATAAAAACATTCAGCGCCTCTTCGGTTTCTATTTCCATACAATGTTAGCTTTCGCCGAGACTGTGCTGAGCTTCATTTCCGAAGGTAATATCTAGACTGGAAGGACTTTCTAGCGAGTACTGCTAGGAATGGTTTTGTTTGTTTATTTGTATTGCATTCGGTATAGTATTTCTTTTATTTTATACGAATGATTTTGGAATACAATACAATACTAAAGCATTGGGTTAAAAGTATTGGAGTACTGTTTCAGAAAATGTAATCTCTCTCTTCTCTTGGAGAAATGTAACTTTTCTTTAAGCATTATAGAAAAGTAACTTTTTTACACTTAGTTAATTTAATTAACTCTTTAAGTCGCTTAGAGTCAGTCAGTTCGGATATTTATCTGTCAGATAACACTGTTTGAAAAAAAGTTGCTGATATACAATGTATGTATATCTGACAAACCTGTCTCTATCCTGTGAAACCGAAATTTATAGCTATCTGGCAGTTAAGTTGACATTAGTCTACCAGCACTTAATGGTGAACAGTTAACAACAATAGGTGAAACTGGCCCTTAATCTTGGACGTTTTATTTTGTGCATTTCATATAACAATAACATAATCCACAATTTATGTCCACCTTTAAACTTTAAAACATCGATAATGTAGCCCTATTATAATAATTTCCTCTTAATAAATTTGTACTAGACGACAGACGGGAACCACTTATATCGTGTTGCTGTAAATAATTCATTTCAAGTCCCGTAAAGGTGTTACTGTTATGACATATGTATATTTTTGGACTGTATAAATGAGTATTTATGTTGAACCTATTTGACGAAAAAATACAATAAAACTACTCTACTATTGTCAAAGGAAGGCGCCACAAAACACAACTTTAAAATTAAAAAAAATTGGCACAATTTTTTATCTCAAAATTCTATTTTCCATTTAAAAAATGAAAAACACTGGCTGGTCTCTCCCCGGCTATACGTCAACGAGAGCGTGCCGTTTTTCAATGTATCAGGGCAGAGTCTATCGGTTCATTGACAAGATTAATTCATCATGTAACAACTGCTGCATACACTCACGTTTTAAAATAGCCGGGAAATTTTAGCTTGCAATATTCCGGTCAAATGAATTTCAAGTTTAACCTTATTTCGTGTTGTATTTTGTTTTTACACGGTAGCTATGTGTGTCAATAGATTTTATTTTTAGTAATATTATGTATATACTATTTATTCCATTACTAAATATATATATTTAGTAACAATAAATATATATATATGTTTAGTAATAATAAATATATATATTTAGTAATGGAATAAATAGGGGTGGTGACAATATTTTTGATTCGTCACCATACGAAAAGTTATATCGCAAGAGCAACTAAGGGCGCAAACTACGCAGAACAGCATTACTGCAAAAAGGCAGAAAACTTGAAATAAACCACCGTCAAAGTGGGAGAGCCACACTTCGGCATGAACGGGCCAGCTCGACCGGAGTAATACCACGGCCGCACGGTGTGAAATAGCGCTTACGCTATGTTTCACCGAGTGAGTAATGATACCGGTGGCCCATTCCCCATCCCCCTCCCCTTCCTCCAAAGGCTGGCACCGCACATGTAACGCCTCTGGTGTTGCGAGTGTCCATGGGCGGCGGTAACAGCTTACCATCAGGCGATACGTATGCTCGTTTGCCCCCTATTCAATAAAAAAACCCTATACCAACCCTTTTGGTCAGCGTGGTATAGTAGGCCAAAACCATCTTTTTAAGAGGCAGCCGTCAGCAGTGGACTGTAAAAGGTTGTTTTATGTGATTATTATGATGATGATTTCTGTTAGAACGATTATTGCGTGTACTCAACACCAAATTATCGTTCTGACAGAGATCAGGTCTTTTTTCTTTTCTATCTTTTTCTCTTCTATCTTCTTTTTTTTTTTGTTTTTAACCACATGGAAAAAAAATCATGGATTTAATGATTTTTCTATAACATTAGATCATATAAATTATGATAAGTATTTTATTCTTACAAAAGATACAAATCTATACAGATATTTAGGTAAAACTATATAAAAGCCTACAGTTAATAACTAACAACTCAACTGATAACAACAAGTTAGGTTGTTAGTTAGGTAAATTTAATGAAAATATATATTTTCCACTTTCAGTCAAATCCAGTTAAACTAGTAGCCGACCCTAAATAATATTGGTAGTAATCGTAATCAAGGCTAAGAAAATGACATATTTTCCACTTCAATCTAAAATTATCAACATAATTAAACGTAGACTGAAAATGTTTTTATTTTATGCCAATCCAAACAGACATATTTGGAAATTACGTAAAGGATGACCTAAAATGAGTTACAAAACAAAACGCCTTCAATTCTATAATACAAGTATTCAATAATTTCCTTTTCACAGTCTACTATTTAAAGCAAACATTAAACGTTAGCGAGTTTAGTGTAGAGGATGATAATGTTATATCATCCTGATGGTAAGCCGAGTATAATAGATCTAGTGCTCTATTAACATAAACACATTTTTTTTTAGAAGTGTTCGAGGAAAGCACCTTAGGAACGATTCAAATAATATGAATACAAGTCAGTTTAAAGTAAAGAAATATATCTATATATGAATGAAATATTAATAAGTTTATTATAACTGTTATTACTGTTACTATAATTAGTTTCATTCCAATTTTTTCCTGTTGGGGTGGTCTGGTCAATGACCTTTTATTACGTTTTTATTTCTAAATACAGTAGTTTTTCGAAATTTCACGATAATTGGATAATAGATGATAGTGGAGGCATAAAATATAAGGAATTTATACTGCGTAAAAATAATTCATAGTAACTTAACAAAGAGTTCTAAGTTTATTCCACCATAATATGAAACGGTAACGCATGCGTATAATAAAATAAAATAAAATAAACCTTTATTGCTGTTAGATTTTATCTTATTTTACTAAACATTATTTTTTAAAGAAAAATACAACAATAGTGACAGAAACCTATAAATTAACTTAAACTAAAACAAATTCTCGGCATTTGGCTTATCACTCTTCATAACAGCTTGTCTTTCGACAAAGGCCTCCTCTAAGGATTTCCATTTGTTTCTGTCCTTTGCTGTACGTAACCAATCTGGCACAGCTACTTGCTTCAAGTCGTCTTCCCATTGCTTTGACTGTCTTCCTCTACTCCTTCTGCTTTCTCTAGGGTACCATTCCGTTATTATTGTTGTCCATTGTCCAACGCCATTTTAATTTTCTGCATTTTGATAATAAGCTTCTCTTTACCGCATTCTGACATACCCCATACTCATAGCCCATACCTCTTCCTGCTGACAATGGATGCTTTGACATCGGACATACCGGAGGAGGCACCATGGTGCATGCTATTTGCAGACGACATTGTGTTGGTCGGTGAAGACGCGCCCGAGGTCTAGCGCAGACTACATAGGAGCAACGACTGGAGAATGTTTGCTTAAAAATCAGCAGAAGTAAAATCGAATATATGTTTTGCGATTTCGGCGGTCTCTCCGGTCTTGCTGCCGTGTCACTAAATGGAACTGCAATTCCAGTCTGCACTGATTTCAAGTACCTCGGTTCGCTGTTACAAAATAATGGCGAAATTAATAGGCCTGTGTAAACGAATCGATGCAGGATGGATGAAGTGGCGCCAGGTAACAGGAACTCTGTGCGATCCCAAATTCTCTTTAACCTTAAAGGGACAAATATACAAAACGATCATCAGACCTGCCGTTCTGCATGGATCTGAGTGTTGGCCAATGAAGATAACGGATGAGAGACGCCTGCATGTAGCTGAAATGCGAATGTTGAGTTGTATGTGTGGTGTGACTAAAATGGATAAAGTGATAAATGAGTACATCAGAGGAAGCCTGAGAGTTGCACCAGTGGCTGAAAAGTTGAGAAGCAGCAGGTTAACCTAATATGGACATGTGATGCGTAGAGATGAGCAAAATATTGTTAGGAAGGTTTAAAGTATGAAAGTCGATGGATATAAGAGTAGAAGATGATCAAAGAACAGACGGATGGACTGCGTAAAACAGGATATGGCCGGAAAGGGAGTAAGCAGTGAACTGACGAACGAAAAAAACCCATTGTACCAACTCCAAATAAATTTAGGAACAAAGTAGGAAGATGATGATGATGATGACATATATTTAATTTATTTTGTTGTTGTTCAGTTAAAGTCCAAGTTTGGCATCCGTATGTTAGACATGGCAGTATGCAAGCATTAAAGATATTTATATATTCGTTTGTCTGCCATAGGCATTTCTTTATTTTTCATTATTTCGCTCAACGACCAGAATCTCTTCCAAGTCTTCTTTCTATTTCTTTTTGCATGCTCTCTGTCAGTGATACTAATTGGCCCAAATAAACGTATTCACTTACTTTGTGCGTCATCACTTTTGTTTTTGTTATATTCATTGTGAGCCCTGTACGCATGCGTATAACCATCTTTTATTCTTAGAATTCGAAGCCATGTATACATACACAAATTATAAATGTGTATTTAAAGAGAATGCCTAAGCCATTATACATTAAATGTATTTATATGTTACGTAAAATTATTACATGTAACGATAACAATAAAACATAAACTTATTATGACAAACTCCTCTATTCAGAGTCTCCTGGCAAAAATGTGTGGAGGATTTTCCTATACAGTGAAACGAAAAAAATACGTTTATTTTTATTTCCACCCCAACAGGAAAAAATTGGAATGAAACTAATTATAGTAACAGTAATAACAGTTATAATAAACTTATTAATATTTCATTCATATATAGATATATTTCTTTACTTTAAACTGACTTGTATTCATATTATTTGAATCGTTCCTAAGGTGCTTTCCTCGAACACTTCTAAAAAAAAATGTGTTTATGTTAATAGAGCACTAGATCTATTATACTCGGCTTACCATCAGGATGATATAACATTATCATCCTCTACACTAAACTCGCTAACGTTTAATGTTTGCTTTAAATAGTAGACTGTGAAAAGGAAATTATTGAATACTTGTATTATAGAATTGAAGGCGTTTTGTTTTGTAACTCATTTTAGGTCATCCTTTACGTAATTTCCAAATATGTCTGTTTGGATTGGCATAAAATAAAAACATTTTCAGTCTACGTTTAATTATGTTGATAATTTTAGATTGAAGTGGAAAATATGTCATTTTCTTAGCCTTGATTACGATTACTACCAATATTATTTAGGGTCGGCTACTAGTTTAACTGGATTTGACTGAAAGTGGAAAATATATATTTTCATTAAATTTACCTAACTAACAACCTAACTTGTTGTTATCAGTTGAGTTGTTAGTTATTAACTGTAGGCTTTTATATAGTTTTACCTAAATATCTGTATAGATTTGTATCTTTTGTAAGAATAAAATACTTATCATAATTTATATGATCTAATGTTATAGAAAAATCATTAAATCCATGATTTTTTTTCCATGTGGTTAAAAACAAAAAAAAAAAGAAGATAGAAGAGAAAAAGATAGAAAAGAAAAAAGACCTGATCTCTGTCAGAACGATAATTTGGTGTTGAGTACACGCAATAATCGTTCTAACAGAAATCATCATCATAATAATCACATAAAACAACCTTTTACAGTCCACTGCTGACGGCTGCCTCTTAAAAAGATGGTTTTGGCCTACTATACCACGCTGACCAAAAGGGTTGGTATAGGGTTTTTTTATTGAATAGGGGGCAAACGAGCATACGTATCGCCTGATGGTAAGCTGTTACCGCCGCCCATGGACACTCGCAACACCAGAGGCGTTACATGTGCGGTGCCAGCCTTTGGAGGAAGGGGAGGGGGATGGGGAATGGGCCACCGGTATCATTACTCACTCGGTGAAACATAGCGTAAGCGCTATTTCACACCGTGCGGCCGTGGTATTACTCCGGTCGAGCTGGCCCGTTCATGCCGAAGTGTGGCTCTCCCACTTTGACGGTGGTTTATTTCAAGTTTTCTGCCTTTTTGCAGTAATGCTGTTCTGCGTAGTTTGCGCCCTTAGTTGCTCTTGCGATATAACTTTTCGTATGGTGACGAATCAAAAATATTGTCACCACCCCTATTTATTCCATTACTAAATATATATATTTATTATTACTAAACATATATATATATTTATTGTTACTAAATATATATATTTAGTAATGGAATAAATAGTATATACATAATATTACTAAAAATAAAATCTATTGACACACATAGCTACCGTGTAAAAACAAAATACAACACGAAATAAGGTTAAACTTGAAATTCATTTGACCGGAATATTGCAAGCTAAAATTTCCCGGCTATTTTAAAACGTGAGTGTATGCAGCAGTTGTTACATGATGAATTAATCTTGTCAATGAACCGATAGACTCTGCCCTGATACATTGAAAAACGGCACGCTCTCGTTGACGTATAGCCGGGGAGAGACCAGCCAGTGTTTTTCATTTTTTAAATGGAAAATAGAATTTTGAGATAAAAAATTGTGCCAATTTTTTTTAATTTTAAAGTTGTGTTTTGTGGCGCCTTCCTTTGACAATAGTAGAGTAGTTTTATTGTATTTTTTCGTCAAATAGGTTCAACATAAATACTCATTTATACAGTCCAAAAATATACATATGTCATAACAGTAACACCTTTACGGGACTTGAAATGAATTATTTACAGCAACACGATATAAGTGGTTCCCGTCTGTCGTCTAGTACAAATTTATTAAGAGGAAATTATTATAATAGGGCTACATTATCGATGTTTTATTTCATTCTACATTTTTATTGAGGCAATCATGCGGGGATCGATAACGATAAAACAAAATTTGCATGGAATAATTTTGGAGGGATTGCTTTTATGTATTTTGAATGGAGCTTTTATAGGATTCGTATGAAACATGAAGGTTTATGTGTAAAATAGGGTCAAACAGCTTAGAATAAATTCTCAAATAATAACTGAAGAAAAGGAATTTATAGTGTCGTAACTCGTGAGTATTTCTCATGACACAATATTTTTTCTACGGCATTAGACGATTTAATAAAATTACCACCAACCGTCACAATGCGAAAAAGATACTAGACATAAGATCATGTATTCCATTCTTCAGATTTCACAGTTTTCCTTATAAACCAACGTTTTAAATTCATTAAATGAGTTGTTACCGTGATTTACAATATCTGTTTTGCTTGAAAAATATTTTTCCCAGCATACTACATATGTTCGAAAGGTCTGGTTGGGAACGTTTCCGATTATATCGAGGTCATGTGATGGATGAATAATATTTGCGCGTACAATAAATCCTACTTGACAGATGGTATACACAAATATTATATTTCCTCTGCCATTTAAACCAAAATCATTTTATCGTATCACTTATTTACAAAGTTACGAGTGTTTACATGTCAATCTATGTTTCCACTTATGATCGTTAGAGGCACATAACTTTGTTTAAATTTCAATGGAATTAAACACAAGTAGGTACAAAGGATTTAATTAAAAAATACTAATAGAAATCTATTACCAAAGAACGAAGATATATCGTAACAAATACACAAAATTGACAATTAGGCCCTCTTTGAAGTCTAGTTAAAATTAAACAGTAGAATAGGCTGTTAGAATTTTATTAAAGGCAACAAGAGATTCACAATAGAGTATATTATCCCATCAAAAACATAAATGTGAAATGAGAGCGAAGTTCAATAATATGATATTATATGCCTTGATTGTTCACTACAGCGGCTAAAGAAATTTTAAAAAATCAAAGGTGATCAAATATTTTCATTAAAATTGAACTTTTAAACATTATACTTAACTATGGATAATTTTTATCTTCGCATATAAATATAATACCGTCAGCATGAATGCAGAAACACATCAGGTTTACAACTAAGTACCTACGTTAAATGCACATTGAAAATTATAACGGAAAACATTTACAGGAAGGTTTATTTTCCTATAACCTTTTAAAAAATACAAATCAGGCTGCAGGTGAGGGTTGTCACGTTGCGTCTAGGCCGTTTTATCCTTGACGTGATCCACACTCGACTATAAATCATGGTCTATCCCATACTCACGTGGACACAAATTGAACTTTTGACCTTCACTGGAATTCAGCATCGTAAGCTTTTTATAGTAATATACGTCATGGTTTTACAATAAACATTTTAGAATGATTTAAAAAGAAAGAGATTCATGGAAAAAGATTATGAAAATGTGACGCAGAGATTATGCCCGAAATAAGTATAGTAGATAAATAAGATTAGCAAATGGCCTCATCAGACTTACATTTAATGTGATTGAGATGACCCCTAGATGGTTAATAATATACTAAAGATAAGCGTTACAAAGTAGGCCATATAAAGCAGTCCAGATCTCCAGAGCTACGTATATCTGGATGAAAGACCGCTTTAAATTATCTCGCTATATGTATTCAATGTAATTATTTTGCACTTTCCCTTTCATATCTTTGAACATTTTTTTTTATCAGAGGTCAAAATTTTGTATTACCATATTCTTTGGACTGCCAACTTCTTGAGAAAATAAACTTTAAGATACCATTCGATCTAGCCTTTTCCATTACTTTTGACAATACCTAACTGTAACAATAATGTGCTCAGAACGATCCAATCTCAAGAATGTACACTATTTACAACCTGATATTTTTTCAACTCATTTAATGAATTTAAAACGTTGGTTTATAAGGAAAACTGTGAAATCTGAAGAATGGAATACATGATCTTATGTCTAGTATCTTTTTCGCATTGTGACGGTTGGTGGTAATTTTATTAAATCGTCTAATGCCGTAGAAAAAATATTGTGTCATGAGAAATACTCACGAGTTACGACACTATAAATTCCTTTTCTTCAGTTATTATTTGAGAATTTATTCTAAGCTGTTTGACCCTATTTTACACATAAACCTTCATGTTTCATACGAATCCTATAAAAGCTCCATTCAAAATACATAAAAGCAATCCCTCCAAAATTATTCCATGCAAATTTTGTTTTATCGTTATCGATCCCCGCATGATTGCCTCAATAAAAATGTAGGATGAAATTAAAGAAAAAGTTTTAGGACCGATATCCGGACTCGAAGTTAAAGTTGGCCAAATTGATCCTTTCCATACAACTTCGTGAAGGAAAGCGTTTTGCTTGATCCGTATATCCCATAGTTACGCTTATTCTTGCATATGGCCGGTTTTTAGGGCCTTGTGTGTTTGTAAATCTCGGTGTTGTGGATGTACAAAATTGTGGAGTTAAAATCTTTATTACGAAAATATTATTTTTTTTTGCTTGCAGTTTACGCACTGCCAATTTACTTATAGTACAGGAACATAACATATAACAAAGTATGTACTTATCTTCTATTGTTTTCTAAATCCGCAATAAGTAACTCCTCTACATCAGGCTAAAATATCTCGGAATAAATATTAATTCTTCACTTTGTCATGTTTCAATTTTCTTTCTACTTGCAGTGATGTTGTCCTGCGACACCTCTTACGACACCCAAAGGATAATATGTTAGGGTGATGCCCCTCCGTATTCTTAATCACGGGAAAACCCTATACTAATCCATTTAGTCAGCACGGTATAATAGGCCAACACCTCCTTACTAAGCAGACACTTATGTACAGCATTGGACTGTTAATATATTATGTGAATTATATTTATTCCCAGTCATAATAAGATATTTTACATTCACCTTTGTGTTGTGTTCATTCACCACAAAATACATTTCTTGTGAAATTAAAAACTAAATGAAAAACAAACAATTACGTTAGCAGTTTGTTTACATATATTTTAGTATTACTAGTTTTAAGCTTAGGTCACACGACGGTTTTTTTCTCGCAAGCGGTTAACCGTCAAACTGCAAAACCACCCGAAACGCACACACTACGGTTTAAAACCGCGAAACTGGCCACGATTTTCACAGTTTGAAGACGGATTTCAAGAGAGCTATATATTTTCTGCTCTAATACTAAGAAATAGAACAATTTCATCAAGAGTTTCGTAAACATTGGGTCCATCCACTGACTAGCTGAAGATTTTAAAAAAGATTATTTCATAAAAACTATCAAGATTTCCAACGCTGGTCTTTTCTGTACCTTCACTATGATTGTTGAGGTTAAACTTTCATAATCTAATTCATTAGAAACAGACTTTGATACAGTCGACGACATAGTGACGACACAACAATAACAACAAAACGATTCTTCGTGACGGTGTGCCGAATAATGACAGAACCACCTGCGGTTGCCGCGTCAAATGTGTGCAGGCCAATATAAGTTTTATGGACTACAAATTTTGTCACGGATTTTTCAAGCTAGCCATTCTGTAACAAGTTGCGGTTTTAAAATCAGTCGCGGGCAAATACCGCCTCTCACGTATAATTTGAATGATGAATGTTTATTTTTATCTAAGCGTATGAAAGCACGAAATATTTACAGAATGTGGATTCCGATGTCGTCCTCTAATTAGTGCAGTCGTGGATAACAGACGGTTCCATTTTGGTGCGTTATAATCTTTTCATGTCTATTTTGCACCTTTCATTATATACAAGGTGTCTCAAAAGAAATTTCATATTTAGTGGATTGATTAAAAAAAAAGGAAGCGGTATATAGAAAAAATGTTTATTTATTGTTAAAATACACTTTTTGGGAATTCATTTCTTAAAAATAATATCGTCTAAATGTAAACCCTCACGTTGTTGGCACTCATTTAATCGAACAGTAAAATTACTTATGACTGCTCGACAGGTGGAGTGAGGGATGGCTGCCATTTCGTGACGGATATTTTCTTTCAAATGCGCCAGTGAAGTTGGTTTATTGGCGTAAACTTTAGATTTAAGATAACCCCATAGGAAAAAGTCCATAGGGGTTAAATCTGGGCTACGTGGAGGCCAATTTATGTCACCTCTCCGGGAGATCAATTTTCCTGAGAAAATTTCACGAACACGTGGCAGAGATATATTGGACGTGTGTGAAGTTGCTCCGTCCTGTTGAAACCATGTTCTTTGGTTATAGCCAGGAAAGTTTTGCAGTTCAGGTACCAAGAAGTTGTCTAACATCTCCACATAACGCTCTGAATTCACTGTAACTGTACGCCCCATTTCGTCTTCAAAAAAGTAAGGGCCGATAATTCCTCGCGCCGACATGGCAGCCCATACGGTCACTTTAGGCGAGTGTAGGGGTTTCTGATGTTTGCGTTTCGGATTGGCTGAACTCCAGTAGCGGCAGTTTTGCTTATTTACGTGGCCATTAAGATGAAAAATGAGCTTCATCCGAAAACAAAATGTTGGTAAACGTTGAAAATCGCTCAATCATCTGATTTACGAAATTAAGCCTCTGACCGGCATCTTGGGGCTTTAATTCTTGCACCAATTGAATTTTGTAGGGGTGCAGCTTTAGATCTTTATGCATAATGCGATGTAATGATGATCTATGCACATTTAAAGCACTCGCGCGCTTCCGAATTGAAAGGCTCGGGTCGTCACGTACAGATTGATTAACACTCTCCACGTTTTCTACCGTTCTTGATGACCTAGGTCGCCCGGATTTTGATTTATCCAGCGTTGATCCAGTCTCTTCAAACTTTTTAACCCAATGTCGAATGAGAGGAAGGCTTGGCGCGTCATTTAAGTGGCGAAAACCTCGAATACTGCAGAATTTTCTACGCGCGACAGTTGTCGAATCACCGTTCTTGTAAAACTCTCGCACGCACAACGCGCGGTCTGCTCCCGAGAAACGCTCCATAGCGACTGAATCCCCAAGAGCCAAGCTACCAATTGACATAACCCCCGCACCCCTCAAGTACGCAGCGTTCACGCAGTAAGCTAAACAAATATAAAATTTCTTTTGAGACACCCTGTATATTGAGATAAAATAACTAATTCTTCTCGACTTTAATAGGTCATAAGTGACAACTAAAAATCATAAAAACAACTAAAATAAAATAAAAAACTAGAATACTACAACGCAATCTTATACGAATCACAGTTATTAATGTAATTTTATCTAATTATGGGTAAGGTTTTAAGTTATACTTGATTGTATTGCCCCCACCATTAAGTATCCTCCCCTACTTTGTTACTTAAAGAAAAATTACAATTCCAGGCAGGATTGACTGTTGTCAATCCTGACACGATTGCAGGCGGCAACGAAAGCAGTCGAAACCTTTTCAATTTAATCTTATCAGACTTGCAATGTGGATAGCATAATAATCATATTTCCTCTTACAACACTAACAGCACCTTTTTATTACTTGCGGGTTTTGTTGCTTATGAATCGGATATTATTCAATATTTCAGTGGTTTTAATTAGGTACTATTTTTTTTATAAATACAGCCTAATTTTACTCTTTATAGTATCTACCAGTGATAGTCCCCAATGATAGTCCCGTCAAAATCGGTTCATCCGTTCTAGGGATGAGCTGAAACAAACAGATAGATATACATTTTTTTTAAATTGACATTGATGTAAATCCCGTATATACTCGTACTTTCAAATGACTTTTGTGAAAAGCTGTTAATTTGAAATTATGAATAGACACTTCGATTTTATTTATTTGTTTAGATAAAAATGCAAACCTGTTGCTTAAAGTTATACAAAAATAGAAAATAATACTCAATCCTAAAATTTGCTTCGTAACTCCATCACTACAGATGATAAACGATGAGATCCTTGTTGATCCTTTCCCGTACAACGGAACCCGTATCATTTGTTATAATAAATTGTAACACCGCACTCGACTGGCGAATCTAAAGTATTGTTATTAATGTTGTTTTGAGTAACTGTTGCGGTTGGATAAGATGCTAATGGACTTGTAAAAGTGACAGGATAAAACTTTGCTTAGCGATGAAAATGTTTTACATTTTGCGCGCATTTCTTGAATAGTTTTATTCATTTTACTCAATATTTTTTCTTTTTGTCCCACAGATAATTCCAGCATTTGGAACAAATCCTGTGTCTTTACAATCAAACATGAAGTGGACCCAAAGAATACACAGACGCAACACCAATTATTTGTGGATCACACAAAGTGTACGGTAACAACACTATGCACGGTAGAAAACGGCCCAGCGGCGTGGCGACCGCTTAAATCACCGTGCAGTCAAAAATGAGTACAATTTCTTTTCTTTTAAATCTGTCGTACTAAGAGAAAATCGTATCGACTTAACAAACGTTAAGTAATAAATAATAAATAAATATTTCGGACATCTATCACACAACGCCATCTAAGCAAGCAAGCTAAACAGAGCTTGTGTTATGGGTACTAGAATAGATACAGAGAACACCTAGGATCACTACCTGTAATTCCTAGTACGAAAGAGTAAGGTAACTAGGTAGCTAGATCGATTCATCGCCTCCAAAACCCCCAGCAGACTAAATTTCATGAAAATAGTTAGAGCAGTTTCCGAGATTGAGATTTTATTTTTCCTCGATTGAAAGTATTAGATACCATCTGTGCAGTCATATTATAATGTTAATGTTGATTTATCATTACTTTATGGAGCAAAGGATCAGCACCTCATTTTACATCAAATTACTTTATGGACCAACCATAAGTTATTTTTATCATGCCACACAATTCATGATTTTTAAGGGATAGAGGTGTTTGCACAAAAAATACATGAGTGAGATTGTGAGCGAATTTTTTTTCATTTAAATTATCCTTCATAATTTGAACGAATTCAGATTTTTGTATGATGAATACAAAAAAATGTATTTGCAATATTCATCTATATACTCTGATTAAAACTTGTTAATGAACATTACAAATATTGTAAACTAATAATAAACAAGTTTAAATCTTCTCATAAAATCATAAACAAATTAAATTCAATTTATAAAATAATTTATATTAATGTCTAGACTTCAATTTAAGTAAATCAAAACATATTAAGTTTTCTTGGATAGAACTCACCTGTGAAAATAACTCTTGAAATCATCTTCCGTCCCACTGCTAGGCTCGGGTCTCATCTCAGGCGAGGGTTAAGGCCATACATCCTAACGCTGGCTGATTGCGGGTTGGGGACTGGCAACGTTGTGGCCACGTAATCTTACCGTTGGATGTTTTGTTAAGCCGCTTAATGGTCATTCCATCACCTATCCTGAAATAAAATTCTATCACAATTACAAACCTATATAACTTGGAACCATGATAATAATATTAAGGTAATTATAAATTTGTACTACATGATTTTAAATTTACAAAGAATTGTGCGATTATCTGTATATAATACTAGCTGACCCACGCAACATCGTTTGCGTCTTAAATTGCCCGTAGTGTGAAAATTGCCTCCGTTTTTGAAACTTTCTTCATTGGTTCTCCGCTCCTATTAATATATAGCCTATAGCCTTCCTCGATAAATGAACTATCTAACACTGAAAGAATTTTTCAAATCGAACCAGTGGTTCCTGAGATTAGCGCGTTCGAACAAACAAACTCTTCAGCTTTATTATTAGTATAGATATATATATATTTAAAATAGTTTTAACGATTGCAATGTGATTCATCTTCTCAACCTTTTATTATTCCCAAGAGGATTAGCTACTAGTTTCTTTTTGTATAGCCTTGCCAAAATGACTCTACTCTGCCTGATAGAAAGCATATAGACTACGGGCCCGTGTCGAAAATTGATGGGTCATGTGAACTAGGGATGTTGCGAATATTCGCATCCGCATCCGCAAATGCGGAGCTTCCGCATGGATTTGGACATCTGCATCCGCATCTGCATCTGCAATAATCAATGCGGATGTTCATGCGGATGAGAATGTAATACTAGTTGCGTCAAGAAAGAAATTGGGCGGGGCCAGCGAATGGCGAGTGCCGTTCGCACGTGTTAATGACCAATTAAACACCAAACATTTTGATTATAATAAATACTGACAATAATTTTTCCTGGTTCTCCTAATACCAATGCCGAAGGGCCTAAAATAATGAAAATTACTGATTCCGCGCGAAGATTTTTAAGCATTTTATTATTTTTGTACGGCATCGGCCCCATTCAATTTCAATATCTCTTCTAATCCATTATCTCGCAACGCCGTACAAAAATTATGTGACAAGGGAGAAAAATCGACGGTTCCTACTCACTCCCCTTTACCTATACTCAGTTGGACAGCTTCCAAGTGACAGCATAGTGCTGAATGTTATTGTTTTATGCCCCTGTATCTTTCTAAAAAAGTCTCCTGGTGGTTCACATTACCCATAAATTTTCGATACGGGCCCGTAGTCTAATAAGCAAGATCCAAGAGTGGTATTCACCATACTCATTGCGAATGCAGATAATGTAACAACGTAGCTGTAGTATGTTTCACACATACCATGACGGCCTAGTGATGCTCCTACATCAACAACGACTGGCACTGGACCTCTACCGCCCTGAAGACAAACTGCATTCGAAAGTCAAGGAGGTGTTCAAATTACAGTAAAGTATAAATATAATTTGCTATATTCTTTATTCCGACAATAGGAATTTTATGAGCTATTTTATTTTTATACGTCATGAACCGGGAAGAGCTTGACAAGAGTGCACGTGTAAAGTGAGTATTATAGTCGATAAGCTGTCGTCTCGAGAACTGGAAGGAAAATTGGAATAGTGATATTTACCGTCGTTTTCTCCAAGTTCTGTTGTTATGGCTGACAGATTCTATTTTTAACTACCACTATTATTTAAGTGTTCTTTGTTTGTTGGTATTGTTTGTATACGTTGTTGATGGCACTACTAGGCCAATTAAATAGTTGTTGTACGTTTTCGGTAGAGTTAGGCGAAAACAACAATTAAAACGCAGACGAAGTTGTGGTGGTCAGCTAGTTGTCAATAAATTCAAATGTCGTACTAACATCGGATTTAGTCCTAATTAATACATTTATAATAAAATTGTAACTAATCGATATCTGTACATGAAATATATATAAGGAAAATATAAGCTTTATGAACGCAATAGAACCTAAGACAATGATTTTCAGAAATTTTGTCTGTATGTCAGTTTGTTTGTACGTTTGTGCACGTTAATATCTGAAATATCACTTCAACCATTTGCCGTCCACTGCTGAACGTAGGTCTCCCCCAAGTAGCGCCAACCATCCCGGTCTTGGGCAGTCCGCATCCATCCGCTGCCAGCCACTCTCTTTAAGTCGTCAATCCATCGTGCCGCAGGGCGCCCTACACTACGTTTGCCTAATCGCGGTCTCCACTCAAGCACATTTCGGCTCCACCGACCATCGGTACGTCTAGAGACATGACCGGCCCATTTCCACTTCAACGTACTGATTCTCCGTGCGATGTCGGTTACTCTAGTTCTCTGTCGAATAACCTCATTCCGAATTCTATCAGACAGAGAAACACCCAACATCGCACGCTCCATCGCACGCTGAGCCACTTTAAATTTGTGGACCAGTCCAATGGTGAGTGTCCACGTCTCGGCTCCGTATGTCATTACGGGTAGGACGCACTGGTTAAATACCTTGGTCTTCAATGATAAATATAAATAAATAAAATCTAAAATATCTGAAATAGCTAAATTTATTTTAATGCGGTTTTTAAGATGCGTTATGGTTTATTCCAATTAACATTTAGTGTTAGTTTCATTTCTATTGGTCTATTAATAAAAAAGATACATCAGTTTGAAGGTTTACCGTGATAATTAACCAATACGCGGGCGAAGCCGCAGACAAAAGTTAGTGACAAAAATATAAATGCACATATATGTAAAAACAGTAATTCCCAGCTTAAAAGCAACTACATGTACAATAACAATGTGTTTATTTTAAGTAGAAGATAGGGCTTACGACTTTTACTTCCCAGTTGCGAACAAAGTTTTTCTTTATTTTTTCTTTAGTATCTACTGTATTTTTCGATCACAACAATCACAGGTTTGTGGTAGTTTTTTGTAGAGAATATGGCACTACTCTCTACAAAAAGTACCACAAACATCTCTAAATCCATATTCAAAACAAAAATAGAAGTTTATTTTTCTATATGCTAATATAATCTATTATATTCCATTATTTATTTTATTACTTACGTTAAAATGCATTCTTTAATTTATTACATATTATCATTACATTTTCATAGTTTTCTACAAAAAGGTTGTCATTCTATAAGTATAGAAAAGCTATGACTTAAATGTAAATTAATATCAGGTTACCTTATTACGCAATAAATCTTCACCTTTCAAGTAAACGATTTAATTTTATCGCAGGTCGAAATCAAAGTCAACGCCAAGAGCCTTAGCAATATTGTTTATTACTTAAAAGTTGGTTTTTATTAAGATTCGAGTTATAAAAAGTAATATCTTTTATTATAAAGTATTATTGTCCTTATGAATGAAATGCAATGTAATTTAAAAAGTTACGTTTAAAAACATTTTAAGTGGAAAGTTGACTTGCAGTTTCATCAAAAGTTTTCAAAAATGTTTTATTCAACCAAACGGTAAGAAGATTTTCAGAAGTAACAGTAAATTACATTACATTTTTAATATTTTAACTTAAAATCCTTTTGAAGCCCGGGAGGCAGAAGCATTTGAATGAATTAGTGAAATATCCTGGTCCTTTACATAGTCAACCTAAGTTCGGTATGTTTCGTTAAGTTTTATAATTTTGGATTAAGAATATGGAATGTCACCTACTCATTGCATGGGTATTGTAAGATGCAGCTACGGCAGCAAACAACGCAATACAACATCACTGCTTAAAAATAAACAAACTTTTACCAAACCGTCTAGCTAGCGGTTTATATCAGGCCAAAACCTCCTTTATAACGGAAGGCCTATAACCAACAGTGTACTTTTAAAGACTTTTGAAAACTTCTATTGCAAAATAGAGATAGGTTTTCAAACTAATATAAAAACTGTGAAGGTGTTTAATCGTAACTTAAACAATATTTCTAATAAAGTACAAATGCAATACATCCTACTGTACTGATAAAATATTTTAGTACACAACTGGATTAAATTTGTCACGTTTCAGTTCCTTGTGGAAGGATACCACGGTAATGTAATATGGTAAACTTGTCTTCCAAAATTAGTCCCGGGTGAAGTCAGGATGAAGCGGTAAAAGTAGATATAATCAGAATGTCACGGGCCAAGTTAAATGGAAAAGTTTTTGTAGGCCCTGCTTTATGCATGCCCTTTGGGCTAGCTTGACCTTAATAAGCGTTGCCTTTAAAAGTTGTACGCTCGTAAAAAAGTTGCAAACGTGAGGGAGGGTTAATAGAAGTGAACCTAATTTAAAATATCAACACAGATTGTAACCGTGACTTTGAATATACCTTCTTTATACTCGTATTTCAGACTAACAATATCGTTTTTATTTTCCTCAGTGTCAAATTGGCCTAATTTAAAAATAAGTGTATTAAGTGTTCTGTGATTGCAACAACACTGATCTTGGCTCGAAATCAATCGATGTTTCAATGAGAGAACTTCTGTCCAAAATTTTAAATAACGTTAATAATGTGAAACTTATTTCATTTACTATTGAAATAATTACATAATTTCATTACGGACGTTAAAATTTAAGACCTTTACACACAAATACTTAATAGTTTTTGTACATGCTCTAGAATATACTTTTATATATGGCTAAACCCACTTCAAATCTCCATAATTAAACATGAAAGGGTTCCATAAGTTTGTAAAGTCATGCATCCCAAATCGTTCTGCTTTAGACGAGCTATTTCTTACAAAAAGAGGTTGAAGGTGCATGAACAAATTTGTTTATATAGGGCGTAATCAGTTTCAAATTATTGCAACATATTTTTTTATGTATGGGCCTGCCAAATGACTACTCTGCGGAAGGCAAAAGCAGAATCCAAGAGTGGTGATCACATACTCATTTTGAATGCAGATAATACAACAATGCAGCATGGTGGCCTTGTTATGTTTTTTTATCGTTGGGCCTCCGCTCTCGCACTCACCAACGAAACACGATAGCACAAACGCTGTTATTTTACGTTGATCTTCTGTGCGAGGGTAGTACCGCCCCGGTCGAGCCGGCCCGTTTGTGCTGAAAAACCGTGGCTCTACTACCTTTAGAACTATAAACAGTCTATTTTACGTCGTCGGATCAAATTCGTTGCGTTAAATACAGTTGCATTCTAAAGTACTTTTAAATGAATTTACACTCACGGGATGAATAAGGGTGGTCACACGCCGTATTCTTAATTCATCACCTCACGGACATCTTGTGTGTTATTGAGTGAGATCTTACAGAAGACCGATGTTAATCAGTTTTTCCATTGCTTTTATATAAAACCTTTTCTCTCGAAACTTCCTTTTCTCGAAATTTCTGTAACCAATTTGTTGCACTCAAAACATATTTCTTAATTTTTGAAATTTGTAATTAACATAAAATTCTACTTTTGTTTGTTTATTACAACTATATTATAAATGAACTTGAAGTTTTACTAAGACATTGAATAAATTAATGAAGTATTTACTTTTGGGTGAGAGTTAGATAGATTCTCAACCTGGTGAATTCTAGAAAAGAAATATTATGGTATCTAGTTTACTAAAGTTTATTAGCCTCATTTTACATACAAAACCACGTAATTTGTTTTACATTTTGTAATATATGAAAACAGAACCGGCCTTTTCAAATTCGTACATTAAATACGTTTGTGGTTTGATACACATTTGTTAAAATGTAATGCAAATTTTCATTCGAGATAAGGTTTTATGCTATACGTTAGTATAAGGGGAAAAAAAAATTACATAATCGAATATTCCAAAATTTTATTAACACAATAAGTAGACTCGAATAATAAAACTTCCGACATAAATTTAAATGCAGAAATAAAAGTTTTCTACTGGGCATGTAGGAAAATGTATTTGGTTTTACGTGTCAAACAGAGTTTCAATTATCACAATTCACATATTTATTCGATCCTTTTCATTTAGATTGACGTTCGTTCCTAATAAAGTATTTGCGTTGTTCTGTACCCAAAATAGCCAAGTTCACACATCGACATAATCCAATAAAACTCATTTGGTGACGCCCTGCTGTGAAGAGAATAAATAGTCGCCTAGTGATTCCATTGTGACTGAGAACTTGAGCATTTGTACATTTTTTTAAGAACTACTTATTAACATATATTTGCATAAAGGAATGTTATGCATGACAAGAAGAAGCTTTTCGAGAACCTTACTCGCAATATCGAGAGTTGTACTTACTTGTTTTTGTGTTTTATTTAATAAGATTTCTTTAATTTTTATTTGACGAAATATTAAAAAAAATTGGTTGTCTGTAAAGTCGATTTACGGACGATAGTTTAACGTGATAACGTCATAATTAAAATCATTTCATTATGACGTTGCATACTTATATCAATAAAATTGAAGTATTTACGCAAGCGTACAATGAGCGTAACGGGACAATGAGTCATCCTTTTTCGTGCGTGCAGCTGGCGTTCATCGATTTATTAGACGTTTTCACGTCAATAAACAACAAAAAAGTCAGAATATACCAATTTGCATTCCAAAGGGTAATAAACTTTCGACTTTACTAAAATATCATCACTTATTCTCATTACCCCGACTTTTTCAAGAATCAATAAACTGGGTGTAGAATAAACTCATTTCAAATATTCTTTACAATAATTTTAATAACTTAGAATATGGTTACAAATAATTACATATTATTTTTGTTAAATATGTATATTTTAGTTAAAAAAGGGTTAACACATAAACATGACTTCCGGCCCTTATATGGTACATATATTTTCTAAAGTAGTCGTGTCTTATGATCATCAATTGTGCCTTTTAAGCCTTTATTAGGCTGGACTATACCATAGGACCTGGAAGGGAGAACTTCTGCTTTAATATATTACTGCAAAGAGAGACAAATCAGAGATGAAGAATATGTAAAGAAATCTTTATATATTTTATTATATTATTATGTATATTTTTACATAAAGTTTTCACAAAATTATATTCAACACTGAATTTCAATATAAAAAAATGAATCACAAAAATGTATGTACGCCCATAACTTTCGATGGACTGCACCAAATTAAATAATTATTTTTTATCTATTTGTTATTGTCAGGACAAGATTTGTATAGAAGACAATAGGTGTTATATTATCTTAGTCCGTAAGCCAATTAAGGTTCTATACACTGCAGCGCTGTATGGAAGTTGACACGGGTTTACTAAGGGTTTTTTTCACGATAAATTAGAAAAGTATTCATAAATATAAATAAGGCAATACGAAGTTCTCCAGGTCAGCTATTTTATGTATATAAACTATTTATTATTCGTGAATGTCGATCTGTATGAATAAATTAATAGGATCACGGTACTAGTATTTCATACATATGTGACTGATATTCAATGACAATAGTCATTCGAAATATCCGAACCGTTTTCCTATTTTAATTTCCCTATGAATATTTTCTCAAATAAAGTTTTCCAAGTAGGAAATAATATTTTCTCACTTAAATCTTACAATGTTCCAAAATCACATCAGTCACAAAAATAAAAATAGACATGGTTTAAAAAACCAACAAATACACTTACAAAGTCAGTTACAAATAAACAAACATACAAGGTGGTCTTGATGTCATTGCATAAAATTTTGCGATAAGATCAATTTCATCCACCCCTCTACCGTGGGAGAGCCATGCTTCGGCATGAATGGGCCGGCTCGACCGGAATAATACCACGGCCTCATAGAAAACCGGTGTGAAATAGCGCTTGCGCTGTGTTTCACCGAGGGAGTGAGGATACCGGAGGCCCACACCCTAACCCCACCTTATCCCCCTCCCCGTCCCCTAAAGGCCGGCAACGCACTTGTGACGCCTCTGGTGTTGCGGGTGTCTATGGGCGGCGGTAATCGCTTACCATCAGGCGATACGTCTGCTCGTTTGCCTATTTCATAAAAAAATAAAGTGAAGTTAATAAGATTTTACTTGAACCTAAAATGTTTGTTTCAAATGGTATGTGTGTTAGAAAACATTTTTACATCGATTTCGTTTACTTGCTTCTGGTTGCTATCCATCTAATTGATGTCCTTAAGTACCTCATTATAAAGAAAAAGGTATTCTTTGTTCTAAAACGTTTCAATTTTCATCTATCCTTGGAATTCATTTTGTAAATTGGGTATCATCGTTGAAAGCGTTGAGCTACAGTATAACGTCGATTTCATTGTGGAAAATAAAATATTAGGTTACTTTTACATTTTCATTGTCAGTTTGTAGCATTTTATTTAAATGTTCTTATAAAAGCTGTTTATATTATTCCACATTCTATATGGATTGACTAATTTAGATCCGAAATTAAATCGTGTTTATCACAAAGATTGAAATCAAGGATTGATTTATAACATATTAGTTTAGTTTTGTCTCACAACCATCTCAAACAAAAGCTGCTGAAAGCAGAAATATGTTAGATACTGCGTTGTATAATCGTTTTCAAACTAAATACTTTTATGATAAGAATATTGAAAAACCTTCATTTGTAATTAAACGTATTTTCAGTCAAAATAATCAGTAGTTACTTTACGGTAGAACATTATAATTTCACCCACGTAACGGTCTAAGACTGACCCAAATGGTTTGGTGACAGTGAAAAATATTGTAGTCTAACCTTTGGAACATTTAACGAATCATTCAAAGCTTACCCATTTCTTTTTGTGTGACGTAATAGGATCAATCAACGCCTACACATTAGAGGTTGTTCGATTACTCGATAGTGAGCCTATTTCGATTTGAACTATTTTTAGTCTTCTTATCCTATATGACTCAGTATACCCATATATGAAAATGCTGAAATAATCTTGTTTAGCTACCATATTTTACTAATAAAGAACATTATGGGAACTTGCGTCTGCTAAATTATCGGGTAAATTTATACGTATTCCTTGTGATTATGGATTTAGAATACAAGGTGTCACCACTTCTAATTATCCCATAGGTGTGGTAAGAGGCGACTACAGAAACGAAATACGTAGGACAACATACACAAATAAGATAAACTTGAAACAAACCCTCTACCAATCCATCTGACTAGTATGACGTAGTAAGCCAAAACCTTATTTCTAAGGAGAGGCATGTGTACAATAAGAGACTTAAGAGCTATTGTGACAGCTGACGTGAAATGCAATTCATTTGAATTTTGAATTATATAGAGGGTAATTGATTCCCTCCGTCTATAGACACCTGCAGCTCATGAATCACGAGTGTGTTGTTACCCTTTGTGTACCATGCTCCAGAATCGGCGAGAGGAAAGATTTGGACTCTTGTCATCTCACATGCGTGATGAAAAACAGTTTTCTACATAACCTACATCTATCCTTTCGATGTGAAAAAACATGATGCTCCAACGATAACATGAATTTTTGAACGTATAATTAAAATCAGATTTTGAAATTATCATATAACACGACTAAGACGACCCAATACGCTTTAATGCAACAAATTGAAATAATTTCCTTTGTATAATCAATATGCTCGAAATGGGTTTCTATACAATGTTGTAAATATAATTTAAAGGGGCAACCGTTTATAATCTATTATATAAAATTCTCGTGTCGTGTTGGTGCGTAATCGAACTCCTCCGAAACGGCTAGACCGATTTTGATGAAATTTTTTGTGATTATCCGGTATCTATGAGAATCGGTTCTTATCTATTTTTCATCCCCCTAAATGTTAAGGGTAGTCCACCCCTAAATTTTTTTTTTTTTTTTTTGACAAAATTTTTTTTATGATGCAGCATTAGAAAATACATACAACCCTAGATTTTCAACCCTCTACGATCAACCCCTATTTTTCCATCGCGATTTTTATTATTCAATTTTATGGCAAAGCAACGTTTGCCCGGACAGCTAGTTTATACTATATAATCCAGTAATGTAACCGATTCGATTAAACAGACAATAGAGACAGACTCTGCCAACCATACCGCGCCAATTTGTGTTTTACCAATGCGCAACACAAATGCATCAAATCAGCCTTTACGTCTATCGTTTAGAGCCCATTTAACCCGCAATGGGCGCGAACGAATGACGATCATACAATTTTGTTTCGGTTAGCTATTGCATATAATTGCTGTTTAGAATGTAAATGTCTGTGTGGTGACGAATTAATAATATTGAGTGTCACTATACCCATTCGTTCCGTGAATGTCGTAAAAGTTGACTAAGTGAGTAAACTCTGCAAAGTGAAGGAAAACTTGAAATAAATATTTTACTAACCCGTCTGGCCAGTGTGATATAGTAGGCATAAAGCCAACTTTCTAAGAATAGGCTTAAATCCAGCAGTGGGTTATTAAAGACTGTTAATGAATTTAAAAATATTTTCGAAGTTAATTCAGTAGTGTAACCAATGGGTAGCATTGAAGTTGCTTAGTACAACCAAAGATCTTTAAGAATATAAATCTTTGTAATACTCTCGCCCTCTAAGAATAACGAGTTATATCTGAAAAAAGTTATGTCATAATTCAGATTTTGTCGAATTTAATTAGATTATTAATATATCTTTAAATTAAATTTCGAGTTTTAAATATTGTTTACATAATTGTTGTAACTTATTTTACTTGACACGACACATATTAATGTCTAAAGTCTTTAACGCGAGTCATTAGACGACGATAGACGCTACTAAATGTTTTGTAATAAAA
This sequence comes from Spilarctia lutea, assembly GCA_916048165.1. Classification (NCBI taxonomy): domain Eukaryota; kingdom Metazoa; phylum Arthropoda; class Insecta; order Lepidoptera; family Erebidae; genus Spilarctia; species Spilarctia lutea. The sequence goes on along the minus strand of OU696480.1, from coordinate 14,718,651 downwards.
GTAATAGGTAAATAGTTGATAGTTCAGTGATAGCAAATAGGGTTACCCAAATTTAAATATTTTCTTGAAAATACTTTGGTATTTTAGTAGAAGTAGTCACACATTTTCGAGTTAAAATGCTGAACAAAACTCGATGGAAGAAGTAATATGATTTGTGAGAATTTAGGTACTGTTACTGTACTACTGAAATGAGGAAAATACAATATGAACCTAAAAGGGAATTGGTTTTCGTAGAAACCTCAAAAGAGGCGTGATCCAATCACTTTCAAAAGAGATTTAATATGTCTCAAAGTAAAGAATATCTCCGCATGTGACAAAGAAGTATCGTTGAGTAAACAAGTGAACGATCACAATTCATGTCACGACTTGACTGTGCTACCGGGAAAACAATTTTGTATCCGTCTGTACTGACAGAGAGATAAGTGAGCGACACTTACACCGTAGTGTATCTGTTTAAAACTACATTCTTTTGAAGAAAATTTGTTGAGGAACATCCTTGACACTTTATCCGTATCCATTAACATAATTTATTTAGGAGAATGAAATTGCCTGAAACCTGGCCTCCAAATAAAGAGATATGTACTGAGAGTCCTAATGCGTTTATTTTGCACGAACTAAATATAAAAACCCGATTCTTCTATGCTAGCGAAAAGTTCTTGAATTCTTTGGCCATCGCCAGAAAAGAAGAGAATAACCACGAGAAACTGATGGTTACCAGAAAAAACCAAGAGGATGAAATCCGATTAGGTAGACTGACCAGATCCGAACAGCCTCGAAAGCCAATCTATACGTTGCTCTTAACGACGCGAGGAGGAGGACAAGGAGTAATTGAATTAATTAACCAACACAGTCTCGACCTATATGCAATACAGGTTTAAAATAATATGTTATTGCTATATCGTTATTTCATGCATTTTCTATAAACTTGGTTGTGTTTAATATTAAATTTATTAAAAAACTATTAATTGAATATGAACAAAGGATGGGTACTTTTATACCGATGTTAGAAGAAAAAAATTATTGTACTATAAATAGTTTTTAGTATACCTTCATTGATTGTTAAATGTGAACGTAACAGCGGCCTTGCGCTTTCATGACGTCTACTAACGTAGGAAGCTCCTGGCTAGTGACTACATCAAATAGAGAGTGTGTAGGTTCCGTGACTTAATTCTATGAAAAGTATAAAGAGATTTTGAAAAGAGAACACGATAAAATTAATTCTCTTCCATCCCATGAATTATTTCTCGATTGTATCCATTATCCATTACAAATACAAAATTGTTTATGTTCGTTTTCAGGTTTGCCACATTTGGTTCAGAATCAATAATCTATTCATTATATTGTAACTGCATTCTACGAAAGATTCTATAAACATAAAAAAATCTTGCTGCTTTTCCTTTGACGAATGAGGTTATATTTTTTTTTTAATACTGTACTTAAGGTATTTCACATTGGGTATTGTAATAAACGTTATATTTAAACAAAAAATACATGTATATGGAAACTAGGTGCGGTCTTCCTTGATATTCAACCATTATTTAGGTTATTATGTACGTATAGGGAATAACTGTTTATTAAAACGTTATTTACAGCTAAATTATACGAAGCCATTTTATAGCAGAAAAGTAAGCGATGTATAACATAATTCATGGTTCGTTAAACTTTTGAATTAAAACCATTCATTTTTACATATCATTCATCATATACATCTACACACCCTCTGATTCTCACTCACTCACTCACTCATCCATTTCACACACCCAGAGGACTCCGACAATACAACAAAATTTTGAGTGTAATGTAAAGTTGTACAACAATGTAAAGTTAGTGATAAATTTATTGTATAAAATTGTAATGGGTTTATTTTTATTTTTTTTATTATATAGGGGGCAAACGAGCAGACGTTTCGCCTGATGGTAAGCGATTACCGGCGCCCATGGACACCCGCAACACCAGAGGCGTCACAAGTGCGTTGCCGGCCTTTTAGGAAGGAGTTCGCTCTTTTCTTGAAGGTTTGAAGGTCGTATTGGTCCGGGAACACCGCAGGCGATAGCTCATTCCACAGTTTTGATGAATCATATAAAACAAGAGAAGGCATTGGCTCTTGTAGTATAGGTGTAATACCTAGTACGAGAGACAGGGACTTCAAACAATTGTAGTTTATATTTTATGTCAATAAAGATTATTATTTCTAAAGTATTTTATCCAAAATTTCAATACAAATACCATGCCACAAACCTGTTAGAAATAGTACTGAACTCTGAAACTATTTATTGATATTAATCCACTCTATTGCATTGAACACGTCACTATAACCTAGTTACACATCCTGTGATGTCCCTACTATGCTATGATGCTCGTAAAATATACATTTTACGATCAGCATAAAATAAAATTGCATTATCAGAACCATTGCCGCATTGCAACTAGTATTGAAACTGTTTTTTGTATATTTACTATTATTGTCAGTAGGATATCTAGTCATTGTAAGCACTTCTCGCTTTTTAAATGGTTTAAACTAATAGACACTGACTTTTTTAGTTTATCGTAACTAGTAAAATCTCTTATCTTATTTTAAATTACAGTGATTATTGTATGATGATCTTCTAAGCAACTGTTAAAAAACATGCTAGTTAGTATCATTTTTGATGACCTCGATATCGAAACATGTTAGAAGGATCAAACCATACATTTTGTAGAACAAATATGTTTTTACAATAAGCAATAATGTTAGTTAATATTTACATAATTTAATATCCACATTGTCTTACAAATTGCGTGGTACGTTATTCCGGTCTTACGCTCAAAAATTTTTTGTCCCTGCTACCCCTGTTAGCTACAATAGAAATTTTTTTCAAGGCGAATTGTGGGCCTCTCATCAAAATGAAGCCACTCACAAAAAATAGCTTGATAGTAATAATTTGTAACATTAGTTCCGAAGATCTCAGGACTATAAGCTTTAAATGAAAATGAAGCAGAATATTCATCTTTATTTTAACATTTGAATGTTTTATGAGTTTGTTTAGATTTGTTAAATTATAATCTAATTGGCAAAAGTTAATATAGAGGGAATATTTGTGCCAACAACTTTGTCCCCTCGTCCATATTCAAGTGACTAATATCTTGAGTGAAATATATATTAATCATGTTAAATGGTACATTATCTGGTTATAATGATATTAAAAAGATCAATAAATATATTATACTAGCTGACTTATGCAACTTCGTCTGCTTCTCTTCAAAAGAAATATTTTTTTCCCAATTAGTAAATTGTGATATAAACTATCCTATCTCTCAAGTTGGATCGAACTGCACATGGTGTGCGAATTTTATTATAATCGGTTAAGTGGTTTAAGAGTCCATTGAGGACAAACATTGTGACACGAGATTTATATATATTAAGATTTAAATATTCATATTTTAAGAGTTATTGAGTTTTTCTGATTCTAGAAATGCTTCATAACAGCACAAAGTTTGAAAGTTAGGCGCCTTCACCCTCGTGCCTTGGACAGCTCGGAAAGCCGTCGGTTCTGCGTCTGATCTCTCCCCAGTCGCGTTGAATATCCGTGGCATCGGATTGTGAGAGTAATGGAACAGAGAGTGCGCCTGTATTTGCATGCACACTTGCACTTGCACTAAAATACCTCTTGAGCAGTTGGCTGGTCTCGGTTTAGATGTACCAGTGTAGCCAATCTCAATCTTTTTTTTTTATAACAGTAAGTTGATGGATGTTTGGTTTAATTATCTTAGTCTGTATTTCATTACATGATCATCAAGTTATCGAGTCCCTTTCTTACAAAGTCTGATTTTCAGAACTAAAACTAATTCAATTAGCACAAGTTTTTCAAAGTTTTGGAAGTTCCTTAAAATTGCCACTTGCTTACTTTCCGAACATGAAAAATGTAGAACACATATTTTATATTTATTTATCTTTACAGTATACACAAAAAATAATAACAGAAAAGATGAATTACCGTATAATTAATGAAAATTGAGAAATATTTTGTTTTATTCCCAAGGTAAATTACTTACAAAAATACTGATTAACATATTTATATCTTCAAACACCTCTGTAATTGAATGGCTCACAGTAACTTCCAAGTTTGGAGTAGAAAATTCTTAAACTTAGCCAAATCTCGTCAAAACTTGGTGTGAGCGAATCAAAGTTCTGCCGATTCGTTTAACTTGAGACCGGAGGGAACCGGTAGAAACCAGTTTGTTTGGCAGATTTCTTTGTTAAACAATATTTTAAAGCAGTAATCAGGTTTGCTATGGCCGAAGAAATTTGGTTTCTCGAAAAATAAATTGTTTTTACAAAAAGCCTGTTCAAAAATTCATTCGAGGTAAAACTTTTTGTGGGAGTAGTCTTTCGGTTTGGTTTTAAATATTCTTAAGGCAAGTTTTATGTTATTTTTGCTAATGGTCGGAAAGTAAGACAGGCTCAGAAGTTCTAAGCCAAATCATTATTATTTCATAGTCAAAGGTCATTTACAAATTGATATTCATTTACAAATGGGGCATTAGTTGTATTTATTTTGAAAGATTTTCAAGTGGGAAATAGAATCTCAAAAGTTGTAAGATTTATTTTTTTAATAGGTGTGATTTATTAACAAGATTTGTATACCTACAAGACTAATGTATAGTTTGGTGACTATAAACACTACCATATTTCAGATACATGCAAAGTTATTGTCATTATAACCATACTAAAATTCATGCCCTACGGTTATTTTTTAAACCATTAACTCAAACTTTAAGGTGTTATTACTTTTGAATCGGATATCGTTCACTATTGCATTGCTTTTCGTTTATTTTCGTTCCTATTGTTTCTCCTAAATTAAAGCAACCAAAGTACTCCTTATTACATCAGCTGTCTGCCAATAGAAATCCTGTCAAAATCTGTTTCGAGATAAGCTGGAACAAACAAATAGTTAACCAATATTTAAAAAAATATTATTTTGTGAAAGAATAAAAATAATATTGGGAATAATAAAGGCTAGGACGACGAAGAAGAAGATTATTTTGTCATGAATAACGCATCCAACTACTTTTATATGAGTTTTGCGAATAGTTGTTAATTTGAAGTTATGAAAAGAGACAATGTGTGTTTATTACACAAAGAAAATAAAGTACCATCTGTAAATTTCAATGCGATTCGAAATATATTACGTGTATGATTTTCTTACAACGTAAAGGCCTTATTTAACCGATCGCGTATGAATTATACGAATAAGGCATTTCATTCACAAAGATGTACGCTTATAGAATAAGAAGGAATTTATTGTAAATGGGGTTGCCAGCGTTGAGAACGTTGGACTGAAATATTGTAATTTACCAGTAGCGTTCGGTTATCGAACTCTTTCGATAGCTAGCTAGCATTGGATAGCTAAAATCTTCAAAGTTACATATTTTATTGGTTCAGATATAAAGCATCTTTTCCTTCAAGATTGATTTTGATGCTAAAATAGCTGTCAGAATATTACCTCTTGATATTACTTGTAGTGCTGCACTGATAATACAGTGTATAACTTTAATATACATATATTATTTTTGTGTTGTGTTTTTTTGTATGTGAACACATCCCAATTTAATTTCAAATTAAATTATATTTTTTGTCGGAAATAATCTCGATACTCACAGAATCTTGTCTAATATTTTTATCTAACAATTTATTATAAAATTTTCATTTAAATTTCAAATTGCATCCCTAACCTACCAAAGTTGCCAGCAGTTTTTTTTTAAATATATCTACTAATTTGCACATATAAGCATGGCAACCCTGAGCACATTTGTCACGTCTATGTTATCTTCTGTCTGTCTGTCACGTGGTTGATATGGTAACGTGCACGCTGTGCGGAATTTTAACAAACATCCGAATATGTCTACTACGAATTACTATAGTTCACGATTTATAACTACTGTAGTTACTACCAACTAAGCCCCGTAGCGGCCTACCTTAGTAGTAGGAAGTAGCTTCAGAAACGCATCGGCGCTTTCTCAAGCCCTGCCTTGCCTCACAACTGAGGTACAGCCTGAAATAACCACAGACACCTCAGTGGCAGGACACTATTGCACCTCTCATAGAAATTATAAACACATTCATCACCAGGTCTTATGTTGTGATTGGTAGAGTGCCTCAGCTCTGCTTGATGAAAATCATCAGCAGAATCCAAGAGTGGCGATGATCATTCTCAATATTATAGAAAACTAGTAATGTTTATGTAGATATCAGCATAGGAATTGTCCATTAATTAGTTTAAGGGAGCACCTAAAATTAATAATAAAAATAGGGAATTAAATGATATCATCTTGCGCTGGTACGGCCACATAAGTAGACGAGATGACCAACACTCGGTCAAAAAGGCTTTAAATATCCCTGACCGCCCGCGAGGAAGAGGAAGACCACCCGCCACCTGGTGGTCAAATATGCAGAAAGAGATTCAGCAGGAGAGTCTGAGCACACAGACAACCCAGAACAGAGTTCTCTGGCGCAGACGTACAAGGAGACCCGACCCCAGCTGAACTGGGAGGAGGGGTGGACAAAGAAGAAGAAATGATATCATCTTGAGCACACGCTTCTCAATAGGACATTACTACAGTGGAAATCACCAAAAATTGTGGTACGGACACTGGCTTATTATACGAACGTGGAATGAAAAAACCAGGTCGCTATAAGAGTTTCAATTTTCATGAAGACACGTACCTTCTAAATGTTTATTATAATGTAATGAATTATTTATTAGCTTGTATAATTTCAAAGATATATGGTTCCTAGCTTGGCAGAGTTTTTTGTTTTGTTGTAAATATGGTTTCCGTTTTATGGTTTATTCATTGTAGAATTATTTATATATATACAAATAAATAAATTTGCAGTGTTTGTTTATAATTTTAAATTAAACATTACCATCATCAGTCTATCGCAGTCCACTGCTAGACTAGTCCTCTCTAGGATCGAACCATGTGGCATTAATTTGGAGAGGCTTATGTCCAAATCAACAGCTTTTCAATAAATGCATATGAAAGTATATACATATTTTTTTTTTTTTTGTCCGTAGTAGCTTGTCATTTGTCCGTAGTCGTCTGTGGTCGTTAGCCGGAACAAATAATGTTCCGGCTAATCTCTGGAATGGCTTCACCGATTTAGAAAGGACTTTCCCTGACAGATAGCTGATGATAGATATGAAGATGTTCACCGTGGAACTCAAAGGGTTTTTAAATAAATGTTTTATTCGTCAAAATTAACGATCACCTACTATTTTATTCGAGAGACTTCTATTTAAAACAATATTAAATGTGAACATGACATTTACAACCCGTTGGAAATATCTGCAAACCTGGCTTAATGACGTCATGCAAACTCGAGAATTAATATTTCACTGAACAGAGAAACAATAAACAAGAATGAGATTACAAAAGCAACAATAATACACGTGTGTTGGCACTTGCGTTGGCAACGGTACTAGATAAGTGAAGGCGGGGCGATGCATGAGGAGCGAGAGGTGAAGCGCATTCCAGCCGGGTGCACATATTTCCGACGGATAGTATGTATGATAACTATGATTTGATAGCATTTAAAAAAAAGAAAAATAAAAGGTATAACAAGAAGGATACAGTTAAATTAGTGTACTAAATCGACGTTATTAATAATTGCACAATTCTAGATTAGTACAAAACTAAAACTGCGGCCTACATTGTCCACAAGTTTAAAATTATCTTTTGTTGGCGTGTTTTAGGAAGGACAGTCAATGCCACGCTTAGACGAATAGGAATCGAACATAATAGAAATTGCATGGGTCAGCTAGTAGATATATTGATTCTTAAATTACAATGCCTTCAAGATATAAACAAAACTAACCATACAAGTCCTTGAAGTGAATATGCCTATTTATTTATGTTTTTACACTTTGTACATCGGTGGACTTATTACCGAAGGCATTCTCTTCCAGTTAACCCTAACCTATCACTTTTAGTACATTTGTATCCTTAGTTCAAATTCGTAGTACTATGTAATTAATGTTTCGCGGTAACAAAGTATTCATTTAAACGTAACTGGTGGTTTTAATTTCACTGGAAATGCTTTAGTATCTTGGATTTCTGGGACAAGTGCTGCTAAGACTGATTAGCGTGTGTTCTGGCTTTCAAGTAAATGTTGGAAATAATTAACAGTGTAACTTACTTGCAACTTAATTTGAACTTTAAGCAGAAGATTTAAGATATTAAATTACGTATTAACAAGCTTTTCTCTGTAGCTTTAGTAGGAAAATATATGTGTGCCTACCTCGTTTACTACGGTAAGTAATATTCTATTTATGAACCTATTTATGTTCATGCTAACTTCATATTATCCAAATAAATATTTTCAATACCTTTCTTGTTGATTTTAAGTAATATTTAAAACATTGAGTTTCATTAAAGTAAAGTTTAACTAAATTGAAATCTAATTTTAATGTACCACGTTTTGAAGTCTTGAAATGCCAATGCCAGCATGAAGCTATCAGAATCGGTCCTAAAATCTATATAAATAAAAATGAATTGCCGAAATGTGTGTAACTTTCGATCAACTGCACCAAATTGGATATTTTCTTTTTTATGGAGTAGGGGCAAACGAGCAGGCGTATCGCCTGATGTTTTACGCCTTTATGTTCGTTATTGTTAGGAAAAAAGTTAACGGGATAATTTTCTTTTCATCCACGACTGCACCATGGAAAGCTGAAGCAGACATAACTACTAAAAACAAGGTTTTCAAAAATTTTGATGATATTAACTAAATAAAAATAAGGCAGTACAAAGGTCGCCGGGTAAGCTAGTATATTATAGTTTGGGTTATATATTCGCCATTTGAAAATATTGAATTAATAACACATTACAATAACCTTTAAGAGTCCACTGCTAGACCTAGGCCTCCTTGATGACCCTCCAGAGCAGGGCGCCTGAGACCGGCCGCCGGGGTGGTTTTAGTGGACTCACCACATACCTAGCTCCACCAAGGAAGGAAAGGATTTTCCACCTCGTCAAAAAAAAGGCCTCTTTGATGAGAAGGATTAAGGAGGTTTTAGTCTAATATATTACACTGACATGACCGGTTGATATAGACTTTGTTTCAAGTTTACCTTTCCTTTGCAGTGATGTTGACGTGTAGAGTTTGCTCCCTTGGTCGACTTTTACAACACGCAGAGGTGAGTAGAGGTGGTGGCACTCTGCATTTTTAACCATACGGAGAAATATGATAAAAATATATGTTTACTTTCACCAATATTTTGTTTTAAATGCTTTTGGAAGAAAACGAGTTCATAAAAACCAGCAACTTAAGAATTACAAATGTGTCACAAACAGTCATGGAGGATATTTGGGATCCGATTTGGGCCTGGGCTAAATTTATTAGCATGTATTTTCCATGAACTCGAGACTGCAACACAATATTCTATCGACGTTCGACAATAGGTATAGTTTGCCATAGATCTACTAATAGTGTGTGCTCGATACCAAAGGATCAAAGACAGATATTAGTACAGTATTCTATCGAGTTAACCCCAACCTGTGACTACACAAACGAACATTCTCCAGTAAATCCGCAATAAACGAAGATCCGCAAACAGCTGTCTATTTGCCATCGTCTATACGTTAGCAGACGATTCTGCTGTGAAATGTTGAGTATACGTTGAGTGCTACTATACCTGCAATTCCCTTGTGGCACACTCGTTACTATCAAGATGTTAGTAGTGCTCTTTGTATCCCAAAGGATTAGTATTTTTCGTACACATACCTGAAAAGTTAATGTATTTTTGTCGAAAATAAAAAAACAGGATGTGGCGGTAAGATAACGTACAGTTCATACCGTTAACCCACTACAAATAAAAGAAATTTCAGGTACACCTCTAGTGCTTTTAGTAAAGTGAGTTTAGCCCTCATTTTTATGACATAGGGGCAGACAAACAGATAAATAAATTAGTTATTTCAAATTGTTTGTTGTCTGCGGGTAGATGGTGGTGGTGAATGATATGTACGAGTATATAATTTATAGCCTTTAATACTCTGTTATAATTTAATTTTCTAAGATTGAAATAGTTTTTAAAATCGGATCAATAGTACCAGAGATTACTTCGAACATACAAACTGGCAAACTTTACATCTTTATAATATTAGTATACATATTATTTGTTTACAATGTCCACGATAACAGGTGAAATTTATTGAAAAATTATTTGATTTATTTAAAGTACTATACAATTGAAAGCTAATTCTGCCACCTGTCCATATAAGATATAAGAAACGGATACGTCTCGTACAAGATATTTCTTAATATTACCTACAGAAAATAAACCATTCCATCTCGTAGACTCACTTTTATTATCTTTAATAAAACACATTGGTGTCGTAAAAGTGCCTTTAATTAAATTGAAGCGGTGCAGATAATTAGTAGAAAAAATACTTGAATGTTTCGTACTTTCGAGTGTATTTTTCCAGTGCCGTATTTAAGGACGGAGAAATAACATTTGGACAACTTTATTTCTAAATGGCTTGCAATGATTGATGCCGTGTGTTATTTAATCCCAGTCGTTACTTTTATTGAGGTATATTAGTTTTAAAGAATATATCTTAGTAAATGTAGGTACTGGGTACACTTACATGAAACTTACTTATCACTTTGATGAAAACATAATTCAATATCAGATAACCCATTTATCGAATAAACTAATAGACTAAATATCATCACGACAGGACTAATAACAATGTTAATAAAAGGTATGTAAATCAGGGTAAAATTATTTCTTTTGAGAGCATTTATGGCGTGAGCATTTATGTATAACATCACATTATGATCAATTGGACACACAAAGGAAGACGCACGGGTCAACTACTTCAATATAATAATTTTCCGCTTAAATACATATTTGAATGGATTTTTTCCTGATAAAATTGATTTCATTGTAAATCCATGTAAAACGATCTTTATTAAATTATAAGTCATACATTGTGTTTTGATTATCAAAGTCACAACATCTGAGTAATAGTGATTTGAAATATGTAATATGACTTTGGCATGATTACCGCAGTCACTCCAACTTAATTGACTCGACATTTGGGACTTTCTAATATAATTTCATTACAAGTGCAAACGTATAATATAATTCCCTACTGAATTAACTGCTCCGTATTTTAGAAAGTAAATTATATTAACTCGTACTACAATAAAATAATTGCCTCTGAATAAGGAGAAAGTAAAAACCGCGAGGGTTGGAACAAATCTTACGAATTCGAAATGTGAGTTTGGTTAGCTTAATCCCAACACACTAAAGTGGTTTTAATTTATAGTATATTCATTTTATTTTAATTCTTTCTTTTACATAAAGTGTTACGCCTGTTAAATATGTACTCCTATATTATTAATAAAACATTAAAACTGCCTCGGTAGCGTGTTCGATTCCCAGGTCGCACCGAATGTTTGTATGATTTGAAAATATTCGTTTAGGAGTTTGGGTGTTTTTTATGTATCTTAAATATAAAATTCTCGTGTCACAACGTTAGTTACCATACTACTCCAAAACGGCTGGACCGATTTTCATGAAATTTTGTGAGCATTTTAGGTAAGTCTGAGACTCGGCCAACGTCTATTTTTCATCCCCCTAAATATTAAGTTTGTGCTAACCGTGTAAGTTGCAAAACTAAGCAATTTTAGTCTCAGGTCAGTTTATAGTGAGTGACCATTCTTAATAAAACACAAAATGTGGTCTCGTGAAGGCTTTGAAGCCAACAACACTAGGCGAAGTAAAAAGCGGCGTGGCGACCGCTTAAATCACTAAGCCAACCGTGCAATCGTAGTCGTGCATACTATTATCGGGGGAGTCGGAGTCGGCCGAAGTGATGCCAAGGGTTTTAGGGAAAGTCGGTGTTAGGCAAGTCTAACATTGCTTTTGCGTGATGTGTTCATGGTTGGCGTTGGTTACTTACGATCAGCAGACACGTCTGTTTGTTTATCCTATCCTACTACATTCACATCCTACTAATATTAAAAACGTGAAAGTTTGTGAGGATGTTTGTTGCTCTTTCACGCAAAAAGTACTGAATAGATTTTATTGAAAATTTACAATAATATAGCTTATACGTCAGAATGACACAAAGGCTACAATTTATAAAGATACTAGCTTTGCCTCGCGGCTTTGCCCGCGATTATTGTCGTACCGCGGGTAGCACCGCAGGGTTCCGCTAGTAAGATTATAAATTCGAAAGTAAATCAGTCTGTTACATTTTCACGGCTAAATCGCTGCACCGACTTCCATGTTTGATAAGGATTCTTTGATTCATTAAGAAAGACGCTGTCTACATTTTATTTTGGTAACCTTCATACACGCGGGCAGAGCCAAAAGCTAGTCAATATTATAAATGCGAAAGATTGTGAGGACATAAAACTACTAAACGGGTTAAGATAAACCTGTGCAGTCTTCTACAGATTATACATTAGGCCACTCTTTACCGCGATAACCGACAAAACGGCAGGTAACTAGATTTGGCCTAGCTAGCTAGTATTCCATTTTTCTTCAACAAACAGACAATAAAAAGAAACAATCCGTTGCGAAATACTTACATTTGCTATAACCTCCTTAAATATAATATTTATATTTTTGTTTCCACACATTTTCAAATTAGATACGCTGCTTACACATCCGATTAATAATTTTATTTACATTGTGTAATGCTTCTCTGGCTGTTTCCTATGTAGGGCTTATATATATTTGTTCACTTCATTTGAATAAGGATTAAATTGTGCGTCCACATTTTTAGAAAGGTATGAACGCTAATTGGCGATAAACAAAAAGGGACCTTGCTTTTCAGTTTTATAAAATTCTATTCCCTTTTTTCAACAAAATGAAATTTCTTTTATCGCATTTTCTACACTGATGTCGTCCCCTTTGCATTATTGAAGTAGCTAGTTTGCCATTTGAAACAATCTATTTCTAGATTTTTCGTTAACATAGATATTCATCGATTTTGTCAAAATCACAGTTTGCGAGCTCTGACTTGTCTAATTTATTTTCTAAACTGTCCATCATTACCTGAATACCTTGTTTCACACTTCCATTTCTTATGTTCCAATTACGACCGGAGTTTTCACTAAACAAACAACTTACTTCTTCTATGCCCTTCTCACCCCTCTAATTTTGTCAATACTTCTTTCTATGTACAGTCAGTTTTACTTACAAACAGCCTCACATTTAAAAGAAAAGTGCGAGAATTTCTTCAAGGTATTCAAAGTAAACGGTAATCGCGAATAAATCGCACGGCAGAAATGCCGGTCTTTTCCCCTCGATTTTGCCCGTCTCCAACAACTTTTCATAGTTATCTGGCCTTCTCAAGGTATACTATAATAAATAATATAATAAACATAAAATATATCATTAAAGTAGTATAAAATATTAAAACGATTAAAAAAGAAACGGATCTTCAAATGTCCTCAGGCGCTCTTCATTTTAATAAAGTAGTATAATAGTATAATTGTGGGAGTGAATGGGCTCTGCAGGTGCATTGTGAAGGCTGGAGATAATGCTCATAACTGGAGCATTTCAATGAAAAGAGACTATCTTGTGTTTTCCAGTACCATTATAATAATGCCAGTTTTAATGGTTATGATGATAGTTTTTCAATGTTTTCATTTTCACAATTTTCATCTTGAAAATGGGCTTTATTCATTTTCTTTTATATTATTCCTCTTTATTTGAGAACATTTTCATCGATATGTTATTTTTAGGGGCTTAATATCACGAATGTAAAATTGCCGAAGTGACAGAAAAGGCCTACTTGAAACATTTTTTTTTATACCTGTTTTTAGAAATAAATTTCCAGCAACTTTCACATAACATTACAAATTCTAAGATTGATGTATGTATAGATGTAGCACGTAATCTAACAATAACTTACTTTATGAAGTTGAGAAATGAAAACTTTAAGGTCCATATAACAACTTCTTGATCCAACCCTCGACATATTATTTCATAACAAATTAGGTTAAATACGTTTTACGTGTATTAAATTCTATGAAACTTCGTGTTGGGTACCTACATTTTAAACCAGCTACTTATTTATTTATTAAAAACCAGCAAGGATTTTTATTTATAATTTTTAACTTAATAACATACCTACACAGAAAGCGTGGCCAATAACAGGTATTTCTCGTTAACTTAAAACTATGTATCCAGCATGCAAACGAGAACATGAAATATGACATGTCTAAATATATAAACATGTATAAACATTCAACATATATATTATATCATTAACACTGTTTAATCAAAAAAAAATTGATTTTAAATTTAAACAATTGTTTAGAACATGAGAAGATATTTACCTCATTAAAAAAATAATAAGATGTACGTGAAATACACATTTTCTTGCGTAGTTAGTAGCATAACGGGATACATACGCGACGTGATGGGGTGTTAAACACTATTTGCGAAACTTTTTCAGCACTATCAATATTTCCATTTATACTCGTAACATCATACAACAAAGACCTTTTAGGACCAAACGTCTGTCCTCAAGAGTCAACAAGCCATGTCATTTACAACTTTGACGGTAAGTCGTGACTGGTTTATAGAAACGATAACTAAAGATTAATTATTGATAAAACGGTATCATAAAGCTCTAAAGTACCTTAGATTAAGTAGAATAATATAATAAGACAAATATCACACAAAAGTTAGAATGAAAATGCGTAATAAATGTCTCAATCTATTTTGAGATTTTCAATAAAAATAAAATTTGTTAAAATGTTTGCTTAAAATATTTTTATTTATTGAATAGGCGGCAAACGAGCAGACCTATCGCCTCATGGTAACCGATTACCGCCGCCCATGGAAACCTGCAACACCAGAGGCGTCACAAGTGCGTTGCCGGCCTTTGGAGAAGGGGAGGGGGATGGGGACGGGTTGGGGTATGGGCCTCCGGTATCCTCACTCACTCGGTGAAACACAGCGCAAGCGTTACTTCACAGCGGTTTTCTGTGAGGCCATGGAATTACTCCGGTCGTGCCAGCCCATTCATGCCGAAGCGTGGCTCTCCCACGATGTTTACTTATTTTACTTATTAGACCGAGTAATTTTTAAAAGAAAACCGAAATCCGCCTACTCAAAAATTGCATAAATTCTTGTAAGACTTAAGGGCTCCATTTTAATATACCACTCGACAAGCTATGAACATGGTACTAAAAACCGTTCATACACCTAATAAAAGGTCACTCATAATTCTTCAATAAGCTTCAATTGCATCTCTATGAAGTAGAGAAATGGCTAAAAATCTGGCGAATAAAAGCTAACCAAAGCAAATCATACCACGTCACTTTTACACTTAGAAGAGAAACATGCCCTCCAGTTAGACTTAATGGTGAAACAATCCCGCAGGAAGAACATGCTAAATATCTAGGCATGTACTTAGACAGGAGACTAACGTGGAAAAAGCATATCTGGACTAAACGTAAACAACTGGATACTAAGCTACGTAACATGTACTGGTTGATAGGTCGGCACTCACGTCTCAACCAGAATAGCAAAATTATGGTATACAAAGCCATCTTGAAACCCATATGGACTTACGGGATACAACTATGGGGTACGGCCAGCAATAGTAACATCGATATTCTTGAGCGATTCCAAGCCAAAACATTGAGAATGATTTTCAACATTCCGCATTACATTAGCAACAAGCACATTTACAACGACCTGAAAATCGTCACGGTCAAGGAAGAGATCACCAACTTCAGCATTAGATATCAAGAGAGGCTATCTGGACACAAAAATGCACTGGCAGTTAAACTGAGTGGATGCGGATCACTTCAGCACAAACGTCTGCAAAGACACAGCGTTCCTACACTCGTGGACAGATTCCGCCCCATGAAGTGAAAGCATTCCAAAAAAAAAAAAAAATTGGCATGGCTCACTGTGACTTATAATCACTCCAGATAAATACATCGGCCATAGACAAAGCTTATTGTCAATATGACAGATTGCTATGTTGCAGAAAAAAGAAGGAAAAAGAAAAAACTCTCATAATTATCATCAGCGTATCGCAATTCACATAGGCCATAGGCATAGGCCTCTCCCATTGCACGGCACTCCGATTGATTTTGAACTGCTCGCTCTCATAATTAAGATTGATAACACTTAATTAACGACACCATTTAGCCAAGCAAAGCCATTTAGTCCATACTTAAAAAACTTAACTTTGCTTCGTTCAAATAAAAATATACTATTAAAAGATTTACTAGCTCAAATACAAAATCTACCAACAAATTTGAGTCGGTTTAGCGTTTATCTCTGTGAATAAAATTCAAACGTTTATAAATTCAAAGGCGTCAAGTTGTATATGCCAGGCATCCTATTTCCTTGTTAAACTGCTCTATCTTGACTCGGCTCGACATCATGAACATCGCGTTTAAATGTACCTACATGTTGTGCCGTGTATTTCGGGCATTATAACAGTTTTTAGTTATGTTGCAGGCAAACAAAGAAAGGATTCAGATGTTATAGAAAAGTTTAAATAATGTAAAAAGTTTTACATAAAAATGTTTAGCTTTTAATATTTTGACACTAATTTAGCAATTTCGCTTTTGGCTCTTAAAATCAATTAAGTTGACGAAGCGAATGATCAATAGTATTATTCAATTTTGTTAATTCTATGAACGTAAATTGTTTTTTTAAATAGGTCACTTAAAACTAAATATTTTAAATTCTTTCTTACCGACATATCCATATACAATCTGGCATATTTGCACAATAGTGCGCATTATAGCTATATAGGATAGATATGTTTTGGCCTAAAAATCTGCTATAACCTTTATAACTTTGTTGATATTTTTAACTTTATAGCTATAGTAAATTTTGACCGACGATTTCATCCTTATGCTAATTTATCATTCTGCCATACCTACGTTTGGCTTTGAATTTTATGTTCCTAAAGCACGAACTAGATTTATGTAAAATATAAGTCGATATATTCTCTAAAACTCAAAATAATAATATAAACCTATTGCATCAATTAAAAATTTCACATTCAATTATTGTCCTATCGAGTCGAGTCGATTCTTTATCTTGTCAATCAACTTTCTAGAGAGGGCATAGCACTGTTGTGTATTCATTAACTGGACATATATATATAATCATATTAATTCACATTATCGTTGTATAGTAGGTCTGGATAGTATATAAATTTTAAGCACTGACTGACCAGAAATACCAAATATTATGAGAACTTCCCGCTGCCTATCGGTATAATCATTATGTATTGCGGCCCGATTACATTTTTGTAATCAGGCCGTCATACTACCGCAGACATAATTAATCTGCCACTAGAGGTTGTCACTTTCTGGCAGCTATTACCGCCAACGTCCCCTATACTTGCCATCGGCCCTCTTTTGGTCCCGTTCAACGGATATAGTATCACAGAAACAGACTACTGCGCTTCAGCAATAAACAAACAAAAGTCTTATAACAATTAAGGCATTGTTACTTACTTCAACCGTAACTAACCGTAACCTAAATAAATTAAAAACAAATAACAACATATTTCGTTCAGTATAGTGTAAAGCTAATATTATGTGGATCATTTAAATATGTATTACATTTCACACTTAGCAGCGACATAGTGCATCGCACATGTTGTACGTAGTGGGACAATAGATGTCGCCGTAGCTGAATGTACGCTATTATCTGGCATATAATTTCTGTGCCCCGGCACCGCTCGCGGTTTGCTGGCTCTCAGTAATTAAGCCCGGTATGTTGCACGAATATGTGATTTTATTTTACTATTTCTGGTAAAGGTATGTGCGATTAAAATATTTTGTATATTGCACGTTAAATATTATAGTAATAAATATCATTTTGGTTGTGCAATTTATTTAAAAATGGGTTTTATTACAACAAATAAGTCTTGAATTAACATTGTCACGTGCATGGTAAACACCTGATTCCGCTAGTGCGTACTTTTATAATATACATTACAATACATTTATATAATCAATCTTCTCATGAAGGAAGCAAACTGTAGATGATTTTTACACAGCACCAAAAGAAAAACCACGAAGCAGTCTTGAGGACTGCCAACAGAAGTCACAATTAAAAACCATAAACAAACGTTTGTTTGAACTTTACCTGAAATAGATCTGATTTATAGTAGTTTTCACTTCAAAAAATAAAGCCAACGGAAAGCGTCAGGTGACGACAACCTGAGTTTCATGATTTTTGTTCATCAAGTGCTGAATGAGCCCAAAGAAATTTCAGTTAAAAATAATTTTGAATGTGATTATGGTATAATCAGGAAGCTCAGATTTTAGAAAGTGCTACGCCTTGTTGACTTATAAAAAGACTCCGTCTAAGAACTTATCCTTTAAGTTAATACTATAAAAATATTCCGCATCATCTTTTAAACATCTGATGTCATTAGTACGTACATTCACTGAAAAAGTGAAATGTTAGAAAGAACACTGCCCGGGCAACTAATGACTTTAGTTTTTTCTTGATGTAGTGATTGTAACATTGAGCTGGAGAAATGTTCAGGCCACACATACGGAGGAGCTTTGAATTGGCTTAATGATTACTATCTTATTGTATCAACTCGGCAAGACTTTTTGCTTCTCTTGTGTAGATACTTACACACATACGTTACTTACATCTTACTTACATAAACAACATCAATATTTTGTTTTTTATGTTTCATAACTTGGTTCTCGCGTAATTTTAAATTCTCTGATAGGTACTATAAGACCTCTGCGTACTAAGGTTTAAATTAAATAACAGAACTTAATCATCCTTTTTCTCTACTGCGAATGGGCTGGCTCGCCCGGGACGAGACTATCCTCATACAGAAGGCCAATTTAAAATGACAGCATTCGTGCTGTCGTGTTTCGTTGATGAGTGCAAGACCCGTGATGCAGAAGAATCTCATTAGGCCACCATAGGTGGGTCACTATGCTGCATTATTGCATTGTCTGCATTCGTAATGACTATGGTTATCACTACTCTTGGATTCTGTATATGATTTCCATCAGATAGAGAAGTGACTCTTCCTGATGGAAATCATAAACAGAATGAACGTATAATATATTTCTTTTTTACATAAATATTTCGGACATCTAACACACAACCGTCATCTAGTACGTATTATTATGGGTACTAGACATCTGATATTAATACATACATTATTTTCTTTGGAAATACATACAATTATTTTCAGATCATACAAAAATTTAGTTCGACCCAGAAATCAAACCCAAGACCTATCTATCTATCTATCTATCTATCTATCTTACTTTATACATTCGGAAGCAAATGCTGGCAATATACTTTTAAGTTAACCTCAAGTTCAATACAGCCACAAATTGTTAGGTTTCTTAGCTTAACCTTTCATGTGTGTATCCTTATTGTATATTTAAGAAATTATATTTACAAATTGGTATATGTTTATATGTATTTCAATACGGCTATTTCAGTTTCTTACTTTGTTAATTGCTTTATGCTTGTAAGCTACTTGTAAGAAGAATAAATAAAAAAAAAACTCCTGTGTCGTAATTACCATTAGGCAACAATAGTCATTTTCCATATCTATCTCTTAATTTGCCTGCTATACAATGGCAATGCAATAGTGACACAAAAACATCTACTAGTAAATATAGACTCCAGTGAAAATGTTCAAAAACTTTTCTGATAGTTTAATTCAACAAAAAATGTAGTGGAAATAATGCTGGGTACTAACAAGCGTAGTCCGAACAAAAACCTAATCTAGACTTCTCTTGACTAATATCTATACATAATTAAAGCTATAGAATGTCGATGTCAGTACAGCGACCGTCGTAATTAATCTCAGTTTGGTCAGTAATCCGTCTTTTAGAAGGTTTCGATAGAAGGGAGGAACTATTCATCTATTACGACCCGAAATTTATCTCTACGTCACCTGACTTAGATTACATCCTCGCATTATAACGTAATCTGTGCGTGTGGCGAATTATCTTTAATTTAGGGAATGTAATGAGCACGTGGCGCAAGATTTGGTTTACGTGATGGTAGATATCTCATGAGTATAGACGTGAATGAATAGATGGCAAATAGAATTGCAAGAACTTCGACTTATGTATTAATTAGTTTTGCAATATTTTCGTAGTGATAAAAATGGAATAGACTAGCGTTTGCTCTCGGCTCCACCCGCGTATATTTAATAATAATAATAAGTTTATTTATTTATTTAATTAGTACATAGGCAAAAATTGTATGTTGGGGTGAAGAGTAAAACTAGGTCAAGACCTGTATTTCAAGACTCCAGACTCCATGTTTGTTATCGCGGTGAAAAGTAACCTATGTTCTTCCTCAAAAATTAAAGAATCGTCTTTGCGAATTTCATTGAAATCAGTGCAGCGGTTTAGCCATGAAAGCGTAACAGTCAGATATAGTTCACATCAGTTAATTCAGTTATCTTATCGTGATAACTTTTATTATATTCATCTGAATTATTTTATTTCATTTAAAATACTTAAGTGACAAATATATCAATGTTGAATAGAATTGATGTCTGTATGTTTTATGAAATGCCTCGTATTGTGTCCTAATGCATAATGCATTTATGTCCACTTTTACATCAAGAAGGTTCTAAAAAGGCAGTAGATATAAATGCGTGATTCTACACAGAAAATATACAACTTGCAAAAAGTCCAAGGAAAAAAGAGTACTTTTAAACACTCCGAATGTTTCTATTCTATTGGGTCTGAGTAAACACTACATAAAGAGATTCAAATAGCGATGCCGGATTTAACTCCTATCCCAACTTAGATCCAACATAAACATTTGGTGTCATGTTTATAAGTATTCTTAGTAGAATTTTTATCACACTTTTTAGTCTTGATCCGTTTTTAGCCGTCATTCTCCCGTATTAGAAACGAGGTGATCCGGTAGAGAACCAAGGTCATCGACATAGCCCACAGGATTAGCAAGACGACTGGCAGGAGCTGGATGCAAGAAGCGGAGGATCGAACTAAGTGGCGTGCTATTGGAGAGGCCTATGTCCAGCAGTGGACTGCGATAGGCAGATGATGATGATGATGATTTTTAGTCTCAGGGGACTAACATTTTTTTTTGTTTCATGATTTTATATTGATTTTCAGAGACTAAACAAAAATATGTTTTTGATTTCACCATCCTCTTGCTTTGCAGAATATCAAAACGTCTCTGTCTCAGAGTCATGAATTAATGTGGAAGCGCGTAATATCTCAGAGCTATTCATTACAGACGCTTCCGACTGCGTGCCGTTGTATGGGTAGCTTATCAAGTGATTGATTGCTCGGATACTGGATAGTACCTAAGAACTGGGATCTGTGGAGCTATGAACCCATCCGTTTTGTTATTAGTTTAGAGCATGACGTGCGAAAAATGTAGTGAGAGGATTGTTAAAGTGTATTGCTAACTTATGTTCAAACTTAAAAAGATGAAAGCAAAGGAGTCACAAGAATACTCAAGAACTTGAAAATCGTCAGAGTTACTTACTAACAACAAAAAACTTTATGTAAAAATGTTGTTTACGGGACGAATTCGGTGGGTGGGATAAATAATACTAAGGTATTCCAATGAAAGTTACTTTAATCAAAAAATGTCGGCAAGGTCATTAACTACTGGAGACTCTTAACACCGCCTTATAAGAAAGTGTTTATTTTAAGGTCGCCATCTATCGACGCTAACGGAACTAACTATTACTTGAAACAAATGAAAACAACCTAAGTACTTAAATAAAAAGTGTCCATATGAAAAACAGTACCGAAATGATATCAATGTACCCGGCAGTAGATAGTGCACAAAAAATTACAATTAAGTACCATAACTTAATATTACTATTTGCTATCAAACTAAAGTAAAACCATTTACTTGTATTTATTAATATTCTAATAATACCTCACAATTTATTTCAATTTTGGATAATATTGTGATGTAGCCTTAATGAATATTAATATCACTCTTAAATAATAACTCTTTAACTGTGCAGATAAGAAATATATAAAACGAGATCCTTTTGATAAATAAATATAAGCAGAGTTGAACAAAGAGATGAAACTACAGTGATTTTCACAAACAAGAAAATATGATAGTCGAGTTCAGAGATAAGTTGGAGATAGACTTTATATAAGGATGACAATTTAGGCGTCCACTTATAAGAAATATAGTAAAATGAAAATATACAAGACATTGAGATCCACAGAGGTCACTTTTGTTGCTATCAAGGTTGTTTTAGTAGTCTAAAAGTAGCCAACGTTTGTTTGCTTTATTCGTATTCTTGTAACCTTGAATATAAATTGTTTTCTAAGTTGATTATATTATAAATCGTAATCGTAATTTTAACTTATTTTAAGTAAGTAACTAGCTAGGTACCTCGTTGGTCTAGTGGTTAACGTACTAACGGCTGCAGATTAAGAGGTCTCGGGATCGATTCCCGGGTCCTCTTAATAATTCTTAGTAGCAGCCCGGAATGTGGAAGTTGGCTCTTTTTCCACCCGTGCCTCAGAGAACACGTCAAGCTGTCGGTCCCGGTGGTCAAGAACATTCGTCAAGGTCACAGCAATCGTTGTTGGGACGACAGTGCCCTCAAATATACTGGCAACTAGTTAGATCTTCGAATTCAGCACCCTTAGGGTTGCGGAGGACCGTTCCGTGAAAAAACTGATATTTAAGTAAAACCGGTTGAACTAATAGCCCAAATAATATTGGGAATAATAAAGGCTAGGAAGATGATTAAGTAACTAGCTGAGCTCCACGGTGTTAACCGCGGTACATCAACCACCACGGGTAATGCAACGAGGTAAAGATACCCTAAGTGGCCTAAGTATTAGGCCTCAGAGATTAGCCGGAATAAGCAGACAGTCAGACAGACAAAAATTGATATCTTTTGATAAGTATATACTTTTATAATAATTTAGTGAAAAGCTGTTAATTTAAAATTACGTACAAGCACTTCAATTTTATTTTATTTGTAAAGATAATCATGTCTGATTAGGTTATGTTTTGACGTTCATCCAACTGTGCAATGTTTGTATGTCAAAAATAGTACACTTTAATTGTTATTTACATTTAAATTTGTCACATGACAAAGAAAAGTGACCTCGAAAACTGTCGAGGATGCGCTCTGAACTCATGATATAAAAGGAACGAATATATTTAATAAATACGGGTCTCGTTTACAACGCAAACAACTCATCAGGCAGTCCAAACAAGGCACGCTTCGCAGTAGATGTTTATATGCAGCTTTCTGAAAATCTGAATTTTGAGACAGAAAAAATGGTACAATCTCCTTTATCGCTATATATGTGATAATACAACGTTGAAAAGGGCAATTTTTTCCTAAACTGTTTAATATTTTTTTGCTCATGATATTCTGAATAACAAAAAGGCTACCTTTGAAACACGTTTTGTTAAAACTAGTAGGTACCTTCACAAATAAAATTTAGTTGAAATAATATAAATCTAGACCAAAGCAAAAAGAATTTTAAATAATTAAAATGCCAACAAAAAACATCCAAGCTAAATTAAAAAACAAAAGAGTGTAAATTTATAATTCCATGTCAATTTAAGCATAGAATTAAATTGATTTATGCAATTTATCTATGAATCTTAACTCTAGATAATACACATTTAATTTACGAGGAAATAATTTTAGATCAAGCTGCATCAGCGTGAGATAGTGCCGCACCACATCGGGAAGTTTTCTGGAATTTAGAAGGGATTTAAATTATCTGCAGCCCAGCTCTCTTATGATAATAGACTTTTGGAGTGCACTCAGTTGAAAACGGATTCTGGAATCAAGATTTGTCTTTTAGAATGGGTCTGAAATGTAATTTTCATGTTCTGCAGTTAGAATTCCTGTATTATTATAAATTTTTATCCTATCTTGCAGAAATAATTAACTAAAATTGAATTTCGCCAAATAATTTTCTTTACCAAAGTGATATTACCTATTGTTAAGTAGCTCCACTGGCAACCTAAAACAACTTCTTGGGCTTAGGATAATATTTGTATTATTATAATCGTAGGTTTTGGAAAACAAATTTAAAAAATGCAGCAAAGACATCGATTTACAAACAGACATACAAAATCGGTGTGAAACAGCGCATGCGCTGTGTTTCACCGAGTGAGTAAGAATACCGGAGGTCCAAACCCTAACCCCTTCCCCCATTCATTGACTGCCTCGGTGGCGTAGTGGTAGCGTATGCGACTGCTAAGCTTGAGGTCTCGGGTTCGATTCCAGGGTCGGACCAAATGTTTGTATGATCTGTAAATATTTGTTTCGGAGTTTGGGTGTTTTCTATGTATAATATGTATGCATTTACAAAAAAAAACATATAAGTGTTTATATCAGTTGTCTAGTACCCATAAAACAAGCTTAGCTCTGCTTAGCTTGGGACTAGATGGCGTTGTGTGTTAAATGTCCGGAACATTTATTATTTATTATTATTATCCTACAAAGGCCGGCAACGCACTTGTGACGCCTCTGATGTTGCGGGTGTCTATGGGCGGCGGTAATCGCTATCCATCAGGCAATACGTCTGCTCGTTTGCCCACAACAGCTAAAACTATGGGAAATAGAAATGTCTTACATTGCGTACTAAAACGTTGTAAAGATACATACACTAAAAGAAAATACATGCAATGAATGTAAAGAAAGTGCCTACGTCGTTTAGCAGACAATGCATATGTCTAAGCGCACATACATCAACGTCTCTCCCGTCTCCTTGCTCCATTACACTACTAATCGTATGAGATTCCACGCTGATGCTTCTAATTAATAGCTTACGTACAACGGTCCCTTCAAGATTGTCTTAAATGGCACCGAGAATTAAATTCAGCTGCTGTCCCGTTAGATAAATGTTGATTAAGCAGCTGAATTAGGTTTTATGTTATGTGCCACAGATATAGTTAGGGATCATTAAGTTTTATGTATTTAGTTTTAGTCTTCTGTTTGAATCTATACAAATAAATAACATTGAAGTGTCTGTTTGTAATTTAAAAATTTTACTTTTCACCTAATACAAATGAAAGTATATACAGAGCTTATACCAAAAAATCAGTTTTTTTTGTCTGTTTGTTTATTCTGGATAATCTCTGGAACGATTTTGACGAGTCAGAGAGTTGTTAATAATAATAAATGAAAGAAGTAACTTAGGCCAGTTTTTTTTAACTAAACGTTTAGCCCCGGGGCGTGACCCGCGGTTGTTGTAAAGCTATAATCGTCACTCGGGTAGTATGTATATAATAAGATTTGGAAATGTTAAGATGGAGAAGTAATACATTTTCTTAACATTTTCAAAATAATTAACTTCTTAAAAAAATACGTTTTGTCTTAAGGTTCATTAGTCGGTAAGGAACCCGTAATGTCAATAATATTATTTATTTTCATACATTGTTGACAACTAAGGCCTCCCGATATAATTTTCTCTGTTCAAGTTTTCTTTTAAAAATAAATTGTTTGATAAATGAACGAACTTTAATTGCTTGAAAAAAATATAAAAGTAACATAGAATAGTAAATAAAGCTCAAAGGAAAACTGTGACATCTTTATTAGCGTAAAAGTCATGTTTATTTAGTTTATATACTTTATACTCTCGATTGTCGGTACTTGATGAATATTGTTGCAAAACCTACATTCTAGAATCAAACTCACTTATACATATTTCACTATTTTAATTAGGTATACACATGACCGATTTCGCCTTATAGCATTATCAAAGGTTGGCATTTTTTTGGGAACAATGGAAAACGATTTTCTATTTTATAAATAAATGAAACGCTTCATAAATGAGCAAACAATGATATAGTTAATACGTGTTTCATATTTTCTAAATGTGAAAACATAACCACTAATATTTACAATAGTGCCATCTGTCGTATTTTACTGAAACTTTTCTTGAACGTATAATGTTCGGTGAGTATAGACGGGAAATAAGCGCAATCTCGTTTACAGTTAGGGTCGCAGATTTTATCTTTTGCCAACTTTATCACTTAATAGTTTTCAAAATACATAAAAGAGGTCACTATTTTCAAGATTTCCTTACATCAACAGTTTTTTTTAAGGATTACTCACGCAATACGTTGTGGGGTCCCGTACCTAAGATGCACTTATAGATTTACATTGCATGAAACGCACTCAAAAAACTTAGAATAACAATTTGTAAATCTCACAAAGTATTCTTCCATGTAGGAATCGAACTCGTGACATTGAATGAAGAACGAAAGGGCGCATCCAATGGCTGCCCACAACCTTCACTAGTTCGTTGAATTATAATTATCTACACGTATCTTCGAGTGTATGCCGCTTTTTAATACGCGGTCTACTATCTTCCTACGAGCATGCTTAAATTTTCAGGACAATGTCAGTAACCTTGGTTCGTCCAAGAAATTCAATCAGTTATCCGAGAAACTCTGATGCTGTCTGATGAAATTGAAAATATTCTTAATTTACGTTTATAATGTGACAAACATAACATACCTACTTATTATAAACACAGTTAATCTTTATTAAAGGTAAAAATATTCAAAACTGGTAAATTAAAGATGGCAATATATAAAAGAAATTTGAACTTAAAGCGTATGAAAACAAAAAACGTTAATGGTACAGACTGTTCAAGTAGGAACTGATTATAAAACTCAAGTAGATAAACACTTGGTATTACACTTTTGTTCATCTACATGAATGAGGTTTTCAAAGGTTGTAGCGTAGACAATATGGTAGAAAGTGACGTCAGCAATATTTACAGGTTTACAGTATGATTTATTTTGATTTAACATTTACGTGATGTTTGGTTTGGTTTTTATATACTGCCGAATTATTCACAAAAACTACAACAACATAAATAATTAAAAATTTGTTCGTTCATCTATCAAATACTAATAGTACTAATTCTGGTATTTCTTGGATATAATTAAAAAATTAAACTTAACATGTATTTTGCTATATGTAATTTGTATGTACTTAATGTAATTTAATTCTGATATTGTGTTTTACTTCTTAATATGTAGCTTTTAGTAGTTGTATTTCATTCATGAAATTCACCTTCAACCATTGATCAGCGACCTTCTGTTTCGACAGCGTCATATTGATATCACCCCAGAGCATGCGCCCTAGATCCGCGCATGCGTATCACCAATATTCACTGTTGTGTATACTCTGTACCTTTACGCACCAAAATCTGTCAAGCTTCAATAATAAGTCTTGCATTCTAATATGATGTCTTTATAATCAAGCTAACACTAGTTTTTATAGCTAGTTTTTGTTTTGTAGTATCTTATTTCTAGTGTTTCATCTACCTCGATTTCGTTACAGTTTTTGGTCTTGCCATTGGCATACGCGGTGTGTGATTGATAAATCATTTTCAATTGAGTGCAAGTTACCTGGACATTATTAATTCACAAGACTATTCCATTGAAGTGCAGAAGGCGATACATCAACAGGTAGGCTTTGTTTGGTTATAGTTCTGATGACAAGCGTATAGATGTACGATGGTTGAATGTGGGCGTTACTCCAGACAAACTGTGTGGGAGGAACATCTGGCTCATCGTAGACAAACGACGACGATAAATAAATTCTAGTCACGAACAATACGATTACGATTCATGTAGCATTTGTATGTAAATTGGTATATTTTTGCTGAAACTCAATTTGTTTTCAATTGGCTCAATATCATGTAAAAGTATATTTTATGAATGTGAATTTAGTTTCACGCTATTGAGGCATATTGTTTTTTACATTAACTAGATGTATTAATTTTCTTCTATTGTTAATCAGTTAAAAAAAAAATATGCGATGCACGCTTGAATGAGGATTATAGACAATTAATCAAGAACCAATTTTGGCGCTAATTGTGAAAACAACTTGATGTTGAACAAGATTGAAATGTTTATTCAAAATGAAATAGATTATTTAACATCAACATTTCAGTATTTAAATAGCTGCTGTTTTAATATCCATGTTTTTTAATCATTGTATTTTGAAAATACCATTTTCATTCAATTTGCGAATGAAACTCAACATGTAAGAACGGAAAAGTAAAATAGGTGCTCGAAATTCTGTGAAA
The DNA here is from genome assembly GCA_916048165.1 of Spilarctia lutea. Lineage (NCBI taxonomy): Eukaryota > Metazoa > Arthropoda > Insecta > Lepidoptera > Erebidae > Spilarctia > Spilarctia lutea. Next base: position 14,690,567 of record OU696480.1, on the reverse strand, counting down.
AGCAAAATCAATAATGGGTATTGAACATGCACACGCTTACGGGTCGATGCGCGTGTCCTATATAACTGAGTAAACATTGTTCTACAGGAAACAAGCTCGTCTCGTCCTCGTTAATTACGGAAACCTGAAGCTGTTAGTACCCAGTATAAGTAATATATTTCAGTAGTTAATTAAAGTGTTACCTAACTATTATTAGTACTGTCTTTCAGCATTATTTGTACTCTGATATTTAAAATCAAATGTAAGTAATTATATTTATCTCTTTGTCACCCCACTCTATTTTAATATCACAAAACACTTTACAATATACTGGCGCGAAAATAAGAAAACAATCGTATAAAAATGACAGATTCTAAATTCAAAAGTAATATTTTATTTATTTTTAATTGTAACGATATTTATGGTCAGACTGAGTAGGTAAAAATCCTACTAGTGTTAGCGGTAATCCTAATTATAATAAACAGTTGTGATTGTACACTTGACTTCCGGAATATCGGCCAATGAAATACTTGGTGTAATGAATAATACTGCAAAGAATTCCGAAAGTCAAAGATATAATTAATGAAATTATTAAAACATATTAAATGTCATAATTAATAAATAAGAAATGTAAAAGACTGACTTGATGTCGGGCGGCCATTATGGAGGGGATATATCCTATATAAACCATAATGGCGGCCGAGTAAAGGCAGTCTTGGTCGAGAAGTGAATCAGTGAAGATGTGTTCTATCTTTTGTGGTTTGGTTGCCTTAACTGGCACATAGAAATACTGTTGTCAAAAACAACAAGCTTTGTATGAATTATTTGAAAAGATGGTGCACATGAGTTTCTCACCAGCTCTTCTCATGAATGCAATACCCATCGGAGCTGGTACTTGGATTGATTTCAATTTAAACCTTTGAGTTGAATCGAAGTCAATCTAAGCTTCGGTAATTCAAATCATCTCAGTGCATTTAGTATTGGTACTACTGAACCGATTACTTGAGTTTTGTTTTATATTCTTATGTTTGTATTTTGACGTGTTCAAGTGCCTTTTGGGGCCTATGGAAATAAATGATTTGAGTTGAGTTTGAGTTTGAGTTATATCAAGAATATGAATTGTTCCATTTACTAAATCCCCAGAGTCTTTTACTAGGTAGATAAAAAATGCTTCTTAAATTAGGCAAGTTAAAAAAGTTTTAAATAGTTATGGTGGTTTTTATACAAGTTCATCATAGAAATGCGAATCGCACTTACCACTCGTATTGCTTAATGAATTACTCATTCAACACCGGTTCAGAACTCAACTAGTCTTCAAACAACGGACATTCGGAGGATATCATGTCATTCATAAAACTCATGTTAAACAAATAAACAGTTTGTATTTGTTAAAATTGCAAGAACAAAAGTTGTAGGTCTCTTTATTACCTACAACTTTGTCATTCAATTTTTTTCCATAGGACTTGTAGTTTTGCCGGAAATCGAGATACACCGTTTTTTACCCTTAAAAACTCACACCCTTCCACTTCCCGACCTCAGATCGCCCGTAAATTATTTTTCCTTTCGTTTTTGTTATATTCTCGTCCTTTTTTAACAGGTTTCATTCTACTTTTTTTTTTGGTTTCAAAAATTATCGACACTGATCTAATTACGAGTATTTAATGTATAAATGTTGAATTTTGATCTTTAAGTAACTAAATTCAATTATATTATATTTGTGCTTAATATAGGGTATTTCAAGCATAATTATAGTTTTTTAGTTCGCCTCATTGGTGTATCGGTTAACGTAAGTGCCTGCCGATCAAGAGATCTCGGGTTCGATTTCCGGTTCGGACCACAAAGTGTCATTGTGTTTTTCTGATTTTAGAAATTCTTAATTTCTTAATCTTAATTTAAGCTCGGAGTTTGGAAATTGGGGTCTTAACCGCAGTGCCTCGGAGACTACATAAAGCTGTCAGTCCTGCTCCTGATCTCTCCTCGTTCGTATCGGATAACCATCACATCAGATTGTGTGAATGAGCGAACAGAGAATGCACCTGTATTTGTGCACACACTTGTGCACAATAACATCTCTTATGTAGTTGGCTGGTCTCCATGGAAATTGGCCGCCGTGGTTAATTTAATTCTAGAATATAACCGAACTTAAGTTTGAAAGAAGTGAAATTTGTTAGAAAACGAAAAATGTTGAATTTAGTTTGTTAAATATACAAAACTTAAAGTTATGTCAATTTTTTTAAGCAACTATACTTTCAAGTTTTCGGAACCTAGCTAGTCCAGATTATGATACATAGCCATAAAGCAACATGACCACCTGATATATTGCAGAATACTCGAACAGTAATGATCATTGGCGTGTTTGCATATTAATAATAATAATATTCATTTATTTCGGACCATATAAGTTCATTTTTGAAGCATGCATAAAATTCTACATTGAATGCTGATAATAATCTATAATTAGTATTAAAAAACGCTATCTTTCAAGAAAGAGGCAATACACTTTTATTTCACGTACCTATTATTGTATCCTTTAGGTTTCAATAATAAAAAGCTTTTAAGGTCCTTAAGTACCGGTGTTCTATCCGCTTTCAAAAGCTTTGTAGCGACACATCCTGTAAATACGGACAAACCTACTCAAGTAAATATTTTATATTTAGCAACTTTTATTTTTTCATTTGCTACTTAGAAAAATTGAAAATCAATAAAATCCTAAAAAAATATTGAAATGCTCGTTTGCCCCATATATAATAACAAAAAAATGAGTAAATGTAAGCTAAAAAGTAACAAGGTATTTTTCATTTCCAAATTAATTTGATGATTTTAAGGTGACTGATTGTAGATTAACTATAAAAATATAATGGAAAATGAAGAACATGAAAATCTTAAATACAATGACGCTTATTTCTCAGAGGGGTAGGCAGAGACAGTTGATCTCCACTTACTAGGGTTAACACCCTAAAAAAAATTTATAAATTAATATAGATTTTCTTTTATTCTGTAATGTTGCGACGAATAGCATTTGGAAAGGTTATTTTAATGAAAAATAATCCCATTTAAACTGTTTTTACTCCCTGTTGCCACTGCAAAGTTTATCTTAATTTCATTACGTTAAGTTCTAATAGACATAAACTTAAACATAAGACTTACATTGATCTGTGAACAGATTACCAACGGGCAGTCCTTTACTTTCGAGAGCGTAGCTTATATCGCTGTCTCAGCGACACCAAAACATCTTAGGGTAGTTGAATATCCTTGAGTTAAAAAATTTTATAACCAATATTTGATAACATTATCGAATGAATAATTGATTTCTTACTCGATTTACATAAGAAAGATCTAAGTCATATTATTATACTAACGACTTATTAATATAAGTTTTTGAAGTGAAACTTCTTTATCGGGGTTGTCAAAAAATTTAGTGTAACATTTTTTCGTTACGCGCCACATTTATTCGTTACGCGCCATCTTTTTTTTATCCCTACCACGCGTGATTCGAAGTATACTTTCTCCAGCGGAGTAGGGATGGGTAAATGTCTCCAATGTATTTTGCGGCCCGTTTTGAGTAGTTACGTTTGAGTTTTTTTCCTGTTATTTATAAACTGAAACAATTGTTCATTTATAGTCTCTACTTTATTCAGAGACAATCGTTTAAATTCTGCTTGTAAATCGATGGTGGACGTTGACGTTTTTCGGCCATGATAAAATGTTTTATCATTATTGAGAGTAGTTATATACAATCCTTCAAAAAAAAATTATAAAATAAAACAAAAAACATTTTCAAACACAAACAGGACCAAATTAATACTACAATGAAATATCACATTACAAACAATATTATTTTATTTAGTCCACAATGTAAATAACTACACACATCACATTCCACAAACTTACTTCATTCACACCACAGATCGCGAAATATTTACTCAGGTCTCGCTCCTTAACTTTTATTGCACTTGAAATAAGAATTGTCACGAATATTGCTGGTTTATAAGTCTTTTGTCGTTATACCTTACGTCGACATATGATATATATTTTTTGAAAAATAACGTCATAAAGAAGTTTCACTTCTTACGAGTGTACGCTAGTACACGCAACTTTTTTTTTCTTTCTTCATTGGTTTCATCGAATTTCATTGGTCAGAGATTGGATACGTAAAATTTCACATTATTAACGTTTTGTAAGTACTATATATTGTTATTTGATTTAATTATTAAAAATCTATATTTTGCTCTTAAACTTACCTAATTAACTAATAGCATAAATAATTATTAAGTGTATATACTAAATACTAACTATATTAAATATATATTATTAACAATAAATACATAAGGCAGAACCGTTAATTCTATAACTGTCAATTACATAAATTTTCTAAAATTCTAGTTCTTAAAAATATTGGATGATGGAAAGTGATATTTTCAACTTAGGATTTTGATGCACGTTTTTTAGAATGTGCAAGCATTCCTATTTATTAGGCATGATTTTAAAAAGGATTAACTTTTATAGAAATTCTGTCAATCTAGATGCCATTCAATGGTGCTAATTCTGTTGTTCCAAAACTCCCTAAACCAAACTAAAATCACTAAAAATAAGATTTTTCCAGTCTCAGTCTGACTCGACATAGCATGGCACGACCTCACAGAAAACCATTGTTAGCATCTCAGTCATTGCTTTTCAGCAAGTGATTGATCTCCACATTCAGTGAGTTTGGGGTTTTGAGTGAAGAAGAGGGAATAGGCTCAAAAGAGGTCAAGACTCACGGGACTCTCAAGTTTAAAGTGTGTCTACGAGCCTCAGTAATCACTCACCATCGGTGACCGGTATCGATAAAAAATAGTTTATCAGAGTGTAGAATTCTAAACGGTTTAATAATATGAATTATATTATCACAACATATTATAAAACAAAGTCCTTCACCGCGTCTGTCCCACTGTTTCTTCGATCTTCGGTTTAATAAACTCAAAAGCTACTGCACGGAATTTCACGTAATTTTTACTAATAGAAAAGGTGATTCTTGTGGAAGGTTTTTGTGAATAATTTGTAAAATTTTTGAGTATATTGACTTAAATATAATGCTATTTGTTGAAGACGTCGGAAAATTTACCAGCACATCTACTCAGAGTAACAAAAGCAATATTATATTTTCCGTCAAGAGCCCGTGCGAAGCCGGGGATTGATAGTACTATTATACTAGTAAAATTATAAATTCGAAAGTAACAATGCCTGTCTGTAACTGTTACGCTTTCACGGCTAAACCGCGCCAGCAATATAAAGAAAGACATAGTTTACTCTTTACCGCGATAATAGACGTAGACGGAGCTGCGGACAAAATCTAGTAACAGTATAAATCGATTTGAATAAATTGGAATATTTAAAACGAAAAGAACGGCAAGTTTTTCTACGAACTCATAATTTATCATGACGTCACATCATAGGCATATATTATTATGTACATCAATTTATTACTTGGTTCGGGTTAGAATCTGAAATTACCCTTTAACCATTTACCTCAATTCATATCAATTCATCCTTCGTTACCATAGGCTAATCAAGTCTTAAAGGATATGAGAGCACTGTCGTATTCTTTCCACAAGAAGTATGTTATGTGAATCCACATAACGCAAGTATTTTTCCAAAACCTCTTTTCCTAAAGAAGATTGATGAGCCAATCTGAATTGGAGATTCAAATTTCGAAGTAACGAGATTTAGACGTGATAGGTTTTTCATCTTGATAAGTGTCTAAGTCATGGATTTAAATTTGTCAATGTCTATAAATATTTTGATTAATAAATAAGCTTCAACTTACCGTACGGAAAGATGTCTGTATTAGTAAATATAAAATACACACTTTTTTTATAAATTCACGTGTGTATACTATCACACAAGCTCATAATCGCGCTTAGCATATCTTTGAAGTGAGCCTGCCCTATGTTCCATTTTGCTATCTAATGCAAATTTTATTTGATTCCGTTCTGACGTGATTGAGTAACAAATAAGAAATATATCACACTTTCCTATAAATAAGATAGATTAAGATGGGTTCAGATCAAACGCAATGATTCCACAAATTCACCGAAAAAAAAACTAGTATTAAGCAAGTCTTTCGTAGCTTTTTACCAAGTCTTTAAAATTCCTTGAGCCTTAAGTACCAATGCTTAAACAACCCATAACATCCCACAGCTGGGCTCGGGTCTCGTCTACTTTAAGAACATAAAAGACAAACAGACAGAGTTACTCTCGAATTTATAATATTAGTATGGATATCATCTGGGTCATTATTAGAAATATATAAGCATAACATTTACTAAAATTATATAAACGAACTTACATAGACTGCCAAAACTATAACTCCACCTCTTTGCTTCGACGTAGTCCAGTAACACAAATACCTAAAATGTTACTTAATTACGTACATTTTTTTGTAACTATCCTTGTCTTGTGTATAACAAAGACTTCAAAGAATTGTAGTAAGAAATTCCATTTCCTTTCCGAACGTTTCTGTGAGTGCTTTCGTTGTTTTGTTCCTTAGATGAACAGCAGCTTAAGTAATAGAAAGTAGAATACGTGATATAATATTTATATATCGACCATACGAAACAGAAATGTCGAATCTTGGAAATGAACTCAAATGTATAACTAACTAGTTTGTAATTAATACAGAAAAAAGTCTTGTCTTCCTGTGCAAAAAATATTAATACACTAACGAAGGTTTTCTAGGTTTTTAAATTTTTTCATTGTTGAATATTTCGAAGCCTAAAAAACGTTTTCTGCCATCGCTAATGGACGTAACATTACTTAAAAACATCCAACCTTTTTTTCTATTTTAATTATATTTAACATTTGCAATGCTTTTAGTTTTAAAACTAAAGTGTTCAAAGCTTTTATAAGTATTATGTATTTAGAAATATTCAGACAACATTTTTTCTACAGTACTCATAAATTACCAAGTATTTGGGTTGTAGAGGCCTGAATGTAGTCGCTGCACGCAAAAAAAATATATTCAACAATGTCGTAGCAGACTTAAAGACAACTACAATCTAGTTTGTCGAAAGGTATAGTTAGGAATCGGTATTAAAAGTTTTTCATAATTCTAAATTTTGGGTAAATTCCACACGATTCCAACTATAGAAGATTACAAGCAATCATTTCTTGTTGTTTATCCTTTAGAGCCCCAAATTCATCAAAGTAAATATATCTTTACAAAATCCTCTTCCACTTGGACCATAAACCTTTAGTTCTGCGTGAAGTCACGCGTCATTTTCTATTTTATGTCAGTCGTCTCTCAAACGCGGCGCCGTTCGGACGCCGTTTGCCGTTTATAGCTAAAGTTAATTAAGCTCACAGCGACAATAAATTTGAAATCAAAATGGACATCACTATCACCAGACACTTCAGTTTAGATGAAGTAAGTTCAATGTAGTAGTGATGAGTTCATAGGGTTTGACTTTTTTTTTGTCTTATATGTGGTTGTTCGTTATTTTTTTTCTGGTTTAGTAGGTCTTTATTTTTATAAGACTTTTTTTTTATTGTATAGGGGGCAAACGAGCAGACGACCGCCTCATGGTAAGCGATTACCGCCGCCCATGGACACCCGCAACACCAGAGGCGTACAAGTGCGTTGCCGGCCTTTTAAGAAGTAGTACGCTCTTTTCTTGAAGGTTTGAAGGTCGTATTGGTCCGGGAACACCGCAGGCGACAGGTCATTCCACAGTTTTGTTGTGATATGTGATGTGTTGTTGTTGTATAATTTATAAAAAAAATCGGTACAATATTCGTAGATTATCAGCTTTATTCAATTGTTGAAAAGGTTTTTGGGTTGGGGGAGTTAATTGTATTTAATTTACAATTGTATTAAATGCTAAAGGAAAAATAACTGTATCTATTTTTTAGAAGTATCTTCACAGTCATTATCCCTACCATATCCCTTGTTAAACTTATACCACATCAAAGGCTTTAGGGACCTACTTATGAGATCAATTGCTTTATACACAGGATTCTCAAAAGCGGGGGATAAGCTCGCTCAAGTATAATTCAGATTTACTCCAAAACCATTGAATTGATATTTAGGTCGATAATTTATATAGTCACAGAAGAACGTGGTTGAAAATAAAACGTGAATCATTTCTTAAACAGTTATATTATTGTCAATATGTTGTTCTGTAACACATAACGTTTTTCATCAAAGTCCTTTTAATCATTCGTCCATCTGTCTCTTTGTCAGAGGTCCATAATATGTTACAAGTGTTCTATTAAAAGTCAGTAATATTTGCTAGTCCTCCTGTTAAGTAACATATTTTAATGTTCGTAGATTTATTCTTTCTATACATAACAATGACTTCAAATCATTTCAAAAAGTTTCACTATGGAAAACAGTGTTTAATCTCAAGGTAGTTTAAAAATAACGCCCAATAAAAATATTAAGAGCTAATATAAATTACACATTAAAACACATAGGTAATTGTTAGGCATTAGTATCAAATATTACAATAAAAAGCCAATCATTCGTAAAATTAGTAAATATTAAAGTTGGAAAAATTAAAATTATTTTATGATCAGCTATTGTAGTCCACAGCTGGACATAGGTCACTCAAATTGCAAGCCACTTGGTTCGATCTTCGGCTTCTCGCGACTCTCCCTCTCTCTGCGTAGATCATCAAAAGCTATTTACGTTATATTTATTACAAGTATTTTCTAGTCCATCGTACTACCTACGAATTGAATGCTTCTGCAGATTACTTTTTATGCTACCTATAACTTTAATTAACCCTTGAAAATTAGACATTTACTTGTAACACTTACATAAGTGAAAAATTATGAAAACATAGGTATAATGATACATTGTTATTTTTTTTAATTTACGCTACACACTACATCTTACAATTTTAATTACGAATTTATAGACAAACTTAACAAAAAAGATTTCATAAAAATTATAATAACTATAAAAGTTTATACTTTTATACAAATGTTTAGTCAGTACGTCAATTACAAGCTTTGAGTTTAAGTCAACTTTAAGATATACAGGTTTTATGTAGTATACATAAAACGTATTCAAAGTACACTCAGACTTAAAACAACAATTGTAAATCTGTGTGTGAATCTCGTGTAAAGTTTAAGCTTATTTTACTAAGCTATCCGTCTATATTTTCCATTAAATATATGTTAAAGGCTTCCTATTTCGGCTGTTTTATTATGATAAAGTTATTGGAGGATATACCACAACAATATAACATTGTTAAAATCTGCGTATTTAGATTCTATCCACGAAAACAAACTTTTCACGGCTAAGCTTTTAGGCCAAACCTAAAAGCGGATTGGGTACAATTGGTTATAGTTTGAGTGATAATAATCCTTACCAACCATACCGGATTCTAGATAAGTCCTCAAAATGAAACATCAGGCTAGTAATCAGTTTTAGTAGTCGACAATTTCCAACTACAGGAATATTCTATACCTAGACTTGATGCTAAAAGCCACCTTTTGTTTTGGAGACCTTAACTTTATTGATTTTAGTAAAGAATTTAGTTCCATCAAGTTAAATGTTTCGCACCCGAAAGTATCCTTCTTCAAAGCAGTTCGCTCCTAATTGAGTGCGCCTGTAACTTTGAGTGCCTGACCCTTTGAAAACTTTATTCTCTAGGTTAAAATTTGAGGTATTTTTCCTTTCGTAAACTTAGTTTTGTTTTATGATGTACATTATTTAATCATATTTTCGTTTTATTTGTTCTTTTTTTGCAATCTGTAGTAGCTAGAACACTGAAAACATCTTGACATTACTAGTTACATATTAAAAGTTAAAAAATAACTTCAGAATAACTATGGAGTGTGGTACCATCAAAATCGTAAAAGGTTCTGGAAAGCCAGATAATAATAATGTATATTATTATATTGTTCAAGTACAAGTTTACATAAATCATTCACAGTTTTCGTATCACTTATAATCACAAATATTGCACTGCTGATACTTAAAAAGGAAAACCAGTGCTAAGTAGAATATCTATTTACATGGTATAGTTAGGTAATATACTCGTATCGCATCGATTTTAGCACAGAGTATAAAAAGTTAACAGTGTCATCATCATCAGCCTGATCTTCAAGCAATTCTGATATACATTATCTTATTAAATTAAAAATATTGACAAAAATAAAGATATATATATAAAAGGTTGTTCTTTATTTAGAATGTCTATAAACAAAATACGACAGAATTCTCGGCGATATTTAAAATAGAACAATTAAATTACGTATTTCCAAAAATAAACACATTGAAATGTGTTTATTTTTGGAAGTAATAGAATACAATACATCTTCGTACAATATCAAGTTCGATGTCTGAATTTGATAATTTTCATTCATTTAAACAATATAAAATTTCTAATTTTACAAATAACATTCTAAGTTTTATGTTTCCACTTCTATCGGCGTCCTTATGACCGTTTTTTTTTTATAAGCAACTAGGTCCTATCCTCGTATTTATAATTAGGTTTACTGCATTCAGGATTAAGCTCAATACAATCTCGTCCCAGAAATAAGATTTTCATCATTCTGATTTACTAATTATCAAATTTATTTGTTCCGAAACAAAAAGCTTGATCATTGTTATTTTCTTATAAATAATCTGAAATGGCATTTTGTAATATTTTTCGGAATAACAGCAGTTACTAATCATAATAGGTATTATGAAAGGACTCAAAGGAAGCGAGTACCTTTTTTTAAATTTTGTTATTTAAAAATGTACCCATAAAATATATTTACAATTAAGTAAATAATTTTTAACTCTTTAGGTGTGTCACATAGTTTTTCAGACTTTCTAAAATTTAATTTACATCAATTTTATTTTATTTACGGTTTCTTGTTTCTGACACAGTCGTCAATGCGAAGTGGGGCGTTAGCAGCAATGGAGGCCGAGCCTGACCTCAGTACTTTTGAAAATAAATCCGGGCTGGCTGAGGACATGAAGTTCCTCGCCTCTATGCCTGAGCTATGTGACGTCACCTTCCTCGTAGGAGACACCAGGGAGCCGGTTTGTGCTGTTAAAGCAGTGCTAGCAGCTCGGAGCAGGTAAATTGTTAATATAACAGCAACACAACAAAAGATTCTACATGAGTACAATGTAGTACAATAGGCCTGATACCTGTCATCAAAACCGAGGCAGCTAAAGGTTGATATTTTAACCACAAAAAATTTAGATATGATTTCATCCATTACACCTCTTGGACATAGGTAAGTAGTCCTCACATGTCACAAAGGCAAGCTAAACAGGGCTCCATTATTCTGTGGTCAGCCACAAGGCAGCAAATGAAAAACGGAAATGTCAAGATAAAATATAAGAAATGTTTATCATATTATTGTTGTTAAACCTAATATAATAGAGCTAAACAAGTTATTTATCTTTAAATAAACTTGAAATAATGTTTATAACATGTATTTGCCACGTTTAATATTGCTGCAGAAACTTAAATTAATACACGCCAATCAATCCTTAAACATAATTTGCACTTAGATTGAACCCCGGCCTCTTTTGCCTGACTTAATTAATTCTGCTACGGGTGCATAAATCGATAGCGTAGTATTTGCCTGTGAATTGTATTTTAAAGTTATCAAAGTTCTTGCGTTGTCTGTTAATGCCGTGATAGGTAATCAAACTTTGTTCAACTGTCTAAAGTGTAATTAGGTATAAATTTACACTCTATCAAACAGTCTACATAACATTTTAACTCAGTTTTCTGTCATTAGTATATCTATTTGTACAATAGATATTTATTGATCATCGGGAGTATGTCTATGACATCTTTTTGTTTTTTGAAATACTACGAGTATTTAACATAAAGTAATTGAAGAACCCGATAAAATTCTTTTTTTTTATAAGCGTCAAATGTGCTCAAAACATTTAAAAACTGCATTTTACTCCAACATGAAGTTAATAATTTAAGTTATATAATAATAGATAACTTCTTTAATGACAATGGAGCATGGTGAAAATATATTGATTGTAAAATTATGGTAGAGCATTAATTAAAATATTTAAATTAGAATGTGTGGTAAAGATTTAGTGCTAAAGTGCTAAAGATTATTAAGAAAAATAGGTATTCCAAACCTATTTTTCTAAATAATCTTTAGGTTAATCTATGTCATAACATAACAATTCTAAAATTAATCTGTAGGGTCTTCCAAAAAATGCTTTACCAAGCTCCCAGCCCTCAACGGAAGAAGGAACCAGCCCCTAGGGAGAACAAATTACGCTTGTTCCTGAAAAGATCTTCTGAGCCACTACTCAACCTTCAGAATGCTGCGCAGCAGGTAAATATATGTATTTGTTGCAGTATTTACCTAATACTAGATGGATTGCCAGAGAATGCTAAATGTAAACATCCTATAACGACAATATGAGATGAAATCATCATATTTAATGGTCTCATCACCTTAATTATTAAATTTAATATTCAGTAAATACAGTGAATTGCAGAACTTATTATTTTTTCATACCCTACCATCAGTAATTATTCTATTGCATTCAATATTATTGATGTCAGAAATCGGATGCTGCAATTCATTGTATTAATAGCAAAATTTGCAAACGAAACATTTTTATAAAACTTGTATCAAATATCCTCGTAGTTACGTGTATGTACTCTACTGTGGTATAGTAACCAACATTAAATAACAATTTTTAAAAATGTTATCACCAAATTTGGCTTCTGTAGCAAACACTACAATATATACAAAGAACTTGATATTCAAAGAAGCCCGTTCTCATTACTGGAGCATGACTAAACTTGTATAAATGCATGAATGTGGAAAGTTTTATCAAATGTTAAATCCTTTCCAAACTTGTTCCTCTGAACTATTTCCTCGCAACTGGAGTATACTTTTTACGGGGCAAAATGTTCGTGCATATTGCAAAGTTGTAAAATTGTTAACGTTGAATTTTACTTGTGTTCGCTACAGAGATCGACTTTCGCGCAGCAATTGGCACCAATACAAGAGGTAAAATACAAAATTAACGGTGTTCTAGGGGATTCACATTTTATCGGTTTAAGTATTCGGTGTTCATACTGTATAAATTTTTCACTTTTCAATACACATTGTAGATAGGTTCGTGATCAACTAAAATCTTTTTTATTGAAATTTTATTACATTCAGTTATTGCGCCACAACTTTTGCGTTGCATTATTTTTTGAAATTTTATAAAAGAAAATAACACGGTAAGTAAATTGATGTTTCTTTAATTATTCCTTCCTATGATGTTGTAGATGTTGCAAAGCATGAAAATTTATTACCATACTCAACTCTCCTGATAAAATTTTATTTGTCTCGGTGTTATTATTAATTAATTGTTTAAGACATTTTTCAGACACTTAAGTTGTAAGATATATCTGATACGAGTATTACACAAAAAGGTCACCTTTTTGTGTAAGTAAATTAAGAATATCTAAGTTTTATTGAATAATCACCCTGTGATCGACAAACACTAAGTTTAAAATAAAATCACTCGATGTCACTGTAAATAGTGTATAAAAATATATAAAAGATGTAAATACCATGTTCACATATTTGTAACTCAAGTTGTTCTAAAACCTAGGTTAGATTCTGAAATGTGATCTTAAGCGCAATTTATGTATGTAAATTGTTATGTTGCACTAAAACCTATTCAGTGCCTGTACTTGTACGGTACTTATACTGAGCGATTTAATACGGTCGTTTAAGTTTGTAAAAATATTTTTTTCCTTTTAAATATTTATGTAATCAGAACAAAACATTTTGGCTTCACAATAAATACTAAGCACACTTAAAATAAATGTGACAACGTAGAGTCTCGTCGAAATTTAAATCTTGTATTTATTCAATACTTTCAAAAATGAATAAAAAAATAGGAAAAATATAAATTGTTTCTTCTTTTGATATTATTATTTTACAGTTTGAAGATATATTTCACTACTAGGCGTATTCAGGGTCATCATACAAATATTAGAGATAAGATTGTATATTACCGCGATCTTAATTTTCCACAGCTACGTTTTACATTAACAATAACCCACAATATCTTTGATAATTGACTGATTTATATATTATTTCTGACAGCCATCATCACAGCAGCATCAAACCTTGATCATTGAAGAGTTTGAACCCGACGTATTCCGTCAACTGATCGAATACATTCACACTGGATGCGTGACCTTACAACCTCGAACATTGCTCGGTGAGTTCTATCATTTTTTATTCTTCTAGCAAGAAGGTTGGCTATTCAAAATCGCTTAAAGATTTACTTGTTGTTGAAGAAGAAATCTTTAACCTTAAATTTAATTTCTCTTGGTATATTTTAACATTGTAACTATATGTTTTGTCTGTGTTGTATTGGTAAAAATTGATCAACTCGTTTTAAACAACATTTCTATTTCAAATAGAAAGCACACACACATAAAAAATAAAACGAGTATTCGATTCAATTTGCGATTTGATGACGATTGAACTGGAGCGTAGTCAAGTGCAATTTATAGAGAATTGAAAAAAAATCGATTTCTACTATACAGGGGCCGAAAAGTAAAATTAAGTTTTATGACAAAGCAATTCAATTTTAGTTAAAGAGTAATACAAAGGGCAATGTCTACAAGCTTTATATTTTGATGTAGGCATAGCCTTACATTTTAAATAAAGGTTTTATTTGCTTGTGAACCTTTAACCGAAGTGAAATAAAATAGTCTCTTTGGTTACGAAAAAAATATCATAAGATGAGATTCAAAGTCTTCGTGATCCGAATTCTTTTTAAATTTGGCCAGATATAGTTCCACAAATAATTGTGTTACTATATTTTTCTAGTTTGACTCATTTCTTTGATCATTTATTACTTGAAATGGTACATGATTGTTATATATAGCCGTCAAAACTCATAATTGCTTTCAGAGTTACAATAAAAGTTCTTTCAGGAAAAAAAAATCCTTAATAAAATACTCAATTTGATGTTTATTGTTATTCAACTATCTCAAAATTTGGCAAAGACACTGTGATGAACTGATATAGACACATTTAAATAGATAACTCTTTGTTTATACACCATTTCTTACTACAGTATCATCATATACATAGAAGTTGAATATACACGAAAACTTAAGAGCTCTAAGCTCTAAGATCGATTAAAAATACTACAAGACAACAAGATAAATGTAAACATAATCTTCCGCAACTGAAACACGAAGAAAAAGCATATCTTTATATAGTACGTACATAAAATGAAGTCGCTTCCGCTGTCTCTTCGCTTAGATCTTTTAAACTACTTAACGGAGTTTTATTTAGTCTTCAGTAATGGATAGAGTGATTCCAGAGGAAGGTTTATATGTGCACACGTCTTAGTTTTGTTCATATGTACCTAAAACACTAGAAAATATTTTTTTACCTTGTTTGGAGTATGATAACCCGTGCCGACTAGCATCGAAACATGTTCATACAAGTTGCGCGGAGTAGCGGCGCGCACTCGCGGTAATTAGTCATTTGTTCCCAGTTAATAACTGGGAACAAATGACTAACACGTAGCTAACACCTATTGTTTTACCTTACAAGATGGCAGTGAAATTAAGAAGTGATAACAAAAGTATTTTCTTAGTTGGTGATGTAAATTATCAAATAACAGGCGCTAAGTTACCGTCAAACCGTCAAGTTCTCGCAGTGCTGTTTTATAATATTCGCGAAGTTAAATTAACTGTTAGTGAAAGCGCAAATCTCGTCATTCGCGAGTGTATTATATTCTGGGAAAAGGCTAGAATCCCAACTAGAGCTTTACCTGACTGTGTAAAAAAACTTGTGGATCTTCACCACACTTGGAGAGAGTTGCAAAAAAATTCGAAAAAGTCGAACGATATTTATAAGCGCCCTGAGGAGGACTTTCAAATTACTTTATATAATTTGTTCGATATAGATGCTAGCTTTTAATGAAACATGTTGATTCTGAGTACATTACACTACATAATGTACAAATCTACTTCGAGCCAAAGTGAAGGGTGAACGCCTAAAAGCAGTATCGTGTACTCAAGAAACCAAACCAATATGAGTGCCATATCATTGAATATACAAACAAATGAGTACAAATATAAGGAGAAAAGTAACTAGAACAAAGGGTATATCCAACAGTATGAGCAATATTTAGGACTTCTTTTATGATGGCAAAGTAATTCTAAAAGCTGTTATGTAAGCATATTATATTAGTGTTTACACATATACTGTAGAGTAATATGGAATTAAATTATAAAATTTTAATTTACAAATTGAACTAAATTTTTGGTTTTTGAAAAGACCCATTGCTAATGTGTGTCAATTAGACTTGCATCATTGGCGACGCCGGTCTTACGGACTAGAATTTTAAGACTTAATTAAAAAATATTTGAATGTTTAAAGTAATTTATAGTTAGTTTAGTTATAGTTTTACCTATGGATATGACCATAAAACTTAAATATTTGACTATAGGACACTAAAACTTAACATATTTTTTTCATATGTTTTACACAATTAAAATATAATAACAATATTTAAAAAAATGTATCGAATCACCCTGTCAAGAGTTTCTAATGTCATAATGCTGATAATATGACATTAGAAATTCTTGAAAAATAATCAAAGAAAAATCTTCAAATAAAGAAAGAAAATAAATCCTTCTTTAAAACCACTCTTCTTGTACCGTAAAAGAAGTACGACCAAGGCACAAATATTTCTTGCATTTGTGCCAAGAATATTTGATTTTCACCAGCGGCGCTCATAAAAGACCAGCAGTCCCAGTTCGATCGAAGTATCTGCTATCATCATCATCTGTGATGGAAAGAAGGATCTCCAAAAGCCAAGAGAGGCCTTTTACCCTGCAACCATCTCGGTAACTGCGTTATAGTATTGCGGTTTCTAGTGTTTACGAATTGGCGATGGGGTTCTTTACTTAATTTGGTATATTTTACATTTTCCAACTAAAAGAGGAATTATTGGGCCTGAAAATTCTTGGTCACTCAAATCTTCTTCCCTATCAGAATTTTGTCTCTAGGCTAGACATTTTCTGGAGCTACATCGCTTTTGGCTTCACTATCCGATGAAATTTATGACTGATTTTCATCAGATGACATGGCTTCACGAAGCCCCTCGAAGCGACGTCGTTAATTACATATTTTTGTAAAATACCAATAAAATAAATAAAGATCTGCTTAATGAAATAACTATATAGTATTATAATAAAAGTATCAGTAAATGTAACACTTAAAATTGCGATTTTTACAAAGTTAAAGAATAACATGCAAATTCATTTTTGAATAATTTACCTACGTTTGTGACGCTGGTCTTACGGAGCGGGTTCAGGATAAAACTCAGGAACCTGAGTCCGTGGCGCTGCTCTGGGAAGAACTAATGATGAGTGACATGCATCGACAAGAGATCAAAAACATATAAAAAAATCGAATCACTCGGTTTCACAGACAAACACACAAAATCTGAGATATACTATTATTTTCTGGTAAAAAAGAAAAAATATTATTTATTTCTAATTGTTGAAATTTTAGCAATCGTAGAGGGACAAAACATTTATCAGCCTGTATTTTTTTTCAAACTTTACCTTTGGCTTAAAGACAGTAATTACAAAAGTGATTTGTTTTGTTCAATTTGATGAAAACAAAGCACTAAATAAAAATATTGTGTCATTTTTTTGATATGTTTGCAATTTGATGCTCCTTTCCTCATATCGCCGATAAGCAATAACAAACTATCTGACAATCATTATCTGAAATATTGTCCATAATATTCATACGGGGATTAATCCCAATATGAAGTGTTAACCTTTTAGAATTAATAAATAGATAACACTATAGTAGGTGATAAGAGCTTTACGTGATAGCTATAACTGATTTTGTAAGAACTATTGTTATTATTTAAGTAGGTAACTATGGATACGTAACTATTCTTTTTTTCTGTCGTATTTCGTCCATAACTTACATTTTATCGTGGTAGGAACAAAGACGAGTATTGAGTATCGGGGCTTAGCTTGTTTGTTAGCTTCGTTTCAGAGAAGAATTTCTCAGAACCTTGTACTTGTACTTCTAATTAACTAGTACTTCGTGTATTTCATTGGAATTAATAGGTTTTGAATAGATCGCTTTCTATTTTAGGATGTCACTTGTATTTTTACAGAGATACAGCTTACCTACCTACCTAGTTTAGAAAAAGAAGCAGTAAATTAATTTGTGATTAGTTACCTGTCCGCACAATCTCGTCTGCGTCTTCTATTGCCTATAGCGTTATGTTATAAAGCCAAGCGAAAGCGTGATGAATAAATTTGTTTATCATTAAACAGGTCATAGTGAGCCAACCTTAACAGTTGGACATATTCTGCGGTAGAATTTTCTTAACCTTTAAAAGGGAAACATTTTCTTGATACAATAATGTTACGAAACTTAAACTCTACTTTGCCTGATGGAAAGCCCATACAGAATCCAGGAATGGTGTTCACCATACTCATTGTTAATGCATACAACAATAATGCAGCATGGTGACCCACACTATCGCCTACTACCTAGTGATGCTTCTGCATTAACGTTGCTTATGCTGCATTAAAAATGGTGCAAAATCGATGGCAAATCATTCCTTTTGAGAGTATCCGTTGCGTGTGCTGCTTAAACGGTCAATGTTTCACAAAAACAATTGTGGCGACCTCCACATACAGCGCCATCTCCCGAAGATACACTGAACTACAAAGTAACTACACGGAGTAACTACCTATCCTGAACCGCGCAATAGAAATTCTCGCGCCGATTATCATATATACAACAACCCAAACACCCAACATCAACCGCCTGGTTGGAGGATCCTTCCTTTGTGTTGGAGGGACATGATACCCGTTCCTCCACACAATGTTTGTTCTAAAAAAACCACGACAGCATTGGTCTGTTTTTAAGGTAGATTCACTTTAAACCATTTTTGTGGTAAACGAATTTGCTCAAGCTGTTATAACATCACGCGTAGCTACGTATAATAAGAGATGCTTTGATACGATTGTATGTAGGTAACAATCATTTACATTATTTATGACAGTAGACCTTTAAATTCAACTGACTACATATAAAACAATTACGAACCATTCTTAAACAAATATGTACCTTTAATAGCATCCTTAATATAGTTTCCGAACTAACTTCATTTGGTTCGCGTCTTATGACTACGAGTGTTTCATATATCAAATTTAGGAGAAACGTATCTTAATATAATATATTTTGTTACTATTTCAGATTGAGGAACTCTTTATTTCATATCCATGTATATACATGATTCATAATTTCGAAACAACTTATTATATTATTTTGTGTTTGAAAAATAAACCAATAAAATTGTTTACTGAGAAGTAAACTAAATTTAAAATATGTACATATATTTTTTTTTTATATACAAACTTCCTGCAAACATATTGCACAAGGCGGACTTAATGCCATAGGCATTTTCTTCCAGTCAAACCTTTGGGTGTTGCAAGACTGTGTTTGGCAGGCGTAACTTAATAATACGATAGATTAAATTAAGAAATACAATAATAAGATATATAAACATATACAATTTATACATAATTAAAACATCTAAATTAAATATACATATAAATACATACACACATATACATAAATAAGTATACCTACATATGTGTGATATACATATTACCATCCGAAAGACCCTAAAATTATTATTATATATTTAAATGAAAATACTTGTAAGTTTCTAAGTAACTTAGTCTTTCAAGTTTTCTTATGTATAATGTTCTTATAACTCTCTTGACGTAGAAGTTTTTCGTTCTAGACGTAGTTGTAAAGATAAAGTTATTTATTACACAGACTCTTAAATTTTATAAATTCAGATAATATTGAACATATAAATTTGAATTTAATGTGGAAAGTATTATTCAGGAGACGATTTTATTCCACCCTCGGAGCTGCTTAGCGAGAATACTTTACAATAAACTTCTGAACAAGTATCCTTTGTTTAATTATAAAAGTTGGAAACTCACTTTCAATACATAGGATACTTGAAACTTCTTAATACAGGAATGTTAACAAATAAATGTTGAACCCCGAAAAAGATAAAACATATTTCGTATTGTTAATATGTTTTGGCCGATGATGTATTAAGAATACAGACTGTCACCAACCCTACTCATCCCGTGGGTGTCGTCTGAAGCGACAGAAGGAGCACAATACGCGATTCAAAAACACTGAAAAGAGTAGAAATACTTCATTCTAACATTACGCCTTTAGTCTTCTTTCTAAGGAGAAGCTTGTGTCTAGACAGTAAAGATTGATGATGATGTTACTAAACATTTTTTAAATCACTCACACTCAACATGTCATGATCACTTAATATTAAAACTCAACACAGTGTGGGATAACAATTAAATGGCCATGTGTGCGTTATCCTTATGATACTTATTTATTTAAAAAATATTAATTACATATTTCTTAAGTTACACAATAAAAAAAACTACATTCTGTTATTTTGCACGTTTGCAGGCAGTTACGTTTGGAGTTTTATCATATAGCTGAATCTTTAAAGGGAATCAATACCTAATAAGTTAGGAAGATTGTGATGAGAGTTAAAAAACGAATGTCTGTTTTTTCAGAAAAAAGTATACATACAATATTATTACTTTAGTTTTGTATTTTAGTTGATGTTATTTTTTTTCCTTTGCACAAAAAAGTAAAATAATACGGCCAGGAATGCAAGGGTCAGACATTTTTACTTTGAAAGGGATTTTTGTTGAATACAGAGTAAAATAATTTAATAATAAAATACCATAGCTAGGACATTCCAAAAACACAGTGGTGGCCAGTGGATTTTTATTACAATATTCTCTCACGTAATATATCTATCGTATTTACATGTATATATCTTGTTTTATTAAATAAAAATTGTGTGTATTAATTATATTTTCCTAACGAGGTACAAATATTTGTTAATTTTTAAAACGTGTTTGGTTACATGATCACATAACGTACCCAGTTATTTTTATTTCTTTAAATAAAATCACACTTATTACACATACCTACTATTTTTTGGTACTTTTTCGTCTTTTATAATATTGTCGGTAACCAAACCATACCGTTATCTATAATATGGGTATAACGACATCTGTCTATCTCCAACGCAACTTTAGACAGTATAAGTAATATTATTGACAGGAAACTTAAGTTTATATCAATAGGTTAAGTATTGAACACCTACCTATAACTTATTTCAAACACTGTCTCGTTTTGTAAATAAAACAGTTTTTATTGTTATAATACCCACCAATTACTTTACGACACACCTTTAAGGTGTGTCGTAAAGTAAAAAGTAATTTTCATATATATAGATGTTAAATCATCTTAATATTAAACTCAGTACTCACTAATCAGAAAAGTAGCTAGAAACAATATTATTTCATTCAATCTTCGATAGCGTAATACAGATTTATTCCTATGTACGTAGCTACAACTAACTATTACGGCTTTTATTAAAACGACTCCCAACTCTATTAGCACTTTGTACAAAACAAACAATAGGATTTTATTCCCTTGGTGCCTTTTAGTAGCAATTACATTTAGTTTTCTTATAAAACAAACTGAAGACAGTCTATCATTACTTTTTAACCTAACCTAACCTAAAAATAGAAAACAATTTAACTTATTGAATCGTAATTTTGGTAATTTTGTATTCTGTAGTTTACAGTTAAGATAAACTTTTTGAAATTCTCAATTCGATTTCCTTTCATAAAATTAGCTCACGCCCGCGTGGGTGTTTTCGATTAAAGTTCAAGTAAATCGCAAACGTATTTTTGCATTTCAATAGCTTAAATCCTATTTTTAAACATCCAAAGGTCAACTTTGATTAAATACTTTTTAACACTACGATGATAAAATAAGTGTCTCAAATATCAAAAGATTATGGAATCTTCTTCTTGGCTTTCATTTGAAATCTCTTAAAAAGACAAAAGGTTTCATATTTTGTCAGTTCACGGGTATTTTAATAAAAATATTGGAGTTAAGTAACTTGAGTTTATGTCAGGAAATACGATGTCTTGACATCTGGTGTCATAATATACGGGTCGTAAAGACGCACTCTTATCTTTTAAAATTTACATTTAAAGCAGGTACTTAGGTATAATATTCATGTTCTATTTATCTTATGGAACTATTAGCAACCTCCATCTTAAAATACAGTAATAATACCAAGAATGTATGGTAATTTGATCATCATTTACTTGAAATATTTTGAGAATAGGTTGAAAAGTTTATCATAGAAATAAGTTTGTGATGACATTTTAATGTTAAATGGTGAAGAAAAATCTTTGCACCCTTTTTATGAAAATGATGCGAACATTGGACTATGGAATTCAGTACAATCAAGGTTTATATGGAGGATGAGTGCAAAATGCTCAACAAAAAAACTTATTTAAATGTATTTTGGTCGAATTCGACTACTGAATGACCACTATTTTATAAAACTAAACCTCAATGAGGTCCCCAGTTTAATACTAATATTTGATGGTTAGTAGATTTAAAATAAAAAAGTTTGTCAAAAATGTATGTCATCATACTTTTGAATTACATTTCCCTGTTTCAAGTTGTCTATCTTTCTAATTTTATTTAACGATATTTATACAATACAGGTGTAATGAATGCTGCCGACTACTACGGACTGGATGAACTGAGACGTGCATGCGCTGGATTTGTACAATGCTGCATTACTGTTGATACGGTGTGTGCTCTTCTTGCATCTGCTGAGAGATATATCCAGTACAAGTGCACCAAGTCGCTAGTACAGAAGGTGCGTAATAGATTATATATATATCAACATACATTTGTACTGAGCTACTAGCACAAATTTCAGCTTAACTTCTTAATTCAACAATGGTATTTGTAGCGTGTAGGAGCCTTCCAATTTCAGTTTTCTACGTCTTATAGAATCATATTTGTATACACAACTTTTACTATCCTTCATAATTCACATAACTATATTTTAAAAAGCCATCTGATTTTTTGTCATTGTTGATTCAAAAATATGTGTTTTCAGGTATTGGAATTTGTAGATGAGCATGGTAACGAAGTACTTAACCTTGGATCATTTACGTTGCTGCCACAGCATGTTGTCAGGCTTATATTGGCGAGAGATGAACTCCGAGCAGACGAGTTCACGAAATTTCAGGTACCATAAATTACCTATATTTTACACCAATTTTTATTAGAATCATATACTTTTTTAGCCTCATTTAATTTTGACAAAAGCTACCACCCTTTAATTAAGGGTGGTTAAGTATTAATTAAGAATAAAGTTCGTTACTTCTCATCCTGGTGAGATGAATGAATTGACACTTACTAACTAAAACCTAACTTTAAAAAAATAACAACTTCCGCGCTATTAAAATTTCTATGTGGCGGGAGACTTTACAAAAATATCTACATGAAACGAACAAAAAGTACACTCAGACCCAAAAGAACACTTTCTGGATGGACCACCAATCAAGAAGTCTCGAGTCGAGACACGAGACGGGCTAAAACTGTTGTTGGATTTTTGATACAAGAAGTTTTTATTAAGAGTCGGGAGTATAAAATTTTGACAGTGTTTCACGCCCGTGTCTTGGAGAGCACGTTGCAAAGTCGAACCGGGTTGTCATGACCATCTATTTGAATTGTAAAGTCAGTCAAATATACTGACAACTACTTGGACCTTCGAATACAGTCAAGAGGTTAAACAGAGACTCAAATTCTGATAAACAGATACTCAAATTATCAATGAAGAAGCTGGGAAGATGATAGTCCCATGTGGAGTTTGAACATGAACATTGACAGATAAGAAAGTACAAATGAGTAGACGATTCGTCTAATGTTAAGCGTCTACCGCTATTCAAGGACACCTGGTACTGATGAGTCACAAGGGCACTGCCGCCCTTAACGTCCCTCCTAAATAGGGGGGGAGGAAAAATTGACCTACAGTAACCTCACTCATTTGGTAAAAAACAAGGAACTTATTTTTCTGTGAGGTCGTTGTTTTTCGAAATAATATAGTATCTAAAGTAATGTTTCAGTACACCGGGTATCAGGAACTGGATTCGTATGTTTATAAATTCATATTAGTATCTATTAATAAAATGATTCTCTAATGTCTCTGAGTCTAAAACTAGTGTTATCACTTTTTATTTTTGAGTAGAGTTTGAAAATGAACGTTGGCATAAAAGTTAAATGATGATACTTTTCTATTTCCAGGCTGCACTGATGTGGAGTAAGAAATATTGTGATACAAACCCGAATATGATCCTGAAGGACGTTATCGGGAACTTCTTGGAATACATACATTTCCACAAGATTCCAGCGAATGTCTTGATGAGGGAGGTCCACCCGCTTGGTTTGGTGCCTTACTCCATTATTATGAATGCTTTGGCGTATCAGGTGCGATTTATAGTATCAATATTTAATATAGTAACTAGCTGACGCACGCAACCTCGTTTGCATCTCCTATTTCCCGTAATGTGATAATTTTCCCCCGTTTTTTGAAACATTCTTCATTGGTGCTCCGCTCCTATTGGAGCTGTACGCCGCGAGGCGAAGCTAGTATCTTTATTAATTGTAGCCTATGTGTTATTCTGATGTATAAGCAATATTATTGTAAAGTTTCATCAAAATCCATTCAGTAGCTTTTGTGTGAAAGAGCAACATACATACTCACAAACTATCACGTTTATAATATTAGAAGGATAGTAGGATTTGACATTAGTAATATGTCATTATGGTAAGAAAATATAATACCAACATTTATGTCTAAAATGGGAGATCGTTTTTTGTTTTTTCGAAAGACGGTCCCCATTTCATGTCATCCATATTTAATATATTTTTTATCATTAATTTCATCACGACGACGACTTGAAGACTTGAAGACTTGATAATTGAAGACGATAAATACTTGACATTAGCAGAAATAGCTGATCCGAGTGATCCGGCTAGTTGCCATTCCATCATCAAAAAAAAAATGTCTAAAATATTGAGTGCTTAAGCGATAAAATATTTAGTTAAATGCACATGCTTAAATAATTAATTTACTTTTCTTGCGTTAACTGCTACCCAGTGCTGCTATGCTATTAGTCCACGGGCCCACGTACAAGGGATTTCAGTGATTAATAACAGGCTGAAAGTTTATACACAGCTTCGTTTTGACGAGACACCCAACTTTTATTATTGGACCAAATTCTGATAGTGGAAGGAAAAAGCGGGATAGGGAGCGAAACACGTCGATTTGATGAGTGTCCCAAATTAAATAACAACAGTTTCTAAACATCAATACTTTGAGAAAATACGATGGAAAACTGAGAAAAACTTGTGGCATACAAATTGAATGGCACCTTCCGAGTGACCCCCAGCTCTAACATGTCAAAATGGTGACTTGAAAAAATTTATTAATAACAAACTGATTTTGGTTTTGGGGCTCGCAAATTATATATTTTTTATAAAAAATGCATCGGCATACAAATTTGTTGGTAATTTTTTTAAGACATACACTCGAAAGTTGTCAAGATTATGTTAATCTTTTTTTTATTAATAACCGTATGCCACGAAAAAAATATGTTTATTTACTTAATTCTCAATCTAAATATAATAGTGACCTACAAAAAAAATGGATTTTTTTAGTTAACCTACAAAAACAAAAAATCGAATCATTTAATATGTGCTCCGTACTTATGTCTTGTAACCACTGGTTTCATTTGTAATAGGTCTTTACCTATGAAATTGCGTTTCTTCAGTACTGGTCGTTTCAAATAAAAAAAAGTTTGTAATGGCTCTGTATTCTAAATTCAAATTAATTTTGTTTTAAAACCATGACATTCGATTTACAAACTCAGTCTTTTGTTTTTTGATTAGCGTTGTATTTTTATTACATATAAAACATTTTTCGTCATAATGGATACTTTAAAAAATCGTGTAATTATGGAATATGAGTTCCGTCGTGGCACCAACGCGACACAAACGGCACGTAACATCAAAAACGTTTACGGAGAGAACTGTACAAACGAACGCACAACCCTTTATTGGTTTTCCCGGTTCCGTTCTGGAAATTTTGACTTGAAAAATGAAGCTCGTGGTCGTCCGGAGACTTTGGTTAACAATAATGAATGAAAGGCGATTGTGGAAGCTGACGAAACTCAATCTACAGCTGAGCTAGCAGCAGCTTTTAATGTAAGCATCAAAACAATATTGATCCATTTGCGACAAATTGGCAAGTTAAAAAAGCTTGATAGATGGGTGCCCCACGACCTTAACGATCGCCAGCGCAACGTACGCGTCGAGACCTGCCTTTCGCTGCTCAACAGGCAAAGAAATGAAGGAATTTTGAAACGAATAGTTACGTGCGACGAAAAATGGATTCTGTTCGACAATCGAAAGCACTCAGCAAGTTGGTTAGACCCTGGTTCAGCACCAAAGCAATGCCCTAAACCAAAAATGACCCCTAAAAAGGTGATGGTCACTGTTTGGTGGTCTAGTGCGGGTGTGATTCACCACAGCTTTTTACAAAACGGCATGAGCATTAATGCAGATGTGTACTGTGAAGAACTGGAGAGAATGATGGAGAAGCTTGCACATCTGCAACCAGCTTTGGTCAATCGGTCGTCCCCACTGCTCCTTCACGACAACGCGCGACCCCATACTGCGCAACAGACAGTCTCCAAGCTGCATGAGCTGGGGTTGGAAGCTCTCCCTCATCCGCCATACTCACCAGACCTTGCACCTACCGACTATTACTTTTTCCAAAGTTTAGACAACTTTTTAGTGGGTATAAAATTCAATTCCCGAGAGGCAGTACAAAATGCCTTTGAAGAGTTTGTTGCCTCCCGTCCAGCTGATTCTTACAAGAAGGGCATCAATAAACTGCCAATGCGTTGGCAAAGATGCGTCGATTGCATGGGTGATTACTTCGAATAACAGAAATAAAAAAGTTTGAAAAAATAAGTACTTTCACTTATTGCATACAAAACGGCAATTTCATAGGTAAAGACCTAATATTAAACTAATGTTAAAAAAATGAAAGCTTGTATTTTCAGTGTATTAACAGAACTTTAATAATAATGCAATGTGCAAACAGTGCATGAAAAGAATTAAACTTATAAATAATTTCACTGCACGGTTGGCCTAGTGGTTTAAGCGGTCACTACGCCGCTTACTACTGCGCCAAGTGCCGTGGGTTTAAATCCCACGTGGGACATCACTTTGTGTGATCCACAAAATGTTGTCCTGAGTCTGGGTGTTATTTGTGTCCGTTACATGTATGTTTGTAAAGTCCCCCGCGACACAGGATGTATATTCCTAATGCGGGAGTTGCCTTAAAAAAAAAATTATGATAAATATTAAAAAATCAATCAATCCTCATCAGATTCGTCACTCGATGAGTCTTCACTGTGTGTGATGTTATCGTCATCTTCAGAACTATCGGTATCTTACTGTTCAGATTCTGTAAATTTTAATTTTTTTTATAAGTTTTATTTTCGGATGAAAACGTTCGTCTTTACGTGAAGAATTGCACAAGAAACACTCCATGATGACGATCACTTAACAGCTTCGAAAAGAGAGCTCGACTAAACCCATTTGGTAAAATAGTCGTTAGAGCTGATGCTTAAAGGAAGTTGGGCGGGGATATTGGGTCTTACGATTTTATGCCTGAGGCAAAATCACACAGTTCAGCATATTATTATTTTTGATATTGATATTGAACTAAATTGAAATGTAATAAATGTTTTTTTTATAAGGTACTGCAAAAAAATTATACTGAAAAAATTATCGCTACAAACATGTATTATTTGTATTTTAGGTAAATATTTTTAATTTGTTAATATAATTACTTAAAGATATTACTTTTAATTCGATTATAAATTATAGATTCAAATTATAGAGAAATTAAAAAATTTTTTACAACACAGTGATTTTTCCTTACTTGACTATCACTTAAAAATTGTTGTTAACTGAATAATAAAATAAATAAGTAGTTCAATAGCTCAATCACTCGTTACAAGAAATTTCAACAAATTTTCATGCAATTCCCTTGTTTTTATTGCTGTAATTGTTTATATATTTAAGTAATTTAAAAAAAATATATTCATTTTCATTAAATAAGCTGTAATATTGTATACAAATTTTCCATTTTAGCAATTTCAAACAAAAGCTGGCGAAAATTATGTACAGGACTTCGACATTTTTTTTTTTTTTTTTTTTTTTTATATCTTAGCTGCCAAAATGACTGCTCTGCCTGACGGAAAGCACGAGCAGAATCCAGGAGTGGTGGTCACCATCCTCAATGCTAATAGGGATATTGCAGCATGGCGACCCACATTATGGCGGCCTAGTGAGATGCTTCTTCACGCTCCGCTTAAAGGACCCGGGTTCATAGTGGGAGGGAAACACGTACGCAGGTAGTGAGGTTCCAGGTTTTGACCGCTCGGCACAGGAAGGAAGAACCGAAGCGGTGAGTACGAGAGCGTATGTCTACCACTCTGAAGCGGTGACATCCAAGACCGGCACGTGTTGTCCTGTAGAAATGAACATGATATGTTTTCAAGATTTAATTTGTTTGAAATTTCGAAAAGTTCACTTGTAATTAATCGCTTCCATTTTTTTTGTATGCCAATAGTTTCATGGTGTTATACGTTAGATTCTTAACAGAAAAAAATAAAAAAGAAGTTGTTATTAATAAAAAAAAGATTAACATAATCTTGACAACTTTCGAGTGTAGGTCTCAAAAAAATTACCAACAAATTTGTATGCCGATGCATTTTTTATAAAAAATATATAATTTGCGAGCCCCAAAACAAAAATCAGCTTGTTATTAATAAATTTTTTCAAGTCACAATTTTGACATGTTAAAGCTGGGGGTCACTCGGAAGGTGCCATTCAATTTGTATGCCACAAGTTTTTCTCAGTTTTCCATCGTATTTTCTCAAAGTATTGATGTTTAGAAACTGTTGTTATTTAATTTGGGACACTCATCAAATCGACGTGTTTCGCTCCCTATCCCGCTTTTTCCTTCCACTATCAGAATTTGGTCCAATAATAAAAGTTGGGTGTCTCGTCAAAACGAAGCTGTGTATAAACTTTCAGCCTGTTATTAATCACTGAAATCCCTTGTACGTGGGCCCGTGGACTATATAGTTAGTATTATATATATAGTAGTACAGCATAGTTAAGAAATGTCTCATTTTACACACATTTAGAAGTTTATAGTAGACCTATACTTAAAAACTGTACTGCCTGTAAGTGTATTTTTGTGACTAAGAACTATAAATTTATTCATAGTTATGCGTTATATATTACCGTAGTACATTGAATAGAGTGCTGAAAACGCTCTTGTTGCAGGCAGACCCGGCCAGCGTAGATCCCGGTAAACTGTCCCCGGCGCGAGTGCGGCGTGCCGGTCGATCCATGTCCGTGCAGTCATCGCTCGACCCCTATGGGTCAAACACCACCCTTTCATCTACCGGCTCGAGCGATGTTCCGTCGTCGGACTCTCGGCACAACTAACGCGAGGGGAACCCCCCTTCCCGTCCCGCACCCGAACCCCTCCCAGGCCCTTCCTCTGCTCCTGTTATTCCTCAACCTGGCCCTCCTCCAGCGGACAAACCGCCGGAAAAACTTGGACTATTCTCGTCTATTAAACGTGCCGCTAGTAAAAAGTTTGGTGACCGTCGTTCTCCGACACCAAAGACGAGAGAGCCTCGCTCTAAGTCGGATTCGATTAAACATGCCGCTCTTACTAGACAAATCTCTGAAACAGTGGGAGGTTCAGGGGACCCTACATTCGAGCGTTGTAGACCAAAGAAACGTGATAGTGAAACAGAATTTCCAGTGCGTAAATCCACATCAGAGATTTCTGAGACTTTCCCGTTTGTGAGAAGAGCTTTAGCTGAAATAGAAAATGGGTTCAATTACTTTAGAAGATCCATCACGTCAGATGCAAGTGAACCCAAAATAGCTTTTACAAGAACTGAACCATTAGTTGTAGTTGCAGCGGCTGAAGACGAGGAGGCACCGGTCTCTCCACCGCCTCCTATGGGCTTAAAGGAACGTCGAGGTTCACGTGGATCACCTTGTGCCAATCTTCCCCCACTTATGCTTCCACCGATCACTCCTGATCCGTCACCGGGACGTTTGTCACCACATAGACTATCTCCGCAAAGACCAAAAGAGCCAATATCGGCCCCAGTAATGGCGGTGATACGTAATCCTACGGTACCTCGGCGTTCCCGAACTCGCTCTGAAATGCCTCCAGAGCCTCCGCCGCGGTCCCCACAGACACCTCGACCAGCGTCTGTCTCTCCTAAGCATACATTTGCATTCAAAATAGTATTGAAGAAAGTAGAGAGTACACCAAATACGTCATTTGATAAACCAGACCAATGAGAGTACCTCCTCTAAGCGCGGCCGTTGTCATACGGTGGGGTACTCGAGGTTAAGACGCGCTTTTCTCCATTTTATAGAAACAGCTAGCATAGATTAGTTAGCGGCGAAAAAACGAAGATTCGCCAAAGAATATTGTACTTATTGAGACGTATCACAAACTTCTTCGTATTCTTATGAATTCAGGGGCTGGTCCTCTGGTTAATGTGTTTAGACATTGTATGTCAAAATACCGAAAGTATCTGATAAGATAAAAATAAGTGATTGAAGTTTGTATGGTTCATATACTTGTTATTAATATAATATGATAAAAATTTACAATTGAGTACGTTTAAATACAGAGTTAAGTGTGGTTATTTTTTTTAATGAATGTAAACTTATAATGGAATTGTTGCTGTTCTAAACATTTTTAAACACAATAATGTTCTTGTATTTACTATTTTAAAATAGATGTGTACCAGAATCTTCCTTGTGTCTGACGGTGGCTGAATTCTAAAGGTAAAATAAATACTGTTATGTAAATTTAATCTGTATCAATAAAATTGAATAAAATATTGAAAAACTCAAAAGACAAAGCATTTTGCAATCGAGTAGTAACTGTTAATTGTTTATTTTTTTCTATTGATACAGAGTACTTTTTTATATGAATACTGGCATAAATGAACAGTTAAAATGTATTTTCGATGTTATACAAATTGTCTGACTTGAAAGTATTTTTTATAATATTGTATATAGATGAAGGTGTTTGTTGTTGGTAGTTTTGAAATTGTAATCTTTTTCTTTGTCTGTATGCTTTTGTCGTAATGAAATATATTGGAAAACAATATTCATTTTATCAATGTATTAACGTTAACAATAAAATATATTGTGCACACAACGTATTATAATGGAAGACTTTATACGGTTAGATGTGACATAGAAAAACAATGTTTAATATCGGTTTTGGTGTGTCGCACACCACACAACTTTGAATAGTTGATAGACATAAGCCTCTCCTTGGAATAGAAATTTCAAAATTCGATTCGATAAACGACCATAATGTTGAAACTAAAATCTGGCCAAGTTGAAAATAGTCCTGATCACAAGCTGTTCTTGAAAAGCACTTTAAATGAGATGACAAATCTTTTCCATTGTCACATTAACCGTTATAGCACTTCAATTATAATGGGCATTATGCTACAAATTGCACTTTATCTGTCGTCATTGGTGTGAGTTATATGAAATTGTCTTGTATAACCCTGTGAAATGTAATAGTTGAGTCCTTAAAGAACTGGTCTGAGTGTATAGTGCCTCGTTTGTAGAGATTTGGGTTGCACAAGGGGTCCTCAAGGGTCATTTGACTTCCAACGTGTTGATCATGAGTCTCCCGTGTTTTACCCACTTAAACTACATACCAACGTTTGTGAAAATGTTTTTAAAATGTCATATCTATATATTAAGTGTTGTTTTAAATTTATACTGAAGTGAGCTTCCTAAGTCTTGCTTTATCCATAAATGTAAGCAATTTATTCATGTTTCTATTTGTACGATGAACCTCTTGAAATGAGATAATAGTACCTCATATATACAACCGATATAATGTATACTATGATTTATCACCACGTTTACTAAACTTTCTTGTTGAATTCGCTGTTATAGAGAGTTTTCAAACATACTATGTTAAATTAAATACTTATGTTATATTTGTTAAATATTTTCTTTACTGAGAATAAGTCAATTCAAATTTTAAATTTGTTTTTTTCTTACAACTTTCTCAGTTTATGTCAAATTAGTAAACCATTTCTTTATGTTCATGGTTTATATCATCTGTGTTATTTTTAAACTTTATGGGTTCTTCTCTTCTTAACTCTGGCAGATATTTCAACAAAGAAAGTTTTAATTTGTTCGTTAGTTTTACGCTCTGACAATAGGAACTTCACAATACACAGGGCAAACTGATGAAAATATAAAATTTATACTTGAAGTCCTTAAAAATGTAGCTCGATTCCTGTGACAGTTGTAACTAGTGTTACTTAGAACTTATGAGGTACAGTTTAGGTGTGAATTTGCAATAAAACTGCACGTAAAGAATGAAAACGTGGGTGATACAATAATAATAATAATAAATCACTTCATTGTACACCAGATAACTATGTACATATTTTAATGTCAGTTGTCAGTACAACTGGCGGCCTTATTGCTCAAAGGGACTTCCAGGCACCAGCAACAATAACAAAAAGGCAAAAGAATTAAATCACTTGTTAAAATTTTCTGCCCCAATTTTGTGGCCGTCTGTCATAGAGATCAAGCTATATTTTAAGGGCCGTAATTGTACACCAGAGCGCTTATTGTAGCAAAACTTGTATTTCGGCAACTAATTGCGATTGTTTTGCAGTGCTGACAAAAAATTAAGAAAACTTTCAAATTTCTTAAATCACTCAATAGAAATTTAACTACAGGCTGTAAACTTGTTTTGGTTTCTACGTTTTGCAAATTATATATTCTCATTGGCCAAACTGTTATAAATCGGTGTTGTATGTTATTGTAATGTTCGACTGACTAAAACCTAAAACTAAATTGGCATTGATGGTCTTGATGGATGGCTTGATTGATGGATGGCCTTTGTTCGGGAATGGGGATGGGGGACACCATTCCTGGCAACTACGGTCGTTGTCCGTGTGCTCTCATTTGGTCATACGAGTATAACCGATATTTTTGTCGAAATTTCTTATGCTCAGTAGCCATTAGGCTCATGGGAGCAAACCAACTCTGCTGTATGTCTCGTATGTCTTAATTATTAAGACAAAACATCCATCGTACTGTAGAAAGTTCTAAACAAGCTCTTAGGTTTCCGGAAACTTCATATTGTTGAACTTGATGGTGAACTTATGAAAGTGTGAGTGTGAACCCACAGACGTTGCATCAGTATCTTCTAGTCCTCCTACCTAAGTTGACATTCTACAAACATTAACATCATGCAAAAACTAATAAACGCAAGGAAATGACTTTATCTCAACGCTAATTCACGTAGTGAAAACAAATATTAACCAATAATACAAGAGAATAGAGGCGTTAGCGATTGTAGAAAGAGATTCGACGTGAAACGCTTGGATGCATATGTGAGCTATGCCAATGAATATGGTCGTTTTTGTCGGTCGGACATTAATAATATAATAATTTTGTTTACATGATGTTAAAATCGACTGATGTATAAGAGATTATTTCCTGTACGAAATTTTGTTTTTTTTTTTCAATAAACAATATAACTGTGTAAATAATGGAAATGTTGTGAAGAAATGAGAAATCAGTGTTCTTGCTATACTTTTGTGTTTTATTTTATAAAAACCTTTTTGTTTCAAGTGCATGAGACAAGAAAAAGATTCTTTAAAAGCACGCAAGAAAACTTTGCAGCCGAAAGCCATGGTTTACCAGATCAGATAATAGTGCTGATGTGTGTGTGCTAATATTATACACACACTTAATATTTTCCTGAAATCTCTTAAAATTTAAATACATTTTTATCTCTAAACATTTTTGTTTAGTAAACAAATGATCAAAATTAGAGATTTAATCTGTGATTTTTTTCAACATCAATATTTCACACAGTGTTTTTTTTGTTCTTTTTTATCGAGTAGTGGGCAAACAAGCAGACGTATCACCTGGTGGTAACCACCGGCCATGGACACCCATAACACTCACTCACTCGGTGAAACACAGCGCCAGCTCTGTTTCACATCAGTTTTCTGTGAGGCCGTGGTTAATCCGACCCATTCATGCCGAAGCGTGGCTCTCCCACAAATAAATCGATTGTCAAATGCTAATCAATTTTTGATTTCGACGGTAGGGTTACGTGCTAAAATGATAAAAACATAAATTGTCATTTCACGTGAACGCATACATACTAATCACGCTATTTAACATTGTAATCAATGATACTACTCGTATTTTTAATTTGGGGTCACATCTTGGAATTGGTTAATATCATAGTATCGTATAATTCGATGTTTTTTGTGAAAAATATTATGGCTTTTGAAGTCATTATTTTATTTTGGTACCTATCAGTAAGGTACAGTCAGCATCGTATTGATTTATGCTCTCGGAATGTTCATAATTGTGTAAAAAACATCAATATAATATAAAATTAATAAAAAAAATGATAATGAATTGCCACGCTTTCACATGGAAGAATTAAGAACTTGATTATTATTAGTTCAAAGGCTAAAGGTCAAAGTTACCAAATTTATGTATGAAAACGTCAATCATGTCGACAAATAATTGCTGAAAATTGTTTTAACCAGTTTAATTACTTATTGAACGCATGGGGTTGGAAACTTATTAACATATAAATTATTTCACTAGTCGCCCTAACCACGCCTTTCTGTGCCTTAGAATAAATAGACCCGTGTGTACAAATTATATTACATTTACTTTGTGATCACAAACATCGAGATTAATAATTAAAACAAAACTTTTCAGTCTTATAAGTTAAACCATATTTCAGATAATAACGAAATTTGAGTTATTAATTATTTACGAAATTTTTAATCAGTGCGTCCTATCTGTCATGACATCCGGAGTTGAAACGTGGACTCTTACGTTACCATTGATGCACAAGCTCGAAGTCACTCAGCGTGCTACGGGAAAGTATTTGCTTGGCATTGCGAGGGATCACATCACTCATCATCATCAAACTATGGTGATTGACATAGCCTACCAGATCAGCAAACTATAGTGGCAGTGGGCTGGCCATATTATCCGAAGAACTGACAACTGTTGGGGTTAAAAGAGTTCTGGAGTGCAGCTCGCGTCTCAGCAAATGTAGTGTAGGACATCCACAGGCCAGATTTAGGGTCGACTTCCTCAAGATGGCTGACAGGAGATGGATATGAGAAGCCCGAATTCAATGCAATGGGGCAGGCCTACACCTAGCAACGGACTGGAGTTAATTTCAAACATACTTTGTAGGACAGAGTATGTAGTATATAACAATTCCAATGAAATCAACTATGTTTATCTATATGTCTCTTACGCTTTCACAGCTAAACCAATTTGGATGAATTTCGCTATAAAAATGGGTTGGATTTACGAAATTCTAATGTTCGTCGCGATACTTAAAAGATGCGTAAAAATGGCTCGAGTAACATAGATTACATACATTTTATCAAAAGTTTGTACGTAACTGGGTCATAGTTTTTTAAAGTTTTCCTTGTTGTCATTAGTAAACGAATTCTAAATGACAAACTAGGCACAAATCTTTGCTTCAATATCTATATGCATTAGACTACATATTTCTATTATGAAAGCAACTAATCTTTTCAGTGTGACACAAAAAACAATATTTGTCCAAATACAACTGATACCAAAATGTGTTCTTCCATAAGTTAAAACCCGACATAATATAAACAATAATAGCAGTAACTATAAAAAACATATATTAAAGTTGATCTCCAGTTATTTATATGAGGATGGTCAAGCTTCATGTAATGGGTTGTACGAAATGAATGTAAATCACCACACTAAAATAGACCATAAGAGGTAATTTACACCATATATTAAACCTCCGGGTAAGGTTTAGAAGATAGGCAATTTAGACCAACCGCATCTAATCTATTCAATAATGGAGAAATTCATTTGATGGTGAGAATTCCTTTAGGTGTAGTATAGGAAAGCAGGTTTAGTAAATAAGTTATGTAGAAATCTACTAGAAATGTAGGCTTTAAATTTTTTAAAACGTTACTCATAAAACATAAGTTTCTATCTGAACAATATTTGGAACACTGACTATTTAAATCTTAGTAATTGGATGTAATAAATATTTGTAGACCGGTAGTTTAATTATCGTAGCAAAGATTTTGCCATAACTCGAATAAAATTACCAAATTTAAGATACATCAAGCTCTTTCAATGATCATCATATTTCTTTAACAAAAATATAAAGTTTGTGATTCTAGGTATCTCCGCAAGATCTCAAAATTATTTTCACCATCGTTCTAGAATCTTCTATTAATTTTAAGCTTTAACGGATCAGTAGTATCACTGACGAAATCGGTAATATTAAGCTAAATAAATCCTACGAATTAATATAAAGTCTTTCTTATGAAATGTAGTTGGTAATGATGTGTGTTAGTTTTTTAAACT
This sequence comes from Spilarctia lutea, assembly GCA_916048165.1. NCBI lineage: Eukaryota > Metazoa > Arthropoda > Insecta > Lepidoptera > Erebidae > Spilarctia > Spilarctia lutea. The sequence continues at coordinate 14,654,066 of OU696480.1, read as the reverse complement.
AACATACATCATTACCAACTGTCTGTACTCTCTTATAAATTTGTTAAACGGTGTACAAATAAAGAGTTTTCTATTCTATTCTATTCTATGATTACTAAAAATATAGTAAACTAATGACAGCACATATGCATTAATAGTCCTGCTTTAATATATAAGCAAAAAGTGTATCGTATTCTATCCCTGTGGATCTTCTAATGTAACGTGAGCCAAACCTGTTTAAGTTAGATACAATAAAATATTTTTAAATAAACATAATCTATACATGTTCACATCATTTCGGTTAATGGTACTGGGATTATTTCCGAAGCCTGTCAGTTCAGGTAATCACTGTTCCCGACAGGCTTTATCAAATCCAAAAAAGCGCAGTTTTCTCGGAATGAATTCCAACATTCCACTTTTTATCTCTGAGATATATTATACTATAAAACTTATAAAAATACAAAAAAATACTTCTCAATTTAAACAACTAAAAAAATATCATAGCATTTTAACCTACAAAATCAGTATAAATTAATAAGGTTAACATATGTCTTGATGTAATTGTTTTTCTGGGTGGGTGGAGCCAGCGTCGCAACGAGAAACCTCTACACGGGGGTGGTCCGGTCGATGGCCCTGTATCGGTCACCGGTGTGGGTGGAGGCTCTGACTGCCCAGAATAAGGCGCGCCTCTGGCGCCCTCAGAGGGTATTGGCAGTCAGAGCCATACGCGGGTACCGCACCGTTTCGACGGAGGCGGCATGCGCCTTGGCCGGAACACCCCCGTGGGATTTGGAGGCGGAAGTGCTCGCCGAAGTTTATCGGCGAGCGGCTGAATATCGGGCGGAGTAAGGGTATCGTCCTCCGCCCGAAGAGGTATGCGAATGGCGTGAAGCCGCTCGCCGAGCCACGATGGCTCGTTGGTCTTCCCGGCTGGAGGCTCCACGCGCTGGCTTTGCCACCGTGGAGGCGCTCCAGCCGGTCATCCTCGAGTGGGCAGGGCGGCAGCACGGGACCCTTTCCTTCCGGCTGACGCAGGTGCTTTCCGGGCATGGTTGCTTCGGAAAGTACCTGCACTCGGTCGCTAGGGGGGAGTTGAGTCCCGCCTGCCACCACTGCGACTGCAGTGAGGACTCGGCCCAGCATACGCTGGAGTTCTGCCCTGCCTGGGTGGAGCAGCGCCGGGCCCTCACTGCAGTCATCGGAGGAGATCTGTCGCTACCGGCCATCATACGCTCCATGGCCGGTAGCGACAGCAGTTTTACTGCGGTCGCGACCTTCTGCGAAGACATAATTTCGCAGAAAGAGGCGGCGGAGAAGGCCCGAGAGGACGATATCTACTCGGACCCGATCCGCCGCCGGCGAACCGGGCGGCGGACGCGCGCCCATCTGCGCCTCATGCCGCCCTGAGTGTGGCCGCGGATGGTGGGGACGGGTTTTCCCCTCCATCCGCTTTAATGGCCAGCCGCGAAGGGGCGACGTACGCGTGTGCCGTGCGTTGCCTAATTTGAGAATTTTAACAGCAGAGGGTGCCCGCTTCTGTGCGGACAGGCGCTGGGAGGGGTCGGGCGTATTAATAAATGCTGTTCCCAGACCTCCCCCTTCTCAGGCGCAAAGTTGGCACACCGAGTGGTTTTAGTCGGTTCGATTCCGACACACCGCCCCGCCGCAAACCCCGGCGGGGTGACGGCCCGAGGGGGTTTCAACACGTAAAAAAAAAAAAAAAATGTCTTGATGTAAAGGGCTAATGATTAAACTTGTCACCTGACACTAACCGCCACCAATACACTTCTAGTTCAAGATAACCAAATTTATAATAAGTGCTTTCTTTTTACTGCAATCCTGGGTTCTTTAAGCGGGCGAGATAAAACATCAGACTAGGCGGCCATAGTGTGAATCATCATGTTGCATTGTCTACATTTGCCATGACGGTTGTGACTACCACTCTTGGATTGCAATCGTGCTGTCCATTAAGCAGAGTAGATTTTTCATCAGTTTGGTAAGCTTAAATGTACATTTAAAATAGAGCCAGAGAGTGCTAGCTGGCCGATAACTAATCAGAACCCGGGAATGAGCGTTTCAAGCTGCTTTAACCTCACTGATCAAAAGCCATTAAAAGTGAGTTTCGCAGGTATTTCTGTAAGTTCGTGATTACTCCGGTCGATTGATATTCATTAAGTTTGCAGCAGAACGAAATGTCGATATTTACAGGGTAAATATGATTATGAAATAAATTTAATCTAGTGAGACAGTTTAGTAATCTGTTCAGTTTTGAGGGACACTCATAACTGACAAACGACAATGACGCATGTAACTGGAACATTTAACTGTTATAGCATCTATAACAAACAGAAGTGTTTGACAAGGCCGAAATGAAGATCATTTAACAATTTCAAGAATGTTATACTATATCCTTTATCTTTATTTGAATAAGAAATACATTGAGCTCAGCGAAGTATCATAAACTGTACTGTTGTTGTAAATAATGTTGTAATTACTACTTATAATTAGTGTTATATTTGATAAGTAATTTTGGATAGCACAACTTTCAAAGATCTATTTCAGTTTTTAAAACTGAAATAGATCTGTAGAGCTATAAAGATTATATTAAGGATTGAAAATATATATATGAAACAAAGAAATCGAATGCACTGGTTTGGAGAAATAGATATTGGTTAGCCTATTCAGAAAAAAATATATGAATGTCACTTCTCTAGTGTTTTTTTTTTACTTGAGCTACCAAAATGACTTTGACCAAAATGTTAGTCATAGTAGACATGCCTCTGTGTGTATGTGTGTATGATTTTGATAATCTCACCAATTCCTCTCTATTTTCAACTTTTTTTTTACAACAAGGAATTGCCAAGATGAATTCGTTTTGAGTTTGAATCTTGATTTTTTTTGTCTATGTTAATCCTATCATAGATAGTAAAATAGTTTAACTGAATATCATATGTCAAAACTTAGTTCAAGCTCATGTCATCAGCAGTATAAATAAACGCTTGGAAATAGTTCAAAACCACACAACAACATTTAGGGTTCTGAACAACTTCCTACAACAGTTTTAATTAATTGAAACATGCAATACAATATAAATTACTTTGTTTAATTACGAAAAATTGCTCCAGTACAATTAGCGTTGTGTGAAATTGAACATGTCATAATAAAGAGCGACAATTAAAATTCACTGCGTCGCTGACTGGAAAATTACAAAGTTGGATGACTGACCAAAAACATGGATCTCACATCGTGTGTTGAAGGACGGAAAACCGTTGATTATTATATTTTTAATACAAAAAGTCATTTGAACTTTGTTGCACAAGGACAGAAGCTATGTAAACATTGATTAAAATCATGAAGGAACATACAGCTTACGTCAAAGAATACGATGGAGTAAATCAGAAAGACGAAGGTTTTTCAAGTTTCAAGAGGCACTTAGAATCCTATGTCAGTTTATACAATAATATTATGAAAATAAAATGTTACTGTTGAAGCTTTTGACGTGATAGTCTGCCAGGAGTAAGGCAGAGAAAAGGACGCGTTAGTCTGTCTTGGACATTCTGGTAAATAAATTGTCATCAGTCATCACCAAGTTGCCGGTAAACTTTGTCTAGCAAGAGATTATGGTTACTTTCTTGGATCCTGTGCAACAGAAGTAACTATAACTCTTTTCTTCTTTCTATGAGAGTTTGTAGCTATTTCAGTCATGAGGCTATTATTATGACTTTATTTTACTTATCAATATTTATTATTACCTTTATATGTTCAAAGGAAGTAAAATATGGCTATTTGAACACAGCGACTGTTTTAGTTGTAAAGTTCACTGATACTTTGATAAATAACTTGTTCATAATATTCTGTATTAATTTTGTTCTTCGTTGTTAACCATCTTCTAAATTTTTTAATTAAAAATTATTACAGTTGTGAAAACATCCCACACAACCATGTTTTAAATTGACAACTCCTTTTCACATAGAAATATGTATGAGAATATGGTTTTGGAAATAATATTCATCAGCAGCCTGGTTACCATAGCTCTGCTAAATTTGAGATCAGACAGTAGCGTGTAAGATTTATCAAATTATTAGCAATTACTACATTGAAACAAAAACATGGGAACATAGTTCGATTTTCTATAGAACAGGGGACGAATAGGTATGGGATGAAAAAGAAGTGAATATTTATAAACGCAAAAATTATCTCATTAGTCTTCTTGTTCCAGAACAGACTTTCGATGCGAACAACTTTATTTAATATACTGTTTCGTAACTTTCGTTGATAGACATAACTGAACCCTTTTTTAGATGTTCATTTATATTCTTATTATATAATTATAAAATAATTTACTTAAATCCAGTTTATTAAAATATTAAATCTGGATTGCACCGCTGTTTTATTGAGTAGTTATTCGCCTTGAGTTCTGAAAAGAAAATCTTTGGATGATTTTAATTCTATCAGTACTAGTAAAGATTCCGAAAGGGATATGTTGAGGTGGATGTGCAGCGTTACCAAGCTCGTTAGAGTACGGAACAAGTACGTTAGAAGAAGACTAAGTGTGCGCGTCATTGTTGATAAAATACAGAAAAACAATGGTACTGTCACACAAAAGAGGAGGTCATCTAATCACATTGGCAACTCGACGCTTTTTTTTTTTTTTTTTTTTTTTTTTATTGAATAGTGGGCAAACGAGCAGACGTATCACCTGATGGTAAGCGATTACCGCCGCCCATGGACACCCGCAACACCAAAGGCGTCACAAGTGCGTTGCCGACCTTTAAGGGATGGGAAAGGGGATGGGGGAGGGGTTGGTGTAAGGGCCTCCGGTATCCTCACTCACTCGGTGAAACACAGCGCAAACGCTATTTCACACCGGTTTTCTGTGAGGCCGTGGTATCAATCCGGTCGAGCCGACCCATTCATGCCGAAGCATAGCTCTCCCACGGCTACAGTTATCGGCCCCCGTTGAAAGATCCAGAGGCAGACCGAAGACAAGACAGGAAGATGTAGTGCTATGAGGGATATGAGAGACTATCAGGTTTCTGAGGACGACGCATGGGATAGGGTGAAGTTGAGCAGACAGAGGAAGAAAATTGACCTTACCACCAAGTGGGATGAATAGCGTAGAGGATAAAGGGAGTACTTATGAACTAAACATTATCTATACCATCATTAAATCCATTGAGGATTTTGTCAAATACTAGCTGTGGTCTATCATCAACAGTTGTATAAGTCTACAGCTGGATATGGGCCTGTCCTTAAGCAGTAGGTGTTGTGCTCACTAAACCACATTGGCCAGTTAAGTTAGTGTAGGGTTGCATTATTTTTTTATTCTTTGTGGACTGATGTTATCATGTTTACTCTCTTGGTCAGCTCTTTCCGTCATATTATATACTGTTACCTATGTTGTGATGGAGTATCACCACCTCTATTCATACCATGGCTATGTGGCCTATTATCAACAAGAATCTTTCCAAAAATGAAACAAACTCATAGTCACACAATAATAAAATCTAATTGATAATTCAAACGGGTAATTGTCATAACTTTGCAATTGCGTTGGTGTAAACATTATCTAATGGTAATAGTAAAGTAGCTAAGACCGTCATTGAACTCAACCCTTGTTAATTTAAATATGTTAATTCTAAACAGGCAAACGAAAGATATGTAGATAGACATAACAATGGCAATACGAAAGCGTCCTTACGTATGTTCAATGATACGACTGTACGCGAGAGATAAAACAATTTAATTTGCATATTCGCTTTAATATTCCCCTGAATAGCTTAACAATAAAATGATCGTACATATGTTAGCACAATACGAACGTTTTAGCTTTTAGTCATGAGGGCTTTATTAACTGCTGCTATTATTAACATATTATTATTTCTAATACTTTGTTTGAAGTTGTCTTCGCTTTTAATTCCGTACTTCTATTAATTTATTTTTTTGTTACCTTTCTGCACTTCTGATCCATATACACTTTAATCAAATTTCATATTCCTCACAAAAAGCACAGAAAAGGGACATAAAGTTTTTGCTTCACGTTAGTGATATTAAACATAATTCCATCAAGAATTCTCATAAATAGCTGTAAAGTGTTTTAATCATTCATTCAGCCGTTTCAAACAATATCGTTTAGTGATTTTACTACTATGGTTTGAATACTTATACTGGCTACTCTGACAACCTTTTCTTGAAATCGCAGCTTAGTTAAAAGACTAAACAAACAACTACACTATTAAAAACTTTTACACTTTTAAACAAATCATTTTGAATTTCAGATATGTTGCAACTATTAGAGAAACTTTAAAAAAAAAATAAAGTTCCTACAATATGAACGTTATAAATATTCATCAAATAATTAATATTTATTAAATCTTTCTACGACGGAACACAACCGGTATTAAAATGATGATGTAAGTCAAAAAAAACAGAATACCAAATTTAAAGGCTTTTATAAACCTAAATCATGAAGAAATATGCAGTCAAATTTTTAGGTCACTTTGTTCCGCGGAGCTCAGAGTTTGTTGAAGTACACTCAAGTACTAACGAGGTCTCCACACAAATGAAAATCCACTCTAATTCACAGCCATAAGAAGTATGTCTCTATTTTAGAACTGATTCAGAGTACAAAGGCAGCTTGTCTACCATTTGTTTTATTTTTTGAGTGACGTTTTTAGTTTGTTGAAATAAATCTTGAAAAAAAATATTTCGTTCCGTTTGGAATCTTTACCTAGATAGTATTTACAGGAAATTGCACATACCTTGTTTAATGACATGTCCAATCTTGCCCTTTGTGAGTTTTTAAGTTTCATTCACCAGTTGAAGCATATTAATTTACTGTTGATTAACCACGATAATATCTATTTTGTTATTGTTTACTAAAGACCAGGTTTCATTAGATACCATCAGTTTAGTTGTCAACCTTAAAAAGGGTTCATTTGAATGTGGTTCTACTGCATAGTCTGCGTAGTCCTACTGGTAGCACCACGGGCGAAGATTATTGTTCATAGTGCTATCAGTTGGACCATAGGCACATTTCAATACGGGCATTTAATACGGTAGTACTACGGGCATTTTTTTTATGCTCATGCGAGTCATTACAACAATGACTTACTATTAAAAATAAGATATTATAGCTAGTTTTAGTATGACCATTTTTTTAGGTTAAATAAATTAAAATATTCTAAATAAATAAATATTCCGGACATCTAACACACAACGCCATCTAGTCCCGAGGTAAGCAGAGCTTGTGTTATGGGTACTAGACAACTGATATAAATACTTATATACTTTTTTTTGTAAATACATACATATTATACATAGAAAACACCCAAACTTCGAAACAAATGTTTGCAGATCATACAAACATTTGGTCCGACCCGGGAATCGAACCCGAAACCTCAGGCTTAGCAGTCGCATACGCTACCACTACGCCACCGAGGCAGTATTCTGTCAATAAGAATCTGAAAGTGACAAATGTGTGAGGAGTCAAAGCACTAAGAAGTGATTTCGGCAGGTGTATTCTTTAAAGAAATGTTGCAATAATTTTTATAGCAATGTAATTTTTATTTATAGTTATAGAATTTTGTTATTTTGATACGAATCAATACATTCATCCAGTACGCATAGCGAAACGGCTTAAATTACTTTTACGATATTGATTCCACGTGAATGTAAAAAAGAAATATAAATACCGCATAAAAGCGTCTTTCATTTACTGCAGTAAGAAAACCCGAATATCTACAATCCCTTATAATGTAAAATAAGTCTTTTCATCTTTCAAGGATAGTCTTTGGGGAAAGGGGCAAATGTAAAATAAAAGATAAATTATTTCATATATCATTTGAGGTAGTTCCCACGTGAACAATTTCTCCTATGTATCTGAAAGGATAAGAGATTTTAGAGTAGTGCAATGTGTTAAATATTTAAGATCAGTTTTACCTGTTCCTGATAAAGTTTCAGATAGTTATCTACTATGACAAATTTTAATGATGAATGGTATTAAATCTTATCCTACTAATATTATAAACGCGAAAGTTTGGGAGTGTGTATGTTCGTTGCTCTTTCACGCAAAAACTACTGAATGGGTTTTAAATGAAGCTTTACAATAATATAACTTTACATCAGAATAACACACAGGCTACAACTTATGTGTAGCGGTTTAACCGACAAAGCGACGCTCAAACGCTCAAACAAAACAGTAAGACTGTTAATTTCAGTATTACAATGGAATTGGAATCCTGTATGGATTGATAACATTAAAAATATTCCAGTTGGTCAGATGAGTTGGTCACGTTTTATTTACATCTCCGATTTGTATTCACATTTTGCTATAACTCTTTGAGGGATTTAGTAAATCATTAGCGAGATGAATGTCGAATATCAAGTGAAACTTAATCCAGAATAACTACAGCGTAATATTTGGCTAGAGTATGTTATATATGAAAACGATGTAACGTCTACTAGAAGTAAAACATGCATTTAAAACTATATTAAGTTTAAAAGCGTAGTTAGTTGTTTAAAAAACAAAATATGATATATTAAAAATTGCGCAAAATTAAAATCACATTATGATCCTGTCAAACTTACAAATAAATAAACTCTCTTAGTTTGAACCTGACTAATCCCAAAGATCTAGCAAAGACATTTAAATTGTTATTGTTAAAAGTATATAAACTTTACTCTGAAATCTACTCAGCAGCAGTAAATTTTATACTGAATTCAGTATATTTATACAAGTAAGTGGTCTCTCGTATGAGGCAATAAAATTTACGACGCCCGTATTTAATTAGAACGTCGTAGATTTATGAGTGAGTAAATATTGTTTGTCAATATCGTAAATATGGTCTGAGGATATTATTTGATTGCGATGACATATATAAGTGATAACCACTTCTTAACTTTACGTAGCTATGCACTACTGATTAATACGAAGTAAATTATATTCTCAATTTGTATTTAAATTATACGATTTTATGTGCTTATAAGACTTGTATTTGTACTTTTAGGCAATGTTTTACTGGTTACAGATAAGTTACGGATTATTTATACAATAGTTCATATGACTATGATTAATATGATAATGTTAATATGATTTATTTTCTATAAAAATTGTGTCAGAAAATCTGTTAGATAAGCTATCCGGAACTTGTCTGTATGCGGTGAAACAGGGTCTTACATTGTTTTCCATAAAGCCACAAAGAACGGATAAAATTCCATTTTCGAAGTGCTATTTTCCTTGTGGTAACACATTACAACTTCATGCTTTCTATTACGTAATTTTAAAAATTTCTTTTTTTCTATTAAGCAATGGTTCTGGCTTATTTTCTTTGAACTTACAGCCTTTCTTTCTTTCTTTCTTAAATTTGAAAATAACAATCGAATATTCCTATCTAAACTCTATAATATGTTCATCAAGCAAAACAACTTATACCTATATATAATACGAGTACTATATCATTCCATAAATTTAATATTTTTTCGAGTTGTTCGAAGCTCAGAAAATGCAAAAATATTGTATAATAAATTGAATAAACTTAAATAAGCATGTCACAAACATTTAAAAAATATAAAACTTAAGTTAAAAGGCTTTTGCACCAACGTACTCAGGAATTTACTCAAAGTGAATACCTAAGTACTTTTTTCTACACTTGATTTAAAAGCAATGGCCAGATATTACTTTTAAAAATATCGTGATATAAATATTTATAAGCCACTAGCTTTGGCCCGCGGTTTCGCTCGCGTGTTGGATTATTGCGGTAAAAAGTAGCCTATCATTCCTCAAATATCTATCCCCATCCCAAATTTCAATAAAATTGTTAATCAGCCGACAGTTTGACTGGATTGCGCTTTTGTCTTATTTGTAGTAATGTAAGCAAAAAGCCAACCCGATCAAACTGTCAGCCAACTAAAAAGTTTGTAGTTTGCGATGGCTGTAAAGCGTAGCAGTACAGACGTTACTTTCGAATTTGTAATATATTAATATGAAATAAAATACTGTTCACAAATTAATACAGTATTCTCGTTGATATTTCACTCATACATTACTTACTCTTGGTATTAGGCAGTTCGTAGCTGGTTCGCTTTATTTTAAATTACTGTTTGCTTTTAAGCTTCTTGTGTTTGTCTACAACCTGATTTATGAAATGCCTTGTTAAAGATAGATGGGTATACGCATTTATGAATTGTATGTTTGTTTGTATAAGCTATTAATGAATATATCGTACATTGGTTCAGCTCGAGATTAATTTGCATAAAAAGTGTAATTCTCGATGGGGTAAGTCACGAGTATTTACTGCACTAAAAGTGACGAATATACTAAAAAGAAATGCTAAACAATATTCAACTGTTAAAAAGTTATCAGAATTCAAATAATAGAGAAAAGTCATGACCTAAGTTTATAGACATAGGTATCTAAAAATCTACTAGAAATCTAATGTTAAAGTAAAGGTACATAAGTAAGTAAATTAAAGATAAAAAATATAAAAAAAACTTAAATTATTGAAAGTAAAATACGAGTAAATACACAAACATATTAGTAAAATATTATTAACTTTATCGTGGTGTCGAAGTTAGTATAATTGTCAGGAATCTATAAAGACAACACGGATAATGTTTTCCCTAATAATAAATCATGTCGAGTCATCGTGTCAGTGTATGATGATGGATTAATAATACGGAGTGTCATCCCCCTTAGTCATTCCATGAATGTCGTAACAGGCGACTAAGGTAAGGAAGAAGGAAAATCTATACTAATAATAAAGCTGAAGAGTTTGTTTGTTTGAACGCGCTAATCTCAAGAACCGCTGGTCCGATTTGAAAAATTCCGTCAGTGTTGGATATTCCATTTATCGAGGAAGGCTAAATATTATCACGCTACTACTAATAGGAGCGGAGTACAAAACATAATGTTTCAAAAACGGGAAAATTTTCACGCTACGGGCAATATAAGACGCAAATGAGGTTGCGTGGGTCAGCTAGTGTGAAATAAACTCTATACCAGCTCGGTTATCCAGATTGGTATAGTTGATCAAAATCTTCTTTCTAAGAAGAACCCATGCCCAGCAGCTACTGTTAAAGATCATACTATGAAAATGAATTCCTATTTTGAAATGAACATTTTTATTAGACATAAAAATTTATGATGCAAGCAGCAGCTTCTGAAAGTTAATTTAACTTCAATGCAGTGTATGGAAGGTACACTTTATAAGCTCGTATATGACGCGTAGCATGGACTAGGAGTCGTATGTCAAACAAATTAAATTCAACTGGTCTTGTGCTAATATTGGACAAGAGTTCTATTTAATTTTGTAGAAATAATTTTAAATTTTCTGAAAACGTATACTGGTATAGTATGAATTGTTTGTATTTTGAGTGTGGGTTTTGTATGGAGTAATAAACAAAAACAAGTATAAAGTAAAGGTATTGGAATGACCTGTAGGGGTCAATATTCCAGAACACCATCATCATTATCATGAGCCTAGGGCAGTCCGCTGCGGGACATAGCTATCTCCTATTGCACGCCACTCTGATCAATTTTGAGCTTCTTGCTTCCAGTTTCTGGCATCCATCTTTCGCAAATCATCATTCCACCTGGCCTGTGGGCGTCTTATACCTCGGGTGCAGCAACGCGATATCCGTGGGATATACCACAGTGAAATTTATTATATTCTGTAAAGAACACACACACACTCTGCGACACTATACTAATTCTATCAAACGGCACCATAAATTAAAATCTTTATGGAAGTTGAACTCTGCAATAGGTTCTAGACCTGTATTACGGATCTACAGGCTTTCACCCTCCGATGGTATACGGATATTAACTATACTATACAAAATGTATCAAAATCAGTGACGTAAAAACTGATGACATAAATTTTAATATTCAGTTCTACTAGCTATATACACTTATCACATTACGTTTTGACACGCACGACTAATTTCTGGAAAAACGTGTTGCTTTCAGTATTTCTTGACTCATTCGAAATTTTATACTTTAAGAACTTGCCGTAAAACAAGGGACATATAAAATTAAACAAGCCTTCAAAGTCGTTTACAAACAAACAAACATACAGGTGCAGCTAACAAAAGCGTGTTAAAAAAATCATTAATACCAAAATATTTTTGTTTCTCTATATAGGTTAATATTTACTTGGCTTTCATTTCTTCTACAATTATAATTGTTAGTAAAATACGTACAAACATTTATTATTAATTAATTTAAAACACAGTTGTTTTATTCAGATGTTTGTTCTCAAAATGTTTCACGGAGGCAATTAAAAGCGCGAATACAGCGACATCAATTTTGTTAAGACTACAATATGTATATGTCTCGAGTTGTGAAAAGCGTAATTAAACAGGTTTAAACTGTGTCTGTGAAATCACAAACGAAAACAATGCTATTGTGTTTACAAAGTAAAATAGAAGCAACACATACAATAATATTAATAAGTTAGATACCTATTGGAAATAAACCAATTTTTTTAAAGGTAAACTATTAAATGAAAAAAAATCTATAAATATTATAATATCAACTGTATTCTGACACGCTTAGCTGTAGTATCTTGTGGTTTTATATATGAGAAATGACATAAAATAGAAAAACAAAACAAAGTTAAAGTATAACCCGGCAAAACTTATTACTTTTGATAAAATGTGTGGAATGTGTCACCCGAGCCATTATTTATTGACACCTCGTCTATATAAATCAGTTCAGTAGTTCCGGCGCCACAGTAAAATAAACAAACATACATAGGCCGCCAAAACTCCTTTCTTTTGGTGATACTGTAGTCGGGTACAGAAAATTATATTTTTATACCTATAATTTTATACAGTATACGTACGTAACGTGTATAATTTATATTTCGGAAAGGACTACAACGATTTTCATCAAATTTAGTATGAACAAGTTTCGGGATGATTAATCGATATGGCTAGGATTCAATTTTAGAAAATTTACCAAACAAAAGATACCGTGCGTAGCTGAAGTAATTTGATAGCTTGACTTATAAAGTTTATAAGTAAAGCGATCAAATTACTTTACAATAATTTCAACGACAGGAACAATGAAAATCAGCGTTCTAAAGTGTCGAAATATCACAACAAAGTAGTAGCCACCCTTAACCAAGCCTCGTCTTTTGATACCACGAGAACATCAAAGGAGAAAAAGTGCTCTTTGTGATAGTAAATTAAATCCTCCAGCTGCTGAAAAGACAGCTCGTAAATCTCCGAAGACACCGAACAGTTAAAGTATGGCGTTGAAAGATCGTAGAGAAACCGCTATCGGTTGATTAAATTATAGATGGGCCTTTTTTTTTCACTAGTTATAGTGTAACAAGTAGTGTGGTAGTTTATAGAAAAATACTTATACTCTATCTAGATCTACTACGTTTCTAGAATTGAAATAGCCTGATGACAAAAACTTCTATAAATTAATATATTATGTGTACTAGTTGTGCTCGCTACATCATACACGTGACATCTGTGATTTTCAAGTTGTTTTTAATTTTATCACCGTTTAAACCTTCCCTGGACTACGATAAACCAAAATCAGCTAAATCAGTTCAGCTGTTCTCGAATTTTAGGGAGATAAACGAACAGCAATTGATTTTTATAAATTACAAGATAATGGAGATTGAATGAATGGTAAAAAAAAAAACAAAACAATAGTTAATAGTATTTGTCTTTAAACTAAATTTTAGAGTAGGACTTGTCGAATTTAGTTAGTTGAATCACCTGACTTGTCGAACAGTTTGTACCGGCGATGGTTATATGCTGCATTGAATAACAATGAAAACTAACGTAAGTACAACAAGAAGTTGGTTAAAGAGTAAATATTATAAAATTAATAACCATTCTGTCATTAGATCGTTGATTGATCGACAGAGATACAGTTTTTGTTTTACACTCGTGTTACCTGAAGATTAATGATCCTGGTGTTTAAAATCTATTTACTAATGTGTAAAATTGTTGTGCAGACATTTCCCAAACAAGAAATATGTCATTGGGTGAACCGTACAGAGCGATGGGACTCGCCTGAAGGCCAAAAACAGACTATTCCTTATTGAGATTTGGAGATTGGAGGATGTAATAACAACTCCTGCACACTAATTATACACACGTAAGTAAGCAGAAAGAGTAATGTAGTCTCAGTTGCCACCTTAGAAGTAACAGATATCTATGCGGTTATTATATAACAAAAATAAAAGAATCCTATATTTTTTATATAAAAAAACTATTTTATAATAAATGGAGCAATACAGCTGATGTATGTATAAACTGTATATGTGAAGGATACAAGTACGATACACATAAATATTCCCCGCGGCACACGTTTCCTTAGTTAAATATAAACGCAGTGTAATAAAATACTGTTCATGTGTGCCTATTTATTACAAATGAAATAAAGTGGAGGAATAAATGTGTCACTTATAAAGTGTTAAGTCTTACAACCTTGGCACAATGAAGTCTGGTAAATGTTAACAACATAGAGTGCCTCTTTACAGCCTACATTTCTCTTGGCCGCCTGCCAAGAAGGGAAGGACCGTTAAGGGCTACATTCATATGTAGCACCTATTCTCTCGATATCATAGGAGGTTTACTATACTACTTTGAAACGCTTCTTTAGAAATATATTTTCTGTATATTATTTATATACATATGTAAATAAATAAATTATATATGTTATAATATTGTGGTACAAAATTAGGACTCTGTATTTTCTCACTGATTAATAAACTAATATTTGTCAAAAAAGGATTTATTAAAGGTGCATCTGACATGTGTCGCTTTTTCTATTTTATCAATATTGTATTTTTTTGTATCTCTGATGTTCCTTTAAGGGCGTTTCATCCCTAATACCTTACGATCTGCTATTTCCGTTTATAGATAAGAAGAGTATATAAATATCTATACTAATAATAAAGCTGTTTTTTTGTTTGTTTGACCGTGCTAATCTCAGGAACCGCTGGTCCGATTTGAAAAATTCTTTCGGTGTTGGATAGTCCATTTATTGAAGAAGGCTATAGGCTATATGTCATTACGCTACTACTAAGAGGAGCGGAGGAAAAACGGTGGAAAATTTTCACTCTATGGGCAATATAAGACGCAAACTAGGTTGCGTGGGTCAGCTAGTCATTAATTTAGTTTAAGAGAATAATTAAAGGATTGCGTAATATTTTATACATTTTACTAAATTAGGCTTTTAGAGGAAGCTAATAAAGAAAAAATCTTCTTTAAATTTAAATTTATATAGTGTGCCATAGTGTCGGTCACCATGATGTATTGTTGCAATGTCTGCATTCGCAGTGAGTATAATGCAGAATAAAGCCACTTTGGGCTCATTTAAATAAATATAATAGTTCATATTATTCTGTTAAAATATAAAAAAAAATGAGCCACACTATTAAAGTCTCAACATGGTGGAACAGTGCCCGAGCGTTTGTTTCTGTGTCAAGGGGGTAGCCTTCACCACTATTTGTTGTAAACGAATAACTGTTACAGTAATTGCCAATGAACCCTGCAATGTACAACGATTGTTTATTCTGATCGCTTCACTATATATTATTACTATGATTAAAAAAAATTGAGTCAAAATTATTTTAGTACTATTTTCCTACATCTATGATCTAGAAAATATGGATTATTTAATGTAGATTATATAATAATTAACTTCATTTTTAGTTTGAATCAGATACAAACCCAAATTAGAAAAATGCAAGAACTTAACACTTTTGCTGTTAATATTTTTATTTCTGTAGCACAGCAACGAGCTAGTAACACTTCTCACAAAACTCAAAGCCAAAACTCCAGATGTACGAGTATCAACCTCATTTACTACTTAATTTACTTACTTAAATTATTTTTGAATGTCGTCAACTTAAAGTGAATTTTTCATATCTTTACATAACCTCTTTACGAAAATAAAATTCATTTTTAAGTTTCTGTTTTTCTGTTTCCCCTTATGGGTTTATTATTACTAAATTAATAGATTAATTGACTCTTATTTCACAATGATTATGACAAGTAATAGATCAATTCATTATTAAAAAAATATTTGGTATATATTAATAATAATATTTCGGACATCTAACTCACAACGCCGTCTAATCCCAAACTAAGCAGAGCTTGTGTTATGGGTACTAGACAACTGATATAAATACAAATACTTTTTTTGTAAATTCATATTACACATAGAAAATATCCAAACTCCGAAACAAATATTTGCAAATCATATAACATTTAGTCCGACCCGGCATTCGAGCCCGAGACCTCAAGCTGAGCAGTCGCATACGCTACCACTGCGCCACCGAGGCAATAGTTTTAAGGTTTATTTATAATGAATATTATAATTAATATAATAAATATTTTATATTTAACAAACTACTTATCTTAATCTTAATATAGACAATTTAGATATAAGTGACTATTAACACTTTATTAGTTACTAGTAAATAAACTATATTTAATGACACATATAATTTTAAATCAAAATATTGAATTATATCTACATTTACATGGTTTTTTGTTTATTCTATTCATAATATAAACGAAATTTTACCTTAACCTACTTTTCGTCAAACAAAAAGAAAACATAACTTGCTACATGTAGGTATGATTGATATCAAGTAATTTTAATTAAAAAGATATCAATCACAGAAAAATAAAGTCGTCGTGGGACGTCTTTAAGACGTGAAAAAATGAAATTGTTTTGTAGAAACAATATGTAAAAATCACTTTAATACCAGCGCCACACCGTATTATATATGTATCTATCTATCTAATAGATATAATAGGAGTAATTCTTGTATTCATATACTGGGTGGAATTTTGTAATGCCACCTGAAGGGAAAGTACTCGTCCTCGTTCACTACGAGTACGAGTACTTTAGCTTGATCTTGATCTTGATACTCGCGGGCTGGGTTTCCGCAAATCGACGTCTACGGTGCGCCTATTTTGCGTGAGATCTCAAGTACTTTAGCTTTCATCTCATTTAATTTATTAAGTTTGTTAGAGAGATTTAATCCTTATCCTAACGATTGATGCAATAAAAGTACAGAGTGTAATTTTCACAGATTTTAGTCGGTTCGATTCCTGGGTGTGGCAAGCGAATTTTCGGAAATATTTGAATGCAGTTTTCTTTCTTTTCAAAAATATAGGCATGTTTTCTTTGAGTAAAATTTTCTATCTACAAAATTAAGAGTACTTTCCCTTCAGGTGGTATTACAAAATTCTACCCTGTATATATATATAAGCTCCAACGCTCTTTCGGGGCGGCATATCGATCTAGTTAGAATTCATTTTTGACAAATTTACCAAAATATACGGTCATCCAGATATTAATATAAAACACACAGTGTTACTATGTGTGCCGTGGCGACCAGCATCAGGCGTTTCACATCAAACGGCATTCTACAACTTCATCGCTATTACCGAGAGACAAGTTCTACTTTTTCCATTAGATTACTGTTGCCGTTTCTATAGATTATTTTTTTGCAATCGGGCTGTAATATCAGCTTTTCTACATACACTAAACACATTACAACAAAATATGTAAGTAATCCTTACAATACAATAAAAACATAGTGATTTTATATATACGTATCTGTTCGTTCTTTTCGTAGTACAGTTTAGCTAGCAAAATCAGTAAATTCTTTTGTTTTTAGGGTTTCTTCTATTTTTTGTGATGGAGTGTATTCTGTATTTTTAATGACTGTTTGGTATGTATAGAAGGTAAGGGTATAAGTATAAGGGTAGTAGTTAGATTTTAGGTAAATACGAAAGTACATAATAAAAATTACCATTGCCTGTAATTAATTTATTATTGTCTGTAACAATAAATATATAGCATCATGGGACACTATAATACAACTATATTTATTCTTTCACATCGAGTTACTAGAACGTACAGAAAACATTTGCAACCTAAATTGTAAATCGTCAAATCGTTCAGCGAATGTAACCTGAGAATAAAAAATATAATGTTAAAACGGTTGGATTGATAGAAATTGCACGTACCAAACGATTTAATTTTTTTGTCTGACATATTCTCTAGACCGTTACCACTGTAGATAACAACAATTTAAATTAGTAATTGAAAACTCAACATTTTATTATATTATTACTTTTAAAAAGGTTTTAAAAGTGATGATATTTGGTCTAGTACTGTAAACTACAACATGTCGATAGTACAATTTAATTAATAGCATTATAGCAGATTAGAAGAATAGCAACATGAAATAATTTGGTAAAGGTGTAATGTAACATTTTATTTTCTTGAAATGTGCTGAACACATTTATCTGCTGAAGCTAAAACAAATAAACCACTTATTATTACATACTTGATAAAGAGGTGTTCGTCTATAACAGATTTTACAACGTATAAATCAGCAAACAAATGTCAAAGGCCTTAAAGAAAAAGTGAACTTGCAAAATATAACAGAACAAACTGTGTTTAACGAACCGAGATAAAACGCGATTTTTGTAACCGATATTTATATATCTTCTATTTTGTAGTTGGATGTGAACATAAATGAATAAATTGAGATACCAAAATTACCCTTGGGGTATGTGTTTATCAATTTAAATTATTATTCACGAGGAAAAACTATGTTTGTGTTACGTTGAACCTCTTTATGTAACAGTCTGTTTTGTTGCGGGGTTTACTTTGAAATGGTTTGTTGATTATTACTAGAGTCATGCATCAATCGATATCAAAGTTGCGGTAAAAGTAAAGAAGGATTTGCTTTGGGAACTTGTCGGAAATGCTCAACCTAATGTTTGTTAGTTGTTACTGACTTTGATTTCCACAGATGAAGATGTAACTCCTCCCTAGTATAAGTTCACACTGGATGAGCCATGTACCAATATTTATCACTTTTATGTAATTTTTCTTTGAAGTGAAAACTTAAGGAGAAAATCTTATTATTACATTATTATTATGTTTATATTACTTCTTTTGCTTTATGTCTAGACATAAAATAGAGTACCTTGTTGTGTGGGATCTCATTCAATTGCAGTGGAACTAAACACTATTCAGTGTTTGAACTTTCAGTTTTTGCTTAACATCCAAATACTGAAATAAATTTCCAACCAGTTGAAAAAAATATAGATTTTTAAATAGACTTATTTTTAAATACTTCGAAGAAGAAAAATTCTACTTTTAGTTATACGTGGGTTGTTCGAAAATAGTTAGTGAAATTAAATAGGTTAAAATATATAAAATAAATACAAAATATATCCCCCTCCAATCCCAATGCGCTAGGGTCGTAGCTATATTTCGTGATTTGTCAAGTCAAGTTGTAAGAATGTAAAATACGTTTCGCGAAGTTCATCCGAACTCGAAATCTCGAAATTCAAACTTTTCTAACCTAAATTTGCACCAACCAACACGAAGGTATTTTTGCGCATCAATGAGAGAATGAAGTATCCATCGTGAAGCAAGCCTCCTAACTTTAAGGTGTTCAATCAGGATGCTGGAAACTGCCTGTGATTCAATGTTCAGTTCAGGCCGTATCTCTCGATGTGTAATGTCTATTCTCTCGCAATAGCCACTCTACCCTGATGACTTTTTCATGAGTTACTGCAGTTGGTGGTCGGCCGGGTCTGGGGTCATCGTTTGAGTTCTCTCGACTACGTTTAAATTCAGCAGGCTCCCTAAAAGCAGTTTTAAAATTTTCTTGAGATTCCTTGAAGTTTAACCCTCCTTTATAATCATAGAACATCATAGAACGAATAGCTACCCCCGAGACGTCCATTTGTTGCAAACAAAAAAAAGTAATAGATAATCTTCAAAAAACTCTACATAGATGACCAGTGATTTTCACAAAGGAGGTTTGTGTTGGAATTAGCCGTCAATCTAAAGTAGTTGCATGAGAGAAGAGATTGTATTTATTCTGTGGCTATCAATTTTCGGCACAACCTAAGTAGGTATATTTACTTACTAACTTATTAACTCAAAGACCAGGATATAAGACACTTTTTGTCCTTTATATTTTCATATTTTTATGAAATACTAGCCAAGGCCTGCGGTGTTTCCAAAAAAAAATTGAAATTTATTTTATATGTAAGCACGGTATATACATTCAATTTTATTTATTTGTATGATTCACTCAAACCTTGAGTAATCAAGTAACAAGTTAAAATAAAAAAAACGAAAAACCCCCTACGCAAGCTCTTAATCGAGTAATCATACAGCTGAAAATGCGTAACATCATTTTGGAAAAGAGTTGATACTCTTACACTGCTGGACCGGTACTTACCAAACATAGCTAGAAACCACTGCAAGGCAACTGGCTTTCAAATGAAAAAAAAACACATTGAAATCGGTCCATCCAAGAGCTACGATGCCACAGACAGGCACACACAAACAGGAAAAACAGATAGACATCGACGTCAAACTTCTATTTGCGTCGGGGGTTGAAAACAACCAAAATTATCAAGAAATCTAATTTTAAAGATAACGCTTCACATAAAGATAATATTTAATAAGATGAATACCATTCAGAGCAAATAGAAAATAGTGTACGACACACGGTCATGATATTCGTCCCTTTCTTATGCAACGTTCCTTTATACAAAAGCGTTAGATATCAACCCTACTCGTCTATTCAGTGAAGCTATCAGATCAAGTTGACTAAACCCATCCTATATCACTTTTGTGGTCACTTTACAGTACTATGTAAATATCAAGCTATGTCGGGTTACTATTGTTATAATCTCATTGTATTTATTTTGTGAAAACAATTTTGTGGATTGATAATAATAATAATATAATAAATATTTCGGACATCTTACACACAACGCTATTTAGTCCCAAGCTAAGTAGAGCTTGTGTTATAGGTACTAGACAACTGATATAAATAATATATACGTTTTTCTAAATACTTATAATATATTGTACACAGAATACACCCAAACTCCGAAGCAAATATTTGCAGATCATACAAACATTTGGTCCGACCCGGGAAGTGAACCCGAGACCTCAAGCACAACAGTCGCATACGCTACCACTACGCCACAGAGGCAGTCAGATTGAGACTTTGAAACCAGACTTTAAAACGGCCTTTTAAATTAGTTTTTTTGTAATTTACAATGATAAAAAATAGTTGTTGAATGTTCCTGTTCTACGGCAAAGTATATTTGACTGCCTCGGTAGCGCAATAGCGTATGAGGTCTCGGGTTCTAATCCCGGGTCATATAAAATATTTGTATATTTTGCGAATATTTGTTTCGGAAATTGGATATTTACTATGTATGTATGACATCAGTTGTCTAGTACCCATAACACAAGCTTTACTTACCTTGGGAATAGATGGCATTGTTTACAAGATGTAAAAATAGTTAATATTTTAATTCGTTAATGTATTACGAGTTAAGTTTTTGAATAAATATACACAACAGTTCAAAGAAGAACAAACCATCATCACCATATTAGCCGCTAGATGGTTTGGTTATTGTTAAAAACTTAGAATATATCATTACAAATTAAACATTTTACTGATATCTCCACGTTACACATTCATAATACGAGTACGATAACCTCTAATACTCGTTTGCATTTCTTCTTATCTATCCTGGTCACACCATAAATTCATTTCAAAATCTTATTTGAGCTACGTGCATTCGTCTCATACTTATTCTCTTTGTGATCCAATTTTCAGATCCGCTCAGACACACTGATTGCTTCAATCCTCGTCTCATTTTTCAAGTTTGAAATGCATCCTTATCGGAATCTCTCTATTTCTTACTTCATTGTTAAAATATTATGGATTGAAGCTCTATTACGAACCTGATTCACCTTTACCAATAAATAACCAGCTCAGCAAAACACTCGACAAATATGAGCTAAGAATTTATATATGCCTCAATTGACTGCCTCCGTGGCGCAGTGGTAGTGAATGCGACTGCTGTGTTTGAGTGTGTGATCCACAAATATTTGATTCGCAGTTTGGGTGTTTTCTATGTAAAGTATGTATGTATTTACAAACAAAAAAGTATATATGTATTTATATCAGTTGTCTAGTACCCATAAAACAAGCTATGTTTAGCTTGGGACTAGATGGCGTTGTTTGTAAGATGTCAGAAACATTGATTTATATACCTGCCAAAAAACGACCTCGGCTTCCTACAGGTGCAAAGTGTCATGCATATTTACCTTCCTCTTGAATCACCCTTCATTGATAAAAACCGCATTGTAATCTGTTGTTTAGTTTGAAAGATCTAAGCGTTAAAAGACAGAATACTACTGTTTTATACTATGTAATGATAATAATCCAAATCGAATATAGAGTATACTATGTACTATCGACCAACTTGAAAGGTGATCCACTTTGACAATTATTCCTTTGTAATCATAAATGTAGTTAGGTTTTCTTCGCTATTTGCACATAGTACGTTTTAGATATAAACATAAATGCGTCATTACGGGTTAAATGTCAATGCAATTTAAACCTTTGTCACCACTGAACAAGATATATTTTTGATACAGCAGTCTTATTTGAATTTCAAATAATATAATCGTTTATAATCCAAACTCTTTTCATTGCGAAGAAAAAGTATTATAATTTGTAAAATGAAATGACATTATGTGTAAGATGTCAAGTAGTAGTCAATCTGAAAATATTAAAATAAAAATCTAAGAATATATTTATATCTATAAACGAATCGTATAATTGCCAATTTGGTAGAACAAAGAGCTCGGATTGTAGTGTTCAGTGAGCAAGGTTGCGGCGTTAGAGAAATATCACGTGAGTTAAATATAAGTCGTAACACGGTCAGAACCTGGATCAGACGGCACGCTGAAGAGGGTATCCTTGAAGACCGACGACGACATAATCATGGGGTTCGTCGAATCACAAACCAACAGAGAACTGAAATGCAACACCATTACGAAGAACATCCTTTTACTCGTACCCGCTATTTTGCAGCACGTTACGACGTTTGTCTAGAAGCAATTAGAAATAATTTGCACCGCACTGGGCTGCATTACAGACATCATGCTAAGAAAGTTCATTTAACGGATGCACACAGAACTGTGAGATTGAATTTTGCACGTAATTATTTAGATTTCGACTGGACAAACACCATCTTTACAGACGAAAAATCATTTCGCTCTTCTCAACATGGTCGCTTAACTTTGTGGCGTTACGATAACACGCGATACACAGAAGACCACGTAGTGCCTAACCAATCATCTGGCCGTATTTCAGCTAACATGTGGGCATGGATTAAATAGGGTTCCGTAAGATATTTGCGTTTTTCGTTTATATAATAGGAGCGGAGCACCAATGAAGAATGTTTAAAAAACGGGGGAATTTGTTTACGCTACGGGCAATAGAAGACGCAAACGAGGTTGCGGGAGTCAGCTAGTTCGAAATAAAGTCAATCCTATGTCTCAAACAAATATACAATTAAATCTTTCCTAATATACCTATAGATAAGGACGTTCACTGGCTAACAAACTTTTTCGTGCAATACTTATCATAGTATACGTCTATGTCTATGTCATGGCTTTGTCAGTGTCTAGTAGAATGATAATGGTGCGTCACTTACGAAATGTATGTTCAAGCTAATTTCAACCTAATGGTATAGAATAATTGTAGGAAAATGACTCTAAGAGGGGTCATGAATCACTTTGGTCCACTGTACTATTTGATTTTTTCTAGGAATAAGAAAGGTTTAGACGCAATCCATTTTGTAGGCCTTGTATTTACTGAATTTATGTGAAAGGTACTGATATAATTTAAAGGGTTTTCTATCTCAAAATTACTATTATTTGATTTGGTTCTATTCACTGGTTTTGCTGTTAGTGTTAATCTAAGGTACTAAAGTTATTTGTTTTCACATAGTATTATCATCGCAGATGATACGGAAATAACACACATCATTTCAAATGATAACTGCACAAAGGGTGTAGTGACTTAAGCTTTACGTATGAGTGTGAACAACACTTTATGATCAACAAATTTTTGTTACGAGTCTGCATGCTCTTTGTGTCTGTTTCATATATTATTATGGTTGCAAAGGCAACCGCGACACATTTTCGAATTTTCCTAATGTAGAAGTTACCTATAAAAATGTAATAAGTTAATTTATTCAACTGATAGTTAATAAAGATTAATTTTACCGTTCTGAACTTTATGCAACTATCATTTGTTTCTTGACATATTTCTCCTGCTCTTTTATTTCCAATGTGAATATCCAATACTACAAAGGAAATAAATTGAATGAAACATGAAATAAAACAAATATAAAACTGAATCCAATCACGTAGGTCGTTTCAATGCTCAAAGTTTCAAGTGAGCGCCACTGAAGTATTGTGGACAGCATTTCTGCATTTTCAATCTTGTTAGAATACATGGCGATAGTAAGTTTTCTACATCGAAAACTTACATTTTTACAACATCTTTCGAACGAAATGTAAATTTATGGTAAATAGCTACGAGCGGAATGTAGTTTGTTCAAAAACAATACCTTATAAAAATAAACTGAACTCCCTAGTAATTTCATATAAATAATTACTTTTATAAGTTACAGATCAATTCATTAAATATTGATAGGTATTTCAATTTCATTGTTAAATATTTATAATTTAATCCAAGATCTGACTAAACTGCTGGTAATTAATTACGAGTATATGTAGTTGTATTTGAATTGGTGCTATATAACAATTTTATAAATATTTAGAGCATAAGGTAATTCTTTTAGAAATCTATAAAGAGCTTAAGAGCACTTAATGTAGCGATGATGTATGCGTTACTGTAATTTTGGATATTGTATATTATTATTTTTGGACTAGCTGAACCCCGCGGTGCTACGCACAGTACGACAATAACTATGGGCAACGCCGCGAGGCGAAGCTAGTATCTTTATAAATTATAACCTATGTGTTACTCTGTTGTATAAGCTATAATATTGTAAAGTTTCATCAAAATCCATTAAGTAGTAATTGCGTAATAGAGCAACAAACATACTCACTTACATACTCACAAACTTTCGCGTTTTATAATAATTAGTAAGGTAGTAGGATATTTAAATTTTTATATTTAATTGGTTAAACAAACTGGTATCATAATATGTTCAGTGCAATAAAAAATAAATACATATTTCAATTTATTCTTCAACATTTGTCAACATTGAAATATTTACGACAGATTCTGAAGCGAAAATAATGATATCATCATGCTTCGATCTATAAAAGAGAACTTACAAAGCTTCAAAGTTGGGTTCCATTTTTATAAAGAATTGCTAAGGATCAACAATCTTTCAAATTCTGTTAACATCTTCGGACCCTTTCAGATGCTTATTACGGATGACATAAATCGCTCGTTATTTATTTAAGGCCGTATGTTTTTCTTGAACTAGTTGAATGCATAACATATTTATTTAAAGGTAATAGGTAAGGATTACGGTTTTTCAAAATTCAAAATTCTATTATTTTATTGTATAATTATATAAAAATATAAGTAAGTCACCTAATTACTGAAAAAAATGGTTTTCTTTTCATATACCTCACAGATAGAAATTGATTAGAATCGTTGAATTCCGAAAAATCACCATCAGCGCCTCAGCCAAATGAGGTCTCTCCTAAGGTTCTCCACAACAACCGGTTCTATGCTGCCCACATACAACGGTTTCCCGCGACTTTCATCTTCTTCTAGGAAATAAAAATATATTTAAATTTAGGCGCTCTAAAGATTTTTTTTTAGATTTATTCCTACAGTTAAGCCAGTGGCAGTCGAATATATAAGACAAAATACAGTGTAACTATAAGATGTATTCTCCGAAAGCCTTAGTTAAATAAAAACATGAGGTTACTTCAAATGATATGAAAGTTTGCTCGGGTATGTTTTCTTGGATACGCAGCGTGAAGTACGGGAGCGACGCCATAATAAGGTCACTAGGAAAGTTTTGAAATATCGTTAAACTATCCACAGCATAAATAATAAACTTTTACCGCTAATAATATCTCTCTTATTAGTATTTATACATTTTTAATATTTTTTTAATTAAATCGAGAGGTCAGAGTTAACGCGCCGCGATGTTCGTGTGAGTGTTATGTTCTACAATTTCAAAATCATTTATCGGATGATGTATCATTTTATATTTATAATAATAATTAATAAACTGTTATTGTCTTCATATTATAATAAGAAAATTATTTGGCAGAATTTTAAAATTTTAAAACAAAATTGCTTTCATAAGGACTGCCGATAGAAGTGAACACTAATAACTGTTATTCGTAAAAATAATGTGTAAAGTTAAAAATTTCATAATGTTTAATTTAAAATTATCAACATCAAACATTAATATGTCGGTGACACGAACTCATAAGATTTTCTTCTACCAAAAAGAGCTCAACGCGCCTAAAGACGTATTCACTTCAAAAAAATTTGTACTTATGACTTTATGCCCCACTGCAAACCTTATCAAGCAAAATTTGCATTAAATCAAATTTCAATACCCAATGGAACCAAGCTTACAAGCTCGTTTGGATTAATGTAAATCGGTTAATTTACATTATCCGAAATTTTCACTTATCTAATTCACTGACTGTACAGCAAATAAATTGTATTATTAATTTCAATCTATATATATAAAAATGTTATGTTGGTTTGTGTACGCTTCAAAAACTCAAAAAGTTCTGCACCGATCGAGCTGAAATTTTAGAATGATATATAATCCGCATCAAGGATTGTTTTTATCTAATTTTTGCATCAGTCACATATCCGCGACCGCGAAAAAACACGAAAAAACCGACATAAACACGGGCGGAGCCGCGGGCAACAGCTAGTAATAGAATATATTTGCTGTACATTATTAAACTACCACACAAAAGAAACTGTTGTTTGAAAGTATTTCAAAGTTGATTTTCATTATTATGAGAAGGAGACGCGTAAATCAGACTGTTATAATGATGTGAACAAATATTGAACATAGAACAAGAGAGAATAATACCATATTAGCATAAGAGAAACAATTCAATCATAAATTTCGTCGGAGATTTTTCTGAAAGCATCTTTAATGTCATTTGTTTTCTTGCTTATTTTAAATACATCATATAGCAAGAAGTATTTAAAATTATATATATATATATATATATATATATATATATATTTATTATATATTTATAATGTATTACTGCTTTTTAAAGAATATCGAACAAAATCATGATAACAATATTTCAGACATCAGTCACACAACGTTGCCTAGTCCCAAACTAAGCAGTGCTTAAACTATGGGTACCTTCTAGTCAAATGATATAATTTTTGTAAGTACATACATAGTACATGTAGGAAACACCTAAACTCCGAAACATTATATATTATGTGTAGATTAAATAATCATTTGGTCCCACCTGGGGATCAAATTCAAAGACTGAGCACAGCAGTCACACACGCTACCACTCCTTATTACATACATTTAAACTGCTGTACACAAAATTCTTTGTTTTCTAATAGATTTTTCAACGAACCAGATTTCCTTTTATAAGCCGGCAAGATCTGAACCCAATAATCAGTTTACAACACATACTAGTCAGCTTATAATACGGAGTGTTTAGTACTACGTCATCAATGATAACAGGCATTCAGCAAGTTTTATCCCTTTTTTTTTTTTTTTTTTTTTTATGTTATAGATGGCAAACGAGCAGGCGTATCACCTGATGGTAAGCAATTACCGCCGCCCATGGACACCCGCAGCACCAGAGGTGTCACAAGTGCGTTGCCGACCTTTGGGGGATGGGGAGGGGGAATGAGGGAGGGGTTGGGGTATGGGCCTCCGGTATCCTCACTCACTCGGTGAAACACAGCGCAAGCGCTATTTCACACCGGTTTTCTGTGAGGCCGTGGTATCACTCCGGTCGAGCCGGCCCATTCATGCCGAAGCGCGGCTCTCCCACGGCTTCTGTCCCTGGGCTTAAGTCCACTTTTTTAGTTACATAAATAAATAAAATAATACACATCAGATTTTTTTAAACATATTTTTATATTTTATATCTTTCTCTCTGCGTCACTTTTGCTCTCAACCGGAAAAGAAGGGTGTATTAATGCAGTGAATAATTCATGCGCTTCACGGAATAGCAGAAAACAAAGACGAAAAGATGTGACGTCAAAAGATGTAACGGGGCGTGAGCTTTGTTTAATCCGGTGAATAATGTAGAGGACTGACAATAAAAATTGTGATTCTAAAAACGGAAATGTTGTTTTGAAACTATTAGTGTTTCGACCTCTCGTCGCTTTCCCCAACGTCCACTGACTTGGCTGTAGGGTGTCAAAAATTTCGCCGTTGTCTTCAACTGAAGAGTTTGTTTGTTTGTTTAAACGCGCTAATCTCAGGAACCTCTGGTCCGATTTGAAAAAATCTTTGAATGTTGGATAGTCCATTTATTAAGGAAGGCTATAGGCTATATATCATCACGCTACTACTATTACGCTATAGGAGTGGAGCACCAATGAAGAACGGGGGAAAATTTTCACGCTTCGGGCATGCACAATACCCACAAAAGGTTTAGGGGATTTTGTATTCTTAAATTCAAGGAAATCTGAAGCTCTTCTTCCCTGTAGGCTGCGGCTCAGAATGGGCATGGACAAAAACCGAGAAAAAACTCGAGTAATAAAAATCTTAATCTAACATAATACATACGTGTACGAAGGGCCTATCTTAAAAAGGGCTGTATGTGTGTGGCTACCACAGTAGCCAAACACAATTTTCAAAAATGTATACGAACGGTTTCGTATTTGAAATGTATTTGTAATAATAATATTTGCATAGAACGTTTATTCACAATTTGAATTATACCCTCTAGTTTTCTGAAATTCTATGAATCACATCAAACGCTTGAGTTACTTATCGCCTCATGTAGAACTACTATTTGCTCAAATTTTGTGTTAACTTAATATAATACTATACGCTCAGTTATAAACACGCAGTCAAAACTTTGAATTCATTACCAGCGCACATGTTTCCCTCCCGCGGTGATCCAAGGTCCTTTAAGCGAGTTGTGAAAAAGTATCTCACTAGGCCGCCATAGTGGATCAATGTACTTTAATATCTGCATTCGCAATGTCTATGTTGACCTCCATTCTTGAATTATATTCAAGCTTATATCAGGCACAGTCACTTTCGTAGGTATATTTAAACAAAAAAAAAGAACATCTAATCTTCATTTGTTTTTGTTTAAATTGAACCTTCAAGAAATTTTATTGATAGAATATAGAACTAGGCAATCGGGATTCAGACAAAACTTTATTATATACTTTACTGTTTGCATGTTCGAATATGCACAGAGACGTTTGGCTCTATCGTTTTACATGATGTTATGAGTATATTATAAATAAACACTTTCATATAAGAAACTGTTTATTTACTTAGGAACTGATTTAAGCAACCATGGCTATAAGTTAATTCTATTCATAAAGAATTAAACTTACTAAAGCATTTATAAATTATTTTTTTTAATTAAATCTGATTTAATAATTTGTGATTTCTTGTCCGTTGCTTTGGATTAATTTCTCATACAGAAATAAAAATGTTATTCCAACGACTCGTCATATATTGTGCTTTATGGTTTCATGATGAAATCTCTTGCTTAATCATTTTAACCCAATGATGATTTTAAATAAAAGACTTACTACATTTCATTAGTTTAAAATAATTTTGCAATGTAAATCTAATATTCGAAAAATATTTGTATTATCGCAGAGCGTTAAAGAGCAGTCAATTATTATGCCAACACGTATATAGGATTCATTAAAATTGCTTACAAGAATAACTTAAATATTTAATGTAGTTTAACGTACATAACGATCGCTAAATTCTCTATTTTATGATGACAGAGATTAGCGTATCTCCAGGAATATGACATAAGAGATTAGGTCATAATCACACTGTCAATTATATGCGAAACGGTGCTAAAACGGCTGCTTGAACTAAGCGACACTTTATCACGTATGGCAGCTATGTTCCCTTCGAGGAGAGGAAATATTTTTCTTCTACGGACGTAATTGGGTCCACTTAATAGATGACTATTATTTGAGAGGTAGAACTCAATACAACTTCGTGTAAACCATCGCGTGTATTATTTGTACTCCAGTCGTTTTTTTATATATATTTTTTCTTTTTTTTTAGGGTTCCTTACCTCAATAGGAAAAAATGGAACGCTTATAAGATCACTTTGTTGTCAGTCTGTCTATCAAATCACGTGGAGGTATCAAGGTGAAATTCATATCAAATACTGAGATTTACTGTCACTTGAAGATGTGAATATCAAACTTATAAGCCAACGCAATCAAAAGATACAGTCGTTTATGCTGCAAATTTTGCTGACACTCGCATGAAATCAATACCTACAGGGTACTTCCCGTGAACTCAGAATCTTGAAATTCGGAGCAACGTCTTATAGCACAGATAAAGGATAAATTGCTAAAAACGTAAATGTTTCGTTACATCATATAATATACCTACAGGTTTGTACGGAACCCTCGGTGCACGAGTCCCAATCACACTTGGCCGGTCATTTTTCTTCTGTTCTTGGATGTTTTATAATTATGAAGGTATCACTACTTGTATACCTACTGATATTTAATCAATCTTTAAAAGTCTTGCAAGACAGGATATAGTACTAATGCATTCTACGGTTTACTAAAGTAACACTCAAACATAATGTAAAATAAACAAAAAAATTACCAAAAAAAAAAATTAAAGTCGTTTTTTGTTAAAATTTTGAAAAAAAAAAATTTTAGTTTATAATATATGTGATGAGCATTTTTTTTTTATTGAATACGGGGCAAACGAGCAGACGCGTCACTTGATGATAAGCGATTACCGCCGCCCATGGACACCCAACACCAAAAGCGTTACAAGTGCGTTGCCGACCTTTGGGGGATGGGGAAAGTGAATGGGGGAAGGGAATGGGGTATGGGTATCCTCACTTACTCGGTCGGTGAAACACAGCGCAAGTGCTATTTCACACCGGTATTCTGTGAGGCCGTGGTATCACTCCGGTCGAGCCATTCATGCCGAAGCGTAGCTCTTCCACGGATTAAAAAGTCCCTATTCTTTTGATATGTTTTAAGATTAAAAATAGAGGGTATTTATTATATTATTATTTATATATATATATTTTATTAACGTTAATATTTTTGTGAATATTCTGCAGTTATACTGTAAGTACCTGGGGATCAATTTTCGTAATATCATCATTCTCAACCATTAAAATACGATGTAAAGCACAAATTAAAGACATAAAACACATCAAGACACAGAACAGCGATTTGTAGAATCGTTAACAAATTCCTTATATGTAATAATTATCAGAAATAATTGTACGAGTATGTATCACCGAAGAATACTTCCAGATGAGGTTTGAAATCAAGTCCCTAAATATAGAAATGAGGTTCACTAATGTCCAGATTAACAAGTGATATCCCTAATTGAAGAGAAAAACATTCACAAAAATTGGTATCACAGTCGAGCTACGGTTGAAGTTTTGTGTTCCGACACAACGCTTATTATAAGGAAAAAAAAAATTATAGCAACCAAATAATATGTGACGTGAACACAATATGTAGGTTTGTCAAACACTGATACTTTGTAAGATTCATTGTCAATTGTCATTGTGTTCTTTATAGTCCATCTGGCTTTTTTTTTAATCTAAGAAAATTTGGCTTAAAAGTTATGCTTGTGAAAGCGACGACCGAAGGTACCGCGACAGGTTTAGAACTCACCTGGTCCACCAGGCTCGAGAACGGGCCCGGTACCACAGAAGACTCTGGCACCGGAGGTCACAAAACGATATCCGTCCTCCATAAGCACAAGCCTACGGCTGACAGGTGAGGCCATCTGTCACCCCAGCATAAACAGGCCGGGGTGCAGGTGAGGTAACATCAGGGTTCCCGCACAGGAGGGGACAATCTACAAATCGTAGGTGGCTCGAGGTACGTCGAGGTTCCAGGGATTTCCTATTGAGGGTACGCCTGGTTGCCCGACTTCTACTAACCGCGACGCCGAGCGATTTCAGTCGGTTGGAGTCCGACATTGCCACACAAAAAAACAGCAAAAAGTGGCATAAATATCATAAAATCGTTGTTGCACTGTTTTACTGCATATTATTATACTTGCAATTAACTTTTGATCTAATTCAAGAAAATATCAAGTGCTTCATTGTTATTTAGGTTTATTAATACTTTACAAATACAACTTTCAATAAACTTTATTATACCGGATGTTTTATGAGAACACCTAGAAATTCTAAAGTCACTCAAACGCGTAAAGATATCTCTGTTCATTGAAATGGATATCAAAATGCGAACAATGTGTAATAGTGCTTAGAAATTCTAATGCGGATATTAAATATCTGGAACGGTCATACTATCATAAACTTTCATTAAAGAACCGTTATTCTGAATTACTATTCTTAATAATTATATTTTAAAGTGTATTATTTAGTACTACAGACGAAAATTGCAATAATAATTAAATAATAACAAAAGGACCGCCCTTTTGTTATTTTTTCATTTAGTGTAATTATGAAACAATATTGTGACATTCTAAATAATAATAATAATAACTTGAAGCATCATACACCATATTACTTCCCAAATTATACATCCTTAGTTGATTTATGATATTTATTAAGATATAGATACGTTCTTCTAAGTACACACATATGTATACTCATAGTCATGTCATGAATAATATTATAAAGAAAAACTAATTTTAAGCTATTGCATAGCTTCTATCGCGGGCCTTGAGCGTGGAGACCGAATCATGAAAATTCCGTAACGAAAAACACCTAACACCCCCGATTCCGACCGGCACAGCGGTGATACTTTTTAGTTTTTCCATCTATCGATAAATACCAGAACTTATTATTATTATTATTTCCTTTATTACATTTAAATATACATATAAATTACTTTTTTAAATATGCATATAAAATAAATACATTTAAAAATATAAAAAATAGTAGACCACCGACTTCGAGTACAGGGACCAAGAAACCGGTGGTTAGGGCTCCAAAGACAGGAACCTCCTCACTATACGTGCCGCGTCAAGAAGGACTGCCTTCTGTATCAGACCCTTGATCCAGCCCTCTAACGTGAGCCTCTCAAGGTGTTGGTCGAGGCTCTTGGCTATCAATCCGTGTGGATTCGGTGGTCTACAATGATCACCGAATCCACATTCCACATATCGACAATCTCGTGAGATGAATCCAAATATTTTATTTGTTTATCTTTTTCGACTTTCACGAGATTCTCGTCATGAGGAACGGCGATATCGACAATCATTGCGCGACGCTCTAATCGATCTATCACCACAATATCAGGCTTATTGGCAACAATAGTCCTGTCTGTAATAATAGATCGATCCCAATATAACTGTAGGAATATACGAAATAAAGAATATTTGCAACGTGATTTATACTTTAATTAGCAATATAAGTTTTACAATGGTTCACACGATAAGAATCCAAAAGGGACAAGAGCGCCATCAATCAGCTGTCAAAAGTACATGAACTAAAATGGTTGCGTTCCATTTCCAACACCCACCTCTGAACGCAATCCCATATTTGATACACAATAACAATGCTTATCTACTATAATTATATAATAAAATATATCTGAAAAATATTTCAGATATATTGACCAAAGGTACAACTCCTTTGGTCAATATATCTGAAATATTTTTCACACCCTTTACATAACAAAACTTTAATTTCAAATCACTTACATGTTCTTTGAGAAAATGATATCTAATATCAATGTGTTTTGATCTAGGTAGATAATAATCGTTTACAGTAAGTTTAATTGCACTTTGATTATCACTGTAGATAACTAGAGTCTGTTTACACTGTGCTCCAAGCTCTCCCTGCAGCTGCTGTAGCCATAGAGCTTCCTGAGCTGCTGAAGACATAGCCATATATTCGGCCTCCGTCCGTAGACAGTGCCACTGTCTGTTGTCTTCACGAACACCATGAGACAGCACCTCCCTGTAACATAAAAACATATCCCGTGCACGATTTTCGGTCTTGAGCATCACTTGCCCAGTCTGCATCACAGAAGCCCATGATTTCACTCAAGCCGTACTTGGTATAAGTCAGTTTATAATGTTTTGTGCCTTGTAGATATCTTAGCACCCGTTTTGCTGCTGCCCAATGCTCAGATTTTGGTTCCTTGTTGAATCTACTTAGTGTGTTTACCGCATATGCAATATCTGGCCTTGTAGCTTGAGCCACATAGAGTAAACATCCAATTACATGCTGATATGGGCAGTCATAAGGCTCTTTATCATTGTCACTGAACTTCAGTCCAACTTCTACAGGTGTTTTTACAGCTTTACAGTCTCCCATGTTGAATCTTGACAATATTTCTGTTATGTATTTCTCCTGATCCAACATAAATGTACCTTTACTTCTAGTTATGTTTAAACCAATACACTGTTGCGCTTCGCCCATATCCTTCATATTTAATTTCTTACATAAATTGCTTTTTAACTGTGCAGTTAACATTGGCAATGAACTAAATATAATCAGGTCATCGACCCATATAGCAATAAATATTCTTCTATTGTCATCATAATAAACACAAGGATCAGTTTTTGATTTCTTGATTCCCATCTCTTCCAATACTTTGCTAAGCTTAGTATTCCACAGTCTGCTTGCCTGTCTGAGTCCATAGATAGACTTAAGCAAACAGCATACCTGCTTTCCTTTAGCATACCTTTCTGGCTGTAACATATATATGTCAGTGTCTATTTTTCCTTGAAGAAAGGCAGATACAGCATCCATTTGATGGACCTGTAAACCATGCTATGCCGCCAGTGCAAACAAGTAACGTATAGAAGTATACCTTACAACCGGAGAGTAAACTTCCTGGTAGTCTATGCCTCTCTTTTGTGCATAACCTTTAATAACAAGTCTTGCCTTGTATCGGATGATATTTCCTTGTTGATCGGTTTTAGTCTTAAAAACTCATTTGCATGGCAATGCCCTATTTCCTGCTGGCAAGTCAACAATATAAATATATAAAAACATTAATGAATTGTATTCTTCATCCATAGCTTTTCACCATTTTTCAGCATCTGTTGAGGACAAAGCCTCTTCCACATTTTGTGGATCTGAAACATTCATATATAAGCACAATAATCCCTTTTCTTGTTGAACATTTTTATTGCGTGGTCTGAGGGTAATGTGACTTAACTGTTGGTCTTGCTCTGCCAACATACGTGGAGGATGGTAACTATCATCATAGTCACCGGTATCAGTTTCATACTCTTCTGGGCTTTCGTCTTCACTCACTGATTCGCTTAACTGAGGATTATATATGTGACTTTCCAACTTGACTGACTCATTATCAGTAGGGTTTGCTGTAACAGTACATTCCTTAAAATCATTAATATTTTCAAAGAAAATAACATCCCTGCTCTTTATGACCTGATGAGTTGTTGGATTCATAATTCGGTAACCTTTAGTACTTTCACAGTACCCAACGAAGATCATCTGCACAGCCCTTTTGTTCCATTTTAATCGTTTCTGCTTTGGTACATGGACCATCACCATAGAACCAAATATTCTCAAATGACTCAGTTTCGGTTCTTTTCCTGACCATAATTTATATGGTGTAGTGTCTTCCAACACTCTAGTAGGTGATCGATTAACTAAATATGCAGCAGTGGCTATGGCTTCTGCCCATATTGGTTTACTTAAGTTTGCATAAAACATCATGCATCTAGCCTTTTCTACCAGGGTCCTATTCATTCGTTCAGCAAGACCATTCTACTGTGGGGTATACGGAGTTGAAGTCTGGTGGATGATGCCACATCTTACCAAATAATTTTCAAAATTAGAATTACAGTACTCTTTACCATTGTCAGTTCTGATGGCTTTGATCTTATCATTCAATTGTTTTTCTACTTTACTTTTAAAATCTTTAAAGACTTCTAAAACATTTAGTTTATCTTTCATAAAATAGATAAAGACCATTCTAGAGTAGTCATCTATAAAGGAAATAAAATATTTCATACCTCCATAAGAAGTGTTCTCCATAGGCCCACATAGGTCTGAGTGTATAACCTCCAATGGCCTGGACACTCTGGTACCTGTGTGCTTAAATGGCACCCTTGTCTGTTTCCCTTCGAGACAAGAGCAACACTGAATATTCTTGTCCAACTCTTGTGTTATTTTCACTCCCTCCGTACACTCTGGTAATTTCTTAAGTGCTGAAACATTTAAATGTGCCATCCGAAGATGCCATAAATTAATACTGTTTTCATTTACCTTGTTGGCAGCCCAATGAGCAGTTTCATTTACTTCTGAGAAAGTATTTAGAATGTATAGTTTGTTAAATAAAGTTGCAGAACACAGTGTTTTTCCATTTTCATTTTCAATGTTACAACCATTTGCATTGAAAGTCACCTTGTACCCACCTTTTGTGACAGTGCTGACTGATATCAAGTTTGCTGCCAAACCAGGAACATAAAGAACATTTTTTAACTGAATCTTATTATGTTGTGAAACATTGATACTGATGTCTCCAACACACTCCACAGACAACGGCTCTCGGTTTGCCACTGTAACTGTCTTTACTGATGGCACTCGTACATTGCACAACCATTCTTTATTGCTACACATGTGCATGGAAGCGCCTGAGTCGATGTACCATCTCTTATTTATATTGCAATCAAACTCTGAGAAAGTAGCAATAAAACTCTCTTGTTCCTTGTCGACCTTTGATTGTGGTTTCTTTGGTTTCCTGCAAAACCTTGCAAAATGTCCATATCCATTGCAGTTGAAACATCGGAGACCTTTAGTCTTCATTGGTGGCTTAGATTTGCTGTTATATGTCTTGTCATTCTTATTATTTTTATAATTAGAATAAAATGCACTGTTTGAATCTTCTATCTTAACTTCTTGTAATAATTTTGTTTTGATGAAATCTGATCCAATCTTAGCCCCAGAATTTTCCAATCCCATAATCATTGGTCTGTACTCAACGGGTAAACCAGCCAACATCAATGTTCCCAGCCACTCATCATTCACTTGAAATCCAATATTTCTAAGTTTGTGTCATTCATTAATTTGCTCACATAATCTTCAATACCATTACTGGATTCAAGTGAAGTATTAATCATTTCTTTCAATAAGCTAACTCTTCTTGTCAACCCATTGTCATCAAAGGCTTTATGTAGGTTACTCCAAACTTCTCTAGCTGTCTTACACTCCTGAACATGGACATAGTTTTGAGTGTTAATAAGCAGGATGATTTTGGATCTGGCCAGTAAATCCTTCACTGGGTCGATTTTATCGCCCTCGCTTGGTTCTATGCAAGTCCACAAGCCTTCATGCTCCAGATATATTTTAACACAGAATTTCCAAGTTGTGAAATTGTCTCGGCCATTTAACTTTTCGAGATGAAATAAATTTGAGCTCGACATTTTGCTTCTTTACAGTACAACGTACACCACGTTGTAATTTTTCTTCAACCATTGAACCATCAAACCTCAAATGCACGCCGACTCGCACGCGGTACATAAAACTTCGAAATCACGTTATATTCTAGCACTGATATTCTATATTCGTAACCACGCTCTGCTACCATGTAGGAATATACGAAATAAAGAATATTTGCAACGTGATTTATACTTTAATTAGCGATATAAGTTTTACAATGGTTCACACGATAAGAAGCCAAAAGGGACAAGAGCGCCATCAATCAGCTGTCAAAAGTACATGAACTAATATGGTTGCGTTCCATTTCCAACAATAACGTAGCACGACCATTCTCGAGAACTGGGTTTGTACACAAGATTGTATTTAAGGGCAAGTAGCTGATGTACGATCCTGGCTACTTGGTTGTGCCTTACAAATACTCGCCGTTAGCAAGACGAGAACAACCAGAAATAATATGCCTGATAGATTCTCCTGGACGGTGACATGCCCGACAAATGTCAACCGTACCATCTTTCAGGATATATTTCCGATAGTTATTCGTCATGATAACTTCGTCCATAATCGCACAGAAAAAACCTTCTGTTTCTCCAAAGAGATCACCATACCGTAGCCAGGACGTAGATGCTTTGAAGTCTATATCAGGCCCATTCAGGGCCCGATAGAATCGACCATGAAGTACTTTGCCCTTCCATACTTCCCTGCAATCATTAGTACTAAGTACTACAGGTTTGCGCCAATTCTCTTTAGCCAGAGCGAGCGGAGTGAGCCCGGTATTCACTGTAACTACACTACGATGCACTCCCACATCAGTTTGTAGAAAATATTCTCTAAGATTGTACACCTCGCGATTGTGTAGGGTCTTGATATTTAGTATTCCACGACCCCCTAACCTTCGCGGGATATACAATCTCATAACCGATGAACGTGGGTGGTGCATTCGGAATGCAGTCAATAATGTACGGACTCTCCTGTCAATGGCATCCTATTCAGTCTGAGTCCATCTAAGTACACCAAAGGAATACATCAGAACCGGCATAACCCAACCATTGCAGGCTCGCACCTTATTACCGCCTGATAAAATACTTTTAAATACTTTTTTCAGGCGGCTAAAGAAGCGTTCTCGCAAAGTTTGTTTCATGTCAGATTCTGGCATTCCTAAGGACTGTGAAAAACCTAGATATTTGTAGGTTTCGGTTGCAGACAGAGATCTGAGTTTTGTGGAATCTGAAAGCTCTATACCTTCAGATTCCACAATCTCACCTTTTTTTACATACATAACTGCACACTTGTCTACACCAAATTCCATTTCGATAGAATTACTAAAGTTTTCCGTAACCTTTAGTAATGCTGTCAATTGTAATTTAGTGGGGGCAAGTAGTTTCAAATCATCCATGTAAAGGACACCTCCTCTCACCAGATATAACTCGATCATCTTTCTGCAACCTGTAGCCTAACCCTGAACCCTCTAACAGAGTGCTGAGATTAATTATTATTATTTTTTAGTTTTAGTTTTAGTTTTAGTTCTAGTTCTAGTTCTAGTTCTAGTTTTAGTTTTAGTTTTAGTTTTAGTTTTAGTTCTAGTTCTAGTTCCAGTTCCAGTTCCAGTTCCAGTTCCAGTTCCAGTTCCAGTTCCAGTTCCAGTTCCAGTTCCAGTTCCAGTTCCAGTTCCAGTTCCAGTTCCAGTTCCAGTTCCAGTTCCAGTTCCAGTTCCAGTTCCAGTTCCAGTTCCAGTTCCAGTTCCAGTTCCAGTTCCAGTTCCAGTTCCAGTTCCAGTTCCAGTTCCAGTTCCAGTTCCAGTTCCAGTTCCAGTTCCAGTTCCAGTTCCAGTTCTTGTTCTTGTTTAAATAGTATAAAAAAGTATTTAATAGTATAAAAAAGTATTTAATAGTATAAAATAGTATTTAATAGTATAAAAAAAAATATTAATAGAAATAAAAAACAAAAAAAACAAAAATAAAAAATAAAAAACAAAAACAAGAACAAGAACTAGAACTGGAACTAGAACTAGAACTGGAACTGGAACTGGAACTGAAACTGGAACTAGCACTGGAACTGGAACTGGAACTGGAACTGGAACTGGAACTGGAACTGGAACTTGAACTTGAACTGGAACTGGAACTGGAACTGGAACTGGAACTGGAACTGGAACTGGAACTGGAACTGGAACTGGAACTGGAACTGGAACTGGAACTGGAACTGGAACTGGAACTGGAACTGGAACTGGAACTGGAACTGGAACTGGAACTGGAACTGGAACTGGAACTGGAACTGGAACTGGAACTGGAACTGGAACTGGAACTGGAACTGGAACTGGAACTGGAACTGGAACTAAAGTATTATTATTATTTCTGTTTATCTTGTTTATCCACGCTCAAAGTGTGGATAAACAAGAAAAAAAAAGATAAAAAAAATATTGCATAAATAAAATAAATATATAATTATAATTGCATAAGTTAATAAAAATAGCTTTACCGCGGCAGTCTCCGAGTGCCACACGTCTTTTTTTTTATTGTACGTTTCATTTATTACTATAACAGTATGTTAGTATAATACCTACATGATTATAAAAAATATACACAGGTTATTTGAAGTGGTCTCTATTGGCTGCAATAGAGTCCTT
Source organism: Spilarctia lutea (assembly GCA_916048165.1). Classification (NCBI taxonomy): domain Eukaryota; kingdom Metazoa; phylum Arthropoda; class Insecta; order Lepidoptera; family Erebidae; genus Spilarctia; species Spilarctia lutea. The sequence goes on along the minus strand of OU696480.1, from coordinate 14,614,017 downwards.
TAAAAGCAACACGCCAATCGTATGGATTGTTTTAGGGACTCCAAATTATCATAGTCGTTTAGAACGACTACGACTATGATAATTTAAATTTGCTCTAAGCAAGCCTCACACTCTAGGACTCAGGACTAGATGATCTTCAGCTTTGATGAAGTCCGGAATGTTCGTTTCTAACTAAGATTGAATGGATCAAGCTTTATGACCCGGCGCTGAGTCTTACTGAAAGGATCATTGTTGGTTATTGAACATGGTGTTGTTAAGGGGCTCAATTACCTTCTCAATAATGGTATCTTCATATACGTATTCCGATGTTTTAATACCTTTAGTAATCTCCCCTTGCGTACCACTTAAGTAGACGTTTTGATTTTACAATCCTATTCTTTTTAAAATTATCAGTTAAGAAATGACCAGTGCATTTTTTATAGGCTGCAAGCTCGAAGTCTTTTTTTTTAAATACGCGACCTGGTTCTAGTTGCTATCGTCATCTCTCGAGATAAAATATTTTGTTTTCGGACAGAATTTCTTTGAATTCTTTCCGTTATTGCTTTGATCACTTCTTTTGTACGAACATTGCGTGGATGGCCAGATCTTTTTCTATCACAAACACAGGCGGCTTCACTGTACCTATCAATAACCCAGTACATAAACATTTTACTAATACGAAGCATATGGAGGATTTTAAAAATTGAATTTGGCTCCATACCTACTTTATGTAACGTAATGCAATCACAGCGATTCGGTTTTCTTTATCATTCTACTCCATTTTTATATCACAAAATATTTTGCAATATATTGGCGTAAAAATAAAAAAACTACAATGAACAATTGTATAAAAATGACAGATTCAAAACAATAAACAAAATAAAAAGTATTATTTTGTTTATTTTTAATTGTAACAGTATTTATGGTTAGACTAAGTATAATAAATAAATATATACTTAGACACACTACACACAATAAAAACCATTGCTTCTGGATTAAATTCAGTTTTTATTTATTGAATATCTTACTACATCTAAAGCAGGATGTAAAAAGTCTAGTTTTACCAAAAGAAAGAAAACCAAAGTACTTACACTCGTATATTCATTTGGGTTATAAAGTTACACTATACTGTATGAATAAGGGCTTTAAACGGTACCAAAAATACAACATTGGCAATAAAACCGTACTTACTTGTCTAGTAAACTTAGTTCTGTGACATATAGCTTGAAGGCTTGAGACCGTCGACACTCTGTAGCCGTGTCATAAAGTGGAGCCTTTAAGCCTTGCAAGTTGCACTTACAAGTTATGAGAGAGTAGGTACTAAACGATATTCGTTATGGAGTAAACTTTGCTGTGCCGAGAAGGGGTTTGAATAATTAATTTCGCCGGGATTTTCTAAGGACAGTATATATAAACAATGTAAATAAAGATTTTAAATAGATCAATCATGATCATGGCTGGCATGGTATGGTTGAACTGCTGAGAAAGAAAAAGAAACTAAGGCAACGTTATAAGATTTACAAAAATCCTCTCGATGAGTATGAAATCAGAATGTTAAGGACAGACAGTAAAAAGTTATCCTTAAAGTGTTACAATGATTATGTCATTACTATTGAAAATAATTTAACTAGTGACTGCAAAAGTTTCTGGTCATTCTTGAAGGCTAAAAGGGGTGGGTCGGGTGTTTATCCGGCTAATATTGGCGATGGCGTTGAGTTTGCTAGTGATGGAAGTGAAATAAGTAACATGTTTGCTAAGCACTTTGCGTCAGTTTACACACAAGACAGTCAAATAAATTGCCCTAAGAATATATCTCTTCTAAATGAAAACTGTATGACTGGTAATATGCTAACCAGTAATTGTTTCACTTCAGTAACTATTACGCCCAAATTATTGTTGACTAAAATTGAGAACTTAGACACATCGAAAGGGCCTGGACCGGATGGTATCCCTAACTTATTCTTGGTTTCATGTGCTAAAAGTCTCATAACCCCTATTTCTATGATCTTTAATGGGTCTCTAAGTACTGGTATATTCCCAAATGTTTGGAAAGCGGCTAGAGTAGTACCCGTACCTAAGTCAGGCAATAGTGAATTAATCCAAAACTATAGACCAATTTCTATTTTGTCCAGTCTCTCAAAGCTCTTCGAGTCAGTAGTGAACGTACATGTCCAGCATTTTTCCAAGCTTAGTCTCACAGAACATCAACACGGTTTCGTAAGGGCCAGGTCTACTTGTACAAATCTTAGTGTTTTTGTGGAGATTTTGTCGGAAGCCTTAGATAACCAAAAACAAGTAGATGTAATATATACGGACTTCAGTAAGGCTTTCGATAGAGTTTCCCATGAAATTCTTTTGAGAAAATTGTCACGAAATGGTTTTGGGGGCGCTTTCCTTAAATGGATTCAATCATATCTAACGGATCGTAACTTTCATGTCGTGTTAAACGGCTTCACATCAGACACTTACAAGATTACATCTGGCGTTCCGCAGGGGTCCCGTTTGGGACCAGTTCTCTTTAATATATTTGTCAATGATATTCCCAGTCGCTTTATATATTCGACTTGTGATACGAGGTCGGCTCCATGAAATTAAAACTTACAAATATTGGCTGCCTTGTTAGATTGAAACAATAGTCTAAATGCAATGGATATACACGTGCAGATTTTAGAATGGTCTTCTCATAAAAAAAAGGGACAGACATCGCTGTTAAACTATTTAAGTTATAGATCGTAAATTAGAACAAAACATTATTTTCCTTTTAAACGCAATTGTAAGAAATCCTTCAACATCTGGTTGCCATAAAATAGAAATTCTACTTAGAATCGTTACTCACTTGAACGTAGTAAAAAAGGGTCTCTACCTGCTCGATCGGAGTTATGGAGAGAGGATACGAAGCGAGCAATGGAGGGGAGTTGGTTTAAAACCACGGAGGCAGACAGTTCAGGGGGGTCGGGTTTTAGAGTCGCAGGAGAGAGCAGTGAGTTTAGGAGCTTAGAAGGGTGAGGACTTGGTCTTAGGCAGGCGGTGAGACAGGACTCCGAGTCCGAGCCGGGCGAATCTTCGATATATTGAGTAAGTTAAAGTATATAACATTGGATAAACTCAGGTGAGTCCCTACAACCTTTCGTATTTTATAGGATAACAAGGTTAATAGGTATTGTGTCCCGGTCTGAGTATCGTATTGATTGTAAATAATTATATGTAATTTTACAGTTATTGAACTAGTCATTGCAATTGGTTTTTATCTGTAGCTTTGTTTGTGAAGAAGTGCTCTTGAGAGCTAGGAGTCTTAATGTTTGAATATACAGGGCTACCGTAGGTGAATTAGGCGGTATCTCGGGTTAACGTCGGTGGGAGAATTCGGGTTCGATCACCGAGACGTGAAGGGATGTTCAGATAATGGCTCCCAGATACTGCTGTATCTAGTAGCGGTAGCATATGGGAATGTAACCACCATTAATACTTGATTCGGTTGTTGTTTAATTTGCGTACGGTTAGCCTAGAGTAAAGGAGCTTTAATTCCACCTGGATCTTGAGTGCACAATGGGAGAAAGCGTGATCAGAACAAATCAATTGGAATGTGCTTAATTGTCAATAATCTTTCCCTTTGTTCCGCGTGAGGTGTTTAAACCAGTGGGGGAACTCGAGTCAGGTGACGGTTTTACAGAATTGGGCGGGGATGGAGCCCAGTTCCAGCTCTTCAAAATAAGAGTTGCTGGTGATGTTTTAACGATAACGCCTTGTCCGATAGTCGATCTATTACGTTACTCAGACTAGGGCGCTAAGAGGCATCACCGCATATGGTCCCGTGACTTAGATTTAGGTTAGCACGTTAGGAGGCATCATCACATATGGTGCCGTGACCAGGATCTTTAGGTTAGCACGTTAGGAGGCATCATCACATATGGTGCCGTGACCAGGATATTTAGGTTAGCACGCTAGGAGGCAACATCACATATGGTGCCGTGACCAGGATTTTTAGGCTAGACCGCGAATAGGCATCATCACAGACTCCATTAATGTTTGCCGACGACCTCAAAATTCTTAAAGTAATAAACGGCCCAAGTGACATCAAACAGCTTCAAGCAGATTTAGATGAACTTTCCAATTGGTGTCTAAGTAACGAAATGCAGTTGAATGTATCCAAATACATTAAATTTACTCGGAACCACAAAATTATTCCATCGGTTTATTGTATTCAAGATACAGGTTTACAAGAGGTTGACTGTATTAAGGACTTGGGAGTAACTTTAGATAGGAAACTCACACTGGTACCCCATATGGAGAAAATATTAGGATCAGCTTCCAAGATGCTGGGTTTTGTGATCAGAAACAGCAAGGTTTTTCGAAATCCGAAAACCAAAATACTGCTGTATAACACTTTTGTTAGGAGTACATTGGAGTACTGTAGTGTAGTATGGCGCCCGCACTATTGTATATATAGTCTTCGCATTGAACGTATACAAAAACGTTTCATGTGGCATTTAACAAATACATCTGGAATTCAAAATGCACTGAAGAAATCTTCATATCAGTATAAATTAAATCACTTCAAAATGTATTCACTTGAAAAGCGTAGGAAATTACTGGACCTTACATTCTTTTATAAACTTGTGACGAGTAAAATAGACTGCCCAGTGCTTCTTAGTAGAATAAAACTGCGGGTTCCAACGAGGTTTCCACGTTCAATAATCACTCCTTTCTACCCACCCCTACGAAGAACTGTCTTAGGAGCAAATTCTCCAATCTGTCGTCTAACTAAGCTTGCTAATGAGTACAGCAGCTCACTGGATATTTTCAGTGATTCTTTGTGTAACTTCCGAAAGTGTATTAACACCCTCATTGACAACTAATTTGGCATTCAATTGAGCGATGGGATAGACATTTTATTTTGTACTTGTTAAAAACTGTTTTTTTTTTTTAATTTTTTTTTTTGTTAGTAGTATTAGTAGTTAGTAGTAGTGTGCGAGTGGGAGTTTGCGCTGCCGGGTTAAACCGGTAGTTTTAATTTCCATTCGTAAACTCTTATATATTTGAATTCAATTGATTTTACATATTTTTCCTGTTTTCATTGCTATATTTTTTGTGCATGCTGTGTTTGCTTGAAAGTGGTTTTACATTAGCCTAAATTATAGTCAATGTAACCTAAAGTAAGTAATAATGTTATGACTGTAAGCAAACCATAAATAAATAAATAAATAAATAAATAAATAAATGGCCAATTTTTACCACCTACGTGGAATTTCAAACGAAAGATAGATTAGTCATGACCATTTTAACACCTGCGAGGAATTTCAACTAAGATTTTTAGTATTATTGGCCCTACTATTTTACTAAACTCTGAGTTTCCTCTTTCGTTTTAAGTCTATTGTTTTCTCAACCTTCTACAGTTTGCTGTTTTATTCTCCGCTACGGTAAGAATAAGTTCTAGGCTTTAGGTGTGAGAGAATATTTTGTACAAACCATTGCCATTTATCTCCACAATTTCTAATTAGGTTATGGGTTCAGTGACGTATTTGTTCTTGATTGGTGCATGTTCGACAGGTGTTATGGCGATAACACAACAGGCGCGCTGATTATCACTATTTAAAATTGCAACATAAATATAAATAAGTATAGCAATAAAATTTCTATAATTATTCACGTTGTTCTAAAATTTTACTTTATTCAATGGCAGCCTCGACGGCTAATCTTGGGGTTTTTATGAAGTTTTTATGTAGTTGGATGTGTTTTTGCCACATCTATATCTTTGAGTACCGAAATAAACGTAGGAAAGTGATATAAAAACTTGTATAAGCTATGAAAAATTAATATATTAAAAGTCAGGGGTTTTAATGTCCTATATTGTATGCCACAAGTTTTTTTCAGTTTTCCATCGTATTTTCTCGAAGTCTTGATTTTTAGAAACTGTTATTAATTAAATTGGGACACTCATCAAATCGACGTGTTTCGCTCCCTATCCCGCTTTTTCCTTCCACTTTCAGAATTTGGTCCAATAATAAAAATTGGGTGTGTCGTCAAAACGAAGCTGTGTATAAACTTTCAGCCTGTTGTCAATCACTGAAATCCCTTGTTCGTGGGCCCGTGGACTACGTTTTCTCGAGGTCTGGAAATTTTACTCAAATTTTTGCCTGGCGAGTGACTTTTTCAAGTTTGGAAACAAAAAGAAGTCGAGACGGTAGCGACTTTTCGACAAATGGGGTCGTATTTTCGGCATTTAGGCGTCAAATCGGCCCAATAATACGGCATAGTAGAGCCCTGTGACACGTTTTCTTATTCATATTACTATAAAAAAGGGGGCAATCGCCTGATGGTAAGCGATTACCGCCACCAATGGAAACCAGCTTGACCACAGAACCACCACAGACGTCACAGCTGGGATGACGGCCTTTTAGGAAGGTATACGCTCTTTTCTTGAAGGTCGTATTGGTCCAGGAATACCTCAGGCGGTACTTCATTCCACAGTTTTATGGTGCGAGGCATAAAGTTTCTAGAAAAGCGCACGGTTGTGCACTGTCAACCATACAAATGATGGGGAGAGAACTGCCGTCGTGTTTGGCGATGACGGAAAGAAGCGGCAGGAGTAATTACGAACAATTCCTCGAAACAGTCCCCAAAGTAAATGCAATAGAAGAATTTGAAACACTTTAGCAATCGACGATCCGAATCGCTCTACCTAATTTACTAATCTAACTTATTATATGTTTTAATAAATGAAAAATATAGTGGTGGTTAAATAATAACATATGCAATGTTCAATAGTCAGAGTAATTACTTTTTCATAAAGTACTGGACTTTACATCAATTTATATATATTAGATTCCACCTCTCTTTCGTCACGGCTCAGTTGGTGCGACCTACGTAACTCAATCTGAGACTTTCGATAAATTGCTTCGTTAGCCGAGTCTAATATAATTCATTTTCAACAGAACGATGAATGGTGCGGAAACATTAAATTGTTTTTATATAAAAAATAGTTTTCGCCCGCGGCTTCGCTCGCAATTAATAAAAAGTATTCTATGTTCGTGTGAAAGCGTAACAGACAAACTTACATTCACTTACATTCGCCCTCAGGGTTCTGGAGGTCCGATGCCAGTCGCTCCGTGCAAAAAGTGATGTTCAGGTAAAACTGGTTAAACTATTAGCCGACCACAAATAATCTTGGGAATAATAAAGGCTAGTAAGATGAGTAAGGTAAGTTATATCAGTTTGAAGAATCACCGTGGTAACTGACCTTTACGCGGGCGGGCTCGCAGGCAAAAGCTAGTAATTATTATTATTGACAAGAAACATAAAGCCGCAGACATAAAGATGGTACCCCGTGATAAAACAGCTGTCTGCTGTCTTCAAAGTGTAGGGCAACTGTACGACAGTAGAAATATCTGTTTCTTTACCTCGGATATGATGTATCTGAGTTAAGTATGGAAACTGCCAAGATGGGGCACATTATTGACTCTAATTATTCTCTTTTCCAAATCTAAATCGTAGCAATATATATATATATATATATATTTTAAGTTTTACAACTGATCTATCTGCTTACACTAGAAACAACAAAATGTTTACGAGAAATTAACTATTAAAATTATCATTAATCACATATTGGCGAATTAAGGCAACGTCAGCTTTATACGCATAAGCTTCATAACAATTTCCGCTTTTCCAATTTCCTGGATCGCTACCAATTTTATTAAAAGCAATTTTATTATAAAATGAGTGGTATTTACGAATACATATTAATTGTGATAATGCTCATCAAACTTCTTATTTTGAAGTCAAAACGTTGGGTGTTTTTTGTGTACGTACCTGTACATGTATTCACAAAAAATAATATACAAGTAATATATCAGTCATTCTAGTTATCAGAATACAAGATCTGCATATATACTTTTAAAAAATTAAAAAATATTAGCCCACTGACTTCGGGTACAGGGACCAAGAAACCAGTGGTTATAGTTTCAAAGATAAGAACCTACTCACAATACGAGCGACGAGTGTCAAGGAGGTCTACCTACTGTATTCGAACTTGTATCGTGAGCATCTTAAGGTGTTGGTTGAGGCTCTTGGCTATTAATCCTTAAACAAATACAACTATCGTAATAATGGTCACCGAATCCACATTCACAATATTGTGAGATAATTCATAACACTCCTTATAATTAAATAACGTTTTTGAATAAAAACGACAGTTCTGTTCTACATCTATGTACTAACGTCTTAACATTCAACTAACCCACTATAAAAGCATATACAAAGGGGTTAATGGCAGACATAACACTTGAACAATAACAAAATTTCGTAGCAGTTCCTGTATAATAAAATATTGTAGTTTTAAAGTTTACCATTTAAACCGCTTTAATAGCTATGAAAAGTTTTAACGTTGTTGGGTTGTTTGGATAATTGATATAATTTTTATTGCATGCCTCGGTGGCGCAGTGGTGGCGTATGCGACTGCTGTGCTTAAGGTGTCGGGTTCGATTCCCGGGTCGGATCAATTGTTTTGATGATCTGCATATATTTGTTACGGAGTTTGGGTGTTTTCTAGGTAATTCTAAAGGTAATTAAAAAAATCTAGGAAAACATGGATGTTACTAAACTAACGATGTTATGAGCTATAACAATATTAGTTAGTTTCAAAGAACAAAAAAGACGTGCTAGTTAGAAATTTCGAATCAAAATATTTTTTAAGCATGAAAATCCAAGTTACGTCGGTAATGAAAATAAAATTGCATATTACCGATTTTTCTAAAATTTATGTTTTTATAACTCACAAATTAAAATTTAGATATCTAAGAAATCCTCCAACCATTTCTGACACTGCCACTTTCATCCATCACTAAAAAACTGTTTTTTAATGTTACGAATTCATATTTACTTGCGTAGAGTTTTCGTGGAAATGCCAAAGGAAGTTATTCTCGTAAAATATGTGCCAATTTAAGCGAATATCTGCTGAATTACCCCGGGGTCGGAAGGTTTCAAGTACAAAATTCTACATTTGGCCATTAAAGTTTATGTTTTATTTCATTTTTAATCTTAATGACGCATACACTTTAGGCGGCGAATAGTCGTTTGTACTGGTATAAATAAATAGGTTTAAAGTCGAAACATAGCGGAAACAAAACAAATCCTACTTCCTTTGAAAATGTATGTTTGCATATGTATATCTGCTGAAGCTGTGGAAAACCTGGATTATTAAATCCGTGGTTTCAATTCAAATGAGAATTCTCAGCTGCCAATGGAACACAGAACAAATTAGTATTGTTTCTGAGCAAATTCTCTTCTCGTTAAACACTGTTAATTAGAAATTGTTTGAGGAAGAAAATAGTTTATTATATTCAATAATAGTATTTTCTTCTAATACCGCTAAAATACAATTGTTAATTTGGTCATTGTTATATATTACTATAATTATCATCTCTTAGGTGATATTTGATTTCAAATTGTATTGATTTACTATAGTCCGGCCACTCAGAGAATGCGTTTCTGACACTTGTAAATTCGCCATGGGTAGTGATGTACCACGAATAACATTTATAAAATTTGGTAACAGTATTTATAGAATTCATTATGCATAATTATTCAATTTATATATATTTTATTACATTTCAAACACAATATTAACAAAATTATTTATGGATGAATTAAATTTAATCGTAATTTCTGAATGAAACCAAGGGAATGAAAATAAAAATACTGTATTTATTGGAAAATATATATTATGAAATACATTTATTTTTAAGATTTCAATAATGTCAAATAAAAATTTAATCCGACTCCGATTCGCTTGAGGACTCGCTGTCATCTTCACCAACATGTATTATTATGTTATTGTCAATCATAGTGTCTATACGAATATCGCGGTCAAAGTTACCAAATACATTTTCTTTAGTTTTTTCAACCACCTTTATCCAGTCATCTCTTGTGACTTTTTCGCATGCTTCTTTTAAAAGCATCTTCATCTTTTTAATGCCGTATGGTGGATAAGTATTATGGCGGGCTGCATAACCTTTAATTTGAGCCCAGATTAGCTCTATGGCATTGTACTGGCAGTCATATGGAGGAATTCGGAGAACGCGATGACCGTACTCCAGAGCCAGCTCCGCTTCTAGCATTGACATATTTGCGTCAAAGCCACTTCTTTGCAGCCAAGCCACCAATTCCTCTTTTCTATTAGGTGCTATATTTATTTGCACCCAATGATAAGGGGCGTTATCCATTACTATAATTAAAGGCTCTGGAAGGCCAGGTAGCAACACATCCTGGAGCCACTCCTTGAATGCATCCGCATTCATTTTTTCGTGGTAGTCAGTAGTAGTTTTTGACTCAAATGCCAATAAACCATTTTCCACAAAACCATACTTCGCACGACGACCGTTTGTGTATGTCACAAAATGACGGTCCTCACAACGCTATTTTGGGTTGCCATTTTTTTACCAGAAATATAAAGGGATAAAAATAGTTTTCCATTTATTTTTAATTCATCTGACTGATATCACGACAATTATTTTCTTAAGTTTGGTTTGGTCGCACCTATATCGTATTATAAACTATATTAAATATGTATTAAGTACATTATACACACTCTCGAATAATTTCTCCGATATCCCCAGGAACTTTGATGTCGTTCGTATAAATGCCCAAAGCATTTCGGCACCCTGAAATAGTGACAACATTCGACTGTACGACATCCTTACATACTTTTTAACTCATCTTGTTATACTGTTTTCTTGTGTATTCAATAAAGATAAAAAAATAAAATATTATAAAATTAGAACGTTTTATTTAACAATATGTCGACCGACAGAATATATTACGATTACAAAAATAATCAGTTACAATAACCTATTATTTTGTCTTATCACTACCAAAACAAACTGTTGACATAACCTTGAAACAGCGCAGTTTGACGTCGTTAGACTTTTAAAAATTATTGTTCTTAAATTAATTAATTAATTAATTGTTAATAACTTTAGCCCAAAATAAAACGTTTATTGTATATTGGCATGATTATTCAATTTTGAATGTTATTACTCATTATTAAGGTTAATAAAAGATATTTAAAATTTTGCCATAAATTGTACGCCAGTTCAAAGTTACATCGCCCATTGGATCACGACCTGTCAGAAACGCATTCTCTCAGTGGCCAGACTATAAACACATGACGTTTTAGTCGTTATGTACCTATATTAACACCGCGTTGTTCTAATGGTTAGTGTATGCGCGTGCAATAAGTATACTTTCAGTTTAAAAATATAATTTTACTGTATCTTAAATACTATAATAACAAGGACAACAATATAATTAGTATTTTATGAAGCTCAGGTTATATTATGAACGTATTGTAATAAACTGAAACATTTATAACTTTTAAATTTACTCTAAATGATATATAAAGCGTCTTGATTGTTTAAAATTCGTTCATACTATAAAACATTGTCAACTTCTCGTAAAAAAACAAACATTTTCTTATCCAATTACATTAAATAACGTGTTTCAGAAGTAACTTACACGATTTGTAATTAATTACAGAGCAACATGACCCTCACGTTTGATAATTACGTTGCTCTTAAATAAATTGTACAAGAGTCCTCTGTTAATCTTATTTCTTTTTTTTTGCTGCTTACAGTTGTTAAGGTACATTCAACCGTACATTTAATGTACTTTACTAAGAAAAGAAATATAACAATCTTTTTAAAACCATATGGGCGTACCAAGAGGCTTTACTGCTTTTTTTAATGAGATAAATACCGCTCACACGCCCACCACTGTAACTCCTGTACACCAGGATGAACAGCAGTGACTCACGAACACTCGATGTGTTATGACACTCGGGCAGTCCCAGGAAAAATTAGACTGTCTCGGAACCCGCAACGAAATTATTCAGAAGAAAAACTGGAGGAGTTGGAAATATATTAAATCCACTTCCCCACTTAGTAAAGCGGGAGACAAAAGGCTACGGTGCTTTTAAAAAGAGCTGAATCATCTTAACAGTTTAATGCGTAATAAGAAAATTATAAATATAGAAATCATCATCATCAACAGCCTTTAACAGGCTATTTCTACACATAGGCCTCACCTCAGAAAGGAGGTTTTGGCTTCCTACACCACGCTGTTCAAGTTTATTTTCTCTGTCAAGTAATGTGGGACTAGCTTGTTTGCTCCCTTAGATGCTTCTTACGACACCTATGGCATGAATAGATGTGAGACTGCGTATATTCTTAATTTATCACGGACAAATATAGTAATATCAGTATTAATTGTGACAGACAGTGACCGTGGGAGAGCTATGCTTCGGCATGAATGGGTCGGCTCGACCGGAGTGATACCACGGCCTCACAGAAAACCGGTGTGAAATAGCGTTTGCGCTGTGTTTCACCGAGTGAGTGAGGATACCGGAGGCCCATACCCCAACCCCTCCCCCCATCCCCTTTCCTATCCCCCAAAGGTCGGCAACGCACTTGTGACGCCTTTGGTGTTGCGGGTGTCCATGGGCGGCGATAATCGCTTACCATCAGGTGATACGTCTGCTCGTTTGCCCACTATTCAATAAAAAAAAAAAAAAAAAAAGTTTTAATAAAGATAAGACTTGATTGGATGCAAATAAGTACCTCACTGCCTCTCTGATAGCAAATTTCTAAAGACAAACAAGAAGCAACGTTGGTCACAAACCAGATCGAGTGATATAAACGACCCTTTGGCAAACAATATGTTTGGATGAAGAGCTACAAAGGCGATGTTTGGGTTCGGGCTTTTAATATACCTAACCTACAGTTCGTGTTGACTTTACACTTCACTTTGTGATTCCATGTTGAAATGTAACAAATATTACTTTGACAGCACTTTGAATTTTCGAAGTCCAAAACATGGCGATATAATATGCTTTTTATTACAAATGGTTTTGTACGAATGAGTATTGTATATTATTCCCTTTGCAAGTTTTTGTACATAATGGTGAAAACCAAATATACGTTTACGTTGTACGACAAATTTGATGAAACTCAATGAAATATTAAAATCAATTGGCTTTGATATCTTCTTTCCTAGCCTTTAATATTCCCAAGATTATTTGAAGGCGGCTACTAGTTGAACCGGTTTTACCTGAATATTAGTTTTTACACAGAGCGACTGGTATCCGACCTACGTAACCCTGAGGGTGAACTGAATTCGAAGGTTGAACTAATTGTCAGTATATTTGAGGCCACTGACTTCCTAATAACGATTGTTACAGATGTTCACGACAACCGGGACCGACGGCTTAACGTGCTCTCCGATGTATGGATGGGAAACACCATCATCTTCCCCGTACTCTGGGTTGCTATTAAGAATTGAGTTTGATAACGCAAGTAACAAAAGAAGCGAAGGACATAATATGCGCAAGTTGATCCCTGTAAAAGAATCGTTACTTAATGAAAGATTTATTGTGTTTTTTTTTTTTTTATTATATGTACATATAGGTGGCAAACGAGCAGACGTATCGCCTGGTGGTAAGCGACAAGAAAAGTCTGTGTATGCGTATTGGTAGGCTTTATTTTATTTTCAAGTCACGTTTAGTCTTATATCAGTAGGTTGAGTGACACGAATACATGAGCTCTACATAATGAGGCCTAGACATCGACTGAAACCAGTTAGGTGACGAATATTCTCTATTCTCTTTTGGTAAAATAAAATAAAGAAAACTGCCAACGATGGCTTTCTTTTATTGGAATAGTAGCAAATAAACAGATGAATTACCTGAAAATAACACACAAACATTTTTTTTTTCAAAAGAATAAATAACTATTCTTTTCATTTGCTTAGAATTAATCTAAGTAAGTGATAAGAACGCTTTTAATTCTTTTTTTGGAATTCAATATTACTTAGTAGATAGGTACGATGTTGTGTGAAATCTGGCAACTCGCTTTTATTTATAGCATTATAAATTTTATAATTTAATAAAATGATGGGTTTGATTGCATTCAAAATTAATTTTCTTCGTTTTAGAGCATTTAAATAAAACCTTGTTTTTAAAAAAATCATAATTAATGTTTTATTTAAGATATGGAGATCGGATATGCATACATTTTGTTTTATTTATGTAGACAATAATAACATTGTCGTGTGACCATTTAATTATATTTTTGTAGTCTTCCTGAATTCGTGTTTCAATTATATTTAAGTCTTTATCTAAATAAATGGAATAGGTATCGTCAGCATTCATGTATATACAACAATTTTGAACATCATTACATATACGGTTTTCATGCATAATGTATCCGACGAGACCGAACATGGATCCGGTTGGTACATCACACGTCACATATCTTTCCTCACCAATGACGCCATGAACCGACGTTAGCAACGTTCTGTTGCTAAGGTACGCTCGGAAAAACTGGTTAAGTGGTCCCACGACCCCACTTGCCTCCATAACTTGAAGCAGCTGGTGATGTTTCAGAATGTCGAAAGCTTTTTAAAATTAACGAATACCACCACCACCTGCTTCCTCTGATCTAAACAGCCCCCGTGGGAACCCATTAATTCACAATCCAGAGGAATTCTACATAACGATTAACGCATTTCTTCAACAACGCCTTGTTGACTAGTTTGTGGCGGCCTATATACAGCAAAAATGTGAATAGTTCTTCTGCCTACTTGACATAGCTGACCATGTATCATTTCATGTCATAGTAGTTTGTGGTTATTTGCTTGATGTGAAGGATAATCTATTATTAACGTACCACAAAATCCCGCCTCTTTTTTTATTTTCTCTTACATGTATGAATGTGTCGTACCCTTCTAGTCTATATAATGGTATTTCATTTCTTGTAATATTAATTTATATGTTTTCTTCTTTTTCTGTGCCTGAATACTTTCTGCCTTAGGTGGCCTACTGGTCTACCCACGCATCGTCTTCTAAAGGATCGTTAAGCCTGAAATAAATATCCTCTTCAAAATTCACAGAAATAAATGTGACGAGTTGAGATGGAGCTCGCATCATACTCAATTTGAAGGCGTCTGTAAAACAATGTATTTTAACCATACTTTTGTCTTCACAAAATTTAATTCCTTATATTTACTAAAGCATTTTTGTTCGTTAATATTTGAACTATGATTTTGAATACTTAAAGACGTTAGATAGCTAAGACTAAGCAGTTAAAACGTTCTTCAAGGTCTAAGTAAATCACTGGTGGCCTGACCGATATTATTAATATTGTATACGAGTAATTTGGATAATAATGAACGTCTGAGCCCTCGCATATATATACCTCGCTATAAGTAACGTGTTTCTTATTACACAAAATTTAATATTACTACATAATGGTTACACTGTTCTTATTTGTGCGGAAATCACCTCGGGTGCAACCTACTGGATTTTATGCCGGACTCGAACCGACCATAAACCTAGGCTCGGGTACTAGCAGTTGAGGAACTAGGTGTCCCCTAAATCCCTAGATCTAGGTTGAACACCTAAGTTTCTATTAGAAGCAAACAAAGCTTTAGTAGTACTGCTTAAACACAACTTTTGCATTAGGCATAAATTTTGTGTCACGGGGGTCTTTAAAAACATGCATGAAACGTATACAAGGAACATTTAGACTCAGAACAATAATTACAGCAAAGTGTTGTTCCATGTGGGATTTGTATCCACAACACTTAGTGCACTAGAAAGCGTCGAGATGGATGCTTAAACCAGCATACTGACTATGCAGTCAATTGAATATTAATAAATGCAGGCTTAATCACAATAAAATTAAATACCATACACTTTCAAATATGTTTTTCCCAAGAGAAAGATGCAACTGTAAAGTGAATTATTCAGACTTGTCTACAACGCAATTAGCTAGACTGAGGTTAATTAAAATATAAGCATACGTTCTCTTTGACATTTGAAAGTCTCGGAAACTTAGCTGAATTAATGGAATAAGTACGATTAGTAACAAAAGACAATGGTGTTACTTTAATGTAAATAATAATTAATATTTATATAATAACTAGCTGTGCCCGTTACTTCGTACACGTGACATTTGAATTTTCAAGTTATTTTTAATTTATCACCGTTTAAACCTTCCCTGGACTACGACAAACATTTCAAAACCAAAATGAACTAAATCGACCTAGTTAGCCGTTCTCGAGTTTTAGCGAGACAAACAAACAACAATTACTTTATACATACAAGATTATATACTGCGTGCAGTATTTCTGGACCAATACTACTACCAAAATTCGAAAATTAGAAAAAGTTTAAAAAAAGTATAGCCCGACTACGTAAATAAATTTAAATAAATTTCAGACATCTAACACACAACGCCAACTAGTCCCAAACTAAACACAGCTTGTCTTATGGTTACTAGACACAACATACATCTAAATACTTTTTTTGTAAATACATATATATTATATATAGAAAACACCCAAACTCCGAAACAAATATTTGTCGATTATACAAACATGTGATCGCATACGCTACCACTGCGCCACTGAGGCAGTCAAATACTTTTGAAAAATTTAGATAGCCTATGTCACCAGGACATTATTACTCCATTTATTCAAATTGGTTCAGTAGTTAAAATGTTACTGTGGAACATAGACCGATACATAAACTGCCAAAACTATTACCATACCCGTAATCGGATATAAAAGCGTAGCTCTTCAAAGGCCCGCAACGCACTTGTGATTGATTAGTTGCTAAAGAACAGGCGTTCTTGATCAGAGATAGTCACTTTCCACAAGGTGATTCGTCTGTTGTTTATCCTCTATAACATAAAATCACTAAAGATATGTTTTTAAAACCACTTGACAAAATTATGGTCACTTTGGCTCGGCTTTCTAATAACAATTATTTTATCAAGATCGTTAACTAGCCAGTGGTGCCTTCTGTCATGTAGTAGTATATAGTACATTCGTTTAGACAGTGTCGCTGCACTCGCACGTAATTGTGGTTATTGTTGTGAAATATGAATATATTAATTCATTCAACGGCATAAACTAACAAATCATACTTGTGGGTACACCGCAGGCAGGCCCTTTGATTTTGTGGCGGTTTGCCACACGTGCTAAGGCGCGCGCCGCGATTAATGTGATCGTATTTAAGCGAATGGACTATAATACTCGTACTCCAGCATAATAGAGAAATACTGACTTTTATTCATTCCCTTTCATCCGAGCTAATACTACAACTTCATTCATTCCGCCATCGTCCTACGTGACAGAAATTTCATCCCCATCATCTAGATGGTTGGTAGGCCACGACTATGCAATTTTCCCGAAACTTTCTGCCGCGCACAGCAAAATTGGAATGAGCTATCGCCTGCGGTGTTCTCGGACCAATACAACCTTCAAACCTTCAAGAAAAGGACGTAATCCTGCCTAAAAGGCCGGCAACGCACTTGTAACTCCTCTGGTGTTGCGGGTGTCCATGGGCGGCGGTAATCGCTTACCATCGGGCGAGACGGCGGCTCGTTTGCAATAAAAAATACAAAGTAACTTTCTCTGTCTGTCTGTTACGTTTTCACACCGATTTCAATGTAATTTAGGCTACTCTTTACCGCGAAAACCAACATACAAATATGAACAATACACAATTATATGGAAGTGCATTTATCTACGATTTCTTTGTTGGCATTAGTTCTTCTTGTAAGTTTAGTTTGTTTTTAGGGTTCCACACATTAAAACCAAAAACGGAACCCTTATAGGATCACTTTGTTTTCCGTCTGTCTGTCTGTCTGTCAAGAGCTTTTTCTCAGGAACGCGTGGAGGTATGAATCTGAAATGCATATCAAATATTTTCGACACTCGCAAGAGAATCAAAACTTACAAGGTACTTTCCGTGAACTCAAAATTTTGAAATTGGTACAAAGCAAGGTATTATACTAAAGCATAAATTTTTAGTTACCTACAATTTTGTACGGAACCCTCGATGCGCAAGTCCGACTCGCACTTGGCAGGTTTTTGTTTGGAGGATGTGCTGCTATTCGAAAAGTCAATATTATACCTTTCACGATGAAACACGACATTATTCTTTCACAAAGACCATTAGTCATGCAAAAAACATTCAAAAAACTTTATTGCGATGTACGAATTATAACTGTGTGTTCTTAATATAAATGGGTGCAGCTTAAACGATCACTTCCTTTTCTACCTTCTTCTTTAATCATTTAATATACATACATGCTTTAAGTATGTATATGTGTAGGTGTACGTTTGCATTTTTATTTACTTATTGTTTTAAAATATTATAATATTCACTTGATGGTGCGCTACTGTTGTATTAACTGCCTAAAAAATCTTAAATACCTAAAACCCATTTAAAGGTTATCTGGAAGCGCCAGCGTAACAATTGGCGGTCTTATAGCCGTGAGCGATAAGACCGTCAATTGTTACATCTATAACTTTGTAACTCATGTATTGTTATATTTTATATACAATAAAGACATAAATAAAAATTAAATAAATAAATACACATTAAAAAAATAAATAAAATAAAAAATATAAAGCCTTTTATTTCACACCAAATAAGTTAAATCACAGTATTCATATTTGATTTTTAGTGTATAAATATTACAGTTTAAACAAATAACTAACAAAATACATTATGTATTACAATTAAATTATAATGTACACTATTAAAAAAATATTTAAAATTACATTTACATTATTTACTATTCTTATTATTTCATACATTTTGTTTATACATTAATTATGTCTATTTTGTGATTGAATAAATTTTATTGAAAAAGAAAATAGTGTGAACCCCTCTTTGAGGGTGAAGGCCTCCTCCAAAGAAAACCAGTAAGTAACCTCATCTGTGTCCTTTTCTCTACATAGTTTACCAGCCGTCCCTTCAGTATCATCTGCCCATCTTTATATTTTTTAGTGCATCTAGTAGTTCTAGGAGGTGTGCGTGAGTCGATAAAGTTCTGACATTGTATATGGCTACATAACATAAGTTTGGGTTTTTTATTTCAATGTTTTTTATCTTTGGAGGGTTTTGGTCTGACTCTCCCGCGGTGACCAGCCGTCTTGAGAGGTTCAGGTTTAGGTAGAGAGGGGTACGTGCTAATTGTTATTCCGTTTGTTATGTACTATTGTTATTTTTTTATTCTGGGGTAGGCTGAGGCTGAGAGGGGGGTCCTTGAAATGTTAGGGTTTCTTTATAAGGTCATGTTATTGTTTTTAATATTTTCCATTGATTGTTTTTTGTTTCCTTTGTTGCTAGATCCTCTCAGTGATTCTGGTGATTCTGATGGGTTTCTTTTCTTATCTTTTTTCTCTTGTTCTATTTGTTCTTTTGAAACAGTACTATCTTTTTGTGTATGATTGTTTCCTAAAAAGACAAGTCTGTCATATTTTATGATTGCCCTGTTTCCAGATTCTCTCTCCTTATTTAGCTCCAATTGAAGCTCCTTTCGTTGTTTTAGTATTTCTTGAGGGAAATCTTCTTTTATGTAGAATGGTAATGATGTTAGTTTTTTCTTATTTTTAAGTATTTTTATTTTTAGACCCATAGTGATCAATGTTACTACGATGGGTCTCATGTTTTCTCCCTTTTTTCCAAGTCACCTCACAAATTCAACACTGTTTTCGTTGCATTCAATGTTTAAATACTTGTTTATTATTTCTAGTACAATTTTTAACAAATCTTGATACGACCTTTCACCTTCTTCAGCTCCGAAAAAAGTAAGTTTTTCCTTCTCATTAATCTCTCCATGTTGTCTATTTTACTCTTTTGTTATTCTAATTGATGTTCCAGTAGCTCAGTTTTTAATTCAAGACCATGAAATTTTTCATTCATGTTGCTATTAATAGTATTTTTTAATTCCTCCTTCATGTCTAACATGTCCGTTTATTGCTGTTTCATCTCTTCTTGAATACTTCTTAGTATATTTTTAATTTCCTCCATTTTTTGTAAATTTGTTATGTTTTGTTTATATTTTTATACACCTTAAAGTACTACTAATGCCCTCTTGTAGGTAGCGGAACCACGTTGTCAGTTGTGGATGATGTGTTCCGATTATCGATTTTTATCTTGAGAGTTCTTGAGAGTTCAGCTGCTCAACGCCAGATGGCGCTAATCTTTCAAAACACGCGATGTGAAAAGAAAGAAAAAAAAAAAAACACTTATTTGAGGTTATCCACTGTGATGCAATACACATTTATCACGTCCACAGTAACAGTTTAATGCTTTTGATGTTTATTTATTTCCAATTCACTGTATTTAACGGGTTCCAGATCTTATGCGCTTAAGATAATCGTTAGAAACGACAGTTGTAAGTCCTTTCGTTTTTTCACTGTTCACGTACTTTCACAGTCAAAAATACACTTTGTCCTTATGGTCCTTAGTAAAAAACATTGATTTATCACTGCTTAGTCGCATTCTAATCACTAATATTATTTGTTATTTAATTAAAAACACAGATGAAGATAAAAACGATGTGAACGGTCGTACGGTCTTCCTACTCTCTCCTAATACAAATACACATTACCTGAACATAATTGATACAACCGCAATGCAGTATAATTTGTTGAGATTCCAACACTGATAACATTGCTTGCAAAAGCTTCGTGACAAAACTAATAAATCCGCGCTCTCTTATATTTTCTGACTTATATTACTAAAGTACGTTATTATGTTACCATAAAATTTGTTTTATAGACCAAACGCTTCCTTATAAAGCTGTCAGACTAAATGTTACATCTATGGTTTTTCAACATTATTACAGACATATATTGTATAATGTATTGGGACACTCCGAGAAACGATGTAGTACTCGTAGTACATATGAATTACGTTGTTTGAAATCTTCGCGTCAATTTTTAATAAAGTAACTAAATTATATATAATTAATACATGGATTAAGATGACTTAATAATTATAAGGAATGTAAAGAAAGTACTACTTATGTAAATTAATGTATGTAAAAAAATGTATGTAAATTATAAAATCAAAATTAACTAGGAATATTAATATCTACTCATCTTTAGTTTTAACATATTGTTAACAAGTTCATTAAGTTAAAAAATGTTTCAAAGAGAAAGTCTAGAAGGAGGTATATAAACTTACTCTTCAATTGTTTTTAGGAGAGCCGCGCTTCGGCATGAATGGGCCGGCTCGACCGGAGTGATACCACGGCCTCACAGAAAACCGGTGTGAAATAGCGCTTGCGCTGTGTTTCACCGAGTGAGTGAGGATACCGGAGGCCCATACCCCAACCCCTCCCTCATTCCCCCTCCCCATCCCCCAAAGGTCGGCAACGCACTTGTGACACCTCTGGTGCTGCGGGTGTCCATGGGCGGCGGTAATTGCTTACCATCAGGTGATACGCCTGCTCGTTTGCCACCTATTACATAAAAAAAAAAAAAAAAAAAAAAGGTAAAGAAAACGGTCAGTAGTCTCATTTAACATAGTTTCAATAAACGAAACACTCAGCTTTAGTATTCTAGCGAAAATAATATCTGAAAATATTTTAGAAATACATTTTAAAGTTACTCTTCGTCATACATATATTTTAGGCTCTGAGCTGAATTAACAGTTTGAATTCTCTTGTTTCAAAACATTTCTTTTATATTTACATAACATCAATTTTAACAAAAAAAAACCGACTTCAGGAACTGGACCAAATTTAAATGTAACCACATGGAAGCACCAGCATTCAAATCGAAAAAGAATCAGCAAAATCGGTTCACTCAATCGAAAGTTCTGAGGAAAAAAACATAAAAAATACAGTTGAAATGAGAACCTCGTCCTTTTTTCAAGGCGGTTAAAAATAAGGGCTCTTGTATTTCAAATGCATGTATTTAGCTTCTTTGTTATCTGTAGTAATCGTAAAGTTAAATGAAAATTTCTCTTTTAATTTCATATTTCAAAGGGAACTTTTGCATTAAGTTTTAATCCCGGTGTAGAAAGGACTCACAATTAAATGATTAAGAGATTAAAGTACACTGTCTGCTAACTGTTGAACTTTAGAAATGACAGACCCTTACAATGTTGGTGATAATAATGGATGATTGAGACAATTACACTGGAACAATCCTTCAATCATATTTGTAATTGATTCATGAAGTAATGACATTTTATGTATGGATTCAAAGTTATTATTAGATTGGAAATACTGATCATTTAATTAGTCATTCAGAAGACTTTTAATATTTGGACTGGACTAAAAAGTTTAAAGCTAACAGAACTAAATTATTATTTACAAAAACTATTTTGTTGTATCAGTCAGAATAATTCAGGTAAGACAAACAATTTATCTGCTACATTACTTAGATCTTAGGGAGAAAAACTTCAGGATAATTTTTGAAGTTAATTATCACGCTATTTTTTAACCATATTACATCTGGAAAAAATGTAATACCCACTATATTCGAGTAATAGTATAGAGTAGAGATAAATAGCCCTAACCAATGGACTCGTTTACGCTTAGAATCTGAAGTCCTTTAATATTGCCATCGCTAAAATTTCAGTACGAGTATGATATGGAAACTACTTTTCCTTTTACACTAAAACAAGCCATGGAAGAGCCACGCTTCCGCATGAATGGGCCGGCTCGACCGGAGTGATACCACGGCCTCACAGAAAACTGGTTTGAAATAGCGCTTGCGCTGTGTTTCACCGAGTGAGTGAGGATACCGGAGGCCCATACCCCAACCCCTCCCCCATTCCCTCTCCCCATCCCCCAAAGGTCGGCAACGCACTTGTGACACTTTTGGTATTACAGGTGTGCATAGGCGGCGGTAATCGCTTACCATCAGGATCCGTCTGCTCGTTTGTCCTCTATTCAATAAAAAAAAATCAATTAATATTATCACAAATACAATCAACATGAACCTTACTTTTATTCCATTCAACCAAACTACTAGATCGATACAACTAAAATATTAACGTGTTAATGAAAACTGACCGAACAACAAAATATCACAGGAGTTAATTACTTGAGAAATTGTAGGAAGTTGTGTGTTTTTCACCTTTGTATGACTATATACTTTTTTTTTTTTCTCATTTAAAAAGACAACTCCCGCATTAGGAATATACATCCTGTGTCGCGGGGGACTTTACAAATATACATATAACGGACACAAAGAACACCCAGACTCAAAACAACATTTTGTGGATCACACAAAGTGATGTTCCACGTGGGGTTTGAACCCACGACACTTAGCGTAGCGTAACTAGGTTGGCCTAGTTACGCTACGCTTGTGTTGTGTGTGTGCAATGTTGTTTTGAGTCTGGGTGTTCTTTGTGTCCGTTATATGTATATTTGTAAAGTCCCCCGCGACACAGGATGTATATTCCTAATGCGGGAGTTGTCTTTTTAAATGAGAAAAAAAAAACCGTGCAGTCAATATACGTAGATATATTGCGTATCGGGGTTAATCTTGAGCTACCATTAACGCCATTAAGTATTGGGTAATTGAATTTTTTATAGTACACATTTGCTACTTTAGAAAATGAAAGGTATACTGTGTAAAAATAGCACTTGCACAAACCCTTCTTCTTCCTATATTCGACTATACTCGTACTGCTGTCAACTACCTTGATATCACGGAGAAGCAACTCGACAAACTTGAGCGCCTTCAGAACTTTTGCATTAGATTCATATTTGGACTACGCAAATATGATCATGTATCTGAGTTTCATTACCAGTTTAAATGGCTCCCAATTCACCTTCAACAGAATGCTAATATTCTTTTCATACTTTATGGTATTCTATTTCATCTGTGCATTCCACCTTTTTGAAGGAACGCTTTGTTTTCGATCCCTGAGATCATTCGAATCACTGGAACTGGCAGTACTAACGTATTGTACCAAATTCTACGATTTATCGTCGGACAGCCTGTACAGGCTGTCCGACTGTGAAATGCTTTACCATTGGCTAAAGCGTACCAAATTCCTGCCGATATTAAAAAAAAATGGTCAAATAACACTACTAATCTTCTTAATTTATTCTACTGCCGTACAATATTTAAAATTGCTGGAGACTCCTTAATTACTCGATAAGTTAGGGTTTACGAAATACCATGTTTTTGTATTGTATTTGTTCTCCATTGTTCCATCCTTTTATTCTTAACTATTATTTTATATTCTGTAAAATATTCCTTCTACATAAATACTGCCACAATCAAATACTTTAAGGTGGAATTTTTGCTTACATTCTTGTAATTCTTGGCAAGAGAGCTAGCAACATTTTTTTTATGTGTGACCTGTAATGTCTCACGCATTCCTGCATCTTGGTCACACACGTTTCTATGTCTTCAGATAATTTTCTGACAGTCATTATGCGATACTTAGTGTATGAATAATAGCGTGGTAAGAACTTTATATCTCATAAAATACACATTTGCTTGGAAAATTAATTTAAAGATAATTTTTTAATCTAAAATTGATTGAAAACTACATATTTGTCTATTATTATCAACCTGACTTTATTAAGCGCAAAAATTCTCAACATTAGTCTTATGGCGCATTTTGGTACATAGATGTTTTTTTTTTATTTCTATTTTTTTTTTTTTTTTCTGCTTTTCCCCGTCCATAGATAACGACAGGACCTTGTGTATCTTATTTTTTGTATAGTGCAATGTGTGGTGACGACTTTATAATTTAATATATATGTATCCTACTACTATTATAAAGGCGAAAGTTTGTAAGTATGGATGTATGTATGTATGGATGTTTGTTACTCTTTCACGTAAAAACTACTGAATGGATTTGAATGAAACTTTATCACAATATAGCTTATACATCAGAATAACACATAGGCTACTATTTATAAAGATATAGCTTCGCCTCGCGGCGTTGCCCGCAGTTATCATCGTACCGCGGGTAGCACCGCGGGGTTCAGCTAGTATATAATATATTAAAGATGTTCAAATATATGTGTACGGCACCTTTACGATTGCCGTACACATATATTTACCCATTCATTGTGTTCTGTGTATTTGTATTCTATCTGTTTTACATCCAGCTATATTGTGTCTATTTGACTTTACAATATTTTTCCTTCATGTGTTATTTCCAATTCATTTTTTATATGTACAGTGGACCAAAGTGATTCATGACCCCCCTTAGAGTCATTTTCCTACAATTATTCTATACCATTAGGTTGAAATTAGCTTGAACATACATTTCATAAGTGACGAACCATTATCATTCTACTAGACACTGACAAAGTCATGACATAGACATAGACGTATACTATGATAAGTATTGCACGAAAAAGTTTGTTAGCCAGTGAACGTCCTTATCTATAGGTATATTAGGAAAAATTTAATTGTATATTTGTTTGAGACATAGGATTGACTTTATTTCGAACTAGCTGACCCCCGCAACCTCGTTTGCGTCTTCTATTGCCCGTAGCGTAAAAAATTTCCCCCGTATTTTAAACATTCTTCATTGGTGCTCCGCTCCTATTATATAAACGAAAAACGCAAATATCTTACAGAACCCTATTTAATCGGTCGGTAAAAATAAAATCGGTCCAGTACTTTTTGAGTTTATTCGTTACATACAAAAATATAAATCTTTCCTCTTTATAATATTAGTGTAGATAGTGTAGATAATGGGTAGACTTGAGGTAGGAGGGTAGAGGTACCGTAAAGGTAGCATAGGGTACTGTAGAACAAAAATAGATAAGCATTTATTTAACAGAACGAAGTCTGTCGAGACTGCTAGTCATACATATTAGTAAAATAAAACAGTAAAATTAGAGACCTTTGTTTATTTCATATTATTAAATTAAAAATAATGGCATTCACTTCGTAAAGCGAATAAAAAAGAAAACTTCTCAATAGTTAATTTTTGGGTTATAATGGTTCCAATTGTTTGGGTCTATAGGATTACTGGTTAAATCTAAAACCGAGTGTAGTAAAAATAACGTCTAATAATCGATTACGCATAGACCCGATTAAACGACTGCAAATGTCACTTCCCCTCATGAAATCCCAGATTTCGTTACAATGCAGCTCGATTGCTTCTTTAGTCCTCTCGTTCCTGTTATCCCACATATGAACGATCAAACCCCATAAATTTTCTATTGGGTTAAGATCTGGTGACCTAGACGGCCATGGAATGAGAGTAAATTCATCTTCATGCTCCGTAAACCAATTTGAGACAATTCTGGCAGTATGCACTCGACAGCTATTATGAACATAGGAGAATACTGGCACATCTTCACGGGGGTAAACTGTTCGCAAAGTCGGTAACATTGATTCTTCCAATAAATCGACATAGTTGATAGCGTTATGACGAGGAGAAATAGGAACAAGTTCGCCTATGTTTCCAGCATCCATCCATGCCCACATGTTAGCTAAAATACGGCCAGATGATTGGTTAGGCACTACGTGGTCTTCTGTGTATCGCGTGTTATCGTAACGCCACAAAGTTAAGCGACCATGTTGAGAAGAGCGAAATGATTTTTCGTCTGTAAAGATGGTGTTTGTCCAGTCGAAATCTAAATAATTACGTGCAAAATTCAATCTCGCAGTTCTGTGTGCATCCGTTAAATGAACTTTCTTAGCATGATATCTGTAATGCAGCCCAGTGCGGTGCAAATTATTTCTAATTGTTTCTAGACAAACGTCGTAACGTGCTGCAAAATAGCGGGTACGAGTAAAAGGATGTTCTTCGTAATGGTGTTGCATTTCCGTTCTCTGTTGGTTTGTGATTCGACGAACCCCATGATTATGTCGTCGTTGGTCTTCAAGGATACCCTCTTCAGCGTGCCGTCTGATCCAGGTTCTGACCGTGTTACGACTTATATTTAACTCACGTGATATTTCTCTAACGCCGCAACCTTGCTCACTGAGCACTACAATCCGAGCTCTTTGTTCTACCAAATTGGCCATTATACGATTCGTTTATAGATATAAATATATTCTTAGATTTTTAATTTAATATTTTCAGATTGACTACTACTTGACATCTTACACATAATGTCATTTCATTTTACAAATTATAATACTTTTTCTTCGCAATGAAAAGAGTTTGGATTATAAACGATTATATTATTTGAAATTCAAATAAGACTGCTGTATCAAAAATATATCTTGTTCAATGATGACAAAGGTTTAAATTGCATTGACATCTAACCCGTAATGACGCATTTATGTTTATATCCAAAACGTACTATGTGCAAATAGCGAAGAAAACCTAACTACATGTATGATTACAAAGAAATAATTGTCAAAGTGGGTCACCTTTCAGTTTGGTCGACCGTACTTCTAATTTTTATGATATATATGTATATGGTAATAATAATGATGATTTTCATGAAATGATGAAAATTTTGAAAATGATGAAAATGATGAAAATGGTGAAAATGATGAAAATGGTGATGGTGATGAAAATGGTGATGATGATGAAAATGGTGATGATGATGAAAATGGTGATGATGATGAAAATGGTGATGATGATGAAATTGGTGATGATGATGAAAATGGTGATGATGATGAGAATTGTGATGATGATGAAAATGGTGATGATGATGAAAATGGTGATGATGATGGAAATGGTGATGATGATGAAAATGGTGATGATGATGAAATGGTGATGATGATGAAATGGTGATGATGATGGTACATAGTTGTTGAATACTTGCAACATCATCTTGAATTCTGAGGTTACTGAATTGAAATAGAAAGAAAAGACACGCGTTTTTTTTTCACAAGTTATGTGACAACTGTGAGCACATTTCAACTCCTATAAATTATATCTTGTATAAAGATTCACACAACTAGATTTTTTTAATTTCTATGAATAATTAAATTTGATTAAGTTCAAATGTGTACAATATATTGACGAAAGTACATTTATCTAACATAAGTCTTAAAGTATCTAAGACTTAGCAAGAAATAGCAAGTTACCAATAGCGTGTTTCGTGTGCGCTCTTAGAGCACTACGACTAACTACGACGAAAGAGTGACGATCGCAAGGGTGACGAGACTCGTCTTGTGTGAGACAGGTCAATGCCTGTAGTATTGGTGAAAGAATTCGATTACAATTTTGTCTTTCCCGGTTCCTGACAAGTAGAGGAACATCGGGGTGGATTTTAGTAGGTTCGGCAGATCCCTTTGATCTTCTCTTGTTTTTAAGGTTCAGGTAAACTCAGCAAAGGCTAAATTTTGTAATTTGACGATCATGCTTCAAAATTCATTTTATTTTTCATAACATACCGATTTGGCGAACCATGAAACTTCTGACAAATCTAATCTTATTTGTGTACCGTTTGATACGATATATAAGTACATATATACACGATTAAAAGTCATGTTTTATTAACTTATAACGAATATATGACACGGACCAGACGAAGTGGTATTCGAGTTTTTAATAATTCACATAAACTAGTACGATATTTAACTAGACTATTATTGATGGCATCAATTTCCAAGCTTGTATTTTACTTGAACCATAATTTAGTTCACCGAAACCCATATGTTAAACGTGTGTTTTTGAATCGATATTATTAAAGAATTTTGAAATAAAACGACATAAAAGACTTTAAAGTTTTATTTCATTGTGATATTAAATAGACGTAAGGATGTAAATAGTAATTGTACAATATACTTAATAGACCTTTTATAATTTACATTAGAATTATGAGCATTTATATAATAATAATCGTGTCCATTCAGAGATATGTACAACTTCAATAAGTAAAACATTATACGGCACGCATTCTTACATCATGTAAAAGCTACACTAGTTTAGATTACAAAGTAAGTTAATAATAGTGATGTAAGATCTATAATATTTCGATTTTGATAAGAAAACATCAAATTAAATTTTGATACTAATAATAAATTTCTTTGCTTTATAATATTCTCTCAACAGTGCGTATTGTATCAGCAATTAAGCCGGTTTCTACTAGAGATATAAGTTAAGGGGTAATATATGTGGAAATATCTCGTATATAGGATTATAGGGATGAACA
Organism: Spilarctia lutea; assembly: GCA_916048165.1. Classification (NCBI taxonomy): domain Eukaryota; kingdom Metazoa; phylum Arthropoda; class Insecta; order Lepidoptera; family Erebidae; genus Spilarctia; species Spilarctia lutea. Next base: position 14,585,131 of record OU696480.1, on the reverse strand, counting down.
TATCTGGATAATTCATTAAGTATTGGCACAAGACAACTTCGACCGTACATAGATATCAATGAATACATTATGAAGATGACTAACTTCTTTACTAAACTATCGATATTGAATTGTTTATTTTATGAATATACAAGTTTAATATTTAAAACACGATTTCTCTAAGCATTGAAACGATATGCTTTTATTAAGAATTCGCGTTGAGAACTCTAAGTTATTGGTACATATATTAATTACGATGATGTCTATTTTCTATTAATATCAATTCATTTACAAACATAATGTTTGATGAAACTGAAATCTACGTTTCTTTTAAATTTTTATGACTCTAAATACAAATACAAAGTATCAATAAACTTTCTAAAAAAGTGAGTAAACAATAATTTAAGCTCTGTATTATATAATTTACTACGTTAACTATTAATTTAAAAAACATTGGGAAAACATGGTATTTAAAATTGACTACTACACGATTTCTAGGTATATAATTTACGATTACATATTTATTGTAGATATTGTATTCAATATGAATTATAGATTTCTAAATAGTTAGAAGGTACGAATGGGAAAACTAAAAGGATGAAATACAAATTGTCTGTTACATTGGGACTTAGATGTTGTACACTAAAATTTTTGACACACTTTTAAATGTATGTAATAGTAATTGACTTTTGCTCTCAATTGATAGCTGCAATTCGAGAGCTATAAGTGTGTTGCCGGCCTATGAATGCTCTTTACAGTATTAGGTGGAAGGGGAGTTGGGATCTTCACTCGGTAATTTGCAACGACTGAATTGCTTAACACTGCTTTTCTATGAGACCATGGCATCACTCTGGTGGATTTGGAACACGTATTCTGAAAACTAACTACTATAGCGCACGTCTTTCCCTTCCACTATGATCCCAAGTCCTATAAATAAGGCTTTAAAAAGCATCTCACTGGGCCGCCATAACGTGGGTCCCAATGCTCCATTGTCTGGATTCGCAATGAATATGGTGACAACCATTCTTGGATGCTACTCATGCTCTCTATCAAGAAGAGTTAAGTTACTTTGGTGGTAATATAGTCGCCAATTTGAATAGACTTATATCATTTGTATATGGTTTAAAATCAAATATGTTAAATTTTAATGTACTGTGCTACACACGACTATCTAAAAATGATGAAGGATTACTCTACAAATAGTGGAGGGAATAATATAGTCTTAGCTTTGAAATGGGTATTTTTAAACATTTAATTACAGGATTTGGAAAAACTCCGTGGTTTGGATTTAAGGCCTACATTGACATAACCTGTCCATCTGGTCCCCAGTCACCAGTACAGATTCATACATTTAGAAAGTTAAGAGCTATTAGATAAAGTACCGACTAATTAATTTAGTTTTATTAGCGCCTTTACTATTTACAAAAGTATTTAATCCAGCAAGTAAGTGGTTTAGCTTCTACTTTTAATTGACATTCGAATATTTTTATAATATCTGGTTTACTAGTTAAACTTTATACAAGAAAACGATGTCAGTTTATGTAAATATATTTTTAAACCAAATGAATATGTGGAAATAGAAGTATTATGTATACATAGGATTAGGATATATATGCACACAATGTAACTGATTCCCTACCTCCAACACAAACGTGTCCTATTAATCAATACATTTCTTACACACTAACACACCATGTGCAGGTAATACATTTCATTGGACCAAAGTTCAACCTTCAAATCTTTCACAGATTCTACCACTACATAATATGCTAGATATTTGCAAAAGTTTTATACGTACCTATTTGCAATACAAAATTTTAGGAGTTATAATTACACTCACAGTGAACTAGCAACTAAAATGAAAAACTCTAAGACAGCAGATTATTATACATTACACTTTCAATAAACTTACATCAATGATTGCTTAAGATAAACGTTTAGGTATATGGACACTTCCAATAAAGTTAAAAGTGGCACTGTTAATATTATAAATAATGATAAAGTCATTGTGCAGTCCTTACACTATCAAAGTGGATTAAAAGGCTAATTGTAATATCTTAACACTCAATAGAAACAGGATATTAGTTACAAAAATATTAACATTAGAATCAATGAAAATACACCACACCAAAGCTATGGTCCCTCATCAAGACACACATATAGAACTTCAGCGCAAAGTCTTCGAAATTCGTTGTAAGCCGAAATTCTAAACCATACGCTCAAAAAACACACTATATCACAAAAGGGAAAGTTTGTAAAAGTCCAGTGCAGTGCGATACTAGTCTAGTCATCAGCTTTGGGACTATGCGTGGGGCTAGGCCAAGGAGGCCTCATTTTTTCCAGCACATATTTGAGCTGGAAACTAGTATGAAAATGCTACAGATACTCGTCTATCTGATCGTAATCCTCGTCGGGAGGTGAAGGGCCTGACACTGAAAGTATGGGTAGGCCAAAATGTTTAACAGTCTCGACGCTGCTGCTGTCATCGGATTTACTTGCTTCTTCGTTGATAGTTTCTTCTCTAGGATGTTTGACCGTACAGAGTCGCTCTGATGAGTCACTCATTGTTGTTAGAGGTATGTTGTCTGCCGATCTGCAACATATTTTTCAGTAAGCATTCTAGACTTAATAAATCTGTACCTAAATATTGATTCTTAAAATTCTAAACAAATAAATTCTACATTTTATACATCAATCAACAAAAGGAATGGTTATTACGTTTGAACATTGTACGTGCTGATGTACCATTCCGTAAATAAATAAACAGACTGGAAACAAATACCTGGAGGCAAACAAATATTGTCTGTATGCGGTTTTGAACACAATGAATTTCAAAACGATACTAAAGATGAGTTCATGTCCATGATGCTATTCAAATGCTGTTTTATAAAACTCTAGATAAATAACATAGGTAATTTACGTAGTATCTAAAAAAACAGTAACTTTTTCCAGTAATATTCACATAAAATTCCGTAAATATTTAAAGTTAGAGTAAACACAATATTGTTAGGCATACGCTTACATTATTTTTAAACATTCATTACGATTAGTATGGTCGCCTTTCAAAGAGCTATAATTTTATTTACTATCATTATTATTAAGAAATACATAGAAATGAACACAAAATAATACATTCGGATAGAAGTGAAGTTAAAACAAATTTGTATTTAAAAATATATACTATGATTTATTCCAGGATTTGACAGGACACAAAAATTAACAAGTAATAATAATAATTATTAGAACCGTTATCTAGCAATATGATCACTGAAAAAGGAAATGTTTTTTTTCTATTTGTATTTTACTAAAACTATTCCTTGAATCCAATATCCCTGACTAAAATTTTCCGACAATGTCGAATCATCCGAAATAACTGTTTTATATCATCGATCGGCTAGAACAAGGTGATTATTAGATAAATTACTACTTACCTGGCCTTACGACATAACTTAGACTGAGAACCGTGTCGTCTCAGGAACTCGCCAGCGTCAAAACCTGGGAATCCAGCAGGTTCAGCTGACACGAAGATAGCCGAATTGACTCGAGGACGGCTGCAACGAGCCAATAGTCGCTCTTCGCACTCCAAGCTCTGCGTGTGAGCATGCGACCAACGCATATGCTGTAACAGAACAATAATCGTACGTGATTATTTTTCTCTCCTTCTCTATAAGTTTTAAGAAAAATCCTGTCGTTATTAATATTATAATAGGGTTTTATTAAAACGTTTTAATTGCATTTGAACTAGAAAAATATTTTGAAAATTAACTTCATTTAAGACAGTGATTTCTAAAAACTTGATATCATTTAGATTATTGCAAATCAGTAGACTGTCGTCTACTGTTCAAGTTTTGGAATGTAATTCCGTCAATACATTACTTTAGAAATATTTTGCTAAACCAAAAAAAAATCAGTTAGGGAACTAATGCTTGAGGCTAACAAAAATCTTCTTTACGAAATTCCTACCTCATTACGTTAATTACGGAACAGAACAACTACCTTATTATATCTAGATAACAAGTTTCACTAAAGAAGACATGTTGGTCTTACAACTTCTAGATAAACTCTCAACTAAGCTCGCACAATTAGTTCAAAATGAAGTTCTATTTCTATTACCTTGACCTTAATTTTACAAAGATTTTTAAATAACTTATTAAACACTAGATAAGTTTATTTCTAAAAGTAATATAATAAATTAGACTATTACATAGCACTAGTAAGATTTTTACAAATTAACCAAAGCATTTTTGTATGTACTTTATTATTTTTTGTTTTATTAGTACTAATTATGGAAAAAGGGAAAAGAAAAAAGTGGATTTATACATGGCTATCTTTGTTTTAAAAATAACGTTGTGACTATAAACATGCCATTCTTGTGACATCTACAAATTCATAATGCTATGTGGACATGCCCTCAAAGTACTAACGGTCTACAAAATAAAATTAATTATCCTTATCTCAAAGACATAGGGGTGAATTTTCTTTGAGTATATTTAGATATTCTCAAGTTCGTGCTTGTCTTTGTAGGACACGCGATTTACAAGTTTTGTCAAGGTAGCGTTTGTTTGGATAATATATTTGCATGAATAAACCAAATGAAAATGTGTGTACTCGTGTTAATATACTACATTGTTGAAGCAAAACTAGCAGTGAAAACTTAGGTGAAAATACTAACAAAAAAGAAACAACATAATACTTTCATAAACTCATGTGAAATATACAAATTTAATTCACTAAGGAAAAACTCGTCACACCTCAATTATAAACACTTGAACTTAAACTTTTTAAATTCAGTCACATTTCATCTACTTACTAGACATTTTAAGTTTTAAAAATAAAAAGGCTTGCTTTCATTCTCGAATGATTTTCATATAAAAACTCTATTTGATAAAGAAGAATATGACTGATATTCATGATATTAAATTCATATAAAATACCTAGTTGTTATAAATATAAATATGTATTAGATTAGTTCGTGTACCAATGTTTCAAATTTGCAAAAGTTTCGGACCGAATGAGCTCAAATTTTTACACAAACTGCTTCAAAGATTGTTTTTATATGTTTTTGTGTTACGTTTATTTGTTTTTGCTCACAAAACTATTAGTTATCGCGGTAAATAGGAGCCAATTTTTTTTTTGAATAGGGGCACCGCCTGATGTTAAGCGATTGCCGCCGCCCATGGAGACCCGCAAAGCCAGAGGCATCACAAGCGCGTTGCCGGCCTCTATTTGTTATTATGATATATAAACTACATTACTTTAAATCCATTCAGTACTATTTGCATGAAAAAGTAACCAACATTTATTTATCCTAACATGCTTTCGCATATACTCGTATAATACTATAAGCCATTATACGCTGCCCCGCCTGTGTTTCTGGCGGTTGCCGCAGTAAAGAGCTAATCTATTTCCTTCCTTAAAAATCAAAGTATCTCCATGCCAAATTTTATTGAAATCGGTGCAGTGGTCTAGTCGTGTAAGGGTAACAGACAGAAAGACAGAATTCTTTCTAAACATGACTTTATTTTTTTCTCTAGCTTGATATTATTGCGTAATTTTTCCAATAATTGTGTAACACATATAAATTTTGCTGGAATTGCATTTTTCATCCTAAACCATGTTTTCGTAACTTTCTTATCCTAATAATATTATTATCATTAATACACCTTTAAATTGAATTTATTTATTATGTATTTATTTAAAGTTTACTTGTATTGTAATCTTAATTAAGGCGTTATACCTATGACACTATATTCATACAACGAGAGACATTTAATAAAAGATACTGTCATTTATTTCTGTTTTATAGCGACGCTTTTAAATTTTCTATAACAAACAGTTAAACTTGTTTAAAACCTTTAGTTACAGCCTATTTATAAGTATATAACAAATATAAAGAAAGGCTTAAACAATAAGGAACTTGATACTTAATTAAGATTAATACCCTTTAAAACCGTAAAAGATATTTTCATTAATGGATCGTTAAAGTTATGCTTCCGTCACTAAATTTAACAATTTGTGCCATTCATCCTAAAAATTATGTATCAACATAAAGTTTAACGTTTAGTAAGTATTATTACTTTGCTTGCTTTTCATTGCTGTTTTTCTTAAATTTTATGTATCGGTATGCATGAGCTTATTACTCAAAATTAGTGATGGATCAGTGATCGTATTTCGCCCATAATCTCGTCCATAATCTCGTCCATATGAACTTCAAGTGTGCAAAATTCGTAAACAAGATTTTGACTCAATACAGCACGCTGCCCAAACGGGTGGGTATAGGGTGTGTTTCAAATTGTTTTTCGCTTTACAATGATGTTTACAAACCTCTTTTCTGAAAAGAGGCCTCTCTCCAGTGGACTGTTACAGATTGTTACGCGCGTACCCGATTTTATATTATATTCACATAATTTTCATAAAAAGGACTATATAGGTTTTGCTTCACGTATTATTATTATAATAGATTATAGGTTTTTTAAATTATATTTTATTTTAACTATTTAATGTGATCCACAAACAAATCAAGTCATCAATTCGTTCATCTTCAATTTCATAATTATCACAGATTTTAAACCAAAAGTTTTTACTTGGTGTATTGTGTTCACATTTTAATGAAGTTATTTTCAAACATTGTAAACAATGAACCGTTCACAATTTTGCACGTACTACTTTGAACAACTCATAACAATGCGAATTCGGTGCTTATTGTTTGGAGTTTAGAGGAATTGAATTATTAACTTTAGAGATGGTGGTACCTTTGTGAGTTTGTGTAACCAGTAAAATGAGGATAACTGCAACGGACGTTCAAATATAGCAACTCACTCTACCTGTTGACTGTTACGTAATTAGACTGAAATAATAAATTTTAATTAAATAAATATTTGCATATGGCAATAAATGATGTTCGAAATGATGTGCATATGGCAATAAATTATGTTCAGTTTCAATGCAAAAATAGCACTTTTTTTGTTACGTAAATTTTGAGTATAACTTGTAGCGACTAGGCTTTTAGGCATTTGTGTACTCGGCCTAGATGTAGAATCACCGAGATCACTAGTACGGTGGTGATCGTTATCCAAAACCTCATGAACGTAACCACTTAAATATAAAATAAGTTAAAATCGTAATTGTTCTATCTATATATTTTCTTTTAATTTTACCTTAAATTTACAAGTTCATCTATGGTAGTCATTTTTTGAAGAAAAGCGGAAATGTGTAACAGAAATCGAAAAGCCCTTACTTTAATTAATGGGCGCGTTATTGCAAATGCGTATGTATTTAAAGTAGATGTGGCGGCCTCCACATACAACATAACATACTGCAGCGCCATCTACCGAAGTTACACTGAACTACGGAGCAACGTACAACACGGAGGAACTACCAATCCTGAATTGCGCAATAGAAGTTCTCGTGCCGATTATCATATATACAACATCCCAACATCAACTGTGAATCAGGCATGGTCACCTCGTCCAGGACCTGGTCGGAGGATCCTCCCTTTGTGTTGGAGAGGCATGATACCCGTTCCCCCACATAGGTATAAAACTCTGTCGATTTTTTGAAAATTCTCATTCTTATAAATGTGTTACTTGTGTGTTCACTACCCAAAAATTTTAAACACTTGCCGTCCATGATATGGTTGTCTGGAAGAGATCGCCGTGAGCCATAAGACCGCCAATTGTTGTATATGTGGATTTTGTGACTCATTTTATGTATTATATTTGTTTGGTATTATATACGCAATAAAGATAAATAAAAATAAATAAATGTTAGTAGTTACACATATGGATACAAAAATAAAATTTATTTTGGAACAAGGAACAGATACAACTAAATCAATCGAAACGATGATAACAGCGGTAGTATAAAACTGATTCTGTTATCATCGTTTCTGATCGATGAATATCACGGATGTCAGATGTTACATAGTAATATATGGGAAACTATAAAACTTTTACCTAACATGACAAATATAATTACAAATCATTTTTCTACAGTCTTGAACATCAATCACAGTCCTTTAAAACGTATAGGACGGAAATGAGGGTAATCCGTTACCAATGCTAATATTTCCTTTGTCTGGTAAACGGGTGCTAGAAAAACTAGTCTTATTCGAACAAGAGGGAAATTAAAGTTTAGAAGGATGAGGTAAGTGTATGTTTAGTAAGGTTTACCCTGTTATCTTTGGCTTATAATTATTTTTATATTGGCCTATTAAACTACTAATTGATGTTAAGTCCTTCATAAGTAATAGGGCGGAAATGAGGGTGGTCTATTACAAACGCTAATATTTCCTTTGTCCGGTAAACTGGCGACGGATAAGCATTGTTGAAACAAAAGGGAAACTCAAGTTTAGAACGATAAGGTAAGCATATATTTGATTCGGTGTACCCTTTTTGTGTTGAGTTTATAATTACAGATATTTTTATTAGCCTAATAATTGATGTTTAGTCCTTGAAAACTTATAGGACGGATATTAGAGAAGTTCGTTACAAATATATTTCTTTTGTCTAGTAAACTGGCTGTAGAAAATATAGTATTGTTGGAAATATAAGATATATATATATATATATAAGATAGAATTCAAGTTTAAAACAGTGAGTTAGGTATATGTTTGATGAGGTCCACCCTATCATCTAGATTTCATTTATTGGAGTTTATTCTTGGTCTAAGCGGTAAGCGATCCTGACTGTTAATCCCGAAGTCATAGATTCGAATCCCATTCAAAGCAAATAATTATGTGAAAAGCACGACCATTTTTTATGTATGGGAGTATATTATAAATAATACGTATATAAGTACGAATCAAAACGGTCTGGTTACAGGTACAGATTCTGTCTACTTTGGAATCAGACAGTCGCGTGTTCGATATGTGAGAAAATTGTTCAGTAAAACTTGAAGAGTCTTGAAAACTTTATGAATTTTATGTAATATTTTACTGCCTCAGTGGCGCAGTGGTAGCGTATGTGGATGCTGTGCTTGAGGGTTCGGGTTCAACTCCTGGATAGGATTAAATGTTTGTATGATCTGCAAATATTTGTTTCGGAGTTTGGGTGTTTTCTATGTATGTATTTAGAAAAAAAATTTATTTTTATCAATGGTCTAGTACCCATAATACCAGCTCTACTTAGTTTGGGACTAGATGTGTGTTAGATGGCCGAAATATTTTTATTAATGTCTTTTATTCTATTATAATTTATACGTATAGATTAATATCTTCCTAAGACCAGTCTTTAGACGTTATAAAAAGTACTACTATAAAGTAGTTAGAATAACTGTTTGTATGTTTATTTAAAACAATCTCTCCTCATTTTATAACAGGGCTCAAAACTGAAACAGCTAAATGTAACAAAGTTACTTTAGGGAGAAAAAGTAAATAAAGTTCTCTTCATATTAACATGAGTTTGTAATTTTGTGATGTACACTCTACACAATTCCATTTGATTTCGACATTAAATTTAACTATGTCCTTTTTTAGATAGACCTAAGTTAGGTTAGCATAATGTTAAACATAAAGTTCATTTGTTATTTTATGAGCTAATATCAATATGTTATAGTTTCCTTACATAAAATCATGTCAACGTACATTGTCTTGCAGAATTTCGTTAATGCAAGTGCTTGTCAAACAATAGAAGTGCGCTAGTGAATTTTAAATTTCTTCTCTCATGATGAAATCTCCCTTGAATCTTGATTTTACAGCTTTGTTCAACTTACTCTGTAGTAACTTTATCGAAATCCATCCATCACATTAAAGGAACAATAGCATGTGGAATGTGTTCTTAAAAAACTTTAGCGTACTCTCTTCCAGGATAAGACAGATAATTACATGTACGAAAAGGATTCTGAACTCGTATAAAATAAATAGTCAATCACGTGTAAGTGACACACATAGTGAGGACTGTCGATTAAAAAGCCAAAAAAGTGCTTAAATCATCACAAACACAGTGTAACAAGGTACATTCATAATATGGAAGGACCTTTACGTAATTGTAGCTGTATTCAAAAATGAATGACAAGACGTGATACCGGTGCAAGTGTCGACTCCATGTGAGTAGCGTGCGTAGCAGAAATACGTGTAAAACGCGACTTTTGTAACACACTAGTAAGCGTGCTACGGCTTACTTGGTGGTCGCAACCGGCACACCGGCATTGGCAGTGGGAGCATGCCCGCGATTTAGCGCGGGCAGGGCTCCGCTAGCTACCCGGGTTTTGCTCATCTTGGGCGGCATGCAGCAATGCAAATTGACAGCCGCAGTCGCGGGCGCTCCGCCGCGGGTATTGGAAGCAACGGTCCAGGAGACAGCATACGTCCTGCGCACGACACTAGTTAAGCAACACGCACAGAACCACAATGATAGCTACCTATTTCATTTAACATTAAATAATATGTAGACATAACAACTAATAACAAGATGGAATCTTAGCTCTAACATAAATAATGCGTAAATGTTAGAATACGAAACACCAACCGAACTAAATAAAAAATAAAGACCGGCTTGCGATGGAAAGTATTCTAGCATTGACTCTTTTAATAAACAATGGATAAGCTGTCAGAACAATACAAATAGCATACTACGCTGCATTTGATCTGTAACTCTAGAGTATTTGACTTTGGTGGGTAAAATATAATATGTTTTTAAGTATTGGTTTTAATATTTATTTTCATAGTAACACGAACTATGTCTTATAACCTTTTAGCATTTTCATGATAACATTTCCTCATAGTCACTTGTAAAGGTCTACAATTGTTAATATTTGAATAATGAAAAATTAAACGATTTCTATGCGAATAAAATGCCATGATCACACAGTTCAATGGTTAAAATAAACCCAGGCGATGTGTATTTGTAAACATTCAATAAATGTATACCCAAAATTATCTTAAAATCCTTTCAATATATTATTCCAATCGAGAATAAATAATGATTATATGAACCTATAGATACATGAATCAGAAGCCGCAATAACTATGTTTAAGGATCTTATAAATAAAACAAATTTTCGACTAAATGAGAGTAAATAAGAAGAAAGTAAATAAAAGAAGTAAATGAGTATCTTAGTACCCGTAAATAACTATCTCTCTTTGAAAATGTTCTTTCAAGTTTGTCCGTTTCGGCTATTTAAGTACGAAGTTAATTATCCCTCAATGAGACGATTTTATTCAGATTAGAATAAATCGTTATCCCGTTTTTTACTTCTTCTGACAATCAGAGTTTCAAAGTCTTTGAAACTTTTTATTTTTCTACCTGCGAAGTGAATAGATAGAATAAATACCGAGAACCTAAAACTTCCCAAAGGAAACACTACTCGTATATTAACAAAAGGGAATTAGTTTTTTCTTTTACTGCAAATAGAACTCAAGAGTATTTAAAAGGTTGCCTAGCTAAACTTTCTTTATTCTGGGCATACTTAGATAATAAAAGTATTCATACACGTAGCAATTGTTTTATTTTGTGTTTTAGATTTTCTATATAAGCATAACCGCAAGATAAAAACATTAAGACAAGTGTTTCACCAATCAAAGAACTATTTTCACCATTCAAAGAAATATGTGTATATCATAAACATAGCTCTATTCGATTCCTAGTACTATAATCGATTTAGTATATCGTGAACACTATATCTTTTATATCTACTAACCTACACATTCCTATTAAACCTATCATCATGCTCATACATGCACCCCTACGTTCTAGATTCTATTTATTTTGTATGCACTAACTACTTGTACCGTATTATGTATCTTTCGCTTACACGGGCTCGATTATAGGCTCTTAGCTAATCGTCTTTCATAAATCTCTTCAACACGATTGAACACCGAAGCAATTTGATCGCAACATTTACTATAAAATGATTAGCTTATAGTAAGCTTGCTAAACGGGGCCGATTACACAAGCATCTAAACAAAGATATCTAAATAGCATTCGTGTCAAAAACTACTAAGTATATTTACTTTAGTAGACGTGGGCTCTGCTATAAACTGGCAGGCCTAGAACAAAAAGAAATCATTATTAATATAAGCACCTCTATGTTACATAAATATAACCATTCTCCTCTGTTCAGACCTTTAGTACATAAATAATTTATACTCAGTGTATTAAAACAAATTGGTATCATTACAATCTTATTACAATCATCATCTTAATCAGATGTTCTCATAATTTTTGAGATTGTCTTAAGAATCTCTCTGACGATAATATATATATGTTTTAGGTTATAAAAGTATTGAAATACCTAGAGGGTTTAAACTTTTATTTGCAACTACAACAAGAGATAACTCTTCTTTTGCATGAAAATAACTTCTAATGATGTAAATGGGAGTTTTTGAACTTTGTTAATTTTTTTTTTTTATTGGCTGCTTGCAGAATATAAGTATAATTTACAGGATGACTTGTGTAATGTATTTTAATGGAAATTAAAATTACTAAGACCCCTATAAGAATAAGCTAAGTAACATTAAACTTGCTTCTTCATCTTTTTTACTCAAAACTAAGTTATGTAACAAAATTAAAATGTAAATACATATTAACATTATAAAGCTAAAGAGTTTGTTTGGTTGAACGCGCCAGTGTCATAAACTACCGGTTCGAAGGGAACATTTCATTTAGTGTTGGATAGCCCATTTATCGAAGAACGTCAATAACTTAATGAAATTACAATACTAATAATAGAAGACGATCATCAATGTATGCAAAAATTTGAAAAAGAAAACATATAAAAATATTCCTTTTGATTAACTTAGATGTAGTTGGTTATTTAGTAGGTAGGTATATGATATTTCTCACTTTAAAGAAAATGCAGACATGATGGGTTTGACATTTCAACACCTAACAGATTTGACAAGTCCTTAAAATAAACACGAGTGTTTTCGAAGGTTTTATTACAAATACGAGACCAATTAATGACCTGTCACCTACTTGAACGTGTTAAGTACTGAGGTTGCCTAGTGGTCGAGTTCCAACGATAAACAATTTACTAACTTAAATGTCAAGTTTCATTTCAGTGTACAGTTTAACGTGAACTGTCAACCTTAATTTAAACGTCTATACTGTAGGTTAGCTATACTGGATCTCAGTAGCTATCTGTAGGTTTTTCGTGTAATGAAATTTTATATAAATTTTCTGTGTTTCACATTATCTAATATACAACTTTATACTCTCAGTAACTGATTCTTAATCCTAATCACAGGACCTAAACCGAAGGGATTATTCATCCAGTGAATAAAAAAACCTCCAACATATTTGGCAAGCATTCAATCAGTAAATATTTTTGGAATTTAAAAAACACGACAATATTGAATCCAAACAAACCGTAAAATTTAGTTAGTATGTGTATAGACATTTTTTAAACTTACTATCTATACTACTTATATCATAGTATACTGCAAAATTTTACTTACAAACAATATATTAAAATGCATTATAATAAATCAGCCCGCAAATTAATCAGCTAGCTTACAGTAGCACAATTCCTGTTTTCATTTTCTGTTCCGTTTTAATATGATACCGTTGTTATTATTTTAATGGTTTGTCCATTTTAAAAGCGGTAATCCCTCTACGAAAGTAATTGTTTGTTTTGAAAAAATACCCAAGATACAAAAATTACTTTCTGAATTTATTTTTTCTTCTCAAATCTTAAAGTTCATTAAAATTACAAACTTCCTAAAACTTAACAAATCAAATACTATTTTACAAATTTGATAACAGATTTAAGTTAGTAAGTAATTAGTAGTAGGTACTTACTGAAAAGCAAATTATAAAAATGTAATAGTTATAAAAAAAAACCAGACTGTCTGCCATCTATATTAAATTTATTGAAGAACTGATAAGTAGAAACAAAAAACAAAAGAAAAATATTTTTAAGTTTTTTTTTCTTTAAGTTTTGATGTTTGGACCATAACATTTTAAGAATGTGTGACTACGGCTTTTCAAACTTTATTATGTGTTTCTCTGTAATCTTGTTTCATACTATTTTAGCGTCGTTTTTTGTCGTAGTTGTTGTTTGCTGTTTTAGTTTTTATTTAAAATGTTTTAGTGCCGTTATAATATTAATTTAAGTATTTACAAAGTATATTTAAATTAACAAACCAAACTATATTGTAAATTGTTTAAATGCTTTATATTTGAAATGTACTAGTGAATCCCTTTCTAATGACACCAAACACGGTATGCTTATTTTAATTTATTTATTAATCTTTGTTTCATGGTCCGCCAGAAGGCGCCACATTGGATACTTGACACGCCACACACAGTCTATAATTAGCGGACAATTAATACGCTTCTAACGATACCTCATTTGTCTTATTCTGGTTAGTGCTTTAGAAAGTATGACGGTACAGACAAGCATATCACAATTATCGAATAAATACGCATTAAGTTACGAGCAAATTCTGATGAAATATATATATTTTGAATGTACGTGTAACGATTTTTCCAATGATATCGAACACGGAATATTTATCTCAAATTGAACACAATACTTTATGTCCATTAGAGGGCGCCACATTAGATTCAGTGACACGTCTTAAAACTTATAACCAACGGACGATCAAGACGCTTCTAACGATATCTCATTCGTCCAGTTCTAATAAGTACTTGGGGAGCCACGAGAGAACAGATAAACATACATACAGACATGCATACATATAAACATAGCATGTCAAAATCATAACCCTCCTTTGGCTTTGACGTAGTCGGGTGAAAGGGAAAACATAAATATATGAGAATGACGTCATCTCAACGCTAAATCCCCGTGATTCAAATTCAAATTCGTGGTCAAAATTAAATATTAGACAATAATAAAAGAGAATAGAGGCGTTAGCGATTGTAGAAAGAAAATCGACGCAAAACACTTGCTAAAAGTGCTGGTCTTAAACACGAAGCTTAAACTTTGTTAGATGATTGTCAATAACATTAATATAACGTAATGTACGAGTATAAAAGATGAAAAAAAAACTATCACAGATATCATAACATTAATATTGTTTTAATGAATGGTTGGCGTGATACAGGCATACTCGTTTGTCCAAATTAAAAATCGAATCTATTAGAGTTATAATCATATCATTGAGATTTATGTGAAATTCTATTGGCATGTAAAAAGTTTAAAGATATTTGTACAATAACTAACTACTGAGTTTATGTTTATTTTAACGAAAAACAATGACAAACGGTGGATCATTCTGATTACTTCTGTCGAAAAATATTGTTTTTTAACATATTTATATTAAAAGCCTGTCGATTCGTAGCCTAGCTAAATTTTAACGGATATCTGAGTTTTATATCATCACATATGCTACAACACTCGTTTGTTCAAATCATGTTCAAAAGTCAAAGTTATTGAAATTACGACGTACGATCCTAGAATTAAATTCAGTTGTATTTCTTCCACTATTTCTATTAAGTTTAATCCCGACTGGTTTTACCTTATGGCATCATCAAAGGTTACCTAATGTATTGCGACAAGTTCCATCAAGTGACGACAATCGAGAGTATAAATTATATACGACGTTGGTGTTTATGTAAAATGCTGTTGTCATATAAAAAAATTAAACAATATATAAAAATTGGTAACAATTGTAGAAGTCTACCGTTGTTACTGACAAATGGAGTCTATATTTGAATTAATAAGATCTTTTTTTCTAACATTTCGTTAATAATAATGATAAAATTCCAAAAATATTCCCAAATTGGCTCCACCTTAACTCGATTTCCAATAACAATATTAAATGAGAAAAATATGAACTGAGAGAAATTGTATAATAGACACACAGTGAAGATAAAATATTCTGTAACCAGTGAACAAATATTAAAATATGTATGAGAAATATTTTTTAGATAAATACAGAGCTATGCTTGAAGTTTCTTTAAGAGAGAGTTACTCAGAATTCGTAATGAAATGAGCTGATAAAGAAATAAAGTTACCGACGCCAAAAAGAAGGGCGTACAGGCGGTAATGGGCTAGCCGCAGTATGTTAGACGTTGCCAGACAGATGATTAATGACAGACTATGAAAGGTAATATTTGGATATAACAGACAAGATGCTGTATGAAAACCGATATTTGGTCGTAAACAGATAATTTTATTGAGGACACTGTTTGATCCAACCTAGATCTAAAGAAAAGTAAATCAAAACATTGCACTTTGTCAAAAGCAAAACAAAGTAGGTATCGACAGTTAATCGGTAACATAAAATGTAAAGTAATAGCACCCACAACTTCGTGTTTTACGAGAAAACATTTGAAGTAACATAAAATTACGTCCGACTTTGTTGAAACGTTTCCGTCACGATATACTATCACAGTGCCAATTTCTTAAGGGTTGTTTTCGAGTTTTATCAAAAACGTTTTTACCCAAAACTACACATTTCACATTCAAATAGAGCTTGAAGAAATGTATTCTAAAAGCTTATCTTTCACAAATCCTGACAACCTTTGAGAACACGAGAACCTTCATGTGGTAATTGAAAGAAATAGAAAAAAATCGTATTTTGTATATATGTATTTCAATAAGAAAAAAAAAACCACCAGAGCATATTATTTTAATGTTTTACGTTTTTCAAATAAATTTTGCTGATTGTTTTAGAAATAAGATTCAAGACATAAATATTCCACATAACCTACTAAGAGATTATCCAAGAATGCCACTACCATTTACATTATTTTTATGCAGCTTTCCCTCTGTTATGTTTTAAAAGTACTTCATTGATCTAGATTTTCTAAAATTAGAAAGATATTCTTTTATATATTAGATATTTATTTATTATTTAACACTTAATTTAATTTCATCTCAATTCGGTAAGGACACCTCCAAACTTCATTTTCAAGATGGCACCCCATGATGATGAAATGAACACATATTTTCACCGCATTCATAATGTTAGCTTGTAATAAAAACATGTCTATGAAAGAAAGAAATCGATTTAGTAATGTAACAACTCGTTAAAATAACAAAATAACATTAAGTTAAACACAATTCCAAAATAAATAAACATTTCAAAAACAACGTTCACAGGCAATTTGTAAAGTCGATTATAAAGTAAAGCTTTAGAAATCCTTTGTAAAATACTGCCGCTAATAGCCTGTTATTATGTTGCAGGAGGCATGCGGACCGAAAACATGCACTGTTTTTAAATTTTCTTTGTTTCGCTAGTACTTCGTTCTTCAATTTTCTGATAAAATATCAAGAATTGTAGGCATTTTGTGGGTACTACTGTTGAGTTGTGTTCTTAAATACGGGATGTTATTATTGATGTGGAATTGGAAAATAATGTATAGTAAAAACATTTAGGGCCAGTTTCATCGTTTACCGATATAACCCCTGATAGACTAATGTAAACTTCTTTGCCAGATAACTACAGATATCGGCAGATATCTTAATATATATATAAATCTCGTGTCACAATGTTTGTCATCAATGGACTCCTAAACCACTTAACCGATTATAATAAAATTCGCACACCATGTGCAGTTCGATCCAACTTGAGAGATAGGATAGTTTAAATCTCAAATTATAGTCGCAATTTTAATTTATTGATAATTATTTGTCTGTTATTATTTGACAGTCACAATTATCTGTTAACTCCAAATGATTCTAACAGATGTCGATACCTTTCGACTGGGTTGAGTAAGTAATCAATAGATGGCGCTGCTATGGTAAATCTATGGGCTATATTTTATTTTGGAAAAAAATAGGGTTCCGTAAGATATTGGGGTTTTTCGGACACAAGGTGTAAAAAATCAACCCTATACGGGAGAAAATTTTTCGCTACGGGCAATAAAAGACGCAAACGAGGTTGCGTCGGTCAGCTAGTATGTTATATAGATCAACTTTTATCTGTCAAATAATATTATTTGTCGGTTAACTATCTGAATCTTTAACAGGAATTGGTGAAACGGCGCTTAGTAGAAACGGATCTTTACAATGACTTTAATGCAAGTGTTTTATTAAAAAAGCCTTTCTTTGTTTTTTTTTATTGAAAAGCTCCAGCTCATTTTCTTTTGTTACACATTGCAAGTTTGATTTTACTCAGCATTGTATTCTATATAAATTATTTATATATTTTACCTATGTAGAATGTCCAACCTTGTTAAGTTTTTTTATACAGCAGTAGTTAAAAGGATATTCGTACTTAGAAGAAAGTCTCAATCTCATTAGTACTTTAGAGTCCAAGTAATAAATTGTAGTATAAAGCAATGTAATTTACGACAGTTAAGCTGCTAAAGAAAAATTACAGTTTTTATTAAAGAGTAAATTACTTATCTTGACTCATGACTTGAGGAGAAAGGGGCAAAGAATATTGCTAAAACTACATTCATTATTTAAATTATTACATAAAAAATGTGCATAAAGTGGTATACACAGAATTTAATTATGGTGATATACTCGGAAAACTTTGTCAAAAATATTTGAGAATAAAATGTGTTTTGTAATATAAATATGTTTTCTAGAAAGCACCGAAGCACAAAAAAGGTATGGGGCTGTTGCTCTAGTGGTAAGATTAAAGTATAAATTTTAGTGTCACGACCTGAGATCACTACGTGTATATTCTACCATAGCCGTTGGGTGCAAATAAAGGGGGCTACCTAAAAAGATTCCGAATGTTTAAAAAATGTTTTAATTTGTTATTGATTTTGATGTGTTCTTTGCGAATTTCAACTCTTCCACTACCTATTTAAAAAAACATACAGATATGTTTTATCTTAAAATGAGCCGAAAAGGAGATCACTTTGAAACTGCTATAGCTCGCCATTTCTTCAATGTGGTAGCCCGAGCGCCAAAAATACGGGGTTCATAAAAAAAATCGCAAAGAACACATAAAAATTCCCTAAAAAATTTCAGGATATAACTATCAGATGATTAAACTAACGCTGTTATATTTTGTTTTTGTTATTTAAGTGTCTGTTTTTATTTTATGCTTTAGTAGTAACCATATTGTATACTTGCTTACCTAAACGAAAAAAAATTACAAAGAGAAACAGGACAAAAAAGGACAGGAAAGATCATAAGGATGGTCAGCAATCATTTCAACCAGAATTGACTAGTGCAGGATTTAACAGTCTCACAGAAAATCATCTTTTGTTGTTAAAATGAATGAAAATATATTTATTGCACAAAGTACGCGCGCAAAACTTTCAAACGGTAAATTTGGTTCTAAAAACTTTATTAATAAAGTTAGTAAAGAATAACTAGGGCATATTTAAATACTTTACTGAACATTAACGTCAATGTTTCTATATATATTTTTAACTTTCAAACTAAGTGCTTTTTTCTTTACGGGTCAATTTCCCCTTACATATCATTAGCCTTTGAAATATGCCTTATAATAGCCGAGTTTTTATTGAATAGAATCTAGTAATTTACAGCAAAATATTTCGATCTTGGTATTAACTATATTACCTAAAATTCATACGTCTGATTTGATAAACAAAGATAGAATATAAAATGCCTGCCATACATATAATATCATTTGTTTGCTTAGTTATTATTATGTATTTTTGCTAGCTATGGTTTCATGAAAGTGATGGAGTACACCAGCATAACACCAGTCATTTACTGCATATTGTATAATTGTGTACATTTTTTTTGGAGATCTTAATTTAATAAATAAATACCTATGCATAGACATTAGACATACATGGAGTATTGTTGTTATCTGTAAATATGAATACGTGCTTGTATCTCAATAAAGCTCTATAAATGATGAACTTGAGTGTTATCGACTTCGTATCAACCAATCTAACAAGCATTATAAAACCTTTCAGACTTAGAAGTGGGTTATGATTGCTACACGTAGTCTATTCCATTTACATTTAAATCTTTGATGGGTTCTTGAAAAATATTACTAACTCATTCTGTTTGAATATAATACAAGTGCAATTGACCCATCAGATACCTCGCACTTAGAGTGCTTTAGTGTCTTGTCGCAAAGATCTCATCACTGTCACAGTCAAGTTATAAGAATTTACTTTGATTTTTTTTTTTACTACTTTTACCGAACTTATATTTTACATAATAATAATAAATAATAAATATAATAAATATTTCGGACACCTAACACACAACGCCATCTAGTCCCAAGCTAAGCAGAGCTTGTGTTATGGGTACTAGACAACTGATATAAATACTTATATACTTTTTTTTGTAAATACATACATAATATACATAGAAAACACCCAAACTTCGAAACAAATATTTGCAGATCATACAAACATTTGGTTCGACCCGGGAATCGAACCCGAGACCTCATGCTTAGCAGTCGCATATGCTACCACTAGGCCACCGAGGCAGTAACATAGAACTTCATAGCTCTCGCTTAAATATAATATAATAATAATAAATATTTCGGACAATTTAACACACAACGCCGTCTAGTCCCAAGCTAAGCAGAGCTTGTGTTATGGGTACTAGACAACTGATATAAATACATATATACTTTTTTTTTGTAAATACATACATATTATACATAGAAAACACCCAAACTTCGAAACAAATATTTGCAGATCATACAAACATTTGGACCGACCCGGGAATCGAACCCGAGACCTCAAGCACAGCAGTCGCTTACGCTACCACTCGCGCGACCGAGGCAGTCAATATAAAGAAGTATATTACTGTCGAGTTCTGATTTTAAGTAAAGATATATTCTCTATAGTTTTGAAGGTAGTAGATGCTGATCTCAGCACGAACAGACCATCTCGACCGCGGCGGTAATACCCTGATCAACGTAAAATGACGTGACGTGTTCCGTTGGTGAGTGCGAGACCGGAGGCTCAATGATGCGAACGCATCACTAGGCCGCCATGGTGTGGGTCACTTGCTTCATTATTGCAATGTCTGCATTTTCAGTAAGTATGTTGACCACCACTCTTGGATTCTACTTATGCTTTTCATCAGTTAGAGTAGAGTCACTTTGGCAGGCTCATACATTAAAACAATTGTATCTCCGTGTAACATAATAGGAATTATCATTACTATTCTAAGTACGAGTAATTCTCAATGCGGCGTTAGACTTATTAAAGATATTCGTACAATGACGAACTACCCTGTTTTCTAGAACGATAAAGTTAGTATCTTAGAATAAGCCACAATGACCTTAACATGTTAATATATATTAAAAGTTTTTAATTAAATAACCCAAAAAAGACCCCTCAGTTATTCTCCAAGATATAATTCATAGATTGTTTAAAATAAAACAATGGGTTATTCTCCTATTTTTCAGAGATTTCTCGTGGTCCAATATTATCTAACACAAACAAACTCAGTATAAATCATTACGCTTAATAAAAATAAATAGAAACTAGCAATACGAGCTGAGACTTGATAAGACAATTACTTGTGCAAGGTTTATTTCCTTTGTGCCATGCGCTGCAGTATCATTGAGCTTGGATCTAAGAACCGCTTTCAAGGACTCTGTAGTACTTAGAAAATTATATTTTCCAAAGAAATATCTATAGCTTGCTTGGATTTCAAATGAGAACTGGAAATAAAAGAGAGTGGATTTATTTATTTGTTTAAGCATCCTGCAATTACATTGAGTAAGTCAGACTTAATACCATAGACATTATCTGCCAGTCAACCTTTTGGTGGTGTAGAGTTGCGTTTAGCAGGTTTTCAGCCCATATATAAATAAGTAGGTATTGTTATACTTGTTATAATTTTTAAACTATAGCCTACATAGCACTAATCGTAAATTTAGATGAGTATTGTAACCCACGAAACGAACTAGTTGTATTTCACGTGTAGGGCTTCCTACTATATAATAAATCTGGTTCCACTATTTACAAATTTGACACTCAGTGGCGCGAGTGGTAGCGTAAGCGACTGCTGTGCTTGAGGTCTCGGGTTCGATTCCCGGGTCGGACCAAATGTTTGTATGATCTGCAAATATTTGTTTCGAAGTTTGGGTGTTTTCTATGTATAATATGTACGTATTAAAAAAAAATAGTATATTATTATGTATATTGTAACATTTTTCTTAAAGTAGTTTGTTTCAAATTATAAGTTCTTTCTATAATTATAACCTTAAAACAAATAATTATCTATACTAATAACTGAAGAATTTATAACGAAATATTGAAATGCAAAAAAAAGTAGACGAAGTTATACGGAGAGCAGCTCATGATATATTTTAATACCTTTCAACAAAAGTGTTAACGTTTATATACAAATAATTATTTTAGTCTATTAAACGTCAGAATGAAGAAAATCCCAAGATAATAGATAAACCTTTCAACTTCATCGAAAGGGCAAGAGGTCACGTGTACGCCAGATTAATCTACCTTCAATGAATCACGTGATCTAAGTTAATAGAACTGACCGGGTTAATAGCTGTCTTGAGAAGAATCCTCAAATGACGAAAACGGGACAAAAGAGGGTAATAAAATGGCACTCAAAGTCACAAGACTAATGATTAGCGATATGGGATGGAATGTGGAGATTGGTGATGTTTCTATTTATATGCACACATTTAGTTGCTTATAGACAAAAGTAGATGTCTCTGACAGATGTAGTAATGTATCCCAAGAAAGCGATGGCCTAAATTGATGTCTGTTTAGTAAGAGTTGGCAGCTGTATTAGCGACATAATTTAAACTATTATACCTATGTATATCTAATTAAAAAATAGCTGTTAATTAATATAAATTTTATTACTTTTTGTTGTTTTTAAAAAGATTACTTTTTTACTGATATGGCCTTACAATTAATTACTTTACATTTCAAGAGACTGAATACCTAACCTACCTACCTAACAGACGGACAACAAAATGATTCTTTAAGGGTTCCGTTTTTTCCATTTGAGATACGGAACCCTAAAAAGTAATCAAAAATGCTTGTAAAGTATGTAAAGGCGCGTTAGGCATAATAAATATTAATGAATATTCCTAGAGTTCCTAAAAATATATCCAGAAAAAATCGAAAAACTGACTCAGGGTCTAGAAGGGGATACCCCCTGGAGACCTTTAAATCGGCACCAGAGAAGAGAAGACTACTTTTCTTACATTGAGAATCCGCTTTCAGAAGTGAGATTTTTTTATATATTAAATCCTATGTTTAAGAAATACAAAATACTGCAGGAAAAATATATTTAAAGGAGCTAGTTTTCGGCCAGTGGTCGAAATTTATTTATATTTTTATTAGCCGTCTAAAGTTTCCCGTATGCTTCACATATTGATATATAGATGTAGTGATAGTCACAACAAGCCGTGATCGAGCTGATAAGAGAGATTTAAATAAACAAACAGCACAATTCATTGGAGTTTATTTACGTTTTGTCAACACCTGTCATCATTTATTTTACCGGCATATTATTAAAAGCCCTGTTTTATGTTCCCTGCTGCATAAATGTAAGATTGAAAATGTTTATTTTGGTGAAATTTCATCAAATTCCTTGTGCATATTTCTGAGCCGGCCTACTTCAATAGTTTATTGAGTTCGGGGTACAATTTCGATAAATTAGACTTGATTTGACTTTGTCACGCTATGTTAACCTAGTATGCATGGTCTGGCAATAAAAAATATTAAAAAAAATTTTGTGAACAAGAATTACTATTTAACTTCTGAATTAATTATTTTACTAATACTAAAACCTAATGCTAATAACTGTCTTATATCACTTCTTCTAGTCTGTTCGAATATCATTTTTGATACATTTTTTGTAATAATACATGCGGTTGTATTATTGAATTTGAAATATTTTTAAGGTGAAACAATTATTGGAGAACCCTAATAATAAATAAAAATAAAAGAAATAAAATTTGAAAGTAATTTGAAAACCATATCAGTTTAATATTTTAAAAATATTATTTTTAGTAGACAAACTAAATGAAACGAATTCAAAACATGTTCTATGAACTAAAATAATAACTATCAGTAAAAATAAACATGTAATTCTTGCAACAAGTACTAAACAAAACAGCTAAAGCATTTTGTGTAAATCATTGGTATTTTAGGAATAATAACTAGTAAAGAATTTACCTACTTTAACAGATAATTCACTAATTCGTAGTAACAGTTCATAAACTCATTCCATATATTTTTTTTTTCTTTATCCATTTCTATGTAACGTGAAATGCCAATGCACTTTTAATTAAAATCTGTTTGACAAGCTTTGAAACCTTTTTCGTCATTCATGGATTCCAAATTTAAAATACAGCTTCGATTTACTACCCTATGTTTATTACATTCAAAGAGATTTTATATCACTGCCCTTTTTACGCGCAACGCATCTAAAAGTTTATCATCGCTTTTAACCCCCCTCTTCATTATGAAGGCGTTGGTGTCAGCATCATAATAATTCCAATGAACTTCTACATCATACATTTCTCTAATTTGATTATTTAAGTAGTGTTTTCGATATAATGAAATTCTACTGTCTTTTTTGCAGTATTGACATCATCATCCTATGACAGTCCATTGCTAAACATAGGACTTTCCCATTGCACGCCACTCTGAGCCGCCCAAAGGCCATAGGAACGCCATCCAACGCCAATATGCTACCTACGTACATCAACGGCGTCTTGCCAGTCCCCAACCCGCACTTGGCCAACGTGGGGCCGTATGGTCTTACATTATATTTTATTATAATTTATTTTTTATTACTGTAACTTGGATTAATAAATTAAACTTTTGCATGTCAGAAATTGAGAACCTTCAGTCCATTCTCATTTAATTTGCTCTTTCCTTTCTGACTTTAAATGTTCCAAACGTGAAAGTTAGACAATGAATGTAGTGACAATTTCATTCATACTTCATCCGTAACAGTTTAAAACAGTTAAAACATAAATAAAAACCGTAGTTATCTCAAAATAACATAAATACCACACACAGAATTTATGTTAAACATTATGATCTTGTAACGATTTTTGTAACTTTTAGATCAAGTTAACTACATAACGTACTTAAATTTCATAAGTTAGTAAGTTCGTGGATTATAAAAAGGAAAAAAAAATATCATTAGTACTCTGTTTCGTAGCTAGTATATAAAATTAATCAATAAATGAAACAACTATATTCTACTACTAGATTAGTTTTCAGGCCGTGCCTTATTACTTCATCTCTAGAGAGTGACTCAGCAGGGGGTAGCTTAGCGAAGATACAATATTAATACCACACTTCAAAACGTTTAAATTCACTGGTCAATATGTCACAATCTTGACAATCATGGTTTTTTGAGCATGACCACATAAAACTTATATTTTGATTCAAAAAGGAGAAGCTGAGGAGATTCACCTTATATTAATGGTTAAAAAAAAATGAAACAAAATAATGTGATAAAAAGACACTATTGAAAAATCAAAACACTGCATCGTTTAATGTAATACTTTATCCGTGTGTTAGTCGGTTTATGTCTAAATCGAACGCCAAGGCTCAAAGCCTATAGATTGCCAGTGCTTTAGTACGCCATTAGACTTCAGCATAAGGTTCATGATTTATTAGAACGAACATTTTGGTCCTTGAATAACGTATTCCAATCCTTTAGGGTCAGATGTTTTATAGTTGAAGTAAATTTTAGAACTGTATATTATAGAGAAAGGTAGAAGATGTCAATTGGAAGCCCAAAGACATATCTAGTTTTGGCAACCAATATTTAAATTGCAAAACTGTGGAATGAGCTGTCGCCTGCGATGTTCCCGGACCAATACGACCTTCAAATCTTTCAGGAAAGAGCGTACTCCTTCCTAAAAGGCCGGCAACGTACTTGTAACGTCTCTGGTATTGCGGGTATCCATGGGCGGCGGTAATCACTTACCATCAGGCCATATGTCTGCTCGTTTGCTCGCTATATAAAAAAAAATACAATGACCGGTCATTCTTCCAAAGAATATTCTCTTAACGTTTTGTCACATGTCAATTTTGACAATTTCAATTGCAAACGTAATATCAATTTGCCCGTGTCTCCCGACTACAACAAAAGTTCAAATGTAACATAGGTACCAGAATTTCTACGTTGATTGAAATCTTCAATCGAGATTGCGTAAAAGCGTGCGACAGATCTCGGTCTTATAAATTGAAAGAGGCACTCGGGTGAAATGGCTATGAACAATGTTCGTAGGGATATGCCAATCAATTGCTATTCACTTGAGATCATGAAGATTTTCTAAAGCCTGATTTTCACCGTTTGTCGCTATCTTTAAAGCTTACAATTCATTTCATCAGCACATTTAGACTTAGATTAAGTATTACATATTTTGAATTTTCTATCGAATGGAATGGATATTTTCATAAAACCTTATGAAGTTCGAAATAATGGTTTTAAAATAATCATTATTTTACCTGTTGAGAATTAATATAATATTTTAATAAATATTACACAATTACAATCAATCTACAGTCTCTATTTCAATTAAATTAAATTAGCTTTGATCTAATTTATCGGTTTTCACGATAATAACTCTCCTTATTCAACAATCAAAGTATCTTCATATCACATTTCATTAAAATCGGTACAGTAGTTTAGATGAGAAACTATTACAGATGCGATAGATAGTTTTTCGCATTTACAATATATTTCAAAATGTTCCCACAAATATATAATCCAATACTAATAGACAGTTAAATGAAGCTGATTAAATAACGAGATGATAATTGACCAATACATCAAATAGGAATGGACAACCAATAAACAGTATCCAACAGATAATAGGTTGTTTGAGTGCTTCAACTGACTGGAATACCCCAAGGAGCTTAAATAATATTTAGTAAGGCTTTTGATAGTGATATATTAACGGTAAGAGTTTAAAAAAAGTCCTTTATTGCTCTTTAGTGCTATCTTTAGAGTTCTAACTTATTCATCTGTCTATTATGACTGACTACAACTAATACTGATTTTTATAATACACGTTATAATTTATCAATTTAATTATACACGTTTCGTAAACTGTTAAAAAGAGTGCAGCATGATCGAGATTAAATTTCAGTCTCTGCTGCCTCAGTAATTATATAAGGGGTTAAACTAATGCTAAAAAAATAGGGATGTAATAGGTGAGTGGTTTTCTTTCAGTTTATTTCATGAAAATATATATTGTTTTTTTTAATGTATAGTATACGAATGTTTCGGGAAAAGAGCACAGTTGTGGCATGCCAACCATCTAGATTATGGGGATGAAATTTCTATCGCGTAGGACGATGTCAGATAGAGGCGGCAGGGATCAGTCCAAACAATTCTACGGAGCACTTCCTATAACAAATGCGGTAGAAGATGTACAGCAAAGCCACATCTCTACGCAGCGCCAGAGAGTCTAGGCGAACTGGAAGTTCTCTACAAGCAATCGATTTAATTCGGTCTAGAGGGAGGAGCAGATTAATCAGGGTTATTTTCATAAAATTATAATAAAGAAAACCATACGTTACCGATTCAAGTGAAATTTGGTATGGAGATACTTTCATTACTTCAAAAAGGACATAAATACCTAACTATTCCCCACACCATAACGAAATATAATAACTTGCTATAACAAGATTAATTCAAAAGTTTCTTATAGTGATTGATATGTATTTGATTGAAAATTGACGTTTTCAGTTCAATAAATATGATGAGTTTAGTAATTAAGATCAGTGAGCATCTGGGTATGGGTAGAAAGTTTTGAACTAACCAACCTGATTGTTTAATTGATCCTCTCGATTGTTGGCACTTAATGGAACTTGTTGAAATACATTCTAGAGTTAAACCACTTGTACTTATTCGCCCTGTGGCATGGTAATCTTTGATATCGCGATATGGCGAAAGTTGTCAGGATTAAAGTTTATTTAAATAGTGGAACAAGTACAAATGAGTTTAACTCTAGAATGTAGCCTGACTGTTCATGTTAACAATTTTAACTAAACAAACGTTTCAACAAACAAACGTTATACGTAAGTGAGCTCACTTTAGTAGCATTGTGAATTGCTATTTCCACTTTGGGGAACATTTGTTAGCTACGTAAAAAGAAAAACTATATCTCGAATAGTAACGTATATAAATCTATGTTAACACTTAATATTTACTCACATCCAATTGATAAACGGATCGCTTTCCTCCCTATATCGCTATTATTATGTAACAACTGGCTGTCTGTAGCAGACTATTTTGTAGAGTATTATATCAAAATACATTATTATAAATATCACTGCTTACACAATAAAGAACTGAAATATTATATTGAATCGGAAGATTGGCATTATTTAAATAAAAATGAACATGGTTTGGAAACTGTGTGTTCCCGGTGTCATGATTATATACACGGAATGGATTGAGATGAATTACGAGTTCCATTGAAATGCAAACAAATGATAGTTTTTTTTCGTCATTGTCATCAACCCGTTATAGTCCAATATTAGATATATGCCTCTCCCAAGAAACACCACAAAGAACCGGTATATTTCATAAAAAGAGGTAATAAAAACGTATATTATTTGACATGTACAGGTACATGATTGAATACATCATGATACTCCAGTTACACAAAGTGGTTCATAGAATATTCATTCAGACGTACACGGGTTTGTCTGTGTACCACAAAAACACACATGCGCACACAAGTAGAAATAAGTTTATTGTTATTAAAAATAAATTAAAAACATGTTAACTAGGTACTGTGTTACTTGTTTTATTAATTTGTTTGATTTTGACAGTTCTTCAGACACTATAAGTATTAGAAAGTAGTTATTCTGCATTAGTATACAAAATTAGACTCCAGCAAAGTGATGAAATAAATTGAAAAATATACTTTAGGAGTGGGTATTTTTTCTCGTCTTTCCTTGAGTAGGCTTTTGGAAAAAGTAGAAGTTTATATTGTACAAAGAAACTTATTCATGATTTATTTAAAAGATTACTATACCTTCTATTTGCCGACGTTTCGAACGGGTTAACTGCTCTTGATCAAACTTAAAAATAAAACATAAACAATACTGAAATTCAGTAACATATATATTATAAATATTAGTGGGTAGATGCCAACTGTAACGTTGCAATTGTATTGACGAGCTATTTTTAAATACACGATTCTATATAACGTACCCCTTTTTATCAGTTACTTGATTCAAATAGTAATCAACAACGGAGCTCTTACAGAGTGGGCACAAGGCAATTCTTGTAGTCAGTTTGTACTTCTTAATGAGGCCGGTAATTTTCCTAAAAATACACAAAAGCCATTGAAATTTTATACTTCTTAAAAACGAACACACAATATTAACCTGTTTATATATTCTGTTTGCTAAACTATATACATCAATATCAAATACCTGTATAAGTGTTTACTATAAATTGTGATATTTGATTTAATACACTATCTATGACATTTGCTTAGAGTTTAAGTTAATCATTAATCTAAAACATGACTTTTATGAAGAGTACTGACTACTCTGTGAATATTAAACCTTGTTCATTCATTTTGATTATTACGAAAACCCACACCTATTAGTAAATCCACAAATTATGCTTTTCTGCTTATCACGAGTCCTTTAAATTTAATCTAGCTGTGATACTCGATTGTAATAACACTTGAAATGAATATTTTTTGGTCTATAGCGAGATAACTTGAGCAATGTTGAGAAAGTAGTTTCTTAAGTAATTATAACAAACTATGAGAAGATATGTAATTAGTTTTGGCGAAATTGGAAAGCGCGGTTACGTATTTATTCCCTTATTTTCATTACGAAAATATACAAGTATGGGATGAAATCTGTCACCATTTGATAAACCTATAATTGAAGGTTGTCGTGTTGTGGTATTGTTGAAATATTTGTTTTATTTCGAAATCATAATTATGTTTTGAATCTAACAACAACAGGTAGACAATAAAGAATTTCTGATCTTTTTGGTCGTTTATTAATTCTTGATCCATTTGAATTATGATCATAAATTTCTATGATCACAAATAATATATAGACCATTCTATATAAAAACTAGCTGACCGGCCAAACGTTGGATTCCCAAAAAAAAAAAATAAGGGTGGATCGCCCTTAACCTTAACCTAAAATTACACGAGAATTTTATATATTAGACATTTAGATTGCTAAATTGCAACAATATTTAATCATAATCCGCAGAACCCAAGCACACCATCCCGCAAAAATCCTATCCTAAATTCGTCCCTATATATTAACATTTGAAAAATGAGTTTTATTCACGAGTAGGCACTTCATTTTAAATTCAACGCGGTTTTCCTGCATATGGTTTCAGTGAACAAACTGCATCTGACGCTGATACTATCCTGGACTTGAGCTAAACACTTTCCTTCAGTTTTCTGATATAAATTCTGATCCGGGTACATATTGTTTGCCAGTTTGATACATACTATTTAAAACAGTAGTAAAGTGTAATATGTGAAAGAGCAGATGAAAAATATGCGTTTATATTAAATACTATAAACTATAATATTGATGTTTTTAAGAATCCGTATTGTTTTTCCTTCTTTTCTTTTTAGTGTTAACATCAATATCTTTTTATGGCATTTCGGTTAACTAATAATCTGATTTTTATGTATTTTCCACCCACGTTTTTTTGAAGTTACTTTTTTTAGGTTGGAATATCGAAATTTTGAGATTAATATTATCAACTCTATAGTTCAAGCCATTTCTTTATTGATTTAGCTATTCTGGTGTTTTACATTTTGTATTGAATAATGATTTTCTAGATTAAACTTAACTTATAACTAACCCACTAAATTCCTAAACAAGATTACCATAAATCCTTACAAAATCTAACTGAACATTTAATTCGTATTAGATTTCATTGTCCCCGAAACTATGAATACCAACTCTATCCAACATTAGTAAATTTAATATTATAGAAAGTCTCTTCCTCAAAACCCGTAGAGCAAAGTTTCAATCAAACTGAGGAACTAATAATGATATCATGCGGGGCGTACAACGACAAGTGAAGTTCTAGAAAGTTATAATTGAGGGTATCATTAATATATAACTTTGTTATACGAGTATGTATTCTATTCATATAATTTATACTTAATTATAATCGCATAGAGTGCCTTTTATGTCCATGTGATAAAATTAAAACCACTGGATTAAATTCTCCAGATCCTGACATTACCAGTCAATAAGCAATTCCGATATCCAGTTTAACATCGTTCCAATATGTATATAGGTATTTTACACCCCACTTTGCAATATGTATTTTATAAGTACTTTTATCGCAGATGGGTTCATGCATTGGTGAATTTTTAAACATGTTATCGAATAAAATTTTCATTTATTTTGTATGTTTTTTTTTTGTTTGTATTTACACCGTAGAGACATGAAAAAATATAATTGTTACAAATAAAAAATGTAAGGTTATATGAAATAAACGTGTAGTAATTATTTATTTATGCCTTTTTAAGGCATAAAGGATGTAGAAGTGCTTAAAAATGAGAATTGTCTGATATACTAAACAGTTAAAACAATCGAAAATCAATGTCTTAAATTTTAGTTGTTCATTTTAGTAACTCTTTATCGAATTATTTATCTGGGAAACAATAACTCTTTTGAATTTCTTAACCGACTTCAAAAAATTAGGAGGTCCTCAATTGAACTGCATTTTTATGTTTGTTACCTCATAACTTTCGACTTTGTGAACCGATTTTGATGATTCTTTATGTGAAAGCTGGTGCTACAAATCCTATCCGTGTGGTCCTAGTTGGTTGGTCCAGTTCTAGAAGTCGTTTTTTTTGTTGTTAAAGTTTGTGATTATTTTTCTCTATTCTCTCTAGTCTTTAGTAAAAGTGAATTTGAAAACTATCTTTACAGTATTACTACACGATTGCATATCTGTCATAAGTCACGAAATAGTTTGCATTTGGCTTATTTCAACGGCATATGACCCAAGAGCTATCACCATAAATAACGTACTGATATTCAAATCAAACGAGATGAACGATATGATTTAACATCCGTTTTACTACACTAAAATAAAATTGAAACTGCAAATCACGCCGGAGTAATGAAAAAAGTCACATCTGTCAATCTGCCCCCTTCTATTTTATGGAATGAGAAGCTTTGTGCAATATAATGTCGTATAAAGCACGTTTTACAACTGAGTTTATCGCATTCCTAAAATGGTAAAGATGGTACCCCCAACGTGATTGTGGAACCTATCATGTTTTGCTTACGACCACTAAAACTTCAGTATTTCCGTCTCTGCTAAAAGGAATTGTAATAAGAATAATGTTTTATTCGCCAGTTTATGTTTCGGACTGTACCAACAGATTTTAGTAGCCATAATTGATTCAACGACTTTATTCGGAGCAATTTATGCGGGTTAGATCTGGTGGATAAATGTTAGATTTGTATGGATGTATTCGGGGCTAAAGCTGTCAAAGTTTGTTTACGAGATTTACGTCAACCTGAATATGTAGAATTTAGGATATTTCGTGACACTTTTTTGCATGTGGATATTATTTGTCTGTCATAAAATATATATACAAGTACGGAGTAGTACAACAGAATATGATTAGTTTAAAAACTGTAAAATAAGAAATTATCATAATGTCAAAATATATTTAGGTTGATTTTGCGTGATAGTAAAATAAATAAACTAAATTCTAAAAACATCAATAATATAAAAGAGGGTTGCAATGTTTAAATCTAAACCGATTTCAACTCTAGACGGTGTTGAGCTCTCTGAAATCTATACACGTAATCATTTCTAATAATATCATTGTCTTCAGACAGTAGAAGGTGCTTGAACTGTGATAACATGTCCACACTTCTTTATATTGACTTTAAAAAGATATTACCGTCTTAAAGGAGGTGGAAACCATAAAATCGGTTCGTTTTCGTCGGTCGCGTCTTCAGTCAATAAAATGAATACGACTACTTCGGGAAGTGTTTGAGAAGCAAGCCACGTCTGAGAAGAACCTATTACGTACTTTACAATGTAAATCTCTTAGGATCTTGGTAAACTACTGATTAAAATGAACATAGGGATACCGACTTTTATGTAGGTATGCTAACGAAATAGCAAGTTTGTTGCCAATCCCTAGGTATGTCAAAGTTAACTTACAAAGTTACAATCGTCTTCGCACATATTTTTGCACGATTATTTTAATAATCATAAGTATGTACATATCTCATGGACATACCTATGATTCTTATAATAATCTTATGATATTTTGATAAGAATTAGAAAAATATATTTTTCCCAACATTCACACGACACATGGTTAAATACAATACTCGTATAAAAGAGTGGGCCATAAACAATTTCAATGCCATGGGCAATGCCAGAAAACGCATCTATCTCAACATTTTCTGTTACAGTATAACACAATCGGTGAAATAATATTCTTTTGTAATATACTAGCTGACCCGGCAAACATCGTTCCGCCTAAAATTCAATGAATGAGTGCAGCAGATCATGTTTTTTTAAAAAGTTTTATACACGAATACTATTTTAATACTTATTATTCTATTCCGGATGAAGACAAATTCAAAAACACAAAAATTATAAAAATTTGTCCAGTCATTCTTAAGTTATAAGTAATGTAACTTTTTAAATACACGACTTTGTTTTCTATAGATATTTGAAGCATTACTTAAAATGCTTTATAATCTCCTTTTCATTAAAATAAATGAGTAATTAGATGTGTAACAAAAAGGAAATCTGTTTGTTTATAACAAAAGTTTACACCTAACTCCATCGCGTTACTTTATACATTTGCAATTTTCTAAATCAAGTTTTAAATAATTCAGGATCAACTAACACGGAAACGTGATTTGAACTTTTAAACTTCGCCTCTGTTCCGACATACAGTAAAACCTGTGCGAAATTCAAATACTTTCAGAGACGGTAAAGGGTATAAAGGGTCACGCATGGAATATATTCAATTGTTCGGCTTTAGGGTAATTGTTATAGACTGCCATACAATTGGGTAAACTTTTTCGAGTTTTCTTTTTGTGTAGGTACTTTTCAAATGAGTTTTATAAATATTCTGAAATACCATTCAACAATATAATATAATATCATTTCAATAATAACTTGATCTAACGAAATAGGTTTCATTGAAATGTTTAAAAAAAATGATAAAATTTCGACATACCTACTTTTTTAAATTTTGCTATTTTAATCCGAATGAATATTACATGGTTAGTGTACGAAAGTTTTAACATTTAGATATTTTAACAGTATTTCATGGTGAATAAATGATGTATTCAGTAATCTGACTAATTGACATCAGGTTTTTATCTAGCGTATTGCACAGTGGAATCACATAGTCAAATTATTGAGCACGTTAAGCTGTCGGTCCCGGTTGTCATGAACATCTATGGCAATCGTCATTGGGAAGTCAGTGCCCTCAACTATACTGACAACTAATTTAATCTTCGAATTCAGTTCACCCTCAGGGTTGTGGACGTCCGATGCCAGTCTCTCCGTGGGAAAACTGATATTCAAGTAAAAACTGTTGAACTAGTAGCCGTTTGTAACTCTAAGGAATAATAA
Organism: Spilarctia lutea; assembly: GCA_916048165.1. Lineage (NCBI taxonomy): Eukaryota > Metazoa > Arthropoda > Insecta > Lepidoptera > Erebidae > Spilarctia > Spilarctia lutea. The sequence continues at coordinate 14,550,742 of OU696480.1, read as the reverse complement.
AGGCTAGGCTAGGTTTCTGGTGTTGTGGGATCCGGTCGTGTTAATATCAGCAGTTCCCGGACCCGGAACCGTTTTAGTCGGTTCGATTCTGACACACCACCCCGCCGCAAACCCCGGCGGGGTGGTGTGATTAGGTGTGACGGCCCGAGGGGGTTTCCACACGTAAAAAAAAAAAAAAAGGTTTCTGGTGTTGCAGGTCTCCATGGGCGGTAGTAATCGCTTACCATCAGTCGATACGTCTGCTCGTTTGCCACCTATACAATAAAAAAATAAAAAAATAATAACATGATGGTGCCATTGTCAAAATATTGTTAAAAAAATAACTGTCAATCCTAAAGTAGAACGGAAACAGTGAATGATCTTTTTTTATTTTATACACATTTAATGATATTAAAAAAAAACACAGTTCACCCTCAACATTTTTTTAAAATTTCATTTCACTACTTCAGCCACCATTCATAGTTCCTTTTTTGGACTACGGAATCTGGATACAAAATACTATCCGTATTTTGTATCCAGATTCATATCCAGAGAAAATATTCTTCTCTTAGAACGGATTTTTATCACGTTCAAAGTCTCGGTGGCCCAGTGGTAGTAAATGCGACTGCTGTGCTTGAGGTCTCGGGTTCAAATCCTGGGTCGGACCAAGTGTTTGTGTAATCTACAAATATTTGTTTCGGAGTTTGGCTATTTTCTATGTATAATATGTATGTATTTACAAAAAAAAGTATATAAGTATTCATATCAGTTGTCTAGTACCCATAACACAAGCTCTGCTTAGCTTGGGACTAGATGGCGTTGTGTGGTAGATGTCCGAAATATTTATTATTATTTATTATTATAAAGTAAATATTAATATTATAACAAATAAAACAGTTATATTAAAAGTTATATCCCTCTATTACACAACTAAGGTGTACTTCTAGACTAAAATATCAAATTTCCAGTAAAAGTTATATGTTCTAAAATAACATTTGGTGGCGATGTCGGGTTCAAGTATATTTTGATAACTTTGTACAATACTTAGAAAACGATGGCATCGTTACTCAAAAGTCCACATTAAAACTTAAGGTATTCTAGGTACTGTTCTAAACTGCAGGATTTTTGACCTTCAGTAAAAGTAGTGCTGCATTGCGGTTCTGAATCACGCTACACCGGTCTATCGTACTGCACCCTAAGACTATTCAAGTGAATGCAGTAACCTTGGAAATCAATTATACGGTTAAGATTCTAGAAAACGATATGAAGTCTCTTTAGTACAACAATATGGAGATCAATGATACGGTTAAGATTCTAGAATAAGATATAAAGTCTCTTTTGTACAACAATGTGTTGCTATGCTAGATAGAAACGTTATATACGATTTTGTTCAACGGATATGCAATGAACAGATTGTAACTTACTGGAGATATATGTATATTTAATGACCGCACATTACGGCTTGTCGTTCGCAGAATTTCTGACTGAATCGTGCAGTAATTATTTCGTTTGTTCTAATCGGTGTTCAGCTAAAGTATTAAAGTCGTTAATTGAACTGCTGTATTAAATTTGAATTACACTTATATATTTTGAATAAATAAGTTTCAATTGGTGCAGTTAATACTGTTTTATTAACAAGCTCAGATTTTATAAACCAGTGTGTTTGCTTCTATGTTTGTTAAAGTGATAAAGTAATAAAGTACTGCTAAAGGGAGTTTGGTGATTTATTTAAATATATTTCTGATCTTTTCTTGAATAGTGTACCTACATACTGTACATGTATAATATTGTCCTAAGGTAAACCTCTAGCTAGTGAGTAAAAATTTTCAATTTATATATAAATATATATATATATTGAAAATTATATATATATATTTATATATAAATTGAAAATTTATATATTCTATTCCGTTCCATTTCAATCGGTTCATAAAAAAAAATATGTCAGTTTTTTTCCCTTTATATATATATATATATATATATATATATATATATAGATATATAAAGGGAAAAATATTTATTTTAACAAAAATCCTTTGAAAATAATTATTTATGGCTAAACTATTCACATTACTTTAAGAGGATTCAATGAATTATAAGTTTGTCTAACGATGTCAATATTAAAATAACTACGTACTCTAACTGGGCATATACTCGTATATTCATGATCTAAAATATTCTTGATATAGAGCAGATTCAAATATATCTACATTTAGCAAAATATAAAATAGCATTTAATTTTAATTAATGTTATAATATATTTCTAATATCTGAAATACTATCATTTTTATGAAAAATCAAACCTAGTCTACGATTAAGATAAAGAAAAAATATTTAATTAAGACAATTTTGCAGTTATTGAGTGAGCTAATAATAAGCTTCAGAATATTACTTAACAAAAATAAATACTTCAATTATTAATTCGTTAGTATTGACTGCAAAATCATCTTCAGTAATAATATATTATATTAAAATGAACCATATTTACAGAACACGCTGAGGGCGCAGAATGAGCTCCACAAGTGCCTCCTGCCTGAGCCGCCGCCAGCGCACTGCTACCAGGAACCTGTTAATTGAAAGCATAATCACAATATATTGAGAATTGCTTGCTTCTTACTTGCTTGCTCTGTTGGCCTAGTTACAGAGGACTTGGTTTCGATTTCCACCGAGGAAAAAATGAATGGGCATTTTTCTCGAGTCTGTGTGTTAATTATCTCTAATTTGTTTTTAGAAATACATAAGTATGATTTCCAGTAGTCGAGTCAGTATAGTATAAGTTACGCAATTTGTGATCAGTCGTGCATATACATATTTATTAATTGAGTTCAGAATAAAATTAAGCTAATTTAGATACATTTCTTTTACTAAGGTTATGTTAATATCACAATTGCTATTAAGACAAATATAAATTCTTTGTTAAGATAAAATAAGAATGAATGATATAATTAAATGTTCTATAGATTAACACACAAAATTTTTTTCACGGACAAACTGAATTTATTGTTTAAACCTGATTTCGAAACTTTATTCTATTTTTACTGTTTGAAAACACTTTATATTAACATATTTTACTACAAAACAAATAGGATACCTTCCGCATAATTAAAGTTTTAAAAGCCCTGTAAAATTGGAATGTATAAATAGTACAGATAAGTAAAATAAAGATATGCATATTCAACTAGTTAGTAATAATATTAATTATTAACAAAATACAATATACAAAAATGTTTTGAATTTTTATTTTGGGTAAGACAAGGAATATAAATATAAAAATGTGGATCCTACCTAACTACTTCTATTTTTAATATAAAATAGGGTAATACTGTACCACCGCAAGCTTACAAAAGATACAAGTCTAAGGCGAACTTGAAATCAAAACTATGTACAAGCGTTGCTTTGCCGTCGTATCGTAGGAAATATATTTACCACTTTTTTTTCTAAAATTACTCTATTGTGTCTAATGGAAATCATAAGTAGAATTCGTGAATGACCACCATCTTTGAGAGTTGACTCCAAGATTGTCTGGACTTTAAAAGAGACGATAATCCATGAATTGGTTTAGTCTTTTCTTCTGAGGACGAGCCCAGTAAGGAATGGTCGAACTCATTTGTTCAAAAAAGTTTGACACGCAAAAATGTTCATGTAACCTAATTAAAAAACAAATAATTTTATTTCATTTCATCCTCATTTTGAATGTGGACAATGCAGCATAGTAAGATCCTTTTAGATGCCCCGCTTTTATATATTAACAGTAACGCAAGCTATTAGCTGGTAAAACGGCTGAGAAATAATCGGTGTGTGACCCATCGGTAAATCAGAACGCAGGCTAAATTCGGTAATTTTGACTGCAGATACCTGTAGTCAAAATTACAGTACACTATGCAGATTCTCCCAGACTTGTACCTTTTAGAGTAATTATGAATATTTATCTACTGAAATTTATATTACCGTTAGAAAAAGCAATGGTTATATATTTAGCTTTGGCTCTAAGGATTCGATTATAAAGATCAAAGGTCTAACAAATTGGCCCAAATACAACTGACGTCACGATTTAGTTCTAAGTCTTTAAAACGAGTACTAAAATACAGGATTCTAATTATAAAAATATGAATAAATGTTAAAGGTAACTTCTATGGCAACAAACCATATTGAAATCCTATAGCGATGTTGGTATATGTGAAGTACACTGTTCCACCTGTAGAAATTTTATATTTTTGTTTTTATGAAAATAATAAAAAAAAATACATAAAATGAAATATAAATCATTAAACCTAAGAAAAAAAAACAAAATCTTACAAACTTAGTTTTACTCAAATTTTATAATCTTTAAATTAGCAACTACTTATTTAAATGCTTAAGAAGAGTTTATTATACTCATGAAGTTAGATTTTTAATAGTTGTTTTTAAATAAAGATATTTGTTATTTATTTTTAAACCCTTCTTTCATTGTTATTTTATTTTAAACTTTTAAATACATTATGCAGTTTACACTATGAACCGTGCTCCGTCGCATAGCTCAGGACAGGAGATTTTAATAGTGTAAAGAATCATCTTAATGTAAACGGAAATATAAATAGAAAACAGACTAACAACCAAAATCTGTGACTCCATGATACTCGTCGGCGTACGGTGTAAGGGTGATATTAGGTCATCATTATTTCTCGGCCTAGCATTTGACTTACCTTTAACTGCTCCTGTTTATAGTCCGGCTGGTATGGGAGCAACATTCTAATCTTCCCCCATCTGTTAAAGAACAGCGCTATTGCTCCAATCCACACGATCAGCACCAATACTACTATACCGATCTCTACACCACGGATCTGTAGAGTGATTTTGTAATTTAATATCTTTAAATTAACACAAAAGTATTTTACAGACTTACCACTATATACATTGTTACTAAAGCATAAATTACGACCTAATGAATGTGTAGTTACTCAATACTGACTTAATATTCAAGTAAACCAAAGTAGATTCTTAATTCAAAGATAAACACGCTCTGATTGGCAAGAAAGCTCTTGAACACGATCTGATAAATTATAACTAAGCGACTTGTCAGTCCAAATATTACGTCTGAGTTGCTAATTTTAGTGATGAATACAGTCAAATTCGAAGCCATTGTCAAGCGTTACTAAGTTAATCTACGTTTACCAACCTTAGTTAGTTCTTATTAGACTTAAACCTCTAAAGGCTTGTTTCTTGTAATATAAACTCTATAGTACTATTATATCTTACTGATTTCTAACAATAACTTTTGAATCAAAATAATATAACAAGATTCATGAATAAACTTTTCCACCGTGGTTAAAACGTTGTTCTTATTTAAGTGTCAAGTAGCATTAAGTTAAGGGGTACGAGACGTTCAACGACGTAGGAATCGACTTAATTTATCATAATAATACAGATATAGACTACTAACGTACCTATAGTAATTTACATCCTCTTAATTATTATTCACATACATATACTATGATTATAATTACGCTGGTAATTAAGCAGAATTATTAAATTCTACATCATCTTACTGGGATTAGTAAATCTAGATAAAGAGGCAGGATACTCCATTCTCTTGCGTTCTTACGTTTTTGTATTTTCGCTCCTAGTTACTACTATACTAATGCCATAAAATTGAGTGACAATACTACGTTTTAAACTTTAACTATATTTGCTTATCACTTAATCTAATTCTTGATTGACTTTTCAGTATTTTAAAATTTATAGAAATTCTTCTAATAATACTGGAAAACAGTAAAACAACAAAATATCAACCGCAGGTAACGCCGCGCGTCGAAGCTAGTCTAAAAAAAAAAAGTAGCCTAAGTTACTCCTTATATCATCATCTATCTGCAAGTGAAAGTTCCGTTAAAATCGTTCCGTTCCGTTCCAGATATTAGCCGGAACAAACAGACATATAGACAGACAGAAAAAATAAATTTGGTATATGTACCGTGTATGCATTTAGTAAAAAGCGGTTATTTGAATATTACAAACAGACACTCCAATTTTATTTATTTGTATAGTTGACGAAAAATCACTTTACCGTTGGGAAGGTTGGCGATGGGTCGGGTGGAGCGACGGACGAACGGGGCGTAGCTCCAGCCAGCCCCCCGTCCTGCTGCGGTGACGTTCGTGGGGGCTCTGTTTAAACACGATATCAGCATTAGCGATTGATTGTTAGGCCTGAAATGGTCAGACGTTTATATAGACATGCAGCAAATGGTATTTGAAATAGAAATTGTAGAAATAAGAAAAATGGCAAACGCAGAATAGATTCTTTATTAATGTGTTTGGTATAATTGATCTCGGTGGCCTGGGGTTCTGTTCCCAGATCGAATCGGAATGTTTGTATGATCTGCAAATATTTGTTTCAGAGTTTGGGTGTTTACTTTGTATATTAAGCATGTATTGTCAAAAAAGTATATATATATGTATTTATATCGGTTGTCTTGTACCCATAATACAAGCTCTGCTTAGTTAGGGACTAGATGGCGTTGCGTGTTGAATGTCCGAAAGTATTTATTTATTATTATTGACATATCCTTCTTTACTATTATTATTTCATAAACTTTCTTTCGTATTTTGAAGACCAAAACTTAAATTGTATTTAACGTATTTTTAATGTCGTTGTCAAATATAATATCGTTATCTGTTGCCGGAGGGTAAAGTAGTAGGTATATAACTGTCAATATTAAAAGCAGTGGGAAATTCAATTACAAGGTAAAAAGCTCTTCGTTTATACGTTTAAAAATTAACCTGTAGTTGAAATATTATTTAGTAGCTTCCTTTTTCATTTGAAATAATGACAGATCCTTTGAAAAAGTAACTTCAGTGGAATATAAGTTTGAATTTGTATAACATCGCAAGGATTTTTTTTATATAGTACGGCAGTTCTAAAGTTCCTTCAATTTAACGTTATTATCTTTCCTTTAACTTTGCGGCAGATATTTTTTTTGTTATAGGGTGCAAACGAAAAAACATATCACCTGATGGTAAACGATTACATGGACACTCGCAAAACCAGAAGCGTCACAAGTGCGTTGCTGGCCTTTTAAGAAGGAGTACGCTCTTTTCTCGAAGGTTTAAAGGTCGTATTGGTACGGGAATACCACAACAGTTTTGTTGAATGAATAAATTCAACTATTTCCTTAATAGTTTCCTGCAAGTATCGTCGTGATCTTTGTACCTGTACCTACCTATTTTCATTCAAAGTAATAAAATATATATATAAAGCAAGGATTTATCGATCATTTTATAAATTTAAATACCAGTTCAAATATTGGTCTTGGCAACGCTTCTATACTTATATTGTACCTCTCTCAAATGATCAATATCTTTAATATTAAACTACAAATTGATACATTACATTTTATTGCAACCAATAAATCTAGAGCACAAATAGCCATGCTAATACAAATCAAAATTTAGTTTGAACACCTCGATACACAACAAAGTTCTACAAGAAGGCCCACTAAACTAAATGTCGGATTCAATTTTAGAAACCGGTCAAAGCACTCCCCGTGTACTTTGTACTCAACGGGAGGAAGTATTCGGTTTTCGATAGGAAATCGAAATTAACAGTGACAAGTTACATTTTGTGTATTTTCACAATATATGTAAAATAGATAAAGAACTCGAAATCACTGGTGACATTGAGTACGTGTACGAGACTTATCATGTCAGTACGTCATTTTGTGTTGTCCCAGTAATGTTATATAAATCATATACATATTATGTGATTGCAAAAGTAGATGCTATTATAGAAGATAAACTTAAAGCACAAAAAATAAGTACCTACCGCCTTGTGTATGGAAATGCATAATAATATGTAGTTATTTTTCTGCTTCTTGTCCTATTTGAACAATAAAAATGTTATACATATTTCAAAAAAAAAATTTAAAACAAAAAATATTTTTCTTGTTTAATTACTTCTACAAGATCAGTGCCAAATTATTATTGTAAAATCCTTTAAGTATTAATATTTCCAATTAAAACTGGTTCGCTAAAAGACGACTTTTTTATGACAATTTTCCAAAAACCCCTTGAAATTTGGGATTTATGTATCAAAAAATCTAGATACTAGTTTTCATTTACTTTCCATACGGTGCTCATCAAGTATTATAAACAGTAAATCATGTGTATAGTCAAACTATGCCAGCATACTGTACGCAAAAAAGTGAAGGTTCCAAATTTGAACTACATTCTTCTAGACTAAACTCGAGGTTAAAAGTTTAGAAGCATGTCCGAATGTTATTAAATATAATTAAAACCAATTCTATAACACTTTCTTTTAGAAAAGAAAATTTTTTCAAAGACAAAACAAATTTTTAATATTGGCACATAATTTTACCTGGCCTACCTACCTTAGATTTACCTATCGGTTCTTAAAGACTTTTTAAAAACATTCATTTCAGTTGCAGTCTATTTTTAATCACAAAACCAAACTGTTGAAACCAGTTAAAACATTATCCATGTATAAAAAACCGTTCCCAATCGCATTTCATTAAAATCTGATTTAAAAACCGACCTTTATAGATTTCTACTAAATTGTTCTGGTGAACTGACTTTTAAAGCTTCCTTTACCAACTTCGTCGATCAAACGAATTTTAATAATTGATTTTTGATAGCATTCAAGCAATCAAACTTACAATCAATCAAACAAAAATCAAATCAATATTGAATCCATACTAGTATTATTAAGCTTGTGAAGTTGTAGAGGGTTATCTCTGGATCTACTGAACCGATTTTGAAAATAATTATACAAATAGAAAGTTATAATAATTGTGAGTGTCATGAAGTGTATATTAATATCAAAAATGATTACCGAGATATCCGACATATAAGCGGGCGGAGCCGCGAGCTACATTTATTTGTTATATAATTATTATTACCTTGAATGAATCATCTCTAAATTAGGATAACATTATTTTTTTTATAAAATGTATGTAACCTACGTCACCCGAGACATTCGCATTCATAGATTCACAGTACCCGACTACGTTCGGTAGGTCAATGGTTCAGTAGTATAGGCGCTACGTTACGGCGGAACATACAAACTTACATAGAGTGTCAAAATTATTATATTTCATTTTGACTTCGCTGTAGTCTAGGAATTTTATAAAGATCAACTTGAATAAACCAGTAATTTAAACTTCTGAGAATCACTTAATCGTTCCAAAGATGTTTGAAATCGAACGTTCCAACAATCAGAATAGTCCACCGGTAGGATAAACAGCGTTTGCAATCGTGCATCCGAAAGATCAGATGGGTAAATGAACTAACTGGATTGGTGCCAATATTAACTAAACATTACATTGTAATAGATATACATACGAGTATATAAATGATCCAATCATGCTAACAGATGGTTTGCATGTTTGTATGATAATACATAGGTAAATACTAACTTCGAATGTTAAGATACATTTCGAATAGTTAATATTTTGTAAAATTAATGACATCACTATTTTCATTTAAATAAAAAAAATATTGAAAATTTTACTGCAGTCCAGGTATGAATAGTTTTTTTGGTAAAAAAATATTCATACTCATATCGGCACAGTTTGTTGAACATCATTTTGTGTGATCCACAAATTGTTATTCTAAGTCTGGATGTTCTTTGTGTCTGGTTCATGTATGTTAGTAAAGTCCCTCGCGTCAAAGTAAGTATATTCTTATGCGGGACTTGTCTTTAAAAAAGAAAGAAAAAAAAATACCTATTTTATATATAATAAGACGTAAAGCAATAACTTTGTATCATTTTTATGAAAATTATGCGATCGGCGAAGTATGGAATTTGGCACAGTTAAATTTAAACAGACAACAGGGCGATCACCTATTTATTTAATATGCAAATTAATCATAAAAATGAAAAATTTAAATGTGAAAAGAACAGTTAATAACGGTCAAGGTTAATCAAACAGTCGAAGCTTTTTAACAGTAATATGACATACTACATGTCCACCAGCACCGACTAATGTCTACACGTGTATTATTTACTTTCAAGGTAATTCAGGCAACCTATTATGTCTAAACCTATTGGGACTACAGCTATGCATGCTTGGCACGCAACAGGTTTAAACATGAATTCATAAACTTTTTGTTGACGTAACCCCTATCGTGTTTAATATTTTGTTGCTTAGTGTTACCGTAAAAACATTCATGTTCACACCGTTAAATATAACACTCTTAGTTTTCTAATAACGTTGTTATTTGAAGAATGTTAACTTGGCTAGATGGGCTAGTCAGTCAACCTAGCGGAATTACGTCCTCTTTGATATTTCTGTCAACCTTTCGGTGAGCATGAGATGCTCGATGTCTGTGACTCTTCTTTTCTAGGGATATGGCCAAAGGACTTAAGCAATTTTCGCAGACATATAAAAGAAAGTTGGATTACATTGAGATCGTGCAAATTAGATGTATTTGTACGGACCTGAACCATTTTCCTTCAGCGCCACATCTAAAATAAACGAAAGAGGTCGCGGTCAGCTTTCTTTAACGTCCGTTTCTCGGCCCCGTAGTTCAATATGGAGAATACAAGAGTCTTCACTAAGTTCGGGTTGGTTTTGGTTTATTTTTGGTTTTGCGGAAGATATTTTCATTTCTCAATACTCCTTGCAGCCATACGAATATATTTCTAAATATGTACATACAAATAACAATTAAATTAGACCCATATACCGCCAATTGTACCTCCTAGTTTTGTGTTACCTTAACAAGTAATCTATGTACAATAAAGTGATTATTATTATATACATAACACATTGTTGCGCAAATTTGTGAAACAGCCTACGACCACAAGTTTAGGATCACTAACCGCTAGACTTTAGACCAACAAGACCCTTTAAACTTCCTAAACACACCTAATTCCATAATCGTTATTTGAATTACTTATTTAAAATAATTAGAAACGTTTAAGATGAAATCGCATATTTTAGATAGCAATTTTAGTACAAATTTGACAAATAAAAGCAACAGGAAGTATCAATCTCATTCGCGTTGCATACGTGTAAATGTTCCATCAACATCCCAACAATTTGGGCTGCTGCCAGACAAACTGTTTATAGAATCCCCCTTTTGCATCGGTTAAATATCGCAGTCTTTCTGTTGATAGACAGAAAGAGAAATTACTGCATGATATTATATGCAAGGCAAATTTATGATTAATCCAAAAGCAGACGGGATTCTGGAAACCCACGAAATAAATCATGTTTCCACTAAAGAAGAAACTCGCCTATATTCATTGCTCCACATTCGAACTTACGCCTCTTGTAAATCCTACAAATTTGATTAAAAACCTTTAAGGAATATTAGAATGCGTCATAGAGTAAAGAGGCAGGCAGCGAATGGATACAAACTGACCAAGATCAGAATCGTTGGCGCTTCTTGCGAAAGACCTTTGTTCAGAAGTAGACGGCACATCGTGCCGTGGTGGCAGGTCGATTGAAGCTGTTCTTAATCTTGGCATATAACAAAAGATGATCCAGTTAAACAATTCTACCAGTCTTTCGTTATTATTTTATATATTAATAATACTCGTTTTGAGTGTACTCATTAAATAAATAGGTACTATTTCGCTGACAAAGGTTTATCCGTGTAATTCCATCAAAAGCGCCACCTTTGTAAATAGCCTTCATAGTTTGATGTAATTTAACGTAATGGTGGAGTCATTGACCTATTATATGGACATGGTATTTAGGACACACGCCAGTTTGACACGCAACAGGTGCAGTTTCGTTTTTTTTACGCATTCCTTTTATGTGGAAGTTTTTTATTCTAAAAGTAAAAACGAAAAATGGATACCAGATATAAATATGTGGGCGTAGCCATAATTTTAGGTACATTTTAATTTTAATTGGTAACATAGACAGGTAAGGGAAATAAGACGGACTTTTAAAAAAAGAGCACTGTATAATTAGTTTTTTTGAATTTTGAAGAAAACCTCTTTACCAGAGCTCAAAAAACTTGATTAGATAATTTTTTTATTTATTTGATTCATTTGTATTTCTACCTGTTTGTATTATATTGAAAGTCTATATACTAAACATGCATTTTTACAGCCTAGCTAGCTTTTGCCTGCTGCTTCGTCAGTGTGTATACCGGTTATTACGGTAAAGAGTAGCCTATATTCTTCTTCAGGAACCAAAGTATCTCCGTGCCAAATTTATTAATCAATAGAATTATTAATAATTAATAAATATGATTCAAGAGAAAGGTTTATATTTTCCGATCATTTCAAAGACTTCCGTGCGAAGACAATATCATAAATATTGAGTGAGAAATTCGATTAAATACATCGATATTAAATCGAACTGGATGTATTTAATCGAATTTCTCACCCCACTCGTAGTTAATAAAAAAGTGAAATCATAGATACCTAGTCAGAGGAGCTTCATCGTACTAATGCTAACGCCCTTATTGCATGTTTCGGCAACCATATTAATAGTTGACACGCGAAATATCAGTATACTTACCCGTAGTTCGTTCACTCGTTAAAGCTATATATGTTGAAACTATCTATAAATATACGCCATCTGTTCGTGTAGAAAGTTAAATTAAATAGTTTTTGGCTATTCCCTCGAGGTTTTACTGTTCGTTTGTCAAATACAAAGATGAAATAGACATATATTCTAAAAGTTATACCTCTTTAGCAAGGAGGTTTATTATTTATTATAACACGCTGGCCAGACCAGTTGGTATAGATAGGTTTGTTTCAATTTTTTCTTCTTGGAGTGATTTTGTCCAAATAGTTTCTCCCTCAGACGCCTCTAACAACACCAATGGCATGAGTAAGGTGACGACTGACGACAATACGTACTCTTAATCCATGACCACACAAATTATGTATCATACATATACAATAACATGAACTATATACTTTTGTAATATATACTATTACTATAATCTCGCTATAATTCTACCTATCTCTTAGCGACGAATTTAGGCAACCCTTGGGAGTAATACTTTTCTATGATAAAAGGCACCTTAAGTCCTTCTCTGTGCCCTTGATATGAATGCAAAATTTCAAAAATATAAATTGAATACTAAAGGCGAAAAAAAGTATTTTAACAAATAAATATTCACATTTATAATTTTCGGAAGCCGCAAAGTAAAATGTCGAGCCAAAAGGTATGGACCACAGACACAGTAATTCGTTTATTCTGTGCAGAGCACTTTGTGCAACGTGACCCATTTGTGATAAATTTAGCGGCGTATTTTAAAAATGCATTCACTTGCACCAATACACAGAGCAAAAGACTAACGATAAAATTAAAAGACCAGAAATATTTTTGGATGGACATCTGTAATAGTTAACTATATTTTTAGCTACTGACAAATGGCGTTTCGCCACGTCAGTCAGTCAGGTCAGCGCTTGATGACAAGATAAAGTTCATTAATTTATAAAGTTTTCTTATGCAATGAAGCTAATTAAATATATTAATGTAAATATACACTGGAAAAAACTGTTATGAGAAAATTCGAAAATCAAAATATTGGAAAGGTCTTTGAAAGTCTTATATCTATAAATTTTTGATCTGAAATGAGATGTGAGACTTCAGATGACAATTATTGTATAAACTGCAAGTTTACTCGCTTTTATAACTTTGTTTTATTCTTCTGTATAACTTATTACGACAAGTATGAAGGCTAGCAACAAGACATTGTATAGTGTTTAGTTAAGATGTATCATTCAGCAGAACTAAGTAGTTCGAATATGAGAGGGACTCTAGCAGAATTATTGTAGTGTACTGCAAATGAACAAATATACGAATGAAGATCAAATTCCTACGTTACACTGCATGGAAATTACTAAAAAAGCATTATTCCTAAATAAATAACGACCCAATTTAAGTTATTTATGTTATTCACGTTTTTAAATAGAAATACAAGTGTTATAATTGGTGTATCTATTTGGAAGAATAATACAATTCCGTTCATTCGTAATTTAAATATTCACGTTTAAGTTCTCGAATAAATCAGGACATTGCAAATGTTAGTGCTGTAAAACAAAACTATTATATGATAACATCAATATTTAATCGAAGTTTTATCGGCACTTGCTTTCTTCAAAAACTCTGACTTTGGACAGAGATCTATTAAACTTCATTGTATGTTATAGTTTTAACGTTATTATATTTATAAACTAAAACTAACAGCACTGTGATGAATTTATCTTTCTACATAAATATACCACAAACTTAATATATACATACATCTAATATATATATAACAACGTGTACTATACGATATATTACGTTACTATCCCAGTTGACTTAGGACTGGTAATGTTTATTGAAATAACAAATATGTATCATGATATTCTGCCTTGAAATACTATAATAAACATCAAACTAAATTAGTTCAGTTTAAATCAATATTGTCTACATAAAGTGCGGCAAATTTCGTGTAAAATCATCGTCATCATCATCTCAATGGAAAGATGACTTCTATTAGAAATAGGTCTTCTACGTGTGGAGACCCCCTCGAGCCGTCACCACATCGGGGTTTACGGAGGGGTGGTGTATGGTATTCGCACCGACTAAAACAACACGATTTTTGCCACTCTGCGTCTGATGGATGGATCCGGGAACCTCTTATATTACGACATCCAGACCTATTAGAAATAGGTCTACTCCCAAACCTCTCTTACAACAGTATTTTCTCACATAATACATACATTTTAATATTAAACAGAAACCTTTTTACTTTCAAGCAATCAAAAGAAGGATTGAACCAAATTATTTTGCATCAGTAATTATTATTAGTTTATTGGTTAATAGTACTTTGAGTATTATTATTCTGAAACATTAAGCAGTCTTGCATATTTATATTGGCACTATTTTACTTTGTACCAGTAGTTTTGTGTTATCCTTCTTCGTATTTAGAATATGAATTTCCTGAAAATAATGAATATTATGTTCTGACTTATACAGTCTCAAATTCTGACATATTTCTACCTAATAATATTAGTGTTAGTGTAATAATTGTGGAGGAATGGGTGACATGTTCTTCCAATACAAGGGAGTATTCTCCGACCAGGCGAGATGATCATGCCTGGCAGGCCCAACGGTTGATGTTAGGATGTTGTATATATGCTAATCGGTGTGAAATTTCTATATCGCGATGGAGGATTAGTAGTTGCTTCATTTCGTTTTTTTACTCCGTAGTTTGGTGTATCTTCTTTAGATGGCACTGTAGTATGTATGTTGTGGTGTATGTGGCAGTTGCTACAATAATCGTATACTTAAATTTAGGTAAGAGTAAGTGCAAATTATGGAATAAGTCCTACGACACGAGATCAGTATCAGTCGTAATATAGTTTATAATAAAAGGATCTCCGTTTAAAAGGGAAGCCCTCTCATTAAAAAGTTTTCAATTAAAAGCGAAATAATAGCAAAAATAAAACACTTCCTTTTTGATTAATATGTAATTAGACTGCGACTGTCATCGAAATTTGGTGTGAAACATCTCTTATTTTATTCGAACGTTTTCACAGAGAATGAAGGTTAATTGCCAATGGCAAGGTTTTATAAGTTGAAGCGGTTTTAAGGTCTTTTTTGCAATTTCTGGTCCATGCATACGCATACATCCCGAGGTCTCTCAGGGTTCCAAGAAATGCCTATCCTGAGTACACTGTACTGATGTGCGAGACAGACTGCGATTTTAGTCGATTAGAACCACTCCACCGAGCATCTAGTGAGGGTCACCGAAGTCTCATAAATGTAAAATTATTTAACTTACCCAGAGTGCGGAAGACAATAGGCCTACTTCTGTACTTGTGGCCGCCCCAAAGAGCGGCGACGGTTACTTGATACTGTGTGTCGGCTTCCAAGCCGCTCAATATGACCGCATCTGAATTACCAGCCACCTCCAACACGACTCTGTAACTAACGTACAATGAGTCAATTTCGTTGAATTCTGGTGAAAAGCTCGATTAAGGTGAGACCACATTAAAGGAAATAACGAAATAAATAACAGACAACATCGTATATTACATAAGTGCTGTTACGTAGCCGAAATGTGAGGGATGGTATAGTACGAGAAAGGATTACGATAATTATTAATGTGGCCTCACCGTTGGGAAGAAAGAAGTAAGAAAGTTGTTTGGATTTAATAGACCAGGTTCTATGGGACACATAGCTTAGGAAAGGTTTTCCTTACAATTAAATAATACTTTCACCAAATTACTTCAGTGTAGTGCAATCTCTAAAGTGTTAGCTAGCAAAGCTAGTCGAAAAGTAATAAGACAAACTTGTCCATGTCTTAAAATAGCTATTTTTGACATATGTAAGTAAGTGTCGGTTTTGTTTAAAAAAATACTTAGTAGTTCCTAAAAATGTAGGATTTGTATCCTTTTATCAATGAATTGATTGATTGCTAAATCGTCTACAGTTACATGAACGTAGCAAATATAACTTAAAAGGCAGATGATAAATAAATGACAATGACTAATAAAATATCATTAAACTTAAATAATTAATGTTTATACTACACTATGATTAGCAGCTGTGATTTCACGGGATACCGATTATGTCTCGATACGTAATAAATACCATTGTGTGAAACTCTATCAAAACAAATTAGGGTTACCCCGGGACAACAAAGCGGCCACGCTTTCCTCAGGAAATTTATCGGTAATAGAACTTCCGTGAAACACCCCTACCCATTTCGTTTCATATTTCTGATTTTTTGTGTTCTATTGTGTTGGTTTTTATTACGGCAACGCGGGCTTTGATTAAAAAATGTTTAGTGACTGGGCATTTTTCTTCTTAAAAGATTAATCACAATGCTCGTAAACGATCATATGAATAAACATTGAAATCGTAAATAAATCATGTTCCCGTTCTTTGTCCCTACAACAGAAATATTCAACTGTTATATTTTAAAATGATAGCTTAAAGTAAGGTTTACTTAATTTGATGATATTTTCTAACGCTAACGCTATTTTGGGAGTCATGGATATACAGAGTTATGTAATCCTTTTTTTTTGTTACAGTAAAAAATTATTATCTTAACTATTATGATTCACGCCCGAAGGTTAGCAGGAGCTGGATGCGAAAAGTCGAGAATCGAACCAATTTATTTTTTATTGTCTTGTAGAATAGAGAGAAGACTAGCAGACGTATCTTTACGATTAGAGCAGTTTCCAACAGTAAAACGTAATATTTTGATGATGACGTCATCATCATCATCACCATCAACAGCCTTTAACTGTCTGCTGCTGTTTCTCCCTAGAAAAGAGGTTTTGGGCTACTATACCACGCTGGCCATACGAGTTGGTATTGAAGGGTTAATTTGTAAAACTGAATACCTAACCAAATAAAACATATTTTTAATATTCCGAAACTAATACACCATTACTGTAGAGCATTCATATACAAATAAAATTGATGTCCTTCTCTCCAAATGAACCGTGACAAAATTCTAACACAATTTTACAAAAAAAAAGCAAAATGCCGGGCATTTTTCATATATCAAAGTTCATTTAGACTAGACGAACTTCATATTAGTTCTTATAGCTGTGTAGCTTCAACTATAAGTAAGATAACTCTATAGGTACTCCTTATTTGACTTATATTCCATGAACTCTGTGTAGACAATCCTCTGTTATTAGTTTAGATTCACAGAACTTTACGAGTACATATCTGTAATGTTCTGAGGTTAAGCAAGTCAGTTTAAAGTAATTCTGGTAAAACTGGGTTGTGGTTTAGAAGATTGAGTAAAATTTTTATGATTCCTTTTAGAAATGTAATCCACTGAACAGGGTTTTGAATAATTTAAATAGCGGGTTTTTCCTGACGCTGGTAGACAAATACTTGGTTAAGTTAAGCATCTTTAAAATCACTATTTATTACAATCAATTGCAGTAACAACTTTTAGTCGTACTTAAATATGACAAAACAGATAAAGAATAGACTTTAATGAATAGTTTTAATAAATAGTTTCATAACTTACACTTTCCCTAAGTTATGTCATTTAATTATAATACATATAACAGATTATTCTGATTTACTATTAGGTTTTCATAGTCAAGAGTATTGATTTCATTTTAACATCAAACAACTTAACTCAAAAAATAAAATATTTAACAAAGCACATCTCGAAATATACACTAAACCTTTTAAAAATCATAAAAGCCACCTACCTTATAAGTATTAAGGATCTTCTGCTTCAAATATTTATTTGGTTTACAGTGAAGTGGTGAAAATAAATGCAAGCTTGAAAATAAAGGTTCAATATTTCTGTGGATCTCGTTAGATTTTAAGTGTTAAAGTAAAAATTACAAAAAATGTTCTCATTTTTTTGTAATTCTCTTTTGTTTCAATTAAACCCCTTAATTAGAAAAAGGATTTGTTTTTACTTATAATAGAGTGATTTCAAAAAAAATGAACATATTTAAACCTCTGTATCACTACAGTACTCAACAAGATCTTTTACTGATGTAGTTATAATTCTGCTTATTTCAATAAAAGACAAGATCCAAAAGATTCAACGTTTTCATCTCGATTATTAGATCATAACAATACTCAAAAAGATATGTAATTAATATTTTACAAAATGTCATTAAATGTGTAGCCAAGTATTAAGTTGTCGAAAATGTAATTAAAAAAAAAACAGTATCTGAAAAATAGCCATACTGCCAAATGGTAAAATGTCATGAGTAATTAACATGTCAGTTTCAATGATTTTATTATTCATGAATACAATATATTTTGTGGTAGTAGTCAGTGTCGATACTGTACATCAGAAGGTTTTTTTTAAAAGAGTTCGAGTCTTAACAAACAAAATATTTATAAACGGAATATAGAGTTAGTAGAATCGTCTGAAATATAAATAGTGAAAATACTGGAAACATAGAAATAATATAATAAAACAATATTTGTAAGCACCTACCACTATTTGCTATGAAAAAGGAATTTTTATTTTAGATGCAGCTATGCAGCTTGTTTCATTTTGTTGTCTACGCAGCTTGTTTAATTTTGTTGATATTTTGAGAACTTCCCTTTCTATGCAGCCAACATATTCAATTTATTCTACATTTACTATTTCATTATCTTTTGGAAATAATATACCTAATACGTCTTATCACGTAAATATTTTAGCACTAGTAGGCATATCTACACGTAAAATGTTTCAGACAAAAAGAAATTCGGAGAAAAAGATAGTCCTAAAATTTTTTTATTCGTTATACTCAAAGACTTTGTCAGTAACTCTATATAGGTTGACTTTATGGCTATGGTTGTCATGCCCCTTTCAATATCAACCATCGAGGCTTTATAACAGTTGTCACTGCTGTTAATTCCATTATGGCTTGTTTAATCAATACTGTGACCTGATTCGTTCCCTTCCTATCGACGAACGTATTCTCCTGAGCTTGGTAGTTCTATTGTTTTAAATGTATATAGATAAATATGTCACATCTGACTAGAACAGATACCAGATATAATACAATCAGGTAAATTGAAATTAAGACAAAATTTCTAGGATATGCCTATGTCCTATACTTAGATCGTATATAAATTAGATAGAGAGATGAAATGCAGTGTATTAAAAAGAGGTTATTAAGCAAAACTAACAAAATATCAGACGACGGGTTGCTGAAATGTATGTGGGATAAAAGTGAGCGTATCTGAAAAATCTAATTATTTCGAATAATATTAATAGTATTTATGAACATAAGTAAATATTCATCAATAGTTTTTAACTGACCAGTGTTTGACATAAACCTCTCTTTCAAGTGGAGATTATATTAATTTTTACACTCAAGCAATCTTGTATTATAGGGTTCTAATTAATTTTATACTGAAGCAATTTGTGGAACCATAACAAAAGCAACCCTGGCCTGTAAATACGCGTACACGAAATATATTTTTCCGAAGTTCATTACTTTTCGTCCAATTTTTACAGTAAAATGCTAAAATATTAATCGTAGTACCATACTTTATTCAGAAATGGCTACAAAGGGAATTGAAAATTGTTCTATTAGGAAAATTTTATTTGATTCACGTAAGGTACAAAGTTAAATGTGGTTTCAGTAAACATTATTACTATGCTTCTTATTAAATATCGAGTAAGTTTATAAAAGATTTTGTAAAATATTTTCACTTTTTATTTAAAGTTATGAAGTCTGAAACTTCATTGACCGACTAGGGCTGACTACTACATACTGACTGTCAGATTCTACTAATTAATAGTACTTTATATTCCATCACGAGAAAGAAACCCTTAAACTGTTGACAAATTTAGCTATCTATTGAACTATAAACGACACCTCTAACTCAAAAGGCACCTCACGTTTTATGAGTGATTTGAAAAAAAGAAGAGTACGAGTTTAGCCAATACTATACTATCTTTTAAAACAATGAACATTTAAGGATGTGGCTAAATTTCTATAAAAACTTACGGTAATGTTAGGATTAGTAAAACTATTGCAAATAAAATCGTGTTTGATTGTTAAAGTTCGAAAATACTATGGATGCAACGTGCATACTAAACTAATTAAATTATCATTTTTCGCACACAATATCGTTTAATAAAGGCACCACAGGGTAACTACATCTTACAAAGGTTGAATTTTTTTCTTATTGTAGCTAATAAGTGATAAAATACATGTTGCTTAATAAACGTTGTGTTTGGAATATCTTATAAATTTCCTGCTGTGTTTATTTTTATTAGTCTCAATACAGCCTTTGCACGATATTTTTCCTGTCCACGAACCTGAATGGAATTTTAATTTTTTATCCAGGCTTTGCACACGATATTTTACATTTCAAATTTGGAATTTTCGTATTCAGTTGCTAAATAGCTTTTCTTTATTTAAACTTCGAATTTCGTTTCCTAAGAATCAGATGAACTTGGTTGAGCGGCGTGAGCGTTTTCAAATGTAAAGTGATGAGTTAGGTATGAATATGACTTATTAATATTAAAGTCTTGACAACACTCAGTCAGTCACTTGATAACGCAAGGTCATCGTTACAGCCCGTATTGTATTGCCCTTGCATTAATTCCCAACTGAAAATTTACAGGCACGTAAGAGATTCCACTCTAATGAAATCCTGAAATGTGTGTGCAAAAACATTTATTCAAGATCAGTTAAGTTCTTAAGGCGCTACATTAAAACATACATACATAGATTACAAAATTTTCACCGTATATGAGTATTGAAAAAAACAATCGAATTTAGAACCTCCTCCATTAAAACCACATCTAACATACTCGTACTTTACTAAAACTTTGGAACATATCTACAAGTAGTAGTATCATATATTAGTGATAAAACTTCACTTCAAAACTATTCTCACAAACAGCCAACCTATTTAAAATTCTATTCCCAACTATCAAGTTCTCTCAAGATATCTTCTACATTTATTATCATGTCAGCCCTTTTTTTCTCTAGTGTAAATTTATCTACCTCACCACTCGTACATAGTTGAGTGTCTTTCTCAGTAGAATAGTATGTTATCAATACTTAAGTAGACTTTACCAACTAATAGCCATATTTATTGATATATCTCTAGTCTACGGTAGGGGTCTTATTCGGATGTAAGGAATGTGACAAGGGTCAGAATAAGCGAACAACAATTTGGTTGTGGGCACTGGCAATATATTATTAGTGCAAGTTTCGTATTGTTCGTAAAGTTATATTATGAAGTGTGAGAAGTTAACAACTGTAAACATTATAAATATTTATTTATTAGACATTGAGAATTTGAATGAATGAAAGACGAGTTTAAGCAGAAAACTGTTAACACATAAAATAATAAGCTTTTTAATAAAACGATTGAATTGGTGTAGCACAACGAACGATTAATTGCAATAGTAACAAACACAGACAATAATAAAAATAGGACATAGACTAAATAGACAGATAGGGTACTGTGTGTTTATTTGATGTCACTAACCATAAATATTTATAATACTTTTTATTTAAATGACAATAGCCCAAAAGACGATTTTTTTTTTAAATAATAGTATCTGAAATAAATTTAGTGTTTGAGATATTTTTTGCGGAACAATATTCGTAGTTCGGTATACTATAATGAGTTCATACTTATAACCGAACACATAAGCGTCACTATAACTCTTCTACAAATTATCACAAAGTAAAAGTAAATTCAAAATATTAGGACATCGCCATCAAATTTACACTTACACGTCTTGAAAGTGCTAAGGTTGCTAAAGTTAGCGTTTTGTAAGACTATTATATTTTTAAGCGAAACTTAACTTTAATAAACTCTTGGACTGTAATTACACTTGGAAAGAAAAATCCTATTTTATTTATCTCCGAAAACAATACTGTTGGCAAAAATACCCGGAACTCTTCAACCGTTATTACCTTAATGTACAAAGGCGATTTCGTAAATGAACACCCATCTCAATCTTTTTTCTCATGAAACGTCGATCAATCACTTTAGCAATTCTTATTATATAAAGCAAACACGCAAAGCTAAGCGCTTCATAGGCATTACGAAGAATAAAAAATAGAGTATGTACTTCTTGGTCGACTGTTTTAAGAAGATTTTGTGGTCACACGTGGACGTACAACTTCAACTTACTAATAAATCTGAGAGCCTATTTAGATACGATTCTACTTCGTGAAATAAAAAAAAAGACACATATTGTTTACAAAATTATATGATAATAGAATTTGGTTCATTTTGAAACATCTGCCCGCGTATTTATCGATTATCAAGACAAATAACCGGCCAAGTGAGTCGGACTCGCGCATCCAGGGTTCCATACAAACCTGTAGGTATATTATATGATGTAACTAAAAATTTATGCTTTTCGCAATTTTTCCATACTCTGTGCTATAAAACGTTGTTTCGTACAAAATTTCAAGATTCTGAGTTGGGTTTCGATTCCCTTGCGAAAATTTGCAGCAGAAACGGTTTTTGATATGAATTTTAGTTTGATACCTCCACACGTTTCTGAGAAAAAGGGTCTTTACACACAGACAAACGGACAACAAAGTGATCTTTTAAGGGTTTTGTTTTCCTTTTGAGGTATGGAACCCTAAACGGTGCCCTTCTCTAATATATCTCCACAGTAAAATTCATCTAAATTCATTCAACAATTTAGCCGCAAAAGTGTAACAGATAGTTACTTTAAAATTTTTAATATTAGTACGAATATAAAACTACGAATAAATATTAAAATAGATATACAATTGATTTTCGAAGTGTACACTGTACGTACCCTGTTAAATTTTTGTTAAAAGGAATATCGTGTGATGTTACTCGGTTTCAGTCTTACACCGACAATAACCACAGATCAAGTGTCTCACCATATCAAATGAAGTTAATAAATGCAATTATCTTCCAATATTGGAGATATGGGAAACCGAATTCTAGATTTTAGATCAAATCTTAACATTCTTATTTTACGTAAATCAAGTAAAATTTTACTCATAATTCAGTTTTGGATTCCGATTCTCTGTACTGTACATATGTATTTTTATATCTGTACATATAAATCTTACTGTGCTGCACTTTACAGTACATGCGATATAAGGCTGGATTCTAAAAAAGCTAATTGTTTTGGATTGTTTTCATGTTTAAATCTATTCCACATTGTAGATACAACGTTACTTTGTTGATTATCTTAATTCATGCACGTATTCGCATTCATGAAATACCGATGACAGAAAGATAGATTGCGTAGGCTTAGTGATAGTTACCCTTAGGGCTTGAACCCTAAATATTTCACTACAAGTAGTTGGTATATGTCAGGAAAGTCAGCTGTTACTAACCGATTAGACTACATGCTGGGCACTGTGGGACGGTAAAATCCCATTAAAATTGGACTTTAGGATTTTTGCTCCGATGAAAATGTATTTATCGGGTATTCATAAAATAAATAAATTCAATACCATGCCCCTTTTCTCGTTAAAAACGGTCTAAGTGTTAAAACTTTGTTTATAAGAGCTGTTTCCTGAAATTGGTACGAAGATAAAATTTGGGTTATACTTTCCGAAGTACAGTTATATAAGAAGATCGACTCTTATTTGAATGCTCATTTAGCTGTGTGGCACTTCTGTTAATTCCTATAAATACCTAGTGATAATTCCTTTTAAATATTTAAACATAGCGTAAAATATATTTAGCTGAAGTCGCTTTACCCCATTTAAAATCAGCACTTAAATGAGAAGTATTTCATAAATTGGGTCTTGAATTTAAAAGTCGCTCTCCGCTCGTCGCGCCAACATGGCTCGCTGGTCGTCCCGGCTGGAGACTCCACATGCTGATTTTGCCGCCGTAGTGGATCTCCAGCCAGTAGTCCTTGAGTGGGCAGAAACGAACGAAGAAGGAGGCGGCGGAGAGGGCCCGAAAGGACGACCTCCACTTGGACCCAATTTGCCACCGGCGAACCGGGCGGCTCAGGCGCGCTTATCAGCGCCTCATGCTGCCATGTAGCCACGCATGATCAGGACGGGTTTTCCCCTCTACCTGCTTCAGAGGCCAGCCGCGTGGAGGCGACGTACGTGTGTGCCGTATGTCGCCTAAATTAAGAGTCAACCAGCATACTGTGCTCGCTTCAGTGCGGGCAGGCGTTGGGAGGGGTTCGTATGTGTTAACACAAGCAGTTTCCGGATCCCTCCCTTCTCATGCGTAGAGTGGCACACGGTGTGGTTTTAGTCAGTCCGATTCCGACATACCACTCGCCGCAAACATCGGTGGGGTGTTGGCCCGTGAAGGTTTTTCACAAGTTACAAAAAAGACTTCTACCAAATTGGTTGAAGAAGGCTTCAGATGATGATAATGACTTATTATTTACTAACTTCGCTCGCATTTAGTAAAAAATATCCTATGTTACTTCAAATACCTCCAAGAATATGTGTACAAAGTTTCATGATCTATGATTAAGTAGTTTTTGCGTGAAAGCGTAACAAACAAACTTACATTTACGTTTATGATAATTAGGCTTTATAACCACAACTTTTCAAATTGCTATCAACTTCCTTTGTTTCAACACCTTTAGCATGTTATTTTAAATTCAAATTTGGTTATTTCAATTTTAAAATTTGTCTTGTGAGTCGTAAAATTCTTGATTATTCTTGCGTTCTAGTGTCACTGTGCCTACAAAGCGTCAGACGTTTAAGCGATTAATTTCGAAAATGATGTCAAGATTTTATTTACCGAGCGCTGTCAGGAAAGGCGGGCTAGTTTACATTCATTATCATATCCCTTTCTAGTGGCTTTTCCTCTTTTAGTTTTGCACTATCGACTGGCAACTGTTGAATATTAACGAGTTTGCGGTGTTCCGATTTAAATATTGAATATTTTATTTACTTCAGTTACTGATTTTTGAGTCGGAAGTGTTAAATTTTTATATTGAATTTTGAATTGAAAACATCTAAATATGATGACTGCCTTGGTGTCGTAGTGGTAGCGTATGCGATTGCTAAGCTTGAGGTCTCGGGTTCAATTCCCGGGTCGGACCAAATGTTTGTTTGATCTGCAAATATTTGTTTCAGAGTTTGGGTTTTCTTCTATATATAAAATGTATGTATTTACAAAGAGAAGTATATCAGTTGTCTTAGTACCCATAACACAAGCTCTGCTCAGCTTAAGACTAGATGGCGTTGTGAGTTAGATGTCCGGAATATTTATTATATTTATTTTTATTTAATACAGGATCGGATGGGAAGTAAATTCATGGAAATCACAATTGACTTGAGCTAGCTGTGAATGTAGATACAATTATATACTCTCTGTCTTTTGCCCACGGCTGCATTCGAGTGTATTTCTGTAATTGCGATAAAAAGTCCTATAAAAATATATAGTATCTCCATGGCAAATTTCATTGAAATAAGTGCAACGGTTTAGCTGTGAAAGAGTTACAGACAGATAGAGTTACTTTCGCTATACTATACTATATATAATATACTATATAATTACAATAACAAAAATACGCTATATAATATACTAGCTGTTGCCCGCGTCTCCGCCCGCGTTTATGTCGGTTTTTTCGTGTTTTTTCGCGGTCGCGGATATGTGACTAATGCAAAAATTTTATAAAAACAATCCTTGATGCGGATTATATATCATTCTGAAATTTCAGCTCGATCGGTGCAGAACTTTTTGAGTTTTTAAAGCGTACACAAACCAACATAACATTTATATATATATATAGATTTATGGATTAATAGCCATAACCATGTATACATGATGATGATGCTTAGGAATTTTGTGACATTAATCAGTTTAGCTATTTTACATATAGCTACTATACAACACAACTCAATACACAAATGTTATAGTGGCATTAGATAGTTTCTAAATAAAAAGGTATGTATGACTGTCTGTCCTGTTTTCACGGCAAAACCGCTGCACCGATATCAATGAAATTTGGCAAGGAGATACTTTGATTCTTGAGGAAGGAGATAGTCTACGCTTCGCTGCGATAACCGACAAACACGCGGGTGGAGCCGCGCGCAACAGCTAGTATTGTACATGTGAAAGTTTGTGAAAATACATGTAAGTACTTATGTATGTTACTCTTTCATGCAAAAACTACTCAAAGAAGTTGGATTAAACTTTACAGTAATATAGCTTAACTATCAGAATTACACATGGCCTACATGTTATTACAATTTGACCACTACAAAATAAAAAGTCGTCACATTACGTCGAGTAAATTGGAGAAATTCCTGCTATGTGAGAACTACTCGTATTTTGAAGTGCGCTGCCTAAACACAAGCTGCACCAGTTTGAAATGAAATTTACAATGAAGATCCTTTCATTCTTGAGGCAGGACATATGCTAGTACTAGCTGACCCACGCAACCTCGTTTACGTCTTTTATTGCTCGTAGTGTAATATTTTTCCCCGGTTTTTGTAACATTATTCATTAGTGCTCCGCTCCCAATGGTCTTAGTGTGATGATATATAGCCTTTAGCCTTCCTCGATAAATGGACTATCCAACACTGAAACAACTTTTCAAATCGAACTAGCGGTTCCTGAGATTAACGTGTTTAAACAAACAAACAAACTCTTCAGCTTTATAATATTAACAACGATAAACGATTACGACGGTAAATGTAAGCTGCATAGAATAACATATAACATAATTTTCACGACCGATTCTCTTTAATTACACACTTACTTAAGATTATGGCGAGTATATATTGTATTTACCAAGAACAATATTCAAATATTATAATTAGGCAAACAAATATACGCTCAAATATATAATAAGTGTGTTCGTGTATTGCCGTGTATTACCAGTGCAAATACAATATACCAGGTGTGTTCCCAATATCAAAATTAAATTACAAGCTGCCTCAGGCACTACATATGCCAATACCAAATTTTATCACGAAGTTTCTTGTGAATATGGATTTGTTCGTATTATATTTGCCTTTATGAAAACCGAACATTGTATTCTTAATAATTTCATATTTAAATTAAATAAAAATATATTTAGATAAAAAAAACAAAATTATGTGTTTTAATCAACTTCATTTGACTCGCGCTTGAATTTGTACTTGAGCAAACGTTTTTATGTAGCACTGTAGATTCTAAATAGATAGATTGATAAAAAACCTTCCATACTTTTCTATGACTACTGACCTTATAGACAATATTTAAAGGCATAACTCGTAGTTTATTGAGTGGTTTAAACTTATCAATTCTTTCCTAATTTCCGACCAATTTGTGTAAAAAGTGTGTAGTATTGTGGCAACTTCCACATATAACACGACAATAACCTACTACAGCGCCATCTACCGAAGATACACTGAACTACGAAGTAACGCACTACATGGAGTAACTACAAATCCTGAATCGCGCAATAAATAGTTCTCGCGCCGATTATCATATATACAACGTCCCAACATCAACTGTTGGGCAGTAGCCCGCCAGGCATGATCACCTCGCCTGGTCGTAGGATCCTCCCTTTGTGTTGGTGGAACATGATACCCGTCCCTGCACAGAATCATCAACAGCCTTTAATAATCCATTGCTGTACATAGGCCGCTCTTTAAAAAGTCATGTAATTTGACAAGGTATTGCAGCGTCTGCCATCAGCGAAGTTCAAATTACCATAGTTAACACTAGCAATACAACTACTTAAAATTGTTACTCTTAAAGTAAGGTACATCAGTCATTTTCTGATAATAATCAGGATTCACATTCTAAAACTTAAGTAAAATCATATAACTTGCCCATCATAGAGCCTTATAACTTTAGGACATTCAGCCTTTCCCTCTGTCTCTATTTCAGACTTGATATAAGAAGCTGGGATTCCAAGCAGCAGCCAGTTCGTAAATTATTAGCTAATTAATCTGAAAAGAACACGTTCTATTGACTATATATATATATATATATATATATATATATATATATATATATATATATATATATATATATAGTCATGTAACATAAATAAAAAACTATGAAATAAAATTAAGGAGGAACATTATAGAAGCCTTTGTATCATCGAGTAGGAAATCGCTCGTGTAATCTGATCCGATAAGAAAGGGGTTGTTTTTCTTTATGAATTTCGAAACGCTCACATCAGAAATAAACAACAACAATATATTCACCAGAAACAGTAAACAGCTAGCAACAGAACATTGGAAGCTAAACACGTTTCAACGGTATTCACTAATAGGTACGAGTGATTCGTCTCTTCTGCGTGTCTGTGTCAATTTCTGTAAGTTAGTGACGTTACTAGATGCGATATTACTGTTCTGCGTTATAGTTAATTATTAAACCTTTAAGCAATCAGTAATACTTAGTATATACGATTGTGAGAAGTGGTGGGGACGCTTAAATTATGTAGAAGCTTCTCAATTAGTTCTCTATGTATATAATATAAGCGTATCGTACCTACATATATACATATACTTATTATTTAAAAACAATCGAGAACACAGGGACTTTTTGTTGATGAATAATATTTATGAACATGATTTTAATTTTTACGCGGTAATAATAATGACTGTTTTTTTTTTTTTTTCATGAAGTGCTACTTACATTTTGAAAACATTACAAAAATCAAATGATATTGTACGCTATGCTGATGTTATAATATGTTTATGGTAGCATTCAGTACCATGTAGAGTTATATCAAACAATAATAACCATACTCATATAAAAATTTTAAAGTAATTCTGTTACACTTTCATGGCTGAACCCGCAGTTTATTCAATGAAATTGGGCATGGAGATACTCTAATTCTTGAGGTAGCACGGAGCACGCCGCTGGCATAAACTTCTTAATACTTTTAAAATCACAACGTTATATTAATGATTTAATCCCACTAATATTATAAACGCGGAAGTTTGTGAGTATGTAAGTGAGTATGTTTGTTGCTCTTTCACGCAAAAAGTACTGAATGGATTTTGATGAAACTTTACAATAATATAGCTTATATCATAATAACACAAAAGCTACAATTTATAATGATACTAGCTTTGCCTCGTGGCATTGCCCGTGGTTATTGTCGTACCGCGGGTAACACCGCGGTGAACCCCGCGGTTTTACCCGCGGTACGACGGTACGACGGTACGCTTCTAAAATATAATACTAACATCTGACATGAATTATATAATCAAAAAAATAAATAAAAGGTAGGTATTTATGCAACGTCTCATTATCCACTATCTCTTAGATTTTTCTTAGTATTTTGCGGTAAAAATATATTTTCATACTCCAGCTGCATTGGATTCTCTAACCAATGTAATTTTCCTATAGCTGGGATAGTATTTGTTGTGGTTAAAGCAATACTGTTGTACTACAATTTGCAATTCCGAAGACTTATTTGATGTTACGTATAGCATTTCTTCAGAGTATAATCTTCAATAAACTAATAAATATTTACTACGTTTTAAGACTTACAAGTTTAAATAGTAATTGTACTAATCTTTAGGTAAGTATTGCAATCGAACTTGTACGAGATTACTAATTTAAAACAACCTCATTTTCCGATTTTCAGATCTGCCCTATATGCACACAAAATTTCATAAAAATCTGTTCAGCTGTTTCGGAGGAGATTGGTTACAAACGTCGCGACACAAAAAAAATATATATAAGATTTACATAGGTAAGATTAAGAGTTAGGAAAGAAGCAAGTTAAGCAAAAGACCTCATGATTTTTTTTTATCTTTGTTTAAGGAGCTTAGCCACAATTATGACTATGTCGCTCCATCATAGCCACTTTTTTATTTTACATTATTCTTATTAGTCCGGTCATTTTAGACATAAAAATAGTGAGCAAATAAAGAAAATTCCGACAGAGCCAAATCTTCGTAGAGACCTTAGGTTTATCACAAGGAATAAAGTGTCAAAAGTCCCCATCAGTCCCATGTGAGCTTAGGGACTTATTCGGGGCCCAAGGTCAAAATTTTAGGTTTTTTGGATTTTTCTCGAAAACGGTAATTTTATCGAAAAAGTATTTTAGAGCAAAGTTGTAAATCTTAAAATTTTCTATAAAAATGGGCCCTATGATTTTTTCTCTAAGACCCACTATTTCCCAGATATTGTGCTTGTAAGAATCATGTTCTACATAGTATGCACACATATGCCACGTATAAACATATTTAGGTACTCAAGCAAGCAAAAATGCCTACTCGTGTCTCTTTTATGTATACATTATACTATTCTAAGAAAATTTACTAAAAACAATAGAAAGAAAAACAGCAATAGAACAATTTAATGCAAGAAATACAACTATTGTAGTGGGTGAAGATGTTGATTTATTAGTACTACTCACTGCAAGGACTCCATCTGATAAAATTATTTACTTTTTAAAACCTGGGAAGACGCAGCAACGGACAGAAATATATTCTTCTAAAAGTTTATCAGCTTATCCAAAATGCCAAAACTTTATTTTATTTTTACATGCGATAACCGGATGCGATACTACGTCAGCAATGTTTAGAAGGGGCAAAAATTCAGTATTAAAATTATTTAAAAAAAATGATTTGATTGACTGCGCAAAAGTTTTTACAGAAATTAATTCTTCACCTCAAATACTAATTACTAAAGGAATTCGGTTTCTTCTTGCGGTTTATGGAGCTCCAAAAAAAATTGATTGCATAGATACGTACAAATATTTAACATTTGTAAAAAATACACGAAACAAAAAGCAAGTACAGCTATCTTGTCTTCCTCCAACATCGGCATCTGCTACTCAACATTTGTTTCGAGTTTACTATCAAGTTCAGACATGGCAAGGCAATGAACTGAACCCTGAAGACTGGGGTTGGAAATTGATAAATAATACTTTGGAACCGATTCGAACTTTACTGCCCCCTGCTCCAGAAAAACTTCTTAACACTATTTTTTGCAATTGCAAGAAAGGTTGTAGTGCCAAATGTGGCTGTAAAAAAGTAGGGTTGCAGTGTTCTCCAGCGTGTACCAATTGCCAAGGTGTCTCTTGCTCAAATGTTCAATTAAATACAAGAGAGGAAGATTCATGTGATTTTGATGAAGAGACAACTGATTCATCTTCATTTGAACAAGAAGAAATTGAAGAAAACATGATTGTTAAAGTTGAATATGAAGAGTATGAGTCTGATTAAAGTAATAAAAAAAAGTTAGAACGACAGCTAAACTCAGTAACCCATATCAATAATCTTCATACTATTAAATAGTTATTGTTCCTGAAAATAACGTCATAAAGGTTCGTGGAATAGGCCTACCGGGAATACCACGTTAAAAAAAACGCGCCGAGTATACTACCTCACAGGTGGTGTGGAAATGTGTGCATATTATGTAGAACGTGATTCTTACAAGCGCAATATCTGGGAAATAGTGGGTCTTAGAGAAAAAATCATAGGGACCATTTTTATAGAAAATTTTACGATCTACAACTTTGCTCTAAAGTACTTTTTCGATAAAATTACCGTTTTCGAGAAAAATCCAAAAAACCTAAAATTTTGACCTTGGGCCCCGAATAAGTCCCTAAGCTCACATGGGACTGATGGGGACTTTTGACACTTTATTCCTTGTGGTAAAACCTAAGGTCTCTACGAAGATTTGGCTCTGTCGGAATTTTCTTTATTTCAATTGTCTAAAATGACCGGACTATATATATTTATCATACAAATCATATAAGGCCTTAGCTGTATCTGTCGAAGGACTAGCAGAGATATTTGAAGGCTACGTAATACTCGTATCTATAGATTCCTATTGTAATGCCACGAAAAGGAGAAATTGTGAGAGCTATTTCTTTAAATATAAATATTAATAATACGAAGTCACATCTCACGTAAACAAATGTATGAATAACATTATTAAACTTCATGCACACATGTACAACGGCGGGCTTAATGCCCAAGGCATTCTCTACCAGCCAACCTTTGGGAGATGTGGAAATTTTGTGAGGTAGGTGCATTGTGGTGGAAATAGAGGTTGTGATTGCTATCAATATATGGGCTAACATAGACTAACATAATCAATACACATATACATAAATTATCTATATATGGATATACATACACACTAATACATAAACCTTACATATTATGTACACTGTGAATAGGAACGAAATTGGATCTTAATTATTGTTTTCCAGCCATTTCGTCAAGAGGTGGTTTTTGACGTTTATTTTGAATGTAGCACGACTTGTTGACATCCTAATTTCGAGTGGGAGCGTGTTCCATAGCAGAACAGCTTGTACAAAGAACGAGGAGTTCATGATGTCGGAATTGTGAGAGGGACATAAGAGAAGCAAATTGTTGGATGAGCGAAGATTTCTGTCGTGATTCGAAGATAAAAAGCGGAGATAGGGTTCAAGGTAAGTAGGTGAAGATGGGGAGATGAGGAATGAAAAGAGATAGGTCAGCGCTCGCTGACTGCGGCGCTGGCGAATAGGTAAACATTGCAATTGAGAACGGAAAGTGGACACGTGGTCATACTTGCGAAGATTGAATATGAATCGAATGCAGTTATTAAGAAGACGGTCAAGTTTATTAAGGAGATCTGCATTCAGGTCGAAATAACACACATCACCATAGTCGATTAAGGGGATAAT
Organism: Spilarctia lutea; assembly: GCA_916048165.1. Taxonomy (NCBI): domain Eukaryota; kingdom Metazoa; phylum Arthropoda; class Insecta; order Lepidoptera; family Erebidae; genus Spilarctia; species Spilarctia lutea. Next base: position 14,517,781 of record OU696480.1, on the reverse strand, counting down.
GAGGGACTGTGTGAGTGAGAGTTTCGTTTTAGGAGGCAAGAAGTTCTTAAGACGGTAGAGTGTACGTAGGTTATCTGTTACTTTCTGGCTCACGTGAGTAATCTGGGCCCGCCAATCAAGAGTTGAGTCAATGAACAGGCCAAGGTCCTTGACTACGTGGCTCCAAGGTATAACTAAGCCGTTGAAGACTACCGGCGAGATTGACGTAGTATCCAATCGATTTATCATGTACTTGCTACCTATTACTATTGCTTGGCATTTAGTAGGGTTAACTGCCAGCCCGAATCTCATCGACCAAGACTTTATGAATTCCAGGTCCCTGTTGATGTTGTCGATGGCTTGCGATATATCCTCCACCCTTGCCTGTGAATACAGCTGCAGATCATCGGCATACAGGTGATACGAACACCGAAGGTGGTCAGTAATGAGGTTGATAAAAATAGAAAATAGAAGAGGAGATAAAATTCCGCCTTGAGGGACGCCAGCATAAAGATTGCGCCAGTTCGATAACGAGTCTTGTACACGAACACACTGCTGACGTCCCTGAAGATAGGTAGAGAACCATTCCAGTGCCTCAGGCGACACCCCAAGATACCTAAGGATTGATAGTAGGATTTCGTGACTGACGGTATTGAAGGCGTTAGAAAAATCCACTAAGACCAGAACAGTAACTTTGGTGTCCTCCATGCCCCTCCTAATATCGCCAGTCACTTTGAGGAGAGCGGTAACAGTACTATGACTGGACCTGAAGCCGGACTGCAGTGGGCTCAGCAATTTGTGTCGGTATACAAATACCGAAAGCTGCTTGTATACACAGGCCTCGAGTACTTTAGATAGGAAGGGGAGGATGGAAATAGGTCGAAAGTGTTCGGGTAGTGAAGGATTATTTTTTTTAGGAAGAGGTATGATGAAAGCCTTACGCCAAAGTGAGGGAAAGGTCCCGGAGTCAAGAGAGTAGTTAATTATGTGAGTTATTGCAGAGAGCGTATAGTCCAAGATGGTACCTAATGATCATGCGTCGGCTAATACCGTCGCATCCCGAAGCATTGGAGCGGATAGATAGTATGATCTTCTTAATATCCCCAGAAGGCACCGGAGAAAAATCGAAAGAGTTGATGTTGGGTCTGGTAAGGCCAGATAGGTAATTCAGCGTTTGCCATTTGGTTTGAAGATCTAGTGTTGTAGTGGATGAGAAATAACTATTTATATCGTTCAAAGCCAATGGTGTTCTTAAACTCTGGAAGTTGCTTATTGCCAATACCTAAAGTGCCCAGAAACTTCCAGATGCTGGAAGAAGTGGATGACTCTATATTCTGTAGGATATGTCGGCGTTTAGCGTTGCGTATCACCTGGTTACATCGATTCCTTGCAGTCTTATAGTGATTCCACTTGTCCTCACAGCGATCGATCCTGAACTTGAGGAAGGCCCGATCCCTTCGCCTCATAACAATACGCACCTCATCCGTCAACCATGGTGCTGGGGCACGTTTCATTTTTAATGACTTTAGGGGAGCGTGCACATCATACAATTTTATAATATTGTCATTCAAAATATTAACTTTTGTGTCTATGTCTGCGACTGCTGCCACACCCATCCAATCCACCCTCGCAGCGTCCGTGTATAGTTTTTCCAGATCTATGCTCTGGAAACTACGTATTTGTATAATCTTCGGAGGTGATTTAGGGGGTTTCAGGATATAGGATAGGAAAATTAGATCGTGGTGGGAGAAACCAGGGGCAGGGAGTTGACCATGGAAAGAGACAAGGTTTGGGGAAGAGGTGAGCATTAGGTCAAGCCAGGTGTCTTGGTGCTGGATGTTATGATGAGTGGCTTGAAGTGGAAGGACATGGAGGCTGGTTGATTGGAAGATACAGATTATGTGTACGGAAGGAGTTCAAGTCTAGGAGGTCCGTGTTGAAATCTCCCATGATGACGTGATGTGAATATTCCGACCCTAAAGATTCCAGAACTGTTTCCAGACTGGAGAAATAATTGACGGTAGGAGGGCAATAGACCACTCCAAGAACAACATTAACTCCCCTGACACAAACCTCTAAGAACAGGTATTCAGCAGTAGTGGAAATACTGGAAGAGGAGGATGCTAATATTTTATAAGAAAAGACACTCCGGAGGTAGATAGCAACACCGCCACCTCTTTTGTCCATGCGGTCATTGCGGATGAGGTTGAAACCGTTTAAAGGGTACGAGGTGGAGGGAAGGTGAGGCTTGAGCCAGGTCTCCGAAACCAGGATGGCTTGAATATGATTGTGCGTGAAAGTCTCAGTTAAATCGCTCAAGTGACTGGGGATACTCTGTGCGTTAATATGGCAAATATTTAAGAGAGAACAAGATTGAGTGGAAAATTTTTGCCGTAACTGGTCACCCAGAGTATCCGTCAACGAAGCAAAACTATCGTCATCTGAGGATTCATTGGCGGAAAAGTATACCACATCTTCATCGTTAATCATCAGTGTACTAATATAAACCTAAAAATATTTATATATATATAAATATTATAATCATATAAATATAATAACACAACATTACCCTCAACGTTTCAAATGAATATCGCGCCAAAAATAAATTTAGTCGTACGAATATGAGTTACGACAACTCCCGTCTGTTACATTTCAGATATAAATAATATAAGCCTCGCGAACCAAATATACCTATCATCTGTCGAGTAGTGTGTTTTTGAAATGAATGTCAATTTTTCAATTCTATTCGAAACAGAACCGGTTCTAATTTGAAGAATTACAAGGGACAATTACCGCAAACAGTATTTTTATTGAATTTTAACAGTTATATGTCTCCACTAGATGAAGCCGCGGTGTTTCCCGCAGTTATTGTAGGACCGCGGGTAGCGGGGCGAAGCTAGTCTAAAAAAATTGCCTAAGTTATACAATCAGCTACCTGTCAGTTAAAGTCCACTCAAAGTCGGTCCAGCGGTTCCAGAGATCAGCCGGAACAAACAGACGGACAGACAGACAAAAATTGTAAAAAAAATGTAATTTTGATATATGTACCGTGTATATATACATATGCATTTAGTAATGAGCGGTTATTTTAATATATGATGTAGATGTGAAAATTAACATTATTACTACACAACCATCTGTAGTGAGAGATTTTATTACAGAATATCTTGGTAATAGAGAAAAGTTTTTTAAACCAAAGTCTCTATTGTGTCTCTTATGTTTCTCTTTTTATCGTAATATATTCTCAATTTTGTGTATTTAAAAACAAAGTACTCGTTATTCATTTAATAACACTTTTTTCTAATTATAGGAACCATAATTACATAAACTTTTACACTTTAATAAAATAACGGAACGTTCATCTTTTACAAAGACGCGACGAATATAATAAAACATTTTGTACAACTTTACTTTTAACACCGAAGTAATGCCGGAAGCTTCGTTTATATAATCTAATTGTGCTCTTCATTTTTATGTTGCACATTTGCTACTTTCATTAAAAACTTGCAAGCAGAAACTAAAACAACATAGAAAGCACAGAAAACATAGGGTATTTGCAAATCATATTTATCGTGCTTGATATCAAACATTATTGACCACCATTCTAAATAGCTTGAACGTATCCTATGTCACATATACTATGATTTGCGAAAATCCTATAAAGACAATTGAAATCAAAGCTCTTACCTTGCGTCTGAAGGTTTATATGTGACGTCATATTTTTCTACCAGGTCTGCAGTAGTGGACCAAGATACTCTAACCGTAGTTGGGTTCAGAAATGTCACAGTTATATTCTCCGGGATACCAGGGCCCATTGATCCTGGAACAAACAAAAGCATTTTTAACATATTCTTTTATTTCAGTGCAATAAAACATTAATAAGAGTTTTAAATTGAAATTTGTATACCATTTATATCGCTTGTATTTATTGTTAAATTCTTAAGAAGTAGGTAGTAGATAGTTAGGGTTTTTCTGGTATTAAGGTAAATAATTAATTACTATATAATATACTCATTTAAAGTACTAAGGATTCACAGACCAGGTTGAGTGATGATTTCGAAAGATGGCTGGCAGGACCTGGATGCGAGAATTTGAAAATCGAACCAAGTGACCTATAATTGAATAAACTTATATCCCGCAGTGGACTGCGATAAGCTGATGATGGCAAGAATAAAACATATAAAAAACGAAGTAGCCTGGAAACTTCTTTCTAAGAAAGATCTAGGAATGAGCTGTTAAATGCTGTTGTATTTTCTGTGTGGCCAGTAGTGTTCTAACAAGCCAACACTCAAAAAACGCCATCTGAAATACTCCGTATTTCAGATGTGGTGCTACCGTACAATGCACCTCATTAGCTGGACCGAGAGAGTAGCTACTGCTAGAGTGCTCCAACTTATCGGGAGACATCGCGAACTTCAAGCTTCAAGCAGAAGAAAGTGGCATACCTGGGCCACGTGCTGCGAAATGAGCGTTACGAGTTGCTCCAGCTCATTACGTTATATTTCCTACCTAGCAGTTCTATCTAACTAAATTAACCTATAATTATATTTCTATTGCGCCGCCGAATTGATTCTTTAAATATCAATCTGTTATTAAAAGATAAAACTACCTCGGTGGCGTAGTGCTACAACTGCTGTGCTTGAAGTCTCGGGTTCGATTCCCAGATCGGACCAAATGTTTGTATGATCTGCAAATATTTGTTTTGGAGTTTGAGTGTTTTGTATGTGTAATATATATATAAAAAATATTTATATAAGTTGTCCAGTACCCATAAGACAATGTCTGCTTAGCTTGGGACAAGATGGCGTTTGTTTTAGATGTCTGAAATATTTATTTATTTATTTTGTCGAGCTGACAGCCAATTTTCTGTAGGAACGGCTTTTGCAGAAGAAGGTGTAATAAGCGTAACTTACCTTTCAACTATAGTATGGGAATAATTTACTTTACTTTTTAAACTAATTTTAAAGATTGTTGTTGTTGTAAAATTAGTGTGGTAACAAATTAAGAGCACACAGTACACTAAACACCTACTAAGGGAGCAAACTACACAGGACATGATAATTTTACCAAATTTGAGAAACATAAAGATAAAGGTGGATGCAGATAATTATGTTCATAATTAATTTAAATCGTGGGAGAGCTATGCTTCGGCATGAATGGGTCGGCTCGACCGGAGTGATACCACGGCCTCACAGAAAACCGGTGTGAAATAGCGTTTGCGCTGTGTTTCACCGAGTGAGTGAGGATACCGGAGGCCCATACCCCAACCCCTCCCCCCATCCCCTTTCCCATCCCCCAAAAGTTGGGCAACGCACTTGTGACGCCTTTGGTGTTGCGGGTGTCCATGGGCGGCGGTAATCGCTTACCATCAGGTGATACGTCTGCTCGTTTGCCCATTATTAAATAAAAAAAAAAAAAATTGTGACGAATTCTACAAGGAGCTCGACAAAAACATACTACAGTGTCGTCTATCAACATAGTACTATGGAGTGACGAACTATACAGTAACTACTAATCCTGTATCGCGATATCGAACTTCTCACATAGATTAGCGTATACTCCTTCTCAACATCAACCATTGGATCGCGACCACCTCACCTGGTTGAAGGCTCACCCTCAAACATTATGCTTAGTGATTTTATTATATTATTTCCATTATTATCCATAAAACATTTATAATAATAGATAAAGCTGGAAAATGTAAAGAATAATGCAAGGTATGTTACACACCGGCGTTGACGAGACGCAACAGCAATGAGAGCGCGAGAGCGACGGCAACAGGTTGCGCGGGCGGCGCGCGCCGCATGTCGCGCCAACCCCACCGCTCATGCCATACCGTCTCTGAAACAAGAATTAACATACACATAAGATTGAATCGTCCTTAATTACAATTTCCTATTGATCTAACACAAAAACAATGATGTGCAACAATAATCCTACTAATATGTAAGTGAGTATGTTTGTTGCTCTTTCACGCGAAAACTACTGAATGGATTTTGATAAAACTTTACAATAATATAGCTTATACATCAGGATAACACATGGCTCCAATTTATAAAGATACTAGCTCGTGGCGATGCCCGCGGTTATTGTCGTACCGCGAGTAGCACCGCGGGGTTCAGCTAGTTACAAATATTTCTTTGAATCATGTCGTTATAAACTTTTTTATATTTCAAAAACAAATAATGTTGTTGTTGTGTGTATGTGTGTGTTGTTGATTAAGTTTTGAACTTAAATATTAATAATATATTTTGAACAATAAGAAGTATTTAAAGAAACTTAACTCATATTAAAAGTAAGTATTCTAAATTTATGCATAATTAAGATTGTTTTAAAGTCTAGAAACTTTCAGTACCCAACTACCAATATTAAAATACTCTTAATTGTTCTCAAGTAGAATTACCAGTTATTTTCTAGTACACAACTTCTACTGTTCTAAATACTTGTCTTTGTGACACACTATTATCTAAAACTTTTAGATATCAGTCGTGAAGAAGTTCAAGCTCTTTATTCATTAAATAATTAAGCTTTGTATCAATACATAAGTAAATCCAACTAAACGTTACATTTACAAATGGTTAATTTAGTTTCAATTCGGTGCCATACAACTGTGTGATAATTCCTGGCTTAAAGAGACTTTCACTAATTAATTTGGTCGCGCGGCCTATTCGTTTGTGTGATCCCCACTTTAGTTCAATGTTATTACAACTCTATTTATAATCTATCTGTTCTCTCAGTCTTAATTAATTTATAATGCCTCTATTTTCACGCAGTTTATATTTAAAATAATTTGATTCGTAAAGGGTCGTTATATATTATTTTTATATCAAGTGGCTTGTTAGACAAAGCCTAAAATATTATGAGTTTAAGACCTCTTCAGTATGTTGTAGATTGAAAATATATTTATTATTATATAATGTTTACATGAGTAGGAGGTGAGTGAGTGAGGGAATTTCCACTTTCCATCGCTATTCAAGTGGGCTGGCTAGACCGGAGTGATACCACGGCTTCACATAAAACCGGTGTGAAATAGCGCCTGCGCTGTGTTTCAACGAGGGAGTGAGGATACCGGCCCATATACAAGTACCATTGTAGTAGCTATTAATATTCTTACATAATTCGTACCTCAAACTAAACCAAATATTTGTTCCATTAATTTCTGATGTTGACAGTTTGCTAGGTGTGGTCCCAACTGAAAACTACGAGATTTTTGTCGTTAATAGGCTAATATGCTTTCTTAATTAATGAACCTTTTAGGCTTCTTAAAGTAATAATGCCTATCATCTTTCTATTTATAGTTCCGTTTGTTTAAACCAGTAATATTTGTTTAAAACTTATTGCACATGTTGTACAAAGGCGGACGTAATGCCATGAGGCATTTCTCTCTTAGTCGACCTTAATTTGATATAGAAATATGTATACATTTGCACATTTTAAATTTTTCTCACACCACAAAAAAAGACGACGTACTCGTACAATATAAAATTACTCTTCACCGAGTTAACTTTTAAAACTGTTATTTAGCTTGCCCTGTTTGTTTGGTTGGGTAAAATCTAGTAATTGAAATTTAACCTCCTTCCTGTTTACAGATTGATCTGAAATTTCTAGTTTCTAGTCAACTAGTAGAACACAGTTAACTATGAAACATTAAAAACTAAGTACTTGAAAATATGTAAGTAAGATAATAAAAATAATTTAAACAAAAAGTTTTTTTTTATGTAAATGTTTTATTGAAAAGTACTTAAAGCTAAAAAAATCATTCAGTTGGTCCCAGGTTCAAGTCATCACACCCGTCTCCCTCATCAACCTTAGGCATTGACCATGTATTATGGACAGTACGACAGTAAATGACTTGACCTTTTCGTAAATATTTACCAACAGAATTAATCGAAAAGTGTTTATCTAGGCAAGTTAACGTTCACATCTCTTTACTTATATAATCAATATGGCCCCGAGCTGCTATATTATTTAAGTAAAGAACCAAATTAGATACGAGTAGCACTACTGTGCTAAGTAGTAAGCTATTTAATTGGTGAATATTTAACTTTATTGGATAATAATTGTCAATTTGCCATTTAATGTACTCGAGTATTTGAACTTTATTGCTAAGAAGTTATAAATAATTTAAGAGCCATCTGAAAGCTTAGTTAATGCCATTTGTGTTATATGAGAATTACCTACTTCAAAGGCAAAAATATCACTCCTTAGTTTTTGTAACGTAAATTTTTATTATATAACTAGCTGACCGACACAACCTCGTTTGCGTCTTTTATTGCCCGTAGCGAAAAAAATTCCCCCGTATAGGGTTGATTTTTTACACCTTGTGTCCGAAAAACTAAATATCTTACGGAACCCTATTTTTTTCCAAAATAAAATATAGCCTATGTTACTCGTGGGTAATGTAGCCTTCAAATGGTAAAAGAATTTTTAAAATCGGTCTGGTAGTTTTAGAGCCAATTCATTACAAACAAACATACAAACAAAGTTTTCCTCTTCATAATATTATAGTATAGATATATGTGAGTTTAATTACCCACTAAGTATAGAAATATAACTAAAAACTTTTTGAAATAATCGTAAATTCTAATGCCAAAAACATTTAACAGTGTTTCATAAGTACCTACTAGTTATTTATAGTTCTCACTGTGCCTCGGTTGAATGCTTTTGTGTTTCAATATACACTAAAAACTTGAATTAAACTATGCTACTATATCTTATTTTTTATGCATGAGCCTGTCAAGGTGACTCTACTTTAATTGATGGACAGCATAAGCAGTATCAGAGTCCAAGAGTGGTCACCATATTCATTGCGAATACAGACAAGGCAACTTGGTGACCCATTGAGATGCTTTTGCATCATTGGGCTTCCGATCTTACTCTTTCATTAAATATACAATTATTATTATAAAATAGGTACATACCACAGTTATAGTAGCATATAAACTGTGGGGGAACGGGTATCATGTTCCACCCAACACAAAGGGAGGATCCTCCGACCAGGCTGGGTGATCATACCTGGCGGGCCACTGCCCAACAGTTGATGTTGGGATGTTGTATATATTATAATCGGCGCGAGAACTATTTATTGCGCGATTCAGGATTTGTAGTTACTCCGTGTAGTGCGTTACTTCGTAGTTCAATGTATCTTCGGAAGATGGCGCTGTAGTAGGTTATTGTTGTGTTACATGTGGAAGTTGCCACAAGACTATCAATAGTTGCACAGCATTTACTAACATTCAGAGGTAGCTATTGGCGACAGATTGAAATTACATAATATATCTATTTAAAGGCAAATGGCAGTGTGTGTCTTTTGTATAGAAACTAATCAGTCAGCGAACTCACTTTGCAAATTAAATGGAACATTCCAGTTGACACGGAAATAATAACGTGTTTGATCGTTCAACGCACGGCATACGAGCCGTCAATTGAAAAGGAGTACAATGTTTTAGCTACAACTACATAATTCTTAACTTCATTTCCCAATTATTACCTCTAAGGGTTCCCTAAATATAAATATGTACCAAAGGCCATTGCTTGTATCTATTACATTTAATACAAAATATAATTGTAAATAAAGTAGTTTTATCACATCTATACAAATAAAAAAACTGAAATGTCTATTTGTAATTTTTAATTATCAAATTTACAATGCATATGAAGAAGTGTAATAAAAAAAGAACGCCTTTCTATTTCTTCCGGTTAATTTCTGCAACGGCTGGACCTATTTAGAGGGGACTAGCTTCACTCTGCGGTTTTAGTTAGTTATTGTAAAGGTATAACTACAAGCACTCACTCCACTAATAAATTGTTTACAAAGACCAAATACGAGTAGGCCGAACATTCTGATACTACTTGTTTACGTGACCTAACGTGATTAGCTGTAGCTTGTTAGGTATCATTATAAGCGGGCATCAATTTATTCGACGTTTCTATACATACATATATGAAGTGTAAAAGCATCTTCTTAACACGAACCACGAACACAAACTAACACAACCCATCATTGAGTAGCCGCCTCGGATTGCCTCACTAATAACCACCTGCTACAGCGTGATTTAAACGGCCCTAATTGTAGATGTAACATGGGTGGGGGTAGAACATTCCAGCACTTGGAAGCGGTTATCTTGAAGCGACCCTTGATTTTACATAGTGAGTGCTTGAATAGGATTAGTAAGCGGTTACGTGACTTTGTTTCATACTTATGTCCGTGAGACGAAAACCTGAGTTTGTCATAAAGGTAGGTAGGAACTTTATTTCTTATCAGAAATCTGACAAAACGTTTTAATGTAGGCTGGCTAAGCGTGGTAACGGAAACGACAATAGCTTTAGTGTTTGGGAGCATGATATTGCTTTTAGTCATTAATTTCTTAGCCTTAATCGTTTATTTTTCACATAACCAGAAGATTTTTTGAAGTGGAGTTTGATATAATTCAACAGAAAGGAGTTTCCTCGATGCTCCAAGCAATTTGATCTATGTAGAATATGATCTAAATAGTATCTTGCTTGCCCTTGCCTTATAATTGCTTACTTCACCCTGCGGGCAACGCTGAAGGGCGAATCTTCATAAATCTTCATATCTTGTGTTATTCTGATATATAAGCTATATTATCGTAAAATTTCATCAAAATCCATTCAGTAGTTTCTGCATGATAGAGCAACAAACATACTCACTTACATACTCACAAACTTTCGCGTTTATAATATTAGTAGCAAGTAGGATTTCCATATCTTGAATTCTGCTTTTGCTTTCTATCAGGCAGAGCAGAGTCACTTTTGCAGGTAAAATAACTGCTTTTTAAATAAATGGCACTTCAGATAACATATTTAATGAGTGGCAAAAATCTAAACATCACTCCGAATTTTTAAGATTTCAACACAATAGGAAAAAGGGTACCTTTTATTTATTTTGAAATTTTCTTTATTAAAAAAGACCCACACACTTTAAAATGTTTATAATAATTCGATATGTCAAAAATATAAAAACTTTCGTAGTCGAAATTGTAATTTAAGGGGATGTAAGTTATGGAAGGCCAAGTGCCCGTTTGGGAATTATGAAAACTTTAGGCATAACATTTATATAAATCAAGTTTTTGATAAAAAATAACATAAAGTTTCTTCTAGATCACAAACTGGATGGATGCGTTAAATGGTGGGCCATATACTCTTCAATTTTATCTTTAGAATTTAGGAGAAAAAAGAAAGGCTAGGTCACCTCATGGACAACTTTTAAATAATGACTATAGCCCCTCATTGACACCTGCAAGTATAGAAATACAAGGCATTGCTAAGGATTAATACAAGACAAGACAATAATAATGTGCTTGATCGTTCAGCGTGCGGCATATGAGCCGTCAATTCAGAAGGAGAACAATGTTTTAGCTCCGCCAATATGTCTTCACTTCAGTTAACAACTACTACTAGTTAGCGTTCAGTAAATATAACTATATACCAGAGGCCTTCGCTGCATATATTACATTTAATTCAAAAATAAATAGCAAATAAAGTAGGCTCTGCAGGCAGGGGAGCATAAATTATGGAGGGGGGGAGTTGGGCCATCAGTAACCTTATTCATTCGGTAAAAAAGTCTAGTCTACCATAAAAAACTTAAAGCCGAAACCAATGTAATTTGGGCTCGAAGGAAAGTCTTTAGTAGTTTAAAAATCTCAAGTAACTATTAGAGTTTTTGATATAATTTTTAGTGACTCCATAATTATTCTAAAATAAACAGGGTGAAGTTTGAAGAAAAATTAAAAAAAAGAACAGATTATATCTCGAGGTTACTTCCTTTGTTAGGATAATTATTTTTAGTTAATCTAATTACAAAGCGCCTTTTGTAAATTGTTTCCAGTTCATGGTCCAAGGGCTCAAATTGTATTACTGAGATCAAGCTAATTTAAAATTATGAATTCTTTGTATTCTTAAAATACTATCAAGTCTGGGCATTACGGGATTATGGTCAACACAAAGTAAAAACATAATAAACTCAAGTCATTAAATCGCTTCCATATGTAGAACAGAATATCTAACGGGTGTTTTTTTAAGCTAGATAGAACTTTAAATTGTAAAAAGTAACACAAAAAATTAAATTTTGATGAAACTTTTTTTTTTATTTGTTTCAGTATACTCTGACAAATCATCATGAATAGACTCACGCTTGAACAACGCTACGAAATTATCCAAATTTACTTTGAAAATCAGTCGTCGATTCGCGCAACTTATAGACGACTGTTTTATCGCAAAATTGTGTTCAGCGATGAGGCGCATTTTTGGCTTAACGGGTTTGTTAATAAGCAAAATTGCCGCATATGGAGTGAGACCAATCCACAACAGACCCTACAGACTCCATTACATCCAGAAAAATGCACCGTATGGTACGGTTTTCACGCTGGTGGCATCATCGGACCTTATTTCTTCAAAAATGAGCTGATTTTCAAAGTAAATTTGGATAATTTCGTAGCGTTGTTCAAGCGTGAGTCTATTCATGATGATTTGTCAGAGTATACTGAAACAAATAAAAAAAAAAGTTTCATCAAAATTTAATTTTTTGTGTTACTTTTTACAATTTAAAGTTCTATCTAGCTTAAAAAAACACCCTATATATGTGTACTAATACATAAAGCTAAAGAGTTTGTTTATTTGCTTGTCTGCCCTAATCTCAGGAACTACTGGTCTGATATGAAAAACTCTTTCAGTATCAGAAAGCCCATTTATTGGGATAGACTTTAGGGTATATATATTATCACACTAATACCAATAAGAGCGGAGAACTACTGAAGAATATTTAAAAAACGGAGGAAAATAATCACGCTACGGGCAACCGGAGACGCAAACGAGGTTGCGTGGGTCAGCTAGTTGTGTATAAAAAAGAAAAGATCATCGTAATGCAATGTTTAGACAAACCCCTTATCCAAATCCATGAATTTATGGACGAGTTACTATATTCTGCAATTCCTAAGCATGAGATATGACCCCATTGAATGCATTGTTTTTTTTAAAAGATATCGGGAATGAGGCTTATATGGTTCTGATCGATGGTCCAAACTTGACCAATGCTAAGCTGCTATTCAAAAAGACAGGTTCTATGTTCGCATAGAAGCAGCAGTCCAGTGATTCTAAATCATTTTATGTATTAAGTCTAATTTACTAAAAAATTTGAACCAACGATAGTATTTATTCTTAATCGACGAATAAATTTAAGAAACCACGAAAGAAAGTAGACAGGGCACGCTTACGAATCACAAAGAATTAATCTGACTGCACGGTTGGCCTAGTGGTTTAAGCGGTCACTACGCCGCTTGCTACTGCGCCAAGTGCCGTGGGTTCAAATCCCACATGGGACATCAATTTATGTGATCCACAAAATGATGTCTTGAGTCTGGGTGTTCTTTGTGACCGTTACATGTATGTTTGTAAAGTCCCCCGCGACACAGGTGTATAATCCTAATGCGGGAGTTGTCTTTTAAAAAAAAAAATCACAGCTGGAATTAAAATGCCTGTAGTAATATACATAACTGATTGTAACAGAGAAACAAAAAATATGTATGCCACTCCGCCGATAATAGAACCACAACTTCGATTGCCAATAATAATGCAGTGACAGTGTGTCACGCTAGCTTGAAAACAACTAATGACTGAACTTTGATTAGTAAAGTTGTTGATAAGACTGTCGGGTTTGAGGTGATTAATAATGAGAGCCTGTTGGTGAACCTACATAATATATCAGGCGTCAAAAGTGAAAACCTATAGCCAAAACTAATCGATTTCATGTAACATATATAAGGAAGTATTTCAATTTATCATCATTGCTTTCTAGAGTGTTTGTGGCGAAGTTTAAACCTAGTTTGGAAAGCCATACATAATGTGATAACATGGTCAATCTGAGTAAATCTAAATATGTTAAAGATGTTAGAAAATCTGTTCTGTTTCCCCAATGTTTACGATGCTCACTTTTTAAACACATTTCAGTAAATATAACAAATATAACAATTTATTAACTATCGTATGTCCTACTCATTCATCTATACCAATTACTCCTGACCTAATTCCACCAGAAAAGATGTGTTTTATGGCCAATGACAAAAGCACAGGTAAACAAAGTGCATGTTAACGAAATGCGAATGCTTAGATGGTCCGCAGGCGTCTCACTTCTAGACAAAGTGCCGAATGTGTACATCAGAGGCAGCTTCAAAGTGAGACCAATACCGGAGAAGCTCAAAGAGATGCGTTTGAGGTGGTACGGTCACGTCATGCGTCGATCTGACGAACACATGACCAAAAAGGTGCTTCAACTGGAGTCGGGACCAAGAGGACGTGGCAGACCCCGATCTACATGGATGTCGACTATTAAAAAAGACCTCGAGGAAGATAAGGTGGACCCTACGACGACCCAGAACAGATGTCTCTGGAGAAAAAGGATAAGGAGAGCCGACCCCGATTAGAAACGGGAAAAGGCCGGACGAAGAAGAAGAAAGTGACTAAAACGTACACCAAACATTGAAACCGTTGATTAAAATGGTACGCTATCAACAGGAACAGGCGTAAAATTATAAAGAAAATATTAAACTTCACCAATACGACGTGGCGTTTTAAAACTCACAGGGGAAATTAGTTTGACGACATTTTTCCGTCGCTATCATTTGAGGCATTGTTTACTCTAGTAGAAATACAGGGTTGATGGATGACCTCGATTACCGGCCAGTATTCGGCTGGTTAAAACATTATCTATGAGGTCACACTAGCACACCAAAGGCTTTCACGCATATTCACGGTCCGATGCCTCAAGATTCGTATAAAAGAACAAAAGAAGCACATGATATTATTGTCATAAATACTATGTTTTACGTAAAAGGCGAAAATTTATGAAACAAATTATTATCAGCAACACACTCCTAATATTTATATAACTACTAGCTGATCCACGCAATCTTATCTGCATTTCCTATTGCCCGTAGTGTGATGTAATATAGCGTGAAATAATTTGTTTACCATAAAAAGATTACAGTGTACATATACCTAAAAGTGCTGCTGGGGTTTTATGTGTTATATGTTAGGAATAATTGTCTCCCACATTATACGAAACTTTATCCATTCCCAGCACACACTAACATTTTCATTGATACTCTGACTGAAGCTTAGCCTATAATCTTCATTTTAATAGTAGATAAAAACTAATTAATCAATTTTTATTTTTTATTATTGTGTATAAAATCTATATATGTTTGTCATCGAGGTATATCTATTTATACATATGTATATATAAAGGTTGTTGACGATGAATATTTTGTAAAATTATGATTTTTGTTAATTGAGTATTCATTCGTTCATTTATTTATCTTAATAATTGTTATAATAATAAGTTGTTGTAAGTTAACCAATAATATAAATTAATATATAAAAACAGTCGCAAACATAATAAATAAATATTTAAAAGAAAAAAATTAGACTGTCAGAAAAAATATATCTTAAAATTTCATTAGACAAAACAACGTGAAGAAAAATATTGGTAACTTCAAAGTAAACGCGTTTAGTATTAAGAATATGATCTTATCTGTGTAATCTAAATAACGTTTTAGTGGTCGGAGTAATATCACACATTAATTAAAATCAAAACGACGTAAATTCATGAGAATCGGGGTGGTTTAATACACCTGTCACCGATTACAATTAAAAAATAATGATCATGTACCTACAGTTTAGTATTTCATAACATTGTGAAACTACCCACGAAAATTTTGTGTAAATCGATATGCGAGTAGGTAGAACTTTAGCTCCTAATCATAAATTTATTTAATATGATTTCTGTTTCAAATAAATTAATAAATAATACAGAACTGCTATATGTATTAAGGATACGAATATACCTAAGGTGATGCATGTATACCTAAGGAATTAAAAACCCTCCGTAATGAACAATGGAAAAGTATATCAATCAAGTTTTCCTTTTGTCGTCCTGTATAGTTTTTTCCTAAGTTGGCTCTTATGATACACAGGAATCAGTAGGGATAATACTAGTAATCTTAATACATGCGTCACCAAATGGACGACGAAATTGAAACTGATCTCTGCTTCCGAGAGGTATCAAACGCATTCTAAATATTTGTGTACATTTTAAATGTAGTGATAATGGTAATTCTACAATAACCTATATTTTTTCTGATGAATAATTGCAAAACGAAAAGGTGAGGATTGAATATAGGTTATCATAATTAATTACATCTTAGGTACCTAATCAAAACAAATAATGCTTTTCGTTTAATAAATAGTCTATTAAAATATAGAGTTTTGATATTAGTACTTTACTGTTATTACTTCGAAATTTCAAACACTTCAATATTCATTTTAATAAGGTTAGTTTTAGTAAAATGTTAACTAGTCTGTTCAAGGTAATGTTGTATCGATCGGGAGAATAGTATGTTTCATAGAATGATAACTTGTTTAGGTCTCGGTCTCGAACTTTAAAATATTAATTTCTGTTTTATAAAGTTATTTTAAATGAAATAACTACGTAATTACGATATATATACACATGTACATCACTAGCTATTATCCAAATTCGCACTCATTTTTTGCTCAGACAAAAAATAATTTTAATTTCACAGAAGTTGAATTGCCCAATGATGTGAAAGCATCACGCAATAGGCAGCCAGAGTGTAGGTCGCCATGCTGCATTAATGCATTGTCTACATTCTCATGAGTATAGTGACCATAACATTTGAATTCTGCTCATGCTTTCCATCAGGCAGAGTCACTTTGGCATGCTCTAAGGGACTGTTATAAAAATACAAAAAAAGGAACTATTATTTGAGTAAATGTCCCTTCCTATCCCTAGTATGAACGGAACAACATAGCAGGAAATACGAGGACACACTTTGATTCCAAAATTAAATGTTAATAATAATATTAACATTTAATTCATCACATGGACATCAACATCTCGCCAGTTGATTTCTGAGTTTCTACTCAGGTACAGGACTAGAGACTACAGGAATGACACTCATACATCAGTTTATAATTATGTACGAGTATATTAAAATACAATTCGTCTTCTCGAATTCCTATAATAAGTAGATATATTATTATTATTTACCAACGTGTAGACGAAGGCCCTATTTTATGCTTCTCAAGTATCTGTTGAACTCTGATCAGCTGAAGCTAGTTTTAAGTCAAATCAAATCTCAAGCGTCGCTCCTACGAGTATTATAAAATACATTTAAGTTCTACTCAGCTGAAACTAGTCTCAGTAACTAATCTCAACTCATAATTTGTTCTCAGTTACGTTTCCGCATTATCAACATTATTGTTCCGTATCAGGCATAAAATTAAATTAAACAATTTATTTATGGTTATTAGTTTATGTATAATACACTATTGGCTAGTGTATCAATGTAAACATAATAATAAGAAGTAACTCGCTCTAATTTAAATATTACAAACATTAAATTTTTTTTTTATAAATTGTTATCAATTCCTTTCAATACTCGTCATGTTGAATTGTTATACTATGTTTTGGTTTTTAAATTTAAAATAATATTATATTTTTGTCATAAACCAAAAGGGTGATATTAATTGAAACAAATGGTTAAATGTGTATTTCAATTGAACAGAATATCAATTAATGTAATTTAATGTGAATCGAAATGTGTATATTGAGTAAAGCTTTCGTAAATAAAGTAAGGTAAAGTAAATATTTCCTTTATATTCTGAAACATCGTCATAAAGTACGTTCATTGACCCTTAAACGCCTGAAAAATTACTACTTGAGACTAGATTAAGCTTGTCTCAAGTAAACAGAGATCACATCTGTCAAAACCTGTTCTTGAGAGGAGATTTTGACAAAAGCATCGTTCTAAAATAACCTATACCTATACATAGAGATTCATAGATCTTTACACTAATTATTTCTATTCTCACTTGATTAATGATCAGTGAATCTTGTTACAAGAGGCGTTCAACAATAAAATCTCTTCTTAAAATTAGTTTTAAAACTAGAATCACGACTTAAATGCCTTCTAAAATATGGGCCGTAGTCTTCAAACCAATCACTATGAAAACATGGATATATTTTTGCTACTCAAAATTTCCATTTAAACGAATAAAGATTTTATATAAAGAGGCCAAACAATTTAAAATAAATAAGTAATTTTACTTTGACCGTATAGATTACATTAAGCTTTCTTCCCAAGGGTCCAAAGGCTAAAATAAGTTAAATATATTCAATATTGATAAAATTGTTCCGACGAGCTCTAAAACTCCTAAACTTTATTTTATGTGAAGTTACTAAATTCCTTTACCCAATAAATCTCGTGAAAGATTATAGAAATATGCCCAAAATGTTCACGTTATCGTATTCATTTAATTACAAATGAAGGAATGGGGTGAATTTCCTAATTGATTGAGCCTCTCCAGGTTTAGTAGAATTCGGAAAGCTTCATGGATCAATGTCCAATTAGACAGCTGCTTTCCTGCTTTACGTTACGAAGTTTATATAATTTTATATTTGATAACGTATTGTAATGAGGTTTAAATAACGTCTAACTTCACCGGTAAGTCAAAAGTGCATTCTTCATTTCAAAGTATTATCTACATTGAATAAATACTTATTAAGTTTTTATCCTACCTTATTAACCTTTGTTGGACGACTGTAACATTTTAACCATTTTTATTAAAGATCTAGGTCACAACCACGCCTTGTATGGCGTGTCTGTTACGGGGTAAAATATATTTTTACTATGTAGAACAACCATCCTCAATATATCCAAGTTCAGACTATTTATAATTATTAATTCAACACTCTCGAAACTTATATCCTCCGAAACAAGCAACGTGTGACAAAGTATTGTTATATTTTATTAGCTGAGCCCCGCGGTGTTACCCGGGGTACAACAACAACCACGGGTAAAAAAAGGCGCGATGCTAGTTAAAAAAAAATAGCTTAAGTTACTTCTTATATCATTAACTATCTGCAAATGAAAGTCCCATCAAAATAGATCCAGCCGTTCTAGAGATAACAGACAGAAAGGCAAAAATACAAAAAAATGTTTTTTTGTGTAAGGTAAATATATTTCATACGCATTTAATTAAAAGCTGTTAATTTAAAATAACAAACAGATACAATTCAATTTTATTTATTTGTATAGAGTTTATGACCTTAAGATAAAAGTAACCCAAAACAAATATTGTTGCCGAATACAATTGAATTTCATAGTCATTCATTTTTGTTATCTAAATATGTATGTCCTCGCGTGGAAGCAGATTGTAGAAAGTTTTATATATATATTTTGCAATCAATTTCAATTATCACGATTTTTTTTCGAAATTATTGATCGAATCGAAAGTATCTTATATTTTATATAATAGGTATTCATTCATTCATGAGTAACTCTTTCTTACAAAATAGTAGTCAATGTATATAAATAAAAGTGAATTGCCGAAATGTAAGTACGCGCATGACTTCTGATCGACTGCACCAAATCGTATAATATTTTTTTTTATGTGTTCGTTATTGTTAGGACAAGGTTTGTATAATATGTAAGTATGTTTTTAAAAATAAAATAAAAGATAACCGGTTTTTATCCGCGATTATACACTACCTCTGGGAAGCGGAGAAAGGCAAAATTACCAAAACAGATTTTTTAAAATTTAGAAAAGAAAAATAGGCGATATGAAGACCGCCGGGTCGGCTAGTTAATTTATATTTATATGTTGCAATATAAATTAAAAACGTACTAAAACAACTGCACGGTGCAACCGTACATCTCGAAATTTTAAAACATTGCGTCAAGAAATCCATCAATCTTCATATTAATAAAAAAAAAAGAAAATTGTATCATTTGAGCATTATATCATAGCATCAAAAGTTGTGTGGTGACATACCATACAACAACTAAGAAAATAGGACAAACTATTCATCAAAAATAGTGTGTCAATCTCTAAATATAACGCTTCCTATCTACCTTCTTTTGTTTATGAGCCTCTCAAAGTATCTCTACTCTGCTTGATGGAAAGCATGAACAGAATCAATGAGTAGTAGTCACTATACCTATCGCGGATGCAGACAATGCACCAATGCAACATGGGGACAAACACTACGGCGGCTTATTCAGATACTTCTGATTCATTGGGCCTCTGACAGCACGAATGCCGTCACTTTAGATTGATCTTCTGTGAGAGTGTAGTACCGCCCCGTACCTTCACTAATGCAACGAACTTTCAGCTGGTTTTCTGCATCAAATAGATCATTTTTATATAATAAATCAACCCTATTTCATTTTCATGTTCATCCGTTTTTCTAGCACATAACAAATTAAAGCACTATAACGTAATTAATAAAGCATGACTCCACAATCTATCGCCCAATGTTATTATAAAACCCCTGACCACCTCCAGCCCAAACTTAAACGCCTACGGATACGTTACGATCCCATTATAATAACAAACCTATTTATAACAACACTTAATATGAAGCCAAGCCTTTTAATTTATTTAAAAGTAGAACATGTGTAAGTCCTTACCTTAACACAAGTTATTTTCTATTGTGACCTACTAAACGAGTTGGTGACCTACTGTGTTCTCATTGAGGTGAAGGCAAACTGATAGTACATTGTGATGTCACTTGATAAGTTAGACAATCGCGGTGATACGTAAATACGATGTGTGTATGCAGCTGTAATAATAATAGACGTTTTATAAATGGTTTCTCCTCCCCTGCAAAGCGTTGCTTTGCTTAAAGTAATTTATTATGATGATTTTAAGTGCGGGGTTGGTGTTGTTATCTGATTGATTTGTGGCAATTCAATAAAGTCGTTAATGATATCGGTGGAATATGTTTTAATCATATTAAAATATAAATGTTTTATATATAAAGTTCGATTGTAGTAAAAGGTACTCGTATTTGAATGTTCATAAAATGAATCGATCGAAAATCTAATGAACTTCTTCATTAGTTTTTTACCTACGTCTTGTCTTTATTAAAGTGATAGAACTCAAAACAACAGTTTTTAGAACTTTTATATGTCGGTATATTCATGTTTATCTGTGTGTTTATGCGCTAGCGCGCAAGAAGCTGCTGACTTAATCGATTTGGATGCGGTTTTCTCTTATGTGTTCAGTTGACAAATTAAACACATAACACTTAAAACAATCACTACGAAACCCAACATTAACATATTCAAAAAGTTGTCTTAAATATATTCTATCTTATTAGCAAGCGAACTTAATTCCACACGTAAGAAGTAAGTACTTATGTGTTCAAGGCAGAAAGCGACTGACTTTTGGAAATAAGGAAAGGTGAACGAATTAATTCGAAGTTCTGTTCGCTAACTTTTCCATTACTGATGAGGGGAATTTCTCGTGGTAACATAATGGAGATCGTTAGTCCAGTTTAAAACCGCTTGAGCACTGCAATTATGTAAGCAGATATAGAGTTAGACCTATTTGTTATGGTCAATGGCTTTTTAACGTCAACAACGTTCAGGTGTTTGTGAAAATTATAGTAAGTGCCGAAGAGATCTACGA
Organism: Spilarctia lutea; assembly: GCA_916048165.1. Lineage (NCBI taxonomy): Eukaryota > Metazoa > Arthropoda > Insecta > Lepidoptera > Erebidae > Spilarctia > Spilarctia lutea. Next base: position 14,496,289 of record OU696480.1, on the reverse strand, counting down.
ACTTCTACAGAAATGTTTCAATCATTTTGAAGTACAAATTGTTGTCAATCCATAATATTCTAATTAAAATTCAAAAGATACTTTGTCTGTCTGTTACGCTTTCAAGACTAAAGCACTTTACTAATTTCAATGAAAATTGATATGGAGATACTTTATTTATCAAGGAATGACATATGCTTGTTTTCACCGGGATAACCGACGTATTCACGGGCGAAGACGCGCCCAAAAGCTAGTGATATACAAATACATACAATAATGGTTACATACATTAAATAGTTAGATTATCATAGAGTCAAAAATATATTAAACTAATCCGATATAATTGGATGTTTTTTATTTACTCAACTTGAATGTGATAAAGGAATTTTTAAACATCATCATCAATTTCAAAAATCATATTTAATAAAATATATTCGACTTTTACGAAATATTAATAATTTTAGGTTAGAAAACAATGAAGATACTCGAAACCCGCAAAGTACATAATCCATCCTCTGTAAAATATCTTCCTCTATAAGGCAACTGTTATAAAAATCAATATCTGTTAACAATTGTCAAAGTCAAACAGAAGCTAAACGTTATTTAATCGTTGTTATAATACTGCATTATATATAAAACAATATGAACTTCGTAACGTAAAGCAGTAAAGCAGCTGTCTAATTGGACATTGATCTATGAAGCTTTTCATATTATACTAAACGCGGAGAGGTTCAATCAATTAAGAAAAGCACTCCATTTTTTTTAAATTCGTAATTAAGTTAATACGATAACGTGAATCTTGAACATATTTCTATAATCTTTCACAAGATTTATTGGGTAAAGAAATTTATTTTGAAATTTTGTTTCAAGACGACTCTTGTAGACATTTCTGAAATATTAATATCACCCTAGGGCGGTCGACGATGATACGTACATTGGCTTCAAAACTTCATACGCGCTGTAAACTTTGATTCAATTTGAATTTATTGGATCAGTATTTAATATGATTTATTTTCAATTATATTAATTAACAAGAAATAAATCTTGTATACTTTTGTAATCCGAAATCTATAACATATAGTTCTGGTATCACATTGATGATTACGATGAATTCCAAAACTAACCAATTTTTATTTATTTATTTATTTAAACTTATTGCACATGTTGTACAGAGGCGGACTTAATGCCTTGAGGCATTCTCTCCCAGTCGACCTTCAGGTGATGTAGAAATAAGTGCTGGTAGGTGCAGAGAGATTGAGTTTAGTTACTAAGAAATAAACCTACATTAAATATAATTTATATACATAAATTTACCGCTAAATATACTATATAAATAAACACACAATACAGAAGAATGTTACATACATACACACATATAATACTGTACATAGATATGATACACAGTCAGGTGTTAAGGATGTGATTGTGCTGTTTTTAACATGTTTTTAGCTGGCGAACTAAGGTAGGATAGTTAATATCACGCTTAGATTAATAGGAGCCGAGCATTTTTGAAAAAGGACAAAGACGAAGTTGTGTTGGACAATTTGTAGTTTACAAAGGATGTGTCAGCAAGTTTTTTAAAGTGAACAATAGAAGTAAACTTTTACGCAATTAAATAATCTATACGAGGAATATATATGTAATATTAAAGTTTAAATGTAGGTTGATTTAGTATAGCTCATAGTAATAGATGGTTCAGTTTTCTTGAAATTCTTTCTCTTGTTATGTTACAACAACACCTTTAAGGCAAACGGTTCTTTACGAATGGTTCGTTCCTTCCACGAACATTTTAAACACAGCAAATTGTGTAATTAACTATTAAATATTGGAGCTCTGTGAACAATATTAAATAACAAATACGAAACTTTGGGCTAAAGTTGAACTTAAATATGTAAATTATTTGTTTAAATCCCATCCCCCGCCTCTCCAAACTACTAAACAGCTGCAGTGATCTGGTTGATGTGCACTCTGACTCACTTGGTAGGTTCACAAGTGCTATTTATAATACCTTGTAAAAGCGTCCGTATTTTTGACCATCGCTGGTTGCGGCTATGTCACTGTGACTATAGGTGCGTCATTTTGGTTTGTTCGGGATCTAGTAGGGATCTTCAATTCATTTATGATGATAATTTTAAATTATATAAACAAATAATAGTGCATGATGTGCTTACCTGTAAGAAATTGTTACATTAGGCTATAAGTTTATTGAATGTATTTTTTTTTCCATGTATCAGTGTAATCAATTGTTGGTGAGCCAAATAAATAAAATAAAAAAAAATAAAAAAAAAAATTGAAGCGTCTTATTAGTTCGCATTGAATTTATATATTGTTTCAACTTCGACTTTTCTATTCAGTGTCTAATTTTTATTCTAAATACGAGTATATTACATATATATTGTTTATGTTTGAATTTTATTCATCTGTGTAAATATGTAGTCATAACATAAACTTACGTATTTACGTAAGTTTATGTTATGACAATCGGAGAAAATCTGATAACTTCTGACTTCGACCACTGTGAACCTACCTTACAAAATTTCTACATCACCCAAAGGTTTAGCTGGTAAAGAATGCCAGAATAGTATAAAAAATACTTCATCATTTTAAAAACTACCAGAAATTCTAAGGTTTATACAATACTAACACTCCCTAAATAACGATTAGCTTAGTGGTTTAAGCAGTGGCCACGCCGTTTTCTATCTGCTTCAAGTATCGTGGGTTCAAACTCCACATGGGACAACACTTTGTATGATCCACAATTTGTTATTCTGAGTCTGGGTGTTCTTTATGTCCGTTTCATGTATGTTTGTAAAATCTCTCGCGAAACAGGATGTAGATTCCAAACCCAAACGCCGTAGTTGTATAAAAAAAAAATAACATATTGTTACTGTCTTTGTATTGAGGAGAGAATAGAGATAACCCGGATATCGACGAAGCAATGGAAGCTACCTTGTAACACCTACCCCTCTGTTAACAACATCCCTACCATAAATCGGCATATTAGAGTCACCGGGAACTAATAGTAGGGGCCGTTTGATTTATTTGTGAGTCATTGAAGTAACCCCAGATACCAATATTGGCAAATAAATTGCAAGGCTAAATATGTTCATTGTTATAAGTAATTGTGATACGGTCCAAATATACAAAACTAGATGAACCCTGCGGTGTTCGACAAAAACCGACGGTATTGCGCGATACAAAGCTAGTATCTTTATAAATTGTAACCTGTGTGTTATTCTGATGTATTCAGAAGTATTTGCGTGAAAGAGCAATAAACATACTCACTTACATACTCACAAACTTTCGCGTTTATAATATTAGTAGGATTATAATAACATTCGTCGTTAGAAATTGGATTAAATAAAATGTGAATTTTAATATTAATACTGTACTAATTAGTACTAGTGATGTGACAACAAATCTCATGCGCAAAAATTTCGCATATTTACATCCCCAAGAAGTGATGCGATTTATTATAAAAAATAAATGTATTTAGCTAACGTTAACCAGATTAAAACTAAATAAAAAGTGGATTTGTTAATTCATTAAAATCGTTATGAAGCTCTTTAATTTTACAACAGAATGCTTAGGCACTTGCAATTAATAAATATTTAACAAAAATTGAAGTATGTTTTTTTTTTGTTTTATGCTATACAAGAATTTATTAAACATTCGCAAGAAGGATTGACGTCAAGGAGACGGAAGGCTATAGAAGAAAAAACTAAAACCATTTCAGTAATGAATATAGAAGTTTGTGAAAGAAAATGTCAGGTAACCACAGATATTAGAAGAAAAGTTCCATCGACCCGAAATGTATTTGAAAAAAGAGTTAGAAGATATTGATGATGGTGATAACCGAGGTTATGCATATTTGTAGCTTAATAATACAACTGATAAGGTTTATTTACGATTTTATAAGTAAACTTCGGTATATATAAATTAATTAGGAATTTTAATTTAATCAATTTTACCTCCTTTGTATCAAAAAATACTAAAGAAAAATATAAATCTCCAATTTCCTCCTTTTTTATTTGAATAGTCAATATTCGTATAAGTCTCGGGTATTCCCGATTAAGTGATAATATTCTCGAATTCATACTTATATTATAAATTCGAAAGTATCTCCATCTGTCTGTCTATCTGTTACGCTTTCACAGCTAAACCATTGCACGGATTTAAATGAAATTAGGCATGGATATACTTTCGAGTCTTGAGGAAAGACATAGGCTACGTTTACCGCAATAACTGACATATATGCGGGCGAAACTTTATGGTAATACTTAGGAAAATTATTCGCATTCGCAACAATGAAGAATGTTACATTCTGGACATCACTAGAACATACTTGTAGCACTTACTTCTAAGTAAAATCGTTTGTGGGTAAGGCTTCCTAATACCCATGAAGCTCGTTTACATCATAATCCTCGGTTAAATACTTGTTTAAATATGTTTGACGTAAGTATATTGTCCTTTTATAGGTAAAATATTAGTTCAAGACAAGTTGAATTGTTTCGAGTTCAATTCACGAAATACAATTAAGTGTTTGAATAATATGGGAACCAAAAACTTAATAATCTTTTTTATGAAAATTAAGTAAACGTAAAGGTAGGGTAAAGGAAAAAAAATTGCGTGCGTACGAAGTACACATGTCGAAAGTGAAACTACGTTGGCAAACTAATTTTTAAGTCTTGTTTATTAAAATTTAAGATTTAAAAAAAAAGGCTACACATCTTCGTGACGTTTCATCCGTAAAAATTTACCCTCATGCGCCTAATACGAAAAAGTAGTCTCAGGTAAATATTTAAACAAGAAGGAAAAACCTTTATTGAGAGAGGGGTAGTAAGTAAATGTATTTGATTATAAAATACTTGATACTCAAGACATAAACTTAGCAAGAACCAACCAGTAGCAAATAGCAGCTCGTACTCACTCGTTAACCATGATGCAGGTAAAAGCATAGTAAAATAAAAGCCGAGTAATTTATTAATCCTCACATACCCATGCGGTAGTAGTAGATTGTGTAATGGATTTTATTTTTATGTGTTTTCTGTATTACTTTAAGTACCATTATCATTATTTCTACATAAATTTTGATGAATGGACCAAATATAATAGCTAAATGCTGATAACAAGATATTTTAAGATTTTTTTTATTAGTATTTTGAGTATTATTTACTTACGTTAGTTATTTGCTATGTCGTATTTCGGTGACTTTGGTAAAAAAAGTAATTCAATAAGACTATGAATGACTACTTACGACACTTCTGTGGTTATTATTAGTGAGTCTGTAAGTACTCAGTACGATGATCAATTAAGCAATAACCTTTTGAAAAGTGTTATTTGTAAATATCGGCTCATGAGTTAGGAAATATTTTTTTTATGCATAAAATACAGATATATCGTATATTAATTCTCAATATCTATTTTCTAATGCCTGAAATAATTATGTAAACAAAAATCATAACTATCACAATAGCCAACGAGCCACTGGCCACTCTTGGATTCTGCTTATGCTTTTCATCAAGCAGAGTAGAGTAATTTAGGCAGGGCCATACATAAATAAAAGGAGCTTGAATCTACAAAGAGGAGATGCCCGAATGAGATTTTCGTAGGAAACAATGCGTGACAATTTGCGGGGAGACGAAATGTTACTTTACTCTTTTCCATCTACGAAACAATACCAAAAATACTCGCATCGTTATATGTTAAGGTTGCTATGTAGTTTATCTATCTGACACTGGGTGTAGGATGTAAGGGACGTACTCAGAATATTAAGGATATTCTGTGGGCTAGGGTGTGAGTTTAATTTTGTAAACCATCTTGACATGTACGAGTGTTTCAAAAATATCATTCATAACGCAAATAATATTACGAAAGTGAAAGTGTGTGTTCTTTCTTCCTCATAACCTTCGTAAAACATCGGTTAAAATTTATGGTGCACAAGTAGATTATTTAAATATATATATAGGAAACGCGCCGAATCTTAAAACTGAATTAAAGTAATATGTATACTAATATCCTTATAAAACGTTTTTTTATCCTTATGAAATTAGTATGTACTTTAAAATCCATTTCTGATCATTGTGCATCTATCATTCTCAGCTCTGCATCACCCTAAGGTCGACTGGTAGAAAATGCCTACGGCATTAAATCCGCCTGTGCACCAATTATACACGAAGACTTAAATAAAATAAAAATTAAATTAACATGACTTAAATCATACTAATTTTATCACTAATATTGGCATCTATTTACTTTTTTAACCTTGTCTAATATGGGTTTAGTTTCTTTATCATAACAATGGGAAGAACAAATCTTGGTGTATTTGGTTGGGAGTCCAGTCTTGTGTGTTAATTATTTTAATCCATTGCTTTAACTAGAACTAGAAAATCTAGAACACTATGTAAATGAAACAATTTTGATGATTTTCAAAAATACCTTTCAAATTATCAGCATTAGTAAAGTTTCTTTAATTTCTATATTTAAAGTACTTTCAATGTAATGTTAATGTAGTCATTATTTGATAAAGTATTTGTATTCTAACTACGACCCTGTCCTTTTGTTCTCTTATACATGACGATAGATGCCTGCATGTTCACAAAATGATAACAAAAAATATTAAAAAAAACTTTAATGAATAAAAATTCTTTAGGAAAGAATGCAGGACACATTTACGTATCTTATTACGGCTTATTTATATATGATCCGGGACTCTCAATAGGAGGACAATGTGTAACCACGATTGCTGAAGCAGTGCCTTTCAAATTTCTTGGTAGAAAGATTGATTACAAAGGACGTACACCATCCTTAGAGGTAACTGTCGAAAATTTTCTTAGTGACTTGAATAAGGTAGACCAACAACCATTAAACAATATTAAAAAAGTTTGGATATACGACAATTATCTTACGTCGCGTCTGACTTGGCCTTTCCTTGTATATGACATCGGTAAAAGCCTCCTGGCAAAACTAGATGCAAATGTCAAGAAGATATTGAAGTCATGGCTCGGAATTGCACACTCAGCTGACCCCTCAACTCTATTTAGGGATCAAAACAGTTTTGGGATGAAATTAAAGAAGCCATCTGAACTCTATAAACACCTCAGAGTGACCAAAATGCATGTCTTGGGACAATCCCAGGATGAAATAGTCTCATCACTCCCAAAAGATAAATATGTTACAGAGCTTGAGTCAAGACTTCAATTCCATAAACAATTTATGGCTGGTGCACAGTTTAATAAAGTCGGGCTGGGTTTCGCAAAGAGGAAGGGAGACCGAGAAATAATAAAATCCTTTATACAACAAGATGAAAATGATAAATATAAAGTGCATGCAATGAATCTAGAAATGCAAAGTGAGTGGTTAACTATAGGTGAGTTCTGCATCCCGTTAGCCCTGAAATGGCGCACCTTGCTATATGATTGGTCTCCTGCCCTATTAAAATTCTATCTGAATGCCTTCCAAATGACCCTCCCAGACCAAAGTAACCTAGTGAGATGGGGGAAAGCATCTGAAAAATCTTGCTATACGTGTGGTGAGGCAGTAGGTACTGCTAGGCACTTACTGGTAGGTTGCAGGGTGCTGCTTGATAGGGGTTATTACTCACGCCGACATGATAGAGTACTAGAAATCATACGTGAAGCAGTAAGTCTTTCAGTAGCTAGAGCCCAAAAAGGATTGACTACAAATAAACGAGAAATTAACTTTATAAAGGATGGCTCAAATACCAAATCTAAAAGCAAGCCTTTCTCAATCCTAGGTACTGCACCTGACTGGACTATTTTGATGGATACGTATGATAAGCACTATAAAATCCCAGAGGATGTTGGTGCTTCGTCATCCAGACCGGACATATTCCTTTTCTCTAGACAAATTAAACACATAATATTAGTAGAGCTTACTGTTCCGTGGGAAACTAATATTCCTAAAGACCATAGAATAAAATTAAATAAATATTACGATCTAACAACTGAACTTAACAAAAATGGCTATGTGGTTAATTTATACGCGGTAGAAGTGGGAGCGAGAGGTATACCAGCTAAATCTCTCTATAACCTTTTGAAAGACCTTGGCCTGTCGAGATCTGCAGTAAGTTCTATTTTAGAACGAGTATCCAAGGCTGCACTAACAGGTTCCTACCAAATTTGGCTAGGTAGGGCGGGAAACTCGAGCAGTGAAGGTGACCGTTGATGCGTATCTTAAAGGGGGCCTCCTTAAACCTACACCTAGGTCGTAAGTCCTGGGAACTGCTTTGAGTTTCTCCCTCTGCCACACGATGGACCCGGCACCCGCACGGTGAATCCATGGAGTGCTAAGAAGTTTGTCTCGTCTAATACTCAGCTCAACTCCGTATTTTTCTTCCCATGACAGTTTTAATATTTTTAAAAGCGGGCCAAAATATAATATGTTTGTATATTATACCTTCCAATGCACCGAATATTATTTGAATCATAAGCTATTGCTATGTATCTTATTATAAATGAACTAACTGTCAGTTCTTATGAGAAATAAATTCTTTAAATACGACTATTTTAAGAAATTAGCTGTAAAATTCATGATACCAGAACATCATCTATCCTAGTAGTTTCTACATAATAAAGTACAATATTGTATTGTGTTCTTTATACTGAAAAAACATAAAGTTTTTCGATTTTTCGATAGAATTCTTAAAGGTTAACGTTAACAGTCTACAATCATAAGTCGCGTCGACTGCGATGACGTCATTTGCGACCTGTCTTTAATCACGGGACACATTCGATTAATCCCTGTCCTATTTGTATTTACTCCGTGGTTGAACCGGACCAAAATTGAAGTTCACTTTAAACCTATAGACCAATCACATCTGCCCTATAAATCTAGGAGTACCACGGAGCTTATATATGGCTTCAGGCATTGTTAATTATTTAACATCCATTTTGAGAGAGAAAATGCATCTTAATTTTGGAGATTACTTCTTCGTCGTTAACGTTCACATTACATAGGTCGGTATGCGTGTGACAATGGAATCGCTGTCCTTTAATGGTCTATTAAAAATGTAGTATTTACATGAAATTATTTCCTCCATAAAGCGGGAAATTATTCGACGAACCGTGACAGCTGCCAGTAAACGATCATAATAATAGTCACGACCACTCTATGTCAAGAGTGACATAATTAAGAATAAGAATTCAAATGATTTAAAAATACCCTGTGAAACTACTAACATTTTTATGGCGGACACTATGGTATCAGTGACCACTTAAAAGAAACTTAAGAATTTTTAATGAAATTTTATGGGACGTTTAACGGCTACAATTATATTCTGAAGGGCGGGAGAGCTGTCATTAATACCTAAGTTAATTAATACCTATAAGTTTATCATAAAATTCACAATTAAGAATATTTTCAGTAAATCATAGATTTCCAATCCATAACGTCCCACTACTATGCTCAGGTCTCCTCTCAGGAGAGGGTTAAGGCCATACAGACCCGCGTTGGCCAAGTGCAGGTTGAGGACTGGCAAGACAACTTCGTATCTACGTAATCTTGCTGTTGTATGTTTTAAGCAGCCCAATGGCCTCCAACTAAGCTTTACGTTTGTAATCCTATGTGAACAACAGTTACCGACTGCTTAACTTGACCTCCGAATTACGGATACGCTCATGATAACATGCCACTAGCGGTCACTCATCCAGGTACTGACCGCGCCGTCGTTACTTACCCTCGATAATTGGTTCTAATCACCGAGTATATCTAGGATAATAAATAAACTTAAATTAGAGCAGCTAATTCTAAATACTTTCCATTTAGAATTAGCTGCTCTAATATAAGTTTATTTTTGGAGCAGTCCTGTGATCCGCATCGATGATCACATGGTTTTTTGCGCCGGCTGCAGTGTTTGTGTGTTAAAATCTGGTGTATCCTTATCCGGGCAAGTTCTTGTCTTGTAGCTGGCCAATGGCGCAATTAGCACAGGTAGGAGTTTTAATAGTGCAAAACTTTTGAACGTGATCGAATTGTTGACAGTTTAAGTAAGGAACTTCTTCTAAGTTGTTTAAGTGAGACTTTCCACAATTACCACGACCACTAAGAGAAGAAATACTCCCGTCCGAGTCCGATACCTTACTTCGTTCAGTTTTCTTGTCCTTTAGCTATAAATTTGCTGGCGACATTCTACCAAACAATATCTTTCCAGTTGGTGTTACTCTGTTACGTACTCGCCAATAACCAACGTGGCCAAATAAAGACACCAGATAAAAGCAAAATCAATAAAAGCAACTTCAAAATCAAAAAACACGAAAACAACATTAATACAAACAAAATATTACTCCTAACTCCCATTAAGAATAAAATAAATTAACTTACCGATAGCCGTAATAAAAGAAAATAACACAATATTTGTATTTAAAAGGGATAAAAACTTACAGATTATTAGTCAAAAACACTATCCACAACCTTAAACCGGCCACATACCGGGAAACAGTCGCGAGAACACACTATAAACAATATTTAAATTCTCAGATTACAAAAAAATTGATGAGATGATTGATTGTTATTGATTAATTGTTTGATAGATATTGATTGTTGAGATGGATTGTTAAGAACGCGACAATGAATCTAACGAAGTAAATATGAATTGGAAAGCAAATACAATCCCACGGTAGTGTTTACGTCACGAGTTACGAGTATTTTTTATTTTATGTTCAAAATGCTTTCATGCTTCAATAAACATTATAAGAGTATTTCCCAAAAAGAAAAAAAAAGAAGATGGAATATCTTTTCGCAGGTAAATATAGATTATTGGGTTGCTATAATTATTTATTTATTTATACTATTGTCTCTGAACACAAAACCTCAACCGTAGTTCGACAGTGTGTGTTTTCTTTTCAATTAGGGAAATCACTTGTTAGTCCAGACATTTGTAAACCTCATTTCTACATTTAGGGACTTGGTTTTGAGCCTCATCTGGAAGTAATTTCTGGTGATAAATACAATTATTTCTGATAATTATTACATATGAATAAATTGTGAATGATTCTATAAATTCATGTTGTGTCTTGATGTGTTTTATGTCTTTAACTTGTGCTTCACATCATATTTGAATGAATTAGAATGATCGATATTACGAAACTTGATCCCCAGATACTTACCTGCACTTACCTGCAGAATATTAATAAAAATATTAATGTCAAAATTCCCTTTTTTTCAATCTTAATATTTTTCAAAAGAATTTAGACTTTGTTATTGCTTGTGGTATTATTACACGCACACGCAGATGTACGTGTTTCTACGGTTTCGCTGCCAGTTGTAATGCACACTTAAATAATAATCGGCTTCATTTTATTCGACAAGTACGTTCCATCTGGCTTTCGTTTGTAATCTGAGTTTAAATTATCAAAACGCGACGTCACACGTGCACCGTACAGTGCCGCGAAGAGAAGTAAATAGTAGTACTTAGTATAATGTGTGCTAGGTACCTTAGATCTGTTTGAAGTCGGTGCCAAGCCCAATAGGTATTTGATAAGTTACGTACATCCGGCTCCGTCACACTACTATACAAGTATTACAAATCTATTTTTGAAACAACTACAATCGATTCAGTTATTATGTTCATGCATGATGGTCGACTTAAGTTGTCACAAAGCAATTTATGAAATGCCAGTTTATTTTACGCTTCCAGTGTTTCTAGGCAGGGAGATTTCGTTCGATATTTTTTTGAAGTAGGTTTGATATGTTTTTAATTTTCTACTGCGCTGTGTGCTGTGGGTTAAGACCCACATGGAACAACACTTTGTGTGATCCACAAATTGTTGTTCTGAGTTTGGGTGTTCTTTGTGGCCGTTTCATATATGTTTATAAGAATGCGACACAACAACATCGTTGTCTTAAAACAAACAAAACATTGTTAGCTCTATGCTCAATATTAACAAACTAGTTGTTAAAACATTCATTGCAAATTACTAATTATAACTATTTCTTAAAAAGGTAAATTGAATAAACATAAAGTCAGGGCTTATTGCCAGGAGATAAACAATAGAACGCCTTATCGCGTGGCAGTAAATAAACTATGATTTATGATATTTGCTACCGGTAAACCCCATTTTGAAAGCTTTCTTCAACCACACTGCTTGATGACAAAATAATTATCTTTCTTGTTAATGTAGATGGATTAAGGTGTACCAAATAATACATATAATGAAAATGATGTGTTAAACAATTTTTTTTTTCATTTCTTACTTTTCAATTAAATTATTTGAGACCTAATTGGAAATGTTACAACATTATTATAGAAATAGTTCTAAAGAGATAAAAGAAGGAATCTGGAGAATGACATTGCTGCATATCATTATTAATAGTGTCTAGAACTGACACTATTTGTAAACAAATGATAAAATATATATTGAAAATCTTTATTTCAGTTTCTATGACTGAAATAAGTTGACTCTGAAATAGAAACGTCCCAAACATATAGAGGCAAATATTTGGGTCCAAAGAAAAATTACTACAGCCTATATAAACCTCAGAAAATAAAGTGTCGCGTAGGCTTCGGCGCCCGCAACATCCCTATTACTTCGCCTTGATTACGTGATTTGACGTGGAAAAGAGGTTTTATGTCGTTATTTGTATGGTTTCGGGTTCAAAGGGTATAAAAGTGTCATTGTACTGTATTTTGTCAATGTCTGGTGAATTTTAAAAGACTTTCCTTGGTATGAACCAAAATAGTATAATAAATAAAAATATTGAAGAAACAATTTATTGAAATAACGAACTGAATTTTAAGACAGAGATTTGCTAAGACATGCTTTTTGTTACAGAATTGTGGGTGAACCAGCAGACATTTCGCCTAATGATAAGCGATTACAGTCGGCCATGGACACCTGCAACACCAGAGGCGTCACAAGTGCGTTACCGGCCTTTGGGGAATAGGGGAAGTTCCATACCCGAGGGCCTCCGGAATCGTCATTGCGTGGCAAGGATATATACATACATACACTCTAAATATAATTCTCCTTTTTTCGCAGTCTGGTAAAAACTTCCCTTAAGCTAAATTGTGGGGGAAAAAAGTAATTTTGTGTAACGAACTAATGAATGGTAGGTATTTATTTGAATACACTACAAACTGAATATCCATTGTAGCTTATATATACAAATATAGTAGAGAAAAATCAATATGAACAATTTGGGCTGGTTTGCATATGTAAAATGATTTACGTATTCTGTCTAGGCGGAACATTCACGATTAATAGCGTCCATTGTTTTATTGGTGACTGAAAGTTGGTATGCAGACAGAGAAATAAAATCAAAAGACACGCTGTAAACATGTACTTTTATTTAAGTGTTTGTGTTTTGGAATGTACACTAACCAAAAACACTACTTCACTGTTGTTATCACAATTACATTTTTATTACATGACATTTTATTATTATTTTGTGGATTAGGGGGAAAATGAGTAGATGGTTCACCCTATGTTAGTGTTGGGCACCGACATCTTCGTTCATAAAAAAGTGATTATATTTTAAAGAAATTTATACAGGGAAGAATGTCATCTTAGCAAAATTATTTCATGGTTTTATCCAAAATGCTAATAATTCAAAACAATGACGCAAAATGTATTGCATATGTTACTGTGTTATAAAAATCAAACGGTTACCTACATGCAGGCGAAATATTCCGTGCCAAAGGAAACGCTAACAACGTGCTGAGGGCGGTCTAATTGAAAATGATAAAAAAGCACCTGTGCTACATATATTGAAAAGCACATTAGATTTTCAATACATTTTCATACACAAACTAACCATACGAGGCGAATTAACTCATTTTGTACTATTTACGTATTAATAATTACTAATGATATTAGATATCTATTGTACACCAGATTCATTATTCATTATCATTCCTAGTCTACCTTAAAACTACAGAAGTACAATTGGTGGCCTTATCGTCCGGAGGCAACCTCTTACATGAAATGGAGAGAAACCATCATTAGAAGAAACTGTAGGTAGTGTCTAGTGTAAAACTAGGTAAGACAAAATAATTAAAGTAGCTATGATTATCATAAACTGCCTCATTGGTCTAGCAGTTAATGTCGCATACGTTCTGCCAATCAGGAGTTCTCGGGTTCAAATCCCGGGTCGAGCCAAAAAGTGTTACTGAGTTTTTTGGATTACAGAAATACTTATTAACAGCTCTGAGTTTGAAAGTGTTGGGGTCTGAACCCCCGTGCCTCGGATAGCACGGAAATCTGTCCGTCCTGCGCTTGATCTCTTCTCGATCGTGTCGGTTGGCCGTCCCATCGGATTGTGAGAGTGAGGGAACTGAGAGTGCACCTGTGTTTGTACACTATAACATATCCTGCGTAGTTGGCTGGTCTCCGTTGAGACTGGCCGCTGTGTCCGTTATCGGCTAGGAGACCATCAAACCGACATAGTGTGGATTATCGAATATACACAAACAAGGAATCAGTTAAATATACTGGTGTTAATTATATTCTTAAATAAAGTAGTTTGACTGTCCTTTACCAGACTCTTGAATGCAGTTAGTGTTTGTGCACGTCTAATTGCAACGGGTAGGGCGTTCCACAACCGAACAGCTTGGACAGAAAAGGAGTGGTCGAGAAATTTAGTAGAATGGCCAGGCATTTTCAGTACAGATTCTCTGGCAACTTTAATTAACACTGTGTTAAAAGCATACATATAAAATAAAGAACAAAAATGCGATAATAAATTTAAAACAAAGAAAAGAATTGTAGTTCAATAAAAATTCTACGCTTGCTACAGAAAAATAAGCTTTTTTAATTAAACTGAAAGTGGTATTTTAAAGATTTTAAACTAAGATTACTTTATACGATCTAGTAGCATACTTCTGTTTATTTTACGAGGTTCGTGTAATGGCGAATTTCAATGTTAATTATACAATGTTCTTTTAATACAGTCGTCAGCTGACCGCGCGTGCGTAAACTTGTTGTTACCCGAGTGCATACTAGTGTTTATTATGACCTCGAACCTTGTAAAATGTTGCTCCTGCAACATAGTGATAAATGAAGTGCTAGCTTTTGTGCATAATAAAATGAATGTGATGGATGAAAATACTTTAATAAGAATTTGCAGTACAGCATTTGATTCGGAGGAGATTCTAAAGGCAAAAAAGTTACTATTTGAAGCTTTGTCGAGTAAAAAAATGAAAACGCGTCGAAGGGAAGGTAAAACAAACAGGGATTTGGAAGATATTATTGAGTTACTGAAATTAACTGATGCAGCAGATCCCCAAAAAATTCCCATATTCGTGGCAAAAGAATTGCACAGACTCCCTCCGGTAACGTTTGATCACCTTGATGCGACACGTTTGCTTAAAGACATACTTTGGCTACAACAAGAAGTGAAAATAATAAAAATGGAATATATATCGAAAGAAGATTTAAAAAATATAAAATCGAGTGAACTAAATGAAGGTAGGAGTTCGCAAATATTTAGTGAGAACGATAGTTTAAATTTAACTAATAACTATCAATGTGATAATGTCTTGGCACGTATGAAGCAGCATAGCAATAATGAAAAGCAGCAAGATAGCTTACCAGTTAAGTCTTTTGAAACAAATTATAACAGCGAATTAACTGGGCCTACCCCACAGTTTGTTTCTAGTGTCGACAACGTCGCTGTCTCGCTTGTACCTATGCGAGGCAGAGAGGTGCGGTCGCCTTCAGTGTGCGTGGAGGCCGGCACCGCGGTTTCATACGAGGAAACGTCACAGATATGCAATATTAATGCAGAAAAGGAATACGTGGAGTCGTGCACAGAGGTTGCGAAAACTGATTCTTTACCTGGGGGCCGTGGGGTGGAAAATGCTTGTCTTCATACTACAGATAATTTTATAGTGAATGATATTGAACCGATCAGCCACACGAGCGCTGATAACCAGCCCAAAACAAAGAAAACAATGGCAGAAGCCCTCAAAGAGCAAGGCGAATGGAATTACAATAAGAAGAACTATAATAAGGAATGGCAGGTTGTTAAAAGGAAACATAAAAAGTTTATTAGTAGTACGGGTACATATACTAATTTAGACTCAAAATTTAAGGCAGCAGAGTTGATGTTGCCACTTTACATATCTAATGTATGTAAACAAACATTAGAAAAAGATATTATTGATTATATCTGGGAGAAGACTCAAGAAAGGGTTAGCTTAGAAAAAATACAGTCAAAGAAGGAAAAACATTATGATTCTTATAAATTATATGTTCCCAGAAATAAATTGCAGATGTTTTTAAATGACGACTTATGGCCAGAAGGAATTTGTTTTAGACGTTTTGTTATCTTTAGTGACAAGACAAGACCGAACAGGAATGAGATTAATAGGAATCAAAAACAATAATATAGTTAATGGATTACAAGCGAACGACAAGTAATAGGTGCACCATGGTAACATTTAATTGTAAATCAATTAAACGTTCCATAGAAAATGTGAGACAGATATGTGAAACCGCCGATATAGTTGCGCTTCAAGAGACTTGGTTGTTGCCACACGATATACCACTATTAGGGACTATCGACAACAACTTTGCGTTCACGGGCAAGTCTGCTGTGGATGCGTCAGCGGGGATGCTCATAGGGCGTCCTTACGGTGGAGTGGCGTTGTTATGGCGGAAGGGTGTATTTCAATCTGTGTCGGTTGTGAAATGTGAAAGTGTAAGACTTACGGCTATAAAAGTGACTACGTAACGTACGAAAGTAGATCTATTATGGTGTTTAGTGTATACATGCCCACAGATAATCCAGAAAATATGTCGGAATTCACGGACTGTTTATGTGAAATGAGTGCTATAATTATTGACAATGAGGTAGAAGCTATATATATGCTGGGTGACTATAATTCACATCCGAATCAGTCCTTTTGGAATGAATTGTGTAATCTTGGTCATGATCAACAGTGGGTATGTGCTGATTGGGAGATGCTACGTAATAACCTCGAAAATTACACATATATAAGTGACATTAATGGAAGTAGACGATGGCTTGACCACTGTATTGTGACTAAAGCGGCATATCAGACGGTTATTAGCGTGTATATAGATTATAGTGTTTCCTGGTCTGATCACTTGCCTATGATTATAGAGTGTAATTTACAAGTATTAATACCAAAGAATCTTACTAAGGGCTGTAATTTAAATAAGGTGATTTGGGGTGTGCGCAGTGGCTCGCAGGAAGGTGGATACCATGATCTCTGTCACAGCTATCTTAGGGAAATACGCTTTCCCGAAATATATACGCAGTGTGCAGATAAAATGTGTAGCATTGCGGTTCATAAAAAAGGACTCGATGAGTTGTACAGTCAAATTGTGTCTGCCTTATCTAACGCTGCCATAAATACATTTGAGGGCGCGCGCACACTAAGACAGGCTCCTGTGGTTGGATGGAGCAAACATGTACGGAGCGCTCACAGGGACGCTCGGATGAAGTTTCGGGCGTGGAGACTTCACGGTAGTCCATCGACGGGTCGTACTTGGGAGGAGATGCGTGAGAGTCAGAAAATCTTTAGAAGTAAACTAAAGTGGTGTCAAAAACATAAAGAACAGTTGAAGATGGATAATCTGGCATCACAAAGATCTTCTAATAATTTTATTAAGTTTTGGAAGGCGACCAAGAGACTTGAATTCAAGCCGGGCCTCCCTGTGAGCGTGGGTGAATGCACAAAGCCTAAGGACATCGCTAATATGTTTTGTAAGAAATTTAGAATGTCATCTTCACTGGGACCATCTAAAGAGTCGATCGATGCTGGGACCATGCAGGGTAAGTCTCGAATATACTTTTCAACTAGACAGGTGGCCCGTACCATAGCCAAAATGAGTAGAGGCAAGTCACCCGGTCATGACGACCTCAGTATCGAACATCTAAAACATGCTGGTGTGCATTTGCCTAGTTTGTTGTCCATGTTTTTCACACTCTGTATTAGTCATTCTTATTTACCTTCAGAAATGATGAGGACTATCGTCGTACCGATTGTGAAGGACAGGACAGGTGACATTTCTGATCCATCCAACTACAGACCTATATCTCTAGCTACAGTGATGGCAAAGGTGTTGGACAGTCTGATTGATAATGAATTAAGTAACTATATAAAATTAAATGATGCTCAGTTTGGGTTTAGACCCAATCTATCCACTGAGAGCGCAATTTTATCTCTTAAGCAGACTGCACAATACTATGTGGACAGAAGCACCTCCGTGTATGCGTGCTTCCTTGATCTTTCAAGGGCTTTCGACCTTGTTTCCTACGACGTCCTCTGGAGGAAGATGGGGGAAGTAGGTATACCCAATGAACTCACAACGCTATTTCAATACTGGTACAATAATCAAATAAACCATGTGCGTTGGGGAGATGGACTGTCTGACGCCTATAGATTAGAGTGTGGAGTAAGACAGGGGGGATTGACCTCCCCTAAGCTGTTTAATTTGTATATGAACGAGCTGATCGTTGAGCTCAGTAGTAGACGTGTGGGTTGTTGGGTAGATAATGTTTGTGTAAACAACTTAAGCTATGCAGATGACATGGTCCTATTGGGCCCAACGGCCAGCTCGATTAGAGAGTTGCTATATATTTGTGAACAATATGCGGTCAAACATGGACTCGTGTATAATGTAAAGAAAAGTGTTTGTATGGTCTTTGAGGCCTCCGGTAGGAATGTGTCGCGTGATCCGGTTATTAGATTGAACGGTGTACGACTCGAAAGAGTTTCTCAATTTAAATACCTTGGGCACATCGTTGCCGGAGACCTTAGAGACGATGCTGATATTGAACGTGAACGAAGGTCGCTGGCGGTCAGGGGCAACATGCTGGTACACAGGTTTGCTAAGTGTAGTCGAGAAGTTAAAATTACTCTCTTTAAAGCATATTGTCAGACTCTGTATACGAGCAATCTGTGGACTAAGTATACCAAGCAGTCGTTGGAGACACTCAAGGTGCAATACAACAATTGCTTTAGGATGTTGTTGGGACTGCCGCGTTTCTGTAGCGCATCAGGCATGTTCGCTACAGCGCGAACAAACGACTTTTACTCAATTATCCGCATTAAAACCAACTCGCTGCTTACAAGAATGCGGTCTAGTTCCAACGGTATCCTAATGATGCTAAGTAACAGACTTGAGGCACCATGGTTACGTCATGCAATGACAGTCCTAGTGCGGCCAGGATGAAAAAAAAAATGTATTTTACTTTACTAATATTAGATGTAAGTAAATTGTTACTAACACATTGGGCCTAGATGCCATCTAATAAACTTTATTATTATTATTATTAATAGTTTGGGATGTGAGGCGTGTTAAAAAGTGAACCTGATTTTAGGTAGCGTGGAGTAAGAGGATTGAAGAGAATATTATACATAAGAGAAATAATGTGCGCATTCTGGCGATGGTGGATGTGTAACCACTTCAGGTTTCTACCATAATCGGAGATATGATCATATTTCCGTAATTCGAACATGAATATTATGCAGAGGCTTTGGAATAGCACAATCTTACTGAATTGGTGTTCGGTAAGATCTAAATAACTGGCATCAGCATAATCAAGTAATTTTTAATTTAAGAATTTCACGATTCTTTGCTTAAAATCTTAAAAGAAACAATTTACTCTTGTTATTGAATATCTTAATTAAAAGGACGTGAATTTATTCAAAATTTAATTTGGAAAACGAATACAGTTTGTCGAAAAGAAATTAATTAATTCTCAATGTCTGAAGCTTTTCAACTTAGCGGTTGAAAACATTTCTGAACAAAAAGTAGAAAAAGTAGGAATTGGTAATTTGTGATTGTATTAATTACTTTTTTATTAAAGTTACATCTGACAGTCAGTATTTAGTTATTTCAGTATGGTAAAATATTAATAAATATTCTTACAAAAAAGAAATAAATGAACCCATTGAAAATAAGAATGAATTCTGTAGTTATATTGACATCGTTATAGGGTTCAGAGAATTAATAATCTTAGTCTATATTTTGGTCATAAGTTACAATAACGCAGCAAATAAAACATTATAACACACAGTCAATAGAAACAGTCAGTACACGTATTTTTTCATAATACTTGAAAAAAATTGGCAGTCATAAAGACCGTCGATAGAAATGAAAACTTATAACTTAGAATGTTATTTGTAAAATGCATGTGTAAAATTTAAAATTTCATAAATAATTTACATCAAACATTAGCATGTCGATGACGCGAACCCATAACTCACTTTCCCCTACCAAAATGTGCTGAACACGACTTAAGAAGTTTCCACTTAAAATAATATATTATATTACAAAGTTACATGAGAGTACATACAATGTCATATAAATAACGTACACAAAAGCTTTCTAGATTCAATAATTCCTCAATTCTTTCAAGAAAATATTCCCCTTAAATGGTTACTTAACTCTTTAAAGTAATTTTAATTAATTGAATACAACAAAAAGACTGAATGAAAGAATGACTGAAAAATATGATAACGTATTCATACAACAATTCATGCAATGGATACTTTAGACAGGTTCTTTAGACAAAACAACATCGTATTTAAATGAATACCAAAAAGTATAAACGATGTTCTTAAGTGACAACGCGTTTATTCACTACAAAGATAGTAAAACCACGAATAAAATTGTTTGTTGGCGAAACACCAGTTTCCATATCAAATATCCCTAGCTTTCGAGCGTGAATAATGTAGGCACTGGATTCAAGGTGTATTTAAATAACTGTACAAAGGACTATTTTTTTGTATCAAATCATAAGAATTTACGGCAACTTTTGAGTACGTGCTCTGAATATTGGCGGGTTTTCTTTAACTTTTACACAATATTTTATTAATCTGATTCACTGCTCTTTTGCCGGCTATATGCACTCATTTACTTAATATTTCTTCCAGTAGTAGATACGCGATTAATTCCTGGACTGTTTGAAGACAATAGATTGTGATTTATCGGTCCTATCTATTAATCAATTTCATAAAGTATTAAATGATTGTCCTGGTGTGTTGTTTTTATTACAGTTTTCTAACTTCTAACTTTTATCCATGGTATCACTTGCATATAATTCATATTTGTGTCCCTAGATAACATTATCCTTTTTCAAGATGAAAGCTATACGTAATCTGACAATTGGTGTACTTAATAATTTCCTAATGATCGCTTAATTAATCTTATAGTGAGATAAAACAAGCTCGTAAGCAGACAGACGGACAGTTACTTTCGTATCTGTAAAATAATAACCTCATACCAAAAAGTTTCTTTAAAATAAAATTATTTGATAAAAAAACTCTATTCTGACAATTTTAGCGCTTTATTAGCACTGTATATTTCCAAGGTAATTAAGTTTGTGTGACGGACAAATTTAATCAAAAGCTTCATTGGAATTTTAAAGGAGAACTAACTACGGCAAAGCCAATCAAGAACTAACACTCTTTACTTTGCCAAAATTGAATTAGCAGTAGCCAATACATATTCTAAAAATGCAAAAAAGAAATCGGGACTCAGTTTGTCTTCAACAATTGAACACAAACTGAGTCCCGATTTATTTTCTATGATCTTATAATAGGTTGAAGTTCAACCCGTAACTGCCACAGACTATTTATTGTTGTTTATCGAACCGAGTGGAGAATAATTCCGAAATCCGTTTTATGGTTTTCATAAAATATTGTTGTGGCCACAAGTATATTTAACTTATAAAACACATTTATGTTTGCTTCGTCACTCAATCTTGAAAATCATATTATGTTTCAAATTTTTACACTGTGTCTCAAATTTCTGAAAATAATAGCTTAGCGCAGATGTAAATTAAAATTAAATTGGACCGCAACCCTTATTAAAATTTTACAACTCATAAATATAATTTACATTTCTGCCTTGCTTAGGAAATGGGTTACTTTTATCCTCCCCTCTTTACGAAGTGCAAAAGTGCGGATTAGTTATCTATTTTATTGGTAATGATGAGGGTAATTTTAAATTCTATTTCATAAAGAGCCTCTGTTTTATACAATAAAGGCTCACCCACAAAGGCACGTTTTCATTTGTCGATAATATTGGATGCGTATTGTAATAATGCATACCTATTCTTTGCACAAAACTGCGTTCTTATCTTCGAATTATTCTGTTTCGTATCCGTGTTTTTGACAGATTTTTCTCTAATTTCGGGTAGATTCACCATTCTTAAGATCGGCACACTTAACAGCATAGATCTCCTGCCGGCTTTAACCGATATAATTTAAATGGATTGTACCGGCGTTACTATTACTATTGGTGAAAAAAATCTTCTAATTCTAATAAATCAATATAAACATATTAAATATTTCTTTATTTACGTACTACTAGTGCTAACAATGTCAGTGTCTGGTTAACTTATAGATGAATTTATTACGTATAAGTTATAAAAATTTATGTTTTATTCCGACTTCTGAAATGTTTCATAAAAAACAAGCGAATTCACGGTGAAAAGTATTTCGTTGCATTAAAAAATCCACACCTCATCGAATTACTCTAAATGTAGTACTCTATCTAGTTTTCAATATCATAAATCAACAAAATATTACACCGCCAACAGATGTTCCTTTCAATTTTTCTTTACGAATCGCAGAAACGAGAAAGAATTTTTTCATTTATATGATGTCTGAGTGCTATTATGACGCGGAGAAAAAGCTACTTTTAGATTGTATCGAACTGAATATAGTATTATACATACACGTATAAATGTATTACAAATTTAAGGCAACAAGATACGTGTGACTAAGTGCATGGGAATCTGTTGAAATTTCATTTTTATGCATAATAACAGAAATGTATAAATAGATTCTAGGCATAATTAAGTTGTGGTGGAGTTCAGTTTTCACGATTATCACTGTAATAATCTCATAAACTTAGTGCGTATTTCTTTCTTTTGTTCTTTACTTAATACAATTTCCAACAATAGAAGATAACATATTTTTTATATTATGAATATAATGAATACGTACGTATAATTCTAATGAAAAATCTTATAAAAATGAAAAATAGGTTTTGCCAAATTCGTCTCCCTATACTTAATAACAAGGCCACTGACACCTAATACGAGTATAACACAAGCTCTGATTGCAATAGAGGTCGACGTGCTCTCTGATTGGGCAATAAGTATTCCAATTGACGCCGTTGACCAAGGGCTAACAACTCAATTTGACCTTTGGGCTCAAACACGGGATATTGAAGCCCGAACGCTATTATCCTTTAGTTAAGATAGACCCATTTTGGACTGGGTATTTTTCGATGGAAATGAAAGGACGCATTTGTTCGGTCCAGAGTATGCTCAAGTAGACCTTGCGCTCGGTTTCATTCTCCGAGGAGTTTTACAAGTGGGGTTAAGTATTAAGCTGATTTTTATTGGAATTCACAAGAGACTATGAATTTTCACACTTTTAAATTATGAGTCAAACGAGCACAAACTTCGACCTTTTCTTAACCCCATCTTCCCTAAAATTCGTCTAAATAAGAATTTCGGTAACTGATTATAAGTTACCGAAATTCTTATTAATGATCTTTTATGGGTGGAACTTTATAATAAAATAGAGTAAATATTCATAACATTAAAACAGAAAAAAAATTGCTATGTTTTGTGCATATTGGTTCAATCTTTCCGTATTTGTTATAAGAATTTGTACAGCCATTATTTACTGTAATTGTGATTAAACATTTTAAAATTCTTTGAGATTGTGTACGGAATGTTTTTTTAATACACTCCACTGCTACTTTGCACTGATGACATAGTGGTTTAAGCTTCGCCTTGTTGCTTCTGACATGGCTGGGCTGTGTGTCCAGTGCTATAGGTTCGGCCCCAACCTGGGACAACACTTTTTGTGGTAAACTAATTCTTGTTCTATGTCCTTGTACCTTTTTAATCAATGTTTGTTAAATCTCCCGAGACAGGATATTTATATTTTAATAAGTTTAACCATGAACTGTTCTATAATAATTATTAACTAAACTATTATACGAGTAGAAGTCAAAACCAGTTAATGAAGGATTCTTGTGACATTTTAAGTAGTTCATAGTTATCATAAAATTAGGAAATCAGAAACAGTTCAGTGGCGCTGAGTAACCTGAATCGTGAAAGAAACTATTTTTTTTGCATTTGCTCAAGATAATAATTACCGGACTATTAAAGTAGTTAACTGAGCCCGTATTTTATAGAAGGAATAAAAAATACTACCTACAATTTTGCACATTGGATGTGGTTTGCTACAAATCAATAGAAGTTTCTTCATGCATTATTTTTGCGAAGCTTTGAAAGTTTACGCAGCGCACGCAATAAAAGCTCTCAAAAAGAAAAATAATCCCCCGTTTCTGCAACATTTTTCATTGATACTTCGCTTCTTTTAGTGATAGTGTGATGATTTATAGCCTATTGCATTCTTCGATAACAGTGTTAACTAACAAGTAAATGTTTTAAATCGGATCTGTAATTCTTGATATATCGTATAAGCGCGTTCAATCAACTAAACTCTTCGGCCTTATAAATATATTGCCAGAGTAACAATAATAATAATATATATTATAAGTACTAGTTGACTGTTCTCTTATATTGATAAGAACTCCGAAAAATTGCTATTTTTAGTAAATGATTTTCATTTAGGTATACGAGTACATGAACATTATAGTCGCTACTATATATATATATATAAGTTTGAATAATAATCTACCTATACTTTATCTCATAACCAATGAAACTGCGCTATATATTAATGCAAAAACTTCATTGTCTTTTAAATATGAACCTCTTCGTACAACCCCAGTGTAATGGAACTACTAGTTATGAAATTCAAAGTTTGCCGTGTATAAGTCGTTTCTAAGCGCCATTTGCAAGCGCTCATGCATACAGAAGAGATCTTGTAAAGGAGCGAAAAATCCTTTCACACGAACGAGAGACGTGAAATGAAAAGCATAGATTCTAATATTTGAAAGTCGTTACACTATGGAGGTGATGAGTCTTTTAAAATAAAGCGACTCAAACATGAACGTAATAATTTTTAGTTACTTTTTTTGGTGGCGCAGTGGTAGCATATGCGAATACTGTGCTTGAGGTCTCGGGTTCGATTCCCGGGACAGATCAAAGTATTTAAAATGTTTATTTGTTTAATCTCTTTCTCCGTTAAGTTGTTAAAAGATACATAACACAATATACGGTAGGTACTTCACAAACTAATAGGAATTATATTAAGTAGGTACCGTTCATTTAACATACTTTATGTTATGTTAGTACTACTTCAATGAAATAATTTGAGGCAAGACCATATCTATAACAGTTTCAGATGGTTTAGCAAAAGCCTCAATTCAATTTTGAGTGTTACTTGGTTTGAGTAAAAAAAATTGAAAATTAGCCGCAACTTAATATTTTGTTATAGGTTAAAACTGCACATTATTGACTTATATTTCTTTTTAATTCGCGGGACTTTACGAACATACATGAAACGGGCACAAAGGACACCCATACTCAGAACAACAATTTGTGGATCACACAAAGAAGTACTGTCCTATGTGGGATTTGAACCCTCAACACCTAAGCATGGTTGAATACGGCGTGGTGACCGCTTAAACTAGCCCGCCATTCAGTCAAATTGCAAATAATAAAAAAAATTAAGAGCATTTAAATAAAATAAATCAAAACACGATATCTGATAGGGATTGACTCTATAATGTACCTAATATATATTTTCAATTGAATGGAATAATAATTTACATTTTCAACCTTCTAAATGAAAAGATCGTTGTTGAATTAGCCTACCTTTAAAAAATAAAGAAATGTGCATAAGCAAAATATAACCGCTTTTATAACAAGCCTGCTTCAATTACCCAGCGACAAAGCATTCAACTGACACAGCCGGCATTTCCATTTTAAACTTTACTATGCTTTGTTCCACTTATTCAGTTTTTCAATTAATTCAGCGCCCAACGTCATTCCTAGTGTAATTTTCCTTAACACTTTTTTTTTACACTTTCTTCATTTACCACTACTAATTTGAAACTGTAACATTAAAAAACTTTCTGGAGCTCTTTACGAATTTGATAGATGTACACTTTATCTTATGTTTGATTTTCGGATCAAATGTCTTTATGATCTACAAATATGTTGGAGAGTCGAGCTTCAGCATGCATAGGCCGGCTCGACTGCGAATCGAGTGATAACACGGCCTCATAGAAAACCGGTGTGAAACAGCGCCTGCGCTGTGTTTCACCGAGTGAGTGAGAATAATGGAGGCCCTTTTTTTAATGTGTGGATACCCCCTCGGGCCGTCACACCGCCGGGGTTTGCGGCGGGGCGGTTTGACGGTTTCGAACTGACTAAAACCACACGGTGTGCCACTCTGCGCCTGAGAAGGGAGGGGTCCGGGAACTGAGTTATTAACACGACCGGACCCAGGATATCGGAGGCCCTTTTTTTTTTTTTTTTACCTGTGGAAACCCCCTCGGGCCGTCACCCCGCCGGGGTTTGCGACGGGGCGGTGTGTCGGAATCGAACCGACTAAAAATCGAACCGACTAAAAGGATATCGGAGGCCCTACCCCAACCCCTTCCTCCATCCTCTTCCTCATTCCCCAAAGGCCGGCAACGCACTTGTAACGCCTCTGGTGTTGCGGGTGTCCATGACCGGTGGTAATCGCTTACCATCAGGCGATAAGTCTGCTCATTTGCCTCTCCACAAAAAAAGTACTTGTTTCAAAAACATGTTTAAAGTATTTTCTATCAGTCAATCTAGCTTTCATAGTCCAAACTCTAGTTACGAGCTTTGCTCTGCATTGAAATTCAATGGCGTTATGAGTAAGATCTCTGAATATTTTATATTTACGTCTCAATATTATCAAATGTTTTATTCCATAGTGTCCATACACGTGTCCAAATACTACATTGAAAATTCATCTTTTCTTAATGCAGGCTTCAGGCCAAATATTTGTTATAAGAACTTCCCAGAACTTTGTTCAATGCCAAAGTACTGAGAAGAAATTCCCTTTGAGACGCGGTAACAATAAACCTTTTAAAACCATTTACGATATCTGTGATAAATACAAACTCGTATTAAATCATCTGTTTGTATTAAAGTATTTTTTATATTTGTTTATTAATTCCTAAGAAAAGTGCCCTGCACTTTGATTGGGAAAACCTTACCGCTTTTTAGGTCATTTATATTTTACTATGACTAAAAATGGGTACCCTACAGAAGCGATCGAAAAAACATTTTCAATGTTAAAAAGTTCAAAACCAGTTCAGTAGATTTAGAAATTACCCCTACAACTTCACGAACTTTATATTTTTATAATATTAGTATAGATTATATAGTATGTGAAAACATAGATGTAAGCAAGCTTCCAATATGAAACACCGTTCCAAATTTAAATTTATTGAGGTCAGCTGTCTGCTAGCATAATGGTTTTGAGACAAATAAGCGACTTCAGAGCATTAGTGAAATTTAATGCAGAGATAGTCTCTATAAATACTTTATTTTAGGTTAATTTAAGTTAATAATTTTAAAGTTTAGTACTTCTGTAGGTGTAGCTTGATATGAGTGCCTTTACCTCTCAATACTATGTAACAAATCTTTCCCTATTTTGAAACATTTTTGTATGATTCAACCTAAAATTAAATAAGTCAGAGAATACTCGTTTTATGAAATTTGCTTGACACTACATTTTAACTACATAAATACATATCTGCACAAATAAAAAAATTAACAACTTTGCAACAAATTATATATTATTATGGTATCTCCATAACAATCCAGTTTGTATGTCTGTCTGTTTGTTCCAGCTAATTTTTCAAACAGCTGCATTGATTTTCACAGAACTTTCACTGACATATAGCTGATGATATTAAGAGCAACTTAGGCTACTTCTTTTGTAGTAGCTTTGGCCCCCAGCTAAAGTTACTCTGAACTCTAAAATAAATTAGCTAAAGAACTTTCGCTTCATGAAATATTTGAAACTACACTGTCAATATATAATGTTGGTACATATGTACTATAAAACATGACGTAAGAAATAACCAATTATTCAACTCCATTACTTGTCGTTGTTCAGCAATGGAACACTGTATTAATAAATGTCAGGAGGTAACAATTACCCGTTCACCTCGGGAAAAAATCAACCTTACAGTTATGTTATTTTCAATAGAATATTAAAACAGGTTCACTACACGACAAGTAGGATGGTTTTACTAATGTATAAACAGCTTATTATTCAACAAATTAACATTTTAAACATTGATATAATTTCGTAAATCCTTGGGCCTTAAAGGTATTTTCAAAACTTTTTTTTATATAGAAAGGCGGCAAACGAGCATACGTATCGCTCAAAATCGTATCAAAAGTTTTTACGTGTCCAGAATATTTTTTTTTTAATGGTTAAAGGTAAACGGGCAGACGTATCACACGTGATGGTAATCGATTACCGCCGCCCATGGACACCGAGTGAGTGAGGGTACCGGAGCCCTTACCCCAACTCCTTCCCTCATCCCCCCAAAGGCCGGCAACGCACTTGTGACACCTCTGGTGTTGCGGGTGTCCCCCGGGTGGCGGTAATCGTTTACCATCACGTGTGATACGTCTGCCCGTTTACCTTTATCCATTGAAAAAAAAAAATTCTGGACACGTAAAAACTTTTGATAAAATTTATGTAGCTTATGCCACGCGGGCCATTATTAAGAATCTACTTATACTTAAAATCGGTTCAATACTTAAGGCGCCACGGTATAATATACAATCGTACATGGACTCCCAAAAATATTATTCTTCCTTTTGGCGAATAGTCGGGTAATAAGAAAACTGCTGTTGTAACAAAAAAACGGACGTATTTTCATGTTTCTCACTTTTTATTTTCCTTTTTTTATTAAATTAACTACCCGTAACTTTTAGTATTAATTATAAAAAGAAGAGTATTATCTAAAGAACAGGTAGGTATTTTGTTTTTATAGATCACAAACTATTTATAGCTACTAACGCAGTACAATAACCCAATAAAAATCCATTCAAATATCCAGTAAATCTCTTTGCGAATATACATGAATAAACAAAGGCAAACATTGATTGAAGAACGTAACGTGTATTCAAATGGTTTAAAAGTAGAGACAAATTTGAGGCATCCATGAGAGAAGCGTTCCTAAAAATATAACAGTTTTGTTTGTGAATACGAACATCGATAACGTACGAATAGTTCTGTCTCTAATTGAAAAAGTGGTTTTTAAAAGTGGCTTTCTATTCTATTTCAATTATATTCGTATATATTACTGGTACTCAAAACACCCCATGGCCAAGAATGTACAAATTAGTGTCTATTAACTAAATGATATTTGTAGATAAACCTCTAAAGCTCTGGACCTAATGATAGTAGCGTAGCCTAAAATAAATACCCTATAATCTATTAAATATGAAATTATACTAATGCTATTACTAGTTTCATAGGCTGTATTGTTGTGTTAAAAAATCAACATTATTTTTTATTTCATTTTATATATCGTTATGTTTGTGAATACACAAGATAAATACATAACAAAAGATGAGTTACAAAGTTGGAAACGTAACAATTGGCGGTCTTATCGTATTATCATCATCATCGGCATCAACCGTTCGCTGCTGTACATAGGCTTCTCCTTAAAAATAAGTTTTGACCTACAATACCACTCCGGTCAAGTGTATTGGTATAGGGTTAGTAAAAAAAACCCCTGAGTGTGGACGCGGATGGACGGGACTGGTATTCCCCTTTTTTTGTGTGGCTATCCCCCCGGATACCACTAGACTGGTGGCATGTTGGACTCGAACACGCTGCCTCGGGTATCAGGAGCCAGGGAACCAGGTACCCTTGGAAAGAAATCCCTGGAACCCCGACGAACCATGGGCCACCTACGATTCGTAGATGGCCGCCTACTGAACAGGAACCCCAATGTTCCCTTGCTAAAAAATGATTCAACTCTACCCGCTACAGCGGCCAGCCGCAAGGAGGCGTATTAAAAAACAACAGCTAGTCAAGAAAAATGTCGACTGTATTACATAGCTTAAAGCATTTCAGTTATTTAACTTAAACGTAGTAATATGCAATCAATGTTTATACACCGCATTTTTTATAGCAAAATAAAATTGTTCCACTTTTAACTAATTCTTTTAACTCATAACCTTTCGATTTAGCTTTTAAATTTATAATGCAAACTTTACTTGAGATTCTTAAGCAACCTCAAACGGTGAATATTTTATTTCATCGTTTATTTTTCTTCAACATCTTTTTATTTTTTGTGGAGATATCTTAAAGCTATAAATCAACATCTAATTTTCTTTTATCTATTTAATTTCATGTTAGTTACTTCTCTTCACAATTAGTTAAGGGACAACTTTTTAGAAATAGTACAGGTATACAATGAAGCACCCAAAACTAACGCATGAGACTGGTGTCTGATGAAGATTTATTAGGTCGATATCAAAACCATTAGAATCTGTATTACACAATCTGTATCACCAAGGTAAATATGACAAAGACCTGTCAGTGTAGCGTATAAAAATATAAATTTAAATTAATACTTAGCTACTTTTTATCGGAGAGTAGTAAACCCGCCTTCATCCTTTATAATTTTGTCGGCACTTGATAGAACTTGTTGCAGTACATTCTAGAATCAAATTTACTTGTTCTTATTCCACTATTTTTATTAACTTTACTCCTGACCGGTTTGATAACCACCTTTGATAATGCCATAATGCGAAGCCGACCAAAAGTAAACTTAATACAAATAGTGGAATAAGTACAACTGGAATCATTCTAGAATGTGATTGGAATGTTTAAATAGATGACCAAATGAATTCTGATAATCTAGCGTTACCTGGAAAAGAAAAAAATATTTTTAGGATTGAAATTGATTATTTCCCCATAAATGATCTTAAATCTTATGGCTTAGGGTATGCAGGTCGTGTGTTCGATTCCCAGTATAAATAAATGTTTTTTTTTTTTTTTTTTTTATTGAATAGTGGGCAAACGAGCAGACGTATCACCTGATAGTAAGCAATTACCGCCGCCCATGGACACCCGCAACACCAAAGGCGTTACAAGTGCGTTGCCGACCTTAGGGGGATGGGAAAGGGGATAGGGAAGGGGTTGGGGCCTCCGGTATCCTCACTCACTCGGTGAAACACAGCGCAAACGCTATTTCACACCGGTTTTCTGTGAGACCGTGGTATCACTCCGGTCGAGCCGACCCATTCATGCCGAAGCATAGCTCTCCCACGGTAAGTTGTGTGATAAACACGATCTTTTGCTCGAGTTTTGACTAGTGGTTTAAACGGTCGCCCAGTCGCCACGCTGCCTTCTACTGCGCTAAGTGTTATGGGATCAAATCCCGGATGGTATACTTTATTTAATTCACAAATTACCTGAGTGTTCTTTGTGTCCGTTTGATGAACGTTTGTAAAGTCCGCGACACAGAATTTATATTCCTAATGCAGGAGTTTATCAATAAAAAAGTTTGTTTATTTTTAGTAATATATAAGTAAGTTTATCGCCGGTCTTGTTAATATCATAGTTTGGGATCACATAACAATCCGTGAGACCTGTTGGTTTATTATTATTTGTTTACATTAATGAATAAGAATTATTTATATTAACCCGCTTTTCTATATATGTTCTACTTATGTGTTTATTTAAACGCGTGGAGTAGAACAATAAAGGTACCCTTAAGTACCACACAGGATTCAAACAAGAACATCCAAAATATAAAGTTCTCGTGTCACGGTGTTCGTTACTAAACGCCTCCGAAATGACATGAACGATTTTTATTTTGTGTGCATATCGCGTAGGTCTGAAAATCGGTCAACATATATTTTCCATTCCCCTAAATGATAAGAGTAACCCAACCCTAAATATACTTTTTTATTTTTATCGCAAAACAGCGTTTCCCGGGTTAGCTAGTCTATATACAGTGAAACTTGGTTAAGTGGGACCTAGATAAGTGAGAAACCTCCATAACTGGAACTCATTCTAAAGTCCCAACACTTTGGCACTAAATTACCCCTGTTAGTGGGATGAGGTAACCTCTATATCTGGGATTTATTCTTTCGATTTATCATCATAGTTACCTCTATAACTAAGACAGCCAGTGAATTTTATATGTATAAACGTCTGTAACTGAGATCGTTTTGTTTGTTTACTCATTCTTATCCTACCCACAAATTATTTTGAAATGACATCTATTGGTGACCAAAGGATATTTGATAAAATTTGTAATATCGAAAAACATCTATGACTGATACTTCCACAAGACAAACTAAAATGACAGATTTTTATAATTGATTCATTCTGTTTCATTCGTGCTTGAATTTTTTTTTTATTACATTTGTATAATTACCTTTACCTACTTATTTTTTTTTTATTATTAAAACTATTTATAATACTATTACGTATTACGTAACATGTTATTTTATTCAATTATCGCACCATTATAACTGAAATAACCCGTATTCTCACCTCTATCAATGGAACCCTCTGTAAATGAGACAGATATTAATTTATACCTGGATATCTGAAACACTGGATAAGTGGAATACCTCTATAAGTGCAACGACATTGCAGGTCCCTTGGAGTCTCACTTAACCAGGTTTCACTGTATAAATCCACTAGACATAGTTGATATGTATCACAAAATCCCTGGTTTTGCAGCGAATCCTGAACAAGAATATTCATTTTAGACATCGTTTCCTAAGTGACGAAGGAAATATTTATGCCGATATTTGTTGTTTTATTACAGTGTGTTTATATACAAATACATTTGTCGGTATTTAGATGGAGTACTGGCACTTCAGAACAAACATACTCGTATACAATAACCACAAGCTATTAGGCTTTTAACAGAATACTTTTGCGTTGAGTTAGTTATAAGGCCACAACATCATCTTAGCCACTACCTTAGCCAGCTGAACCCCGCGGTGCTACCCGCGGTACGAAATTATCCGCGGACAACGCCGCGAGTCGTAGCTAGTATCTTTATAAATTGTAGCCTATGTGTTATTCTGATGTATAAGTATAACTTTATAAAATTACTCAACATCGCCTATTTTTAATTATATAGCTCCAAACCAAACAGCAGATTTCATAACTGCTATTCCTAATAAAATAACTTAATATTTTATTCAGTATTTTAATGGGAAAAGCTGTTCTCATTTACGCACGATTTTACAAGATCCCTCAGAATGCGGGTATAAGATTTATTTAAAATAAAAGCTAATTCAAATATTGGAAAACAACGACTGCATTAAATAAGAACTCTTTGTATGCAGTGAAAACATAATTTACATATAAAATAACAAAGTTGAAATAAAACACATCAATTAAAAATATTTCCATTTTCGTTGTTCAGAATCAAATACATTACCCAAATCTTATTTAGGTCAACTGACTGAACTATCCATATATTCTATTTTAGAACAAATCAATAAGATCGACCTATTGCACTAAATAGTCTGTGACTTTTATTAGTTGGCCTAAAAATAATAAAACATTTGTTGGGGTTGGCGTGGCCGTGCATCAAAAATGCATGAATTCGTGCGGTCACGCCACCCACTCACCGTAGAACACATACAGTCCTAAAACACCATAAACATTTTTTCCTAACACATAACCATCGTTAACTGTGTAATTACAAAGGTAGAATGTGTGATATATTGGTAATGTTTGACTTATTTAGTAAGTGTGGGCCTTTTTTTTTGTAGCTAGGTCATCGAATTACCGCCGCTGTGACGTGGAATAGAAAATCAATCAAGAATTGAATAAAAGTATCTTTTTGGAATGTATTTAGACGTATTGCCTTAACCCTCTCCTGAGAGGAGACCCGAGCCCAACAATGGGACGTTATGGGTTGTTGATGAAATTTGATGATATTTTCTGTAATGATCCAAATCTGTTATATATTTTTTTTTGTAAATTTTAAGTTATAAAGAAGGTTACCCAGGTTGTAGTCACTCAAATCCTATCCTACTAATATTATAAACGTGAAATTTCGTGAGGAAGGATATATGGATATTTGTTACTCTTTTACGCAAAACTACAAATCGGATTCAGATGCAACTTAATAGTTGCTAGCTATGGAAGCTTATGCATCAAACTAAATGGGCAGCTATTTATCGCGATTACTAACAAAAACGTGGGCGGAGCCGCAATAAAATTCTAGTATCGCAAATGTAAAAGTATGTGAAGATGTATGGATGTTTGTTACTCTTCAAAAACCACGACGGATTTAGACAAAACCTGAGAGTAATATAGCTCGTACCTCAGAATCACATATAGGCTGCTATTTACCACGATAACCGACATACAAGCAGGCGGAGCCGCAGGCAAAAGTTATTCCGATGTACTATTTGAGTTAGAAAAAAGAAAATAAAAAAGGAAGGACAAATGAGTAGGCGGGTCAGCTAAAGGTCCGTTAGCAAATAAGACACTGCTCATGAACACATGTAACTCAAGAGCCATAATAATTTGTCGCCCTTTGAGTCTCTTCACTAGATTCTGAGGGAGAGAGTATGGGTTACGGAACAACGATTCTCTATAAAGACTCTGTAGCATTTGTGTTAAATTATGGCTCCTTTATATTAAAATAAAAGCGTATGGATAATGTTATCGTTGTTAATTTAATTTGCTTCCAAACAATTCGTCAGTGTGTCCCCAACATGTAAACCGAGGTCTTTGTCACCATAATGTCATATAAAATAGACCCTGGAGACCTGCATCATTTCTAATGGTACCGTTGATTATACTGACCTTACGTGTGGTATATGATGGTCACGGTATGCAAATACGATGTGTCTGATGCGACCTGATAAAGCAGGCTAGGTTTAATTAATACGAAGTGGTTTACATAGCCATAAATAAACGGTTATGTTGGACACATAGCAATGTTCGTAATTATCCTCACATTAAACATACATTTTCATTTTTAATGCCTTATTTCTACATGAAAACAAATACTCCGTCCCATCTATAGACCCACATTTTGTCAACTGAACATATTTATGCAACAAGTAACCAATCGACACACACATACACACCAACATCGAACAATTATCCTTATCTACTTATGCTGGGGCCACACTAAGGTTTAACGTCAATGCCCATTATCTCGATAATTATTGCGATAATTTTTACCGCATTAAAATGGGTGGCTACACTTCAACGGTCAACATGAATGCTCATTATTGGCGATAAAAACGGCATTGAATTTACTTTAATTCAAGCAAGATGGACGTCGACAGAGCTCTATATCTCATGAGTGTAAATTTATATTATTTGACTTTATTGAATCATTACCGAATAAAAAGAAAACGGAAACAAAGAAAAAGAAGATGGTGGATGATTACTCCACTCCGACGCCATAGTACGTATTTCCAGTCAAAATCGTACGATTTTGAGGCAAATCTGTCGTAAAAAAACAAATACGTCCGCTCCCGTTGCGCTCTCGATGCACACTGACAATATGTAATGTGGCCGCTTCATCGTATCAATTCTCGCGTTAATCTCTTTGATGTACCGCCACTTGAGCTATCGCCTAACTCCAAATGGCATTGTTAATGCCATTGTCAAATTATGCCGTTAAGTTGTGGCTACACCTATGGTGAACGTCCATTATCGCGATAATTAATGGCATTTCTCATTAGTGTGGCCCCAGCATTAAAGATAGGGTTCATAGCTCGATTTCGACATGTGTGTAGATTTTATATTCTTTTAAATTTAGATTATAAGTTTATTCCGAACAATGTAATAGAAGACAAGCCTGTTGTCGTCAAATAAACACTTTGGGTTTATAGGGGAAGTTAGTAGTACAACGAAAAAAGAGACAGATAAATATTTAAATATAAGAGTAAATGGTTCGGACATCTAACACACAACACCATCTAGTCCTAAGCTAAGCAGAGCTTGTGTTATGGGTACTAGACAACTGATATAAATTCATATATACTTTTTACAACATACATAATTGATATTGCGTACGCTACCACTGTGCCACCGAGGCAGATAAGAAGCTAAAAGATACTGCTTTATTGAATGAATTTACAAGTTTATAGGAACTAAGAGTATAGAGTTTAGAAGTTTTTTTACGATGTTCACGCTAGTTTTCTTTTGTTTTATTTTCTTAGTCTAAGATACTTTCGTGTCACTATCAGAGCCTAGATATCGTATGTCAACCCTAAAATATTCTGACATATGCATTTACATTTGAATAGTTATTCTGTATATAACGTATATAACTATAAAACATAAAAATCTAATATGACAGACAACTGACACCGATACATTTTCCAAACATTTGTTTTAAAACTGTAATGAATAAAAATGAAACACTGTAGAAAACATTGCATTAACATTTGAATAAAACATACTGCATAACGATTATTAAGAATTCTCGACGTTGCTAAAGCTGTGTGAGCGTTGTAACAAACTCTCTCTCTCTCTCTCTAAACTTCATCTCGGGCTGACGTAGCTTGCATAGAAATACTCTGTGATATCACAGATTATGTGGAACTTCGATTTGCTTGTTTCACATTCACTGTATTACCACGCTCTCTGAACTATGTGCAATGGTATTTCAAAACCTAAAATCTAATAGCTTATAGATAATTCTAACAATTTAATGAATCTGGTGAATGGTCTGATACCATTAATCTATGATAGGTATGTCTATATGTGTAAATGCATAAATATTTTAAGTGTATATCAATATGTACAATATATTTTACAGTACAAATCAATGTCTATATGACTTTATTTCTTTTGTTTTTTATAATATTCGTTTCTCTTCTCTTCTTCTTGCATTCATAAGTACGCATGATTACACCTTTACGTTTCTCTACTACCCTTTCATTCACTCAGGGCTTGATGTAAGATAACTCAATATTGAGATGAGCTCGTCTTTTTAAAAGACACTTCCTTGTACCTTACATATTTGTGTGTTTAGTTTGCAATAAATAAAAAAATACGAATGCAAATAGTTCATTGGTTTACTTAATGTATAGTTGTAGCTCTAATCGTCCGATGAATGATAAAAAAATACCTCTTAGAAAGTAAAAATAATATTTATCATGCTCATTATCATTATTATAATTAGTGTACTAAAATATAAGATGTGTAGGTCAATTCTTAAGTATAATAAACAGAATGTTATTTTCTTATCACAAAATCTTTTCTTAATAAAAGTACCTACTGAAGTATGTTAAACTCCTCACCCCTGAGTGAAATTTTATACCTACTTACATCCAATAAAGTGCTGAAGTCATAATCCTCAAGTTTGTTTCTGCTCTAACCTAATGGAGCTGAAAATGTTTGCACATTTTCAATATTACTTAATAATCTTCACATTTTATGCTGAGAACGACTTTCAGCTTACCGAGAAAAGTTATTTGTCAAAAATTGTAATAGGATCAAAAATTTTATTCGAATTTAAACTTTATAGACTTCATTTCGTTGTGCATAATTTTGAGTAAATCGATGTTGCTTGTAAATAAAACTTAATGAAGCGCTTCAATGCGTTCCAAATTGAATTACTATAGGTATTTACTCTGCGTTATTGATCAGTGATAATAGCGTGCTTGTACCGTGATTCACTTTGTCCATATTATTGAAGGAATTTCACATTCAACTATAACTCTTGCTCGCTGCAACCCAAAAGCTCATGTTGAATACAATTTCGTAATTGGTAGACTTTTAAACAGTAATTTCTTGATATATTGTACTGTACATTTCACTCCGTATTTACTCTTAAACAACTTAATCTACAGGATATCTCAAAGCTATGGCTTTAAATACAGTTTTTTCTCACGATGTGTGAGAGACATGATAATGAAAATCAATTATATGAATGTTAAAGAAGAAAATAATTTATAATTAAATATTTATAATATTATATTGTGTATGTGTGTCGTAATGATAATAAAACGCAGTTTATCTTGTTATCACTTAACTGTTACAACAGAGATTACAAGAAAAGGTAATAAAGAACACCTTTACTTATGATCTGACACGTAATGTTTTCTTGTAATTCCTCCCATATGGAGGAACTGAAGGTTCCCTGTAATCAAGATATTCCAACGTTTATACGCTGTAATATCTTGATTGACACTCCATTAGTACGTTGACTTAAATGAAAAAAAAACTTTAGTTATTAATTCATCGATAATAATTATATTCCATCAATGTAGATCTACGGAAGCTTCAATTATTTAGTATGAACTTAGGGTCTCAAACTCTGACCTATAATTTTAATTAAGATATTATAATTCAGACTCTTTCAATCTTTTGAAATTGTATTCTGAAAAATCGACTTTTTGTTTTTAGATTGAGATGTAAGTACTATATTTTCAACTCACTTATCGTTTTCATCATCCTTTTTTTTATTTTATTAACACTTTCATGGTACACTATCTTAATATATATAAAATTTAGGGTTACGGTGCTGGGTGTACAATTAGTCAAACCAGTTAGTTTATCGATATACTTACAGTTTATTGTAAACATGTTTATTTCCCTAAGGAATAAATAAATAAATCAAATAAATATGAAAAGAGTTCCGCTGTTAATAAACTAATCGTTTAAGTGAAGTTGCAAAGTTACAAATTACCGTTTTTCCAAAGAGCAATTAGTACGAAGCTCAATCATGAATGCAGTAACTAAACAAAGTAATAAAATGTGTCGTTAGGTGTATTTATGTTTACTACACTTCAAGGTTCGCTTACGATGTAGTTAGTACTAAGTTAGCACTTGTTTAGGAGAGTAATCGCTAACTTCGGGACTATTAGCTTTATGATTTAGCCGGATCAGATTTCTTAGTACTGTAACGGACTTTGAAAATGAGGTTGATGTTCTCAGATGAAACCCTTCCTTTGAGTAAGACACATCCCATACACAGTAATCTGATATCAGAGCAGGCTTTTATAGTATGGTAGACGAATGACTTAAAATATTAGATACTAGCTGACCCACGCAACCTCGTTTACGTCTCCAATTGCCCGTAGCGTAATAACTTTCTTGTTTTTGTAACATTCTCCACTGATGCTCCGCTCGAAAATCTTGTTTTTTTTAAATTTAATCACCTTTTTATTTTTAAAACCTTCTTTGGACTACGACAAATATTTTAAATCCAAAATTAACTAAATCGGCCGAGCCGTTCTCGCGTTTTAGCGAGAGTAACGAACAGCAATTAATTTTATATAAATTTGTAACAATATAGATTTCTAAAGCAGAAATTCGATTAACCGGGCTAATTGCTGTCGTCAAAGATTCGGATAATCGAAAATCCGGATATTCCGGATCCGAATGTATGAAGAAAAGCGGGCTTTGTGCACATGTAATAATGTAAAATGCCGCATGGCGACGCTAGTCTAAAAAAGCAACCGAAGTTACTTCTTATATCCTCAGCTACTTATCAGTGAAAGTCCCGTCAAAATCGTTCCTGCCCTTCCAGAGATTAGCCGGAACAAACAGATAAAATTGTAAAATATGTTATTTTGGAATATGTACCGTGTTTACATGCATTTAGTAAAAATCGATTATTTTAATTTTACAAATCGACACTCGACACGACAATTTTTTGTATAATATATAAATGTGGGCAAAGCAAAAAAGACAAGTACTTATAACTTTTTAGCACTAAAGAGTATTATAGTTAGGTATGTTTACAGTTGCTTACTCTAAGTTGTTTTTACTTTACGAGCTTAGAACACTTAAGCTGAAGACCAGACTAATTAACTTCAAGTACAGTATTTACTATGAAGGAATGTTTATATTACTTAATGGAATTAAACTTTATGTTACGTAAGCAGAAATTTTAAGAGCTGATTTCAGATTCATACATATATTTATTAATTCATTACGAGCATTCGGGTTATCTTTCAATAGATTCACTTGTGAAGGAGCACTGAAAGGTTTTAGTCAGTTCGAGTATGAAATACCACTTCACCAAAAAAAAAAAAAAAAAACTCTAGGCTTCGGAGAGGTAATAGATCGTCTAAAACCCCAAGGTCTCCTTACAAATTTAAAGAAAATAATGTCTTTATTATTTTTTTTTTAATCTCATGTAATGTAATCAGTTCAATTAATGATGGTCATTTAATACAAATTTATGTCGTCTTCTAAGCATTCAGATACTTAAATGCTTTGAATTTCGCGTAACTAATATTTAAAAAAACAATATGATCAGAAATTAGATTGCATCATTTAATCCCATTTCAAGCGTGGGACAGCCACGCTTCTGCATGAATGGGCCGGCTCGAGCGGAGTAATACCACGGCCTCACAGAAAACCGGTGTGAAATAGCGCTTGCCCTGTGTTTCACCGAGTGAGTGAGGATACCGGCGACCCATACCCCAACCCCTCCCCCCATCCGCCTCTCCATCCCTTAAAGGCTGGCAACGCACTTGTGACGCCTCTGGTATTGCGGGTGTCTATGGGCGGCGGTAATCGCTTACCATCAGGCGATACGTTTGCCCCCTATACAATAAAAAATAAAAAATAATAGCCTTTAATACCATCATATCATCACCATTTAATCGATTCATTTTAATAGCCTTTTAGACTGTTTCATATTAGTAGCCCCTAAGCAAAATATGAAACATTTTTTGGCGTTAATATTATAATAGTCAATGTATACAAAATAAAAATTTGTTACCGTTCGAGCAAAATATTTACTGAAAATACCTATTAGTGTCATACGTGACCCGAAAGTTGACGTATATTTCTTGCTCATGTTTGATATTACTTGGCATTGAGCCAAAACTATACACAAAAAAGGTGTGCCAAAAACATACCGTCTTAGAAAAAAGTATGAAAATAATGCTAAGAATATAGAAGGACCTGGTATTGTTTATCTACATATTTTGTAACTTATAATGAATATTAAAACTAATTCTAGTTGACACCCATGAAATTCGATCATAATGTATGTAGTGTTTTTTATTTCCTTTTTGCACTATTTCATAAAACTCCTTTC
The DNA here is from genome assembly GCA_916048165.1 of Spilarctia lutea. NCBI lineage: Eukaryota > Metazoa > Arthropoda > Insecta > Lepidoptera > Erebidae > Spilarctia > Spilarctia lutea. Next base: position 14,455,355 of record OU696480.1, on the reverse strand, counting down.
CTATAATTTTCATAAAATTAATAAATAGATAAGTGTCTGGACATGGAATTCATGACGGTAGCATCATCTCGCAAACGCAACTTTCGCGGCGTTTGTCAAATATTGAATGAAAAGTTCGTACCTACTATTTTATATAAAATAAAATAAATTGAAAATATATAGTAAGATAATAAATATTATTTTTAAAGGCATTTGTAACAAACAGTAATAGAAAAAAAAATAATATAAAAACTGGTTTTGAGTTTTAACAAAAAAACATTCCGGCGCTAAACTATGCTGAAAGGAAATAAATAGGTTTTAGCAGAACATGTAAGGAATGTAGAAGAACTAAGTACTAGTGGTAATAGTTATTTAATACGAGCCAACATAATTCGGCAAACATCGGTGACCTTAAATACCCTACAAAACAAGTTTAAAAGTGAACCTAAAATTAACACACATTTTAGTGTTCTACAGTAGACAAAGTAATCAATAACTCTCGCGTTGTCACTAAGGTTACAGTTGCGTTTATAACCAGAGCGGCAAGTACAACCATATTGCTGCTTTAATATGTCCAAGCTTTATTATACCCATTTAAATCTATGATTTAATTTACAAGCCGCTTTAGGCGAAACATTAAATTTACACTGATTAATCCTGCTGTTACTGTCACTTCACACGATCCCAATACAGAGGTATATTAATTATCTTTGTTGATCTATAATCTATATGTAATACTAGCTGACCCATGCAACCTCGTTTGCGTCTTATACTCGTATTGCCCGTAGCGTGAAAATTTCCCCCGGTTTTGATACATTCTTCATTGGTGCTCCGCTCCTATTAGTAGTAGCGTGATGATTTATAGCCTATAGCCTTCCTCGATAAATGGACTATCCAACACTGAGTTATTTTTTCAAATCGGACCAGCGGTTCCTGAGATTAACACGGTCAAATTTGTTTACCGTGCTAATCTCAAAGAAACTCTTCAGCTTTATTATTAGTATTGATAATCGCTTGGAATACTATCAAAAGTTATTACTGCAAAAGTTAGTAAATTATTATAACATAAATAAATGGGAATAAGATAATATATTTTAATGCTTTTGACGTTGATGTGATTATAAATATTAATCTAAGAGCGATTGAGGTAACTTTTATTTCTAGACTACCTGTCTAAATAACGAATATATATAGATATGTTGGTAGGCGGTATACCGGTCTGTAAGTCCCCTTACAGCTTAATCTCCGAGACCACAGCGATCTCATCTACATGAATAAGAATATAAGTAATTGCCTGACCGGACCTTCGAACAATCTTATTAAATCCCGACAATGTTTTTATTTTTTTTATTAGTTTCTGCGATCTCCAACTCCGGACACAACAGAGCAATTTGTTAAAAAAATGGTAAACGGTTGGGCGTCTTTTATGCTAATAGATGTGTTGTAAACAATAAGGTAGGCGCATTTAAAGGAAGAATTTAGTGTATGCATTTAATAAAATTTACTAAACTACAAGAATTATAGCAAAAATAAAGAATACACATTTATTTAGCATATGCATCTCACTCTCTCTCTCTCTCTCACACACTCAAAGGTATAGTAATTGTCGTTGTTGACCTATAGATAATTTAGTCGCTTGGAATACTGTCAAAAGTAAAAAAACATTACAACATTAGTAAGTTAAATAATAAATAAGTAAATAAATGTTCCGGACATCTAACACACAACGCCATCTAGTCCCAAGCTAAGCAGAGCTTGTGTTATGGGTACTAGACAACTGATATAAATTCTTATGTCCTTTTTGTTTGTAAATATGTACTTATTATACATAGAAAACTCCTAAACTCCGAAACAGATATTTGGTCCGACCCGGGAATCGAACCCGAGACCTCAAGCTTAGCAGTCGCATACGCTACCACTACGCCACCGAGGCAGTCAAATAATAACATATATGTATAATAATCAATTTGAATAAGGATAATAATTTTAATGCCTTTGACGTTATTTACAGTAATGATTATTTTTATATTTGCATAGACTAAATAATTACTTTTGTTGTGTGCAAAATCATTCATCATCTATTAACATGTTCATTCTTTCATACTGCAGTGGTAGCGTATGCGACTGCTGCTGTGCTTGAAGTCTTGGGTTCGTTTCCCGAGTCCGACTAAATATTTGAATGATCTGCAAGTATTTGTTTCAGAGTTTGGGTGCTTTTAATGTATAATATGTATGTATTTACAAATAAAAAAAATAAAATAAGTTTTCCATCAGACAATCAAGCTTTCGTAGTATAAGCTCTGCTTAGTTTGAGGCTAGAAGGCGTTGTTTGTTAGATGTCTGGAATATATATTTATTATTTTCCATAGATCTGTAAACCTTTCGAACCCAATCATAGAAGGCTGATATGAAGATGCGAACACTACACGGTTGAAACTTGTTTTTAGTCCTTACAACAAATCAATTTCTTTATAATAATAATATAATACTAAAGGTATACTTATTTCGTACAAACTCAAAATGTCTTGAAAAATAAATCACGTTTATTAACGAATCGTCGTTCCTAATATTCTCTCGAGGGTCGTTAATTAGCTTTCCAAGGCCATTAGTTTTTATTAATTATAAAAGGCAGCTTTAAATCAAAAATGGCGGTTTATGTACCTGGTTATTAGGGAAACTGCTCTAAGTTCAAACCCGTTTTCCCAATAAATATCTATACAAATAAATAAAATTGGTGTGTCTGTTTGTAATATTAAAATAACCGCTTTCTACTACATGCATATGAATTATTAAAATTTTTGCCTGACTGTTTGTTCCGGCTAATCTCTGGAACGGCTGGACAGATTTGGACGGAACTTTCACTGGTAGGTAGCTGATGGTACAAGGAGTTACTTAGGCTTACATTCTTAGACTAGCTTCGCCCCGCGGCGTTACCCACGATACGACAATAACCGCGGGTAAAACCGCGGGGTTCAGCTAGTAATATATAAAATTCTCGTGTCGCGGTGTTTGTTACCAAAGTCAGTCATATCGGGTAGGTCTGAGAATCGGTCAACATCTATTTTTAATACCCATAAGTGACAAGCGTGATCCACCCATACATATTTTTTTTATTTTAATGGCATTAGAACGTTTCCCGGGTCAGCTAGTATTATTTATAGATAACTTGGGCAATAAGCCCGATAATTTCTATGGTGAAAACCCTTAGTCACTTTTATTTGCGTTGCCCAATATTGGATTTGTACCATATTTATGAACCTTTAGTCTGTAGGACGTTTTTACTATTGTCATGAAAAATCACACCATCTGGAGTTTTTCTTCATATTGTACTCTTCATCATAATCTTATTCTTCTTCTTCCACATCGTAACGACAGTGAATAAAACCAAGGTAATTTTGTAAAACTTTGTCTGAACGAATAAAGTTTTTAAGCGTTCTGTTTTTAATTACTTTCTGCTAGTCTACTAATAAATGACCAGTTTGCAGTCAAAATGGTAGATGGATTTATCATAGCACTATTTCGAGTACTCTGGAATAGTTTTTGCCTCTATTGTTCTATGCAGCTGTGTTTCTGAAAGCTCAAATGTAGCCACAAAGGAAATAGGAACAGTGTTACGAACCGAAACAATTAAATTACGAAAAATAGATGGATTTTGAGTATGACTATCAGTGTTATATGTGGATTTGAACGAAGAACACTTTGACGCTTTTAGACTCTATACAGTGACAAGCTTTGAAGATTGCCAACTTTGACAAATAGTGTTGAACTTCGATGGCTTTAGAGAAGTGAAATGTAGCATCGAGGTCGGCATCTTATAAAAGACTCAAAATAAGCACACGTAAAGCAGTCAGTGTTCGCCTAAATTATATATTAAAGATTAGTCTCGACAGCATACTTCCACAACATCACCCATCTTGGTAAGCCACCGTTTAGCTTTTAAGTTATACGAATGCAATAGGCAATATTTATAGGCATCGATATCTACATACCATCTGTACTAAAATTTCAAAGGTTAGTTTGTTTGGTTGTACTCCCTAATCTGTTTAACTACTGGTCCTATTCCAATAAATATTTCAGTGTAAGATAGCCCAGTTGACGAGGAAGGATAGGCTATCATTACGCTACAATAAAAAGAAGCGGATTAATATTAAAAGAAAGAGCGGGTAAAAAATATAAAAACGGGGAATACTGATTCCTTTGACTTTTGACATTAGCTAACAATAGCACCACGCTACTAGCAACAGAACAGGCAGATAAGGTTGCACGGGTTAGCTATCGGTTATGTAATACAATATGAGAATTGAAATAAAATTATTAATTAAATTTAAAGGACCAAACGCCTTTACCACTACATTTGAAAATATACTCATTTTACCGACTCATTACTCATAAGAATATAAAATAATTAGACGTAGAGTTTCCACGTAACAGGTAATGTATTACACCTGGGCAATTACAAAGCCTTTGGCATACTCGCGTTATTCAAATGGCACAATTCTGCTCTAACAATGGGTTCAATAAAGACCCGTGATATTACTTATGCAACACTTTGAAATGAATTGTATGCAAATTTCATTATTACTTTATGGTATCGATGCCTCGTTGGTCTAGTGGTTAAAGTATACGACTACCCATCGAGAGGTCTCAGATTGGATTCCCGGGTTAAAAGAGTTGTTGGATTTTTCCCACAAAAAATCTTAATAAAAATCTGGAGTTTTAAAGTTTGGTGGTGTTTAACTCCCGTGCCAAGCTCGAGAGCACGTTGAGCTTTTGACTCTGGTAATAGGAGCAAACAAGATGATGACATTTCCTCACTTTCAATGATGCTTAAGGTTACACAATGCCATACCTACAAATCGTTTATGCAAAATTTTAATTATACTACGTTTGTTTATAATTCATGTTTTTAAGTTTATACAAATCACAGCTGAAAATAAATTTCGATATGTAAATGCAAGCAAATTTCTATAATACACCTTAAAACATATAGGGCCAACAATAAAACCCTGTGGCACACTTTTACTAACGATACCATAAAAAATCTGAAAATTCTTCAAATAGATCAATCTTAAATCGTGAAACGTGGATGCATATCTGTCATATATTGATTAATGTTAGGGTAAAACGCTATTGAAATTGCTATCAAACGATATTAGTAACGCTATTAGTCCGGGATCTATCGTATTAAGGCCGCAGGTTTATGAGTTTAGGTCTGAAGGGGATCAGCAAAATGTCGGACACATTATTAATGAATTTAACTCATCACACCGAATGATATCAATTCATTCTCATAATACAGTTATATGAATATGAGGTGTATATGATTCAGAGGTTTAACTTGTGTATAACTTATTGGTCGACAGTATCCTTTGATGAATATAGAATAGACATACGACCACGTAAAAAGTAAAATAAAATATGGGTCTATATTTATATTTGATATACATATACGACATATACGTATGTGGGGGAACGGGTATCAATGTCCCACCAACACAAAGGGAGGATCCTCCGACCAGGCCAGGTGATCATGCCTGGCGGGCTACTGCCCAACAGTTGATGTTCGGATGTTGTATATATGGTAATCGGCGCTAGAACTTTAATTGCGCAATTCAGGATTGGTAATTTCTTCGTATTGTAGGTTACTCCGTAGTTCAGTGTAACCTCGGTAGATGGCGCTGTAGTATGTTATATTGTATGTGGAGGTCGCCACACGTATATATTTTGAGCTTACCAAAAGGGATTCTGCTGTGCCTGATAGAAAGCATGATCAGTGTATTATACTCATTGTGAATGAAGAAAATATGGCATCATTGTCTCGTACTCACCAACGAAACACAGCAGCACGAATGATGTCATTTTAGGTTGGTCTTCTGTGAGAGAATAGTACCGCCCCCGTACTATCTTGAAACCTTCTTTATTCACTTTAATGTTTCTCATATAACCGCTTTTCACTAAATAATTGTATGTATACCCGGTACACACACGAAAATATCATTTTTACAATATTTGTCTGTGCCGTATAATCTCTGGAACGGCTACACCGATTTGACGGGCCATTCACTGAAAGGTAGGAGTAACTTAGGATACTTTTTGATTAGCTTCGCCCCGCGGCGTTAACGCGGTACGACAATAACCGTGGTTAACACCGCGGGCTTCGGCTATTAAATTATAAGGAATACGAGTAAGAATTATTGATTTATCCCTTGTTGAGCACGAAAAGAAGAAGAGGTACACATTTTTAAGATATCTCGATATAATGATTAATCGTCTATAATTATGATGTATATGCTCACATTATTGATTTTTTGTTAATCTGAATATTCAGAATGCTACCAACTGCTGCTACTGCCAAAAAGTAATAAAACTGGAAGTAATCCTCAGAAATCTCCATAAATATTTTGAGTACTTGTGAAATCTAATGATGATGATGTTCTTTTCTGGAATTCGAACCCGAGACCTCATGTTCAGCAGTCGCACATGCCAACCGTTAGATCTATGTGAAATTTCATACCTATTGTGAAATTTCATTAAATTCAACATCTGAATCAAGACACAGCAAAGCATTTCAACATCTATGGCTATTAATATACGTAATAAGGGTTTTAGTTATATAAACGATTACTTACTTGTCTAAACTAAATAGCCAAATGATAAAAAGTACAGTGAAAAAATCTTAGCAATAAATATCTATCAAATCACTTTGTCGAGAATTACGTACTACAACACTTAACGTTCAAGCAGCCTTTTTAAACCGGCTAATTGTCAATTAAGTCTATGAAGCTTTGTCTTGCTTTTAGTACTTTTTTGCAGATTAAGTGTAGGGAAAAAATATTAAAGTGACTACCTTTTTTATGTGCTTACATCAGCCCGATCTTCAAGAGTAATTAACAGTTTTAGGCTTCATGCTGTTTACTGTGTAAGGTTTTAAAATGCATAGAAAGTAATTACTATTAACATTTTTATTCGAACTTTTTTTTTCTTTATACCATATTTTTTGGCAGAATTTACTTAAACTAAATATCATTCACTACACAGTAAGTTCATATACATAGTCTGATTCGGCTTGAAAGATTAATTGTTATCTTTGTCGCGAATCACCTATTATCAGGATATTCCAATTATTGTTCAATTTTATTTAATAAAAAACAGTCTTTGGTAAACCTAAATATTGTAACAAAATCTATAACGCCATATTTTGTAAATATAGCTGGTCTATCACGGTGTATTCTGAATTTATTGAATAAACTAGGATTATTTATTATCTCTAAAGTCTCCTTAGTATTGGAATCATCCCATAATTTTAAACTAAACGCACGTCAAGTTTCAAGTTTCTTTATAACATTGTTAGGATTACGTTGATTATTGGTTAGGTGGTCAACATTCGAGCCCCTAAATTTAAGGAAATATCTAAGCACTTAGGTGGCCCCAAAAGGTTGGTGAAAACTAAAATATCACTAAGGGTTACCTAACTCACTTTAAGTGGTCGCCTAAATTTAGGGGACGTTGATGAAAACGGCCATAAGTTTCTTTTCATTACTAGCTAAGATATTAAGTAACCCCGTCACGTTCTCCAGCAAATTACACGCATCATTTATTTTCATGTGAATGTGTAGGTTTTTGTAATAATCTTCCTTGGGCGCGTAGCTAATGATCAATTATTTCTTAAACACGATTATTTAACAACCAGAATCTTTTCATACTCAAAATTTAACTTCTATACTTAAACTTTTGGTGTTAATAAATGTACAGTTATCTTGAATACATTATGCCTGATATTACTACACTTTGTTTTTACTTTCAATGCTAAGACTAATTTAGATTAATTGACTATTAGCATTGGTATTGTACAATATCGGCACAAGGTACCCCAAAGCCCAGTGATACCCGTTTAAATAAAACTCCAGTACCTCAGAGCGAGTTAATTTAATAATAAATAACAAAGGTTTATAAACCCCGACGTGTAACCAAATGATGGTGCGATCTAAATCGCTCGCAACGCCATCTATTAATGACTATACAAAATTGATTCGACAAAGATATGAACAGGTATTATATAAACATTATATGTAACTAGTACGGTAATTTGCCCGCAACTCACCCCGTGTGTATGTCGGTTGTCGCGGTAAATAGCTATGTCCTACCTCAAAAAATCAGCGGATCTTCAATGTAAAGTTCATCCAAATTAATTCAGCGGTTTAGGCGTAAACCGTTACGGATAGACCGACAGACAGAGTTACTTTGGTATTTATAATTATTATAGTAAGGATTAACGACCTCACCCAATAGCGGCAAAGTTAGCATTAAAATTATTCCGCGCTACAGAACTTTTTCCGATGATAAGTATTTCAAATCTACATTAAACTTTATGATGATTACTTTAGTAATATAGGAACTGGTGTTTAACAATTATATAAATATAGACTGCTTTCTTTACATCCCATGGTTACCTAGAGCTTTCTTTCGAGCAAAAAGGCCGCCACTTGTAGGTACCTCCTATTATTAAGATATCGTTGTAACTAATCTGGTGCGATAAGGCGATATAATATATTATTATAAAGAAACCCGTTATGGTCTAAATATAAATGTTTGGTTTGTGTACACATTAAAAACCCAAAAGTTCTGAACCGATTGAGCACGTTATACATACCGCATCATCCGCATTCACACGCTTTTCGATTTGATACTCTCAATGCAATGCAGTCATTGATTATATTACTGCGTTATCAAATAAGGTACGAATATTATTAACTTCATCACAAAAAAATATGCCGTTTTATAGTTTAGTGGTCAAAAGAGCAGACGTATCGTTTGATGGTAGGCGATTACCGCCGCCTGGGGATGGGGAGAGGGATTGGGTAGGGGTTGATGTATGGGCCTCTCATATCCGCACTCACTCGGTGAAGCACAGCGCAGACACTGCTTCACACAGGTTTTCTGTAAGGCCGTGGTATGCATGCCTGGGCCGGTCGAGCCGGCCCATTCATGGCGAAACGTGGCCCTCCCACGGTAAAACGGGTTATCTCAATTGCTTAGTTGCAAACAAACACATTTTATTCTTATATAAATCAGTTTGCCACTTTCTAGTAAATAAGTTTAACACATATGTGGGATCTAGACCATTCGTCCACTTCTAACAATCCTTACACTGATACTTGAAGCTACAATTGAAAATATCACCATATTTAAACCACACATCAGTGCTGAGCCGAAATTGGGTACATGCGAGTTTAATTGAAATTGGTCGTATTGTACCCTACGGCACCTTTATTGGTTGTCGGGGTACGAAACGAAAGTCGTTTGGAATTATGACTTCACTAGCTGAATTATGCGTTGTTATTCTCGGGGCGAAGCTAGTGCGAAAAAAGTAGCCTTAGTTACGCCAGCACAAGTTATTTGCTAGCACAAGTCATGTCAAAATCGGTCCATCCATTCCAAAGATTAGCCGGAACAAACAAAGAGACAGACAGAATTTTCAAAAATTGTTTTTCTTATGTCAGTACCATATATACTTCCATGTGCATAGTGATAAGCTGTTGTAATTTAAAATGAAAAACAGATTTTTCAATTTTATTTATTTGTACAATAGAGTTGAAAAACAAAATATTCAGAGTAATTGTATGAACTCTAAATAGGACACGTGTATTGAATTATATTCTCCGTTATTTTCAAGCCTTTTATGAATTCGTGGATATATAATCTAAAAATGTAATGTATTAATAGATAGTGTTGTTTGCATTTAAATATGATTACTAGTTCTAGGAATCGTGACACACTTTATATTGTGTAGTAGTAAATTATCATGAGTCATGAAAGCTAATACATTAGCTGATTTGACTAAACAATCTTCTATGTAAAGGCAAGCTTTGTAATTTTTTACAGATTTGTTCTAAGTCACTTTCAATCAAAGTCTATTCTACATATATTTAGCTCAAAAGAAGCTGTCTGTATAAAATACACTTAATACTCGTATTATTAGGAAACTATTAAACCTCGATTGACCTTGATATAATTATGAAGAATAAAAATACTTTCAACGCTCTTAGCTATCAAGAAAGCCAAAGATTTAAAACTAAGCTAAATTATTGAAAAACTTACTAAATTAAAGACATATGTAATTACTCTTTTTGGACAGCTGTACGAAATAAATAAATTTTGCAATATTTACGTACAAATAATATATCATACATTTCTATGCTATCTAATGAAGACCAACTAAACTCCTTCCGCCTCAATGTTGAATGAACTTAACATGAATATAAAAACAACGAATCAAGAATCTCTGCCTTTACGAAGCCACTCAAATACAGTCCTGTCTTACGGTAAAAATAGATGCAGAGCTTTCATTGAAATAAATTGAAAAGAAGAATTGCCTTCCATTTTAGAAGTTCTGAATGTTGTCTGATTAGAAGTCTGTGATAAGTTCTAACAATAACTTAAGTTAAAGCGTATACATACCGACCGACCCGGTAATATTAAATCCAGGTACAGAATGATTTTTTTAGAAAACACTTATCTTAACAATACAAATTTGGCATTATTTATAAAACGGAAAGCAATAAAGACGATAGACGAAGATAGTACGTACAAACGAAATTTAACCACACATTAAACTATTAATTAGATATTTTCTCGGTACCGTATATGCAAACGGGTACTTATATTATTAAAATTGCAACATGCAATCGAGCAGTATTTTGTAAAGCCATGTAGAGCCACGATCAAGAGAAGCATAGTATAAAATTTTACAATTAAAGCAATCTCGCCCATTTACCCATTTACCAAAAACGATTTTTATAATTACGAGCTTTATATATGTACGCTATTGTCGCCTTTCAGCTTAAATTTGAAGATCCATAGTAATAGAAGGTAGTACAAACAGCCAGCAGCTAGTGCATCTGTTCGTGTTGCGGTATTGTCTGACATGTGGCTCTAATTGAAACCGTTGTGTCAAGCCTCTACGGGCTTTTACGGTCAGTCATGTTGGTGATAAACAAACCCATGTAAAACAATAAACAGTCGACTGTAGAAGTTGACTTTGAAATGAAATAGAGAGAACTGTTCCTCGGATTTGAATAAAGCAATCTCTTTGTGACTATGTAACATCACTTAAATAAACTTAGGGGCTTAGGTGATCATAAACATGAATAAAACTGACCGCAACGATTCTCTAATACATTTTAAATCCAGCATGGACTAGATACATTTTATTACTGCTAATCTTGTTGACAATTTGAAATATCGATAAAATTTTAATAAATACAGTTTTAGTTTCCAATTTATTTTAAGTAGGTAACTAGATAATATATAAAATAAAATTTTCAGTACAAATCGAGGATTTCTTAATTATTTTCAAAACCTTTGTCTATAGGCATATATTTAATACAATACGGTGACCCTATGCTAACTTTATTTTGAAATGTATATTTATCTATTCTATGCCAAAGCTACAGCAACATTGACTAAACTACAGATATCGGGTGCGGCTTATAATCTGCAACTATGAGGCAATTACCCCTAAATGGGATGTTAACATAGTTGAAACGTTGATTAACATTCTTGTGCGAAATATTTCATGGAAATTACTCGCAATATCAATTAATAATATTCTGAGAACACGGAACAACAATGATGATAATGTTCTCATAGCCGGCCACGGCGGTGACGGCTACGGCGGAGGATTCAGAGCGGAGACCAGCCAACTATATATTATGGTGAACAGTGTGTGCGCAAACACAGGTGCACTCTCTGTTCCCCCACTCTCATAATCTGATGCGACGGTTACCCGATACAATCCGACCCGGGATTCAAACCCGAAACTCGTGATCAGCAGTCGCAAATGCCAACCGCTAGACCAATGAGGCAGAGCAATAATAAACCCTACACGAACATAACTTATATTGTGGTTCAACGCGTATGCACGTACCTACCTAGTTTCCAATAGATCCCACATGGAATAACACTTTGTGTGATCCACAAATTGTTGTTCTAAGTCAGGGTGTTTTTTGTGTCCGATTCATGTATGTTTGTAAAATCCCCCGCGACACAGGAATTATCACCAGTGCGAGAGTCGTCTTTTTTAAAACAAAAAAAAGCTTTAGGTTTTTTACATAGAAATAAGTACTCGTATAATAGAACACATTAATATTTCTTTACATTATTTTTCTTCATCCTGGATAGCTAAGCAGAATTGAGTGGAGTTCAGATTCCGTACGATTTGATCGCAAGAAATTCTTAACTTTACTGTGAACAGTTTTGTAAATAAATAGTATTTATTGCAGAAAGTATGTAAAGAATGAAATCACTAAGGAGCAGCCATACACAGGCGTTCCCCTCGCTCAAAGTATATGCCCAAATGGTCTATGTATTACAATGTTATGACACATAATGTGTTCATCAGTGTGTAAAAGTGTGAATATTTTGTTTTTAAATTGTCATGTGTGAGTTTGAAGTGACAGGTTTTATATGTGATACTAAAACGTGCATGTTTGAAAAAAATTTACAGACTGTTTTGTATCGCGAAAAGACGCAAAGGCGTTCCCTACCTTCCACCGTCCTGTGTCGCTTTACGATCCAGTAGCACAGATCACACAAAGTCAAGTACAAAATTTTCAGCGGCATTACTCATAAACATCATAACTAACTAAACAACATAAGTTAAAACGTTCTGTAAATAATAAGCATATAAGTCATTTTAAGTGTTTGGGTCGCTTGGTGAGAATTGCTGTCACCACTTAAAAAGTTTAAATGTATGCTACAGTTCCACGAATTCAGTAATAGAATACTTGATATAGGTTTATTTGAAACTTTAAGTTCTAAGTTAAGCTTTTGATTATTAAGTTTACGAGGAAAACTATTTTATATATTAAAACCACTTTGTATATAAAAGTAAATGGATGGGTAAAGTTTTGGCATCACAAGGGCTTACGAATCGTTCGTGAATTATATTATTAGTATTCGCTACGTCAATTCTAACATTACCTTATATATATAAATAAATAATAAATAAATATTCCGGACATCTAAACACACAACGCCATCTAGTCCCAAGCTAAGCAGAGCTTGTGTTATGGGTACTAGACAACTGATATAAATACTTATTTATTTTTGTAAATACATACATATTATACATAGAAAACACCCAAACTCCGAAACAAATATTTGCAGATCATACAAACATTTGGTCCGACCCGGGCATCGAACCCGAGACCTCGAGCTTAGCAGTCGCATACGCTACCACTGCGCCACTGAGGCAGTCTGAAAGTCAGTCATATATAAATTGTGGGATATCGGGAGCTTGATAATGAAATCAATATTAAAATTAATTTCTTCTCATCCATAAAGATGAGGATAAAATTAAAAACAAAATATGCAGATACACTTTATTTGAATAAAATGTATATTGTTTTAAAAGTCGTTCTTCAAAATATCTTCAAAAAAATAAATAGAAAATAGTTTGGCAAAACATTAAAGTTTTGTAATTAGCAGTTTTATTAAAAAATAAATGATATCTTTACTATTTTGGTATAAATTTGAGGTTTTCAAAAGAGAAAACTGAGCAAGAGTAGATTGATATTATAATTTAAATTCTAAAAGGTAATAAGTAAAGTAAGACAAACATTTTTTTCAACTGACTATACAAATATTAGTAATCTCACAACCTCAAGATGTATTTCGAATATAAATTATTCTAGCTTAATGAGTACTAAAAGCCTGAGTTATGTAACATATTGACGTTCTAATATCATAATTTCTAATTACTCCTCAGCAACACATTTTGGAAAATTATATACATTGATGTTGAGTGTAATGTTAATAGTGCAAACGCTAAATAGAATTAGCAAAAAAAATTACTATTTTAAATATTTAGCACTCTATAAGGGATGGGTGGCTCTCTACAAAACTTTTTTTTTTTAAGTTAAATTAAAAAATACTTAGAAAAATTTTAAACATCAATTCATGTTATGTTATAAACCCTGTTTATGGGGTTCCCGCTAAGAACATAGACCCCCAAACAAATCTCAACTGCAAGTGGTTCACCATCTGATCGACGGAAGAGCTTCTGGCAAATGCATCCTGATTAGCGGCAATAGGCTTATTATATTACTAGCATATTACGTGGAACCAAAACACTGTCGAAAATGTGTTTAATATGCCTGTCTAGACCTTTGGGGAAAAAGGCGCGATATTATGTATGTTTATATGTATTATAAACATCTCAAAAGACCTATGGATATATAAACTACGGTAAGCCAAAAGTCAAACATATAGGTAATCTAACGTTGTTTTTAAGAGCGTTAAATAGCACCCAATTGTAGTAAAATGCTATTTGTTTAGTGATAACTACTCGACGGCAAATGATTAGGGTTAGAAATCCGATTAACTTTCAAGGCTTGGGACGACCAAATCAATTTGTTGGGTGTCATTGATATATCAGGATTGAATAAGAAACTAGGGTTTTTAAGTTTCAATTTCAAATTAAACCCGTTACTAACTTAGTATTTGTAACGTTTAATTTTACACTTTTGTTAAAATAAATTACATTATTTAGAATAAGTGTAATTGTTTCTTTAATTCTTTCAGTATCTGGATGACCGAGCAATAGTTTTGCTTGATATTTTCATTTTTTTAGGTATTTTTTTTAATAATTAATACTATCATGATCGATTTTTCAACCGCGAAAAGCCCTGTATACTAAATTTCATAAAAAAGTTAGAGCCGTTTTCGAGATTCAGATTATATATAAATATAAGAATTACTCATTTAAAGATATTAGATAGATAACAATGGGCATCGTGTGTTATAGATTAGTTCGACAAAAATAGTAGATATCTTTTTTTTTAATATGCCTAAGTGCCTTACGGCTATATGTTTGGGTATGTGTATGTAAGCATGTATTTTTAGAAATATAAATGTGTATAACTGATAAAAATAGATGTACATTCATAAAGGATCAAGTTAATTCTGGATCACACACCTTTCTTTTTTTTGCAAGTATCCCCTCGGATACCACCAATTGGTGGTTATGTCGGACTCGAACCGACTAAAAACCGAACACTGTCTCGGGTACTACACACCTACCTATTATGTTATTATTTTCAAACTTCGACTAAAACTATAAAAAAAGATTATATTCATCTTAAATTAATAAACGTATATTGTTGAAAAACTATCAATCCGATTAAAATCAAGTTAAACACCAGCACAAAACCGGAATCACTAAATTGTGTAACACGGGTCGAATTTGTAATGTATTTATTGGGTATAAAAATACCGGAGCTGGCATTCACGGGTTGATACAAGCCAATTTTGTAATTGGAACGAGCGGCTATATCTGACCTAAACTGGGTTTCGAGGGGGCGGCGTGAAGAGATTTTAAGGGTTATATAAGTGTACAATAAATAGTCAGGTAGACGTCGAGGGTTTGAAGTATAAATAAAGAAGGTGAATTATGATAATATCTATATATATGGGTTTAGTGTTAAAACAGTATAGTTAACGTAATGATTTAAATAAATTACACCTGTCTTTGTTAACTAATGTTCCTTAACAGGTTAAAATTTTACCGGAATTTATTATTATTCGGAAGAAGAATTAGGTACTCTAGTCCTATTATTTGTGAACGTCACTTATAAGGGATGGGTGGCTCACAGCAACTAAGGGAAAAAACTTTTGGATTTATTTGAGAAGCCAAGGATCTAAAACAAGTGGCTTGTAAATGGAGAGGCCTATGTCCAGCTGTGGACTGCGATAGACTGATGATGATAACGTTGCATTTAACATCAAAAATTATCAAATACGACATCCATTGTCACATAATTCTCCACAATGATATTTTGCGCTCTACTGAGCTTAATAATTTCTTGTCGTGCATTTTTCACTTAATAATACTTAATATACAGGGCTAAAATTAATTTCAAATACATTTTATTAATATAAATTTTAAAGTTCGCACTAAAATATTTGTAAAAGGGCTTCAAAAACGAATTCTTAACAACCAAGCTCGTATTAAATTTTGTTTCAATAAAATATTTAAATACAACCTTTTCAATATTTCACAGACAAAAAATATTTTAGTGCCAATTAAAAGTACAAATCATGAATGTCGGTAGAGTTCTGAAATAAAAATATATTAAAATTAGAAACATGCATGTTAATACGATCTAAAAAATAAGTCTATGTAAAATATCAATACAAATATCGTAATTTGAAATTAAAATTTCGTTAAATTCAAAGTTTTATTATGAACCTTTTATTTCAAACTAGAGGTTCAACGTTCATCTAGCGCCTGTAATATACTAATTTTCAACCGTTTATTCCCACGCTTGCAGACTTGAATGATGGCCTGAGATTTGTCTAAAGTCTCATATAAAGGTCTGTATTCACTGAACACATTTATTAAACTAAGATAAGACTAGATGGATCGGGAGCTAAGTGAATCGGAATAAAAGAAAGAAGGATACGACAAGTCAATGTCCTGTATTGATGTTTTCTATTTGTCTGCAATTAGGATTGTATAGCATGGTGCAATATGTATGTCTATATTTTATGCTCTACGACTCCCTTTTTTCTTTTGTTTTGTGCGGCGGTCCCCCTCATATACTACCGACTGGTGGCATATCGGATTTGAACCGACGACTAAAACCGCACACCGCCTCAGGTACCAGGAGCCGGGGAACCAGGTGCACCCTCGAAAGGAAATCCCTGGAGCCCCGACGTACCATGGCCCCCCTACGGTTTGTAGATGGCTCCCTCCTGAGCAGGAAGCCCGATGTTTCTTTGCTAAAATAGCGCTTGCGTGTCCATCCCGACCTGCTTTTGCTAGGGAGACAGATGGCCTCACCTGCCACCCCCAGGCTTGCGCTTATGGAGGACGGAGATCGCTCTGCAACCTCCGGCGCATGAGCTATCTGCGGTACCGAGCCCGTTCCCGGGTCTGGTGTACCGGGAGAAATCTAAACCTCTCCCGGTCCCGCTCCGTCGTCCCCTTCGCAAGTATAACTTACTCGCAGAAAAAAAACGCGCTTTTGCTCCGTAACATGGCCGCAATCATGTTACTGAGCGAGAGAAATACTTTACTATTCCGATGACCGACATCACGCGGGTGAAGCCATGCATTTTTTTTGATATCCAAGGAGACCTTCGTTCAATAGTGGACAGACCATAGGCTAATGACGATATAAATAGAGAATTTCGCGTAACATCGTGATATGACCCTTATCAACAAAACAATTTCCAAAAGATAATAGTCACTAACCATATCATGATCTTTAAACTGCTATAACTTATTTATTTGTAAACAGATTGAAATAAAAAAACTGTTAAGTGATATTTACAATAATGCCGAAGAGGAAACCGCATCGAAATTGGTTGAGCCGCTTTTGAAATTAGCGCGCACAAACAGATAAAGAGACAAAAATTCTAAGAACTGTTATTTTAAATTTTGTTACTTTTGTAAAGACGCCTTTCATTAGTTTTTCTTCAATACCTTTAATGTACAGATATATACAATTGTATTTCATGTATAGATAGGTACTTTGCGATATTAAAGGCATTTATAAAAGTAAGAGCTCTACAATTTTTTTTCCTAAATGTATCTTGGCAGACGTAGAAAAAAATTGAAAGAGTTCTTTATATTTCTTCAAATTAAGTTTTCGCTCAAAGGCTCTGTTGTTGCAACCTTTTATATATTACAATATTAAGTTCACACTTGTTATAATATATATTATGCTAATATATTCAAAAAAACTTGTTGTTTTATTTTTAGAAAACGCTTTGTAATATTTTTCATATTTCGATATATTTTAGATAAATAAATGAAACGTCAAACATGTCTGACAGTGACGTATTGTTATACATAAGTAGAAAATTACGTAAAGCACTATGAGACTATTCCTACATAAACTAAAAAGGAGCAATTTTTTTAATCATACGAGTATAGGTATAATGAAATTTTAATCTTGCTACCTTATTTTTAAAGTTCAAAACTAAATATCTAGAGAAGGGTATTGTTTAACATTGCATTCGTTTCAATACTTTAAATATTAAAAAAATTAAAGACAAACTTTAGTAAGGAGGTGGTAATGAACGAAAGAAAAAACAAAGGAGGACAAACTTAACTAAAACTATACTCGTCTGAATTTAAACAATCGATTACTAAAATATTAATGAGTCCACACGATTCTCGTAGCATGGTGTACGATATTGAAGGCAATACAAAAATTATAAATTTTTATGGCAAGTCGCGAGCGTACTTGTTGCTGTTACAAGAGTTTAAAGTTTAACCTATATAGTCATACTCACTCATTTTCTAAGCATACACCCAATGTTACTTACTAAATAGACTCACACTATTAGTATACGTATACTTTGAAAATGGATAGGATACCTGACAAATCTTTTTTTATATCCAATAGATACCATAATCTCTTATGTAACAATAAAAACGCCATTGAAAGAGCCTTTGGAAATAAGTAAAAAATAATCTTCTTAGGATATAAGTATTAATCAGCTGTTGAAATCTTCAGTAATGTAATAAATGTAAAGGACTATTTTTCCATTTTTAAAAAGAGGTAATGGACGTTAAAATAACAACAGAAGGGGGGTGGAAGGAAACAAACAATCGCCGATCTACTTCATGAGTGTTGCTTTAAAAGAAGGGTAACAAACAAGAAAAAAATATATTCTGATATGATGAAGAGACGTGTTACAGCAGGTGACAAGTACATTCTCTTACGTGTTGTTGTTACCTAATTACTCCCTTCAAGTGGTCTATACTTGTATTATTATTTTATCTTAATACGGGCAAGTTCAGTACCTACACAATTTTCCAAAGTTTGAGTAACGAGAGCAGAAATCAATTACAACTATGGCATGGAATCATATTACGAAGACAGATTGATTGATCGTTAGCATACTGATGTTCATTAGTTATAGAAATTGCTGTTTACTCAATATCTCAAGCATCTAATAGTATATCAAAATAACAATGAACAAGAACACAGTAAATAGTGCAGAAAATCACGTGGAGCATTTTTGTTTTGTTAATAGATAAAAAATTACTTGAAAAATCAAGTTTAAAAAACTATAACCCGACTACGTAGAGAAGATATCTAAAACTTAAAAAAGGATGTAACCAGAAAAAAATTGAAATAGAAATCCAGAAATTCATATGTGGCGACTCCCACATACAGCGCAACAGCGACAAACTATAGCGCCATCTACCGCAGACACACTGAACTACGCAGCAACGTACGACACGAATAAACTACCAATCCTGTATCGCGCAGTAGAAGTTCTCGCGCCGATTATCATATGTACAACCTCCCAACATCAACTGTTGGGCAGTGGCCCACCAGGCATGATCATCTCGCCTGGTCGGAGAATCCTTCCTTTGTGTTGGTGGGACATTGACACCCGTTCCCCCACACATATAAACTAGGGATGTTGCGGATGCCAATTTTTTGACATCCGCGGATGCGGATGCGGATGCGGATTTTTAAAGGCTCACATCCGCGGATGCAGATGCGGATGCGGATGTTTAAAATACTATAAAAATACAGTTTATGAATATCGAATTAAAACAATTACTTTATAAAGTACTTGTTAACATTTTATTAGGGAGCGTTCAAGTATTACGTAACGCAACTTTTGAAGATTTTTGAACCCCTCCTCACCCCTGTAACGCATCGTAACGTTTTTCGAAACCCCAGAAATTGCGTTACGTAATACTCGAACGCTCCCTTATATGTATGTTCTAGAAACGTTTTTTTATTTTTTAGTTTTTCTTTAGCCGTTTTCCAAATTTCATTGACATTTTTTTTGTCACAGTTGCGCTGGCAAGTTAGTATGAGAGCCTTTATAGGCCGAGAACAGCTGATGATACAAATCTCCCTCTTTTGAGGACATTACAGTATGAACACTATGAACTCACTTTAATAACACCAACTGACTACAGCAATTTGCTTCTGCATAAACACTAACGAATACTAACAACGAAAACAATAAATAACGTACAATACAATCTAGGGATTCCCCGTGAAATATAAACGAAAAAGTTTGCCAACTTGTGAGAACAAATTACTAATGACGACCAGACTAATACAATCGAGGGATTCCCCGTAAAACGTAAACGAAAAGGGTTGCCAATTTGGGAGTTTTAATTCCCTAATTTTTTATTTATAAAAAGAAACAGTGTTACGTAACGTATTATAAGAAAGATCCCTTCCCGCCCCTGTAACGCATCGTAACGTTTTACGAAAACCCCTCTCCCCCCCAAATTGCGTTACGTAATACTTGAACGCTCCCTTATTGAAAATTAAAATTAACTATAATGCTCTTATTTTTTTAAATTATGTAACAACAAATGTTCGTATTAGTAAATGAAGTTAAAAAGCGCATTATACTTAATAAAAAGTAATATTGCCGCCTTTTCTGATTCAAGGCGTTTACGGAGAGGAACATAAATTAAACCAACGCTATTAAACAGTTGTTCACTAGGAATACTGCTGCTTAAAAATCTTCGCGCGGAATCAGTAATTTTCATTATTTTAGGCCCTTCGGCATTGGTATTAGGAGAACCAGGAAAAAATATTGTCAGTATTTATTATAATCAAAATGTTTGGTGTTTAATTGGTCATTAACACGTGCGAAAGCACTCACCATTCGCTGGCCCCGCCCAATTTCTTTCTTGTCGCAACTTGTATTACATTCTCATCCGCATGAACATCCGCATTGATTATTGCGGATGCAGATGCGGATGCAGATGTCCAAATCCATGCGGAAGCTCCGCATTTGCGGATGCGGATGCGAATATTCGCAACATCCCTAATATAAACATAGTCAAACTTTCCCCGTGGTCGCACTTACTATATACTCGTTTGATTATGTGTATAGTTAACAGATAATTTTATTACTTTAGATTCAAATTTCAAAAAAAATCTAACAGCTATGTCATCGATTAGTTGTTTGAGCTAATCGTGTAGTAAACAACAGTGTAGTAAATCAGCTTACTAATACATATTTGTTTCTTATTGTAATTCGCAGTGGAGTTAGGAGGAAAAAATTAAACAAATAACAGCCCTTAGAATCACTCGAGACCTACTAACGTTTACAATCGTTACGAATTTATGCTCGAAATATTATTCAGGAAATTGAATTTTGTTTCGGAATTATAACATCTACATTATTCAACATATTTTATCGTAAGAAAAAAGTTATGTAAATATATAAGTAATGTTTTGTCCAATTGGATCGATCGCTTTAACATACCACTATCTAACTATACATATACCTTTTGGAAAAAATATTTTTACATTAATATTTAAAGATACGAACCTTAAGTCGGTCGATCGGTCAAGTGGTTACAGAAGTTCGATGCTAGTCGCTCTGCGGTAAATTGATACTCAGGTAAAACCGGTTAAACTCTTTGCAATTCTTTTCTTGCATTCCACCGAGTGAAGAAGGGTACCGGAGTTCAAAAAGCCTGATTAGTAAGTTCCAGGTTAGAAGAGGCGTACTATGTAGTTCGAGAGCATATGAAAAACACTCTGAAACGGTAACTTACAAGGCTACGTGTTGTCGTAAGGTGAGACAAGGTGGAAAAAGTGTTACATGATTTGCAAAGCGTTGTATTTCCTGTTCATGCACAAAATGTATTTGAATTATGTTTCAGATTCTTGTCCTCACTCCAAATGATTTAGATACAGAAAAGTACCCAGTAGGCCGTTGATGTCGCGATCAGGAGTGCGATTCGTGAAATTGAATAAAATGACAGTCTTTTCCCGACATCTAACATACAACGCCATCTAGTCCTAAGCTAAGCAGAGCTTGTGTTATGGGCACTAGACAACTGATATAAATACTTATATACTTTTCTTTTGTAAATACATACATATTATACATAGAAAACACCCAAACTCCGAAACAAATATTTGCAGATCATACAAACATTTGATCCGACCCGGGAATCGAACCCGAGACTTCAAGCAGTCGCATACGCTACCGCTACGTCACCGAGGCAGTCAAATAAAGGAACGTACTCGAAGATTTCAATGAGGTTTCTATATTATGCTGACTGTTGTTGTGAATTATTTTTATACATATACGGTATACCTACAGAGCCAATAACATTTTTTTAGCCATAAAGTAAAAATATCATACATTGTAGTAATGATACACATCCTAAGACTAAAGACAAAATATAGAAAAGTTTAGACATAATTTATTTATTTTGTAATGAAACATTTTCAAGCATTTTTAGTTTTTTTTTAAATTGATTCCTACATCAAACGTTCCAAATAAAGCTCCAAACTGTCAATAAAAGCAATGAAATTTAACTAAAAGCAGTTTCCTGCTTTTAAGTAATTTAAGATTTTCTAAAATGTTAAACAAATATTACTCGAGCGGGCCTGAACGTTACAATTTAATAAAATATTCCGAAGAAAGGGTCAGAGATGAAGATTTTAACGTGAGGAAAATACTTTGGAGTTCGTCAAAAGCCAATTTGAAGTGGTGAAATAGAACCGTAACATTGTTAAAATTTTCAGGGAATAAACCAATAATATCTTCATAATTATCTATGAAACATCACCTCACGAAACATTGTAGATTCCGGTAAACGAAATTCAATTAGATAATATTAAAATACATATTTTTTTGTACTTAGACTCACTAGTACTAAAAACTTTAAGTTTTTCGTGACTGCCCTTTTAATCCTAATCTATAATTGTAAATGTAAGTTTTTTGTTACACTTTCACACGAAACTTCTTTAACAATACACATATTCTTGGTGGTATTAGAAGTAACATAGAATACTTTTTATTAAATGCAAACGAAGCTGTGGTCAAAATCTAGTAAGATATAATTTTAGAGTTGATTATATAATGTTTAAATAATAAAATTAAATTCGCAACATAATTTGCATATCATCATCATCTTCCTGGCCTTTATTATTCCCAAGACTATTTAGGTCGGCTACTAGTTGAACCAGTTTTACCTGAATATCAGTTTTTACACACAGCGACTGGCATCTGACCTCCGCAACCCTGAGTGCGAACTGAATTCGAAGGTTGAACTAAAATATTGATCTTTCAACATAAGTAAAATAATAAATCAAATTAATATTTCGGACATCTCAAACACTACGCCATCTAGTCCCAAGCTAATAAGAGCTTGTGTTATGAGTACTAGACAACTGATATAAATTAATTTATACTTTTTTTTTAAATATGTATAGTACACTTAGTAAACACCCAAACTTTGGAACAAATATTTGCAGGTTATAGAAACATTAGGTCCGACCCGGGAATCAAACCCGAGACCCCAAACCACAGCAGTCGCAAACGCTGCCACCGCGCTACCGAGGCAGTTTTTGACAAATACGTATATTTTTTAAAGCCGCCTGTACACATCGATGTCTTCATCATTTACTTACACGCAATCTACGTACTAAATTGTATCGATTTTGTTTGGCTGACCCGTCCCTGAGTTACCAATAGTCCAATAGTATTGTATTTAGACATAAACAAGTCACCCCGGGTCGATACATAGTAATCAGTAACGAGTCACACGATGTGTGCTCGAACTCTCTTAAACTGACCTGTCGCCACGCCATGCTCCGAAATATAGGTTAAAGACATTGCCGTGAGTATATACCCACCGTTATGGAAAATCGTTAGACAGTTTACTCCGAAATAAATGTTTTTGTAATATAACACCAGAATATTTTAAACAGTAGTAGTACTGTACTGCAGTTTTATTTTGTGTTTTGTAAAATTTTATTCATATTTTCTTTTCATGAATTTTTAATGTTCCGAAACTGAAATATCACAAAAATCTAGTTCTTGAGTTAGAAATGGTGTAACTAACTGTCTTTGGGTGGGTAACAAACATAAAATAATATTTGTACTTTATACACATGTTATTAATTACGTGGTCTCTCTTAAAAGTAATCAAAATTCTTAAGTAATTAAAGAAGTAAGTTTGTGACAAAAATTATTATTAAATGTTTATAAAATGACAATAATAATAACTTTATTGTTTCTCTCTCACAATGAAAACATTGTAATGTAATACGTCGAAAACAATCAATAGTGATTATTTTCGTAACTATGTTTAAAAAAAGTACACTGATCTTATTAAGTATTACAGCTCCATGTTCGTACATTTTTAATTTAACAAAATCCTTGCCTTATCGTTTAAGTCACAAAATGGCAGTTAATTTATAAAATATTATATGACACGTTATCAAAATTATTTCAGTAAGGTAAAAGTGGGACGCTTGCGTCATTGAGATTAAACAGAATCGTGCTTATACACACATTGTATATTATCCTTATAATAAATTTCCCTTTTAGCATGTCTCACTAAGTAAAAATAATAGGACTAGTATTTATTTCAGTTAGTACAATTGAAGTAAAAACTCTACCGTCTAACGTACAGAAGAACGCTTCGAGTTATATTTCTGATGTAAGTTTTATGGGGATTGGTTTTACATCAAGAATTAAATTGAGATATAATAAATGTCTATACATTAATACCTAGAGAGTATGAATTTTGGCACACTTAAAGACTTTATGAAAGAGGGCTGAAAACTAAAAAATAACTGAGTGACCACTAGTAACAAAAGAAATCACAATCAATGAAAATCAATGCAAGTCGTTAGCCTTGTAACAGTTTGCGACGGACAGTCGCTCTATCCGCCCCTACAGGAGCACCATAGCAAATAGAACCCAAATATTTATTAGTGTATTAAATGATAGACCCCATGTCGTAGTTAATATCCTCTTCAGTGCAAAGAAACTATTTTTATACTTTTTTTTTTACTGAATAGTGGGCAAACGAGCAGACGTATCACCTGATGGTAATCGATTACCGCCGTCCATGGACACCCGCAACACCAAAGGCGTCACAAGTGCGTTGCTGACCTTTGGGGGATGGGGGGAGGGGTTGGGGTATAGGCCTCCGGTATCCTCACTCACTCGGTGAAACACAGCGCAAACGCTATTTCACACCGGTTTTCTTTGAGGCCGTGGTATCACTCCGGTCGAGCCGACCCATTCATGCCGAAGCATAGCTCTCCCACGGTATAATAACTTTTCATTAACTGTTCTAATAAGTTCGATAAATGAAAAGATTTTTAAAAACAATCCCAAATAACAAGCCGAGGTTTTATTTATATTTCAAATTTATATACGGTGGTGATTTGAGGTTACCCTTCAGAAGAAGCTGGAAGGTTTATTATGTGCTAAAGTTAACCGATTACATGTACCCCAAAGAGATATTAAGATTAAACATCTGTTAGCTAGTCTCTCAAGCCCCGTTCTAATATCAAATTGTACCAATAATAAAGCGTCGTCCGCATACGCGTTTAGGGTACATTCGGGTGGTATACGAGTAGACCAGGTATTGTAACAAAATCGTCGAAGCACAACACAAGTATGGACCTAACACTGACTATGAGGACACCCCATCGTAAGCGCCTTCGACACAGATTGATGCCCAAGTCTCAATTTATATAGTTGTTCCTTATGAGAAGTACGAGGAGATAAGGAAATAAATATTTTAAAACATCCTCTTCGTATTCATTTTTGCAATAGCATAAGCCACCACACGTTGTCGAAGGCACCAGATATATCTAAAAAGATACCTAAGACATATTGTTTTTCTTACAGATATAACCGCATCAGTTGACGATTTTAACTCCACCCGGTAGAAGTCCTGGTACTACAAAACTTTCTAAAAGCTATCCTAGCGATAGTAACAATGTTACGGGTCGATAGGATTTAGGAACATCCAACGGATTATTACCGCTTTTTGGTATTATTCAAATATTACCGCACTGCCAAACTCTAGGATTTCCTGGAGTCTTTACTTCTTCCGCAAGGCAACGTTTAAAAACTATTTAAATCCTATCACCCGAAAATTTAAATCTTCTTTTTTCACTTTGTTTCATATTTTATCGTCGCGCGATGCTTCGTAACCTTACCTAACAATACTGAGGAATTCGTCTGAAGATGGTAAGTCAGATATTGGAGATAATGGTGGTTTGATGGCCTACTGCCTAATTTATCGGTGATAATCAGTGTCATCTTCCGATCGATCGTCAGGCACGAGTTAATCTAAAAGATATTTTGATGTTAGTTCTACTCCTGTAGTATAACTATTATTAATTTTGATGTTATGTACGAATGCAAGGTCGATTGAACTATTTGCATTAAATTAATGATACACAGGTAATCATAGACCCTCTCTATCGAGTTTATCAACAAGTTTACGTATACAATTTTCCTTTGATATCTCCACAGTAGCTCCGTAACTGGCATCTCTAAGAGCAATGAGAGCATTATTGTAAATTACTCCTATTAGGTTACGCTTTTTAATGTAATTTAGTTTTTTACCAGCTTTCCGATAGCTACGTAATTCGACTAATTTATAATACCACCAAACACATCTACGAGTGTTAGTGATAGATCCGCAGCCGATACGGTTCTCAATAACGATTGCCGTAGATGTTCGTGACTACCGGGACCGTCAGCATAACGTGCTCTCCGAGGCACGAGCGGAAAAATACCGCCATTTTCCGTACTCCTGCTATTAAGAATTTCTTGTAAGGAAAACCCAACAGCAGTTCTACCCGGGAATCAAACCCTTAATCGGCAATCGCTTACGCTAACCACTAGACCAAAGAGGCAGTTGAGTATAATTGGAGCAATTACTTAGAATAAATTCTGAAAAATATGTTTGCTTAAATGGGTTAAAATTATATATTGAAGCGTTTCTATGAACTATTCAATAATGCAAAGTTTAAAATGTTTTAACTAAACTAAGGCATAATGTGTTTAACATATTTGCATGTTATAACAATAAGTATCTTACAGGCCACCACAGTATGGGTCATTTTGCTGCATTGCATTTCAATGATGATGATCCACCATTGGATTCTACTTATGCTTTCCATTAGACAAAATAGAGTTTTTTTGACACCCCTTCGTTCATTAAAAAGATATCATACCTTACTTATATATTATATACATATATTAATAAATATATTAGTATGTTTATCAGTGGTCTGGTTGCCATAGGTTCTGCCTTATGAGGAATATCGAAGTTGTAATAAAAAAAATGTGATATAAAATGCTATTAGAGTTGCCTACGTAGGTTTTCTTAGTTTAGTAGAGTTGTTAGTAATGTTGACAAATGACGTAACGATAACCATGAAGTTACATTTGTTTATGCATACATTACAGCTTTTATACAATTTTACTAATGTATATTTCGAGACGTGGCAACGCGCGTGCCATTCAATGCAAACAATCCCCTGTCAATTTAAAGAATTCATACAAAACTGGGCATTTTCAATTAATACATGTAAAAATCTCAACCCCATTTACTTTTAAGGATTTCCTCTTATCGAATTCAAACAATATTTGAAAATTACCTTCATTTTGCTTAATATTTGTATCCTCATTAAAACACACCTAACATCGACTTTGACAGTAAAATATAAACTAAGATTTATCCATAATCCAATATCCTTGTATACTGACTTAGTTTAGACCTCTCATCAAGAAACTGATTAAGATTTCTAATGAACTGCACAACAACCTTTTATATTTCAAGGAAAACCTAAGCTACCGTCGAGCTTACTTTTAATAATTCTGTGTAATCCAATTGACGCTTGTCCTAATGAATACACAAATATAGACTTCTTGGAAAGAAATAAAGTTCAATGTTAAGGTAGGTACAGAAATGTAAAAAGTTGAAAATATATTATTAATTATTTTGGCTTGCCTCGTACTTCAATTTTGAAAAGTTTAGCTTGTCTCTGTAAAACTTTGAAGGGATCAGCGTAAGGGGATATATGATTTTGACGGAGAAAGACGTGGGAGGTTGTGTTAAGATAAGTGGGCTTAGCAGTCAAATTCGCTATGTGCGTTCGGAAACGTGTCGCGTACTGGATAATGTCAGTTGTGGTGTGGTTGTCCACGGGAGCGAGAAACTTGCTAGGCAACTGAAGCCGCTCGCTATACACGAGCTCTGCTGGGCTGTCATGTAGATCTTATTTCCAGGAACTTCGGATCTCCATAAGTACCAGTGGAGCCGATCGGTACACCATGATGAATCGTGGCACATTATGACTGCCTTTAGCTGTTGATCCAGGCGTTCCACGATGCCGTTAGCAGCTGAGTAATATGCTGCAGTGTGAAGATGTTGTGCACAAATCATGGTGATGGTTGCCTTGAAGAGGAGGCCCTCGAATCTGTTAATAACAGTGAGGCAATATCTGTGGCCGCAGGATAATGGTTAGGGTCCTACGAGGCCAATGTGAATATTGGAGAACCTCGCAGAAGGCGCTACGAACGAAGAAAGAGGTGCGTGAGTATGTCGCGTGACTTTGCTTCTTTGGCAATTTAGGCATTGCCGAGTCCACTCTCAACAGTCCGTATGTATCCCTAGCCATACAAATTTTTGTGCGACCAACCATGCCGTAGCTGAACTTCCAGGGTGATTCAAGTTGTGATCCAAATTGTGAAGTCTGAAGTTCAGTGTGATGTATTGTCGCGGTAGATGGAACTAAGTGTCGCAGTAGATTGGTAAGTTTATGTGTACCGTCGACATTGATTATTGCGTCAGAAGAAAATATGATGACAATTTATAACTCGTAAGTTGTCAAGAGTAGTTTTTAATCATACTGTACTTTACTAATCTGTATGTACATACAAAGTCACCTTCAAAACATTAATCGATACCAGTGGAAAGTAATGACTGCTAAAGTGACATTACTTCATTAATATATGACTAAGTAATTATGACCGCTATTGGCGATTATAGGTAGAAGACTTATTAAAAGAGATTAAAAATAAAATGTTAATCAGTTTTAGTTAATAGTTAGTAGTACGAGTAGTTTAGTCAGTAGTAAATCAATATTATACTAGTCGTTTTTTACACTCAACTGTAGGTCGAGATGATTTAAGACATAATTAAGACTGTACGACTGTACTAGAGACTAATATTTGTGATTGTTAAAGAATACGTTATTCCCCCAGGTAATATCTCAAAGAAGTCGATCTTTTAAACAGACGCGCAAAATGACGCGTGGGATTTTGCCGGCAACAAACTTTTAAGCATAGCTTTGTTAATTTTTAATCATGTCTATTTTAAAACTTTCGCATATTTATTTTACACTCTTTTATATATTTTGGACAATTAATTAACAAACAGAGTATTATAAAGAAGTAACAAAGCTAGACTTATATCCTTCTATTATCTCTGTCACGACTTACTCTTCAAATGGAAATCGTCTGGCGACCGTCACATTTTGTATGACAGGTACAGTCCTAACGTCCATTTTCATAATTCCCTTCAGTTTTCCATCTCTAAAGGTATCATCACGGATCACGGAAATACCTGTAATTTAATGGGATTTTATGCCGTTACATACAAACATCACTTTTAACCTAAACATTTTGTCTTAAATTTTATATTTGTAACAATAAAATGGTAGGTTTTAGTTTGCTGATTTGGACCAATCCTCCATGTGACATTTTCCGATGACCTGTCAAAATACAATGATAGAGAATCATTGTATTTTTTTAAATAGCCGGGACAGTTTTCGGACGTTTATTTTCCTAAAATAAATATTAAATGCTGACCCTTTTCTTTCCAAAGGCAGCAGCAACACAGTAACTAACTTTGCTACATATTACTAACGTCCTCGTTAACCTAACTAGTACACTGACCGTCAGATTAAGGTGCAATTATGCACGTCTGGTGGTCAGTTTAAGGGCAACATGCCTCTCCCTCCCACCCCTTCGTTATGTTAGTTAGTTATGGGAATTTAAATCGACAATTTTATAAGAACACCTAGTATAATATATATTTTTTGGATTCGATTTCATACCGATTAGTATACGAGTATACATACTCTCAAGATTTTAACCACAGATTTTTAATCGTTAGAATTTGAAGAGTAGTAAAAAGACAATAAAATTACGAATGTCTCGAAAATCATAGCTATATACCATGTACATTTTTTTTCTTATACAACCAAACATACCAATTAAGTTTAAATATCATTAAACATCCTCACATACATATTTTTTACACCAAGACGATTTGAAATCCTTGCATAATTTAACACCGCGCACTTCGAAAAAAGGATAAGGAACACTTAATTACAAGTTTGTCTTAACCTACGCTAATGTCACTTTATAATTCACTTTTATATTCACATTTAACCTTATAACATTAAAAAGCTATATTTATATAAACACAATATTAACGGCAGTCAACTTTTCAGGTCGATACGTCGCTTACAACCGAAAAAAACTACAAATAGAATCGATTCCGTGAATAAATTATTATACACTTCGATTAAATCTACCTACGCAATATAATTATATAGTTTCTACAATGTCAATTGATATCTACGTAGAGCTTTACAATAAAAGTTCTGTTCTTTTGTTTTTTCAAAAAATAAAAAGCTATTTACCATATTTTCTAGACAAGCGAAATTATCTATTGTTACTTTTAACTAGTATAAATGCTTTAATTAAGAGGCTGTTCACGTAATGGTTATTATTAAAACGACGTATAACGTTCAATCATATATGTTTGAATGTACTGTTAATTCCTTTGTAACTTAACATATCGGAAGAAAACGAAAGAAACAACTACCAAATACCGGTTTTCAATAGTCATTCGATATCATGAAACATAAAAAAAATTAAGAAATGCATTCAATTCAGTAAGGAATAAATCGACATTCAGATACTAACTGCCGTGACAAGCCTGACGGAGTTGCTAATTAAGAATAAAATGAAAAGCATACAGTCCATCTTAACGTCTGTAAAATGCTTACCCTCTTTTGATTAGATTTTTTGCTTCGGCATGAATACATAGAGTATTCATGCCGAAGCAAAAAATCTTAAATTAACAAGAATAACGAGCGATAAGCGCCTATCCACAGTTCCTGTTGTTGACAAGGGACATATATATTGGAACGTGAGGAAAATTCTTCGCAAGCGTTCTTGTGAAAATTTCACGAAAGAAGGAACATGAAGTTTGGAATATTTAAATTTTATGTAAACGTAGGCAAATAAAGAATTAGGGTCATTGAGATGTATCGTTCAAAATTGTTACATATTAAAATATTTAATAACTTCGCCGGCCATGTATAGGTAAATAAATCTACATAGATTGGTCAATGCAATCATTAATTAAACGCGGTTCATTAATATACACTTAAGAATGGCTGGACTTCATTCTATAATTTAACTAAGTAACTTTTTTACATAAAAACCAAAAATGGTAACATATTTGAATAAACACAATATCCATACTACTCGTAATATTAAGCATTCAAAAGTAACTCTGTCTCTTCATCTGCCTGTTGCGCTTTCATTACTAAACCGCTGCACTGACTGCAATGAAGTTTGGCATGGAGTGACTTTGATTTTTAAGCTGGGACATGGCTACTTTTATCGTGATAATTGACATCCACGCGTGCGGGGATGTCAATTATGTCACGCGTGCGTGAAAAAAACCTAGTTAACATTATACACAAAATATTTCTAGTTCTTCTTAAGAGAGTTTTAGTTCGAAAGCTTCAATATTTAACGCCATGGTGTGAATGTACAAAACTATAGTTATGAAGCAGAACTCTTCAGAACTTCAAATTTAATATATTTTTGACTGCCTCAGTGACGCAGTGGTAGCGTATGCGACTGCTGTTCTTGAGGTCTCGGGTTCGATTCCTGGGTCGGACCAAATGTTTTATTAAAGACACTGGGAAATTCCTTTCGCTAACAAATGTATGTCATAATGATTAATTGATTTTTTTTTTTTTGTTTTTTTTTTTAAAAGACAACTCCCACATTAGGAATAAACATCCTGTGTCGTGGGGAACTTTACAAACATTTAATTACTTTGTAGATTTTTTCTAATTGAATTTTATTCTGTTTTTTTACTGGAAAGGGCTAAAGAGCAGCCGTATCGCCTAACGGTAAACGATTACGACCGCCCATGGACACCCACAACATCAGAGGCGTCACAAGTGCGTTGCTAGCCTTTGGGGGATATGAGGAGATAGGGGAAGGGGTTGGGTTATGGGCCTCCTATCCTCACTCACTCACTGAAACACAGCGCAAGCGCAGTTTCATACCGGTTTTCTGTGAAGCCGTGGTATCACTCCGGTCGAGCCGGCCCATTCATGGCGAAGCGAGGCTCTCCCACAAAAATGTAAGTGAATAACACAAAGAAGTAACAGACGGTGATGGCATGGGATTTTATGTATGTATGTATGTATGTATATATTATTTTATCTACTAGCATTTATTAAACTTTATTTATTAAAGATCAATAAAAATGTCATTCCATAACGCGGGTACAGTTAGATAAGTTTGACTGAAACACAAAAATTTCATCTAGAAAACTGCCCTTATAGGCCCATTGGGATACGGCGGGACTTTCTTTTTATATGTGTGTATAACTATATACATAATGCGTGTAGCTAAAGTCTGAGGCATACATATCGTTTTCGTCAATATACAAGCCAACTGGGGAGTTGTAGCTGAAATTGTGTGTGGTTTTCTGTGCTTTTTAGTCTCAAAAAAAACTGAAATTAGTTGCGAAAAATTATCTAAGAAAAATTAAGCATTTTGATTAGCACTTTCTAGTTTTAAAAAGTGTAAAAATAAAGTTTTATTCAAATTACACCACTTCATTAAGTTTATAATAAAAATATGAAACAATTTTGTGAAATATTGTTGTCAGACAGAGTGCACATAGTAAGAAAAAAAGGTGTTAAAGTTAATAAATTATAAACTAACTAGCTGTCCCGGCAAACGTTGCTTTGCCATAAAAGGGAATATATGTTGTAGAGGTGGGTCAATAAAAATCGCGATGGAAAAATAGGGGTTGATCGTAGAGGGTTGAAAATCTAGGGTTGTATGTATTTTCTAATGCTGCATCATAAAAAAATAGAAATTAAAAATTTTGTCAAAAAAATAAAAAAAAAAATTAGGGGTGGACCCCTAACATTTAGGGGGATGAAAAATAGATTAGAACCGATTCTCATAGATACCGGAATATCACAAAAAAATTCATCAAAATCGGTCGAGCCGTTTCGGAGGAGTTCGATTACGCACCCCGTGACACGAGAATTTTATATATAAGATTGGGAGCAAAAATTATTATTAGTTTTAAAAAAATATTGTTTTATAATGGAGAATCAAGATGTAATCAAGTTTTCAACATTAAATAATTTTATATGCTGTTCATGAATCATTTTTTTAAATTGCTGACATAAAAGTGAATCATAATTTTAAATTTAGTTCCCATTTTTAGTTCAAAAATGTAATATGATAATCAGGTACTTTTCGCGGATGGCAGGCTCAAGCGTAACGAAGTTAGGCATGAAAAACTGAAGTGGCATAATTAAAATTTAAGCCAAGGCCTGATTTTCTTCTCATGTTTTGCTCGACAAGTTCCTTCCTTGTAAATTTTCATTCCCCGTGAAGTGTTTTACACAGCCGAGCTTTGCTCAGTTTTTTTTTATGTACGTTTCTAAAAAGGAATTCTAGCTAGATCGATTTGTCGCACTCGAAACCACTTACATATTAAATTTCATATGAAGATTGTTTTAACCGTTTCCAAGATTCAGATTATTTATACGAAAAAAAATCGTTTAAAGTTATTACATATTAGTTACGTTGTCACATCAAAGTAACTTAGGAATGAATAACTTTTTTGTTGTTGTACAAATATACGCACAATAATACAGTGCTATTTTACATGATACTAATTATTGTACTTTTCTGGTACTTTAAAGAGAGACCGTCAATCTGTTTACTTGTTTTCTTTCACAAAGGTTATTTGGATACTGTTAGATTTAGACCTACAAAATCCAATACAACGGGAGAGACAACAGACAATGTGAACTTATAATGGGATAATTGGATACTTGAATATTTCATTTGTAAAGATTTTAAATTGTCAAAAATTTACATAGTAAATACATTGATTTTGTGTTTGTATATCATTTATTTCATATTTGAGAACGTTGTTGAACACGTTGTGATTTTAAATTCAAAAGTTGTGCACAAAAAACACGAAATATTAAACTATAACATTTCGATACAATGACAAATATTAATGAAAGATTTTAGAAATTACCTTTGTTGTTCATCATGAATTTCACAGAATTGAATTTTGAATTTGAATTTATTTCCGTTCAGCTTTATTTTAGTATACCATCATAATCCTTTCTTAAAGAAAGCTTTGACAGTCAGAGCAAAAATCTAGACCTATGTTTCTTTAAGCATCTATTCGGTGGATTTTCTAGGCCTTACTAAATACATTGTGGCGACTTCCACATACAACATAACCTACTACAGCGCCATCTACCGAAGATACACTGAACTACGAAGTAACGCACTGTACCTACAAACTACACTACACGGAGTAACTACAAGTCCTGAATCGCGCAATAAATAGTTCTCGCGCCGATTAGCATATATACAACATCCCAACATCAACTGTTGGGCAGTAGCCCGCCAGGCATGATCACCTCGCCTGGTCGGAGGATCCTCCCTTTGTGTTGGGTGGAACATTATATCCGTTCCCCCACAACATAATGGATTTCGTAAAGTACCCTGTTTTATTTAAAGTGAAAATGTTGTAAATAATAATATAATTTCCACAGTGCAGTGCTTCCTGCACTTATATTTATAATTAAACATGTTCACAACATGTCGAAATTAGCAACCAATTCACACTTACGGAATGTGTATCTTTCTTTGTTACACAGAAAACAGATTTAATTCTGCATCCGACTCATCCAATGCCTTTAAACGAGCAATTCTTGTACATTATATCATTTGAATCTCTGAAACGGCTTCATCGATTTTCATGTAATTTAATCTGCATACTAAATTTCATGACAATCGTTGAAACCGTTTGGGGTTTCAGGGGCAACAAATCAGGAAAGGATTAATTTTTAAACGTCGATCATCCAGGTATTTTTCATAAATGGACATTTTATAATAAAATGCTGTCATAGTATTATTAAAAATATGTATTTTCAAATGTTCTCATTGTGTATCTAACCTAAAGTTGGGTACACTCTTGGGAATATCAACTTTAGTCTAACATTCTGTGAAAGGATCGGATCATTCCCATCACGCTCTTGCAACTGACCATTCTTCAATTTTATATTAAGAGCAATCGCTTTAATAAAAAAATATTATAGAATTTTGATGTTTACGCCACCCCAAAAAGGGTCACCAAATGGAAAGTACCTAACTACTGCTGCCCTATAATACGCGATATTAAGGATACACAAATTAGTGGTTAAATTGATATAATTACACCTAAATGTAAACTGTATTAATTGGTGTACAATAAAGTTTATTCAATTCTATATTTTATCGTTATATTTATAAAAAAAAAAAATTGTTAAACAAAATCGTTGTTTAATTTATACTCTTGATTGCCGGCACTTGATAGAACTTTTTGAAACAGATTTTAAATTTTAATTCACTTGTTCTTATTTCAAAAGTACAAGTGAATTTAATTCTAAAATCAAACTTATTGTTAATTTTCCTGTCTTATCATTATCTTAAATTAAAGATGGTCATCGTTTTGTATTTCTATATACTATACATCCATATCATTTTACTACTACAATCCGGTACAAGGACCTGATGTAACGGTATAGGAACGTTAAGGAAAAATCCATTGAACAAGGATATTTTTACATAGCGTTGCCACGCCAAGCAATCTATAAAGAAAATCATTTTGTAGGTCGTACACTGAACTTTGATCTTTACAAACACCTCTATCATGCTATAAAATAAAATATCACATTTTTATGTAGTAGAGAATATGATAAATGTTTTCACACATCCAAAAGCATTTGATGTGCGGCCTCTTGGGATCATAGGTCAGATAAAGATAGAACTAAGTAGTAACTCATAGCCAGTATATTATACCCAGGAGATTGTAAGAAATAGCATTAAATAAATTGGTAAATATGACAAGGCCAAATGGAACAAACGGTTTAGGTTTCGTAAAATATTTTTGCAATGTCACATACGTTTAGGGCATACCTAGTAACTAGTACCTAGGGCAAGAGCGCGTGGAACTCTGCCGTATCTTTCTACCGGGAGAGATTTAGAACTCTCACTGTCCGCCAGGCCCGGGAACGGGCCAGGTACCGCAGACAACTCAGGCGCCGGAGGTCGCAAAACGATCTCCGTCCTCTATAAGTGCAAGCCTGAGGGTGACAGGTGCGGTCACCAGTCACCTTAGCAGAAGCAGGCCGGGGTTGCGGCGCGAGCTCTGTAAAGTGATCGCGCCCTTTTGCTGAATAGAATAGGAATATTACGATTCCTACACAGGAGGCGGCACCAACAAACAGTGGGTAGCCTGAGGTACGTCGGGGTTCCAGGATTTTTTTTCCGAGGGTGCACCTGGTTTCCCGGCTTCTAGTATCAGAGATGGTGTGCGGTTTTTATTCGGTTCGAGTCCGACATAACCAGCAGTTGGTGGTATCCGAGGGGATTTACGCGCAAAAAAAGGCCATACCTAGGTGTAAGTTTATGCCACCTCACTATGAGATTCATAGAAAAACAAGTCGTCGTCAATCAATGAGTAAGATGAGATTATCCAGAAACAAACAAGCAAACAGAACTGGTAGTGGCCGGGCCACATAGCACACAACTGATGGCCGTAAGAGCAATAGACGTAAAATGCATCAGATATTATTCAGGTTTAGAACTCATGTGTGATTCAATAAAATGTAAGAACAACCAATGCAAGGACAATCGTGTCAAAGGTGATTGAAGTATATACAATGGCTCTTAATTTTTCGCGTTTCATGACATAAAATTATGTATACAATACGCAAGCTCGATCGAATGACAACTGCGTTCCAATTATCAAACACACAACACCGAGACCCATATAGCTACAACATACATAAGATTAAACCAGCAAACGGCGAAGTTATCATAATTATCACGTTATATTGAAACCAATTCCAATCCTCATTGCAAAATTGAGTTTTCTAACAGTAATTACACGCTTGTTTCTACTAATCTAAAATAGAAATAGAAACCTTCTCGGGAGCTTAATCAAAGCTTGCTACTTCAAGACATACCGTCTTAAACGCGATGTTCGAAGTAATATGGACCAATTTTCATTTTCTATTTTAGTAAAATGGTTTTAATCTATACTAATCTATACTAATATTATAAAGCTGATGAGTTTGTTTGTTTGGTTCGTTTGT
Organism: Spilarctia lutea; assembly: GCA_916048165.1. NCBI lineage: Eukaryota > Metazoa > Arthropoda > Insecta > Lepidoptera > Erebidae > Spilarctia > Spilarctia lutea. The sequence goes on along the minus strand of OU696480.1, from coordinate 14,418,084 downwards.
TTGTTTAAACGCGCTAATCTCAGGAACCGCTGGTCCAATTAGAAAAAAATCTTTCAGTATTGAATAGTCCACTTATCGAGGAAGGCTATAGGCTATACATCATCACGCTAATACTAATAGGAGCGGAGCACCAATGAAGAGTGTTTCAAAAACGGGGAATAATTTTTACGCTACGGGCAATAGAAGACGCAAACGAGGATGCGTAGTTCAGCTAGTAATATATATATGTAGTTATATACAGATTTTTTTTTTTTAATTTAAAATTCAATGTGAAAAAAATTATATTCCTGAAAAATGTATATGAGAAGTGAATCATTTTAACCCGCTTATTCTGTCGTTAGTATACATAATACGTTTTAACTATAATTGAAAATAAAAACTTGAAAGGTTATGTTCTTATTTTTATTTCTGCAGCCGAGATGCTTGTCCAAAATCTTTTATTGTGCATCTCTTGTTTCATTTTTGTTTTAATTTTCTTCATGACTTTCGTAAGTCATAAAGTAAGCTATAATTTTACTTGTTCTTTTCTTGATCTGTGGTACCTAAAGCATTGCATATTTGTATAATATTATCACAATCAACATCAACATCAACATAGTGGCCTTATTTTTCGTCTCAGCCACAAGAAGTCCACTGTTGAACATAGGCCTCCCCTATTGACTTCCATATTGACCGGTCGGTAGCGGCCCGCATCCAACGAGTCCCCGCGATCTTAACCAGGTCGTCCGTCCACCTCGCGGGAGGTCTTCCAACGCTGCGTTGGAAGACCTAGTGGCCTTATTTGGCCTTACTTATTTTTGTTTCAAATTTTACGTCATACCTGTTTTTAAATTATGTTTATGCTTAAAAAAGGTACGTAACCGACTCTAAAAATATAAACTATCAGTATTACCATCACTGTGTACATATGTACGTCTATATATAACATTCCCTTCTCCCACAAGCGCGCGATAAGCCCTTCCATCATGTTGGGGCAATAAAACCGCGCCTAAAAGAAAATACTCCGAATTTTAACAACGACCACGTCGGAAAAACTTTTGCTTTATAAAAGATACAAAGTGAATTATCTACCTTCATCGTACTATATTATACATAGATAACATAGGCAAGTATAGCATTTAGTCAAAATAGTTTCATGCCAATGTACAAATAAATACGTGATTTATACATAGTTTAAAAAAGTATTACTGACTTTATTTTATTTTCTTATTCTATCTATCATGATACAATTCAAGAATGGTGGTCACCATACTCTTTGTACATAAATGCGGACATGGTCATCCACACTATGGCGGTCTATTGCTATGCCTCGGCAACTATAGGCCTAGGGTTTTCCACTCACCAACGAAAGGTTGGGCTTCTGTGATAGGCTAGTACCTCTACGGTCAGCCCGTGCGTCCTGAAATCGGGTAACTCTAATATCTTATATATTACTAGCTGACCCACGCAACCTCGTTTGCGTCTTGAATTGCCCGTGGCGTGAAAATTTTCCCCCGTTTTTGAAACATTCTTCATTGGTGCTCCGCTCCTATTAGTAGTAGCGTGATGATATAGCCTTTAGCCTTCCTCGATAAATGGACTATCCAACACCGAAATAATTTTTCAAATCGGACCAGTGGCTCCTGAGATTAGCCGGAACAAACAGACAGACAGACAAAAATTTTAAAAATATATATTTTGGTATGTGTACCGTATATACATTCATATGCATGTAGTAGAAAGCGGTTATTTTAATATTACAAACAGACACTCCAATTTTAATTATTTGTATAGATTGTAAAATTATGCTTATTCAGTCAGCACAACTGTTTAATTTAATTTAAGACAGATCATGTACGAGTATTAACGCACTAGAACATTAAATATCCTTTTCATAAGTACAATAATACATTAATACCCAACACCGTCCTAAAAAATAGATGAAACTTCGAGATAAATTTCATTTCAAAATTCGACGATGTTGTACATCAGTCTTGAATAAGGATTATGTCTTTCCTCAGCGTTGTTGGAATAAAACAAATATGTTTTAGCGTGACGAAACAATTAAGAATTTAATTTAAATGAACCTCTTCATTTAGAGTAGACCCAAAATATCAGTCACTAATTTTAATACATGTATAAAAAATATGTTGTGTATTTTTTTATTTGAACTCTTTTATTAAAAATAATGTACTAAATATAACGATTTCATTTTTTTGTCTAATTAATGCCTTATTATTAAACGGTTTTATTTAGCTTGCCCTGTTTATTTGTTTGGGTCAAATCTAGTAATTGAAATTTCACCCCCTTCCTGTTGACATATTGATCGGAAATTTGAAACATACCTTTAGTTTTGGTGACAATACAATTACATAAATTCTGTTTCATTGAATAATAAATAAATTTAAAAGTAACTCTATTGACCTGTATGTATATCTGTCTGCCTGTCTGCTACACTTTTATGGCCGATCTCCTGAACCGATTTCCATGAAATTTGGCATGGGGATACTATGATTCATGCGATAATCGACTTACATGCGGGTGGAGTCGTGGGCAAAAGGAAAAAGTCTATAATAGTTACAAAACAAACAATAGAATAAATCACAAGTTTTTCTTTAACTTGCTTATTTGCAACTTGACAAAAAATATTTTACTTCTGCAATATATTTTATCAACACATCTTTTCAACACAAGCTCTTGAAAATGATGTTAGTTCTCGATACACGTGACACGAGTCGAAAAATATTCAAATACTAACACGCAAAAAGTGAGAATATTTTCACACTTGAATACCACACGCGACAAGTGTGGACGTGACAGTTGGTACTAGAAATGTATAGCCTTCGTATGCCAGTTTATGCGACAAGCTTCTGAAATATTCCTAAGTGCGTTGATACGTTATGGGTAAGGCAGATTTATCACTGATTTATTATGTTCATATCTGCAAAGGACCAATTGTTTATATGACTTCATACTAATACTTATTATAAATTCGAAAGTAACTATCTGTATATCTGGCTGTAACGCTTTCACGGCTAAACCGCTGAACCGATTGAGATGAAATTTACAATAGATATCACTTGATTCTTGAGGATGAACACAGGCTATTCTTTAATTAACATACACGCGTACGAACTAATCTATATATATATAAAAATGAATTGCTGTTCGTTAGTCTCGCTAAAACTCCAGAACGTCTCTGCCGATTTAGCTGATTTTAGCTTTAAAATAGGGTAAAACCGGGATAGATGCCCCACTTTTTGAAAAACCTTCATAATTTTAAAAATATTAATTTTAAATTTATAATTTCTGTGCATGTAGCTAGCTTGGTTATTTAACTTGGATTATTATTGGTTTTTGCTGACCTATCAATTACAGATTTTGCAAAATGTAGGTTTCTGTGAAACGCTTTTTTTTGGGATAGACGCCTACCTGTATGGATAGTTGCCCCACCATGAAAATAACAAGGAGGATAGATGCCTGCAGTGCGGGATAGATGCCTTTCATACTGTGTAAAACAGCAATTCTCCAAGAAACATGGTTTGAATTAAGAAATCATTTATTTTAATATGATGCAAACAACCATAAACAAATTTTAAAACTATTTGTTCAACAAAAGTATTAAATCTTAGTTTTTAATGTTAATTGTTAAGTTTCAACAAACATACTTATACTTTTTTTTAATTAAATATTATTTATCACTAAGAATAATTGGGGTCGGCTACTAGTTCTTTGTGAAATAACTGAATATCAGCTATTATATGGTGCGGCTGGCATCAGACCTCCGCAATCCTGCGGGTGAACTGAATTTGAAGGTCGAACTAGTAGCCATTATATTTGAGGGCACTGACATCTCAATAACGATTGTCCTAAGGTGTTCATGACAACCGGTACCGACGGCTTAAAGTGTTTCGAAGCACGGGTGGGAAATATCGCCATCTTCCGTAAAACTTTTATAAGAAAAACCCAACAGCAGTCCGACCCGAAATTCGCACCCGTGACCACTTGATCGGCAGTCGCTTGCGCAAACCTATAGATCAACGAGGCAGTCCCAAAATGTGAAGATTTCCTAAATAAAAATACCTAATGAGCTAAATCAAATCTCGTAATATTCTATAGTATTTCGTAATGACGTTATATTTTTAGCAACAAAACGCCTGCGCATGATTCCAGATAGAATACCAATTCATCAGAATATTTCGTTTATCCCCAAGGATTTTTTATTCATTTCATCGAAAGCTGACTGTAATTGTACAAGAACATATATGGGTACACATGGTGTACGGAGGGATAGGTGCCCTTAGGGGCATCTATCCGTCCTTAGGGTCATCTATCCCTCCAAAAAATTAGGGCAACTATCCTTTTTGATAAAGATAGATGCCCAGCTATTTTTTTAAATAAATTAAAAACAAAATAGCAACTATTTACATTTAAACGCATCCTTAATGAACCAGTGTATTGACGTAATAAAAAATATAACATAATTTATTACTACTTATAAAGTTATACAATGTTGAAATAGTAACTTTGAAAATTTCTACGTGTTAGTGAAGCTCATTTCGGATATAAATATACGCATGAGCAAAACAAATCCTCAAAGCACAACAGCTCATGGATAAATTAGGTACAGGGTGACAGAGGCATCTACTTATACCATTAATTCTTAGTTATGATTTTGGGAAGTCAGGTTTCTTGAATGTGAGGCATCTATCCCGTTGCGGCATCTATCCCGGTTTTACCCTACTTGTCGTAGTCCAGGGGAAGGTTTAAAATGTGAATAAATATATAAAAAAAAAATTTTTTTGAGCGAAGCGTAAATGAAAAATGTTACAAAAACGGGGGAAAGTTAATACGCTACGGGCAATATGAGACGTCAACGAGGTTGCGTGGGTCAGCTAGTAATTAAATAAAACATACGTCTTACTACATCGGTTTATGAAAGCGCATTTTTCAAATTGTAAGGTAAATACTTATATAATATGCTATTTATTACTATCATCCAAACGCTATTTTGTTCATTCCGGGATATTATATTGGTCCCTATTAATAGTGTCGAATTTGCAAAAAGATTACTTTTTTGTTCAAACATTGTTTAAACAATAAAAACAATAAGAGAACTGTGGATGTTCAAATTTTCACTGAATGTTTGTTATGCGATCAAACATTTTTAATTTTAAGTTTAACGTTTGTCCTATATCCCCCCCCAACCCCTCCCCCATCCCCTTTCCTATCCCCCAAAGGTCGGCAACGCACTTGTGACGCCTTTGGTGTTGCGGGTGTCCATGGGCGGCGGTAATCGCTTACCATCAGGTGATACGTCTGCTCGTTTGCCCACAATTCAATAATAAAAAAATAAAAAAAATATGATGAGTAATCATAGTATTTGTATCAATCAATCAACAAATCGCTCTGCTGTTGTCCATTCCTGGATATATCATCCGGTCTTTCACCTTCCGTAACATCTGTATTAGCTTACATTTAAAGCATAACAATAAGATACGAAAGCGCTTGAAAATTTGTTGATCTTTTCATTTATAATTAATCAGAATATATATTATTATACCAGGATTATACCGCTTTAAATATTTCTTAAAGAAATTATAAAACACGTTTCTTAAAGCTGTATAAAGATAATGCGTAATACGAGTACATATGTTTTATCTCATCTGGATTAGCCAGATTAGTAAAAGTCTACTTTAGTCGACGACGCCGTAAAAGAGTTATAAGATTATATTTCAAGTTATACTAAATGTTATAGTATAAAGTCGTGGAGAACTATTCCTTCACAACGTCCCCGAATATTCTCAAATTGTCGCCGAATACGAGGGTTCATAGACCCTCAGACCACGCGCCACGCTACCGTATACAATTATGTCGCTTTATTCGCCACGAAACCTGAATATGCGCACTCAGTACCAATATGGCGTCTTATTATTCCTTTTTCTTTTTCAAAGAATCTGAACGTGTAATTACTGTGTAATACTGTACTGTTGTAACACTTGGAGAAAGGTGTAGAAACTTCCAGACTAGATGTTAAGTTATGTTTCGCTAGTAGGTTGTTTTTTTAAAAGATTTATTAATTATAGTATGACCAGCTTATGTCCGCGTGTATCTTAGTTATCGCGATAGAAAGTAGCCTATGTCCTTCCTCAACAATCAAACTATATACATGCCAAATTTCATTAAAATCGATAGAGTGAAAGCGTGACAGACAGAGTTACTTTCGAATTTATAATATTACTAGCTGACCCACGCAACCTCGTTTGCGTCTTATATTGCCCATAGCGTGAAAATTTTCCCCCGTTTTTGAAACATTCTTCATTTGTGCTCCGCTCCTATTAGTAGTAGCGTGTAGCCTATAGCCTTCCTCGATAAATGGACTATCCAACACTAAAATAATTTTTGAAATCGGACCAGCGGTTCCTGAGATTAGCGCGTTCAAACTAACAAACAAACAAACAAACTCTTCAGCTTTATTATATTAGTATAGATTAAAATTTTCATATAATACAATAAGAAAGTCAACGGTAGGAAATAAATATTGCATTATAATATATTTCATTATACTGATTACTAGCTGTGCCCCGCGGAATCGTATATTGTTCTTTATTTCATTGATTTTAATTATATTCTCACCTAAACCAATTTTTCGTATTATAAAAGTAGCTAGTAGTAGAATAACTTATTATTCCTTATAACATAAGCTATCTGCTATAAAAAACAACTGCTGGAACAAACAGATAGACATACCAAATTTAAAAATAATCTGTAATGTAAGTTCGGTATGTAATTTCATTTGCATTTAATAAGCTGTTCATTTCAGATTACAAACAGCTACCTTTACAATTTTATTTATGTAAGTTATGTATTATGTATTTATATATGATAGCGGTCCCAAAACACATTACCTGCCAATACATGATACTTTATTGTTGATTGAATATATGAGAGTTTGGCCAATAGCCATATAACCTCGCCTATTAATACATTAACAACACTTTAGCATCACGTGAAACTACAATATATTAGATTATCTTAGTTTCACCACCCACAATGTCGATATACACCCACCGAGAGCACAACAAAGATAGTAATTGGTCTTTGCTTAAGAGGTTAACTTGAATAAAGTCACTGAATGTCCCAATCAACAGTCAAATCATTTACTATAAATAAATATTTCGGACATCTTACTCACAATGCCATCTAGTTCCAAGCTAAGTAAAGCTTGTGATAAGGGTACTAGATAACTGATATAAATACATATGTACGTTTTATTTGTAAATACATACATATATAAATAGAAAACACTCAAAACTTCGAAACAAATATTTGCAGATCATACTTGCAGAACATTTGGTCCGACCCGCTTTACGAACCCAAGACCTCAAGCAACAGCATCACAGCAGTCGCATACACTACCACTGCGCCACAAAGCCAGGATATTTGTTACTGTCTGTTTATTAGGATACCTTACATTGCAATTTCTGATTAAAAATTAGTTGTTTAAAATTATTGTAGCTTTATATTAGTAAATTGCTAATGTAATATAATAAAGATTGGTAAATTTTTAAGCTGGTTCACTAACTCGAGAGATTATCCTTGCATTCAAAGTCTACAAGTCACAAACTTACCTCTTTATAATATTAGAACCTATCGATTTATACACAAAGTTCCGTTAAATTCATATGAAACATTGGTAAATAAAGATTGGTAAATTTTTAAGCTGGTTCACTAACTCGAGAGATTATCCTTGCATTCAAAGTCTACAAGTCACAAACTTACCTCTTTATAATATTAAAACCTATCGATTTATACACAAAGTTCCGTTAAATTCATATGAAACAACGAATATTATAAACGAGCATATTTTAAGTCATTTTTAGTTTAATTACTTGCCACACAAAATGTTATAAAACATTATAACAGCTAGACGAATTTACACGAAACATAATTTTGGACGTTCAATGTCAAATGATAAAATTAAACCATACCACTAGTCTACTTTTCACCCTTTAAGAACTAAGTTAATATGAAAAGTAAATTTTATATAAAAACAATAGACTGACAAACATTACAATGAAATTTCTCTCTTACCACTGACCCAATACAAAGCATATAAGTGATAAAACCAAGTTCAAAAAGTCAATCGAAATGGAAGATATTTAATAAAAACTTAAGAATACAATTCGGCTTCTGGAAGGTCAGTGTACTCCATTTCAACTTGAAAAGGACGATCGTTTTCTACTAATACTAAGTTTAATTAACAGATTGTGGTATTTAGATTTAAAGGTCAATCCCGAAGCATTTCATGAATTGAGAATCAAAATACTCACTAACACAAACATTCAGTGATTGCTAAATCGGTTCAAATACTTCATATTAGAATCCTTCCTTGATTAAAACGAACCCTTTTTTTTAGAACCAGCACAACTGCGTTACACTAAAAAACATATATTTTCCGTTTTTCATCGACTTCAAAAAAGGAGGAGGTTCTCAATTCGACTGTATTTTTTTTAGGTTTGTTACCTTTTAACTTTCGACTGGGTAAAATGATTTTGATGATTGTTTTTTTTTTATTTCAAAGCTGGTGCTGCCCGTTTGGTCTCATTTCAATTTGTTCCAGTTCTTGAAGTCAGTTTAATATTATAAACTTTTGCGATACTTTTTATTGATACTTTTCTTTAACGAGGAAAGTTTATTTTCGTTTATGCATCCGCTACTCTGATAATAATGGTTGATTGATTCATATGATGATGATTTAACTGAGATGTAAAGGTAAAAGAATTTATTTATTTAAAAACTTAATGTACACATATTCATAGGCTTACTTAAGAGCCTCGTTATTCTCTACCAGCCGTCCTTTTAGTAGTTTTTGTTTTAATGGTATAGGGGCAATTGAGCAGACGTATCGCCTGATGGTAAGTGATTACCGCTGTCCATGGACACCCGCAACACCAGAGGCGTTACAAGTGCATTGCCGGCCTTTGGGGGATGGGGGAGGGATGGTCACTAGGTGAAATACAGCGCAGTCACAGATGTAGTTTTTTTTTAAATAGGCGCATAATTTGTATATTTCAATAGATCATGCCGAAAATTTTTATAATAAATACCAATTATCTTTAGTATGGCCGAAAGATAATTTAGAAGTATAATTATGTGTATTTGTGCTTATGACTATTAAAAGTAATTAGAATAATATATTGCCCTTTAGGCGCTGTTTAGTTTGTAAGTTATTTTTAATAAGCGACATGTTAAAGTTATGTAAGTCACGCTATAGGCTTACACGCAACACCGAATATTAATTACTTATTTTTATGGATTTTGCCTTTCCAAAGTTAGTACATTGGGTCTGAAATCGGTTGAATAAAGTTCAAATATTTTCAAGGTCGCAACTAAATGGTTCAACATGAGTGACCTTTCTCAAAGGTACCATTTCCCTGTCTGTAATGTTTATATTTGATCAGAGTACTGGAAATGTCATTTCAGTAGAGTTGACTGTATTTATCAATGTCATTTGAATTTTAATAGATAACAAATCAACCTACAGCCGTCTACAGCTGATCGAAGGTCTCCCACAAGGGGCGCCAATTATACCGATTGGGCAGTCCGTATTCATTCCCTGCCAACCACTTTCTTAAAACCGTAAGTCCATTGCTGCCGGTCACCCTAAACTACGTTTGCCTATTGTGGTCTCCATGTTACCACATTTCAACTGTAACAACCATTGGTTTACCTGGAGACATGACCGGACCATTTTCACTTCACCGTACTTATTCTCCATGCGATGTTGGTGACCCTTGTTCTCTCTAGAATAAACTCGTTACGATTTTGTCGGATAGGAAAACACCCAGCATTGCACAAGCACAACAACAAAATAGCTTCTCAAATATGGAAAACACTATTCGTGTAGACAATTTCCTACTGCCGCGATTGCACGTTCAACAAATTGGCCACTAAATAACAAACGGAAAACTATTTGTAGGTTCCACCATTATCAAAATTAAAGCGTTGGAATCCAAGTATGTTATTTCATGCTAATTATTGTGTTAGATGCTGTTCGTAACGGGTCAATTTGAAGTTCATAATACGATCGAGGCTTTGTTATGCAAATTGAATTGAAAAGCGCTTTTTAGGTCAAATTTGCTTTTTGTAATGTATACGTTACGTTAAATAATTTCTTTGTGTTGACGTCATTCCTTACAACTTTTTTTAAATAGAAGGGTCATAGACATGCGTGTTCTTTTTTTGTACGTGTTTTTCAGATTTTGGGTCATCAGAATAACTGGGATATATATTTTACTGATAATCTGTACAATTCAGGTGTTTCATACAATACCTCCAGGTACTGTATGAAACATTATGAATATTATTGGCCATTACATACTTTACCTATGCTACTGAATAAAAAGAAAGAGGCGTTTATGAAGTCGGAGTTGTGGGAAGGACACAAGAGAAGCAGGTTAATCGTTGACGAAGATTTCTGTCGTTATTATAGGAAAGGAAACGCTAATCGGGATCAAAGTAAGTGGGCGAGAATGGGGAATTGAGAAATGACAAAATAGAAGTCAGCGCGCGCTGGTTACGACGTAGACGAAAGGGTAACCATATTATAATTGGAAACGTAAAGCAGATACATACGTGATCATACTTGCTAAGATTAAATATGAATCTGTGGCGACCTCCACATACAGCACCATCTACCGAAGATACACTGAACTACGAAGTAACGCACTGTACCTACAAACTACACTACACGCAGTAACTACCAATCCTGAATCGCGCAAATAAAGTTCCCGCGCCGATTATAATATATACAACATCCCAACATCAACTGTTGGGCAGTAGCCCGCCAGGCATGATCACCTTGCCTGGTCGGAGGATCCTCCCTTTGTGTTGGGTGGAACATGATATCCGTTCCCCCACAAATCGAATGCTGTTATTGAGAAGTCGGTCTAGTTTATTGAGGAGGTCTGCATTCATGTAACACACATCACCATAGTCAATTATAGGAATGAATTTTACCGTGGGAGAGTTACGCTTTGGCATAAATGGGCCGACTCGAGTGATACCAGGACCTGGTTTAAAACAGCACTTGCACTGTGTTTCACTGAGTGAATGAGGACACCGAAGGCCCTTACCCCAACCCCTTCTCCCATCCCCCTCCCCATCCTTCAAAGGCCGGCAACGCACTTGTGACGCCTCTGGTGTCCGTGGGCGGCGGTAATTGCTTGCCATCAGGCGATATGTCTGCTTGCAAAAATATATTTTGAATTTATATCATACAATTTTGTTAAACCTTAATAGCTAAATTAAAATAAATAAATAAGCAGACTGCCAGCGCTTATAAAATCGTGCTTCATAGTTAATCAAAAGGATTTTCGTATCAAAAGAAGCTTAAATGGTCATTAAAGGGGATAATTTTATTGTGATAATTTGTTCAGGGAATTTAGACGACACAATCATCTGTATATCATACAGGTACTGTATACATAAAGGTGATACCTTTAAAGTAAGCATCATCAATAATTGTATATTAATAACATTATTATTAGGATTAAGACATATCTAATAAATATGTAACATAGACACATTATGATAAAGTAAAATCACAACATATGTATAATAATAGTGGAACACGATGATTTCATCACAAATGGGCCGGCTGGACCGGGGAGGTATTAGCCTTGCATTCGAACTGTCGTGTTTCGTTGGTGAGTGGAATAACGGAGGGTTAATGATGCTGAAGCATATAAATAGGCTGTCATGGTGCGGGTCACCAAGATACATTGTTGCCCTATCCGCATTTGCAATGAATATGGTGACCACCACTCTTGGATCTACTCATGCTTTCCATCAGGCAGAGTAGAGTCATTTTTGGCAGACCCATATACAAAAAAGATTAAACATTCAAATAAATGCATTATGAAATATAATGTACAAGACATTTGTTGTTGAAATATACGAATAAAAAGATTAGAATAATATTTATTGTACACCAATTAATGTAGTTTATATGTAAGAGTATGTACACTTACAATTAATGTTAATTGAATGCACCATGTACAAATGGCGGTCTTATTGCTTAAAGCGATTTCTTGGACTGTTGGACTTGGACTTGGGTAGTTACGTTGTGAAAAAAAATGTAAAAGAAATTATTTGATTTAAAAGAAAATAAAAACAAAAGAATTTTGATTTTAATATCCATTAATACAAGTAAAAAGGTATCATAACCTTATAAATAAATTGTATCGCGCATAAGTCCCGCTGTACAACAAAAAATATATGTAAATGTGTAATAAATAAATACACATACATACACATTATTTCTTACCTATTCATGTAAAAATATAATAAAAAAAAAAAATAGAAGTTTTTCGTATCAAAATGTTTCAAATAGCAATAAGATGCGATCAAGTGAAGCTGGCTTAGAATGAAATCAAGTACCCAATCAGTAGTATTACAATCCTTAAAAAGTATAAATGCAAGAATAATATATTGGTCCAATCAAAGTTGCCCAGTATGATTGAAATTCGTATCACTCCAGACCACTCCTAACTACTTGCTACATATTGTTTTGTAGATATTTCACTAGTTTGTTATAACTTTACTCCGACCCTAGCTCAACTCAGCTTCATTAGCTTTCGATTGCACTTCAAACTAAACTAGATATTTGACTTTTAATATAACGGCACCCAAAGGTACTATGGTACCAACACCAAGTTGAAACAAAGATAGAATAATAAATAAGACTTTTGTATTGACATTGTAGAACTATCAAACACTGTAGATGTTTATGAAATAAAGAAATTTAAACATTCATACAATTAGAACGTCATTTGTTTTATTTAAGAAGAAGAAGAATATTTGCAATCCCGTGGGTTTATTTTTTCTATTATTTTCCTTAGAAATCCATCATATATGAATCAATTTAGAACAACCTTTTATAGTTGGATTTTGATTTGAATTCATATTCATCACTTTTTAAACATTGGCTTGAAGCGAACTCTGAAGAAGGTTTTTTTATTAGTAAGAATTTCACATATATCACACAATATTAAAGAATTCGTTCAACCACACACAACATTACTCTTGTGACCCGTTTTGCAATGGACAGGAGGTTTTCTTTTGTAGAGCCTCGACGAAAATCAATTCAAAAATAATTATCCCACTGTCTTACGCATACCATTACTAACCCCTTTTTGTACCTCTCCATTACCATTCAGCGAACCTTAAATTGAAAGCTCTTACCGTGTGGGAGAGCCATGCTTTGGAATGAATGGGCCGGCTCGACCGGAGTAATACCACGGCCTCACAGAAAACCGGTGTGAAATAGCGCTTGCGCTGTGTTTCACCGAGTGAGTGAGGATACCGGAGGCCCACACCCTAACCCCTACCTTATCCCCCTCCCCTTCCCCTAAAGGCCGGCAACGCTCTTGTGTCGCATCTGGTGTTGCGGGTGTCTATGGGCGGCGGTAATCGCTTACCATCAGGCGATACGTCTGCTCGTTTGCCACCTATTCAATAAAAAAAAAAAATATTACTTTAGACACACATACACACACACTTATATACCTATATGTAAATTTACCACTACTTAAACAATGCCGCTCGATATATTTTCTCCGTGAGAACAGCGACCCTTTTTCAAGCGTTGAAAACCCTATGTACCGCAAAGGAAAAGAATGTCATTAACCTTTGAGCTGGAACTACTACAACTACTGAAGTCTAGCTCAATTGAAACTTATCTTTTTTGAGTTTCATTCATAACTAAAAAGATGTTCGTTATACAAGGATGACCGTCTAACTGTTTAAAGTTTATAACCTACAGTCGGATTTAATCCGAGCATTGACATGACTAAGCCACTGGATAAGTACTTGAAGCACCACTTAGTCCTGTTAAGTTTTAACATAAATTGCCTTGTTTTGGCAATAAAAAAGTACGGCAATTTATTTGATCGTGATCCTCAATGATCATAATTATTATACCTATTACTGATACTTATATGTATTCATGGATTTTTGACTAAAATTATTACAAAGAAGTTTTTTTTCATTAGATTTTAAACATATGTTTTATTTCAAACCAGCCTCTGCTATGTTAACCAAAATATTTTAAAATTATATCATTTACTAGCTGACCCACGCAAACCTCGTTTACGTCTCCTATTGCCCGTAGCGTGAAAACTTTCCTTCGTTTTTGTAACATTCTTCACTGATTCTCCCTCTCGAAAACATTTTTTTTATTAATTTATTCACCGTTTAAACCTTCCCTGTACTACAACAAATATTTAAAAACCAAAATCAGCTTAATTGTCCAGGCCGTTCTCGAGTTTTAGCGAGACTAACGAACAGTAATTCATTTATATATATATATATATATATATAGATATAGATATAGATAGACTAGCTGACCCTCGCAATCTCATTTACGTCTACTATTGTCCGTAGCGTAATAATTTTCCGCCGTTATTTAAACATTCTTCATTAGAGCTCAGCTCCTATTGGTCTTAGCGTGATGATATATAGCCTTTCCTCGATAAATGGACTATCCAACACTGAAAGCATTTTTCAAATCGAACTAGCGGTTCCTGAGATTAGGGCGTTCAAACAAACAAACTCTTCAGCTTTAAAATATTAGTATAGATATAATTATCTAACCCAATGAGAATAACTGTAGAACCTGGCATAGGGTCTGGTAAGAAGTAATAACAAGTTTGTAATGTTAATTAAAACATTGTATATTGAAACGGCACTATATATGCATACATGCCTATATGTACTCGTATCTTACAAAATGAGGTTGTATATGTTGTGCTGTTGAAAGCATATGCAAGTGTATTCTTCACGCAATATCTCTGTCATTTGGAACAAAAGAACACATGGAAATATTCATACGTCAGCCCCTTTTGTTCTTTTAGGTAAAAATGTAAGTTAAAAGGGTTTTAACATAAAATAGTCACAATGCGAGTGCCGCATAATCAAGCTGCAGGAGGAACGTCCAAATATTCTTATGAGGTGGCCATCTACGAAATTACAAAGAGCAAACAATGGTAATAAACTTTGAGTTTTAGTTTAATGTGCGCGATGGAGAAACATACCGAGCGATCATATATAAAAGACTGACTGTAGAATGAGCTGTCGCCTGCGGTGTACCCGGACCAATACGACCTTCAAACCTTCAAGAAAAGAGCGTACTCCTTCCTAAAAGTCCGGCAACGCACTTGTGACGCCTCTGGTGTTGCGGGCGTCCATGGGCGGCGGTAATCGCTTACCATCAAGCTATACGTCTGCTCGTTTGCCCCTTATATAATAAAAAAAAACTGAGATATGTGCAGCATCGAAGGAGTTTCTCTTTATCCTCATTGCGGACAGTCTGGTTTCATCACATTACATCCAAAGCCAACAGTCTAATGCTGGACATATACCTCACCTTAGAAACAAGATTTTAGCCTACTATAACAGGTTCAGGTCAGACGGGTTGGTAAAGGGTTTGTTTTTAAGCTTTCCTTCTCTTTGCAGTGATATTATCCTGCTTATTTGTCTCCCTTACTCGCCTCTTACGACACTCATGGGATGCACAACTTTTGTGTATTGAGTATGGGTAGGTATATTATTTATGTAATTAATAAAAACGTAACGTTAGTCAATGTAACTTTTATTGTATGAGCTCCGCTTAGTTTGAAAGTAGATGGCGTTATGTGTCAATTATTCGAATAAAACCCTATTCTTATTATTAAATAGATAGCAATGACTCATTAATTTACTATGATTTATATGAAAACATAAACAATTTCAGAAAATAATTGTTTTTTTTTTATTATCTATTTATGTATATGCGTCATAGTAAAAAAGGTTTGTTGAAGGGACTATTAGGGACATACATTTCTAAAAATCTTTTCTCCGTAAATACTCTACCAGAATCTTACAGAATCTAACACGGGCGGGCGGCGTTCGGAAAGATGGGTGACATTGTCTCGTGTGTGTTGCCAGTGATGACCTATGATAGAGAGACGTGGTCACTCACAATGGGTTTGATAAGAAGGCTCAAAGTCGCACAAAGAGCAATGAAGAGATCAATGCTTGGAGTTTCTCTGCGTGATCGAATCAGGAGATCCGCAGACGAACCAAGGTCACTGACATTTCCCGTAGAATTACCAAACATAAGTAGCAGTGGGCGGAGAACATTACTCACAGACAGGATGGTCGATGGGGCTAAAGAGTTCTAGAGTAGCGACCACGTACTGGAAAACGGAGCGTGGGTAGGCCCCCTACAAGATGGTCCGACGACCTGGTGAGGGTCGCAGGAAACCGCTGGATGCGGGCAACAAATGACCGGTTGTTCTGGGAAGTCTTGGGAACATAGGCCATGTTCAGCAGTGGTCATCTTACAGCTGATATAATGATGATGAACCTAGCAGGTACCTTTTCATTTGAGGCAGTAAAAGAACCGAGACGGTGCCACACAAAAGTAAAAATGTATGTGCATTGATATATATTAACCACTCAATCTCTTCTTTCACAATGTCAATTGAAGACTCTCCGACACAAAAACATGATCATATTTATTTCATAAAAGTTCCCAACCATTATGCAAATTTAATGCCTTTATAATTAAATTTAGGAAATTCGACAAAACATCTAGAGCAAAACAGATCCCAGCTTAAGTGAAACAAAACAAAATAAATTACTTGAAGGACGTAACTTAATTAGCTTGTAGTACCAGTAAACAACGGCGGTTCCTGCTATGCACTGATGAGAAAAATTTAATACTTCGTTAGGAAATTGTTGCGGTTTGAAAAAGGCTACAATTTAAGAGGACTAACCGTATTTAAAGAATGACTTAATATAATTTTATTTGAGTTTACATGGTGTGCCGTTACTAAAGAAATGTCTTAAGTGAACCTTTTTATCAGGTTGAATTATTTTTTAAAGTGTAATGACCTATGAACTTTCAATTTTTAACTTTACCTTTTAATTTTGATGTTCAATATTGTGTTGACTTTTTGTACATTATAATTCTTTTATTTTAATACATTAACATTGTTTCATATCAGTGTTTATATATATTTAGGTATAAACTTTATATACGTTCTTTTGTACATTATTTTTTTGTCAGTCTTTGGTATAAAATCTTATAATTTACGTAGGTATATACCTACATAAATTTTTAAACTTGTTCTCCGCAAATATTAAATTTGATACCTTAAAATTCTATAAAACGATATATTTTAATTAGGAATTACACAAAATTTAAATTTCAAGAAAACACTTTGAATCAAAAATGATTTAATAACAGTATATATCGTTCCCAATACAATGTGTGAAGTTAGTAAACTATGAACATAAAGACTAAATCTTAATACTTAAGCAATAGGACTTTGTGTTTCATCAGGTTAGCTATTTTAGGACGTTGCTTTCGTTTACAAGATGCCGTCACCTAATTGTGCACTGAATTAGAAACAGTTCTGCATGTGCGGACATGTTTCAGTAGACCTATTTCCAGCTTTCTACAATTCCTGCATTTAAATAATTGAATCTAAATTCTGTTTCGATTCAGCCCGTTATTTATTTATCATTGCCTAACTGTTTAACAGATATGCTTAATGCAGTAACTCTTAGTATATATATAATATACTAGATGAACCTCGCGGTGTTACCTGCAGTTATTAGTTTACATATTGTAATTTTTTTTATTTTTGTTTCTTACAATTAAAATAGCCTATATTAATCAGTGATAATGTAGCATTCAAATGGTGAAAGAATTTTTAAAATCTGTCCAGTACCTTTTGAACCAATTCGTTACAAACATACATACTGACATACAAACCTTTCCTCTTTATAATACTCGTATTAGTATAGATAATAGTTGACAACTTAGATTAATTAGACTATACTTAGGCCCAATGGTGCAGAAGTATCACTAAGCCGCCGTGGTCTGGGTCATAATGCTGCATTGTTACATTGTCTGCATTCGCAATGAGTATGGTGACCATCACTCTTGGATTCTGCTTATGCTTTTCACCAGAGTAGAGTCACTTTGGTAGGCCCGTATATGAAAAAAAGACTACAGCTAAATCTTACGACTTAAGATTTTTCACAAAATAATTATGAAATGGTAAGTAAATAATGCTATAATAAAACCTTATTTACAGTACAGATTTTACAGAATGCTGTCCTTTCTTTGACTTGGACACGCATAGCAGTTGTGGTACCCGCCTTTATAAACCTAAGTATTTGTTGGTATTTTGTATAGATCTATATCTAGTTATGTTATATTAGTTATATTTCAATACCTAAAATAAAATTTTAAGTCATGAATTATTGTACCCATTGTACCTTCTTATTTAATTTTATTGATATATGTAATTTTTCGGTTTCGCTAAAATATTTGAGAGAGTATTCAGTACAATAATTCATGACTTAAAATTTTATTTTAGGTATTATTTAGATATTCAGAGCCTGCCAAAGCGAATTTATTCTGCCTGATGGAAAGCATGAATAGAATCCAAGTGTTAGTGGTTACCATACTCATTGACAAATAAAAGAAGAGAAAAGTAGTTAGTTACCTTTAGTATTGAATGTCTTTCATTCATTGTTTTAGAAAATAGTCATGCAGTCAACTTATTTCTTTCATTTCACTGAGTCGTTTCACACCAAATCGTATAGTCCAAAAATAGAAAGTGACACATTGACAGCGGTTAAAAATATAAAACCAAATGTCTGTATTGAATCATAACGTAATAAAACAACTATTCCAACTCTTTGAAAACCGCATATGAAATCAGTATAGTCACATATTAAATTATATTGCTATAGCTATACTCAGCTCACATACGACAGTCTCATCATAAACTATCCAGAACCTGTATTATGGTAACTATACTGCTGATAAACGTACTATCTTTTATTATTTTTCTTTTCAAATCAAACCTACAACCTTCGTTTTCGCAACCAGGTTTACCAACCACTATTTCAAGAGACCCGGTAAAGCTCACAAGAGGTAAAATATCCTTTAGTTTTATTTATTTACTGCACATAGACAATAATGTATACAAAAATTCTGAATCAACTTTTTTAACAGTGTTATGTATAGAGTTTCTTGCCGGTTCTTCTCTATTGGAAAGACAGTTTGGAGCCGAGTTAATGATACTAGTATCATTAATGTAATATTTCGAAAATGCCTGAATAGGCCTACCTAAAGTAAAAGCTGAAATATTATTTTCAAAACTAATATAATCAATCTGCCTATAGCAAAACTACACATGAATTTGCTACATAGCTTTGGTCTAGTGCCGTTCGTACCCAATCTATCCCAATCACGACCACGAAGCCATTCGACCGGCCGCGATAATACCTACGTTATGTTCATCGAATTACAATTTACACTACAAGATCTATTTTGTCTGACGGACGTCAATGCCCGGTAAAAAATGCGCTGAATATCACAAACAAAATGTGTCTACCACTATTGCATTATAATTTATTTTTATTCGAGTTTTGTAACTTGATGTAGTGTTTTACAGGCCAAAAATGTGGGACTTGATTATCGAATGTAACATACTCGATTCAAGAAAATTCTTTGTCCAAATCTACCTTTTTTAGACGTAGAAATTAGCCAATACCGAATTAATTTGTAATGTTATTTTGGTTAAACGGACTTTTTATTAAAGTCTTTTTTACGGGTCTAATTATTTGTAGGTAGGTAATAGGAGTACTTTCTATTTTGAGAATTCGTTACAGAAACTTTTCATAATAATAGTACTGGCCACTAAAGAAAGATTTAGGAAAACAGAGAATTACTTCTCCTAGTACTCGACGGCCTGGTCATTGGCAAGGAAATTGTTTGTTGAATAAACAATGATATGAGATCGCTCTTTACTTAAGGCAAGGTTTTGTTCAGTACTGAAAATTCTATAGTTGGAATAATAGTATGCATCGAATTTATATATATATATATCTACTTACAAAACAAAAATAATTGTTGACATAAAATTTAATTTTGGCTCTAAATTCAAGACGACTATGATTCACATTGCTTTCACCTCAAATTAGACCTTTATTGCTACATTCATAAATATTCTAATACAGGTCATTGGAATTTCATTTTTATACGCATATCCAAATACAAAATATGGTATTTGACAGCTTTAGTGTCCAGTACATGAGTATGTTCATGTATGTATTCAAACGATTTTATTTGACCTTGATATGGTCCGACGAAATAACTGAAATGTTTTACTAACTTGTTGTTAGGCGAGTAATTTAATATGAATACATGATGATTTGTTAAATTATAGCCATGTATCAATATATGTTCAATAAAATAAAGGAATATACACTCAAGGATTATTTAAAATTGCTTATTTCACTTAATAATGTTGTCTGTCACCATGGCCTATGAGAATTAAAGTTTGGGAAATTCAAAGCATGTTGAAAGCTAGATATGCATAGAAAAGTAATTGGAAATGTAGAAGGTACCAACTTAATAGAGAACGAAAGCAAGAAGTTGAGTAGAGTAGGGTCCACTTGTAATATATTGGCTGTTGACGAAAAGACTAATTTATTAATCTCCCTAAATCCTCCCTATCTCTCTAAATTCATATCCATATGTTTGATTAAATAGAAACAGATTTTTAAATATTTAAAACGAGAAACGAAGAAAGCGATAAACATTTATATCTCTAAAATTTACCCTTGCGTAATAATAACACGAAACAAAGAAATACAGTCTCTCAAGAAAAATAAATTACCAACTAGTACTATCCATTTAAAAGAAATGCTCATCAAATACCTGAAATGAACGTAATAGAAACGTTTGCCAGACTTCCAATCGTAATTGAATTTTCCTTGATACAGAAAATATCAACAAAAATCGTTTAAATGTTTCATTTAGGTAACAACAGATCGTCAGTACTACATATAGTTATTAGGATCTGTATTTAGGATGGTACATTAAGATAAGGCAACCAAATCTTACAATATCAAGGTCGTATTAACAGCAAGACTCAAACAACAGCAGCGAAAAGCTACGCTCAAAGACCGAGTCCTAGTTAAGTATCATGAAAGCCGTTCGTAGTTAATTCAAGGCACATACGTGAAACTGAATCGACGTGACATTGTCAGCTAACCATGTTTCATGAATATAGTGCAAGAAACTTTATCATTTTAAAAAAAGGAATTCGTATTTAATAAGATTAATAAGCGCTGTATTAAATTAACCATAAGTGTATTCCACGAAATTGTTTCATTAAATGTTACCCGACTATGACAAATAGATGGGTACTAAGTTAAATATTACAAGTATCTTAAAAAAATATTTATTAAATATATATCTAACAAATAATTTAAAAAATGTGACAAGTAATTTCCGTTCATATCTGACTTTTCATAATAATTCCTCATTAATCACTTACCTCTCGAAAAAATCTTCAGGACGACCGCCCAAGCGCTTCTACAAGCGGTCACTTCAAAAAACTTATGGAACACTAGAAAAAAGCCGTGCTCAGCAGTTCACATTTATAATTATCATCCATTTGTTAGCACATCACCACTACACGTATTTTTAACAAACGTTTCAGATATCAAAAAAAAGAAGTTCAGACTTGACGCCTTCGCTGTTTGGCTTGGTATTAAAAATTTACGCTGAGAGCGAGTGACGAACCACCACAGACGTGCGGTCATGTAGGTGTCTCGAACTGAACTGAGGGAGCGACGCCGACGTGTAGGGCGGTTTCAAACAGGACGCCTGTACTTAGTTAGAGTAGTTTAAAACGCAAACATTTCCGATATTGAGGCGATTATGATGGATATTGTTTCGCTATGGTATTGGTATTGTATTGTGATGTATTTCGGCAACTAACTCGATGGTCCGATATCAATAAATATAATTAATATTCTTGAAATAAATTATATTTTTAGCGGCTACAATAAAAAGGTGGTTGGCGCTCTTCGGGAGAGGCCTTCGTTCAGCAGGTAACAGCAATAGGCGGAAGTACAAGTACAAAAAACATACTGTGGAACATAGATCCTCCTCCTTTTTTTGAAGTCGGTTTAAAAAGAAGTGGAGCGTCTCAAATCGCCTGTATTTTTGTACTGACTTCAAAAAAGGAGGAGGTTCTCAATTCAACTTTACTTTTTATGTTTGTTACCACAGAACTTTCGACTTGGTGAACCGATTTTGAAGATTCTTTTTTATTTGAAAGCTGGAGATTACCGTGTTGTCTCATTTCAATTTGGTCCAGTTCTTAAAATCGCTTTTTTTTGTTTATTTTTATCGAACTCCATAGTTACTTGAGCTTCGTTCATTCAGATAGGTAATTTGAATCTATTCGTGATACACTGAAACTGTCATAAATAATCCTTGCGGTATCGAACCGATTTTCGGTCGAATGTAATTTTTCATACTTTATTTAGTAGTACCTATAGTTTTTTGGCAAATCCTGTGTATAGCCTCTGCAGCATTAAATATCTGGCTGAGTATGACTTTTGTATAATGAACTTGTTTTGTTTTAAGGTATTTAGTTCGATACGAATAAAATTGTTAAATTTAAATACTTTTTCATCACTTAGTAAAAAAGTGTTTTTGGTGTAATATCTACTTGTCATGTAAAATATTATAAAGCACTATAAAATATAGATATAGTTCTTGTTTCATGTTGTTCTTCACTATTAATTCCGAGACTATTCAAACTATTTTCACGTTTTTTTAATCGTGTGTTTTGGAAAATTTCGGCATACACCTCGATCCCCAATACATTAAATTAATACATCCTAATATTACGTAGAAGAGGTTGGGTTTACGAATAAGCTTTGTAGCTACTAATGTACAACAACTTTGCTGTGCCATATTCATATTACATGATACTTCTGCTGTAGCAATGGTAAAGAACGAACCGTGGGAGAGCTATGCTTCGGCATGAATGGGTCGGCTCGACCGGAGTGATACCACGGCCTCACAGAAAACCGGTGTGAAATAGCGTTTGCGCTGTGTTTCACCGAGTGAGTGAGGATACCGGAGACCCATACCCCAACCCTTTCCCATCCCCCAAAGGTCGGCAACGCACTTGTGACGCCTTTGGTGTTGCGGGTGTCCATGTGCGGCGGTAATCGCTTACCATCAGGTGATACGTCTGCTCGTTTGCCCACTATTCAATAAAAAAAAAGAAGAAATAAAATGATATCTATTAATTTAATTACACTTTTACACTTTTGAGCACTCATTATAAAGAATCATGTTCATCTTTATTTTAAGGATCGATTGGAATTTGATAATGAAACAATTCATGTTATCAAACCCACTGTTCTATAGTATTGAAGCCCTAATTCACAATGTTAATATTGTAACATACAAAAAGCAGGTAATTTCACACTTCATATTTATTTATTAACTTAATGCACAAAATGTATAATGACGCACTTAACGCCAAAGGCATTCTGCGAATATTTGATTCGGAGTTTGGGTGTTTTCTATGTATAATTTGTATGTATTTACAAAATAAAGTATATAAGTATTTATATATGTTGTCTAGTACCCATAACACAAGCTCTGCTTAGCTTGGGATTAGACGGCGTCGTGTGTTAGATGTGCGGAATATTTATTATTATTTTTTTATTAATTCACAACCAGAATCTAACCGAAGTGTACCGTTGGGTGGTGAGGAAATGAATGAGAAGGTCCACTACACTAGACTTTCTTTAGAACTTTTAGAGTAATAATAATAAAAATAATAAGGTTAATCCAAATCCAAAAAATAAATAGGAATTAATCGGAAGAGAACAATAGCATTCATAATGAAGGGATATATTACATTTGTACTTTTTAGTCTATTATAATCCTGACTAATATTATAAATTTAGTAGCTGTCCCGGCAAACGTTGCTTTGCCATAAAAGGGAATATATGTTGTAGAGGTGGGTCAATAAAAATCGCGATGGTAAAATAGGCGTTGATCGTAGAGGGTTGAAAATCTAGGGTTGTATGTATTTTCTAATGCTGCATCATAAAAAAATAGAAATTAAAAATTTTGTCAAAAAAAAATAAAAAAAATGTAACATTTAGGGGGATGAAAAATAGATAAGAACCGATTCTCATAGATACCGGATAATCACAAAAAAAATCATCAAAATCGGTCGAGCCGTTTCGGAGGAGTTCGATTACGCACCCCGTGACACGAGAATTTTATATATAAGACTAGCTGACCCACGCAACCTCGTTTGCGTCTCATATTGCCCGTAGCGTGAAAATTTTAGATTACGATTATCTACTCCAACGCACATACGCACACTGTTGTGATGATTGAATTTGAACTTTGTACAGCGGTTATAAAGTGTAAATTGACTCATTGATGTTAGGAACACACCTACATTGCTAAGACAACAGTGAGTGCTTGTAATATATGAACTTTATACAATAGCAATAAAGCACAAATTGACTTTACATTTTACTTGAAAAACGTTTGTATGGGAAAAATAAAAGGGCTGTTTTTAGGGGTTTTCCGGCCATTATTCAAATTTTTCTCGCCGTAAAAACTATCCTTGAACTTTAACGAACATTTAAAAAAAATATTGGCCATATTGGTCCAGGCGTTGTTGAGTTATGCGCTTACCAACACATTGAGCGATTCATTTTTATATTATAGATTAGAAAAGTAACTCTGTCTATCTTGTGCGTAACTGTTAAACCGCTGAACCGATTTTCAAGACATTTAAAATGGAGATCCTTTGATTCTTGAAGAATTTCATAGGCCACTATTTACCGCGATAAGCGATGGCTGATATATTTACACGTGAGCGGAGCTTCGGGCAAAAGCTGTTTGTTTCCCCGAAAGTCAATAAATAAATAAAGCTATTTTCGTTTCTTTCTGTAATACTTAGATACTTTCTTGATTTTTCCTGATTGAATTTGCTAGGAAAACCTTTTCATAAACAGTTTTATTATTTATTGTATAAGTTATCTACTTACACATATTTATAAACGGTTTTTTTCTGTTTTCTTTTTGTAAAGGAATGAAGTAACCTACCGGCTGTCAGGAGTCACACTGGCAGACGCCTCGCCTCTTGATAAAGGTTGGATCCGAAACTAGACTGCCATTTCCAACATATACCATTGAGTAGTTATCAAACAATATATTTTTTATTAACTTGAATTCTTTTGAAACAAAATAAATACAGCACAGAAAGTAGCAAAAATTTAAATACGTGTAGGTTTCGATTCCGTAAACAAAGTAAAACAATTCCGGCAAATAGGTCCTAAACGGCTTTTATTTTTATTCATAAATCTATAGAATTAATGTATGGCATGTACATAAAAGCACGAAATCGAGTACATTAATCGTTTAACGAAGCTCAATTCATTTATTATAAAAAAGAATGTTCTTTTAATGAAATTTATGACTGTATTCTCATTAATACCCTTCCATTGTCACAAAAACTCGACTAATGACCGTCCCAACAAGTAGAACGGTTGACATTACAATTGTCGAGTTGAGTAATTTGTTTAACCCTTCTGCGGCAGTGCGTGATGATGTGTAGGAAATTATGAGACTGGATTTCTGATTAATCTCGGTAATATTAGTGAAATATATTGTTATCTGTTGAGTGTTATTGGACGGGTATGTAGGTTAGTGAAAAATTATATGAATGTAAAATTTTATGTGGCCTAAATAAGAAACAATCACCGAGGGTAAGCAACGACGGTGTGGTTAGTATATGGATGGGTGACCGCTGGTGGTAGAATAAGTACGTACATATGTATTTAGTAACCAGCAACTATTCTGGCATCTTTATGTCATTAACTTTTATCCTTAGAAGAGAAGTTGAATAGATTACAAGTTGTTCTTGTTTCAAACTATTCAATTTCTAAAGTGTCTTAATAGAGAGATATTCATTTGAAGAATTAGACTGCCATTTACGTTGCGAAATTGTTAAGAATAGTTTATATTTTAAAGCATTAGAATCTTCACCCGTGAAGAACACTTTACTGACATTTTCATCACCTGATTTGAAATAGCTGAACGCAATACATGGTTTTCTACATTAAATCGTTAAAGTAAGCCAAGTAATATTTTGCCGAGGCCGAATTGCCTCAGGATACCATTTTCAAATCCTAATTTGATAACAGTCTAACCCATTTATCTAATTCTACATAGCTTTGAAAGTCTCTTAAAAATAAACGAACATTTACTATGATTAGTATAGATACAACTATAGTAATCAATAACATCACGATATAAATACCCGAATTAAATGTTATGTTACACAAATGATCCTAGCTATAGCATATGAATGGGCCGGCTCGATCAGAATGATACCATGGCCTCACAGAAAACCGGTGTGAAATAGCGCTTACGCGGTGTTTCACCCAGTGAATGAGGATACCGGAAGCCCATACCCTAATCCCTCCCTCCATCCTCCTCTCCATACTACAAAGACCGGTAACGCACTTGTGACGCCTCTGGTGTTGCAGGTGTCCATAGGCGGCGGTAATCGCTTACCATCAGGAGATACTTCTGCTCGTTTGACCCCTATTGAAAAACTATTTTAGATGTACAAGTTAATTTAAAAACGTATTTAAAAACTTGTACCTATTACCGAAACTTAAACTGTATTGAAAGAAAGATTTATTAGCGCGTAATTAGAACTACCTTATTGTAAAACTTTACTTTAGGAAGAACCGAAAACAAAGTGATGTTAATTAATGTTGTTTAAACAAGCAATTAATTATTTTAAAAAAAATGTTTAATAGTATATCTTCGACCTTTAACTATTAATTTTTTTTAATAGACTGTTTTACAAGACAACGATAATTATTGCGTACGGTCCATATAACTTAATTCTTCTCGCAATGTGCAGGTTTCAAGACATTCGCGCTAAGTAATGAGACCTGTCCAAATACATTAATTCACTATAGTATGAATCAATATATTTCATTCCGTTCTTTGGTAGTTCAAAATAGAAATAAAAGAGGAAAGAAAAAGTCGCTAATATTATGATTAGCAGGTTAAACAACTTCTTTAACTTTAGAGTTTTCGAGAATATACAAGTGTCCCGTATTATTTGCTGAATTACCTAAAATAATGCTATTTTCTTATTTATTTGAATAACCTTATCAGTATTTTTCTTCCACGAAGACGATAAGTACTAATTTCATCCCAGAGCTGAGATACTGAGAATGATTTTTGCTTTATATGCTTATTCATTGTTAAACAAACACCCTTCTCGATAGCTCCCACTTCGCAAATTCTGAAATTGATCCTTAAGGGTTTCCGTTCCCTTTTATTAGGTTAAGTTTCATAAAACGTTTCTATAATATATTATTTTGCCAATATTTTTCCAACAAAATGTATACTATAGATAAAATAATATTATTTATAAGGAAGCTATGAAGTACTCCATAGAACAGATTGTGGTATTGAAATTTTATTTATTGGCTTAGATATTTCACTTGGGCTTTTTGTAAGCATTTAGAGAAACTTTGATGGGATAAATTTTAAAATTCTACAAAAGCCCTTTCACAAGTTGAAGATATTTTAGTAGATATTAATAATATTATTGACTATACACCAGTTTAATTTGAAAAGTTTAGTACAATTATTTACAGTACTCTTTAGATCTTGATTTGCAAAGCCCTGTGATACTGCTGAAATGCTTTAAGATCGAATTTCTCAGATTAAATCTGAGATTAAAACTTTGTTCTGATGCTCTTTCTTAAGTTTTACCAAAAGTTTTATTCTCAGTACATTTTTTTTTCTCTCATATTTTTTTTCAATTTTAGGTTTGGTTTCGAGTCAGCTATGCATCAGGTAACTGTGATACGGCTGAATGACGATTTATTACGTGAAGTGAGTACCAACACACGTCCACAAACCAAATACTGACGAAATTGAAGTTCTGTAGAACAATTTCTAGGGCTCTAAATACCTGTAACGATTGACAAAGATGTTCGCATGACAAACTAGAATAACGGCTTATCTTGATTTTCGAAGCACGTAGAGGTCTCGATGAGTTAGGTATGGTCACTCATCTGAAGACTGACCTCGTTAGGGTTGCTTAACTTTGCAATGTGTTAATTTACTCGGTTACCACTGAGCTGAGACCGGTAGATATTTGTATAAAGTAAAAATACATTTCCAAGAATCTGATGATCAATTCTTTCTTACAGATTTTTCCATTCCATAAGTACGAGATAGCACTTTCGATAAATCAAGGCAGAGCCATGAGTTTTTCTATAACACAGTACGACTTTCTTCTTTAAATAATTTATAAACTTACTAAGAATAAGTTTTTCAAACATAGGATTATTCAAATCACTTACTGCTTTACATTCTTATGTGACCCACCTTTATAAGCGGGTATCTGTATAATGCGATTGTGAATTTCTTTGAATAAAACGAAGGAAAAATTTATTTATGAGCAGTTTTCGAAACTACTAACTTTTACAAGTTTTTCCCGTACCTTCGAACAATAGGTATATCGACCCTAGAAAAAATAAACGCTGTAACCTTAAAACCATCCTTGTATAACCCACTACTGCTACCCTTTTTTTTTTTTTTTTGTCGAGGTGGAAAAATCCTTTCGAATCTCCGGCTCCTAGGAGACTGGGGAGCCAGGTATGTGGTGAGTCCACTAAAAACCACCCCGGCGGCCGGTCTCCCTAACTACTGCTGCCCTAAATGATCTCATTTATCTTAATATCCGTACAAAGGTTGTCTGTAAGAGACCGCCACGAGCGATAAGACCACCAATTGTCACATTTGTATACTACAACTCCTTTTTGTCTATCTGTTATGTGTGTACAATAAAGATAAATAAATAAAAAAGAAAGTAAATAAAAGTATGAATTTTACACTAGAGCCGAAACTCCTATAAAATTAAAAAAAAATCACAACTCATGACCGGTTACACCTACAAGCATGAAGTCTTAAGCAACGTCGTGCAGTTATTGCTAAGCTATAATAATGTCATAACCTATTTCATCTTAAGTTCCCTGGACAATAGGTATTAACAAAACTTTTTTGAAAATCTTGAAAACGCTGTAACCCTATTAAACAAAGTATGAAAAATTCATTATATCATGTTATTTGGGAAATTATAAACGGCATATTAAGCATATTCTCTACTTTAAAATATTGTAAACAGATGCAATTTTTAATTTGAACTGACTATATTCAAGAGCGTCCTCCTTCCTAAACGGCTGACAACGCACTTGTAACACTTTTTTTTTTTTTTTTATAATAATAGTGGGCAAACGAGCCGACGTATCACCTGATGGTAAGCGATTACCGCCGCCCATGGACACCAGCAACACCAAAGGCGTCACAAGTGCGTTGCCGACCTTTGAGGGATGGGAAAGGGGATGGGGGGAGGGGTTGGGGTATGGGCCTCCGGTATCCTCACTCACTCGGTGAAACACAGCGCAAACGCTATTTCACACCGGTTTTCTGTGAGGCCGTGGTATCACTCCGGTCGAGCCGACCCATTCATTCCGAAGCATAGCTCTCCCACGGTAAAAATATTTCTGGTGATGCGGGTGTCCATTGGTGGCGGTAATCGCTTACCATCAAGCGATACGTATGCTCGTTTGCCCCCTTCATAATAATATAAATAAAAAAAAATGACAATAATATGTTGTAACTATATTTTACGTAACTAATATTTTCATTACGAAACCTATTTTTATCTACAAAATTATGATATTAAATTTATCTTCACTCTACTGTAATTTACTTTTTAGAAACTTCTATTACTTTAAATGATAAGCAATAAAAGCTTTAAAAATAATCAAATAAGTAATCCTTTACTTTTATCATTCAATCTCTCATTGATTTTTAACACATCTAAATGATGGATTTTGCATTTTGCATAATGTTTTGAACAGCTTAATTTCTTTTGAACACCGCTCTTTACAACTTTATATTTTTCTCAGATTTTTTTATTCTAACGGTGTAAAAAAACACTATAAATAATTTAAAAAAACTCGGAAAAACACAATGTTAACAAAATAAAAAATCACCAGTCCCAGGTGTTTGCTATTTTATTCCGTCCCTACCTGGCACCGCCACACTGTCTCCCACAGTGTTCGTGAACACTCCCAAATAAGTCTATACATTTGAACGCGTTGTTTGTTTAAGCTTGATCAAGCTGTTTTTTAAGAGCTGTAGATATATTCTATTTAAAACCAGATTGCTGAAATACAGACCTATATATATATTTCTAGAAAAGTTTATTATAAATGAACGATGAATGATCTCAGTGATCGAAATTTGTGCGTATTTTTTTTGTAGCGTTCTGCTCTCCTTCGCCATATAAATTTTAACGGTGCCAAATCGCATAATTTTACAAAGGTTTGCGTCATATATTAATATATAAATTACACCCAGATATCGAAAAAAGGATGCATGCATAAAAAAATTACACACAATTTTTATCCTGGGAGAAATAAAACCATATTAATCACTATCCATTAGGCGAACAACCTAGTCACAATGTAGAATTAAACAATAAACAAACCAAAGAAACTTCTGAATACTAAACAAGAACGTTTATAAAACAAAAATATGAAATTCAAATAAATTGTATCATTCAACAATTCATGTAAAGTTTCAATTTAAGCATTCGAGTCATGTAAAGTATGCTACGGGCATTTCACTAATGGTCGATTCGTTTTACAAGTTGTACACGCTCCCGACAATCCCCCGAAGCGACAAAATGTCCCGAACATTTGTAAAACTTCTTTTATGGGACTAAGTTTGAGTGCAGCCAGACAAGTTGTAAGACTACCGTCATAAGTTTTTGTTGAGAAATACCATTAGAAAGTTTGTTTCTAATATTTTGAAGTCCAGGATAAGTTAATTCAATCACTATGTGGATTGATATAATCAGTTTTGGTACTTAAATTAAGTTATTTATTTTTTATTTTTGTAGGTTTTTTAACTTCCAAGAAGGCGGTGGATTTCAATTCGATTGTTTTAAATATAGGTATTTCGTTTCTAACCTATTTGCTTACTATCATATTAGTCTAAAACTTGAAGTGCAAACTTTTCATTTCAAACCTTGAAAGAATATATAAATAATAATAAATATTCCGGACATCTAACACACAACGATATTTAGTCCCATGCTAAGCAGAGCTTGTGTTATGGGTACTATATAACTAATATAAATACATATATATATTTTGTAAATGCATACATATTATACATAGAAAATACTCAAACTCCGAAACAAATAT
Source organism: Spilarctia lutea (assembly GCA_916048165.1). Lineage (NCBI taxonomy): Eukaryota > Metazoa > Arthropoda > Insecta > Lepidoptera > Erebidae > Spilarctia > Spilarctia lutea. The sequence continues at coordinate 14,386,878 of OU696480.1, read as the reverse complement.
TTGCTGATCATACAAACATTTGATCCGACCTGGGAATTGAGCCCGAGACCTCAAGCACAGCAGTCGCATACACTCCCACTGCGCCACTGAGGCAGTGAAAATAAAATAAAAAGACTTATGAATATTTAGTTCGGTTGTAGGTGTAAGGCGTAATAACTTAAAACAACACTTCACTGATATTTGTGAAATTTCCAATTAATCTTCCAAGGCCTCCCGTAGAAATTAACATGAATGGAAATTACCACTAAACATAATAGTATAGGAATATTTCATTATATATAATTAGATATACAATACATATATATTATTATAAAAGAAACACACACCCAAGTTTTCTACGAGTATAAACTAAATTAACTTTAATATTTCGTAACTTCGAACCTAGTGTAACTTACGTTTTTAAGACAAGCTTTTACCCGCGGCTTTGCTCGCGTGTACATCGGTAAAAGTCATTGTCCTTCCTCGCGAATCAAAGTTTCTTCATACCAAATTTAATATAAATCGGTGCAGCGGTTCAGCCGTGAAATCATAACAGACAGGCAGAGTGACTTTTGTATTTATCATACTAGTATGGATGTAATATTCGCTTACACTATTTTATATTCAGTAATTAGTGAAAAAAATGAATGAAATGTTGTGTGTGCTATGTATACTTACATGATACCTATAGTATTGTTGTTTGACTCTTAAAGGAAATCATACTTAATTTAAACAAATATTAGCATTTTATTTTACAACCTTTGCAGTAGACAGGTTCATTTTTCACTTATTTATTTTGTAATAAAATCATTTCTACTATTTTAACACGAGTACTCGTCTAACAAAAATAGAAATCTGCTTATGGAACTTATTTTATTCTCAGTACCTTCACTTGTATTATATTATATAATGTACAAAGTACTTGTAAGCTTTGCTATATTCACATTTAAGTCAGAATTCAGACGGCGTCACAAATCCACTTCCAAACTCATAAAAAATTCAGTGTTCCTCACTAGAGAGGCTTTTAACCAAATCATGTGCTAACGAAGTAGTTTTAGTGGAACCATTGTTTCTCAAATACAAAACACAAAACTACAGACCATGAAATGTAAATGTTTTAAAATGTTTTTTTTAAATCATAGAAATCCCTTCAAGTATTATTTACTAGCTTTTGCCCGCGGCTCCGCCCGCGTGTATGTCGGTTATAGCGGTAAAGAGTGGCTTATATACGTACTCAAGAATCAAAATTATCACCAAGCCAAAATTCATTGAAATCGATGCAGGGTTTTAGTATAGTTGGTGTAAACGGGCACAAAACCCTCAGAGTAATATAGACATATATATTAATGGATTATGTACATAAGTATTTTAGAACAAACTTATTTTTTTATCATATTAATTTAAGTTTTAGAACCCACATCACAACCTTGTAATCTTTAGTTCTAAAAAAATTGTTAAAGATCATTATTATTATTGGAGTTAGAAATTATTTATAGGTACTAGGCATATCTCAGTATACATACACGCTTATATGTTCTACGAATACGGTTAACGGTGGCAACTATTAAACTACCAAAACTTAACTGATTAATAAATTTTCCGTTCTGACTCAAAATGTAAAAGTAATCCTCTATTCCCAAAATCAAGTATCATCATTTCACAATATCATACCACGTATTAATATCATTCAAATATTTATAAAACAAAATTTTATGCTAATCATAAGCGGTTTTTTTAAAACAACCGCTAATAAAGCGCGCCGCGAGGCGAAGGTGAAAGTAGACCCAGTTATATTATATTATTTGAAATTAAAAGTCCCATCAAAATCGGTCCAGCCGTTCCAGAGATTAACCGGAACAAACAGGCAACCCGTTTTCAGAATAAAATACAATTTTGGTGGCGATTTCGTGTATTTTTGCAAGTCACTAGAGAAAATTACTCTCCACATTTATTAAATGTGTATGCGGAACTTAATAACAAAAGCTTACAGGCAAACGAGTTACCAGTGGAGTTCACCGGCCGACGCTGGAAAAAGCAATTGGAACGGCGCCAGCTGTCAGATTTCTACCTGAATGCGTTCTAATTGGGTAATTTTGTCTTAAATTTGGACAAAATGTACAGCAGGAGGAAGTAATGCCAGAATAAAAACAGTTAATCGTGATATACAGCGATTGTTTATTTGGAAATATGTGTATGTAGTTATAAAATGTTTTATAACATTTGTTATTGTTGATTGTAGTTCATTTATTCTTTGAGATAGTCGTTATTTGTTTCTGGATCCTAATTTACATGCATACGAGAATCACAAGTTTTTCAAAAGTCATTCAAAACAAGTTGCTTTGAGGATACAATGAAAACCATATTTTAGTATCATTATGAATCACAAATATACCACGTTTGGGCACACCATAAATATTGATTAATTTCTTCTGTTTGTCTACGTCAAGCTGCCTACTTTCAAAGTTTTGACTGCAATAAAATAATAACATTAATGGCTTTAAATGTTTTATAAAAGTTTTTACAAAAATACATTTAGTTCTAATATTTTAAGTCATACTGACCTGCAAAAGTAAAACTTAAAAATAAATGGATTGAATATTAAATATGATCACTGAAACTATTGCAATTATGTGTTTAATCCTTCAAGTGGCCGTAGCAGATTCGAAATGAATCGCAGATTTTTTAAACTCGAACGAAATGTATCGCAAGTTTTCGACCTAAACATGAAGATTGTTTTGTGCATCGATTTGAGCAGTGTGTAGACTGCAGGTTAAATGTCTTGTAATCATCGTTAGATTAGACTTTTCAAATCACCCACATATTATACTGAATGAAATTTAGGAAAGTGTCTTCTCAGCAATATTTGAAACACACATCGACACTAAAGTGTGAACTTTATTATATTCTTAACTCATTTAGTGAAACACTAATATTTATAATGAAATAACACCTGCGCTCTTTATACTTGAATGTCAAAACTAAAGTGCCTATAATATTCTTCATTTATCTACCGAAGTACTTGTTACTCAAAGCATCAAGTACTAATTATATTTACAGCCCTTTTTAGTTTAATTACGACACTTATCGTGCTCAAGATTGGACGACGTGACTAAAACAAGTGTTACATCTAATAATATTATCAAGTATCTAACATGACAGAGCCTAAACAATAATAATCAAACTGATGTTAATATAAGAATGATATTTAATTTAATAATAATATTCTGAACATCTGACACGTAACGCCATCTAGTCTTAAACTAAGCAATGTTTGTAGATAACTGTTATAAATACATACAGACTTTATTTTTGTAAGTACATACATATTATATCTAGAAAACACCCAAACTCCAAATCAAAGATTTGCAGTTTGGGTGTATTCCCTAAATTTTTCAAATATAATAAACTGATTTATAACGTGTACTGCACTAGACTTACTTGTTTCCCAACATGAATAGCTAACACCATATCTTTAGAATGCGCTCTAATACTAATATGAGCTCTTCCGTCTTTGCCTACAGTAACTAGTTTACCAGTACAATTCCTGCGTTTGATGACACCAGTTATCACATCACAATATCTACCAGGCGGAACACAAACCTACAGAAAAGAAATAAAAAAATATAAATTTATGCGAAGACACTTAAAATTTAATGGTGTCTTAAATATCTTTAAAATGTGATCAAGGTAGCAAAATGGTTTATTTTTTATTTGGTTAATGATTATGACTACCTAATGATGCAGTTAAGACGATGTAATTTGTGTTTTTCAGCTTCATTTTGGCTAAATGATTTCCACCAGGCACTGGACGAGGCAACGATACCTGATATCACAATAACACGTCTTGGAAATCCATCATTGAGTTACCTGTAAAGTTTCATCAAAGTCTATAAGGTCGTTGTTAAAAGCCACGAATGCCACTGCACCTCTGCAAAACGCAATCTGATTGCTGCCATTATCCCACCAGTCATTGACTTGAGTACTTGCGGCTACTTTTCTAAAGGCGACCATACTGTAAATTTTTGGCCATCGGTGTTCGCAAACCCACCCATTACCGCAACTGCCATCCTAAAATAAAAAATAAATTAAAAAAATGTCTTACGGTATACCAACTTTGAGTGGTATTCGGAAATGTAGCCAAATAGGGTACCAAGTGAACCATATTTTAACACATTCTCCTGCCGCAGCATAAGGCGTCATACTACGTGTATTTTTTTTTTCAATATTAAAATTAACTTTAATCTATTTTCTAGTCATAGCGTAGCATATAAGGTGTAGAGGTATATAATTATTCTATTCTATTCTAAGAGAATCAGAGTTACAAACCTAGAAAAAACGACTGTTTATTCCACATGCGTAATGTCTAGAGAATAATTACGTAACCAACACATGAGTTAGTTAATTAGTATAGCTAACTGTAATGCCACTAAAAAGAAATTGACATTTGACTGGGTCAAGGATTATGTAATCAAATCAAATGCTCCAAGGTATAAAGGTTGCTGTTTGTGTGCTGCTAAGAGTTCAAATGAATTTCACTTACACGTTTGATTGAAGGAGATCGTATCCTTTGGTTTTCATCCATAGGAGGTCCAACGTCGGGATTTTCAAATTTGAAACTGCTCATTATCCGAGGATTGCCGTAAGAATAAGCCAACATAAATGCAACAGCACCGATGTATCTTCTTGGTTGTTTGTAAGTGAGGATATGGCACCCAGGGCAGTGTCCTCTTTGATTATCATGATTATCGATGAAGGTAATAGCACTGTGTGAAGGAACGAATCCCCAGGTAGTGCCCAAATTATTCAACCAAGAAAGAACATTAAAGCGTTGGAAAGCTCTTGATACTTCCATTCCGTATCTAAACTCAGTTACAGCACCCATTGCTATATATTCTTCAGAGCTGATGGCTTCTCCTCCAAAATCTATAACTTCTTGATAAATAAAAGGCCGAGCACCAGTAGGAAAACCGTGATTAGTGTTCAGGCTATGAAGGCGGCTATAGATAATTTTGAGATCAAAAGGCCACATGTGTTTTGCTGAGTCAATCCTAGAAGTATCATAAGTTCACAGGTCTTAAAGAATATGTAAAATAAAAAAAAAACTATTTGAAATATAGTTTTTTACCTGAACCCTGCGACACCTAATCTAATAAGGTGGTTTAAATAATTCACTAACATTTCGCGCACGTGTTCGGTGCCTATGTTTAAGTCCCTCAGACCATCCAGTTGACAGTTTCGAACCTGCAATGCGTTAATGTTATTTTACTTACAACAGTGAACATTGACCGTGGTAAAGCTAAATAAATTTTAAAAATAGCATAGTAAACACTGAAGTTAATCATTAAATATTTATAATTAAATTAATATGCTGTCTTTGACGGAAATATTTTTTTAAACTTTATTATTTCTGACAAAAGAAATCTTTAACTAAATTTAGATTTATGCTTTTCTAGCTACTACAAGTCAAAATTGAAAGCTTCGTACATCATATTGTATGGTTAAAACATTCATTGATGTTTTTTTCTATAAGACTGCGTGTACCTTACTAGTATTTATACATATTTCGAAAACGCCTATAATTTGTTTAACAAATAGAAACAGTTAACGTAATTCACCCTTTCAGGACAGCATTTGTAATCATCTTTAGAAACAATACAATGAGGCCAATTGAAATTATAGCTGTAATAAGGTATAGAAGGGTAGAGCCAGTCTCCAAAGTTGACCTTGCTGCCACCGGTGCCGTAATATTCGTCCGATTGTGCTGCCATGTGATTGATGACCGCATCTACGTAGATCCTGAAAGATAGCGACAAAATCATATACAAGTTCTGAACTGAAGCTAAAGGCCTGGTGCTTTTCTGTCCGAAGAACGAGGTTATTCGATAACTTAAGTAACCGGCACAGAAAATATGCATCCTTCAAATGCATTACATAAGGTGGACTTAATGCCATAGGTATTATCTTCCAGTCAAGCTCTGGATGATGAAAAGCTGTGTGCAGCAGGTGTAAAATAATCTTCAACCTATTGCTGTCCACTCCGGCTGTATAATTAGAACAAATGTTATGATAATGGTTTATTCTATTATGTTCACCTGGGTGAATTAAGTAGACCTTTTGCTGTCGTCATGAATATCAAGCTTAACTAAATAACAACCGCTAAGTCGTCACTTTATTTAGGGGTCGTGTGAATCTGTGATTTTATAAGAGTTGAATTGATTTCCGGCCCTTTTTTGAGAGAAGCGACTTCGCGGTGCAGAGATCTAGCTTTTGGCCTATTTTTATCGTAGTCAAAAGTAACTTACCTTCATCCTCAAGAATCTAAATTTGGTCAAAATTAGTATAGCCGAGACCTAGTCGTAGGCGAACACACTTAATAGAGTTATTTTCGCATCTATAAAATTATTTGGGCATTACCTAAGTAGCATGAAGATAGTTTGATAATGACCAATAAACCTAAGTAGGTTACCTTAAATTGACAATTAGGATTACAAACCTGACTCCAACGTTGTTGCACCTTCGTACCATACTCGCGAATTGTGGTTCGTTACCTGAACGCGTGATCAGGCGATAAGAAACAGGCTGATAGCGTTCCCACCAAGGGCGTTTTAGTTTTTTAATCATTAAATGTTCATTGGGAGGAGAAACCTAAAACAAATTAAGAGGTAATCCTTAAAATCTTCTTTCGTTTTTATACCTGAATTTTCCTTAAATAAGTAATATTATGTGTAGGTAGTTAATACATTAATTCAATAACAAACAAAAACTATCTTCCTTATAAGTATCTAATAGTACATATTTCTTGGTTATATCATGTTGGTTCCTAACGTTTTAAACGTAGATACATCCAGAATAACTAATCTAAATATCAATACACGAAGCTAGAACTATACACTCTTTTTTACGAAAATTATGCGAATGAGGAATATGAAATTTGCGGCAGTTAAAGTTTTATATAGAGGAAGAGTGCAGAAAACTAAAGAAAATAAAGTAATCGAATTTTGACCATTACTTTACCAATCGTTGTAATTATATTTTATAAATAAATAAATATTTCGGACACCTGACACACAACGCCATCTAGTTCCAAGCTAAGCAAAGCTTGTGTTATGGGTACTAGACAGCTGATATGAATACATATATACTTTTTTTTGTAAATACATACATATTATACATAGAAAACACCCAAACTCCGAAACAATTTTTTGTAGATTACACAAACATTTGGTCCGACCCAGGATTTGAACCGGAGACCTCAAGCACAGCAGTCGCATTTACTACCACTGCGCCACTGCGAGTTTTAGCAATTAAATAACCATTGTACGAAAGACTGCATATCTATATTTGTATGTCTATAACTGTTTTTATTTTTTATCATATTTTTTTACCACACTTAAGAAAATAAAATTATTTTTATTATTATTAATAAATACCTAACTAATCCAAAAAACAATATCAAGCAATGTGATTAATAGTAATTTGTAATATATTTTATTACTTAATTTTCACATTTTACCTGAACTCCACCATATCCCTTAGGCCCAAGAAACCTCTCACATTCAGTAGCAATGTCTTTCCACTTCCATTCGAACAAATGCACCATGGTAGTACGTCCACGCACATAATGAGTCTTTTTATACTTCATTCTAGGCGGTATTTTCTCTTTAGAGTTTTTAGTAATCGCGTTTGGTAAAACTAGAATCAAAACCAAACTAATAATGATGAATCTTTTCATCCTAAAACCAAAAACGTATTTGAGGATAAAATAAGCCTATTTTTAGAACAAATATTCTCAACCGCTTCGATATCATGTCAACAAGACTAGACAAAGGCGAACTGATCTTCAAGTGGTGATTTAAATCAATGCCTATTGATAAAACAATGCTTATGACCAGTAAATAGATGTTGTTTATAAATCAGAGGTGCTTCATTTAAAGTATGGCTAGAACCTAAAGATAAACATTTGTGGAAATGAGACTGAACAATATCCGTGACTCTTCTAACGTTGTTTGTGACCAGAACAGACAATCAGAAGATTTGTGCAGTATTAGGCCGTGTAGTGTATCTGTCAACCTAGCAGAAGCAGGCTCTGGTGGAGGTGCACCTGGTTCCCCGGCATCTAGTACCCGAGATGGCGTGCGCCATACCACTACCACGATGGCGAGTTCGACATACCACCAGGTGGTGGTATCCGAGGGGATTTCCGTACGAGGAAAAAAAAAAGGCCGTGTAGTGTCAATTCAAAATTTTCAACTCGCTTCAACGTTCAAACTCAAAAAAATACTAGTTTATCACATTATTTTTATTACATTAATCACAGTCTTGAATTTAAAGTCATCATTTCATAAATTGCAATGGAAAGTTATGAAAAGTTTAAAAAAACTGCCAAATGCGAGTCGGACTCGCGCACCGAGGGTTCTGTACAAACCTGTAGGTATATTATATGATGTAACTAAAAATTTATGCATTTCGCAATTTTTCCTTTATCTGTGCTAGAAAAAGGGTCTTGACAGACAGACGTACAACAAAGTGATCCTATAAGGGTGAACCCTTATGGGTTGGACTTTACTTTTTTTTTTGATATACGGATCCCTAAAAACAGTAGTAGTCGATCTTATAGTAATAACCAAGAAATGTTTCTTTATAGTATATTTTTATCGTCGATAAACATTTCGAGACCAAGATAATCTTGTAGAAAGTTTTAGCAGCACTGATAAGGATAATGAACATGGTGATAGATATATGTAGTACTCTACATTGACTAAAACTAAAAGTTAAGTACATGGCTTATTAAAGAATATTTCAGAGTTCGTTACAAAACACCAAATATTTTTTTAAATTTACATAACTCATATTTCCAGGCTACATTAAGAGGCCATGCAAAGAGATAAATTTACAACAAAGTCATTACAACATCACTTTTTGGCGAAAGCATGTCTTTGCCTGACAGTCTTTCGCCAAGAAGTACAGGATAAATATAGAAATGCAGATATGACTTAGCTGATTTGATACTTGTAAAACCAAAGATACTAAAGAGCTTACACGCTAAAAGATAGTAACACCATTGATGATGGTTACCTTCTACAAAGATTTTGTTACACATTGCCTACTATCGTACTTAGTTGACTTGAAAATAATTTCTAGCATTCAGTAGCAATATGCCGATTTTATTAAATCGTTAAAACATTAGATCATACTACGACTATTAATGCAAATTGACAAGTATTTTTGTTGATAGTGTATATAGTCCTATTATGTCCGCTTAATTATACTCAAATTCTTAGAATATGCAACTCGCTTACAAATTGTACAATCAACCAGGCGGCGATTATAATTTATTCGCCCACGGCTTAACTAGCATTTAATAAAAAGTATTCTATATTACTTCTTATACCTCCAAGAATATGAGTACAAAGTTTCATGATGATCGAGTAAGTAGTTTTCCCGTGAAAGCGTAACAAACTTACTTTTACCTTCATATTATTAAGTGGAATAATACTCGTAATAGGATAGGATGAAATACATCCCCGCGTGCGGACAGAGTGAGGATATAAAGTGTTACATCCTTATTTATCCCGTGAATGTCGTAAGAGCTAACCAAAGGAGCAAACTACACAAGAAAACAGCACTGCAAAAATAAGGAAAACTAAAAATAAGCCCTTGGTACACCAACCCGTCCGGCCAGTATGGTATCGTAAGCCAAAATCTTCTTTATAAGGAGATGTCTATTATTAAAAAATATTAATGTAATGTGATCCAATGAAATTTTAGTAAACACAAATCAAAATAAAACACAAATGTAAATATTTTCGTTTTGCAATTGTTTATTGTGTATCAACATAATTATATTTTTATATAAATGTAAAGTTAGTAGACTAGAAGTAACAATTATTAATTTTGATTATGCTGTCCCAAAATCTGGGCACAAAAAACATTAAAAAATCAAGTGTCTATATTTTTATTTAAAGATGATTTCAGATCATGAATGAAATTTTCGCTGCCAAAGTCTTAAGGTCTTCAAATTCTCGACTGTAACAAAAAAAAATTTGATTAGTAATTTTCAAATATAGACGAAATTCTACAGTAGTAGTATCATCGAAACTGAATTCTTTCATATCTATTACAGAAAGTTTCAGGAAACAAACAATACTTATAATAGAGTTCTTAAAAGAGTTCTTATATTTTATTTCAGATAACTTTTTAACTAACATAAGTCTTACGTATTCATCAATAGGGTTCACTTTTAAATGTAAAATTAAGTAAACATGTTGAAATTTCCTGTAAGAAGTATATAATATAGTATCGTTCGATTACTTACCTCGCTACCGGTATGGATAGCAAGCATCATATCATAGTCGTTAGAGCCTATTGAAATGATTGCTCGACCGTCATTACCAACAACGATTCTCCTACCAGTGCAGTTGTTACCATTCCTTCGTCCAGAAATTACGTCACAGTAGGTACCAGCTGGGAGGCAGGTCTGTAGAAAGAAGAACCCTTACATTTGATTGCAATATTTAATTAGCGGATGAGTAGCGAAAGGTGGACTCGAAGGCCGTTAAATTGGCGCCCGAGGACACATACAAGACGCGGGGTAGACCACCAATGAGATGGAAGGATGACATCACGGGACATGCGGATCAGGATTAGATGTCGGCGGCTCAAGACCGTCAGAGGTGGAAGAGTACGGAAGAGGCCTACGTCCAAAACTGGATAGAAAGAGGCTGAGATAGATAAATATTTAATTATTCTCAATGCCATTTGGTCGGCCTTTTGTTTTACATTTGAAATTAATTTATATATTAAATTGTAATCACATATTATTGATTAATAAACGTTACCTGTAAATTCTGATTCAGGTTCCAAGTGTCGTTGTTAAAGGCAACAAATCCGCGTCCCTGACGACAGAACGAAATCTGGTTGCTGCCATTGTCCCACCAGTTGGTCATTGGTGCGTTTGCTACAACATTTCTGAACATCACCATACTGTAAATTTGACGCCAACGGTGCTCGCAAACCCAACCGTTACCGCATGTATTGTCCTGAAATAATAGTGACTAGTTAATTATGGCCGAGATGCATTACTGCATTTCTTGTAAGTTAATTTAATTTGAACTTCGTATTTGAAACAGTAACAGTCATGTTAGCAAAAATCATAAATGTTTATCAACTAATGCGTGTAAAAATAAGCATTGTCTCTCAAAGGTTAATGACAAACCCAGTTATCATTATTTTTTACCGTTGAAATTAAATAAACAAATTAAAATAAAAAAGCATTAATTAAGTGCTTACAGAGTTGATTGAAGGAGAAATAAGATTTCCACTACGATCCATTGGAGGTCCAGCTTCAGTATCATGGAAAGCGAAACTGCTCATTAACTGAGGGAAACCATAAGGATGGGCCAACATAAACGCGATAGCTCCTCTGTACGGTCTCGATCGCTTATAAGTGAGAATATCGCCACCAGCACCATGTCCTCTCTGGTTATCGTGATTATCGATGAAAGTAAGTGCATCGTTGGAAGCGAGTAGGCCCCAGGGAGTTCCCCAGTTCACTAACCATCTAAGCTGGTTGTTGCGTTGGAAAGCCCTTGATAGCTCCATTCCAAATCTAAACTCAGTCACGGCACCGATAGGAGTGTATTCATTACGGCTGACTGCTTCACCTCCTAGATCGATTACTTCTTGGAAGATGTAGGGACGAGCTCCACTTGGGAAGCCGTGAGCGGTGTTCAAATTATTTAGACGGTTGTAAATAATTCTGAGATCAGAGGGCCACATGTGCTTCGCAGCATCGATTCTAAAAATATTGATAACTATAAATTTGATTTTCTAACAAAGTATGTTAATAAATAAAACTGAAATGTTAAATACCTGAATCCAGCTACACCCAGGTTAATGAGATGATTCATGTAATTTACAATCATTCTACGCACGTGTTCTGTACCTTGATTCAAGTCTTTCAGGCCAGAAAGTTCGCAGTTACGTACCTATAAAATAAATTTACAATTCATCTCCATTTATTAACTGACTTTTTAGTATGAATATTTTTACAAGTAACGAATGAATTTTAAACTCTCGTCAAACATTCAAGGACAAAAATTAATGTATTAGTTTTTTTTGTTGGTATTTATTTCAATAGTTAAAAGAATACTTACTCTATGAGCATTATTAGCATAGTCACTAGGTTGAATAACACAATGTGGCCAGTTGAAGTCATTGCGACCATAAGGCACAGCGGGATAATGCCATTGGCCAAAGTTTGCTGTGCTACCGGCAGTACCAACATTCTCGTTCCAAGTACCAGTCATATGGTTGATGATGGCATCTACGTAGATTCTGCAGAAACAGATAAGAAAGATTGTTATCGACAACTTGGCCTGAAAATTGCAACAACAACGATAACAGACAGCGGAAGGAATTTTAAGATGTGAAATGTGAGCGTAAACCTCATTCCATTACTATAGAGCTACAAAAAATAAAAGAGCTGTTGACACTATTTTGGCAAAGATATTGAAAAGATCGCCAAATTGCGTTACAGTACAGAAATGCATATTAATCTCTATTATCTTTTGTATCTTGCTTATGAGGTAGCCTTAGCCTTTAACAACTTTTTGATAATTTATGATTTCTTTGATTGCTTATCATAAAATGAAGTTATTTTGTATACTGCTGTTAATATTAGGCTGCAAAGCACTAATGACAATTTTATCCAATACAATAGGTACCCAGTTGTGTTTCTACTAAATATGCTTTTTGAATTAACAATGATTTCCATAATATTGAACGTAACCAGTGGTTTCATCTTACACAAAATTTAAACAAAGTGCCGTCTACACCAATTTAATCACCATTTTTGTTTTTGATAAAAGCGAGCAAAGGGAAGGCCATCTGTAAGCCGTAGGTAGAAGGCCGGAGGTACTTCGGAATTCGTAGGATTTCCTTTCGAGGGTACAGGTGGTTTCTCGGTTACTGGTACCTGAGACATTGTGTGGTATTTGGTCGGTTTGAGTCCGACGTAACCACCAGTAGGTAGAAAAACCAAAGGTAGTAAAGGAAAAAGTTGACTAACCTGACACCGACATTGTTGCATCTCCGCACCATGCTGGCAAACTGCTGTTCATTACCCGAACGAGTAATCAAACGATAAGACATGGGCTGGTAGCGTTCCCACCATGGGCGATTTCTGGACCAGATGATGAGATTTTCATTGGGAGGCGAAATCTGAAAAAGTTGACAATTAGATTACTTTCAGAATGATTTTGTAAATAACTTTGCAGTACTTGTTTATTTAATATTTGGAATGACCTTTTTGCTACTGGTATCATAACACGTACACAGACGCACGTGTCCCTACAGTGTCGCTACCGGTTGTCATGCACACTTAAATAAGAAACGGCATCATATTGTTTATAGGGTACGTTCCATCAGGCTTTATTTAGTAATCTGAGTCCCCAACATTACTCATTGGCCCATGGCCCTCCAGGCATAATCATCTCGCCTGATCGGAGGATCCTCCGTTTGTGTTGGAAGGACATGACACCTGTCCCTCCACACATAAAATTATAGAAGTAATACCAAAGACTGCAAAAGGTTGAATTATTAAATAATATTTGCTGTTATGCTTTATAATTAAATCAAAATATCCAATGTAGTTAGCTGCGGTATCTCTTTCAACGGTGAAAACATTATATTCATTAAAATTCATTCAAAAAATCCATAAAAATTATTTCAAAATATATATTTTTTTCAAAATAGACTATGTTTTTTCAAAATGTATTGACACTATATTTTGCATTAGATTGTTTTTATGATCGACCTTTTTTTGTGTATACGTATGTAAATACTGTTTTTCGGCCAGACAGCGATGTGTAAAATATTTCAATATAATCGTACATGACAAACAGATAAATATAATAGCTTATGACAGTTTTATATTCTAAAATTGCCAGCATCTAAAATTAATTTCAATATTTGTTATAGCAACATTTAGACAAGTACTTTATAAAAATAAATGAATTTAATTATAAAGAGGGGCAAATAAGACACGTCACGCAATGCGCTTTAATTGCTATTCAACCCCCTCTCCCCCTCCTCACTTAGAATTTAGGGTAATATTAGGCCTCTGATATCTTCATTCATTAGTAGTAAACAAAAAAAGTTGTTTAAGACGGATTTCCTGTGAGACCGTGACGTGAGGGTACAGTCGGCGACGACAGTAGATTGAACAATTCGTACCCTGATGTCACGATGTCACAAACTACTTGTGTCGAAGCGTAACATAACAACTTACCTGAACACCACCATACCCTCTAGGTCCAAGCCACCGTTCGCACTCTGCAGCGATGTCATCCCACCTCCACTCGAACAGATGCACCATCGTGGTACGGCCCTGTGCATAGTGGGGATTCTTGTAGCCCAATGTCAGCCCAACGGCCAACATCAAGAGGATGACACGGAACATCCTAGAAAGAAATCATTTCATTAAACAAATAAACACAATAAGACCAACTAAATAAAAATGAAATATAAATGGTGCCAAACATAATAAATCTGTTTACAAATTACTTTTTAATATAAGTTGTCATTATCAGTTAAAGATAATTGCGTAAAATTGAATTGATAAAAACTTCACACTGAATAACAGTAATTTAGAACACAAGCAAAGGCATATGACCAAGAAAGTTAGCCTTGTATTAAAATAAAACTATATCAACTCTAAAAACCATGAACGCTTATATTAAGACCTACTATTTTCAATGATGAAGCAATAAATAATAAAATAAAACAATATTAGAAACTCGATAAGTTAAATCTATACTAAAGCTAAAGAGTTTGTTTGTTTGTGTGTCAGATTTGAAAAAATCTTTTAGTATTGGATAGTCCATTTATCGATGAAGGCTACAGGGTATATATCACCACGCTAAGACCAATAGGAGCGAAGCCCCAATGAAGAATGTTTAAAACACGAGGGCAAATTATTGCGCTACGGGCAATAGTAGACGTAAACGAGGTTGCGAGGGTAAGCTAGTGTATTATATTATTCGGTCCTTCATTTATAATTAACTTAACGATCAAGATTTAAGGATATAACGATTATAATGTTATGGCACTAACTTATATAAAAGGAATGCTCGGATTAAAGTAATCTGCGTAGAACATTATAAATCCAACTAATATTATAAATTTGAAAGTAACTTTGTCTGTCTGTTACGCTTTCACAACTAAACCGCTGCACCGATTCCAATGTTGCCACATTAATCTTAATCGCGATAACCGACATACAGGCGGGTGGAGTCGCAGGCAAACGACAGTTATGAAATAAAATTAATATGACATAATACTTCTAGAACTTTCACTCACCTTGTACGCGGGTGGCAATTCTACCGCTCAAATTAACTGATCTACTGATCTACACCAATGCGATACTTATATACCAAAAGATAAATATATCCTTTTTATAGATATTTCTCATTATCGTTTTAATTACTATAAACCCTGATATACAATCAAATTTGATCGCCAGAAAACAAAATAATGAAGCGCCGAAAGTTCTACGTGTTATTTACGTTGTATTCTTACCCCATGTTAACAGTATCTCAATGATTTCTTGTTTTTCACACCAGGCAATTTGCATGTTTCGTCATTAGGTAATAAATTTATCAAAAAATTTAAGTATTTACACTAAATTACATATTGGATGTATGTGTATGTGTATTATGACTTGATAAAAATGCATGATACTGGGTGTTTTAATACGCTACTGTTAATTCTTTTGGAAATAAAGACAACGATTGTTGTTGTCAGTTGGCATACTTTAACTACTAACTTTAATCACAATTTTGAAACAGTTTGGTTTGTGTTCTTAAATATATTTTGAATTTAATACTCCCGTTTCTCTCCAGAATACGGACAAATGAACACGACAAATGGCTCATCTTACAAACAAGTAACAACTTTTATGACAGCTGAATAAATGAAAATAACAGGATTATGTTGGTCCGAGTTGCAAAATTACAAGACGAAATTGATAACCATTTCCAAAATGATAGGGAGGTGACATAATACACACACGCGCACCCGAAACATAGAACATAGAGCATAGAGCATATAGGGATACCCAACGTGGGGCACGTTAGAAATCTTGAAAATTTAGAGACCTATTGTGTTCTCATAGTGTACTTACCCAATTGCTAAAGAAGGAGGGTTATGTTTTCGAGTGTATGTATGTATGTATTATGTCTTGTCGTATTTTTATGTGAGTGGTGTCAATAGATTCGTCTAAAGCAAAAAAAAAAATTACACGCAGTCGGTTTTTTTTTTAATTAAATAATTAATTACTTGTTAATACGCTATTATTTGGATAAACTTTAGTAGTATGATGCTAAAATATCATCGTCTTCGTCCGTTTCGAATACTCAGACACTTAAAATACAAGGTCTTTTTCTGTTATGTATGAGTCTACCATAGGGTCTCTAGTCTGATGCACCATCATCAACATCATTGGTTTAATTTTTTTTATACATTTTATCACTTATAATTTAATTACACTTACCTAATATAGAACATAATCATTATCATCAGCCCGGTGCAATCCACTATTAAACATGGGCCTCTCCCAAGGCACACCGCAGAGCCCGGTCTGTTGATTTTCGCTTCCAGTCGCATCCGGCCCTTATGAGAAAAGTACGTTTATAGGAAAAGGTAGATAAGAAGAGAAAGCAGTAGTGACAAAAGTATATTGATAATAAGAATAACTCGAAAATTGTAAGCATTTGCTCGGGTTGGTCACCGTCTCACACCTATAACTGTAATTGACTGTTTGAGGCCTGTAACATAAGGTTATGCGTCAGTGTGATGGTAGGTTAAAAATGCAGAATATTACCACCCCTATTTGTCCTGCAAGAGCGGACGCAGGGAGCAAACTATGCTGGATAATAGCACTGTTAAGAGAAGAAATACTTAAAAAAAATCCTATACCATCCTGTCTAATCAGCATGGTATAACAAAACCTCTTTTCTAAGGAGAGGCCTATGTGTAATGTAAGTAAATATGTAGCAAGTAAATGTAAGATGAGGCCTTGTGAAATAGTCTACTGCAGTTCAATATGCCCGCAATGCGACCAGCCGGCACAAATGAATGGACTTCGCAAGACGTGCAGCAGCCCTGAAACTGAGCGGCGACAGCGAGCCGTAACACGGCCCATCTACGCTTACGACCACATTGTCAAGAGTGTCCGACTAAGAAGATCGACTAGCTAAAGCAGTTGATAAACATAAAATGAAAGAAAGATCAAAAAGTAATATGGGTTAGAATATTTTCAAATCATTGCTAATAGCCTCAGTAGTGATACTGCCCGTAGATGCAATTAAAATGTCTCCCTGATAATGAAATAGTACCTAACATGTTCAAATTAAAACATTTGTTATCTGATCTAATGCGTGTGGTACGTATGTACTACGTAATATGATTTTGATCGTAATTCAGATAAGCTGTACAAATATTTACATTTAATTGGCTAAATATGTTTATTAGGTGTATAAATTTGTGTATTTCGTACAGCTCTATTGGCAATTTAAGCTATAACGCCTAAATTTGTATTCAGTTGAGGTTATTATGCATAAGTAATGCATAATAACCTGAGTTTCCACTTGTTTTAAATAAATAGTGAAAAAAAAAGCAAACGAAAATAACTACTAGATTTGGGACACTGAAAACTGGGTGACTGAGATTTATCTTCTGTGTGAATATGTGACTAAACTCCTCCTAAACGGCTGAACCCATTTTAATGATTATTTTTTGTATTTCACGAGTATTCGAGAATGGTTTAAATTCACAATTTGGTCCAATGGATAATGTTTATTTAATTATTTTAATTGGGGGAACATGTGTCGATTGACACGAAACGCGCCTGCGCTGTACCTTCGCTGGACGTTTTGACAACGAGTCAATAAGACCTTCACTTTTAGCATCACCCCGTGCCCTCACCCACGGTTATTGTTGAACTGCAGGTAACACCGCGGGGTTCAACTACTTTTATATAATACTGAAAATAATGCTCTATTATTTGAATTAGTAATACCTATTACTCTTTACTTTAACTGTTTATTAAATTCAATATGCATTTAGAGGAAAATCTAATAATTAAATGTTTATTTAGCACGCAATAGACAATAGGTAAACTGGCTTGAGCGGATAATTCTTCAAAATATTTTAACTTACGATGATGATAGTGCAGAAGCATCTATATGATGAGTATATGAGTATTATAAACGGACGATGTCGATGACGTTTTACCGTCATACTACTATATAATAGTGTATCCAAAAAGTAGCTTATTTAAAACAATACGAAAACACAACAGGCCTCATTATTTTTAATATTTCTATTGTGCCGTGCATTGATAGTTATTTTCTCTATGCTGTGGAGAAGTCAAGATGTTGATAAATTACAAATTGTTTTGACTTCACCATGCCACTGAAACTAATATTAGAGTTTGGTATGCACCATTTCTCTCAGAGTTAGATATAGATACGTGTTAGATAGTAGTACGTTGTTTAAAAATAAACTCAATCATGTTTAGCTTCTAGCTTAATACGTACTGCGTTGTATGAGAATTTAAAAAACACAAAGAATATCCAGACTCAAAACAACAATTTATTGATCACAAAGTGTTGTCCCATATGAGGATCGAACATACAATACACTAAACGATGACCATTTAAATTTTTAGATTGTAATGACCGTGTTCACTGGCCACTGTAAAGGAATATAGACTTCAGGTAAATTAAATGCCTATTAAAACATGATGACACTAATTCTTGTCAACACAATTACATTATCATGTAAGAGATTTTTTTTAAAAGTAAGCTTAATACACTCTATTTTAATCATATAATGTAGGTTTTGTTGTTCATTCAGTTAATATTTCATATTCTAACTACAAAAACTAAATATGCAAACAAGATATCTTCACAAGTTGATAAATCTGGCATAGAGGTCAAGATTACTGCTTCATCCTTTTTTATATCCCTAAATGTTTGGTAATAAAGTAACTGAAAAATTAGTACCTGAAAATTATCCGAAGTTTTAACCAGGTTACATTGACAATGGTCATAGACGGACTGACGTTTGTATAAATATATAGGTCATGCAAAGTACAAGTGAAAACTTAAAAATAAACCTTCCTCAATGCGATACACGTTAAATGCATAACGATCACACGTAATGATATTATGAGTAGGTACATGTTGTATACATGTTATTCCGGTTAGTGACATTTTAATATTTACATATGTATGTGTATGATCTTGTTAAATTATTAAGATAATGAATGTTAAAAACATAAATTACTTTGTTATATAGGTACTTGATTAAGTATATCAATTAGTTCACAAATACTTAGTTATGTAATACTGAGTAGAAACTATTTTCTTTCTGCAGTCCATTGTTTTAAGTATTCTATTTTGACTTACTTCAGAGATAAGTTACCATCCAAAACTATGGCCCAATTTCACAGACACAATATTTAGAAGCGCATCACAATGTTTTATGTTATTGGCTATTGTTTAGTTTTAAATTGAAACATATTTACTAAAAAGCATCAATATATAAAGTTAAGCTTCAAATGACGCATTAAACGTTGTTTACTTACTGAGCAATAATAAAATCGTTCTATTATATGTATTACATAAGTAGTTATAATTGCGGACTCTGTACTGTACCAGTCAATCCTACTAACATTATAAACGCGAAAGTTTGTGAGAATGTAAGTGAGTATGTTTGTTGCTCTTTCTACTTGTTACTTGAGAGTATTTATTTCGTTATTCGATAAATAAATATAAAAAATTGTAGACCACCGACCTCGACCTCGGGTACAGGGACCCAGAAACCGATGGTCAGGGCTCCAAAGAAATGATATCAAACCCTTGATCCAGCCTTCTAACGTGAGCCTCTTAAGGTGTTGGTCGAGGCTCTTGGCTATCAATCCCTGAGCAGATACGACTATCGGAACAACGGTCACCGAATCCTCATCGTGGGATGATATCGTCAATCTCGTGAGATAAATCCAAATATTTTCTTTCTTTTTCTCTTTCGACTTATTATTGTTTAATGAATATTAATAGATAAAAGTAAGAAACGTTAGTATATCTCGTATATCGAATCGAAAGGAGCTTTAGGGGGCATTGATTTAATTATCACACTATAAATAATCTTATTATAACGTATCTACGATATGTCGCTTCTAGCAAGTTCTTATATTAAATTTCTTATCAGCAAATTATTTTCATTAGATGCCATATATCATTTTACTCGTATGATTGATATCAAAACTTGATTATTTTCATATATATGGTAAAATACGGTGATAGACGGCCAGGTATGGAGGACACCAGAGTCACAGTGCTGGCTTTGATTATTTCTCGAATGCCTTTAACACCGCTTGCCATGAAGTCCTACAAGCCATCTTTTCCCATCTTATGATGTCCTCAGAAGCCCTGGAATGGCTCTCATTTTATCTTCAGGGACGACAACAGTGTGTTCTCATTGACGAGTTGGTGTGATCTTTGCAATGGTTATGAATTGCGGCGGAGCGCTGTGTCAAAATCGAACCGACTTTAAAACCACACGACTTTTGTGTTCGGTGTGTCGGGCAACAGCTGTTCGCCACCACTGTAGAGCCACTCGGCGCGTGCGTTCCATTATTTCAAAGAAGAACTAAGAAATAATGTACACGAGAAAAGGGTTGTTTATCCATTTCAGACAAACCGAACCTGGAATGGAAACGTTTGCAGTGAGAATCTAAAGTCTATATTTTTTAATAGTAAATGTCATTTTTCTAGCCTCATAACTAAGACTAATTTTGAAATTGTAAATCAAAGGAATTAGCTATTCCTTACATACAAATTTTTTCTCGTATCGTATAGACACTTACTAAATACAGAACGTGGATAAAAAAGAACCAACTGTACAGGAATTATGTATAATCAGTATCAGAAATACAAACAAGAATTTTTAAAAAGAGTATATACGAGGAATAACTAAAGAAAGTACCTACTGAAGAAGTATAATGTAATTTTTACAAATTTTTCGAGTATTATAGGAGTATTCTATGTCTTTCCTCAAGAATCAAAGTATCTCCATGTCAAATTTCATTGCAATCAAATCTTCAAATCAAATCAAATCAAAAAGCAAAGCGTAACAGACAAACGAGTTATTTTCGAATTTACAAAATTAGTATGGATTAGCTATTCTCCGTCAGTTTTACCTACGTAGTGCCCGTGCTCGTGGGAATATGTGAATAAAATAGTTCAGTAATAATTTAGGAATCTAATCATGAAAGAATTTTAGAAATCGGTCGGAATAATTAAATTTTTCAACTTATGTACGCGGAATAAGTGACACCGGGTCCATACTGTTATGGGTTTTCTTCAACAATGAGCTTCAAGCGTCAAGAACATACAAAAAAATGTATTGTCATCAACACGAAATATATATCTCTCCACGTTGAAACAGAACACAATCTATCGTTCATTTTCCATCAAGCAACCACAATTCATCAAAATCATTCAAGTTTCATTTAATCATAATCATTCATCCATCTGATTCATCTCCACTTAACTGTTCGCAATTCATTTATTATAATATGTTTCAGAACAATAACATAGATCCCGTAATAAATGGCAACAGGTGGCTCCTCCAACACCACAAAAGTTATAACAAATCGTTTCCTTCGAAAGACACTTGTAGCTTATGTTTTTGTCTACGATTTAGATGGCCATAAAATTGGGTAATGTATTGAGTAGAATGAATGTATAAATATGTTCTGTGAAAGTGGAACAAAAAATATATTTAAAAAAGTTTGATAGGCATCTGAAGTTGTGAAATGTTTACTAATTTTCGTTTATCCAGATTTGTTCTCTCTCTCGTCTCTGAGTCTCGTTCAAATCTCTAACGGCAATAAAACTTAAAATTTATATCTCTATTATAAACTGTAGTTTAATTTATAGACACAAAGCTAGTGCTCGGATAACATGATACTTACAGAACTAGTATGAAAATGTATGCCATCAACTGCTCTTTTATGGTATTAGAGTGTAAGACTACCGACGTGTGTTACCTTTATATGTAAAAAAGATGCTAAAACCTTAAATTTTTAAACAACATCCAACCCAATATTACAAACTCGAGAGTAAATTCAGTCTCTGTTTGTCTATTACGCTTTTACGGCCAAACTGCTGCATGGATTTCAATGAAATTTAACATGTAGATACTTGGATTCTTAAGCAAGGACATAGGCTACTCTTTGATGCGAAAACCGACACACAAGCTGATGGAGCCGCGGACAAATCTAGTAGGTATTCTGTAAAGTTAAGCATTATATAAAAACAGGTACCTAGAACAATGGGCGTCATACTAATCAATGTAATTGGATATTTAAAAAAAATCGAACTCCAGCCTAGAGAATGTGAATTCTGTATTATTTTTCTATTACACTTTCTACATTACAATGCAGAAAAAAATACTGAACGCGTCATTAAAATGAATCACGCTTATTTGTACTAACCGATAAGAAATACATACTAAATTGTTACTACTTTGATATACTTTATTGTTATCATAATTAGTATATATCTTGATAAATCGTCCAATTAACAACACACATTAAATTGAATAAATCACGTAATATTTCGGTATAGTTAACATTTATCACTGTTATGTCAAGATTGGAAAATAAGATAAGAAATTTCAACTCTTTCTATTTTGCAACGATTAATAGCTGTATATTAAAATATTCACCTAGTTTTAGCGTTTTATAAGTTTTACCTTTAAACTATCATGAATATTTATTTTATTCTATTATTAGCTGGCCCTCGCAACCAACTATTGCCCGTAGCGTAATAATTTTCCCCCGTTTTTTAAACATTCTTCATTGGGGCTAGCGTGATGATATAGGTATAGCCTATAGCCTTCCTCGATAAATGGACTATCCAACACTGAAATAATTTTTCAAATCGGACCAGTGGTTCCTGAGATTAGCGCGTTCAAACAAACCAACTCTTCAGCTTTATAATATTAATATAGATTAGTATAGATTACTTAGTAATAAATATCGTAGATAAAATAGTCTAATTGAATTGGATATGTGCCAATGTCACTAATACTAATCTTTAAACAAGATATATCCAAAGTGAATCAAAGCCAATCTAAATCTAATCTACTAATATTATAAACGCAAAAGTTTGTGAGTATGTTTGTTGCTCTTTCACGCAAAAACTACTGAATGGATGTTGATGAAACTTTACGATAATATAGCTTATACATCAGAATAACACATAGGCTACAATGTATAAAGATATAGCTTCACCTCGCGGCGTTGCCCGCGGTTATTGTCGTACCGCGGGGTTCAGCTAGTTTGTATACATAATGATAGGTTCGATGATTACTTCTCACAGGCAAAGCTACTGGCAACACAACACTACGAGGCATATGGTCCTTATAGACGAACATGTTTTTTTAAGTAGGTATAAGCTGTCAAATTGACTCCTCTCAAAGCATAAGTAATAAAATAAAAATAATTTATTGCCAAATGAAACATACAGTAATTATTGCAGCCAGTGGCCAAGTCTGTCCTGTGGATGCCTGTAACGATTACCATTATGGTACGGTCGGCATCAAAACTTATGATTAAAAAAATTAAAAAACAAATAACATTAAGATAATAATAATAAAAAGGTTTCTTAACTTAACTTTTTTTTTTATTGTGGGTAAAGAATTTATTTTTCTCAAAAATTAATTTACATTTCACTTACATAAGAATGTTTTGGTTTTTGATACATTATACATACTATACACCACAGCACTTAATAACAAACAATTCAACAGACTAAAACCTCACAAATTTAATGGTCTGACATTAACATTTTGATATTATTAGAATAAAATTAATTTATGTGGGTACTCAACTTGTCTACAAGTGAAGACGAAAATACGAATATACTTTCGCATAGTTGCTTAGGATTCGTGGTAACAGTATAGTTAAGACAACAGTAGTACTACTTTATTTCGCAACATCGTATCAGTTAATGTTATATTATATTTAGATGAGTGAGATACGAGTATTTTCGAGAACATGTTTTTTGAGTTTTTTAAAGTATTATCACTATCGCAATTAGGGTATCGCCATTCCGAATCAACCAGGAACCATCACGCTACGTGCAGCATGAGATTTTCCGTCATGTCATACGACAGTGTAAGGAGACAATCCGTGACTTTCAATTTTGCCGCATGTACGGAACATTTCCCAACGTTGTATGAATTAGCCACACTATTGTATGAAGAACCCCAGAAGAAGTGTCCCTACAAATGGACTGAAGCGTCTAGCAAAGGATGTCTTAACTTTGGGTTACGGTAATCTGTAAAAGTCGACGTTTCAGGAGTTGTGAGTATTCTTCGCTGTTTATTTTTCGTCGGTGTGTCTTTCAAAAGGATTTGAGAATAAAAAGCTGACGCACGTTAAGCACCTTCAAGACCTTGTAGAGGTCTATGGTCGGGTACCTGAATGGCTTTTTAAGTTTTAAGCATCGACCGCTGTGCTCGTTCAACCTCTATTAAATGTGTTTTGGTGGCACTTCCCCAGCAGGTTATACAATACGCAATCAAAGACTGGCTCAGTGTAATGTATACTGTCCTCAAGATGTTCGTTGGTGTTTAGGAGCGAAGTAATCTTAGGATGTTTGCCGTTTTTCGTACTCTATGTGATAATGCAGTGATATGTGGCCTAAAGTTTGTATTTTGATCAATTATTACCTCGAGGTACTTTATTAAATTGCCAATGTTAATTGTTTCGTAGTAACAATGCGCTGGATCATTACAACTGTGGATCTTAATACCCAAAAACGAGTCCGGAGATGATGTCGTAAAAACCTACATATTTAGTTTTATTTTGGCATTCAACAACCAACCACGCAGACACTCTTCTCATTCCCAACTAGGCATGGGCTAAGGTTTCTGCCCAAGTGGAACCATCATAGATTATGGCAGTGTCATCTGCGTAACATATGATATTTGCGTGAACTGCCTTATGTATATCATTCATGTCCAGGATAAATAATGTCGGCCCAAGGATACTGCCCTGTGGGATACCAAAGTTGAAGGCTTTTAGTCCACTTTTATATCCACCATGCCTGCTTGCTTATGCTTCTCGTGAACCATTCGAGAGCTTTGCCTCTTATACCATAATGTAGTTCTAACTTACGCAGCATTATAGGAAACGACACAGTATCAAAGCCTTTAGCCAAGTCGAGGAAAATACCAATGCAATGCAATTTGTTTTTATCAAGTTGTGCTGACACTGTTGAGGTTAGTAGTGCCACAGCTTCCTGTGTCGATTTCCTTCTCCTAAACCCGAACTGTCTAGCGAAAATCAAGTTATTGCATTCAATATATTTGACAAGTCTATTGTTACCTATATTCTCTAGTAGTTTTGAGAATGCTGTTAATAGCATAATTGGTCGGTAGGTATCTGCTGCGTCTTTTACACCGTTTTTATAAACTGGAATGATACAACCTGTCTTCCATGCCTAACAACCCGCATGATGAGAAAACATTACGCGAATGACAACAGTTGAGACTAATTGTATATAATTCTAATAATTATCCTTCAACTCCTAACCGTTAAGGAGTTGTACCTGACATCATTAGGTCAACTTGAAATGATGACTACCAGACACAAATATCGGAATAACTTCAGAAAATATACGAAAAACATTGTACGTGTCTAAAAAATTTGAGGGTTTCCCTCCATTTTCCTGGGTTCCCATCATCAGATCCTGATATGATGGCAATGAGGCCACCGACCCTTTTGAATATACAAATAATTTTCTAAATCGGTCCATAATTGACACATATATACAGTAAAATATAGAACCTCCTCCTTTTTTAAGTCGATTTATAATAACTAGACGTTAAACATTTTTTTAGGGATAATGATACGTGTTAACGATATTGATCTTATCATAATCATATAACTACCTACTATCTGTACTAGTACTAGTATAATATCAATCACACGTAAAGAATATTGACGTATAAATACAATTAAGATCAAGATTGCGACGTACAAGTTAAAAAAAAAACTTTCTTAACGAACTCGAAAAAAACATAACATTAAGGCATAAGTAACTACGACTATAACTTCTCAACAAATTGCTACATAAGAGCAGAGACAATATATATTTCTGTCTCTGATAAGAGTCACGTATAAGGCCTGCTACGAGTATCATCTCAAAACACTATTCAAAGTTGGTTATTTCAAAAATTATCATAATTACTTTTCCAAGATAACAAATAAAATAATATCTATTAAAATGCAAATCGTTAATCTCCACCTTTGGGTACATTTTAATAAAACAGTCTAAATATTCATAGCCTGTTCTGAGTAAATATAACTAATTATAAGTTTATTTTACGAGCCTATTTAATTAAGAAGATTCAACTTAGAGAATTTAACGATTTGAATATTAATACAATGGCGAGAGACTCGATGTCGGAACTTTGTTGTCCAGCCGGAACTACACCACTTTCTTTTGGAAATACTAATTTTCTAATAATAGAAAAAACAAATTTTAGTAAAAAACACATTATGATGTGATCTTGTGTGTGTGTCTTTTTTGTTTGTGGATATTTGAAACGATAAAATGACATGGCATACCATATCTCGTCTAAAGTTGGAAAATGGTTTTTGCTGTTCTCATAATTCAGGCGAAGCATTGCAATAATAGAAATTAAGACCTCTGCGAGCAGATCATACAGATCTCAGAAAGTAATTTGTGACCGAATAGACATTTTATATATTGGGTCAATTCTGTCGAATTAAGGCCGGATTATCGCCCGGAGCTTGTAATAGGGAACGTGCACAACGAAGGTGCTGCCAACTGGCGTCGCCAATCCGAATCTTGTACTCTATTAAAACTTGACATTGACATTTCTTACAAGTAAACAGATTTAATTTTATTAGTTAAAAATATTATACTAGCTAATCATAATGGATTATTGCGTTTTTGGATGTACCAATACATCCAGAAAAAATAAAAATAAATCGAAAGGCGTAAAATTTTATTTTGTACCAGAATCAACATCAAAACAAATTTTACTATTATAAAAATTAATAAATGCTCTGGTATTGAATTTTGTGAAGAATAGTTACTAGCGATACCTTACGGCATAAATATTTCTTGTATTACGTGGCTTTTTTTTCTCACTAATTTTAACCAAAGTGAAGTTTTCTTTGCCATAATTTTATTAAGCCTGCCTCGATGGCGTAGTGGTGGCGTATGCGACTGCTAAGCTTGAGGTCTCGGGTTCGATTCCCGAGTCGGACCAAATGTTTGTAGGATCTGCAAATATTTGTTTCGGAGTTTGGGTGTTTTCTATGTATAATATGTATGTATTTACAAAAAAAAAAGTATATATGTATTAATATCAATTGTCTAGTACCCATAGTGCAAGCTCTGCTTAGTTTGGGACTAGATGGCGCTGTGTGTTAAATGTCCGAAAATATATTTATTTATTTTATTTATTTCTTTCTCGTATTTTTCTTCTAACTGTAGGATTCTATAAAAGGTTTGTTGAAATATCCTCTGATTCTAGCTGTTTCATTCAATTAATAAGTTGAGGCTTATTGGCTGTAGACGGAAATAACTCGAACATTTTCAGTCCCTTATCATAACCCAATAACTGCCGATCAGATAGCTTACCCCATGGTTCGGCATCGTTTGTTTTTGATATGCCGCTTTCAGGAGAATTTACATATATAACTAAGGCGCAGATGTGCTTGCATTTACAACATGCACTTGCAATGTTTCTGTTGTAGTCAAAATAAAGACATAAATAAAATGAATTGTATAGGTTCTTTGGAAAATTAACACATAAATGAAAAGGTAATTCAGAAAATTATTTTCACGTCGTAAACGTTGGATATTTTAGTGTGTGACAATTTTTCCAGTTATCACAGACTTTGAGGTTGAAGAGATAATACATGAAGAAAATGTTCTTCATGTATTATCTCTTCAACCTCCAATACGTGGACGGCCTCGAAGAGCTTTTGACTTTTTGACATACGCTGGCGATCATTACTGATAGACCGAAATCCATCTTTTATAACTTTAATCATATTAAAAAATATTATAATTCAAGAGATAATTTTGTTTACATAATTGAAAGCACGATGACAGTTTGATAAGTTTCCTTTACTGTCCGCGTAGTGTCTCTTTAGTTCCTATACATTGCCTATAGTACGTAATCATTTTATTTTTAATTTGAGAATTTTTCTATACATAATATGTATGTAGGTATTTGTAAAAAGCTGCACGTGTGACGGCGGCGCAATTAAAGTGACCGTATCTAAGCGTATGAACTATACACTCCGCTGTTTAAGTAACAACTAACTATATTCTTACAACATGAAGACGGGATAGTCGGAATAGGAAGTATGGTGTAGGGATTTACTTTAAATCAAAATCCAAAATAGCTTATACGTTTTTATTAGAAAAACAATATTATAATCTTCCAATAAGTCTACAGTAAACCTTAAAAGCTATGACTGGAAATATGGACTTGTGACATTGCACTAACTTTCTTTTGTAGAACACTTTATGGTACAGTTTCGTTTTCACATTTTGTACGGCTTTAATACATACTTATTGTCATTTAATAAAGTCTATTTTCGTTTGATATTCTGAAAAAGAATCGTTACTACCAAAAACATATGGTAAAGATGTAGTATTGTTAAATTTATTACAAATGCGTAAAAATAAATGACACCCAACTCTCTCAAATCTAAAAATAATACTAAAATTATGATAAGTCTCGATGACATAGCTTGAAATAACTATGCTAAATTACAAAGTAGGTATGCCAAAATATATATTTTACGTTGACAAAATCTTAGGAGATATTATGATGCTCAGTTACATTATCAACAGAAGCAAAACTAAATAGGTCATAAAATAACATATCATTATATTTAGAAGCATATAATTAATATCACATTTATAATAAAGTGCGACTGTGTTTGTGTTAACAAAATTTTTATTTGAATGACATTCAAAATAATTTGTAGTTCAAAACTTCTTAGGCTTTAATTATATCGCCTTAACATTTTAGTATATAATTGAAACTTAACAAAATGATGTTTTTATTATTATTTCGCTGCCGTTCATTAAATTTTGAAGTTTGCGTATACATCGGAGATACGAAGAAGGAAATAGAATACTTTTCGTGGAGAAAAAATGCATCGTTTCTAAGGAACGGGCAAATTACTTGTACATGAGTGGACAACCTCTAAAGGATGGATGGAGGATGACTAACAGAGAAGCTGCAATTAATTGTACCTTGACTTTTTTGCAGTAGCTATAATATTTTATGAAAGAGCAACTAATACGGTTATACTTAATGCATCTGTTCTAATATAGAACAACAAAGACCGGTGGACCGAAGGGGAGCAGGCATAGCGTCTTTTCCCGAATCAAAACAGTCTGTCATTTCTACGGGTGAAATCTTCACACATACACATTTTAGACTCACTTTAATAAGTAATCCTTAAAAGTCCTCGTCCGTCGATTACTCGAACCAATAGGAAAAAAGTTCATGTAGTTCGATCGGTCGGACCACATGGACTCAAAGAAAATGACAGTCACAGGGTCGTCCGATAAGTATGGTCATGTTTTAACATCGAGCAGGAAAAAAAAGATGGTCCGATCAAATCGTCCGATCAGTCTGACGAAGTGATCGGACCGCGCGGTCATAGCCTACTAAAGTACGTTTCAATTTTAAATATACGTAATGTTGAGGTGTATGTGTGGTCTGACGTTACGACTTGCGACTTTTTCGGGCATTAAATTCGCGGAAAATAGTTTTTAAGTCCAACGTTTTTAGCATATCTGACTTTGTGTACAATATTGATAAAGCATCGAGCTTTTTTGCTGTTTCTGATGCCGGTGCCACCCCAAGACGTGATGCCCTAAGCAATTGCTTAATTTGCTTAAGGGTTAATCCAGCACTGCCAGAAAGGGAGTAAGTAGTGAACTGACGAGTGATAGAGGAGGATGGAGGTTAAAAACCAACATTGCACCGACCCCAAATAAATTTCGGAAAAGGGTAGGAAGATGATGAGCATAAAAATCCTAGTTAGATCCATGTACTTACTAAATAAGCATACTATTGTGACAAAATTATGGGACTGGTTTTGTAACTATTATTCCCATATCAAATATTATAGTAAGATGAATTGACATTATTCAGTGTATAATTATGTATATTGTATATAAAAGTTTCGACTGACTTCTTTCTTATAATACACTTTTTTATATAATGTAATATTAAGCCGAAATTCGGTATGGTACGTTTAGAAACAAACTGTTGGTCATCATAGTAATAAATTGAGATGAAATTAAATAATTTTCTGCATTTTAAATATGATGAAATACAATTTGTTGATAAAGATGCGATATCTAATTTGGCTAAAATAGCTCAACGATGGTATGATAAATTTTATATCAAAAATTCTTCTTTTTTTAATTACTCGTATATTATTAATTTCCTTTAAAAAGTGTCAACTTAAATTTTATATGGCAGATATATCAGCGTTATAATTTACCACATATACAAATAATGGCTATTAAAAATACCGTTTTCATATAATGCATATCAATCCAATCACTATAACCGAATTAAAGTTTTTATTTTTATCTATATTTCACTTATAGTACCGCCCAACTATCCGCTTCTAAATATAACAAACTCAAAATGTAGCAAGTGCTTACTTAACTAAATAAACTATCAAAACTACACACAACTGAAATAATAATCTATTTGAATATTATTAAAATTGTAATAATTATTTTGAGCAAATAATAACAATAAAGCATTGTACAATAATGTGACTTAAAAATAAATATAATTATTTCAGCTGCACGTATTCATAAATAAATCTGAAAACCTATTAACATGTTTTCTACTAGATTCAGCACATTCAAAAACAAGAAAAAATTAATACGAAAAGCACTAGAAACTCCTCGAAAGCACTAAATATCAAATATTTAATCAAATAGAATAATGACAGTAGAAAAAAATAAACAATTTCCACAAACACTCCTCAATCCTCCAAAACATGTAAAAAAACAAAAGTGTTAAGCCTTACGCGAATGTATAGTATCGAAAAATAAACTTATTGATGTTTTAAAATTTAGTCAGTCTTACACGAGCTTAACGGTATGTGAATATTTAAAGCCAAATAAAAGATCATATGTCCTGTCTATTTTTCCTTTTTTTAAGACAATTATAAATGTTCTACTAATAATACAAAATGAACTTCATCACTAATGCCCGGTTCCTATATTTAACGAATTGTCATCGTGTAAAATTTTTCTACAACCGACTACGAGTCGTAAATACCGTTCCTCAATTTATTTTTTATAGGAACTATTTTAGCTTACGCCCCGTATAATATACTACTATTCGTACCTAGAACGGATCGTTTTTCAAATATAGGAACTGGGCATAAGACAGCAGAATCCATAATGATACGAGACATTGCAAAGCATATTAACTTGTACTCTTAAGAATAAGAATTTTCAGCAACGTATTAAAACTACGATACTAAACAAATGCTTTAGAAACTAATACATTTTGTTAAGAAATTTTATTTATCTCACATATAACGAAAGCAGTTATAAAGGCATTATATAATATTACATAGGCTCAAGTGCCGATTCAGGAAATCTTTTTTTAAATAGAATAGTAGTCACAATTTAAAATGCAATTTTTTAAGCTGGCAACATCGAATTGACTCTATTTTTTTAAGAATAGACATTTTAAAAATAATAATCAAAAACAAATGAAAATGTTTATAGGTTATCTTCTTTACTCTAAACTCGGGGCTAAGAACAACGGGTTTGGAGCCATGTTCAAGTTGGCGGATTGGAATGACCTTTTTATACTTACATGTGGATATTGCTCACGCCATTCTAATACCTGCCGCCAAACAAAAGTACCGTTAATATAATATTAATGAAACCAAATAATACTAATTTTATTTTATAAAGTTCTTGCCAATGTTTGCCAAATTTATACCGTGGGAGAGCTATGCTTCGGCATGAATGGGTCGGCTCGACCGGAGTGATACCACGGCCTCACAGAAAACCGGTGTGAAACAGCGTTTGCGCTGTGCTTCACCGAGTGAGTGAGGATACCGGAGGCCCATACCCCAACCCCTTCCCCCATCCCCTTTCCCATCCCCCAAAGGTCGGCAACGCACTTGTGACGCCTTTGGTGTTGCGGGTGTCCATGGGCGGCGATAATCGCTTACCATCAGGTGATACGTCTGCTCGTTTGCCCACTATTCAATAAAAAAAAAAAATGTGACTACTTTGCCTGATAGAAAGCATGAGTTTTTTATGCGCTTTGCTGGCAAAAAACCAGATACGGGGGGGGGGAGGGTTTGGGAGAATCGAAGAGCGGTGGTTACATTACTCATTGCGAATGCAGGCAATGCAGCATGGTAACTCACACTAAGGTGGTCAAGTGAGATACTGTTTTACACCCAGCTTAAAGGATCCGGCTTTATAGTGGGAGGGAAACACGTGCGCTAGTAGCAAGTTCCAGGTCAGCACAGGAAGGAAATGCCGAAACATTTAGTTTAAAATCGTATGTCTTGTAATGTTCACTTTGAAACGGTGACTTCCACGGTCAGAACGTGTTGTGCTGTAACTAATTACTTAGTGTACGTAAGTGAACGATAATAGAACATTACTAATATTTTTTTATTTGTTATTAGAACTAGACGTTACGTCTGGTTTTAACAATTTCATTGTGATGTTTGTTAATGTGATCGACTCTAATAGCAATACATTAAAAATATATTTTTATAATCATACCTGAGATTCCTGAATCTGGTCGCAAAAACTAACATCCAGTAGTCGAAGCTCTCTGCACTCTGCTAAGATCCTGTAAAAAAAATAAAAACACTATTTGTTAAAAGTTAAACGTATGCAGGAAACTATATTTTAGACTTCAGGTTTATGTTCCAAACACTATTATTAATTAATAATTAACAATAAAAAGCCAATTCCCGCACTAGAAATATACATATAAAAACCAGAGATTACTCAGACTCATTACAATAAATCGTGGATTACACAGTGTTTCCCAAAACTCACTAAGCGGCTAAGCGATCGCTTAAAACACTAAGCCAATAATAATATGGAATTTATTTACTTACAAGTCACAAATATCAGGCGTAACAGACCTGACGCCGAGCAGATCAAGTTGAGCTAACTTAGGCGCTCGTGGTAGAAGAGCTCGCAAGTCTCGGTCACAAACACCTCGGAGTGCCCCAAGGAAAAGTTTTCGAAGTTCGTAACCAGCTAACCATGCTAGCCACTCGCCAGACCCGCCGGCTTGTAAACTGAAATAAAATAAATAAATATTTTCACACATGAAACACACAACGTCATCTAGTCATAAACGAAGCTGAGCTTATATTACGGGTACTAGACAAATTATATAAATAAAAACATATTTGTATTACTCTTTTATAAATCGCTACATATTTTTCGCATCGCACTACATATTATCATTCTGTCTGTTCGCGATAAATCAAAAGCTACTGCACGGATTTTGATGCGGTTTTTATTAATAGATAGAGTGATGAATAAATATTTGCAGATCATTTTTTTTTTTTTTTTTTTTTTATTGTATAGGGGGCAAACGAGCAGACGTATCACCTGATGGTAAGCGATTACCGCCGCCCATGGACACCCGCAACACCAGAGGCGTCACAAGTGCGTTGCCGGCCTTTTAGGAAGGAGTACGCTCTTTTCTTGAAGGTTTGAAGGTCGTATCGGTCCGGGAACACCGCAGGCGACAGCTCATTCCACAGTTTTGCTGTGCGTGGCAGAAAATTTCGGGAAAATCGCACAGTTGTGGACTGCCAACCATCTAGATGATGGGGATGAAATTTCTGTCGCGTAGGACGATGGCGGAAAGATGCGGCAGGTATCAATCCGAACAATTCCTCGGAGCACTCCCCATGGTACATGCGGTAGAAGATGCACAGTGAAGCCACATCTCTACGCAGCGCCAGAGAATCTAGCCGAATTGAAAGATCCCGGCAATCGACGATACGAGTCGCCCTCCGCTGAATGCGGTCCAGAGGGAGGAGCTGGTATTGGGGTGCCCCTGCCCAAAGATGAGGACAGTATTCCATGTGAGGCCGAACCTGCGCTTTGTAAAGCCGAAGGCGGTGGGCCGGAGTGAAATACCGCCTCGATCTGTTGAGCACACCTAGCTTTTTTGAGGCCAATTTGGCCTTACCCTCCAAATGGCCACGAAACTGGACTTCGCTCGATACGTCGAGACCGAGTATCCCAATATTGGCTGAGGCAGATAGGGGAGTGTCTTCAAAACGAGGACATACGACCCACGGGAGTTTTTTTGCGGTGAACGCGCAAATTTGTGTCTTTGTCGGGTTGAATTGGACCAAATTAAGTCTACCCCAATTTGAGACCCTTTTCAAAGCGGTCTCAACTTCAGACACAAGTTTGTTTCGACTCTCAATGACGTTTTCCCGAGAAATATTGGCGCGGCCGGTGTAGAGAGCATCGCCCGTACTGTCATCCGCATAACAATGAATGCCGCTGATTGGCAGCATGTCATTGATATGGAGGAGGAACAGAGTAGGCGATAGCACACAGCCTTGCGGGACACCAGCATTCACAGACATGGAGTCAGAGCATTCGCCGTCGACTACGACCTTTATGCTTCTACATGCCAGAAAGCTAGTGACCCAATCGCATAGTTTCTCGGGAAGCCCATAGGAAGGGAGCTTCGAAAGAAGCGCTTTGTGCCAGACCCGATCGAACGCTTTCGCGATGTCCAAACTAACTGCCAATGCTTCCCCCTTAGTCTCAATCGCCTGAGCCCAGCGATGTGTCAGGTATGCCAGAAGATCACCAGCTGATCGACCCTTACGGAAACCGTACTGCCGGTCACTAAGCAGATGATGATCCTCTAGGTACCGCAGGAGTTGATGGTTAATGATGGACTCCATTATTTTCGAGAAGAGGGAAGTTATGGCTATCGGCCTGTAGTTAGTCGGATTTGAGCGATCGCCCTTTTTAGGGATCGGGTGGACCAATGCTGCCCTCCATGATGACGGGACTACGCCAGTGGAGTAGGAGAGTCGAAAAAGACGCGTTAAGACCGGTGCCAACTCTGGAGCGCACATCTTCAACACAATAGGAGGGATTCCATCCGGGCCACTCGACTTATGGACATCAAGGGACGAAAGTGCTAAGCGCACTGAGCGTTGGTGGAACTGGATATCCAGCATACAGCTCTCGCACCGCGGTATTGTAGGCGGCTCCTGCCCCCCGTCATCCAAGGTCGAGTTGGACGCAAAGTGTTTTGCCAGAAGATCGGCTTTCTCGTTTGCGTCATAGGCCAACGGATTATCTCCCATGTGAAGAGGTGGAAAGGATGGCTTACAAAAATTCCCTTCGATAGCCTTGGCAAGAGACCAAAATGCCCGAGTTCCCGAGGGAAGACGCTCAAGCCTCTCGCCAACCCTAGCGATGTGCTCCGATTTCGCCCTTGCAATGTCTCTTTTGAGGGACCTGGAGGCAAAGTTGTACTGCTTTTTCAGAGCGCTGGTATTTTGATCCCGCACCGCCACCGCGCCAGCCCAGGCTTGGTAAGCCTCCTGCTTCATGCGAGAAGCTTTTCTGGAAGATGAACCAAACCAGGGCCGACACTTGCCACCAATGGGGACCACAGAGGATGGGATGAAAAGCTCCATACCCTGCAGCACAACATCAGCAACAGAATCAGCAGCAGTGCTGGGATTATCCGGCGTGAAGCACAACCGTCTCCAAGGGTAGGACGCAAAGAACGTCCGCATCCCATCCCAATCTGCTGACCTGTAGTGCCACACACGACGGCCGCGCACAACTTGCGATCGCGGCGAGAGTGTGATAAACACTGAACTCCGGACAAGGCAATGGTCTGAAGTGCCAAGTGGAGCGTTAACGGTTACGCGGTAACCGTCCGGATGAGAGGTCAGCAGAAGGTCCAGCAGTGAAGGATTCTGGCCCTCCACATCTGGGACTCGCGTGGGCGTGGTAACCAGTTGTGTCAGGCCATATGCTAGGGCGAAATCGTGAACAGATCTCCCCGCATGATCCGTTTTACTGGAACTGAGCCAGTCGGCGTGGTGGGCGTTAAAATCGCCAAGTACGACGATCTCTGCGGAGGGGATCTGCTGCTGCACGAGGTCTGTGGCCATCTGGATGTGCTCGAAGAGTCGGTCAGTTTCGGCATCACCGCTATGGGACCTATAGAGGCACGCATAGACGCGAGGATGGTCGTCGCTGTCTACACGGAGCCATAAGATGGAGAGGTCCCTACCTTCAAGATTGCTAAGGCGACGAGAGCTGATATCGTCTCTGACGTACACGCACACTCCGGCCTTGGAGATGAAGGAGTGTTCCAGACCGTACCCAGGATAAGTGAGGTAGGAAGTGTCCGCTGGAGACGATATCTGCGTCTCTGTCAAAAAGAGCAAGGCTGGCTTTGCTGTCTCGAGGTGGTGATGGACAGCATCTAGATTACTATGTAATCCCCTGATGTTGCACAAGTCCACGACTAGCGTGGCAGGGGGTGCCATGGTGGTACTGCTCTTACCCCGAGCATGACAGAGCGTAGTTTTGCCCCCCCCAGAATACGAGGGGCAGCCTGGGCATCCACGCTCAGGCGCGTTGTGTTCTAAGCGTGGACGTCCAGAGAGGGATTCTCCAACGCTAGCGCAGTTGGTACCTTCCTGGGGTAATATAAGTTTCAACTGCGCCATCATAGGGGGGATAGGGGGATGGGCCTCCGGTATCCTCACTCACGCGGTGAAACACAGCTAAAGCGCTGTTTCACACCGGTTTTCTGTGAGGCCGTGGTATCACTCCGGTCGAGCCGACCCATTCATGCCGAAGCGCAGCTCTCCCACGGTAAAATATCATATAGTCATACAAACATTTGGTCCAACCCGAGACCTCAAACACAGCAGTTGCTATCACTGCGCCACCGAGGCAATTATTAAATTAAAGGTTTTCATTAAACTAATTTCTTTGACTCTTATGTTTTGGAGGAGAAAATACTGCTTCAAATTAGTGATCCACCAAAGCAGTAGTTTCACAGCCCACCCTTTACAAACGTAAACGTTAATTGAAAACTAAACAATTTATGGGAATCACGTCTCTCTAAATTAAATCACGTGATCAAAACAAACCACCAATCCACAAGAGAATAAAGGCGTTAGCAATTGTAGAAATTCAATCGACGTGAAGCACTTGCAACTTGGCTAAGGGGTACCTCCCTTCTTCTTTTTTTTTTCGATTTGGTTTTCGACACTGCTAGACTTAAATTTTATCGGATTTATGAAGTCGTCAAAAACTAAAACGAAATAATAATAATAAATTCGGGCATTTAACACATAACGGAGTCTAGTCTTAAACTAAGCAGAGCTTGTGTTACGGGTACTAGAACAACTGATATAAAATACTTTTTTGTAAATACATATCACATAGAAAGCACCCAAACTCCGAAACAAATATTTGCAGATATTCTGTCGGCTGCATGTACATTTCCAGCATTACTACAGTGTACAGAACTAAATACATAAATCATCATATATACTTACCACCAGCCAACATCGAGCTCTTGTAGTTTTTTACAGTTGCCAAGCGCCCTGATTCCGTTTGGTGTTAAAGAATATGACTTCCAAAAGTCCACTGATACGAGGTTCGGACAATTTGCTCCCAAAGCAATTGCCACCTCATCCATTGAAGATATCATCTTGCACGACCCTATGGACAATTAACCACAACCGTTACAAGTACAAATAACCAAAAACACATAACTCATAAATCCTTATATTAATCGGCGCGTTCGTTTAGGAACTACGGTGCCACAATAAAACGCATCTCACGAAATATGGACATGAATAAATCTCATACGTTTTAAAAAACAATCTTGATTTTATTCATTTACAGGAAAGTTTATAAAAAACTTTTAAGTATTGCATAAAATACATTTTATTAAAACAATACATCTACACCCAAATTATACACAACAGTGTTTTCAAGGCAAACTTGAGCAATGCAAAAATACATAACTACACATAATATAGGTATATCTACTGAGCTCACTGAAAATAAAAATAATAGAAAAGCCACTCATCCCAATCAAAATAATTTGTTTCAATAAAACAATACGCATACATTTTACTGAATCCTCAGGAGTCGATATCAATAATTAATTATGACATACTACATGCACATACAACATCACTATATAATTCCTTATAGATTCTGGGTTCCTAATATACTCAGACTATTGATAGTTCTACTAAAGAAATAAAAGCATAATAAAAATGATAAATGCGTACCAACATTGAGATGACGTAGTTCTGGGTTGGATCTGACGATCGCCACAGCTGCTTGAACGGTTATATCCGTTCTATACAAATCCAGCCTTTTTAAGTGCCTGAGGGATGACAAGCACATCCAGTCTGAACAGCTGACCACGGATCGTAGACATAGTTCTGAAAGTAATTAGAATTTAATGTAACCGAATTTTTTATTTTTTATTTGTTTTTTAAAAGACACAAGAAAAGACTGAATTCTACATTAGTGGTCAAAATTCGACCATAATTCATTCAATTATTTTATTTACACCCATACTATAGATCTTATATAAAACTTTAGCTATCTTATTGCCAACATTAAAACATCCTGTGTCATAGTATCATCCAACTGAGTGTTATATACTAAATTTCATAATGCAACTCCTTTTTACAAAGAGAACGTTGTCACGCACACGCCTACCAACCACAGCGCTGTATTAAAAAAAAAGAACTGTTATTCGAATTCACGTCGTATCCCGCCATTTTTGTTCGATATTGGTATTGTACACCACCCAGTGTTCAGAACTTTTTATAGAGGATTCATATCATGGGTGTAGATAAAGTCTTGTATGCAACTGTACATTATTAGGTATTAAAACACTCATGTGATACTATTATCTATCTGATAAGCACACATTCGTGTTTTAATACCCCTTATTATACAACAGTTGCATAATAACTATTTCATTATTTTTAGCTTTCTGTACTCCTTATTACTAGCTGACCCACGCAACCTCGTTTGCGTCTTATATTACCCGTGGCGTGAAATTTTTCCCCCGTTTTCGAAACATTCTTCATTGGTGCTACGCTCCTATTGATCTTAGCGTGATGATATATAGCCTATAGCCTTCCTCGATAAATGGACTATCCAACACCGAAAGATTTTTTCAAATCGCACCAGCGGTTCCTAAGATTAGCGCGTTCAAACAAACAAACGAAGTCTTCAGCTTTATTATATTAGTATAGATTAACTCTAGCAAATTTCATAGGTACTCTTCCATTCGCATAAGTTTCGTAAAAAGGGATACAAAGTTTTTGCTTTACGTCTATATAAGAATTGATGTAAGTGAAAAAAATATGTTTATTTTACAATGGCTATCAGATTGATCAGGTTTTTATTTATTCAGTTAAATAAAGTTATTTTTTCTAGTTGTGAAGCGTATTAACCTTTTCAATGTTAGTGGATGACCTGGATGATCGAGCTTTGCTTTTTTTGCTTTGAGAAATTTATCAAACAAAAAATAGCAATTTTGTGTTTGATAAATTTTCCATCAAAAACGTCTGCTCGTTTGCACCCCTATTCCATAATAAAGTAAATATATATATAAAACCTTTGCATACAAAATTTCATAAAAATCGTTGAAGCCGAGATTCAGGATATATAAGTAAGACTGTAAATACCGTTAGATTATAATATACCTAGCGAGATTGTAAACTGTCAATAGATTGTCAACTGTGATACACAGCTTACAAAATAACTATCTGGTCCGGCTTGCAATAGGCCGTTCAATGGCCATAGAGTTAGGTTAGATTAGAACTTCTGTGATTAATCACAAATTCATTATACTATCACAACAATTTTATGTAACTAATTCCAAAGCTGTAAGATATTTTCAACATGAGATACATTTACGATCACAACAATATGAATAGATTCGGCAACAAACGAATTAATAAACAAATATGGCGGTGCGGGACAATGTTCTTTAACCAATCAGGGCGATTCGTCACATACCATATCACAATTTGGCGGTTTCACTTCGATAGATTATACTTTAACTAATAAAAATAATGCGTTAAATTGTAAGCATTATGTTACAGTACACAATCTTTCGACTGTTTGCAATCTCGCGGGATAAAATCTAACGGTTTTGACAAACTCACGGTAACATCTACAAGAATTGCTCGTTTAAAGTTATTAGATAGAATATATCTATCTGATAGATAAGACTATATGTCACGAAAATGGAGCATTAGCGCCCTTTAAACGTGAACTTTAACCGGCATTTCGACTTGTTCCAAACAATTGGGTAAAATTCAATAGCACATTTGGAATTAATAATGTTCAGGATATGGCTGCCATGCCATAGCATACTTGTATACTTTTTTTTGTAAATACATATTACATTATACATAGAAACCACCCAAACTCCGAAACAAATATTTGCAGATCATACAAACATTTAATCCGAGCCGGTAATCGAATCCGAGACCTCGAGAACAGCAGTCGCATACGCTACCACTGCGCCACAGAGGCAGTTAACTTAATTAATTTTAATATTAAAAAATGTGTGTAAACAATCGTACAGATACACATATAAACTTACAGTACTTCTAAAACATCATAACTAAACATACCTTGTAAGCATGTCGAGGTGTCAACAATAGCTCTTAGCACAGAATCGTCAACAAATTTGCAGCAATTCATGCGCAGATGTGTTAATTCGGCCCCACTGTCTTTCAGAAAACTGCAAATTAAAATATGACGTAACATTAAAGATTTGCTCGATCATACACGTGACTTTAAAATTATATGATCCACACTGCAACATGTATGAGAATTACAAATTAATTATAACAAAACATTATTTTAGGGAAATGTAACTAGGTAGAAAATTTGGTGGCAGGCTAACCTTTATTAACTTAACTACGATTCATTTGAACACCCTGTACTAACGGGTCTAGCGAGCGTGATAAAGTTATTCAAAACCCTCCTTTCAAATGAAGGACATACTCGTATGTCCGAAGAAGATGGTGGTTTTCTGTGAGGCCGTGGTATCACTCCGGTCGAGCCGGCCCATTCATGCCGAAGTGTGGCTCTCCCACATATAATAATGATTATTAGAATACAGACATCATGAGATTTCCTCTTATTTTGTCTTAATATAAAATGACACTTTAAATTCAACAGTCTGTGTTACTGTCATCAAAATACTCATTACTTTTGAAATATATGCTATGTAGCTAGAATGAAGTGTGAATACAAGATAACATTGTATTAATACGTGACTGCACTACTTAATTATCTTTTTTTTTGTATAGGCCTATCAAAATGACTACTCTGCCTGATGGAAATCAAACGCAGAATACAAGAGTGGTGGTCACTATATTCATTGCGAATGCAGACAATGCAACAATGCAGCATGGTAACCCACACCATGGCCGCCTAGTGATGCTTCTGCATCATTGGGCCTCCGGTCTCGCACTCACCAACGAAACAAGACGTGATGTTTTGTTTGCTGCTGTTACGTTGATCTTCTGTGCGAAGGTAGTACCAGCCCAAACGTACTGGAATCAGCATGCCTCTACTACCAAGCATATAGAATTTGTTTCGAAATATTCCTTTGTGAAGTGTAACAACAACAAAAACAAGCACAATTGAAAAAAAAACTTGTTTGTTGTTGTTGTGAAGTTGCCTTGAAGTAATCACGTGCTGCCACAGCGAGCATAGTTATGTAAACGGAATGAATATGAACCCTTATTCACGCAAAGTCATAAGAATAGGCATTGTCAATAACAATTGTAACTCACTTGATCACATAATGGGCGTCTATCATGCAATGGCTGCCGCACCACGATAGGTCGAGTTTCTGAAGGAATTTGCAACGCATGGACAGCGTGATTAGGACCTGTAATAAAAAAAGTGAGAGATAGGGCTTTAAACATTTTGTCATTAGTAAAAAGGGTTCAAAACATAAAGACGATAGAAGCGGTATTTTCCTAAGGAGCAAGAAATGTCTAGTTATTTTATGTTTAACCGATTTCAAAAAAGGAGGAGGTTACTCAATTCGAGATCGAATCGGAGATCTAACACAACGCCATTTAATCCTAAGGTAAGCAGAGCTTGTGTTATGGGTACTAGACAACTGATATGAATACATATATATATATTTTTATCGTAAATACATACATATTATACATAGAAAACACCCAAACTTCGAAAAAAATATTTGTAGATCACACAAACACTTGGTCCGAATCAGGATTTGAATCCGAGCCTTAAGCACAGCAGTCGCATTCACTACTACTGCGCCACCGTGGCAACCAATTGATTTAATAGTACTTAGTAAATTGACTATGTAATTTATACAATGTTAAAGATAAGAACAATGATGTTTACCTGTGACTGCACGCAATGCCAATAAGGTCTGAGATCTATACTCCGATACAAGATAGCGTCAGAAGCAAGTCTGTTAAAGTGTCTGTTGACTTGAGCGCATCGGCAAAGGGACTGGATATCCAAATACTTCATGACACATAATATTGTTTCATCCTGTAACAAAAATAAAACTTGTTTACACATTCGATCAAAGAATAACCCTCTTCTTTATATACCTACTAAGTAATTGTGCCCCGCATTATGATCGATCTGCTCAGTTTTCGTCACCTTTTTGCCCTTATCCCAAAATATAACACCCATAGCAATTCGAAGCGATTTACCCTTTTTTAAAATGCCTTATTTTTATTGACATCGGTCAGTCTCTTTCTGTAGCTTAAAATCTACCTCGGATCTGCTATTTAAAGGTTTTTCTTTTATTTGTTGTAAGTGTAAGATTGACTATCCAAGATTTAAACAAAAACCAAATTTAACCTGCGAAACTGTAAAGCCTGGTA
Source organism: Spilarctia lutea (assembly GCA_916048165.1). Classification (NCBI taxonomy): domain Eukaryota; kingdom Metazoa; phylum Arthropoda; class Insecta; order Lepidoptera; family Erebidae; genus Spilarctia; species Spilarctia lutea. Next base: position 14,343,776 of record OU696480.1, on the reverse strand, counting down.
GTAAATCTGAGGTTTGGACAATATCGAGTATTTGGTTTCAATGTCTTCAACAAACTCGCGTATTTATTTAATAGCAATAACAATATAATGGTCGATGAAACCAATAAAAACACGATTATAACAGTTTTCTTTTGTACGTTATCTCAAAATATCGACATGGTTTATTTTTATTGAATAGTGGACCTGATGATAAGCGATTACCGCCACCCATGGACACCCGCACCACCAGAGACATCACAAGTGTGTTGCCGGTCTTTTAAGAAGAAGTACACTCTTTTCTTGAAGGATTTAAAGTCGTATTGGTCCGGGAATACCGCAGTTCATTTCACAGTTTTGTTGTGCGAGGCAGAAAGTTCCTAGAAAACCGCACAGTTATGGACTGCCAGCCATCTAAGTGATGAAGTAAACTTCTCGAGCACAGCACAGCACTATTCCCCAGTCCCGCCAATATAATTGTCATGTCTAACACTAAGTACTATTTTCTCACTGCTGTTTTATAATTTAACAATATATATTACAAGCAATATCAAAGTGTTTTATAACAACCATAGGTATATGAGCCTAACTATAAAGTATTAAATGCAACTCTAGTGAAAGCATGGTGCCAAATTGGTAATGTAATCCATTATACGAGTACATAACAAATATTACAGCAAATTGCACACTCTAGGGATAAACACTCACGATAGGAATTAATTTCACGTGGTGATCAATATTGTCACAGATTATGTTACAAGAATTTCAACAGCTTATTTTGCTGTCATTTCAAACCTATCCGTATTACATAGATGTTAAGATAATATATTCAATGAAAGAAAATTATAGATTTATGCTTATTTTACGTCATATTTCCTGCTACATAAATATATCGCGGAAATTATTTCATTCATAACGTGATTTACTGTGAAATGCGTGTACCTAAAATAATGTGTAGGTAAATTTTATGGCAACAACACAATTGACAGTATATTTATATATTAAACATTGTGTACTTTTGGTGCATTGGCGAACTTGATGTCTAGGGCATTCTCTACCAGTCAACCATTGTTAAAACTAGTATTACAATCAACAGACAAGTAATATGTGTAGTATACATAAATCAAATAATATAGAAAACCCTATCATGTACACACATTATATACAAAATGACCAAGTAAATTATCTAACTTTACAGCACTGCCACTCGTTGTCGAGCACTGGGAATCTGATAAAAATTAAAACAGTTGGGTTTGAGAAGTCTTTCTAAAGAACAACGTAAATAATTACAAATTTAAACAGAAAAAACCGACTTTGATAACTGGACCAAATTGAAATGGGACCTCACGGGAAGCATCAGCTTTCAAATAAAAATCGAAACAAAGAATCATCAAAATCGGTTCACCCAGTCGAAAGTTATAGGATAACAAACATAATAAAAATACAGTCGAATTGATAACCTCCTCCTTTCTTGAAGTCGGTTAAAAACACGATAATACAAAAAACAGTCTTTCGAATTTCTAAACCTAAAAAAACAAGAGTGGAAAGCTATGTTCGGTACACATACGCAGGCTTGACTGGAGTGAATCCACGTCGTCACACAGGTATGTGTCCAAAGCCATATTACTTAAATTTCAATGAGATCCCTAAAATCCGACGAAGGGTGTCAGTTGTGAAACAAATAATATGTAGGTAATTTGCTTATTCATTTCGATGTAATGTCAATTGTATTTTTAACGGTGGTACGGATGATCTATCGTAGTTTTTTAATGAGTTTGTGAGACCACATGTCTGTTGTGTCCTAACACAGAAGTCTTAACTAAAAACATTCGACCTTGTCAAAACTTGAAATACTGAACCAAACATCGTAAAATTACAAAATTTTACTAGAGAAGATTAATTTTATTTTTAAAAGTCAACTATCAACTCGCGCACTATCCTGAGTCACGGAAAACCTTTCAAACATACACAGCACACATAACAATTTGTGGATCACACAAAGTGTGTACAAAGTAGAAAGCGGAGAGATGACCGCTGAAATCACTTAGGTACCTACGTCATTCGTGCAGTCAAAATTCAGATAATCGGATGATAAGCGAAATAAAAAGCTATTCAAACAAGGTCTAGATTACAACCATTTCTCATAATTTCCAGTTTTCTAATTCATATTCACATGCAAAGTCATTATTCTATACAACGATTGTTCCCGTGCGCATGACTCATGCCTTAGACTTTTATGTATATGCCATTGACACTGTGTGAATTTCTTGATTTAAAAATAACGTATTGAAAAAAAAAAAACAAATTTATTTTTTATATTCAACGAGATAAAATCAAATAACAAAATCGTTGAGCACGACGAACAACGTGAGCATAAAAATGAATTACCCCGACTTAGCTATTCAAGCATTATTATTTGCACGAATGTTAAACCTAATACTGAGCAATAATTTATTGTAATAAAATGTGTTGAATGGTTTATGTAAGAAAGTTACATTTAGAATACAAAAATACACGGCTACCAAAGAAAATGCTTATGTATGTATACACGGTACATTATAACATTTTTAATTCGTCTGTCAATCTGTTTGTTACGGCTAACCTCTGGAACGGCTGGACCGATTTTGACGAAACGATTTTCACTGGCAAATAGCTGATGATATACATAGTAACTTGGGTTATTTTTTAGACTAGTTTTGCCTCGCGGCATTACCTGCAGTTGATGTTGTACCGCGGGTAGCATGGCGGGGCTCAGCTAGTATAGTATATTTAAACCAACAAACAAATACGAAAAACCTTTAGAAAACACGTATTCTACACATGATAAAAGCTATTATTATTATAACTATAACATTGATTACTTGAAAACAAAAAAACTATGCGAGTAGGTACAATATAGGACCTTTTTTTTTTTTTACGTGTGGAAACCCCCTCGGGCCGTCACCCCGCCGGGGTTTGCGGCGGGGTGGTGTGTCGGAATCGAACCGACTAAAACCACACGGTGTGCCAACTCTGCGCCTGAGAAGGGAGGGGTCCGGGAATCGCTGTTATTAAGACGCCGGACCCAAGGTACAGTATAGGACCTGGGTTGACCTTTTGAAGCAATGATCATAGTTTTGAGTCAGCCTGTCCATACAGACGGCATACGAACCCCAGCCAGCCAAATTTATCCCTCAGTTACTACCTATAACCGAAATTATAAGTTGCACAAGAAAACCTCTTCTGAAACACAAAGACACTTTGAATGTCAGCAGCATTACCCCACAATAAAATACCATATGACATTACACTATGAATATAACAAAAATATACTAATCTAGCTGTTTCTACATCGGTTAATTTACGATTTTTATAAACCGCTTATGCTGCAGAGCTGAGTCTATTCGACAATCCTTCAATTTAGATTCCAGAAGTCCATGAAGAACTTCTATACAAAAATTTAATTAGTCTTTCAGTAGATTGTCTAAAATGAATGAATCAGTGAAATAATAAAGAATATTAAGTTTAACTTACCTTACCTGTAATAATTCAAGTACCTGAGGGCCCTCGCAAATTGGTATAAAGAACCTGAATGTAGCAAGGAGATACGACTTGGAGTAACACTAACATTTTAGAAAACGATTTTCACAGTTTACAGTAACTTATGTCGGAAATCATTAGTATGAGTTCCGCTCCGAAAAGAGACATTAAGGAGGTTACCACATTTTATTCACAAAACAATGATAAGTATAATACCAGTTATTATATGTCGCTAGGAGACTTTAGATAAAGTATTTCACTTCATACCAGTATGTACTAGTAAAATTTTCTGTATATATACATTCATAGTAATACCTATTGTCTGGCCGCTCAGAGATTGTGTTTCTGACAGGTCGTGATCGAATGGGCGATGTAACTTTGAACTGGCGTACAATTTATGGCAAAATTTTAAATATATTTTATTAACCTTAATAATGAGTAGGTAATAACATTAATAATTGAATAATCATGCCAACTTACAATAAACGTTTTATTTTGGGCTAAAGTTATTAACAATTAATTAATTAACAAATTTAAAAACGAAAATTTTTAAAAGTTTAACGACGTCAAACTGCTCTGTTTCAAGGTTATGTCAATTGTAACTGAATATGAAATGAGAAAACTGAAGATGAGACAAAATAACGAGGCAATTGTAACTGAATATTTTTGTAATCTTAATGTAATCTGTCGGTCGGTATATTGTTAAATAAAACGTTCTAATTTTATAATATATAATTTTATTTTTTTATTTATATATCTTTATTGTATACACAAAAAAAACAGTATAACAAAATGAGTTACAAAGTATGTAAGGATGTATAACATTTGGCCGTCTTTTCTTTCCCTTCGTTTCATTCAGAAATTACGATTAAATTTAATTCATCCATCGACAATTTTGTTAACATTGTGTTTGAAATATAATAAAATATATATAAATTGAATAATTATGCATATGCTATAAATACTGTTACCAAATATTATTAATGTTTATGGTACATCACTACTCATGACGAATTTACAGATGTCAGAAACGCATTCTCTGAGCGGCCGGACTATACCTATTTATATTCATGGTAAATATATATCAACCAAATGTAACTCATGACTTAAACAAACTCATATGTTTAAACAATATCTTGAGGTCAAAATGGGGCTTAGTGACAACAACAATACACTAGATTTGTGGTAGGGTTGCCACGTCAAATCTACATTGATGAATGTGTTGTTTACAACGATAGAATTGAATCGTTACTGGATGAAGCTGACACTATAACAAGTTATTTTTAGAAAGATTATAGAAGCCAGTAGCAGCCCACCAAAAAGTATTGAGTGCCTAAAATCTCTACCGGTTCACCGAAATTAGTTATGTCGTGATGTAGCCTAGCCTTTCTCTGACAGATGGATATAATCTAGTCTGTTATATAAATAACATAGTGTCTGTTTCAATGTAATAGACTACATTCTGGTAAGAAAAAATCCGTGTATCCTGTCAACTTAGAGCACCTCGATATCAGGCACCCGCACCAATGATTTTAACAATTTTTCAACTTAAACTCTTATTTCTGAAAAATACTTACTTTTTGTTACGTATATATTTTGTTTATGGTTAGTTCCTCAACCAGTCAACATACCTAATATGTTTTTTTTTGTTTTTGTATTAAAAATGTGACAGCTGAAACATCAGATTTACTTAATATTCAATAATAACTCTGACCAAATTGATGCATTAGACATTATATTCACCAGATATCCAAAATTTGCGGTAGGTATACGTCTCCCTAATTCTGTTTCTTAGCCAATTAACCTTGTACTTTTATCCCGAGTAAAATCAATTACATACCCAGGGTTAGCGAAAGCGAGGCGGGCGTGGTCGTTATTGAAACCAATCAAAATTCTCACGTGGAGTATTCAGAGTCAAGTTACGAGAAATCTGTAAACTTTGTCAGATTTTGGGTGTACTATGATATCGAGATAATCAACATTAATATTAAAAATTCGAAAGTAACTCGGTCTGTCTGTCACGCTTTCATGAATAAATCGCTACAGTGATTTATATGAAATTTGGCATGTAGATACTTTGATTCTTGAGGAAGGGCATAGGCTGATTTTTACCATGATAACCGACATATAGGCAGGCGGAGCCACGGGTAAAAATAAGTTTCTTATAATATCCATAATACTTACAGGTAGTTGTTGAAAGTCACCAAGTGGTGGTCCCGTATCGATGTGCTTTGGAGTAGGAATTTGAGGGACGAGACTCTCGTGAAGTTTAGACGCCATAATTTTGTTCAAGAGCTGACCTATAACAATATTATTAACATAAATGTTGTGCTGATAACATTGCAAATAATATTTTTTTGTAAATTAGCGTTGAGCAGATGAATTCAGAATAATTTATGTTTAAATAATATATTATTATGTTTAGTAATACAGTATATAGATTTACTAAGCTAAAAATTTAAATATAATAATAATAATATGTGGACATCTAACACACAACGCCATCTAGTCCCAAGCTAAGCAGAGCTTGTACTATGGGTACTAAACATCTGATTATTAATACATAGGTATATATTTTTTATTGTAAATACTATTTTCAGGACGTATAAACATATTTTGGTCCGACCTAGGAATCGAACCCGAGACCTCAAACATAGCGGTCGCGTACGCCTCTGCGCCACCGAGGCAGTCACACACATACACATATTTGACACTGGTATATGCGCTTAATGCTAATTACAGTAATTACCTAAAAGTCCAATAAGAGAGAACTTGTAAAAAGTTTTTAGCTATCTGTTAAAATTCAAGTCATCTCTACTCTAAATTCAGGATTTTCACAAGAAGTAATAACCTAGTTACTTCCAGAAACTGTGATTTTTTTGTTTACAAATTCCAACAATGGAAGCTATATTAAGCTTTAATTGAAGTATGTAATCTAAAAATGATGGAGGACTTCTACAGACTACGTGAAACAGATGAAAAAAAAATTCTTTCAATGTTCAAGGGAAATAGTAATAACAAAAATAAAATTATTGAAAAAAGAACAAAAACTCGGTAACACATTCCATAATTTACTTAAGAAAGACAATAAAAAAGCCGTAAAGGTCGTACCACGAGTGTACTTCACTGTATATGACTTGTTTAATTCATCTCCAGATCAAGCGATACCGCAGTTGTTGATTTTTCCTTGATGACGCAATTAGTGCAACTGATTAAACTATTAATAAACTTACATTTTCAACGCAAAACTGTAAAATAACGCTTCCAGGTGAATCCTCTCTTGCATGGCATGCAATCTTGGCTAAACCTAAACAGTGGCGTAACCATAATAAAGGTTTAGATCGGTCATGAGTTTTTAAATACCTTGTTTTTATAAAATCTATTTAGGTATACAGAGTAACGCAATAAACTCAATTACGAACTTATTTCCTTTAAAACTCGAATATACTCGAACAATAACAAAGTATTATTACAAAACTAAAAAAAAAGGGCGTACCTACTGCAGATCAGCAATCGGTAGGAGGAATTCTTTGATGACCTAAGAAACCATGTGCTTATTACGAATCACGTCGTCCATTGTAAACAATACATGTATTCTGTAATACCCCGTTTATATTCCAATCTCGACTTTAAATGTTTCGTGTAATAAAAAAAAACATTCTGGGCTAGGAATCCTTGTTTTAAATGACATTTGGTGAAAATAAAACAAGTACCAGTAGAATTATTTTGGCAGTGCCATACATAAAGAAAAGAAGTACTTGGTTGACAGAGCTTTGTTTGGTAATTTATTTTTTGGTATATTTTCTAAAAATGAGTCCTAGCTAGATCGATTTATCGCCCCCGAAACCTACTAAATTTCATAAAAATCATTAGAGCCGTTTCCGACATTCAGTACTAGATAACGGTCTTTTTACCCCTATTATTGCCTCATATTACCAATTCCTACCTGAGTTATTAGTATAACCTATCAAATAGATAGCACACCTGTTTCTAATTAGACGGAATTGCACGATATCAAGGCTTCTCTTACGTTAGAAACCATAGTGGTGATACAAGAAGACGTAACGCCATATTGTTAATACCTAAGTTCTTCTCAACTTGGGGACAGTTTGTTTGGGCAAATCACTGGAACGCTACTCGACTCGGTCCCGTCGAATAGCAATGGTATAACTATACAATGCTACCTTAACAGTAGTAGAAATAGGTTGTTAATTAGGTTCTAATAGCAATGGGTAATTAGCTGTTTAAAATGCTAGCTAAAGGTTAAAGCAATACTAAAAAATTAAGACTGTGGAAGAAAGGTATTCCTACCAGCTGTTGCTCTCGGATCCGCCTGCGTTTATGTCGGTTATCGCGACAAAACTTAACCTATGTCCTTCTTCTAGGTTCAATATATCTCTCGGGGACGATCGACATTGGATCCTGTCAGGTGCGATTGCTGTTGGAGTCGACAGTTCAATGGCGTTGGCGGTTAGCGAGGCAACGGTCTATGACCAAATTCTTTCGGTTGGTAGGAATCATGAAGAGGCCGCGCCAGACCATGACCCCAAATTGCAACGTCGGAACGCACATAAGCAAGCTGTTAAGACTTGCGGGCACGACTCGAAGTTCAGGGCTGTGCTAGTCAATATGCTGTCGGAGCCATTTTGCCGAACTTCGAAGCTTGGGTAGGGTAGGACAGACTGTGTCACCTATCGATTCACTCAAGGAGTCCGCGGAACGGGATCGGGAAAAGGTCGATCCCACTCGAAGAAGGCGGTGAAGAGACTCGGCAGATGTCGCCTTAATCGTTCAATCTATCTCTGGCATGGAGATACTTTGATTCTCAAGGAAAGAAATAGGCTACTCTTAAGCACGATAGTCGTCATAAACGTGAGCGGAACAGCAGGTTAAAGGTAGTATTGCAAATTTTATGTCTTAGCAATATTTACTAAGTATCCTAAGTATTTATTTACTTGAGTTCCATGACGAATTTTCTAATATATACATATAACAAATTGACATATTTGTTACATAGTACTTACAAAATTAGGTGGTATAATAAATCTATGTTCCTAAGTATATCCTATGTACACTCTATCATAAGATTATGTTCGTTTACATAATGGCTTCGTAACCTCATCAATTACACGGCTCTTATCTATAATTAAATTAATATATATAAAAGTAACACCAGTGAAGAAGAAATAGGTGATTACATAGATAAATCTCGACAACTATAAATAAATATTGTATGCAGTCAAAAATACCTATTCTATGATACCGATTAAGTGATTTATCTTTACATCGTATAAAATAAAGTCGCTTCCGCTGTCTTCTCTCTCTCTCACTCTGTCGTTTAGATCTTTTGAACTTTTTTTCTTAGAAAAGGGATAAATAAATATGAGCAAACGTATCGCCTAATGGTAAGCCATACTGCCGCCCATGGACACTCGCAACACGAGGGCGTCACAAGTGTGTTGCCGAACTTTGCGGGATAGGAACAGGGATGAAGGGAGAGGTTGTGGTATGAGCTTCCGGTATCCTCACTCACTCGGTGAAACAAAGAGCAAGCGCTGTTTCACACGGGTTTTCTGTGAGGCCGTGGTATCACTTCGGTCGAGCCGCCCATTCATGCTGAAGCGTGGCTCTCCAACTCAACGTAATTTAATGTATGAAGAAGGTTTATATGTGTAATACATTATTGTGGACTTCCTGGAGGAAATGCATTTTATAGTAGACTATAAAATGCATTTCTTCGGAAATCCGAGAGTTTAAAAGACTTCCGTGCGAAACTGAGCCGGGTCACTAATTATGTAATTTTAAAATAAAAACAATTATTTGTATCACTTTTAAAACAAATGCACGGAAACAAACCTTTGTAGGTAAACTTACATAAAAGACGAATAGAAAGTTTTTTTTACCCGACTACAGCGAAACCAAAAGGTAGGGTAATAGTTTTGGTAGCCCCACCGTAGTGCCTAAACTACTGAACCGAGTTTAATAAATGCGGTGTATATTCGTAATAATGTCCCAGGTAACATAAGTTTGTAAATATCAGTCTTTTACGCAGTCAAGTTATTGTTGTTTTAAACTATTTTGTTAATAATATTTTATGTGTTACTAGCAAGCCGCTTCGACTTCGCACGGGCTCTTTACAGAAAATATAATATAGCCTATGTTACTCCGAAAATATATGCGGCTTATTTTTTCCAACGTCTTCAACAGATAGCCATATATTAGCCCATATACTCAAAAAAATCAACAAATCATATACGAAAACCTTCCTTAAGAATCACTCTATCCATTAGTAAAAACCGCATCAAAATCCGTGCCGTAGCTTTTGAGTTTATATCGAACAGACAGATAGATAGACGGTGGTTGAGGACTTTGTTTTATAATACGTAATGACAGTGATATAAGTAGTTTTTTAATTTATTTTTTTTGGATCCTTAGAGTATCGAAAGTTTGACAGTTTTACTTTCGGTAGCCAACGTTACCTCATCATATTCTCTGTCTGTGTTCTCTATAAAACAAACACAAATTTATCACATTGTTTATATAGCCTTTCAGTTCGCACACTACGAGGGAGTCTTATCACAAGCATATTTAGAGAAAAACACGTGACTGCGATTAATGTATGCCCAGACATGCCAAAACTCGTCACATAATACAAAACCAATTTGACGTATTTCTAGTAATAATTGATAAATTCTTACTTTATGTAATATCTGTTGAATGTATATCTTGAAAATTAGTATTTTTTGTTCATCTACCACAATAACGATTTGGCACGATTGGTACTAACGATATCTATACCAATATGATAAAGCTGAAGAGTTTGTTTGTTTGTTTGAACACGCTAATCTCAGATAATACTGGTCCGGTTTAAAAAAAATTGTGTGTGTTAGATAGCCATTTATCTTTTGTTTTATAATACGTAATGACAGTGATGTAAGTAGTTTTTTTATTATTTTTTTAGGATCCATAGAGTATCGAAAGTTTGACAGTTTTACTTTCGGTAGCCAACGTTACCTCATCATATTCTCTGGTCTGTGTTCTCTATAAGACAAACACAAATTTATCACATTGTTTATATAGCCTTTCAGTTCGCACACTACGAGGGAGTCTGATCACAAGCATATTTAGAGAAAAACACATGACTGCGATTAATGTATGCCCAGACCTGCCAAAACTCGTCACATAATACAAAACCAATTTGACGTATTTCTAGTAATCCTACTACTATTATAAAGGCGAAAGTTTGTAAGTATGGATGTATGTATGTATGGATGTTTGTTACTCTTTCACGTAAAAACTACTGAATGGATTTCAATGAAACTTTACCACAATATAGCTTATACATCAGAATAACACATAGGCTACTATTTATAAAGATATAGCTTCGCCTCGCGGCGTTGCCCGCAGTTATCATCGTACCGCGGGTAGCACCGCAGGGTTCAGCTAGTAATTGATAAATGTTTACTTTATGTAATATCTGTTTTCGTGGAAAAATTTGTATTTTTTGTTCATCTATCACAATAACGATTTGGCACGATTGGTACTAACGATATCTATACCAATATTATAAAGTTGAAAGAGTTTGTTTGTTTGTTTGAACGCGCTAATCTCAGGAAATACTGGTCCGGTTTGAAAAATTCTTACAGTGTTAGATAGCCATTTATCGAGGAAGGCTATAGGCTATATATCATCATGTTAAGACCAATAGGAGCGGAGCACCAATGAATAATGTTTAAAAAACGGGGAGAAATTATTACGCTATGGGCAATAGGAGACGCAAACGAGATTGCGTGGGTCAGCTAGTTAAATATATAAGTCACACAAAATATTTTAGATGAATGTAAAAATAGTCAAAAAATTGGATGAAACTAGACAAGTGCTCAAATAATATGTTTCACTTCGAACTTTTCAGCAGGTGGGGCTAAACACTTACATTAGAGTAAATAATTCACATGTTTAAAGTTAGGGAAAGTTATGTCTCCTATATACTTAAACAAAGGAACATACCCTTTTCAACAACCGGCTGCGGCTTCTTGTAATACATTGAGGAATAAGTAAAAGTGGTTCCCATGTGATTCGTTAAGTTAGGTGGCTGCTTTCCGCGGAGTAGTACTGCGTCGAGCTCTGTGTAGTACGGTAGCAACTTGTGATTGAATTCCAATCTCAATATCCTAGTAAAAAAAGAGTCATATTTTAGACACATTAAGATTTACGTACTTCGTTCGCAAATTTTATTTTTATAATTAGAAAAATAATTCCCGCACTACGCATGACGCACACATTCGTGTGTCATGGAGGACTATGAAACAACGGACACAAAGAAAATTTATACTCAGAAATATAAAGTGTTCTTAATAATATAAAGTATCTCATGTAAGGTTTGAACTCACAACACTCAGCGCAGTAGAAAGTAGTGTAGTAAGAAAGTTGAAAAGTAAACATACAAAAGCCCTTACGAAACTACTGAGCACAGCTAGTATGCCACAAACACGTGAGGTACAGTCATAACACGTTACACGCTGTCGCCACTTGATATAACGTACATGTGTTTGTTATTATTAGTTCACCTGATACAATGTATGTTTTAGTTCTTATGACATACATACATACATACTCTAACAGAATAGTTACAATAGAAAATGTTACTTGGGACTAATCCGTCCCACACCCCAACGACGAACACACCGAGTTATGACAATCGTGAACTAGAGGAGTTGGAAATGTAATAAGTCCAGTTCCTCCCTAGTAAAGTGGGATATAAAATAAATTAAAATAGGCATACACCTTTCAAACCAGGGAAGTATAATATTACGTTCATTTAACCAAAGACTGCATTTCCTGAGGTAATGATGAGCAGAATGTTCACTGTTAGTTGTTGAGAATTGACGCAATGGTGACTAACTTAAACTTAAAGAGTAGTTCGCTCTTAAAGTCAATGGCCTGTAAAAAAATAAGTGAGACAGTAATCCACTTCAAGCCATGTCCTTGACAACCGTTTGCGAACAGATGGAAAGAACCGGTACATTTAATTATAATAAAATCACCTCAGCATCATATCATATGTATGATAAACTCACCTAGTTGCTACATTTAGCTGTCTTATCGGTGGACTGAAGATCCTGGGTGTATCACCAACATACTCAGGTTCACCTTCCCATAGTAACATCCATGTAGAAGGCCCTCGAGCCCAAATCCGCACCAATGCTCCAGGGTTATATGTCTCGAAGATAGACACCTCCAATGGGTAGACCACTTTTTCAAAGGATACTTCTGTCGAAAATGATGTTGTTTGTATAGGGTCCCTTAAAATGGCTATCCTATATAATATAGTTATTTATAGTGAGATCAAACTGTTGGCAAACCGTATATGAAAGACATATATTATACAATTTTGAATAAATTCTATTTATAAATACTGATGTGAGTTTGTTCTTTTTGGTACGCTGTCACAGTCCAAAAATTCATTTACTAATGAAAAAAGATACATTATCGGCGAGTCATAAGGATACTTGGTACCTCAATTAACGTCATACACGCGGGTGGAACTGCGAGCAAAACCTAATAATTAGTAGAAAAAAACTTTGAAGTTTTAAGGTTCTTATTAAGATTATAGAACTTTAAAAATACAATCGAATTGAGAACCTTCTCTTTTTTTGAAGAGGGTGAAAAATAAAATACAATACATTTGAAAATAATTGCTTTACCACCATCAGCTAATTCATTTTGAAAATGGTGATAATTCTGTTGTTGTCATCACTAAATTAAAATTCACTAAAATTTGTAATTGGATTATATACTTTAATCTCATCTGCTTACAGTACATTTGACTGCACGTTTGGCCTAGTGGTTAAGCGGTCGCCACGCCGTTTCCTACTTCGCCTAGTTTTGTGGGTTCAAATCCCACATGGAATAACACTTTGTGGATCACACAAATTGTTGTTATAAGTCAGGGTGTTCTTTGTGTCCGTTTCATGTGTGTTTGTTGAACCTTTAAATCGTGAAATGTGTTACGTAAAACTTGACATGTTGCACTAAACTTAGATTTCGTCTAAATAAATGCTGACTGAATTACTTATGTAATTATTTAAACAAGCGTGTACTTCTGATCAATTTTTAGTTCGTGCTGAACTAAATATAGTATACTGAGATGTGAGTTATCTAAAAATGGATAGTAAGAAGATACGATTAAAGTATAGAATCCAACAACAAATTTTAGTGAATTTTAGTTTAGTGATGACAGCAACAGAATTAGGTACTACCAATAGTTCAATTATTGAAAACTAAAATCTTTGGATTTATTGTGTTACCTAATTTAATAAAAGAATATAAGTATCTGAATATTTAGTAGAGTATTATTATTTTTCAATTTACATTGAATTTTTCTCACACAGTTCTTATCTGATCTTTAAGTATATTTTTAACACTAAAAAATCATTAATACTATAATACAATAAAAGGACTGCACTAATACACTAAAATAACCATCATTTTTTAGTTAAGTAAAGAATAATAATGTTAATGACCTACACTTACCTACAAAATCTTGGCTGGTGATTGCATTGGCATTTTGTGGCATATAGTCCTCTTGGGCTGATGGTGCCTCTTCCCACCAAGTCCCATAAGTCCGCTAAACATAAAATAATGTATTATGCAAAAAGTGAACACAGAATGTATCATGTTTATGTTTGGTGTGACAACTTTATTCATAACCAAAATGATGAAATGTTTTAACATGAAATTATTATGTAAAGTTTATATTTATTATATGTAATTAATTAATTTTAGCACTAAGAAAAGATTATGAATGATACACTATAATATTGTTAAATGTAATAATGTGTTTTTGTATCACAGTACATTTACCTTAAATAGCAAAAAAAATATAGATTAGTACAGAATGTTGACACTTGGTTTTTTCTTATTACTGAGTGCCTAGTGAAATAAACATTAAAATGAATTTAATTTTTGATGCAAGCAATAATCATTGTAAATTTATTGTAAATGACAAAATAATTACTGAAAATTACTCAGGTTTTTGAGCCCTAACTTAATTAAATTATTATAATAATACAGGTCAAATATACAAGTTAATGTATATGGCTTCTTTAGCTTCTATCCATTAATGATTTTTTTTAATAATGAATTATTTAGATCTATGTCAGCAGTAAGCGAATTTAACATTTCAAAATTCAAACATTCCATTTTTAAAATAGTTGTATATAATGTGTGTAAGTTGCAACTCAGCAATAAGACTAAAAAATATATTAATTACATATAAAATGAAAAAAAAAATACAGTCACAAGCCAGAGTCCAGTGACATTTTAAATTTTCAAGGCTTCATAAATTATGTCTGTTATGGTTACTTTTAAAATCAAACAAACTTGGCTCCCTTTCACATATAAAAAATGTTAGTTGAGGTTGTTTAATAATTATTGACCTTGACTTTAACCTGCTTCAGAAAGTTTCTTGGGGTCTTTGCCATAAGAAACTGATAAACATCAATAATATTTCTCAGTAACAATTAAAATGTGTATTTTTATTTTAAATAACTTGAATCTATATAAAGGTGTTTACTATTTATTGTTTACAATCAATTATACTAATAATAAATCTTATGCATGCCAAATTACACAATAAATACAGTTTTGTTTTTATGCCGCATGTATTACTTTTAACTTTCCTTAAAGTTTTAAACTTTACGAAAATTCTGCGGCAAAATATTGATTAAAATAAAGAAAGTACAATAGCAATATAGCTGTTTTTACCATTACGAACGCCTGGGGATAGTCGCCGTAATCAGGAAAATTAGAAGGCGGCCCACGAAGATTGAATGCCGTATAAGAAACACTGATTTCGCTCCCGTATTGTGAACTAAAATCTTCCACATGATGCACAAATTGTTCAATTGTTTGCTGTTCTTTCTCATCGTCCACATCACTATCGTCTTTGAACCAAAACAAGGAAGATATTACATCTGATGCACTCTGCATTATTCAATTTTTCTTTCTATATTTCGTAATGGAAAATTTACACGAACGAGGACAACGGAGATACGGGCTTGAATCACTTGAATGAAATTATGAAATGAGTTTGTTTTTTTTATTGACAGCTGACATTCACAACACAAACATAACAATATCATTCTGCAACTATTTGCTAAACATGAAACAGTGACTTTTCCCTAAATCTTATACTACGCTATTGCAAAACAATTATTTATATTTTAAAGTAAATTAAAGATAACCTAATCCATATTAATTAATATCAAATGTTGATATCCGAAAATTACTTATCAAGCAAGTCGAAATGGAAATAATTACGTACATTTACATTGAAGTTCTAGATTTTAACGACTTCGTATTTCCGCTTTGACGTATAATATACAATTTATTCGCATATAAGAATAGGTACAGTAGAAATATCAAGACTACTACAATAAATCTATTTAAAAATTGAAATATGCTTTATTGGTTATATCCTAAACACCACGCTATTACAGGTGGTGACAAAAGAACTAGACTTACTAGACTTAATACTTTAGTACGTTTGCATGTTTTAGTACGGAATTTAACACGTCCATAGATTTTGAACTAAGATTTTGACATTGCGTCTTCAAAAAACAATGTTGTAAAGTTGTCTACGGTAATGTCAAGGATACCGACAAGCTTCTTTACTCTATATGTCAATGAAAATGGCAGCGGGACCGATTGCCGAAAGAAACCAAGGTATTTCAAGACAAATCTAATTGTGTTTAGATATAGTCTGATAAAATAGTTAAGCGGTATATTGAAAGTTTGTCTTGAGTAGTTTATACCTTTATAATTAATATTTATATGTGAAATTTACTTTCAAATTTATTATTGAGGTTATGTGTTCTAATTTAGTTTTGTAATTACTGTGTTATTCTCTTTGCTAAAGAAAGGTCTACGCACTCCTAGGTCCAGCAGTGGACTGGTGGCTGTTGATCATTACTGTGGTTATTTAGTATTTTTTAATAATAATATTTTCCTTCCTCAATAATTAGTTGTTACTACCAATTAAAAATTATAAGTTACAAACAGTTATTACTACACTTTTAATACTGTGCGACTTCTTTAAAAGTGTAAAATCTAAACAAACAACCTAGGCCTGAGCCTAGTCTCAGGGCCTGTATTTTATAAACAACTAAACTATTTCAGTATTTGATTGTGTGCATTACTAATCAAGGTCCACTTAAGTCTCTTATTCAAAATTTTTAACAAGATTTACCCTTTTTAAATAATGATAATATAATAAACTTTATTCTCTTTCAAATGTATTATACCACCTTTGTGAATAACTGGTGCCTGATGTACATTATAAAAGCTAACTTGTGTTACTGTTAATATTACAGATGCCACAATATATGTTGGAGGATTGGATGACAGGGTGTCAGAAAGCTTGTTATGGGAGCTGTTTGTGCAATCTGGACCTGTAGGTATGTACAGAAATCAGGTATTCTAATGCCAGTATCATATTTATACCTTATAGGCTTTAGTTTCAGTTTTGTCAAACCAATATATAGTTATTCAAATTGTGGGTGCAATGTGCTTATAATACTAGTAATTGTGAAGTTTGAAACTGTTATTTTGAACCTTCTAATTAGACAATTAGGCATTTTAATATTATTTCTTACTAGCTGAACCCCGCGGTGCTACCCGCGGTACGATGATAACTGCGGGCAACGCCGCGAGGCGAAGCTATATCTTTATAAATAGTAGCCTATGTGTTATTCTGATGTATAAGCTATATTGTGGTAAAGTTTCATTCAAATCCATTCAGTAGTTTTTACGTGAAAGAGTAACTAACATCCATACATACATACATCCATACTTACAAACTTTCGCCTTTATAATAGTAGTAGGATTAGAAATGTAGGTGAAATAAGCTTCTTCCTATCAAGGTTTCATAATGTGTAGGTTAATTAAGAATTTTCTTATTAGATAAAGGGCAGAAAGTATGGTAATAAAATAGTAACATGGTCTTTTTTCAAAACTAACTTCACTGACTTACTGCTTTCACAATTACCATGATCGCCACTATAGGATATATAAAATCACTAGCTTACCCACACAATCTCGTTTGCTGCTTACATTGCCCGTAGAGTGAAATTTTTCCCCTGTTTTTGAAACATTCTTCATTGGTGCTCCGCTCCTATTAGTAGTAGCGTGATGATATATAGCCTATAGCCTACCCTGATAAATGGACTACCTAACACTGAAAACAAATAACTAAGAGGCTTATATATAAGAGGGTAGTCAAGCAACAAACTGCGTTCCTTGGGAGAGGCCTATGTCCAACAGTGGACCACAATAGGCTGATGATGTTGAGTAAAAAATGTTATTAGGAGTACAAATAAGTTTCCGCCGTTTTATTGCAGATGGCGCGGCACGGAGTTTCGGTTAGCTTTCGCAGGTGATAACCGCCTTAAAAAATAGTTTGGACATTCAAGAACAACATAACCTATTAATATCATTGATTTTATATTGGTAAAATATAATTTTTATAAGTTGAAAATGTCAAAATTTGAAGTAAGCGTCATTTGCGGGAAATATTAGTTTACTTCTTTAATTTAAAGAAATCTGCTGCTGAGGCGCATCAATTGCTTGTAGAAGCATATGGTGAGGGTGCTTTGAGTGAGAGAATGTGTCGAGAGTGGTTTCAAAAGTTTAAAAACGGTGATTTCGACGTAGAAGACAAAGATCGCAGTGGAAGGCCAAAAATTTATGAGGATGCAGAATTGGAGGAAGATTCATCTCAAACACAAAAAGAACTTGCTCTACCATTAGAAGTCACTCAGCAAGCAGTCTCACGCCCTCAATACTATTCTAGACACGTAAAATTATTCTTCTGCATGACAATGCTCGTCCACATGTTGCGGCTCCCGTGAAAAAGTACTTGGAAACACTTGATTGGGAAGTGTTACCCCACCCGCCGTATTCACCAGACATTGCACCGTCCTATTATCACCTGTTCCGGTCCATGGCACATGCTCTGACGGCGCAGCGGTTCACATCTTATGAGGATACCAAAAATTGGGTTGATTCGTGGATAGCCTCAAAAGACAAGGAGTTCTTCAGACGTGGGATTCGAATGCTGCCTGAGAAATGGGAAAAAGTGGTTGCAAGTGATGGGCAATATTTTAAATAAATTTATATTACCATTCTTCTGTAATAAATATTTAATTTGTGTTAAAAAATGGCGGAAACTTATTTGTACTCCTGTATAGAACAGCAAAAATATATGCATTTTGAGATACAAAGTTGTGTGTTCAGCTAGTTCCAATGAGTGCATGACACCAGTTTTTGTCTAAGTAAAATTAAAATTTTAATACATCTATTGTTACATTTCAGTGAATGTTCACATGCCTAAAGACAGAGTTACACAAAGTCATCAAGGATATGGATTTGTTGAGTTCATGGGAGAGGAAGATGCAGATTATGCTATTAAGGTAAGTACTATTTAAATATGTTTTAATGTATTATTAGTGTCTATTTTAGTAAAGTAGTGAAAGAACTATCCAAATGGTAAGTAATGACAAAATAGGTACTTAATAGTCGTTCCAATACTTTATTTAACTTTTGACAGATCACGCACATAAAGTTTTGTAATAATTTTTGATACAATGTACTACAGATAATACTGTACTTTATGGGCGGGCTCCGCCTACTTAGGGATGTGTCATTCGTAATTAATGACCACAGACTATAAAAACGGTTTTGAAATAAATCGATTATCGATTATATTAATAAAAAATACAATAAAATTATTGTGATTATATTTTATATCAAATCACGTAAAAAGCTTTATTATTTTGCATTAAAATGCCCTAAATGTCTCTGTTTCAATGCATAAATAATTTGCGTAATGAAAACAGTTCCATCGTACTCGTTAGGTACGAGTTAATTG
Organism: Spilarctia lutea; assembly: GCA_916048165.1. Classification (NCBI taxonomy): domain Eukaryota; kingdom Metazoa; phylum Arthropoda; class Insecta; order Lepidoptera; family Erebidae; genus Spilarctia; species Spilarctia lutea. Next base: position 14,324,353 of record OU696480.1, on the reverse strand, counting down.
GATCGAAGTATTAATGGGATCGAATGTATTCGCCGCAAATTAATGAATCTAAAATAATTGTTTAGACTTACTATAGTTGGTTCAAATAAAAACTACCTGCGGTACCTACTTGTAATGAACAGGTACAAAATGTTGAAATTCGTAGTAATTTACGGATTAATAATTGAATTAATTAATTATTTAATTAGAATTGGCGCAAGCCTGTAGTACTTAGTACTAATGATCGCAGGGAAGTATGGAAGGGCAAAGTACTCCATGGTCGATTCTATCGGGCCTTAAATGGGCCTGATATAGATTTCAAAGCATCTACGTCCTGGCTACGGTATAGTGATCTCTTCGGAGAAACCGAAGGTTTTGTCTGTGCGATTATGGACGAAGTTATCATGACGAATAACTATCGGAAGTATATCCTGAAGGATGGTACGGTCGACATTTGTCGGGCATGTCACCGTCCTGGAGAATCTATCAGGCATATTATTTCTGGTTGTTCTCGTCTTGCTAACGGCGAGTATTTGCATAGGCACAACCAAGTAGCCAAGATCGTACATCAGCAACTTGCCCTTAAATACAATCTTGTGATTTCAGAGGTACCATACTACAGGTATGTGCCCGATCCAGTTCTCGAGAATGGTCGTGCTACGTTATATTGGGATCGATCTATTATTACAGACAGGACTATTGTAGCCAATAAGCCTGATATTGTGGTGATAGATCGATTAGAGCGCCGCGCAATGATTGTCGATATCGCCGTTCCTCATGACGAGAATCTCGTGAAAGTCGAAAAAGAAAAACAAATAAAATATTTGGATTTATCTCACGAGATTGTCGATATGTGGAATGTGGATTCGGTGATCATTGTTCCGATAGTCGTATCAGCTCACGGATTGATAGCCAAGAGCCTCGACCAACACCTTAAGAGGCTCACGTTAGGGGGCTGGATCAACCCCCCAAAGTATCCCTACGTTGTCGTCGTGGTGGGGCTTGCGTGGGTCAATGATCTCTGGGGCTGTGCCGGGTAGAGCTACTCATGCCGGATTGGCCCAGGGTGAGACTCCAGACCAAATGGGATACCAGACGGAGTCTGGCTGCAGACTGCCGCGAAGGGCGTGACGCTCAATCGTCGCGCGGCACTCCAAACGTCCCTCTGCTTTAGCAGAAGGCGTGTTGGAGTGCGAGTAGATCAGAGGGGCTGGCACTTGAGTGTTAGTCCCGTCTGTGAGAGAGGGCTAGCCACCCTCTCGCATTCCGTAACCATTAGGGGCTCAACAACGACCTGACTGGTGGCTCCAAGAGGGTACGCTGAGAACCTGATGGCCGGAGGGCTTGCCTTGATTGGCCGGCCCATGACAAGGATAGTCTATAACACCCGACAGTTAAGTCGAAAAAACCTGTGGATACTGGCCGACCTCCACAGTACATAGGCTTGCCCGGGTATTGGGGATCTCTGCCCGGGTGGACTTTTTAGTTCTCCCCAACTCGTGGGTTTTATTATGGGAACTGAAAATAACAATACAAATATAGAAACGACACAAAACAACACAACGAACACTGGCAAGCCTAACGGAACGGAAAAAGAAAAAGAAAAGGTCAAGAGGAAGGAACGGAGGAATACCAAGGGGCAATTCCGAAAGGCAGACGAGCAATCGTCTGCCGAGGAAGACGCTGCCTCTGTGGCGCCCATCTCGGTGGGGCTCCCAGACGTCGATTTGACTGCTGGGAGCCGAAGAACGTCGGCACGTACTCGCTCCAGGTCCAGCCACTCGTCGGTTGGATCAGCCGGTGCCTCCTCAGAGGCTATGGACACGGAGCCTATCGACAGCCGCAAACGCGAATACTCCAGGGACGGCGGCGATAGCGACACATCCCTGGAGATGCTGCCGCCCAAAATCGGGAGTAGCCAGAGGGGGAGGTCTCGAACCCCCGCCACGGCCTCGTCGGGTTCCGCCTTTTCGAAGGCGGAATCCTACAGAAGGGCCAGGGCTGATGGCGAGCTCCAGGCGGAAGAGGAGATGAGTGGTCTCCTGCTTAAGATCAGGGGACCGGTGGATGGGGATTCAGGGCCCCAATCATCGGTCTCTCTGCAGGAGACAGCGGACGCGGCGGTGGCCATAATAAACAAGGTGGCCACCAAGTCCGTGAACCTTAAGGGCTCTTTCGTGAGGGCCCTTAAGGACTCCTCTTCTGCCGTGGCGGGGGTCGTCGAGACCCTAATTGGGGACGTGGCCCGCCTTCAGTCGGCCAACGACCGCCTGGCGGGGCAGGTGGCTGAGCTTAGCGCTCAGTTCGCCCAGTTCCGGGCGGAGCGAGAGGCCCCAGCCCCGTCAACATCCCAGCGGGCCGCGTCCAAATCCCAGCAGGCCCCATCTGCGCCGCAGCCGTCCCCTGCCGGCACTGGGATTACAGACGCCCAGCTGGCTGCCATCCTCGACGCATGCCGGCGAATGATAGAGGGTCGTACGGCCGGCCTGGAGGCGAGGCTGCCTGCGGCCCCTATTATGCGGCCGCCGCTTGCGGCGCCGAAGCGGAGGGCCGCGTCGTCGGCGGCGACCCCCCTTCCTGTGGTAGGGGGTCGCGTAACCTACGCGTCGGCGACGGGAGCGGCGCCGGCTCCTGCGGCCGCCCGAGGGCCGGCGGCCAGGGCTCCGGCTACGGCCAAGACGGCTGCGCCGAGGCTGGGGCCGAAAGCGGTGTCAAGGGCTGGAGCGAAGGTTCCTCCGCTCCCCGCTCCAACGCCTGTGGCTGGCCCCTCCACATCTGCCCCCTCCAATGAGGGTTGGCAGATAGTCGGGGGGTCGAAGAAGTCCCGAAAGCGGGCCAGAAAGGCTGCCCAAAAGGCAGCCTCTGCCACGCAGTCGCCGCCGGTGGCAAGGGCCACTGCGAAAAAGCCGCGGAAACTGCAGCCGCCAAAGACCGCGGCTGTAGTGGTCACCTTGACACCGGAGGCGACAACCGGCGGGCTGTCCTATGCGGCCGTATTTAAGAAGGCCCGGGACAGCCTCGCCGGTGAATTTGGAACGGCCGGTGTCCGCTTGCGCCGCGCCCAAACGGGAGCTCGAATTCTCGAGTTCCCTGGGGCTGATGGCGCAAAGACGGCGGACACCGCTGCTGAGAAGTTGCGGGAAGTATTTGCCAACATGGATGGTGTCAGGATCGCCAGGCCCACAAAGTGCGCGGAACTGCGCATTTCGGGCCTGGACGATTCCGTGACGGTCGATGATGTCCGCGCTGCAATACAGATGAAGACGAGCTGTAGCGCGGACAACGTCAGGGTCGGCACCATCCGCCCCGGTCCAGGAGGGCTTGGCGCCGTGTGGGTAAGTTGTCCCGTGGCATCGGCCAAAATTTTGGCTGATGCCGGCAGGCTCCTCGTCGGCTTCGTGAGTGCCAGGATTACAATCCTGGCCGCGAGGCCGATGAGGTGCTACAAGTGCCTTGCCGCGGGACACACACGCTCGAAGTGCGCCAGCTGCTTCGACTGCAGCGGACTTTGTTTCCGCTGCGGTCGACCGGGGCACAAGGCGGCAGAGTGCTCTGCCGCCCCCCACTGCCCCGTGTGTGCGGCGGGCAACAAGCCTGCCAATCACCAGATGGGGCAGGGGGGCTGCAGGCCCCCCCGTGCTTCTCAGCAGGCGTCGGAGGCTAGCCAGACGACCCTGGCAGCCTCCGACGTCGTTCGTGCGTCAACGTCGTCGCCCATGGAGGAGGTTGTAGAGACGATCCAGTAAATGGATCAAGTCTCCAACCTCCTTGTCCAGACGAACCTGAACCACTGCGCCGCGGCGCAGGATCTCTTCCTGCAAACCATGGCGCAGTGGTCGATAGGTGTTGCCGTAGTCGCGGAGCCCTATTACGTCCCTCCCCGTCCAAACTGGATGGGTGACCGGGACGGCTCCGTGGCAGTCGTCGGCTCCTCGGCGGCTCGTTCCCCGCCCTTGTCGCTTAGAGACAAGGGCTCTGGATATGTGGCCGTCGAGTGGGGGGGAATCACCGTCTACGGTGTTTACTTCTCCCCCAACCGGAGTTTGAGCGACTTCGAGGTCTTCCTCAACAACTTGGAGACCTCGATACGGCGACTAGCGTCTGGGCACGTCCTCGTGCTGGGGGACTTCAACGCAAAGTCCATTGCGTGGGGTTCCCCAGCGACGGACGCCAAGGGCGAGGCCGTGGTGGAGTGGGCGGCCTCGGTGGGCCTCTGTTTACTAAACAGAGGCTCCACCAATACGTGCGTGCGACAGCAGGGGGGGTCGATAGTGGACCTTTCGTTCGCTACCCCTGCTGTTGCCGCACGAGTAAGGAACTGGTGTGTCCTGGATGAGGTTGAGACGCTCTCGGATCACCTGTATATCCGATTTGAGCTCTCCCGGTCCCAGGGCCCCAGTAGGGGTCACGTGGCGCGGCATACCTCCCGCTTTCCGCGGTGGGCAGTTGCCAAACTCGACAGGGACCTGCTAGAGGAGGCGGCCATTATACAGTCTTGGCTGTCTCCGCGGGCCCCGGCCGAGGAGGTCGACATGGGGGCTGGCCGCTTTCGCACTGCGATTACGCAGGTCTGCGATGCGGCCATGCCCCGCGTTCGGGGTTGTCGACCTCCACGGAACGGGGTCTACTGGTGGTCCCAGGAGTTGGCGGACCTCCGTGCGGCCTGTACTCGTGCCCGGAGGTCCTACACCCGATGCCGGCGGCGACGCCACCGCGTAGACGGGGAGGAGGGCCGGCTTCATGAGGAGTACCGCGAAGCGCGGAAAACTCTGAAGCTGGCCATTTGCCGCGCCAAAGAGGCAAAGAGAAAGGAGATGCTGGAGAGTCTCGATCGTGACCCCTGGGGTCGCCCATATCGTGCGGTGCGACAAAAGCTCCGCACGGCGAGCCCCCCCCTTACCGAGACTCTCCAGCCCAGCTTCCTGCAGCAGGTGGTCGAGGGCCTTTTCCCGCAGCGGGCGGAGCACACGCCCCCGTCGATGGCCGGTCCGGCCAGAGACGACGGGGACGGAGGGAGTGAGGTGCCGCCCGTTAGGGAATCGGAGGTAGGGGCGGCTGTTCTAAGGATCCGTTCCAAGAACACCGCCCCCGGGCCGGACGGGGTACCACCCCGAGTGATGGCCCGAGCCCTCGACCATATGTCGGACCGCCTCAGGGAGGTTTTGGATGCCAGCCTGGCGTCCGGACGCTTCCCTGAGTGCTGGAAATGCGGGAAGCTGGTCCTACTGCAGAAGCCGGGACGGCTAGCCGATTCGGTCGCGGCCTATAGGCCCATCGTGTTGCTGGACGAGGCGGGCAAATTGTTCGAGAGGATTCTCTCTGCCCGCATCGTCCAGCATCTCAGCGAGGTGGGGCCCGACCTGTCGGACGCCCAATTCGGGTTTCGAGAGGGGCGTTCGACGGTTGATGCCGTGATGCGCCTTAGGGCCGTGACCGAAGAGGCGGTTGGCTGTGGCGGCGTGGTGTTGGCGGTGTCCTTGGACATCGCCAACGCCTTCAATAGTCTGCCATTCAGCTGCATCAGGGAAGCACTCCACTACCACGGGGTGCCAGAGTACCTGAGGCGGCTGGTGGCAGACTATTTAGAGGAGCGTACCGTCGTGTACGAGGACCGAGATGGCGTCTTGAGACGGCGACCCATGTCGTGCGGCGTTCCACAGGGGTCTGTCCTCGGACCACTCCTGTGGAACGTGGGGTACGACTGGGTCCTTCGGAGTCGTCTGCCCCCCGGGCTGGGCGTAATTTGTTACGCCGATGACACATTGGTCACAGCTCGGGGGGCCAATTTCCAAGAGGCGGCGCGCCTGGCCACCAGGGGTGTTTCTCTGGTGGTTGGGCGCATCGAGGCGCTGGGCTTGCGGGTGGCCCTGGATAAGACGGAGGCCCTGTTATTTCACGGGCCCCGTCGTGGTCCACCCCCCGGCGCCTCCATCGAAGTCAACTCGGTCCTCGTACCGGTTCGGGCCCAGATGAGGTATCTGGGCCTGATCCTCGACGGTAGGTGGCTCTTCGACGAGCACTTCCGACAGCTTGGCCCTAAGCTGGTCGGCGCTGCCTCCGCCCTTGGGCGTCTTTTGCCCAACTTGGGTGGAGCCAGCGTCGAAACAAGACACCTCTACACGGGGGTGGTCCGGTCGATGGCCCTTTACGGGTCACCGGTGTGGGTCCCGGCTCTGACCGCCCAGAATAAGGCACGCCTCTGGCGGCCTCAGAGGGTATTGGCGGTCAGAGCCATACGCGGATACCGCACCGTGTCGACGGAGGCGGCGTGCGCCTTGGCCGGAACACCCCCGTGGGATTTGGAGGCGGAAGTGCTCGCCGAAGTTTATCGGCGAGCGGCTGAATATCGGGCGGAGAACGGGTATCGTCCTCCGCCCGAAGAGGTACGCGATTGGCGTGAAGCCGCTCGCCGAGCCACGATGGCTCGTTGGTCTTCCCGGCTGGAGGCTCCACGCGCTGGCTTTGCCACCGTGGAGGCGCTCCAGCCGGTCATCCTCGAGTGGGCAGGGCGGCAGCACGGGACTCTTTCCTTCCGACTGACGCAGGTGCTTTCCGGGCACGGTTGCTTCGGGAAGTACCTGCACTCGGTCGCTAGGAGGGAATTGAGTCCCGCCTGCCACCACTGCGACTGCAGTGAGGACTCGGCCCAGCATACGCTGGAGTTCTGCCCCGCTTGGGCGGAGCAGCGCCGGGCCCTCACTGCAGTCATCGGAGGAGATCTGTCGCTACCGGCCGTCGTACTGTCCATGGCCGGTAGCGACAGCAGTTTTACCGCGGTCGCGACCTTCTGCGAAGACGTAATTTCGCAGAAGGAGGCGGCGGAGAAGGCCCGAGAGGACGATATCCACTCGGACTCGATCCGCCGCCGGCGCACGGGGCGGCGGAGGCGCGCCTATCAGCGCCTCATGCCGCCCTGAGTGTGGCCGCGGATGGACGGGATGGGTTTTCCCCTCCATCCGCAATACAGGCCAACCGCGAGGGGGCGACGTACGCGTGTGCCGTGCGTCGCCTAAATTGAGATTTTATTTTGAAGAAGGTGCCCGCTTCAGTGCGGGCAGGCGCTGGGAGGGGTCCGGTCGTATAATATCTGCGATTCCCGGACCCCTCCCTTCTCAGGCGCAGAGTTGGCACACCGTGTGGTTTTAGTCGGTTCGATTCCGACACACCGCCCCGCCGCAAACCCCGGCGGGGTGACGGCCCGAGGGGGTTTCCACACGTAAAAAAAAAAAAAAAAAAAAAAAAAAAAAAAAAGCGGGCTGGATCAAGGGTCTGATACAGAAGGCAGTCCTTCTTGACACGGCACGTATAGTGAGGAGGTTCCTGTCTTTGGAGCCCTAACCACCGGTTTCTTGGTCCCTGTACCCGAAGTCGGTGGTCTACTACTTTTTATATTTTTAAATGTATTTGTTTTATATGTATATTTAAAAATGTAATTTATATGTATATACAAATGGAATAAAGAGAATAATAATAATAATAAATATTCCGGACATCTTACACACAACGCCATCTAGTCCCAAGCTAAGCAGAGCTTGTGTTATGGGTACTAGACAACTGATATAAATACTTATATACTTTTTTTTTTTTGTAAATACATACATATTATACATAGAAAACACCCAAACTCCGAAACAAATATTTGCAGATCATACAAACATTTGGTCCGACCCGGGAATCGAACCCGAGACCTCCAGCTTAGCAGTCGCATACGCTACCACTACGCCACCGAGGCAATAAAACAACCAAAAGAAGTACTGTAATACTAATTTTAATTATAAAGAATCGTCTTCTTCGTATGACCAGGAATCATCATCACTTGAGTTCTCAGTAATATTGATTATCATTTCTTGGATAGATAAATTGTCGAATGCAACATCCCGATCCCAATCCGACGTTATCACCTTCTTTGTTTTTTCTACAACATTCGCCCAGTTTTCTGGAGTTACTTTTTCACACGCATTTTTCAGTAAATTCAGCATTTTTCTTGCGGTGAAAGGAGGAGTTGTATTGTTCCTCGCAGCATATCCTTTAACTTGTGCCCAGATCATTTCAATTGCATTATATTGGCAGTGATATGGGGGAATTCTGAGGACGGTATGCCCATGCTCTGCTGCCATTTCATCTATGACGTATCGTTTTGGCAGCTTCTTTGTTTTTAATATCTTTACTAACTCTACTTTTAGTAGGGACTCATTCACCTCTTCGCCATTGTCACGGAGCCAGTTTATAATTTCATGTTTTTTGTTGGCCTGTGTTGGTATTTTATTAATTTGACGAGAGTGATAAGGTGCATTATCAATAAATATTATTGATGGCTCTTCGAGTGATGTAAGCATTTCTCTGAACCACTTTTCATACACGTTCGAATTCATCTCCTCATGATAATCTCCTGTTTTCTGGGATTTAAAAGCTAATAGAGCGCCTGGCACAAATCCTTTTACTGTTCCTGCATGACAAATAATCAGTCGTTCGCCTTTTCCCATTGGTACTGTAGAAGTGGAGCCAACGGTGTTGTCAGTCCAAGTTTTTGACAGCGTATGATTCGCATTGAGCCAAGTTTCATCTGTGAAAACAACATTCGACCAATCTTCTATTTTTTTTGCTTGTCTTAAAAAATCGCATCTATACAAAGCAATATCATTGCGTTCCATTAAAATTTTTCGTTTGTCACATTTTTGGAATAACATTCCAATGTCTTTCAATACCTTTGTCAGAGAAGATTTTTGACCACGGAACAAACCACTATTTCGAAGAGGTTGTGTTAGTTTTTTTAATGTTGGAATCTCTTTTCTTTGGTAATAGTCGTATATATGTCGACGAATAGCATCAGCGTCAAAATTGTCAACGGCTGTAACTTTACTAGGCAGACGTTTTTTCTTAGGTGTAGATAGCTTATTCTGTTCCATGCCACTGCTGCCGTAGCCTTCTTTTGTTATTTTTGCCACTGTTGGAGCACTAATACCTAATGCTGCTGCAACACGGTCTCTAACTTGAGTCACTGGTATAAGAGGCCCACCATTACGGCTTTCCTTTTCAAAGTATTCACGAAGTCGCAAGACAAACTCTCTTGTTTGTCCTTTGAGTACTTTCTTTTTTGGCATTTTGACAGTAACGAAGGCAGGAACGATACGCTCAACTCAACCAAACGTGAGAATTCACAAATAAATCAATACGGAGGAATATAAATACTCAACTATATTGAAGGTTACTCATTGAAATACTGTAGATTATTTTAAAATAGACATAGAGAGATTTAATAAAGATCATCAATAGTTTAACAAATACAATATTAACCACTGAATTACAACACAATACAATAATACATTTTGAAAATTCAGTTCCTTTTATATATTTTTTCATGACATAGAACCGTCATATTTGAACAACATTCTTTTAACCTCTCGGGTGCGGCAACACGGATCCATGTTTGTCCCGTCGGTGCGGCACACACGGATCCATGTTTTCCGCAGTTAACTTGCATTTTAATTAATTTTGGGTATTAAAGTTATTATAATGAAGTCTAGAAAGGTTTGTTATGCATTTGCTTTATACGAACAACATTTTAAAAAATTCGTTTGTCAAGTGCGCTTCAAGAGCCGTAAAAAAAACGAGTTCCAATTTCAAAGTTGACGATGACGCAACGCGATCTTTCAAGTGCCTCTTAAAATTGATTTTTTGCCGATAAGGTGGTTTTGAAGGTAGTTTGTTGTTATATTTTACTTATTATACTTATTTTAGGAACCACTATCAATACGAATTGAGGCATAAATCATGCGTAATTTTGAATAGTGTTACTCAAAAAGTTACCGAGTCTATTACCTATTGAAAAGGGCTTACTCATTTGAAGGGTTTTACGCATTTATTCTTATGTTTTTATTGATAAAATGATATAATTGCGATGAGAATCTTATATAGAATATAGAATAGCAACAAAAATGTGTTAGAAAAGCTAAATATTTAAATAAACACTCATTTTTTGCCTGACGAGCGAAATTAGACGCACACATACACAGGGCTCCCCAGCCATTACTGTTCTACATCATCATCAGCCTATCGCAGTCCACTGCTGGACATAGGCGTCTCCAATAGTACGCCACTTAAAATTGTATATCGCCGTTGATTCGTGTTTGCACGCAGCCTAGCGGGAAGTCCCGGAACTATTAACACCCACACATACACAGTAGTGACGGACAATGAACAAGACGTAAACTGATCTTTGTTTATGTTTTACTAAATTATTTTGTGTTGACCATAGACTTTGTGTGTCACATAATGGAACGATCAGTTTGTTCTCTTTAGCATTCAGTCATTTTCATAGAGTTTAGAGAATTCTCAGAACTTAAAAATAATAAATGAAAACTGGTCTAGCAAACGAGTCCTTTTTTTAAATAACTTGATAAATAGGTTGTTTTTTTTATGTATTGTTCCTGTCTTTTGCACTAGTTAACTAAAAAAATAAATTATTTAACTAAAAAACACTATTTCTTCATATAAATACTACGTAATTTGGTGTTCGGCGCAAATAATAGTTTGATTGTAAAGTGACAAAATAGCGAATATCTCGACAGCGAAATGTGATTTTTACAAATATGTTTCTCAATGAATTTTTACTGCAGTTATAGTGTTTTTTATATCAGTAGATAGCTTAGTTATCGAACTTTATGAGGATAATAAGTAAAATGAATAATAAACCACATAAAATATTAAAATCATGTTTATTAACACAATAGGTGCGTAAATTAACACTTGGCTCAATTGTGAGTTAATAATAAAGCGATAACATTAGTTTAGTAATAAAATATGGCATAACCATGTACGCTTGTTATCCATCTTTTGAAAAATAATCACTTTTATAACCACCGAGCATTGTTTTTGAAAAGATTTGATCATTTTCGTACACCATGCACCGTGCTGCAAAATTTTGCAATTTCGCCGCACGGTGCATGTAACCGGAAGTACCCGTTCGCGCATCCGAAAGATTAATCCATTTCTTCTTTATTTTGACAAAGGAGGTCGCACATTGAAACACATAGAAATATGAAGTACGAAATTTTCTATAAAATAATGAGTTTGTTAAATCGATTAAAACTTCTTAATGCATAAAATCGATCGATGAAAGAAATCGAATAGGTAACGGGTCAGGGTATCACTATTTGATTAAGTATTAGAGCTGTCAAAAGTTAAATAAACTATTGGAACGACTATAATAGTGATTTGTAATGGCAATAGTAGTGAAGGTCTGTACCCATTAATTGTACCTTTTGATGGACCTATCGCTTTATTGGTCAATGAACATTTTTTTGATTCTTGGTTTATTTCTATTTATCCACAATATGTATTTACAACTATTAAGTACCCATTGTCTTTAAAAATGTAGTAAAACTTAAGATAAAAGATGTTTAGAATTTTCAGATTTTTATATTTGTTGTCTGCAAATAATATTAATTTGCAATCCTCAGGTGATGAATATGATAAAGCTCTATGGTAAACCAGTGAGAGTAAATAAAGCGTCAGCTCATCAGAAGAATCTTGATGTTGGAGCCAATGTGTTCATAGGAAACTTGGATCCCGAAGTAGATGAAAAATTGCTATATGACACCTTCTCAGCTTTTGGAGTCATATTACAAACACCCAAGGTAAGAATAAGAATACCTTAATGTGCCTATTCTTATACTGGTAATCCTTGTTTATAAAATAACACATTATTTCTCTCTACTACTATAATATACTGCTGGAATAAGCACTATATGAATATGTTTTGGGCAATGAAGGCAGAAAATATGAATGAAGGTAGCCAACTGTGTAAAAACTTACTAAAAATTTTATTATGTTATCGCGGCTCCGCCCGCATTTGTGTCGAATACAGCATTAATAATTTTCGGGTCAACCCTGCTGCGGTTGCGTAGTCCACTACTACAAAATCAAACGTTTCTCTAAAACAGTATGGTAGAGGTAGAATCAGAGGTTGTTTTTTTATGGAATAGCGAACAGACGTATCGCCTGATGGTAAGCGATTACCGCCGCCCATGGAAACCCGCAACACCAGAGGTGTTACAAGTGCGTTGCCGGCCTTTGGGGGATGGGGTATGGGGTAAACAGTGTTCCATTCTATTGTTATAAGAATTTTCCAATCCGATTCCTACAACCTCCCAAACTTTAAATAGATAAAAATAGGGAAAAAAAATACCTTTTGGTAACATTATAAAATACTTTTCAGGTTATGAGAGATCCAGAAACTGGTAACTCCAAAGCATTTGCGTTTATAAATTTTGCGTCGTTCGAGGCGTCAGACGCAGCAATAGAAGCTATGAACAACCAGTACTTGTGTAACAGACCAATATCAGTTTCATATGCATTTAAGAAAGATGTCAAAGGAGAGAGGCACGGTTCTGCTGCGGAAAGGTATAACATAATCAATATTATTTATTACTAGCTGATCTAGTGAACTTCTTTCTTTCATTTTCGAAAAACTTGTTTTAGTATTTATACTCACTTCAGTTTCCCACAGGGGTAGTTTACAGTTGCAGTCTAAGAATATGTAATTTTCGGTTATCCTTAAATTTTCTATCTGTACAAGGCTTGTCTATTGTCAAGACAAGCCTTGTACAGATAGAAAATTTATTTAATTTATAAATGTATGATAATTTAATACAATTTCATTGTTTCATAAACACTCTTGAAAGTTTCATAAGTTGATAATTAAATGCATACTCATCATAATAGAAAAAATAATATAAAATATGATCAAAAGTTCAATTGAATGATGAGTATGAAAATCTTTTTGGCAAATTTGAAAATAGTAGTGTGGATTTTGAACTTTTAATTGAATTGAGAATCTGAGCTTTTATTTTACCCAAGAATCTATGTATTACGCTTACTTAAATAAATATATGTCAATAATTATATGTGATAAAAACTAGCTTGTATGCAGCATAGTCAGTCATGTATTCACTTTAGAAGTATCATTATGATTAGAAAATTAAACCGTATGAATGTTGTGAATTCACAGATTACTAGCTGCCCAAAACCCGCTATCCCACGCGGACCGTCCTCACCAGCTGTTCGCAGACGCCCCACCAACAATGATGGGACCCGTACTAATGGCACCCCCACCTCCACCGACTCCATCACCGATGCCGCCACAAGGACCACCGATGGGCGCTCGACCACCCCCGCCCTTGCCTATGACCGCACCACCCCCACCACCGTCTTCAATGCCACCACCCGGACCTCCACCGCCCCCAGGTCCACCGCCACCGCCACCACCATTCCATCATTTCCCGCCCCCACCCTTCGGTCCACCAGGCTTTGGACCACCACCTCCTCCTGGCGCTCGGCCTCCTCCGCCATGGAGGCCCCCACCTCCTTCCTTCAGACCCCAGTTTCCACCACGTGGACCTCCACCCTTCGGTCATCCACCATTTCCGCCACACCCGCCTGAACCAAATTATAATTATTAAGTGCAATTAAATAGTATAAAGCTAAACCTTGTTTTTATATTATAAATACCTGGCTTATACCCGAGGCTCTGCCCGCGTGTATGTCGGTTATCGTGGTAAGGCCGGGTTCCCACCATGTCAGACCGGCAAATTTACTAGCACGGTAAACCTGCCGGAAGAGCTAGTGGCTAAAATATTTCTATGAATCTGTTTACATTACACCGGATCCGGCAAAAATACCGTGCCCGGCATTTTAACCAAACATTTTGTCACTGCACAGTGCCGGTAGAACACTGACCCAAGCTCGCCCCGCCTGCGAGCCTCTCACTGCATTTTTGCTTCGAATTTTGAATAAAGGAGACGTGTATTGATATAAACACAGAAACATTATTTACGAAAATCTTACCCGTAAAATAGGATGTACTCAATGTTTTCCTTTACCTACTCTATTTGGCCGTCTATTACGATACCATCACAACTACAATTTCGTCGTCCATTGTGAGCAAAAATCCGAATTTAACTAAATGAGTACTTGACTGTCCGGTTTTCTTGTGGGATCTGGTGTAAGGTGTAATATGCACACTATTGTCCGGGAGACTGCTTACGGCAAATTCACCGGTCCGGCCTAATTCGTAGCCTATGCGATGTCTTAAGAATCAAGGTATCTTCATGACAAATTTCATTAAAATAGGTTTCTATTTCTTACACTAAACCATCAAAAAAGTATATATACTTTTGCGTAAACTGTATGTACTTTCCGTACTGAACTTCAGACTAGTAATGTATTTTCTGGATTTCTTTTACCACGCTCATATCTCACTATATGATGATATCTGGGCTCTGTAGAGAAAACCTAGTAGACCTCTATGTATACTGTTACCACTGACGAAATATTTTACTAATAGACTTATACAGTGCCGAATTAAGACTACTTGATGCCCTAAGCAATCCACGCCTCTGGGGCCCCCCTATCCATAAGTAAACTAGTATCATAAATTACGTACCTTAGAATATGTATGAAGGTCGAAAGACATACGTGGAGAAGGTATTACATACAATAAAAACCAAAGCATTTTTTAAAAAAATTGATTGCTATACGACTTGCGATTTTTCGTGTATTAAATTCGCGGAAAATAGTTTTAAGTCCAACGTTTTTAGCATATCTGACTCTATGTACAATATTGATAAAGCATCGAGCTTTTTTGCTGTTTCTGGTGCTGGTGCCCCCCCAAGACGTGATGCCCTAAGCAATTGCTTAATTTGCTTAAGGGTTAATCCAGCACTGGACCTATACTCCACTACTGGAGAGCTGTACGCTGATTGATACCACTGACGAAATATATTCTAATAGACTTACATTGCACTACCACTACCTGTACGCGGATTGATAGTAAGCTTAATGTTCCCTAGATGTCACTAAGTGTATCAAATCGTGAATCTCAACAATATTTTCTGACCTCCTACACCAATGACATTGTACTTATTAGACCGTCCCTTCCATGGCCCAAACTGTACTTCTGAAAAAGTCGCCTAAATCTAGATGGTGCTCAAAATAAGGTACTAGAAACAGCTTTACAAAGTTGAACAGTAATAAATAAATAATAAATATTCCGGACATCTAACACACAACGCCATCTAGTCCCAAGCTAAGCAGAGCTTGTTATGGGTACTAGACAACTGATATAAATACCAATACTTTTTTTTTATAAATACATACATATTATACATAGAAAACACCCAAACTTCGAAACAAATATTTGCAGATCATAAGTAGGTACACACATTTGGTCCGACCCGGGAATCGAACCCGGGACCTCAAGCTTAGCAGTCGCATACGCTACCACTACGCCACCGAGGTATTCAAATTTTATTGATATGCTTTAATTCTAGTAATTATATTATTATTTTCCAAATATGAACCTATGTTTAAGAGATGTCGTTGCAATCGATTTAAAAAAACTTGAAATTAATGACATTTTAACTTCGCTAGACGTAAATTTTTTAAGTTAATAATTATACACAAAAAATATATTTGCTGGACACGCGATGACAGCGCCAACTAGCGGCTACAATTACGTCGGTCTTTCAAATGTCAAAAATCAAAATTGGTTGTGTTACGAAAAGTAAACTAAGAAAAAAATTCAATGAATCGTCGTAATTTAAATATGTTTTATTCGTTCACGTATATCCACACAATTTTATTCCCCGAAAACAATCTTATAAGCACTGGCAATGTTAAATAGTTCACCGGTCCGAGATTATAATATTAGGTCTTTACCTATGAAATTGCCGTTTTGTATGCAATAAGTGAAAGTACTTATTTTTTCAAACTTTTTTATTTCTGTTATTCGAAGTAATCACCCATGCAATCGACGCATCTTTGCCAACGCATTGGCAGTTTATTGATGCCCTTGTAAAAATCAGCTGGACGGGAGGCAACAAACTCTTCAAAGGCATTTTGTACTGCCTCTCGGGAATGGAATTTTTAATCCACTAAAAAGTTGTCTAAATTTTGGAAAAAGTAATAGTCGGTAGGTGCAAGGTCTGGTGAGTATGGCGGATGAGGGAGAGCTTCCAACCCCAGCTCTTGCAGCTTGGAGACTGTCTGTTGCGCAGTATGGGGTCGCGCGTTGTCGTGAAGGAGCAGTGGGGACGACCTTCATGTGACTTTTGAATCAAAACAATGAGTTCTTGTGTATAAAGTGCAAAATATTTGGTTCCAATTTAGGTACTTATAGTCGTTCCAATACTTTATTTAACTTTTGACAGATCACGCACATAAAGTTTTGTAATAATTTTTGATACAATGTACTACAGATAATACTGTACTTTATGGGCGGGCTCCGCCTACTTAGGGATGTGTCATTCGTAATTAATGACCACAGACTATAAAAACGGTTTTGAAATAAATCGATTATCGATTATATTAATAAAACATACAATAAAATTATTGTAATTATATTTTATATCAAATCACGTAAAAAGCTTTATTATTTTGCATTAAAATGCCCTAAATGTCTCTGTTTCAATGCATAAGTAATTTGCGTAATGAAAACAGTTCCATCGTACTCGTACCTAGTAATGGGATCGAATGTATTCGCCGCAAATTAATGAATCTAAAATAATTGTTTAGACTTACTATAGTTGGTTCAAATAAAAACTACCTGCGGTACCTACTTGTAATGAACAGGTACAAAATGTTGAAATTCGTAGTAATTTACGGATTAAAAATAAAACAACCAAAAGAGGTACTGTAATACTAATTTTAATTATAAAGAATCGTCTTCTTCGTATGACCAGGAATCATCATCACTTGAGTTCTCAGTAATATTGATTATCATTTCTTGGATAGATAAATTGTCGAATGCAACATCCCGATCCCAATCCGACATTATCACCTTCTTTGTTTTTTCTACAACATTCGCCCAGTTTTCTGGAGTTACTTTTTCACACGCATTTTTCAGTAAATTCAGCATTTTTCTTGCGGTGAAAGGAGGAGTTGTATTGTTCCTCGCAGCATATCCTTTAACTTGTGCCCAGATCATTTCAATTGCATTATATTGGCAGTGATATGGGGGAATTCTGAGGACGGTATGCCCATGCTCTGCTGCCATTTCATCTATGACGTATCGTTTTGGCAGCTTCTTTGTTTTTAATATCTTTACTAACTCTACTTTTAGTAGGGACTCATTCACCTCTTCGCCATTGTCACGGAGCCAGTTTATAATTTCATGTTTTTTGTTGGCCTGTGTTGGTATTTTATTAATTTGACGAGAGTGATAAGGTGCATTATCAATAAATATTATTGATGGCTCTTCGAGTGATGTAAGCATTTCTGTGAACCACTTTTCATACACGTTCGAATTCATCTCCTCATGATAATCTCCTGTTTTCTGGGATTTAAAAGCTAATAGAGCGCCTGGCACAAATCCTTTTACTGTTCCTGCATGACAAATAATCAGTCGTTCGCCTTTTCCCATTGGTACTGTAGAAGTGGAGCCAACGGTGTTGTCAGTCCAAGTTTTTGACAGCGTATGATTCGCATTGAGCCAAGTTTCATCTGTGAAAACAACATTCGACCAATCTTCTATTTTTTTTGCTTGTCTTAAAAAATCGCATCTATACAAAGCAATATCATTGCGTTCCATTAAAATTTTTCGTTTGTCACATTTTTGGAATAACATTCCAATGTCTTTCAATACCTTTGTCAGAGAAGATTTTTGACCACGGAACAAACCACTATTTCGAAGAGATTGTGTTAGTTTTTTTAATGTTGGAATCTCTTTTTTTTGGTAATAGTCGTATACATATATGACGACGAATAGCATCAGCGTCAAAATTGTCAACGGCTGTAACTTTACTAGGCGGACGTTTTTTCTTAGGTGTAGATAGCTTATTCTGTTCCATGCCACTGCTGCCGTAGCCTTCTTTTGTTATTTTTGCCACTGTTGGAGCACTAATACTTAATGCTGCTGCAACACGGTCTCTAACTTGAGTCACTAGTATAAGAGGCCCACCATTACGGCTTTCCTTTTCAAAGTATTCACGAAGTCGCAAGACAAACTCTCTTGTTTGTCCTTTGAGTACTTTCTTTTTTGGCATTTTGACAGTAACGAAGGCAGGAACGATACGCTCAACTCAACCAAACGTGAGAATTCACAAATAAATCAATACGGAGGAATATAAATACTCAACTATATTGAAGGTTATTCATTGAAATACTGTAGATTATTTTAAAATAGACATAGAGAGATTTAATAAAGATCATCAATAGTTTAACAAATACAATATTAACCACTGAATTACAACACAATACAATAATACATTTTGAAAATTCAGTTCCTTTTATATATTTTTTCATGACATAGAACCGTCATATTTGAACAACATTCTTTTAATCCATTTCTTCTTTATTTTGACAAAGGAGGTCGCACATTGAAACACATAGAAATATGAAGTACGAAATTATCTATAAAATAATGAGTTTGTTAAATCGATTAAAACTTCTTAATGCATAAAATCGATCGATGAAAGAAATCGAATAGGTAACGGGTCAGGGTATCACTATTTGATTAAGTATTAGAGCTGTCAAAAGTTAAATAAACTATTGGAACGACTATAGCAAGTCGCGAAAATAAGCTTACTTCAAAATTTGCAAATGTGAAAGTCGTAAAAAAAAAATTTCATTAGCAATTTACGATGGTCACCTTGCCTTCCTAAGTAGTCCATCCTAGCGATACTGTAATTCGCGATCATATACGACGTCAACAAACGACCTTCATGTGACTTTTGAATCAAAACAATGAGTTCTTGTGTATAAAGTGCAAAATATTTGGTTCCAATTTAGGTACTTAGCAAGTCGCGAAAATAAGCTTACTTCAAAATTTGCAAATGTAAAAGTCGTAAAAAAAAAATTTCATTAGCAATTTACGATGGTCACCCATCCTAACACAAACCACTAAAATTATGCTTAACTTGGGTAATCTGTCGGAAGCCATTCAAATCAAAGGCAAAGTAGTCCATCCTAGCTATACTGTAATTCGCGATCATATACGACGTCAACAAACGACCTTCATGTGATTTTGAATCAAAACAATGAGTTCTTGTGTACAAAGTGCAAAATATTTGGTTCCAATTTAGGTACTAAGCAAGTCGCGAAAATAAGCTTACTTCAAAATATGCAAATGTGAAAGTCGTAAAAAAAACAATTTCATTAGCAATTTACGGTGGTCACCCATCCAAACACTAACCATTAAAATGATCCTTAACTTGGGTAATCTGTCGGAAGCCATTCATGTCAAAGGCAAAGTAGTCCATCCTAGCTATACTGTAATTCGCAATCATATACGACGTCAACAAACGACCTTCATGTGACTTTTGAATCAAAACAATGAGTTCTTGTGTATTAAGTGCAAAATATTTGGTTCTAATTTAGGTACTTAGCAAGTCGCGAAAATAAGCTTACTTCAAAATTTGCAAATGTGAAAGTCGTAAAAAAAAAATTTCATTAGCAATTTACGATGGTCACCCATCCTAACACAAACCACTAAAATGATGCTTAACTTGGGTAATCTGTCGGAAGCCATTCAAATCAAAGACAAAGTAGTCCATCCTAGCTATACTGTAATTCGCTATCATATACGACGTCAACAAACGACCTTCATGTGACTTTTGAATCAAAACAATGAGTTCTTGTGTATTAAGTGCAAAATATTTGGTTCCAATTTAGGTACTTAGCAAGTCGCGAAAATAAGCTTACTTCAAAATTTGCAAATGTGAAAATCGTAAAAAAAAAATTTCATTAGCAATTTACGGTGGTCACCCATCCAAACACTAACCTTAAAATGATCCTTAACTTGGGTAATCTGTCAGAAGCCATTCAAATCAAAGGCAAAATAGTCCATCCTAGCGATACTGTAATTCGCGATCATATACGACGTCAACAAACGACCTTCATGTGATTTTGAATCAAAACAATGAGTTCTTGTGTACAAAGTGCAAAATATTTGGTTCCAATTTAGGTACTAAGCAAGTCGCGAAAATAAGCTAACTTCAAAATTTGCAAATGTGAAAGTCGTAAAAAAAAAAATTTCATTAGCAATTTACGATGGTCACCCATCCTAACACAAACCACTAAAATGATGCTTAACTTGGGTAATCTGTCGCAAGCCATTCAAATCAAAGGCAAAATAGTCCATCCTAGCTATACTGTAATCTGCGATCATATACGACGTTAACAAACAACCTTCATGTGATTTTGAATCAAAACAATGAGTTCTTGTGTATTAAGTGCAAAATATTTGGTTCTAATTTAGTTACTTAGCAAGTCGCGAAAATAAGCTAACTTCAAAATTTGCAAATGTGAAAGTCGTAAAAAAACAACTTCATTAGCAATTTACGGTGGTCACCCATCCAAACACTAACCATTAAAATGATCCTTAACTTGGGTAATCTGTCGGAAGCCATTCATGTCAAAGGCAAAGTAGTCCATCCTAGCTATACTGTAATTCGCAATCATATACGACGTCAACAAACGACCTTCATGTGACTTTTGAATCAAAACAATGAGTTCTTGTGTATTAAGTGCAAAATATTTGGTTCCAATTTAGGTACTTAGCAAGTCGCGAAAATAAGCTTACTTCAAAATTTGCAAATGTGAGTCGTAAAAAAAAAAATTCATTAGCAATTTACGATGGTCACCCATCCAAACACTAACCACTATAATGATGCTTAACTTGGGTAATCTGTCGGAAGCCATTCAAGTCAAAGGCAAAGTAGTCCATCCTAGCAATACTGTAATTCGCAATCATATACGACGTCACCAAACGACCTTCATGTGACTTTTGAATCAAAACAATGAGTTCTTGTGTATAAAGTGCAAAATATTTGGTTCCAATTTAGGTACTTAGCAAGTCGCGAAAATAAGCTTACTTCAAAATTTGCAAATGTGAAAATCGTAAAAAAAAAAATTTCATTAGCAATTTACGATGGTAACCCATCCTAACACAAACCACTAAAATGATGCTTAACTTGGGTTATCTGTCGGAAGCCATTCAAATCAAAGGCAAAGTAGTCCATCCTAGCTATACTGTAATTCGCTATCATATACGACGTCAACAAACGACCTTCATGTGACTTTTGAATCAAAACAATGAGTTCTTGTGTATTAAGTGCAAAATATTTGGTTCCAATTTAGGTACTTAGCAAGTCGCGAAAATAAGCTTACTTCAAAATTTGCAAATGTGAAAGTCGTAAAAAAAAAATTTCATTAGCAATTTACGGTGGTCACCCATCCAAACACTAACCTTAAAATGATCCTTAACTTGGGTAATCTGTCGGAAGCCATTCAAATCAAAGGCAAAGTAGTCCATCCTAGCGATACTGTAATTCGCGATCATATACGACGTCAACAAACGACCTTCATGTGACTTTTGAATCAAAACAATGAGTTCTTGTGTATAAAGTGCAAAATATTTGGTTCCAATTTAGGTACTTAGCAAGTCGCGAAAATAAGCTTACTTCAAAATATGCAAATGTGAAAGTCGTAAAAAAAACAATTTCATTAGCAATTTACGGTGGTCACCCATCCAAACACTAACCTTAAAATGATCCTTAACTTGGGTAATCTGTCAGAAGCCATTCAAATCAAAGGCAAAATAGTCCATCCTAGCGATACTGTAATTCGCGATCATATACGACGTCAACAAACGACCTTCATGTGATTTTGAATCAAAACAATGAGTTCTTGTGTATAAAGTGCAAAATATTTGGTTCCAATTTAGGTACTAAGCAAGTCGCGAAAATAAGCTAACTTCAAAATTTGCAAATGTGAAAGTCGTAAAAAAACAACTTCATTAGCAATTTACGGTGGTCACCCATCCAAACACTAACCACTATAATGATGCTTAACTTGGGTAATCTGTCGGAAGCCATTCAAGTCAAAGGCAAAGTAGTCCATCCTAGCAATACTGTAATTCGCAATCATATACGACGTCACCAAACGACCTTCATGTGACTTTTGAATCAAAACAATGAGTTCTTGTGTATAAAGTGCAAAATATTTGGTTCCAATTTAGGTACTTAGCAAGTCGCGAAAATAAGCTTACTTCAAAATTTGCAAATGTGAAAATCGTAAAAAAAAAAATTTCATTAGCAATTTACGATGGTAACCCATCCTAACACAAACCACTAAAATGATGCTTAACTTGGGTTATCTGTCGGAAGCCATTCAAATCAAAGGCAAAGTAGTCCATCCTAGCTATACTGTAATTCGCTATCATATACGACGTCAACAAACGACCTTCATGTGACTTTTGAATCAAAACAATGAGTTCTTGTGTATTAAGTGCAAAATATTTGGTTCCAATTTAGGTACTTAGCAAGTCGCGAAAATAAGCTTACTTCAAAATTTGCAAATGTGAAAGTCGTAAAAAAAAAATTTCATTAGCAATTTACGGTGGTCACCCATCCAAACACTAACCTTAAAATGATCCTTAACTTGGGTAATCTGTCGGAAGCCATTCAAATCAAAGGCAAAGTAGTCCATCCTAGCGATACTGTAATTCGCGATCATATACGACGTCAACAAACGACCTTCATGTGACTTTTGAATCAAAACAATGAGTTCTTGTGTATAAAGTGCAAAATATTTGGTTCCAATTTAGGTACTTAGCAAGTCGCGAAAATAAGCTTACTTCAAAATATGCAAATGTGAAAGTCGTAAAAAAAACAATTTCATTAGCAATTTACGGTGGTCACCCATCCAAACACTAACCTTAAAATGATCCTTAACTTGGGTAATCTGTCAGAAGCCATTCAAATCAAAGGCAAAATAGTCCATCCTAGCGATACTGTAATTCGCGATCATATACGACGTCAACAAACGACCTTCATGTGATTTTGAATCAAAACAATGAGTTCTTGTGTATAAAGTGCAAAATATTTGGTTCCAATTTAGGTACTAAGCAAGTCGCGAAAATAAGCTAACTTCAAAATTTGCAAATGTGAAAGTCGTAAAAAAACAACTTCATTAGCAATTTACGGTGGTCACCCATCCAAACACTAACCACTATAATGATGCTTAACTTGGGTAATCTGTCGGAAGCCATTCAAGTCAAAGGCAAAGTAGTCCATCCTAGCAATACTGTAATTCGCAATCATATACGACGTCACCAAACGACCTTCATGTGACTTTTGAATCAAAACAATGAGTTCTTGTGTATAAAGTGCAAAATATTTGGTTCCAATTTAGGTACTTAGCAAGTCGCGAAAATAAGCTTACTTCAAAATTTGCAAATGTGAAAATCGTAAAAAAAAAAATTTCATTAGCAATTTACGATGGTAACCCATCCTAACACAAACCACTAAAATGATGCTTAACTTGGGTAATCTGTCGGAAGCCATTCAAATCAAAGGCAAAGTAGTCCATCCTAGCTATACTGTAATTCGCTATCATATACGACGTCAACAAACGACCTTCATGTGACTTTTGAATCAAAACAATGAGTTCTTGTGTATTAAGTGCAAAATATTTGGTTCCAATTTAGGTACTTAGCAAGTCGCGAAAATAAGCTTACTTCAAAATTTGCAAATGTGAAAGTCGTAAAAAAAAAATTTCATTAGCAATTTACGGTGGTCACCCATCCAAACACTAACCTTAAAATGATCCTTAACTTGGGTAATCTGTCGGAAGCCATTCAAATCAAAGGCAAAGTAGTCCATCCTAGCGATACTGTAATTCGCGATCATATACGACGTCAACAAACGACCTTCATGTGACTTTTGAATCAAAACAATGAGTTCTTGTGTATAAAGTGCAAAATATTTGGTTCCAATTTAGGTACTTAGCAAGTCGCGAAAATAAGCTTACTTCAAAATATGCAAATGTGAAAGTCGTAAAAAAAACAATTTCATTAGCAATTTACGGTGGTCACCCATCCAAACACTAACCTTAAAATGATCCTTAACTTGGGTAATCTGTCAGAAGCCATTCAAATCAAAGGCAAAATAGTCCATCCTAGCGATACTGTAATTCGCGATCATATACGACGTCAACAAACGACCTTCATGTGATTTTGAATCAAAACAATGAGTTCTTGTGTATAAAGTGCAAAATATTTGGTTCCAATTTAGGTACTAAGCAAGTCGCGAAAATAAGCTAACTTCAAAATTTGCAAATGTGAAAGTCGTAAAAAAAAAATTTCATTAGCAATTTACGATGGTCACCCATCCTAACACAAACCACTAAAATGATGCTTAACTTGGGTAATCTGTCGCAAGCCATTCAAATCAAAGGCAAAATAGTCCATCCTAGCTATACTGTAATCTGCGATCATATACGACGTTAACAAACAACCTTCATGTGATTTTGAATCAAAACAATGAGTTCTTGTGTATTAAGTGCAAAATATTTGGTTCTAATTTAGTTACTTAGCAAGTCGCGAAAATAAGCTAACTTCAAAATTTGCAAATGTGAAAGTCGTAAAAAAACAACTTCATTAGCAATTTACGGTGGTCACCCATCCAAACACTAACCATTAAAATGATCCTTAACTTGGGTAATCTGTCGGAAGCCATTCATGTCAAAGGCAAAGTAGTCCATCCTAGCTATACTGTAATTCGCAATCATATACGACGTCAACAAACGACCTTCATGTGACTTTTGAATCAAAACAATGAGTTCTTGTGTATTAAGTGCAAAATATTTGGTTCCAATTTAGGTACTTAGCAAGTCGCGAAAATAAGCTTACTTCAAAATTTGCAAATGTGAGTCGTAAAAAAAAAAAATTCATTAGCAATTTACGATGGTCACCCATCCAAACACTAACCACTATAATGATGCTTAACTTGGGTAATCTGTCGGAAGCCATTCAAGTCAAAGGCAAAGTAGTCCATCCTAGCAATACTGTAATTCGCAATCATATACGACGTCACCAAACGACCTTCATGTGACTTTTGAATCAAAACAATGAGTTCTTGTGTATAAAGTGCAAAATATTTGGTTCCAATTTAGGTACTTAGCAAGTCGCGAAAATAAGCTTACTTCAAAATTTGCAAATGTGAAAATCGTAAAAAAAAAAATTTCATTAGCAATTTACGATGGTAACCCATCCTAACACAAACCACTAAAATGATGCTTAACTTGGGTTATCTGTCGGAAGCCATTCAAATCAAAGGCAAAGTAGTCCATCCTAGCTATACTGTAATTCGCTATCATATACGACGTCAACAAACGACCTTCATGTGACTTTTGAATCAAAACAATGAGTTCTTGTGTATTAAGTGCAAAATATTTGGTTCCAATTTAGGTACTTAGCAAGTCGCGAAAATAAGCTTACTTCAAAATTTGCAAATGTGAAAGTCGTAAAAAAAAAATTTCATTAGCAATTTACGGTGGTCACCCATCCAAACACTAACCTTAAAATGATCCTTAACTTGGGTAATCTGTCGGAAGCCATTCAAATCAAAGGCAAAGTAGTCCATCCTAGCGATACTGTAATTCGCGATCATATACGACGTCAACAAACGACCTTCATGTGACTTTTGAATCAAAACAATGAGTTCTTGTGTATAAAGTGCAAAATATTTGGTTCCAATTTAGGTACTTAGCAAGTCGCGAAAATAAGCTTACTTCAAAATTTGCAAATGTAAAAGTCGTAAAAAAAAAATTTCATTAGCAATTTACGATAGTCACCCATCCTAACACAAACCACTAAAATTATGCTTAACTTGGGTAATCTGTCGGAAGCCATTCAAATCAAAGGCAAAGTAGTCCATCCTAGCTATACTGTAATTCGCGATCATATACGACGTCAACAAACGACCTTCATGTGATTTTGAATCAAAACAATGAGTTCTTGTGTACAAAGTGCAAAATATTTGGTTCCAATTTAGGCACTAAGCAAGTCGCGAAAATAAGCTTACTTCAAAATTTGAAAATGTGAAAATCGTAAAAAAAAAAATTTCATTAGCAATTTACGATGGTCACCCATCCTAACACAAACCACTAAAATGATGCTTAACTTGGGTTATCTGTCGGAAGCCATTCAAATCAAAGGCAAAGTAGTCCATCCTAGCTATACTGTAATTCGCTATCATATACGACGTCAACAAACGACCTTCATGTGACTTTTGAATCAAAACAATGAGTTCTTGTGTATTAAGTGCAAAATATTTGGTTCCAATTTAGGAACTTAGCAAGTCGCGAAAATAAGCTTACTTCAAAATTTGCAAATGTGAAAGTCGTAAAAAAAAAATTTCATTAGCAATTTACGGTGGTCACCCATCCAAACACTAACCATTAAAATGATCCTTAACTTGGGTAATCTGTCGGAAGCCATTCATGTCAAAGGCAAAGTAGTCCATCCTAGCTATACTGTAATTCGCGATCATATACGACGTCAACAAACGACCTTCATGTGATTTTGAATCAAAACAATGAGTTCTTGTGTATAAAGTGCAAAATATTTGGTTCCAATTTAGGTACTAAGCAAGTCGCGAAAATAAGCTAACTTCAAAATTTGCAAATGTGAAAGTCGTAAAAAAAAAAATTTCATTAGCAATTTACGGTGGTCACCCATCCAAACACTAACCATTAAAATGATCCTTAACTTGGGTAATCTGTCGGAAGCCATTCATGTCAAAGGCAAAGTAGTCCATCCTAGCTGTACTGTAATTCGCAATCATATACGACGTCAACAAACGACCTTCATGTGACTTTTGAATCAAAACAATGAGTTCTTGTGTATTAAGTGCAAAATATTTGGTTCCAATTTAGGTACTTAGCAAGTCGCGAAAATAAGCTTACTTCAAAATTTGCAAATGTGAGTCGTAAAAAAAAAAAATTCATTAGCAATTTACGATGGTCACCCATCCAAACACTAACCACTAAAATGATGCTTAACTTGGGTTATCTGTCGGAAGCCATTCAAATCAAAGGCAAAGTAGTCCATCCTAGCTATACTGTAATTCGCTATCATATACGACGTCAACAAACGACCTTCATGTGACTTTTGAATCAAAACAATGAGTTCTTGTGTATTAAGTGCAAAATATTTGGTTCCAATTTAGGTACTTAGCAAGTCGCGAAAATAAGCTTACTTCAAAATTTGCAAATGTGAAAGTCGTAAAAAAAAAATTTCATTAGCAATTTACGGTGGTCACCCATCCAAACACTAACCTTAAAATGATCCTTAACTTGGGTAATCTGTCGGAAGCCATTCAAATCAAAGGCAAAGTAGTCCATCCTAGCGATACTGTAATTCGCGATCATATACGACGTCAACAAACGACCTTCATGTGACTTTTGAATCAAAACAATGAGTTCTTGTGTATAAAGTGCAAAATATTTGGTTCCAATTTAGGTACTTAGCAAGTCGCGAAAATAAGCTTACTTCAAAATATGCAAATGTGAAAGTCGTAAAAAAAACAATTTCATTAGCAATTTACGGTGGTCACCCATCCAAACACTAACCTTAAAATGATCCTTAACTTGGGTAATCTGTCAGAAGCCATTCAAATCAAAGGCAAAATAGTCCATCCTAGCGATACTGTAATTCGCGATCATATACGACGTCAACAAACGACCTTCATGTGATTTTGAATCAAAACAATGAGTTCTTGTGTATAAAGTGCAAAATATTTGGTTCCAATTTAGGTACTAAGCAAGTCGCGAAAATAAGCTAACTTCAAAATTTGCAAATGTGAAAGTCGTAAAAAAAAAATTTCATTAGCAATTTACGATGGTCACCCATCCTAACACAAACCACTAAAATGATGCTTAACTTGGGTAATCTGTCGCAAGCCATTCAAATCAAAGGCAAAATAGTCCATCCTAGCTATACTGTAATCTGCGATCATATACGACGTTAACAAACAACCTTCATGTGATTTTGAATCAAAACAATGAGTTCTTGTGTATTAAGTGCAAAATATTTGGTTCTAATTTAGTTACTTAGCAAGTCGCGAAAATAAGCTAACTTCAAAATTTGCAAATGTGAAAGTCGTAAAAAAACAACTTCATTAGCAATTTACGGTGGTCACCCATCCAAACACTAACCATTAAAATGATCCTTAACTTGGGTAATCTGTCGGAAGCCATTCATGTCAAAGGCAAAGTAGTCCATCCTAGCTATACTGTAATTCGCAATCATATACGACGTCAACAAACGACCTTCATGTGACTTTTGAATCAAAACAATGAGTTCTTGTGTATTAAGTGCAAAATATTTGGTTCCAATTTAGGTACTTAGCAAGTCGCGAAAATAAGCTTACTTCAAAATTTGCAAATGTGAGTCGTAAAAAAAAAAAATTCATTAGCAATTTACGATGGTCACCCATCCAAACACTAACCACTATAATGATGCTTAACTTGGGTAATCTGTCGGAAGCCATTCAAGTCAAAGGCAAAGTAGTCCATCCTAGCAATACTGTAATTCGCAATCATATACGACGTCACCAAACGACCTTCATGTGACTTTTGAATCAAAACAATGAGTTCTTGTGTACAAAGTGCAAAATATTTGGTTCCAATTTAGGTACTTAGCAAGTCGCGAAAATAAGCTTACTTCAAAATTTGCAAATGTAAAAGTCGTAAAAAAAAAATTTCATTAGCAATTTACGATGGTCACCCATCCTAACACAAACCACTAAAATTATGCTTAACTTGGGTAATCTGTCGGAAGCCATTCAAATCAAAGGCAAAGTAGTCCATCCTAGCTATACTGTAATTCGCGATCATATACGACGTCAACAAACGACCTTCATGTGATTTTGAATCAAAACAATGAGTTCTTGTGTACAAAGTGCAAAATATTTGGTTCCAATTTAGGTACTAAGCAAGTCGCGAAAATAAGCTTACTTCAAAATATGCAAATGTGAAAGTCGTAAAAAAAACAATTTCATTAGCAATTTACGGTGGTCACCCATCCAAACACTAACCAATAAAATGATCCTTAACTTGGGTAATCTGTCGGAAGCCATTCATGTCAAAGGCAAAGTAGTCCATCCTAGCTATACTGTAATTCGCAATCATATACGACGTCAACAAACGACCTTCATGTGACTTTTGAATCAAAACAATGAGTTCTTGTGTATTAAGTGCAAAATATTTGGTTCTAATTTAGGTACTTAGCAAGTCGCGAAAATAAGCTTACTTCAAAATTTGCAAATGTGAAAGTCGTAAAAAAAAAATTTCATTAGCAATTTACGATGGTCACCCATCCTAACACAAACCACTAAAATGATGCTTAACTTTGGTAATCTGTCGGAAGCCATTCAAATCAAAGGCAAAGTAGTCCATCCTAGCGATACTGTAATTCGCGATCATATACGACGTCAACAAACGACCTTCATGTGACTTTTGAATCAAAACAATGAGTTCTTGTGTATTAAGTGCAAAATATTTGGTTCTAATTTAGGTACTTAGCAAGTCGCGAAAATAAGCTTACTTCAAAATTTGCAAATGTGAAAGTCGTAAAAAAAAAATTTCATTAGCAATTTACGATGGTCACCCATCCTAACACAAACCACTAAAATGATGCTTAACTTGGGTAATCTGTCGGAAGCCATTCAAATCAAAGGCAAAGTAGTCCATCCTAGCGATACTGTAATTCGCGATCATATACGACGTCAACAAACGACCTTCATGTGACTTTTGAATCAAAACAATGAGTTCTTGTGTATAAAGTGCAAAATATTTGGTTCTAATTTAGTTACTTAGCAAGTCGCGAAAATAAGCTAACTTCAAAATTTGCAAATGTGAAAGTCGTAAAAAAACAATTTCATTAGCAATTTACGGTGGTCACCCATCCAAACACTAACCATTAAAATGATCCTTAACTTGGGTAATCTGTCGGAAGCCATTCAAATCAAAGGCAAAGTAGTCCATCCTAGCGATACTGTAATTCGCGATCATATACGACGTCAACAAACGACCTTCATGTGACTTTTGAATCAAAACAATGAGTTCTTGTGTATAAAGTGCAAAATATTTGGTTCCAATTTAGGTACTAAGCAAGTCGCGAAAATAAGCTTACTTCAAAATATGCAAATGTGAAAGTCGTAAAAAAAACAATTTCATTAGCAATTTACGGTGGTCACCCATCCAAACACTAACCATTAAAATGATCCTTAACTTGGGTAATCTGTCGGAAGCCATTCATGTCAAAGGCAAAGTAGTCCATCCTAGCTATACTGTAATTCGCAATCATATACGACGTCAACAAACGACCTTCATGTGACTTTTGAATCAAAACAATGAGTTCTTGTGTATTAAGTGCAAAATATTTGGTTCTAATTTAGGTACTTAGCAAGTCGCGAAAATAAGCTTACTTCAAAATTTGCAAATGTGAAAGTCGTAAAAAAAAAATTTCATTAGCAATTTACGATGGTCACCCATCCTAACACAAACCACTAAAATGATGCTTAACTTGGGTAATCTGTCGGAAGCCATTCAAATCAAAGGCAAAGTAGTCCATCCTAGCTATACTGTAATTCGCGATCATATACGACGTCAACAAACGACCTTCATGTGATTTTGAATCAAAACAATGAGTTCTTGTGTACAAAGTGCAAAATATTTGGTTCCAATTTAGGTACTAAGCAAGTCGCGAAAATAAGCTTACTTCAAAATTTGCAAATGTGAAAATCGTAAAAAAAAAAATTTCATTAGCAATTGACGATGGTCACCCATCCTAACACAAACCACTAAAATGATGCTTAACTTGGGTTATCTGTCGGAAGCCATTCAAATCAAAGGCAAAGTAGTCCATCCTAGCTATACTGTAATTCGCTATCATATACGACGTCAACAAACGACCTTCATGTGACTTTTGAATCAAAACAATGAGTTCTTGTGTATTAAGTGCAAAATATTTGGTTCCAATTTAGGTACTTAGCAAGTCGCGAAAATAAGCTTACTTCAAAATTTGCAAATGTGAAAGTCGTAAAAAAAAAATTTCATTAGCAATTTACGGTGGTCACCCATCCAAACACTAACCTTAAAATGATCCTTAACTTGGGTAATCTGTCGGAAGCCATTCAAATCAAAGGCAAAGTAGTCCATCCTAGCGATACTGTAATTCGCGATCATATACGACGTCAACAAACGACCTTCATGTGACTTTTGAATCAAAACAATGAGTTCTTGTGTATAAAGTGCAAAATATTTGGTTCCAATTTAGGTACTTAGCAAGTCGCGAAAATAAGCTTACTTCAAAATTTGCAAATGTAAAAGTCGTAAAAAAAAAATTTCATTAGCAATTTACGATGGTCACCCATCCTAACACAAACCACTAAAATTATGCTTAACTTGGGTAATCTGTCGGAAGCCATTCAAATCAAAGGCAAAGTAGTCCATCCTAGCTATACTGTAATTCGCGATCATATACGACGTCAACAAACGACCTTCATGTGATTTTGAATCAAAACAATGAGTTCTTGTGTACAAAGTGCAAAATATTTGGTTCCAATTTAGGTACTAAGCAAGTCGCGAAAATAAGCTTACTTCAAAATATGCAAATGTGAAAGTCGTAAAAAAAACAATTTCATTAGCAATTTACGGTGGTCACCCATCCAAACACTAACCATTAAAATGATCCTTGACTTGGGTAATCTGTCGGAAGCCATTCATGTCAAAGGCAAAGTAGTCCATCCTAGCTATACTGTAATTCGCAATCATATACGACGTCAACAAACGACCTTCATGTGACTTTTGAATCAAAACAATGAGTTCTTGTGTATTAAGTGCAAAATATTTGGTTCTAATTTAGGTACTTAGCAAGTCGCGAAAATAAGCTTACTTCAAAATTTGCAAATGTGAAAGTCGTAAAAAAAAAATTTTATTAGCAATTTACGATGGTCACCCATCCTAACACAAACCACTAAAATGATGCTTAACTTTGGTAATCTGTCGGAAGCCATTCAAATCAAAGGCAAAGTAGTCCATCCTAGCGATACTGTAATTCGCGATCATATACGACGTCAACAAACGACCTTCATGTGACTTTTGAATCAAAACAATGAGTTCTTGTGTATTAAGTGCAAAATATTTGGTTCTAATTTAGGTACTTAGCAAGTCGCGAAAATAAGCTTACTTCAAAATTTGCAAATGTGAAAGTCGTAAAAAAAAAATTTCATTAGCAATTTACGATGGTCACCCATCCTAACACAAACCACTAAAATGATGCTTAACTTGGGTAATCTGTCGGAAGCCATTCAAATCAAAGGCAAAGTAGTCCATCCTAGCGATACTGTAATTCGCGATCATATACGACGTCAACAAACGACCTTCATGTGACTTTTGAATCAAAACAATGAGTTCTTGTGTATAAAGTGCAAAATATTTGGTTCTAATTTAGTTACTTAGCAAGTCGCGAAAATAAGCTAACTTCAAAATTTGCAAATGTGAAAGTCGTAAAAAAACAATTTCATTAGCAATTTACGGTGGTCACCCATCCAAACACTAACCATTAAAATGATCCTTAACTTGGGTAATCTGTCGGAAGCCATTCATGTCAAAGGCAAAGTAGTCCATCCTAGCTATACTGTAATTCGCAATCATACACGACGTCAACAAACGACCTTCATGTGACTTTTGAATCAAAACAATGAGTTCTTGTGTATTAAGTGCAAAATATTTGGTTCCAATTTAGGTACTTAGCAAGTCGCGAAAATAAGCCAACTTCAAAATTTGCAAATGTGAAAGTCGTAAAAAAACAAAATTTCATTAGCAATTTACGATGGTCACCCATCCTAACACAAACCACTAAAATGATGCTTAACTTGGGTAATCTGTCGGAAGCCATTCAAATCAAAGGCAAAGTAGTCCATCCTAGCTATACTGTAATTCGCGATCATATACGACGTCAACAAACGACCTTCATGTGATTTTGAATCAAAACAATGAGTTCTTGTGTACAAAGTGCAAAATATTTGGTTCCAATTTAGGTACTAAGCAAGTCGCGAAAATAAGCTTACTTCAAAATATGCAAATGTGAAAGTCGTAAAAAAAACAATTTCATTAGCAATTTACGGTGGTCACCCATCCAAACACTAACCATTAAAATGATCCTTAACTTGGGTAATCTGTCGGAAGCCATTCATGTCAAAGGCAAAGTAGTCCATCCTAGCTATACTGTAATTCGCAATCATATACGACGTCAACAAACGACCTTCATGTGACTTTTGAATCAAAACAATGAGTTCTTGTGTATTAAGTGCAAAATATTTGGTTCTAATTTAGGTACTTAGCAAGTCGCGAAAATAAGCTTACTTCAAAATTTGCAAATGTGAAAGTCGTAAAAAAAAAATTTCATTAGCAATTTACGATGGTCACCCATCCTAACACAAACCACTAAAATGATGCTTAACTTGGGTAATCTGTCGGAAGCCATTCAAATCAAAGGCAAAGTAGTCCATCCTAGCGATACTGTAATTCGCGATCATATACGACGTCAACAAACGACCTTCATGTGACTTTTGAATCAAAACAATGAGTTCTTGTGTATAAAGTGCAAAATATTTGGTTCTAATTTAGTTACTTAGCAAGTCGCGAAAATAAGCTAACTTCAAAATTTGCAAATGTGAAAGTCGTAAAAAAACAATTTCATTAGCAATTTACGGTGGTCACCCATCCAAACACTAACCATTAAAATGATCCTTAACTTGGGTAATCTGTCGGAAGCCATTCAAATCAAAGGCAAAGTAGTCCATCCTAGCGATACTGTAATTCGCGATCATATACGACGTCAAAAAACGACCTTCATGTGACTTTTGAATCAAAACAATGAGTTCTTGTGTATAAAGTGCAAAATATTTGGTTCCAATTTAGGTACTAAGCAAGTCGCGAAAATAAGCTAACTTCAAAATTTGCAAATGTGAAAGTCGTAAAAAAAAAAAATTTCATTAGCAATTTACGATGGTCACCCATCCTAACACAAACCACTAAAATGATGCTTAACTTGGGTAATCTGTCGGAAGCCATTCAAATCAAAGGCAAAGTAGTCCATCCTAGCGATACTGTAATTCGCGATCATATACGACGTCAACAAACGACCTTCATGTGACTTTTGAATCAAAACAATGAGTTCTTGTGTATAAAGTGCAAAATATTTGGTTCTAATTTAGTTACTTAGCAAGTCGCGAAAATAAGCTAACTTCAAAATTTGCAAATGTGAAAGTCGTAAAAAAACAATTTCATTAGCAATTTACGGTGGTCACCCATCCAAACACTAACCATTAAAATGATCCTTAACTTGGGTAATCTGTCGGAAGCCATTCAAATCAAAGGCAAAGTAGTCCATCCTAGCGATACTGTAATTCGCGATCATATACGACGTCAAAAAACGACCTTCATGTGACTTTTGAATCAAAACAATGAGTTCTTGTGTATAAAGTGCAAAATATTTGGTTCCAATTTAGGTACTAAGCAAGTCGCGAAAATAAGCTAACTTCAAAATTTGCAAATGTGAAAGTCGTAAAAAAAAAAAATTTCATTAGCAATTTACGATGGTCACCCATCCTAACACAAACCACTAAAATTATGCTTAACTTGGGTAATCTGTCGGAAGCCATTCAAATCAAAGGCAAAGTAGTCCATCCTAGCTATACTGTAATTCGCGATCATATACGACGTCAACAAAAGACCTTCATGTGATTTTGAATCAAAACAATGAGTTCTTGTGTACAAAGTGCAAAATATTTGGTTCCAATTTAGGTACTAAGCAAGTCGCGAAAATAAGCTTACTTCAAAATATGCAAATGTGAAAGTCGTAAAAAAAACAATTTCATTAGCAATTTACGGTGGTCACCCATCCAAACACTAACCATTAAAATGATCCTTAACTTGGGTAATCTGTCGGAAGCCATTCATGTCAAAGGCAAAGTAGTCCATCCTAGCTATACTGTAATTCGCAATCATATACGACGTCACCAAACGACCTTCATGTGACTTTTGAATCAAAACAATGAGTTCTTGTGTATAAAGTGCAAAATATTTGGTTCTAATTTAGGTACTTAGCAAGTCGCGAAAATAAGCTTACTTCAAAATTTGCAAATGTGAGTCGTAAAAAAAAATATTTCATTAGCAATTTACGATGGTCACCCATCCAAACACTAACCACTATAATGATGCTTAACTTGGGTAATCTGTCGGAAGCCATTCAAGTCAAAGGCAAAGTAGTCCATCCTAGCAATACTGTAATTCGCAATCATATACGACGTCACCAAACGACCTTCATGTGACTTTTGAATCAAAACAATGAGTTCTTGTGTATAAAGTGCAAAATATTTGGTTCCAATTTAGGTACTTAGCAAGTCGCGAAAATAAGCTTACTTCAAAATTTGCAAATGTGAAAGTCGTAAAAAAACAATTTCATTAGCAATTTACGGTGGTCACCCATCCAAACACTACCACTAAAATGATGCTTAACTTGGGTAATCTGTCGGAAGCCATTCAAGTCAAAGGCAAAGTAGTCCATCCTAGCTATACTGTAATTCGCAATCATATACGATGTCAACAAACGACCTTCATGTGACTTTTGAATCAAAACAATGAGTTCTTGTGTATAAAGTGCAAAATATTTGGTTCCAATTTAGGTACTTAGCAAGTCGCGAAAATAAGCTTACTTCAAAATTTGCAAATGTGAAAGTCGTAAAAAAAAAATTTCATTAGCAATTTACGGTGGTCACCCATCCAAACATTAACCTTAAAATGATCCTTAACTTGGGTAATCTGTCGGAAGCCATTCAAATCAAAGGCAAAGTAGTCCATCCTAGCGATACTGTAATTCGCGATCATATACGACGTCAACAAACGACCTTCATGTGACTTTTGAATCAAAACAATGAGTTCTTGTGTATTAAGTGCAAAATATTTGGTTCCAATTTAGGTACTTAGCAAGTCGCGAAAATAAGCTTACTTCAAAATATGCAAATGTAAAAGTCGTAAAAAAAAAATTTCATTAGCAATTTACGGTGGTCACCCATCCAAACACTAACCATTAAAATGATCCTTAACTTGGGTAATCTGTCGGAAGCCATTCATGTCAAAGGCAAAGTAGTCCATCCTAGCTATACTGTAATTCGCAATCATACACGACGTCAACAAACGACCTTCATGTGACTTTTGAATCAAAACAATGAGTTCTTGTGTATTAAGTGCAAAATATTTGGTTCCAATTTAGGTACTTAGCAAGTCGCGAAAATAAGCCAACTTCAAAATTTGCAAATGTGAAAGTCGTAAAAAAAACAAAATTTCATTAGCAATTTACGATGGTCACCCATCCTAACACAAACCACTAAAATGATGCTTAACTTGGGTAATCTGTCGGAAGCCATTCAAATCAAAGGCAAAGTAGTCCATCCTAGCTATACTGTAATTCGTGATCATATACGACGTCAACAAACGACCTTCATGTGACTTTTGAATCAAAACAATTAGTTCTTGTGTATAAAGTTCAAAATATTTGGTTCCAATTTAGTTACTTAGCAAGTCGCTAAAATAAGCTTACTTCAAAATTTGCAAATGTGAAAGTCGTAAAAAAACAATTTCATTAGCAATTTACGATGGTCACCCATCCAAACACTAACCACTAAAATGATGCTTAACTTGGGTAATCTGTCGGAAGCCATTCATGTCAAAGGCAAAGTAGTCCATCCTAGCTATACTGTAATTCGCAATCATATACGACGTCAACAAACGACCTTCATGTGACTTTTGAATTAAAACAATGAGTTCTTGTGTATTAAGTGCAAAATATTTGGTTCCAATTTAGTTACTTAGCAAGTCGCTAAAATAAGCTTACTTCAAAATTTGCAAATGTGAAAGTCGTAAAAAAACAATTTCATTAGCAATTTACGGTGGTCACCCATCCAAACACTACCACTAAAATGATGCTTAACTTGGGTAATCTGTCGGAAGCCATTCAAATCAAAGGCAAAGTAGTCCATCCTAGCTATACTGTAATTCGCGATCATATACGACGTCAACAAAAGACCTTCATGTGATTTTGAATCAAAACAATGAGTTCTTGTGTACAAAGTGCAAAATATTTGGTTCCAATTTAGGTACTAAGCAAGTCGCGAAAATAAGCTTACTTCAAAATATGCAAATGTGAAAGTCGTAAAAAAAACAATTTCATTAGCAATTTACGGTGGTCACCCATCCAAACACTAACCATTAAAATGATCCTTAACTTGGGTAATCTGTCGGAAGCCATTCATGTCAAAGGCAAAGTAGTCCATCCTAGCTATACTGTAATTCGCAATCATATACGACGTCACCAAACGACCTTCATGTGACTTTTGAATCAAAACAATGAGTTCTTGTGTATAAAGTGCAAAATATTTGGTTCTAATTTAGGTACTTAGCAAGTCGCGAAAATAAGCTTACTTCAAAATTTGCAAATGTGAGTCGTAAAAAAAAATATTTCATTAGCAATTTACGATGGTCACCCATCCAAACACTAACCACTATAATGATGCTTAACTTGGGTAATCTGTCGGAAGCCATTCAAGTCAAAGGCAAAGTAGTCCATCCTAGCAATACTGTAATTCGCAATCATATACGACGTCACCAAACGACCTTCATGTGACTTTTGAATCAAAACAATGAGTTCTTGTGTATAAAGTGCAAAATATTTGGTTCCAATTTAGGTACTTAGCAAGTCGCGAAAATAAGCTTACTTCAAAATTTGCAAATGTGAAAGTCGTAAAAAAACAATTTCATTAGCAATTTACGGTGGTCACCCATCCAAACACTACCACTAAAATGATGCTTAACTTGGGTAATCTGTCGGAAGCCATTCAAGTCAAAGGCAAAGTAGTCCATCCTAGCTATACTGTAATTCGCAATCATATACGATGTCAACAAACGACCTTCATGTGACTTTTGAATCAAAACAATGAGTTCTTGTGTATAAAGTGCAAAATATTTGGTTCCAATTTAGGTACTTAGCAAGTCGCGAAAATAAGCTTACTTCAAAATTTGCAAATGTGAAAGTCGTAAAAAAAAAATTTCATTAGCAATTTACGGTGGTCACCCATCCAAACATTAACCTTAAAATGATCCTTAACTTGGGTAATCTGTCGGAAGCCATTCAAATCAAAGGCAAAGTAGTCCATCCTAGCGATACTGTAATTCGCGATCATATACGACGTCAACAAACGACCTTCATGTGACTTTTGAATCAAAACAATGAGTTCTTGTGTATTAAGTGCAAAATATTTGGTTCCAATTTAGGTACTTAGCAAGTCGCGAAAATAAGCTTACTTCAAAATATGCAAATGTAAAAGTCGTAAAAAAAAAATTTCATTAGCAATTTACGGTGGTCACCCATCCAAACACTAACCATTAAAATGATCCTTAACTTGGGTAATCTGTCGGAAGCCATTCATGTCAAAGGCAAAGTAGTCCATCCTAGCTATACTGTAATTCGCAATCATACACGACGTCAACAAACGACCTTCATGTGACTTTTGAATCAAAACAATGAGTTCTTGTGTATTAAGTGCAAAATATTTGGTTCCAATTTAGGTACTTAGCAAGTCGCGAAAATAAGCCAACTTCAAAATTTGCAAATGTGAAAGTCGTAAAAAAACAAAATTTCATTAGCAATTTACGATGGTCACCCATCCTAACACAAACCACTAAAATGATGCTTAACTTGGGTAATCTGTCGGAAGCCATTCAAATCAAAGGCAAAGTAGTCCATCCTAGCTATACTGTAATTCGTGATCATATACGACGTCAACAAACGACCTTCATGTGACTTTTGAATCAAAACAATTAGTTCTTGTGTATAAAGTTCAAAATATTTGGTTCCAATTTAGTTACTTAGCAAGTCGCTAAAATAAGCTTACTTCAAAATTTGCAAATGTGAAAGTCGTAAAAAAACAATTTCATTAGCAATTTACGATGGTCACCCATCCAAACACTAACCACTAAAATGATGCTTAACTTGGGTAATCTGTCGGAAGCCATTCATGTCAAAGGCAAAGTAGTCCATCCTAGCTATACTGTAATTCGCAATCATATACGACGTCAACAAACGACCTTCATGTGACTTTTGAATTAAAACAATGAGTTCTTGTGTATTAAGTGCAAAATATTTGGTTCCAATTTAGTTACTTAGCAAGTCGCTAAAATAAGCTTACTTCAAAATTTGCAAATGTGAAAGTCGTAAAAAAAACAATTTCATTAGCAATTTACGGTGGTCACCCATCCAAACACTAACCACTAAAATGATGCTTAACTTGGGTAATCTGTCGCAAGCCATTCAAATCAAAGGCAAAATAGTCCATCCTAGCTATACTGTAATTCGCGATCATATACGACGTCAACAAACGACCTTCATGTGACTTTTGAATCAAAACAATGAGTTCTTGTGTATAAAGTGCAAAATATTTGGTTCCAATTTAGGTACTTAGCAAGTCGCGAAAATAAGCTTACTTCAAAATTTGCAAATGTGAGTCGTAAAAAAAAAAAATTCATTAGCAATTTACGATGGTCACCCATCCAAACACTAACCACTATAATGATGCTTAACTTGGGTAATCTGTCGGAAGCCATTCAAGTCAAAGGCAAAGTAGTCCATCCTAGCAATACTGTAATTCGCAATCATATACGACGTCACCAAACGACCTTCATGTGACTTTTGAATCAAAACAATGAGTTCTTGTGTATAAAGTGCAAAATATTTGGTTCCAATTTAGGTACTTAGCAAGTCGCGAAAATAAGCTTACTTCAAAATTTGCAAATGTGAAAATCGTAAAAAAAAAAATTTCATTAGCAATTTACGATGGTCACCCATCCTAACACAAACCACTAAAATGATGCTTAACTTGGGTAATCTGTCGGAAGCCATTCAAGTCAAAGGCAAAGTAGTCCATCCTAGCTATACTGTAATTCGCTATCATATACGACGTCAACAAACGACCTTCATGTGACTTTTGAATCAAAACAATGAGTTCTTGTGTATTAAGTGCAAAATATTTGGTTCCAATTTAGGTACTTAGCAAGTCGCGAAAATAAGCTTACTTCAAAATTTGCAAATGTGAAAGTCGTAAAAAAAAAATTTCATTAGCAATTTACGGTGGTCACCCATCCAAACACTAACCTTAAAATGATCCTTAACTTGGGTAATCTGTCGGAAGCCATTCAAATCAAAGGCAAAGTAGTCCATCCTAGCGATACTGTAATTCGCGATCATATACGACGTCAACAAACGACCTTCATGTGACTTTTGAATCAAAACAATGAGTTCTTGTGTATAAAGTGCAAAATATTTGGTTCCAATTTAGGTACTTAGCAAGTCGCGAAAATAAGCTTACTTCAAAATTTGCAAATGTAAAAGTCGTAAAAAAAAAATTTCATTAGCAATTTACGATGGTCACCCATCCTAACACAAACCACTAAAATTATGCTTAACTTGGGTAATCTGTCGGAAGCCATTCAAATCAAAGGCAAAGTAGTCCATCCTAGCTATACTGTAATTCGCGATCATACACGACGTCAACAAACGACCTTCATGTGATTTTGAATCAAAACAATGAGTTCTTGTGTACAAAGTGCAAAATATTTGGTTCCAATTTAGGTACTAAGCAAGTCGCGAAAATAAGCTTACTTCAAAATATGCAAATGTGAAAGTCGTAAAAAAAACAATTTCATTAGCAATTTACGGTGGTCACCCATCCAAACACTAACCATTAAAATGATCCTTAACTTGGGTAATCTGTCGGAAGCCATTCATGTCAAAGGCAAAGTAGTCCATCCTAGCAATACTGTAATTCGCAATCATATACGACGTCAACAAACGACCTTCATGTGACTTTTGAATCAAAACAATGAGTTCTTGTGTATTAAGTGCAAAATATTTGGTTCTAATTTAGGTACTTAGCAAGTCGCGAAAATAAGCTTACTTCAAAATTTGCAAATGTGAAAGTCGTAAAAAAAAAATTTCATTAGCAATTTACGATGGTCACCCATCCTAACACAAACCACTAAAATGATGCTTAACTTGGGTAATCTGTCGGAAGCCATTCAAATCAAAGGCAAAGTAGTCCATCCTAGCGATACTGTAATTCGCGATCATATACGACGTCAACAAACGACCTTCATGTGACTTTTGAATCAAAACAATGAGTTCTTGTGTATAAAGTGCAAAATATTTGGTTCTAATTTAGTTACTTAGCAAGTCGCGAAAATAAGCTAACTTCAAAATTTGCAAATGTGAAAGTCGTAAAAAAACAATTTCATTAGCAATTTACGGTGGTCACCCATCCAAACACTAACCATTAAAATGATCCTTAACTTGGGTAATCTGTCGGAAGCCATTCAAATCAAAGGCAAAGTAGTCCATCCTAGCGATACTGTAATTCGCGATCATATACGACGTCAACAAACGACCTTCATGTGACTTTTGAATCAAAACAATGAGTTCTTGTGTATAAAGTGCAAAATATTTGGTTCCAATTTAGGTACTAAGCAAGTCGCGAAAATAAGCTGACTTCAAAATTTGCAAATGTGAAAGTCGTAAAAAAAAAAATTTCATTAGCAATTTACGATGGTCACCCATCCTAACACAAACCACTAAAATGATGCTTAACTTGGGTAATCTGTCGCAAGCCATTCAAATCAAAGGCAAAATAGTCCATCCTAGCTATACTGTAATCTGCGATCATATACGACGTTAACAAACAACCTTCATGTGATTTTGAATCAAAACAATGAGTTCTTGTGTATTAAGTGCAAAATATTTGGTTCCAATTTAGGTACTTAGCAAGTCGCGAAAATAAGCTTACTTCAAAATTTGCAAATGTGAAAGTCGTAAAAAAACAACTTCATTAGCAATTTACGGTGGTCACCCATCCAAACACTAACCATTAAAATGATCCTTAACTTGGGTAATCTGTCGGAAGCCATTCATGTCAAAGGCAAAGTAGTCCATCCTAGCTATACTGTAATTCGCAATCATATACGACGTCAACAAACGACCTTCATGTGACTTTTGAATCAAAACAATGAGTTCTTGTGTATTAAGTGCAAAATATTTGGTTCCAATTTAGGTACTTAGCAAGTCGCGAAAATAAGCTTACTTCAAAATTTGCAAATGTGAGTCGTAAAAAAAAATATTTCATTAGCAATTTACGATGGTCACCCATCCAAACACTAACCACTATAATGATGCTTAACTTGGGTAATCTGTCGGAAGCCATTCAAGTCAAAGGCAAAGTAGTCCATCCTAGCAATACTGTAATTCGCAATCATATACGACGTCACCAAACGACCTTCATGTGACTTTTGAATCAAAACAATGAGTTCTTGTGTATAAAGTGCAAAATATTTGGTTCCAATTTAGGTACTTAGCAAGTCGCGAAAATAAGCTTACTTCAAAATTTGCAAATGTGAAAGTCGTAAAAAAACAATTTCATTAGCAATTTACGGTGGTCACCCATCCAAACACTACCACTAAAATGATGCTTAACTTGGGTAATCTGTCGGAAGCCATTCAAGTCAAAGGCAAAGTAGTCCATCCTAGCTATACTGTAATTCGCAATCATATACGATGTCAACAAACGACCTTCATGTGACTTTTGAATCAAAACAATGAGTTCTTGTGTATAAAGTGCAAAATATTTGGTTCCAATTTAGGTACTTAGCAAGTCGCGAAAATAAGCTTACTTCAAAATTTGCAAATGTGAAAGTCGTAAAAAAAAAATGTCATTAGCAATTTACGGTGGTCACCCATCCAAACACTAACCTTAAAATGATCCTTAACTTGGGTAATCTGTCGGAAGCCATTCAAATCAAAGGCAAAGTAGTCCATCCTAGCGATACTGTAATTCGCGATCATATACGACGTCAACAAACGACCTTCATGTGACTTTTGAATCAAAACAATGAGTTCTTGTGTATTAAGTGCAAAATATTTGGTTCCAATTTAGGTACTTAGCAAGTCGCGAAAATAAGCTTACTTCAAAATATGCAAATGTAAAAGTCGTAAAAAAAAAATTTCATTAGCAATTTACGGTGGTCACCCATCCAAACACTAACCATTAAAATGATCCTTAACTTGGGTAATCTGTCGGAAGCCATTCATGTCAAAGGCAAAGTAGTCCATCCTAGCTATACTGTAATTCGCAATCATATACGACGTCAACAAACGACCTTCATGTGACTTTTGAATCAAAACAATTAGTTCTTGTGTATAAAGTTCAAAATATTTGGTTCCAATTTAGTTACTTAGCAAGTCGCTTAAATAAGCTTACTTTAAATTTGCAAATTGTAAGTCGTAAAAAAAAACAATTTCATTAGCAATTTACGGTGGTCACCCATCCAAACACTAACCATTGAAATGATGCTTAACTTGGGTAATCTGTCGGAAGCCATTCATGTCAAAGGCAAAGTAGTCCATCCTAGCTATACTGTAATTCGCAATCATATACGACGTCAACAAACGACCTTCATGTGACTTTTGAATTAAAACAATTAGTTCTTGTGTATAAAGTGCAAAATATTTGGTTCCAATTTAGTTACTTAGCAAGTCGCGAAAATAAGCCAACTTCAAAATTTGCAAATGTGAAAGTCGTAAAAAAACAAAATTTCATTAGCAATTTACGATGGTCACCCATCCTAACACAAACCACTAAAATGATGCTTAACTTGGGTAATCTGTCGGAAGCCATTCAAATCAAAGGCAAAGTAGTCCATCCTAGCTATACTGTAATTCGTGATCATATACGACGTCAACAAACGACCTTCATGTGACTTTTGAATCAAAACAATTAGTTCTTGTGTATAAAGTTCAAAATATTTGGTTCCAATTTAGTTACTTAGCAAGTCGCTA
Source organism: Spilarctia lutea (assembly GCA_916048165.1). Lineage (NCBI taxonomy): Eukaryota > Metazoa > Arthropoda > Insecta > Lepidoptera > Erebidae > Spilarctia > Spilarctia lutea. Next base: position 14,280,591 of record OU696480.1, on the reverse strand, counting down.
AAATAAGCTTACTTCAAAATTTGCAAATGTGAAAGTCGTAAAAAAACAATTTCATTAGCAATTTACGATGGTCACCCATCCAAACACTAACCACTAAAATGATGCTTAACTTGGGTAATCTGTCGGAAGCCATTCATGTCAAAGGCAAAGTAGTCCATCCTAGCTATACTGTAATTCGCAATCATATACGACGTCAACAAACGACCTTCATGTGACTTTTGAATCAAAACAATTAGTTCTTGTGTATAAAGTTCAAAATATTTGGTTCCAATTTAGTTACTTAGCAAGTCGCTTAAATAAGCTTACTTCAAAATTTGCAAATTGAAAGTCGTAAAAAAAAACAATTTCATTAGCAATTTACGGTGGTCACCCATCCAAACACTAACCATTGAAATGATGCTTAACTTGGGTAATCTGTCGGAAGCCATTCAAGTCAAAGGCAAAGTAGTCCATCCTAGCTATACTGTAATTCGCAATCATATACGACGTCAACAAACGACCTTCATGTGACTTTTGAATCAAAACAATTAGTTCTTGTGTATAAAGTGCAAAATATTTGGTTCCAATTTAGTTACTTAGCAAGTCGCTAAAATAAGCTTACTTCAAAATATGCAAATGTGAAAGTGGTAAAAAAAACAATTTCATTAGCAATTTACGATGGTCACCCATCCTAACACAAACCACTAAAATGATGCTTAACTTGGGTAATCTGTCGGAAGCCATTCAAATCAAAGGCAAAGTAGTCCATCCTAGCTATACTGTAATTCGCGATCATATACGACGTCAACAAACGACCTTCATGTGATTTTGAATCAAAACAATGAGTTCTTGTGTATAAAGTTCAAAATATTTGGTTCCAATTTAGTTACTTAGCAAGTCGCTTAAATAAGCTTACTTCAAAATTTGCAAATTGTAAGTCGTAAAAAAAAACAATTTCATTAGCAATTTACGGTGGTCACCCATCCAAACACTAACCATTGAAATGATGCTTAACTTGGGTAATCTGTCGGAAGCCATTCATGTCAAAGGAAAAGTAGTCCATCCTAGCTATACTGTAATTCGCAATCATATACGACGTCAACAAACGACCTTCATGTGACTTTTGAATTAAAACAATTAGTTCTTGTGTATAAAGTGCAAAATATTTGGTTCCAATTTAGTTACTTAGCAAGTCGCGAAAATAAGCCAACTTCAAAATTTGCAAATGTGAAAGTCGTAAAAAAACAAAATTTCATTAGCAATTTACGATGGTCACCCATCCTAACACAAACCACTAAAATGATGCTTAACTTGGGTAATCTGTCGGAAGCCATTCAAATCAAAGGCAAAGTAGTCCATCCTAGCTATACTGTAATTCGTGATCATATACGACGTCAACAAACGACCTTCATGTGACTTTTGAATCAAAACAATTAGTTCTTGTGTATAAAGTTCAAAATATTTGGTTCCAATTTAGTTACTTAGCAAGTCGCTAAAATAAGCTTACTTCAAAATTTGCAAATGTGAAAGTCGTAAAAAAACAAAATTTCATTAGCAATTTACGATGGTCACCCATCCTAACACAAACCACTAAAATGATGCTTATTTGGGTAATCTGTCGGAAGCCATTCATGTCAAAGGCAAAGTAGTCCATCCTAGCTATACTGTAATTCGCAATCATATACGACGTCAACAAACGACCTTCATGTGACTTTTGAATCAAAACAATGAGTTCTTGTGTATTAAGTGCAAAATATTTGGTTCCAATTTAGGTACTTAGCAAGTCGCGAAAATAAGTTTACTTCAAAATTTGCAAATGTGAGTCGTAAAAAAAAATATTTCATTAGCAATTTACGATGGTCACCCATCCAAACACTAACCACTATAATGATGCTTAACTTGGGTAATCTGTCGGAAGCCATTCAAGTCAAAGGCAAAGTAGTCCATCCTAGCAATACTGTAATTCGCAATCATATACGACGTCACCAAACGACCTTCATGTGACTTTTGAATCAAAACAATGAGTTCTTGTGTATAAAGTGCAAAATATTTGGTTCCAATTTAGGTACTTAGCAAGTCGCGAAAATAAGCTTACTTCAAAATTTGCAAATGTGAAAGTCGTAAAAAAACAATTTCATTAGCAATTTACGGTGGTCACCCATCCAAACACTACCACTAAAATAATGCTTAACTTGGGTAATCTGTCGGAAGCCATTCAAGTCAAAGGCAAAGTAGTCCATCCTAGCTATACTGTAATTCGCAATCATATACGATGTCAACAAACGACCTTCATGTGACTTTTGAATCAAAACAATCAGTTCTTGTGTATAAAGTGCAAAATATCTGGTTCCAATTTAGGTACTTAGCAAGTCGCGAAAATAAGCTTACTTCAAAATTTGCAAATGTGAAAGTCGTAAAAAAAAAATTTCATTAGCAATTTACGGTGGTCAACCATCCAAACACTAACCTTAAAATGATCCTTAACTTGGGTAATCTGTCGGAAGCCATTCAAATCAAAGGCAAAGTAGTCCATCCTAGCGATACTGTAATTCGCGATCATATACGACGTCAACAAACGACCTTCATGTGACTTTTGAATCAAAACAATGAGTTCTTGTGTATTAAGTGCAAAATATTTGGTTCCAATTTAGGTACTTAGCAAGTCGCGAAAATAAGCCAACTTCAAAATTTGCAAATGTGAAAGTCGTAAAAAAACAAAATTTCATTAGCAATTTACGATGGTCACCCATCCTAACACAAACCACTAAAATGATGCTTAACTTGGGTAATCTGTCGGAAGCCATTCAAATCAAAGGCAAAGTAGTCCATCCTAGCTATACTGTAATTCGTGATCATATACGACGTCAACAAACGACCTTCATGTGACTTTTGAATCAAAACAATTAGTTCTTGTGTATAAAGTTCAAAATATTTGGTTCCAATTTAGTTACTTAGCAAGTCGCTAAAATAAGCTTACTTCAAAATTTGCAAATGTGAAAGTCGTAAAAAAACAATTTCATTAGCAATTTACGATGGTCACCCATCCAAACACTAACCACTAAAATGATGCTTAACTTGGGTAATCTGTCGGAAGCCATTCATGTCAAAGGCAAAGTAGTCCATCCTAGCTATACTGTAATTCGCAATCATATACGACGTCAACAAACGACCTTCATGTGACTTTTGAATTAAAACAATGAGTTCTTGTGTATTAAGTGCAAAATATTTGGTTCCAATTTAGTTACTTAGCAAGTCGCTAAAATAAGCTTACTTCAAAATTTGCAAATGTGAAAGTCGTAAAAAAAACAATTTCATTAGCAATTTACGGTGGTCACCCATCCAAACACTAACCACTGAAATGATGCTTTACTTGGGTAATCTGTCGCAAGCCATTCAAATCAAAGGCAAAATAGTCCATCCTAGCTATACTGTAATTCGCGATCATATACGACGTCAACAAACGACCTTCATGTGACTTTTGAATCAAAACAATGAGTTCTTGTGTATAAAGTGCAAAATATTTGGTTCCAATTTAGTTACTTAGCAAGTCGCGAAAATAAGCTAACTTCAAAATTTGCAAATGTGACAGTCGTAAGAAAACAAAATTTCATTAGCAATTTACGATGGTCACCCATCCTAACACAAACCACTAAAATGATGCTTAACTTGGGTAATCTGTCGGAAGCCATTCAAATCAAAGGCAAAGTAGTCCATCCTAGCGATACTGTAATTCGCGATCATATACGACGTCAACAAACGACCTTCATGTGACTTTTGAATCAAAACAATGAGTTCTTGTGTATTAAGTGCAAAATATTTGGTTCCAATTTAGTTACTTAGCAAGTCGCTAAAATAAGCTTACTTCAAAATATGCAAATGTGAAAGTGGTAAAAAAAACAATTTCATTAGCAATTTACGATGGTCACCCATCCTAACACAAACCACTAAAATGATGCTTAACTTGGGTAATCTGTCGGAAGCCATTCAAATCAAAGGCAAAGTAGTCCATCCTAGCTATACTGTAATTCGCGATCATATACGACGTCAACAAACGACCTTCATGTGACTTTTGAATCAAAACAATTAGTTCTTGTGTATAAAGTTCAAAATATTTGGTTCCAATTTAGTTACTTAGCAAGTCGCTTAAATAAGCTTACTTCAAAATTTGCAAATTGTAAGTCGTAAAAAAAAACAATTTCATTAGCAATTTACGGTGGTCACCCATCCAAACACTAACCATTGAAATGATGCTTAACTTGGGTAATCTGTCGGAAGCCATTCATGTCAAAGGCAAAGTAGTCCATCCTAGCTATACTGTAATTCGCAATCATATACGACGTCAACAAACGACCTTCATGTGACTTTTGAATTAAAACAATTAGTTCTTGTGTATAAAGTGCAAAATATTTGGTTCCAATTTAGTTACTTAGCAAGTCGCGAAAATAAGCCAACTTCAAAATTTGCAAATGTGAAAGTCGTAAAAAAACAAAATTTCATTAGCAATTTACTATGGTCACCCATCCTAACACAAACCACTAAAATGATGCTTAACTTGGGTAATCTGTCGGAAGCCATTCAAATCAAAGGCAAAGTAGTCCATCCTAGCTATACTGTAATTCGTGATCATATACGACGTCAACAAACGACCTTCATGTGACTTTTGAATTAAAACAATTAGTTCTTGTGTATAAAGTTCAAAATATTTGGTTCCAATTTAGTTACTTAGCAAGTCGCTAAAATAAGCTTACTTCAAAATTTGCAAATGTGAAAGTCGTAAAAAAACAATTTCATTAGCAATTTACGATGGTCACCCATCCAAACACTAACCACTAAAATGATGCTTAACTTGGGTAATCTGTCGGAAGCCATTCATGTCAAAGGCAAAGTAGTCCATCCTAGCTATACTGTAATTCGCAATCATATACGACGTCAACAAACGACCTTCATGTGACTTTTGAATCAAAACAATTAGTTCTTGTGTATAAAGTTCAAAATATTTGGTTCCAATTTAGTTACTTAGCAAGTCGCTTAAATAAGCTTACTTCAAAATTTGCAAATTGAAAGTCGTAAAAAAAAACAATTTCATTAGCAATTTACGGTGGTCACCCATCCAAACACTAACCATTGAAATGATGCTTAACTTGGGTAATCTGTCGGAAGCCATTCAAGTCAAAGGCAAAGTAGTCCATCCTAGCTATACTGTAATTCGCAATCATATACGACGTCAACAAACGACCTTCATGTGACTTTTGAATCAAAACAATTAGTTCTTGTGTATAAAGTGCAAAATATTTGGTTCCAATTTAGTTACTTAGCAAGTCGCTAAAATAAGCTTACTTCAAAATATGCAAATGTGAAAGTGGTAAAAAAAACAATTTCATTAGCAATTTACGATGGTCACCCATCCTAACACAAACCACTAAAATGATGCTTAACTTGGGTAATCTGTCGGAAGCCATTCAAATCAAAGGCAAAGTAGTCCATCCTAGCTATACTGTAATTCGCGATCATATACGACGTCAACAAACGACCTTCATGTGACTTTTGAATCAAAACAATTAGTTCTTGTGTATAAAGTTCAAAATATTTGGTTCCAATTTAGTTACTTAGCAAGTCGCTAAAATAAGCTTACTTCAAAATTTGCAAATGTGAAAGTCGTAAAAAAACAAAATTTCATTAGCAATTTACGATGGTCACCCATCCTAACACAAACCACTAAAATGATGCTTATTTGGGTAATCTGTCGGAAGCCATTCAAATCAAAGGCAAAGTAGTCCATCCTAGCTATACTTTAATTCGCGATCATATACAACGTCAACAAACGACCTTCATGTGATTTTGAATCAAAACAATGAGTTCTTGTGTATAAAGTGCAAAATATTTGGTTCCAATTTAGGTACATAGCAAGTCGCGAAAATAAGCTAACTTCAAAATTTGCAAATGTGAAAGTCGTAAAAAAACAATTTCATTAGCAATTTACGATGGTCACCCATCCAAACACTAACCACTAAAATGATGCTTAACTTGGGTAATCTGTCGGAAGCCATTCATGTCAAAGGCAAAGTAGTCCATCCTAGCTATACTGTAATTCGCAATCATATACGACGTCAACAAACGACCTTCATGTGACTTTTGAATTAAAACAATGAGTTCTTGTGTATTAAGTGCAAAATATTTGGTTCCAATTTAGGTACTTAGCAAGTCGCGAAAATAAGCTAACTTCAAAATTTGCAAATGTGAAAGTCGTAAAAAAACAATTTCATTAGCAATTTACGATGGTCACCCATCCAAACACTAACCACTAAAATGATGCTTAACTTGGGTAATCTGTCGGAAGCCATTCATGTCAAAGGCAAAGTAGTCCATCCTAGCTATACTGTAATTCGCGATCATATACGACGTCAACAAACGACCTTCATGTGATTTTGAATCAAAACAATGAGTTCTTGTGTATAAAGTGCAAAATATTTGGTTCCAATTTAGGTACTAAGCAAGTCGCGAAAATAAGCTAACTTCAAAATTTGCAAATGTGAAAGTCGTAAAAAAAAAATTTCATTAGCAATTTACGATGGTCACCCATCCTAACACAAACCACTAAAATGATGCTTAACTTGGGTAATCTGTCGCAAGCCATTCAAATCAAAGGCAAAATAGTCCATCCTAGCTATACTGTAATCTGCGATCATATACGACGTCAACAAACAACCTTCATGTGATTTTGAATCAAAACAATGAGTTCTTGTGTATTAAGTGCAAAATATTTGGTTCCAATTTAGGTACTTAGCAAGTCGCGAAAATAAGCTTACTTCAAAATTTGCAAATGTGAAAGTCGTAAAAAAACAACTTCATTAGCAATTTACGGTGGTCACCCATCCAAACACTAACCATTGAAATGATGCTTAACTTTGGTAATCTGTCGGAAGCCATTCAAATCAAAGGCAAAGTAGTCCATCCTAGCTATACTGTAATTCGCAATCATATACGACGTCAACAAACGACCTTCATGTGACTTTTGAATTAAAACAATGAGTTCTTGTGTATTAAGTGCAAAATATTTGGTTCCAATTTAGTTACTTAGCAAGTCGCTAAAATAAGCTTACTTCAAAATTTGCAAATGTGAAAGTCGTAAAAAAAACAATTTCATTAGCAATTTACGGTGGTCACCCATCCAAACACTAACCACTAAAATGATGCTTAACTTGGGTAATCTGTCGCAAGCCATTCAAATCAAAGGCAAAATAGTCCATCCTAGCTATACTGTAATTCGCGATCATATACGACGTCAACAAACGACCTTCATGTGACTTTTGAATCAAAACAATTAGTTCTTGTGTATAAAGTTCAAAATATTTGGTTCCAATTTAGTTACTTAGCAAGTCGCTTAAATAAGCTTACTTCAAAATTTGCAAATTGTAAGTCGTAAAGAAAAACAATTTCATTAGCAATTTACGGTGGTCACCCATCCAAACACTAACCATTGAAATGATGCTTAACTTGGGTAATCTGTCGGAAGCCATTCAAGTCAAAGGCAAAGTAGTCCATCCTAGCTATACTGTAATTCGCAATCATATACGACGTCAACAAACGACCTTCATGTGACTTTTGAATCAAAACAATTAGTTCTTGTGTATAAAGTGCAAAATATTTGGTTCCAATTTAGTTACTTAGCAAGTCGCTAAAATAAGCTTACTTCAAAATATGCAAATGTGAAAGTGGTAAAAAAAACAATTTCATTAGCAATTTACGATGGTCACCCATCCTAACACAAACCACTAAAATGATGCTTAACTTGGGTAATCTGTCGGAAGCCATTCAAATCAAAGGCAAAGTAGTCCATCCTAGCTATACTGTAATTCGCGATCATATACGACGTCAACAAACGACCTTCATGTGACTTTTGAATCAAAACAATTAGTTCTTGTGTATAAAGTTCAAAATATTTGGTTCCAATTTAGTTACTTAGCAAGTCGCTAAAATAAGCTTACTTCAAAATTTGCAAATGTGAAAGTCGTAAAAAAACAAAATTTCATTAGCAATTTACGATGGTCACCCATCCTAACACAAACCACTAAAATGATGCTTATTTGGGTAATCTGTCGGAAGCCATTCAAATCAAAGGCAAAGTAGTCCATCCTAGCTATACTTTAATTCGCGATCATATACAACGTCAACAAACGACCTTCATGTGATTTTGAATCAAAACAATGAGTTCTTGTGTATAAAGTGCAAAATATTTGGTTCCAATTTAGGTACATAGCAAGTCGCGAAAATAAGCTAACTTCAAAATTTGCAAATGTGAAAGTCGTAAAAAAACAATTTCATTAGCAATTTACGATGGTCACCCATCCAAACACTAACCACTAAAATGATGCTTAACTTGGGTAATCTGTCGGAAGCCATTCATGTCAAAGGCAAAGTAGTCCATCCTAGCTATACTGTAATTCGCAATCATATACGACGTCAACAAACGACCTTCATGTGACTTTTGAATTAAAACAATGAGTTCTTGTGTATTAAGTGCAAAATATTTGGTTCCAATTTAGGTACTTAGCAAGTCGCGAAAATAAGCTAACTTCAAAATTTGCAAATGTGAAAGTCGTAAAAAAACAATTTCATTAGCAATTTACGATGGTCACCCATCCAAACACTAACCACTAAAATGATGCTTAACTTGGGTAATCTGTCGGAAGCCATTCATGTCAAAGGCAAAGTAGTCCATCCTAGCTATACTGTAATTCGCGATCATATACGACGTCAACAAACGACCTTCATGTGATTTTGAATCAAAACAATGAGTTCTTGTGTATAAAGTGCAAAATATTTGGTTCCAATTTAGGTACTAAGCAAGTCGCGAAAATAAGCTAACTTCAAAATTTGCAAATGTGAAAGTCGTAAAAAAAAAATTTCATTAGCAATTTACGATGGTCACCCATCCTAACACAAACCACTAAAATGATGCTTAACTTGGGTAATCTGTCGCAAGCCATTCAAATCAAAGGCAAAATAGTCCATCCTAGCTATACTGTAATCTGCGATCATATACGACGTCAACAAACAACCTTCATGTGATTTTGAATCAAAACAATGAGTTCTTGTGTATTAAGTGCAAAATATTTGGTTCCAATTTAGGTACTTAGCAAGTCGCGAAAATAAGCTTACTTCAAAATTTGCAAATGTGAAAGTCGTAAAAAAACAACTTCATTAGCAATTTACGGTGGTCACCCATCCAAACACTAACCATTGAAATGATGCTTAACTTGGGTAATCTGTCGGAAGCCATTCAAATCAAAGGCAAAGTAGTCCATCCTAGCTATACTGTAATTCGCAATCATATACGACGTCAACAAACGACCTTCATGTGACTTTTGAATTAAAACAATGAGTTCTTGTGTATTAAGTGCAAAATATTTGGTTCCAATTTAGTTACTTAGCAAGTCGCTAAAATAAGCTTACTTCAAAATTTGCAAATGTGAAAGTCGTAAAAAAAACAATTTCATTAGCAATTTACGGTGGTCACCCATCCAAACACTAACCACTAAAATGATGCTTAACTTGGGTAATCTGTCGCAAGCCATTCAAATCAAAGGCAAAATAGTCCATCCTAGCTATACTGTAATTCGCGATCATATACGACGTCAACAAACGACCTTCATGTGACTTTTGAATCAAAACAATTAGTTCTTGTGTATAAAGTTCAAAATATTTGGTTCCAATTTAGTTACTTAGCAAGTCGCTTAAATAAGCTTACTTCAAAATTTGCAAATTGTAAGTCGTAAAGAAAAACAATTTCATTAGCAATTTACGGTGGTCACCCATCCAAACACTAACCATTGAAATGATGCTTAACTTGGGTAATCTGTCGGAAGCCATTCATGTCAAAGGCAAAGTAGTCCATCCTAGCTATACTGTAATTCGCAATCATATACGACGTCAACAAACGACCTTCATGTGACTTTTGAATTAAAACAATTAGTTCTTGTGTATAAAGTGCAAAATATTTGGTTCCAATTTAGTTACTTAGCAAGTCGCGAAAATAAGCCAACTTCAAAATTTGCAAATGTGAAAGTCGTAAAAAAACAAAATTTCATTAGCAATTTACGATGGTCACCCATCCTAACACAAACCACTAAAATGATGCTTAACTTGGGTAATCTGTCGGAAGCCATTCAAATCAAAGGCAAAGTAGTCCATCCTAGCTATACTGTAATTCGTGATCATATACGACGTCAACAAACGACCTTCATGTGACTTTTGAATCAAAACAATTAGTTCTTGTGTATAAAGTTCAAAATATTTGGTTCCAATTTAGTTACTTAGCAAGTCGCTAAAATAAGCTTACTTCAAAATTTGCAAATGTGAAAGTCGTAAAAAAACAAAATTTCATTAGCAATTTACGATGGTCACCCATCCTAACACAAACCACTAAAATGATGCTTATTTGGGTAATCTGTCGGAAGCCATTCAAATCAAAGGCAAAGTAGTCCATCCTAGCTATACTTTAATTCGCGATCATATACAACGTCAACAAACGACCTTCATGTGATTTTGAATCAAAACAATGAGTTCTTGTGTATAAAGTGCAAAATATTTGGTTCCAATTTAGGTACTTAGCAAGTCGCGAAAATAAGCTAACTTCAAAATTTGCAAATGTGAAAGTCGTAAAAAAACAATTTCATTAGCAATTTACGATGGTCACCCATCCAAACACTAACCACTAAAATGATGCTTAACTTGGGTAATCTGTCGGAAGCCATTCATGTCAAAGGCAAAGTAGTCCATCCTAGCTATACTGTAATTCGCAATCATATACGACGTCAACAAACGACCTTCATGTGACTTTTGAATTAAAACAATGAGTTCTTGTGTATTAAGTGCAAAATATTTGGTTCCAATTTAGGTACTTAGCAAGTCGCGAAAATAAGCTAACTTCAAAATTTGCAAATGTGAAAGTCGTAAAAAAACAATTTCATTAGCAATTTACGATGGTCACCCATCCAAACACTAACCACTAAAATGATGCTTAACTTGGGTAATCTGTCGGAAGCCATTCATGTCAAAGGCAAAGTAGTCCATCCTAGCTATACTGTAATTCGCGATCATATACGACGTCAACAAACGACCTTCATGTGATTTTGAATCAAAACAATGAGTTCTTGTGTATAAAGTGCAAAATATTTGGTTCCAATTTAGGTACTAAGCAAGTCGCGAAAATAAGCTAACTTCAAAATTTGCAAATGTGAAAGTCGTAAAAAAAAAATTTCATTAGCAATTTACGATGGTCACCCATCCTAACACAAACCACTAAAATGATGCTTAACTTGGGTAATCTGTCGCAAGCCATTCAAATCAAAGGCAAAATAGTCCATCCTAGCTATACTGTAATCTGCGATCATATACGACGTCAACAAACAACCTTCATGTGATTTTGAATCAAAACAATGAGTTCTTGTGTATTAAGTGCAAAATATTTGGTTCCAATTTAGGTACTTAGCAAGTCGCGAAAATAAGCTTACTTCAAAATTTGCAAATGTGAAAGTCGTAAAAAAACAACTTCATTAGCAATTTACGGTGGTCACCCATCCAAACACTAACCATTGAAATGATGCTTAACTTGGGTAATCTGTCGGAAGCCATTCAAATCAAAGGCAAAGTAGTCCATCCTAGCTATACTGTAATTCGCAATCATATACGACGTCAACAAACGACCTTCATGTGACTTTTGAATTAAAACAATGAGTTCTTGTGTATTAAGTGCAAAATATTTGGTTCCAATTTAGGTACTTAGCAAGTCGCGAAAATAAGCTAACTTCAAAATTTGCAAATGTGAAAGTCGTAAAAAAACAATTTCATTAGCAATTTACGATGGTCACCCATCCAAACACTAACCACTAAAATGATGCTTAACTTGGGTAATCTGTCGGAAGCCATTCAAGTCAAAGGCAAAGTAGTCCATCCTAGCTATACTGTAATTCGCGATCATATACGACGTCAACAAACGACCTTCATGTGACTTTTGAATCAAAACAATGAGTTCTTGTGTATAAAGTGCAAAATATTTGGTTCCAATTTAGGTACTTAGCAAGTCGCGAAAATAAGCTAACTTCAAAATTTGCAAATGTGACAGTCGTAAGAAAACAAAATTTCATTAGCAATTTACGATGGTCACCCATCCTAACACAAACCACTAAAATGATGCTTAACTTGGGTAATCTGTCGGAAGCCATTCAAGTCAAAGGCAAAGTAGTCCATCCTAGCTATACTGTAATTCGCGATCATATACGACGTCAACAAACAACCTTCATGCGACTTTTGAATCAAAACAATGAGTTCTTGTGTATAAAGTGCAAAATATTTGGTTCCAATTTAGTTACTTAGCAAGTCGCTTTAATAAGCTTACTTCAAAATTTGCAAACTGAAAGTCGTAAAAAAAAACAATTTCATTAGCAATTTACGGTGGTCACCCATCCAAACACTAACCATTGAAATGATGCTTAACTTGGGTAATCTGTCGGAAGCCATTCAAATCAAAGGCAAAGTAGTCCATCCTAGCTATACTGTAATTCGCAATCATATACGACGTCAACAAACGACCTTCATGTGACTTTTGAATTAAAACAATGAGTTCTTGTGTATTAAGTGCAAAATATTTGGTTCCAATTTAGTTACTTAGCAAGTCGCTAAAATAAGCTTACTTCAAAATTTGCAAATGTGAAAGTCGTAAAAAAACAATTTCATTAGCAATTTACGGTGGTCACCCATCCAAACACTAACCACTAAAATGATGCTTAACTTGGGTAATCTGTCGCAAGCCATTCAAATCAAAGGCAAAATAGTCCATCCTAGCTATACTGTAATTCGCGATCATATACGACGTCAACAAACGACCTTCATGTGACTTTTGAATCAAAACAATGAGTTCTTGTGTATAAAGTGCAAAATATTTGCTTCCAATTTAGGTACTTAGCAAGTCGCGAAAATAAGCTTACTTCAAAATTTGCAAATGTGAAAGTCGTAAAAAAAACAATTTCATTAGCAATTTACGGTGGTCACCCATCCAAACACTAACCACTATAATGATGCTTAACTTGGGTAATCTGTCGGAAGCCATTCAAGTCAAAGGCAAAGTAGTCCATCCTAGCTATACTGTAATTCGCGATCATATACGACGTCAACAAACGACCTTCATGTGACTTTTGAATCAAAACAATGAGTTCTTGTGTATAAAGTGCAAAATATTTGGTTCCAATTTAGGTACTTAGCAAGTCGCGAAAATAAGCTAACTTCAAAATTTGCAAATGTGACAGTCGTAAGAAAACAAAATTTCATTAGCAATTTACGATGGTCACCCATCCTAACACAAACCACTAAAATGATGCTTAACTTGGGTAATCTGTCGGAAGCCATTCAAGTCAAAGGCAAAGTAGTCCATCCTAGCTATACTGTAATTCGCGATCATATACGACGTCAACAAACAACCTTCATGCGACTTTTGAATCAAAACAATGAGTTCTTGTGTATAAAGTGCAAAATATTTGGTTCCAATTTAGTTACTTAGCAAGTCGCTTTAATAAGCTTACTTCAAAATTTGCAAACTGAAAGTCGTAAAAAAAAACAATTTCATTAGCAATTTACGGTGGTCACCCATCCAAACACTAACCATTGAAATGATGCTTAACTTGGGTAATCTGTCGGAAGCCATTCAAATCAAAGGCAAAGTAGTCCATCCTAGCTATACTGTAATTCGCAATCATATACGACGTCAACAAACGACCTTCATGTGACTTTTGAATTAAAACAATGAGTTCTTGTGTATTAAGTGCAAAATATTTGGTTCCAATTTAGTTACTTAGCAAGTCGCTAAAATAAGCTTACTTCAAAATTTGCAAATGTGAAAGTCGTAAAAAAACAATTTCATTAGCAATTTACGGTGGTCACCCATCCAAACACTAACCACTAAAATGATGCTTAACTTGGGTAATCTGTCGCAAGCCATTCAAATCAAAGGCAAAATAGTCCATCCTAGCTATACTGTAATTCGCGATCATATACGACGTCAACAAACGACCTTCATGTGACTTTTGAATCAAAACAATGAGTTCTTGTGTATAAAGTGCAAAATATTTGCTTCCAATTTAGGTACTTAGCAAGTCGCGAAAATAAGCTTACTTCAAAATTTGCAAATGTGAAAGTCGTAAAAAAAACAATTTCATTAGCAATTTACGGTGGTCACCCATCCAAACACTAACCACTATAATGATGCTTAACTTGGGTAATCTGTCGGAAGCCATTCAAGTCAAAGGCAAAGTAGTCCATCCTAGCTATACTGTAATTCGCGATCATATACGACGTCAACAAACGACCTTCATGTGACTTTTGAATCAAAACAATGAGTTCTTGTGTATTAAGTGCAAAATATTTGGTTCCAATTTAGGTACTTAGCAAGTCGCGAAAATAAGCTTACTTCAAAATTTGCAAATGTGAGTCGTAAAAAAAAAAAATTCATTAGCAATTTACGATGGTCACCCATCCAAACACTAACCACTATAATGATGCTTAACTTGGGTAATCTGTCGGAAGCCATTCAAGTCAAAGGCAAAGTAGTCCATCCTAGCAATACTGTAATTCGCAATCATATACGACGTCACCAAACGACCTTCATGTGACTTTTGAATCAAAACAATGAGTTCTTGTGTATAAAGTGCAAAATATTTGGTTCCAATTTAGGTACTTAGCAAGTCGCGAAAATAAGCTTACTTCAAAATTTGCAAATGTGAAAATCGTAAAAAAAAAAATTTCATTAGCAATTTACGATGGTCACCCATCCTAACACAAACCACTAAAATGATGCTTAACTTGGGTTATCTGTCGGAAGCCATTCAAATCAAAGGCAAAGTAGTCCATCCTAGCTATACTGTGATTCGCTATCATATACGACGTCAACAAACGACCTTCATGTGACTTTTGAATCAAAACAATGAGTTCTTGTGTATTAAGTGCAAAATATTTGGTTCCAATTTAGGTACTTAGCAAGTCGCGAAAATAAGCTTACTTCAAAATTTGCAAATGTGAAAGTCGTAAAAAAAAATTTCATTAGCAATTTACGGTGGTCACCCATCCAAACACTAACCTTAAAATGATCCTTAACTTGGGTAATCTGTCGGAAGCCATTCAAATCAAAGGCAAAGTAGTCCATCCTAGCGATACTGTAATTCGCGATCATATACGACGTCAACAAACGACCTTCATGTGACTTTTGAATCAAAACAATGAGTTCTTGTGTATAAAGTGCAAAATATTTGGTTCCAATTTAGGTACTTAGCAAGTCGCGAAAATAAGCTTACTTCAAAATTTGCAAATGTAAAAGTCGTAAAAAAAACAATTTCATTAGCAATTTACGGTGGTCACCCATCCAAACACTAACCTTAAAATGATCCTTAACTTGGGTAATCTGTCGGAAGCCATTCAAATCAAAGGCAAAATAGTCCATCCTAGCTATACTGTAATTCGCAATCATATACGACGTCAACAAACGACCTTCATGTGACTTTTGAATCAAAACAATGAGTTCTTGTGTATAAAGTGCAAAATATTTGGTTCCAATTTAGTTACTTAGCAAGTCGCGAAAATAAGCCAACTTCAAAATTTGCAAATGTGAAAGTCGTAAAAAAACAAAATTTCATTAGCAATTTACGATGGTCACCCATCCTAACACAAACCACTAAAATGATGCTTAACTTGGGTAATCTGTCGGAAGCCATTCAAATCAAAGGCAAAGTAGTCCATCCTAGCTATACTGTAATTCGTGATCATATACGACGTCAACAAACGACCTTCATGTGACTTTTGAATCAAAACAATTAGTTCTTGTGTATAAAGTTCAAAATATTTGGTTCCAATTTAGTTACTTAGCAAGTCGCTAAAATAAGCTTACTTCAAAATTTGCAAATGTGAAAGTCGTAAAAAAACAATTTCATTAGCAATTTACGATGGTCACCCATCCAAACACTAACCACTAAAATGATGCTTAACTTGGGTAATCTGTCGGAAGCCATTCATGTCAAAGGCAAAGTAGTCCATCCTAGCTATACTGTGATTCGCTATCATATACGACGTCAACAAACGACCTTCATGTGACTTTTGAATCAAAACAATGAGTTCTTGTGTATTAAGTGCAAAATATTTGGTTCCAATTTAGGTACTTAGCAAGTCGCGAAAATAAGCTTACTTAAAAATTTGCAAATGTGAAAGTCGTAAAAAAAAAATTTCATTAGCAATTTACGGTGGTCACCCATCCAAACACTAACCTTAAAATGATCCTTAACTTGGGTAATCTGTCGGAAGCCATTCAAATCAAAGGCAAAGTAGTCCATCCTAGCGATACTGTAATTCGCGATCATATACGACGTCAACAAACGACCTTCATGTGACTTTTGAATCAAAACAATGAGTTCTTGTGTATAAAGTGCAAAATATTTGGTTCCAATTTAGGTACTTAGCAAGTCGCGAAAATAAGCTTACTTCAAAATTTGCAAATGTAAAAGTCGTAAAAAAAACAATTTCATTAGCAATTTACGGTGGTCACCCATCCAAACACTAACCTTAAAATGATCCTTAACTTGGGTAATCTGTCGGAAGCCATTCAAATCAAAGGCAAAATAGTCCATCCTAGCTATACTGTAATTCGCAATCATATACGACGTCAACAAACGACCTTCATGTGACTTTTGAATCAAAACAATGAATTCTTGTGTATAAAGTGCAAAATATTTGGTTCCAATTTAGTTACTTAGCAAGTCGCGAAAATAAGCCAACTTCAAAATTTGCAAATGTGAAAGTCGTAAAAAAACAAAATTTCATTAGCAATTTACGATGGTCACCCATCCTAACACAAACCACTAAAATGATGCTTAACTTGGGTAATCTGTCGGAAGCCATTCAAATCAAAGGCAAAGTAGTCCATCCTAGCTATACTGTAATTCGTGATCATATACGACGTCAACAAACGACCTTCATGTGACTTTTGAATCAAAACAATTAGTTCTTGTGTATAAAGTTCAAAATATTTGGTTCCAATTTAGTTACTTAGCAAGTCGCTAAAATAAGCTTACTTCAAAATTTGCAAATGTGAAAGTCGTAAAAAAACAATTTCATTAGCAATTTACGATGGTCACCCATCCAAACACTAACCACTAAAATGATGCTTAACTTGGGTAATCTGTCGGAAGCCATTCATGTCAAAGGCAAAGTAGTCCATCCTAGCTATACTGTAATTCGCAATCATATACGACGTCAACAAACGACCTTCATGTGACTTTTGAATTAAAACAATGAGTTCTTGTGTATAAAGTTCAAAATATTTGGTTCCAATTTAGGTACTTAGCAAGTCGCGAAAATAAGCTTTCTTCAAAATTTGCAAATGTAAAAGTCGTAAAAAAAAAATTTCATTAGCAATTTACGATGGTCACCCATCCTAACACAAACCACTAAAATGATGCTTAACTTGGGTAATCTGTCGGAAGCCATTCAAATCAAAGGCAAAGTAGTCCATCCTAGCGATACTGTAATTCGCGATCATATACGACGTCAACAAACGACCTTCATGTGACTTTTGAATCAAAACAATGAGTTCTTGTGTATAAAGTGCAAAATATTTGGTTCCAATTTAGTTACTTAGCAAGTCGCTAAAATAAGCTTACTTCAAAATATGCAAATGTGAAAGTGGTAAAAAAAACAATTTCATTAGCAATTTACGATGGTCACCCATCCTAACACAAACCACTAAAATGATGCTTAACTTGGGTAATCTGTCGGAAGCCATTCAAATCAAAGGAAAAGTAGTCCATCCTAGCTATACTGTAATTCGCGATCATATACGACGTCAACAAACGACCTTCATGTGACTTTTGAATCAAAACAATTAGTTCTTGTGTATAAAGTTCAAAATATTTGGTTCCAATTTAGTTACTTAGCAAGTCACTTAAATAAGCTTACTTCAAAATTTGCAAATTGTAAGTCGTAAAAAAAAACAATTTCATTAGCAATTTACGGTGGTCACCCATCCAAACACTAACCATTGAAATGATGCTTAACTTGGGTAATCTGTCGGAAGCCATTCATGTCAAAGGCAAAGTAGTCCATCCTAGCTATACTGTAATTCGCAATCATATACGACGTCAACAAACGACCTTCATGTGACTTTTGAATCAAAACAATTAGTTCTTGTGTATAAAGTGCAAAATATTTGGTTCCAATTTAGTTACTTAGCAAGTCGCGAAAATAAGCCAACTTCAAAATTTGCAAATGTGAAAGTCGTAAAAAAACAAAATTTCATTAGCAATTTACGATGGTCACCCATCCTAACACAAACCACTAAAATGATGCTTAACTTGGGTAATCTGTCGGAAGCCATTCATGTCAAAGGCAAAGTAGTCCATCCTAGCTATACTGTAATTCGCAATCATATACGACGTCAACAAACGACCTTCATGTGACTTTTGAATCAAAACAATTAGTTCTTGTGTATAAAGTTCAAAATATTTGGTTCCAATTTAGTTACTTAGCAAGTCGCTAAAATAAGCTTACTTCAGAATTTGCAAATGTGAAAGTCGTAAAAAAACAATTTCATTAGCAATTTACGATGGTCACCCATCCAAACACTAACCACTAAAATGATGCTTAACTTGGGTAATCTGTCGGAAGCCATTCATGTCAAAGGCAAAGTAGTCCATCCTAGCTATACTGTAATTCGCAATCATATACGACGTCAACAAACGACCTTCATGTGACTTTTGAATCAAAACAATTAGTTCTTGTGTATAAAGTGCAAAATATTTGGTTCCAATTTAGTTACTTAGCAAGTCGCTTAAATAAGCTTACTTCAAAATTTGCAAATTGAAAGTCGTAAAAAAAAACAATTTCATTAGTAATTTACGGTGGTCACCCATCCAAACACTAACCACTAAAATGATGCTTAACTTGGGTAATCTGTCGGAAGCCATTCATGTCAAAGGCAAAGTAGTCCATCCTAGCTATACTGTAATTCGCAATCATATACGACGTCAACAAACGACCTTCATGTGACTTTTGAATTAAAACAATGAGTTCTTGTGTATAAAGTGCAAAATATTTGGTTCCAATTTAGGTACTTAGCAAGTCGCGAAAATAAGCTTTCTTCAAAATTTGCAAATGTAAAAGTCGTAAAAAAAAAATTTCATTAGCAATTTACGATGGTCACCCATCCTAACACAAACCACTAAAATGATGCTTAACTTGGGTAATCTGTCGGAAGCCATTCAAATCAAAGGCAAAGTAGTCCATCCTAGCGATACTGTAATTCGCGATCATATACGACGTCAACAAACGACCTTCATGTGACTTTTGAATCAAAACAATTAGTTCTTGTGTATAAAGTTCAAAATATTTGGTTCCAATTTAGTTACTTAGCAAGTCGCTTAAATAAGCTTACTTCAAAATTTGCAAATTGAAAGTCGTAAAAAAAAACAATTTCATTAGTAATTTACGGTGGTCACCCATCCAAACACTAACCATTGAAATGATGCTTAACTTGGGTAATCTGTCGGAAGCCATTCAAGTCAAAGGCAAAGTAGTCCATCCTAGCTATACTGTAATTCGCAATCATATACGACGTCAACAAACGACCTTCATGTGACTTTTGAATCAAAACAATTAGTTCTTGTGTATAAAGTGCAAAATATTTGGTTCCAATTTAGTTACTTAGCAAGTCGCGAAAATAAGCCAACTTCAAAATTTGCAAATGTGAAAGTCGTAAAAAAACAAAATTTCATTAGCAATTTACGATGGTCACCCATCCTAACACAAACCACTAAAATGATGCTTAACTTGGGTAATCTGTCGGAAGCCATTCAAATCAAAGGCAAAGTAGTCCATCCTAGCTATACTGTAATTCGT
Source organism: Spilarctia lutea (assembly GCA_916048165.1). Lineage (NCBI taxonomy): Eukaryota > Metazoa > Arthropoda > Insecta > Lepidoptera > Erebidae > Spilarctia > Spilarctia lutea. The sequence continues at coordinate 14,260,683 of OU696480.1, read as the reverse complement.
GATCATATACGACGTCAACAAACGACCTTCATGTGACTTTTGAATCAAAACAATTAGTTCTTGTGTATAAAGTTCAAAATATTTGGTTCCAATTTAGTTACTTAGCAAGTCGCTAAAATAAGCTTACTTCAAAATTTGCAAATGTGAAAGTCGTAAAAAAACAATTTCATTAGCAATTTACGATGGTCACCCATCCAAACACTAACCACTAAAATGATGCTTAACTTGGGTAATCTGTCGGAAGCCATTCATGTCAAAGGCAAAGTAGTCCATCCTAGCTATACTGTAATTCGTGATCATATACGACGTCAACAAACGACCTTCATGTGACTTTTGAATCAAAACAATTAGTTCTTGTGTATAAAGTTCAAAATATTTGGTTCCAATTTAGTTACTTAGCAAGTCGCTAAAATAAGCTTACTTCAGAATTTGCAAATGTGAAAGTCGTAAAAAAACAATTTCATTAGCAATTTACGATGGTCACCCATCCAAACACTAACCACTAAAATGATGCTTAACTTGGGTAATCTGTCGGAAGCCATTCATGTCAAAGGCAAAGTAGTCCATCCTAGCTATACTGTAATTCGCGATCATATACGACGTCAACAAACGACCTTCATGTGACTTTTGAATCAAAACAATTAGTTCTTGTGTATAAAGTTCAAAATATTTGGTTCCAATTTAGTTACTTAGCAAGTCGCTAAAATAAGCTTACTTCAGAATTTGCAAATATGAAAGTCGTAAAAAAACAATTTCATTAGCAATTTACGGTGGTCACCCATCCAAACACTAACCATTAAAATGATCCTTAACTTGGGTAATCTGTCGGAAGCCATTCATGTCAAAGGCAAAGTAGTCCATCCTAGCTATACTGTAATTCGCAATCATATACGACGTCAACAAACGACCTTCATGTGACTTTTGAATCAAAACAATGAGTTCTTGTGTATTAAGTGCAAAATATTTGGTGCCAATTTAGGTACTTAGCAAGTCGCGAAAATAAGCTTACTTCAAAATTTGCAAATGTGAAAGTCGTAAAAAAAAAATTTCATTAGCAATTTACGATGGTCACCCATCCTAACACAAACCACTAAAATGATGCTTAACTTGGGTAATCTGTCGGAAGCCATTCATGTCAAAGGCAAAGTAGTCCATCCTAGCTATACTGTAATTCGCAATCATATACGACGTCAACAAACGACCTTCATGTGACTTTTGAATCAAAACAATTAGTTCTTGTGTATAAAGTTCAAAATATTTGGTTCCAATTTAGTTACTTAGCAAGTCGCTTAAATAAGCTTACTTCAAAATTTGCAAATTGAAAGTCGTAAAAAAAAACAATTTCATTAGTAATTTACGGTAGTCACCCATCCAAACACTAACCATTGAAATGATGCTTAACTTGGGTAATCTGTCGGAAGCCATTCAAGTCAAAGGCAAAGTAGTCCATCCTAGCTATACTGTAATTCGCAATCATATACGACGTCAACAAACGACCTTCATGTGACTTTTGAATCAAAACAATTAGTTCTTGTGTATAAAGTGCAAAATATTTGGTTCCAATTTAGTTACTTAGCAAGTCGCGAAAATAAGCCAACTTCAAAATTTGCAAATGTGAAAGTCGTAAAAAAACAAAATTTCATTAGCAATTTACGATGGTCACCCATCCTAACACAAACCACTAAAATGATGCTTAACTTGGGTAATCTGTCGGAAGCCATTCATGTCAAAGGCAAAGTAGTCCATCCTAGCTATACTGTAATTCGCAATCATATACGACGTCAACAAACGACCTTCATGTGACTTTTGAATCAAAACAATTAGTTCTTGTGTATAAAGTTCAAAATATTTGGTTCCAATTTAGTTACTTAGCAAGTCGCTAAAATAAGCTTACTTCAGAATTTGCAAATGTGAAAGTCGTAAAAAAACAATTTCATTAGCAATTTACGATGGTCACCCATCCAAACACTAACCACTAAAATGATGCTTAACTTGGGTAATCTGTCGGAAGCCATTCATGTCAAAGGCAAAGTAGTCCATCCTAGCTATACTGTAATTCGCAATCATATACGACGTCAACAAACGACCTTCATGTGACTTTTGAATCAAAACAATTAGTTCTTGTGTATAAAGTTCAAAATATTTGGTTCCAATTTAGTTACTTAGCAAGTCGCTTAAATAAGCTTACTTCAAAATTTGCAAATTGAAAGTCGTAAAAAAAAACAATTTCATTAGTAATTTACGGTGGTCACCCATCCAAACACTAACCATTGAAATGATGCTTAACTTGGGTAATCTGTCGGAAGCCATTCAAGTCAAAGGCAAAGTAGTCCATCCTAGCTATACTGTAATTCGCAATCATATACGACGTCAACAAACGACCTTCATGTGACTTTTGAATCAAAACAATTAGTTCTTGTGTATAAAGTGCAAAATATTTGGTTCCAATTTAGTTACTTAGCAAGTCGCGAAAATAAGCCAACTTCAAAATTTGCAAATGTGAAAGTCGTAAAAAAACAAAATTTCATTAGCAATTTACGATGGTCACCCATCCTAACACAAACCACTAAAATGATGCTTAACTTGGGTAATCTGTCGGAAGCCATTCAAATCAAAGGCAAAGTAGTCCATCCTAGCTATACTGTAATTCGTGATCATATACGACGTCAACAAACGACCTTCATGTGACTTTTGAATCAAAACAATTAGTTCTTGTGTATAAAGTTCAAAATATTTGGTTCCAATTTAGTTACTTAGCAAGTCGCTAAAATAAGCTTACTTCAAAATTTGCAAATGTGAAAGTCGTAAAAAAACAATTTCATTAGCAATTTACGATGGTCACCCATCCAAACACTAACCACTAAAATGATGCTTAACTTGGGTAATCTGTCGGAAGCCATTCATGTCAAAGGCAAAGTAGTCCATCCTAGCTATACTGTAATTCGTGATCATATACGACGTCAACAAACGACCTTCATGTGACTTTTGAATCAAAACAATTAGTTCTTGTGTATAAAGTTCAAAATATTTGGTTCCAATTTAGTTACTTAGCAAGTCGCTAAAATAAGCTTACTTCAGAATTTGCAAATGTGAAAGTCGTAAAAAAACAATTTCATTAGCAATTTACGATGGTCACCCATCCAAACACTAACCACTAAAATGATGCTTAACTTGGGTAATCTGTCGGAAGCCATTCATGTCAAAGGCAAAGTAGTCCATCCTAGCTATACTGTAATTCGCAATCATATACGACGTCAACAAACGACCTTCATGTGACTTTTGAATTAAAACAATGAGTTCTTGTGTATAAAGTGCAAAATATTTGGTTCCAATTTAGGTACTTAGCAAGTCGCGAAAATAAGCTTTCTTCAAAATTTGCAAATGTAAAAGTCGTAAAAAAAAAATTTCATTAGCAATTTACGATGGTCACCCATCCTAACACAAACCACTAAAATGATGCTTAACTTGGGTAATCTGTCGGAAGCCATTCAAATCAAAGGCAAAGTAGTCCATCCTAGCGATACTGTAATTCGCGATCATATACGACGTCAACAAACGACCTTCATGTGACTTTTGAATCAAAACAATGAGTTCTTGTGTATAAAGTGCAAAATATTTGGTTCCAATTTAGTTACTTAGCAAGTCGCTAAAATAAGCTTACTTCAAAATATGCAAATGTGAAAGTGGTAAAAAAAACAATTTCATTAGCAATTTACGATGGTCACCCATCCTAACACAAACCACTAAAATGATGCTTAACTTGGGTAATCTGTCGGAAGCCATTCAAATCAAAGGAAAAGTAGTCCATCCTAGCTATACTGTAATTCGCGATCATATACGACGTCAACAAACGACCTTCATGTGACTTTTGAATCAAAACAATTAGTTCTTGTGTATAAAGTTCAAAATATTTGGTTCCAATTTAGTTACTTAGCAAGTCACTTAAATAAGCTTACTTCAAAATTTGCAAATTGTAAGTCGTAAAAAAAAACAATTTCATTAGCAATTTACGGTGGTCACCCATCCAAACACTAACCATTGAAATGATGCTTAACTTGGGTAATCTGTCGGAAGCCATTCATGTCAAAGGCAAAGTAGTCCATCCTAGCTATACTGTAATTCGCAATCATATACGACGTCAACAAACGACCTTCATGTGACTTTTGAATCAAAACAATTAGTTCTTGTGTATAAAGTGCAAAATATTTGGTTCCAATTTAGTTACTTAGCAAGTCGCGAAAATAAGCCAACTTCAAAATTTGCAAATGTGAAAGTCGTAAAAAAACAAAATTTCATTAGCAATTTACGATGGTCACCCATCCTAACACAAACCACTAAAATGATGCTTAACTTGGGTAATCTGTCGGAAGCCATTCATGTCAAAGGCAAAGTAGTCCATCCTAGCTATACTGTAATTCGCAATCATATACGACGTCAACAAACGACCTTCATGTGACTTTTGAATCAAAACAATTAGTTCTTGTGTATAAAGTTCAAAATATTTGGTTCCAATTTAGTTACTTAGCAAGTCGCTAAAATAAGCTTACTTCAGAATTTGCAAATGTGAAAGTCGTAAAAAAACAATTTCATTAGCAATTTACGATGGTCACCCATCCAAACACTAACCACTAAAATGATGCTTAACTTGGGTAATCTGTCGGAAGCCATTCATGTCAAAGGCAAAGTAGTCCATCCTAGCTATACTGTAATTCGCAATCATATACGACGTCAACAAACGACCTTCATGTGACTTTTGAATCAAAACAATTAGTTCTTGTGTATAAAGTTCAAAATATTTGGTTCCAATTTAGTTACTTAGCAAGTCGCTTAAATAAGCTTACTTCAAAATTTGCAAATTGAAAGTCGTAAAAAAAAACAATTTCATTAGTAATTTACGGTGGTCACCCATCCAAACACTAACCACTAAAATGATGCTTAACTTGGGTAATCTGTCGGAAGCCATTCATGTCAAAGGCAAAGTAGTCCATCCTAGCTATACTGTAATTCGCAATCATATACGACGTCAACAAACGACCTTCATGTGACTTTTGAATTAAAACAATGAGTTCTTGTGTATAAAGTGCAAAATATTTGGTTCCAATTTAGGTACTTAGCAAGTCGCGAAAATAAGCTTTCTTCAAAATTTGCAAATGTAAAAGTCGTAAAAAAAAAATTTCATTAGCAATTTACGATGGTCACCCATCCTAACACAAACCACTAAAATGATGCTTAACTTGGGTAATCTGTCGGAAGCCATTCAAATCAAAGGCAAAGTAGTCCATCCTAGCGATACTGTAATTCGCGATCATATACGACGTCAACAAACGACCTTCATGTGACTTTTGAATCAAAACAATTAGTTCTTGTGTATAAAGTTCAAAATATTTGGTTCCAATTTAGTTACTTAGCAAGTCGCTTAAATAAGCTTACTTCAAAATTTGCAAATTGAAAGTCGTAAAAAAAAACAATTTCATTAGTAATTTACGGTGGTCACCCATCCAAACACTAACCATTGAAATGATGCTTAACTTGGGTAATCTGTCGGAAGCCATTCAAGTCAAAGGCAAAGTAGTCCATCCTAGCTATACTGTAATTCGCAATCATATACGACGTCAACAAACGACCTTCATGTGACTTTTGAATCAAAACAATTAGTTCTTGTGTATAAAGTGCAAAATATTTGGTTCCAATTTAGTTACTTAGCAAGTCGCGAAAATAAGCCAACTTCAAAATTTGCAAATGTGAAAGTCGTAAAAAAACAAAATTTCATTAGCAATTTACGATGGTCACCCATCCTAACACAAACCACTAAAATGATGCTTAACTTGGGTAATCTGTCGGAAGCCATTCAAATCAAAGGCAAAGTAGTCCATCCTAGCTATACTGTAATTCGTGATCATATACGACGTCAACAAACGACCTTCATGTGACTTTTGAATCAAAACAATTAGTTCTTGTGTATAAAGTTCAAAATATTTGGTTCCAATTTAGTTACTTAGCAAGTCGCTAAAATAAGCTTACTTCAAAATTTGCAAATGTGAAAGTCGTAAAAAAACAATTTCATTAGCAATTTACGATGGTCACCCATCCAAACACTAACCACTAAAATGATGCTTAACTTGGGTAATCTGTCGGAAGCCATTCATGTCAAAGGCAAAGTAGTCCATCCTAGCTATACTGTAATTCGTGATCATATACGACGTCAACAAACGACCTTCATGTGACTTTTGAATCAAAACAATTAGTTCTTGTGTATAAAGTTCAAAATATTTGGTTCCAATTTAGTTACTTAGCAAGTCGCTAAAATAAGCTTACTTCAGAATTTGCAAATGTGAAAGTCGTAAAAAAACAATTTCATTAGCAATTTACGATGGTCACCCATCCAAACACTAACCACTAAAATGATGCTTAACTTGGGTAATCTGTCGGAAGCCATTCATGTCAAAGGCAAAGTAGTCCATCCTAGCTATACTGTAATTCGCAATCATATACGACGTCAACAAACGACCTTCATGTGACTTTTGAATCAAAACAATTAGTTCTTGTGTATAAAGTTCAAAATATTTGGTTCCAATTTAGTTACTTAGCAAGTCGCTAAAATAAGCTTACTTCAGAATTTGCAAATATGAAAGTCGTAAAAAAACAATTTCATTAGCAATTTACGGTGGTCACCCATCCAAACACTAACCATTAAAATGATCCTTAACTTGGGTAATCTGTCGGAAGCCATTCATGTCAAAGGCAAAGTAGTCCATCCTAGCTATACTGTAATTCGCAATCATATACGACGTCAACAAACGACCTTCATGTGACTTTTGAATCAAAACAATGAGTTCTTGTGTATTAAGTGCAAAATATTTGGTGCCAATTTAGGTACTTAGCAAGTCGCGAAAATAAGCTTACTTCAAAATTTGCAAATGTGAAAGTCGTAAAAAAAAAATTTCATTAGCAATTTACGATGGTCACCCATCCTAACACAAACCACTAAAATGATGCTTAACTTGGGTAATCTGTCGGAAGCCATTCATGTCAAAGGCAAAGTAGTCCATCCTAGCTATACTGTAATTCGCAATCATATACGACGTCACCAAACGACCTTCATGTGACTTTTGAATCAAAACAATTAGTTCTTGTGTATAAAGTTCAAAATATTTGGTTCCAATTTAGTTACTTAGCAAGTCGCTTAAATAAGCTTACTTCAAAATTTGCAAATTGAAAGTCGTAAAAAAAAACAATTTCATTAGTAATTTACGGTAGTCACCCATCCAAACACTAACCATTGAAATGATGCTTAACTTGGGTAATCTGTCGGAAGCCATTCAAGTCAAAGGCAAAGTAGTCCATCCTAGCTATACTGTAATTCGCAATCATATACGACGTCAACAAACGACCTTCATGTGACTTTTGAATCAAAACAATTAGTTCTTGTGTATAAAGTGCAAAATATTTGGTTCCAATTTAGTTACTTAGCAAGTCGCGAAAATAAGCCAACTTCAAAATTTGCAAATGTGAAAGTCGTAAAAAAACAAAATTTCATTAGCAATTTACGATGGTCACCCATCCTAACACAAACCACTAAAATGATGCTTAACTTGGGTAATCTGTCGGAAGCCATTCATGTCAAAGGCAAAGTAGTCCATCCTAGCTATACTGTAATTCGCAATCATATACGACGTCAACAAACGACCTTCATGTGACTTTTGAATCAAAACAATTAGTTCTTGTGTATAAAGTTCAAAATATTTGGTTCCAATTTAGTTACTTAGCAAGTCGCTAAAATAAGCTTACTTCAGAATTTGCAAATGTGAAAGTCGTAAAAAAACAATTTCATTAGCAATTTACGATGGTCACCCATCCAAACACTAACCACTAAAATGATGCTTAACTTGGGTAATCTGTCGGAAGCCATTCATGTCAAAGGCAAAGTAGTCCATCCTAGCTATACTGTAATTCGCAATCATATACGACGTCAACAAACGACCTTCATGTGACTTTTGAATCAAAACAATTAGTTCTTGTGTATAAAGTTCAAAATATTTGGTTCCAATTTAGTTACTTAGCAAGTCGCTTAAATAAGCTTACTTCAAAATTTGCAAATTGAAAGTCGTAAAAAAAAACAATTTCATTAGTAATTTACGGTGGTCACCCATCCAAACACTAACCATTGAAATGATGCTTAACTTGGGTAATCTGTCGGAAGCCATTCAAGTCAAAGGCAAAGTAGTCCATCCTAGCTATACTGTAATTCGCAATCATATACGACGTCAACAAACGACCTTCATGTGACTTTTGAATCAAAACAATTAGTTCTTGTGTATAAAGTGCAAAATATTTGGTTCCAATTTAGTTACTTAGCAAGTCGCGAAAATAAGCCAACTTCAAAATTTGCAAATGTGAAAGTCGTAAAAAAACAAAATTTCATTAGCAATTTACGATGGTCACCCATCCTAACACAAACCACTAAAATGATGCTTAACTTGGGTAATCTGTCGGAAGCCATTCAAATCAAAGGCAAAGTAGTCCATCCTAGCTATACTGTAATTCGTGATCATATACGACGTCAACAAACGACCTTCATGTGACTTTTGAATCAAAACAATTAGTTCTTGTGTATAAAGTTCAAAATATTTGGTTCCAATTTAGTTACTTAGCAAGTCGCTAAAATAAGCTTACTTCAAAATTTGCAAATGTGAAAGTCGTAAAAAAACAATTTCATTAGCAATTTACGATGGTCACCCATCCAAACACTAACCACTAAAATGATGCTTAACTTGGGTAATCTGTCGGAAGCCATTCATGTCAAAGGCAAAGTAGTCCATCCTAGCTATACTGTAATTCGTGATCATATACGACGTCAACAAACGACCTTCATGTGACTTTTGAATCAAAACAATTAGTTCTTGTGTATAAAGTTCAAAATATTTGGTTCCAATTTAGTTACTTAGCAAGTCGCTAAAATAAGCTTACTTCAGAATTTGCAAATGTGAAAGTCGTAAAAAAACAATTTCATTAGCAATTTACGATGGTCACCCATCCAAACACTAACCACTAAAATGATGCTTAACTTGGGTAATCTGTCGGAAGCCATTCATGTCAAAGGCAAAGTAGTCCATCCTAGCTATACTGTAATTCGCAATCATATACGACGTCAACAAACGACCTTCATGTGACTTTTGAATCAAAACAATTAGTTCTTGTGTATAAAGTTCAAAATATTTGGTTCCAATTTAGTTACTTAGCAAGTCGCTAAAATAAGCTTACTTCAGAATTTGCAAATGTGAAAGTCGTAAAAAAACAATTTCATTAGCAATTTACGGTGGTCACCCATCCAAACACTAACCATTAAAATGATCCTTAACTTGGGTAATCTGTCGGAAGCCATTCATGTCAAAGGCAAAGTAGTCCATCCTAGCTATACTGTAATTCGCAATCATATACGACGTCAACAAACGACCTTCATGTGACTTTTGAATCAAAACAATGAGTTCTTGTGTATTAAGTGCAAAATATTTGGTGCCAATTTAGGTACTTAGCAAGTCGCGAAAATAAGCTTACTTCAAAATTTGCAAATGTGAAAGTCGTAAAAAAAAAATTTCATTAGCAATTTACGATGGTCACCCATCCTAACACAAACCACTAAAATGATGCTTAACTTGGGTAATCTGTCGGAAGCCATTCATGTCAAAGGCAAAGTAGTCCATCCTAGCTATACTGTAATTCGCAATCATATACGACGTCAACAAACGACCTTCATGTGACTTTTGAATCAAAACAATTAGTTCTTGTGTATAAAGTTCAAAATATTTGGTTCCAATTTAGTTACTTAGCAAGTCGCTTAAATAAGCTTACTTCAAAATTTGCAAATTGAAAGTCGTAAAAAAAAACAATTTCATTAGTAATTTACGGTAGTCACCCATCCAAACACTAACCATTGAAATGATGCTTAACTTGGGTAATCTGTCGGAAGCCATTCAAGTCAAAGGCAAAGTAGTCCATCCTAGCTATACTGTAATTCGCAATCATATACGACGTCAACAAACGACCTTCATGTGACTTTTGAATCAAAACAATTAGTTCTTGTGTATAAAGTGCAAAATATTTGGTTCCAATTTAGTTACTTAGCAAGTCGCGAAAATAAGCCAACTTCAAAATTTGCAAATGTGAAAGTCGTAAAAAAACAAAATTTCATTAGCAATTTACGATGGTCACCCATCCTAACACAAACCACTAAAATGATGCTTAACTTGGGTAATCTGTCGGAAGCCATTCAAATCAAAGGCAAAGTAGTCCATCCTAGCTATACTGTAATTCGTGATCATATACGACGTCAACAAACGACCTTCATGTGACTTTTGAATCAAAACAATTAGTTCTTGTGTATAAAGTTCAAAATATTTGGTTCCAATTTAGTTACTTAGCAAGTCGCTAAAATAAGCTTACTTCAAAATTTGCAAATGTGAAAGTCGTAAAAAAACAATTTCATTAGCAATTTACGATGGTCACCCATCCAAACACTAACCACTAAAATGATGCTTAACTTGGGTAATCTGTCGGAAGCCATTCATGTCAAAGGCAAAGTATCCTAGCTATACTGTAATTCGCAATCATATACGACGTCAACAAACGACCTTCATGTGACTTTTGAATCAAAACAATTAGTTCTTGTGTATAAAGTTCAAAATATTTGGTTCCAATTTAGTTACTTAGCAAGTCGCTTAAATAAGCTTACTTCAAAATTTGCAAATTGAAAGTCGTAAAAAAAAACAATTTCATTAGCAATTTACGGTGGTCACCCATCCAAACACTAACCATTGAAATGATGCTTAACTTGGGTAATCTGTCGGAAGCCATTCAAGTCAAAGGCAAAGTAGTCCATCCTAGCTATACTGTAATTCGCAATCATATACGACGTCAACAAACGACCTTCATGTGACTTTTGAATCAAAACAATGAGTTCTTGTGTATAAAGTTCAAAATATTTGGTTCCAATTTAGTTACTTAGCAAGTCGCTTAAATAAGCTTACTTCAAAATTTGCAAATGTAAAAGTCGTAAAAAAAACAGTTTCATTAGCAATTTACGGTGGTCACCCATCCAAACACTAACCACTATAATGATGCTTAACTTGGGTAATCTGTCGGAAGCCATTCAAATCAAAGGCAAAGTAGTCCATCCTAGCTATACTGTAATTCGTGATCATATACGACGTCAACAAACGACCTTCATGTGACTTTTGAATCAAAACAATTAGTTCTTGTGTATAAAGTTCAAAATATTTGGTTCCAATTTAGTTACTTAGCAAGTCGCTAAAATAAGCTTACTTCAAAATTTGCAAATGTGAAAGTCGTAAAAAAACAATTTCATTAGCAATTTACAATGGTCACCCATCTAAACACTAACCACTAAAATGATGCTTAACTTGGGTAATCTGTCGGAAGCCATTCAAGTCAAAGGCAAAGTAGTCCATCCTAGCAATACTGTGATTCGCAATCATATACGACGTCACCAAACGACCTTCATGTGACTTTTGAATCAAAACAATGAGTTCTTGTGTATTAAGTGCAAAATATTTGGTTCCAATTTAGGTACTTAGCAAGTCGCTAAAATAAGCTTACTTCAGAATTTGCAAATGTGAAAGTCGTAAAAAAACAATTTCATTAGCAATTTACGATGGTCACCCATCCAAACACTAACCACTAAAATGATGCTTAACTTGGGTAATCTGTCGGAAGCCATTCAAGTCAAAGGCAAAGTAGTCCATCCTAGCAATACTGTGATTCGCAATCATATACGACGTCACCAAACGACCTTCATGTGACTTTTGAATCAAAACAATGAGTTCTTGTGTATAAAGTGCAAAATATTTGGTTCCAATTTAGTTACTTAGCAAGTCGCTAAAATAAGCTTACTTCAAAATATGCAAATGTGAAAGTGGTAAAAAAAACAATTTCATTAGCAATTTACGATGGTCACCCATCCTAACACAAACCACTAAAATGATGCTTAACTTGGGTAATCTGTCGGAAGCCATTCAAATCAAAGGCAAAGTAGTCCATCCTAGCTATATTGTAATTCGCGATCATATACGACGTCAACAAACGACCTTCATGTGACTTTTGAATTAAAACAATGAGTTCTTGTGTATTAAGTGCAAAATATTTGGTTCCAATTTAGGTACTTAGCAAGTCGCGAAAATAAGCTTACTTCAAAATTTGCAAATGTAAAAGTCGTAAAAAAAACAATTTCATTAGCAATTTACGGTGGTCACCCATCCAAACACTAACCACTAAAATGATGCTTAACTTGGGTAATCTGTCGGAAGCCATTCAAATCAAAGGCAAAGTAGTCCATCCTAGCTATACTGTAATTCGCGATCATATACGACGTCAACAAACGACCTTCATGTGACTTTTGAATTAAAACAATGAGTTCTTGTGTATTAAGTGCAAAATATTTGGTTCCAATTTAGGTACTTAGCAAGTCGCGAAAATAAGCCAACTTCAAAATTTGCAAATGTGAAAGTCGTAAAAAAACGAAATTTCATTAGCAATTTACGATGGTCACCCATCCTAACACAAACCACTAAAATGATGCTTAACTTGGGTAATCTGTCGGAAGCCATTCAAATCAAAGGCAAAGTAGTCCATCCTAGCTATACTGTAATTCGTGATCATATACGACGTCAACAAACGACCTTCATGTGACTTTTGAATCAAAACAATTAGTTCTTGTGTATAAAGTTCAAAATATTTGGTTCCAATTTAGTTACTTAGCAAGTCGCTAAAATAAGCTTACTTCAAAATTTGCAAATGTGAAAGTCGTAAAAAAACAATTTCATTAGCAATTTACGATGGTCACCCATCCTAACACAAACCACTAAAATGATGCTTAACTTGGGTAATCTGTCGGAAGCCATTCAAATCAAAGGCAAAGTAGTCCATCCTAGCTATACTGTAATTCGTGATCATATACGACGTCAACAAACGACCTTCATGTGACTTTTGAATCAAAACAATTAGTTCTTGTGTATAAAGTTCAAAATATTTGGTTCCAATTTAGTTACTTAGCAAGTCGCTTAAATAAGCTTACTTCAAAATTTGCAAATTGAAAGTCGTAAAAAAAAACAATTTCATTAGTAATTTACGGTGGTCACCCATCCAAACACTAACCATTGAAATGATGCTTAACTTGGGTAATCTGTCGGAAGCCATTCAAGTCAAAGGCAAAGTAGTCCATCCTAGCTATACTGTAATTCGCAATCATATACGACGTCAACAAACGACCTTCATGTGACTTTTGAATCAAAACAATTAGTTCTTGTGTATAAAGTGCAAAATATTTGGTTCCAATTTAGTTACTTAGCAAGTCGCGAAAATAAGCCAACTTCAAAATTTGCAAATGTGAAAGTCGTAAAAAAACAAAATTTCATTAGCAATTTACGATGGTCACCCATCCTAACACAAACCACTAAAATGATGCTTAACTTGGGTAATCTGTCGGAAGCCATTCAAATCAAAGGCAAAGTAGTCCATCCTAGCTATACTGTAATTCGTGATCATATACGACGTCAACAAACGACCTTCATGTGACTTTTGAATCAAAACAATTAGTTCTTGTGTATAAAGTTCAAAATATTTGGTTCCAATTTAGTTACTTAGCAAGTCGCTAAAATAAGCTTACTTCAAAATTTGCAAATGTGAAAGTCGTAAAAAAACAATTTCATTAGCAATTTACGATGGTCACCCATCCAAACACTAACCACTAAAATGATGCTTAACTTGGGTAATCTGTCGGAAGCCATTCATGTCAAAGGCAAAGTAGTCCATCCTAGCTATACTGTAATTCGTGATCATATACGACGTCAACAAACGACCTTCATGTGACTTTTGAATCAAAACAATTAGTTCTTGTGTATAAAGTTCAAAATATTTGGTTCCAATTTAGTTACTTAGCAAGTCGCTAAAATAAGCTTACTTCAGAATTTGCAAATGTGAAAGTCGTAAAAAAACAATTTCATTAGCAATTTACGATGGTCACCCATCCAAACACTAACCACTAAAATGATGCTTAACTTGGGTAATCTGTCGGAAGCCATTCATGTCAAAGGCAAAGTAGTCCATCCTAGCTATACTGTAATTCGCAATCATATACGACGTCAACAAACGACCTTCATGTGACTTTTGAATCAAAACAATTAGTTCTTGTGTATAAAGTTCAAAATATTTGGTTCCAATTTAGTTACTTAGCAAGTCGCTAAAATAAGCTTACTTCAGAATTTGCAAATGTGAAAGTCGTAAAAAAACAATTTCATTAGCAATTTACGGTGGTCACCCATCCAAACACTAACCATTAAAATGATCCTTAACTTGGGTAATCTGTCGGAAGCCATTCATGTCAAAGGCAAAGTAGTCCATCCTAGCTATACTGTAATTCGCAATCATATACGACGTCAACAAACGACCTTCATGTGACTTTTGAATCAAAACAATGAGTTCTTGTGTATTAAGTGCAAAATATTTGGTGCCAATTTAGGTACTTAGCAAGTCGCGAAAATAAGCTTACTTCAAAATTTGCAAATGTGAAAGTCGTAAAAAAAAAATTTCATTAGCAATTTACGATGGTCACCCATCCTAACACAAACCACTAAAATGATGCTTAACTTGGGTAATCTGTCGGAAGCCATTCATGTCAAAGGCAAAGTAGTCCATCCTAGCTATACTGTAATTCGCAATCATATACGACGTCAACAAACGACCTTCATGTGACTTTTGAATCAAAACAATTAGTTCTTGTGTATAAAGTTCAAAATATTTGGTTCCAATTTAGTTACTTAGCAAGTCGCTTAAATAAGCTTACTTCAAAATTTGCAAATTGAAAGTCGTAAAAAAAAACAATTTCATTAGTAATTTACGGTAGTCACCCATCCAAACACTAACCATTGAAATGATGCTTAACTTGGGTAATCTGTCGGAAGCCATTCAAGTCAAAGGCAAAGTAGTCCATCCTAGCTATACTGTAATTCGCAATCATATACGACGTCAACAAACGACCTTCATGTGACTTTTGAATCAAAACAATTAGTTCTTGTGTATAAAGTGCAAAATATTTGGTTCCAATTTAGTTACTTAGCAAGTCGCGAAAATAAGCCAACTTCAAAATTTGCAAATGTGAAAGTCGTAAAAAAACAAAATTTCATTAGCAATTTACGATGGTCACCCATCCTAACACAAACCACTAAAATGATGCTTAACTTGGGTAATCTGTCGGAAGCCATTCAAATCAAAGGCAAAGTAGTCCATCCTAGCTATACTGTAATTCGTGATCATATAC
This sequence comes from Spilarctia lutea, assembly GCA_916048165.1. Lineage (NCBI taxonomy): Eukaryota > Metazoa > Arthropoda > Insecta > Lepidoptera > Erebidae > Spilarctia > Spilarctia lutea. Next base: position 14,245,355 of record OU696480.1, on the reverse strand, counting down.
GACGTCAACAAACGACCTTCATGTGACTTTTGAATCAAAACAATTAGTTCTTGTGTATAAAGTTCAAAATATTTGGTTCCAATTTAGTTACTTAGCAAGTCGCTAAAATAAGCTTACTTCAAAATTTGCAAATGTGAAAGTCGTAAAAAAACAATTTCATTAGCAATTTACGATGGTCACCCATCCAAACACTAACCACTAAAATGATGCTTAACTTGGGTAATCTGTCGGAAGCCATTCATGTCAAAGGCAAAGTATCCTAGCTATACTGTAATTCGCAATCATATACGACGTCAACAAACGACCTTCATGTGACTTTTGAATCAAAACAATTAGTTCTTGTGTATAAAGTTCAAAATATTTGGTTCCAATTTAGTTACTTAGCAAGTCGCTTAAATAAGCTTACTTCAAAATTTGCAAATTGAAAGTCGTAAAAAAAAACAATTTCATTAGCAATTTACGGTGGTCACCCATCCAAACACTAACCATTAAAATGATGCTTAACTTGGGTAATCTGTCGGAAGCCATTCAAGTCAAAGGCAAAGTAGTCCATCCTAGCTATACTGTAATTCGCAATCATATACGACGTCAACAAACGACCTTCATGTGACCTTTGAATCAAAACAATGAGTTCTTGTGTATAAAGTTCAAAATATTTGGTTCCAATTTAGTTACTTAGCAAGTCGCTTAAATAAGCTTACTTCAAAATTTGCAAATGTAAAAGTCGTAAAAAAAACAGTTTCATTAGCAATTTACGGTGGTCACCCATCCAAACACTAACCACTATAATGATGCTTAACTTGGGTAATCTGTCGGAAGCCATTCAAATCAAAGGCAAAGTAGTCCATCCTAGCTATACTGTAATTCGTGATCATATACGACGTCAACAAACGACCTTCATGTGACTTTTGAATCAAAACAATTAGTTCTTGTGTATAAAGTTCAAAATATTTGGTTCCAATTTAGTTACTTAGCAAGTCGCTAAAATAAGCTTACTTCAAAATTTGCAAATGTGAAAGTCGTAAAAAAAACAATTTCATTAGCAATTTACGGTGGTCACCCATCCAAACACTAACCACTATAATGATGCTTAACTTGGGTAATCTTTCGGAAGCCATTCAAGTCAAAGGCAAAGTAGTCCATCCTAGCTATACTGTAATTCGCGATCATATACGACGTCAACAAACGACCTTCATGTGACTTTTGAATCAAAACAATGGGTTCTTGTGTATAAAGTGCAAAATATTTGGTTCCAATTTAGGTACTTAGCAAGTCGCGAAAATAAGCTTACTTCAAAATTTGCAAATGTAAAAGTCGTAAAAAAAACAATTTCATTAGCAATTTACGGTGGTCACCCATCCAAACACTAACCATTAAATTGATGCTTAACTTGGGTAATCTGTCGGAAGCCATTCAAGTCAAAGGCAAAGTAGTCCATCCTAGCTATACTGTAATTCGCGATCATATACGACGTCAACAAACGACCTTCATGTGACTTTTGAATCAAAACAATGAGTTCTTGTGTATTAAGTGCAAAATATTTGGTTCCAATTTAGGTACTTAGCAAGTCGCTAAAATAAGCTTACTTCAAAATTTGCAAATGTGAAAGTCGTAAAAAAACAATTTCATTAGCAATTTACGATGGTCACCCATCCAAACACTAACCACTAAAATGATGCTTAACTTGGGTAATCTGTCGGAAGCCATTCAAGTCAAAGGCAAAGTAGTCCATCCTAGCAATACTGTGATTCGCAATCATATACAACGTCACCAAACGACCTTCATGTGACTTTTGAATCAAAACAATGAGTTCTTGTGTATAAAGTGCAAAATATTTGGTTCCAATTTAGTTACTTAGCAAGTCGCTAAAATAAGCTTACTTCAAAATATGCAAATGTGAAAGTGGTAAAAAAAACAATTTCATTAGCAATTTACGATGGTCACCCATCCTAACACAAACCACTAAAATGATGCTTAACTTGGGTAATCTGTCGGAAGCCATTCAAATCAAAGGCAAAGTAGTCCATCCTAGCTATATTGTAATTCGCGATCATATACGACGTCAACAAACGACCTTCATGTGACTTTTGAATTAAAACAATGAGTTCTTGTGTATTAAGTGCAAAATATTTGGTTCCAATTTAGGTACTTAGCAAGTCGCGAAAATAAGCTTACTTCAAAATTTGCAAATGTAAAAGTCGTAAAAAAAACAATTTCATTAGCAATTTACGGTGGTCACCCATCCAAACACTAACCACTAAAATGATGCTTAACTTGGGTAATCTGTCGGAAGCCATTCAAATCAAAGGCAAAGTAGTCCATCCTAGCTATACTGTAATTCGCGATCATATACGACGTCAACAAACGACCTTCATGTGACTTTTGAATTAAAACAATGAGTTCTTGTGTATTAAGTGCAAAATATTTGGTTCCAATTTAGGTACTTAGCAAGTCGCGAAAATAAGCCAACTTCAAAATTTGCAAATGTGAAAGTCGTAAAAAAACGAAATTTCATTAGCAATTTACGATGGTCACCCATCCTAACACAAACCACTAAAATGATGCTTAACTTGGGTAATCTGTCGGAAGCCATTCAAATCAAAGGCAAAGTAGTCCATCCTAGCTATACTGTAATTCGTGATCATATACGACGTCAACAAACGACCTTCATGTGACTTTTGAATCAAAACAATTAGTTCTTGTGTATAAAGTTCAAAATATTTGGTTCCAATTTAGTTACTTAGCAAGTCGCTAAAATAAGCTTACTTCAAAATTTGCAAATGTGAAAGTCGTAAAAAAACAATTTCATTAGCAATTTACGATGGTCACCCATCCTAACACAAACCACTAAAATGATGCTTAACTTGGGTAATCTGTCGGAAGCCATTCAAATCAAAGGCAAAGTAGTCCATCCTAGCTATACTGTAATTCGTGATCATATACGACGTCAACAAACGACCTTCATGTGACTTTTGAATCAAAACAATTAGTTCTTGTGTATAAAGTTCAAAATATTTGGTTCCAATTTAGTTACTTAGCAAAGCGCTTAAATAAGCTTACTTCAAAATTTGCAAATTGAAAGTCGTAAAAAAAAATAATTTCATTAGTAATTTACGGTGGTCACCCATCCAAACACTAACCATTGAAATGATGCTTAACTTGGGTAATCTGTCGGAAGCCATTCAAGTCAAAGGCAAAGTAGTCCATCCTAGCTATACTGTAATTCGCAATCATATACGACGTCAACAAACGACCTTCATGTGACTTTTGAATCAAAACAATTAGTTCTTGTGTATAAAGTGCAAAATATTTGGTTCCAATTTAGTTACTTAGCAAGTCGCGAAAATAAGCCAACTTCAAAATTTGCAAATGTGAAAGTCGTAAAAAAACAAAATTTCATTAGCAATTTACGATGGTCACCCATCCTAACACAAACCACTAAAATGATGCTTAACTTGGGTAATCTGTCGGAAGCCATTCAAATCAAAGGCAAAGTAGTCCATCCTAGCTATACTGTAATTCGTGATCATATACGACGTCAACAAACGACCTTCATGTGACTTTTGAATCAAAACAATTAGTTCTTGTGTATAAAGTTCAAAATATTTGGTTCCAATTTAGTTACTTAGCAAGTCGCTAAAATAAGCTTACTTCAAAATTTGCAAATTGAAAGTCGTAAAAAAAAAACAATTTCATTAGCAATTTACGGTGGTCACCCATCCAAACACTAACCATTGAAATGATGCTTAACTTGGGTAATCTGTCGGAAGCCATTCATGTCAAAGGCAAAGTAGTCCATCCTAGCTATACTGTAATTCGTGATCATATACGACGTCAACAAACGACCTTCATGTGACTTTTGAATCAAAACAATTAGTTCTTGTGTATAAAGTTCAAAATATTTGGTTCCAATTTAGTTACTTAGCAAGTCGCTAAAATAAGCTTACTTCAGAATTTGCAAATGTGAAAGTCGTAAAAAAACAATTTCATTAGCAATTTACGGTGGTCACCCATCCAAACACTAACCATTAAAATGATCCTTAACTTGGGTAATCTGTCGGAAGCCATTCATGTCAAAGGCAAAGTAGTCCATCCTAGCTATACTGTAATTCGCAATCATATACGACGTCAACAAACGACCTTCATGTGACTTTTGAATCAAAACAATGAGTTCTTGTGTATTAAGTGCAAAATATTTGGTGCCAATTTAGGTACTTAGCAAGTCGCGAAAATAAGCTTACTTCAAAATTTGCAAATGTGAAAGTCGTAAAAAAAAAATTTCATTAGCAATTTACGATGGTCACCCATCCTAACACAAACCACTAAAATGATGCTTAACTTGGGTAATCTGTCGGAAGCCATTCATGTCAAAGGCAAAGTAGTCCATCCTAGCTATACTGTAATTCGCAATCATATACGACGTCAACAAACGACCTTCATGTGACTTTTGAATCAAAACAATTAGTTCTTGTGTATAAAGTTCAAAATATTTGGTTCGAATTTAGTTACTTAGCAAGTCGCTTAAATAAGCTTACTTCAAAATTTGCAAATTGAAAGTCGTAAAAAAAAACAATTTCATTAGTAATTTACGGTAGTCACCCATCCAAACACTAACCATTGAAATGATGCTTAACTTGGGTAATCTGTCGGAAGCCATTCAAGTCAAAGGCAAAGTAGTCCATCCTAGCTATACTGTAATTCGCAATCATATACGACGTCAACAAACGACCTTCATGTGACTTTTGAATCAAAACAATTAGTTCTTGTGTATAAAGTGCAAAATATTTGGTTCCAATTTAGTTACTTAGCAAGTCGCGAAAATAAGCCAACTTCAAAATTTGCAAATGTGAAAGTCGTAAAAAAACAAAATTTCATTAGCAATTTACGATGGTCACCCATCCTAACACAAACCACTAAAATGATGCTTAACTTGGGTAATCTGTCGGAAGCCATTCAAATCAAAGGCAAAGTAGTCCATCCTAGCTATACTGTAATTCGTGATCATATACGACGTCAACAAACGACCTTCATGTGACTTTTGAATCAAAACAATTAGTTCTTGTGTATAAAGTTCAAAATATTTGGTTCCAATTTAGTTACTTAGCAAGTCGCTAAAATAAGCTTACTTCAAAATTTGCAAATGTGAAAGTCGTAAAAAAACAATTTCATTAGCAATTTACGATGGTCACCCATCTAAACACTAACCACTAAAATGATGCTTAACTTGGGTAATCTGTCGGAAGCCATTCAAGTCAAAGGCAAAGTAGTCCATCCTAGCAATACTGTGATTCGCAATCATATACGACGTCACCAAACGACCTTCATGTGACTTTTGAATCAAAACAATGAGTTCTTGTGTATTAAGTGCAAAATATTTGGTTCCAATTTAGGTACTTAGCAAGTCGCGAAAATAAGCTTACTTCAAAATTTGCAAATGTAAAAGTCGTAAAAAAAACAATTTCATTAGCAATTTACGGTGGTCACCCATCCAAACACTAACCACTAAAATGATGCTTAACTTGGGTAATCTGTCGGAAGCCATTCAAATCAAAGGCAAAGTAGTCCATCCTAGCTATACTGTAATTCGCGATCATATACGACGTCAACAAACGACCTTCATGTGACTTTTGAATTAAAACAATGAGTTCTTGTGTATTAAGTGCAAAATATTTGGTTCCAATTTAGGTACTTAGCAAGTCGCGAAAATAAGCTTACTTCAAAATTTGCAAATGTAAAAGTCGTAAAAAAAACAATTTCATTAGCAATTTACGGTGGTCACCCATCCAAACACTAACCACTATAATGATGCTTAACTTGGGTAATCTTTCGGAAGCCATTCAAGTCAAAGGCAAAGTAGTCCATCCTAGCTATACTGTAATTCGCGATCATATACGACGTCAACAAACGACCTTCATGTGACTTTTGAATCAAAACAATGGGTTCTTGTGTATAAAGTGCAAAATATTTGGTTCCAATTTAGGTACTTAGCAAGTCGCGAAAATAAGCTTACTTCAAAATTTGCAAATGTAAAAGTCGTAAAAAAAACAATTTCATTAGCAATTTACGGTGGTCACCCATCCAAACACTAACCATTAAATTGATGCTTAACTTGGGTAATCTGTCGGAAGCCATTCAAGTCAAAGGCAAAGTAGTCCATCCTAGCTATACTGTAATTCGCGATCATATACGACGTCAACAAACGACCTTCATGTGACTTTTGAATCAAAACAATGAGTTCTTGTGTATTAAGTGCAAAATATTTGGTTCCAATTTAGGTACTTAGCAAGTCGCTAAAATAAGCTTACTTCAAAATTTGCAAATGTGAAAGTCGTAAAAAAACAATTTCATTAGCAATTTACGATGGTCACCCATCCAAACACTAACCACTAAAATGATGCTTAACTTGGGTAATCTGTCGGAAGCCATTCAAGTCAAAGGCAAAGTAGTCCATCCTAGCAATACTGTGATTCGCAATCATATACGACGTCACCAAACGACCTTCATGTGACTTTTGAATCAAAACAATGAGTTCTTGTGTATAAAGTGCAAAATATTTGGTTCCAATTTAGTTACTTAGCAAGTCGCTAAAATAAGCTTACTTCAAAATATGCAAATGTGAAAGTGGTAAAAAAAACAATTTCATTAGCAATTTACGATGGTCACCCATCCTAACACAAACCACTAAAATGATGCTTAACTTGGGTAATCTGTCGGAAGCCATTCAAATCAAAGGCAAAGTAGTCCATCCTAGCTATATTGTAATTCGCGATCATATACGACGTCAACAAACGACCTTCATGTGACTTTTGAATTAAAACAATGAGTTCTTGTGTATTAAGTGCAAAATATTTGGTTCCAATTTAGGTACTTAGCAAGTCGCGAAAATAAGCTTACTTCAAAATTTGCAAATGTAAAAGTCGTAAAAAAAACAATTTCATTAGCAATTTACGGTGGTCACCCATCCAAACACTAACCACTATAATGATGCTTAACTTGGGTAATCTGTCGGAAGCCATTCAAATCAAAGGCAAAGTAGTCCATCCTAGCTATACTGTAATTCGCGATCATATACGACGTCAACAAACGACCTTCATGTGACTTTTGAATTAAAACAATGAGTTCTTGTGTATTAAGTGCAAAATATTTGGTTCCAATTTAGGTACTTAGCAAGTCGCGAAAATAAGCCAACTTCAAAATTTGCAAATGTGAAAGTCGTAAAAAAACAAAATTTCATTAGCAATTTACGATGGTCACCCATCCTAACACAAACCACTAAAATGATGCTTAACTTGGGTAATCTGTCGGAAGCCATTCAAATCAAAGGCAAAGTAGTCCATCCTAGCTATACTGTAATTCGTGATCATATACGACGTCAACAAACGACCTTCATGTGACTTTTGAATCAAAACAATTAGTTCTTGTGTATAAAGTTCAAAATATTTGGTTCCAATTTAGTTACTTAGCAAGTCGCTAAAATAAGCTTACTTCAAAATTTGCAAATGTGAAAGTCGTAAAAAAACAATTTAATTAGCACGTTACGATGGTCACCCATCCTAACACAAACCACTAAAATGATGCTTAACTTGGGTAATCTGTCGGAAGCCATTCAAATCAAAGGCAAAGTAGTCCATCCTAGCTATACTGTAATTCGTGATCATATACGACGTCAACAAACGACCTTCATGTGACTTTTGAATCAAAACAATTAGTTCTTGTGTATAAAGTTCAAAATATTTGGTTCCAATTTAGTTACTTAGCAAAGCGCTTAAATAAGCTTACTTCAAAATTTGCAAATTGAAAGTCGTAAAAAAAAACAATTTCATTAGTAATTTACGGTGGTCACCCATCCAAACACTAACCATTGAAATGATGCTTAACTTGGGTAATCTGTCGGAAGCCATTCAAGTCAAAGGCAAAGTAGTCCATCCTAGCTATACTGTAATTCGCAATCATATACGACGTCAACAAACGACCTTCATGTGACTTTTGAATCAAAACAATTAGTTCTTGTGTATAAAGTGCAAAATATTTGGTTCCAATTTAGTTACTTAGCAAGTCGCGAAAATAAGCCAACTTCAAAATTTGCAAATGTGAAAGTCGTAAAAAAACAAAATTTCATTAGCAATTTACGATGGTCACCCATCCTAACACAAACCACTAAAATGATGCTTAACTTGGGTAATCTGTCGGAAGCCATTCAAATCAAAGGCAAAGTAGTCCATCCTAGCTATACTGTAATTCGTGATCATATACGACGTCAACAAACGACCTTCATGTGACTTTTGAATCAAAACAATTAGTTCTTGTGTATAAAGTTCAAAATATTTGGTTCCAATTTAGTTACTTAGCAAGTCGCTAAAATAAGCTTACTTCAAAATTTGCAAATGTGAAAGTCGTAAAAAAACAATTTCATTAGCAATTTACGATGGTCACCCATCCAAACACTAACCACTAAAATGATGCTTAACTTGGGTAATCTGTCGGAAGCCATTCATGTCAAAGGCAAAGTAGTCCATCCTAGCTATACTGTAATTCGTGATCATATACGACGTCAACAAACGACCTTCATGTGACTTTTGAATCAAAACAATTAGTTCTTGTGTATAAAGTTCAAAATATTTGGTTCCAATTTAGTTACTTAGCAAGTCGCTAAAATAAGCTTACTTCAGAATTTGCAAATGTGAAAGTCGTAAAAAAACAATTTCATTAGCAATTTACGATGGTCACCCATCCAAACACTAACCACTAAAATGATGCTTAACTTGGGTAATCTGTCGGAAGCCATTCAAGTCAAAGGCAAAGTAGTCCATCCTAGCTATACTGTAATTCGCAATCATATACGACGTCAATAAACGACCTTCATGTGACTTTTGAATCAAAACAATTAGTTCTTGTGTATAAAGTTCAAAATATTTGGTTCCAATTTAGTTACTTAGCAAGTCGCTAAAATAAGCTTACTTCAGAATTTGCAAATGTGAAAGTCGTAAAAAAACAATTTCATTAGCAATTTACGGTGGTCACCCATCCAAACACTAACCATTAAAATGATCCTTAACTTGGGTAATCTGTCGGAAGCCATTCATGTCAAAGGCAAAGTAGTCCATCCTAGCTATACTGTAATTCGCAATCATATACGACGTCAACAAACGACCTTCATGTGACTTTTGAATCAAAACAATGAGTTCTTGTGTATTAAGTGCAAAATATTTGGTGCCAATTTAGGTACTTAGCAAGTCGCGAAAATAAGCTTACTTCAAAATTTGCAAATGTGAAAGTCGTAAAAAAAAAATTTCATTAGCAATTTACGATGGTCACCCATCCTAACACAAACCACTAAAATGATGCTTAACTTGGGTAATCTGTCGGAAGCCATTCATGTCAAAGGCAAAGTAGTCCATCCTAGCTATACTGTAATTCGCAATCATATACGACGTCAACAAACGACCTTCATGTGACTTTTGAATCAAAACAATTAGTTCTTGTGTATAAAGTTCAAAATATTTGGTTCGAATTTAGTTACTTAGCAAGTCGCTTAAATAAGCTTACTTCAAAATTTGCAAATTGAAAGTCGTAAAAAAAAACAATTTCATTAGTAATTTACGGTAGTCACCCATCCAAACACTAACCATTGAAATGATGCTTAACTTGGGTAATCTGTCGGAAGCCATTCAAGTCAAAGGCAAAGTAGTCCATCCTAGCTATACTGTAATTCGCAATCATATACGACGTCAACAAACGACCTTCATGTGACTTTTGAATCAAAACAATTAGTTCTTGTGTATAAAGTGCAAAATATTTGGTTCCAATTTAGTTACTTAGCAAGTCGCGAAAATAAGCCAACTTCAAAATTTGCAAATGTGAAAGTCGTAAAAAAACAAAATTTCATTAGCAATTTACGATGGTCACCCATCCTAACACAAACCACTAAAATGATGCTTAACTTGGGTAATCTGTCGGAAGCCATTCAAATCAAAGGCAAAGTAGTCCATCCTAGCTATACTGTAATTCGTGATCATATACGACGTCAACAAACGACCTTCATGTGACTTTTGAATCAAAACAATTAGTTCTTGTGTATAAAGTTCAAAATATTTGGTTCCAATTTAGTTACTTAGCAAGTCGCTAAAATAAGCTTACTTCAAAATTTGCAAATGTGAAAGTCGTAAAAAAACAATTTCATTAGCAATTTACGATGGTCACCCATCCAAACACTAACCACTAAAATGATGCTTAACTTGGGTAATCTGTCGGAAGCCATTCATGTCAAAGGCAAAGTATCCTAGCTATACTGTAATTCGCAATCATATACGACGTCAACAAACGACCTTCATGTGACTTTTGAATCAAAACAATTAGTTCTTGTGTATAAAGTTCAAAATATTTGGTTCCAATTTAGTTACTTAGCAAGTCGCTTAAATAAGCTTACTTCAAAATTTGCAAATTGAAAGTCGTAAAAAAAAACAATTTCATTAGCAATTTACGGTGGTCACCCATCCAAACACTAACCATTGAAATGATGCTTAACTTGGGTAATCTGTCGGAAGCCATTCAAGTCAAAGGCAAAGTAGTCCATCCTAGCTATACTGTAATTCGCAATCATATACGACGTCAACAAGCGACCTTCATGTGACTTTTGAATCAAAACAATGAGTTCTTGTGTATAAAGTTCAAAATATTTGGTTCCAATTTAGTTACTTAGCAAGTCGCTTAAATAAGCTTACTTCAAAATTTGCAAATGTAAAAGTCGTAAAAAAAACAGTTTCATTAGCAATTTACGGTGGTCACCCATCCAAACACTAACCACTATAATGATGCTTAACTTGGGTAATCTGTCGGAAGCCATTCAAATCAAAGGCAAAGTAGTCCATCCTAGCTATACTGTAATTCGTGATCATATACGACGTCAACAAACGACCTTCATGTGACTTTTGAATCAAAACAATTAGTTCTTGTGTATAAAGTTCAAAATATTTGGTTCCAATTTAGTTACTTAGCAAGTCGCTAAAATAAGCTTACTTCAAAATTTGCAAATGTGAAAGTCGTAAAAAAACAATTTCATTAGCAATTTACGATGGTCACCCATCTAAACACTAACCACTAAAATGATGCTTAACTTGGGTAATCTGTCGGAAGCCATTCAAGTCAAAGGCAAAGTAGTCCATCCTAGCAATACTGTGATTCGCAATCATATACGACGTCACCAAACGACCTTCATGTGACTTTTGAATCAAAACAATGAGTTCTTGTGTATTAAGTGCAAAATATTTGGTTCCAATTTAGGTACTTAGCAAGTCGCGAAAATAAGCTTACTTCAAAATTTGCAAATGTAAAAGTCGTAAAAAAAACAATTTCATTAGCAATTTACGGTGGTCACCCATCCAAACACTAACCACTAAAATGATGCTTAACTTGGGTAATCTGTCGGAAGCCATTCAAATCAAAGGCAAAGTAGTCCATCCTAGCTATACTGTAATTCGCGATCATATACGACGTCAACAAACGACCTTCATGTGACTTTTGAATTAAAACAATGAGTTCTTGTGTATTAAGTGCAAAATATTTGGTTCCAATTTAGGTACTTAGCAAGTCGCGAAAATAAGCTTACTTCAAAATTTGCAAATGTAAAAGTCGTAAAAAAAACAATTTCATTAGCAATTTACGGTGGTCACCCATCCAAACACTAACCACTATAATGATGCTTAACTTGGGTAATCTTTCGGAAGCCATTCAAGTCAAAGGCAAAGTAGTCCATCCTAGCTATACTGTAATTCGCGATCATATACGACGTCAACAAACGACCTTCATGTGACTTTTGAATCAAAACAATGGGTTCTTGTGTATAAAGTGCAAAATATTTGGTTCCAATTTAGGTACTTAGCAAGTCGCGAAAATAAGCTTACTTCAAAATTTGCAAATGTAAAAGTCGTAAAAAAAACAATTTCATTAGCAATTTACGGTGGTCACCCATCCAAACACTAACCATTAAATTGATGCTTAACTTGGGTAATCTGTCGGAAGCCATTCAAGTCAAAGGCAAAGTAGTCCATCCTAGCTATACTGTAATTCGCGATCATATACGACGTCAACAAACGACCTTCATGTGACTTTTGAATCAAAACAATGAGTTCTTGTGTATTAAGTGCAAAATATTTGGTTCCAATTTAGGTACTTAGCAAGTCGCTAAAATAAGCTTACTTCAAAATTTGCAAATGTGAAAGTCGTAAAAAAACAATTTCATTAGCAATTTACGATGGTCACCCATCCAAACACTAACCACTAAAATGATGCTTAACTTGGGTAATCTGTCGGAAGCCATTCAAGTCAAAGGCAAAGTAGTCCATCCTAGCAATACTGTGATTCGCAATCATATACGACGTCACCAAACGACCTTCATGTGACTTTTGAATCAAAACAATGAGTTCTTGTGTATAAAGTGCAAAATATTTGGTTCCAATTTAGTTACTTAGCAAGTCGCTAAAATAAGCTTACTTCAAAATATGCAAATGTGAAAGTGGTAAAAAAAACAATTTCATTAGCAATTTACGATGGTCACCCATCCTAACACAAACCACTAAAATGATGCTTAACTTGGGTAATCTGTCGGAAGCCATTCAAATCAAAGGCAAAGTAGTCCATCCTAGCTATATTGTAATTCGCGATCATATACGACGTCAACAAACGACCTTCATGTGACTTTTGAATTAAAACAATGAGTTCTTGTGTATTAAGTGCAAAATATTTGGTTCCAATTTAGGTACTTAGCAAGTCGCGAAAATAAGCTTACTTCAAAATTTGCAAATGTAAAAGTCGTAAAAAAAACAATTTCATTAGCAATTTACGGTGGTCACCCATCCAAACACTAACCACTATAATGATGCTTAACTTGGGTAATCTGTCGGAAGCCATTCAAATCAAAGGCAAAGTAGTCCATCCTAGCTATACTGTAATTCGCGATCATATACGACGTCAACAAACGACCTTCATGTGACTTTTGAATTAAAACAATGAGTTCTTGTGTATTAAGTGCAAAATATTTGGTTCCAATTTAGGTACTTAGCAAGTCGCGAAAATAAGCCAACTTCAAAATTTGCAAATGTGAAAGTCGTAAAAAAACAAAATTTCATTAGCAATTTACGATGGTCACCCATCCTAACACAAACCACTAAAATGATGCTTAACTTGGGTAATCTGTCGGAAGCCATTCAAATCAAAGGCAAAGTAGTCCATCCTAGCTATACTGTAATTCGTGATCATATACGACGTCAACAAACGACCTTCATGTGACTTTTGAATCAAAACAATTAGTTCTTGTGTATAAAGTTCAAAATATTTGGTTCCAATTTAGTTACTTAGCAAGTCGCTAAAATAAGCTTACTTCAAAATTTGCAAATGTGAAAGTCGTAAAAAAACAATTTCATTAGCAATTTACGATGGTCACCCATCCAAACACTAACCACTAAAATGATGCTTAACTTGGGTAATCTGTCGGAAGCCATTCATGTCAAAGGCAAAGTAGTCCATCCTAGCTATACTATAATTCGCAATCATATACGACGTCAACAAACGACCTTCATGTGACTTTTGAATCAAAACAATGAGTTCTTGTGTATAAAGTGCAAAATATTTGGTTCCAATTTAGTTACTTAGCAAGTCGCGAAAATAAGCTAACTTCAAAATTTGCACATGTGAAAGGCGTAAAAAAGCAAAATTTCATTAGCAATTTACGATGGTCACCCATCCTAACACAAACCACTAAAATGATGCTTAACTTGCGAATCTGTCGGAAGCCATTCAAGTCAAAGGCAAGGTAGTCCATCCTAGCTATACTGTAATTCGCAATCATATACGACGTCAACAAACGACCTTTATGTGACTTTTGAATCAAAACAATGAGTTCTTGTGTATAAAGTGCAAAATATTTGGTTCCAATTTAGTTACTTAGCAAGTCGCGAAAATAAGCTAACTTCAAAATTTGCAAATGTGAAAGTCGTAAAAAAAACTATTTCATTAGCAATTTACGATGGTCACCCATCCTAACACAAACCACTAAAATGATGCTTAACTTGGGTAATCTGTCGGAAGCCATTTAAGTCAAAGGCAAAGTAGTCCATCCTAGCTATACTGTAATTCACAATCATATACGACGTCAACAAACGACCTTTATGTGACTTTTAAATCAAAACAATGAGTTCTTGTGTATAAAGTGCAAAATATTTGGTTCCAATTTAGTAACTTAGCAAGTCGCGAAAATAAGTTAACTTCAAATTTTGCAAATGTGAAAGTCGTAAAAAAAAAATATCATTAGCCATTTACGGTGGTCACCCTTCCAAACACTAACCATTAAAATGATGCTTTACTTAAGTAATCCGTCGAAAACCATTCAAGTCAAAGGCAAAGTAGTCAATCCTAGCTATACTGTTATTCGTAATCATATACGACGTCAACAAACGACCTTCATGTGACTTTTGAATCAAAACAATGAGTTCTTTTGTATAGAGAAGCATAATTATACTCTGCCTTGAGTTTTTAGTGCCTTTTTTGTTTTTAGTTTATATGCTACAATTTTTGCCTATGTTGAATATCACATTATGATAAAATGATGAAAAGAAGTTATGAAGGTAAACAATGCATGGTTTGATTTTAATCGTTTTACAAGGTTTTAAAACAGCTTGTGCTCTAACAAAATAGTAACTGTTATATAATTAAAAAGTGTCAAGTCGAGTGGGAAAACTCATTTTTTATTAAAAACAAAAACTAATTTATAAAAATTTAAAACATTAATCGAAAAACTACTGGACCATTTGCTCGTTCAAAAACAAAAATGCCGCGTCGGTTTGTTCACTGTTATATTATTTATTCAGCTGAAAGGCTTCATTTGCCGTTGGAAATATCGTAGAGACGGTTGGCACCGGTAATAGCTGAATATAGCGTACGTGGACGATGCATATGATTGTGACATGTTCTTATTGGATATGAACGACAAACCGGACGCTCGAAGGTTCGTTGTAAGTCGAACGGCCCGAACGTTTTATTCTGTGCACTTGTTTCAGCGCTTAAAGCACCTATTCTTTCAAGATATCGTAAACCTTTTATGCAATTGGAATTGTAGTGCCAATTCAACTGGAATTCAATTTAAATATATGGAAAACGTAGGTTTAAAGTCTTTGTAATTGTGACAAAAACCTGATGTTCTTCAACTTGGTTTTTAATCTCTGACCTTTGTGATATAATAGTCTTGACAAAAGATATACATAGTATATTTCATTATTGTGAACATATAGGTTTTAGTAATTATTATTAGGTAGGTACACATTTCCAGCATAGAGCATCACGGGCCACCGAACAGAGGAGATTAGGAATAGCGTCTTTTTCCGATACATAACAGTATACCATTATTTACGGGGAGAAATCCTCACACATACACAGTGGTGAACCTATGAATTAATTTCGGAGGGGAAGGGGACACCAACCTTTGTGAACTAAAAAAATGCATAAAGAATTTAAGTAAATATATGTTACCAGAAGTCGTCAGCAACGTGAAGGGTCTGCTAGGCTTCTTGGAAGAACTGGGGTGGCACGTATGAAGCCATCCCATCACGCAAAATAGGCGCAATGAAGTCGTCGAATTGCGGAAACCCAACCCGCGAGTTTCAAGATTCAAGATTCAAGATTCATGTTACCGGTAATCT
This sequence comes from Spilarctia lutea, assembly GCA_916048165.1. NCBI lineage: Eukaryota > Metazoa > Arthropoda > Insecta > Lepidoptera > Erebidae > Spilarctia > Spilarctia lutea. The sequence goes on along the minus strand of OU696480.1, from coordinate 14,229,666 downwards.
GTATAATTCAGGTATTCTATACAATCCCTAGGCAATCTATAAAATACCTGGTCAGTCCAGGCAATGTATGAAATATTATGAATATTAGTGTCCATTATATACTTTACTTAGGTATTTTTGCAGTTTGAGTGGATTGTTTTTCACCTGTTCTCTTAGATAGCATATTACCGGCTGCGCATTAGACATTGTATAGAGTACTATTTTTTTACATACATATTACCTACATAGTAATATAAATCTAATATTTATGATTTATATAACTCCACTGACTTAATCAGGTCAAAAAAGGAAACGATACAAATTTTATCAACAATAATGACCTACGCCGTCAAATTGCGAGTTAAATCCGACGTTGTGCATCGTTCCGGGCACGGCGATAATGGCCATCCAGTGCTGAGGATTAAAAACATCGTTAAAGGTACCTACTCACTATAGCTAGTGTTACTGTTCTTGTATAAAATTATTGTATACATAATATATCACATTGAGATAACAGTATTTCTAAATTTAAAAATTTCTTTGACGTATTTATCTATTTAAATCTGTAGCTCAGACAAATCAGAAAGAAAATGTATAAAGTATTTTTTTAGATAACATCTCATGTTTTAAAATTATTTTATCGTTTGTTTAGGTTTGAACTTACTTATTGTGTAGAATCGCCACCAAAATGTTGCAATGTGCAAACTGCGCCACTAAGGCAAACTGCCTCGGTGGTATTGGTAGCGTATGCGACTGCTGTGCTTGCAGTCTCGGGTTCGATTCCCGGGTCGGACCAAATGTTTGTAATATCTACATATATTTGTTTGGGTGTTTTCTATGTACAGTATGTATGTATTTACCAAAAAAATAATTATGTATTTATAACCGTTGACTAGTACCCATATCACAAGCTATACTTGATGTCCGAAATGTAAGATGTCCAAAACATTTAAAAAAAATGTGTTTGAGATAGGTACGAATTTTAATGTCGACAAAACAGCCAGTGATGTAAACTATTTGTCTAGTGTATACACCGTTTTAGTTTCAAAATGAAACACAAATATTTGCGTCATTCAACACCGTTATGTGTGTATATATCTAAAGGATTATAGTTGAAATTAATAAGCTTTGTACCTTGTTATTTTAGGACGAACGATCACTTAAAATTAATATTATAGATACAGGAACAAATTCTTTTTGTTTACCGTACAAAACTACAAAATTAAAACTTAAAATACCTATATCTCTGAAATCAAAAATAGGAAAGAGTTAATTAATTTTCAATGGCCACACACATATTTTTTAAAATTATAGTTAGTATTCGACAAACTAAAAAAAAATCTGAATAGTTAACCTGTTTAGAAGCTATGATACCACATAAAAACCCAAAGATATACAAGTAAAAATTATAATATTTGCATTTAGAATGCGAATTTTACGAAAGGCGGTGAAATTGTATACAAAAGAAGAAACTGTGAAAGGGTTTTTTTCATTGCTGGTATTCTAAATCTTTAAATAAATTGAGAAATGAAGATGATTCAGACGGTAACCAATTAATAGGTGGTTAAATTAATACTTTGTAATTTTAATTTTGGATTGCTTTTTGCTAAATATTTCAAAAATATTATTTATGTCGTGATCGAGAAGAATGTAGATTCTTCTGGCATTCTAAATCTTTAAATTATTGTTTGTTTAATTAAGTAAAAAATGGAATTACAAGTATCTGGAATACTTATTTGATTTATAGATGACTAGTCGCAGTCTTATTAATGTTTTGGTGAAAATATATCAATATTATAAATCTGAACCATTTCTGGTTGAATGCGCTAATCTCAGTGAATACTGGTCTAATATGAAAAAAAATATTTCAGTTATCAAAGAAGGATGTAGGTTTCGTATGAGCAATCTTCTATGAATAGCAATTCTATAGAATAAAATTTTGTAAATACGGGGAGAAAATATTCCTGTTGGGAGCTTCTTGTAGCTTGGAGCTTGGAGCAAGTTGCGTAAACGGTTAAAGTTTTACAAAAAACAGTGTGCTCTCAAATATTGTTTTGTTCTTTAACTTTTAACTGTTGAAAATGATGAAATTATTTGTCTTTCAAAGTTTTAAAAAATATGCGTTACAGCATATATTATCATATCTATATTTTAAAGCCTCCCTATGGTAAACAAACTTTACGCGTTTTAAAAAGCACAGTACGGCCAAATAAGAGGACGCAGACGAGGTTGTGTGGATCACCCAGCTGTAGAATACATGACGTAGATATTTTAAACATATTTTGTATAACTCACACACGCATCACTTCGTTTACTTCTACTAGTCAGAGTCACGCTATAACACATATAGATAGGTACGTTTAATACCGAAACCGTTTTTCCTTTGTGAATCTCACAATGATAATATCAGTTCGGATCTCATCTTCAAATGGAGGATTACTTACCATCCCCAATTCACGTAAAATATTACTCTCAATACATTCGTTGCAATAATACTTTATATGTATTATGTACGTTCTTAAAAGAACGTCGAGTTTGTAAGGGAGTTGGTTGGATGCCTAATAAAATAATACCGAATGATTTTTTCTCCGTTCCATGTAATTTAACTTAGGTACTCGATATAAGTATGGATATGATTGGAAGAAAATATCGAATTCGTTGAGACTTATTTCATTTTTCCAGTCGATTGCGTAATGGTTTTGTGATTCCATTAGGCTAAGTTATTGAATGGTATTACTTATTCAAGGGATGAATTTGGAGTTAACTGTGATGTTATGCCAATTCTGTTAGATCTATGTTTAGAGTTTATTCGAGTGCGAGTATCGCGCCTCCAACTTTATGCATATTTCAACTGTATTACCACTATTTCATATTCAACCAGCAGTTGGTGAGAGTTTCTATAGATTAATCAAATTTAAATTGCTTTGATCATTGTATCTAGCAACACTTTGATTAGTAGTGTACCTATTTGATTCACAAGTCAGATTTGATTTCAATTATGGCTTGATTCGGAATATTAGTGTTAAAAATACAGGCATATTAGGTGCAATATTTGTAATAGAATATAATTCCCACAAGCATGAGGTAAAACTTTGGCTTCACTTACTTCGATAAACATACTTACATGTGCCTTAGGTATACCACGTGATTAATAACTAAACTGAGTAAATGATGATGTTCGTCACGCAATTATTGACTCTAGGTGGGGACGGAACCAACTCCCTCAGGCTCATTAGCCTAAACCAATACCTGACACCTATACTTTTCTAGGCCTTGAGAACCTTTTATCCTGAATGTAAGTAATCCTTTTTCTCTGAATTTCTTTAAAATTTTATAGTGATTTATCTCTATATTTAATAAATAATTGAATTCTTACACGTTTAGAACTTCAGTATATTTTTAAGAACAGTTTCTATATTTTACACAGTGTAATACAACATTTGTTAACTACATAAGCTACACATACTGTTATTTGGGTAACTAATTATAGACAGCGAGGCCCTCAGGGCCTCAGTTGGTACTAATTACGTCATTTATACTGTCTCACTTGCTCAACATATGTCCGCAAGATACTGAACTCTGGGAAATTATTGGGTTTTATTGACTGACGTACCCACATCTCTAATATGAGCTCCCTCTCGGGGTTAAGTAATTGTGGTCTGGAATGTTCATGATAACATATTCTACATTTTTTAGGTATCCAATAAAGTGCTACGAGAATTTTCTATCAGAATATTTTTCAATATTCTCTTGGTAACTTTCATTCAGGAGCAAGCGCTGTGTTTTTTTTGCTTATGTTATGAAACTCAATACTTTTTTTACTTTTGTAGAGTGAGTCCTGAACCCTGTCTTCCCAGCGTGGTATAGTAGGTCAAAACCTTATTTCTAAGGAGAAACTTATGTCCAGCATTGACCTGTTAAGATTATTGGCGAGATTTGTGTGATGGAAGTATGGTATGTTATTTTTTATGATACACACAAATAAGGTATATAAAATAAAAGACATCTTCATCAGATTTTGTTTGAAAAGTCATAAACAAATCTATACACAATTCATAATTCCTACAAATTAATTACATGCTAATGGAGTGTAACCACCCACAGGCCAGGTTGAGTGACGACTTGCGCATCGTGTTAATAACAGCAGTTCCCGGACCCTTCCTTTCTCAGGCGCAGAGTGGCACACCGTGTGGTTTTAGTCGGTTCGATTCCGACACACCGCCCCGCCGCAAACCCCGGCGGGAAAAGTTAGTAATATATAAATAGTGAATTAAAATAATATAAGTATGAGAAATGTTGTGGGAGACATATAGATAATATAAAACGGATGTAAATAAATAAATATTTCGGACATTTTTAATATAATAATTTTTTTAATATAAAAATTTAATATAAGAATAATATATAAATGTATAGAACACTATAAATGGGCGAATGTGTGTATGCACAAGCCGTGTGTACGCTGCACACACACAGTCGAACATTTTAAATATATTATATATAAATACATATTGTAAAAATTAGAAATATATATAAATAGTAAACAGCAAATGGTAAATGTATGAAAATGTATTGGAAGTTATATAGACAAAGTAAAATATGATGTAACTAAATGAAAAGTACATAAATAAATATGTAGAACACAGTGGATGGGCAAATGTGTGTATACAGAAACTGTGTGTACGCTGTAAACACATATTTGAACATCTTAAAAATATCATATATACATATATAATACAAAAAAATAGGAAATTATATAAAAATGAATTAAAAATAACAATGTACAAAAATATAGTAAAGATAAATACATACAAAATTATCTGATGTAAATAAATGGAATATAAATAAGTAGAACACAATGGAGGGGCGAAGGTGTGTACATAGAAACTGTGTGTACGCTATAGACACACATTCGAACATCTTAATATATTATATGGGCGAGTGATATATGTATTGAAAGAGAATTTGTTATTGTTATTGTTGTGGTTGTTGTTGTTGCTGTTGTTGCTGTTGTTGCTATTATCATAACTGTTATTATATATTATTATTATTATCATTATCACCATCACCACCATTTCATTATCTTCACCACCCTCATCATCGTCACCTTTTTCATCATCATCAAAATTTTCATCATCATCACCATTTTCATCATCATCACCAATTTCATCACCATCACCATTTTCATCATCATCACCATTTTCATCATCATCACCAATTTCATCATGATCACCAATTTCATCATCATCACCATTTTCGTCATCATCACCATTTTCATCATCATCACCATTTTCACCATCATCACCATTTTCACCATTCTCCAAAAATTTATCATTTCATCATTTTTCAAAATTTTCATCATTATCATTGTTATCATTATTATATACATATATATTATAAAATTGGAAATACACATAGAAATAAATTGAACATAACACATGTATGGAAAAAATATAGCAAAAAGAAATGGACACAATATAAGTTAATGTAAACAAATTGTAAATAAATATTTGGAACAATAAAGATGAGCGAATGTATGTGTACATCAATTGTAAATGTGCTGTACACATATATTTGAACATTATAAATATATTATATATACATATATATTAAAATATAACGACATCACACTATACATTTGCACTATAAAATAAAAAACAATGATAAAAAAGGTCTCTTATTAAGTAAGGGGAAAAGCGCATAGGCAGTAACACCCTGCGATGGCGGGTGCCTGCTTCTTTAAAAAAAAAAAAAACCCCGGCGGGATGACGGCCCGAGGGGGATTCTATACGTAAAAAAAAAACGACTTGCGCAAGGCAGGCAGTAGCTATGTGGTTGGTTAACTACAATAGGCTAATGATGATGGGTTACGTGTGAGATCATGTTATCTCTTCAGTTGAGACGACAGGGTTGGAGAATCATCCTATGACGCATGACCGAAGCACGGCCCTCCAAAGCCTTAAATATCCTTGAATTATCTTTGGACCGGTTTTACATGTGACTGTCTCCATCCTGATAATTTTTGACAAAATGGTCAATCAAATGCTCTTTAAAATTTAAATAAACTATTTCATAATAATAATAATACTATGTCTAACAAGTCTAATACTGTTATAAATCCAATATAATGTTATATCGAGAACGCCGCTAAATTGATCTCAGCCTATAAAAACTTTTGGCCACTAAGCACGAAATATTTCTCGAATTTTCTAGAACTAAACTGGTTGCGGAATAATATCTCATCTCAGCGGCCAATGAAAAAGTTTTAACGTCCAAATATGATATAGCTGAAGTGTGCATTTTCCGATATCTGTTGTACGGCGGCCATCATAAAGTTCCAAATGTTAAAGTTATGAGAACATCTTCATTGGACTTCGGTATCAGCTTTAAATTTATCGTCCAGTTTTATATATGTCCTGTTTTATGTACTTATGGTTACTAGTCTTCGTTAGTCTGCCAAGTTATTATCTTTATCGTTGGATTTTTAAATAGCTTTATGGAAACTTTCAAATATTAGTCACCCGGAAAGATAATTATTTAAAATAGTTTCTATGTTTTATCACGATGAAATTTTCCAAGCAAGTCTAGTTATCAACTGCTCGAGGCAAATTGCATTTTACAAATATAAACGTTAATAGAAAATATGAGAATAACGTCTCTCAATGTTATATTACGCAATCTTGTTTGCGTCTTCTATTGCCCGTTGCGTGAAAATTTTGCCCCGTTTTTTGAACATTCTTCATTGGTGCTCCGCGTGATGTTATATAGCCTATAGCCTTCCTCGATAAAATGAATATCCAACACTGAAAGAATTTTTCAAATCGGACCAGCGGTTTTTGAGATTAACGCGCGCGCGTTTGTTCAAACAAATAAACAAACAAACTCTTCAGCTTTGTAATATTAGTATAGATATTCAAAACAAAACTTTTGTCAATAATACAGGAAAATAGACACTTGCGACTACTAGCGATTGTAGAAAGAAAACTGTCATGAAGCACTTGCAATTTTTCTTAAAGGGTGCTGATCTGTTCTCGATTTTTCTATATTATTTATTTCTATATTCTTCATGATATAATCACCAATTTATTATACAAAAAACATATGCTAACTTGTTAACTAAGCTATTTTGTTAGTGAATTAATTCTTCTTTTTTGGCATTTTTTCCTTATTATTTCTTGTGTATAGTCAGCTAGGGTATGTGTGTATGATTATATTCATATTCATATTGTATGTATGAACCATAAATGTCTGAGTTTTTTGTAGAACGTCACTGGATATGTATCTGCTTGTATGTGATTCGTAATATAAACACGAAAAAAAATTATGTATTTTACATACTATCATATGCCTTAATTTTGGATTTTTGTGAATCTGTTGGTCTGTTTTGATTCTCGATTAATTTCGAATGTCTTGTTTAAAGTCAATAGTAAGTGAACTTGGAAAACATACAAATGAACTTATAAATTAAGTCACGACTACCGTAATATTACATTATAAACTAATCAAATAACGTAGGTGTCGTAGATAATAATTGCCTCGCACCGTACGCGTAGCGTACGGTATGGTGTAGATAGGTTGTGATCACATCAATAACGCTACGCCTTTGCTACGTCGTAGCGTGACTCGCATTCGTCAATTATCTGGTATCTAATCTAAATTATATTATTATATTAGCTAGGGAAAAGTTAACAGAAGATGGATATACACGAGTGAAACATTTTCGACACAAGGTGTTATGCATTATCAAATATCTCGCTTTTCATTATGTTTACTTCGAATGTTTTACCTTCAAATATTCAGTAATTGATAGTCCTATTATAAACAATATTCTGTGTAACGTTTTTGTTCTCGCGTTGCTGCAATACTTGGGAGTGTTTTAGTAGCAAGGGACATTAGTGTGTAATAGGAAACTGGGGTACCCCTTATTGGTAACTGGATTCCCTTAGAATAGGGCCTGATAAGGTATGGTGTTGATTCGGGGAATACCTAAAATCACATGATTTGAATCTCTAAGTGGCCTAGCTCTTAAATTGTGAGAAAAATACACTTTTACTATTACTAACGTTCGATTGTGTAATTGACAAACAAAATTAAGTTGTAGGTTGTGAATTTTTTTTTTACTGAAAATGTTATCATTTTTTTATAAATAAAAGTAACAGTATTTAAAAATAGCATCAAACATCCGACAATTTGCATTTCATGTCTACACACCGAAATATCTTCGATCTTAAGTATTAAGCGAACACTTCGGTCAAGGCAACACTAGGGTAAATTACATAATGAATAATTTAAACGTATTCTCCTACGTGTCATTAATATTTACTAAATTATATTTTACGACTTACCTTACACTTAAGTGAGTCCCTAACTTTAGCACTAATTTATACAACAGACTAGGGACCATCTATACCTTACGTTGTACAAGTTGTCGTTAAGATGCCCGAGGACCAACAACACTAGATATTATGTTAATATCACAAGTGTATTTCATAAGATCCATGACATTACATCTCCACAACTAAAGGGCTTAAATAATTATATTTAAATTTTAACTTTAACTGTAAAACTTAAATAAATACTACACTTTTAAGCTGCATGAATAAGGTTTTTATTGTTTTATTCATTTTCTGTTTATTTTTGTAATTATTCATTATTTATACCTAATATTTTGACTACCTCGGTGGCGTAGTGGTAGCGTATGCGACTGCTAAGCTTGAGGACTTGGGTTCGATTCTCGGGTCGGACCAAATGTTTGTATGATCTACAAATATTTATTTCAGACTTTGGGTGCTTTCTATGTATAATATGTATGTATTTACAAAAAAAAGTATTTAAGTACTTTGTCTAGTACCCATAACACAAGCTCTTCTTAGCTTGGGACAAGATGGCGTTGTGTGTTAGATGTCCGGAATGTTTATTTATTTTCGCAAAAACAAGTTTCAGTTGATTTGTTACTTTCATTCTCCTGCTGTTGTAAAATTGCTCAACAAGGGAATGGAGAATCACGTGGGTCCAGAAATCGTGATATTCATGAGATATATACCTAAACACATTCAAGTGCTCATGCGGATGGAACTACTATCTATATATATATATCTGGTTTTTGCAGTTATGTAATTGTTTATTGTAGTAATAGAACTGGGTGGAGGTGAAATTATTTGTTACCAAATACATGCAATTATAATGATGATACCATACGCTTACGGGGTATCTAAACTAAGGAAAATGTAACACATACTTACCACATCGTCATGTGAGTAGGGTGGCAATGGGGTACTTAATCGGCATTTCAACATAGCCACACACTTCTATGTTTCCTGATACCCTACGATGATAACCCTAGTAGACATCATGTAATGTGAAAATTTGCTGTAATACAGTTTTATTGAAACTAAATCTCTAATTCTAGATCATAATTTTTTGAAAAATAATGATAATAAAATAAAAAGTAATTTGAGTTGTTTGTACTTACCTGTCTTTGTTTCTTTTATATTTCTGCAATATTAGTAAAAGTAGAACAATGTGATAATTAAATGTTCATAACTTTATTAATCTATACAAATAAATAAAATTGGAGTGTCTGTTTGTAATATTAAAATAACCGCTTTCTACTACATGTATATGAATGTATATACGGTACACATACCAAAATATATATTTTTAAAATTTTTGTCTGTCTGTCAGTCTGTTTGTTCCGACTAATCTCAGGAACCATTGGTCTGATTTGAAAAATTCTTTCGGTGTTGGATAGTCCATTTATCGAGGAAGGCTAAAGGCTATATATCATCACGCTACTACTAATAGGAGCGGAGCACCAATGAAGAATGTTTCAAAATCGGGGGAAAATTTTGACGCCACGGGCAATATAAGACGCAAACGAGGTTGCGTGGGTCAGCTAGTCTCAAATAAAAATACTCATAATACACATTTTCCACTAAAAAAACTACGTACAATAGCACAAAAAATTAAGCAGTCAATAAAGCACGCACACACACAAATACTCAACCACATTAAATTCTACTTAGTGTAATGACACTCGCCTATTTGTTAACAGTTTGAAAGATTTTATCGTGACAGTACTTTACAAAGTGTCTCACAGGAACGCTAATGAAGAGAGTGCAAGTGGTGAAACTTTGGAATAAGATTGAGCCAGAGATTTACCTGAACAAGACTTTACTGTTATTTTATTCAACAAGGACTTCACCGGGAATACAATGAGTTCTAATTTAGCTTACTACCCAGTGCTCGGGTGCCGTGCGCTGACAATTTATATAACGGCTATATTATCGTATAAATTTGTTAATCTATAAGCCTTTCGAGAGTGTAGCCTGTGGGTAGTAAACATTTATTTGATGTTTTTTGTTTTGCAATAGAAATACAGATAACGTAATAGTCACTATTCTGTCAAATATTAAATGTATTAAAAGCGTATTACGTTATTTTTAGCAGTAATTACTGTTCCTTCAAAATGTATTTGTCTGTTAGTGTATTTTACGAGTATATTTACAGTTTGTCTGTGAGTATTTAAGATAGAGATAATAATATCGTGTACATAATAATATTTGTGTTAAGTCTGTGTTATAATTTGTTTGCCGCGTTGGTCTAGCGGTCGGCGTATGCAACTGCCGATCAAGAGGTCTCGGGTTAGAATCCCATGTCGGGCCAAAAAGTGTTATTGAGATTTCATGATTATAGAAATGCTTAATAACAGCTCGGAGTTTGGAAGTTCCTTACCCCCGTGCTTTGGAGAACATCTAAAGCCGTCAGTGCTGTGCCTGATATCTTCCTTAGTCATGTTGGATTATAGTCCAATCGGTTTATGTGAGGGAACAGAGAGTGCACCTGTGTTTGAGCAAACACTTGTGCACTTGTGTAGTTGGCTGGTCACCGTTGAGACTGACCGCTGTGTCCAAAATCAGCTTGAGAATATCATCATCATCATTATATTAAGTATTCCTTGTGATAATATTGTTTGTTTTCATTTCAACTTTATTTTGAACATCGTATACAAGAATTAATTTATTTTATAAGATGCATCAGAAAGGATCGATCATGTTAACTTATGTATGTATGTTACTTATTTCTGACATAACTTAAATTAATGATTTTTTATTCATACAAATGATACTTTATTCTAACTTGAAAGAAGACATCCCATTAAATATTCCTAAAAGATAGTGTAATATGTAAATTCCTGCGAAAGTAGTCGACATGAAAATGTGTACGTTCTTATAGCATTAAAGCGGTTTCCAAAACGACGACATCAATAACAAAGCAATTGTGATGTCCTAAATACCCAGTCATCAGGTGTATCCGATGTTCTTGTATAAATTTCTAACATATTCTAGAGTCTAACACATTCTAGATGACTGATAGCTTCTCTCCGAAACTTCAGAACTTATTTATATATCTATAACCCTCATGTTACAATACAATGCTTAACAAATTACTATCTCTAAGTCTCCAACCTATATCGAAAGCGAATGATGTTACAACCTATTAGTTAGGTTATTAGACGTAACATTGACAACGATAAAGGCCTTCATTTATGAGGCTTCGTTGATCTCCGTGATTGGATACGAATATCCAAGTCCCCAGACAATCGTCCTTAATATGACACGAATAGGTATCTCACCAAATGATAGGGCTTAGGAATTGTAATAAAATATTCATGACTATGTATTCGAGCGTGATTAGAGATCAAACACTTTTAAATGTAAAACATGGTTTTGTTACAAAACGCTTACTTATAGAGAGTGCAAAAATAAATCTTCTGACTTGAATTTAAAAGGTGAGTTTATGACGTTTTTTCAGTGAGGAGGTGACAGGGAAAGCTTTTTATCGAAGAGAATAGAAATCATGATGACTGATGACAGCGAAAATGTTATAGAGATTGATAGGTAAACACGTATTTAACGTCAAACATACACGTATAGATGTATTGCTTGTACATTTGGGTATATTTTGCGAAAAGCCAGGCCTTGCAATAAGTATGGATACATGTCATCGATTTTTATGCCGTGATAGGACAGGACAGAATGCCACTTTTACTACCTCACTGGAACATTATCACACGTTACCACATAATTTATTATCCATACTAATATTATAAATTTAGAAGTCTGTCTTGTCTGTTGTCTGTGCTTTCACGGTTAAGCCGCTGAATTGATTTGGATGACTTTTGGTATAGAGATAGATTTGACCTCGAAGAAGAACATAGGCTACTTTTTGTTGCGATAACCGACATATACGCAGGCGGAACCGCGTGCAAAAGCTAGTGTGGTTATAAAAATATATTAAGTTGCCAGTATCTGTATGCACTGCTATCTCGTAGAGGTAGAGTAGAGTCTCTGTGCCAGGCTCATATATAATTGTACATAAACAAATGAAAATCTAACAGGAACCTAAAAGGATAAACAAAAGTTCTTTAATTTATGCAACAGTACGTTGGAAACGAAAACGTTTCTTACTTGTGACTTTTAGTTTGTTTGCTGAGTTAAAACTATTACACCGTCGGTCCATTAGCTTTACTAATTGCACCATTTATCGCACGAAGCGTATGGACACGGTATCATTTCGTTCTTTGTTTAAACGTACTAAACCGTTATTAGATTGTAAGAACCATAACAGAGTATAAACAGGTTGAGTTTGTACTGTTTTTTCTTGTGGGTAATGTAGTACTGCCTTTGAATATAAACCGAGGAAAAATACCAAAATCTTTTCAGAGATTAGTGCTCAGTTAACACAAATGGATTATATATCAAAGATCGCAGGGAAAATAATATTATCTTTATTTGACAGATTAATTGAGAAAAAACTTATGTTAAGTGTTATAATTAATGTTTCAAACAGAACCAAAATGCACTGATATCTTGTTTTAGTAGCATTATTTTATTTTTTTATCTTGAGTGTCATAAAGGCTTGGTTGAAGGGATGAAAGTTTATAATTCTCTTTGCAACTCACTTGTTCCACTTAAGTGAAATAACATAGTTATCTACAGTTCAAACAATACTTAGGAGAAAGAGAAAGTTGTAAGCAGATATCCTTAAACAATTGAATCTCAAAAAAATATTTCGTTCACCAAACTCATAATATTTATGTACTTTTGACGTCACATAAACTAAATATGCCATCTCACTCTCTCTCGGTTTATTTGTTATTAGTAGCCAGCTGTGCCAGTGACGTGTCGTATGATTCCTAAGGGTTCCAAACCCCCTTTCCTTATGGTTTTTATCCCATCACGTTCCAATCGTAAAATTGTCGCATCTGCGCCTTGTTAATACTCCAGAAGACCGTCAGTAGCGTTAATTGTTGTTTGTGTGTATTGTTGAAGATAAATAAAACTAGCACATTAAAATGTATTAACATTAACTGTTTTATTACTATATACATTAAAATAGAATTGAGTTTCACGCGTAAATAAGACATATATATATATATGTACCTATATATTGTAAGTACGTTAAGGTTACATACTATAACGTCTGATCAATTTATTTCACATGCTATTAGTAGCTTCACCGGACCAATACGACCTTCAAACCTTCAAGAAAAGAGCGTACTCCTTCCTAAAAGGCTGGCAACGTACTTGAAACGCCTCTGGTGTTGCAAGTGTCCATGGGCGGCGGTAATCGCTAACCATCAGGCGATACGTCTGCTCGTTTGCCCCCTATATAATAAAAAAAACCTGTATATTATTTTGTTTTTACTTAACGTGTTTTTGGGTTTTTTAAATATATATTTGTTCAATCTTGAATTTAAAATTCAAAAACATAACAGATGTTTTAAAAACCTTACGAATATTTACTAACTATATACATCATTTAATTTACATTGCATTTGATAAAGTTTTCTTCTTCTTGTACAGTTTTAATCTTTTGTTTAACAAAATAACAGTGAGCTTTTTATATTAAACTGTTTGACTAGTTCACAGTCAATCATGTTTTTTTTAAAGATTTTTTTATTGACGAATACTATATTTTAATACTTATCATCCTATTCCGAACGAAGACAAATTCAAAAACACAAAAATAATAAAATAGGTCCTGACATTCTTAAGTTATAAGTACCTAGTGTTACTAACACGACTTTGTTTTATATACAATATAGATACATTTTGTACAAAGTATCATCAAGGTTGGTTAGTTCAAACTTTGAAAAAAGCTGGAACTTAGCAACAACAAAAAAGGAAAAATAACTTGGTTGGTTGGTTAACTTAATAGGAGACTATCAAGTTAACCAAACTAAAACTGCAAGAAGTTAGTTCTAGAGCAAGATAAAACCGCATAGTATACTTGTTTACATCAACAAATATGAAAGTTGAATAACACTTGAAGTGTGTAAACTTCAAATATTTTAAGATTTAATAAGTTACTGGCAATTGATTTACGTTTACATTTCATTTCACTGGTGTAATACAAGAGAATGAAGGTGCATAGATCTATGTGAATGTTGGTCATTTAGAGGTCAATCACCCTAAGGGAGCCGCATTGAAAATAACAGTCTTGTTATGTGTTAAAGATAGTGTTACACATGGATTTTCTGAAGTTTTCTTGCCATTTTTAGGAATATTTTTTACACAAATAAACGGTATCAATATGGTAAACTGTTTTATTAGTGTTATTTTTATTCTGTCCATTTAAAGGATAAAAAATTGTTTAAAAAATTAATTAATTGCGTTACATGGAACATTTAATGATGGATTCCTGAAAAATCGCCATAATTTATCGATACTAGTAAAACGTGGTGAACTAATGCTTTACCAGTTCACTACAGTCTATGGTTAAATTAGGGCCATACTTTTTTACTCAAGAATAGTATAATACCATGGCCTCACAGAAAACCGGTCTTAAATAGCGCTTGCGCCGTGTTTCACCGAGTGAGTGAGGATACCGGAGGCCCATAACCCATCCTCTTCCCCATCTCCTTCCCTCATCCTCTTCCCCATCCTCCAAAGGCCGGTAACGCACTTGTGACGACTCTGGTGTTGCGGGTGTCCATGGGCGGCGGTAAACCCATCAGGAAATACACTGGCTCGTTTGCCCACTAACCAATAAAAAAAAAATTAATAGTAGTTTGTTTTTGTATGCTTTTGATTTCGAATGGTCAATTTACCTATTCACCCGTTGTGTCTCTGACTTTTTTCTTTCAACTTTGGATAGCGCCACGTCGCCCACGTCTCAAGATATTGGGCGGATCAAAATTATGTGCATTCCGACCAAAAGGACGGTTGCAATATCAAGACCTTTTTCAGATCCCGCCTTGAGAAGCACAAAAGAGATCTACCTATATCAGGGTAATGGAAGCTATGGCTTTGTTAATGGTGCTTGGATGAGGCTATTTAGTTTTATGTTTAATATATGTTTATTGTGTTGGACACAAGTAGAATTGGGAATGTTAAGTTGTTTAGTTAGAAGATGTGGTAACCGTTTGGCAAGGAACGACTTACGTGGTTGGCTAAAAGTGGCATTTATTCGATTAGATAACTATGTGAATATTTCAGTGTACAAATTGGAATGTTTGATCAGAGTTTAAGACGAAATTTTCATAGAAGTGTATTTATAAAAAAATATATTGAAAAAAACTTGAGAGGTGTCAAGGGACACCCGGATGGAACGAAGTTCGAAATAGAAAGACGAAACGAAAATATCTGTGTGTCGTCGTCGTGTCGTGACAACAAATTGTGTCGTGACAACAAATTGTGTCGTGACAACAAATTGTGTCGTGACAACAAATTGTGTCGTGTCAACAAATTGTGTCGTGACAATTTTTCCGTCTAGCCCCCTTACACAACGCGCCATAAGGAACTTCGTTCCAAAACGAAAATATCTGTGTGTGTCGTCGTCGTGTCGTGACAACAAATTGTGTCGTGACAACAAATTGTGTCGTGTCAACAAATTGTGTCGTGACAATTTTTCCGTCTAGCCCCCTTACACACACAATATGTGTTTGCATTTATTTCTTGTTTCTAAGCTTTTACTTTTTCAATGTTGTTTATTAAAAGATCTTTAAAAGCATTTCTAAATGGAGAATATTACTATTCTGTTGATGACGAAAGTTTGTGAGACACTTTAATCAAATTATGTAATGTCTGTTTTGACTTGATTTGATTGTTTTATTTTGATGCATTAACTTAATTGGTGCTTATATGTATATTTATGGCTTAAAGCCTTAAAGTATAATTGTAACATTTTGACATCTATGTTGTATTATTGAAATTGATAATTTATATTGACATTTTGGAACGAAGTTCCTTATGGCGCGTTGTGTAAGGGGGCTAGACGGAAAAATTGTCACGACACAATTTGTTGACACGACACAATTTGTTGTCACGACACAATTTGTTGTCACGACACGACGACGACACACACAGATATTTTCGTTTCGTCTTTCTATTTCGAACTTCGTTCCATCCGGGTGTCCCTTGACACCTCTCAAGTTTTTTTTATTTATTTTTTTATTTTAGTGTTTTTTTTCTTTTTCATGATTTTTTAATGGTAAAGTGAAAACCTTTTCAAAAAAATTGCATGCCGTTAAGATAGACCGAAGAGGACATGTACATATAATCTTGTAACACCATGATAAACCTTGGATCAGCAAATAAATTATTATTTTATTATTATTATTAATTTCATATTCAGATATATCTTTAAGTTGAATAACTCACACATATATTATACTCGTAGTTTCATAATGGTTACGATTATTGTCTTCATTTTATACAGTTAGTGTAACTTTATCTGCTTTATTGCAGTCCAAAAACTTGCGCCTCGTTCGAAATTAATTTATTTTCTAAATACCTATTGGAGCGCAACAAGCGTGTTGCTTTGGGTCTTAATTATAGCTACAATACCACAATGGAGAGAAGAAGAAACTCCAAAGGTTTGAAACTATACAATCAAATACCTAGTTAATATCAAACTGTATCTAGAACAAAGTCAGACACCTATCCCCGAAGGCGATGCTAGCATTACCTAATCTAATTGAAACTGTAGCAAGAAACATAGTAATAACAGTTACCTTCTATCGCTACTGACTGTGAAAAAGAGTTTCGTGCAACTTGCAAGGTACCATCTAGTTTGTACGTAGAACTCTGTGGGTCGTTTGCGGCTTATGATTTTATTCTGCCATCGTACAAGACTATAGTGCATGAGAATGTACGGGTTTGTTTTATTGTCTTTCTTTGTTTTATTTGTACCTACACATAGAATTGTTACTATATTTTTTTAGAGTCCATAGTTTCTCCTTATTGTTATTAAGTGAAATAAATCAGAAAAAAATGCAATATGCAAGAACCACTAACATCAATTATAGTGACTTGTCACGTGTCGCTAAGTCGTAATTTAAAAAAATCTCAATTTATTGTGTCTTCTTTTACTCTTTTTATATTAAATATCTATGTAAGTTTCTATTATTTACATAATATCTATATACCTCGTTCTTTTAGTAAGAGAGGTTGTTGCTCCCGTCTGGCAAATGTTCATAGTTCGAGATAGTTTCCTTGAATACTGTGATATCAGTGGACAAATTTGCTTTACCTCAACAACTTGGAACTGATTTTTATTGAATCGTTTCGAGATAAGACTGGGTGTGGGAAGTTTCACGTGGCGCCAGTAACAGACTACAACTTTGATCGTCAACATTTTTCAAAAGCGATCCACCGTTCTTTATAAAGTTGTAGTGCAACCTAGTTTCCATTTTGTTTACCATTGTATATTCTGATACTAAAAACACTTATTCGGTCTAGTATTAAAGATTAGTTTGTACTGTTATAGTTATTTTTATGTTGATTTTGGATTAGAATTTTATTGTCATTAATTTTACAGCCCAAAACAAATGAGTAAAAAATGCTACAATTTCATTAGCCTCCTGGACCTCGGTTTTTATTGAATTTATGGGTTCTGCTTTTAAACTTACGACACTCTCTAACTATACTTATATAACTACTCTTCTTTCTACACTATTATAAGTACTTTTGAACTTGTTTTAGATCTTTTTATGAAATAAAAACAACATTTCAAAAGTTTAAATTTTTATTACTTATTAAAAATAAATGAAATTTGATAATATACAGAACGGCATGATTTAATATCTTTTACCACGTAATTATAGATAAACAAAATTCCACCTCAACGAGCAATAGGAGATGGTTCAAAATAGATTTTTGTCACAATATTGATCATGCCTTATTTTCATGTAACTTTTTTTTGATCACATAGACTAGACGACGGCCGGTAGAAAGCGTCGTGTAATGACTCTTGCTGTCATTAGCCAACCTCTCGCGGCAGATTGAAAATTTAACGAGCATCCTTGATACAGACTACGGAGAATCTTAATAGTCTGTATACGTGTTGTTTATATTTTTAATCTCAGCTTTTAGTGTACATAAAGTGACTTGGCTTTTGTGAGGTTTGTTTGCCAATGAAGTATGAAGACGTGACCTTTCACTATCCGTAAAAGTCTGACTGGTCTTATCAGAGTACTAGTTAAATTTACTGTACGTGGCTTGAAGTTGAGCTGATGATCTTTCCTGATGTCTTGTACTGATGTTTTTTTTTGGTTTATGCTGATGCATAACATCTGCTGTTTATGCACAAAATATTATTTTCTTTCTTATTTATTTTTGCAGTTATGTATAACGTTAAAACTATTAATTCATTTCTTGACGCCGCAATGTGATTTGTGTTAGTATAGAAATATATTTTTATAGTAGTCAAATTTATCCAATTAAAAAAAATATTTATATAAAAATCTGATATCCTAATCAATGGTATTGGCACGCTCACGTCAGGAGGCTTCTCAGTAAAAGGATATTTCCTACGAAACCGTACATAATTTTTACATTCAAGTGTACTCAGTACTGTGAAGTGGTCCGCTACAGACGTAGGGAATTCCATTAGCGAGTTTTGGACGTAGGCCAAACTAGTCGTGCGAATCGAAAGATTTTATGTGTGTTTTAAAATTATAAGTAACCTAAATGTATAAAGTAAGCTTAACGTTATATTAACTGTTTTGAAAATGCAATACAAACTGCATAGAGTGCATTCAATTATCGGACAAAAATCAAAATCTACTGGTATTACTAAATATATACATGGGATATGTACTCGTATATGATTAAAAAATATTGTATCGAACCAAGTTTTTTGAATGTTAACTGTATCCTGTTACGTTTTGCTGTGGTATATTAAAGTTGAAATTGTTGACAAATGGGGATCAAAACTGAAACTGAAATTGAGAAAATTCGGCATTTTCATGCCAAAAATAAATTTCAGCTCAATTGGTGCAGAATTTATTGAACTTTTAACGCGTACATAAACTAATTCAAATATCGTATAAATAAAAATAGCATAATATGGCATTAAAGTTTATAACTAACTTCCAAAATCAGAAGAAACACCCCTGTCTATGTCCATATCACTTACTATTAATGAACTGAATGAAATTCCGAATCCGCTATTCAGCGAACATTATACGAAAAGATAACTCCGCCGTGCAGAAATAAATCCAGTTCACGAAGCTACTGCGTGGGAAAACCAGTGACCCGAAAACGCACGCAGATCAATAAATAGTTTCGTTGACGTCACTTATTATTTATACCTACTTTCCCCTCTGACTATTCAGTTATTTTATATTCATTGACAAACTCTAACAAACCAGTTCCGGAGACCACGAATTAAAATGTACTGTCCACTTCATCCGAGTGGACCTCAAATAATCAGAAAACTCAAAGTTCTCTTTTGAATCTCATCAGTCCAAAGGGGATGACGTCATTGATGCAAATGTCGCGTTCAGTTTGCTATGAATGTGTTTTAACTTTTCAAAGCAGACTTTATGCATAAATTTCGTAAAACAAAAATTCCTTGTTTTGTTATCGTTTCCACGCATATCTATTTGTTACTGTGAAAGCCCGTATGTTGGTTAATCTTAGATTTTACCAGTAAAACTTAGGATTTACCGACATGACTTGGTAAATGTAAGATTTTTTAAAAAGAGACGTTTTTTTCGATTAATACCATTAGAATTTAGTATATCTGAATTTTGAAATGCCCAATGTCCGTGCTATGGTTGTCTGGAAGAAATCGCCGTGAGCGATAAGGCCGCCAATTGTTATACATCTTTACATACTTTTAATCATTTTGTTATTTTGTTTTTTTTTGTTTGGATATACAATAAAGATAAATAAATAAAAAATATATCCTAGGTTTTACCAGTGATGGCTGGTAAATTATGGTTTCAAAATAAAACTAGCAGTTTGGTTATGTTCTATTTTTATTTCTTTTAAAATGAAAAGAACTTGTTGTTAAATCGACGAAAAAATAACTCTAACCTAAACTTACAATGTCACTAAGACTATAGGTGGTTAAATTGTAAGAAATAAAGATTGACAGTCTAAAGTTTTATTATAATATCAATAGTGGAATTGTAATATCACGGCTTGGATTGCACACTGCCAACGACTACGAAACGATGAGCCGAACACGTTACGACATGTATTTTTCATTTACCGTGCCTTTGAGGTAAATCCTAAGATATACCAAGTGAAAGGTGGCAAATGTTCGAAATGAACGATGATCACAGAACTGTACGGACTTATACCATTAGGAGTCGGTAAATATCAGGTTTACTGGAAAATCTTAAGATTTACCGTAATTCGGGCTTTTACAGTAACATTTACATACAACTCTTAGAGAAAAAAAAATGGTTTTATAGTTTTTTTAATAGTATCTTAAAGCACAGATAAATAAAAATGTAATTAAGTTTTTTAAAGCAACTTTAGCGTTACATAGGTCGATTAAACAGACATTAATGTAATTTTATGGCAAGGACTTGTGACCACGACTGGTGAATTTAGAACGAAATAAGGGGCGACGAATTACAAAAGATATTGTATCATATAACTATTGCGATTAAGTTTATATTTACATATGTACATATATATATCATACGTATAAAAGTTGTCAACGTTAGAAAGCGATAGACATCATTAGAGACATTGATTTGTCAGCAATCTATACTTATATAAAATTAATAAAATTGGAGTGTCTTTTTGTAATATTAAAATAACCGCTTTTTACTAAATGCATCTAAATGTATACAGGGTACATATACCAAAATAAAATATTTTTAAATGTTTGTGTCTGTCTGTAAATCTGTCTGTCCGTCTATCTATTTGTTCGGCTAACCTCTGGAACAGCTGGACTGATTTTGACGGGACTTTCACCAGCAGATTGCTAGTGACATAAGGAGTAACTTAGGCTACTTTTTTTAGACTAGCTTCGTCCCGTAGCGTTGTCCGCGGTTACAACAACAAACGCGGGTAACACCGCGAGGCTCAGCTAGTTTGTAACGCGTTTTAGCAATAATATACCGGTACTCACACAAATCAAACAGATTTACCGTAAAAATATTCAGTTATTCGCTTCAATCTTTCAAGGAATGCAACATCGATGCATTATGTTACAACTTGGTGCGCTCTCGATTTAAACTCGTGTGTGAATTATACATGAGATGATATTCTCAATCTGTCGCACGGACTGCCCATTTTACATGAGCTACCGTTTTCCTTTAAACGTGGTGTGATGTTAATCCAAACATGGTTTGTATTCAAGGAACGAAAGGTCATCCTACGATGGTTTTTGAAAGCTTATGTTTTCGTTGGCGGCGAAAGTTTGACAAATAGCTGGTAGTGCAGTTTCAGTTCGTACGATAAGCCGATATGTCCCCTTCGTGTGTGAGCGTTTTCCAACTATCAGTTCCGAGCTAGTCCGTTCTCAATGATTTATGTTATCGGTTTCTTTTTGTCGCACAAATATTATTATTTGTATAAATGTTTTATTATGAAAATAAGTAGAGAAAGATAATATCTCAAAGATAAGTTATAAAGGTTTACTATATACTCGTATATATACATTTATAACAGTGTTTTACTGCAGTGCTGCTTCTATAACAGTGTGTTATTGTATAGTATAACGTTTTCAAGATTGAAATTATAAAAATTAAAAATGCGGGTATATAAAATGACAGCCCATAATAACACAATTGTCGTAAAAATCATCATCAAATTAAAATTGATGGAATTGATTAGGATCAATTCCATTAAGGCAACTCAATGATGCTGATGATCGCTTTAACTACCACGCCGTTCGTGCAATCAAGTATTAGAAAATGTTTGACTAAAGTATCTAGTTGAAAGAGAAATGATTGAGTTGGTACACCCTCTTTAAACTCGGGCAACATAGCTTGACGTTCGGTAATGGACAAACTTGGGTGCGCTCGCTGCGCTTGCTTTGTACAGTGACATGCTACATACAGTTTAATTATCGACACCGGGGCCTAATGACATCACGAGTTCATCGAAAAAGGACAGCGTCCCCTGTAAAGTTAGTTCGAAATAGCTGTAACGTATGACAAAGTAATTAAGCGTGTTTTAGTGTGAAAATGTTGTTCTCAACTTGGGATCACAACATACGCTTTATTTTGTTTGTGAATTAGTAAAATCTCATTTCGAGCGAGTTTTATTCAATGAAAGTTGTAAACTACAGTAAATCTGTTTTGCAAATATTTAGTAATGTGGATAGGTAATAGAAGCTTGAAATCATTATTATTAAAGAAAGGAATTGCAGTAATTTGTGTTGGCAAAAACCAATTTTTATATATAATTAAAGAGCTTGCCTTTTCACACAGGATTTTTCTCCTTTAAGTAAGACTATAAAATAATTTGTTTCCTTTTCTGTGTCTTAAATATTGTAAATAAGCTTTTATCTTTGAAACATATACCTATATGTAGGATTAGGTACATGCATATCGACACATTCATAATATTTCTTAATAATAGAATTTCGTACGGTTTTATGTATACGTATGGCATAATATACATATATATATATATGTAGGGATTCGTTCCCCGTTTTAGGAGTGTCGGTAGATTCCATATTTTTATAAAAGACAGTAGACGTGACTTGTCGGGCGAGGAGAATGATAGTAATGGTTTTCTTCACAATCGCTTTGTTATAATCACTTTATGATAACACATAGTGAAATACAGTCACGATAATCAATAATGGTATACAGGTTACAATTTAGGTACGACACTCCACCGAACATGTGATGCTACTGCGAGATGCTAAACGATAATCCTTGCCCTCCGGCTGCGTTCCATTTTATAACTATCACCGGCAGAGTTCAATTAATAACTACCCACAGTTCTTTAGGAATGGGATCGAAGTCACTGTTACCCACAACTAATCACATAAAATAATCGACTACCATCAATTATCTTAACGCATGAATCTTATTTTTAAAGTGGCAATGATTTCCATCCCTATTGTCATCGGTCGCAAGCTCCAATGCTCGGTGTTGAGTCAGTGTCTAACTACCGACACTTGTGTTACCAAATAAAATAAGTGATGCGCCGTCATATATATTTTCGTGTATTACCATTGTTTAAATGTTAAACACATTAAAGTCTAGGTATCGAGTAATTTTGTATTATTCATGTCCTGTAAGATATCGTATAAAAAAAAACTCATAACTTCCTATAAAATTTTATACCATAATCTTTTCTATTGACAGCATGTTTATTGGATATTATAAAGACAAGGTCGTTATTAGATAGAATGCCAACATTGCAGCTAGTTTTCAATTTATTTGAAAGACGAAACTAAACATGATTTTGGCGTACAAAGACTTAGGGCCTCGAACGTTACACATTCAGGCACCCTATTTCAAGCTCTGTTTGATTTCAATCTGGACGATGTGATGTGACCCAATTAGCGGTTTGTACTGCGAATGTGACTTTCCTCATGTACGATGAAGTTCTGCCGAACATTGTTGATTAAATGTCACAGATGATCATAATGGTGACTAGACTTTTCGTACAAGAAAGACATATTACTTTTTGATTTTCTTATTTCATTTTACTTATACCAAAAATAAATGTAATTAGGTCTTGAGTTGAGTGTCGAATAGTGTGTAAATATTACACCTACTATATTTTGCTTATAGTTTTGCAAATTTTTGTTGATTATCGAAGCAAATAGTATGTGTTAATCTGATGTTTAAGCTGTAAAGTTTCATTTAAATCTTTTTAGTAGTTTTGGGTAAGTGTGAAACATCCGTACGCAAACTTTCTCATTTATTATATAAAGTAGTAGGATATCTTTGTCCAATTTTTGAAGTGAGGTATTGGGTCTCGTCTCGTTCAGAAATATAATTTGAATTTATTCATTCGAGCGTGACTCAATTAATGACGTCATATATCCAGCGCCTCCTACCGAACATAAGTAACATTACGTACACAGATAGGATATGTATTTATTTTTGTAGTTTTAATTGTCAGTGACCCATCTGTCCGTTTGCCTAAAATATTTTAAAAATGTTTTTTATTTTAATATATGTTGCGTATAACGGGCACAAATAACACGCACCCATTTGAATGCATTAAAAGTTAAGGATACTATATACGGCAACTAGAGTCTTTCTTACATTAAACGTAACCAAATGTATCAGGAAGAATAACATGAAGAGATAAGTGTTAAAATATTTTTAGAACATTTACTAATTTTATAATCCAAGGTCGATATATACCTGTGTTCCGTATAACTTAAAGCGTTAACCGTCCAAAGTGTTCCACAGAATTAAATACAAACAAGTAATGATATACATAATCATAAGGCTTTATAACTTAGCTGACATCAACGTTGCTGCGTGACTCCACACTCGTCCAAGGTATTAGATGACACTTTCATAATAATTCTATGCGCGCAGTCTTCGAGCTCGGACGATTTTCTGGTTGCTTACAGAACACAGACGAGCAACTATTTGAGATATTTGTAAAAATTGGTTTATTTCATAACTATATGATTAGTTTATTTAAAAGTAAATAGACATTATTTACGTTTATTTTGTGTACAATATTGACAACATTCATATTTTGTGGTAAAGTGACGAAACAAACAGACATGTGTATGAGCAAATACAATCGTAAATGACTGCCACCGTTTATAGATACCTGCGTCTCCAGAGTTAAATGTGCGTTATCGGCATTTGAGTACCTCCCGAGATATAATTAAGATGAGTCTCCTGTACCCACTCGGTTTTCTGTGAGACTCTAGTTATTCCATCTAGACGACCCCTTTGGTCGATATTACGAATATGAATACTTTATGACAAATGCATAGAGTAGAGGTTTTACTTAAATTATGTAGTGGCCGCTGGTTTCTTAACGGTACCGGTGTTAAAATGTAACAGTAGAAATTTAAATTTTCTTTTCATTGTTATGAGAAAGAGAAAACAAAAACCCCTCAATTCTACAACTAACCTTCTTCTGCTGTGGCCCCCACACTTCAGCATGTGTTTTTTTTTTTTTTTAAAGACAACTCCCACCTTAGGAATAATGATAATAAACATCCTGTGTCGTGGGGGACTTTACAAACATACATGAAACGGACACAATGAACATCCAGACTCGGGACAATAATTCGTGGATCACACAAAGTGTTGTACCGCGTGGGATTTGAACCCAAGACACTTGGCGCAGTAGCAAGCGGCATGGCGACCACTGAAACCACTCGGCCAACCGTGCAGTCAAAGTGTTCATTCTTCCTTCCTCATTTATCTGTCCTTCTCTGGAATGGCCTACCCAGTGTTTTAGTATTGGGTATCTTTGTTTTTAATGTTTGAACCTGCTTAAGTGACTCTACTCTGCCCAATGGAAAGCATGAGAATCCAAGAGAGGTAGCCATCATACTCACTGAAAATTCAGAAATTGCAACAATACAATATGGTGACCTACACTATAACTGCCTATTGACATGCTTATGCATCATTGAACCTCCGGGCTTGAACTCACCACACACGACAGCACGAATACTGTCGCTTTAGGATGATTTTCTGTGAGAGGATAGTACCGCCTCTCAAAGTTTTGTAGCCTGTGTGCAAGGGACTAAACAAACAAACTTGTTGACAACTATATCATACTAACTTGGATGAATAATTAAACTATTAGCAAAGACGGGGAAATGAAGACTTTGAACAAGTTCATTTTTAATTACATGCATTCGTGAATACTTTATAAGTTTTGCTCGTGGAATTAATGTGAAATATGTTTCGTCTTACATGTTCTGTTTATTTTGCTTATATTTGATTTTGTTTGCTCTTAAAATGATCGTGGCCTGTAAGAAAAGTGGTCCGTAAAGCCTCACTGCTAACCGTCCTATATGCCTTTCACAAGAAAATCAATGCAAGTCGTTGGTCTTGCAACAGTTTATGATGGACAGTACCTACGGTCGCCCTATCGGCCCATATAGGAGCACAATAGCAAATAGAACCCAAGGTGACACGTTTGTTCGTTTTCTCATAGTGAGCGTGAACCGTTAAAACAGTGCCGATCTCTGAATCTACACGTTCTCTTCCAAGTCTTAAAAAATATTATTCCGGACATCTAACACACAACGCCATCTAGTCCCAAGCTAAGCAGAGCTTGTATTTGGGTACTAAACAACTGATATGAATACGTATAAATACTTTTTTTTGTAAATTCATACATATTATACCTACCCGTACCTAAAACCGTGGGAGAGCCGCGCTTCGGCATGAATGGGCCGGCTCGACCAGAGTGATACCACGGCCTCACAGAAAACCGGTGTCAAATAGCGCTTGCGTTGTGTTTTACCGAGTGAGTGAGGATAAAACACAACTTTCTTAAAGTTATTTCCAATATTCGACGATTTTTCCACGGACTGACTACATAGAAGTCCATCTACAGAAGAAGGATCTCTGAAATTCACGTGAATTCGCTTAAGTTGCTCGTAAAATATGGTTCATGTAATGTGATATTCCGACATTATTACGGACTCATACTATAGACTCGAATGGAATACTCCAAATCAATAAATTGCTCATAATCTCAAACATTCATCGTATAGAATTCCTTTATCGTATAACCTATAAGTTTGTTGGTTATTAAAAGTTTCGCCCCTTAATTACGCATCCAAAGCCAAATCCTTATTACTGTTATGGTTGCGAAGGTCCCGACAACCTAAAGGCGCGTTTATATTGAACATGGTCTAGAATAAAAACAAATAGTCTAATAATAGTAGTATTGTTTTTTTTAATAATTGGTCAATATAGTCGAAAATTGTATGTTTGACATTATTTTATAATAAATTGACTGCACGGTTGGCCGAGTGGTTTCAGCGGTCGCCATGCCGCTTGCTACTGCGCCAAGTGTCTTGGGTTCAAATCCCACGCGGTACAACACTTTGTGTGATCCACGAATTGTTGTCCCGAGTCTGGATGTTCTTTGTGCCCGTTTCATGTATGTTTGTAAAGTCCCCCACGACACAGGATGTTTATTCCTAATGTGGGAGTCGTCTTTAAATATTATTATAGTGAAACACGTAACGTTCACACTAGATAGTTGTAACTTTTGAGTTAAAACAAGTTTTTCTTAAAACAGTTTCAAAAAAATCTTTTTGTGTAACTGCACTACTGTAGACAGGCAATTATTTATTTTTTGTTTTCAGTACCAAATGCACATTGATCCTAAAATTAGTAATCCCTAAACTAACATTTTAACAGGTAATTCAATTTTATTAACCCGTAGATATTTGTTTATTATAAATTACTTGATAAATGTATTACTCTCAGTATAAACTGGCCTTAAAGGTCACTAAATCCCATTTACGTCTATCCCTATTATCCGTCCAGAATGAATTGCCGTTATTGGTGGGACCTTTAATGGGGAATCACCTCCATAGTGCAGATCGATAAAGATAAGTCATCGCCATCAAATGGCATAGGTCAAACCTTTTTATTGGATATACTGATATATTCAAGGAAAGGATATTGATTAAATCAAAAAAAAATATTTATATTGACTTCACAAATGGCTTAGTGGTTTAGGTTTTGTACTGCGCTAAGTGGGTTCAAACCTCACATGGTACAATAGTTTGTGCGATCCATAAAGTATGTTTGTAATGTTCACTGCTACAGGAATGCACTTATTGTGGGAGTCGTCCTTTTAAAATAGTATACCAAGAGTGGCGCTCATAGTTCAGTTGCCCTCGGTGATTGTTTCTAATGAAATAAGCAACGCGGTCAGTACCTGGGTGACCGTTAGTGGCATGATACAATAAGCGTCTCCGTGATTCAGAGGTCACTTTTAACAGTGGCTCCCGGTTAGCATAGAATAACAGTCGTGAAGCGTAGTAGGAGGCCTGAAAACATCCAACGGGAAGATCACATAGTCAAAACGTTGTTTTGCCAGTCCCCAACCCACAGTTGTCCAGCATTAACACTCTCCTGAGAGGAGACCCGAGCCCTGTAGTTGGACATTATTGGGGAAGTAAGTTTTAGTAGCATAACTAATTCTAAAATCTTAGTTTGTGTATTACTATACTATACTATCCCAAGTGTAGGATTTTAATTGTACGGTAATTTCGTTGTATCACTACATTACAGCAAAAGAACCATGTTCAGCACATTACACACAGTTACTTTCGAATTTATAATATTATTACCTATAGATTTGTCGCTAGATAAATGTTAGAAAAAATGGGTTTCATGTTTGATATACCGTTCAAATAGGATGAATGTTCTAACATTTTTCAATTTCAAAACAAAATGTTCAACACGAATGGCAACACGTTAAACAATTATTTGCAAACTATTCCACGTTTGATTCATGTTGATATTTACTTAATCAATTTAGATGTCAACAAAATAGTAGTTGCTAAAATGGTAAGTACTATATACTTTTAGAGATGTATTTACAATCAGCGTCTACATAATGTAAATAGATACAAAGTTAATTAAATTAATACGGTACTTTGATCTCTGCCCGAGGCTTGAATTTAACGAGAAAGTAATTTGGCCAGAAATTAGATTCGATTTAGTCAGGTTGAAATCCAAAACACCGGGATTGTAAGTTGTTTTGAATAGATACGAAAACAATTTGACTGTTTCGAAATGAACATCTGAGAGGTATTACGAGAAATTCTTAGATAAGCTTTCGTAATTATCGACGTTGACTTGTCCTGTCTGTTTGGTCCTGATAAATACAACAAATATTCAACTTAACTTAAAACTTTTTAAAAATAATTTTAAAAAGTTATTTTGGTGAGGGTTCAAAAAAGAAAATATAGTCTATTCTCAAGTAAATGCTTGAGAATAGAGTTTATTTTCGTTACATTTGCCTACCAACCATGGTCTTTTTTTATTATACGAGTATCAGCTGAAAGACAGTAAATATGGAACAAGCCTAATAATTTTGTAATGTTGGTTTTGCCTATCGAATGTAACTTCAATCCTACGATGTCTAGAAATAAATTAAGCTTAAGTGTTATTTGTTTATTAAGTAGATTTTGTAAGAACAACATCAATATCGCTTTTTGTTTTGGTTGTTGAAATGAGGTCGTATAAAATGATCAAATGAAGAGTGAGAAATTAAAATGGTGGTTTTATATTGTCTTTTTTCGTGTGACTTTTACACATTTTTATGTTAACAGTGTTATGCTCTTGAAATGTGTTAATGATTTTTTTTTATTTTATATCATAAATTTCATAACGATGAAGCCTTAAAGTCCCGAAGACTTATGATTTGAAGACTTTAAATAGGTATATGAGATTGGCAGACATAACTGATGCACCGCGAGACATGATTACTTCCCCTGGTCGAAGGATCCTCCCTTTGTGTTGGTAGGACATGACACACATGTCCCCCACAATACTAAGGAGAAGTATCACATCCGTAAGAAGAAGAACTCCACGACATCAAAGTAAGTAAGTAAAGTATTTGTATTACCATATCCTACTTTACAAATTTCACAACTATTTGGGTTCTGTGTGGTAATAAATTTATTAAAACTTCATTTTCTCAAAAATACAGTCCCCACACCACACCTACGCAGCCAATTATCTTAGTTATTTTATTTACGAATAATATTTACATAATGAAATATATATTAGGCAATGAAAAATACTCATTCTCGGAAAATATTTTAGGAAACCTATTCTGCTATCTTGTTATTTTTCGTAAAATAATGTTTTAGTAAACATGGAGTATAAATAGAGCCTTTCGGTAACGTTCAACGTGTCACGTAGATACGTGACGCATCTGGTGCAGTTTGGATAACGCTAAAGTAAAGACTGACAACGCCTGAAGAGATTGAGATTGATTGATGGGAACCCAATGTCTATTATTAGAAATAGTATACGTATATACAACGATATCTATATACAACGACACGTGTTTTACTTTTACAAATTAATGAATCTTGTTTGTGTCATACAGAATTTAATGAAAAAGATTTCGAAGTGTGAATAATCGCACAAATGTTCAGAATGCCATAATTCACTACTAACACGTGACCACTATGACGCTTTATTAATTGCGTAGGAATGAGTAGGTCCAGTTCATCATTTTGCTTCTCTATTATTTACCGTTTTTGCAGGTTTCACTTTCTGCATTCATCGTCATCGGTCTATCACAGTCCACTGCTAGACATAGGTTTTTCCAATTGCACCCCACTTGGTTTGATCCGCGGCTTCTCGCATCCAGCTCCTGCCAGCCGTCTTGCGCAAATCATTACTCTGACTGCAATGGGCCTTCTATACTACATTTGCCAGTACGGCTAATCCACTAGTGAGCAAGCAGGAAAGCAGTGGGCTGGCTATATATGCCGTAGAACCGATAACCGGGGTAAACGGGTTCTTGCGTGAAGACCGCGTCTCGCCAAACGTAGGACGTCTTCCTGTATTGACTTTTAAATGTTTCTTCTATTCTTTCTTAAAACATTCTTCAATAAATACAATATTTAATATGAGTAGGCTTTACGTTTTCTATATTGGTAATTTTGTTGTTCCTGTAAAACTGTTAGTCCTGCCCAATGTGACAGCTCTTAACATTTTAAGAGTTTTAAGCAAATATATAAGCATCGTAGTGTTAAACAAATTAAACTAGCTAAAACCTTTTAATTGTTAATAAGTAAATATAGCTTATTAAGTACTCTGCACTAGTAAATTACCAATATACTACAAAAGTCGAGACAATTGCTCGAATATCGATCGTCACATACACTATATATTAGAAAGTAAATTTTACAGGTAGGCAGTCCATATTCAAAACGTAACACGAAAAAGATTATGAGCTTAATGTTAGTTCGTTTTTAATAAAATAAAACTTTTGTAAGCACAGCGTTTATACTTAAATAATTAAGAATGGCATCTAATCTGTGGTCTTTACCGTATTTTTTATCCCAACAGATATTAGCGACAATCCCACTTAAGCTTAATGAACAACTTCATTAATTTTACTCCCCTATTGCTACGTCACAACGTTTGTCATTAAAGAATACCAACAGAATATTAAGTTTGTATAGTCAACTAAAACATTGGTTTTACTGTTTTGTAAATAATTTGCATACTAGAGAAGTATATCTAATTTAAGCATTGCATATTTACATATTAAAAATGTAATTATTTGATAGTCGTAAAATATAAATAAATGTAATTTTAATTAGGCACGTATTTAATAGATTAGCTGAGCCCCACGTTGTGTGACGCAACTACGGGTAACGCCGCGGGGAGAAAATAGTCATTAAAAAAGTTGCATAAGTAATTTAATACATTATCAGATCTGCCAGTGAAAGTAGCATCAAAATCAGTCCAGTCGACAGACAGACAAAAGTTAGAAAAAATGATTTTTTGATGTAAGTATTTGTTCTTTCTTTTATGTATGGCCCTGCCGAAATGACTCTACTCTGCCTGATGGAAAGCATAAGTAGAATCCAAGAGTAGTGGTAATTATACTCATTGCGAATGCAGACAATGTCATTTTATGTTGATTTTCTGTGCAAGGGTAGTACTCGGTCGAGCCGGCCCGTTCGTGTTGAAATCACCGTTATATATTTGTATAGATTGAGATTCATAATATTTATATTATGTTATAGACAATCATTGTTCTACCTGTTACATTTTTGTTTTAGCGTACAATATCATAAGAATATCTTAGATTAGATCCATAATTTATTTCAAAGAAATTTGGTTTTTGAACTAACTACATACAAGTGTTAGTAAATGAAATATTCATGAAATAAGCGATAATACTCGTAATTAGTTTACTGACTATAATCTCATTGTGGAATATAAAAGAGAGCCCCTAGTACAAACTTCTGTTACCGATTAGCGACAGGACGCTCAACGAGATTAAATTTCTTTTTTTTTACTTCCCTGTACCGTCTTTTATTGCAGTACATTCTAATTTATTTGACTTAGCGTTATATTTGACAGCCTTTTAAAATGTTTCACAAAAGGAAATTTATATATCTTAGTGAATAAAACGGAATAATTAAGGGTTATGAAAATATTTCGGGCCTTTTGAATAGACCATTTGTTTTCTTTTTTATTGCTGCGACAAACATAAAGGTTCATTTCACAAGAAGCTAAATACTCGTATCAAAAATATAATGTACAAACAAACCGTCCTAAAATATTATGAAATGGGCAATAATTAAATACTCTACAATATATAATTCGCGTATTACGTTGTTGCTCACGTTGAATTTCGAATCTACGAGTATCTAATTGATTGTCATATTTTTCAATGTGTGTTTTGCAGGCGTGCCTAAGATAAGATAGTTTATGTCACGCTTAGACCAATGGGACCTGAGTATGATTAAAAAGGGACGTAGACGAAGTTGTATGGGTCAGCCAGACTTACATTTAAACTTTTTTCACACACATAGTAATAAAAAATTTATATCTTTAAATATAGAATTTAATATTCAACGTTGTAAATCTAAATAAGTAAACAGGAATATGGAATGAAATGTACTTTAACTAAGAAATTAAACGGTTCATTTTTAATTCCGTATTTAGATAAGAGTCACCAAAACCTTCTGCTTTATGTGGGGTTCAAAAATGCATTTAATAATTTAATTCAAATTTAATAAGCACTTAAAATAAACGCAGTACAAATGATTTATGATTACCTCCCCGCTTTGTATGAATGAGATAGTAAAATGATTTTACTATTTGGTTGGAAGATGTGACCAATAAATGTACGATATGAACAGGACTTAAACCCTTTTAAGTCTCACAATATAGTACTTTTACAATTAATTTCAAACCCACACTCTAACCGATATATTTTGTAAACAATCCGAGAAATTCATTGCACATTCTCTAGCAGTTTCTAAGAATATAAGCGATTTAATTTAATAGCAATTAATAGTAAATCTATTATGGATGGGTTGGTTTGAAGACTATATTCTACGAAACTAAGGTAGGTAAGGTAACACGTACGTAAATAGACTTGTAACTATAGAATTTAGTTATTTACTAGCTAGTTGTAATATAACATGAATATTGTATTATTGAATATTATGTACACTATAATGAGCTTCATATTTTAAGAAGTATAAAAGAAAAGGGTACGCTCTTATCCTTCAAGAAAAGAGCGTACTCCTTCTTAAGAGGCCGGCAACGCACTTGTGACACTTCTGGTGTTGCACACCTGTCCATGGGCGGCGGTGATCGCTTACCATCAGGCGATACATCTGCTCGTTTAATCCCTATTACATAAGAAATAAAATAAAATATGTATATCAAACCAATATATTCCTAGTATGTCGCAGTCTTCTCATTTTTTCATCAGCTTTTCTTTGACGTGGTTTTAGGCATTATTATAAAACTAGCTGAACCCCGCGGTGCTGCCCGCGGTACGACAATGACCGCGGGCAACGCCGCGAGGCGAAGCTAGTATCTTTTAACTGCATGGTTGGCCGAGTGGTTTCAGCGATCGCCATGCCGCTTGCTACTGCGCCAAGTGTCGTGGGTTCAAATCCCATGCGGTACAACACTTTGTGTGATCCACGAATTGTTGTCCCGAGTCTGGATGTTCTTTGTGTCCGTTTCATGTATGTTGGTAAAGTCCCCCACGACACAGGATGTTTATTCCTAATGTGGGAGTTGTCTTTTAAAAAAAAAAAAAAATGTAGCCTATGTGTTATTCTGATGTATAAGCTATATTATTGTAAAGTTTTATCAAAATCCATTCAGTAGTTTTTGCGTGAAAGAGCAACAAATATACTCACAATGTTTCGCGTTTATAATATTAGTAGGATACATAATATTTAACAGTTTTAATTGCTATCTCTCATATGGAATAGACAAACCAATGTATGAAATTTTAGTGCAAAATGGTACCGACGTGTACGTGTGACGTCTTACATCATTGTAAACGCTATATTTTCAAATGTAAATTATCCACGCATTTTTTATTTACATATTAGTATGGCATCGTACCTATATTTTCTTCCCTAAATATAAAATACCCAAATATGAAAAGATTAAATCGGAAATATCTACATTGATTTGGGAAACAGTCAACATATCATGCAGAGAAAGCTGAAAAGAATGCCGATAGGCTCACAAACTATCACGTTCGAATGATTTATAAACGGCAAAGCGATGCTTCGAATACCAACGTTCTATGTACTTGGAGTGTTCAAGTAGTTTTTCTACTCTGTCTTTTTGTAAATGTGCACACACTTCCTTCAAATATACTTTCGAAGATATGATTTGCATGACAATTTTTTGACTAAAGCTTTTTAAACTTAATTGTGAGGACTTTTTCTTTATTGTACGGGTCACCTAATGACAAGTGACATATTTTGCATGGTTTTAAGACCAACCTACACTCAATGATGCACTCACACACAACTCAATAGTCACACATGGAAACTCAAAGAGATCTCTCGCTGTATTTTGAGTCCTTCTCCAGAATTAGGATAAAGACTGAGTTAGAAGCTCCGGTAAAACTGTGGAATGAACTGTCGCCTGCGATATTCCCGGACCAATACGACCTTCAAACCGTCAAGAAAAAAATTTACTCCTTAAATGGACGGCAACGCACTTGTGACGCTGCGGGTATCCATGGGCGGCCGTAATCGTTTACCATCAGGCGATACGTGTGCTCGTTTACCCCCGTTTTTCATAGAAAACTCACTTTTTCAGTTTCATCAGAGGTCGTGGTACCTTTGTCGAGTTCAGTGCACTAAAAAGAAAAGAATACACTCCATTTTACGGTAAGGTACGGTAACTTCACTCACTTCTTGATAAGGAACGAAAGAAGATTTTTTGTGAGGACGTGGTGTCCCTTCAATTAAGCCAGCCCATAAATGTTAAACACGTTAGCACCTTCAAATAATAAAAAAATATTTCCTTCTAGAAACACGAAGATGCTACTATCATAGCAGAATAAGTCTCATAGTTTTTATTACAGGCTTATGTTCAACGGCGGAAATCCTATTACTGAGATAGCGATGTTGATAGAATTACATTTGAGTTCATAGGGCTGCGACTTTATCGCGCCTTAGATACAGAATTTGATGGCAACATTGGGTAAGAAAGGGACTATTGAATAAGCATTGTAACTACGATTTGGCTTGGAATATAGATTAGTGTAGTATAGACTAAATGATTCTGATAAAAATCAGGCTATGTATGTACTAAGAACCTTCTATATCTTTCTCATTCAAATTTTTGAAGAGCCCTTTAATATCAGAATTTTCTCAAAACAGACATTTTGATTTTAAACTGGTGCCTTGCCGTGAAACTGCTTGATTGAAGTCATCGAAGTTGAAAGGGTCATAAGAGAAGCAAAAAGCACATGTCAATACTTTGAGATTGCACCCTATAACTTTTTTATAACAAATTTGTTCACCCTATCATACCATCGCGCTATGGGCAATAGGAGACGAGATTGCGTGGGTCAACTAGTCATTAATATTAAGTTACTATTATACTTATATTTGTGATGAAAGCAATAGTTATTATCTTCAATAAGCTTTGACATAAGGCTTCTTTAGTAATACAGCCCAAAGGTAATCAAAAAACTTATGATATTCAATGGCAGCGGTGTGTTTCTTACCCATAATATTTTATCCGTGGTGGTTCGCGCTTTGAAAAACAAAACAGAGTTCAAAAATGCATACCTAATCAACAGGTATTAAGGTGATTGTTTTTTTTTAAGAACACCTCTTACCATTTCAAAAAGTAAACCAACAAAAACAAAACCAATTCACAACTTCACATGCTCATATTTGAGGCCTTGGGCATAATTTTACCGATGAAAATTTCATTATCCGTTGCCTAATGAAATAACGGGTGTTATGGGCAGCAAGGTACTAGCTCTCTGCTGTACTTCATACTCCTACTAACATGAAAGTTCTTGCAGCTCGAATATAGGCACATATTTATCATTATATTATTTCTTATAGAGGCTTTAATAGAGGAATCAGTTTTTTTTTTAATCTAGCTAAAAAAATAAAAATGAATCTACAAATGTGTTGCTAAGCCCAATACTCGAGAACCACTCGACTAATTTGAAATTTTTTTTTAAGGCACAAGGAAAGTTCTAATAACTTATTTACTTCTTTTACTGGAATGCGATAGTTTATTAACTTTTCAAACAACTTTTGTTGGGCAGCTAGCTAGTTAAAATAATATTAATATTAAAATCATATGTTAAAAGATTACACGCTTTTTATCCTACTGTTACAAGCCGACATACACGCGGGTGAAAAGAAATACAGCAATCTCAACCTTAACGATTAATAAATGCTGCTTATGTAAATTTTAGTATAGTTTTTGGAGTGGTTAAAATAACATTCGAGTATATAACATTATATACTACATTTGGCTTATATATATATTTAAAAGACAACGCCCGCATTAGGAATATACGTCATGTGTCGCGGGGGAATGAAAACGAACACAAAGAACATCCAGACTTAGGACAACAATTTGTAGATCACTCAAAATATAGTCCCGTTTAAAAGTTGAACCCGCGACCCTTGGCGCAGTAAAAAGCGGTGTGGCGACCGCTTAAACCACTATGTCAAACGTGCAGTACAGCATTTTTAAATGCAATATTTTTACATATTAAACTGATATTTTTAATACTAACACATTTAATACTTTTACAAAAACCACGTCATTGAATTACCTGGATCTGTTATAAACCCAAAACTTTAAACATATTTTAATGTATGAGTATTATACATTCTCGTTGTAAAGGCATTCCTTAATTAATGTCGTGTAAATTCATATAAACTTGATGACACACTGTAACACGGAAGTGTAACATTATAAAGATTATATATATTATTACACATCACATGAAATGATTACACACAGATGATATATCTAGAGTAGCGAATGAGCGTATATTATTCAGAGAGTTCTCATCACATAATCGTAGTACACTGTCGTGATATTGTTTTAGTTGAACTTGATATGATTTATTTGAATTGGAAATAATGAAATATCTTAATTTAAAAATTATCTTCCTAAAGAAATTATATTAAGACATGAGCGGTAACATTCAAGTATCCATTGTGACACTCACCAGGCAATGCATTGATATGACTGCCTCGGTGGCGCGAGTGGTAGCGTAAGCGACTGCTGTGCTTGAGGTCTCGGGTTCGATTCCCGGGTCGGACCAAATGTTTGTATGATCTGCAAATATTTGTTTCGAAGTTTAGGTGTTTTCTATGTATAATATGTATGTATTTACAAAAAAAAAAGTATATAAGTATTTATATCAGTTGTCTAGTACCCATAACACAAGCTCTGCTTAGCTTGGGACTAGATGGCGTTGTGTGTTAGATGTCCGGAATATTTATATAAAATTGTGTGGACTAGTGATTTTTTACTGTCTCTTTTAAATAAACCGTACACACTATATACTATGTAATTTACAATATATATAAATACAAACTAAGTGCTACTGATAGTGTTTCATAATTGTATTAGTTATTTTAAAAGATAAGTTATCTCTTCGTTGCACAACCTTATATTTTGTATCCAGTGAGTTTCATGAATTCAATGAATAATATTTCATTACAAGCCATTTAAATTCGGAAGTAATTCTGTCTCTCTATTATGCTTTCGCGGCGAAACTGCTATACCGATTTTAATGAAATTTGGCATGTATATACTTTGATTCTTAAGTAAAGACATAGACTACTACTTATTTAACGCAGCAAATGCAAGTATAACTTAAATGGACGTTAGAGCAAATAAAATAATAATTAAATATTCCGGACATCTAACACACAACGCCATCTAGTCCCAAGCCAAGCAGAGCTTGTGTTATGGGTACTAGACAACTGATATAAATACTTATATACCTTTTTTGTAAATACATACATATTATACATAGAAGACACCCAAACTCCGAAACAAATATTTGCAGATCATACAAACATTTGGTCTGACCCGGGAATCGAACCTCAACCAACAAACCTCAAGCTTATATTATTATTACACCTTTTAGACAACATTTTTATACAATTATGCGTTCAAAAAGTCGGTTCGTACTTTTATATAACTTTAAAGCAAAATGTATTATATAATAAAATAAAAATTCGTTTAAAAACCACAAACGTTTACATTTTCACAGATACCTTATTTTTAAAAATACTTTCATTTTATTAATTCTAGACATTATGGCATATGTTTACGAGTTTTGCTTTCATTAATTTTCCCTAGTACATAATTTCAATATTCCAAATTTCAAATTCTACTCTGTGCGGATTTTGCTTATAAATAATAATAATAATAAACTAGCAACACTGAAAGCAGATGGAATTTTTCAAACAGATTTTTCGTTAATTTATTATCTCAGTTTTGAAACATTTTACAATAAAAGAAATCAACCAACATAAGTTTGAATACTATTTAAAATGAAATATCGGCATCGAAATAGAATAAAATTATGTAAAAAAGGCATTTTAAAAGAAAATAGCTGTGTAAAGCATGACGTTTTAAACGTCATGTCGCAACAATGATTTATAAAAGAAATTCTTAATGCTAACAAGAGCTAGAAGTAGAGCACAATTACCACCCCCGGACTCGTCGCACCGCTCCACCTTACCGTCTCCGGAAGCAATAACAGAAGTTCCGGTTGATGCAGAGGCGTCGAGCTCATCCTCAAGCGACGAGTTTTTCTCTCCGCCGACGTCGCCAATACCTGTACGTCGGCAGGGGAGAGGCCGGCCACCGACCAGCTTGGGATCCCGAGGACCACTGACCTCGAACAGGGCCCCCGCTGCCGGTGGTGATGTGCGCCGCATGAAATGGACACATTCCATAAATGAGAATGTCATGCGGGCATATTTTCGGGCTACAGAGTTGGGAACGAACCTTACTGCGTACCGTGTTCGACTAGTCTCTTTGTTTCAGGAGCTTGAACCATCAGTCAACGTTTCGGCACAACGGTTGTCGGATCAAGTGCGTGCTATACAGCGTAGTCACCTGCTGGATGATGCCGTGCTTGAGAGGATTCGCTCTGACATACGGAATGTCTTAATTGTCCCTTCTTCATCACATGCTGTGGATTTGGTACCAATCAACACAC
Organism: Spilarctia lutea; assembly: GCA_916048165.1. Classification (NCBI taxonomy): domain Eukaryota; kingdom Metazoa; phylum Arthropoda; class Insecta; order Lepidoptera; family Erebidae; genus Spilarctia; species Spilarctia lutea. The sequence continues at coordinate 14,190,259 of OU696480.1, read as the reverse complement.
CCCAGTTACCACATGATCACTATGTTGATGAACTAGTGGAGAGTGAAGATATATCCGTGAGTACCCAATGTAATAATAAAATAAGGAGTGCTTTGGAGGATGCGATTCAGGAATACCGGTATGTTAATTGTAATAACAGACCCCGGTTACCCCGTTTGCCCATTCATAAACGTAATTTAGCGCTGGTAAGTGCCCTAGATTCGTTGTTATCGGATTATTTTGATAATAGCGAAGATCTCAGTGATACACATTCGATTCTATATTGTGCGGCTGTTGCAGTCTGTCGAGTTGCTAATGTCAAATTTAAAGAAAATATGACTTATGTTCGACCCAAAAACACTATACCAGCTTGGCAGTGTAGAATTGAACGTCGTATTGCTGAGACTAGGACACTTATTGGTAAACTAGTTAGTTTTCGATCAGGCAATACGCGACCGAGAGTAATGCGCTTTGTGAAACATGCATTCTCAGGGACTACTATTAGTCCCGGTCAGTACATGTCATGTGTCACAGAGCGCATAGACTTTCTGAAACAAAAAGTTTATGCATGGGCGAATAGGATAAGACGGTATAGAAAACGAGTAGATCGGTATAATCAGAATCGCATGTTCCAAAGAAATGAGAAGTGGGTTTACCGAAAATGGGAGGAACCCAGTCCGTGTGTGAGTGATGGGCAATTTCCAGATGACAACGCCACAAATACTTTTTGGCGTAGCATCTGGTCAGTGCCTGTTACTCATACTGAAGGTGATTGGTGTCGGGATGTCGAGCGCTCATGTGAGTCCATAATACCTATGGAACCTCTTACTATTAGTAAAGATGATGTAAGTTGTGCAGCCCGTTCATTGCCAAATTGGAAATCACCTGGTCCAGACGGACTGCACAACTTTTGGCTCAAGTGGTTCCGAAGCTCACATGCGTGTTTGGCATCTCAATACCGGGCCGCAGTGGATTCCAGTTCATTACCCCAGTTTTTAACTACTGGTATAACTCACTTACTCTATAAATCTGGTAGTGCTATGGATCCCAAAAATTTTAGACCTATTACATGTTTACCAACCATATATAAACTTCTAACATCTATTCTGAGACTCAAAATTTCTACACATATTAATAACAATTCGATAATTTCCGTTTCTCAGAATGGATGTAGAAGTGGGACCCGTGGCACTAAAGAGCTCCTTATTATGGACATGACTATTAGCCAACAAGTACGTCGTAATCGTAAGAGTCTGGCGACATGCTGGATAGATTACAAGAAGGCTTACGACTCGGTTCCACATACATGGCTTTTGAGGGTGCTGGAGTTGTATAAAATCGATACAACTCTATGCACTTTCTTAAGGTCGTGTATGGGGCAATGGAGAACGGTACTTCGCTATCCTGGATGTCGGCAGACTGCGGTAAATGACGTACTTATAAATATCGAGCGGGGCATCTTTCAAGGTGACAGTCTGAGTCCCTTGTGGTTTTGTCTAGCTTTGAACCCTCTAAGCACTCTGTTAGAGGGTTCAGAGTTGGGCTATAGGTTGCGGAAAGATGATCGAGCTATATCTCACCTTCTTTATATGGATGATTTGAAACTACTTGCCCCCACTAAATTACAATTGACAGAGTTACTAAAGGTCACTGAAAACTTTAGCAATTCTATCAAGATGGGATTTGGTGTAGACAAGTGTGCAGTCATGTATGTAAAGAAGGGTTTGATAGTGGAATCTGAAGGATTAGAACTTTCAGATTCTATAAAACTTCGGTCTCTCTCTGCCACCGAAAGCTACAAGTATCTAGGTTTTTCACAGTCTTTGGGAATAGGGGAGACCGAGGAGGATTGTGACAGAGGAGAGTTGTGACAAAGACAATTTCTTGGAACCTATGACTGTTAGCGAGCTAGCAACAGCGCACGATTGTTTCTTTAGAAACGCGCCATTTGATGTAGTACGCGTCAGAGGCGCAAGACAAGTGGTAGCGTGAGTACGACGTCTACGTGGAAAAAAAACTCAAAAGTAAGTTTTTTGTAAAAAATTTGATTATATTTATATGGTGACATATTAGTTCTATGTGGATATGCTATATTTTCTTATATTGTGTGGTTATTGAAGTTTCAAAGCGTGGCATTGTCTTACTGTGTTTGCTCGCTTGTTTCAAAATTATGAATTATTATTTTGACCAGGGTCGCGATTTTTCTACCTAGGAGAGTTGTGACACGATGTCACAACCCTCCTAGGTAGAACTTGTCCTACTTTAGCTTATTTTCTGGTTAGTTTATTTTAAATTCTTTTTGCAATCCCTTGTTTCTGTTTATTAAATATGGTTGTTCGTTTATTCTAGTAAATTCTTAAAACCTAAAATTTCACATAAAAATTGTACGGCAATTAAAGTTAACTTAAAATTTGGTTGGTTGAAATTATTTTGGACTGGGTTTTGGTGTTGTATCAATGCTAAATTGCTATATTTTTTGTTTTAGAATGCCTAATAATTATACACAGATGAAGCCACAACATCTTCTACCAATTCATCTTTGCCAAGCAATATCGCTAATGAACTCGTTTCCTACACGTCTACAGCAAGTATTCTAATTGACACTAACCCAAATGTGTTTTCGCCAGAATCAGTAAGGCCGTTGCCAAAAGCTCCACCTAGAAAAAAAACCAACGTAATAGACGCAAGATCAAATCTGCTGTGCTTACCGACACACCTATCAAGGATGAAATAGCAGCCATAGAAGCCAGTAGAAAGCTAAAAAGTGTGAAAAAGCGTGTTTTAAGCGAAGGAAAGAAGAAACCTAAGAATGCCAAGAAGAAGACCAACAAAAAAAGTGCCAGTGATGTCGAAGAAGATACAGAAAATGATTTTTTTTGCTTGTGCTGCCTTGAACCTTATACCAATAGCAAATCAAATGAGAAGTAGGTTCAGTGCCTCGAATGCAAAGACTGCTCTCACGAAGATTGCACTGGAGGCGAGCTGCAATATGTGTCATAATTGTTTATCAGATTAGATTGAGATTTTCAACTGATTTTGAAACGACTGATCTCGTAATGTTACCTTAATTACTTATAAAAGATTTAATACCTGTTATGTTAATGTTTCATGTTACTGTAGTCCTACAATTATACCAAATGATAATTAAAGTACCTACTTCTATGTTTAAAAACGTGTATTTTATTTATAATTCATATAAAAGTCCGTTTATCTATCAAATTAAGTGTATATACACAATTGTCACAACTTACCTTGGTACCTGTCACAACTTACCTAGGTGATAGGAGAGTTGTGACAAAAGGACTATTTTTAATTTTTGTGGTACTTCTCAGAAACTTTATAACTTTCATAGACTTTGATGACTGTTTTTAAAAAAGTAAGGATTGAGCTCCAGATATGTCCTTTTAAGTAAAAATTGTCACTACCCTCCTCGGTCTCCCCTACCAGAATTGGACATGAAACAGGCGTTGCGGGAACGCTTCTTTGGCCGCCTGAAAAAAGTACTTAAAAGTCTTTTATCAGGTGGTAACAAGGTGCGAGCCTACAATGGTTGGGTCATGCCGGTTCTGATGTATTCCTTTGGTGTACTTAGATGGACTCAGACCGAATTAGATGCCCTAGATAGGAGAGTCCGTACATTGCTGACTGCATTTCGAATGCATCACCCACGTTCATCAGTTATGAGGTTGTATATCCCGCGAAAATTTGGGGGTCGTGGACTTTTAAATATCAAGACCCTACACAATCGCGAGATATACAATCTTAGAGAATATTTTCTGCATACTGATGTGGGAATGCATCGCAGTGTAGTTGCAGTGGATAGCGGGCTCACTCCGCTCGCTCTGGCTAAAGAGAATTGGCGCAAACCTGTGGTACTTAGTACTAATGATCGCAGGGAGGTATGGAAGGGCAAGGAACTCCACGGTCGGTTTTATCGGGCCCTTCATGGACCCGATATAGATTTTAAAACATCTACGTCCTGGCTACGGTATGGTGATCTCTTCGGAGAAACCGAAGGTTTTGTTTGTGCGATTATGGACGAAGTTATCATGACGAATAACTATCGGAAGTATATCCTGAAGGATGGTACGGTCGACATCTGTCGGGCATGTCACCGTCCTGGAGAATCTATCAGGCATATTATTTCTGGATGTTCTCGTCTTGCTAACGGCGAGTATTTGCACAGGCACAACCAAGTAGCTAGGATCGTACATCAGCAACTTGCCCTTAAATACCATCTTGTGGACTCAGAGGTGCCATACTACAGGTATGTGCCCGACCCAGTTCTCGAGAATGGTCGTGCTACATTATATTGGGATCGATCTATTATTACAGACAGGACTATTGTTGCCAATAAGCCTGATATTGTGGTGATAGATCGATTAGAGCGCCGCGCAATTATTATCGATATCGCCGTTCCTCATGACGAGAATCTCGTGAAAGTCGAAAAAGAAAAACAAATAAAATATTTGGATCTATCTCACGAGATTGTCGATATGTGGAATGTGGGTTCGGCAATAATTGTTCCGATAGTCGTATCTGCTCATGGATTGATTGCCAAGAGCCTCGACCAACACCTTAAGAGGCTCAGGTTAGAAAGCTGGATCAAGGGTCTGATACAGAAAGCAGTCCTTCTTGACACGGCACGCATAGTGAGGAGGTTCCTGTCTTTGGAGCCCTAACCACCGGTTTCTTGGTCCCTGTACCCGAAGTCGGTGGTCTACTATTTTTTATATTTTTAAATATATATTATGTTATTGTTTATCTTTTTTATGTATTTAAAAATGTAATTAATATGTATATATAATTAAATAAAGAGAATAATAATAATAATAAATTCTTTATTGCAGCAAATTACATTTAACAATATAAATATAAGCCCTGATTCCCAAACTAGCGTGAGCTGTATGTTGGGAGCCAGTATCTTCCCAAGTATAAATTACACAGATTTGTTGCGAAGTGGTCTAAGTATAAGCAGTAGATTAGATTTTTACATTAGTATTATAGATAGTAGCAGTAGACATTAAAAATAGGAACAAAGGATTCGCCTGTCAATTGTGTTAACCTTGTAACGAAGTGAAATTATGATAAGGCTTTAATTTCCTCTTCGTCGTGGGTTCTTAATATAATGTTTTATCAAAATCGAAAAATTCTCATTATTCTTTTCAATGTATTAAATGAATAACTACTGGGTACTATAGGGATTAAACTTAAGGTACTGGTACTATAAGGTTACTTATTAGAGAAGTTTTAACTTAACTAATCTGTTAGAAGAGTTTTCTTTTGACTGTAGCTTGCATGCTTAGAATAGAATATACACTTAATATTTCAAGAAAATGTATGCGATAGGCGGCCTTATTGCTAAGAGCAATCTCTTCCAGGCAATTTTTATTTAATTATTACTAATTTTATTTCTTGTGCTGTGAGTGTGCTGCGTGTTTATGTGTGATATGCGTTACGTTCGTGTGAGTAAAGTTGTGTTTGAGGCATAATTCAGTTTTAATTCACTATTGTTATACTTAGTCAATTTAAAATCCATTTTACATGTATAATTAATATGCTACGACGTAAAAAGTACTACTTACCAACCATTAACAGAGAACCATTCTGATTTATAACTAGCACCTACTCATGAAAGAAAACTATATTCCGTTTTATTGTAATCTCAATCAAGTAGAAAAAAAACAATAAACAATTGTCCGTGTCCCGCGGTCGTAACAACACTAAATAATAGGGTAGGGCCACACTGGCGTCACACAACTATTACCGAAGCTTATGTTGGAAAATTGAAAAGTTAACGAGCCTATTCCACGATGCTCGTGTTTCAAACCACCTTTGTTTTACCAACGAACGTCGGAACTCGGCCTTATTAAGGGGAAATTGCTTTGAGTAACATGAAAGGTATGTGTCGATGACCTAATTTTTGCCTTGAATCTCGGGGTAATAAGGTTTCTAAACCAATTTTGGGTTATTATAGCTGAATTTTCAATGAATTAAGAGGTTATTCAAAATTATGAAATGACACTCTTTCTGAATTTTGAACATAATGTATAATATGAATGATAAGGTAAATTCGATTAAAAAATCTTTAACTTTTTGATTTGCAAAAGGCCTCTGATGAACAGTTAATGTGTTAATGAGGTCAAATATGGTGAATAGTTTTAAATTATCCATACTGATGTTATCTCTCTCAAGTTATAAAGTAACTCTGCCTGTCTGTTACACTTTCACGGCTAAACAACTGTACCGATTTCAATGAAATTTGGCAAAGAGATACTTTGATTTTTAAGGTTACTTTTTACAATAACCAACATATACGCGGGCGGAACCGGAACAAATGCTAGTATATCTACAAATCAGCTCTCAATATGACGTGACTGTTATTACTTACTATTACTTCAGCGAATTTCAGTTAAAGTTAATATTAAAAAATTATAATGTACCCATTATTCGAGTGGAATCGTTTTTAAGAGAACAATATAAACGTTTCATTTTCATCGTAATATAAAAAATAACTTTTGGCAACACATTTGACTAAAGTTATGTACAAAACGCACAAATTAAAAATAAACACGGTAACTTGGAATATCTACGTAATAATCTATACAAGTACCATTTATTTTTGGGTGGAAATCCCCTCGGACACCACCTGCTGGTGGCATGTCGGACTCGAACCGACTGAAACCGCTTGCTGTCTCAGGTACTAGATGCCGGGGAACCAGGTGCACCCTAGAAAAAAGTAAAAACCCTGGAACCCCTCCATAACGGGTCTTACCGACGCGATAACGGCGTGGCTTTCTGTACAAGTACCTAAATAAAATTGAAGTGTCTATTTGTAAAATTAAAATAACCGCTTTGTACTAAATGCATATACATATATGTACACACAGTACATATACCAAAATAACATATTTTTAAATTTTTGTCTGTCTGTTAGTGCCGGTTAATCTCTGGAACGGCTGCACTGATTTTGACGGGCCTTTCACTGGCAGGTAGCTAATGATACAAGGAGTAACTTAGGCTACTTTTTATAGACTAGCTTCACCCCGCGACGTTACTTTCGGTAAGACAATAAAGCTAGTAAAACTAAAAAATAAACAGTGTAATTCCTAGGACAAGAGGGTTGACTAGGTGAACGATGCTTAACCCGTAATGAGGCTACGTGACATTCTACGGTATTAAAACAAACAACTTTCTTAGAATTTTAACTCCTACAGGACATTAATTATACTTTCGCCGCCTTTTGTTACCCGTAAATGTATTTACAGTTACACCATTGTTTAACTAATTTTTCTTTCGAAATGTGGGTACTGAGAAGTTTGGCCAATAAGAAAAGTATGAATATTTATGTTTGAAATGTACATTTCTTATTGTTTTATTTGCACTTTTTAAGATAAATTAAAGCTTAAGATAGAAGAGTTATTTTCCATTACAGTGTAGAGTGATATTTAATTTCAATCTTTTAAAAGTGTTTTCTTTCATTAAACAATAAATTAACCAAATAGGAAGTTTTTTATTTTTATTTATTAATAGCAGTAAATTGTTTTTGTTTGTCGCTTTGCTCGTGCGTATGTCGGATAACCCGGTGTAAAGTATAGTACACTCGTATAGTATATGTATTTGTCTTGCCAGCTCCGAACTCGCACTCGGCCAGCGTGGGGACGTATAGCCTACATCTTATACTGAGAGGAGAGCCGAGCCCAGCGGTGGGACATTATGGGTTCTTGAAAAAGAAGGTAAATGCTGTGCATACAACTATGAAGTTTCATATAAATCCCTTCTGAAGTTTTTGTGTGAAAGAGAAACAAACATGAAAAAAATCATACTCCCATTCTCACAAACTTTCGCATTTATAATATTAGTAGGATTGTTAGTGTCAATATTTATAACTTCTATGATTTTATTTACTTATGTTATAATAAACCTTTTAATAACTCATACCTATAGCGTACGGAGAGCTACGCTTCGTCATAAATGGGCCGACTCGACCGGAGTGATACCACCGCCTCACAGAAAACCGGTGTGTAATAGAGCTTGAGCTGTGTTTCACCGAGTGAGTGAGGATACCGGAGGCCCATACCCAAACCCATCGTTTGCCCCTAATTCCATAAAAAGTAGCGAATCGACATAACGTTATAAATACTTTGTATTTATGAGTTATTACATTAACAATTCAAATGGCTTATTGAAATTGCGACCACTTCATTAGTGTCTATCATCTTATTTTAGTCGAATTATAGCTATTAAGTTAAAAGCTACCCATTTTTGTGAAGTCGCATTAACTAAAGAGGCTCTTTTGGTGAATGATGAAGTCCATAATTTCTGTAGGTAGATGGGTCTCCGATCAAAGTTTGGTTTAACGGATATTAAAATTTCCACGAATTTACTCAATTCAATTTAATCAAGAAAATTGAAATGTTTTATCAATTGAAACGTTTGAATATTTATTTAGAATGGATTAAACATAAATCTTTTTTAACTTTATTTACATAAAACTGTTAGTATAATATAAAACTGATAAAAATATGGAAAATCTATGGATACTATAGAAAAACAAGATTAAAAACCCTTAAAGATGACTGGTTCTATTTTACATAAAATAAAACAAGTAAGTAGAATATAAAAATATAATAAATAGTATTTTTAAAGCCATTTGTTACAAACAGTAATAAAAAATAAAAAATATAAAAACTGGTTTTGAGAGTGTAAAACATAAAATAACTTCAGGCGCCAAACTATTTTCATAGGAAATAAATTGGTTTTAGCAGAACACATAAGGAATGTAGAAAAACTAAGAACTAACTTGACTGCCTCGGTGGCGTAGTGGTAGCGTATGCGACTGCTAAGCTTGAGGTCTCGGGTTCGATTCCCGGGTCAGACCAAATGTTTATATGATCTGCAAATATTTGTTTCGGAGTTTTGGGTGTTTTCTATGTATATATGTATGTCATGTATTTACAAAAAAAAAAGTATGTGAGTATTTATATAAGTTGTCTAGTACCCATAATACAAGCTCTACTTAGCTTGGGACTAGATGGCGTTGTGTGTTAGATGTCCGGAATATTTATTTATTTAATAGTAATAGTTATTTAATACGAGCCAACATAACTTGGTAAATGTCGGTGACCTTATCACCCTATAAAACAAGTTATATATAAAAACTCTCTTAATTTAAAACGAACACCCATTTTAGTATTGTACAGTAGATAAAGTATATCATATTAACATTTAAATTAATTTATTGCAGGTCAATAACTTTACTGTCACTGTCCATTTGAACCACTTGTCACTGGAGTAAAATTCAGTTACGTTTATAACCAGAGCGGCAAGTGCAATCATGTTGCTGCTTTAATATGTCCATTCTGTATTATATTCATTTAAATATTTTAGCTGATTTACAGGCAACAACAGAAATGACCAATTTTTGAAGCAGTTCTCAATTGAGCAGTTTCACTAAGCCCCTATTTTTGTACATATCAGCCACGGCAAACCCTGCGATCGTTTCAAATACCCTCACCTAAACTTCGCACGATCTCAATAGTAAGCTAAAACGTAATTTCTAATGTCAGGTTTGTCCTGCAGTGGGCAGTAAAAGGTTGGTGTTATGTTTATATATACACATATCTATAATTTCAAGACTGTAAACCGTGTGTGTTAGTACGTACGCTAATATTTCAATGAACTTCTAAACCTCTTTGCACAATAAGGAATAATGAACGTAATGTTGTAAGTTAAGATTGCTAGAGGCGTACTTTTGAAATGAATGAATTGATACATTATGAACAGTGTTTCGATTAGTAACAAAATTGAACTATACCATATTGCACAATATATAAAAAAAACACATGTATCTTAAGGTTCGTATTTCGCTTATCGGATTTAAAAAAAGACTCTCAAATAGATAACAGTTTGTCTGGTACAGAGTCCGCAATAATATATAATATGTGTATAATAGTTTTATTATTGTACAGTGAGTAAACAACGTTAAATGCGTCACTTGACGCTTAACTTTATATTCTTATGCCCTTTAGTAAATGTGTTTCTATATAAAACTACACAATAAATAATAACAGTGTTAAATCTGGTGACCCATTGTTATCTTTTGTCTGTGAAATTGGTACATTATTTTTCAGATTTTCATTAATATCTCAAGTAAGTTATAATAACATACTATTACTGGTGGACTGAAATAAGAAAGTAGTTTGTATATAGTGTTACATAATTAGTGTGTGTGTGTGTGTATGTGTGTGTATGGTGACGGATTAAGTATACAGAGTGTCACCCCTATTCATACCATCGATGTCGTAACAGGGGACTAAGACATCAAACTATGCAGAACGAATATCACTGCATAAAAAAGGAAAACATTATCCAAATCTATATCAACCCGTTTGACTAGTGCAAAGACCATAACCTTCTTTGTGAAGAGAGGACTGTTATAAGTTGTTGATGTGATGTGGTAATTTAATTCAGAGTTTCCATAAAGCTACTTATATAGAGTGGACCGCTACCGCGTCCCCTTTGCCACCACCTAGCGGTAAACCTGTACAAACACTTAGTTGAAGTAGCCCAGTAGCAGATTTCGATGATGTAGTACAAAAATACAAATTTCAATTAGTTCAGTTGCCTGGACAGGTGTGGAAATCGGAACAGTTGTGCAACATACTCGCTCCGGTTTTCCTGTCTTACCCTATCGTGTATGGTTACTTGTAGGATTAGACAGAAGCGTATTAAAAGCAACATAGCGTATTTATATAATTAATTTAGTATTCATCAACCGTTACACTATTTAATTTATATACACACGTAACATTTTTGAATATTATTTTACGTCTAATCATGCATGCCGGGTGTGAAAAACAAAAAAACATTTAGACAAGATTAAGAATACAACGCAAACAACACGTAGAACTTTCGACACATCATTATTTTGTTTCTTAGCTATCAGATTTCATTGTTTATCAAGGTTTATAGTAATTATAACGATAATGGGATATATCTATAATAGGGGTATTTTTATCTATTGGTATATAAGTATCGAATGTTGGTATAGATCAGTAGATCAGTTAATTTGAGCGGTACAAGTGCCACACGCGTACAAGGTGAGTGACAGGTTTAGAATTATCATCTTAGGTATATTCATTTTAGATTAGTTATTCCAATGTCAATATCTTTAACTTATTTATAACGTTCTATACACAGTTTTATTTGATTCGTGAATTCTCTTTCATATAAGCTAGTAGAATCACATTATTATCTCTAGGTACTTTCTTAAATCTTAAACGTTAAATTAATAATAAATTAAGTCAGAAAGAATACAATACAATTTACAATTTGAGTATAAAATACAATTTATGTCACATACTACCTGCGGGTTTTGGTATTGTCCCCTTTTTAAACTAATAGTCTAACCTACCGCTAATCCATTGAATACTTCCTCAACTTTCATTTAAAATTAATTTCATCAAAAAATCTATACTATTTCATAATGTGAATTTAAGATTTGTTCTAAAATATATTATTCTGTAATAAGGGTAGCCTAAGTTATACCTTATAACACCAGCCGTTTGCCAGCGAAAGTGCCGTTAGAGTCGGTTCTGGTATTCCGGAAAAACAGACCAACAAATTTTTTTTTTGTTTACAACGTCGTTGGTGTAGTGGTTAGCGCAAGCGACTGTAGATCAAGGTGTCTAGAGTGCGATTCCCATTTTTCTTACAAAAAAATATTAACAGCAGCCCAGAGTCCCTATGGGCATGTTATGCCGCTGGTGCCAGTTGTCATAAACATCTACGGCAATCGTTATTGCGAAATCAGTGCCCACAAATATATTGACAACTAGTTCAATCTTCATATTCAGTTCACACTCAGGGTGGCGGAGGTGCGATGCAATTCACTCTGTGGAAAATCTGACATTTGTGTAAAACCGAATGAACTATAGTCGTTCCAATCGTTTATTTAACTTTTGACACATAAAGTTTTGTAATAATTTTTGATACAATGTACTACAGGGAATACTGTACTTCATGGACGGGCTCCGCACACTTAGAGATGTGTAATTCGTAATTAATAACCACAGACTATAAAAACGGTTTCGAAATAAATCGATTATCGATTATATCGCAAGACAAACTCTCTTGTATGTCCTTTGAGTACTTTATTTTTTGACATTTTGATAGTGACGAAGGGAGGAACGATACGCTCAACTCAACCAAACGTGAGAATTCACAAATAAATCAATACGGAGGAATATAAATACTCAACTCGACGTATGAAATTGTGGATTAACACTGACAATAAAATGGAGTCGCGCGTCGGCTCCGCGTCCGGTATTGCCGTTTAATAAATCGATAAAAGTACGAAATATCCGCTCTCCTTAAAGTGACTGGCAATATTAGGAGGGGCATGGAAGATACCAAAGTCACAGTACTAGTTTTAGTTGACTTCTCAAATGCCTTCAATACCGTCAGTCATGAAATCCTCCTATCTATCCTTACATATCTTGGGGTGCCTTCCGAGGTGCTGGAATGGTTCTCCACTTATCTTCAGGGGCGATCGGCAGTGTGTTCGTGTTGATGACTCGACGTCAAGTTGGTGCAACCTCCGCGCTGGCGTCCCTCAAGGCGGCATTTTATCCCCTCTCTTATTTTCAATATTTATTAACCTCATAACTCAACAACTTCGGAGTGCGTATCACCTGTATGCTGACGATCTGCAAGTGTATTCGCAGGCAAGAGTGGAGGACATAGCCCGAGCCATCGACGAAGTCAACACGGACTTAGAGATCATAAAGTTCTGGTCAATGAGATTTGGCTTATCAGTTAACCCAACTAATATACTAATACTAATATACTAATATCACCGATTGTGTTCAATGGCTCAGTCCTCCCGTTCAGAAACGTAGTCAAAGATCTGGGCTTGCTCATCGATTCGACCCTTGATTGGCAAGCTCAAGTTACTTATGTCAGCCAGAGGGTAACTGGAAACATGCGAACGTTATATCGACTCAAAAAAACTTCCTACCACCTAACACCAAAACAACTCTCATGCAGTCCTTAATAATCCCAATAATTGACTATGGTGATGTATGTTATTTCGACCTGAATGCAGATCTTCTCAATAAACTAGACCGCCTTCTTAATAACTGCATTCGATTCATTTTTAATCTCCGTAAGTATGACCACATGTCAGCCTTACGTTCTCAACTTAAATGGTTGCCTATTCGCCTGCGCCGCAATCAGCGAGCACTTACCTCCCTATTTTCTTTTGTTAACTCACCTTTTTCTCCTACATACCTTGCTTCATATTTCCGTTATCTGTCCACTAATCATAACAGAAATCTTCGTTCAGAAAATAATCTACTTCTCTTATGTCCTTCCCACAATTCAGATTTCATGAACTCTTCATTCTTTGTCCAAGCGATACTACTCTGGAATGCTCTCCGACTTGAAATCAGGATGTCCACAAACCGTCTTATGTTCAAAAAGAAGGTACATGACCTCCTTCTCAGTAAAACGTCAGAAATTTCTAATTGATAGTGGCTTCACCTCATATTCAGGTTATCATCGTGTACGAACGTAGTGTATTTGTGTAAGTATATTTTATATATGTATTTATTGCGTGTGTATTCTTTATAATATATATGTATTGATTATGTAACCTCTGTGCACCACCTACCTTACTAGATCTCTACACCACCCTAAGTTTGACTGGAAGAGAATGCCCTGGGCATTAAGTCCGCTAATGTAGAAATGTGCATAAAGTTTTTAAATAAAATAAATAAATAAAAATTATCTATAAAATAATGAGTTTGTTAAATCGATTAAAACTTCTTCATGCATAAAATCGATCGATAAAAGAAATCGAATCGGTAACAGGTCAGGGTATCACTATTTGATTAGGTATTAGAACTGTCAAAAGTTAAATAAACGATTGGAACGACTATAGTAGGAGATCGTTTTTTGTTTTTTCGGAAGACGGTCCCCATTTCATGTCATCCACATTTTATATATTTTTTAACATTAATTTCATCACGACGACGACTTGAAGACTTGAAGACTTGATAATTGAAGACGATAAATATTTGACATTGGCAGAAATAGCTGATCCGAGTGATCCGGCTAGTTGCCATTCATCATCAAAAAAAAAAAAAACGACTATAGTAGCCGACCTCAAATAGTCTTGGGAATAGTAAAGGCTAGAATGATGAAGATGATGAACACCGCATATCTATATTGATTTTGCAAATTCGAAAGTAAATCTATCTATCTGTTACGTTTTCATGGCTATACCGTGGAATCAATTTGGATGAATTTCGGTATAGAGATAGATTAGACTTTGGAGAAGGACCAAATCTACTTTTTGTAGCAACAACTGACATAAACGTACCTCCATCCACTAGGATTACCTGGGGGATTTAATTGGAAATTTCGTCCACACTGACCCCCTTTTTTGGATATCATTTCCCTTTTGATCCCCCAGGAGATTCATTAGATTTTTTTATAAACACAACGTCCATTTGGATCCCCTGTTTAAACGGATGGGGGTTTTATTTAGATTGTTTGTCCACACAATATGGCTATTTACATTTTAGCACGAAATATAGCTGCACAATTCAAAATTCATAAAACCTCCAAAATTTGAAAATTATAATATTTAGGAGCTTTTGGTTTAGAAAATTAATCCCTTTGGGTATTAAAATGTAAAAATGAAATCCAAAAAATTAAGTTAGAGATTGGTGTAGAAGAAATCTAAATAAATTCCACATCGCTTTAAGCAGGGGATCCAAATGGACGTAGTGCTCATAACACTTCCAAATGCACCCCCACCAAAAAGATCTCTTAGGGATCCATTTGAATTAAAGTTCCAAACGAATCCCACAGGGGATTCTAGTGGACATACCCATAAACGTGAGGGGCGCTGCGGGCTTAAGCTTGTATTCTAGTAGTATGAATGTAGTGAAAAGCTGTAAATTTAAAATCACCAACAAACATTTAAATTTTATTTATTTATATGGATTTTGTTATCTTTACCTTTCCGAAGTAACTGTAAAGTAGCATTAACTAGGATTATCATTGTAGATTGTTCAGCTATATTAGATATTGGATTAACATTAAATTCTTAGTTGCTAATCTTCTATTTATACTACGCAATTATCTTTAACTGATAATGTCAACTTATATTAAAAGTTATTTGTTACCAGATTTATTTATTTATCGCACTATTTTATGAAGTTTCTATTTAGTTTTTAACTCATCATTTTAACTTACCGAATAAATAAAAGAATAATTTACAATGTAAGTATATGTGACGAATTAATAAAATGCTGTTTTTCAAGGATGTTTCGTTTCATCCTTTTGATGTTGGCCGTTGGGCTGACATTGGGCTATAAGAATCCTCACTATGCACCCGGCCGTACTACCATGGTGCATCTGTTCGAGTGGAAGTGGGACGATATTGCAGCAGAGTGTGAGAGGTGGCTTGGACCTAGAGGATATGGTGGTGTTCAGGTAAGTTTGTTATATTATGCTTCGATATATATAGGTAGTGGCACCATGATATCAGGCTGTTGTGGTTTGATACTACGGTCGTCGCTAACTGAACCCTAATGTCACGTTATCACAAAAAATCCGTATTAAGCAACTTAGATATCAGATGTCTAATCTTACCCTAAACTCTTTGTGAGGGGGGAAAGATTAGTACTTGTTATTGTTGTAATAAGCCAGAATGTTTATCTACTTGTCATGCAAGATTATTTTGGCATATATTACACATCACTATCTGAACTAAAAATAGTTATATACTTGTTATACATAGAAGCAGACAGTACATTACAGCAATTATATATAATAATATTAAATTCTATTATTAAAATATAATATTTATATTCATGAAAATGTATTTCATGGATATGAAAATTTCAACTATTTTGAAAGTTTAACTATATTGAATACATTGATTTCATAATCAAGCATGATAGCAAGACAAGAGTTAATAACTCAATGTTTAGCAGTCCATGTTATTTACAAAGTCATATACACTAAAACTTGGTTAGCAATAAAGATTTTGATATAAAACTTGTCCATTTACAAGATACTTCTGTTGCCTCTAGATTCGTTTGCAATATAAATTTTTATTTCGTGTTTCTAACTTTGAAAATGTCAAGGTTCTAAAACCCAACTTCGATAAAACCCATCTCTTATTTAGAAGCGAAATTTGCAACTATCCTTACTGGTAGCCTCAGCGGTTTAGACTCTGAGAGGATGAAACAGTCAGTTTATTCTAGATACTGTGGTCGCTCAGTTGGTCCAAATTCAACTATAATTCATTTATTTTTTTTATTTTTTACTTTTCTTAGCTATCAACACTCCCCCCACCCAACTAAACTTAGATTGTGCCAAATTTCATACTTTTCCGTTTGCATAATTTTTATTAAATGGGTACAAAGTATCTCCATGCCAAATTTCTTTGAAATCTGTAATAATATAATTATGGATTTGTAGATAATAGCTAGATAATGAGATGTGACAATGTAAAGACGTCGTTTGACTGAGATGATGATGATAATAAGCAGATTGTATAATAAATTTAATACAATTAACAATCAATTCAAATACTAAAATAACGCAAAATCTCGAAAAAATGATATATTAATTCAGAAATAATAACCTAATCCTCATTATTTTTAGATTTCACCTCCCAATGAAAATTTGATCATCTGGAATAGTAACCGCCCATGGTGGGAACGTTATCAGCCTATGTCTTATCGTTTGATAACTCGTTCTGGTAATGAACAACAGTTTGCCAGCATGGTGCGGAGGTGCAACAATGTCGGTGTCAGGTTGGTTAACCTAAATAGTTTTTTTTTGTAACTAAATCTTTTACAAGTCGATTTTACAACACGGAGGCGCCAGCAAGAAGAATCTTAAGAAATGATACCATAGAGGTGTCCTTTATTTAAGTCTTAATAAAAACTATGCGAGTACAGTATTGAGTCTGAGTTGGCGTTTTGAAAAAAAGACTATATTTTTGAGTCGGACTGTCCATACAGACAGCATTATGAGCCCCAGCGATCGCGTTACCTAACGTGAAACGTAACATTACCGCCATTTGAAATTGACTACACTCAAAACCACCAGAATGATACTAAATATGAGCTAATATTATAAGCCTAGACTATACTTACTGTGTCTGTGTCTGTCTGTCTAGCTTTCAAAAGAACTAAACAAAAATTTATTGGCATCTTAACTACACTACTCTAAAAAAATGAAGTTTAATTAAAGTAGACAGAGCTCTGTTATAATTATTATATAGGTTGCTTTAACGAAATACGATACAACGCCTCTCGTTTCATTCAATACGAGTATTATGAAAAATAACCATTGCTGATTCAACAAGCAATTTCGGTAGAAGTACAATTGGGTACCTTCTGTATTAGACAAAGATCTTTGGGATGTAATTAGTGCTTTGCGACTAAATATTAACAGGGGTATCTAAAATAACTACGTGAAACGATAAGAAGAAATATACATTTCTGTTCAGTAACACAAAGAACAGCCCCGTTGGCAATCCTTTCAACATTTCTCCCAAAAATAGTATTAACAGATCTTTTTATCATTTTTAGGGTTCCGTATCCAACGTATATTACTAAGACTGTCCGTTCGTCTCTCACCAGGCTATCTTATGAACCGTGATAGTTGGACAGTTGAAATTTTTACAGATGATGTATTTTTGTTGCCGCTATATAGCACCAAATACTAAAAAACTAAATAAAATATCTACTTAAAGGTGGCTCCATTCAAAAAACTTGATTATTTTGCCGTGTTTATAATTAATGGTACAGAGCCCTTCTTGCCATAGAATTAAGTTGGCCGGCTAAAGTTAACCGGCCAAGTACGAGTCGGACTCTCCCGACGTACTTGGTCAGTTTTTATTGGGCCTGTGGCGACCTCCACATACAGCGTCATCTACCGCAGATACACTGAATTACGGAGCAACGTATAACACGAAGAAAATACCAATCCTGAATCGCTCAATAGTAGTTCTCGCGCCGATTACCATATATACAACAACCCAACATCAACCGTTAGGCAGTGGCCCGTCAGGCATGACGTTGGGTGTTGGGTGGAACATGATACCCGTTCCCCCTAGGCCCCCCTTAGGCCTAATAATAATGGATTTTTTTTTACACTCACATTCCTCAGAATTACAGCTAAATATTATTTTACCGCTATATAAGTTTTCTATAAAGAACTTTCATGTCTGTTCCTGCAGAATCTACGTAGATGCGATCATCAACCACATGACTGGTCATGCTCAAGAAAACGTGGGTACCGGCGGTAGCACAGCAAACTTTGGTGAATGGTATTATCCCGCTGTGCCTTATGGTCGCAATGACTTCAACTGGCCACATTGTGTAATCCAAGCCAGTGACTATGCCAACGATGCCCACAGAGTAAGTATTTTTTTGGCTATTGAAATATCAACAAAACTGCGTATAAATGTTTGTCAGAAAAAAAGGCTTCTGGTTACAATTTTTAACGGAGTGACTTTATTTGATATAGTATAATAAAAATTGCAGTTTATTGATGTTTGTCTATTAGAGATTGACAAGAATTTAGATTTCAACAATAATTCATGAAAAACTTAATACCAGAAAGTCAGTAGTTCTTATATTCGTTCTAAATATTATTTTTAAATGTGAATTTATTTATAGATACGTAACTGCGAACTTGTTGGACTAAAAGACTTAAACCAAGGTACTGAACACGTGCGTAGAATGATTGTAAATTACATGAACCATCTTATCAGCCTGGGTGTAGCTGGATTCAGGTACTAAACATTCTCACTTTCATGAATTAACCTTGTTATATGATCAAATTTATAGTTATATTCTCAATATTTTTAGGATCGACGCTGCGAAGCACATGTGGCCTTCTGATCTCAGAATTATCTACAACCGTCTAAATGATTTGAATACAGCTCACGGCTTCCCAAGTGGCGCTCGTCCCTACATCTACCAAGAAGTAATCGATCTAGGAGGTGAAGCAGTCAGTCGTAATGAATACACCCCTATCGGTGCTGTGACGGAGTTTAAATTTGGTATGGAACTATCAAGGGCTTTCCAACGCAACAACCAGCTTAGATGGTTGGTAAACTGGGGGACTCCCTGGGGCCTTCTCGCTTCCGACGATGCACTTACTTTTATCGATAATCACGATAACCAGAGAGGTCATGGTGCTGGTGGCGATATTCTCACTTATAAGCGAGGGAGACCGTACAGAGGAGCTATCGCGTTTATGTTGGCCCATCCCTATGGTTTCCCCCAGTTAATGAGCAGTTTTGCTTTCCAAGATACTGAAGCTGGACCTCCAATGGATCGCAATGGAAATCTTATTTCTCCTTCAATCAACTCTGTAAGTATTTCCTTGATGACATTTTTAAAATACTTTCTTACTTTTTTGGAAATTTGATAAGTTACTCTAAATCATGAATAGAATCAAAGCATGAATATAATCCAAGAGTTGTGGGTACCACTTACATTTTTTACATTTTTAACATTAACTATTTCGAATAGGTGATAGGAGATCATGTAGTATTAATTTATTAACTTACCACATTCTTAACCAAAATTAAATTGTTTGTTATCATTTCAGGATAATACATGCGGTAACGGCTGGGTTTGCGAACACCGTTGGCGTCAAATTTACAGTATGGTGATGTTCAGAAACGTCGTAGCAAACGCACCAATGACTAACTGGTGGGACAATGGCAGCAACCAGATTGCGTTCTGTCGTCAAGGACGTGGATTTGTTGCTTTTAACAACGACAATTGGAATCTGAATCAAAATTTACAGGTAACGCTAACGTTTAAACTATTGTTTAATATATTTATTACAATTTAATGCATAATAACTTTATAGTGTCTGATATTTACATTGGCCCCGAGCTTCTCATTTAAAAATAAAGGGATTTATTCCGATTTATTTTATAGCTGATTACCGTTTAGGAAACAACGCTCTCACCCTAATTTTGAAAGGTCACTGGGCCAACCAGGTAGACTCTAGTGTAATGGCAATGTAATAGAAGACTTTTTTTTTTACAGACCTGTCTTCCAGCTGGTACCTACTGTGATGTAATTTCTGGACAAAGGAACGGGTTCAACTGCACCGGCAAGAGAATCATTGTTGGTAATGACGGCCGAACGACCATTTCTATCGGCTCTAACGACTATGATATGATGCTTGCTATCCACATCGGTAGCGAGGTAAGTAATCCATCGATACTCTAATACATTGTGTATTCATCTTATAGAAAATTTCAGTACCTATGTTTACGAAAACTGAACCCTACTGCTGAATACATAAGTTCTTATATTACTTAAATTTTATTTGCAACTCATAGTCCTTATTAGAACTGTATTAAAAGTATCTAATTGTTCACTAAAACCTTTTTATAAATTAACGTTAGTTTAAATTTGTTGCTAAGTGTATATTTGTGTAAATTATGCATATTTAATTCGCTTATTATGAATTCTTTTTTTAAATATAGTTATAACATCAGTATCAAGATGTATCAGTTGATGAACATTCTGTACTGCCTTATGATTGAATTGAAATAGATCTATTTTTGAGAACTACTAATCAAATGTTTCTTTTGTTACAGTCAAGAGTTTGAAGATTATAAACTTTGTCATCGAAATTTACATTCACGATCTGAAATCAACTATAAAAATATATAGAAGAATGTTTTATTAAGTGAAGATCTTTTTCCTTTGAGTAAAATATTATTATTGCTAGGTATAAATTTCTATTGAAATTTCCAGAATAATTAGAAAATAAATCAACATGTTTGAAATAATTTTTACTTTAATAAAACTTCGAAATTTTTCTAAGAAATTTCCTCAGACTGCAAATTGTTTTTATTCATATTTTTTCAGACATCATCACCAAAAGAGATTGGTGGTTCTAGTCTACTAACTTTACACTTATATTAATATAATTATGTTGATACACAATAAACAAATTTGCAAAATAGTAATTTATTTACGTGTTTAATTTTGACTTATGAATGGGTTTCCATAGTATATATGTATAAATTTTATAATCACAAGCGAGAAAAAATCCATTCCTAATAGACAAGATAAGTTATAACCATTAATGATAGTTATTACTAGGTATATCTTTTAGCTTATGTAAGAGTAAGTATCCTCCGCTTTACAATTATCAAACCAACACCTAATAGTCCTGCGTGACTTTCCTGTATTTCTGTGTTTTTCCTGTATTTCTATCTTTCCTGTAAGCTAGGGAAAGAAATTGCCTTTTGTTAAACATTGATGTTTTAATCACTGTGCTGGTCACTTCTCATGGCCTCTTGCTGAAGCTGTAGTGATTAAAACATTTACTACAAATGAACAATTTTGGGTATATTGTTAACAAATCCAAACTCCTATTGTTAACTGGCCAAGTAACTTTTGTACCGTTCAATGTAGAATACTATTAAATTCGTCATCATCTTCATTGAGTACCAGTTACGTAGTAGTCATTAACTAATAGCGTTTTCCCTAGTGGTGCTTGACCTTTCACTTCACTCACAGAAAACCGGTGTGAAATAGCGCTTGCGCTGTGTTTCACCGAGTGAGTGAGGGTACCGGAGGCCCATACCCCAACCCCTTCCCCCATTCCCTCCCCCATTCCCCAAAGGTCGGCAACGCACTTGTGACGCTTTTGGTGTTGCGGGTGTCCATGGGCGGCGGTAATCGCTTACCATCAGGTGAAGCGTCTGCTCGTTTGCCACCTATTCAATAAAAAAAAACTTATTAAAAAGAAATTGATTTTGGAGGGGTAGCCATCAGCTCTGATGAATATACCGCAATGGGTGCTGTAACCAAGTTTAGATACGGAATGAAAGAATCAAGAGCTTTCCAATGTTTTAATATGCTTTCTTATTTGCATAATTTTGATATCGTCTGACTTTTACGCTTCCACAGTTAAACCGTTGCACTAATTTCAATCCAATTTGACATGGACATGTGGGGGAACGGGTGTCCCTCCGACACAAAGGGAGGTTCCTCCGACCAGGCGAGGTGATCATGCCTGGCGGGCTACTGCCCAACAGTTGATGTTGAGATGTTGTACATATGATAATCGGCGCGAGAACTTCTATTGCGCGATTCAGGATTGGTAGTTACTCCGTGTATTGCGTTACTTCGTAGTTCTGTGTATCTTCGGTAGATGGCGCTGTAGTAGGTTACTGTTGTGTTGTATGTGGAAGTCGCCACAGACATATTTTGATCCTTGAGGAAGGTCAAACTCTTTACCGCGATAAATGACATACCTTCGGATGGAGTTACGAGTAAAAGCTAATAAAGTATACATTTTATTTCAAGAAAATAACTTTCAATAATAAATAATACTGTAAACGTAACCTAAAAATCCTTTTAAATTAACTTAAGCTTCAAAATCGATTAAAACGTTTGTCACGACTCAAATATCTATCACACTCCTGTTTGAATCAAGTATCGGACAACGAGGAGAATTCTCCCTGAATTTTCACCAAGCAATTTTTGCTGCCAACCTAATTGGATATAGGGATAAATAAATCAATTAAATTGTTCCACTCCGTGCGTCCTCTAATAGCGTTGGATGTTGGTGCGTAAAACCGATCTACGATGACCTGCCCCGTCCCTCTTATGACATTAATTATACGACAAAAACAGTGTTTATCTTAAGGAAAAGGGGTCTAGCTCATAGGATTTAAATTGACTGGTGGAAATTAGATTTGAGAAGTGTAGGTAGTGTGGTAATGAAAATGTATTCGATGATTTAGGCTTCCTAGAACTACATATTTTTAATACTTAGCAAAAGTTTATGAGGACATGTGGATATTTCACGCTAAAACTAATGAACGTATTTTTATAAAACTTTACGGTAATATAGCTTATAATAACGAATAATAAAGTCTCCTATTTACCGCTACAACCGACACGTGTCCAGAGCTACGACCAGGAGCTAGTATTATAAATGGGATAGTATGTAAGAATATCTAGATGTTTGTTATTATTTATTGAAGGGATTTACTTTAATACATTATTAGACATATTGTATGTCAGAATAACACATGTATGTATATTATGTTTTACTGTGACATCCGACCAGTGGACTGACCTACGAGCGAGTATAATTTTTTAGTAGTGCAAAGGAACGTACAGTGCACCTCAAAGAGTCACAAATGCCTTGATGTCCATTATTCCAACAATGCAAAGATTTTTACGTTTATTTAAATACTAGCTGAACTACGGTGCTACCCGCGGTACGCCAATAACCGCAAGCAACGTCGCGAGGCGAAGCTAGTATCTTTATATATTGTACCTTATGTGTTATAAGTGTGTATAAGTGTATATATAAACTATATTATTGTAAAGTTTTATCAAAACCCATTCAGATAATGATGATTAATGTTTATATCATAATACAAACTATTTTCAGTATTTTTACCTATTCATTATTCGATATGATATTTAGATTACAACGTGCTTCGTTTCTTTTATTTCGTTATATTCATTTACTTCTAAATTAATTACACAGTATTTTTGTTAATCCCAACTTCAAACTAAACTTTAATTACTGTTCTGTGTATATTCAAACTTTGTTGTATTTTAATTCAACTTAATTGTTTTAATTATATACTATTCTCTTTATGAAAATAATTATAGAAATTTATGGTAGTATAGATACGAGTAATAATACAGAGGTAGCATTCATCCGAATTTCAAATACCAATGATATATTCTTTTTAGTTGAAATTAAGTTCACTGAATTACTAAAATACGTGTATTATTTCACCTGAGAAAAGAGGATTCTAAGGCTGCGTTTGGAAAGGCAGCGCGGAGCGGAGCGGCGGTAGTGGTTGCGCGGATAACGGCACACGGCTACGCAAACCCGTTTTCGAAACCAACGGGAAAATCGCTTGAGCGGTGTAGTGTTGTGTTATGAGAAATTTTACCTCTTACAATATAGCTTGACATGGATGAGAGATGTTACAAAAAACAACTAGTAATTTGAAATAACTTTTAAAATCAATCAATGTTTAATAATATTTTGGTTAATTAAGGTACCTACTTATGTAATATTTGTTTTTATGGAATAGGGGCAAACTAGCAGACGTACCGCCTAATGGTAAGCATTTAGCACTGCCATGGTACGCCGCCGGGGTAGCAACCGAATCCATACAATGTCTACCTAATAAATACCTCTTCTAATCAATTATTCCGCAACGTACAAATATCATATGACAAGGGAGAACAATCAAGAGTTGCCACCCCCTTTCCTTCACCCAGTACTTAGTTGGACAGCTTGCAAGTGACGGCATTGTGCTGAATCTTATTATTTTATGTCCCTTTAGCTTTCTAAAAAGGTCTCCTGATGGTTCACATGACCAATCAATTCGACACGGGCCCGTAGTCGTAGTATAGTAGTAGTACGAGTAGTAGGCCGCTCATCGCCAGCTCCCCGCGTCGCTATGTTTATAAACTCTCCAATAGTTCTATACATTTAAATAGCCTCCGCCCCGCTCCCGCTGAGTTCGTGTACGCGGTCAAGTATCCAAATTTTTTTATTACGAAACCAGCCAGGTATGTTGAACATTAAATCACACGTCAATGATTTAAACATTTCAGAATTCATGTCTATCGGCTTGGCAGCCTTGTCAAAAGAAAGATGTTTTCATTTTTGTTAATCTCGTTTCATGCTTGAATAATATATCGATGTTACAAGTACAAGTAAACTGAATATTAAATTTAAAATATGATATGAGAAAATTACAGCAAGTAACATAAGTTTTTAAAAATGGTATATAGTGGGACGGAACGGAAGGAGAACGGGACTTTCCCTATTCCACAGAACTAAAGTTTTTTGGCATGTTTTCGGATATCATAAAGAAACATGCATAAAGCAGACAATATTCACTAATCGAAGTTACCGCTACTAGTTCAAGTCGTCCTTTCGGCACAAACTGTCTTCTTCTATTTTTTACACCTATAAGATAAAAGTGAATATGATTCGCTAGGATCTTGTGGTTACTTGCCATATACTGTCTTCGTGATCATAGTAACTTGCTTTCAAATCAGTCGCAACCAAAACCCTATTTTATTTCATAATTGAATAGAAAAGAGACAACGCTAAGATACTTTAGCCGTGAAAAGAATAATGCCTGGGTGTACACGGGGCATCTTGACCGCAATGATATCAGTGATATCACTGAAGAAGAAGATCGCTAGAAGAAGATGGGGTAGCCGCCCCTCATTTTCTTCTGGCGAGGATACTTCTAGGAGAAAGCACGCATGCAACGCACTTCATTATCATCATCAGCCTGTTGCAGTCCACAGCTGGATATGGGTATCTCTCATTACATGTCACTCTGTTCGATTTTGATAACGCACTTAGGACTCTTGATTTATAAGGAGTCAGGAATGGTGGTGGTCATTTTCCTAAAGCTGAGCCGTTGTAGTACATTGAAAAAAAAGGAAAGACACAATATATTCGATTAATATGCAAGAATTTATTATATGTAGTATAACTGCAATGTACTAAGATACTACAAGTTAGGGTGCTGTCAAACCACGACCCTCATCACTATTCTATGTATAATAATGTTGGGCCGTTTAACATCTTTGTTTTACATACCCAACTTACATCCATCGCCCCTTGCATAACCAGTAAGTAATATACGTTTGTATAGTTCATGAGAACTTTTTACAAATCCTTCCCGACTAAAACTAAAAAGAAAGATAATAGTTTTGACACTGTTTATATGTTCCACAGTAGCACCTAAGCACACAATGAGCTGTCAATAGATTCATAATAATGGCCAGGGTGACACAGTCTTTTTCTGAAAAGGTTTTACGTAGTCGGGTTTTACTTTTTGAAGTGAAACTTGCGGCCCGTTTTGAGTAGTTACGTTTGAGTTTTTTTCTTGTTATTTATAAACTGAAACAATTGTTCATTTATAGTCTCTACTTTATTCAGAGACAATCGTTTAAATTCTGCTTGTAAATCGATGGTGGACGTTGACGTTTTTCGGCCATGATAAAATGTTTTATCATTATTGAGAGTAGTTATATACAATCCTTCAAAAAAAATTTATAAAATAAAACAAAAAACATTTTCAAACACAAACAGGACCAAATTAATACTACAATGAAATATCACATTACAAACAATATTATTTTATTTAGTCCACAATGTAAATAACTACACACATCACATTCCACAAACTTACTTCATTCACACCACAGACCGCGAAATATTTACTCAGGTCTCGCTCCTTAACTTTTATTGCACTTGAAATAAGAATTGTCACGAATATTGCTGGTTTATAAGTCTTTTGTCGTTATACCTTACGTCGACATATGATATTTATTTTTTGAAAAATAACGTCATAAAGAAGTTTCACTTCTTACGAGTGTACGCTAGTACACGCAACTTTTTCTTTTTGGTTTTTCCCGACTGCAAAAGAAGGAGGGTTATATTTTTCGAGTAGTAGTATGGGAGCGTTCAAGTATTACGTAACGCAACTTTTAAAGGATTTGAACCCTCCCTCCCCTTCTGTAACGTTTTTCTGTTCCACCCCCCCCCCCCCTATCTAAACGCTACGTAACACTCAAGTGTCATATTTATATTTTATAATTTTTTGGCTTTACACACAATTGTTTTCCTCCTTAGTTTTTGCTAATAAACTCTTAAAATAACCGCCCCTGTAACGCATCGTAACGTTTTACGAGACCTATCCCCCCTCCCCCCCCATATTGCGTTACGAGTACGAGTAGAGGCATGAATGGGTCGGCTCGACCGGAGTGATACCACGGCCTCACAGAAAACCGGTGTGAAATAGCGTTTGCGCTGTGTTTCACCGAGTGAGTGAGGATACCGGAGGCCCATAACCAAACCCCTCCCCCCATCCCCTTTCCCATCCCCCAAAGGTCGGCAACGCACTTGTGACGCCTTTGGTGTTGCGGGTGTCCATGGGCGGCGGTAATCGCTTACCATCAGGTGATACGTCTGCTCGTTTGCCCACTATTCAATAAAGAAAAGAAAAAAAGAACGCTCCCTATGTATGTTTATTTCTTTGGTGCGCCCTAGAGCCTAAACGGCTTGTCAAATTTTTATGTGATTGGTGCCAATAGATTCGTCTTAGTCGTGAGAGTGACACTGGGTCTTAGATAAAGTATTATACAGACTTGACATATGCGTACACCGGTAAGGAATAGAATCAAAGTACATCAAATATTAACGTTGCCAGGTTTAAGCCAATTCTTCTTTATTAATAACGTTTACTGTTCCAACTGTTCAACAAATCTGTCAAATATGGTTAGATCACAATAGCAGGCCCTGAGCCAAAGTGAAAGCTGAGTATGCAACCGGGATAATGCTAAGAAGATAATGACTGTTCCAAGCGAGCAGGTCTTTTCTAAAACACAACCTAATGAAATTTTCTCACTATGCACCCGCATGCAAAAGCAGTTAAATACTTGAATTAACACAGTAGGTAATTCGGTCCAAAAACGTCATTTTTACTCCTGTCATAAATGTCCGGAATATCATCTTTTTCTATCACACTGGAAAATCGTATAGTTATCTCACTCGCTCGTGGTAGCGATGTTGGCTTGTCAAATCTATGTAGTACTTTGACTAAGCACAGGGTACATCAAAATTAAAAAAAAATATACATATGCTGTCGGTCGTTTTTTAAATAATATCTTATGCTGGTTACTTTCTTAGACAAGTAACATAATTGAGAAGTCCAAAGTTGATCGAAGTGATGTGCGTGAAAACATTATCAATATACAGTGAAACTTGGTTAAGTGGGACCTGGATAAGTGAGAAACCTCCATAACTGGAACTCATGCTAAAGTCCCAACATAAATGTATAAGGTGTATATTGATAATATTTTCACTTTCACACTTGAATACTAATGTGATAAACAAAGTAAAACTTATAAGAAAAGCAAAAAATACCAATAAAAATGCAACGAAGTTGATTGCAAAAATATTTTATGAAATCTATGCTAATTTATAAAACTGAAGAGTTTGTTTGTTTGTTTGAACGCTCTAATCTCAGAAACCGCTGGTCCGATTTGAAAAATTATTTCAGTGTTGGATAGTACATTTATCGAAAAAGGCTATAGGCTATATATCATCACGCTAATACTAATAGGAGTGGAGCACCAATGAAGAATGTTTCAAAAACGGTGAAAAATTTTCATGCTACGGACAATAGAAGACGCAAGATAGTAAATAAATATTTGCCACATGTTCTCTATAATGGAAAGATACAACTAAATAGGGCAATAGCAAATATTGTTTAATAAGACTTAATTAGATAATGCCGTTCCTAATCAGTGATAATATTGATCAACAACCCAGAGGCCGCTAATCCAATACGAAATGTAAATGGGTATTGTTAGGGAGCTGAGGCTTAAAATCCTAAACATGTCATGGTGTAGAGCAGCTAGAGAGTCGTTTATCAGAGGCCGTTCGAGTAGCGACGCGTAATTAAACAACACATACTGTTCGGTTGTTTTGTCGATAGAACTTTTAAAGTATGTACTTAGACGGTTGTGTTCCATGGAAAGCTTCTAATAAAAAATTGAGATTGTACAAAATTAATTAATAATACTTGAATGTATTGGCTACCCTATAAAAACTACAAGAAAGCCGATGGAAGTCGGATTGTTTTAATTTAGAATCCATTTATAATGAATAATATCACCATATTTTTTACGATACATACACAATTTGTCTATACTAGTGGTCACGCAGTGGTGGAAGTTTGGCCATAATTTTTGTTTTTTTAAGCTTTCTGCACCTCCTCTATATCTAAACTTTAACTCTGCCAAACTTGTACATTAATAGGTATATGTATAGATTATATTTTTATACTCGAGAGGTATTAGTCCCAGTTACACATTAATTCACTGTGAGTGCATTGAGCGTTGGAATGCGTTAAGATTCAACCTGTAATCGAGACGATCGATTACAGATTGGCCCGATTGTTGATTGATATCAAATAAACTTGGCTGAAAGAAACCCAAGCGACTTCAAAACTTTGGAACTCGGTGCGATAAACTTCACAGCCGTATGTCACCAAACACCATACAGCAAAAGCCTGCTCTAGACAAGTGAAATGGAATGGATAGGATAGAAGTCACGTGAAATCTCGCATCGAGTGCTGTCGCGTTCGCGATTACTCGCCATCCTGTTTAAAATAGTCGTGTGTAGAAAGCCTTACTAGTTTAGATAATTTGTTTCTTTAACGTAGGTACTGATTCTTTTTGATACTTTATTCGATTAAACTCATTCATCAAGTATGAAAGTAATTTCATCGTCTATATGTTACAATAAATTAGGTTTTGCTATCTTAGGTGCCGATAGGTATATTGAAAGGGTAAGGGCAGAGCTTGATCTGCGGTAACTCACTCACTCTGTGAAATCACTCCGTGACATCAATCCCATCGAGCGGAGCCAAATGAATATTATATAATACTCATATGACCATATTAATAGGTAGTAAGGCCACGCTGCTTCAGCATGAACAAGGCTTGACCGGGGCGATACTACCACAGAAGATCAACGTAAAATTACAGCACTCGTGCTGTCATTTTGCTGCAGAAACATCACTAGGCCGTTATAGTGTAGGTCATCATGCTATATTGTTGCATTGTCTGCATTTGCAATGAGTATGGTGACCACCACTCTTGGATTCTGCTTAAGCTTTCCATGAGGTTGAGTAGAGTCATTTTAGCAGGACCATACATAAAAAATGGAATATATGGCTAGGCTCGATGTTATGCTGATGCTTCGATGTGAAGGCTAGTTTCTATTTGGATTAATCATATTAATACATTTTATACATGCCTACACAATAATTTAAAGATATTTATGAAAATAGTAACAAAAAGCTTGCTTGAGACACTTCATTTACAATGGCGAGGGTAAAGAAGTGATGCGTGGGGATTTACCGATAATATAATGTCTAATTAAAACACACTTCTTAGGAATCTTGTCTTCATGCAAATGTTAGAACCCAAGAAATCGTAATTAAAATGTCATCAACTAAAGTTCTTGACTAAAATTTAACGTCTACGCATTCCTAATTTTCTCATTTAAGCTAATTCACGTCTATTGTTGAAATATTTTTTTCGTTGTCTGTCTTTGTTAGCAATGATTACAGAAATTAATTTCATTCACTGTAGGCTTGACAGATTTTTTTTTTTCTAAGTCGAATAGAGTGTTAAAAAATTGTTGACTCGGTGTGTCTTACACACAGAGCCCAATATATTTTTTAATTAAAATTTAAGCTTTTCATGCTCCATTGGTGATTAACTGTCTCTCATTAGTTTATATTCTACTCAGTCAGTAAGAAAAAATCTCAGTCAGAGTATTGGCTCCACAGAAGCTACAGTAGCAAGCAATGAGTAAGCTCCAAGGCTTGGGTGGTCAATTGACCGGTAGAAAATGTATAGTCCATTCGATTAGATACGGTCACCGTGCGGCAAGCCGCTACAAAATCAAAGTATGATTTGTCAGTTTACGCCTTTGTATGAATTAATATATTCATATTTCACAACAACAACCACAATTACGTGCGGGTTCACCGACACCATCCAAATATGCTTAATATTACTATGAATATCGAAATCTTCAAAATAATACCCACCAACTTGACCCAAATAACACTGACGTCGATTACCAAAAGTTAGATATTATTATCTTCTTGATATATTGATTTAAACTACCATGGAAATTTTCAGTTGGTATATGTATTGAAAGTACCTCGATTTTTCAGTCATAGTTTTGCAAAATATTCGTTCTTAGAAACCATTTTGTATTATTAATTTAAATTTCTCCACTAGTTTTTCTGGTTCTAGTTCATTAAAACTACATGTACTTCGTTTACCGATCAGATACTTATTTCATTTGCTGTGTGGTAAAGTAAAAACTACAAGTAACTTAAATCGGAAACATGTACATACAATTGGGCCTCAGAAAGTAGAGCCATAAAGATAGAGGTTAGGCCCCAGCTTCGTCCAACGGCTTTGTTTGAGAATATAACCACTAATTTCCCTCAACGGAGGATACACAGCGCACTGCAGTGAATAGATAAGAATGTGATGCATTAGTGGGCGCGGTTGTACAAAGTAAACAGTTGCCCGCTATCAACGGCACGCCCATAACTAGCCGACGTTAGGTGAATGGGTTATTAGGAGAAGCGAGGTAACTACTATCAAATAAAGTTTTTTGCTAATTTATTAATTTATTATGATTCAAGTAATATCTGGGTATTCATATTTAATTGAATAAAAAAACATTGAAATCTCTTCTTGAAACTAGTTTTAAAACTAGATTCATGACTGAGACGCCTTTTAAAATACGAGCTTTAGTCTTGTATCATTATTGTGAGTGAAATATACTATTGGATTGACACAGCAAAAAGTGATTCAAAGCTACGTTGCATCCAATTCCAATCCAATCCACCTCGGTGGCGTAGTGGTAGCGTATGCGACTGCTAAGCTTGAGGTCTCGGGTTCGATTCCCGGGTCGGACCCAATTTGTTTGTATGATCTGCAAATATTTGTTTCGGAGTTTGGGTGTTATCTATGTATAATATGTATGTATTTACAAAAAAAGTATATAAGTATTTAAATCAATTGTCTAGTACCCATAACACAAGCTCTGCTTAGCTTGGGACTAGATGGCGTTGTGTGTAAGATAATAAGATATCCGTAATGTTTATTTATTTATTTATTGTCTATTTTTTCAAGAGCCTAAATACAATATTGATCACCAAAGTGCTACGAAATAGATTATATAAAAAATAAAAATTATTATCGATTAAATCTCGTCACTCTAAATATGACGGTTCATATTTTGACTACAATCTGTCTAGACAACGAACGCTCCGTTTTGCCAATGATTGCAATGGAATGCTGGCTTTGTTAACATTGATATATACATATTTCCTTTTGTTCCACCATACTTTTCATGTTTGAACGTTTAATTAAGTGAGCTTATAATTTTGTTACACAATGGGAATTGTTTAGTATTCACGAATTGTTGATATTGCATTACGCTCACTTAGAGTTGTGGAAAGCGAAACACTTTTAAGAGAATTTGATACTACTTAGTTTTACTGTACTTAATGATCCTACTAATAAGTTTTATGACAAAAACAAAGAAAAATTGTTTTCATTCCTTAACGTAACGTAAATTATATTTTACCACATTCAATTTTATATTTGTTATAATTCGTTTTTTAAAGTATTTTAACACTGTAATTCCAGACATTTGAAAATCCAAGAACCCATTAAAAAAAGATGTTGATTTTCTATTAAGAAGTATGCCTCCTTTTCGCTTATATTTTTAAACTGCGTGATAACGTCACGCGATGACGTCACGTGTTGACGTCACACATGATTTTTAAATGTGAACTGAGGTGACATAGAGCGGAGCTTCGCTTTGTGAATGATCGATGCCTAAGATTACTTTGTGATGGCAGTGCGGCAGTTATTTCAGTTAAACTAGTTAGCCTGAGGCCAAAGTGTCGTATTACACGAACAAGCATCACGCAAAGGTACTTGAAAGTGTGCAATGTGGGTTTTTCATGACAAAGTTCAAGAGGTTTGTTTCTGTACAATTGTGTTAGCTGTCACGAAAGGTTTAGTTTGCTTTACATAATGTCATGGGTTCTTTATCTAAATGGATTTATTTATCTTAACATCTAAATGTTATGATAAAGTACACCAATAGAATAAAATTTATTTCTACCATGGTGTTACAGACGTTTACAGCCTAGTTTTTTTATCCTCGACGCATAGATTGGTGTTATAAGTTTTATCGCCATGTCTGTGGCATTATAGCTCCTTAACGAATGGAAAGATTTGGGTGCGGTTTTTTTATGTTGATGGCAAATCACTAATGCCCCATTTGAGCCCCTTTGATTGCATTCCATATTTGACATCAATCATAATTATGACTAACTGACTTTTACAATTTAAATATTAATAATACCTATGTGAAAACGTCTCAATGCTCATTTCCACATGAATGGAGCATTGAAAATTCATGTTTCAAATTCATAGAAGCGTATTTAACATGTTAAAGAACATACGAAATTGAGTATTTCAGACTCGTGTTTGTTGAAGTTTGTTGGGTGCTTATTCATGCGAATGCATGAGAATGGATGGTCTCTTGACTCATTTAATTCTAAATTAAAATTTATAGGTACAATGATAGTGGTAAGACAATGAGAGAAAAGAATAAAAGTGTGTATAAACACTGTTACGATGACGTTTGCACTTCATTCTCCTTTTTTTGGAAACAAATAACATTTTTTATTTAAATCTTAAACTTCATGCACACATGTACGTCGGTGGGCTTAATGTCCAAGGCATTCTCTACCAGCCAACCATTAGATGATATAGAAATTTAGTAAGGTAGGTGTACACACTAATACATAAACTTTACATTCGTACACTGTGAGTAGTAGATTGTATTTTAATTATTGATTTCCTGCCATCGCGTCTAGAGATCGACGATCTTTTTGATTGAGAAACGACTTGTTGACATCTTGATTTTGTTTCGGAGTGTATTATAGCACTACTGCTTGGACAAAGAACGTAGAGTTCACGAAGTCAGAATTGTGGAAGGGACACAGGAGAAAAAAAATGTTTGATGAGTGAAGATTTCTGTTGTGGTTCGAGGACAAGAAACGTAGGTAGGGTTCAAGGTATGTAGATAAGAATGGGGAGTTGAGGCACGAAAAGAGATAGCTCAGTGCTCGCTCACTGCGGTGCTGGCTAATAGATAACCATTGTAATTGAGAACGTAAAGTAGACACGTGGTCATACTTGTGAAGATTAAATATGAATCGAATGCGAATTAGGAAGGCGATCAAGTTTGTTAAGGAGGTCTGCATTCAGATTGTAATAATATAAATCAATCACCATAGTCGATTAAAGGGCCTGGGTGAGAGAGACCACATGCCACAGACATTGAACTCTTTTGAGTCACTCTAAAAGTAGATGATATACAATAACAGTATTTTTATATAGCATGATCAGTTGGCTACCGCATTCCCTGCTGGCTACTGGTCATACAGATTAGTTTAGAGGCCGCATAGATTGAATATCATTATCTTAGTCGAAGCACGCATACTACTGGAGCATGAGTAGGCCCCCTACAAAGTGATTCGATATACTAGCGAAGGTAATTGGAAGCCCTTGAATACCCATATTGTGAATGAAGCAAAGGTCAGTTGTTGTGGAAAGTCTTGGGGAGGGCCAATGTCCAGTAGTGAACGTCCTCTGGCTAACAGAGCTTGCAATAAAAGAAATCGAATACTTTCAGTGTACTCGTATTTAAATATTACAAAATTCAATTTTCTTGATTGCAATATAAATATATCTATAGAACATGAATAAAGAAAGATAGCCATTCTTTACCTAAAATAAAAAAAAAGTATTTAATTTGAACCGACTATAACTCAACCTAGACAGCATAAAAACTAAATTAATCCCTGACTGAAACCAGGTCTTTTTATTAAAATTAAAGGACATAAATCTGTTAGCTTGAATGTTTTAAGTAATTTGCCAGCCCAAGTATACTTCAGACAGAAATAAAATGGAAATCAACATGTTCGTTCACCCGACATTCCCAGACGACTTAACCAGATATGTCGATCTTCTACATTAAACACTAAATAAATTTAGTAAAAATATCTTGCTTCCTAAAGTATCGCAGCGAAAGCGCATTGGATTTTTGTATTTTGTTTACATTGCGAACGCTTTTCTTCCGTTGAATGCGTGTTGTGTCAGTTGCATTAGATACCTGGTATAATGTGATGCGAGTAGCTGAAGATCGATCAGTGGATTGCGATAGACTGATGATGATGGTGATGCAGATTTATGGATTCTTCCTTTGAATTTTTCGACATAAAATGTATAAAAAGGAAACATCAGCGAACTCATGTTATGTGAAAATTGAAATAGGGATTTTATATTTATGGCTGAATTCTCAAATATTATATTGTCGAATTGAAAACGTGTAAAATGTAAGCGTGAATATACGGAAATCGAATAAGCTTTTAAAATGCGCGTTACCATGTGAAGGATTTGAACAAAATGTATATTGCTGACGAGCATCCTATGCACGCCTGAACATGCGCTATGAAGATCCAAGTTTGTGGTCTGAGGTCCATCTGACTTTATATATTTGCAATATATCTAAATATTTTTTAACACTCGTCACCTAATAATACGTGCCTTTCACAACCTATGGCTAAATGCAGCTCAAGGGACACGAGTGCATTGCTTACTTTGGAATGTCTTTGACCTTCAGAATCAGAGAGGAATCCCTCCAGTATTGAGCGTCCGGTAACATTACTCACATCATGTGCTTTCCTTATTGTTGTGTTACTGAACGATTCTCTGATAAATGTCCTACACAAAAGGATTATTATTTATCTGTAGTTTTAAGTTTCGGCAATCTAAAAATAATATTTTTAAAACTTTTTCAAATAATACTTTGGTACTAACTGCTACCGAGTTACGAGTATGTGAGTACGGTAGTTCCTTTTTCTTTAAATAACTTTTTGGACTACTGCAACAGAACCAAACGACAAACGAACATGTTCATTCACCCGACATTCCCAGACGACTTAATCTATCCCAGCAGTTACTTACGAAGGGTAAAATTCACACGGTACCTGTTTGTGAATTAAGAGGTGCGAACTGAGGACCGAAATACTCTGGGTATAATTATTTGCACAAAACGTCGCCTAATTGCATGCTCTGTTAGCGACACTTCGGAGGGCACGTGACGGCTCGATTTGACAGGGGATATGGTGTTTTAGAACAGCGGAAAGTGCTAAATTGGGTTCTTATTTTCCAAATGAGATTAGGTCTTGATTGATTGGATGTATTTTAAGTTCAATCCGAAAATATTAAAAACGATGAATGAAGTTGATTCGTGAAATATTTGAAGAAATATTGTTGCTTAGGAATCACATGATAAGGTTTTAAATTAATGATTAAACTGAACTATATATCAGTTCTCCCTTCTGACTGTTGTAAGTGGTGAGGCCTTCATTTTCTTATTTTACGAGTATGTCCTTTACAAAATACGTCAATTTATTTAATTTTATCGTCTTGATTTATAACTATTTAAATCATAATTTAATAAATAAAACATATTTTTAAATCTGATGATAGAAAATCAAGATTACGTTCGAATTTGAACCAGGTAAATTCCCAATGAATTGATTCAGCAAACATTCGCTTGATAGTTTAGGTAAATATTGATTTAACTTTATTTGCTTGGCACTAATTCAATAGATTAAACAATAAAATATTTTGTGGGTTTGCTCATTACCAAAGAAATATGAAAACTTACAAACATCAAGGACAGGTGACTAAAATATAAGAAAATATTTTCAATGACGACGTATGGCCTTAATCCTCTCCTGAGAGGAGACCCGAGCCCAGCATATATTATGGACTGTTGGTGATGAATTGCCAATAAAAAGTATTTATCGTTTAAATCGAGTCGCTAACCGCTTTTTTCTTCAAGGAGGACACCCTAATGCTTACGATCAAGTTTATGGGACGTTATGAAACAGCGTTCCGACGGGACAATGTAGCAAAACAATTTTGTACGATAGTTTTGACACTTTCATACTTTGTTAACATGTATAATGTCACCTGTACTTGGAAAATTATGTGAAAAGTTCCTAACTTAACGAGCTCTAATTTCATTGCAAAAGACATTAGTGTCTTGTGAGTGTGCTTAATATCATCTAAATAAAAATATCTTTATAACATCATCTAATTTGTATTAGTTTTGTATCAATATTTACTATATGGTACTTCGTTCTTAGACGATAGAATTACTAAAATGTTATACAGTAGATATGAGTGTGTATTTCATAAAGATGTTATTGTTATGATTACTTTTGAGTGAGGATTTCCACACTGTAAAAACCCTTGGCTAAAAAAAATTAGAGTGGTTTAATATTTTTATGAGGCTAGATTTTTAAGCTATCGACTAGAGTTTCGAGAACAGTGATATTTCACGCTCAGCTACCAAGTATTTTTATCCGACAGCAACGAAGCCAAAAGGAAGGATAATAGCTTTAGAAAACTAAGTATAATATGTATGTATTTACAAAAACAAAATAGGTATGTATATGTACTTATTTTAGTTGTTTAGTACCCATAACACAAGCACTGCTTAGCTCGGGTCTAGATGGCGTTGTGTGTTAAATGTCCGGAATATTTATGTTCCACCGTAGTGCCGGGTTATAGTTTATTAAACTTTTTCTTGTTACCATCTATGTCGCTAAAAATAAGTTTAAGTTTATATAATTTTATCTATCTACTCGTATCGTATATAACTATTTCCATCCACCACGGGTACTCGTTTTTCTAGTTAAGTTATATAACAAAAGTAAAAGATTTCTTTCTAAGTAACTACATAAAATCGTGCGGGGACAAATAAAAAAATAAATTAAAGTAGACGAGCCTTTATTCAGATATAAAAAAGTCTTGAATAGACCCTGGAAAAGATTTTAAAGCCTCTTAGAAAGCGGCCTCTGGCAAGATATAGAGACAATAAAAAGTTAACAAGTAAAATACGTAGTAAACGAAGCAGAGGAATAAATCTCTAAATTTTTAAAACACAATGTATGTCATCTTTCAGTCATGGCTTCGCCAGTTTGAGTACTATTGAAGTAACTGATCTGAATTTAGAATAAAATTAGAAAATTAAACTTAATATTTGGTTTATTGTACAATTTTATTTTATTGTTGCAAGATACGAAAATGAATCGGAGCTGAAATTTATTACGAACTAATTTGTTACATAATGTTGTTTTTAATCGTAACTGGTGCCAGACTACTACAATAATTTCTACACCTTCAAGGGTCAAATGCAGCTGGGGAGAAAAACTCGTGCATATAACGTTCATATTTGTATTTTGGTTTCCTCGGCTTTTTATTCTCATACTTTGTTCAAGGTTTGGAGACGACGATACTTAGTGTAATACCTACGTAATTCATAAAATGAAATAAAATTCATTTGTTTATTGTTCAATAAATTGTTATTGTCCAATTGTGTGTTCTAGCTTAAACTGTCTATAAAAATACATATTATTATATTGTTCGATTTATGGTTGTATTTATAAAAAAAAACTATTAAATGACACATATCTCGATTTCGTCTGCTTCTCTTTTCAATCATGATCGGTTTCTATTGTTTTCAGCGTGATGTTAATTATCCTACCTTACCTTAAGCACGTCAGTGAAATACACATTTAAAAAATCGTGACGAAGGGTAAGATAGTTTCGGAATTCATGGTGAGCAACAACGTGACACGAGAATTATATATGTGTAATAGATTAACGTATTACAAATAATTTTATTTTTTCACCGGTCTTATCACCTTTGTTACATGTTCAAGAAATGAGTCTGTATATGAATAAAACTTTTTTTGTGGAACTTTTAATACTTACTTTACATTACATCACATCAACCATAAATTGATTAGTATGAACCGTGCCATTTTATGAAATGTATAAATGTAATTCTTATTTCCTCTATTGCCTACTATGACTGCAAAAATAAGGAATTGTGTTGCTTGCGACTAGCCTGAGTAGGAAAAAATAAAACAAAAGTTGACCAAGAAAGAACAGTACCAACAATTAATCGAGTGCGAGGCGATCTAAGATTAAAATAACACAAGATTATACCAGACATTTGCTCCTCCCTTTGTTCTCTCCCGCCATTACAGCCGAATAGAATGTAATTAGATTGACTGTTTGTTTGTCTGTGCAGAACCACAAAAGTTTTGTCCAGTCCCGCGTACCGATATCAACTTGTTTCTTTCCGTTTTGAGTAAACAACGTGACGTCATTGTTTATTCCTCCTGCAACTTTTGCAACTTTTTAAACTTTTTTATTTTGTTATTCTCCGTTCGTGAGTTAGCGGTTATTCTAATTATAGATATGAATTGGAGAGTTTTATTTTTCAACTTAAATTTTTCTGTGTCTTGTTTGTAAACAGAATTAAACATCTTAGATGTTTAATAAAATGTATGAATTGTCTTTTTTGTTGTTTTCTCTATGATTGGGGTTGAATATGTGATTATTTCAGACTTAGACTGATGCTAGCTCAAAACGAACTGATTGCTGACTGATTGCAAACATGAAAACCTTTATTTATTTTTTAAATTTAAGTGTTTAAGCACTGTTTTCATAAATTGGTAAAATTATACGAGTAGGCAATAACTAATTTGAATTCACAACTTTCTTTGTTATAGCTTTCAAGTTATAAGATATAGGTACGTTTGAAGTCAATCATTGGCAAAATTGGAACATGTCAACTGCTGAAATGAGTAGTTTAGGTATATATCTATCTATATAAATAAAATACAGTCACAAAAATGTATGTACGCCCATCATTTTTGATCGCCTGCACCAAGTTGAATATTTTTTTATGTATTCGTTATTGTGTTAAGGTTTTTATAGAAGAAAATGAAAAAAAATCGGAGGTGTTATATTTTCTTAGTTCGCTTGGTCCTATACGCAGCGAGGCGGGCTTAAATACTAACAGAAGTTTTTCGGTGGTTTAGGAAATATTTACGATACTAAATATGGCGGTACGAAGTTCGCTGCGTCACTTAGTTTGTAATGGAACTGAAAGTGAATACATTCTGTACACTATAAATGGATATATATTAGGCACATATTGATAAATACAAGAAATTAAGTGTTATGTTTATTTGTTAATCGCCTCGGTGGCGCTGTGGTAGCATACGCGACTGCTGTATCCGACGTATTGGGTTCGATTCCCGGGTCGTATCAAATGTTTGTATGATCTGCAAAAATATATGTTTTGGAGTTGGGTATTTTCTATGTATAATATATATGTTTCGGAGAGCACGTTAAGCCGTCTGTCCCGGTTGCCATGAAACTTGGTAATCGAGTCAGTGCCCTGAAATATACTGACGCTAGTTTCAACCTTCGAATACAGTTCACCCTCCTCAGGGTTGTGGAGGTCTGATGCCGGTCGCTACGTGGAAAAACTGATATTCAGGTAAAACAGGTGGAACTATTAGCCGACCTCTATAATCTTGGGATAAGGCTAGGAAGAAGAAGAATATTTATGTGTGGGGGAACGGGTATCATGTTCCACCCAACACAAAGGGAGGATCCTCCGACCAGGCGAGGTGATCATGCCTGGCGGGCTACTGCCCAACAGTTGATGTTGGGATGTTGTATATATGATAATCGGCGCGAGAACTTTAATTGCGCGATTCAGGATTGGTAGTTTCTTCGTATTGTAGGTCACTCCGTAGTTCAGTGTAACTTCGGTAGATGGCGTTGTAGTATGTTATGTTGTATGTGGAGGTCGCCACATATGTATTAACAAAAAAGTTATGTAAATATTCTATCAGTCAATATAGCTGTTATATGTTTCGTTTGAAGCTAGGTGGCGTTGTGGGTTAGATGACCGAATTATTTTTTATTTAATTAAGTTTTAATTTTTTGTTATTCATTGATCTTGTGCTTATTGCGTTACACACTACCATATTTCGCAATGCACATTGTGGTTGCAAAAAATCGATTTGAACTTGATGTGTTCAAAATTTTCGTATTTTGAACCGAACACAAATCAACTCAGCAGGCTTTTACTTATACCTTACTTTTTCTATAACTATACATATGTATATATAGACAAGCAATAATAAAATCGTTCTAGGCAAAATAACAAATCAACGGTACCAATAAGAGTAAAACTTCGCGTAGGGTCCACGCTCGTATATATCCACTAGGACGTCGTAACTCTCTGTGATGGATTAGTGCTTTTCCGGCTTTTCAACGGACCCCTAAATGGACAGACCCTTAAGGGAAGAGCATCTGTCTACCAGTTACTATTAAGGAAATTGAGTGTGGTGTAAAATTTTATTTACGAGAATTATGACGGGAAAGAACAGATAGGGTCCATATGCTGTGTATGTTATGTTCTTTTAGATTTTGTATTTATTGTTTTAATTACGAGTATATGTGTGTAATATATATGTAAAGATTGTGCAATTTGAGATCGCAAAAATATGGATAAAATGTTGTTAGAAACATTTTATTTATATCTAGCTTAAACTGTCTATTAAAATACATATTATTATATTGTTCGATTTATGGGTGTATTTATAAAAAAAAACTATTAAATGACACAAAATCTCGATTTCGTCTGCTTCTCTTTTCAATCATGATCGGTTTCTATTGTTTTCAGCGTGATGTTATTTATCCTACCTTACCTTAAGCACGTCAGTAAAACACACATTTTATTTATATACGTCTATCTAAATTCCTAATTTTAAAAGCTCTTTGCTAGTTTAAGATAATTTTCAATTTATTTTTCTTTTTTCTTGAAAGAAAGACTTAAATCTGGCATTGGACCATTAACACCTGTAGCTGATGTTGAGTTTGATGATTATTTTAGACATAATACAAAATTTTAACAAAAAATATCGACTTTAAGAAATGGACCAAACTGAAATGGACTTACACGGGAAGCACCAGCTTTCCAATAAAAAAGAATCATCAAAATCGGTTCACCCAGTTGAAATTACTGAGGTAACAAACATAAAAAAATACCGTCGAATTGAGAACCTCCTCTTTTTTGAAGTTGGTTTAAAATAAATATAATACCTTTAAAGGAGCAATTCTTTTAAATATATATAATCTGAATCTCGGAAACGACTACAACAATTTTCATGAAATTCAGTATACAAGGGGTTTTGGAAGCGATAAATCGATCTAGTTAGGATTAATTTTTAGACAGTTTACTAAAAATAACCAAGCATATATCAGTCATTCAGGTACTATAAATATATTTAATATTCTCAAATGTCTGAAAAAAATAATAACTGCTATAACAATATGTTCAAGGAAGTCTGGTGGTGGCGTAGTAAGCGTATGCCACTGCTATGCTTGAGGTTTCGGGTTTGATTCCCGGGTCGGACCAAATGTTTGTATGATCTGCAAATATATGTTTCGAAGTTGGGTATTTCCTATTTATAATATGTATGTATTGTATTTCCAAAAAAAAAGTATATAAGTATTTATATCAGTTGTCTCGTACCCATAACACAAGCTCTGCTTAGCTTGGGACTAGATGGCGCTGTGTGTTAGATATCCGGAATATATATTTATTTATATAAAATAAATAGCTTCAACTTT
This sequence comes from Spilarctia lutea, assembly GCA_916048165.1. Classification (NCBI taxonomy): domain Eukaryota; kingdom Metazoa; phylum Arthropoda; class Insecta; order Lepidoptera; family Erebidae; genus Spilarctia; species Spilarctia lutea. The sequence goes on along the minus strand of OU696480.1, from coordinate 14,147,990 downwards.
ATGGAACATAAAAGTATTCTATTCCTGAGTCTGCACTGATGTAAGGCTCCTGGATCATTTGGCATTGCGTCCTTGATGAGACACACTGTGATAATCATACATCGTTGTTATATAACTAAGATATCATAGTATTTCCTGCAACACGAACTCTCATTCCCCTAAGATAACTCGAAACATGAAAATAATTATAAATCTCCCTCTGAGCACTTCAAATAAAACTTCCTTGAACATCTATAAATTAAAGATATTGTTAAAAATTTAATCAGACTCCGTGAAGTTCAAGTTTTAAACGGCGCAAATGAAATTACGTAGCGTGCTTATCTCAAAAAGTTTCTTTTGGATGGAATTTAATATAACCTCAGAAGTTGTTATCTGTTCCTCGTGATGGGTTAGGTGCGAATTAACTTTGTGAGAACATTCATTACTTATTATTAGAATAACACGTGTAATCTTACGCTGTCATGATATTCTTGAAGATGTTTTAAATTTTAAGACAATTACCTGTAACGAAATATGTCGATATGTTTAATAGGGTCTTTGAAATTGAAAAGGATTGTCATTCTACAACTTTATCATGCTATTAAATTCAAATGTAATAAAAAATAGCCATTGACTTGAAAATTCGTTTAATTTTGGAACGAGCTGATGGTCTTCAATGCACTCCTCAGAGCCACCTTAATTAGCGTTAATAAATTTTAAGAAATGGCTTCAAACGAAACATCAAAGAATCATCAATTATTCAAATGGTTATTGTATAAACTTCACGCTACGCTAAATATTACTTTTCTTTCATATTGTTACTCAATAATTCCGTAAAACCCCAGATTGCTCTCAACAAGCTGTTACAAGAATCTGCTTGAATCACAAATCATCCTCCATACGAATCAACTCTAACCTTAATTACTTATAGGTACCTATAGATAACTTACTCCGTAAATAATATAAAATAAATCTATGTAACTCCAAGACGATACATTATAATTTTGCCGGCACAGCCGTTTTTAGATATTAATCTATACTAATAATGAAGCTGAAGAGGTTGTTTGTTTGTTTGTTTGAAGGCGCTAATCTTAGGAACCGCTGGTCCGATTTGAAAAATTCTTTCAGTGTTGGATAGTCCATTTATCGAAGAAGGCTATACTATCACATCACGCTACTACTAATCGGAGCGGAGCACCAATGAAGAATATTTCAAAAACGGGGGAAAATTTTCACGCTACGGGCAATATAAGACGCTAACGAGGTTGCGTGGGTTAGCTAGTATTACTATAAAAGTAGCTGTACTTTTTAAACGAACTTTTAATTCCTCTATCCTTTCTAATGATTTTATAATTTGATGAAATTGGAAATGTTGTTTATTACTAGATTCGAAGAACCATAAAAACTACAAAGTTTTGTTAAAGCCACTCTAGACGAGTAAATAGGGAATACAGTTGTTTTAGGACAGAGAAATTGAAATTTAAAGAGTTTATGAAACTGGCTACACTGGTATTACTCGTAGTTCTCTCTTCACTACTATAAGCTCCCTCTGCACCAAACTTTATTTTAAATATTCACGCAGATTCAATTCACGTATATACGTACACAGGGAATAAAATGTTTAATATTCTTTTTAGGTAGTGATAGGATGGAGATAAGATGTTCATAGAAAGTTGATGACTGATTGTATGTCAAACGAATTCACATCTGAAATACGATCAATTTACGACTCAACCGTCAGTGTACTGTCATAAAACACTATCATAAATAAAATAAGGGTCTTCGTATTAACAACAGATGGTTGTTTAAAGCGACACTGACATGTGTCGGGAAATGTCCTGTTTCCGCCTGTCACACCAAACAGGCTTCGCGTGACATCTCACAATAAACGTTATGCTCAAACCTGCGGAATTAATAAGGATTTTTGGGATTTACGAGATAAATAGTGTTACATTTTTTTGTGTTATGTTTTTTCTCCAAGTTTTATGATTATCAAACCAAATGCCATGGAATCGGAGAGGCCTATGTCCATCAGTCGATTGCGAGAGGCTGATTTTGAAGGATTATACTAAGTGCGCGATGACAGCGATAACTAGCGGCTTCAATTACAGCGGACTTAGAAATGTCAAATTACTGGTTATCTTCACGAAGATTATTCTTAAGTAAACAAACAAATTATTTCAATAAAATATCGTATTTTACATACATTCTATTTGATCATGTTAATGTATAGTGTCGATAATAGGTACATAACTTTTTTATTTCCTATCTAAAATGGCACAATTAACCCTTAACTATCCAGAATGCTTTTGTGACGTAACTGACCAGTAGTGTCCAACAGACTCATTTTATAAATGTAAAGTATGATGAAAGAAAAGAAAGATATTTTATTACTTACAGATATTACAAATATTTTTTTTTTCAGAATGTTCAGAGCAGACATTGCGATTGCATTTATCACAACACTGTTTAGAAGCCCTTGATAATTTCGAAGGGCAAATATAACAACGCTTCTTCCTTTTCGTAGCAGGTTCAGATGATTGAGTAGCTACCTGATTTGTCCCTGTCACGTCTTGCATGGCTGCTAAGTGGTAATTTGATAGTCCTTTCGTGCTTCGTTTCCGTATATGTTACCAACTCGGTTGCAATTTCACGTAAAAATAGTTTTCTACGTGTATTTTTTTTACGTGAGTTCCAATCAGGATGTATATTTTTCCATATAATAAGCGATGCAATGCCAACAACATCTATAACATTTTGAAAAAATGCAATTGGCCACCTATTTGTTTTACGCCGAACTGTATACTCATGAACCATCTGGTCCAGCGTATCGACACCTCCCTTGGTGGAGTTGTAGTACAAGTTTATTTCAGATTTGTTTTTTTTGTTCACATCTTCTTCCTTTCCATGATGCATCGTAGACAAAAAAATTACAGCACGATTCTTTTTTGGTACATAAGAGACCAATGTCATATTTTTATAAAATCCAAAAACATTAGACTCAATATCGCGGGTTTTCTTGGGTTGAAAATTTGGAGGTATACACGTCTTGTTTTTTCTCAATGTTCCAACTATTGTAAGACCATTTTGTGCCAAAGATTTTGTGACTTCAATACTCGTGAAATAATTATCAAAAGTAACATTTCTGTTACTTCGGAAGTATGGTTCACATAACTGGTTGACTGCATTGTACGCAAAATTTTCCGCCCTGTTTTGTCTTTCTTTTCCGAGATATGGTATACCAAATAGGAGGTAACTAGTTTTGCTGTCACAGATCCACCAAATTTTCATACCATACTTATCAGGTTTGCTAGATAGGTACTGTTTGAATGATACGCGTCCTCGAAAAGGTACAAGCTGCTCATCAATAGTGAGATTTTCTCCAGGCAAATAAAACTTTTTCAGGTTTTGGTTTACGTATTCCCATAATTCTCTAATAGGTGCAAGTTTATCTTTTGACTTTCTCAGGGACCTAGTATTTTTATCACCGAATCTTAAGAATCGTAATAAAGAAGCAAATCTATTTTTTCCCATTGTAGCTCGATATATAGGATTGCCAAAGATAGGGTCCCAGTATTCTCTAAAATCCACACCTCCCTGTTTATTGATACCTATAGTCAATAAAAGACCTAGAAATGCTTGCATTTCGATTTTGTCTGTTGATTTCCATCGATTTTGTAAAACTCTAAGCCCTTCAGTATTGGTATATTTCACTATTATTTCTAATACGTGATCGTCGAAAAAAAGGCTGAAACTGTCTATCGGATCTATTATAGCTTGCCCCGGAGGAAGAATCACCTTATGAATACCACCGCGAATTACGTTGTGTCGAAGCCTGTCAGGTTCTGATTTTCAAGTTGTTCCATCTCTGTCATCATCTTCCTTTATAAGTGTCGATTGAGACGTGTTCTTGTAATGGTACATCATCACTCTCACTCCATAATTGTTCATCATCGTTTTCAGATGCTGGTTCTGTCACATTACTTTCACTATCAGAACAGCTGTCAACAGCAAAATTCTCATCATCACTATCGCACTCATGCACAAAAATGTTTTCATCGTCACTTTCAATAAGGGCCTGTTGAATTTCACTTTGTGTTAGTTGCCGTTTAGCCATATCTGTGAATAAAAATGAATTAGAACACGACTGCTTTATGACAAAAGTTTCTGATCACTGATACGTGGTATGATTACAAAGACTACGATTATAACACAAACAAAAGTCTAGCAGCCGCTATTGCCCACTCGACACCATAAGATTATAAGTAAATGTAAATAAAAAACATCAATCAATCAAAAAAACAATCTACCTTCACACTCGAATCAAACAAAAAGTTATTGTGTCTGTTGGACACTTCTGGATTGATGAAGTACTATTTTCGTTTATTAACCATAAATAATTAATTATTCATGTTACAAATATTTTCATTGCACATTTAGATTCGTAAAACATTGGCGATAAATTAGATAAAAGGTCGATTCATAAAAATAAATACTTTAGTTTTTATTAAAACATAAACTCAAAATTGTGTCCGCGAGACACTTGTGGGTTGTTAAGGGTTAAAAAATGTCAGGTAGTACACACGGACTTTCTCATTGCTGACTTCACGAGAAGCAAGTAAATAACAAACGTAACAAACGAATTTACTGGAATAACACATAGCATATATACATATTGTAGACCATTCATTTATGACTTAGTGTAATTAATAATACAGATTTTGTGTATTTTCAGTATACATGGTCAAAATGGTTATAAAACTGGATTCCGAGCAATCACACACGACATAGCTTTCCAACAACAATAAAAGGAAAACAATTAGTTTTGATACGACATGTGCAAGATGTAAAAGAAATATATGTGTAGATCATTTTATTAAATGTGTATTGTAATGCTTTGTCAATATTTGTAATCATTTATCATTTGTAATAAAATTCTTGTGTAATTCATCAAACGTTAGTGGCATCGACGCCATGCAAAACCTCCTTGAATGTTAGCTGTACATACATACTATGATTCATTTTAATGTAATGTAAAAGAAACAAAAAAAACATTTTTACATACTGATTCTAGTCGTTATGTTACGACTGGAATTAGAATAATTAGAGCTCAGACTCAATCTCAACTACACAGAAAGCTTCTCGAAAACCAATGAAGAGCAGCACATGGGCAGACCTAGGGCCAGATAATTCTGGGAAAATAAAAAAAACACACACAACAACAACAAACAACAAAGAAATGGGAAATTACTTTGGAGAAATTTTAGTTTTGTTACTAATTTACTTGAGGAAATTTATAGAATTTGAGATTACTATTATTGTCATTGTTCTTGAAGTTAACTATGCAGCAGGTTTCGTAAGATATTTGGCCTGCTGACGCTTCCTTTTTTGACCACGGTGCGCGCTGCGATCGATTTGTGGGCCCTCACCACCTACTTTACACCCAGTGAAGACAGATACACGATAGAAAAGTTGAAAGTTAGTAACGAGAATACAAGAAATGTCTAATTACCTACTAGGAAAAAAGTCCTTTAAAATGTAAAATTATTCTAGACCTTAAAATAATTTCACTTTATTTAGTAAAAAATTAGAACCAACTTTAAGTGCATCCCCAATACATACGAAAAATAGAGCGACATAATTTGTAGTAAATAAATCTAAACATTGTATATCTATATTGTAAACTAGCTGACCCACGCAACCTCGTTTGCGTCTTATTTTGCCCGTAGCGTGAAAATATTCCCCTGTTTTTGAAACATTCTTCATTGGTGCTCCACTCCTATTAGTAGTAGCGTGATGATATATCGCCTATAGTCTTCCTCGATAAATGGAATATCGATCACTGAAAGACTTTTTCAAATCGGACCAGCGGTTCCTGAAATTAGCGCGTTCAAACAAACAAACAAACAAACTCTTCAGCTTTATTATTGGTATAGATGCGAAAGTAACTATGTCTGTCTGTCCCTCTTTCAAGGCCAAACCACAGCACCGATTTCAATGAAATTTGGCTTGGAGATACTTTCATTCTTGAGGAAAGACATAGGCTACTCTTTGCTGCAATAGCTGACATACAATCAGGCGGGGCCACGCGCAAATACTAGTAAATAATAAAAAGAAATATAAATCATGAGAGAGAAAGAAATAAATATAATCAATCAAATGTATTATATTTCTGAAATGATTTTATAGCGTTTATCTGAAATAATCAAATTTAGTTTTCTAATGCAAACAGCATTAATAATTTGTTTTATTATTATTACAGGTCTTTAAAGTACAAAAATCTCTTAGATTTTTTTATATTTCAAGTATTGTACGATAAGTAGATTCATAATATCTACTAACACTAATACAATACTAATAAAACCACCATTAATTAAACCTTCAATTATTTAGTTCAGTGTTATATCATGTGTCATATCATGTGTTTTAAAAACAAAATGTTCACGACAGTTTTGTTGTAAAATCGTAATGAGTCCGAGTAGAGTGGAAAACACCAATCATGAACGCAAATGAACCACACTAATGATGTTGTTTTTGAATCATTGCGCATATTAAGTGACGTCAAAACATTTTTGGGTACTGCGCAATTTTCGTTAGCGGATTGTACTCGTAATATACAGACTTCAGTATTAATGTATTACAATTGTTACGATACAAAAAGCTTATAGTTTAGTTCTAGCAGGTTATAAAACTCGCTTATATAGCAGGTGTCCTATATTAATTTTCCTAGTTGTGGCTATGTTTTTGATGATTTCTCATAATTTTTTTCCACGTCAGAATATCTCAAGGAACAGGACTTTTTTCTTAATTAATGACTTATCCTATATTCTTTTTTGTTTAATAATGTATCTATAAAATATTACGGTGAGTGATTAAGCTGCAGCCGTAAATAATAATAAAGTGTATTCATTAAAAATCTGCTTACAATAGTGCAAGCTTAGCTTAATTTGGAATCAGACAGATATGTAAGATCATGCTTTAATCCTAAAAATAATAATATAATTGTTATACGAAACTATTTTAACGTTAGCAACTCTTTGGGAAAATCTAGTTCTTTATGTACATACTTTGTTTTGTTTCTTTCGTACATAAATTACTTTACTATGTATTATGTAGCATAGCATAGCTGTAGAAAAACAAATGGATATCTGGCCTCGCTTTAGTACTCTGTTCGAGGATTTAATGTATTCACCCTTATAGACAGTACCTCTACAACCAACCATAACAAACACGTGTGAACTATTATCCCAAGTGTCAAAGAGAAGCACACGAATACCAAAGTGATTAATATCGAATCCTTGACTATCTTAGACGGTTGATTAAATTCCACAGTGTAACATTCTGAAACGCGTAAAGTTCTAATCGATTAGAGTCAATAATTTCATTGGGAAGTTTCCAAAGGGACGTAAAGGGACGATTTAATGTCTCACCTCACATAGTTTAGAACGTACCAAATTGATCTGAAGGCTTTATTGGATTAAATCTATTTCAAACTTCTGTATGTAGAAGTTCTCTATATTTGTTGTGTCATATACTAGTGTCTATGACGCAACAAATTTACGTCATGCTTCTACTATTCGTGTTATTTTAGAACTTATCGAAGCACTAAAACTTTGATTTATGTATTACGAAAGTATTTCATATGCAAGTTATTTGTCTGTTCTTGTCGTGTCTCTAATCACAGGTCAAATAGCGTTAGTTCAGTTTTTCCTATGGAGACTAGCGGTGTCTTCTCTTGACGAGGTGGCAAATCCCTTCGAATCGCCGGCTCCTTGAGGAGGATATGTAGTGATGTAGTGAGAAGTGATTGTTTGGTCTCTGGCCCGTACATTTGGCGCGGTCAGCATTTTACGTCCACAACGTCGATTTAAAACACATTACAAATCAGTGCACTTTCAGCAGTCACAGGGTGTACTCACTAGCATAAATCATTACACATTATATAATTAGTTCATAAGTAATTTGTGTGCAACAATAAATAACATCTAATCAAGCACGTCTATCATTCTACAAGCTGTGTACGAGACCCGTACAGTGTTCCAAATAAAATTGAAGAGTTGAGGATGAAACATAGAGTAAATAGAAAACATAGCATTCAATTATTATTTTTAGTTTATCTTATGATTTCTGGTTTTCTTAAAAATATATTAATCTATACAAATAATTTAAATCGAAGCCTAATGAATATAAATATTGTAATTACGTAAAACAATCAATTTTAAAAACATATTACGGTTAATCTCTAGAATGGCTAGACTGGTTTTGACGGGTGTTTCACTGTCAGACTGACTGCACTTTGACTGCACGGTTGGCCGAGTGGTGTCAGCGGTCGCCATGCCGCTTGCTACTGCGCCAAGTGTCGTGGGTTCAAATCCCACGTGGTACCTACAACACTTTGTGTGATCCACGAATTGTTGTCCCGAGTCTGGATGTTCTTTGTGTCCGTTTCATGTATGTTTGTAAAGTCCCCCACGACACAGGATGTTATTCCTAATGTGGGAGTTGTCTTTTTAAAAGAAAAAAAAAAGAAAAGATAGCTGATTTTAAAATGAATAATTAATACTACTTTTGTTCTCGAAAAAGCTTGGGGTTCGAGAAAATAAAATTAAAACGAATGAAATAGTGGACCTGAATACAGTATTTATTCAAAAAAAGAAAAAAATAGCTAGTAAGTGTATAAATAGGCAGACAAAAACATTCTGCTTTTATTTTTTATTCGCTTTACGAGTATGTTATCATGGTAAATGAGTTACATATATTGATAGTATCAAATAACATATTGCAATAATACATAATGCATTTGTGAGAGGCATGCTTATTAGTTTTTCATGGAACATTATTACAATAAAATATTGTCGTATAATCAGGAATGATCAATTTTGTAACTCAGTAGACAGCAACAGGTAACAAAAGAGTGTACTATTTACTGATTTTTGTTATTTTTAAGTAAAATATATTATTCGCTTTAGTAAGTAACTCAATAAAGCAAGAATAATACTGGAAATGTTATCCAAAAACTTGTTATGATATATACATCTTAAAAATATAATTTGATTAGTACATTTTGGGTTAATGAAGACTAGAACAGCGACTTCAAATGGGAGGAAACTGCGAAGGAAGGTTAGCTTTGATGTTATTGTGATATACGTGAATACTTTCTGTTAGTCGTAATGCTTAATGGCTACTTCCAATGAAAAAAGTTAAATTAAAACAAAAAAAAATCAACTACATAATTTTAAAGAACTATATATATGAACTATACGTATGTATATCTTGTTAAGGAGACGCCTTGCTGACGATAATGGCAGCATATAGTGCACTAAACAATTTAAGGGACATTAACATACATGTGTACTTTATTATAAAAAATGTATTGGTTACAGAAAAAAAACTTGTAATCGCAGAATCAGATACCCAAAATAATGAATACTCGTATTAAGAAACCTTGGTTTAAAGGTACAAAAATAAGCTATCTTGATTGTTTTTCTTTTTCAGGGTCTAAAATTACTATCTCGTGTTTATAAAATAAGGTAACAAACTAAACTAAATATTTTTCGTACTACTCCATTTGTTATTTCGCATTAATGCACCACATGTTTATGTAATCTATAAACAGGATAATAATATTGTTTTAGGAAAATTAGTTAACTTTGAGCCTACTAGTACCATAAATTATGTTAATTTATTCCCGGAGAATATACAATAATAAAAATATATTCAATTCAAGGTAGTAGAGCCACACTGATTTTAGCTCGAACGGGTCATCTCAAACGGTATTTCCTTCTCACAGAAGATCAACCTAAACTAACATCTCAATAGGCCGCCATATTGTGGGTCGCCATGCTGCATTGTTGCATTGTCTGCATTCGCAATGAGTACGGTGACCACTGTTGGTTTTTTTTATTTTATGTAATAGGGGGCAAACGAGCAGACGTATCGCCTGATGGTAAGCGATTACCGCTGCCCATGGGCTTTAGAATTTAGAATTTTCTACTCATGCTCGCCATAAGGCAGAGTAGAGTCACTGGCAGGCTCATACAATAAAAAAAACAAGATACCCTGTACTATTTTTTTTTATTGAATAGGCGACAAACGAGCAGACGTATCGCCTGATGGTTAGCGATTACCGCTGCCCATGGACACCCGCAACACCAGAGGCGTCACAAGTGCGTTGCCGGCCTTTGGGGGAAGGGTAGGGGCATGGGGGGACTGGTTGGGGTATGGGCCTCCGGTATCCTCACTCACTCAGTGAAACACAGTGCAAGCGCTGTTTCAAACCGGTTTTCTGTGACGCCGTGGTATTACTCCGGTCGAGCCGGCCCATTTATGCCAGAGCGTGGCTCTCCCACGATGATAGATATTTTAATTAGGCTGTTAATACTTTTAAAAATGCCCAAATTACACAAAAGTTTGCACCAATGGTCACCAATTTTATGGTTCAGACTATGAGAGCCACTAAACTATAATATTTATTTATTAAACAGATAACCTCTGATCCACTTCAACCCTACTAGAGGTAAAACTCTAACTCCTGTTATACTTGGTGATCGAATGAAAAAAGAATTAGGAACTGACATCGTTAGCGCGACGCTTGAACCCAGTAAACTACTTTAGCGTGCCGTTTTTACAATTGTGTGAATAGAAATAAAACTAGGGCACGCAATATTTCCATGGAACGGTGCGTGGAGGGCCCTTAGTCCCTCTCGCCTTGTAGTAACGATCCTCTATTAAGACCGGAAGGGGATGTCAAGCACTCCTTGAAAACGAGAATGTTTTGCTGTTTTGAGTAACACTGAGAATGCTGGTGTATTTTTTTCGTGTCCTCATGAGGTTTTATCACAATGTCCGTTGCTCGCAAACAGCATCTTAAGTACACTGCATATACACACATATACTCGTATCATTATTTTTTAATTTGTATACATATGAACTAAGCTTCGGCACATGTGATCCAGGAACAAATGTAATAATACCATATCTTCAAAAAATTGCCAAGCAGTTTTTACCGAGTGAGGTAGCTTTCCAGAGCCTAAACCTGCCTTCTCTTTGATTCGGTAGGGAAAGGCCTCAAAAACTATCAACGTGCTTGTTACTCTTCAATAATACAGTTGTCCATGTGTCAAATGCCTTAAAAACTGAATATGGCGTGGCAACCGCTTATACTACGCCATATATGCAGTCAAAAGTGTTGATAATTTGATAATGTTACATTGAAAATGACAGGAATTGGATAGGTAATCCTTACACTTAAACTATTGAATTTTTTTATTTTTTATTTATTTACATTTTATGCACTTTGTACATCGGCGGACTTAATGCCCATGGCATTCTCTTCCAGTCAACCTTAGGGTGGTGTAGAAATCTTGTAGGGAGGTGCACAGGGTTACATAATAAGTGAGAAATATATATGCCATACATAGACTTAAACATACATAAACATACAATTAATACGACATAAATACAGATATATTTACATAAAGATACATATATATACACATACACACACACACACATATTTATAGGTATAATATTCGTACACTATGACGACTTGATCCAATGTATCAATCACCGATTTGATTGTTCTGCCATTTCGTTAAGAAGGAGATCGTGTACCTTCTTTTTGAAAGTACAATGGTTTGTGGACATCTTGATTTCGAGCGGGAGCGCATTCCAAAGTAATACTGCCTGAACGAAGAAATTTAGTAGGCTTTTAATTATTATTATTATTATTCCTATTTCAGATAAAACTGAGAGTATTTGAATTAATTGGTGGTCATCAAGTTCTGACGCCGTTATACGTGGAACGTAGTTTATGTTACTTTTTTAAACAAGGAACCGGTTGTCGGTTCATGGCTTGCTAAACAAGCTTTAAAAAATTATACTTGCCCATTAGTTCCGGTAAGTAAAAATTCAAAATGATTATTATAAACAACATTGGTCATGTATCACCTAGATTTTAATGACTATAACACAAGATCTTGAATTCCAAATTAAATCAAACTAAAGTCTAATAATATCAGTTTTCCCTAATTATATTTATTTTTAAGATTCCAGATAGTCTAGGAAAGAGGTGCTATTTCATGTAGATAAGTTGCCTTTTATACCCCATGACATGTTTACCTATTCATCGTTAAACGTCAGGTGCCTTGTTGAAATGGAAGGTGTTTATGGCGATGAACGAACTACGCTTTGGAAAATGAATGTACAAGTCAGACAAAGTTTTAAAAAAAGTAAAGTTTTATTCGTAGGAGAGCTACGCTTCGGCATGAATGGGCCGGCTCGACCGGAATGATACCACGGCCTCACAGAAAACCGGTGTGAAATAGCGCTTGCGCTGTGTTTCACCGAGTGAGTGAGGATACCGAAGGCCCATATCCCAACCCCTCCCCCATCCCCCTTCCCATCCCCAAAAGTCGGCAACGCACTTGTGACGCCTCTGGTGTTGCGGGTGTCCATGGGCGGCGGTAATCGTTTACCATCAGGTGATACGTCTGCTCGTTTGCCCACAATTCAATAAAAAAAAAAAAGCAAAAACCAAAAGATAGGCATAAAACAATGCGTCCTGTGATCAATGGAAAATTAAGTTTATCAATAAATATCCTTCAGTGACTTAAAATAGTCTTGATTTTTTTTTTGTTTGAAATTAAAACATTTTAACAATGACTTTCTTTTGTAACCCAGTTTCAAGTTTTAAGTACAGTCTGTTTAGGTATCAAGAGTTCCATAAGAAGTTGACCTACAACATACTTGTGCTGTAATTATTGCTTAATTTCACAGTAACAATTCGACTTTTTTTTGTCGATATAGTTATAATTCATATAAAAGGGCCTAATACAAATGATATCATGTAGGTTAAATTCAATAATACTACAGAATCTATTGAGAGGAATCTTTATTTGGATACAATCATATAAATTGTTCAATAATTTTCGCTAATCCTGTAAAAATGCACCAGCAGTCTACCACAATTGCTGTATTGGTGACAAATTAACTTACTTCCTTACGAGTTGCCTATAGAGAGTAAAACTTTTTGGTTTGTTGCCAAGGTGGTACAAATAAACTTCTGTCCCTCATCGTTCCTGACTCTGAACTAACCTGATGGTTTTCTCTCTCTCGTCGCTAATTAAAATGCTGATCGACTCCCTTGTCAGATGATAGAATGTTTTCGTCTACACGGGTGAATTAAAGTAGTACCTAAACTAGATAGTGTTCTAATAAGTTTTGAATTTAGTCTCATGTTCTGAAAGGAAAAACCTCTATAGACTCTCTTAAAAGGCCAGAAATATTAACATTCTTGGAGCTTTTATCTTGTACTCGTATGCAAAAGCGTTTATTTCTAAAATGTAATAGGATTAGGAAGCGTGTAAAGAATTAAATTCCTTCAAAAATATTGTACCAACCAGTCTACCTATACCTATCTACGACACCAGCATTTTTGAATTTCGTGGAGAACGAGCCGATTTATATATTGTTTTGAAGGTAATATTTTTAGATATTTTTAAATGTATTTAATTAAGTATCTAGTTATTTACGATATCTGAGTTTATAATTGGTGTTGTTTGTGGAAGATTACTCTTAATGATAGTAACTTGTAGTTCCACCGACTTCAGCCAAACCTGCATCTATTGCAACATATCACCGAACAACTTGTTCGGGTATGATTGTTTTTTTTTGCTTTCCTAATTATAGTCGACTTTAAGTAATGATAAGGGTTGATAGCGATCATATGTTTATATTATTTTCTACTTCATTTGTTTTTATATTAGCACGATCAGGACGCTCTTGCATTCTTCTACCAGGAGGCCGCTTGCATCTAGAGCTACGATACCTATGTGCATCTGTTGTCTAACGATTTGCTTAAAATTTATGTTTGTTTCAACAATATTCGTACTTTCAATCACTATAGCAAAGATTTTCTATAAACTAATAATTCTGCTATTATATTCTTGGACCACATTAATGAGTTTTTAACATCTGGTATTGTTATTTTAACAAAAGCGACTCTAGGTATTTTTTATTCGATATAATTTGTTTTGTAATTGAATTGTGACAGGGAATGTATTTAATGTGATTTTAATTGAAAGTTATAAAATTTTATTTCAGTCAAAGGCGGTTTATGAATATGGTTAAAATGAATCAGGGCTTAAGTTTAATAGGTTACTAACTTATAACTGGGACTTGACTAACTAACAAATAATTTTTACTTACTTAAATAAAGACACACCTTATAGTTATGAACAAGTTAGCTCTTACTTATGATGTTGTTTATTGTAAATTTCTTACTTCTTAATCGCAATACAACAAACAACTGATATCTTAGAATTGTGAGAAAATAATTTATTGAGTTCAATTACGATATTTTAAGTTGTGTAGAAAATATGTAGAAATGAGATTTCTCCTGAGGAAGTAGGTTTTGGCCTACAGTAGGCTGGCCGGGCGAGTTAGTTAAGGGATTCTGCTCACGCATGCATATCAGGTAGAATAGAGTCACTTTAGCAGGTCAATTTAAAATATTTTGAAACAAATATCGTAGTAGTGGCACTTGAATCTAGTTGGTTGGTTATTAAGATATTTTACACTTTAAAAAAAAATCCGACTTCTAAAAGCATCACGCAAACTCCAAAAAGCCGTGGCATAGAAACTTGCATGGCATGGCATGGCATTGCGTGGCATAGCTTGAAATTAGCTGGTTTCAATTTGACTGGCTTAAATTGCATTATGTCAATTCTTATCCATATCTAATTATATCATTTAAATAAAGTAAAATGTGCGCTACGGGCACCTTAAATCTGTTGCAGTCACCTTAAATTTGAAAGGCGTTATGTTATTAATTTAGACAGCCATGAAATCTCCTTCTTTGACTTCCATCCTCAATTTTAACCTGTGAATGACCCCTGTTTGGACCCAATTTGCGAGTGATATGCTACCTGTTTCTATTTTGAGTAGTATGTAGGGCAGCATGGATCGTAGTGACGAGAGTAGAGCAAACTTGGTATTACCAGCGCGATGGGCTACGGCCCCTGGGTCTTTTCCCCATGTTTCCCCCTACGGTAAAGCCAAAAGAAGGGGTACAAGGTTAATAATTTCTATAGCCAATGTATGTTTTTATGTTTCACCGTACCACTAAATACAGAACCAATTTTATTGAACTAGGTATCACTATATTCATAATATAGGTAGTTAGTGACATAGGCTAATATTTTTTTTATCTAAAGTTCTTAAGTAGTCTTGTTACAGTTTTAAACTGTTTATTAAGTGGCTCTATCATTGTAATAAAAACATGACAAGACACATATCACTCACGCGTGCACTGTTCCCTTAAACGTTCTGCGATATTAGATATATTCAGGAACAATGTCTATGTGTGCGTTGCTTGAACGTGTGATTTATGTATTTATATGAGAAGTATTTAACACACTTTATCATTTACTAATTTTAGCTTATTATGTTTTTTCTAACTAGAAATTCTTAATAACAGCCCGAAGTATGGTATTTTTTGGTGTTCTGCGCCCATGTCTCAAATAGTACGTTAAGGCATCGATCTTGGTTGTCATGAATATCTATGGCAATCCTTATTAGTCATATACTGCTTTTGATGTGTCATATGAAACAACCCTCAAAGCTTTATCACTAAATTCTACCAAAGTATTCGATCAGTATTTCTAATTTGTCTTATGCACCATTATAATCTGAATGGTAATATACGAGAAGGAGCCGGTAAGGAATTAGGTTAATTGCATTTGAGGTCGTATTATGTCATATTAGTTATCGGAAAGCGTCCAAGCATTACGCCGTGCATATTCGAATATATTTTAGTGCATTATTCAATGTGGCAAATCCTGTTTTTAATCTCAAGATTATTATTTTTTGAAACTTGATTGTATGACTAAAGATTTTTTAAATTTAATTTTAATTTGCTAGTAATTAATAGTTTTAAATCAGTAAAATAAACACAGATGAAGTTTAGTTCCCTATCTGTACACCTATGCGTCAATTAGTAAAGAATGGTTAAACCAATTTGTTTAATTCGCGTCACGTATTTACGTGTATAAAGAATGGATTCCGTTTCAACTTTACCTATCCTATATGACGATATCCTATCTGAAATTGTTACGGTCTTTGCCTAATTGTCACCTAATCACCACGTTTGCCTAATCGTGGTTTCGACTGAAACACTGTTTTATTTTATTACTACGTTTTAATTTCGTGAAATTGATTTGTTATAGTTTGTTAATATCTAAATTTCAAAAATAACCCTTGTAGGTGATGCTACTCTTTTTTATTTGTGGGGAAATGATACGCAATGTTACTATTTAATAACAACAGTGCGGCCCCTACTCGTGGCCAAAATTCCTGCAACCACAGTCAGCTTCGTCATCGCGAAGTCGATGCTAAAAAATGAATATTTCTCTGATAAATTACTATTTCTTTGTTATGGAAAGCCTGTTTGGTGCGATAGCGTAAAATTGTTTACCCCTTGTCAAACACGAGCATCAAGCGTAAATGTTTGACAATGAATTACATGGGCATTCATGTACGGAAATAAAAAAAAACACCTATTCAGTGCTTGAGAAAAATGTGGTGAAAGGAATTAGAGATAAAATTACGTATAGAGTATTGGCGGAATAAACCGTTTTATACCCATGTCATTTAGTGTTAGTTCTGATTGTTTTATTAAAATACATAGAAAGATCTTCAGTTCAATAGCAATTGCTTTTCAGATCACATTGAAGTTTATCGGTCAAACGACTGTTGCAAGAACCTAACAATGTTGCATTAAAAGATAAAGTATCAAATCAAAGCGTATTTTTTTTATTTTTTTTTTATATAGGGGGCAAACGAGCAGACGTCTCGCCTGATGGTAAGCGACTACCGTCGTTGTCGGCCTTTTAGGAAGTAAGCTCTTTTCTTGAAGATTTGAAGGTCGTATTGGTCCGGGAACACCGCAGGCGACAGCTCATTTCACAGTTTTGGTGTGCGCGGCAGAAAGTTTCGGGAAAATCACACAGTTGTGGACTGCCAACCATCTAGATGATGGGGATGAAATTTTTGTCGCGTAGGACGATCGCGGAAAGATGCGGCAGGGATCAATTATTTCCCAAAAAAGGTACATAATGTTAGTACAATAGGCAATAGCCGCATGAAATAAAACCCTTATGAGAACTAGAGTCTGCACTACATAGGTTCTATACCTGTATGGCAGATCTCCAGTCTTCAAACCTCCGACGGTATATGAACATTACCCTTAATGTACATACTGTATACTCTCTCTCTTTTCCTCAATTTAAGAGGCCCTTGTCTGTGGAGCAATTGTCACTCCTCTTAATAGGTCACGACTCCCACTTTCTCCTTCAATTGCTGTATGTATGACAATCTAGGCCGTCCTCGTTAGAAGACTGTACCATCAAGGCGTCGTAAATGATTAAGCCGCACACCTCAGAGAAACATAGGCTATTTTATATTTTCCGTAATGAACCCGTGCGAAGTCGGGGCGGGTTGCTAGTATTATATAAAAATGATAATAACATTAAATAAAGAAAAATGAAGTTCATAACCGAATTCTCACTAAAACATCTTAGACAAACAGGAATGGCAAAACCATTCCTTAAGAGTAACGTGATCTAGTAAACAACGGATGTGAGTCAGTATATTCAGGAATGAAAAATAAAACGAAATGAGTTTCATTACTACACAACATGAAGAAGATGAGAGAAGGGTTTCAAAGCAATTAGTTTCACGTCACACCATTTTGCGTTTAATTATTGCTCGCATTTATTTACACATTACCTTAACGGCATGAGAGGGTCAGCTTTTAAAATAAATTGTCTGGACTAAACCATGGACATGTTACATACTCCTTCTCTATAACAGAGACTTCTTTCCGTTTTTTGCTAACCATTGCTTGGTTTATTATTTTTTTTTGTTATGTTCCAACAATGATAGAACTAAATACGTAATGAATTTGTAAGTACTAAAAATTTTACTACAATGTGTATAACATAGTAGCTGCCAAGATATTACAAAACCTGATAATTTGTAATACGTATCACCACCTCTAGTTAGTTATTTTTGAGGACAAAGACTGCCACATAGTTGTGTAACGAACTCCTGACATAACTATAATTTAGTCACTGATAAAGAGTGAGTAAATTATAGTTTCGTCAGGAGTTCATTATTTTTACATATCTGTGCACTTATGCAGTATGAAATATATTTAAAAAAAAATAAACTTCGTGTCGAAATTCCGCCTAATAATTTCGTACTGGAGGTATAAGATATTTCTGAAATTCTCAATAAAAATTAGTAAATCTACTTACAAAATTAGAGCTAGACCAGGAGAAGTTCAACAAACAATCGCTACATAATTTCACTGTATTTAGTTACAATATGTATTATATTACTATTTCGTATGGAGGAGCATGAGTATCCTCGCTCCTTTAGTGTTGAGCATTGAATGAGTAACAGTTATGAACTGAGCGCCTTGTGAAAGTGCTTCATCAACAGCATTTAATTGTCCATAAGCCTCTCCTTCGACAGGAGACATGCTGGCGAGACAGATTGGTATAGGGTTTGTTTCAAGAGTTTATTACAAGCACTTTCTCAGGACATCATCACTATGTTGACCCGTGAAAGAGCTTATAATGCTATAAATTATTCACAAAATATAACATTGTCGCCAACATAATTTTTATAGACTATATATATGTTGTTGTAGTACGATTGGTTCCGACCTGTATGTTATAAAAATGTGCAGGGCATTATAAAACTTGGATTAACATATTTTACATGAAAGTTTTCCAAATGAAGTTAAATCATCTGAAGAAAAAAATTACTTATTTACAAGTTACTACTATTTAGAGAACACTTAATTGTTCCGGACAGGCCTATATAACGAAGGAAAGGACAATCAAAAAATAAAAGTCTCTATTATCGTATTTAGAAATTATATTTGAAAAAAAAATAGTAACTTGATAAAACTATGTATTTTTGTCGTGCCCAAAACCTGCCCAAAACCTTTGAGTAATTCATTTATCTCAATAACTTATTTCCTAGTCTGTAGATATAAAAGGGAAAGACCTTTTTAAGCTAGATAACAGGGGTAATGAGACAAATACACCTAGGATAAAATCGAAAATTTACCGAAGCAAGTTCACAGATTCAAGATAAGGAAATAAACATCTGAATTATAATTATTACGTTCTCTTATTAAGAACACTCTGGAGTAATAAATTACTACTTTCTGGTGATTGATAAAATTAATAGATTGATTTTATTTTCTTTATTTAGACGTAGTGATGGCTTACAAAAATAGACTGCAATAATGCATATTATTAAACATTAGTTAGGATTAAGTAGATATATTGCATATCACGTCAGTATACAATTTAGATTATAGCTCGCTAGATATCAAAAAGCTAATTAGTGTATTGTTTGTTTGTTTGTTTTTAAGTTAGTTTCTATCGTTCATTTGGGGATCGAAATTAAAATAGAGTAAGAATAAAGATGATTTATTAAAATGATTATTCTCCTTACATTAATATAAAGTAATCTGAACCCTAGTCAATGTCGTCCAATAAAATAGGACAAACTAGCCAAATATAGATTCATCCTAACAGGATGACAACTGCCATATACGCAATATCGAATCATCGAATAATTGACATTGCCGAGTCAACAAACCTACATGCTATCTAAAATGGCGTTTAATCAGATGTCACCATGTCTAATTTGCAGACTGCACAGTCTTAACTGGTTTCACACGAGGGAAATTGTAGGATTCATTTAGACCACCTAGCCCTATTCAAAATAAACGAAACAGACAGCTTTACAAATTATGTATAAATAAACAGTGGTTTGAAGTGACAGTGAATGACTCCACAGTAGACTTGCAACCTCACGACTTTGGTCATCTGTGCTTTGGAAGATGCTAGGCATGCTCAACTTAGCCTAATGTTAACCTTCTTTGTCTAACCATTAATAGCTAAACGTGTAGACTTTTTCGGTTTTTATTTTAAATAGGAAAGTGTGTGATCAATTTATTTTAATTAAGCATCTGCTATTGCTATTTCATGTAATGACGCGATACCCATTCAGCATTCACAACGAAATATTTATTGCGTAATATTTTTCGGGGTGACAGACTGTACTTAGAGTAATAATCTATTATAACGCTATAAAAGTGACCCTTATTAATTACAGCTCTTAGTTACCCTTTGTTTCTTACCCAGGAGCTCCAATTTTTCTGAAAGAAAAGTAACATTGGGTAACAAAGTAAGGATATTTACCAATGTAAATTTTTCTAATACCTCATTTTAAGTGGAACATATTTATTTATTAGACCCATTATAAACCGCATTCACTATATTAAATTTTCGCTAAAGACCCTAATATTGGTCTACCTCTAACATCATTCGATTGATGTGCCAAAACCAGAGAAAATGTACTATATGGATATTTCATAGTGAGGTTAAAGCCAATTCAAATATTCGATAGACGTGACACAAAACCAATTTTCGTTTGAAACCGATCTCGGCCGAACCGTCTCTGTTCTCGATAGTGCCTCAGTGACATGGTATTTTTGGAACATAACTGATTTTGATGGCGACCGAAACTTTGTTAAGTGACACATTTGACATTTCACTTAACTTCGAAAACTCTAAAACGCATACGATGTCATATGCGAGAAACAGTTTCAGAATGGGCTTCAGAATTCCATGAGCATAGCGAAACAAAAATAGTGAAAATTTAAACTATCGCAGCTTATTATTTCAAACAACTATAAAAATGCATTCGAATTACTGCAATTTATGTTTTAATTTTCTATGATACATCATGATAAAGAAATGGTGGGTTATTTGACTGTATAGACATACATCTTCATTCCAGTATCTGTTAGTCGAGAAACTGTTTGTTATGTTAACTACTACCAAAATGGATGAGTACCAAAATTATAAGAAGTTAGAAGCAAAATTTGATTGCATATCAAATTTTTTTTTACTGTTTGATGTAGTACTAAAAAACTAGCAAAACTCGTATTTTAATATCTTGTTTAATCAAGGTTTTAAATAATTTTATTCATTTCGTGATATAATCTAATGCCTTTAAACAAGAAGTTGTTATATATATGTATTTATGATCTGAATTTCAGAAACGGCTCCAAAATTTTTCATGAAATTTAGTAAGCAGGAGGTTTCGGGGGCGATAAATCGATGTAGCTACAATTTTTTTTGTTAGAAAATTTACTAATACCGAGTTTACTTATCGACAATGCCCTTGTATTAACAAAATAATAAAAAGAACTGGTTTAGGATCACGGGTAATTCATTTCCTAGTGCCAATGGGTAGATTATAATGTTCACCGTTCGTACATTGTAAAATAATATAGCGTTGAAAAATTTACTGATGAATTACAAATGCTCGTATTAATTTCAAAAATTGTTAGGCTAGAGTTAAATATTAAGGCTAGTTACAATATACATTTACTAACTATGTAGAGTGTATTTTAATGTCGACTGTCTTACGATGCCCGATGAGAGGTCTCGGATTCGATAACCGGGACGGACAAAGAGTGTTATTTACTTTTCCTGATTACAGAATAATAGGTTAGAGTTTAAAATATGGTGTTTTGACGCCCGTGCCTCGCAAGGCACGTAAAGCAATAGGATCTGCGCCTCATCTTTCCGTAGTGATCACCACTCTATAGAATTTTGATAGTGAGGGAACAGAGAGGGCACCTATGTTTACGTAAATAATTGTGCACAGCACCAGCTGTTATAACAAACTGCCACATAGTTGGTTGATCTCCATTCAGACAGGATGCCGTGCCTAAATAACGTAACTTAAAAAAATAAAAGAAGTTAGTTTTGACATGCCAATATAATTTCACGTAACCATTGTTAAGAATTTAAGCCAATAGTTAAGCGGCCACTAAACCACATAGGTCCTGTTGTTATGGCGGACTGTTTAGCTAGTTATTGAGTTTGCCTGGCCTGTCGCCAAACATTCAAATTGATGTAGGTAAGCTCTGTTAGAACATGTATTTAGATGTTATCGCTTCAATGAGGCCCATAAATTTCTTGGACAGGTTTCTGAATTTTATTAACAAGTGTTAGATTTGGCAAATGTACAAGTGGCTTTTGTCGTTTACTTGTTTCTTGCATAAAATTACCTATTTTGAAGGAAACACGGTTTTACTAATGTATGTGTTACAAGAATGATCAAATTATTTCGAATACCACAGATATTTCTTTTATGTATTTCATTCGTGAAGTATGAATTCTAAAAATTTACATTCTCAACTAAAGTGTAAAATAAATAAAAATCAACAAGTTATAGATAATATTGAAGGGGTTAGTGAATGATCGTAATAACAAATTGAATTTAAAGCGACAAAAATCAGGCCCTGGATAGATGAGTAAAGCCACCAAGGCCTCTACTAAAAAGCAAAAATCCTTTAGAAATCATACCCATCTGTTTTGGATGAAGCAGTTATATTCCGTATACAAAATAATCATCGTGGTTATTGAAAGAAGTACAGGAGTTGTGCATTAAACCATTTGAGTAAAGTATATTCAGGAATAAAGCAGTATTTCGTACCAAGTCGTTAAAAAAGATAATTCAGAATATTTTTAGTACAGTTCCATTTTCTTCTCGTTGGTGTTTACGCATGAATTAATATGAAAGGACAGAGCTGTGAAGGAAATACGCATTGCCTGTGTTCGAATGAACCAGTGACTCAGTGTAGTAGAAAAAGAATTCCAGGGGTATTATATTACACGTTGATTTATACGGGTAAAAATATTACGTTTTGAAGGAAGGTGTATGTATTAGATGCCGCGGTCGATTTGTTTGGTTTATTTCCGTCTTTATGTTCATAAAATGTAAGATTTCAAGCAGAATGATAGGAGGCCTCTAAATAGAACTCTTAAATGAATATCCAGTAGCGGTCAATGCAGTATAAAATACAAAAACAGACCAACTACGTCGGGTAAAATTAAAAATTATCTAAGCTGTTATTCGAGTAGTTTTCTTTCGTTATTTTTTTCAGATTTATTGAGTCTCATTTGTTAGCCTTTAGAAAGGTGTTGACGCCATATTTTAACAAAAAAATGTGCTTTTTAAATTGAATGTTTCGCCTAAATAAAAAAATCGTCTTAGCAACCTCTCAATATATGAAAGACGCAAGAACCCCAAAAATAAAAATGAAATCTCGAAAAATATTTTGGTGATTTTATTTTAGCACTTTGTTTACGTCTTAAATACACATATCCATACAAAGGTTCATCTTTCTAGCACTGAACATTTGGAAGGTAACCCGAGATGGACGGACGGTTGGACAATGACAAAACTATAAGGGTTTCAACACGTGAACTACGGAACCCTAAATACGAGCTGTTTTAAGAAGGGCTCTTTCGGGAAGCTCCTGACCATAGTTAAATCTATCAATTTATAAATTTTAATATTGGTATCAAGCACATCCTCCTCCTCCAGGTCCTGGATGGACTGGAAATATATAACCAACTGAAAGAGGCCGCTCGTGATCGCGAGGAATACCGTCTGCTGACCTCCAAACTTCATTTTGAACACCCCCACATGATGATGATCAAGGAAGGTTCGGAAATTAGAGATTCGGTGATTAGAGCCTGGGACTGTGCCGCCGACGATATGGGGTAATTGAAGCTTCTAGTCCTTTCCACGAAATATTTTTTCTCTTTTTTTATACAACACCCGCATTATATATACTGTTTCGCGTGGGACTTAATAATTATACATGAAACGGATACAAATAACACTTCACGTATTAATATACGTATAGATTGTTATTTAGTAATTGAGAACATGCCCAAATGGCACAAAAAGACAAACTTGATAAAAAATAGCTAAAGAATAATAATAGACAAATAAAAAATAAAAATAATAATAATAATATTCCGGACATCTAACACACAACGCCATCTAGTCCCAAGCTAAGCAGTGCTTGTGTTATGGGTACTAGACCACTGATATAAATACTTAAATACTTTTTTTTTGTAAATACATACATATTATACATAGAAAAACACCCAAACTCCGAAACAAATGTTTGTATCATATCATACAAACATTTGGTCCGACCCGGGAATCGAACCCGAGACCTCATGCTTAGCAGTCGCATACGTTACCACTAAGCCACCGAGGCAGTAAATATATACTAAATATATATTTTAAATCGCGGTATCAAAAACGCGATTTTAAATTGGGGACCGACAACGTTGTGGCTTTAAAGCCAGCCAACGGCAAGATTGCCTTCAACTTAGCTTTACGACTGTAATCTCTCGTCTCGTCTCGTCTGGTAATCTGTGTGACAGGGACACCTAGTACGGATACCAGTCTCCCACAAAGGAATTAACAAACACATATTATTGTAACTACTAGTGTTAAGGAACCTTTGTGGAAGATAAATAAACGCTTATTATTATTATTACTGTTATCCTATGATAACAACCGGGACCGACTGTCTAACGTTACCTTCAAATCATAGAGACACTCATGGTATCGTGCCATCAGCGGGGCAAATGCCATATCACTGTCTGATATTATGCTTTTCTCTTCTTCTTCAATGAACAAAAATGTTGATAAAAGAGGAAAATAACAAATTCAGTGTAAGAGTTTTTAAATATTACTTTAATTATATACTACAAATTGTGTGGATGTGAAGATTGTCACTATGATAAAACTGACTGATGTCAATCAGTCAGTTTTATGCCTCTTAGTGGTAGCGTATGCTATGCTTGATGTCTCGGGTTCGATGTCAGGGTCGGATCAAATGTTTGTGTGATCAGCAAATATATGTTTCAAAATTCGGTTTTATAATATTTCGATTAATTATAATATGTATTTATATCAGTTGTCTAGTACCCATAATACAAGCTCTGTTTAGTTAGGGACTAGATGACATTGCGTGTTTAAAGCACAAAATTATTGGCTATTAAATTATACCTTCAATATCAATTATAACTCAAATTCGAAGAACTGCTTGTTGGGATTGGTATAATTCCAGTACTGATATAATACAATAATTATGTACTTTAACAGCACTTTAATAAATCCGTCATTAACATTTATTTTAATAAAATAATTTTAAAAGCATTGCTATCTCAGTCACAAGCAGTTCATTATTCTGAATGGTCAATCAGATTCTGGCAAGTTCAGCGGGGCAGTTGCCAACATTGTAGTGAACATTCTCGACTGAAACAAAGAGCCTCATATAACAGCGATAACATTATAAATGCCAACATTTCTCTATTTAGATTACAATATTATACGTTGATTAGGAAACTTCCTTGCAGCATTTCATTCACACGGTTTCAAGTAACTAAAGAACGAGTGACGTGGTCGCTCACAATGGGCGTCATGAGTAGGCTTAAAGTCATTCAGAGAGCAATGGAGAGCGCAATGCTCGGAGTTTCTCTGCGTGATCGAATCAAGAAAAAGGAGATCCACAGACGTACCAAGATCACCAATATTGCCTGAAGATTTGCTAAACTTAAATGACAGTAGGCAGGGCACATTGCTCGCAGAAGTGATGGCCGATGGGTCATACATTTCTTGAGTGGCGGCCGCGTACTGGAAAACGCAGTGTTGCGCGTATGCCCCATAAGGTACGCCGACGTGACGGAAGCGTTGGATGCGGGAAACGAAGTACCGATCATTGTGGACAATTTTGGCTGAGATGATGACGATGGTGAAGCAACGGAATCACTGCTTGACTCCGGTATTCTGAAGGCTACGGTATCGCTCCGCATATATCGCTCTCTCATAGTATGCAAATGTCATGACGACACTTTCGCCACCTATATAGACCATATAACGCATAAGTAAAGTGCCCACCAATGATCAGTTTTTGTTTGATGAGCACGACCATTTGTTTTGAGTCTGGATGCAATTTCTCTGTAATGTACGAATGTTTTTTTGCAATCTGATTAGTAATGGCTTTAGTATCAGACTGTCGTGTGTAAGATGTATTAAGATTATAATCGGTAAAAAGTATCTAATTAAATAAACCGATTCATTTTCACATTTCATAATCATTATTAAGAATGTTTATGTCAACAGTCCACGAATTTTAAATTTCCATGAACAGCAAAGTTTTCATTTTCACCAAACAACATAAACATAAAAATGAAAAAATTAAATTTACGTGCTTGTGTTGTTATTACTTTTACGTAGTCATTCTTAGTACAGTATCTGGTGTTCCAGTTCACCGAGCTGAAACGGTCTCGGTTTATCGTAACATCAAGAGTGGCCCGTGGTTACTTTGTCCCATATTTTATACAGACCTTTAAAATCTTTGTGGCTTGCCATCAGAGTCTCGTCTTGACTGGCAAACAAAACCCGAATGTGAACTTAAAAAGTTTTTTTTTTATTCTGGTCCTCAGTTGCATATATTATTTAATATACTCGTATATTTATTCGTAATATACATTTTAGTATTAACTATATTAAGTTATAAAGTTTAAGTACTCACATTTATATCAATTTGAAAATTACAGTATTTTCATTCATAGTAATGTTATGTTATGAGATACAGTGTATACATTATTTTGATATTAGACTGTTATATACAATACATATATTAGCAAAATCATAAATATTTTAATACACAGTATATGTAATGTCCGGTCTCAGGGCAAGATTCCAACGAAAAATAACAACTTCATCCCATTTGAATACGATGAAAAGCCAAACGCTTTGCATTATTCATTTTAGGAGAGACAGGGTGCTCTCCTACGATAAAATTTATTATAGAGTGCATGCCACGTCATAATGTGGTGGGCAAAGAGAACGAATTGTCCGTACCTACGTATGGAAGTATAAACGTTGCTGTACTCTGCCTAACATTTTTTACGACAGATAACAAAAAAATACAATTTATTTTATGATATGTCACTATCGTACGACCCATGTTATGTATAAGGAAACATAAATTTAAGTCACGCCTTTTTCCCAGATTGGTAGGCAGAGATAATAATTCTTCACTTACAACTTACTCTTACACAACACAGACCGTTACGGTCCTGATACACCTCTATTGCTTCGTCCACATTCGCTAATCGCTGCATTCTTGCTCGTCTGTTCCTGGTGCTTTTCATCAGAACATATTTTTTTAATGTAATAGGCGGCAAACTTGCAGACGTATCGCCTGATGGTAAGCGATTCGGCCCATTCATGCCGAAGCGTGGCTCTCCCACGGTACAAACAATTGATCGGTGATTGTTAGATGATGTGAGTTTTAGACATTATTTCAACACATGGTGTTGTAGAAAGGTGATGTCACCTTAACAAAAAGGTACCAATTTTTGGTACATTTCTGCTTATCTATTTAAACATGTTATTTTGGCACTGGAAACATTGATTACAAATTAAAAAAAATTTAAAACTTCCATCAAAAAAAAATACCGTACTAAATCTTAAACACCTCATTTGGATCTATTTGTAAACGTTCGAAGGTTGGCTTCTACATTCACGCCTTACACATTAACCCCTTTCATTAGGTACCACTTGATGATAGGTACTTGTAAATATTCGTTTTTTATTTCCAAAGAGCGTACTCCTTCCTAAAAGGCCGGCAACGCACTTGTAACGCCTCTGGTGTTGTGTGTCTATGGCCGGCGATAATCACTTACCATCAGGCGATAAGTCTGCTCGTTTGCCCACTAAATAAAAAATAAATCCTCATATCTTTTAAGCGCCTGAACCATTTTTTATAAAACAGAGCTAAGAACACTTCCGACTAATACACATATAAGAAATCGAAATCAAAATTGGTTCATCCATTCGGGAGCAATAGATATTAAATAAATACACGCACATATATTTAAAACGTATAAAACCTGTCATGTTTTACACCTGTTTTAAAATAAACTCAAGATCACACTGAAAAAAAACCGTTTCTATAAAGTAAAATAAATTAGCTATCCTCAACACTCTTAAAAAAATCAATACATTTTTAGCAACCATTTATGTGTAAAAAAGGGAATTTGTTGAAATCTACTGCGAATTTTCGTTTGAGTAAGAATCAGTAACTAAACATAATATATTTTGATAAAGAAGCTTTTTACTATAGACAAATTGATTGAAATTAGTGTTGACATTCAGTGAAGGAACATAAATCTCCTTTTATTTTGTATTCCATTCGATATATTACATTAAACCGTACTTTTTTTTTCTCAAAGAGTTGTTAAGTTTTGCCCCAGAATGTTTAGAGATCATGTTTTAGTTTTGAAGTAAATAAAATAAATAATGAATTTTGAGTAACTTCATAAACTCCGTAGCAGATTTGAAAAAACCTCAAAAAAAATAAAAAGATTTTAAACGATGCAAGCATCTAGAATTACTTTGAAAGAATTTTACTTGCCATATAATAAACACATGACACAAAATGGGGTAAAATATTGAATCAATATTTATTAATGTGGGTTTTTTATTAAAATCTAAAGATATTATACTATTGCTATATTCATGTAATAATTAATGTTTAAAAAAATTGACATTCAAATCACTAACTAATAATTAATTATTCCAAAACAATGAAGAGCATTTATAAGTAGTCGAATTATGATTTGAACATTGGCAACATTCAATGAACTTGTCAATCAACTATACTTTGAAATAAATAAAAATAACAATTTGCACCCCAACTCATCTCACACGGCGATTCCGAAAATCCGGTTGCCACACCCGAGAATCAAACCGACTAAAATCTGTAAAAAATACACCCTATACTATTGTTGCATCGATCGTTAAGGTCAATCATAAGGGTGAAATCTGTCTAACAAACTTGATAAATGAAATGAGAGGAAAACCATTAAACCGACCATAAGTTTTAGTAAATAGTTAAAAATCGACAATAAGCCTTGTAATTTTTTTTAGTAATTTACTTTAAGATACATTTATTAGAGGTAGTAGAGCCACGCTGATTTCAGCACGAACAGGCCGACTCGACTAGGTTGGTACTACCCTCTAACAGAAGACCAACTTAAAATGAATGTATTCGTGCTATTGTGGTTCGTTGACGAGTGTCGGAGGACTAATAATGCAAAAACATTGGCCGCTATAGTGTGAATAACCTTGATGCATTGCAGCATTGTCAAAAATTCATGAGTTATCAATTAAAAATCCATGAACATTTTTAACATGATATACATAGTCTATTTTTTGTGACAATGCTAAAGAATATAAATATTAACATCTTATAACCTTTTTTTAAAAGCTTTTATTTAACTTACCCTGTTAGTATGTTAGTATGGGACAAATCTTGCAAATTAAATTAGAACCGCTTCCTGTTAAACATTAGGTTCAAATTTGGTTTACTTACGTAACTTCGGTGACAATGCAATAATATGGTACCATGAACCTATTCTCAAGATGGTGTCGGAAGGTGGCTATAGGAATTCCTAAACTAAACAAGACAAAACCGTCGAGTTTGGACTCGTTTGAATAGTCTTGACAAGCACTCTTGTGTTACGTGATATCCAGGGTCTCAAGATGGCGTCGGGAGGTGGCCATAGGAACTCCTAAACTAAACAAGGTAATCGAGTTTGAACTCGTTTGAATAGTCTTAACAAGCACTCTTGTATTACGTGACATCCAGGGTCTCAAGATGGCGTCGGAAGGTTGCCATAGAAACTCCTAAACTAAACAAGATAATCGAGTTTAGACTCGTTTAAATAGTCTTGACAAGCACCCTTGTGCTACATGACAGCCAGGGTCTTAAGATAAGGTCGGAAGGTGGCCATAGAAACTCCTAAACCAAACAAGACAAAACAGTCAAGTTTAGACTCGTTTGCATGGGTTTGACTAGCTCTCTTGTGTTCGTGATATCCAGGGTCTCAAGATGGCGTCGGAAGGTGACCATAGGAACTCTTAAACTAAACGAGTCAGTCATATAAAGTCTTTGGAGGGGCTTTTAATTAAAGAATTGGACAGTATAAAACTAACCGGTACAATATAGTGTAACAATTATGCAATATTAGAAATGCAAAATTTAAAAGTTTTTTTTTTAAAACAAGCTTTTTTTTTAAATATTCTAGAACGAAGAAAATAAATTTTAAATGCAATCAAACCCACCATTTTATTATATTATAAAATTTATATGAAATAACTGTCTTGTCTTGTCTTATGTCCTTTTGATCTAATATGGCACCCTCTAGGTCTAGCTCTTACTCGGTTTGGTTATACATTATAATATGCCGTCACTGAAATATTTTAAATAAAAAAAGTAAAAATGTTATGGTACGTTTCTATGTAACGTGTGACTACGACTTTTTAAGCTTGAATGTGTGTATTTCTGTACGTTGTTAAATCCAGTGTCCTGAAAATCTTATTTCATACTTTTTCAGCATCGTTTTTTGCTGTAGTTGAGTTTTAGTTTTTACTTTTTTTATATTGGTTAGAATTTGAAATTTAATTATATGAGTATATACATAATATTGAATACTCGAGTTTACGAATTTATCATTGGATACTGGTTTTTAACAAGATCTATTTCTTCTAACAAATCTCACCACAAAACTTGTAAAAATATTTGTATCATCAAGAATATTTCAGGAATAGTTAAAGGATTTAATTACACTGTTGGTACTCAAAACACTCCAAATGCTATGAATGGAAACAAAGCATAACCAAAAACATCAATAACACTGAATGTTGAATTACAAATCATAAATCAACAAAGGCTAAGTAGACCAAATAAAAATGCTACTTACAAAATCCATTATTCTCGTTAGATTAATATTTAAAATTCTTAACAGCTATTATTCCATCATTAGACCCTCGGTTCATCAAAACAAAGTACCTCCGACAAAAATAAATTAGCGATGCCACAACATTGTGGCTATAATAATTTGTCTCGTCTATCATTTGTCTGGCTATTTGCTTAAAGCTCATCTGGTTTGGACAGGGAGGGTGGCAAAAACGTCGCGAAGAATTCATCCTATTCACCCTTTGTAAATATTCTTATAAACGCACACTGCGGCATCATGATATTTGACTATTTACGCACACATCTACAGGAAGATAGTGTAAAAGCAATCACATTAAGAGAGTGTTGGTGTGCGTGACTACCCTGCGCTGAATATGCAGTAAATCAACTCAGCTTTATCCGCGAAACAGCCACTTGGTTGTCGCTTGGAAAATGATTGATTGCTTAAGTGCTGACTCCACGACACTTGGTTCTTAGACACGGTTGGTGGAGAAAGGGAAGGGGACTGTATTTAAAGACGCTTTTTTTGTAAAAAATAGTTTAATCAGAAGATTTTGTTGAGTACTTTTTTTATATTTGTGAAAACTTTAAAATTTTAAGCTAAAATTACATAACCGTGTCTAAATGACATATTCCTGCAATGATTAAGAAAATATTATTTTCATGAGGGAATGCCAGGTTGAAGAAATATGAAGTCGTCATGAGGCAAGACATTTTAGACTGTAAAATAAAGTCTAAACTCACCAAGTTTACTTTAGTTTATTTATTTGCAAAAATATAGCTTCAAAACTGCAATTAGATACAATTTTTTTTATCAATTAGGTAATTGTAGCATGTAGCACCCACCTTCGAAAATATGTTAGCGTGTGTTTGCTATGAAATTGTAAATAACAATAAGTATTTATTTAATAACCAATAGGTTATTTATTAGAAAAGAGCGTACTTCTTCCTAAAAGGCCGGCAACGCACTTGTAACGCCTATGGTGTTGGCGATACGGCGATACGTCTGCTCGTTTGCCCCAAATAAAATAAATGTGTGCGTGTACTAGCGTACATTCGTAAGAAGTGAAACTTCTTTATGACGTTATTTTTCAAAAAATAAATATCATATGTCGACGTAAGGTATAACGACAAAAGACTTATAAACCAGCAATATTCGTGACAATTCTTATTTCAAGTGCAATAAAAGTTAAGGAGCGAGACTTTTCCCGCGGATACCACCTGGTGGCATGTCGGACTCGAACCGACCAAAACCGCACGCCGTCCCGGGCACTAGATGCCGGGGAACCAGGTGCACCCTAGAAAGGAAAACCCTGGAACCCCGACGTACCTCGGGCCACCGGCGCTTTGTAGATGGCCCCCTACTGTGTGAGAACCCCAATGTTCCCTTTAATAACCCCCAGGGCGCGCACGCTCCGCAGCGTCCGCGCCATCACCCGGCCTGCTTCTGCTAGGGTGACACATGGCCTCATGTGTCACCCTCAGGCTTGCGCTTATGGAGGACGGAGATCGTTCTGCGCTCTCCGGCGGCTGAGTCGCCTGCGGTGCCTGGCCCGTTCCCGGGCCCGGCGCGCCGGGAGAGTTCTAAACCTCTCCCGGTTCCGCTCCGCCGTCTCCTTGGCAAGCATAACTTGCTCGCAGAAAGAAACGGTGGAGTTCCACGCCCTCTCGCTCCGCAACATGGCCGCAATCATGTTACCGAGCGAGCGAGACCTGAGTAAATATTTCGCGATCTGTGGTGTGAATGAAGTAAGTTTGTGGAATGTGATGTGTGTAGTTACTTACATTGTGGACTAAATAAAATAATATTGTTTGTAATGTGATATTTCATTGTAGTATTAATTTGGTCCTGTTTGTGTTTGAAAATGTTTTTTGTTTTATTTTATAAATTTGACGCGTAACATAACGGATAAATGTTACACGTAACGAAAAAATGTTACACGAAATTTTTTGACAACCCCGATAAAGAAATTTCACTTCAATAAATAAAACAACTTTGTGAACATTAATAGATTAATATATGATGTAAATACGTATGTTTGAAACATTGTTATATTATAAATGTTTTCGAAACAAAGGAAATGTTTTAACAGAATTAATGAAATAATCAAATTTCAAGAGGAATTCCATATTAATTTACCACTGATATTGAAACCGTCAAACGCACACAATCGAATACTTGTGCTAATGAAGTGTACGTACCTGATTAACACCAAATGTTATTGAAATAGCTGAATTAATGTTTGTTCAAAATTTATGCTACGATTAATGCCAATATTATTATCGTTTTAATTTTTGAACATTAATTATAAAAGTGTCTATTTAGGTTACAAGAAATTCTTAATAGCAGCCCATAGTTGTTTCCCACCCGTGCCTCGGATAGCACGTTCAGCCGTCGGTCTTGGTTCTCATAAACACATGTGATAATCGTTATTGGGAAGTAAGTGCCTTCAAAGTTAATGACAACTTTTTTTTTTTCGTGTGGAAACCCCCATGTGTGTCCCATGTGGTGATTGAATCAACAGTACAATACGGCGAACTAACCGTTTATACCAATACTGTCAGTGGAGCTCTAACTTGACAACATTATACTTAAAATTGATTAAACTGAGCATTATAACACATTATTAAGCATTGACTGCAAAGTAATATACTTTTTTGTTAAGAATCTTCGTGAAATTTTGGTATCTGTGAATTTCCCAGTTGATTGCCCCGCGGCTTTGCGGCGACCGCAGTGAAAGCTTTTATTCAACGAGTTTTTAGGAACGAAATCTCTCCGTTGGATTTAGTACTTCTTGTTTATGTTATCGTGGATTTATGTCATTTGGTGTTACATAGAGTATCGAGACGTTTTATATACCTAATTGACTCACAGCTTTTAATAGGTATAAGTCGCTTGCGAATACATAATTACATCTGTATCATCAAAGGTTTAGGCAGACGTGTAATAAATATCACCTTTTATCAACCATAATGCGGTCTTTATGATTTGAGGCAAATCATCATTATCAAAATAAAGTTTGGAGGTCAGCAGACGGTATACCTCGTGATCATAAAAATTAGGGCGTGTACACAAACGATGAAGAAAACCACAGTCATATTTGTCACAAAATGACTACTGCCAGTAATTTATAACTTTATATACTAACTAGCTGACCGACGCAACCTCGTTTGCGTCTTTTATTGCCCGTAGCGAAAAATTTTCCCCCGTATAGTGTGTCGCAGACTTTTTGAAGATATTTATAAGATCTACGATTAATTAGAACATTTTATGGTTCTATCTTTTATAGTTTACGCAGCGTACGCAAAATAAGTAACTTTTCTGGTTGATTTTTACACCTTGTGTCCGAAAAACCCAAATATCTTACGGAACCCTATTTTTTTCCAAAATAAAATATAGCCTATGTTACTCGTGGATAATGTAGCTTTCGAATGGTGAAAGAATTTTTAAAATCGGTCCAGTAGTTTTTGAGCCTATTCATTACAAACAAACATACAAACAAAGTTTTCCTCTTTATAATATTAGTGTAGAAGTATAGACAATGTTACATAATTATATAAAAGATATTCAATATTAATTTAAAATCTAAAAGAACTAAATGGATTAATTGTCTTTTGTTTTGTATTTAACTTTCATTCTCTAGACTAAGCTTTAGATAGGTACACAAATTGTTTTGTTTTAGGTTCTAGGTTTCCATTTTAATTCTACAATTTGTACATAGTTTTGGCACGTAATCAACCAGCGTGTGCAGAATACAGGGTTGCGCTACAAAATAGTACAAGAAATTCACCAATCTTTCGCTGTAGTTCCCCAGCACCATATGGGCCCACGGTATTAATGAAACGGCCTAGTATGCGCCAGTTGTCCTACAGAGTGGGAATTGAAAAATAAAATTGGCACTAGCTCAATTTTCCGCTTCAATAAATGCACTTTAGTGCAGTTGTGTACAGTATACAGCAGTACTTTTGTTTCCCACCCTGAAACTTTGTCTAGAAAAGTATGCCAATTGAAAATACTTGTTTATTTTCGTTTCTAAGAGTGTCGTTTTTCATTCTGTGCCTCGGGTAATTGAGATTTTTCTTTAGCCGCTTTTTTTTCTTTAGCGATAGGTGTTGTCTATATTTTTCATCATCATTAAACTTAGAAATAAACAATTTATGAGTATTGTAAAACAATTTTAGACTTGAATTTATTTTAACTGTGATTATATTTTTGCAACAGAGTCCCAAAGCCTCAAAGTCCACTCTGAGACCTAAAAATAAGGAATTAGGATCGCGATTGTTATAATTCACGCTAACTCGTAATATAACTCTGTCTGGTTAATTGTCTTGTTCTTGCTTGTCCTCTGTAGAAAACAAACAAAAAATCTATTGATATGTGTATTACAATAGATGAATACATTAGATGAGTCTGAAAAAGGTCGTAATCACTCGTACTTCAAATAATGTAAACACGTCTTTTTTACTAGGAGCTATTTTGAAATTAGGTTTTAAATAAGCCATCTCTTTCATTTCAGTGTTAATTAATAGAGACAAAAGCATTGAGTGATTCACGCCTTCATATCCTTTCAAATGTAAATCCTCTTGCCTTAAATACACACGGTCAATAAACTCAGTTATATGGTACTAAATACATTATACACAATTTATTTTCACGTTATTCATAAAGGCTTTGTCATAGTAATTGCCTCTGATGACGGGGTTATTATTTATAGCTCGCTTTGTAGGAAGTATTGGAAAATTAAAGTAGATTATCGATAATAGGTATGAATTTTATATTATGAATGGTTAAGTGAAAAGTTACTATTATAACAGCTTTTATGAAAAATGTTATTCATAAGTATAGCTGGAGCTAAACCTTTTTTAATTCTTGAAGTTTTTAATTATTTTTTTGGATCAATCAGCAATACGCTATGTGTGTAGGTACGTATAAAAATTTACATTTTATAATTGCTTTCAGATTTAATTATAGTATTCACTTGTAATTATTTTCTAAATATCATTAGTTTTGTTTTGTTTTATACGATAGGAAGAGATACAAATTAATGAAATACAAACTACAATTTTAATTAACAGTACAATACATTAAACTTGTCATCTAGTAACAGCTGTAAAAAATATCAACAATTTTTAATAATATTATAAAACTTATTAGGAATCTATAATTAGAGGCTGTTTTACATATGCCATGCCATGCCATGGAGAGCCACGCTTTGGCATGAATGGGTCGGCTCGACCGGATGATACCACGGCCTCACAGAAACCCGGTGTGAAATAGCGCTTGTGCTCTGTTTCACCGAGTGTGTGAGGATACTGGAGGCCCATACCCCAACCCCACCCTCCATCCCTGAAATACCGGCAAGGCACTTGTGACGCCTATGGTGTTGCGGGTGTCCATGGGCGGCGGTAATCGCTTACCATCAGGCGATACATCTGATCGCTTGCCCCCCTATTTCATTAAAAAAAGTCTTGACAGACAGACGGATAACAAAGTGCCTAAGATACGGAGCCCTAAAAATGATATTGACAACAAAATTTTAGTTTTGAGAAAAAAAACACGATATTTTAAAGAAATGATGGATTATAGAGAAGAATTGAATATTAATATTCTAATTGGTGTTCTTCTCTCCTTTAACGAAACGTACTCAAACTCCTTGATCATCACATTCCCACATTGGTTTATCGCGATAATCAAGAGAATAGTAAGTCAGAAAAGACGGTTTCGAGAAAAGAACGCTCAAGTATTTTCTTATCGTACTTATTGCTCTTTACTTAAGAAAGAAAATGCACTCCTAATTTATGTGCACGTATGAAACCTAGATAGGAACAACCTCTTTTCACTTAAACAAGTAATATGGCCCTTGACTTACTGCTCTCCAGATCACAACAGATGTGGAATTCCTTGCCGTTTTGTATTGGGTATACATAATTATAGCCAGTCTTTTTATTGTTATTTAACACATATATTTATTGCTATTTTTTGCATGTAGTGTTTTTATTTTTTGGATTTTTGTTAATATTCTTGGCGTGGCCTTAAATATAAAGAACGAAAAATATCAAAA
This sequence comes from Spilarctia lutea, assembly GCA_916048165.1. Classification (NCBI taxonomy): domain Eukaryota; kingdom Metazoa; phylum Arthropoda; class Insecta; order Lepidoptera; family Erebidae; genus Spilarctia; species Spilarctia lutea. Next base: position 14,111,207 of record OU696480.1, on the reverse strand, counting down.
ACAATTAGTCAATTAGTCCAAAAGACAACATACTCTAAGGAAAAATGAACATAGAAAGACAGTGTCTATTAAATCATCGTGCGTGTAAATATTCATAATTACCAACTTCGTAATATACGTTGAACGCGGGCTGAAGTAAAGTCGACCCTTACAGTCGGAATGGGGTAAGTTTCAGATTTCCCATTATGTGGTCGGACATGGAAGGGGCGTAGCGGTTCGCCTCGAAGGGTCATTATTACGAACGATATTCTTTGTATTTAATTTGAGCACACTTAGGTTTCTGTTTGGGCAGATGGTTATTTGTTGTCTGGTGTACTTTACTGTATGGTGTTTGTTTTCGTCTTTTTTATCGATTACTTGTCAGTAATACAGGTTTTCTTTGTTTACATACAACGCTCGACAGAAAGCTCGTGAAGGTATGTGCGGTGCTGAAGTATTTGTACCCATTATTATCATTCAAAGGTCGTGGGTTCGATTTCCACTCACAACAAATCTTTGAGTGATGAACACAACCATTTGTTCGGTCTCTGGGTGTAATTTATCTATAAAATTTACTGCACGTTTCGCGTAGTGGTTAGGCAGTCGCCACGCCGTTTCCTACTTCGCCAAGTGTTGTGGGTTCAAATAACACATGGAAAAACAATTTGTTTGATTCACAAATTGTTGTTCTGAGTCTGGGTGTTCTTTGGGTCCTTTTCATGCATGTTTGTAAAGTCGCCCTCGACGCTGGAATTATTCCTAGTGCGGGAGTTGTCTTTGATAAATTTAAAAAAAAAGTATGAATTTAGATATATAACTATGTGTATCAGAAGTCTAGTAACCATAGTACAAGCTTTGCCTAATTTGGGAGCTTACAGCTGTGTGTGGGTTGTGTGAGATATTGTATTATACCCACTGGGCTTGGTATGGTTTTATCATATGTTTCTATGTACGAGTATTAAAAGAACATCTAATTATGAATTGACATAATAGTATATAGGCATTCTAAAACACATACCCACAAACTATACTGAGATTGTTTCTTTCTAGCTTTAGAAATTAATATAATGTGTACACAACTACACAACAGTATAAGATATTATTATCATTTTTGAATGTAGTATTTGTAGATGATGTTATGGATATCATGAGGCAAAATATAGGAACAACCTAAATACATTATCTTAAGTCAGAGTTGATTGAGAATATTACAGACTTTTACTCCTAGTGTCTCTAACACTGACTTACAATATTATAGTGGTAACTGATGCTATTACGTTCATAGGGTATACTACCATTTATCATCAACGGGAGTAAAATTAACTTCGCAATAAATATTTTAATTTTTCAAGCTCAAAATTTCTGATTAATATTTTTTTGTATTGAATTGGGGGCAAACGAGCAGAAGCATCACCTGATGGTAAGCGATTACCGCCGCCCATGGACACCCGCAACACTAGAAGCGTCACAAGTGCGTTGCCGACCTTTGGGGGATGGGGAGAGGGAATGGGGGAGGGGTTGGGATATGGACCTCCGGTATCCTCACTCACTAGGTGACACAGCGCAAGCGCTATTTCACACCGGTTTTCTGTGAGGCCGTGGTATCACTCCGGTCGAGCCGGCCCATTAATGCCGAAGCTCTCTCACGGTTTTCTTTTTATTAATGTACGAGTATGTAATAGACAATAAAAGTTATATAACTGCGTTGCCTCGGTGGCGCAGTGTAGTGAATGCGACTACTGTGCTTGAGGTCTCGGGTTCAAATCCTGGGTCGGACCAAATGTTTGTGTCGGAGTTTGTGTTTTCTATGTATAATATGTATGTATTTACAAAAAAAAATAGTATATATGTATTCATGTCAGTTGTCTAGTACCCATAACACAAGCTCTGCTTAGCTTAGGACTAGATGGCGTTGTGTGTTACATGTCCGGAATATTTATTATATTTATTATTATTCTCTTTATTTCATTATATTAACATATTAATTACATTTTTAAATAGATAAAAAAGATAAACAATAACATATATTTAAAAATATAAAAAATAGTAGACCACCGACTTCGGGTACAGGGACCAAGAAACTGGCGGTTAGGGCTCCATAGACAGGAACCTCCTCCCTATACGTGCCGTGTCAAGAAGGACTGCCTTCTGTATCAGACCCTTGATCCAGCCTTCTAACGTGAGCCTCTTAAGGTGTTGGTCGAGGCTCTTGGCTATCAATCCGTGAGCATTCACATTCATTCCACATTCAACATATCGACAATCTCGTGAGATAGACTGTCTGTAATAATAGATCGATCCCAATATAATGCAGCACGACCATTCTTAAGAACTGGGTCGGGCAGATACCTGTAGTATGGCACCTCTGAGTTCGGAGTTTAAGGACAAGTTGCTAGTGTACGATCCTGGCTCCATGGTTGTGCCTGTGCAAATACTCGGCGTTAGCAAGACGAGAACAACCAGAAATAATATGCCTGATAGATTCTCCGGGACGGTGACATGCCCGACAGATGTCGACCGTACCATCTTTCAGGATATACTTCCGATAGTTATTCGTCATGATAACTTCGTCCATAATCGCACAAACAAAACCTTCGGTTTCTCCGAAGAGATCACCATATCGTAGCCAGGACGTAGATGTTTTGAAGTCAATATCAGGCCCATTTAGGGCCCGATAAAATCGACCATGAAGTTCCTTGCCCTTCCATACCTCCCTGCGATCAGTAGTACTAAGTACCACAGGTTTGCGCCAATTCTCTTGAGCCAGAGCAAGAGGAGTGAGTCCGGTATCCACTGCAACTACACTGCGATGCATTCCCACATCAGTATGAAGAATTGTGTAGGGTTGATATTTAAAAGTCCACGACCCCCACATTTTCGCGGGATATACAACCTCATAACTGATGAACGTGGGTGATGCATTCGAAATGCAGTCAGCAATGTACGGACTCTCCTATCTAGGGCATCTAATTCGGTCTGAGTCCATCTAAGTATACCAAAGGAATACATCAGAACCGGCATGACCCAACAGTTGTAGGCTCGCACCTTGTTACCGCCTAATAAAAGCCTTTTAAGTACTTTTTTCAGGCGGCCAAAGAAGCATTCCCGCAACTCCTGTTTCATGTCAGATACTGGTATTCCCAAGGACTGTGAAAAACCTAGATACTTGTAGTCTTGGGTGGCAGATAGAGACCGAAGTTTTGTAGAATCTGAAAGCTCTACTCCTTCAGATTCCACAATCAAACCCTTCTTTACACACATGACTGCACACTTGTCTACACCAAATTCCATTTTGATAGAATTACTAAAGTGTTATTAATTATTATTATAATATAATTAATAACACTTTATAATAACTAATATAATTTTAGTGATAGTAAATGACGTCAATAGTGAAGGAATAAGAGGATTATGAGGAACACTAGCAGTCAAATCCTTTATTTTATTTTGATCAGGGAGCCTATAGCTAAACTTACAATATAAATATAGTATTGCTTCTCTATATATCAATTACAAGCTTCCGCATTTAAAAAGAAGACAGTGCTGTAAAATATAACAGAATATAGATTAATAAACAGTAGTTCTGGTTCATGACACATGCAACTTTTGATATTATTTGGGCCATTGTAAAATAAATCAATGCATCCAAATGGTTTAGCTAATTAAATTACTTAATTAATATTTAATTATCTAAAATTTAAAAATTTAATAACTTTTAAAGGACTCCAAAAACCAACAAGCATAAGTAAAGACAAAAATGTACAATAAACTGTCAGGTTATCATCAACAAGAGAACTTTTATTGGTATGACAATAAAGAAATAAATATTTCGGAAAGCTTACACACAACGCCGTCTAGTCCCAAGCTAAACAGAGCTTGTGTTATGGGTACTTTAACTTTAACTTTAACTAACTAACTTTAACCGTGGGAGAGCTATGCTTCGGCATGAATGGGTCGGCTCGACCGGAGTGATACCACGGCCTCACAGAAAACCGGTGTGAAATAGCGTTTGCGCTGTGTTTCACCGAGTGAGTGAGGATACCGGAGGCCCATACCCCAACCCCTCCCCCATCCCCTTTCCCATCCCCCAAAGGTCGGCAACGCACTGGTGACGCCTTTGGTGTTGCGGGTGTCCATGGGCGGCGGTAATCGCTTACCATCAGGTGATACGTCTGCTCGTTTGCCCACTATTCAATAAAAAAAAAAAAGTACTAGACAACTGATATGAATACATATATACGTTTTCTTTTGTAAATATTTACATAATATACATAGAAAACACCCAAACTCCGAAATAAATATTTGCAGATCATACAAACATTTGGTCCGACCCGGGAATCGAACCCGAGACCTCAAGCACAGCAGTCGCATACGCTACCACTGTGCCACAGAGTCAGTTAATAATTTAGAATCAATCAATTTAAAAATCGATCTTTTTGTAAAATATTTTATTTCGCACGCATCGTAAAAACACTTACGTCGAAAACTTTTTCGCCTGTTTCTACGTTATTTTAGGTAGATAACTGCGATGTCATATATAAGTGACAGACGGACAGACAGACGCGCCTTGCGCTCGAGAGAAGAGTGCTTTTACTTTCTCAATTCACTGAATTATTCAACCGCTTGAGTTTTTTTCGTCACACCTAAATTCATATTCGTATGAACAACGCCACGATCGGTATTGTTTCACAGTAATCGTGTAACAGACTTCGTGATATTGCAAAATATCCCAACATTTTGCAATATCATGAAGCATTTTACGTGAAAAATGAATTGATTTAATGTTACACTTTTTATGTACAAATCTACAATATTATGTACGAGAGACAACTGTATTTAAAGCTGGCTAATATAAATTTAAATATACACCAAAAAAAATGTTCACACGTCAAAAAGAATATTTTATAGTGGTCGGAAATTGAAAAACTACTATACTTTCCTTCAACTTTGTATAAGAAGTTTTTTTTCGATAATAATCATAATAATCATCAATAGTAGCATATAACAATAAGTGAAATCTTGTACTTCGAGAAAAAAATAAACCATATTTTTGAAGAAATTCATCGTTTTCATTTCAGATCATTTTCTCGTCAAAAGTGAGTAAAGAATTTTAAAAGATTTTTCACCCGTCAAGACGTTCGTCGGACAGATATAAATTCTCTAAAAGATGACAGACGTCTATTATACTTAGGCATTTCATTACCCTCCCTTCAAGCTGCCATATGTGTCAAATTTGACGTTCCTGCACAGATAGAACAAAGAAACGCAAGAGTCGGGGGGACAATTTTTTGTATTTGTTTTTAGTTGATTCTTGAATGAACGCTGCTATAAATACGTGGGCATAATATTTTCCTACATATTGAATCTTCGACAATAATATTTAAATTTAAAAATTACTATTTTAAACATTAATCAATAAATTTAGATTTCATAGTACAAGGTCCGCTTAGTTTGAAGCTAGATAACGTCGTGTGCATTATTTTAACGTTGAAAATAATAATATTCAGTGGTAACACTATTTTTAACACACTATATTTATAGGTTGATAGATGAAAATTATCTCAGAGAAAATCTTTAAATTTAAACATTTTCATATATATAATATTAGTAAGGATACGGACTCGGCCGACATTGTATTAAAAACAATGGTTGAGACTCCTTAATGTTGTAGCTCTCGTACTTTGGAGAGTTTTCTCATCAACTAAGATTTCTTCATCAGCTAAGACGAGTTTGTTACGAAACTTGGTTAGCCTTGTTATTCTTGTACCGTAAAACAGTTGAATGGCAATATTCGATGCTTTCATCAGTCCAGTGTTTACGTACCCGGTCCCTGCAAACAGTAAAATGTTTCAAAAACTTTTAATGGTAATCAAACAATCATTTCGTTTCGTTTTTATTCGACAAGGCTCTGGCAGCGATCGAGTTGCTAAATACTTTTTAATATTCTTTTCATAAAATACTTTTTGCTTAATGCACAAGTGATAAATCAACTTCAATTTGGTAATAAACGAGGAGACGTATCGCCTGGTGGTAAGCCATGGACACCCGCAACACCAGAAGCGTCACAAGTGCGTTGCCGGCCTTTTGGGGAATGTCCCCCTTGTATGGGGAGAGGGGCCTCCGGTATCCTCACTCATTCGGTGAAACACAGCGCAGGCGCTGTTTCACACGGTTTTCTGTGTGATGTATAAGCCGGATAGAGACGGATGATTCTGATGTATAAGCTATTTTTTTGTAAAGTTTTATCAAAATTCATTCAGTAGTTTTTGCGTGAAAGAGCAACAAACATATTCACTTACATATTCACAAACTTTTGCGTTTATGATATTAGTAAGATAGGAACCTCCCTTATAACGTTGGAAAAAGTAAATCAAAAATATACAATCTTAAAACTTTTTCATTAATACATAGAACACTTCAGATAGATACGCTCAAATATTTAATATCACTCACTTTTATGGGCTTATATACATTTTACGGGGGTTTTACGACGTGTCCACCTCTTGATATCATCGTATCCTTATTATTTTTCCTTGATCTTATATTAATATCTTATTAGATTATACCTTGGTTTACGGCTTAGCAATTTGACGTCAAAAGTGGTGATAAAATCCTTAATATTGTTACTATTTTATCTTGACAAGAACGCATTTATTAAAGTTCAAAGAGAACTGAGAAGGGTAAAGTTGTTTTAATTTATTCGCCCATAATTTTACTAATGCGCATTCGCCTTTTCATTTTGATATTTCGTCATAGTGTGGTTTATAAATTTTAATAAGATTTAATTTATAGGTACAATTCTAAACTTAGTACATACAACATATACGTATTGCTTCCGTAAGATTATTTAAAAAAATATTAATGATATTTAAAATATATTTTAAAGTGAAAAACTTCATAAGGCTTGTTGAGCACTTTTTGAGTAAATAAAAATCGTGGAACTCGCGTCATCGCTACCGAACGCTTTCCATAAAGTGTATTTTTAACTTCTTTTTATTGCACATTTTATTTAAAGAGCAAAGAGGTTCATTCTAGATAAGCTTAAACAGATTTTTGTTTAAAGTTTTGAGTTTTCGCTTCGTTTTTTTAACTCTACTGTATGTGATGTACAACTATGCCTGTCGACTGATCAAATATATTAAGATAAAGGAGACCTAAATTGGTAAATTATAATCTCAAGTTGACGACAAATCAAAAAAACATTATTTATTCTTAAGTGGGGTTGTATAATTCAATCACATAATGATATTATTAGTTTGACATAACTTTATTTTGGTCATTACATTTATATGTAATATCAATTTTAATCATCAAAAATACGCTAGCTCTCTTATTGTTTAACGTAGTATTTAGAATTTCTGAAATAAAATAAAACAAACCTAGAAAGCTAGTGGTGATTTACCCGAACTTTTCTCCAAATTAATACATTTTCAAGAACCTCACAAAATACCGAAAAATTCACGATCTTTGTTGGTACCTTCATAAAATAATCACAAAGATAATGCAATACCCCGTAAACATATATATATATATAATAGCTAAAAGTCAACGAAGTACCTACAGTGTTACGTTCCTCGAAATCACAAAGATTTCCTCTGACTAGAATTAACGTTGACAATAAGCATTAAAAGATCGTGTTCACCCTCACAAATATGGATAAAAAGCTTTCGAAGAAAATCTCGATTCCAAAACAAATTACTTTTCTGAATGCATAAAAGAAAATTCTCAAGGTGGGTTCGTTCCTTTGGGGACAGACAATAAAGGGCACGCGCGGCGTGAAGCCGAGCAAGGGTCCTTAGTTTGGAGTAAATTATATTAAATCGCCACAAAATACATTTTAGCTGACTCTGACAGTCCGTAACTAATAAAAAAACGGTGACGAATCGTAAGGTTGGGCTAACATGTATTAAAAGAGTGATATTATAGAATAACATTGCACTCTTCATATCACAATTGTTACTGTTATTATTCATTCTTTAGAACCGATATTTACTTGAGTACATAAAGTTGAAAGAAAAATTTTAAAACCTGTAACCCAACTTCGTGAAAACTTTTGTCACGACTTGTAAAGCCTATATTACACAGGCCAGTATTACGAATCTATTAACATCTTATTCATTCGAGGTCCGAAATATTGAATATTATTATACATGTACGACCAAAACTACTATACATATCCTTTTGGCTTCACCGTAGAAGAGTAAAAAGCAATTGGCCGTATAGTCGAAATAAACAAAGCCAATGAAAAATATCCTCAAGCAGCTAATTTAGATGCATACCCAATGCATGGCCCCGTAATATAAATTAAAGCACATTATTGACAGTTAGATAGACAACTGGCTCTTTAAGCTTCTTACTCTGTATTTTGCCGTTCTGAATAATTCATTTAAAAGAGGGTGCGTGAACAAATTCAACGGAACTTTCTAATGTTACGAGTAGAATAAAAGTTTTTTTTCCGGCTTTTAATTTCGATGTCATTACAGACGTTGTCCTTAAATCTTTGTTCTTTTAAAAGTACAATTTTCATTCGTTTCACTGTTAAATAGCAAATATTCTAATTTTATTAGGAGTTTATTTTTCTAATTGTTATAAATAAATTATATGAATGCTATTACACGACAATGAGTATTCCTTTTGCCATTATCTTATTTTAATCTTTATAGTTAAAGAGATTTTTGATTGTTATAAAGTTTTAAAAATGGGAATACTTGCTAGTTTTTTTTGTGTTTTGAAGTTTTAAAGAATGATATTTTTGTTGTCAAGTCACTTATTTTTATCAATGGCTTGTCTGATCTTAAATTTATTTATTTAGTAAAATTTACAAAACATGGACAGATGTGTTAACACACAATTACACACAATTGTATGCTGAGGCTGAGTATTATTTCACTTATATAACTTTCAGGGGTTTGTTTATATTAATAAAAAATCGTATGGCACTAATTTTATGTCAATATATTACTCATATAAGCAACAGATCGGGATCAGTGGTGTTCCTTACAATGAACTGAAGATATCAGTCATGTCTTATTTCATTAAATTTTGTGACTGATCACGAAAACTATAAATTAAGAACAATTTAAACAGTTTTCTTTGACGAATAAAGGGTGACAGTGAAAAGCACCATCCCTGAAGGCATTTAAAGTGTTTGAGTTGGAATGCCGTGCGTCGTTGCACTGCCGGCTTTAATATAAATATACTTATATTTTTTGGTTTGAATTTTTATTTACACTCGGGTAGTTGAAGTGAATTTTGGGCATAATTTTATTTTCATTTTATATTGAACTTACTCAAGACCAAGTATATTTTTGTATGCCTTAGCCTATAGGGCATTACAATGAAGGTACAACGATGAAAACACTAAAGTCTCTCTATGGGAACAGTCCCTCATGTCTCAAGATCGTTGACAGAATCAGGATTGCAACTAGAACTTTCCAAAGTTAATTTCAGTAAATTACTAGTTTCATTGAACTCTAACACGATTCGATTGGCCCTAGGTTACTGTGATCTATCACGTAACTTTGGGATATTGCTCTGCAACCCTCTTTTTAATATAGCAAGCCCTAGGGGTCCCCGGACCCCAAGCTGAAGGGGACCGTAAATTTCTTACACAGCACTTGTAACTGTGATTTTTCCTGTCGGAGAATTTAATAATTGCATTCCTATTGTTTGTTAGTCGTTTGAGGTACTTAATTAAGTTTTTAATTAAGTATATAAAAATTAAAATTGTTCTTGAAAAATAAATTATAATTATTTTCAGAGTAACGGGGCCCGTTAACTGCAAATAATATGAAAAATAATGAAGTCTTAAATTATTTCCCTGAGGTTATAAAATGAGACGTTAAACTTGCGGCTAGCGCATGCAACTGCCGATCAAGAGCTATCAGGTTTGTTTCCTGGGTCGGGCTAAAAAGTGCTATTGTGGTGTTCTTCCAAGAAATCCAAGAAAAAGAAATGATGATAACACACAGTATGGAGGTTAGCCATATTTCACTTGAAATTATGTGCTACAATTGTAATTTTTTGTTTATTTTTCATTGAATGTAATAAAAATATAAGCAGAATTATGTGACTAATTATAACACGTATATACCTGCCTGATATACGCTTTATATCGGTTTTGGTTATAGAAGTGAAATATATATATAATATATATATAAGCATTAAATGATTAATATTAAAGCTACTGTCGAGCAATCAAGAAACACACAAATCACAGTGACTCAACTGATATCTAAACTAGAATTTGGATTCTGACTTCGGCGATAAAATATTAAATTCCACTCGCAGGATCCGTCACAATCGAGAGACCCTTTGTGGTCGACTATTATTGGATTTGGTAACCGTGCCTTATTTTATTATTTGCCCACTTTAAGCGCAAACACACAAAGGAAAATGAAATCGATATTTTTATTTGAGAGCGATTTTGAAGCGGAAGATACGCTTCCTGAATAACTATGATGTTAGTTGTTTTTGTTGCGCGTGATATTGAGTTTAATCTATTTTTATACTGACAACATTTAAGCATTTTATTTTCACTGAAAATACAATACAAGAGACAAACTTCTTAGCACTCCATGGATTCACCGTGCGGGTGCCGGGTCCATCGTGTGGCAGAGGGAGAAACTCAAAGCAGTTCCCAGGACTTACGACCTAGGTGTAGGTTTAAGGAGGCCCCCTTTAAGATACGCATTTATAGTGCTTATCATACGTATCCATCAAAATAGTTCAGTCAGGTGCAGTACCTAGGATTGAGAAAGGCTTGCTTTTAGATTTGGTAGTTGAGCCATCCTTTATAAAGTTAATTTCTCGTTTATTTGTAGTCAATCCTTTTTGGGCTGAAAGACTTACTGCTTCACGTATGATTTCTAGTACTCTATCATGTCGGCGTGAGTAATAACCCCTATCAAGCAGCACCCTGCAACCTACCAGTAAGTGCCTAGCAGTACCTACTGCCTCACCACACGTATAGCAAGATTTTTCAGATGCTTTCCCCCATCTCACTAGGTTACTTTGGTCTGGGAGGGTCATTTGGAAGGCATTCAGATAGAATTTTAATAGGGCAGGAGACCAATCATATAGCAAGGTGCGCCATTTCAGGGCTAACGGGATGCAGAACTCACTTATAGTTAACCACTCACTTTGCATTTTTTTTTTATTTTCACAATATCAAAGGTTTCAGTATTATTTAAGTCGTATAATTAAACGGGAAAACTTCAGTTGTTCGATCAAAATCTTTTCTAATGAAATATTCTGTCAATACTGCTATTTATACTAGTCGCCATTTTCAAAATGATCTCTAACTTTAAACATTAGCAATATTACCTGACTGTCGACTGGAAACAAATATATTACAAGGTTTGGTGGCTATTTTTATCCTGGAAGCAATAACGTGACAAGGATCTGGTGGCACGTGGCTAAAATTGGAACTTTGGTTTGAAATTTTATTATTGTGAACTTTACTACTTTAGGCTTGACACATGTTTACCTCGCATTTCGCTATTAAACGCTTTTTCGACTAAAAACCTAATATTCTATTTCGATGGTTAAATTTAGCTTTTAGTATTTATTTATGAATTGCAAACAATCCTCAGGTGGATTGATAATAGTTGGAACCCACCTGGGCTTGAACGGAAACAAATATAGTGTTGGACGTTACTTTTGAACAGTTGCATTTCATGATATAATATTTACTAATATTATAAATGCGAAAGTAACTCTGTCTGCCTGGCGCGCTTTCATGAGGAAACCACTGAACTGATTTAAATAAAATTTGGTACACAGATAGTCTAGAACCCGACAAAAGGGTTGTAATGGGTTGAAAAGTAGGGATGAAAGGTTATATAAGTGTTACCCAAAGTCACTATTCTACGCGGACGAAGCGGGTACTAGCAGTTATAGATAAGTAATAGCAAAAAGTAAATTACGACAATTAGTAGTTATAGCACACATATGTTTATCATGTAACTTGTCAGTTACTTGTAACTTGACATGTCTACATCCACATCCACAAACCATTTTGTAAACATAATATCAAATTTAAAGAATAATTGACGTGATCTAAAATTTTTCGTCTGTACCTTCTCAAATTCTTTTTCTCATTTTGGAAACCCTACTTTCGATTGGGAACGCCTTCAATCCAAAGTTTTAATGAGTAAATAACGAGTCGCGATTCAGAGGGATTGCTCACTTCGCGTTTCCGCCGCCCATGATGTATTTCGAATTTTCTTGTAATAAACTTGTAAAGTAATTACTGATGTCATCAATTTGTGAACAAACCATGTTTTGATCTTATAACTTTGACGAAGTTTGGATTAAATAAAATTCAAAAAAATATTGGATTTGAACTCCACTGGAGTGATAAATTTATTTCTAATATAAATGCCAGAATTGCTTAAGCGAAGTAATAAAAAATATGTTTAATTTAAAAATATGTAAATAGTACCAGGATTATTCTTTTTGTAACTATCAGGAACATATCAAGTCAAAATTTAAATACAATTGTTATAATTTTACTTGCTTTTAGACCACATTGCCGAGACTCACAAAAAATACCACTTATAAGTTCTTTCAATTATTCAGATTTTAGTATTATTATTATATAAGTGTTCACAAAATAGGTAGATTTATCGGCTATTCTATCTATTCAGTTTAGTACATTACTTTAAAAACCACATTACGTTTTCGTAAATCTGTGTTTAATATTTTGTAGACAATATAATGTCAGACTAAAAAAGAGTATCTTTTGAAATTACAACATCTACTCGGGGAAAAGATAGAGAGACCTCCCGTAGATAACATTTGAAACAAGCTCTGCATGCGGATTTAAATCTGGCCAAGTTTCCGCCAGACAACTAAAATATGTATTCCTTTCTTTTGTGCTTATTGTTCACATAAACTTGTAATATTTACACTTCACATTTACTTACTATTTAGGTATGTGAAAACAATTTTTATATAACATACGAGTAAAAACTACTTCATTGCTTGTGTTCTCTTTTAAGTTCGAGTTCAATGAGTTTGATTACATTTTAAATGTATAATGAAGTGAATAAAATTCTAGTTGTAAAAATTAAATCAAATAGAAAGAAACCTAAATCTAGTTTACAATTTGGAGTTGTATTTAAAGTATATGAATTGTAAAAGCCCGCTAAGGAACTGCATTTATTTTTCTTTCTTTCATTTTACTCGTAAAAAGAAGATCAAACACGATGGATTTTTCATTAATATTTGTTAGCGTCACGTTAAAAAATATAAATTTGTTAATTTATGTGATTGTAGGAAATACTTATGACTTATTTTTATTAACCATAACTTACTAATTTCAATTATCTGTTTCGATATTGATTAATATTAGCACCGGTATTAATAAATATCGATACATCTATTTTGGTAGGTTAGCAACTTTGAGATCGCGCTTCCATAGCGGGCATTACATTGTAAATCTTTATAAATAAATCATTTTAAATTTAGTAGTTTTTCTGAGTTGGAGACCTTGATCGTTCATATTAAAGCTATTTAATGTGCCTTAACAAAAATAAACAATAACAATATTTCATTGATAGACGAGTAAGTAATTTTGAGAGTTTATTTCATTTTTGAGATAATTGTAACAGATATTTAGTACACATTTAATATGTATAGTCAAATAAGTTAATTTCCTTATGGAAATAGTTCGAGGAATCTACCGTCTACTTAAATTAGAATGTCTATATTTGTAACAAAGCCCCTAATGAGTTTCAGAACGAGAAACATTTTCTTCTAGATAAACTGGAGACAGAATCTCTCGAATGACAAGAATGAGTACTTTTGTTCTAATTACAAGGCATCCAGTTTCTAACAATATATTTGGGCGGGGATGAGGAGGCAAGTTTGGCGGTTAATTAATTACTGTCCTCAAGATAGATGAGGGCGACAGCTCAAAACAAAATGTCTGTTCAACGCAGATCGTTTATCACTGCAATGACGTTTTTTCGACATTGTTGTCAACTGTGGAAAGTATTGTGAAAGTATAGTTTGGTTTGTGTAAAGGAAGTCTTCGGAACCCTATGTTATTTCTAGCGTTAATGACGTCATACATTTCGGTTTAAGGAGCAAGAGAAATGTTATTTCTTTCTTATAATCTCATAAAAAAATTGCACAATTTTGAAATAAAGTATTTGACATGTTTTTGACGTAATAAACCGACAATTTATTATTTGTTGCTGAAGCCAGCCCTCTCGATGTAGGTATAATCATTAATTAAAAAAAAAAATTGCACTCCGGGAGTGCCGGCAGAAGTGAAAACTTGAATATTAACGTTGTGCATTTTTGATATTTTGGAATGGTTAGAGAATAATTTTGTACGAATTGCTTTCATTATCAGTATAAAAGTACTATTGTTTATGTGGTGGAATACAATATTCATTTATTGCGCTATCGTACACAAACATGACAATTTATATTACATACACACACGAACATTCGCGCAAGCGCCCTGCGCCGCCTGTCCTGTCACGTGACCTGACGCGAGTTTATACGTCCTCTCTCCATCCGTCGATCAGGTCACGTGACCTGACGCGAGTTTATACATTTTTACCCATTCCAAAAAAGTACACAGCGCCGCTAAAGAAGTTTTCACTTCAATAAATAATAAAGTTTATTGTCTTAAAATTGTTTACAAAAAAGGGATATGAGCTACAATATTTCACATAAATAATATATTGACAAAGTATTTAATCTACTGATTCTTAAAAAACATAACCTGTGCTTTAAGCATCAGCAACCTTCCAGTGACACATGATATTTGTGGGTAAAGAATTTATTTTTCTCAAAAAGAAATTTACATTTCACTAACATGAGAATGTTTTGATTACTGATACATAACGTATAATATACACTACAGCACTCAATAACAATAATTCAACAGGCCCAAAACTAGCTTTTTTAACGGTCCAACATTAACATTTTGATACTAATATAATAAAATCAATTTATGTGGGTACTCAACTTATCTACGAGTGTGAGTCTCAAACTAGGAGTTACATATTTAACAATAGTAGCTATCCTAATTTGCTTAATGATTGATCCTGATTATTAGGGTTTCAGAATGCGTTTTAATCAATATAAAACCACAAATCAATGCAGTACCAAGTTATACAGAGCGTGCTCTTGCATAAATATTGATAAAAGCAATCGTCACCACATTAATTCGGCAGCAGATGAATATTGCATTATTTAATGTATGCACTTACGTTCACTAGTAGTAGGCTAGTACAAATGATCGATGGGGTAAGATTTTCTTTGAAATTATATTAAATTTTAGTTGAATTAACAACGGATGATTAACAATTGATAAATTGTAATTGTGAAACATATAACTGACTGCCTCGGTGGCGTAGTGGTGTAGTGGTAGCGTATGCGACTGCTAAGCTTGAGGTCTCGGGTTCGATTCCCGGGTCTCGGAGTCTGGGTGTTTACTATGTATAATATGTATGTATTTACAAAAAATGGTATATAAGTATTTATATAAGTTGTCTAGTACCCATAACACACGCTCTGCTTAGCTTGGGACTAGATGATAATTATTTTTTTACCATGGATCAGTTTTAGTATTGTTCACTTGCGTGTGTTGTTTTGTTTGGATTTCGCCAAATCGAATATATATTTACGACATTTACGGTAGTAAATATATTTTCTTTGGCTAAGTCTATAGCATAAAAAATATGTAAGGTAGCAAGTATAGGTCTACCTACTTATAAAGGGTGTAAAGGACTAATTTAACGTTAAACTTCCAGGACTTATTCAGACCATCGTTCTCAACAAAATTCCCCAAAAAGTTAATTGTTAGTTTTAATTATAATACGCGATTAAATGTTTAATTGCGACTAATTCAATTACAATTAATTACAATCACAATAAAATTTTAATCATTTAATTAGTTAAATAAAAAAAATAGTATTAACAGTATACAGGTGCTTGATACTACCCAATTGGAATCAATAGAGGGTTGCGACACTCTGCCCCTATGAATTATTTACGTGCTACTGTCTGGCCGCCAGCTACCTGTCTTTTGTTTTTATATATATAATATATATCCATTTCTATAATTAGTCCGAAGTATATGGTTAAAAGTATCGTCCTGATTTCCTTTCTTCCAATAAATTAGAAAGAGAAAGATAGAGAGACAAGATTCGAAACGAAAAAAAATATATTTATTTATTAATATGTGTGTATGTACGTCAGTTTAGTTAGTAATAATATCTAGATGTCTGGTATGACAATAAGGCAAGAAAAACATTGATCTGTAATACACTAGATTAGCAATTACAATGACAATGACACCCGACAACAACAATCATTAAAATGGGCAAATGCCTAGTGAAAGAATGCGAAACAATGTTAAAGAACTATAACAAATCAAGCAAAAATACTTTTTACATATATATTTAGTCCATATGTAATGAAATTAGGGAAAATAACGCTAAAATGAAAATAAAAAATAAAAATGGCAATTTAAATACAGTGTTGCCATTCAAATGTGTTTTTTTTTGCCAAATTAGTGAGAGAATTTGTATTTAATTAAATAGTTTTCTTTATTCATGAGAATAAAAATATTTACATTTTTTTTTTTAATATTAATATTAACATGATAATAACTAGGATAGGATTACTTAGTCATCACAGTCATATTCTTTATAATTGATAATATAATTAGCAAATTAATTGTAATCGTGAAATTTTATGAACGAATGAATTAATGAAATCTACGTATGTGAAATTTCATTGCTTCATACGTTGAAGCCATACATTTATACTTATTTATGCTATTATAAACCATTATTATTTTATTAAGTAAAAATATTTACTCAAACTTACAAAAAAGAATTTATTTACAAAACTGATGTTTGTATTTATTTTTTGTATTAATTATTTTAACAAAAAAATTACAGCTTTTTTATTTACCATACCATAATAGGGGGGCTATTCCATTATATACTATTCCTATATATCTATACCTATATTATTATTATTTTCTCGGTTTTTATGGGTAAATTTTCATAGAGTAGTCAACGATGTCTAGTCATAGCAACGTTATTGTTCTTGTAACGCGTGTGTGGCGACCTCCACATACAGCGCCATCTACCGAAGATACACTGAACTACGAAGTAACGCACTGTACCTACAAACTACACTACACGGAGTAACTACCAATCCTGAATCGTGCAAATAAAGTTCCCGCGCCGATTATCATATATACAACATCCCAACATCAACTGTTGGGCAGTAGCCCGCCAGGCATGATCACCTCGCCTGGTCGGAGGATCCTCCCTTTGTGTTGGGTGGAACGTTACACCCGTTCCCCCACAAGTGGTGACCCCGACGTGATTGGAAGCAGCCTTCAAGCCGCGCCACCATCATGTTCACTCCCACAGCAAGTCTCAAGGCAGCCAGCAACTTCGGCCTCAACTGGGATATACCACACGCAGGACGCGACCGCTCCAGCCTGGTAACCCCTACGGCCTCTACAACGTCTAGGCACAGCACACTGCACCTACGGTCCATGTAAGCAGAGCACATCTCTCCCGTCTACGCAGCAGCCAGCCACTACGCAGCAATCGCCCCGACTCACTGGGGACCTCACCGCAGCACCGCGCACCGCATGCGATCCCGACTCACTGAGATCAGCGGACTTCAGCCCCGACTCACTGGGACTAGCGGCATTCAGTTCCGACTTACTGGAACTTGCGGCACTCCGTTCCGACTCACTGGAACTACTCACTCCTGGCACTGGCAAGCTCCGCATCAGAGCACAGACAGCTGACTCAACATATATCGACCTCCAGTCTTGGAGGGGAGTGATGTGGCGACCTCCACATACAGCGCCATCTACCGAAGATACACTGAACTACGAAGTAACGCACTGTACCTACAAACTACACTACACGGAGTAATTACCAATCCTGAATCGCGCAAATAAAGTTCCCGCGCCGATTATCATATATACAACATCCCAACATCAACTGTTGGGCAGTAGCCCGCCAGGCATGATCACCTCGCCTGGTCGGAGGATCCTCCCTTTGTGTTGGGTGGAACGTGATACCCATTCCCCCACAGTGGGTTTCAAAGCTACATCGTCATAGTTCAAAGTGGTTACATTTTTTGCGACGAGTGGTAATTAAGTTTACGCCTCTATAGGTATATATATCTCAATGAAAAAACATTAATACATCCATATGCATATTTCAGACTACTATTAGACATTTGATAGCAACTGCCTGTGTTTCAAGCTTTCATGGCTAAATCGTTGAATTGATTTGGATGAATTTCGGTGTAGAGATAGATTGAGTTTGCTACTTGTTGTCGTGATATTCAATAAACACCTTGGGCGTGCAAAAGCTAATTATAAACAACTTCGTAAAAACTACAATACATTTTAACCACATAAGCACAGGTATAAAAAAATCATAATATTCCTATTTAAGTTCACGATTCTTAACAAATATACTAACGCGGTAAAACAAAACGGTGTAGTAATAGGTAATTTTATTTTTACTATCCCTTTTGTAGGTCCAGAACCGGCGATTCACCTCCCTAATTCTACTACTTTCGAGTACATCGATCAGTTGGAGGAACGGCCACCTTTTTGCGAAATACGGTCCGGACAAACGTGTTTACGACTTTGTGCTTCCCTAGACTTTGAGCGGGAGTACACAAAACTATAACCATTTTACGCTGACTTTGAATTAGTTGACTTTTTCATTGTTCTAAGCACTTCATTGGAAAAAATCTGTTACAGACGTTCAAAGCAATTTAGTCTTTCTCATTTAACTTAAAAAAAATTAATAAAATAAAAACACACTGAAATCACGATAAATTGCAATAAACTATGTTCACCAGTACTAACTTAGCTTGTGATTAAGAACAGAAACGTTATAAGAAGTGAGTAAATATATTTGAAACTTTAATTACAAAAACTAAGGCAAAAGAAATGCTGCCAAGTTCTTGGTAACCTCTCAAATGTCAGGCATTGCTTGCTTTTATTACATTTTTCTGCTAATCGTTTTGGCTTGGCATCATAATTAGAAGAACCAAAAAATACACCAACAGAAAAATAGGTACATTTAACTTGGTTTATTTACCATGTCCTTCCTTATAAGCTGTTATATAAATTTTGTTCACAAATTTTGTATAACCATAATAATTTTATTATGAAGTCAATTATCGACAACATATATTTTAAAATGGTTGGGATAATTTTGTCATTGAGAGTAAACGAAAGTGATGAAAGCCTGATTGAGTTGAATAACCTAACTAAAGCTTTAAAAGTTATAGAAATTTAAGCAAAGTCTACAAAAAATCCTTTATTCGGCGTTTGTGGCAAACACTGAAAGACAATACAACGATAAAAGAATAAAAACACCTAAAAAAACAGTTAGACGTTTATTTACTAATAAAAATTCTATTTGTAACCAAGTATTGCACAACAATATTGAACAATATACTCGTAGTTTTATTTTTGCGAGGAGACATTCTGACCCGAGTCTCATGCATATTTTAAATGAAATAGCCAAACGGACCGCGGTCTTTTTGTATACTGTTGAAATCTATACGTTTTAGTGTTGTACGAAAGCTGTTGTTGTTGTAATATTTTAGTATTGATTTCGATTTTAGTCGATTTGGTTCCTGAAGTAGTTTTTATTTTGTAAAAATACCCTAATTGATATAGATGAGATTTACCTCTAAAACACGCTAGTAAATTAAATTTATTTTAACTGAACCTATTTCGAATATATTATTGAAGATCTTTATTAGACATGAATATAAAGATTAAAAAACAAAAAAAAATTGTTGGGCATAAAAAGCTCTTCATAATATATTTTATGAAACAAAATTTTATCGCTATTCTGTTTAAGCTCTGCTTCGCAGGCTCAATCGACTTAATTATACTAATAGGCGATAAATCGAAGATGCGATCGTATCTCGTGAGCATGATAAAGTATAACTATCAATTGGTGCTTGCAGAAAATAAGAGCTTATATTAATTAATAACACCTGCCAGGAGCAGGTATTTTCAATATAAATTTACTATTCTAATATGGAGAGCTTCCGACGTTATTGAGAAAAATAATGTACGAGTAGATAGTGTAGGGTATATTTAATGAAGTTTATTAAGAAAAGTATTGAATTTTAATTTAAAAAGCGTTGTCTTTGTCGATGTCTACTACCTGTTTAACTTCTTAATGGCCTGTTAAGAAGTTAAACAGGTCTTCTGTCAAACACTATCTTAGCTATTTTCAGGATGGGTGATTTGAGAGCAAGTATCTGTTTAAGTGTACATTAATAGATTTATATATTAACCAAATGTGCAATAGAGGGACTGACAGCTTGCTAAATTGCTGTAGAATCGTTCGCAAATCGGTTTGCTTGAAACATGAACGCACGTTACTTCGATGATAACATAACTGATTGATGCTGATGGAATTAACTTATAGGACAAGGTTATCTGGAGTTCCTGTTTGTAAAAGTTAGTTGTAAATCATTCAAGTAAATTCAAAGTATAAAAACAAATTTTAATACCAAGGAGTTTTATAATTATGTAATATATGTAAATAAAAATGAAATGTGAAGTGGAATAAAAATATTCGATTCTGAAAAAGTGAAAAAGCACATCACTATTTACATTATTGTGTAACTGCCTCTAAGAAGTCCGGATATTAGAGGAGTTTTAAACCGTCTCAAGAGTGCGCCTTGCGACTTACCATACCCATAACACTATCTCTTTTAATTTGTAAGTTATGCAAATATACCATATTTGCATGTAGATATTCTTTTATTCTTGAACGCATAGATTTTATCTGTTTTGTACTTTTGTTACTTTATTTACATAAAATATGAATTCTATTTTATTTAATCACAAGATTACAAAGTTAAGGTCTGAAACTTAACTTCGAGTATATATTTTTGTTGGATAGCTTCCGTAGAATATTTAGCACGTATTAAAATTTAGATACAAAATTTCTCACATGCAACACATTATCAACAAACATTATTAAAAATAAAGAGTATCATAATCTATAACAGATTCGAAACCAGTATTAATGCCAAAGGTAGAAACAACCAGCGGTAAGATCAATACGTTAAAAGAAATCGACTCGACGGAAGCGATACCACGGCCTCAAAGAAAACTGGTGTGAAACAGCGCCTGAGCTGTGTTTCACCGAGTGAGTTAGTATACCGGCGGCCCATACCCCAGCTCCTTTCCTATTCCCTCTCCCCAACCCCCAATGGCCGGCAAAGCACTTGTGACGCCTCTGGTGTTGCGGGTGTCCATGAGCGGCGGTAATCGCTTACCATCAGGCTTTACGTCTGCTCGTTTGCCTTCTATTATATAAAAAAATGAAAACAATTAATATATATCTTTAACAAATTTTTACGTACCAGTGTCAAGCACATTTATTTCTAATGTTTTTTGTTTTCTATTTTTATTACCGTAGACCTTAAATTGGCTCAGTTTAATTAAGCCTAACAAATAGTAAAAATTAAATATCCATGGTATCTAACAAAGAGCTTTTATATAAGGCTGCTTCTAGATGTTGAGAGCATATCGAGACACTGCATCATTTAATTAGCTTTGAAGGTAATCGGAATACGGCACTAAGAAGTTGAGTTGAGGGTTATTATTGAAAACGCATTTATTATACGAAAGCTGAGGTTTCATCGAGATGCTTTGCCATTGTTAGTTTTCAATAGGTCTCGTTAAGGCTCTGAAATGGCCCTCTACAGAGTAACTCGGTCTATCCCTTTTGTTAGTAAACGAGCCCTTGATCGATCTCACAACAATGGGCCAATTTCAATGCTAGTTTGGTGGGCTTATTTCCGAACTATGTTTATATGTTTGGTGCAAGATATGGCCTCCCGTTTCACGGAATGGCCTACAGTAAATTTTAGAAATGGCTTCTTAAACCAAAGGTACTTATTACCGGCGCATTTTTCGGTTATAGACTGCTTTCCTGTTTATTTTATTGCTTTCACATATTTTTAAATAAAATGAACAAAAGTCCTCGTTATTATTAGTCCTTATTATTTCCATGTTGTGATTTTTTATATATAAATTTTGACATATAATTATTATTTGTTATTAGTTAATAATTATTTTAACAAAAGTAAAATCTAGACATTAACAAAAACACCTTACCGAATCGTAAGTTTATTTAGGATCGACGTAGTAACTAACATTGTATATAGTTTAGGTTACTTCCTCTACATTCGTTAAAAAATAGACGAATACTGAAATAGTTCTGAAGAGAGGAAAAAGTACGGAGACCAGACGAAGACGGGTGTTATTTTGATTAATTTTACAATTTAACGTTTAAAAATCAAGTACCTGGATGGCTGAGCTATGTACAATATTTTTTTTCGGTAAATATTCTAAAAATTAATCCTAGCTAATCAATTTATCGCCCCCAAAACCGCCTGCATTCTAAATTTTATACAAATCATTGAAGTTGTTGCCAAGCTTTAGACTATATTTATACAATAATTGCTCGTTTAAAGGTATTAGAGATAATATAAAAATACTCGCTTGCGCTTGTGTAATAACAACTTACTTATAATCAGAGCTTAGGAAGACATAAGAAGATTCATGCGTTTGCTTCAGCATTCTCATATTGTGAGCTCAATCAAATGAGCGTAAACTACATAGCGCATTTGAAGTGTAAAAAGATTTAGTAGTCACGTAGGCGAAAAGGGTTTTGGAAATTGAATACGCTTCTACTGCTACTGAAGGAATATAAACTGTAAATTTGTAGTGATATTTTTCTATAGTATTTCTTTATTGCGGTCAGAATTTCGTTGTGTGTTGTGTGAATTAGTTACATAAAAAAAAAGTTGCGTGTACTTGCGTACACTCGTAAGAAGTGAAACTTCTTTATGACGTTATTTTTCAAAAAATAAATATCAACAAAAGACTTATAAACCAGCAATATTCGTGACAATTCTTATTTCAAGTGCAATAAAAGTTAAGGAGCGAGACCTGAGTAAATATTTCGCGATCTGTGGTGTGAATGAAGTAAGTTTGTGGAATATGATGTGTGTAGTTATTTACATTGTGGACTAAATAAAATAATATTGTTTGTAATGTGATATTTCATTGTAGTATTAATTTGGTCCTGTTTGTGTTTGAAAATGTTTTTTGTTTTATTTTATAAATTTTTTTTTGAAGGACTACTCTATATACTCTCAATAATGAAAAAACATTTTATCATGGCCGAAAAACGTCAACGTCCACCATCGATTTACAAACAGAATTTAAACGATTGTCTCTGAATAAAGTAGAGACTATAAATGAACAATTGTTTCAGTTTATAAATAACAGGAAAAAAACTCAAACGTAAACGTTCTTCACTTCAAAACGTAACTACTAAATGTGACGCGTAACGAAAAAATGTGACTCGTAACGGATACATGTGAGGCGAAATTTTTTGACAACCCCGATAAAGAAGTTTCACTTCAAAAAGAGTTTATAAAGATTTGTTATACCAACACAACAAGACATAATAAAGTCTCTCTTATGTGCTTGTTTACAAATTATAGATCTATTTCAGTGCTACCTTTCAGTAATTTTTTTTTAAAAAAATATACTTAATTAGTTATAAACTCGCTTTAGTGAAAACAATATTCTACACAAAAAACTATTTGTCTTCGGAATTAGTCGCTCAATAACTGATGCTGGTGTTGAACTATTAAAGACTGTATACTCGTATAGTGCTTGGGAAGGTATTTTTTGTGATTTGTCTAAGACATTCGATTGCGTTTTTCATGAAACATTGGTCAGGAAATTGTATCACTGTGGAATTAGGAACACTGCTTTGGATTTTCTTATCTCTTATTTGGGTAACAGGATCCATAAACTTTGAAGTAAATGGTGATAGATCCTTGGGATCTCTGGTCACAATAGGGGTTTCTCAGGGCTTGATTCTCGGCCCAGTTTTGTTTCTCGTTTATATCAATGACACTTCACTTTTATTTAAACTGAAGCGACAACAATCAGTTACTGATGACGTGAATGACGCTCTCTCTAATGTCGTGAACCGGTTTAATGTTAATAATTTACATTCAAACGAGAACAAAACTAAATGTGTCACATTATGTACACCCAATGTCAAGCAAGTAAAAACCAGTATTCATCATAGTATCTTTGTATTGCAGAAGATTAGTTAGTTGCTTAGTTACATGGATCAGATATTTTCCAAATTAAATGTAGATTTTGAATTTCTTATTAATATATATAAATTTAGAAAAAAAAACAGCCACCGAAGTCAACTAGATAAATAAGTTACTTAACACTTACTGAATTAATAATACCCATTTATTATTCATCATGTAAGTTCTTTTACCTTCCAATGATTACTTAGAAAGTCTTAAGAAAATAATTGTTATTATACATGTCGTCTAAGCCAATTTCATTAACTTAAAATGAATACAATTGCCATTAAAACCTTTTATATAAAAAAATACCCCAACTGTAGGGATAACAGCACCGTGGTATCAAAACCTGAATAAATACGGAGTCGTTTCGTAATTGGAAAATGGAGTGTACAATACTTGACCCAACCGTCCACTACTGAAATTAAGCCTACAGTGTGGACCACGGTGATAAAAGCTCTTGACATCTAATTCAATAATCCTTATACACGATGGAATATATGATGAATAATATGCTACCATAGATTAATATAATTATTTATACGGGAATTAATCTCAATGAATACTATATACTGCCTCGGTGGCACAGTGGTAGTGAATGCGACTGATGTGCTTGAGGTCTCGTTTTCAAATCCTGGGTCGGAACACATTTTTGTGTGATCTAAAAATAATTGTTTCGGAACTTGGATGTTTTCTAGGTATGTATTTACAAAAAAAACAGTATATATGTATTTATATCAGTTGTCTAGTACCCATAATACAAGCTCTGCTTAGCTTGGGACTAGCGTTTTGTGTTAGATGTCCGGATTATTTATTTATTATACTTTGAAATTAATGATGTTTTGACCGGACTGCGCCTTCTAGTGAATAAAGTGGGTATTCACGGACTTGATTAGTGTCAGAAAGGACTAGCTATACACCTAGATTAATGTCTATTGAAACAATTTATACTAAAATCATATAGTTTTGTAATAAAATGAAAAATGTTTTCTCTCAAAACGGAATTATCCTCTCAATTACATTTAACTATTCTTAAAACCATATCAAGGTAATACGAACTTGGAGTGAATATAACATATAATATCAAATTGATAAGTTTATTACCAAATAACCGAAAACAAGTTTGATTTTATGTGACCAGCGTACATCGTTTAATCTTACCAATATTATAAACGCGAAAGTTTGTGAGCATGTTTGTTGCTCTTTCACGCAAAAACTACTAAATGGATTTTGATGAAACTTTACAATAATATAGCTTATACATCTGAATAATACAAAGGCTACAATTTATAAAGATACAAGCTTCGCCTTGCAGCGTTGCGTTGCAATGTGCCTATACATATTTATTATTTAATATTATGACTTCTTAATACATAATTAGTCAGGTAATGTTCATCAATAAACAATTATTATTCATTTACATTTTTTACGTTTATGAAAAGAAAGAAATATTATATAAAAACACCAAGTTCTTTTCAATTTTTTCCTTTACTAATCAAATATTGATATTACCCACTGTTATCTTGAACTACTTTTGTTTGTGTGCGTTGTGGGCCGAACACTCAGCCATTTCCCTTTATCATTTGTTCAAAGACACAATATTTAAAGAGCAAAAAAGGTTAATAAATTTCATAAAACTCTTAAAATGTTCTCCAGAACAATATCAGCTTTTACAAATGACTATGAACAGGTTATTAAGTAAAATTGGATAACAATTATCCGAATGAAACGCCAATCAAGCTGCAGATGGGTTGCAATTAAGCGGTGGACTAGTTAGCATGACAAACGACTCGCTCCCGCACTGTGTTATTATGTTGCATAGTGATGGGATAGTTTTATTCCAGATTACGGTTTCTAAGATAACTTTTTTTACACTTTCTTTTATTACTGTTATATAGATTTATGCGTTTATTGATACCTTCGTTCGATTCGATATATTATTTATTTTTACGGCTTTTTACAAAGAGGGGTATGGAATTTCCTCAGTTAAAGTTTATACATAGGTGGAGTGCAAAAACTATTTTTTATTTTATTTATGAGCCTGCCAAAGTGACTCTACTCTGTCTGGTGGAAAACATAAGCAGAATCCAAGAGTGATGGTCATCTTGCTCATTGCAAATGCCACAATGCAGCATGGTGACCCACACCATACCCGGCCCCGCAGTCAACAAACAAAGCACGACAGCACGAATGCTGTTACTTTACGTTGATTCTCTGTGCTAGGGTAGTACCGCCCCGGCCAAGCCGGCCCGTTCGTGCTGAAATCAGTGTGGCTCTACTACCTGTAGTAAATATATCTTTAAGTAAATAACTAAATAAAAATTAAAAGACTTATGGTAAATTTTTAACTACTTGGCGACTGTATTGTTAAAACCGTTAGCATTATAATAAATTAAAATAACAATAGTTCAATTAAAATCGTTTAAAAAATGACTCAAAAAAATATTAAATAACGAAGTTCAAATATTGCCTTTGAACACACACAAAAAGGTTTCACAACTTACAAGATTCTTGTATACAATATCAATATTTAATTATAAATATATAGATAGAATTATTCAATGACTTTGATGACTAAGGACCGATAAGCTTGACGATCTCTCATAAAGCTGATAAAATAAAGTTAAATATAGTATTTATTTAAAACGAATAAAATTTAACATTTTTAAACAAATTTATATGCTAATACCATAATGCATAAAGAATATTCGATTCTTTTTTTTTCATAAGTGCCAATCCCTTTTCAAGTAATCTCATAAGTGGTAAGTCTTGAATAAAAATTTCAGTGAGCAATTTCATCCTTTGAGTTACAATAAAGATTTGTATTGAAGAATTGGTAAGAGTCCAATTTCTATTAAAGTCGATGGCTCTATCCAAATATTTTTTATTACATTTCTTTATAAGTCGTGTAAGGTTTTAACTTAAAGATACATACATTTTGACGATAAACCTATTTCGGCCTTTGAAATATATCTAAATGTATTATTTAAATTGAATTTTGTTATTACTCTAGTCAGTATAATTCCAAAAGAAAAGGTTATCGTACAATAATGATTTTCCGTTAACTGAACTCATGTGCATAATACACACGTCACATCACTACTGACCATATGTAAACGTTCACAAACCTTACACAATCGAGAATTGGAAATAATCGAGCTTTAAACTATTAGTCCACGGGCCCACGTACAAGGGATTTCAGTGATTAATAACAGGCTGAAAGTTTATACACAGCTTCGTTTTGACGAGACACCCAACTTTTATCATTGGACCAAATTCTGATAGTGGCAGGAAAAAGCGGGATAGGGAGCGAAACACGTCAATTTGATGAGTGTTCCAAATTAAATAATAACAGTTTCTAAACATCAATTCTTCAATTATACACATGTGTTCTACCATTATCTATACATAACGCTAAATTTGGTATTTCTACCATACATACAACAATACGACAATATAAATTGATATGTTACATAGAAAATAACACACAATAGATACGAGTTAAATGGTACATCAAAACTTATTTACGTGGAAATATGAGGTAATAGAAAAGATCGAGGACCAAGGTCGTCTCGAGCAAAATGGTGAACTAGTAATGTATTGTATAGAAAAACCCTCATAAATAATTTAGTTCAGACACTAAAATATCTAGCTAGAAAGTTCTAAAAGATCGACCGTTTTGCACGACTATAACACCAAATGACTTTTATATACCTACGGGCTCTCAGATACAATGGGATGGCATTCGATATCTGTATTGAACTAGTATTTCGAAAGTAAATGTTTTATTTATGTAGAAATCAGACAGATTTATATGACTGCATATTATTTGTATAAAATTTGTCGTCCTATACACATAAAACTAACTGAAGGATTGATGGTGACGGATTGCGCTGGGCAGACCAAGTTTGCACTACTCTCGGCACTACGATCTATACTGTCCTACATACTGCTCAAGATACAAACAGGTGGCAAGCTATCACTCGCACAATAGCTCAAAATAGCGGTTATGACCCCCAAAATTGAGGAGGAAACTTATTATAAATTTACTTGACATTTTCTACCATTTGTATTTGCAATGACAATCATTTTATTCATCTACCGAAATTTAACCTCTCCTGTTCCTGAAGAATAATTCAAATGGTTTGTATTTATATAAGTTGCAGATGCTTATGGGCGTCAGTAGTTGCTTACCATCATGTAACCTCTCTATATTTTGAACTTCATGAAAAATAATAAAAATCTTATTATCACAATATTTGTGAATATTAACCCATGTACTAACCCAAAAAATGTAATAAACACTCAACGAAGTTGTTACGAATCAGCTAATAACTTAACATAAAGAAATATGTCTTATCTTGTTCTTTATGCATTTTAAAATAATTAAATAACCCAACCTTTAACCATTACACAAAATGTTTCAGCTAAAACCTTGTAATAATCAATAGATTGATCATTAATTTACGCAATAAGACTACCCATATATAAATAATATTAATTATAAGTTCTCAGGTACATTAGCCAGACCGTGCAAATAATTGATTCCCTTTGTTACCTAATAGCCAGCTATACTGCATCGAAGCAGTGGTAATTAAAAGGGTCTTTCACATAGAGCCTGCTGCCAACCGTATTATTCAAAAGCCGATTCCTACAGCAAAATGAACTTCTTTTATTAAATTAAGTTCACTTTTCAGGTGATAATTATTAGCCCTCGCAATAGTAGTTGATTGTTTTGAAAATAACGGAAAAAACAAGTTAAAAAGAATTTAAAAGATTGATATAGAATCATTCGGGTCGACTGTCTTATTCTATATTAGTTGAAGAAAAAGAATGTTTATTATTGCTTTATTTTATTCATTGATACGATTATACTAACACTCTTCTGCTTTATCTAGCACTGCAACAAGGAACACACATACTAAGCTAGAAGATGTCAATGCATATTCACGGTAGTCTCCATTATTATCCACCCAAGATTACACTCAGACTATACGAGTGAGCATTGATGGATATATAGAGTATCTCTTGATTTACCTCCGAGAGTTTAACTATCGACCAGGGAAAAGAGGAATACTTCTTTGAGTAGAGAACGACCAAGAAGAGGAACAGTTAATCGGTTTCTCGATTGTGAATTTCCTATTATGGCCTCGTAGAACCTGTTTCATTCTTGCGCTCTAAGGTCAAAAGTAAGCCCGAAAAAGCAATGGACAACTCAAGGTTCACATTCACCCCTTTTTGCTGCAGCAATTTCTGAAACCATGTCTGGAAGTAGAATTATGATGCAAGTTGGCAAATATGTCGCAGCCATCTCAGCCAGCTAGCACTTCATAACGCCCTCTCTGTTACTCTTAGGTTTTCTTGCATCTCTCGCTTTCACTTTAATGGTAGCAGAGTATAGTTGAAAAATAACAAAGAGTGAATTTAGATTGGCTCGCGCCGTGGCGAAAACTTAAATCGTACCATAACCGTTGATTATGCAAATTGCCGGCATTAGCCAGAATTCAATTTCTGTAAATTATAACCGAATGGCTCACAATACATACTGGTTATTGACCTGTAATTATATGGTGTGCATTCTTTACAATGATTACATAAATCACTAGAGGGCAGACGGCTTCCGTTTCACGTGGGTTTTATAATAGAAAAGTGGTTATTTACATATTTAAGTTGCCTATACTCGTGGTTCGTTACGTAATGTCTGCCTGAGTGAAGTGTATTGATGAATAAAACAGTAGCAGATTAAACACGGTATTGTTAACCGTGTATTTTGATGCAATTATTGGAGTACAGTGAATGGTTTTATCAGATTGAAATGAGGGACCATTAACATTGTCTTTGCGATGATAAAGCTTGACTTATAACGAGGAATTTATCAATATAATAAAATGGGTATTTCTATTTTAGTGTCAAGAAAAGTTATTTTTGGGCGCTCTCGATTGTAGGTGTCGGTTTTTAATGAAACGTTGTCCTGCATTAATAAGAGTTGGAATGAAATTAATGTTTAAATGTCTCGTATTTGTAGCAAAAATATCTATCGATAATAAGTACTTTTGCAGGATTCTTAGACTTTGCAAGGTTCTGAAGGTTTTACTTATAGAAATCTCCTTAGTTAATATATTTTACAAATTATTGGATTATAATCCGGTGTTGTTCGGTAAGGTTATTAGTCTTTCAATAAAGCTTATACATAAGTAACATTCTCCATATAGTTAATATGTATAAATTAAAGTATACTATAAATATATACCAGAATTACAAATTCGAAAGTAACCAGGTCTGTCTGTTTGTTAGACTTTCATTTCTTATCTGCTGCACCGATTCCAAAGTAGAGAAAGAAACAATAGAAAGGAAATTTATCGCGATAACCGATAAATACAGGTGGTCAATGCCACGGGCAAAAATGGTTAAAATATATGAGCAAAATAAATTATTATTAGGAACAACAGACGCACTAAACTTTGAGTTATTAATATAAGAAAGAGGAACAACAAAGCTTCTCCAAAATACCTATCTATTTCATTTGTGTTCCCGTCGCATATCGCATCGTTCAAAGGCTTAACCGTTCATTTGATTCAAAAGTCTCTCGGTGTAACAGAGATATTCTGTTCAGAATATTTACTCATAAACTACATTTTGTCGGTTAAGAGCTTTAAAGAATTCTCTTTGTTCACAGTGCTTCTAGTAAACAACTAGACAACTAGCCAGTACTTCGGTGAAAATTGATAAGAACAAAGCGAGTCTGCGAAATCTTAACTACAAAACGTATTCATAAGATTGTTGTGTTATAATATTGCAGTCTTTGAAATTTACATTTTGGCCGCCACTGCTGGCGTCCACTTAGATCTGGAATGTACCCAGACTTTATTAACATTTCTCTTTTTTAACACTAAGTATCGTCTTCGGTTTGCTTTACTTGTGAATGATATGATTCATCACGTCTGTCTGACTTTTGGCATAAACTTTTCCATATTTTGGAATGAAGAAAGAACTTTTTAGTGTAGGTTACTAATTGTACATGTATTTATATTAGATGAGTTAATATTATTACTAATTTTCTATTTTTGAGTGATGTGATTATCGTTGAGTGTAGTTGGTTTTTGGGAGCAAACAAAATTGATATACAGCATTTCATTTGCAAAGTGTTTTATGAAATGCTCCGGGAATATACTCACTAGTATTTAGATACAAAACGCTTTTGACATTTTGCCCCATTTACAACAAATATTGATTGATATTTGACTGCCTCGGTGGCGCATTGGTAGTATATGAGACTACAGTGCTGTGTGGTCTCGGGTCTCGATTCGCGGGTTACCAAATGTTTGTATAGTTTGCAAATATTTGTATCGGAGTTATGATGTTTTCTATGTATAAAATGTAAGTATTCCCACAAAAAAGTATTAAGTACTTTTACTCAGCAATTGTGTATAAATCTGCTCAGTTCCAATCCATGCATGCTATCATATCAGTATCCAGTTTCCGATTCCAATTTACATTGTTATCATCATCATCTCCAACCCGTTCAACCCGTTGTAGTCCACAGCTGGACATATGCCTCTCCCATGGCACAGCACAGAGCCTGGTCTGCTGCTTTTTGCATCCAGTCGCCACTGACCATCTTACACAAGTCGTCCCGTCATATAGCGATGGTTAAATGGTGTTAATTGAATGCCTAATAAACTTTGAATATTTGATTGAATATCTTGGGCAACATTTACTTTTCCCGAAATTTTCTGCCACACACAGCAAAACTGTGGAATGAGCTGTCGCCTGCGGTGTTCCCGGACCAATACGTCCTTCAAACCTTCAAGAAAAGAGCGTACTCCTTCCTAAATGGCCGGCAACGCACTTGTGACGCCTCTGGTGTTCCGGGTGTCCATGGGCGGCGGTAATCGCTTACCATGAGGTGATACGTCTGCTCGTTAGCCCTATACAATAAAAAAAAAAGTTGCGTGTACTAGCGTACACTCGTAAGAAGTGAAACTTCTTTATGACGTTATTTTTCAAAAAATAAATATCATATGTATGTATGACGTAAGGTATAACGACAAAAGACTTATAAACCAGCAATATTCGTGACAATTCTTATTTCAAGTGCAATAAAAGTTAAGGAGCGAGACCTGAGTAAATATTTCGCGATCTGTGGTGTAAATGAAGTAAGTTTGTTGAATGTGTTGTGTGTAGTTATTTACATTGTAGACTAAATAAAATAATATTGTTTGTAATGTGATATTTCATTGTAGTATTAATTTGGTCCTGTTTGTGTTTGAAAATGTTTTTTGTTTTATTTTATAAATTTTTTTTGAAGGATTGTATATAACTCTCAATAATGATAAAACATTTTCTCATGGCCGAAAAACGTCAACGTCCACCATCGATTTACAAGCAGAATTTAAACGATTGTCTCTGAATAAAGTAGAGACTATAAATGAACAATTGTTTGACTAAAAAAACTCAAACGTAACTACTCAAAACGGGCCGCAAAATACATTGGAGACATTTACCAATCCCTACTCCGCTGGAGAAAGTATACTTCGAATCACGCGTGGTAGGGATAAAAAAAAAATGGCGCGTAACGGATAAATGTGACGCGTAACGAAAAAAAATTACACTAAATTTTTTGACAACCCCGATTAAGAAGTTTCACTTCAAAAAAAAAAGTTCAATGTTTCCTTGATTTCAATGTTAAGTAAAAGAATAAGTTCCTATAGACAATAGTGAAATGAAGTCCAAAACACATACTATTACTTCAAAAGCAAAAAGAAACTAAAAACATCATGTGATTGTTCTAATGTTTTAAATAATTAAATATAGCTAACTCGGGCAGTCGGTTACCGACTTCACGAGCTCGCAAAGTGCCCCAGGCGTCAAATGGATGGTTAATTCCAAAGCACAAATTTAGATAACTATAGTTGGTTATTTACAAATAATTAAAGTTAACTCTTAAAACAGTCGTTTCTGTTCGATGTGGACAATGCGAGTTACAGCTAGGTCAAATCGTAAATCCATGCTAAATAATTTTGTTATGAAAGTCAATCAGACACAATAAACTTGTCCATCTTTCGTTTGTATTCATCAAAGATTACTAGAAAGATATTTTAAATAAATAATTTTAAGAGAAAAAATATATTTCTATATACTCATGAAGTGATTCATTTAAAAAAAAAAAGTTGAATAACAAAAAAAGGAATCTAGTTTGGCGAAAAACTGTATTTATTACATACGTCATGTCAATTATGTAAAGCTTATAGAAAGAAAACCATTCAACCTCAAATACTTACAGAAAAATAATATTAAGAATTCCTAACAAAAGGGATGGACTCGACTGAGTATTTTGTAAAGTAATAACATAAGACCAAACACACAGGATAAAGTTCACCTTTACAATGGCATTATTTTCCGAACCATCCTTGTCCCGTTTAAATACACATCCGGATATAACCGGTATTATTTAGGTAACAGTATGTCCTGTATTGGTGCGAGACAAAATACGACCGTATTAGCAAACTGAATTGTTCCGAACCAAGTTGGGAAACCCGGCCGTCGAAAATTCAATAGATCCCTAATTTTCCGTCCCTTGGTGACACACAATAGAAACAGTCTTACATATATACTATACTTGAATGTACTCGTAGGAAGAATACTTTGTTAGCTCTCGCTTGAATAAGATTATTAATTAAAATTGCGTGACCAAAATATAACCTACATAGAAGTTTTTATGTTTGTATGTACATACATTATGTTATTCTAGTGGCTTAACGTGTAAAATTTCGAAAACAATGCCTTGAAATGATCAAATAACTAGATTTACTTTATTTCTTTTTACTCATGTTTTTTAAAGTTTTATGAAATGTATTATATTTATAAGTTCCTTCCTTTAAAGTTAATTAAATAATACGTAAACATTTAACTTATCAATTTTCTATTTTACGCGGCTCACCGCGTTAAACGCGTAACACTCATGTTACGAGTTTAAATCTCATATAAGCCAACAATTGTGTTAATTACAAATAATAAAAAAATAGTTTTTAATTTAATTACAACTAGCTATTGCGCGCGGCTCCTCCGCGTGTTTGTCGGTTATCGCAGCAAAGAGTAGCCTATATCCCTCTTCAAGAATCAAAGTATCTCCATGCCAAATTTCATTGAAACCGGTGCAGCGGTTTCACTGTGAAAGCAGGACAGACATACAGACTTGCTTTCGCATTTATAATATAGGTATGGATTAAAACTACGCAGATTTGGTGGAATATTAGTATAAATAGTTGTTTACATGTTTGTGAGGTCACGTACGTGAGTGGAGTCTTTTTTAACAAGAGCTTTTTGATGAAACTTATACATATCTTTAAAACATTTACATATAGTTCCAAATCCATAAGGATAGTCATTAATCGTATAGAACGAATTCCGTTTTGTTAAAAAAAGCGGTAATAACTACGAAGTTGCGGAGTACGTGTCTTGCAAAATTTCTCAGCGTCACATGTTTGTGACACGTTTTTTGCTAAGTTTTTCCAACAATTTTGAACCAAAAAACGTGAAATCATTTTTTCTCGCGGAGCTCGTTGTCACGTCGCGTCGTCCTTCGTCGGTATAACGTCTATACTTTGATATTATCGCCTTTAGTGTGTCGTTTTGTAACACTACTCCTAAAACTGAGAATACACTACACATGTATTATACGAGTAAGTTCAAATATTTAGAACTAGCTGAAACCCATTGTGTTACCCGAGATATATAGTTATACCGCCGCGGAGCAAAGCTAGCTTAAATTACTCATTAAATCATCAGCTTCCTATCAGTGAAAGTCCCGTCAAAATCGGTCCAGCCGTTCCAGATATTACCCGGAACAAACAGACATACAGACAAAAAAAAAATTGAAAAAAATGTTAAGTTGATACACGTACCGTGTACACATACATATGCGTTTTGTAAAAGCGGTTATTTTAATATACAAACAGATACTCCAATTATATTTATTTGTCGTAGAGATAACTTTGTGGGTGAAGACTTGAGACTGAATTGATATAACCAAAAATTTTAATACATACTGTAGGGGTCTACTAGACTAGTTAGTTACTCTATTAATATGATATAAAAATGTGGAATGTGCCATGCTGCTAACTCTAAAGTCTCCAACAAAATAAGCATATGGAAATAATAGGGATCAGGGTCCACAGAACTCAACGAATCACGGGCGAAAAGGCTGTCTCTTCACTTCGTCTAATGAAAAAGAAAAGTTAAATTGAAATTAGTTCTCAAATTAAACATTACACAAGAATTATCTTGCTACAACTATATATATATATATACATAAGTATATATTTATCAGCAGACTACTGGCACATGGCCATTTGTGAGGTGTGTTAGGATTTTAGTATTATTTGTCAACTTGCATAAAAAATATATGCCACTAAAACCAATATCATATTTTATGTATTTGATTGTGATATTCAGTATAACTATACCGTATTGTAAACATTTACAAATCTGAAACAAGAAAATATACCGTACTGAATTTATACGATTCCACGTCAACGAACTAAATCATCCACTCCAACAAAGTAACAATTTGTTGTATATATTTGGTTGTAAATTTGCGAATTATTCCAACATGTCGAATACGGCCGATGTGTCAACACTACGTGATGGCGATTTCAATCACTTCGCCTTTTCTATTTTTATGTTTTGGTGCTCCCGAAAAAATCATTTTAATCTACTGTGCACTCTGCCCAATTGGTGGGCCTTATCAAAACGGGACGTGCCCACATATTGATCAACGGTTTTTGAAAAGATTTTTTCTCTTTCATTGAAAGAAATATGTGCTTAGTCTCAAATATTGTTGCGGACAGTTAAAAATTGTCAAAGATTGTTGGATTGATTATCTATTTACTTTCTATTATAATATTGTTCTGCTCTCGATATCTTATTTATCATTTTAATATTTCTACAACCTAAACCTATCCTTTTTGCTTTACATTTTCTCGGAATTCGAACGAATTATTTCCGCAGATAACAACAAATATTAACAACCTGCCATATCAAGAAACGTTGAATATAAAATTCAACGATCAGTGATTTATTTCATCTTTTGGATTATTCGCTTAAATATCATTTGCCATTATTGATCCAGGAGATATTGAAAATCCTGCCTTATTTAAAAAATGAATAATTTATTGATATTGCTGATGACTGGTCAGTATTGACTGAAGCCTCGTTACGGGTGATTGATGAACTTAAATGACGATACATGACCCCTGCACGTTTCATTTATAAAAGTAGATATGTTTTTGTTACGTTCGCTTTCAATGATTGATCGTATAGGGTTTTAGAAAGCAAAAAGGAAAATTGCGAAGATACCGTCTTAAATTCTTAAATATGGCCATTAGTTGTTTTTCTTCTGGTAAGTGAGTTTAGTACATATATAAATATATTCTATTTAGTTTATAAAAATACGACAAGATTACGTAGCCACAAAGCTGTCTTGCCAGAGCCCAACCCACGCTCGGCAAGCTGGGGGACGTATGGCCTTAACTCTCTCCTGAGAGAACACCCGAGCCCAGCTGTGGGATATTATTATTATTGTTTGACTGCCTCGTGGGCGCAGTGGTGGTGGTGTATGCGACTGCTGTCCTTGAGGTCTCGGGTTCAAATCCCGGGTCGGACCAAATGTTTGTATGATCTGCAAACATTTGTTTCGGAGTTTGGGTGTTTTCTATGTATAATATGTATGTATTTACAAAAAAAAAAGTATATAAGTATTTATATCAGTTTACCCATAACACAATCTCTGCTTAGCTTGGGACTAGATAGCGCTGTGTGTTAGATGTCCGGAATATTTATTTATTTATTATTGGGGAAGAGATTCGAGGGTTATATTGGCACCATCAACACCATTTTACTGTCTGTGTTGCTGTGTTACACTAGCTATTGTAGAACGACTGTATATTTGGATCTACAAAAAAGCTTTTCTATTTGTAGATTAGTAGCCATTGCGATAGTTCGAGTTTAGGCATACACTATCGTGTCTGTATATATTTTCTCTCTTATGAACATCACTGAGTGCGATTACAAGAGGTTCTAAAATGTTCTGAGAATTATATTTCGAAATGTTTAATCTTCAGTCCACTAATAGAAACTGTCTTTTACCTGTCAGGCTTGTAGTTATGATACTGTTTATGGATCTAGATTGAAGCTAAATGCTGTCTAACAATACTCAAGTCAAGATATAAACAGTGGGACATTTCAAAATAAAGATAATCGATATAAATAACGCTTGGTCCGAATATCGGTAATTAAATTAAAGTAAACAAAGATGCTGACCCTCGCCCCTTAAATGACTGAATTGACACACCGACTGACACCGCAACGATAGCCAGTTATCGCTTGCTAATCCTCTCGATATAAAACCCTTGATGAGTTTTGTTTTAGATTTTCTTCATATTTTGATGACAGATATTTCATATATTTTAGAGTATCACTACATACAAACAAGGGATAAAATCAAAAAAGAAAGATTCTAAAAGCACTTTTTTGTATCTAATATATTACCTTCTTCCAATTACCATTTACACAATAGGTTCTTTTCAAAACCCCAAAAAAAAACTACTTCACGGCGTATTGTAGCAAAATGAAATCACATGAGCCACAGGGGAATTAGATTAAGCAGTAAGCAACCCATTGTTGTAAAACGATAAATTTTCTATTCTGAGCTGGTAAGCTCTAGGATCGCAATGTTTTATACTGGCTTGCTCGCACTTCCCCGGGTTAACTCTAGCTCTTCTATTGTTTTCTGACTGTACCTTCTTTTTTCAATCCACGTCCGCTGAAAGGCTTTCGCTTATAATTTAATGCTGTTAAGTCGGACGCGCGGTTCGCGAGCCCTCGAGTAATAAAATTATACGAAGTTTTATATTTGGATGGGTAATATTTACAGCTGTGCGGGTTCGCGAGCTTGCGGTTACGGAATAGACTATGTTAAAAGTTTGAAGTATTATTGGAGTACAAAAAAACTATTTTGTTTAACTTTTCTTGTATTTAAAATACTAAGTAATGTTTCAGTCAATAACTTTTTGGAATTAATATGTTTTGTTTATTTTTTTGGACTAAATGGCAAAGGAAACCACGAAACGTCTCTATACTCCGACGTTTTTATACCGTATCATCACAGTTATTGGATTCGTGGAAATGTAACATAGGCGCAAGCAAAACGAAAACCTCTTTGTAGCACTATTACTACACCGCCATTGTGGGGGGTACACTCTAACACCAACAATACTATGCTTACCTACTGTAGAAACTTTGAACTCACAAAACTGCAATATTCCAAATAAGTACAACTAATAAACATGCGCACTGATAGTAAGACGATTTACATAATATGCATAATATTAGGTAATACATGAGTACTTGAGTCTTAGGGTAATAACTATTGAAAAGCTGTACACGTACAACAATGATCGCACAAAGAAAATTAACATAACAAATGAGAGCATTAATCACTAAGTTTTCTACTTAATAATCATCATCAACCACCCATAATGTCCCACAGCTGGGCTCGGGTCTCCTCTCCAGGGAGGGTTAAGGCCATACATCCCCACGCTGGCCAAGTGCGGGTTGGTCTGGCAAGACAACGTTGTGGCTACGTAATCTTGTCGTTGGATGTTTTTAAGCCGCCCAACGGCCTCCAACTAAGCTTTACGACTGTTATCCTACGATAACAACCGGGACCGACTGCTTAACGTGACACGGAGACGCTCATGGTAACATGACACCAGCCAGCCAGGTACTGATTGTTTCTAATTACCTTTTTTTTTTTTTTTTTACGTGTGGAAACCCCCTCGGGCCGTCACCCCGCCGGGGTTTGCGGCGGGGCGGTGTGTCGGAATCGAACCGACTAAAACCACACGGTGTGCCAACTCTGCGCCTGAGAAGGGAGGGGTCCGGGAATTGCAGATATTACACTACCGGACCCCTCCCAGCGCCTGCCCGCACTGAAGCGGGCACCTTCTTCAAAAATAAAATCTCAATTTAGGCGACGCACGGCACACGCGTACGTCGCCCCCTCGCGGTTGGCCTGTATTGCGGATGGAGGGGAAAACCCATCCCGTCCATCCGCGGCCACACTCAGGGCGGCATGAGGCGCTGATAGGCGCGCCTCCGCCGCCCCGTGCGCCGGCGGCGGATCGGGTCCGAGTGGATATCGTCCTCTCGGGCCTTCTCCGCCGCCTCCTTCTGCGTAATTACGTCTTCGCAGAAGGTCGCGACCGCGGTAAAACTGCTGTCGCTACCGGCCATGGACAGTACGACGGCCGGTAGCGACAGATCTCCTCCGATGACTGCAGTGAGGGCCCGGCGCTGCTCCGCCCAAGCGGGGCAGAACTCCAGCGTATGCTGGGCCGAGTCCTCACTGCAGTCGCAGTGGTGGCAGGCGGGACTCAATTCCCTCCTAGCGACCGAGTGCAGGTACTTCCCGAAGCAACCGTGCCCGGAAAGCACCTGCGTCAGTCGGAAGGAAAGAGTCCCGTGCTGCCGCCCTGCCTACTCGAGGATGACCGGCTGGAGCGCCTCCACGGTGGCAAAGCCAGCGCGTGGAGCCTCCAGCCGGGAAGACCAACGAGCCATCGTGGCTCGGCGAGCGGCTTCACGCCAATCGCGTACCTCTTCGGGCGGAGGACGATACCCGTTCTCCGCCCGATATTCAGCCGCTCGCCGATAAACTTCGGCGAGCACTTCCGCCTCCAAATCCCACGGGGGTGTTCCGGCCAAGGCGCACGCCGCCTCCGTCGACACGGTGCGGTATCCGCGTATGGCTCTGACCGCCAATACCCTCTGAGGCCGCCAGAGGCGTGCCTTATTCTGGGCGGTCAGAGCCGTGTTTCTAATTACCTAGTGCAACTTTATAATGAACTCAACGAACACAGCTGCGCGAGGAGCGGGCGACGAGTGGTGTATGAGCGGAGCGCACAAGTCTAGTTATGGGTGGTAACCATGACAGCTGAGTTCACTAGGCAGAGACATTCATTCATGAAATTATGTTCTCTTGGTTGATGTTATTTTTTTTATGCTTTCTGGGATCACCTATAAGGAAATGAGTATGGCTACCTAATGGGTATTAGGTTAAT
Source organism: Spilarctia lutea (assembly GCA_916048165.1). Lineage (NCBI taxonomy): Eukaryota > Metazoa > Arthropoda > Insecta > Lepidoptera > Erebidae > Spilarctia > Spilarctia lutea. Next base: position 14,070,921 of record OU696480.1, on the reverse strand, counting down.
CTAATTTTGGCAATTTTAGTCAATTACTGTGGATGCAACTATGACGAATCATGATTTTTCTAAGGTTTTAAGATATGCTTGAACGATTTTAAAAAAATAAATTTAATATACTTATTACGATGGTATTACATAAGTAGGTACCTTAATTAAACAAAATATCAAACACTGATTAATTTCACAAGTCATTTCAAATCACAATTTTTTTTGCAACATCTCTCATTCGTATCAAGGTATATTTTACGAAATATAATTTCTCATAACACAATACTACACCGCTCTGGCGTCGCGTGATCAGTCCGCTGGTTTCGAAAATGGATTCGCGCTGCTGCGCCGCTACCCACGCTGCCACCGCCACGCCGCCTCTCCGCTCCCTGCTGACTTCGAAAACGCGACCTTACACATATAAACCTTTCTTGATTTACTCTGTCTAAAACTAAAAGAACATTAAAAAATTTTGAGTAATTTAAAAGATCAAAGCATGGGGCAGAATGTCGAGTGGTCCGCGACGGTGAAATACCTCGGCGTGACTATCGACCGCACCCTGTCCATGAAGCCTCATGTTAACAATGTAGTTGCCCAGGTTCGTGCCGCATGTTCCCTTCTGCGGCCCGTACTAACGTCCCGATTGCCGCTACGCGCAAAGCTCGGTGTGTACAAGGCCTACATTCGCCCGATCCTACGATCTCCAGGGACCTCCGCATGGAGAGCCTGGATGAGTTTGTGAGACGCCTGAGCACCAAACTATTTGTGCGTGCTGACGGATCGCAAGTTTGCCACCTGTGGGAGCTCGCGCCCTACCATCGGCGACCGCCAGACAAATATGGTCTGGCACGAGATCTAATCTCCGTGGCAACCCCCCCCTCCCCGAATCATCGTCAATACCCACCGGACCATCCTCTACTTCCGACCTAGTGCCGGCTGACGGGCGGTCCTTTGGGCCCACGCCCCTAGGAGCTCGACCTCGCTAAGCACAGGTCGGAACGGGTTGGCGGGTCCCCTTGAACTACCAAAAAGGCCCACCAGGGCCGAACCCAGTGACCCGCCTGTAGTCGCAGGTGGCGTGGAGCACTACTTAAACAGGCCATGGCCTGGAAAAGTTTCCCCGAGACCCTAGCTGGGGTCTACGAGAAGAACCACGGAGAGATCAAAGCAAACAGACAGATTCATTTCATATGTAAAGAAGATTACTTCATTATAAGACTGTCGACACATTGGAATATAAAACAGAAATTACAAAAATTGGTGAATAAATTTTTAAATTAAACAAAAATATCTTCTATATCGTATTTTATGTTCATTACTTAGCAATAATAATTAATTTAATATTGTAGAAAAAAACAATTGACATAGGTACACTTGCGCCCGTTTACGGTTTTCGAGATCCCTAAAAAATAGGAGACACTTGGTTAGGTGTCACATAGCATGGTGAAAACGAAATTAGATAAGATTTATATTTAGGAGCTATCTATATTAGGGTATTCCTAGTTAAGAGATGGTTAAGTATAGTTGGTGAAAATAGGCATTTGACTATCAAAACTCTTTTTCTCAAGGACATGAAAACCTTTACAGATGAAAATAAATATGGAATACTTCATCATAACACATACTTATTCTGTTATCAGAAATTTGTAGGTGTAAAATAATCTGACTCTTAACTCAAGGAGTTTCTAAGTATTATTATATAAAACGTAAAGGTCGCTTTCCTTGACTTTAACAATTACTTAATTTATTGAGTAGGGAGATTGTACTTACAGTAAATAAAAAAAAAATCATGGATCATTTATTTTTTGTTTTAACACAGCAAGAAAACTTTTTTGTGCTTACAGGCTTATCATCAACAATTTCAAGATATGAGGAGAATAAACTTACTCGTTTATTGTCCGTGGTCCTCCTGTGTGGACCAGAGGCAATCATTTTTTCCGTAGTGCACTAGAATGTTCACATGTTGACAACATACAAAAACGAAAGCATATCAATGAATAAAAAGAAGTAATGAAAATATAAAATGTAAAGAATTATAAGATAAAGATTTATTAAAATCTCAACCATAATTTGAAGTACTAGAAAATACAAAAGAAAATGAAAATGTTTTCGATATGATAATATTTTCGAACATTTAACACACAACGCCATCTAGTCCCAAACTAATAAGAGCTTGTGTTGTGGGTACAAGACAACTGATATTAATTCATATATACTTTTGTTTTGTAAATACATACATATTATACACAGAAAACACCCAAACTCCGAAACAAATATTTGTAGATCATACAAACATTTGGTCCGACCCGGGAATCGAACCCGAGACCTCAAGCACAGCAGTCGCATACGCTACCACTGCGCCAACGAGGCAGTCAGTTAAATTTTATCAAATCAAATTTTACACATTCTATATTATTATTTTAAAATCAAAAGTAACTTTGTCTGTCTGGTACGTTTTCACGACTAAGCCATTGCACCGATTTCAATAAAATTTGTCATAGAGAGACTTTGATTCTTGAGCACGGACATATTCTACTGTTGACCGTGATAACCGATATATATGCATGTAGTTGGTGCCACGTGCAAAAGCTAGTATATGTTGTGGAGGAACGGGTGTCATGTTCCTCCAACACAAAGGGAGGATCCTCCGACCAGGCGAGGTGATCATGCCTGGCTGGCCCAACAGTTGATGTTGGGATGTTGTATATACTCGTATGATAATCGGCGCGAGAACTTCTATTGCGCGATTCAGTAATTCGTAGTTACTCCGTGTAGTTACTTCGTAGTTCAGTGTATCTTCGGTAGATGGCGCTATATGTGGAGGTCGCCACAATGTAATAAAAAAGGTTAGGGTATGAACCATTTTTCATGATTTACACTAATAATTCAAAACATATAATCTATAAATAATTTCCTAAAGCTGGCCTAGGGCAATTATCAATACTTAGAGTTGAACTCTGTACCGTATTAAAAGTTACTAAAACACATTTGATTTCAAAAATCGGTAACCAACTAACGTGAACTAATAAATTAAAAACAATTAATCAGAATGAAGCAGCATACACCAAATTCAATGAACAGATCAGTTAATAGAATTAAGACTATCATAACATGACCTGTGCAATCTAAAAGGTCATTTGTATTTTCCGTGTAGTTTCACGATGTCAAATGGTTCTTTTTACACTGGCTATTGATAACCCGCGCATTGTGAATAAACCATGAGTTGTTTTCAATTTAGCGTAAAAGCGTTTCGTCATAAAGCTGGTCCAGTCTCATAATTAACATTTTATGTTTGTGCTACAATGTGTATGTGTGTGGGTAAGTGCATCAATGTTATCTGTTTAGTGTCAGCTCTCTTTATTCCAAATCCGTACGTTGTATATATTTTGTATGCACTTATATTATTAACTTTAAAGAAATCGTTGTTTTTTAAAAAGGGGGAAGAATTCTATTAAGGTATCGTGAATATTTTTCAGCAATGTTCCTTGCTAATTGAAAATGTAAGGGCATATTATTATTATTATCTATTATTATATTTATATTTTTATGTTAGTTTATTCTGCGTTAGACCTATTTGAGATATTTGCACAACATCGAATTCCTCGTCTCCAAGGTAGTTAGTATCATGGAATAAGCCACGATGAGGCTAACATATTACCTTTTAATAAAAGCCCCTAAATTAAATAAGACTTAAAAAAAAAAAAAAATGTTAGTTTATTCCAAGTTAAAGTAATAAAAACATTGCCATAAACTATATTAAATATATTTAAATTTAATATTTATCAGTTTCAGTGCAACGATCTTTTGTTTGTGTAGTGGTTTGGTACGTCAAAAATGTGTGACTGGATTTGTATCGTTCAATTCATTTAATCTTGATGTTAAGACACCGTAGTTTATCAACGATTATTCTAAAATGAATAGGCGTTGTTCCGTACTACAATGATACGAATGTCTCGAGGGTGCAGTGGGAGCAGATTGTATGATCTGCAAATATTTGTTTCGGAGTTTGGGTGTTTTCTATGTATAGTATGTATGTATTTACAAAAAAAATACATGTTTAAGCTAAGCTCTGCTTAGTTTAGGACTAGAAGGCGTTGTGTATTAGATATCCCAAATATTTATTCGTTTATTTATTATGATTATTTTGCCCGATATATTAAGTCGGTTTCTTTTATTTGTATGTAATTGTTATTTCTATATAATAAACATAAACGTATACACAAGGGCTATTGACAAAGAATGAAAGATTGCAAAACGTTCAATACTTTGGTACCTTTTAAAATCCAATGTTCGAAGCATTTTATAAAATGTTAAAGCTCAATTTATCGGCGGCAGTCGAACGTATGGTGCCGATTAAACGTGGTCGTAACGCGACCAGGACAAATGTTAAGTTATCACTTACGAGAGCCAGCCGTCTAAATCTTCATTCGAAAAGGCTTCTCAAATGCTTCATCCTTTTCACTGAGTAGTTTTAGATAAAAGGGGAAAGTCTTGGTAAATCTCTTTGATTTAATATTAGAAAATACACGTACAGTTCTATTCATTTAGAGTTCATAGTCTTAGGCAAGTAATTAATTATAATAATAATTAAAAAGAATTGTAAGGTTTATTATACGAATAAACCTTACAATTCTTTTTAAATAGAGTTTAGTTACCATAGAAACAGTTTTACATGGCTTAAGGTCAGACGGCTATATGTGAGATATTTGAGAATTTTAATTACTCAATCTACCAAATTTACACTTCTGAGATCAACTTACTAGAATCGCAAGGTCACAAAATTTAGTGGATGATGTGGTTGTATCACATCACCCACTAACTTTTTAATACGTCTATGTAATATTATTAAGCCTTTATTGCTGAAACAAAACACAATGTACACAATATTATTTAATCTAACTTATAAACTAATACATCTGTTTCTCCGGTTTAGTGATCAGCGTTCCTGTGATACATAGGCCACTTCTATGTATTTTTATATATTTATACTTATAAGTTATTTGATTAGGACCAAATTTTAGAAAGAAGAAAATTTACTTCTAAATAGAAGTAAATTTTCTTCTTTCTTTTTTTAATTTATTTATTATATTCATTAAATAATTGAAAATAAAATACGTCTTACGTTTCCTTTATTTCTTATTGCAGCCTGAACGAATGCCTCGGTGGAGCAGTGGTAGCGTGTGCGACTGCTATGCTTAAAGTCTCGGCTTCGGTTCCCGGATCAGATCAAATATTTATGTGATCTACAGATATTTATTTCGGAGTTTGGGTGTTTTCTATGCTTAATATGCATGTGTTTACAAAGAAAACTATAAATTGAAGTATATGTATATATATATATAACTGATATATATATATATATATATATATATATATATATATATATATATATATATATATAGTTGTAGTACTAATAGTACAAGCTCTGTTTAGTTTGAGACTAGATGGCATTGTGTGTCAGATGTCCGAAAATAATTTTATAGAAGAAACTCAACTAAGTGCATTAAAAAAGCTCTTTTTACTAACATTTAAAACAAAAAGTTCAACTGAAACAATGTAGTTATTCATCAGTTATATTTGGAAAGCTACCGAATATAAAATCAATAGTAAATTCAAAAGTTGAAACGTTAAAATCAAAGTTGGTGACATCAGTAGTCGCACATCCGCTGTCTTCGGTAACTGTGGGGTTGAAAACTTTGAATCTCGCCGTAAACGATCTTCGGAAAGTTGTGGTAGCTTCGGTAAATTTAGTCGAATAGTCAGTGTATTTTTGAATTCTACTGTATTGATATCGGATACATTAGTACAATGTTACATTAAAACTTTGAAAATGCCCAGCTGACGCCGAAAGGTTTGCCCCATCCGTAAGTAAGGGAGATTGATATTCTAAAACTGATGAAATATGAGAATTTTATACGCATCTGCTTATCTCATTGGGGTTTTAGGATTGAAGGTTTTGAGTCATATATATATATAGTCATATCAATATTTAGGAAACACTGTTTTTGACTGCAAATTGACTCTTACAGTTCTGAATTTCAGCTTAAAATATATAAAACATTTTTAAAGAATTTCCTTATTTCCTTACCCATACCCTAAATTTTTTGGTATCATGAACTCATTACTGAAAATTATAGATAGTAGAGAATGATATACATATACAAGAATGAAATCAGCCTGGTAAAGTAATACTCTTCACAACTATTATAATATGCTACTGGTTATTTCTCCTGGTCAACACGAAGATACCTCAATAGTGAGAGGACTTCAAGAGTTGAGATCAAAACAGAGCTGTATCGAGTGTTTGTGATTTTAATTTTCATACATAAACAGTTGAATCATAGATTTTGAATACAAAAAAATAGAATATATTCAAAAATGATTCTAACAAATTAGGTTTCACACATAGTTTGTATTATAAATCAAACTTTATATATTATATCAAAACAAGAATATAAAAATAAAACTCTTAAATCATATTATGTCAAATTGAGCCCAAAAAATATAAAATTCATTCCATTCATTTATCTATAACAGCGTATATTTTTTGAAACAAAATTGTTTCTCTAAAACCATTTAAGTAAAGCGCAACTTTAAAATCGAGCGAACAATTTTGGGATCGAACCCAATCTGGACAGAAGTTGGAGCTTAGCAAGTTTGTGCCGACCTCCGGCTTCCGGAATGAAATGGTGGCATCGATGCGGTCGAAGTAAGAGAGGACGATAATATCGATATGTTGAAGTCTGAAAATATAAACAAGTCAACTGCTCTCTTTAAACTTGTTATTTGAGTTTGAAATATAGAATTTTGTATCGGTGTAACCTATAAATAAAAATAAGGAAATACACAGAAGATTTATACTTAAATAAATAAATGAGATGATGATAAAAAAGTTGTGTGTGTGTTACAAAATGTGGACGTAAGAACCACCAAGCATTGTCAGAAGACATTTTTTTGGTTTTGCATGCGCTTAGTATTACGGTCGAAATTTTTTTTTTAGTAATTACTCTCAACGTATAACCTCCAAATAAATTAATTATTGACCAATTATAAATATAAATCTAATAAATGGAAAACGGGATAGTTGTTATTTTTCAGTGGCTGACTTCTACCGATTTTTAACTTGTAAGAGATAGATTTTATCGGACTATAGCTCAACCCAAAGGAATGGTAATATTTTTGATATCGTTGTATGTTCTACTGTAGTATAAACTACGAGTTTAAGGAATGAGGTGCTAAGTTTCGTAATAATGGCCCGTGTGAAGTAGGCTAGATAAGTTTTATCAAAGTTTTGCTACAATGATCAGCTAGGCAACCACTTAAATCATCGCTTAATACTACCAAAAACCCCTTGTTATAAAGCTATTATATTGCCAACAGTGTACTCTCTAGCCATTTTTTTTGAATAGACAATTTACTGCTACTTACAATAACGTCATAAATTGTTAACGCATTTGCATAATCTATGTGAGTTTTCGTGAGGAAGCTTAAGTACTTAAAAGGGGTTGGTGTAAAGCTATTATAAACAAAACAAAAGGTCGACGACCTACAGAATTATGGTTATCATAAGGAGAAGATGTGAACAAAATTTTATGGTTTGGTTAAATTTAATTTATTAAAACAAGAAAATAGGTTTCAGAGCTTTACAATACAATAAATATTGTAATAGATTCAAGCAATGGGGTGTATGAACTTTAAAACAATTTTGTGTAGTATATAACTTTGCTTTTATATTCCCATTTATTTTACGTTTTAATTTTGAAATGTACGTTATATACACTACTTTTTTTTGTTAACAAGGTGGAAGATTCTCATGTCCGTCTCCCATTTGGGGGAGCCACATTCCTCTGCTACAAATAGAACTCATAATAACACAACACAACTTGGCTTTAAAATATTATGTAAAATGTAAATAGCAATTATGTCAGTAGACTACAGGCTCTGTTTAATTTAGGATCAGACACGTTCTTCATTTCTGATAGACATTTGTTTCTAATATCTAATTCACGACCAATATTACGCATAAATGCTTAAATGGATCTGTATTTTGCGAGAACACCTACAGAACATAAAAAAAAAACGTTTGCTACTATTATACTAAATTCAATAGAATTTTCTGAAAGATATGGCTATGCTACTTATTAAAGAAGGATTCCTTTTGCTTTATTTTTTATTATACCAGCATCTCCGAACCTCCTTGTTCAGTAGAGACCTATCTCCAGTGTTAACGACTGTTTTTTTTTTTTTTTTTTTTATTTTATAGTGGGCAAACGAGCAGACGTATCGCCTGGTGGTAAGCGATTACCGTGGCCCATGGACACCCGCAACACCGGAGGCATTACAAGTGCGTTGCCTGCCTTTTAGGAAGAAGTACGCTCTTTTCTGATTGATGATAATTAGTATGACTAAACCCTATTTGTATTGACTTGTCTTATAACAAGTCAAACATATACTATACAGTTTTTCTTTACAATGTATCATTCAAAGTTCTACAATGAACTCGTGATACACGTACATCTTTTTCGCGATTCGTGAATGTCAGTAGTGAGTCACAAAAGTCACAACTATTGAAGTATATTCTGTATAAACATAGACGTATTTCATGTCCCGGACATCCGTCTCACCAACGCGAATGGGACGTTCAAAATACGAGCCTTTTACTTGCCAGTTCTAAAAAGTACGAATAAAATGTAAACAAAGTTGGAGGAACTTAGTTTTATTACTTATGTTGTTATTTTATTGCGAGTTTCTGTATGCTTTCGAAAGAGATGTTCTTTACAAAATACATTTTACTGTTTCTATAAACATTTCTTAAACAAACACACACACACACACACACACACACACACACACACACATTTAACTTTAAAAACATACCCACATGAAATGAATGCAAAGAATACAAAGACTCATAAAAACAATTTGTGAATCACACAACCTGTTGTCCCATGTGGGGCTTAAACATACACACATAACACTCAGTAGAAAACGACGTGGCTACAATTATACCATGTTATGTAAGTACAAGTTTTAAAGTATAAAATTAGTAAGTAGAATTAATTAGAAACTATTGCCTTTCTCATCACTTACCTTTCGACCACAAAAATGTCTATTACAAAATTTACTGAACTTTCGCTTTCAAATAACAAAGTACCTATTTAAAAATTCCGAAAATAGGCGGCTTTGCTTCTGGAAATATCAGCAATAAACTCGATAAGAAAACTTGACGTTTTCATCGAATGTCGATATCCGTTGCGCGTTTATCGATTCTTATTAGATATTCATAGGAACACCGTGATCGGAATCTCATAAATAAACTGAAAGGATTTTCGTTGAAGAAACGTTGCAATCAGGACGTCCATGACACGCTAGAATTAATATTTCATTACTCCGCTACGTTTTAAATGACTCAACTGAAAAAAAGAGTTTTATCACGTAAAGATTGTAATCAAGTATATTATACCTACATGTTTTCTATAGATTTATTAATATCGATTAAAAACTAGTGTCACAGAACTCAAAAACAGAGATTTTTGTATTTTTGTCTTAAACTTCAATTAACATATATTATTCTTTTAAATTTTAATTGCTTGATACAAAAAAATAGATCAGTTTAGAGAATCGCAGCGAAAACCATCAGGCGATACGTCTGCTTGTTTGTCCCTAGTATGTGTCCATAAAAAAATCGACGCATACATGGGCGAGGCGAAGGTAAAAACTTGTTATAAATAAACTTAAAATGTATCTTTATAGATAACTCCTGCATTGGGAATATACATTACTAGCTGACCCACCCTCGTTTACGTATTATATTGCCCCTAGCGTGAAACTTTCACCCGTTTTTGAAACATTCTTCATTGGTGCACCGCTCCTATAAGTAGTAGCGTGATGATATATAGCATATAGCCTTCCTCGATAATTGGACTATCCAACACTGAAAGAATTTTTCATATCAGACCAGCGGTTCCTAAGATTAGCGCGTTCAAACAAACAAACAAACTCTTCAGCTTTATTATTAGTATAGATTAGTATAGATGTATTGCGGGAGACTTAACAAACATACATGGAACGGACACAAAGAACATCCAGACTCAGAACAACAATTTTTAGATCACACACAGAGTTGCCCCATGTAGGATATAAAAAAAAAAAAAAAACGCTTGGCGCAGTAGAAAGTGACGTGCTGACTAAGCGTGCTGACCGTTCAAACCTATAAACCAACCGTGTAGTCAAAAGAATTAGTGGCTATATTAATTTAAATGGCTTTTTGGTGGAACGCAAACACTATCTCGCCAATTTATAAATATATAAATATGTTTATCTACAATTTGGTTAACATAGAACAGGCTTTGACTAGTTTGGGACCAAACGGCACGGACGTACTTTAATCTTATCTGCTTATACATGTGTGGATGTCTCTATTATGAAGATTAAAGTGAACCAAATCAACAAATTTTGGTGAATTTTACGAGTAGTTTGGTGATAACAACAGAATTACCACCATGGAGTAAGATTATAATTGTTAAAGTTACCGGAGATCCATTTCCCTTGATTTTGGGGGGAAACCCACTTATGACTCCCGAATTTTAGACGTCCATGGGCTGCGGTAATCACTTTCCATCGAGTAAGCCGTTTGGCCATATAAACATATGCCATGAATCTGGAAGACAAACTCAAAGTATATAACAAAATTTCGAAATAATCATAGATATAACTCGAAGTTTTTTTTATTTCATGATCGGTTAGCTCGTAATGGTTTATTATTGAAAAACAAGTTCAATAGATACCCTATACACTGAAATCTTGAATAGAAGTCTCAGCTTGTCAAGACCTGTCTCGACTTTGTTTCAAAAAAGCTCTAGTAACGAGGCCCTACACCCCAATAACGAGGGTCACACCAGTATGTTCGTTGACGCTAAGCTATTAGCATGTTTTTTAAGTACCACAACACCAACTACTCATCGAGTTACTTATTATTGTTATTGTTGTGAAATCTATTAAGAAATTTCATAATTGACAATAATTACTGAATCAGTTATTGAAAAATAACTATGTTGAAAACCATTTCCTTGTTAAATATTTTTTAGTATTATTATTAAATGACATTAAAACATTCTAAAACGTTATATAAGGAACTAAATCTGATTTATTGAAAGCCAGTTGCTACCTATTAGAAGGACGCCATTAGTATGTCTGAATATTAAAAAACTTGATATTGTAGTGAGTACTGTACTGAGCCCGTCCCAATCTGGTATTCCACCCACGTCTTCTGAAGTTTTCCTTCAACTCCTTTTAATATGACACTAAACTCGGTATAATCCGCACTTTAGGAGTTCACGATATTGCCGATAAAAACTGAAACAGCGCATAAAGTTTTTGTGGTTGTTTCAGACATTTTCAGTCATTCTTATAACTTTATGAATCGTCTGATAATGAAGAGAATATTGCTTCATTATGCTGTAAAATAATTTCTAAGAAACATTTTTAAACGCCTAATTTGTATTCTGAGAAAATAGATGATAATTCTTTTGAATTCTTTGTCAGTTAGTTGTTAATTAGCGCAAAATCAGATGTATTTAAGTTGTGAAAAATGAGGGATGTATTAATATTATAATAAAGACGCCATTTTATTTTAGGTAAGTAATTTTTGAGGTAACTATGTGTAAACGTTAAGGTCACGAAAGTATTAAAACAGTTACGTTACATATGAACATAAATCAAATACGTTTTAAGTAAGTCTACCACTTACATTAGTGTGTATTTGTAAATTTTATTTTTTCCAAAAGTAAATCCTTCAAAACTGTGTTAGTGGAAGATAGATTATAGTGCTACAAATACATAGTCGTTTTTTGCGATCAATGCTGATCACTGCTTATCAAAATCAGTCAACTTCCAAACACAACGCACAAAATTCAACCCAAATATTTTAGCTTTCCTGTTGAATAAAAAGTCCAGACTTTAATATGCAACAACTCTATAGAGAATATTCAGTAAACTACATTCACTACACGGCAACTTGTTTGCTCTTTTGAGCGCTTCGAATATTGCCTACACAGATTTTGTGCAGAGTTAAAAAACGTGGATGCTTTTTGTAGATTTTTTCTATCCGTTCGTTGTTCACGGTGCCCTGAACAATCAAAAGTTGCTTTTCATTTAACTTATCAGGGTTTCCAAACAATGCGGGTATCGGAAAACGAGGAAAGGGTAAAATTGGTTTATACCTTTGTCTCGTTGCTTTAAGCCTCGGCAAGAATCGGATTTTATGTAAGCACGTACACATTTGTTTTATGATAGACCTATATTGTTTAGTATCTATAAAATGTATTTTACGCAGCACAATGACATCATCTCTTGAAAACTTTTGATGTTGTCTTTTATGGTACAGGTATATTATATGTCTCTAACTTTGATTGGCTTTCTATAAACCTAACGTGTAGTAATTCTAAAACAACAAAAAGTTACATTTTGAAAAACTATAACCCGACTAGCTTAAAAAGTTTAATAAACAATATATAACCTAAATCACCTGGGCCCAGTGTTGGGCAAATTCCGCCTTTATTACGAATCTGTTGACACTTCAATTATTATAATCGATTTAATAGATTAGGCCCAACGGTGGAACATACAAACACTTTCAGACTGCCAAAGTATTACCCCTTCTTTTGGCTTCGCCAGACCCGGATGAAAATCTAAATGCTATTTGAGCATTCATTTAGCTATAGCATATAGCATGTATATATATATATATATATAGAGATCATAACATTTAGATAGTCCGTGGAAGAGCCACGCTTCGGCATGAATGGGCCGGCTCGACCGGAGTGATACCACGGCCTCACAGAAAACCGGTGTGAAATAGCGCTTGCGCTGTGTTTCACCGAGTGAGTGAGGATACCGGAGGCCCATACCATAACCCCTCCCCCCATTCCCTCTCCCCATCCCCCAAAGGTCGGCAACGCACTTGTGACACTTTTGGTGTTGCGGGTGTCCATGGGCGGCGGTAATCGCTTACCATCAGGTGATGCGTCTGCTCGTTTGCCCCCTATTCTTTAGAATAAAAACAACATAACTATTTAATGTTAAATAAAGTACTCCTGAAGTAAATTATATAGGCTATGGGAACGATAATGGAATCATTCGGATCTGTAATTATTTTAGTCCATAAAACTGTTGTCATTAATTTCAAGGAAGTAATTTCTCCCATCCGGCTGAATACTACCGCAATTTCCTCGTGTACCCAACTCGCCTAAAGATCGCAATGTCGTTATAAACTTAAATGCTGAATAGAGAACTTGGTTACATTACTTAAATTATATAAGATTAATGAATCATAAGTAATATGGTGAATTTATTCACCGAAGTTTTCTTGATTTGGTCCTTGACTTTTAAATCTTTAATATTTTTAAATATAATGTTATTTTGTTTACGACAAACATGGATCATATTCTACATCCTTATATTTAGATGTCGTAATTAACTACTTTGCTTGCTAAACCATAGAAAATATATTCTTACTTCTTTAGATGTAGGTAAATTTAAAACTGACTTTTCTTAAGAAATTCTACGTTCATAAATGTTACATACTCTAAGAAAATACACACCACTAAACTATTTCATGTTCCAGGTGAGCCAAATCATATTATTATACAAAATTCAAGCATCAAAGCAACCATGAACTCCCGACATATGTACCATTTGATGCTAGTCGACTGTCAAAGGGTCTAGCAGGTGAATTGAATCAGTCTCTATACCCTAAAGGGTACCGAACACTTACAACTTTGTGCCCGAATAATGGACACGAAACCGCACGTTATGAACTTCCACTTGATATTGCAATATGACCGCTCACAACTCCATTTACTGATTTAAATAAGGAACAATTTGAACATGTGACGTAGAAATTAAAAACAGTAACAGCCGTTGAGCTTGATAAATGCAGTATTGCCTGGCCTAAATACAAATGGACACTTCTCTACGGTGAGTTAATCAAATTTGAATAGTATGGATTAATAATGCAAATGTTTTAATTAGCTGCTTGTATTGATTTGATTGCGAAACTAAATTCTCATTTAATTAATCATTTTAATGAGCCTGCTCTTGTAGCCTATAAAATTATTAATTACTAGAAATCCTCATTTAAATCGTTGAGCTGCATCACATACATATATATTTTATGGATTAAGACAAGTATTATTTCAATCGTAGTCACATTCATGTAAAAACTAGCGACCTGGCCTGGTTTAGCATTGAAGTCTTTAAAATTTCGAATTACCTTTACTATGCATATTGATGCATGTATTACACCACTATTGCTGAACACTGCATTAAATTACGTCGAGACTTAATTTCTTCATTGTATAGATATATAAAATGGCCTCCAAATCCTTAGTTAGTGTTTATTTGTTTTTTAAACATTGTACAATTATTTTGTGAATGTGACTCGACATCTAATAATTAGCATAATGATAAGATATAATGACTAAGCAACATATAAATCTCAGTATAACTACCCAAGAAGCTTGGTTTTTTACTATACGAGTACTATTACTTCGTCGTTGGAGATATACTCGTAATGACTTAAAAAACTTTGTGGTAACAAATTTTTCCAAAGTAATTTCAGGAGGATGGAGACGATAAAATCTTTTGTTTTCGGATTACTTAGTTAAGTAAAGTAGGGTATCTATAAATAGTATTATGTGTAAGATTATTCATTGACTGCCTCGGTGGCGCGAGTGGTAGCGTAAGCGACTGCTGTGCTTGAGGTCTCGGGTTCGATTCCCGGGTCGGTCCAAATGTTTGTATGATCTGCAAATATTTGTTTCGAAGTTTGGGTGTTTTCTATGTATAATATGTATGTATTTACAAAAAAAAAGTATATATGTATTTATATCAGTTGTCTAGTACCCATAACACAAGCTCTGCTTAGCTTGGGACTAGATGGCGTTGTGTGTTAAATTGTCCGAAATATTTATTATTTATTTATTTATTATTTTAAAGAATTTTAACGTTGCTGGTATATTATAATTTAGGGACATAACTGGCAAGATGTGTATCTATACAATTAATGGAATCAAATTTATAAAAAATATAAAGTTGCTATTTTTTTAATCGTTACCTATCCGTTAAATATAAATAAATAAAAATATATATAATAACAATATTTTTTTGTTTTTCATGTTAGATAAAGAATCGATAGAAGTAAAAACGTTACCAAAATCTTGTTTTAAAAGATTTAATAATAAAAACAAGGAATGAAACAGTGGATGGATGCGGGCTGCCCAAGTCCGGGATGGTTGGTGCTCCTGGGGAGACCTTCATTCAGTAGTGGATGACAATAAGTTGATACTAGAAATTGGAACTGCCTCGTTGGTCTTGCGGTTGACGTATGCGACTGCCGATTAAGAGGTATCGGGTTCGAACCCCAGGTCGCGCCAAAAGTGTTATTGAGTTTTTCTGATTATTGAAATACTTATAAATAACTCAGAGTTTGGAAGTTGGGGTTTGAACCCTGAACCTCAAAGAGCACGTAAAGCTGTCGGTCCTGCGCCTGATCTCTGCCCGATTGTGTCGGTTAACCGTCCCATCGTATTATGAGAGAAAGGGAACAGAGAGAGTGCACCTGTGTTTGCGCACACACTTGTGCACTATAATATATCCTGTGTAGTTGGCTGGTCTTCGTTGAGTCTGGCCGACGTGGTCGGTATAGGCCAGGAGAAAATTATTATTATTTACTATATTACTTGAAATAGGACAATAGTTTTAACCTCAAATTCAAAAAATATTCACGATATTAAAAACACAATCTAATCCAGCACAGGTTATTGTTTTAATATTTTTATAAACGGACTAAACGTAATTTTTTCTATAATTTGTTATCACTGTAGTATAAGGGATCTCTTCTTTTTTTATGTATTTAGCTTCTATCTGTGGAGACTTATTAATGGCGTGTTGTTGCTACTTTTATAAGTTATGTTAAGTGTATCGCTGTAAGTTTCCCTAAGATTAATAAATAAATAAATAATTGTATTGAATAGGAGGCAAACGAACAGATGTATCGTCTGATAGTAAGCAATTACCGCCGCCCATGGACACCCGCAACGCCAGAGGCGTCACAAGTGCGTTACCGGCCTTTTTAGCGAGAGTACACTTTTTTCTTGAAGGTTTGAAGGTTGTATTGGTCCGGGAATACCGCAGGCGACAGTTCATTTCACAGTTTTGTTGTGCGAGGCAGAAAGTTCCTAGAAAACTTGTAATTCTATCTCCGTGCCGATGAGCTGATTCCGATCAGCTAAATAAAAATATTATAACCAACTTATACCGTCTCCGCACGAGTGTTTGTCGGAAATTTCTGAATAAAGTAAACTATGTATTTTTCTGATGTGTGCTAGTTAGAAATAGCCGTTTTACCTATTACTGTAAAGTTTTATATAAATCCATTTAGTAATTTTAAATTAAAAAGTAACAAAACATATATATATATATATGTTTTGTTACCGTGGGAGAGCTATGCTTCGGCATGAATGGGTCGGCTCGACCGGAGTAATACCACGGCCTCACAGAAAACCGGTGTGAAATAGCGTTTGCACTGTGTTTCACCGAGTGAGTGAGGATACCGGAGGCCCATAACCCAACCCCTCACCCCATCCCCTTTCTCATCCCCCAAAGGTCGGCAACGCACTTGTGACGCCTTTGGTGTTACGGGTGTCCATGGGCGGCGGTAATCGCTTACCATCAGGTGATACGTCTGCTCGTTTGCCCACTATTCAATAAAAAAAAATAAAAAAATATGTATCTTCTAAAACTTTCACATTTGTAATTTTCTTAAGATAGTATTTATAAATATGTTAGTGAGATTAAAATTTTCACAAAAAGGTTTATATGTATAAAATCGGAACCACTAAAATATTAAAACCTTAATACCCCTGAGTATTTGGTACAATACTTACTCGGATTGGTACAAAAGGGTAAGCGTGATGGATGTTCCGTTTACCGCCAGAAACGTATTGAGACTAACCCTCTAAATACGTTTACAAGATTGTGTAATAGTGTAGCGGTACCTCACTGGGGTTAGGGATGGTGTTGGAAAACGTACAAAATATTATCCCTTGTATATGTCTTGTTTATGACTGTGTTTATAATATGGAGCCTTTAATATTGTTCATTTAGGAACCAGTTTACTGTTAAAGACTGTTTATGATTTGAAATTAAGTGACGGATTAAGAACACGAAATGTCACCATCCCTACTCATCCTAAAGGTGTCGAAGAAAACTACTTAGTATACGAGTAACATCACTGCTGGAAAGAGAAGGGAAACTTGAAACAAGCTCTATAACAGGATTGTCAATAATCATTACTGTAGTAAAGTTATTGTTTTGTACTACAGGCCTAAACTAAAGAACGTGTTTATTTTATATACCAATAAGCTAAAAGCAAATTTAAAAAACTTCTACGCAAGCACTTGATCGAGAAATTATACGTCGATAATGTTTTATATCATTTTGGCAAAGTGTTCATAGTCTTACACTACTGGACCGATCATCCATCCGTTTGAGAGCTACGATGCCACAGACAGACACAAACACGTACAGACAGACAGATATCGTCGTGAAAGTTATGACAACCCTCTTTTTGCGTCAGGGGTTAAAAAATCCTCACACATCTTCCACATGGGAGTTTGATCCTAAACCATAAACGTATATATTTCTAAATACATACATCTATCATCATACATCATTATCATTCTCGTGTCACATTGTTGCTCACGATGAACTCCAAAACTATCTATCCGGTAAGTACCTTTTTTTAAAAGTGTATTTGGCTGGCGTAACTAAGACAGGATAGTAAACATCAAGTTGTCATCAAGAGTCTACTCATAGGAGCCGAGAATTATTGTAAAGAGTCGCACACGAAATTGCCTGGATCAGCTCGAATAATATATAATATATATTTATTTTTTTATGTATACATTCTGGACTCTTCATTTTAACTTTATCTTGCAGGTCTTTTTAAATTTTAATATTATATCTATTCAAAATATTCCTGTACTCTTTCTCACTCTGGAGGCAGGTGTTATTGGATGACAACACTCTTGTGACACTTGATTTGCAAATAATAATGGTCTCTGGAAGTTATCCTGTGTGGTGGCTTACTATCCTTTACTGCAAATAAGTATTTAGTACCTGGATGATCTTCGCTTGATATTTTCTTAAAATTATTCCTGGTAGATTGATTTATCGCCAACGAATTCCCCTGCCCACTTATTTCATAAAAATAGCCGTTGAAGCCGTTTCCGAAATTCAGATTATATATACCTACAATAATTGCATATTTAAAGATAATATTAGGTATAATAAGAATCAATAAAAATATGTATATATATAAAACAATAATTCAAGCATAGCTCATTTTACGACAAAATTTCGTACCGTACGGTCGACGTCCGCAACATCTGAATCAAGTTTCGTACAAATAAGAACATTCCAATATTTGCTAAGCCAACCAATTCAAAATCCACATTTAGCGAATAGTAGAACAAGCTGCTAGGCCACAAGAGGAATTTAATACATATCACCACAATATCGCTTCCATATCGTATCGGTATTGCTGATTTGTATTTAATCCCGAACGAATCATTTGAAAACGTTAAGCGATATCGAATTGTTATGTACGAGTTGATTCTACGTAATCCGTTTGTTATGTACTGTTTGCCTGATTTATAGTTTTGATTGTTTTGGTACGAATATTGTTTGGTGTGTATAATTAGTATTGAAAGCTATTTCAGTAAGTGTTAATTACGTATTATAACTATTATCTATTACTACTATTATTATCCCTCTTTCCATTCCCCCATCCCTCTTCCCATTCCCCCAAAGGTCGGCAACGCACTTGTGACGCCTCTGGTGTTGCGGGTGTCCATGGGCACTGGTAATCGCTTACCATCAGGTGATATGTCTGCTCGTTTGCCTCCTAAATCACAAAAAATAATATATAAATGAGCTATGAAACTATGCAGTATCACTTGGAAAGTTTATGTCACTGCAAAAATGAGCCTATGTCCTTTCTCAAGAATCAAAGTATATCCATGCCAACTTCCATTAAAATCGGTGTTATAGTCTAGACGTGAAAACGTATTAGACAGATAGACAGAGTTAATAGGATAAAATAAATTATTTTAAATATATACTACTATGGAAAGTAACTGTTACAGTTTTAGTTGTCTGTCTGTTATACTTCATATTACTAACATATCCTAGAAAATAATAAATAAACTGTATATTGCAGGAGTTACAAATATACAACTTATCAGTGTTCTAAAAACGTGAACACCAAAATAAGTATAAATAGCCAAGTGAATAAACTTTATCATACAAACCATTATGCAAATTAGAAAAGGCAGTAATCGCTTACCATCAGGCGATACGTCTGCTCGATTACCCATGTTCAATAAAAAAAAAGTAAGGCCTCTGCTGTTGCTCGTCTGTTCGTTTGACCCCTATTCCATAAAGAATAGAATAAATATAGATTGTTAACAGGATAAAAGGAGGTTACGATCCTCAACGTGAGTAAATGATTAGGAGAAATAATATTAATTAGGTATATGTTTTCGGACTCACGTAATGAACAATGAAATTGAAGACCTGAAGTATTTCACTATTACGAATCTCAACCTCAATATTTATAACATTTAAATACCGCTAGTAATCTAAAAAATATGTTTCCAATATTTTGTTTGAAATAATGTCAATATTGAGAGCCATATTGCGCTATAAATGTCCCAAAGTGGCTACGAAGCATTAATATTTCGTAGCAAGTGCGTCATGCATCAGTTCCGACCGAGCACTCCCAGTAATGGAAACTACCATTATAAATTTTCAACACTAAGAGTGTGCCAGAGGTCATTGATATGTTTCTTTAGAAATATCACATTTTTATTTCTTCAACTCATACATATTTCATGTCTCTTTGATGTTAGATCAAATACGTAGTTTCTGATGGATTTATTTTTTATATTAAGTAATAATCTAACTGATTTGAATACGATCTATGATATAGCGTAAATAGGCAGGCTTGATCAGATTTCAACACCAGAGGCTTCATAAGTTCCCAGGCCGGTGGGTAGGACGATGGGGGGAGGGGTTGGGGAATGACTCTCTGGTGTCCTCACCCACTCGGTGTAACCCAGCACAAGCGCTGATTCACACCGGTTTTCTGTGAGGCCGTGGTATCACTCCAGTTGAGACGGCCCATTCATACCGAACAAAAACTATCGTCTTTTTTCTTCGTCTAGCCTTTTCCCGTTTTTAATCGGGGTCGGATCGCCTTACCCTTTTTCTCCAGAGACATCTATTCTGGGTCGTCGTAGGGTCCACTTTATCTTCTTCGAGGTCTATCCTAATGGTAGATATCCATGTAGATCGGGGTCTGCCACGTCCTCTTGGTCCCGACTACAGTTGCAGCACCTTCTTGATCATGTGCTCGTCAGGTCGACTATTACTATCACAATTATTATGATTTTTACTTTTTTTAATTTTTCATGAAAACGCCACATCCTTAGAACCTAACTAATATAATTAAAAGCGAGAGTGAGTATGGAGAGAGATTTGGAGGCAATGAATTGATCTAGCTAGGAACAATTTTTAGATAATTTATCATAACATACCAGTTATCCACGTACTATCCGGCTACGATTGGAAAATATACTCGTATATTAGTGTTGCATGTGTGTTCATGTCGTGTCCAGAAACGATGTAATTATAGCCTCACGCTAAGACTCTAAAACCATATCAAAAAAAAACTATTCCTTTCTGAAGATGCAGACGATGTTGCGTGGGTCTACTAGTCTTAGATATCAAGAACCAGGTCATGCTATTTTAAGAACTCTATTAGAAAATAAAATAATCCGGGGATTTCCCTAAAGAGTTCAAAAGGGCTCGAATTGAAGTGAAACTTAAGACCGTTTTAGTACTCACCAGGGCTCGGCTTACTTCGAGATCAATGTCAAGATTAAACCGTAATGTAATAGGAATTCATTTGGGAGAGAATGTTCTACTATCCATGAATTACTTTTTTTATGTTGTCTATAGTCAATATTTATTAAACTTTTAAAATTACTGTTCCATCTATACAAATATATACAATTGTATCTATTTCTAGTTTCAAATTAAGAGATTTTCACTAAATGCCTACGGAAATATGGTACTCGCATCAAAAAACCGGCCAAGTGCGAGTCGTACACGCGCACTGAGGGTTCCGTACAAACCCGTAGATATATTATATGATATAGTTAACAATTTATGCTTTTCCCAATGTTTTCTTTATCTGTGCTATGTGACGTTACGTCGAACCAAGATTCTGAGTTCACGAGAAGTACCCTGTAGGTTTCGATTCCCTTGCAAATCATAACCGATTTGGAACGGACTTTCACTGACAGGTAGTTGATGATATAAAAAGTAACTTAGGCTACTTTTATCTTAGACTAACTTTGCGAGGCAAAGCTAAGGGTCAACAAATCCGCAAGGACTCAGAGAGCACGTTAAACCGTCGGTATCGATTGTCATGAGTTCACCTATGAATTCAGTGCTCTCAAATATACTGACATCTAGTTCAATCTTCCAGTTTCATTTCACCCTTAGGGTTACGGAGTAATATGAAACTTGGTTATACCTGTCGGTTATGCATGCACCCTTAATGTTGATTTTTGACGTTTTCTTAAACCATTTTAATGTTAATTTCTATACATTATGACATCATTATCATAGTAGGTTGCTTTTTTTTTTTTGTAGAACAGGTGGCAAATGAGCATACGTATCGCCTGATGGTAAGCTATTACCGCCGCCCATGTACATCCGCAACACCAGAGGCGTCACAAATGCGTTGCCGGCCTTTGGGGGATAGGGAGGGGGATAGGGGAGGGGGATAGGGAGGGGGATAGGGGAGGGGGATAGGGGAAGGGGATGGGGTATGAGCTTCCGGTATCCTCACTCACTCGGTAAAACACAGCGCAAGCGCTATTTCTCACCGGTTTTCTGTGAGGCCGTGGTATCACTCCGGTCGAGCCGGCTCATTCATGCCGAAGCGTGACTCTCCCACGGTAAACGCGTAATGTTTTTTTATGACCTTCTGTTCTTTAAACAGCTTATAATACGTGTTTTGTTTGATTTCGAAACACTAATCATAATATATCTGGTTATGTTTGTTAACTTTAAAAATAAGTAATAATACTTACGCAATATTAATGATTTTTAATTTTATTAAAAAAATGACTTCATAAGTTTGACATTTAATGCCCTTCATGAAAAGCTCTCGTGCGGCGATTACGTGATATGTTTCGAATCTCTTACGTTGTTTATTTCCATGTTAATCCTTCCCGACCCCTATTTGTAATGGGGAATCCTCATATACTTTTAATCCTTTAGCGGCTTGGCCATTATCATTAAGGTAATATTCCCCCAAGTAATACGTACTTTGCAAATGCTTTGTGGCCGACTGTATTCTGGCCTACTGGGTTGGTTGAACTCAGTTTTAACAAAAAGAGATTGTTTTAAATCTACGTATATAATATATCATCAAAGTGATTTTTAAACTAAAATATACAATTAGAAACTCAAACTATATAAAAAAATAACTTAACTGCTATAATTAACATATCTACGATCGTGAATGAAAAGAAAAATGTCTTAAGTCACTACCCAAGAGCTTTGGACGATTTATATAATTTGTTGTTCTGTCTTGTGAAAAGTGACATTCACAATGTACAAATAGTTTGCTAAATTAGATACTGTCCTAAATCTACCATACCGTCGTAATGTTTTTCAACATAAGTAAGTATGTAACGTGCAACAGTGATTAATACTTTATAAAGCACTCCAACTGGTCGAACGTGTTAATTATAAATCATCCGAATTTAATGGAACTGCGTTTTGGGTTGAGGGATTTTGTGAGATATTTAGAAATAGATTCTATATGAAAACACCCAGTTAAACACTCATGACTGCTTTCTAGTAAGTATATCTATTTACATCATGTATTTATTTTGCGCATATTGTTCTATAAGACTACCCCTTGACAATGGTTTCCAACAATACATAATACATTTAGGCTGCATAATAAGAATAATAATAAATCCATAATTAATATTCTAAATTCTAAAGTTACATGGTAAATTTGACATGGTAATGTACTTTGAGTCTTGAGAAAGAATATAGGCAACAATATACCGCGCATTCTGTACTGTACACAGCTAGTAGAGCATATACTCGTACTATACTGTTCGCTACCTAAAGTTCGCTTCAATGAGCGATCCAATAATAATAGAAGCCATAATGTGCGGTTGTTACTGAATTAAGTGAGTGAGTTCTAATTAAGTCCAGTCACAAACAAGGTATTTTCTTTTCTGGCCAAATCGTTAATTAATTTAGTAAAAACCTAATAGATACGAACGAATACGTATGCACGTAGGTAATTAAAGAATTTTTCAAAGAACTCATTCTTTTATGTATTTAAGGTATTCATATTTTACAAAAACAAGTTAACATTTAAGAATTTTCTTAGGACCAAAGACTGTTTAGTAATTTAATTAAATAAATTGGTTTACTAATAAAATAAAAGCCTGGTTTAACAATGTCTAGAATTCAGAGAATTTATTTTAGAAATAACACAATTTAGAACAGTTCTTGCAATAACTTAGCTCAATATCACAAGATAATTTGTAAAAGGGGGTACCCAAATATTTACTTATACCTATAACCTAATGTCATAGTTCATACACACAATTAGATAAAGTAATTCACTATTACAAAAGCTTTCTACAAACTATAAAAACAACAAAATAGCGCTGAATTTAGCACGAACGGGCCGACTCGACCTGAGAGGGTAGTACAGACAAATCTCTTACAGTAAACCAACTGTTTGTCAGTACTGTCGTGTTTCGTTAGTGAGTGCGAGACTTGAGGCCCAATGATGTAAAAGCATCTTAATAGACCACCATAGTGTGAGTCACCAAGCTGCATTGTTGCATTTTCTAGTATAGATATATATATAGTGAGTATGGTGGCCACTATTCTTGAATTCTGCTCAGATCTTCCGCCGAGCCGAATACAGTTACTTTGGTAGTCTAATACATAAAAAATCTAGTTTTGCCTTAATATTTTTTTGGACAAATTTAACATCACAACAGTGCACCATAGTTACTACTTAGTCTCAATAGCGTGAGATTTAAATACAAAGCACAAATAAATAAATGCAATTACTACTTTTTTTAATAAAGCTTATCGGACATTACGGATAGTGCTTCCGCTAATAAGAATTATCACAACAAAAAGTAAAGATTCAACCAAATCTCATTCCATTAGCAATTAATCCTTATAAAATGATACTTTCCGACTCGACGTTTTTATAACGCTTTTAGATTTTATATCTTTGATAATCCATTTTTATTACGGATAGCCACTTTATTTCAGAGGAAGTCTTTTGAGGTGCGGCAGAAAAATGGATCAGATATTTCCTTTGGAACATTAGGATTATACTCTGTGCATTATTTATATTACAAGAAGTATGCATAAAGCTTTTCGGAGATTCCTTATTTTTGAACAGATTTTAATCCATTTGAATCCTAACACTATCATATCTTTTTGGGGTTCTAGTTCAGATTGTATTTCGGGTCCGCGTAACATTGCAAATGGTATATTGTTTTGTATTTATTTCGGATGACAATACTATAATCTTTAGGCTTTCAGTTAAGTTTGCGACAACAACATATTTTCATAGCAAGTGATTAATACCACCCATAGACACCTGAAACATTAGGGTCACAAGTACTTTGCTGCTCAGTGTCCATCAGAATCAGGTTAAGCTCCAGTAATGTCACTTATTCGGTGAAAAATGACTAACACCGGTTTTCGTATAAGGCTGTGACGTCATTCCAGGATCTCACCTCGAATCCAGTGGCAGTCTCCTGTCATTTTGTACCAAAGCAAACTCTCCTACGATGTTTTAATTTACTAAACAGTACTACAGTCCTAAAAGTATAGCTTCATCCTTGTGACAAATGGCTAAGAAACCGATGAATTAACTTTAAACAAATGATTAAAATGTACACCTAAAATGTACTCAAGTTCTAAAATGATACAAATAATAACTGTCACGTTTCAAGACTGTAAATACTTTCAATATTCAGCTTCTTTAACCTCCTTTCTTAATAAGTATTAAACACTTAAACTCCTTCCAAATACTGAAAGTTCATACAAAAAAGAAAATTTACGTACATCTTGATTAACGTTATCTACATTACGTTGCCTACTACTCGTACCATATCTGAATGCCTTTATCGACATGAGCACTTATTTCTCAGTTTGAAGGGGGCTGGCAGACGGCGGACCCGAATGATAATAGCCTGATTAAGAAAGGTCACGTCTCAGGCTTGTTTTGTTTTCTCTTAGCAAAAAAGTATAAAAATAAACAGATGTAGAAAGTTGTTTCGTAAATAATTTAAGTCCCAGCCCTTGTTCAAACAAATTTATTTAGATGAGTAAAGACTCTAGTGCTTTAGTGATAAGGCGTTTCATAATATTTGTGAGACTGACCTTTTTTATTTTATTTATTTTTTTAAATCTTCTCAGTAGATTAGAAAGAAGCAGGAATATTTGTGGATTCATATTTTTCGTCTAGACCTATTATGTTCCTTAAAAATAACTGTGTACACAGTTTTCTCTTCCGGCTGCGTTACTTATTTTTTCGTTTGAAAAGATAAAAGTTGTACGAATAGATATGTGTATACGTGTGTGTTTGTGTGTGTGTGTGTAACAAGGGTTATGTAATCAATACAAAAATGTGATTATTATTGTCTCATTTAAAATTAAACAGCTTTTATATAAATACATACGTATATATATCCATGCAATAATAACAAAAAAATAAAACATGTTCAGTTTCTTTGAAGACTGAACGGGTTCATCAATTTTGATACCATGTGTCGGAAAAAAACGAACATTCATTTATATTGTTCTAGCTAATGTACTCGTAAATGTTTTATCTAAATTTGTTTTCAGTCCCAGTTCATTTGTTAAAAGCTTTGTGGCTAAAAGGTTATTTTAACAGTCGTCAAAACTATGGCCCGCCAATTTCACATGCGGTGCATAATTTCAAAGCCAAAGTAGTTAATTAGGTTTGTATTTTCTACCTAATTAACTCCTGTAGCTCTAAAATTATAAAATGTTGGAATCAAAAATTAAACATGTTGAGATATTTCGAACTAATAAGTAGGTAAATTTGAGATTCTATTTTGTAGGTAGATGTTAGAATAAAACTGTCATTTCCTATGGCTGAATGTAGCCTAAAGCCCAGCAGAAAGGTTATCAAAAACTTATTTGGATTTATGGCAACTTCTACAAATTGGTTTGGGCTTATGATGACGATCTCCTAGCCGGTAACGGCCGCGGTGGCCAGTATCAACGTAGATCAGCCAACTATGCAGTGCATAGGAGATATTATAGTGCACAAGTCTGTACCTAAACATAGGTGCACTCTCTGTTCCCTCACTCTCATAATCCGATGGGACTGCTTATGAAAAGTAAATAAGTATGAAAAGTATTGTAGGAATACTATTTTAAAATAAATTAAAATTAGGTATATATTTAAGAATGATCGTGTCGACCGAGGCGGCGTGCGTCTAGGCCGGAACCGTCCGTGGGATTTAAAGGCGGAAGTGCTCGCCAACGTTTATGGACGGGCGGCTGAAGAGCGGCTTTCGACTGAAGAGGCACGCAAGTGGCGTGAAGCTGCTCGTCGAGCCACGATGGCTCGGTGGTCATCCCGGCTGGAGACTCAACGACATGGCGTTGCCGCCATGGAGGCTCTCCGGCCCGTCATCTTCGAGTGGGAGGGACGGCAGTACGGGACCCTTTCCTACCGACTGCTGCAGGTTTGACCGAGCGTCGCGCCCTGACTGCAGTCATCTGAGGAGATCTCTCGATACCGGCCGTCATACGCTCCGGTCTTGCTGGTCGGTTAGTCGGTCCAATGCGGACATACCATCCTGCTGTAAATCCCGGTTGGGTCACGGCCTGAGGGGATATCCAAACGGTAAAATAAAAAAGTTGTCAGTATATTTGGGACTATACATTTATATTTCTTGACTACCTCGGTAGCGCATTGGTAACGTATGGGACTGCTGAGCTTGAGGTCTCGGGTCATACAAACATTTAATCGGATCAATTGTATGATATGCAAATGTTTGTTCGAAGCGTGGGTGTTTTTTTTATGTATAATAGGTATGTATTTGAAATAAAAAAGTAATTTCTGTTCTTTATCCAGTTTAAAAAATCGAAAATTGACTAAGAAGTCATTAATATTTTTCTTAACATCAAACAATTGATGATTTAACAGAATGTCTGGAGCTTTAAAGGCTTTTAAATACGTAAATCTTATACTCAAAGCGTAAACTAGACTTCGTCGTCATACCAAGAGTACTACAACCTGGGCTTAACATTAAGACAATTGATCTACTCCTCGCAGTCGCTGGCTGAACTACAGATACCTTGTTACTGGTTATTTACTCTATGTCTGTGTACGCTCTTACAAATGTTTCATTAGTAAATGTATTTACCTGTCGGAGCGTAAAATGAGCAAGGCAAGTGTTTAAGTTAGCGAAATGGTCAAAGTGGTCGCCCTGAAATGCCACCACGGAATGGCAAGCGTTGAGAATTAATTGCCATATAGTAGAAGAATTGTGTTTGTTTTTGAAATAGAAATCGGGTGTTTTTTGTAAACTTATGAAACAGAAAGCAATTCTAGTGCTATGAAATATTAAATAAATATCGCACTCAAATATCCCAGTTTGATTCATGTTTAAAAATAAATTATAGTTTAAAACATATTCAAGATTATTTTCCTTTTTTAATTCAGCCATTTATAGTGTGTTTTTTAACTTTTTTAACTCTAGTTTATTTTTGCTTTTTAGTTAATGATGATATTTTGAACACGACGCGGCGGGCGACGGGCGCGCGCATACCAGCGCCTCATGCCGCCCTGAGTGTGGCCGCAGATGGACGGGACGGGTTTTCCCCTCCATCCGCAATACAGGCCAACCGCGAGGAGGCGACGTATGCTTGTGTCGTGCGTCACCTAAATTGAGATTTTTTTTTACTGGCAGAAGGTGCCCGCTTCAGTGCGGGCAGGCGCTGGGAGGGGTCCGGTCGTGTTAATATCAGCAGTTCCCGGACTCCTCCCTTCTCAGGCGCAGAGTTGGCACACCGTGTGGTTTTAGTCGGTTCGATTCCGACACACCGCCCCGCCGCAAACCCCGACGGGGTGAGGGCCAGAGGGAGTTTCCATACGTTAAAAAAAAAAAAAAAAATTTGGTTGGGCTTGCATAAAGGGGTTCTTATGCAAGCCCAACCAAAATATTTAGCATATAATGGTTTTCTCATAGACTTCTGCTTTCTCCAGATATAGTCGTTCGTGTATTTATTTTAGTGCCAGAGGTTTATATTGCTCAACAGCATTTTTTCTCATTAGATGTTATGTTATTAGATTGACAGTATAACTTACCTTTAATTGAAATTAAATTAAACCTTACAAAATAAGTGTATTTTGATATGTTTTGTCTCTTAATGTTTAGTGAAAAAAATTATGCAATAAACCATCATATTGCCCTCAAAGCTCTTGATAGTGCAAACAAATTACATTTAATTTATTGCGGAACCTAATTGCTGAAATCTTTTAGGCAATATTGTGGCGCACCTACTTACATTGAGTTTTTTTACTAGAACTGGCTTCAATATCACAATAAAATTCATAAATATTGAATTGATAAATATTATCTGATTAAAATAGGTAATTCGACTATTTTTTGACATGAAAGCTTTTAAAAGTATACCTCGAACAATGACAACTCTTAGAAGTAATACAACTTTTTACTTCACTTTTATTCTTTGTTCGTTACGTACAATTTTATTTTACGAAATCTTAACAGGATTATGAAGACGGCTCAATACCTTTCAAAGTATGGATTTTTGCGCCCGACATGCTATTATTTGAGACCTTTATAACGGGATTTATATACTCTGTTTCGCTTCGTTTTTTGGTGTAAATATAGTTCAGACAGTTTTAGATTAACATATTCAATAGAGCGATACGAAACTGTCTTAACATTTAGAGTAGATTGTTGTGTTTTAAAGTGGGCCAAATTTGTGCATGGTAACTTAAATAGAACACATAACCAAGAATTGGGGCACTTTAATTAACTACATATCTATATTTCCTACTGCAAAGTTAGATGACGAATAGGGTTAATTTGATGTAAGTATATTTAGAATAAATCAGACACAGTTTCTTGACATATAACAAGAGCAATGACGGTAAGAATTAGGTTTTTTTTGTATGGAGTTGGGTGCAATCGAGCAGACGTATCAGCTGATGGTAAGCGATCACCGCCGCCCGTGGACACCCGTAACACCAGAGGCGCCACAAGTGCGTTGCCGGCCTTTGGGGGATGAAGGGAGGGGGTGAGTTATGTTCCTCCGGTATCCTCACTCACTCGGTGAAATACAGCGCTGGCGCTGTTTCGCAGCGGTTTTCTGTAAAGCCGAGGTATCACTGCGTTCGAGCCGGCCTATGCATGCCGAAGCTTGACTCTCTCACGGTCAGCATATTCAGCCATGTCTTGGTCGTATTCTAGTTTTACGGGTATAATTACACGACATAGGAAAACTAAAGTAAGACCAAGATACAATTATTGTTGCAGATGTCGTCGTCGTGATTCGTGTATCATTAGATATTGGATTTCTGGTTTTTTTTTAAATTAAAATGGATAAAAAAAATTATGGTCTATTCCAGTTAATACAATCCAGATCGCTGTTTTTCACCAGAAATTTAATTATGACGTAGGGTTCGTCCACGTTTCGTCGCGTCACGTTATGGCGTTTCATTAGCAACGTAAACAATTTTAATCGTTGGCAGCAATGTGGCCGCACCCTAAAGATAGCGCAGAAAGCGACTTCGTTGCTGTTTGTTTTCATGATTGTACTTTTTCGGCTTTTGTTTGTGTTAATAGTTTGTTTTGCAACAAGTAATTGTACAATACTATTTATAGGTGCATATTTACCTGGTTTTAAAATACCTTTCTGCTGTAATAATAATTTGAGTAAAATAATTATTCAGTAACGTTTACATTAAAACTGTTAAAGTTTTAGAGGGCATAATTGTTGCTATACACAATTGCATAAAAAAACAATTTCTCTTTTAAAACTTAAGTAATAAAAAAATCCTTTATCTAGAATTAAAATTTTAGATTAAAATAACAATTAACTAATCTTAAGTGTGTGAAGTGTGTTGCCGGCCTTTGGGGTATGGGGAGAGGGATGAAGGGAAGGGTTGAGGTATGGGTCTGCGGTATCCTCACTCACTCAGTGAAATACAGCGAAGGCGCTGTTTCACACCGGTTTCCTATGAGGCCGTGATATCACTCCGATCGAGCCGGCCCATGTGTGCCGGAGCGTGGCTCTCAAACTTGTCAATATTATAAGTAGACACTAATCTGCCTCTCTCTCTAATCTCTTTAAACAAGATGCAAGTGTTTCGCGTTGATGAAACCGCTTACGCCTCCATTCCATTGTATTTTAGCTAATATTTTGTTTCAACAAAGTGACTGCCTTCTGTACACAGAAGGTCGAAGTTTAAAAAGTAATCGAGCACAATATAACCGCCGATATACGTGTTTTTGAATCAACCATTCGTCCATCAGTCAGTGTTTACAATAGAAGTTATCTTAGTATCTAAAGCTTAAACTACATATTCGAAAACATACGCAATCCAATTAAATACACGTATATATTGTATATATTGACTGCCTCGGTGGCGTAGTGGTAGCGTATGCGACTGCTAAGCTTGAGGTCTCGGGTTCGATTCCCGGGTCGGACCAAATGTTTGTATGATCTGCAAATATTTGTTTCGAAGTTTGGGTGTTTTCTATGTATAATATGTATGTATTTACAAAAAAAAAGTATATTATAAGTATTCATATCAGTAGTCTAGTACCCATAACACAAGCTCTGCTTAGCTTGGGACTAGATGGCGTTGTGTGTTAAATGTCCGGAATATTTATATTTATATATTTATATTTATTCATATCTGAATAGTTTATTCATTCAAAACGTCCCACGCGATTATATAAATGAAGACGATTGACGACGGTCAGCTAAATGTTACTGTTGCATATTATATTAATCTACTAAGGAATATACACGTAAATTATGAAAGTCATAATCTTTGTGTACAATTTAGTGCTTGTGATTCGAGAGTTCAAAACGATGCACCAAAAGCTTTTGTAATTTATACTCTCAAGTTTCGGCACTTGAAGTACATTTTAGAATTAACCTGACTTGTACTTATTCCACTATTTTTATTAACTTAAATCCTGGTTGAATTCGTTCGTTCATCATTCGTTTCGTCAGTAACCTTTCATAAAGCCATAGCTCGGAACTGTTCAGGATTAAAGTTAATAAAAATAGAGACATAAGCATAAGTGATTTTAATTATAGAATGTTCACCATAATAAGTAGTAAGTATTTATTTTAAAATTACATAATTATTTATTTTCTCATAATCATAATTAATTTTCTCATCATCAACCAATCGTCTACGACTAGACAAGTTATGATGGATAGAGCTTAGAAATAGGTAGTATTAACCATAATTCATTCGTTTAAATCTATTTGTCAAGTTTTCCAAAGCTAAAAGATCAAATATGTACTACAAACGTATGCGTTATATCTGTGATGTATATTCCGATAAATGTATATTCAGGGTTTCTGCTAAATATATATTTATAAAGAATATGTTTAAGTATGAATCAAATGTAATTCAAAATACTAATAACGTGAGGAAGTTATGTACTGACTGACCACGTACAAAGGTAATACAGCCACGCTGTAATAAGCAGATTATTACAATTATTCACCACCCCCATCCCCCTCGTCAGCAAAAGTAAACAAATCTCTTCCTCCCCTCCATGCTTACGTAAAAACTGTTACATGCATTTTTCTTCTAATGTATTCTATTTTGTCTATTGATTCATGAGCAGCAGTAATAATTCTAGAAATAAGAATATAGATTTAGGATTTAGGGATTTTTTAAAACTTTCGATCAATTTTTGGTGTAACTTGAATTTGTGTTATCAAAAATAAGCAAAGCAAAGACCTCCCCACCCCCTATAATGTTTACGTAATACTTGAACGGCGCCCTAGATACTCTCACAGAAGACCAACCTTAAATTACAGCATTTGCGTTGTCGTGTTTTGCTGGAGAGTGCGACCTTATGATGCAGAAGGATCTCAGTAGGCCACCATAGTGTACTTAGTATTTTAGAATCGATTTACTCATAGGACATCACTTAATACATAAATTGTTGTCCTAAATCTGAGTGTTCTTTAAGAATTTTGTAAGCCTCCTCTTACACTAAATATGTAGAAACAAAAGGTAGTATTTCTCAAAAAATTTAGATAAAATATAACATAGCTAAAACCATATTTGTTCTCTAATTGATAACTCTGTTGAAGAGATAGAACTTCGAGTCTTAGTTGACATATTATACCGTATTATTTAACATTCTATTCAAAACAATTTAATGACAAATGTCTTTTAAAAATTTATACTGTGGAAATATTTTTCTACACAACTGTATATTTGAGTTACTCTACTTCGCTTCGCTTGACCATCCCGTAGCACTTGTCGCTATCCTGCTATTTATGGGGCACTAAAATTGTATGAGGCTGTATCTTGCAGGTGTTGATTGCAAATGATGTGTCGAGTTATACGTTCAATATATATATTGGTATACAAGATATAATTGGGTGATATTTTATCATTATGTAGACTGTGAATTTATTATGTTTTTTTATTATTTAGGTTTTAAATGCAGTTGTGTTTTTCTATGTTTGCTATCTCAGAACTCCATCATTTGTGAAGTGATTCTTTTTTGATTTAAGAAAACCTTTTGATTTATACTACCTGAGCCCTGCGGTGTTTCCCACGTTGTCGATGTACCTATCGGTGCAGGGTATAAATATAGCCTGCATATAATCTGTGGTAGATACCAAAGATTATTTTCTTTAGCAATGAATGTTTAAATACTTAAGTCAATAGAAGAAATTTCTTGTATAAATAGTCCACTAAGCTAAATAAACTGTAGTTATGAGTATTTACACTACAACGAAAAGTTCCTCTGAAAATACAAGTAAATACAGTTTCTTACATTTTCCCTTTCAAATATACCAAGCTTAAGTAACGAGACAGATAGTACATGCCCTATCTCCTAATCAATCGCTCGTCTTTTCTTATCATTCGTAATTACAAATAACCATTACAAGAACGTTCCTTCCCTGACCGAATCACAACAAAAGTCCATTAGGGAGTCTCACCATACGGATTAATTAATTCACACAATTCTCTCTCCATTTACTATATCGACCCAAGATGTGCCCTATTTTGGTATTACTACGTAATGGTCAATGGTTTCTGGATTTCCCTTAAAGTTTGTACTTTGGCAGTTTTAGAATGTTGTTATGTGATATAATTATATTATAACTATCTGAACCCTGTGGTGCTCCCACGGTACGACAATAACCGCGGGCAGCGCCGCGAGACGAAGCTAGTATCTTTATAAATTGTAGCCTATGTGTAATTGTGATGTATTAGCTATTTTATTGTAAAGTTTCATCAAAATCCATTTAGTAGTTTTTGCATGAAAGAGCAACAAACATACTCACTTATATGCTCACCAACTTTTGCGTTTATAATGTTAGTAGGATTGAATTGTTATTTTGTAAGTGAAATTAATTGAATTTATTTTTTGTAGATTAATTATTTGAAATCTAATATATTAGAGTAGGTCAAAACATCCTTTCTAAGGAAGGTCCAACAAGAACTAACAAAGTCTATTAATGATTTATTTTTTGAATGAGAATACGATGGTTATACACGAACTATACATGTTAATTGCAAATTACTAGTCTTTGTAACTGATTTTCAAATTAAATTAATGAACTTAATTCCCTCATTGTTGTAATTCTGGTTCAAGAAAAGATAATTTATATAAATTCAATGAATTGGGAAATCCATGTTTATCTGGCAACGAAAATATAATTAATTGAAAATTAATTCAATGATTTCGTTCAATTCATAGGTTAATTAATCACTGTCGAGTAAATAACACCGCACGCTTCCGTGTCCCTGACTGTGGAAAATATTATTTTATTTTGTTTTCTAACTTAATTTTATGTTTGATTTTTTCTGATTCACGAATGAATATCATGGAGACTTTTTATCTAAGAAATATTCCTACTACCGGATTATTTTCAAAACTCGGAATAAAAAACATTATCCTCTGTTAAACAGCTTTTAAAATGTTATACATAGTGATACAACTTAGTAAATAAATAATAATGACAAACAAATAATGTCTAAGTTCTTCTCAGGGATATCTAAGTCAGTATTTGTTCTAATTCGGTATCAAACAAAAATTTTCTTAATTTACTTGTTCTAATGCCATTAATAATCCCATTAAAATATTTTAGATGGATATATAAATAAAACTATATGATAAGCTACTGATGATGAACATGTGGACACATATTAGCTATTCTTACTATAAAATCTAATTGAGGATAAATAAATAGTTTGTGTCATTTCTATTTACAAAATATTTCATAAATAATATCGAGAAAACAGATCAGTAACTGAGCGAAACAAAACATGGTTTTAAAACTCATTGATTGGATAAATATTACCAAAAACTAAATCGAAGACAAAAGCTTGTAAAAAACTAATAATTTTACGTGTAAAATATACTTTTTTTTTATACGACTTGACCATAACTTCTATGAAAAGCTAAATTCATAGTCCAAACTGCCGATCTAACTTTTCACTCCCTCAGTCTGGCTAATTTGCAGTGGTATTGTTTGCATGCCATCCAATGTCCAATGCTTAGGATTCTCACCCGATCAAGGGAGGGAATTTCATTGTGTTGGACAATAGGTTTGCTCGCTTAGTGCACAATGGCGCCAGGTAGAGGTATACCTAGCCAAAACGCTATCAAGTCTTAAGGATTTATGATTGTTTGAAAGTTTTAATTGACTTGTCGTTTCAATAAACTGCAAGGATTTTATTTTTTGTATTATTTCTGAGTTCAAAAATTACCTTATATAAGAACTAAGGTAGAAATCAACTGACGAATCAATCATCATAAGTGACTACGGCTACCAATGGACACACAGTTAGCATCTTTTATTGAGTGCTTTCTGTCCCAGAACGTTGAGGAAGTGAGGTTGTTGGGCTACTGTACATATATCCGTTTTTTTTTCTTAGTCTTCCGTCCGTCGTTTCACGCAGAAGTCAATTCTTCACTACCCTATTTCGAAAACATAGAGTCGGTACAAACTCATTATTACTAAACATACCTACGGCTCTCTGATAGTCCTTCTATAAAATGTGTGTTCATATTCTATTCGGTGGTTTATTGCCTGCCAACCCTTTTTGGGATTTCCCTGGGGCAATAACATTCTCAGTTGACGGTTTGCTATTCAATTTTGATGATATTTAATGAAAACATACATGATTTTAGACATTACGGAATTGTAGTATTATAAAATTTTAATTAATTTGACTGCACGGATAGTGTTGTTGTTTAAGCGGTCACCACGCCACTTTTTACTGCGCTGAGTGTTGTTGGTTCTCATACATAAAAAAAACGCTCTGCGTGTTCTTTGTATCCGTTTCATGTATGTTTGTAAAATCTCCGCATGATGTTATAAGTGCGGGTGTTGTCACATATCTATATTAGATACATCTATGTTCTTAAACACCTCTTGGTTACAGAACTTTCACGTACGTAGTTTCACGATGTAAAAATAATTTTATCTATGTTAATAACTCTAACTTACATACTGTCGTATCATAAAAAGAGGGAATAGCTTGTGGGGGAACGGGTATAATGTTCATCCAACACAAAGGGAGGATCCTCCGACCAGGCGAGGTGATCATGCCTGGCGGGCTACTGCCCAACAGTTGATGTTGGGATGCTGCACACATGACAATCGGCGCGGGAACCCCATTTGCGCGATTCAGGATTGGTAGCTACTCCGTGTAGTGTAGTTTGTAAGTACAGTGCGCCACTTCGCAGCTCAGTGCATCCTCGGCAGACGGCGCTGTATGTGGAGGTCGCCACATCACTCCCCTCCAAGACTGGAGGTCGATATATATTGCGTCAGCTGTCTGTGCTCTGTTGTGGAGCTTGCCAGTGCCAGGAATGAGTAGTTCCAGTGAGTCGGAACTGAGTGCCGCAAGTTCCAGTGAGTCGGAACTGAATGCCGCTAGTCCCAGTGAGTCGGGGCTGAAGTCCGCTGATCCCAGTGAGTCGGGATCGCATGCGGTGCGCGGTGCTGCGGTGAGGTCCCCGGTGAGTCGGGGCGGTTGCTGCGTAGTGGCTGGCTGCTGCGTAGACGCAAGCTAAAGAAATTTTATATTTGATAGTCTATTGAAGATGTTTCAGTCATTGTAATTGAACTACAACTCCTGAGGACATACTATGAGGAGCAGTGCAGTTTTCAAAAATAGAAACGGTAAGTAGATCCAACGTAATAAGACCTACGACTATTTCTTTCATTAATACCTAATTATTCGTCCGATTCTTAATGTATCAGCACACGTAACATATTAATAATATGGAGTGTCACCATTCCTATGATTCCGTGGGTGTCATAATAGAATACTAAGTCAGCAAATTATGAAGGACAACATCACTACAAGAAGGAAAACTTGAAACAGACCCTATACCAACCAGTCTGGTCAGCACAGAATAGTAGGCCAGAACCTTCTGGCTAAGTAGAAGCCTACATCCAGCAGTGGCCTATTAGTGGCTATGGATGTGAATACCAAATTCTAAATTTATATTTTCAATGTACAATATGTACATAGTCGCAGTTGGCAAATTTGACCAGAATTTAGAGGAGTAATTGTTTCATTGATGATTAGTTCTATATACATTGGTATCCATATATTACTCATGTACCTACCTATGTACTTTATAATAAAGAAATGCATCAATATTAAGTTCACGTAACTCAACATATTTTATTTCCACTCGATAAAGAAATTCAGTGACCTTTACTAGGCAATATCTAATTCTGTTGTTAAATTTGTAAGGGGAATGCAGCCCGCCCATTTTTCATGCTTCATTTATTTCCAATTTGCAATAGCTATTCATAACAACTCGAAGGGATAATGTAAGGGATGAATATATATTTATTTGAAATGTGTATTTATTAAAAAATATTTTTCTTTTTATTTAATAGAAATTATGAATTGATAACAAAACTGAAATGAGATGAAACATCAAGCATGTGAAATCAAGATCTGTGATATCCATATATTACTTCAGACAAGACAATTCGGCTTCGAAACAGTCGTCACAAACTTGCCTTATCTCCGGCGATGAGGTCTTGAATGCTGATTACTCGAAGACTTAAATGAACTAAAACGAGTCAATGTCGAGTGGGTTTTCGGGGAGCTGTTGGAGTTGGCCTCATCTCGAGAGTGTCATTAGTTAATGTTGCGGCCAGTTTCTACGTAGATTAAATCTCAGCACAGTCAAAGATCAGTCGATCCGCCCCCGTTTCCTCAAGAACTTGGATCTTATCGCAGTGTCATTACCGTTCGAGGGGTGATAACATGCCTTTCCCAATCTGTTTCGCTGTTAAGATTACTACATACAACTTTTATTATTTCCAACTTTTATTATAGCTGATGAGAGTCGCTGAAAGTCTAATTTCAGTAAATGTTCATTAATTCAGTCCATTAAGCATGCACTGGACCATGGTCAAGCGAGAGCATATCAGTGTATCGCAACCACTAAGCACTCGTATGAACGAAACAATTAACACATTCTGTCCACAAATCTGGCGCCGGTCGAGCCTTAATTTAAAATGAGGGAGCATGTTTTAAATTACAATTGTGTTGCATTAAGGCACGGAGAGGAAAATATTTGGAAACAAGGAGGCGTGCCGCCTTGGGGTTGGATCCCCTCGGAATAGTAATAGTTTCCGGACCTGTCGTGGAATTACGATCGGGCCTTGGGTCAACGGAATGAATTTTGATTTTGCTTTTTCTATCGAATAGAATCCGGATTATTGTGCTTCGTGTCCGCGCCCTTCGTCAGTTTACTTATGCAAACCTGCTGCCCACCTGGCCAGTGCTTGTATAAATTTTAATATTTATAAGAACCCAACCAACCTTTAAATTTTTTATGCCATTGCGAATTTGATACTGCATTTAAAATTACCTTTTAATTTTTCCTCACTCTTCAATTATCTTTCACTTGGTTACCATGGTTTGCATTGAATTCGTTTTTCCTACTTATAAGGGAATACCGCGATTTTGTGATGCACGTTTAATAAACAGCCTCGAAAAGTGAGACATGTATTTTATTACTACCAAGCATCAGCGCTTATGGGTTCGAGATTTAAGATCGCGCATGTGTACGCATAAATGAATACTTCAACTTTTACGTTTTAATAGCAATGTATATACTGTTACCCATGATAAGAATGTATATGATCTGATTCCGTAAACACAACACGAATAAAAGAAGACTTCTGAAACTGTTTATGATGCGGAAGTGTACAGTAAAAACGCAGGCAGTTGTCCGCATTCAGTAAAGAGTTGGCTCGTAAACAAGTAATAAACATCTAGTATTTCATTTTGTGAAGGGTCCGCCTATCTTCATTCTCTGACAGTAAATTTGCTTGTAAAAATATCACATCACCAGGATTTATTGTTTTTTTTTTCCTAATTGTTGATGTTTTGTTTGCGTGAGTACTATGCCGTTGTGTTGTAAATACAGTCCATAGCAACATTTTCAGAATCGGAATTATTATTGTCGTAAATTGTAGTAGTCACTACTACTACAATTTATATATTTTTTGGATCCTTAGTTATGTTACTACTATTAAATATTTCTTTGTTTTGTTGTAAATAGTAGAGAGGTAAAATAAATCCAAAACAAATAACTATCTTATTTACAAATAATACAACTATGAATGTTATAATACAATGCATAAAATTGTAAATAGTTACAAATTTTAACGAAACAAATAACATTTAAAATTAAACAAGATTTACAAATTAAACTAACATACCTAATAATTATTCAAACATAGATTCAGTAAACACAATATATGAATGTAAATTTAACCGAAATCATCAAACACTAGGTCAGGTCATAAATTTTATAACAATAAAACTATATTGTTATAGCAGCATAAAATGTTTACGAGCCCTGACATAAGTGAGACAATACATACGATTTATTGAAGTAGGATAATGTAACATAATCTCAATATAGTCTCCTCGAGATAAATCATTTCTCTTAATTTTAATCAAAATTTTACTGTTTCTTTGTAATGTTACTTTTAAATCATGTTATGACTGACGTATAACTAATAAATGAGAGCATTCTCACGACCTTTCCTCGATTGGTTTAACCTTAAGAATAGATTTGAATACAAAATTTTACATAAACTATTACTATATTTTAAATACAACAACGAATATTGCGACATTGAACAGTGCAATGTATACAAAACCTTGTAATGATTTAGCGCCTATGTACCTATCAAAACCTATGTAGAAGATAAATGCAATTAGGTCTTTCTCATAGAAATAGATGAAAACATTGCATAAGGCTAAGCCATAAAAAAGATCCATTATTTTTTATATAATCAAGTTTAAAAACTAGTTAAAACAAATATTGTTATCTTAATTTTATTTACTAAATACGTATACAGACAGCGTACTTGAATACATATATATTATATGATATGTATCAAAAGCTTTGTGGAACATTCGAAACTCAAAACCCATTCGGTAGATAGTTGGAATTGGTTGGCACAACGCAAATACCACACGATATTAGTACTCCGCTCAGGAACATGATGTATGTAAACTTTTCATTTAGTGTTATTTAATTTAGCTGCACTATAATTAATTAGCAATATGCTATTTGTCAATTGAATAATATTTTGCACTTTCCTCGTTGTTAATGGTTTACGAGAGACGGGCGGAGGGCAACGAGGGAAAATGCAAGAATCTCTAAAAATAAATGATTATAAAAGATATTGAGTGAGCCGAAAAACTAGGGAACCGAAGTCCGTTAAGCTGGCATGATCTCTCTACCATCAGCACCACAGTAAACCGTGTTGTTGATTGGTGATGAATCTGTGAGCTGGACAGATCAGTAGACTGTTAAAGGCTGTTGCGGCTGCTGTTGTTGATGATGATATTAATCTTCTGTTCAATGTCTAGTGGGTTCAATTCTCACCCAGGATAAATAGTTGTATATTGAGTACGATTGTTTTTCTTCCATCCACAGATTTTAATAGCCCATTACCTGCCTCGTTAGCGCCGTGGTAGCGTAAGTGACTGCCGTGCTTGTTCGATTCCCGGGTCGGACCAAATGTTTGTATGATCTACAAATGCTTGTTTCGGAGTTTGGGTGTTTTCTTTGTTTAATATGTATGTATTTACAATAAAAAGTATATCTGTATTAATATCAGTTGTCTAGTACCCATTATACAAGTTCTGCTTAGTTTGTGGACTAGATGGCGTGGTGCGTTAGATGTCCAATAATATTTAAAATATTGCTATATATATATATATATATATATGAGCTGTCGCTTGCGGTGTTCCTTCAAGAAAAGAGCGTACTTACTCCTTCTTAAACGGCGGGCAACGCACTTGTAACGCCTCTGGTGTTGCGGGTGTCTATGGGCGGCGGTAGTCGCTTACCATCAGGCGATACGTGTGCTCGTTTGCCCGCTATACAATAAAAAAATAAATAAATTGGTTGTTGTTTGCTTATATGTATGTATATTTTATTTGAAATAACTTTACTCAATGATAGTTCCATAACTGAGTTATTTTAAGACGGTCGTGT
Source organism: Spilarctia lutea (assembly GCA_916048165.1). NCBI lineage: Eukaryota > Metazoa > Arthropoda > Insecta > Lepidoptera > Erebidae > Spilarctia > Spilarctia lutea. The sequence goes on along the minus strand of OU696480.1, from coordinate 14,029,957 downwards.
TTATTATAAAACGAAAAGGCGAATATTTAAAACCCTTAAACCAATCGGTTGAGAATATAAAATTTATCTAACCGACAAAATCCAATTCCAATAAAGCAATCTAATTTCGTTCACAATCAGTTCAAAGGCAACCTTTAAGCGTCTAAAGCCGAGGTTAACTTAAAATTCCGTCTGAAATGTTTTTGAATAAACTAGTTTGTTATTTATGTCTGTAACTTAACCTTGGAAGATCAAGACTGAAAGTAATAAATCTATCTACACCTTCTCACAACTTCTTCAAATGAAACTAAGTCAGAAATTGGGTTATGATTTAAATAAAGACAGTGTGGATTGATTAAGGGTAATTGACTTTTTAGATAATAATGTATTTGATTATTTAATTAAGCTTTCTTTATTGACTACTACTACTACGACTTGTTTCTTGGTCGGAACAAAGCTTTTATAGTAATTTTTATGATCTACAATAATTTACGTGTAAAGGTTCGGTGGATTTGAGAAATAAACCTTCTGACGTGTAAAAGAGACTTTATATTCAAAATACTCTATCGTGGCTCTCTCACGGCATGCATGGGCCGGCTCGACCGGAGTGATACCACGGCCTCACAGAAAACCGGTGTGAAACAACGCTTGAGTATCTCACTCAGTGAGTGAGTGAAGATACCAGAGGCATACCCCAACCCCTCCCCCTCTCCCCTCCCCATTCCCCAAAGGCAACGCACTTGTGACGCCTCTGGTGTTGTTTGATATCCAGTGGGCAGGACTAGCGGCTACAGAGTATAAAAAAAATATTTATTTTTTCATCATTATTTCTACGTGACTCGCTATTTTAGCTACAATTTGAGTTTCAGACTTCAAAATGATATAGGTTCTCAGTTTTACTTGAGTGTAGGAATTTTACGAGTATTTGAATATGAAGTTACTTTTTACGACCCACGCGATCCTGAATATAACTGATTATTGAAACTTACAAAGAAGCACTTTGTATTTAAACTTAAGTGTCATGTTATCCTTCTTGACGTAAAGATTCTTAGCAATGTTAACATCATGTTTTTAAGGGTAAACATAATTAAGATAATTTCTATATACATTTTAGTGGTAATTTCATTGTTGTCACTAAATTTAAATTCACTAAAATTTGTTATTGGATCATATATAATTTAATTTAATTTGCTTACAGTCCAATTTTGGATATCTCACATCTCAGCTATCACTATATCTAGTTCAGTACCAACTAAAATTTGATCAAAAGTACACGCTTGTTTATTAGTAAAAAAAACTAAACTAAACTTTAAATGTACAATTATAAGAAAAAATAGTGCGACTTGTCAAGTTTGACGTCATACGTTACACGTTTTAAACGTTCAACACACGGATAGCGAAAGAAAAGTTATGGCCTAACTTAAGTAATTTAACTAATTTTGATTATGCCTAAGTAAATTTTACTTTTTAAAGTAATAAACAAGCTCGTGTCTCTGATTAACGTTTATTTGGTACTGAACTAAACACAGTGACAGCTGAGGTGTGAGATATCGAAAAATGGACTGTAAGCGGACGACATTAAAGTATTTATTACAACAACTAATTTTAGTGGCTTTTAGTTTAGCGATGACAATTACAGAATTATCACCATAATTTATTTGTGTACATGTTGTTTACTGTTATTTTTTGAAAATTATTTTTATTAACGATTTGACATGTTGATAGATAAAATTTTAAGATCAACTTATTATGCCTAAACTTGATATGAATGAAATAAATTTAACTGAATTATCCAAAATGTTACTTTCTGAAGGATTTTTGTTTGAAATGAAACTGACAATCCGTCTTGTGCTTTTGTGTGCTCATTTATTAATTATATTTTGCTAGTTAAAAACGTATTATAACCAATAATAAATAAACTAGAGACTGAAATCGTTAAGAGAGTCTTCCAATTTTGTAATTAATTCGTATTTACGACAATTTCCTGACTGAGTAGTGCACTTTACTGCTAACTAATGCTAAAAGTTTACATTTAACTTATACTTTAATGATAGGCTAAGTTATAAATTGATATTAATAGAAAAAACTTACTAAAATGGTTCGAAGTGATACTAAAGTGAAAACTAGTTTGTTTTTACATATTCATACATAAAATAATGTTAAAGTGAGTCGACTACAAATTGTTCCATAAGATTATTAAAACTAATCGTTTTAAACCATGAGAAACGACTAAAGCAAATCCTCAAAGACACTAATTTATCTAGATCACTTTTCAAGAAGGTTGAGATGTATATTTTGTTTAAATCACTTCTGTTGTTATTGTACAGTAATTTGGAAAGAAGAATCTACGAATTCGCACTTATAATTTTAAGAATGACTAAAGTACATACCTACTACCTGTATCTTGAGTCTTGAAACATTTTCCTGTGGCACAGTCTGGTTGCATTCGTGATTAATAAAGAACATTATGTAACACGTTATATTGATGATGTTTTCATCAATATTTCGTGACATCTTGAAGCTAGCTTTTTCCTATGTCGAAATTTGTGCTTAATCGGTGGACAACTGTATTATCTTCCTAAGCGGTCATAAACCATCTTAACATTTTTATAATCGAACATATACGAACATTACTTTTTCATTTTTTATTATTTTCGTTTCGCTTCTAATTCTTAAGTATACATGCTATACCTACTCTTACATTTCTTTGATATCCTCTATTCACTCAGGGTTTGCTGAGAACTCAACTTTGGGTTGAGCACGCCTTTTTACATGACACTTCTTTGTATTTCTCATGTACAGAAACATAATCAGCCTCTCTTTATTTAAAAATGTACCATTTATAAGTGCTAGGATCGTTATATCTCAGATTTCTTTGCAAGAGAAAGGGATACTTAACCCCTCTAACCTCGGCTGCACATTTATCTACGGGAGTAAAGTAAACATCCTGTCAGAACTACGCCCCCATGGCGAGTAATTTCAGAATAAACTGCTTGCGATACAGGCACGCATTTAGATACTTCTCATTTATTTTTTGGACATCAAAACAAGACAAAAGATATTGTTTCGAGTTTGTATACCATTGTGTGTTGTGGAAGTGTATTAACGTTATATGTGTAGCTGTGTGTAAATAAATAACACAACTATAATTTGACCGAATGTAAAACATTTTATCTTTAAATATTTTCTGACATCTAGCACACAACGTCATCTAGTCCCAAACTAAGCAGAGCTTATATAATGGATACTAGACAACTGATATAAATACATATATATACTTTTCAACAAAATATTTGCAGATCATACAAACATTTGGTCCGAATCAGGAATCGAACCTGAGACCTCACGCACAGCAGTCGCATACACTACAGTTTGTATGTAATGAGAAAACTATTGAAAATAATTCGACATTGCAGGATACCACCAGCATTATGACTTGCTCATTAGCTAGCTCAAAATGAGAAAGACTTTCCCAGTGTCGTTTATTAACTTCTCTTTATTCTTTGCTTAGTTGTCTAGTATCTAAGGATCTAGGATAGGATAGTTTAGTTTAGTTTAGTTTAGGATAAAATTCAGTTTGTGTTTTATATTTATGTGACATATTTATTAGGGAGTGATTGTCTTTCCCTTTTTTTATTGAATAGGGGCAAACGAGCAGACGTACCACTAAATATCTACTTTAAATATAAAATATATCAAGATCGTAGTTATGTACCGATCTCTAAATCCGTTCTTTCACTATAGTTTTTATGTTTCCGCAGGCAGCAATATATCTTCAAGTGTAGGGTTGTCTTATATTTTTATTACACATGACGTAAAAATCAAGATCTAAAGTCGTAAGTCAAAATGCTCAGATAGTTTAAGGTCCCGCTGTGGTACTTTTAAAAGGATGATCACTTATAGGGCGGAGGTTTCCTACGATGCGATTACTGTTGAATATTATTTATCGTTTGCTGACTTGAAAACAATAACTTACTGATTTATGAGGCGATGATAAAATGCTGAAAGTAACGAGCAACATAAAATTATATTGTTTGCTGTGAAATAAATATAAGTAGGTATTTTGAACAAACATTCCGTCGAGGATAATATCTTTAATGATGACAATAAGAAAGGTTAACGATTTGGCAAAAGGGATAGGAAACCGGACTACCTCGAAAGTTTTCCTTACTAGTGGCAGTGGGTCTTTCCGGACCTGTAATTTGCGATCTTCCGCTGACATGAAGTGAAAGCTTTTATTTTAGTTACAACACAATTCCGTTTTAGCTTCATTTTATTAGCGTGCAGGTTTGAAACCGCATTTTAATTGCAAATTTAACAATGGTTAGTAGAGGACTAACTATTTTCAGTTTCACAAAGACAAAGTACAGCGAATTGGCAGTAACTCTTGTTCTACGAAGTTGCGCAAATATTAATTTATTGAGGAACAAACCATTGCTTATATATTTAGATTAAACATAATTGTGGCGACTTCCACATATAACACAATAATAACCTACTACAGTGCCATCTACCGAAGATACACTGAACTACGAAGTAACGCACTACACGGAGTAACTACAAATCCTTAATCACGCAATAAATAGTTCTCGCGCTGGTCGGAGGATCCTCCCTTTGTGTCGGAGGGACATTACACCCGTTCCTCCACAATAATTATATGTAGTTGTAGACCTAGTAGCTCTCTTAGTTAGTTTAAGATCTAGATACACTATAACAGTATTGATCATGTCACTAAATTTTAACATTTTTGACAGATGAGCTGTTAAATTTTATTATTGAAAACCATAGAGACATTAATTAATACAATTTTTTGTTTATTTAAAAAAACCTCTTATTTGTGGGGCAATGAAGACCTTGTTACTTAAAGGAATTAAGAGCTAGATGAAAATGTCAACTACCCACAGCCCATCATGATACAAACGATACGTTATTTTTTTTTTCATTACTACTATATTAAACCCTTTCAACGTTTTGCATTTTATTTGCTCGACGAACATTTATACTTACTTATGGTAGAATTTAATAAAGTTAGGTATTTTTATTTATTTATTTATTTATTAAAACTTCCTGCAAACATGTTGCACAAGGCGGACTTAATGCCACAGGCATTTTTATCAATACATCTATGAAAATAAATAAAATTGACGTGTCTGTTTGTAATTTCAAATTACCAGCTTTTCAATCACTGCAAATGAAAGCATTTAAGATACTTGCAACAAAAAAAAACTATTTTAAAATTTTTGAATGTCTGACTGTTTCTTACGGCTAATCTCTGGGACGGCTAGACCGATTTTGATGAGACTTTCACTGGCAGCTGATGTAATAAGAGGTTACTTACTACTAGGAATGGCTGCTTTTTATGGACTAGCTTTTCCCCGCGTTGTTATCCGCAGTTGTAAAAGTACAACAATAACCGCGGGTAACACCGCGGGGCTAGTAATATATAATCATTTACCTAAATTTATAATAAAAACATAATTTGATATTTAATATATGTAAAAGTTACTATTCATTAAACGCAATTGATCTAATTTCAAGTTAAGAATTGTATACCATCATCACTAATGTTATGAATCATAAAATAATTCTGCTTGTCTATCTGTTACACTTTCACGACTAAACCGCTAAACCGCTATGGCTATAATTTATGGATGTATAGAGATCCTTTAGTTCTTGAGGAAAAACAGGTATACCTCAATAATCGATAAACACGTAGATGAAACCGCGGACAAAATCTAGTTGCTTATAAATAAACGATTGTTGATTTTTTTTTCACAACAAAGGAACATATTTCATCCTAAATAGTTATAGCCTTGTAATTTATTCAATTTATATTGAAATCTGATTATTTTATTCTAAATCTAGCAGAATAATATTTTTTTGTATTTTCCACTATAGTTCATAGGTAACAAATCTAGTTCCTTTCAAGCAAATTTATTTATTCACTTATCTTTTTAATCTGTGTTGACAGAAAAAAGGAAACACCAAGATAAAACATTTCTTTAAATCTATATCTATGATATAGCAATAGTTCTAGTTGCCGTATCATTGGCCGGAAGTCGGTTCGTGCCGGAAAATGAATTTCCCGGACGCAAGAGATACTTTTAATAAACAACTCCGAAGATATTCAATATCAAAGTAATACTGACAAGGACTTCATGTCAACATGCAAATTAGATTTTTGCAGAGATGTTGAAGTTATAGAGTTGATAGTTTTTGATTAAAAATAAATATATTTTTTAGGGTTCCGTAGTTCACGTCTCGAAACCCTTTCGTCCTGTCCGTTCCGTCCTCGGCCTACGTCCCAAATGTTTAGAAAGATGAAACTTAGCATGGATATGTGTTTTTACCACGTCGACAAAGTGCTATAATAAAATCAAGGAAAATATTTTTCTTTGGGGTTCCTGCCCTACACGTAAAGCAGGGATGATTTTTTTCTCTCTCGTCTACCCCATATCCCCGTGTTGGATATCATAAGATAGGTCTTTTAAAAACCTATTATTCGACGATTTTTTTAGATTTCCTTTTGAGCGATTTTCAACTTTAAATCGCATTTTTTTTGATAAAATGAAGCGCCCAACTTCTAAAAGCTAAACGTCTTGCACGAAAAATTGAAACAAATCATATCTTAGTCCATGTAATGGCTTAAAGGGAAAACTCTAACGGCGTAAATAGCGTTGTTAAACTTTATTCATAGTAATAAATACCAATCCTGTCTTCTAAATCTACATTTATTGGTGGCTACGGAACCCTATTCTTTGCGTGGCCTGACACGCACTTGACCGGTTTTTTATGTAACTTTCTAACTTTGTGTTGGCTACGCACCAACTAAATTAGACGAAAACGTTCAGTATTTAACTTTGGAAGTTAAACCATTGGCAGTTAAAATTTACTTAAGAAAATGTAATTTGGAAATAAACATAGGTATATCAATGATTATAGGTATAATGATGACGAACAGTAACTGTGTAGTGAAGGATTAAGAAAAGTTTTTTTCGTGGAAGAGTTACGCTTCGGCATGATAGGCCGGCTCGACCGGAGTGAAACCACGGCCTCACAGAAAACCGGTGTGAAATAACGCTTGCGCTGTGTTTCACCGAGTGAGTGAGGATACTGGAGGCCTATACCCCTCCCTCCATCCCCCTTCCCATCCCTCAAAGGTCGGCAACGCATTTGTGACGCCTTTGGTGTAGCGGGTGTTCATGGGCGACGGTAATCGCTTACCATCAGGTGACACGTCTGTTCATTTGCCCACTATTCAATAAAAAAAGTAATAGAGTGGTTGTCAAGAGAGCAAGCTACACAAGACAACACCACTGTAAAGAGCAGTAAAACTTAAAACATAATTTATACCGACACGTATGCCAAAACCTCCTTTCTATTGAGAGACCTATGTTGCTGGACATAGGAGTGCCTATTAAATATTGTTGTTGATGATTATAGGTATGTAAGAAGAAGAAGGATTATAGTTACTCTTAAATGTCGGTTAATTTCCAATTAAGAATGAAAAATAATTTACAAACAATATTTGTACCATTAAGGAAATGTATAATTAACAAATTTAATCATCGCAGTTAATTCCAGTGAAACATAGTTTTCAAACGGCTTCTATACAAACTTCATATATATGTATGTACTTGTATATATGTATAATGTACATACAATAATGACAATTGTTATCAACGAGCGAGTTAAAGCTAATTAAATTTAATTACATCACGTCAATTAGCTACGCAGCGCAACATTTAAAGCTTAATGTGCATTTAATACTTGATAATGAATTTACACCAGACGTATATATTTCAAGTAATAATGTCTGGATTTCTGAATAATTTTAGTTAAATTCACGGACTCACGGAAAGGACTCACGCTGAAAATTCCGAGACCGTTGGTAAATTTTAATCAGAAATGGCAAGAAACGTACATTAATGGTACATCATCACATCATCAGCCTTAAATAGTACGTAGTGTATACACTTATATGTTCTGCACATACATCCACTATTTAATTTTTGTTTATCTTTTTAAAGATAGGTACACGACTTAAATTGTCTTATTAATTTTATTTCTTTTTATACTCATTATTTAACAATAAATAAATGCTCCTACAACCTTCTCTTTTAACATTTTGGATCCATCTTAAGATCTAAGCAATGGTGCAAGAGTGCAAGAGTGCTTTTCGCAATAAGGCCGATTTCTAGTGACTCGAGTGAGCTTGACCGGAGTGATACCACGGCCTCACTGAAAACCGGTGTGAAATAGCGCTTGCGATGTGTTTCACCGAGTGAGTGAGAATACCGGAGGTCCATACCCCCAAACCCTTCCCCTTCCCCTCTACATCCCCCGAAGGCTGACAACGTAGGTACTTGTGACTCCTCTGGGATTGCGGGTGACCAAGGGCGGCGGTAATCGCTTACCATCAGTTGATATGTCTGCTCGTTTGCTCCAAATTCAATAAAAAAACTTCTCAGTAGTAAAAACAGCATACAATTAATTAAACCACCCATAATTGTTAAATACTTGATACCTTGTAGAAAGGAGTTCACGGTGGTGAGCTAATTGCTAGTTTGGCATCGACTACTAAAAATACAAAATATTTATCCGGAGGTACTTTTTTAGCTACTAGCAGCTACATATTTGAAAGAATTCATTACCTCACCAAAAGAACAGTTTTAAGACCAGACAAAATATTATTGAAATCAAGCCATACTTCACCTCATTATCTATATAAGTGAAAATGCGAAAGCAAGCAGGAGTACAGTGATACGAGAAGTCGACGTGATGTATTTATCACGCCTATCTCAAAGAAAGCATCATCTTCACTCTTCAAGTGAAGTATAACCGCTGGTAATAATTCACTTTTATCTCGATTGTAAATCGTCTCTCCTTCCTTTTAAACAATATTTTTGTTGTTACTTTTTCTTTCTATTTACACTATTAGGCAGTTTATGAACTACGAGTACAATAAAAATTAATTAGATTTTACAATTACCATATTAAAAGAAAGAATTGAAATCTCTAAATTAGTTCATTGAAATAGACATTTTAATCTTCATTTAATACGAAACCATAAGTAGGCGTAGTTTTCATTTATGTATAAAACGAGGTTTGTTCTACATAATAAAGTGCTCGATTCGTCGGAGACTACAGAAAACTGCTATACTCAAGCTTCTAAGCCTCGTTAAAGAAACATTTAAGTGGAATCATTTTAGTGGTAAGTATAACAGGATTAAGGTGAAATTCTTAGTTCATAACGCTTGAGAGCTCTGTGTGTATATTTAATTTCTTTTTCTACTTTAACTAAGCAAAAGAAAAAGTTCTTAGGATATTATTTAGCTTACAAATATCAATTAGATACTTTACTTAATAATGACTTAGGTATATCCATACAAATATCATAAATTCGAAAGTAAATAAAGTAAAAAATAGCAAATTTTCTAGGTAAAAGCTGTCAAAATTCCCTGTAACTACGTTATGCCAAAGCATAATAAAATATAAGTAACATGTTAAAGTAACTCGTATACAATGAACACTTTATTCTCGTTTGAGTAAATTCTATTTTACAATGTACAATCACTACAACCGTTTAATACGTTAATTGACATTTAAAGCGTGTGAAAATATCATCCAATTCCATGTGGGAAATCCACTTGCCATTACATAAAGACCTTCATTTAACGTCTATCGAACGCCATAATATAAAGCTCAGTTCAGAACGTAAAATAAATAACGATTATTTGAATTGAACGCCGCCAACAGAACCACGTTTAACGATACGAGTGACGATAACACCTGCGGTTTTAGCGATAACCCGGCAGATTTCATTTGTATGCTGTACTTGTAGCACAGTTACTGCTGTAGTAACTGCTTAAATGTCCCACATAATTAGCATGGATTGTATGTGTAATGCATACGAGGAAGGAAAATTAAACTAGAGCGCTCTGATGAAAATTTTAGTGAATTAGTTGGATAATATTTATTGTTAGGTAGAGTTAGTTGTTGGTTAGTTATTATTCAATCGAATATCCATAGTAAGACTGTAGATTAGCTGTATTTTCGTTAAAAGTTTAATATACAGATAAAATTACTTTTAAAGGAAATACACATTTTTTTTAATAATAGTAGAGGTCTAAATCTAAAAAGTACCTAAAATTTAAAGAAAATCTACAGTAGGTAATACAAAATATACATAATTTTATGTTTCCATCCACACATTTATCATAAATATTTATAAACAGTCATATATTAACGCATTTATCCAATAAGTGATTAACAAATTCAAAAGGAGACTATAGGAAGGGGTAAATAATTGAGGAACCATTACTTATTCGGGTTGATTAGGACTTGAGGGTCTAGCAATCAATCCTTGCGCTGTTTATTTGACTAAATGATAGACTACATATTGAATTTACTTAGACTACCAATTTTCTCCAACTGTTTACAGAAATTTCCTGTTTTAATTTGGATTTTTCACAAACACGTATCATCGAAGTTGTTTAAATGAGTACTCACTCGTTCTTGAGGCGTATGTAAGTAAGTTACTGCGAACATTCTTCCGAACAGTTCTCACTTTCACCGACAATCAACGAGTAACTGCCAGTAACCGAGTTTCCCTAACGAACTCGGCTTAACTAGATAGTAACGATGCGACGCCCCAACTTCTTAATTAGACCAGCTCGACGATTGCAAATGTTCTTTTTGTCCATTTCACATCCAATTTTGTTTAGTACTCACCGTTCCTGTATCGCTCATTTATTACGTAAACAGTAAGCATTTCCCTAGTGTTATAATAATATAAATAACAGTGGCTTATTTTTTGTGGAGACCCGTAATAACTCTTCCTTAATTGGACTTGAAAATGGATTTAAATGTTTCCAGGAAGGTTAAACGAAAACGAATAGCAAAAGTATTTTAAAATAAATATTTTGTTTTAAAAAAATTGAAAGGACGATACTAATCTTACACTTATTGGATAACTAAAAAAATGAAAACACACAAACCTTTTGTCACTAACACTAGTTAGTGACAAAAGGTTTGTGTGTTTTCATTTTTGTATAGTGTTGTTTTAGTTATGTGATTGTAAGTGTAATGTTATAATGTGAATTCCACGTGGGGGTGGAATAAGATTACGAAGTGGCTCCATAAAAAGCTGACTGACGGCCATATAACATTTACCTATCCCCAGCTTTAACCAGAGATAGGTTATTGACAAAGGCCGTAAGAGAGCAAACTGAACCTCTGCATTTGCATATAGATATCGCCTCTATGGCAGTCCTCTATCACCTTTATCGTGGAGAGTGTTCTGAAAAGCTCATCCAACCGATCCCCCCATTTCTCTTCCTCTACAGGATAATACGTGACGGCCTTGGAAGTCAACGCTTTAGAGTGATAGACATACGGTCTTGTACTCATCGCTTCAATTGTTCTTTCCTGTGCCGAGCGGTCAAAACCTGGGACTCACTACCAGCGTACGTTCCTTCCACTATGATCCCGGGTCCTTTAAACGGGACGTGATAAAGCATCTCACTAGGCCGCTATAATATGACCCATATTGCACTGTCCTTATTCGCATTGAGGATGGTGACCATCACTCTTGGATTCCGTTCATGCTTTCCATCAGATAAGAGTTATTTTGGCAGCTAAAACATAAAAGATATAATAACAGCACTATAAAGGAAAGCAAAGCTTGAAACAAACTACTCTGGAGTATATTATCATCATCATCAGCCTGTCGCAGTCCACTGCTGGACATAAGCCTCTTCAATTGCACGCCACTTAGTTCAATGTAGTAGCTCAATACATTATAATATGTAAGAAGAGAAGAAACACTCTTATTTTCATTATTAGCATTTAGATTTCAAAAAATGGCTAATAGCCATTTAATTACATGCTTGGACAATATTTAATGTTGTTACGGTTTTTAAAAGCTTAAATTACAAGACAGGAATGTGTATCTCTTTCGTTATAGTTATATATACAAATAAAACCTATTTTTAAATCAATTACCTCCTCTTATTCGCGTAAAAGCAATTCATAGAACCAATTCATTACTGTCACAAATGCCAAAAAATACCTTGTAGAAAAACAAACATGGAAATTTTGCCCAGGACATTTGTTACGTCTTTATATAAAGGGGCCAATTACTGGTTTTTATTGGAAGCGGGTCTTCTTGCTACCGAGTCGGCCTATCGTATTGATTTGATGAATAATTTTCCAATTGAAGAGGCATGAATAGAAGGAGCGTTGGAAATAAAACTGAAGGTCTAACGAAAGATTCGAAACCTGTGTTTGCGTAGTACATTGTTAAAAAGGATATAGTACACTGTTTGTTAGCTTGCTCTTTATACATTTCTAAATCAATGGGCTGATAATAAAGTGGTTTAAGCTATTACCCCACCGGTTTCAAGTGTTGTAGGTTCAAACCCCACAAGACACAATACTTTGTTGATTTACAAATTGTTGTTTTAAGTATGGAAGTACTTTGTGTTCATGTATGTTTTCAGATCCCCCGCGACACAGGAAAATTCCTAGTGCGAGAGTAGTAGTTGTATAAAAAACTGTTGTTTTAGTCTTACTAATATTATAAACGCGAAAGTTTGTGAGTTTGTAAGTAAGTATGTTTGTTGCTGTTTCGCGCTAAAACTACTGCCATTCAGTAGTTTTACTACTAGTTATTTTGATAAAACTTTACAACCATATATAACCATGTATTCATCAGAATAACACATAGGCTTCAATTTATAAAGATACTAGCTTCGCCTCGTGGCGTTGCCTGCGGTTATTGTCGTACCGCGGATAGCACCGCGGGGTTCAGTTAATTATAAATAATTGCGTTAATGAATATATTGCTCTGTCTACAATTTGGCTGAGTTGAGTTACGCCTTCTACTATTCCGCATTTTGATTGTTAAAATAGCTAGCTTTACCGAGCACTATTCATAATAAAAAAGGTTAAATTAATTTAATGATTTAATCTTACATTAATATGTTATTCAAATAAAGACAATTAGTTAACTCAAATCGGTTCAGATCGATCATCTCTTTCACCTGTTTTGTATACGTGTTCAAAGTTTGCATTAAACAGGTTTTAATTTACGTGTTATTTATGCTCCATGTAATCAATATGTGTAACCATACTTGTACAGAGATGAAAATTTCTTATTTCTGCCAATTTACAAATTATACGTTACATTTTACGGCTTCCCGGTGTGGTTACACGCACGGAGTAAATACAAAGAGAAGATGCCCTAATGAGATTTTTGTATGAAGCAATGCGTAGCAATTTGCGGGGATGAGGGGGTGCTACTATCCTCTATTCCATCTACCAAACAATAGCAAAACTACTTGCATCGTTATATGTTGATGTTGCTATGTAGTTTAGCTATCTGACACACTGACACTGAGTGTACTATGTAAGGGACGTACTCATAATATCATACTTCTTATCAGGGACTAGTTTTTTCAAGGTCGATTTTATAAATCATCTTGAAATGTATTACATAAACGTCATTCATGACGTAAATAATATTGCAAAAGTGGAAGTTTGTGTGGTCTCTTATTGTATCATAATTGTACTTGAAATAAAATTAAAATATTTTATGTCACTTAGGAATCCGAATGCTTAAATAACGCTAATCTAAGTAAATCAATTAATCTAAAAACTAAATTGAAATGGCTATACCTAAATTGTCTCTAATATCCACATCTATTCACTTTTAATATTGCCTAATTTGGGTTTAGTTAATAAATTACTTTCTTATTTTTTACGATCCTTCTTTGAAATGGTAAAGTCACCATCATAACAATGGGAAGAACAAATCTTGGTGTATTTTGTTGGACTCCAATACATCTGTTATGTAAATGGAACTATTATATGAATTTTAAATGACCCTTCAAATTATCAGAATTAGTGAAATTTCTTTCATTTCAATATTTAAAGTAACAACTTTCAATGCAAGATTAATATTTACGTTACTTGATAAAATATTAGGATTCTAATTACGACCCTGTCTTTTTGATCTAGTATAGATGACGATAGATGTCAGTCTATTGACAAAATGGTTATGAAAAATACAAAAAATACTTTGATGAATCAAAATGTATTAGGCAAGAATGCTGTAGTTTTATTATATAAAAAGTACTTTTATTTCCCATAACACAAAGATTTGCCATCAATTGGCGAATAAATTTAATTACATTTCAATAAAACACTAAGAGATTTTTTAAGAGCTTTTTTCAGAAATTAGGTACATAATAACTTATAAATGTAATATGTTTCCATTCATGGCACCAGAACGTATATCCGAGTAGTTTCTACATGATAAAATACAACACTTTAACTTTAACTTTTTTATACCGAGATAATATAAAGATTGATGATTGACAGATGATTAACGATAACATCAAGCGCGATGACGTCAGGGCCTGTATTTTTTCACAGGGCCTATCTGCTTATGCCCTCTCCTCTTTGCATTTGTTCCGTGGCTACATGCATAAAGAGTTCTCTTCAAATATTTATTGAGGTAGATTTTTCTCAGTACCCACAATAACGGCACAGTATTTTTAAGACTTTCATGTGTATTATAGTTTTCTTTAAATCCACAAATATATTCATTCCATATAAGCCACAACTTTTCCATATTTAATAAGGTCAAAGTAAAAAAGTTAAAAAAAACATCTGTCAAAAATTTCATTGATTATGTGACCAAAACTCCGGACGGCATATTTTTAGAAGCAAACACAATTACTTATTCAGGCGGTCCAACGTTGGCTATTGAAATATTTATTACAACATGGTTTAGATGCTTACTCATTCATCTCCTGGCCACGCTTTTATTTGGGAATTAGTGATAAAAAACAGTGGCCCCGGCGGTCGACCCGCACCTATACCCCACCACATTATACCACAAGCAATTTTTTCAGCGACAAAAGCATTAAGGCATCTCGCGGGAAATTAATGGCATTCCCCATTAAGGTTAAGTGCCTATTATAGCCTATGTGACTTGACAGAAAGTTGAGAACTTAGCTATATTCGAACATTTTTGTTAGACCCGAGCCGTCAGATATGATCCTATCACGCGATTTCGTTGGTACACAGAGTTCGACATTGGAACTATACTGGATAAAATCAATGAAAACTTTTTGTTTCTTTTTATTTTAATGTCATCAGTGAACTATTATTTTAATTCTACTAAATTACATCTACAGTATTGTATTTAATATTGTCTTTCGACAGCCTGCATAAGTCATTGTTATTTCTCAGTCTAAAATTAAACTCACTTGTACTTATTCCACTTTTTTAATTCTATTAAATCCACGAAGTAAAGACAATCTAGAGTATAAATTATTTTTTTGGCATGTAGTAATACATTGTTTTGACCGTAATATAAGAACCACATTTTTAAAATTTGCAGAAACTATCTGTACAAAAATTATCGACCAGAATAAATAGACACAAATTTTAGAAATCAAAGTGAACCTAGCACAAATTATGATTGAAGAAATGGACAAACAATTTTAACATGGAAAATTAACTATCAGATGCATAAAAAAGGCTCTTGTCATGTAAGAGGTTGACAGTAATCAATATAAAAATAAAAAAAAAAGTACATTGTTTTGTAGTAGCTTTATTAATTCCACAAATTATTTTATTAACAAATTTATGACACTATTTCAGAATTCGGAAAAAATTCAGAAACATTGAAATCGAAAAATAATCTTAACTTTAAATAGTACTCACATGCACTTACCTACGAAGACATTCCAATAATGAACTATGATCTATAAGAAAATTTCTGTTAAATTATAATAGATCTTTAATAATAAATCTTTATTGGAATCTAAAATAAAAGAAACAGTAACATTATGTGCGAGAATGTCCGCATTAGTTAAAAACTGAGCCAGCAGCAATTAACGCCTCCTGCGGTCCAAGGCCGAGAGTTACATCAAAAATATAGTACCTATAGAAACAAAACAAATTAAATAAAATTTAACTAAAATTTAAATAGGATACAAACTTTACGTAACAGAAAATTAGCATGAGAATTACTTTATAATAGTACAAATAGCTATCACGTAGTGTATTAGAACCTTTTTTCGTATTCGACATGCATACACTAGAACAAAAAGGGTGATGTATAAGTTACGCATTATATATTATATATATATCAATTTAAAATATTGGAACTGAACAAAAATGTTATTTAACACAGTGTAGTTTCTGTCATTTTTTCCAAAAAACAATGCACATATCATGTACCTACATAGTCAGAAGTTTTAAATAATGTAATATTTTGTCTTCGTCATTATTAACAATTGAAAACATTAAACAATAATCTCACATATCACACACACGGTCGTCTAATATCAAACTATACAAATCCTGTCTTATAATCAACAGAATGAATGTAGTCATCACACAATTGTTGGTTCTGTGTGGGAACCGAAGCCACGACTTCTATTTTACCAGATGACAGCTTCTACACCAAATATTTCATTGTACAGAGACGCTAAATCGTCAGAGCTGAAAATTGTAACAAGATTAGAACAATGCCCAGAAAAAGTACTAAATATAAAGTTACCGTGGTTTAACACCTTCTTTAAACGAAAAAGTAATAACTCTTATCTAACATTCAAGAATGTCTATTCTAACGCTCAGAAAGTTCAAATTTATGACAATGTCAAGACATTTGCTCGCAAATGTCGAACGGAGTTCCCCTTTTGTTTTTACCTACATTTACTTCACCCTATCAACGCCTACATCCACATGTTACTTTACTGCTTTTAAACGACGCAGTAAAAGCGTCAACTACACATCTTTCATGTACTCCTATATATTCTTAATTACAGATGAAAGGTATCTTATAAAACGTGTGTAAACAAATTAGAAGGTACGCGCTGTTGAAACAAAGGAAAGTAAATGGTTTAAGAAAACTCGTTTCATTGGCAATTAACACGTTATAAGAAGTATAGAAGGTCTATTTATGGCTCAACGAAGTGAATTTGAATGGTAATTAAATAATCAATAAAAAATAAAAGGACAAAGTTGAAATAAAATAAAAGGACAAAAAAATATAATTAATGCATTAAGAACATGAATATTTTTTATTTAGTAACTAATTAGCGTTCATGAGTTTGTCGTACGCAAGAACAGAACTATCTCTTTGATGTAACTAGTAATTAAGTTAACTATCAAAAGTTATTTCACATGGCCGTATTTTGTATCATAAACCGTGGGAGAGCCATGCATCTGCCGGCTCGACTGGAATGATACCACGGCCTCACAGAAAACTGGTGTGAAATAGCGCTTGCGCTGTGTTTCACCGAGTGAGTGAGAATACCGGAGGCCCATACCCTATCCCCTCTCCCCATCCCCCAAAGGTCGACAACGTACTTGTGATGCCTCTGGTGGCGGTGGTAATCGCTTACCATCAGGCGATACGCCTGCTTGTTTGCCAACAATTCTAAAAAAAAAACTATTAAAACAACTTCATGCAAGTAAGAGCAGATTACGATTTAAAGTTATGATAGCAACGCAGCTCTTCTCTTGAAGGTTTGAATTGCCATAATTTTGTTGCGCCTGTCATGGGATTTAAATTCACATAAGGGTAATAAATAAGAGTATATAAGTCTACAGTTGATATTTATTTTTATGTATGATCCTGCCAAAGTGACTCTACTCTGTCTGATGGAAAGCATAAACAGAAGTCACCATACTTATTGTGAATGTAGACAATGCAACAATGCACCATGGTGATCCACCCTATGGCGGCCTAGTGATGCCAACGAAAAAAGGCAGCACGAATACTGTCATTTCAGATTAAAAAGGTTGACTGCACGGTTGGCCAAATGGTTTCAGCGGTCGCCATGCCGCTTGCTACTGCGCCAAGTGTCTTGGGTTCAAATCCCATGTGGTACATAAACTTTGTGTGATCCACGAATTGTTGTCCCGAGTCTGGATGTTCTTAGTGTCCGTTTCATGTATGTTTGTAAAGTCCCCCACGACACAGGATGTTTATTTCTAATGTGGGAGTTGTCTTTAAAAAAAAAAACAAAAAAAAAGAAAATCTTATGTGCAAGGATAATACCGCCCCAATCGAGCTGACACGTTCTCGTTTAAATCAGTGTTATTAAACTAGTTTTAAGGCCAATAGGAATCAGTCTAACCGTCAAAGGTTTAAACAATTCATTCTACATTGAAAATAAAAATGTAACGCATTTACATGTTTCTATAATATTAAATATTCTCTCTATAGTTATGAATACTATAAGAAAATAATTAGTTTTTCCTTTTTCCCTTCCAGTACTCCGACTTGGATGACGCACTTAGCATGATACGATTTTTCTTGACTGAAGTCAAACTCTTTCTTTTGAATATTTTAAGGAGAATTTCAATGCCACCTGACACTTAAAGATAAAATGAAATTTGTCTTTATAAATAAATCATAAAAATCCATTAGCCCATTACGAAGTTAAAGCTTAATTTAAGTTCAAGAATAAATGTGGAGAAAAATAAATCAAAAGTTATAGCATATCGCAGGTTTTCTTATTCTCCTTTTTTTTCTTATTTTCCGGAAATATTATTTTTAATAATGGCATAAATTAAAACTCTTAACTGGTATCATTGTTTACGTGTATGATAGACTTTATAACACCCGTTCATGTAATGGAAAAAACTTAAAAGGTGATATGACTCAAATTTATGAAAAATATAAGTTACAAATTAGGCAAAGATAAGAAGTCTTACGAAACTTTTTTGAAATTCAAAAGCATTTATTCAATTATGACACTAAGTGACATTTATGAACGTTAAATAGAAGCTACAGTTAAAAATCATAGATCAACACAAACAGACGCCACAGCATGTACTGGATTGTCAAGCTAAATTAGATGAGAACACCAAAATCAACTAACCGCTTGTGTCAATTTATAACTTGCAGTTAATAAATTCACAAATTTAAATTTCAGTGTTCTTTCAAAAACACTCTTCCAAAGGTGCTATCTAAAATTTTGCGTTTATCAATTAACCATCATCATTATATGATGAATTATAGTATATTCACTAGACCTACTACAATGTACAAACTTTGATATCGAAACTAATAATTTTCTTAGCAGTAAGCAATGACGGCGCGGTGGCATAATACCGTAAGCGTCTCCGTGATTCGTAGGTCACGTTAAGCAGTCGACCCCGGTTATTATCATATGACAACAGTCGCCAAGCTTAGATGGAGGCCTTTGATCGGCTTAAAAATATCCAACGGCAAGATTACGTAGTCACAACCTTGTCTTGCCAGTCCTCAACTCGCATTCGGAAGCGTGAGGACATATGGCCTCAACCCTCTCCTGAGAGGAGACCCGAGCCCAGAAGTAAAACATTATGGGTTGTTGATGAAGTTACAATTAAGTTTTAATATTTATGAATAATTTTAGATAGTGGGCAACAAGTGACACTAATACTTTTGAACTATACATCCCATGATCTTGAGTGTGTATACTAAATCGAGGAAATATTTTTTTGATCGGTAATCAGTTTTCTAACATGAGTCGGCCAGTCGATCTGGCCCGTATTATTTCGTTAAAGTCAAATATATTTCATACTAGCATACCTAATTACTTTATTGTCGGTACCCTGTATACCCGGTATACCTATTATGTATAATATTAATTTTGTGTATGTTATATATATATATATAAAATTGTGCATTTATTAAAAGATATATGTAGTAGTAAGTTTGTGTATATTAGTTGTATTTATTCTAGGTTTATCTCTATTCAACAAAACTCAATATCTTTGCACCTATCGGATGATATTTCTACATCAACTGAAAGTCGACTGGGAGATAATGCCTCATGGCATTATCAAATCCACCTTTGTACAACAAAAGCATTAAGTACCAAATAAATAAATTACATAAAATAATTAAAAATAAATTAAAATGTATTTGACTTTATTAACATGATTCGTTGACACGGATTAATTAGATTACAGTTTAATTACGTTAGTCACAATGAGATTCTATATAAGTTATTAAATTAAATACATCATTTTAAATGTAAAAATTACTTTACCTTTCACTGTGAATTTACCTAAACAGTGCAATGCTGCTTAAAATTATCAATAATATAAATACAATAAACAATAAGTTGTAGAAGAAACTTTAAAATTACAAGTAATTTGTAATCATTTTTGACTAATTGTAATCATTTTAGATTAAAAAAATCTAAAAATGTTTTAATTATCTTCTGCACTATTTGCGGTTACTAGTAATAATTATGATGAGATAATGGAAGATAACATGTCATTATATATTTTTTGCCTCATATTAACGTGATACTTAGTGTGCCAAATAATGTCATGGAAATACTTAGTTACTATTAATATCTGTAACAAAATAATTATCCAGATTGGTTGTCCTCACGGGGTCCAAAGCCCATCGGACTTCCCCGAAATATATACATGAATTTATTCATATATCCTTAACGAATAAAGACAAAAAATGTAATAAAATTATGCTCAAGTCATACTAATATTATAAATTCAGAAGTAACTCTTCTTTTCCGTCTATCTGGCAAAGCTTTTACACCTAAACCACTACACCGATTTCAATCAAATCTGACATGGAGATACTTTGATTATTTAAAAAGGACATAGGCTACTTTTACCACGGTATACGACAAACACTCGGAAGGCGCCAAGGGCAAAAGCTAGTTACTTATATATCTCTTGTTAAGGCGGTTTTTCGATACTAGGAGAAATAATATCTCTGTATTCTGGTAGAAACCGTTTAATATTGACTTTGACCAATAACATTAAAATGTATGCGCTGTCGCAGCGGGCGAGAAGCGAAGTGAATTGTTAAGGCGGTTTTTCGATACTAGGAGAAATAATATCTCTGTATTCTGGTAGAAACCGTTTAATATTGACTTTGACCAATAACATTAAAATGTATGCGCTGTCGCAGCGGGCGAGAAGCGAAGTGGCGGCCGGCGTCGAGTCCTCTCGAACCTTCTACGCGTGTCCCGCGCGCCCCGCAGCCCCTCCGCCTGCCGACGACGGCACACGCGTAGACATGCTGCCCGGGTTGAAGTTGTTAACTTCAAAATAGTGGTAGGGGGCAAATATTGTTGAGCCCTCGTCGAAGTGTCCCCCTCTTCGTCTTCACCTCAGCGACCCTTACAGCTCCATCACTTCCTGGATATATCTTCACCACTCGACCCAGAAGCCAAAGCAGAGGCGGTAGAGCCTTGTCCTTCACCAAGACAAGCGCACCTGGTTGCATGTTGGCCGACGGGACAGCCCATTTGTGTTTCTGTTGAAGCATGGAAACATATTCCAGGTTAAAACGCTGCCAAAAATGCTGTTTCAACAGTTCCACTCGTTTGTAGCGCTCCAACCGTGTGATAGAGGCGTCGGCAATAGGCGGATGTGGAACAGATAACAGTGGCCGTCCAATCAGGAATAAGGATGGAGTAAGGGCCGATAAGTCAGATGGGTCGTTGGAAAGAGGTGTTAGGGGGCGTGAGTTTAAAATGGCCTCAATTTGGGTTAGTAAAGTAGACATTTCCTCGTAAGTTAAATAAGTAAATTTGAGCAACCTCTTTAGGTGGTGTTTTGTTGCACGAACGGCTGCTTCAGCAAGACCGTTGAAGTGCGGCGAATAAGGTGGAGAGAAGGTAAACTCAATCCCTTCCTGAGAAATGCGTGATGCAACATTGGATTCCTGTAAAAGTCGGTAAAGTTCATTAAAAGCTCCCACAAAATTAGTACCATTGTCGGATAGTATGGATTTAGGTTTTCCACGACGCGCGACAAAACGATTAAGTGCGGCAATATAGGCTTCCTTTGTAAGCTCCGTAACAAGCTCCAGGTGAACAGCTTTGACAGCTAGGCAGACAAAGACACAAATGTAAGATTTTATTAGTTTGCAACCACGACCCCTACGGTTGGATATCAATATTGGCCCTGCATAATCGACACTACAATTTAGAAACGGGAGTTCGAGGTGGCTTCTAGAAGTTGGCAATTGACCCATGATGGGTTGAATATGTTCGGCCTTCTGCCTGATACATGTCACACATGTATTTACGACAGATTTGGCTAAATTTCTTCCTCCTAGGGGCCAATAATTTTGACGAATAGAAGCTAAAAGCAACTGAGGTCCAGCGTGAAGAAGAATTTTATGAAATTTTTGAAACAAAATTTTTGAGACGTGATGTTTACTACACAGCAGGATTGCATGTTTTGTATTGTAGTCGTAATGAGAATTTTCAAGCCTGCCGCCTACACGAATGAGGTCATTACAATCTATGAAAGGAGTTAAGGAAATTAGTCTATTCTTTTTTGATAGAGTCTTACCACTTTTAAGTACAAGGAATACATTTGGGAACATTTCTAACTGAGCAACATGCATAATCGTATACAATGATTTTTCAAGTTCGCTACATGATAATGAACCACTAATTTTATTTGTTTTATTTTTTATGTTATGTACAAATCTATTTATATAAGCAACCACCCTTTGTGAATGATCTAAACTAGAAGATTGATGAATCAATTGTGATATGATTGAATTAGAATTAACTTCATTCAAAGACGACGGGTTTGACTCAACCATGAATGCTCCAACTTCTGGCAGATCCTGTTTATCATTTGGTGATTTAGGCCACATATACTGATCTAATAATAGAAATGATGGTCCATTCCACCACAACTGATTGAAGCTGATTTGATCAGCCTTCAGGCCTCGGGAAACAAGATCTGCCGGATTATCCTTGGACGGTACATAGCTCCAGGCACAGCCTGACGTACTTTCTTTGATTTCGTTTATACGATTAGCTACAAATCTCCTGAGTTGCGTCGCAGGCATCGACAACCAACCAAGAACTATTGTCGAATCGCACCAATAAAAGCATTTACTGACAGGTAGAGTTAACGAATCTAAAACCTTAGAGCACAGTCTAGACCCTAACAAAGCTCCACATAGCTCCAGCCGTGGAGTCGTCGTAGGCTTAATCGGTGCTACGCGACTCTTAGACGTGACCAGAGAAACCGTAATTTGCCCGTTGAAGTTCACTGAACGGACATATATGCATGCGCCGTAGGCTTTTTCCGACGCGTCTGAAAAAACGTGAATTTCGTGTTTACTTGAATCGACGCAAGATATCCAACGAGGTATTTTTAAAGTATTTAGATATGGTAATGACTCAATAAACCTCAACCATGATTCTTCTATGGATGCAGGTACGTCATCGTCCCATTCGCATTTGTCTATCCACAATTGTTGCATCAATATCTTTGCCTCTAGGATACAAGGACCAACTAAACCTAGTGGGTCGAAAACTTGACTTAATACTGACAGGATATGTCGTTTTGTTATTTTATCAGGTTGATGATCGATTTTTATGGAAAAACTCAAGTTGTCGGTTTCACACAGCCAAAGCAGGCCCAAGGTTTTAGAAGTAACATTTGTTTGTTTTTGAGAGAAGTCTAACGAATTATCTTCAGCAACATTGTAATCACTTGTGATTCGCTCGAGTATTTCCTGGCTATTAGATTTCCATTTTCGCAAGTTAAACTTAGCCTTAGCTAAAATTGAAATAACTTCCTTACATATCTCGACCGTTGATGATATGGATTGAGAACCACTCAAAAAATCATCGACATAAAAATCTCGTTTTATGGCCGTTTGGACATCTATGTCTTCAGATTGATCTGCTAAACCGACCAAACATTTTGTTGCTAAGTATGGAGCAGATGCAGTGCCGTACGTCAAAGTATTTAATGTGTACGTATTTAGAGGCTCTGATTGATCTGCACGATAAATAATCTTTTGTAAGGACCGCTGGTTTTCATTTATTAATATAGCTCGATACATTTTCTCAACATCTCCTGAAACTACGTACCGATGTTGTCGAAAACGTAGAATGATAGACAAGAGATCGTCTTGAATAGTTGGCCCTACCATTTGGAGGTCGTTCAATGACAGACCTGTGGTAGTTTTAGAGGACGCATCAAATACCGTCCGTAGTTTTGTGGTCGTACTTGACTCACGCAATACCCCGTGGTGTGGTAGGAAATAATTGAAACTATCTCTAGGTACCACTTCGGGGGGTGTATCTCGTGACATATGACCTAACTGTTCATACTCTTTCATAAACTCGACGTAGAGTTTTTTAAAATTAGGATCTCTTTGAAACCGTTTCTCAAGGGAGAGAAATCGACGCTTTGCCATATCGTAGGAACTACCTAATTGATCAGGGCTCATTTTTAGAGGCATTGCAACAACAAAACGGCCAGAGCAGTTACGAAAGGTATTTCTGTGAAAGTCCTCTTCACACGCGCGCTCTTCGAGTGACATTCTATGTTTCGGAGAGATCGTATCTAATTCCCAAAATTTCGTTAGGTCGACATCTACGTCTTTTGAAAAAAAACTACATACGTGTGAATTAGAAATGTGTGTTCGGGGAAACACGCAGCCTGACACAATCCATCCCAACGTAGTTTCATATAGGATGGGTTGTTTCTTACCTAGGTCTATCCTCTTGCTACCTATAACCTCCCAAAAGACTTCCGCACCCACCAATATATCCACTGCTGAAGAAATATTGAAAGAGGGGTCAGCTAAACGTACACCAGCAGGGAAAGGTATGCGTTTTATATTGACTGACAATGGTGGCAGCCTTTGCGCTATTTCTGGTAAAATTAGACACTCCATTTGCCTACTATAATTACCGTTCAAGGACTCGAAAGTAAGGAAACAAGACTGTGCACTATTACTTGTTTGGTTGTTTATACCTGTGACGATGGAGCCAGCATTGTGCCTGGACAATCCTAGCTTGTCGCATAAACCCGCAGTAACAAAATTGGCACTACTTCCGTTGTCGAGGAGCATGCGCGCTTCATGTCGCTTCCCGTCGGGGCTTACTATTTTCACCAACGCTGTGGATAGTAAAACAAGAGTTTGCGTAGTAGGCTGTATGACAGAAGTATTGGCTGACAGAGCAACGCTTTCAAATGGACCCGGCATAGGATTTACATTAGAAGGTTTAGAATCATGTAAATGCAAAAGGGTATTGTGCTTGACCTTGCAGTATTTACAATGAGCCAATAATCTGCATTGGGTCCGATTATGACCTGGCCTTAAACAGTTGAGACAAACACTCAGCTCGTGAGCTTTTTGATTTCGAGACTCAACAGACATTTTTTTAAAAGACTCACATGTATAAAGGTAATGATTATTTTTACACAAGGGACATTTCAGAATGTTTGTGTTATTTGAATGTTTGATTCTACTATGATTGCTCGTGCTGTCTGTTATAATGAAGCTTTTAGATTTGTTAATATTTTGTGATTTATGAACTATTTTATTCTCTTCTAAAGTTTCCAACATATCGGCTTCGCCACTTAAAAATTTACAAAATTGTGTAAGGGTAGGAGAACTGTTGATAGAATTACGGTGCTCTTCCCAATGCCTGGAAGTGACCGAATCTAACTTATTAGACATCATATATATAATAAAACTGTCCCAGTGCTCAGTGGGTTCCTTTAATATTTGTAAGGCTCGTAAATTTTTATTTATTAAATCAATTAAATAACGCAATGAAATACTTGACTCATTCTGTATAGGTTCTACATTGAACAAGGCTTGCATGTGATTATTCATTAGAAGACGGTTGTTATTGTATCTTTCACACAATAAGTTCCAAGCTATCTCATAATTGCTGCATTTAAAAATTATATTTTTTATTATTTCTGCTGCTGTACCCTTTAAACTAGCTCGTAAGTAATGAAATTTATTAATGGGGTCAATATTTTCATTGGAATGAATTAAAGATGAAAAAGTGTCTCTAAATTCTAGCCAAGATTGATAGCCACCGTCAAAGTGAGGTAGGTTGATTTTTGGTAAACGTATGAAATTGTGTCTGTGCCCACCTGTTGCCGAAATCTCGGAGCCGGCTGCGGAGCCCGCATATTGACGCCGGTTGCTGTTATTAAGAAGCCTGCGAGCTGCCGCAGACAATGAGTGATATCGATCCTCGAAGCTACTGCGGGCTTGGTAAGCCTCCTCCGGTTTATCCGACAACGTTTCAATTTCCGTCTGTAAATAGTCAAAATCATTATATAAATTTTCAAATTTACTAAACCGACTTTCCAGTTCCAAGCGTTGCAATTCTGATAGTTCCGAACAGCTGATTAGCAGGTCTAAAAAGTTGCTAAAATTTGTAAGCTTAGCTTTCATGGAGCTGCGTTTGCTAAATAATTTTTCAGCCATTTTTTAAGTTGGAAATAAACTCGTTTACTTAGCAAATAAGTATAAAAAAAAAAAAAGAGGGTAAGTTTTTATTAATCTACAGCGAATCAAGGCAGATAATGCAAAGCTAAGCGTTCACTAATGCGGGTGGTTTCATATAAAAAATAGATATGAAAATTAATTGAAAAAAGAAAGGTTATTACATGGACAAGGATTATATAGGGATATTAAGCAAAGAATAGATTGGAACGAGCTCACGTATATCGTTATCCTTATCCAAAATATCACTTGACGACTCCACTTCTTCAATACGTAGATTGCGCCGCACCGCGCATTGAACAAAGAAATTTCTTGAGGTCGAATTCCACCGCAAGTGTTTGACTGTATTTCTTTGATTGTTGCTGCTTCAAAACGTCGAAGGACCATTTGTTAAGGCGGTTTTTCGATACTAGGAGAAATAATATCTCTGTATTCTGGTAGAAACCGTTTAATATTGACTTTGCCCAATAACATTAAAATGTATGCGCTGTCGCAGCGGGCGAGAAGCGAAGTGGCGGCCGGCGTCGAGTCCTCTCGAACCTTCTACGCGTGTCCCGCGCGCCCCGCAGCCCCTCCGCCTGCCGACGACGGCACACGCGTAGACATCTCTTATTGCACAGTACATTTTTTTGTGCGGAAATCCTCTCGAATACCACCGCCTGGTACGCAAACGCACACTGTCTCCGGGTACCAAAAGTCCGGGAACCAGGTACACCTTCGAAAGGTAATCCTTGGAACCCCGACATACCTCGGGCCACCCACTGTTTGTAAGTGGCCCCCGCCTGTGTTAGAACCCTGACACTCCTATTCTACTCTAAGAAAAGGGCACGAAAATTTTATAGAGTTCGCGCCGCCAGCCCGGCCTGCTTTTGCTAGGGTGACTGTTGGTTCCGGCGATTGAGTCGTCGGCTCTACCTGGCCCGTTTTCTAAGGGACAAGGAGTTTTCCAAACCTCTCCCGGTCCCGCTCTGCCATCTCCTTCGCAAGCATAACTTGCTCGCAGAAATAGACGGCAGCGTTCCAGGCGCTCTCGCTCCGCACAATCATGTTACCGTGCGAGAGAACCCCCACTTCGATGGCCGCCTTGAGATCACGCTTTGGCTCGTCCCACGCCGAACATGTGCGGAGCGCCGTATCCACGGTCTGGCAATCACAATTGCATAGTACACTGACAATTCACTGATTGATTCATTTTAGTTCTATGTACTTGCTTTAAAGATGATTGAAGGTGTAGCAACTTCCACATACAGCGCAACAGAACATACTATAGCGTCATCTACCGCAGACACACTGAACTACGCAGCAACGTGCAACACAAATAAACGACCAATCCTGAATCGCGCAGTAGAAGTTCTCACGTCGATTATCATATACCCAACATCCCAACATCAACTGTTGGGCAGTGGCCCGCCAGGCATGATCGGAGGATCCTCCCTTTGTGGTGGTGGAACGTGATACCCGTTCCCCCCACAAAGGCATCCAAAAGTATTTTGGGTATTTCTGATGCGAAAGTAAATATTTTCTATTCAAAGTAATAAATCAAAGTTACGAGTTTTAACTAAAATTTACTTTAAAAATGTTACCTATCCAAAAAAATTACGAAAATAAATTTTTAAAATGTGAAAAATAAAGTAAAGTAACATTTTATACTCACAACCGTCTGGACAGACAATTTCATTTTAAAAATAAATTAATTACATATTTAAATTTCAAATTAATAAGAATTTTTAATAATAAATATGTCAAAATTCATTTCACAACTTTTTGAATTTCAAAAACTATTTCGCAGAATTAAAAAAAAATTAAAATAAGTTAATATCAGCCTGGAGATTAGAAAATATAAAAAAAACTATTTTTTGTTAGCGACTATTTAGTGTTCACAAAGTTTCACATTTGGCAAAGCAACCTGTTGGTGACACAGTTCGTTTCTCTTAATTTAAATTTTTAGTACATATGTTGTTGTTGTTTTATATGAACTGCAATAGGCTGATGATGGTGATGACGATGTTTTAAAAAGAATGTATCATCATCTCTGCCAAAAGACGACTGCTGCACAAAGGCCTCCCCTAAGTTTCACCAAAAAAACCGATCCTGTCCTGTTTTTGCGAGCAATGGTTGACTTCAAACATTTGGTCATAAGGTGATATTGTCTCGTTAATTACATATAAATTGTGAAAATTAAATAAAGATACTAATAATTATAAAAAAGAGACAATAATAATGTTAACATACAAGCCACACTTTAGCATGAATGGGCCGGCTCGACTGGAGTGATACCACTGCCTCACAGAAAACCGGTGTGAAATAGCGCTTGCGCTGTGTTTCACCGAGTGAGTGAGGATACCGGAAGCTCATACCCCAACCTCCCCCCCCCCCTCCCCACCCCCCAAAGACCAGCAACGAACTTATGACGTCTCTGGTGTTGCGGATGTCTATGGGCGGCGGTAATCGCTTATCATTAGGTGATACGTCTGCCTTCTATTCCATAAAAACAAAAAAAAAAAAAATACGTCGGAAAATTCCTCTGCATTATCGCCTACTGGTAGCGTTCTCAAAAGGCTGACAACATTGCCACATTGAATGGCAATGCTAATTCTCTGCGCTAGAAAAAGGTCTAAGGATAGGTCTCGAGAAGCGTCAATCAATAGCTTATTTTAATCTTTATATATTTGTGGAAGTCCAGATTAATGTCGGCATGTCACAATCAGCCATTCTAAGGCGATACGAACCTTCATATCGCCTTAGTATCGCTTGCTTGCTCGCTCGCTTACTTGCTGACCCGCCTAGGTAGGCGTGTCAGCAAGTCTAACTATAAATATTTTAAAGTACTATTTAAATACACATCATTTTGGTATTAATATTAATATTATAAATATGTCATTCAAGTCAACGGACCATATGCGCACCGAATGGCCTCTCTACGTTTTACGATAGGTGCAATTCCCAGTATGTAGGCGTTAACTGCCAGGACTAACGAACCGCAACTTTTAATTACCAAACTTAAAGCAGAGACATAGTGAAAACAACGTAGAATATTGTGCATTTGATTTACTGGCAAATGTTTTGTGTCTGACTGAACGCAATTGTTAAAATATTGTACATAACTTAACCTAACTTAACTTCTTCTTTTTCTCTTAAAGCTTCGGCAATATATTTTTGACCTTCGTCGTTCATATTAATTTTTAAGATTTTATAGGTGAAATATTTTCATCGTACCTATATTTAAATTAAAGATAGGACTATAGTGTGTTAAGACAATGTATTAAATAAATATTATTAAAATAAGGTTTAAATTCTATGACTAAACTTACTGTTAACAAATCCATCATAATAAATCGTACTTCACAATAACAATAGGTACAACTATTTCAGAGAATTTGACTATAAAAGACTATATAACATAGGTTAAAAGTTATAGTATAAGCGTAGATATATAGTATGTTATATTTAATTCATTTCTACGTTTGTAAATCTCTGAAAACTTTTGTGATACTCTAGAATATTTAACAATACATATTTCAATGGTTTGTTAAAATTATGAAATGTATATACACATTTTTTGACTTTTCTTGAGTTCATTTACCTTTTAATTGTAACTTCAAACTGTATATTTTTCTTAAAAAAATTGTAGGTTAAACGATGCAGGCACTATGATTAAAGTTTCTCTAGACTTTGGTGTGGGCTGCCAAATTGTTGGCGAAAAATTTGTACTACATTATACATATTGTAGAATGAAATGCTAATTTCTGTAGTTTGACGGTCTGAACTCACGGCATTTCGGACCTAAAACTGGGGCGAAAGTGCCATAAACATAGCGAACTTCTTTATCCATATCCACGTATTGACGGGTAGGAAAACCTTATTGCAGGATGTTTAATGAAAAAATATATTTTTAAACGTTTATAATTTTCACAAGTATTCTAAACTAAACGACACGGGACCAAGCTAGTCAGAAAAGTAAGTCTAAGTTACTCTCTACATCATCAGCTGTCTGCTAGTGAAAGTCCAATCAAACTCGGTCCAGCAATTCCAGAACGAATGGAACCTGTTTATTACGGTTAATCTCAGACAAACATACATACAAAAATTTACATATTTTTTTTTATAAGTAAATGCATATGAATTTAGTGAAAAACTGTTAATTTGAAATTATAAACAGACACTTAAATTTTAATTATGTGGAATTTTGTAAATTACCTTTAGTTTTATGAGAGGCAAAAAAATATTTATTATTTTTATTCCTTTCTTAGAATGGAGACCGCGTCTTGGCAAACGAAGTGTGGGACGCCCTCTGGCCAGATGGCGGGACGACTTGCGTATGAGGGTTGACAGCGACTGGATGCAAAAAGCAACAGACCGGGCTTTGTGGTGTTCCTTGTAAGAGGCTTATGTCCAGCAGTGGACTGTAACGGGCTGATGATGATGATGGTGATTATTTTTATTATTATTTATTTACATATGCTATTACTTTGGGTAGCCGACATTTCAAACGAATGTCACCAATCTTGGTAATTTAATACATAACTAAATTTTAGTGCCACTTAACATGACACATAACTGATATACTTGAATTTGAAGTTAAAAAATGCATTCTCTTTGTTGAAAGTTTATCTATGAGTATTGTTAATTGCATCACACTGTCGAACTTGGTTGAAGTATTTTTAGCCAAAAAAGTTATTTCGCTTTCTAGATATTTCGACTATCAATAAAGCTATTATTATTTGAAGTAAGCTTATGTAAAGTTATAGAAGTTTGATAACACACTATGGTATGATAATTAATACTGAAACAGGAAGCGAACTAATATAATTTAAAATTAGCGTAGCCATTAAAGTTTTAGTGAAGACCACTATAATGAAAATGTATTAGCCTAAATAGAGATCATGTTAGCGGTTGATTTAGTTACACAAATATGGTCATACGTTATTAAATTATATATTATTCTGGTTTAAGAGATTTTGATTAGCTCTTGAGATTGGGTCGAGCCTCACTGTAAATTCCTATAGGAATCTGTCAAACGATCTTTGGCTTAAAAGTCAGGATTAGTACCCACTAGAGCAGTAATATATATTAGTTTTTCCCGCATCTAGAATGCGGGAAAAACTAATATATATACAAGTTTGTAGTTCTTTATTTCGTTCCCTACATGTTTTCAAATTAATAAATAACTATGTTAAGTTCAGATATACGTTTTGAACACCAGTACGTGGGGTATAATATAAAAATATGAGTAAATCGCTTTCCACACTCACGAAAATTTAATTTATGCTTCCTGAACATATAGTAATCACAAACAAAGGATCCGCAAAAGCACTTAGAGAACGCGAATTTCTGTCTGAAAGAGAACATAATATTTTGAACAATATCGTTGTTCGCACCACATTTAGCTGAAGTTTTGAAGTAAGCGTGGCAGTTAACGGCTTACAAGATCTTTATATGCCTAAAAGTTTTAATAGAACGCGTGAGTACACGAGCAAACGATGGCGTAGAACGTACGTAGCCTTTCTGCTACGATAACCATTGTTTACCTACAGATTTTTTTATTACGATGGAGATGTTAGATATTTGTAAATTCTTATATTTACTGACTAAGAACCGTTTTAATGAATCATTGTATTTATACTGTCGCACTTTCTAGATTAATGCTGACACAGTTTCAGGGCTGGTGAAATAGTATACTATTTCACCAGCCCTGAAAAACCCTACATGGGACAACACCTTGTCTGATCCTGAGTTGTTTGTGTCAGTTTCATGTATGTTTGTAAAGTCCTTCACGACACAGGATATATGTATATTCCTAATGCGACATTTTTAAGAGATTTTTAAGAGAAAAAACCAACGATTACGTAGTCACAATGTTGTCTTGCTAGTCCCCAACCCGCACTTGGCTAGCGTGAGGATCTACTACTACTTTAACACTCTCTTGAGAGGAGACCCAAGCCCAGCAATATGATGTTATGGGTTGTTGATGATAACATCAGACAACTGAATAAAATAGTTTAAATACTGATGTAGCAGTTATTATAACATTTCATTAATCTATTACAGAAATCGATATATCTATTTAAATAGGTAACCTTACATATCTCTTTTTTTGGACATCTAACACACATCACTATTTAATTCCAAACTAAGCAAGGCTTGTATTATGGGTACTAAACATCTGATATAAATACGAGTACATATGTATTTATTTCTAAATTTATATATATTAAAATTAGAAAACACCCAGACTCCGAAACAAATATGTGTAGATTATACAAACATTTGGTCCGACCCTGGTATGAATAGAACCCAAGATCTCAAGCACAGTAGTTGCACTATGACACCGAGACAGTCAAAGCATGTCGTTACAATCACTAACAATTCGACGTATTTTATTGCTTATGTAATTCACAGGCCTTTTTTTCAGCAGCAAGTACTTGTTATGTATAATTGTGCCAAAGAATTTTCCTATTGTTTCAGCATACATACAAGCGTGTAGGCGGACCAATAATGCTGAAGATTGCGGGTTCGATTTACACAGAGCCTACAGATATTTGTTCCACGTCAGGATGTTTGCATATCTGATTTGTGTGAATAACGGCGGCTATGTTCTAGGAAATCTTGGTCTGTTGTGTAAAGTATTAGAATGTAAAAACGTACATATGTACATTTAATATGTACCATATATACATTTCAATGTATGTATATTTGAGTATAGATTTGTTATGCTCTACTTATCTCCCTTTTGATGAAGGAAAGCAAAAATAAACGACGACCTTCAAACCTTCAAGAAAAGAGCGTACACCTTTTTAAAAGGCCGGCAACGCACTTGTAACGCCACTGGTGTTGCGGGTGTCCATGGGCGGCGGTAATCGCTTATCATCAGGCGATACGTCTGCTCATTTGCCCCCTATGCAATAAGAAAAAACTATATCTATTTTTAAATAAGTGTATGTTCCTTTCTTTCTTTATTAATTTTGATTGGACATTGGTAAATTATTTGAGCATTTACATTTGGATAGTTCATTTTCTTCCCAACCTTTATTATTCCCAAGATTATTTGGGGTCGGCTACTAGTTAACCGATTTTACCTGAATATTAGTTTTTACACAGAGTGACTGGCATCTGACCTCCGCAACCCTGAGGGTGAACTGAATTCGAAGGTTGAACTAGCTGTCAGTATATTTTAGGGCACTGACTTCCTAGTAACGATTGTCATAGATGTTCATGACAACCGGGACCGACGGTTTAACGTCCGCTCCGAAGCACGGGCGTGAAACACCGCCATCTACCATACTCCGGGCTCCAATTATTTCTACACAATAAATCTTAACTTATTCAAAACGACAACGCTATTTATCTGATAGTAATTCCCCAAAAAGGTAGACAAAATAGAGCATTGCTTTTTAATACGATTGAGTTTATTAATTAAATGAAAACAGAGAAATAATATTATATAATGTTCTGTACCACAATATATTCATATTAGCTATATGACTTGTATATTAATACCAAATATGCAGTTCAATGATTCCATTGAATAGAATTATAAATCACAACTGTATCTAAATTGAGAACGCTACAATTTTGAATATTTCGTACACAATCCGGATATATTTACACCGAAATGTGTTTTATTTATTAACATTTCCCATTTCTATTCCTATATGCGCGACAAGTAATATTTTGCAGTTTCCAACGTCCATAAAATGTTTGTCTTTGTCGAAAGGGGTGCGGTGTGACAGATGACTAATGTTGTTTGCTGAAACTGAAACGGTCCAGGGTTCGTTCCGGGTCTCACTTTATTGTTTACTTTCAATAGACGACTTTGATTAATAGCAACTATCTGTATAGACGTTTGTTATCTCGTTGTTAAATAGGTGACTGGCAAAGGTACTGCAAAATGGTGTTTAAACAATTGAGTTTAAAAACCTATACACAAACGTAAATAAAATGTATGGTTAGTAGCCAGATTTATCTTAAAATTTCAATCACGTTTTGAACTGCCATATTGCTTTAGTAGGAACTAAAATCTTTGTTGACTTATTATTTGTTTTATTTTATTCTATGAACAATTAAATATGAATTAATATTGTTTCACAACACCACAAGCCTTATAACTTCTTTGGTCGATAGTAGCTTTACTCTCCTCACCACCAAACCTGCAATCAATTTTCTGACAGCATGTAGTGTATGTAATTTCGATTTTCGATTCGATTTCGATGACGGCTTTTCAGTAAATGCATATGGAAGAATATAAGGTATATTTAGGTACATAAAA
This sequence comes from Spilarctia lutea, assembly GCA_916048165.1. Lineage (NCBI taxonomy): Eukaryota > Metazoa > Arthropoda > Insecta > Lepidoptera > Erebidae > Spilarctia > Spilarctia lutea. The sequence continues at coordinate 13,995,422 of OU696480.1, read as the reverse complement.
AAAAACATTTTTAAATCTTTTGTCGATCTGTTGGTTTCGGATGAATCCCTGAAACGGCTGGATCGATTTTGAAGGGACCCTCACCGGCAGGTAGCTGATAGTAGTTATTTTAGAAAAAAAGAGTAGGTAATAAACGCGAAAACAACATTAAACCGCGCAGCTAGTATGTAAATATAATTAGATACTGTCTGAAACTCCTGAACTGCGATGCCTGGACTTTCTCTGAGTATACACTGATACGATACCGTTTACTCACATTCATTATGACAATATGAAATAGACCAACTAAATGGTTGACCTTAATTCCTATATTTACATTGTGCACTAGAAATCACCAGCATCTTCCGCCAAGTTTCAATCTAACGTAATTACACCTAATGTACTCAAATAAATATTGTTATAAAGAGGTGCGCACACCGTTCCCAGGGGTATTCATCAATCATAATTTATTACAGCATTGTTATCGTGGGTCTGAATAATCGCTCATATCCGAAACACCTTCCTAGGGACTCGGACACACTTGGGACCGAAAATTTAATAAATTGATGCTTCCCAGCTGTTATGTAACTCGTAATTGTGTAATTTTGGCGAGATCATAAACTTGTATGTGGGATTATTACAAATTTAATTTTCGTGTACCTGTTGGTTTCAAAAGTCCTATGTAACATCGCACTTTTATGTACAATGAAACAAAGTTAAACCCGTTGGAAGTAATTCTGAATAACAAATGGATATTTGAATTATTCAAATATAAAATAAATCATTATAAAACTTGATTAAATATTACACATTCTTACTATATTTTGGTATTACGTTGAAGCAATTTATAAATTAATCTCCTCTTTCCGTATACTGAACACAATATTTTCATAAATACCAAAAGAAATTAACTTCGAAACATCTCCACTAACATAGACCATTTTGGAGTTTTGAAATTGTCTATTGTTACATAATGAAACTTTTTATTAACTTGATTAAAGTGATGAGTACAGACGCTGAAATGTTTCATAGAGGGACGACGCGACTTGTAATGTTGTAGTACACTACATTCAAAATACATTCATAACGTAGGATCTTTTAATTAAATCCTAAAGAACCGTTAACCGTTACATAATAACTATTGACTCTCATACTGCAATATTCCGCTTCACAAAGATCCGGTGAAATAAAGCAATAAAATCTTCAGCTAAATTAAATAATAGCTGGAGCGAGCTTTACCTTACATTGGCCTTTTTAACCTGTGAACGATACACTTAAGAGCTTCCAATTTAATTGAGGATCCCATCTGTTCTTGGATTATTCTCTCAATTTCCTATAAAATTCAGTTTAAACTCGTTTATTTTCTAATTGCCAGATAAATCATGAACCTTAGGGCTTTATTCAGTAATATTTATTAGGATTTTCTAAAAATACAAAACTAACTTTATGGAACTTTACAAGATTTGGAGACCTGAAAACGTAAATTGGTGCATCCTTAAAACCAGAAGTAACATCATTGTGGATTATCGGATATCAGTTGAAAGGAGATGTTGATACTTCAGTTAACCTGCTTACCTGACCTGGTGAAAACATTATCCAGTGCCATTTAGTGAAGCCAAATACTTCATGATCACCATTTGTATATCCCAATATAATTAGGGTCGCGATAATTAATTGCGATTGCAAAAACTTGATGATGATGATAGCATAACACTATCATAGGAAGTCGTTCATAAATTAAACATCTGGCCAACTTTCAACTCCGTTTAATGCAAACTACTAAACATTACTATAATGCAAATACTTTTAGAAAGAAATACTTTCCTTAATGACAGTTTGGTACTTAAAGAAAAGTATTCTCGCTTGCAAACTTATTTGGTATTTAATCTCAGCGCCATACGGTCTAAAACTTTTATATAGCTCTTTTTAGTTTACGAGAAGTCTAATTAATTAGAAGAATACAGTGATTGAAATGTGCTAGACGCGTTCCTTGGGGGAGAGCTTCGTCCAGCAGGGGACGGCAATAGAATGATACTGTGTACAATACTAAAAAATATTTGTGTGTATACATGCAACCATACAATACAACTTTACAGTAACGAATGTATTATAGTTATGACCCTTACAAAAACTTACTTCGTTAGAGTATTAGTAGGCATAATTTGTACCTTTAATTACTCTGTAAGGATAACGAAAAGACGGATAAGAACAACGCACAAAAAATCTAAGTCAACAGAATGCCGTATATACGCCATTATTATCTTCCACAAGATAAGAAAATCCCAGCAAAAATAAGTTCACATAAAAAATCAATGTAGTCATAATAGTTCCCGCACCGTGTCTTATGTGACCCGTATTACCTTCATATCTTTGGTGGGATTTACATTTTATAGTATAACATGAGATATCATCTCAATAGTGCCAGTGTGAACGAGGCCTGAAGGAACCTCCTTTCGTCCCTCCGCGTAATGCAAGCTGAGGAAATTGGATTTTTCTTTATTCTCGCGCGGGTAACTTGATATTGTGTGAATTATGGAAATTGCCTCGCTAAATTGTTGATTTATTACCTACGATCTATACGATTGGATGACGACGAATTGTTTTAAAGGAATCGTTTATTATTATTAACTTAATATTGTAAGCATTGGGACTAAGTGAAATAGTTCTAAATATATTCTATATAATCTAAATATTAAAATAAATTTACATTATTTTATAATTTGTACGTTTTCATTAATCACTAAGGGAAAAAATGGTTTTTTCGATATGCGTCACAATATAAGTACTTTTTAATTTATTAAACTTTCCAAAAGTTTAACAAAAATATACTATTAAAGTTTGAGTTGAAAATTAACTACTTTTTTTTAATCATCATCATCACAGCCTCTTGCTTGTCCGTCTTCGGACGTAGGCCTCCTCTCCCAATTTCCATTCTTCGCGAGCCCGTGCAATCTCCATCCAGTTCACTCCCGCTCGTTCCCGTACATCGTCAACCCATCTTTTTGGCGGTCTCCCCCTGCCTCGAGTGTTTGCTCGGGGTCTCCACTCAAGCACTCTTCGAGCCCACCGGCTGTACTCCAGTCTAGCAATGTGTCCTGCCCATCTCCATTTCCGGCGTTCTATTTCTTGTACGACATCTACGACTTTAGTCTTTTCTCTAATCCACTCGTTTCTCTTTCTGTGCATCAGAGTTATGCCCAGCATCGACCTCTCCATTGCTCTCTGCGCTACTCGTAGTTTCTCAGCAGACTTTTCGGTTAAAGTCGTAGTTTCCATGTCATACGTGAACACAGGCAGGACACATTGGTTAAATACCCTGGTTTTCAGGTGTTGCGCGATTCTCTTAGAGCGAAAATTTGGCTATTCGCTCCGAAAGCTGACCAAGCTTGTGTGATCCTTCTTTCCACTTCGGCCACCTGGTCTTCCAGATCCAAAGCTATCTTATGGCCAAGATAGATGTAGTGGTCGACTCTTTCAACTGGCAGATGGCGCCTATCTGCCTCAGGGATATTTGTGAGGATTTTTTTTTTAATATGTTTAATAATTTAACACACAACGCCGTCTAGTCCCAAGCTAAGCAGAGCTTGTGTTATGGGTACTAGACAACTGATATAAATACATATATACTTTTTTTTGTAAATACATACATATTATACATAGAAAATACCCAAACTTCGAAACAAATATTTGCAGATCACACAAACATTTGGTCCGACCCGGGAATCGAACCCGAGACCTCAAGCACAGCATTCGCTTACGCTACCACTCGCGCCAACGAGGCAGTTTTTTTTTTATTATTTAATTTCAAATTATTTTAATTATTATTAAAATAATAGTAATGCTTGGATTGTAATCACAAAATGATTTAATACATTTCAGATTACGAATGGTAATATTGAATATTGGTGTACCTATAGAAAATAAATAATCCCAAATGTATTGGATATTGAACTGAGTGGCAGCTGAACTTCGTTATACTCTGGGAGAAATACGAATAGAGATAATCTTAATAGCTTTGATGTTTTTAGATAATGCTTAACTTTATCGAAATGTAATAAATAGTTGTGACACTTCTCGTAGGCTAAGGTTCTTATAATTTTCATAGTACTTCAATTAATAGTAATAATATTAGTACTGATATAATAAGATATTATTCACATCATACCAACGATATTCAATAGTATACTATTAATAACCAATAACATTTAAATAACCGTTTCTAGTAAGAACACGACTAAAATTATATAAACATCAAACCAGGGAAAGACTTATTATTTTTATACTCGTATATAGTACTTTTCAGCGCTTAAAATCTTAGTTTCATAAACTATCTATTATGTCTTAAGATTCGAGATTTAAATAGTAAACAATTTTACAATATTTTATTTATAAATGTACGTTTTTCTAAATGGCTCTTACTTAGCCTTTTATTTTTATTGAAGAGCCAGTTAATAATAATAAAAATTATAAGTTCTTAACGTCAATATTTTGCTTCGTTATTGTAAGAGTATTAAATTATCCTTGTAGCCTTGTTACCGGCCTATCAAGTTACATTTAGTTACGATCTGTTACTAGTACAGCCTTCGTTAGTTCATCGACTCGGCTAACAAGCGACATACCTTCATGTTTTTCTTATCTATGTGATTTTTATTCCTACTAGTAATCGATTTCATTTACGAAACAGTACTGGGATTCTATTTTTTTCCAAAGAACACACACATACATATTAAATGATAGCCTTGATGAAAAAGAAACTATAAAAATATAACTCTCTTAAAAAACTTAAGTTTATATTTTGATCAATTTCATAACTCTGTTTGGATGCATGAACTGGATCACCAGGGGAAGCCACTCAGACTGTTTACGCGAGCGCGCTCACGGAGGACCTGATGACGGCGGTAACCACTGCCACTATGGAAAACCTATACCAGGATCAGACTAACCTCCACCACAATATAACCGCAACGGCTCAGACCCGAAAGTGGATGGTTAAATATACACATCTCGATACCATTAAAACCCCACAACACAGTCTTCCAGGCAGAGTGCATGGGTATAATAATAGCAGCACATCCAACCATGTCTAAGAACGTAACGAAATACCTACCTACCTAATTTCTTTACCGCGATAACCGATATATGGCCCCGCATATATGAGCGAAGCTGCGGACAAGCTAATTAATCGAAATTATAACTAACAAAAATTATTTGCGTGTTTCAAGCAGGTAGCTTGAACATCTCTTCAGACTTGTACGACTGTGAATAACAAATCAAAATAATTATTTTTAATTAAACCTATTTTATAAACTCTGATAACAATTTTTGTAATTACACAAGCAAAACAAAGTAATAACAAATTAGTGTCATACTTCTTGTCGTGTTGTCGTCTAGAGCGACGAATTATCCAACCGACCCAATAAAAAGTCTTTTCTACTAACGACTTCTTTTACAGCTACTTTTGTTTTCGCTTACTATAATTCTATTTTGAATCTGACTACAGTGAAGCTAAAAGGAAAGGTTCCACTGTCTTAACTACTGAAATAATTCTAATTAATGGAATCTCAATAGATTTGTAATAAAATAACCCGGGTGTCATAGGTTAGATAAATTTTATCAAAAATCATTATACTCAGTGTTAAAAAAAAATCTTGTAAGTGACAATAATAGTACCTACTTAATAGTAAATTACAACCCATCATCAAAATTTATAAACATCTTCATCAGATTATTAAAACAGCGTTTTCGATGTTTCTCGCACTTTTTGTACTAAATATCAACAATGTATTCCTTGGGAGTTATGCAGAATAGTACCTACTGTCCAGAAACGAAACCTGACTTTTTAGGGTTCCGTACCCAAAAGGTTAAATGGAGCCGGCTCCCATACGAGAAACGTGATTTCTACTGTTTTTTGCTTGGTATTAATATAAACGCTTGAAATGTACCGACAATGATTCGGAACCCTTCCTGCGTGAGTCTGACTCGGATTTGACCGATTTTATGTGATATAAAGGGGCGAAGAGCGACCTGATGGTAAGTATTTACCGTCATCAATAGACACTTACAGTTCAAGAGTTACAAATGCCTTGCCAGGAGTCTCTCCCTTAAGATCAGGGGAAGAGGAGGTGGGCTCCAATAACCTTAATTGAATAAATTACAGAAATAATGAAAAAACTTCCAAAAAAATATCGATTTCTAGAACTGGACCAAATTGAAATGAGACCGCAGGAAGCACCAGCTTTCCAATAAAAAATAATAAAAGAAACATCAATATCGGTACACCCAGGCGAAAGTATTGAGGTAACAAACATAAAAAAAAATTTAAATTGAGAACCTCCTCCTTTTTGAAGTCGGTTAAAAGTATCTTAAAGAAGGTTTTCTGACAGCCTTTGGAATCATTCCGATCGAGCTGGACCATTAGTGCAGAAGTATGGCTCCCTATGATACAATGATGACTGGATAGGGACTCTTCAGACCAACACCAAAAAAACTGTAGAATACTTTTCTTAGGCCTACAACGTAATCAAATTTATATCGTATTATAAGAACTTATTACAGACACAAAGTATAAATTGTATAATTTAAAATGCCTGTAGGAATAATAATCCTGTTTTTCTAACTACAAGAACAACTTATTCCAAAATCACAAAGAAAATGATTCGTTATAGTTACTGAGACCGTGCTTGAACCGTAAACCAAAAGGCACGGTACTTTTAAATAAATTTTGTGTATTTAAGAACTTTAAATTAGTTTACCTAAATTCCACTGAAGACAGTCGAGACATAAATACACGCTAGTTCATATATTAATTGCTAGTTCCAGAACCATTTCTAAATATTTGCTGTAGGATAAGAAACAATAAACAAAATCAATGTTTTTGGTGTGTAACTAAAGTGGACTTTTGAGGTAGCGAATTTTTAGAAACTACCATTTTTCTATAGCGACAAAAAAAGGTTACTTCTTAATAGAAACTGAAATAAATACATTGACAATAAAAAGGTGATTGAGAGGTTTGGGATAAAACGCATTAGCTTTTAAAATATTTCTTAAGCCGTTTTACATCTAAAATCAAAGAGGATAATAGGTATCGAAATCGGTCTAGAGATCGATCTACAAAATTTTTGAAAATCTGAAATTGTATAGTCATTACTTATATTTTAAAGGGTTCTGTACCCAAAGGGCAATGCGGGCCTCCGTGATAGTTCGACAGTTGAAGTTTTCACAGTGATATATTTCTGTTGCCACTATAACAGGAAATAGATACTAAAAACAGAATAAAATGAATATTCAAGAGGGGTTCCCATACAAAAAAATGCTGCTTTTTGCTCCATATTAATAGGCAAAAGGAGCTTGAAACGTAGAAAATGGTACGGAACCCTTCCTAAGCGAGTCAGACTTGCACTTAGCTGTTTTTTTTTTACTTTTTTTTTTTATTTTTTTTATTTATACTTTATGCACATTATCAGTAACAAAGGTGAACTTTTAACTATAATAAAATGCTTGTACTATCGATATGTGCAAAATCCAAAAAAACCTACGTGTTTAACATCGAACTCGTATAATATAGAATTCTACATCGAAAGTTCTGTTTCTGTAGTTTTTTTTAACCTGATACATTACTTCTGCCTTACTTTTTTTTTCGTTTTAGAGCTTGTCCCAAATTTAGAAGACTTATCGAACCAACTTATTCTATTGTAACTAGTAAACTACATTCAAGATTAAAGTGTTTACAGATTTGTTATTGAGTGTTTGCGTTTTTAATCTTGTTAGGAATAGTCACTATAGTATTATCTAAGTACGATTCACCTTTTTTATTTTTTAATATCTGATTACAACAACATTTATAGTAATGTAATGAAATTGACACCGTGACATGATTGACATAAGATTAACAAACAAAGTTTAAATTCTTCAACTTCTAAAAGCTTTGAAGGCAAACTTTTTTAGTGTCTAGCAATTTTATAAAAAAAAATTCTTATGAACGTCGTGATGAACTCAATTTTTGTTTTTGTTTTCCCTAGTTATTTCCACACTTAGTCTCTTGATTGGGCCGTTGTACGTGGGTTTGACATCTTCTTACTCCAACCATCCCAGAAGCTCAGCAGCCTTTTCAGGTCACTTTATGTTTCCGTCGTCTGGAGGATGTCTACCATTGATCTGCCACACTTCTACAATCTTTCTGTGAGAACGGCGTTTCTTCTGCCTCCATGCATCCCCTGCACAGAGAGCTGTTTGTTGCACCTATAGTAAATAGGTGCTTATTAAGGGGATAATGCTCAGTCAGGATACCTATGACCTTCCTGAGATCATCGTGATAAACTCTTAAGTAACGAAAGATAATTTTGTTTTGAAGAATAGGGTTTTTAAATCTATTTAATATGAAAAATACATCAGAAATCGTAACTAATGTAGCGTAATACAGTCATCAATTTTTATTATTGTTCCTTTATTTTTGATGTTTGATTTAAGTTTTGTTTATCTTCTATACGTTTATTAGGGTCCCGGACCTCGAAAGGAAAAGACGGAACCCTTATAGAATCACTATAGTATACGTCTGTCTGTCAAGACTCTTTTTCTCAGGAGTTCAGGTATCAAGCTGAAATTCATTTCAAACACTCAAGTCTACTCTCCCTTAGAGTTGTGAAAAAAGTAAACTCCTAAGCCAACACCATCCAAAGATACAGCCGTTTATGTTGTAAATTTTCGACACTCGCAAGGGAATCAAAACCTAGAGGGTACTTCCAGTGGGCTCAGAATCTTGAAATTTAGTACTAAGTAACGGTTTATACCATAGATAATGGAAAAATTGAGAAAATAGAAATTTTTAGTTACGTCATATAATATACCTACAGGTTTGTACGGAACCCTTGGTGCGCGAGTCGGAGTCGCACTTGGACGGGTTGTTTTTCTTATTCACGCTTGTTACTATTAATGCATGTTGTGACAACTTAAAAATGATGATCATTTCAACAAGTTATTAGTGAATTTACTGTTTTCTATTGTAAAATTTAATGTAACATATATTAGTTGTCCAAATAAATAATTCATGTCTGCCACAATAGCGTACATACCTATTATATGCTAATTTTCACTAATGTTTGTTGCTTGAAATCGTAACCACAAACATACTCATACATTTAGAGAATTAGTGGGGATTTCCTTTATTTTCATATTACATCCGACATTAGCCTACAGGCTTACATTTGCATATGAAACACAGGAAAATTTGAAACCCAGTACCATTCCAACGAACTGATTTTGAATACAATAATATCGCGTGCAAACTCATATTGTATGGAAGCAAACTGTACACTTGTGTATAATTTGAGCCTTCATACTTTGGATTGTGAGTTTAGCAAATGTTATAAATCAATTTTAATCATATAGGTGCTATTTGTTGATAGTTAAGTCATTTTAATAAAACATATATAATCATCAGGATTACTTTTATAGAAACAAAAAAAAATGTATTGCGATGACGACTGGGTAACCACTAATAAAAATAAATATAAAAACCTCTTTGAGATAATTGAGACCAACAATAGAAATTATTTTTCTAATAAGCTTAGTCTGAAAAAAGTAACCTAAGTTACTCCTTATATCGTGAGCTATACGCCGGTGAAAGTCCAATCAAAATCGGTCTAGCCTTTCCATGGATTAGGCGGAACAGACAGACAATAACCCGTCGGAAATGGGTCGGACCAAATGTTTGTGTAATCTACAAATATTGTTTCGGAGTTTGGGTGTTTTCTATGTATAATATGTATGTATTTACAAAAAAAAAGTATATATGTATTCATATCAGTTGTCTAGTACCCATACCACAAGCTCTGCTTAGCTTGGGACTAGATGGCGTTGTGTGTTAGATGTCCGAAATAATTATTTATTATTTATAATAAATGATTTTTTTAGGTAAGTGTCGTATATTATACTCTCAAATGCATTTAGTGAAAAGCGGTTAATTATTTAGAACAAAAAACAATTAAATGCTATAATCTTAACTAAATAAAATTACATATTAGAGGTAATGAACATGTAACCCACACCATTGTTCACAGATTAACCAAAATAAAATTGAGACGAAACAGGTCACACTGTTACAGTGACATTTAAACTTAAACGCATGTTGGCACGATACAAAATTATAAAGAATAACTTCTTATTTTGATAAAATGGCAACCAGCCGGATCACTCGGATCAGCTATTTCTGCCAATATCAAGTATTTATAGTCTTCAATTATAAGTCTTCGAGTCTTTAAGTCGTCGTCGTGATGAAATTAATGATAAAAATACATAAAATATGGATGACATGAAATGGGGACCGTCTTTCGAAAAAACAAAAAACGATCCAAAGAATTACTTATTTTGTTGGCCAAGCAGACAATAATTTTATGGCATGACTCTTGAAGAGGCTATTGAATAAAGCACATATGTCAATATCACTGAAATACGAGTATCTATCTCATGAATCCACAACGCGTCGTAGAGGAATGCAGACACCAGCGTTAGTCCTATAAATTTAAAATTCTATTCTAAATTTGAAATTATAGACAGACGCTTCAATTTTATTTATTTGTATAAACATAGTTACAAAAGTTGGTTCCCAATATACAGGTAAAGGTAATGAAAGCGTGTTATAAATTTATTGAAAACCATGTCTGGGTTTTATATAGCCTGACGGAAGCCGTCCATACAGAGAAAGTTTAGGAGTTTTTGAAGTCGCAGTGAGCTTAATTATAGGTGAACGAGATAAAGGATGAGTTAATATAACGAAAACCATGTACAAAAATAAACAGGTAAGTTATTATCACACAAATGTATAAAATCTATACATGTATACAAATAAATAAAATTGGAGTGTCTGTTTGTAATATTAAAATTATGTAATATACTCGTACATGGTACATATACCAAAATATTTATTTTTGTTTTTTGTCTGTTTGTCAGGTTGTTTCGGCTAATCTCTGGAACCGCTGGACCGATTTTGACGAGACTTTAACTGGATGGTAGCTGAAGATACAAGGCGCAACTTAGGCTACTTTTTTATACTGACCACGGGTAACACCGCGGGGTTTAGCTAGTTCTTTAATAAAAATATATTTTAAAATCTTAAAGAGAAGCTATTGATGAGATTTTAAACTTTTCTTAGAAAAACGGCATACTATATTTGGTATATAAACGCAACGTTTACGAAACCACTACGGCCTCATAGAAAACCGGTGTGAAATAGCGCTTGCGCTGTGTTTCACCGAGTGAGTGAGGATACCGGAGGCCCATACCCCAACCCCTCCCCCCATTCCCTCTCCCCATCCCCCAAAGGTTGGCAACGCACTTGTGACGCTTTTGGTGTTGCGGGTGTCCATGGGCGGCGGTAATCGCTTAACATCAGGTGATGCGCCTGCTCGTTTGCCACCTATGCAATAGATACAAAAAAAATAAAAAAAAAGACCTTTACGAAATAGATAAATATTCTTGTCACTAAAAGAGGTAAGATGTTATTGACAAAAATAAATGGCAAGTACGAGTTTATTGTAAAAACTCGAAATTAATCAAGATAACTGTCGTTGAAAAAAAGGTGTTTAGCTAAGAAATAACTTTTCTAAAAGAATTTCGTCTTGATCATAAGTTACTATAACAATATTTAAAACTTTTACGCCTTTTTTCTTCTCGGTTTATTACTGCGAGTAGAAAATTGGGTTAATTAGTTTATCAGTAAACCAAGAGATACAAATTTTTTAAACAACACCATTAAAAACACCGACTCCCATTTCACGCACATACCATTAATTACTTTCCACACATTCCCTACTCACCTGACAGTTTGATATCAAATAAATAATCACTTAATTATTAAACCCTGTAACATGGTACTAACGGCTCCTCGGTAACTCACGAGGGAGAAACACGAACTCCTAACATAATTATTATAGCTACACACTTAAAATTAGGGAGCGAAAACTTCAAGAGAACCCATGTCACGTTTCTTGTAGTTAATTTCTAACGTATCTGGGTTCGGATAACTATTGAGTGTTCGTGTGTAAGACAGCTACATGAGAGTTAGGTATTATGCAAAATAAAGAGCAGATATTTTTTAAGTAAATACTTTCGGTATAAATATTGAAGTTTACTAAAAGTAAATTATTAGTTTAGTAAATTTAAATATTTGTAATAACTTGAAGCAATATTAGCTCATCGTTCCTCCTTTTTTTTTATCGTGTGGAAACCCCCTCGGGCTGTCACCCCACCGGGGTTTGCGGCGGGGTGGTGTGTCGGAATCGAACCGACTAAAACCACACGTTGTGCCAACTCTGCGCTTGAGAAGGGAGGGGTCCGGGAACTGCAGTTATTAACACAACCGGACCCAGCTCGTCGTTCCTCCTGACCTCAGCCAACAGCTTCCCACGACCTTCATTCACCAGGTCGTCGGATCACCTTGTTAGTTATACTCCGTCTACATTATTTAATTAAAATAAATTTAATTATAAAAGTTGAATTAACTTAGTTTAAGCTAAATATAAATGTGAAATTCGTTCTTTCTTCATTTAAGTAATTCATTGTTACTTTAGATATATTTTTTATTTTACTGAATTTTTTTGCTTACAAATGAAATGAATTACGCTAGTAATCATTCATATGTTCATATCTATACCTAAAATCAAATTACATATGAAAATAGGAAATTTCTGGAAAAAGAAATAACCAGACGAGCCACAATTGTTTCTGTCAACAATTTCAAATGTCAGCAACTCACTTTCTGGTATCCGGCGAGCCGTGATTCAACACAGAAGCGTCACCGCGCACGAAGTCATGTGTGTCTCAACTTCCTACGTCAAACAACTCCACATGTAAACACCCGACGCAGAATTCATGTTAACGCACTACGTGTGAAATTTCATGGCTTACATCTAATTTTCTGACGGCTAGACTGTTAGGATATCACTAGAACTTAGTTAACTCGTAAAGTACGAGTATATGTATACTTATGAGTGCTAAAATGATTTTCGCAGGTGTATAAGTAAAATCGATATCGGTTACAGCAAAAATATCTCTTATCTATTCGCCCGGGGTCCGTTAGAGTACAAAGAATTTCTTTTCTAGGGTAAACCTGATTTCCCGACTACTAGTACCCGTGACAGCAAGCAGTTTTTGGTAAACTCAAGTTCGATATAAACATTCTACCGCCCTTGATTGGTATCCGAGGCAATTTCTCCACTAAAAAACGTCAGCTTGAGGAGTAAGTTCTTCGATCTTTCATACAATACGGATGCTGCCTACTGTCTAACATGTTTCTCGAAGAACTTTGTATCAATAGTTGCCCGAGCGCTTTTGATAGAACGTCGTGCAGTTTTGATAAATCACTTCGCTACTGATAGTTTACCGGCGTAAGCTAGGTGCCATTTGCAAGATGCACTTACTAAGTCCGATTAATGCCGCACCCCTCTTCTACACCACTAGGAACTAGTGATTTTAGCGACAACATGTAAACCAGGTAAGTAGAAGAGAATACACTTTATTTAACACTAATTAAAACAAGCTAATTGCTAAAAATCAATTTCTTCCAGGCAATCTTTGGATGGTGATATCTACTATAGAAAATGATTCATGAATTAAATTTAATTTTGTGTAAAAAGTAAAAAAGTCTTATATTATTCAGAGAGAAAACAACATTGTTCATTTAATTAAAACTTAAATCTTGAGTTTCTTGCAGCAAGTAATCTCACAGCACTTATTACTGTCAAGTTAAAGTTTGTATATAAATTCTAGCGACCCCGAGATATCAACCGAACAAAGCTAAATAATAAACCAGGGCAAATATTTCGGCATCTTGGCGTTGTTTGTAAAGCTTTCTGGGAATTTGTACTGTAAACTTAATGTGTACTTGAACCGTTATACGACAAATTGCGACGAATCCCTAGACGAACAAATGTTACTATTTGCTACATGCCAATCTGAAAAGGAATTGGTCGATAGCAACAGTTGAAGAAAAGTAGCACGGTACAACGTGTATCGTAAAGCTAAGGAACTAATTTAATTAATTCTAAAATTTATATATGAACTTTCTCCTGAGTAACTTCTTTAGGATTAGATTGTGCTATTCTTATTAGCTTTTTGTTACTCTTGTTATTCTCGTATATAATGTTGAAGTAAAAATTTATATAGATATATATGTACGTTATAGTAAAATATTAAACATAGACGATAAAGAAACAAAACATGAAAATAAATAAACAACACTTCACAAGGTATAAAAGAACACGTAGATTTTGGTAAGGACATATTAATTCACATACTATTTATAATGATAAATGGTCATGTAACTTGGAGAACCACACACCACAAAGAAAGGTTTTTAGAAGTTCGAAAGAATTCTACCTTTATGAGATGGTTGTCATAAAATAAGTAACTTAGGGTTTCTCACCAACTTGATAACTGCTGTAACCACCTTGGTAACCTTGTGCATCAGACTATTGATGGCCCGAGGGATAACAACTGCCGTATTCACTTCTTTGGATATATATGCATGCCATCTTGCAGAGTACTGCCTATCACCGCCTTGCATACCGCTTTGCATGCTACTTTGCATGCTATTGTGCATACTAACTTGATCAGAGTTAACATCAACAAATGTTATGGTAGGAACACCTAACAATCAAGTGTAACCCAATCACGTTTTCAATAATGCTTTATTCTGTATTCAATAAATCTTTAAACTAAACTACATTCCAGTCTTAAGTATCCTCTAACCCATATTTATTAACGTAGTACAACAGAAACAGGACATTTACAAAGTCTGTCTCTTCACGTAATAAATCTGTCGATATCTCAGCTCTCGACTCAATCACGTCGACTCTTCAAGAGTCTCTTAAGGAGATTGTTCGGCTCTCATCGCTCTTGTTAGCTTCAATATTCGACGCTTATTTTTATTATTTAGCTTATGTAAATTAAATTGAACGGATTTTCTTCCTTCCAATTTCTTTTAAGTTTTATTTATGAAGTGTTCCTCAATATTGTATCATATTTTTAACATACGTGTTTTTCAAAAGTATACTCTTGTCACATAATACACTTACTCGTATATTAGGATGGAGATTGGTAATTACAAAGTAGCCAGATTTCTTTTAGTTAGATATATATACGTTCATACTCTCATCGTTTCTAAAATATGTTCCTTTAGTTTATTATCGTTATTGAATGTCAAACATATACATAAACAAACAAAAGAAAAATGATTTCATTTTTAAGAAGTAGTGAAAAGTTTAGATTAAAATATTGAATATTTCTTTACGTCTGATAACCTTAATGAATTAATAAAACAACTATAATTAAGAATAAGGGAAATAAAAGTTCACTATTACAATATTTAATCGTTTTCCTCTTAATAATATGTTTGTGTGTGAGTGTGTAAGTAAGTATGATTACTGTGTATTTGAGGTTATGTGTTAAGATTTGTGTGTAGTGATGACGTGTGTAGAAATAATCAGCTTGCCTAAAAATTCCAATCTGCGAATGATTTAGTATTATAGAATTTTATCATCTCTCTCTAGCTGAAAGAGACAAAAGTGGCAGCCAAACAACATTTCAAAACTGACACCTCGACAAATCATCACCAAATACAAAAAATTGTGAGTTGGACAAGTTCCTAATTTAAACTAATTGTTTTTTATTGAATGTATGTTTATGGCCAGATACTATATTTCTAATGATTTGGAAAACAAAAGTAGCAATGAATAAAACAGTTCTCTAATAGTTGGGTATTCGAGACATGAAATTGTTTAACCCTTGGGGTGCCTGGTGGGTCTGTCAGACCCATCGGTTCAAGAAATCGACAATATTTCAGAAAATTCATAACTCCCGCCACTTTGTGCCTGAGTAGCTTCGTGATATAGACTGGCGGCTAGATTACTGCCCCTCCGGCAGTCGACAACGCGCACCCGTTCGAGTAACACGTGTTTTATTTGCGCTCGGGCCTGAGAAACCCGACCAGGTACGCGGCGTAACTTTTAATTGGTAAGTAATTATTTTTGTTTTCCATTATTTATTTTGCATTGCGTGGTCAATTATTTAAGGTAATAATATTTTAGCAGGTAAATATGGCTAGGCGATTAACTGATACCGAAATAAGCAAACTTTTAGATGAAGATTTCAATGAAATTGAGGATGACGTGGTTTTTGATGAAAGTGGAGCCGAATACGATCACGTGAGTGTTCATCATCAGCCTATCGCAGTCCACTGCTGGACATCGGCCTCTCCAATAGCACGCCACTTAGTTCGATCCTCGGCTTCTCGCATCCAGCTCCTGCCAGCCGTGATTCAAATGATACTGAGGAAGAAGTACAAGTTCATAATGAACCTAGTAGTGACAGTGAGGATGAGATGTCTCAGTCTTTGAGCAACTTTGCTCACAGTTCAATATATAAAGGAAAAGATAATACAATATGGTTCCGTAATCCTCCGAGTGCTCGCGTTCGTACTAGAGCAGAACACATTTTTACTGGAACACCTGTAGTGAAACCTCATGCAAGACATGCGCAGCAAGAACTTGATTGCTTTCATCTGTTTGTAACTGAAGTCATGTTGAATTTAATTATGGAACATACTAATAGGAAGATCCGCAGTACGAGGCAGGGTAGCAATACATCAAATGAAGGCATATTGATTTGATGTATTGCTACCCTGCGTCGTACTGCGATTCTGAGATCACAATGAACGAACTAAAAGCAGTTATTGGATTACTCTTCTTAGCCGGATTATTCAAATCTGAAAGACAAAATCTTAAAGATTTATGGGCAAGTGACGGAACCGGCATAGATATATTTCAAATAACAATGAGTTTGAGACGATTTGCGTTTGTTGTAAATTGTATGAGATTCGATAACTTGGACACGCGTGAAGAAAGAGCAGCAACTGATAAATTGGCACCTATCAGATATATTTTTGAAGACATTGTAAGAAACTGCCAAGCTGCCTATGTTCCACATGAAAATTTAACCATTGATGAAGAATTGGTAGCATTTCGTGGTAGATGTGGGTTCCGCCAGTAGGTTTTTTAATTGCTCAATAAAACTTTATAAAATAATTTGTCTTGTTTTTTCCCCTTTTTTCATTTAGAAACAATGTTGAATATAAATAAAAACTTGTTATTTTGGTTTGTAACACATCTAAATAAATAAAAATAACCAATTATGTTTACGGGTTTGTCAGACCCACCAGGCATGCCGTGTGATTTTTACTCACCAGGCTCCCCAAGGGTTAATAGTCATTTGTGGGCATTACTGTCACTTTCATTTCACCATATAGTGCACCGAGAGCCAGTAAACGAATACATGTAAAAATATCCAAAAGCGATATAATACAGAAATAGTTCCCTCGATTTCTTCTGAATTTTATTATTAGACATCAACTTAATAACAATGGAAATGCCCGAAACTTAAGACAGCCTTAATTATTCTTAAATAAAATCCACACCAGTATAGCAATTCGCGTCGCAAAATATATTTTAAAATTTTGGACCAAAGCTTAAATCCTGACTGAATTTCGTGTTTACTAAAGTCTGAAAAAGTACAGACCTACTAATTATTTGATATTGCAGTATTTGAATCCAACATTGTCAATGAACAAAAATTCCACTTAATATTAAGTCTTTGAGAACAAAGTGTTTAAAAATATCGCCCAAAAACTATTTTACCGGGCAAAATTGACCCCTAATGATACACCAAAAAATAATACCACGAAAATAAACTGACAACAATCCCTCGTCCAATATACATGCCGTATTATAAAATCATGACTCATCATACAAAATCCAGTAGCCAGCACTAATAGATGGGGCGCGTGGAGCCAAAACGGTTCCCGTATTATCCGCGACAACGAAGCAGTGAAATTGAAACCAATAAAATGCTGGTACAAGTAAAACGTTTTTCGTGTTGTGTGACAACCCTGTCCGCCCCAACTACTTGACGAGGGTTGTCATAAGTCTTCCTTGAAACACGCGTTACTGCCGCTCCGGCTATTCGAGACACTTGACAAGCATGAAACTGTGATGGTTATTGGTATTTCCAAGTCGAATGTTATTTCATGAGATTAATTGGCTATAACTGGTGGTATCACTATATATGTTTTCCTTTGTTTTCTTTTATTGTGATAACAAATTGTTTGATAAATAACAAAACTGTATTTAAATGGTACAAAAGTACAACACTTTGGTTCACGTTAAGACGTTGTGCCAAAATGTCGTACTTGTTATTTTAGTGAAATAGATCAAAATTATTTACTTCACTAACCATCCGATTCATTTCATTCTCTATTTGAGTAATTATGTATAGTAATAACATTTAATTTTTTAATTATTCATTTTAACGCTTAAAAGTCGGAACAAAGCTAGTATCAATAAGTATAAACAGACTGAAATATAATACAAATATTTCAGTTTATTTTCAGTTGTTGAATAAAAACTAATCTCATTCTAATATTTTATGTTTTTCACATAATCATCTTAACAACGGTGTTACAGACAGTTGTGGCGCTTCTTCTTACATATTCTTTTACTTTAAATACTACCATTCTTCTCACATATTCTGCCTGGAACATACTACTTTTACTAGAAGCAGGTTATTTTAAGTATTTATGTAAACTTCGCGTATAGATTCTAAGGAGAGTGTGGAAAATTAACATCCTTTTTCATCACATATTTAGCTAATTCCTACCCTGCATAAAGTTTCATTAAAGTATATATTCCAATGCACACACTTACCAGTGCGATGCAGATTGTACTTATGACAGCATGTTTACACAGTGACAGGAATTAATTTAGATGAGCGCGAGCTCTTCATAATATGTATTATTAATTTGTCACAATCATATTGTAACGGAACATTCGTAGTAATTTAATTAACTGTAGCACCCAATAGCATTGATGACTGGCTGATTATATTATAATTATATGTGGTTAAAAGTAAATAATTACGTTAATTATAAAAGTGTCAATAGCGGAGGTCACGCATCAGATTTTGTATCATAAGTTAAACTATTTTATAAAAGTTTTGTATTTTTAAATATAAAAAGAAGTTATCCTTACTTCGGTAATTAATATTATAAAGTTGAAAATAACTTTGTCTGCATATCTATAACTGCAGTCTATAACTGCCTCGGTGGCGCAGTGGTAGTGAATGCAACTGCTGTGTTTGAGGTCTCGGGTTTCAAATCAACAAATATTTGTTTCGGAGTTTGGGTGTTTTCTATGTATCATATGTATGTATATATAATATATATAGGTATTCATATCAATTGTCTAGTACCCATAACATAAGCTCTGCTTAGCTTTGAACTAGATGGCGTTGTGTGTTAGATGTTCGAAATATTAAATACCTATATTTAATCTATATCTATACTAATATTATAAAGAGGAAAGATTTGTACCTATTTTTGTATGTTTGTATGTTTGTAATGAATAGGCTCAAAAACTACTGGACCGATTAACATAGGCTATATTTTATTTTGGAAAAAAATAGGGTTCCGTAAGATATTTGGGTTTTTCGGACACAAGGTGTAAAAATCAACCAGAAAAGTAACTTATTTTCCGAAAATTTTCATGCTACGGGCTATATAAGACGCAAACGAGGTTGCGTGGGTCAGCTATGTTTTATATACAACGTGTATTTAGTATCAGCATTGCACCCGTGCGAAGCCGGGGCGGGTCGCTAGTTTATTTATAAAGCTGTCAGGGCTAAATCGTTGCACCAATTTTAACAAAATTTAGCACAGAGATACTTTAATTCTTAAAGAAGGTACTTTTTACCTTGATAACCGTCGTGTAACGCTGAAAAGCTAATAATAAATAATATATCGATGATGTGTACCTACTTTTGGTTATGGTCCTATTTACTTTGTAACTACTTTGTAAAATTTGAAGAAGAAGAAGATTTTTGTTCGTATTCTAGTAATTGGGTTGATTTTATGATGTGATTAAGCTGTGTCCGCTACATCGTACACGCGACATTTGGATTTTCAAGTTATTTTTAATTCTTTACCGTTTAAACCTTCCCTGGACTTAGAACAATTTTTAAAAACCAAAAGCAGCTAAATCCGCCCAGTCATTCTCGAGTTTTAGCGAGACAATCGTACAGCATTTTTTATATTTTTATATTATATATTACAAGATTTCACCTAAAGTTCGCTTTCGGGTATTTATATGAAACAAATATCAATTTCCAAGATTTGTTTTCGGTTCTATTTATATAGTATAGAGATGGGCCTTATACCGGTTGTTTATGTTATAGAATTGTATTTACTTTATGTTTAGTTATTATCTTGAATAAAATACAGTTGTGTATTTTGAAAGCATATCTCAATATTGATTCTCTATAACAGTATCTTTTTTCTTCATGATTTTTGATAACTAACAATATATATAACGAATTGTTTATTCGTGTTATAAGTGGAATGAATTTGTTATTATTAAGATATATATATATCTTAAGATAAATTCTCCCATTAAAGTACAGAATACGATAAGTCTAGAGTCAGTATCATCCCTTTAATAATGAGAAAAAAAGAATTAACCAAAGTTTTTGTAGGTAAATAAATAAATTAACAATAATAATTTACACTCAGTGTATTTTTTTTATTTATTTAAGTCATTTATTTAAATAGAGAAAATAAACAGAATCACAATATTTGTCAACCAACACCTATTTAAATTAATTTCAATTGAAATTCAATCAGGTAAATATAGAGTTGATTATTATCTACAACTATACGCAAATGTAACTGTTCAATTCAGACAATAATCGAACGTAGAAACATATGATGAAATAAAAAAGTTGGGAAAGAAAACACTAAAGACATAATTTTTTATTGCTATTTACATAACAATAGATACAAATGAATGAAGTCAAGAAACTAAATTTCTCGTTGTAAGCACGGCTTGCATCTCAGACTCATAAATTCTGTGAGCCTGAGATGCTAGACATTAACACTTGCGCTATGCAGTGACAAGTAAGTTACAATATAAGTTGCAGAATTTCAATTCTGCATTTAAATGTTGAACTCGCCTTACAATAGGCCTTACATAAATAGAACTTGAAATTCATTTCAATTTGATTACATATCTAATAATATAAATGTGTTATGTCCATTTGTTTTGTAAATGATAAAACAATTTAGCATATTTTTTTAACAAATACCTAACAAAATAATTACAAAAAAGGCAACTTCACGTTACACTCATAAAAACAAAACAACAAACAAACATAAGTATTAGAAATACAGAGAGATTTAATTTCGTTAAATGACTATGTTGCTGACGTCTTCTACACAAACAAATAAAATTGAAGTGTCTATTTATAATTTCAATTTAGTTTAAACTTTTCAGTGCTTTGTAATTTTTTTAAATTTATTTTGCGTTCTGTTTGTCCCGGATAATTTCCCTAATAGCTAGAGCGATTATGACAAAATTATCACTGAAGTTAACTGATGGTATAAGAAGTAACTAAGGCTACTTTTATTTTAAAAACTAACTGCGGCCCGCGGTTTTATTCACATTGTTGTACTTTACAACTACCATCACTAGCAGTTAGTCTAAAATATTTGACAATACAATAGCTGACATGGCATTCATTACTATCCGAATGCTATGGACCCAGTTTTCTTGCCCTAGTTAACAAGTCCTTTCCTAATATTTTTATAACTATTTTAACGTAAATTGTATCTTATTAAAATTATCCTTGTCATAACTTAATCATGATCCAGGCCAATCACATCCCTTTTTTAAGTTGAAGTATCACAGGAGCATTAGTTGAAATGTAGCATGAATAATGAACGAGATAAACCATAGCTCAAGTAAGTGATGTGCTTACGAGTTTTAATGTACTTTTATATTTTGAAAACGTGTTTGAATCTTAATACTTTCTTCTTTTTCTTTGTTAATCCAACAGAAAAGTAAACGATAGTTAAGTAACTATTTATTCACCATTACCTATTATCAATAGTATTTAACCCCTAAAAGAATATTTTGTTCGGTTTTTTATATATTAAATAACTACTAAAATATAACCAACCTCATTCACTCTTCAAATAGATTAATTTCAATAATTTAGGGCAACTGAACACAAATCGTACACAATAGGTAATATATTATAAGTCAAATAAATTTAAGCACAGTATTCTTTCGTGTATTGTATTACAATTTGAAAGTATAAAAGAAATATTCTTGTGACATTTTTATTATATACAAATGTTGTGTGTGAAATACGCCTTTGAAAAGAGAGACACACAATGAAAGAGGATATCAAATGAACATCAAATAACGAAATAACCAATCAAGCCTGGATTGTATCATTTTATGAAAATCCTATTTCTAATTTCTGTAAAACCTTTTAGAGTGCCTATACGTACAACGATACGAACAGTTTACTTCGATTTTACATAAACAGTATTGAATAATGAATACATATTTATGGTTGTTCGTGAGGTGACTGTGTGATATGAAATGAAGCACAAGCAAGTAACACAAGAAAGTTTAGTTTATTTGCGTAGCAACACATAAGAAATAGTTCACACAACACACGAAGAATAAGCACATAGAAATTAGAATGAAGGAGTAAGTAAGATGATAGTGATAGCAAGAGAATAATACAAATCACAATATTATAACTGAACGCGTAACTAATACGTTCGACCGACCGTGTTAAGAGCGACATGAGCTTCGCGCGACATAGGTAGATATCGACTGAGGAATGCGGCGCGAGCGCAGAGTCTGTATAAGAATTCAACGAAACAGGTTTTGGTGGCGGGCCGACGGAGCGTTTCCAATGCACGATATAAATATTGAAATAATATACTTGTTCGTATTAATGTTTATGTTTTGTGTATGTGATATATAATATATGTGTATAAATAATATTAGATGTTGTAAATAGATTTAATATATATAAATAAAATGTATTTAATATATAGGCTACATCACTCCCCCCCAAGACCGTCACGACGGGCGGTAAAAATCAGGGAAGCGGACTTTACGACCCAAACGTGTTCTTCGGAAATCCTGAGTTGGAGAATTAGGTCCTGAGGGAACAGGATCTGGCAGGGAACTAGGATCGGGTCTTAAACCAGGAGTTGTAGTGGAAATAGGATCGGGAGATGGATTAACCAGTGTATAGGCTGGTTTGAGGCGGTCTATGGATACCGTGACAATTTTCCCTTTCACAACAATTTTAAAGGTTTTGTCACCTCGTTCAACGACTCTATATGGGCCGGTGTAGGGTGGCTGTAAAGAAGCTCGTAATGCATCGGTCCTTAAAAATACATGGCTGGATGTCTTCAGATCTCTGTGTACAAAGATTTTGTCTTTACTATGACGTGCAGCTGGTACCGGTCGTATTTTCGAAGTGAAATGCCACAAACGCGTAGTGAAGTCCGATATATCGGTATTTACAGGAGCCGTTGCCTGGAAAAATTCACCAGGTAAACGTAACGGCTCTCCATACACTAACTCGGCCGGTGACGATTTTAAGTCATCCTTAAAAGCGCTCCTTATACCTAACATTACCAAGGGTAAAGCATCAACCCAATTGCTATCGGCATGGCACATTATCGCTGCTTTCAATTGGCGGTGGAATCGTTCCACTAGCCCGTTACAGGCTGGATGATACGCGGTTGTCTTTCGATGTTTGAATCCAATCATTCTTTCAAGGGACTGAAAAAGTGACGATTCAAACTGTCGACCGCGATCGGTGACAATATCCGTGGGACATCCAAATCTGGATATCCAGGATATTATTGCCTTTCCAACCGTCTCAGCTGTCATGTCAACCATAGGTATAACTTCCGGCCAGCGAGTAAAACGATCCACCGCTGTGAAGCAATATCGATAGCCTTGTGTTATAGGGAGAGGGCCGATTATGTCAACGTGGATAAATGTAAATCGAGTGCGAGGAACATCGAATACGCCCAATGGAGAAGACGTGTGTCGATGGACCTTGGCACGTTGGCAAGCCAGACATTGACGAGTCCACTCACGGCAATCTCGGCGTATCCCAGGCCAAACAAAACGCTCAGCCACAAGTTTAGCGCTCGCATTAGCGCCTGGGTGACTGAGGCTGTGAAGACTATTAAAAACTTGTCTCCTGAAGGGTTTCGTCACATAAGGCCTCAGAGAAGCAGTGCTGACGTCGCAATAAAGCTTTGTTTGGGTGTTAGGAATGCTCAACTCTTTCAGTTGCAGAGACGATTCTTCTCTCAAAAGTTGAGCCAGTTCATCATCCGAGGCTTGAGATGCAGCCAGAACGTCTAAGTCAACTGGCATTTGCAGCTCATCCACACGTGACAGAGGATCAGCGACAACGTTGTCCTTGCCCTTAACGTATCTTATGTCGGTCGTGAACTGCGAAATATAATTGAGGTGGCGAAACTGTCGAGGCGAGCAGTTATCTTTCCTACCACTGAAAGCATAAATAAGGGGCTTGTGATCGGTATAAACTACGAAATGCCTCGCTTCGAGCATATGCCGAAAGTATTTTATACTTTCGTAAATCGCCAAAAGTTCACGGTCGTATGGTGAGTATTTTTGTTGGGAGGGGCTCAGCTTTCGCGAGAAGAACGCTAGAGGCTGCCACATGTCATCCTTATATTGCTGCAAAACTGAACCCATTGCTAGGTCGGACGCATCTGTCACCAGAGCGAGCTCGGCCTGACAATCTGGGTGAGTAAGTAGTGCAGCGTCAGCTAAGCTCTCCTTACACTGGTTGAAAGACAACAGCGCCTCACCGGATATGTCAACCGATTGAGATGCCTTGACGCAACCAGACAGAAGGGCGTTTAAAGGTGCTTGTATTGCAGCTGAGTGAGGTAAAAATCTTCTATAAAAGTTGAGCATCCCCAAGAATCGTCTGAGTTGTCGAACTGTCTTGGGGACTGGGAACTCCTTTATAGCCTGAACCTTGGATTCCAGCGGTTTGGTGCCAGATGCGGAGATTTGATATCCCAAGAAAGATACTTCAGATGCCCCAAAAACGCACTTAGAGGTGTTAACAAGTATACCATATTTTTTCATGCGGGTGAAAAGTTGGTGAAGGTGGGTCTCGTGGAGGGTGTGGTCTTTCGAGAATACTAAAAAATCGTCACAGTACGGATATACGAAGTCGAGGCCTCTCGTCATTTCGTCAACAAATCGCTGGAATGTTTGGCCAGCATTCCTTAGCCCAAAGGTCATGTAGGGAAATTCAAACAAGCCGAATGGTGTTGTGATGGCTGTTTTCTGTATATCAGCTTCGAAGACCGCGACCTGATTATAAGCTTTAACCAGGTCGATGGTACTAAAAACTTGACAACTGGTTATAGCTTGGGAAAAATCGTGTATATGTCTCAATGGGTATCGGTCTGGTATTGTCCGCGCGTTAAGCATCCGATAATCGCCACAAGGCCGCCATCCGTTATCCTTCTTAGGCGCCAGGTGAAGAGGAGAAGACCAGGGGCTATCAGAAGGACGCGCCGTACCGTTATTAAGCATGAGTTCAAATTCCCGTTTGGCAATTTTTAATTTATCAGGAGCCAGTCTTCGGGGGGTGCAAGAAATTGGAGGGCCAGGTGTAGTTTTTATGTAATGAACAGTGTCGTGTTTTGGAAACGTCGGTGTGCCTGAAGGGCGTGTAATTTCAGGAAACTTACTTAAGATGTCGTGGTAACGCGTGTCGCCAGTCGAAACCTTTACAGAAAAAATATTAGTTTTAGCGAGAAAAGCACAAGCAGACAAGCTAGTAGTATTGTCTATCAAGCGCTGGTTGCGGCAATCCACAACTAAATTGTAATAGCACAGAAAATCGACGCCTATTATTGGTTTGGTAACATTGGCCACAGTAAATCGCCAGATAAAACTACGCCTTAAACCTAAATTTAAAGTAAGCTCAATAAAGCCATAAGTTTCAATTGTCGATCCATTCGCGGCGCTTAGCTGGAAATCCGTCTTGGACCGACGCTCCCGAAGTGCAGAACGAGGGTAAACACAAAGATCGCTGCCAGTGTCTATCAGGAAACGGAGGTTGCTGCTGCGGTCGGTGACGAAGAGGCGACCAGAGGCGGAAGGACAGTCGTCAGTCGCCATTAGCGACTGCCCCTGCTGTTTACCGCCTTAGAAGAGGAGTAGTCACAGGGCTTAATGCAGTTGTGAGCCCGTGGTCCAAACTTGGCGTGGTACCAGCAGATAGGGTGCTTCTGGTAGCTGGAACTGGAACGGCTTCGCTGTCGTGATGATGACCGGCGTCGGGGCTCACGAGATCTAGATTGGTCGGCGGCGCAGCAGGCTACGCGGGTATGCTCTTCCAGCTTCATGGTCAGGTGCTGCACCATCTTCTTAAGCTCCGCGATTTCATCCGATTGGTGAGATCCATGTCCACTGCTAGACGCAGCGGCTACAGTACATGGCGCTGCCAGTTCCTGAATGCGGTCTGCTAGGTCTGCCAGTTGCTCCAAAGAATGAGTGGGTTGAGACGCTAGCACAGTCTGGATATTATGAGGAAGGCGGTTGCTCCATATGGATCTGATAAAGTCATCGGGTACAGAACGCCCGGCCAAGTCCTGAAGGTGTCGGAGAAATTGAGATGGTTTCCTGTCCCCGAGTTCTTCATGAGTAAGCAACTGCTTCACCTTCTTCTCATGAGAAGCAGAAAGTCGCTTGACTAACTCGGTCTTTATTTTCTCATACCGGTTCCTTGACGGCGGGTTAATAATAATGTCCTTTACTGACTTGGCGTATTGTAGGTCTAAATTATTTGTGACATTTGTGAATTTAATATTGTCATCCGTGATACCCTGACTCTCAAATTGACCTTCCAAAAGTGCAAACCACAACTCTGGATCCTCAGGTGAAAACGATGGCACTTTAATTTTTTGTTTTCGTACGACATTGTCCTCGCGGTCAGTGGAAACGCGCACTTTGCGAGTGCGCCGCGTGGTAATGTTGGCGTCCGGTTTTGAACTAACTGTTTTTGCGGAATCACTACTATCACTCATCTTAACTATTTTTACGTCCTGTTCGGGGTCACCAGTTATGGTTGTTCGTGAGGTGACTGTGTGATATGAAATGAAGCACAAGCAAGTAACACAAGAAAGTTTAGTTTATTTGCGTAGCAACACATAAGAAATAGTTCACACAACACACGAAGAATAAGCACATAGAAATTAGAATGAAGGAGTAAGTAAGATGATAGTGATAGCAAGAGAATAATACAAATCACAATATTATAACTGAACGCGTAACTAATACGTTCGACCGACCGTGTTAAGAGCGACATGAGCTTCGCGCGACATAGGTAGATATCGACTGAGGAATGCGGCGCGAGCGCAGAGTCTGTATAAGAATTCAACGAAACAGGTTTTGGTGGCGGGCCGACGGAGCGTTTCCAATGCACGATATAAATATTGAAATAATATACTTGTTCGTATTAATGTTTATGTTTTGTGTATGTGATATATAATATATGTGTATAAATAATATTAGATGTTGTAAATAGATTTAATATATATAAATAAAATGTATTTAATATATAGGCTACATATTCATTATTTAAAGCAGCTTTTCTGTCTAAAAAAGATTGCGTAACCATGATGTCTAATCTCTAAAACAAAAGCACCAACCAAGACCCAATGCAGAGACCAAGAGAAGATCTAAAAACGAGCCCAAAAATTTTAAAACAAAATGCCGCAAATTTGTGGTATAGATTTTAAATCGAAATATATTACGCTTTATTTTAGTTTAGGTCAAACGAGTAATCTGGTGGTAAGCAACTGTCGCCGAATGCTATCAAAGGAGTCAAAATTGCGTTGCCATTTCAATCCTTCCATCTAAAATCGGAGCAAATTAGAACCCAAGGACCATACTTTACCCACTCAATGAAAAGCATTGAAAGATCTACTTTACATCGGTCTTCTGTAAGGCTGAGGTAACACACCAGCTCAGTCTCAACTATAATTGCTTAAATATGGTTTCCTTACGTATATACCTATTAGCATACCTCTCCTGTAGAAGTAGATTAACAAAGTAAAGTTTCACTGCAGCTATTCATCTCGTGGATGTCGTAAGAATTCAGAGATGCTATGGAGAACGGCGAACTTACTGTCATAACGCTCCTCGACTTCAGTAACGCATTTAACACCGTTGATTTTGACATTCTGCTATGTATATTACGCTCTCTTAACATATCTCCAACCGTGATTGACTGGTTTCACAACTACCTGTTTGGTCGCCGGCAGCGTATTAGTATTGATAACACTGTGTCTTCTTGGTGTAGTACTAAAGCTGGTGTCCCTCAGGGTGGCGTGCTATCTCCTTTACTTTTCTCCGTTTTTATTAACACCATCACTAATGATCTCACTTCTTCCTACCACCTATATGCAGACGATCTCCAGATTTATTTTAAAGCACCACCGGTTAACCTGGCTGATGCTATTGATACAGTTAACGCTGACTTGGTAAAGATCTGTAAGTGGAGCATTTCCCACGGCCTCAAGATTAACCCTCTCAAGACTCAAGTCATAGTTGTAGGTAGTTCTAGACTGATTTCCAAAATCGATTGGACTATACTGCCTCAAGTCTCTTGCGATAACACACCTATTCCCTTTAGTGATAAAGTAAAGAACTTGGGTATTTATATTGACAGCACCTTATCCTGGGGTCCTCAGCTGCAGGAGCTGAGTCGCAAAATGTTCGCGGCTGCAGGGTCTTTGCGTAGGCTACGCAATTTGTTACCTACTTCTACCAAGACTGCTCTCACACAATCCCTTCTTTTCCCTATCCTTGATTATGCTGATGCCAGTTATTTAGATCTCACTGAAGACCAATTGAATAAGCTTGAAAGACTCCAAAATCTCTGTATAAGATTCATATTCGGATTGCGTAAATATGATCACATCTCCGACTATCGTAAAAAGCTTAAGTGGTTACCTATCCGCCTTCGCCGGAATACACATATCCTTTCTCTTCTATACAACATCCTATTTAGTCCTTTTACCCCACTTTACCTTAAATCACGGTTTACTTTTTTACACGATACACATCCCAAACTACTGAGATCGTCTGAGAACTTAAAACTAAAAATACCGTCGCATTCTACCAAATTTTCCGACCTCTCTTTTTCTGTTCAAGCAGCTCGACTTTGGAACGCCCTACCAGTCGCAATAAGACGTGCACCAACAGTAAATGCCTTCAAGAGACTAGTAAAAGAGCATTACCTGGAAGACATTTAGGTCCCATAACCTACGTATTTCTCTCGCGTAGTCAGTTTATATTTATTTCACTCATACTCTTCTAAGTTTTTATTATTTAATCGTCATTTTTATCTAACTTCCACCCTATATATAGTGTATACTGCTTTAATTTTTTCTTCACGTATAATATTTATGCACCAGACACAACCCTCTAATTTCCCTAATTGTTTTGTTTCCATCCTAAGGTTGCCTGTAAGAAATTGCCTCCGGGCGATAAGGCCGCCAATTGTACCTACTTAACTTAAATTAAGATCTTTTATAATTGACCTGGTGTACAATAAAGACGTTATTATTATTATTATTATTAAGAACCGGCTAAGTGAGCAAACTATCCAGGAAAAAGCACTGCAAAGAGATGGAAAACTTGAAACAAACCTTATACCCACCCGTCTGACCAGTGTGGTATACGAGCAGACATATCTACCGCCGCCCATGGACATCCACAACATCAAAGGGGTCACAAGTGCGTGGCCGGCCTTGGGGGATGAGAAGAGAGGTTGGGTTATGGCCCTCCAGTATCTTCACTCACTCGGTGAAACACAACGACGGCGCTGTTTCACACCGGTTTTCTGTAAGGCCGTGGTATTCGGTCGAACCGGCCCATGCATGCCGAAGCGTGGCTCATCCACGGTATAGTAAGCCAAAATCTCCTTTCTAAAGAAAAGCCTATGTTCAGCAATGGACTAGTAATAGACCGTTTATATCCAGTAGACTATTAAAAGCTGATCTTACTGTTTGTTTCTTGTGATGTGTATAGTTCGTAAGTGGATCTATACCCTCGGTAGTTCTGTACCAGGACATGTCACAAAGTTAGCTCTGTTCCTATTTAAGATTCAACTTGGCGTATTCAACCTCTCTCAAGCTATCAAATCCATTTTAATTGACAACTTTTGATAGTATTATTATTACATTTACTATTAAGTTGCATGAAAACTTAAACTGTATTTCTTTAGTTAACGTTTAAGAGGTTTTAATTATAAGTCAACACAAAATTCGAATTTCGGATAAACAAATAATATAATTCATTAAGTATTCATAAGTAAAGCTAATTTGCTCTAGTTCAAGCCGAATTACAATTTGATTTCACTTTCTCATATATTTTTTATTTAAATACGAATTGAAAGCACACTGGTACACCACACTAATTTCTTTTGGGTAGCTCTAACTCCTTTACTTATTTTTATGATATAAAAGTTCACCGTTAAAGAATATTGGCCAATAAGGACCAGTCTTCTTTGCAAAGAGACATTGCAAGAAACCAGCTTAATGAAATAAAAGCCCCCGCCAAGTCCAGTATGAATTTAATTCAATTTTGTGAAATGTATAATAATCTTTTTCATCCATTTACTAAATATATTCTTACATTACACCCTAACGCAATTTCATACAAACAGTAACTTGTTCAACGCTCAAAAGGAACGCATAATTATATTACGGTACAAGTTTATTTTGTTCGCGAAATTTTCAAGAATATAACCATCTGCGGGGTCAGCAAGAATGGCTAACAGAAACATGCAACGCATTAGTCCAAACAATTCCGACGTATTATTTCAACGTCTTACTCCACTCTACTTAGAATGTTGTTGTTAAGTACCATTGTTTTTACTACTAGTTTATATAATCTTTCACTGAATATTAACTGTTGAATTAGCTAGTAACGTTTAAAAATAACATTGTCCTTCAAAAATAACTTAACCTGAATAAATAGTTGATAACGATTTTGATAAAATTATTCTAATAGCGCTGGTAGGGGTAGAATCAATACTATTTCTAAGCATAGATTATTATGGTCTTTTAATATGTATTTA
Source organism: Spilarctia lutea (assembly GCA_916048165.1). NCBI lineage: Eukaryota > Metazoa > Arthropoda > Insecta > Lepidoptera > Erebidae > Spilarctia > Spilarctia lutea. Next base: position 13,964,381 of record OU696480.1, on the reverse strand, counting down.
TATTTTATCATTTATTGCTAAAACATCAAAAATTAATTCAAATATACATTAGGAACGTAGTCTCGAATTTTCATGGAGAGAATTAATTGTTAAAGAATGATTGAGGTTTCGTTTAGGTGTGTACTGTGAACGAAAGCATACAAGTAAACAAAATATAAATTATTTAACACACAGTACAAACTTGTGAAGTAGTTTTTTAATGTTCAACTGTAAATGTTGTTCATTTGTACTTTCAAATCCTTTGAATTTCACAGGATTCTAATGAAATATATTTTGGTAATACTAAAAAGAGAAACTTATAAATACCTTTCATATTCCATTGTAAGTACTCGTAATCGTTTCGTAAACGTTACGAGTTTACAAAGGATTTCAGCGTATCTGATTGTGATATAAAAAATACATTTCTGTGTTTGAGTCTTTAGATGGAAGAAGAACATTAAATGTTTAACTAAAGGTATTGTTTTGGTGATTGAATCAATAAAAGCCCACTGCTAGACATAAGCGTCACCTTAGAAGGGACATTTTGCCCGACTATAACACGCTAACCAGACTAGTTAGTGTATATAGAGTTTATTTCACTCTTTGCAGTGATGTTGTCCTGCGTAGTTTAGAATTGAGGCAGTGACACTGTATTCTTATCACTATAAAAATGAACACCTATCGTGGTAACCTAGTCATGGTGGAGCTGCAAGAGCACATGAGATCAGAGAGAGAATCAATAGAACTGCTCAGCGACTATAGTAGTCGTAACATAATTATAGAATAAAATAATACCGACAATAAGTCACTTTATTGTCTTAAGTAATTACTATAAATAGATATTCTTAATATTATCGTAAATGATTACAAAATTCATAACGTTCGGATCACGTCAACACCTATTATTATATATATTTATATATTATTAGTTACTAAGTAAGTAAGCAAATTTATCACTATTCTACTAACAAATAACAGTCAACTCGGTACAACCATACACTGTTTGCTGCAAATATTTCAACTACGAAATAAACACTGCTAAGGTTATCCTATTACTGTAATAGCAGTCTTGTTCAGTAACAGAAATGAGGGTTATGAGACAGTAGTCTAGTTTGAATAAATTAGCATTCGAGGAAAATTAAGTTGGAGGCGTATACGAACTCCGACTTTTAAAACAAACTTGGATGGAAAGTTTACGAGGCAGCCATCCATTCACTGAACTAAATACGAAAATAGTTCAACTTTATAAATAAATATCATTCGGAGTAAATATATATTATTGCAAACGGTTTAGATTAAATTAGAAAATCGAAAAATACGTTTGCGTTAGTAAATATTATAATTATTATAGTTGATACCTTTATACGTTCATTCATTCACGACGATTCACAAACTGATGCTTTTACTAATGATATTTAAATTGTATGTTATGTATTATTGTCACAAGTGTTTCATAGAGACCTTAGAATTTAATTTTCTTCCCTCTTCTATCCTCTTCATATAAAAATTCCACACACGATGTGTAAGATATATAGGCAACAGCTTACAGTAAGTACAACTCTATTGAAAGACTCCATTCAATTGCGACTATTCTAAATAAATCCGGAGACAGTATCGACAAAGCTTACAGAACTCTTTCACAAATCTTTGTTTTCATTTTTATTAAAATACAGCACATTTACTCTCTCAATGTCTCGACACATTGCTGTCCAGATTATTTATGTATAAAAGTATTTAAATTTTTGTACCTATTCTTCGCTAACATCAAATTTAAACTTGAACAAAACAGATTATAAAAATGTGTTTACCAGACGTTTGAAATACTTTCAAACCTGTAATGTGTAATCTGCCGAGTAGAAGACAAACACGTGACGAAGTTTCACGACTTGTGAGCCAGTGTCTGGTCATATGTAATCACATTTCGCCATCTTTAAATAACATACCCATATTAACTAGCACCCGCGTGTATGTCGGTTATCGCGATAAAAAGTAGTCCATGTCCTTCCTCAAGAATCAAAGTATCTCCACGCAAAATTTTATAAAAATCGGTGTAACGGTTTAGCTGTGAAAGTAAGAAAAACAGACAGACACAGTTCGTTTCAAATTATACCATTAGTGTGGATTTTATTTGTTATTACTTCTTAAAAAATGTTAAGAATGAGACAAAATAATCATAACTTAATCAAATACCTTTAAACGAACATTTCTTGTATAATATAATTAGAATCTCGGAAACGTCACCATCGATTTTCGTGAAATTTTGTATACAGAGGGTTTCTAATAATATATTTCGGACATTTAACACACAACATCATCTAGTCCTAAGCTAAGCAGAGCTTGTATTATGAGTATTAAACAACTGATATGACTGACAACTGATACATATATACTTTTTTTGAAAATAATATACATAGAATACATCTAAACTCTTACTCTCAAATATTTGACCCGACCCGGTAATACTTACTGTATGCACTTTTTAAAACAAATATTAATAGAAACAAGAAAAGGTTTCAAAGGTATATTTTTTAAACTTGAACTCGTATGCACTGCAGTTGTATACACTACCACTACGCCACCGAGGCAGTTTATATATAGGTATTATATACTCGTATATATAAACCATACGTTTTAACTGCCTATATTTGTAAAACATCAGACATTTATATGTTTCAAATAAACATGTTTGAATGATTTGCGTACATTAAGAAACACAGATCACTCAATACCTCTCTGTTTATACTTTACATAATCATTCTAAGAACAAAATAAAGCATTTCTTAACCAGACTATAAATATATCGAGAAAAACCACAAATTATTTCTTACTTTTTTTGAAAATCAATAGTTTTTAGAGATAGATTTTAGTTCAGAAAATTTGACAAAAAAGTATTTAACAATTCTAAAAATTTTGATACAACTGTGTTTCAAGTTTTGTTAACTCCTCAACTATTTAACAATATTTCCATGAGTTTCGATTATATATTTTAGGTCACCAAGTACATGAAGATATTTTGCGAGAAAACCAAACGACTCTTTTAAAGAAAAAGATGTACTAGACCAATAATATCTAAGTCTGTGTAATATAACTAACGATATTATATAACCAAATAAAATATCTAAAGGGTAATTAACTCATTGAGAGATGAATATCCTAGAAGAGATACATTTATAATTCAAGAAAACAGTCTACCCAATTTGATTTTTAGTAGGGTAATTCGCTTCGCTTTCGACATCCTTGAAGACATTTTTAAAAGCCTACTTACAGTCAGCATCAGAAACATGCGGTCCACGTATAACAAAGTAAGCATCCTTCAGGTGACACAATCTCAAGCGACCGGCCGTTAACAAGGGCCACCGACAGTAAAAATAACAAATTCAAACCACGTGGCTCCTTGAGAGGCACTGCTGATTCTTAACCCTTGTACCTCCGCATATTTATTAAGGACAGGTGAGCCCAAAGCCTTACAAACTGCTTGTATTTGACACAAAAGTGAAGGTTAATTATAAATAAGGAGCGAAATTAAAGGACCGTTGTGTGGGGTAATGTCAATGAACTTACATTTTCTTAAAAATAAGTGTACCTACGTATTGTATGCACCTTCAAATACAAACAAAAGAAAGTTTAAAAAGGCTATATCCGTAAATCTTGGTATAGCGGCAAAAAGTTCGTTCTCCAAGGTCCAGTCTATCTCTATACCGAAATTCATCCAAATGGATTCCAATATTTAGCCTTGTAACAGATAGAGTTACTTTCTAATTTATAGTATTAGTATGGATAACACCCGGGCCATTTTTATGAAACTACTTGCTGATCCGGCAAATATTGTTTTGTCATAAAAAAGAAACCGGTGGATCACAATTATCATTTAGGGGTATGAAAAATAAATGTAGATCTATTCTCAGAACTATCCGATTCGCACACAAAATTTTATAAAAATCAGTCAAGTCGTTTCGGAGGAGTTTGGTAACAAACACCGCGACACGAGAATATTATGTATTAGATTGACTGAATGAATTTAAATCTATTCAGTAATTAATAAGCTACATACAGATAAACATAGACTTGAATTTTAGATTATAATGTGATAGATTATGATGTTATTTTCTCAACTATCTGACAAAACTTGGTTTCAAGTCAGAAGTAATCTAATATCATCCTTATTATCAATAGCCTGTATTAATCCATTAGTGGACCTAAGTCTCGTCTTTAGAACAGAACCTATGGCGTACTACATTACGTCGTCTTATATACTTAATATTTAACAACGTTTTGAATTAACTACAAATACATTTTTTGCCATGTGAAGTTATAATGTAAAACCACGTTTTGATCAGTACAAGGGAATCAAACTTAAATCACACTAATATTGTAAAGGATAAAGTAAGTTTGTTTGTTACTCTTTAACGAGAAAACTACTTAACTGATCATCACGAAACTTTGAACACATATTCTTGAAGATGTTAGAAGTAACATGGGACACACATTTTTTATTAAATGTAGTGCAGAATAAAAACTCATTATTCAATAATTTTGACGATACGTATAAGTACCCCACGCTGTAAGCGACACAGACTAAGATCGAAAGCGATTATTTTACAATTAGCCGTCAAATACGTAATACGATATACGAACCAGGTTTTATTTCACTTCACTTCGCTTGATCCTCACAGCCGACTTAATAGAGGGTTTTTAAATATACTGTAAGACCGTTTAATGCGTAAAGTCGAAGAATTAAGCAAGCTTGTTTCATTGAATTGAACTAAAGTACCAAATAAGATTTGATATAAAAGATGTCTGAAAATCTAATTAAAAACTTTAACTTAAGCTAGTAAAAACATTTCATATCACATTACATATTGATGAAAGAAATTGTTAATATAATGTTGAAGTATCTGAGCTTCGCAGTGTTACCCACGAGAAGGGTATATATTGTAACTTTACAATAAAAGTCGTGGAGAACGCCGCAGGGTGAAACTAGTCTAAAAAAAAAAGTAGCCTTACAAGCAGAATGAGAAATAAAATTTAAAATAGTGTTATTAATCAATAAGTACCTTCATATGCATTTAATGAAAAGCCATTAATTTGAAACTACGAGTACAAACAGACTCATCAATTTTATTGATGTAAATATTGGTTTCGTATTGAGAAGGTACAAGTGCAAGTGCAAGCTAAGTATGATTAGACGGATGTTAAAAACTTACAAAAAACAAATTCATGAGGTGTGTCCGTGCCTTTACAGGCATGGGAAATAATAAAAGCTTATCGGTTACCTCTCCTATTTTATATGCATTAATAATATTCTCCTGTCCGATAACGGCCACGGCGGCCTGTCTCAACGGAGACGCACACACGCCAACTCTCTCATAATCCCATGGGACGATTAACCGACACATTCGGGGAAAGATCAGGCGCAGGATAGCTTTACGTGCTCTTTGAGGTACAAGGGTTCAGACCTCTACTTCCAAACTCCGAGCTATTATTAAGTATTTCTATAATAAGAAAAACTTAATAACACTTTCGGCCCGGCCCGAGATTTGAACCAGAGACCTCTTAATCGGCAGTCGCATACGTCTACCGCAAGAACAACGAGGCAGTTTTAGATGCATTATGGCACAACGTGTGGCTACAGTATGTTCGATTCCAACATAACATTTCATACTCTAGCTCTAATAAGGTAATCAATTGAAAGTTTTGTATTAAAAGATTTGTTCATGAGAGAAACACAGTGTACATTAAAATCGATTTCATCATCTGTAACCTACTATACAATGTATTTTAAATCCTCGTGAATATTGGTAATAGATATAAAATACACTTGTATAATGAATCAAAGCAATATGCCACATCTCCCTGAACGTTAAACCGTAGTAAGTAGTTATGAGTGACACATGCTGGAGTCTCACATTATCATTTTGTTTGAATTGAAACCACGCTTTTCTAAAAAGTCCATAGTTCTTTTTATGACAAGATGATAAACACTTTCCTTTCCACTGCCTCTTTATATCCTTTATTTTTTGACTGACTGCCAAAACCTGCAAAGTATTTCATACCAATCCATGTAAAAAGTACCACGACCGTAGGCTTCGTTATTGAACACCATATTGGTATTCCTGGAGGAACTACTCGAGCAGATTGCTAAACGTATTTTAACATTTTCTTTACATTTTCTTCTGATGGTCTATAGCTATAAGCTATAAACTAGAGGCCACTACGAGGCTTCAACATAATTCAGAATAATCTATTGTTTTATGATTTTCAATATTTTTGTTTCGTTATAAATATAAAAAATATGTTACTAAAAATTGCTAAACTAAACAGTTCAAATAGAAAATTAATTTACAATCCATGCCATTTATATATTCTAAGATTTATTGGCTTGTTCTCAAAGGTGATTAATATGTTGGCAGACAAAACAGACGATTAAAGCAGGTTGTAGCAACGGACCAATGAAGCTTAACTAATATGTTGTTTATTTGGCAGAAATTCAGTTTGGGTATTTTAGTATTTAAGGACACTTGTAAAATGATAAAGATTTACAATATGATTACGAAGATTATTAACACATCTTACACGATGAGTATAATATTGACACTAATTTTGTAGTAGGTAATACGCTGTATTGTATCTGTGTTGTGATGGATTAAGGTTACGGAATGTCACATCGCTTATTCACCTTATTGACCTCGTAAGAGCTTGATTATGCAGCAAACTACACTAGACAACTTACAGTATTCCAAAGAGAAGAAAAACTTGACACAAAACCAATACCGTCTGGCTAATGTGGTATAGTATGCATATACATTCCTACAATGTCATGATGGCCAGACGGACACCAGACATGGCCGATCCAGGCTATGAGACATGGTTCATCGTTAAGGAGTGCACGTATTCAATTATGTCAATATACGTGATGGTCAAGCATACGTGGTTAACGAAGCTGTATTATATACATATACAATAGTGTAGTGTTTACACAGACTGTTGCTAATAAAACGAAAAGTATTTTTTATTACAGGTGAGATGGTTTATTTACTCAAAACACGACGGCACGGATCATTAGGAACCTTGGAAAATTCTTTGATACTAATATTATGAGTATTATTAAACTAATACCGAAGAAAATAAAGCACTCCGTATCTATTTTGACGTATATATCGGCACAATATTGCTAAAACGATCCACAAAACCGAAGCAAATAGTTGACAGCAATTTGACGAATCATCAAACGATATGCGTAAGCCCCATGTTTTCAAGTTTTCACCAACAACCAGAATTACAACTTCAGTTATTATTAGAGTGTTAAATGTGTGTTCATGTGATCTAGGTGCTCATTTATCTGCTCTGAAAACGACTTTGTAGTCTTCATTTAGTATGCGCTCTCAGTCTTCAATAGTCTGATCAATGCTTGATATAAGATTGATAAAATTAATACCATTGACCAGATTAGTTGAAATTAAATATTTGGGATAATTATGGACATTTTTTGAAGTATTTTACTTTCTAAACGATAAATGTTTCAAGCAGATTTATAACTGGTCGGTTTAATGCTGACACCGAACATATGACGTGAGCCCACTGGCGAAACGACTCAATTATTAATATAAATAGAACTAATTAGTATGCTTTCGGTAATCTTCGCGACCAGGTGCATTCACCTATCATGGTAATATTTACATTTAACTTAATGTCTCGTAAACATTTACTTAACATTTAATATACGTGTATACCGCCACTTGTACATTATCTTTATAATAGTTTTAAGTTTATCATGTTATCACACTACTACTGGTGTACAATAAAGAGATTTATTATTATTATTATTATTATTATACCTGCACGGTTGATCTAGTGGTTTAAACGGTTGCCAAGTGACTTGCTCCTTCGTCAAGTGTTGTGGGTTCAAATCGTACAGGAGACAACAACTTGTACTTGTGTGATCCATAAATTGTTGTTCTGATTATGGGTTTTCTTTGTGTCCGTTACATGTTTGTTTTTAAAGGCCCCCGTGATACAGGATTATTTATTCCAAATGCGGGAAATGTCCTTTAAAACAAAAAAAAACATATCTAGAATTATTATAAAGTTTGTTATCTTTAGCATAATACTAACTATAATTTCCTTTATAAACATAACTCTTGATTTTAATCCTACTTCCGGTCGCATCCCCAACATCAAAAAAAATACATAACTAGAAGGAAATCCAAATAACATAATCATGGTATAAAGCAGCTAAAATCTCATGCGACGATCATAAATTCGACCCTTCTCATATATAATCCTAACAGTCTGACCAACCGATGATCAATTCCGTATTATAAATAAATCCTTAACATTTATCATACGCAAAAACCGCCACCATGAACCAAAGGGGGCTCAAATCGAAGCAGTTACCTGAAGTGATATTATATAACTCGTATAATAAACTATGTTATTTGAAACAGTGTCACCAAAGTTGTAAAACAAAAACTGTTGATAATTACTATGATATTAACAAAATCAATTTGACACATCTGACGCGGGCGCTTTATTCTTATTTGGTTGATCCTGTGCTATGGTAACAAGATCGCTGATAAACGCATTTAAATGTTTCTAAATACTATATTTTTCTCTATACATATATGCTAATATATTGAATAAATACATCCTCACATAAATACTTTACTTAGGCAAAAATCAAACCCATAATCTCAGGATTAGCAGTCAGTCACTGACTACTAAACCAAAAGTAAGTCACTTAATCAGGTTTCATAACAAGTAACACTAAGAATTCTACCGCCTTTCAACTGGTGAAATCTTTGGAAAAGATAACGTTGATTAGTACAAACACACTATCTATCACGTATTCATTACCCACATTAAAGCTTCGCTAAACGGGTTAACAATAACACTTAAAATGTTTCCCATGTGACTAAAAATATATCAAAAATTTTCCTATTTGTAACTTAATAAAATAACTAAGTAGTTGTTCTTTGTTAAATTATCCGTAGGTTCTCTTTAATACTTGAATGTGTTCATTTAGTAGAACAGAACCGACCTATAGAACATCTATAGCCTGTATCGGTATTAGCATTTCTACTAAGCTAGCCATTCTTCAAGTTGCGTCACTAAGGAAGTAGGTTAGCGAAATGAGTCATTAATTCGATCGTGATACCGTTTTCGATGGCTATCGGTAGTCATCAGCTTTAGTAATTACTAGTTTACTTAATATACTTTGATTGAAGTGCTTTTATCGTTTTCTTCGAAACAACCTGCATGTACCTTTATTTTCTGTATACAAGTATATTTTCGTTAGAAAATAATGACTGCCTCGGTGATGGCAAGCAGTTATACTTGGAGAGTAAAGATGATGTCTTTATTGAAATAGGCGTGATAAATACATCGACTTCTCGAGTCACTGTACTCTTGCTTGTTTTTGCGTTTTCACTAAGATAATGAGGAAAAATATCACCTGATTTCAATGTTCCTATATTTTCATTGATGTTTGAATTATTTTTAATAATGCAGAAAGAAAAAGAAAGCAGCAGAAAAGCATATATATCAATCTGCTAACCCTAGAACTTCACTGTGCGTATTATCTGTATGCCGATGATCTGCAACTTTACTCGCAAAGGAAGTTTGAAGATATCTCTTTTGCAGTAGACATGATCAACAGATATCTGTAAACAATTAATGAGTGGTCCAATAGGTTTGGCTTATCAGTAAACCCGACAAAATGTCAAGCTATTGTAGTTGGAAGCCATCGATTGATAAGTAGAATAGACACCGGAACTCTTCAGGCTATAATTTTTAACGGAACTGCCTGTTTGTCGGTCTGTGAAAGATCTAGGCTTACACCTCGATTGCACTCTTCATTGGCGTGAACAAGTCACTAGTACTCTTCGGGTACTTTATCACTTGAAAAATTGCCTTCTCCAAAAACTAAGATTATGCTTGTACCCTTATCTTTCCCGTAATCGACTATAGTGACGTGTGCTATTATGACCTGAATGCAGATCTTATCGATAAATTAGACCGTCTTCTTAATAACTGCATTCGATTTGTCTGTCAATTGGCAGAATCAACTGCCTCATAATTATCCTCTACCATTATAATTAATAAATATGCTTATATATTCCTTTAGTTATGTAAATATATGTATTTGGTTATGTGTATAGGTTTAAGAATATGATGTCTATGTATATACATATATTTTATAAGATACTTATTAATATAGACTAGTAATTCTATTGTGGGGGAACGGGTATCATGTTCCACCCAACACAAAGGGAGGATCCTCCGACCAGGCGAGGTGATCATGCCTGGCGGGCTACTGCCCAACAGTTGATGTTGGGATGTTGTATATACGAGTATGTTAATCGGCGCGAGAACAATTTATTTCGCGATTCAGGATTTGTAGTTACTCCGTGTAGTGCGTTACTTCGTAGTTCAGTGTATCTTCGGTAGATATCGCTGTAGTATGTTATGTGGAAGTCGCCACACTATATTAACAAGTATTAACAATTTGTAAAACACGGCATTCAGACTTCAATAAAATATTTCACACATGTTTGATCTTACAAAAATGGTGTCACAATTTTTAAACTTTTCTAAGAGTAAGCAATGTTAAAACATAGAAAGCACAATAAATACTTAAATTATTTTAAGTTAAAACCATTAATCTTAAAACACAAACATGACGTTGTGATGTCACAAAGTCATTATAAAAATGTACGCGTCCACTCGCGCGATTATGTACCGGATGTTGTTCCGGGGGCGGGTGCTGACGTCAATTTCCGGCGCGGGCGCCCGTACCGGAAACTGCGAAAAACACTTCACTCTCCATACGATTATCATGCAGTCCGGTGGAAACCGGAATGATGTAAGGGAAATTAGTTTACGCACGTTTTAATAGTTGTTTAATTAAATACGCCAACTACAAATTATAATCTACAAAGATTTTTCACCACAACATCTTGTGCGATTGAATGAATAAATGTTTAATTCCTATTTAAAAAATATATATATTTACGATTTGCACTGCACGTATGGCTTAGTTTTTTATAGCTACGCCGCTTTCTACTTCACCAATTATTGTGGGTTTTAATTCTACATAGGACAACACTTTGTGTCAAAAAAAAATTGTTTTGAGTCTGGGTATTCTTTGTTTCCGTTTCTTGTTCATTTGTAAAGAACTGTACAAATGAAATTTGTAAAGTTCATTTGTAAATCCTGTGACGTGGGGGCGTCACAGGATTTATTCCTAGAGCATGAGTTTACTTTAAAAAAAAATTAACAAAGACACTAATTTATGTTACCTAATAAGTGCTGTTGATGGATGCGAGTATCCCAAAATCGATCAGAGTGGTGTGCAATGTGAGAGGTATTTGACCAGTAATGGACTGCAATAGGCTAATATATATCTAACTGTTATTATTGTGTAAAACTTGGAATTAACCCGGTAACATTACGTAAATACGTTACGATTTTAAAAATACATTAAATTCACTACATATTATAGAACATAGTCCTCCGCCGCGTCTGTCTATCTGTTTGTTTGCGATTAACTCAAAAGCTACTGCACAGATTTTGGTGCGGTTTTTACCAATAGATGGAGTCATTCTTGAGTAAGGTTTTCGTAATAATTTGTAAAATTTTTAAGTATATTGGCTAAAAATAAAAAATAAGTTTCACATCTTCTTGGGGTAACATAAGTCATATTATATTTTCCGTAAAGAACCCGTGCGAGGCCGTAGCTGGTTGCTAGTATTTAATATATCAATTATCATTTATGACTCCTAAGTCACAGGTGATAAACCTAGTTTGGGCGCCAAGAACAAGATTACATATGAACTGATTGTTATTTTTTTTTAATTCGATTGTATCAATCACGAATATTACCTATCTGTAAACAAGGTATAATGAGATTGTTTTGTGTAAATAAATTATTATTATATAATTATTTATCATCATCATAAAGACAAAAAAACTGTTTTTCTACAAAGAAAAAAGTCAACGTATAGTGCAGGATAACTTCGTGCAATTTTTAAAACTAGAATATTGACGACAGAAGCCTCGATACGGCTTCAAAAACGATTTTCTGTGTTCATATTCTTTTTGTAGGAGACTCCGTCCAATCAAAATCCAACTACGTATCAATACGGAGAGTAAAAATGAGGGAGATAAATGAAGCTTCGTTGAAGAGACGGAAGCCCTTCATCACTCGGTCGGAAGAAAGTGATGTCAGAAATTATGTTTTGAATATATAGAGTTAACCTCTTGTGACTTGAAGTTTTTTTACGTTGCTTTAGTGCATGCATTTTTTTTGATATTTATGAGCCTGCCAAAGTGACTCTACTCTGCTTGATGGAAAGCGTGAGCAGAATCCAAGAGTAATGATCACTAAAGTCAGCATGGTGACCCACACCATGGTTGCCACTTGAGATACTTCTGCGTCATTTGATACTCCGGTCTCACACTAGCCTACGAAACACTACAGCACGAATGCTTTCATTTTGGATTGATCTGCTGTGAGAACTCCCCGTGTGTGTGCCAAGGTTAAACCGGACTGTTCACGCAGAAATCAGCGTGGCACTACTAATAATGGTTTACTTTATAGTTGAAGGGCTAGTTAAGTTTTGTCCAAGGTGGTCTTTTCTATTACGACAAAATAAAAAACAAAATTAAAAAATTACTAAATTTGTAAATTGCATTTCCTTCCTCTTTTATGTATAAAAAATCAATCAATCGTAATAATATCAAGAACATATTGTGTGTTTGGTTTCCGCAGTGGCCAGTGACGAAAGAATTGATGTTCTCAATCAATTAATGTGTTTAATTGGTATTAATTACTAAAATCAAATTGATCACGTGCATCTTGTTGTTTCAGTTAAGATAATATTACAGATGCCAGCATGTTCCTTTTCAATTGGTATGCAAAATGAACTTGATACTTAAAATGACATCATAGTTAAGGTTAGATCAAATCAATTCATAGCGAGTTGTCTCTTTTATGGCGATTTATATTTATTGATAACTAGCTGACCCACGCACTCTCGTTTACGTCTCTCATTGCCCGTAGTGTAATTATTTCCCCGGTTTTCGTAACATTCTTGCTCCGCTCCTATTGGTCTTAGCGTGAAAATATATAACCAAATATATAGCCCTCCTCTATAAATGGACTATCCTACACTGAAAGAATTATTCAAATCGGACCAGTGGTTCCTGGGATTAGCGCGTTCAAACAAACAGACAAACTGTTCAGCTTTATAATATTAGTATAGATTATTCTTCACGAGTTACGCCATCTTTAAGTATTAATGCCTCGGTGGCGTAAGTAGTAGCGTATGCGACTGCTAAGTTTGAGGTCTCGGGTTCGAGTCCCGGGTCGGACTAAATGTTTGAATGATCTGCAAATATTTGTTTCGGTGTTTAGGTGTTTCCTATGTATAATATGTGTGTATTTACAATTATATCAGTTGTCTAGTACCCATAACACAAGCTCTGCTTAGCTTGAGATTAGATGGCGTTGTGTGTTAGATGTCCCCGGAATATTTATTTATTTAATATTATTAATTGACACTGTTTTATAATAAGTAGACATGCGTAACACATAAATAAAATAAATATTTCGGACATCTACCACACAACGCCATCTATTCCCAAGCTAAGCAGAGCTTGTGTTATGGGTACTAGACAACTGATATGAATACTTATATACTTTTTTTTTGTAAATACATACATATTATACATAGAAAACACTCAAACTCCGAAACAAATATTTGTTGATTACACAAATGCTTGGACATATTCAATTATTTGGTTCTGTATCTAAAAGGATTCTAGAAAATAGGTATAGTATTTGTACATGAGCGTTATAAATTTAAGAAAATCCTTAAACATTCAAACGATGAGATGGTTATAAATTGCCTATAACCCAATGATATAAAACAGGTCTGGCGCACTGATAAATACCACAGACGGTTGTTTATTTACGATAATATTAAACATCTCGGAAATGTGCGAATGTATTAATAAGATTCCCTTACAGATTTTAGAGTGGAAGACGTACAGTACTGAGACTGTCATCGTATAACATGTCTGTGCTACTTAGTGCGACGAAATGGAGAAAAAAAATCCAACACCAATCCATACTAATATAATAAAGCTGTAGAGTTTGTTTGTTTGAACGCGCTAATCTCAGCAACCGCTGGTCCGATTTGAAAAATTTTTTCGGTGTTGGATAGTCTATTTATCGAGGAAGGCTATAGGCTATATATCATCACGTTACTATTAATAGGAGCGGAGCACCAATGAAGAATGTTTCGAAAACGGGGGAAAATTTTCACACTACGGGCAATATACGACGCAAACGAGGTTGCGTGGGTGAGCTAGTATAATATATAATATTTATTTACATATAGGAATTTGATTTTACTGTCAGGATTATTGTAAAGATTATTACAAAGCTAACAACAATATTAACAGAAGTAATGTCTTTTCTTACAAATGGTACATCAAATACAATTAAGAATCTACTGACTAACTAATGGAGTACATTAATATAATCTGTCAAAGTAGATAATACTTTTTATCCGAGCACCTACCCGCATAAGCTTTTTTCTTTTGTAATTATGTGCGACACAAAAAGTACACCCCTCTTTCGAAATCACAGTAACAAACAAACCCAGATCCCCATATATCATTCGCAAGGAGTTCACTGGGATGTTTCGAAAGCGAATTTGTGCTCTAACGTCGATCACGTTTTATGTAGCGAAGCGAAAACGAATCGATGCGGATGAGGGATGTTAGCGAATACAGAGATAAGTCACGTCCTACCCCCTACTACCGATGATGGATTAGCCGCTTAACATTTAACTCACTCTGTTAATAAATATATCTTTCGTATGTTTGTGGAATCAATTGTAGGCGAGGGAGCGCGTACATATTAAGTAATAAATTATTTTAGATCCAGCGAAGTAGAATTTTAGAAGGTAGTTGTTATCAGCTATGCTATCAATAGGTACCTACTTACTTTAATGGTAAGCTTATACCGAGACGTATGAAAATGTGACTCTTTTTTGAGACAATTTGAAGAACACACAAGGCGAAATTTTCTCGGAATTGAAATTAAAACACAAATTTCTAATTCACGTTGTCATAACCTGAGATTCAACTGTTTCTACTCCAAAAAAGTTAATAAGTCTGTAGACTACATTACGTACTATATTATATATGTATTTAACTATCAACTTAAAAGTATAACACATACATAACACTCATTGTATACATAACACTCATTATATAGCCAGGACAGTCGTAATTTTTATTTATTTGCTCGTTGAGTTAGTCATTCAATTTGTGAAGGAGTATGTGCTTCCTTCTCACTGATTGCCAACTCTCTATACATAAAGATCGTATTATAAGAATACATAATAAATATCATTAAGTTTGAAATGGTTTTTATTTAAAAAATATGAAACAAATGAACATAAATAAACCTATTGTTTAAGCAAACAGAGTCTCACATATTCCGTAGTAAGGGTATTACAGTAATCTTGCTCGACAGCTGGTTGCTTACGCCGCTAATGTTGTGAACGAGAACAAATCTGTGCTGTTACAGCTATCTGCCAATGATAAGGACCCACTCCGGCAAATGGTACCATTTTTATTATCAACTTGCACGAATATATGAGAAATTGGCTTGAAATTGTTTGTTGTTAATCAGTAAATGTTTTCCGCCTTTCGCTTAGTAAACAGTGAGAAATTATACATGTAAATTAATTTCTAATAAAAAATAGTAAGTACAGTAAACTAAATGTTTAATAGTCTCGTGGTTAATGTAATTAAATTTTCTTAAGTTCTCTTTTAAGTTGAAAATTTAATTAAACTAATGGAGGATAAAACATCTAAACTATTGTACACAAGCGGAATATAGCTAAAATAAGACTTACTGCTAAGTTACAATTCAATTACAGTTCCTTGAAGGGTCGTACATCATCTACACATATCACCGACATAAAATAATATCGAAAAGGAAAAACATCAAATTCGCATAAAATTGGAATGGCCAAAGTGCTTCCAATATCAGATATTGTACACCCTACACTATTTTTATTCCTTAATCTCTAAAATATGCATCCCCATATATTAAGGTAGGGGCACACTGAGGGTGCACCTGGAGATAAGAGGCCATCAATCACACTTTGCTATAAACAGAACAGCATTACCTCCCTATACCCCTATAGTAGATGAAAACCTTTCACCGGCTGTTTTTTTCGAGTTGTTTATAGACTTGGGGAACGTATTATGGAGGAATTCATACGTTAAACAAGCTGCGCTTTCTTGATGTTTATTCACCGTTTCGTTGTGTGCTTTTGTCTTATTTTAGTATGTGTTTATGGATAAAGTAGACGAAAAACATATTACGATATTTGTAGGAGTCTTATTATATTATACATACAAGTATAGTATCGATAATTGTTGGAATGTTTAGGTTTGCTTTGCACTATAACTAATGTTGTAACCGAGGTAACAACAATAGAAAACGTTCTCAAAGTTTCTCCAAGCACCTCGTGTATTACGGTTATTATGGTAAAGAGGTAATCTATGTCTTGTCACAAAAATCTAAATATCTCCATGCCAAATTTCTTTAAAATCGGTGCAGCAGTTTAGCCGTGAAAGCACAATAACACTACACTACGTGCGTAAAATATAGCTACCTAAAATGCATGATTCACCTCAATATCAGTGAGTATATAGTATTATTAAATATATGTTACTTACAAGAAAATACAATTTAGGCCAATTTAGTCACATTATAATAATAAGTAGTTCTGAATTGCAGGCGATCATGATAGACGGTAGTCACTTTCTATCACGTGACAGGTGTGCTCATATCCTATTAATACACACATAGCGTAATGTTGGTGTGAGACATAAGACAATCATTTAGTTTGTAACCACCCCATAACGCTACTGATATTATTGCGCATACAGAATAATTATTTATTTGACATTGAAATAATAATATAACTATCTAACGACTAATCAGCCACAAAACTTGAAGACTCGTGAGTATTTTGCAATCTTCTTCAAAAGTACATCTTTTGACACACGTTATGCGTGGACCCCAATTTATTGGCACAGAAAGAAGAAAATCTTGCATCGTAGCTTGATTTGAAACATTCATGTTAAATAAATTGTTGAAACAATCAAGAGTTATTGGTTACTCAATTTTCTTGTTCCTTATATATAAATTCTAAGAATCAGGAAAATCCAAACATGTTCACAGTCTCTCAATACCTTATCTGGTGGATGACACACATTCTTGTAAAAATTTCAATGCAAAATTTTAAAATGGTATCAATAGTGCTTCGTTCATAGTGAGTTCGTTGTCGTTACTGTCGCTATTCAAAATTAGAATGTAGCGTCAATTTCGATCGGAGTGTACACAAATACTAGCTGCCCCGGCAAACTTCGTACAGCCTTTTTATTTTTGTGAATATGTTCTCAATTATTGAAAAATCTTTGAGTAAGCCCGTGTCAACTTCCCGCAGCGCTGCAGTGTATAGAACTAAGCGGACTGAGAGAATATAACACCTTCTTTTTTTTCTTCTATACAAACCTTATCCTGATTATAACAAATACATAAAAAAGAATTATTCAATTTGGTCCAGTCGATCTTAAGTAATGGGTGTACATACATTTTTGTAATTCATTTTAATTTAAATCCTAGATTTCAAAGAGGTAAAGCTTCTAATTTTTTGTTTGTATGTTTGTAGGGGATAATCTTTGGAAGTATTAATTCGATCCTGAAAATTCTAAAAACTAACAGGAGTGACCTACGCCATATTTTTTTATGATTGCACAAAAATTTAAGTTAAAAATAATAGTATTTATAAATCCAGTTGTAGAAAATCGGGCAGTTATACCCAATGAAGTAGGTACGGGTCGGCTAGTAGTACATATTTATTCTGTTTCCGTCACAACAAATTTTTAAGTTTTTGGTGTAAAATGTTTGCAATTTTCACTATGGCAATGTGAAAATAAATACATATTAATATTCTTTCACAATATTTCTAAGGAAGTAACCCGACTGAATGAAGGGTTTGACAATCCTCTAAAAATAAATATACACAAAGCTTAGTTATTTGGTAAGCAAACTAAGTAACTTCTAATTTGAACACTATAAACCATTTACACGTGTTCACATTTAGGGAATCATTCTTATATTTTTTAGACAACATATTTTAATAAAATTTCCTTAAAACGTCGAGCAAGAAAGCAATTATTTCCAAGTGTAATTATATTCAGTTTTTGCATTTTCATTTTTCATTTACGTCTTGAAAATTTTGAAACCGATTAGACTCTTCGACGAAAATATTTCTGGATATTTTGTAAGTTGTAAAATAATTCCCAGCAATTCAGTACGATATCGCAACGGGCGAATATCGACGATGGATCTAGCGCCGCATTTCCTCGGAATTCCGCTAGATTAACGTCTACTCCAAAGGAAGCACAGCCCACAAACCTGACCCTCCTCATCCCTCCAATTCTTCTCCCTCAGAAGCCATTGTGGTCGGTTATTATTACAAATTCCAATTGAGACGACAGATCAGACAATAGGCCCCTGCTAATTGCAATGCAGAAATAATCCATACAAATACAAAAGTTATACGTAATTGGCTAAGTTTGTTTTGTGGTTGTTTATGATATTTATTAGAGTATTATACTTAAAGTTTGGAACAGATTTATTGGTGTTGTAATACGGCTTAAGAGTGGTACGTGTCGCATAATTCGGACTAATTAAACACCTCAATTCATTACAGTTATTTTTACAAAAGAATAAATCTTTTGCAGATAATCAAGCTCGCTTGATTTTGCACATGCTTCTAAAGATTATTGTGTATCCCTGGGCAATTAGAAAAACAAATTATGTAAAAACTAAGCTCAATTTTTTGATAAACAATTTATGAGTAGTAAATGCATCGCCGAACTTTTAGGCACAACTTTTTTGGTGATGGACGATTTATTGTGCTTGTTGGTATTACAAGGTATAAAGTTACAGACAGGTCCATTTTGTGATACCACGGCCTCACAGAAAACCGGTGTGAAATAGCGCTTGCGCTGTATTTCACCGAGTGAATGAGGATACCGGAGGGCCATATCCCAACCCCTCCTCCCATCCCTCTCGCCATTCCTCAAAGGCCTGCAACGCACCTGTGACGCCCCCGGTGTTGCGGGTGTCTATTGGCGACAGTAATCGCTTACCATCAGGATCGCCTGACGGTAAGCGATTACTGTCGTATCGATGACTGCTCGTTTGCCACATATCCCATAAAAAAAAAATAGTCCATGCCTATAAAAACGGTGTTGTATAATAATTGATTAGTTACATTCATACTCAGGAAGTACAGCAGTATTGAACACGTGCCAATATAACAATATTAATTTGTTTTCCAATTTGCCGATTTCCTTGGTTTCAGATTCGCTTAATAGTGCAAAGGGTTACAGACTCTTCTTATTTTCCAAATAATAATGTCACAATGCACATCTAACCTCCAAGGCTTTTATGAATTGAATTATATTCCTATATATTTATTGATTTTGCATTATTATATTTTAAAATGTATAAACAAAACAAACCAATGGCAGTAACTTTTTGTAAAAAAACATTACTTTAATGTGTATAAATTTTTAACCGCGGAAGCGCCATGCTTGGCATAAATGGCTCTACTGAAGTGATACCATCGTCCACTTTATAGTTAGACTGCACGTTTGGTCTAGTGGTTTAAGTGGTCGCCACGCAGCTTTCTACTACGCCGAGTGTTGTGGGTTCAAATCTCACATGGGACAAAACTTTGTATGATTCACAAATTGTTGTTGTGTTTCTGGATGTTCTTTGTGTCCATTTTATGTATGTATATTTGTAATGCGGGTGTTGGGACTTGAAAAAAATAGGTCAAAGACTCACGCAACACACTTGCGACTCTTAAGATGCAGTATCTATGGACAGCAGTAATTATCTACCGATAGTTTACCCCTTACACTATAAAAATAATAAATTAAATTTAGGTTCTTGTAAATAATAGGCAAGTAAAATTTTATATAAAGCTTGTTTATTAACGTCATGTTTGCAAAATAGACAAATATACACTTTTAAATTGTCATTTCACTTAAAAATTCCGCATCAACATTTAACAATTAATATAATACATAGTTACACACTCATACATGCTATATTTTATGCAGTAAACATATTTAGGATACGTTACAAGGTATTACGTCATTACGTAAGCGTAGACAATATAAATAAATTTCATAATCATACTTTTCTTAACGTAAATTAATGTTCACTTTGAAAGAAAAAGCAATGATTGCTTTTCCCAGCACATTAATATAACTAGCTGCTGATTCGAGGCGCCTTGTAACGTACACAAAATATATTTTTTGCTTTCATTAATATAAATACACTTTTTACAATCACATAATGTACTATACAGTAATGACATTTTTATATTTATTCACTGTTAATAAAGATTCATGTTTTATTAACAAACATAACAGATGGTTATGTAAAGAAAATATACTTAAAATTACAACTCTAATTATTGTCGTGGGTCCTTAAATGTTGATTATCCACACGAAAAATTCTCAAAGCCAAAAAACTCTCAAAACAGCGAAAATAGCAAAGAGCCTTTAAACTAGGTACGTATTCTGTAGAGCACAAAAGGTAGAAATATTATGGGATCTCCTTGTCAATTACTTATATACTTTTAACATAGAAATTTAATTATTGAATATAAAGTATGATACGTAATCGGTAATAAAAACGATTGTCAATTCATTCATATTATAACAGTATTAGGTACTTAATGATGAGTACGTAAAGCGGTCGGTCCTGCGCCTGATATCTTCCCGGTCGTGTCGGTTAACCGTCCCATCGGATTATAAGAGAGAGGGAACAGAGAGTGCACCTGTGTTTGTGCACGCACTTGTGCACTATAATATCTCCTGCGTAGTTGGCTGGTGGCCATAATCGGCTACGAGAACATCATTAGGTACTTAATAATCTATGTTTTATGTGTACTTTAATAAAATATTAAAATTAAGGAAAATTCACATATTGATGGCGCTTTAATTTAAAAAACATTTGTATCCTAATCACTGAAGTAAAAGTATTAAAAACATTTTTTACTACACTACTACACTAAATTTAACAGTAGTTGGGGATTTAAAGTTTTTTGTTTTACTATTTTTAACAGTAGTGGGGGATTTTAGGAAATGTTTATACAAATTATATTAAAAGTATTTGAATTTCTTTCTGCTATTGAATCGAATTCCTTTTTTCACTTAACATAATGAATTAAACAAAACTAACATTAAACATATTTTTCAAACAAATTGAAACGTCACCGCAATATGTCGTAAATGCCTGAGAAAATAATACATTTGGTCCCTACTGAATACGTTTTCTTTTTAACATCTCTCCATTAATCCTTGAAGACTTACATTAACTGTCCTTATTAAATCGTTAGAATCTTACTAGCTTTTTACGTATTCTCGTTACATTATTCATACGACCAGTCTTATCCAGAATATTATTTTAATTTAGTACCGATAATGCAAATTAGTGCCGTGGCTATAACCAATTTATAGATAGAACTTCCTTTCTTAAAATGAGTTTTAGCATTTGAAAAGCAGGTTGCAAACAAGATTGGGTATGTTTTCAAACTTTTATTTTTTATTATTATTATATAGGGAGCAAACGAGCAGACGTATCGCTTAATGGTAAGCGATCACCGCCGCCCATGGACACCCGCAATATCAGAGGCGTCACAAGTGCGTTGCCGGCCTTTTAAGAAGGAGTTTAATGAGGAGCTCTTTTCTTGAAGGTTTGAAGGTCGCATTGGTCTGGGAACACGCAGGCGACAGCTCATTCCACAGTTTTGATGTGCGCGGCAGAAACTTTTTATTTAGTGCCTCTATCAAAATAAGTTTGTTTTCATAGTACTTAGATATATATTCCAATATCAAATTTAAAACAATTATTTTTAATGCAGTGTTGTGAAATTGAAGTATACTGTATTTGTTAACAATACATTAGGTCCTAAAAAAATATTTAAATTTTATACTAGTACTTCTAAAAGGCTGTCCCGTTTTACATATATCCATTAGGGTCTTATAACAGGCATTGAAATTTCAGTGGCATTCTTGCCCCGTATTATATCATGAAAAGCAATATCTATTTTTAACTGTCTTTAAAAAAAGGAGGAGGTTTCTCAATTCGACCGTATATACTTTTTTTAAGTACGAAAAAATACAGTCGCCATTTTAATCTTCGATTCTGCTTGTACATTGAAGCTATTTACAAAAGGAAAACAAATTGTAATATTTGAGTCTCAAACGGGCAAATAATTACATTAATCTCAGCAATCAGGAACGAGAAATGCTAGACGACAGATACCTACCAACGAGGGATTTCAAGGAAAGCTTATTTACTTTGCTCTTTTGACAAACATTAAAAAAGAAAACATTCAGCCTAAAATTATTTAAAGAACAACCTTCGTTCCTATCACGGGATAAGAACGAAGGATGCCTACAGAGGTATAACATCAACCATATAATTACGAATGTTGTTTCTTGTTCTTGTTGATTAAATTCTATTTTTTTTTTTTTGGAAATGTATCCATAGTAATACGTCATTAATTATATTTTTGGTCAAAAATTAATAAAGATTGGAAATATGTTGACAGATTAAGGGATCAACCTAATTTCATCTCGGACTCAATAGAGATGTGTCAAAAGTAGATCACATGCTGTGTAATAAAGTAATAAAAAACTAAATTTAAACTTCAATCATTATTTACTCATACAATCTGTTAATTTGTTGATTACAACTTTATAATCTTTTAAATATGTGAGTCTATTCCATACAATTATAACTCTTTCTGTGATTCAAAATAAATTTAACTTAAAAATAAATTAAATAACCTATATACTTATAACATTTATATCTTTACAATTATGACTAGCTCTCATCAACGGAATGAAATGCACCATTTTTAGTTAACTATTTTTTAAAGTATGGCACTACTTGTCTATAAAGAATGTAGGTTCCGTAGCCGATATTAACCAGCTATTGCTAAGATAAAATCATTAACTTGGTCATGCACCTTACAAAAATATTTAATTTTCTTATTCTAAGTGTTAACAACCGCAGGTTTAACAAGCAGGCTGGAACAAGTATAATTAACTTATTTATGGGTTTATTTACATTGAACGATTATAAAACTGATACATAATTGTTTAATAATTAGCAAAAAAATAAAATTTGGACTGCAAGTGTATAAAGAAAAATAAACATTATACATTTCATAGACAGGGCTTTTTACGGAGACCCCTAAAAATACTTGTTTCAATACTTCATGAATACGTTTTACGAATTTGTACCGAGAATGACCCAACGTTACACCATTAATAGTAACTTTTGACGAAATTAAATAGTAGATTTTTTTGGCTGCTAATTATAAAAAAAAACAAGTAGACCAATTCATATCGTCTAATGTAAAAAATATATTTCGAATAAACTCCCTCTAATAAAGAAAACAATACAACATAGTGCTAAAAACAAACTTAACAGTATGTAGACTAACTTTAGACATTAACCAGCCTCACTAACGGTAACTTATAATCTTAAAATAAAGTAAATCTCGACAAAATATTAAAAGTAAATAAACCAAGAAACGAGCAAAATAATCTTTGTGAAATTAATAATCATTAAAAATAATTAGGCGCTATCACAGGAATGAAAATATGAATGAATTTTATACACCTTTAATTTTGTGATAATGTTATGAAGATAGATTTTTAGAGTGGCTCGAATTACAATACTAAATAATTGGAACAAAACCATTTTTATTCCAGACTGTTTGTTTTTATTACTTCAGTGAGATTATTCTAAATTTATACCAGTAGGAATAAAACACTTTTAATATAAATAGCCAATAAAATTTCGTCTTGAGCCACTCACAACAAATGAATAATACTTTTACCTTTATCAGTCTCGAATAGTTACTTCCAATGATTTCTTCACGCACATGTTAGTCAACTATAGTCATTCTCACACTGCACTAAACATAGTCTCTCCTACCAGACCGTAACATAACATTTCTATCACTCACAACGGACACTTCCGATCCATTGGTTTTTCTTTTACACGTTGAGAACATATGTGAGGACTGCGGAAAAAAATAACAATATATATCTTTTACAGATAAAAGCTTTCAAGAGCTGCACTTGTTCAGATTATCACCTCGCTACAAAACGCAAAGTTTAGTTTTTATTTTATCATCAACATCAACAGCCTTTGAGAGTCCACTGCTGGACATATACTATATACTGTTTCTAACATATTTAGAAGCTATATAAGGATTAGAAAATCATTTCTCGAAAGAGTCCGAGAAAGAGAGAAAAGAAAGAGAATTCTTCTGGATTCTCTTTAAAATTAATTGACAATTTTAACTAAAATATTGCAAACCTAGTGTACTAGTTTTAAAGTTTTATTGTTAAAATACATACCCTAACAAGAGAACGGACGGGTTGTTGCAAAACAAATATGGCGAAAATGAAGACTCCTTGTAGCGCATTGATCAGGTCGAACACTGACCATACTGAGACTGCTGAATCACCAGCTCCAACTGCCCATGACACTACTTCAAGTACCCAAGAAAGACCCATAATGACGGATAGGAGACAACACATACGAAATCTGGGAACAAAATGTGTGATCATCAGTTTTTTTCTTAACGGTAAAAAATATTTTGATTAGAATTTGTTACATCACTTACAGCTTCTGATACTTCTTTAACCTTTGATTGGATTTAACAGGTGCGTCTCTGGGTGGTGACGATGTCTGCTCCGGTACCGGTACTGGTTGACCCAGCACTGTACTCAGACGCACCCAGTCGTCAGACGTACTGAAGTCTGAATGCATCAGCTCTAATGCTATTAAACAGAAATGGTTAATTTATATAATATATATATCATCAATCATCATGTTATTACACACACACATATATATATATATATCTATTAAGGTAACGGAAATCTCAGATTGGGCCTATTTACGTTCCAATGTTCTATGATACTCGTTGATTTTCCAATGTTCTGCACGAACTAAATTTTATTTTAGTATTTAGAGTCAGAGCATTTGAAATTACATGAATGGGAAAATAAAATATATCGACAGTAACGAGGTTATTTAATTTTTGGATATATCAAAGCATTAACGAGAAAATAAAGTAAAAATTGCCGACACTGCGAAAATAACGAACGATGGCAAACGATAAAATATGGGTTAAAATTAGTTTGAACTCTAACTCCTCGTGAAAAATATTAAGATTGTTACGTATAATACCCTCATTGATAAAAAAATACTATTTGTAAAATGCATATTTTTTACATAAAGATTAAGTTTTTCTATTTTTTTAGTATTATGTATTTAAATCAGTTGTCTAGTTCTCATAACACAAGCTCTGCTTAGCTTGGGACTAGATGACGTTGTGTGTTAGATGTCTAAATATTAAATTATTATTATTATTAAGGAACCGGTAGTTTGTTTACATCTTTAATCCCCAACTTCACCTGAATCGGGCTGACCCTGTATTTTAGATATTGATTTCTTCGCAGGAATTAAGTACACAAGAACACTTACACAGTCATAAAAAAATTGATGTCTTTAAAATGACCCTACAAGTTTATGTCTAAATCAACTACGTGTTCAATCATAGTTTACCAGTTATCAAGTTCATTGTTCAAACGATTGGTTATTGTAATAATGGCTCATAAAATTTGTTTTGTTCACAGGATTTACGACCATGTTTAAAGCTGTTAAGGAACCGACATAAAGCAATATGTATATATATCAAACACATTAATAATTTGCTACCTGCAATAAATGTTTCTTTATTAAACAGTATGTGTTTTTGAATTAATGTCCAATTCACCTGCCATTTTCATTAATCATGGTGTTAATCTAAATCAGAAAATACATTTAAAATATTCGATTATACGAATCGTCTTTATATTATACAAAATAACGTACTATTGAGCTTTCAAAATATATAAAACTTGAGCTGCAGCTTTTACTTTGTCCTGAAGTTGAGTGAAAGCTTAACAGCGCAGTCTTTTAGACTTTAGTCAGACGTAGAATATGTTTCAGTACAAAATTAATTCTTTAATTATTTAGTATTAACCTATGATCATCATGCAAAAAATAGAAATATCTTTGCTCAAAAGGTCTAGAGGTTCCTTAAATACACTTATTTTTAACGTGTGGATTGGGCCAGAATGGAGGTCGTCCTCTAGGACCCTCTCCGCCGCTTCCTTCTGCGAGATGACGTCTTCGCAGAAGGTTGCGACCGCGGTATAACAGTTGTCGCTACCGGCCATGGAGCGTATGCCGGTCGGTAGCAAGAGATCTCCTCCGATGAGAGCCCGAGCCAGACGCAAGCGCCTGCGTGTGCTGGGCGGAGAGCGAATGTTGTTGTCCACCCGGAATTCAGCCGCCCGTATATAAACTTTGGTGAGCACTTCCGCCTCCAAATCTCATGGGAAGTTCTGACCAAGGCGCGCGCGCCTCCTCTGTCATCGGGTGGTAACCGCGTATGGCTCTAGAGACGCCAGACGGGCCTTATTCTGGGCGGTCAGAACCACTACCCACACCAGTGCACCATACAGCGCCATCGACCGGACAACCACCGAGTAAAGCCGTCTTATTGTGACGTTAGGTCCACCCAAATTGGGTAAAGTCGCCCAAGGGCAGAGGCAGCGTCGACCAGCTTCGGATCAAGCTGTCGAAAGTGCGAAGAGCCACCTGCCACCGAATACAAGCCCATATACTTTATCTGTGTCCGAACCGGAACGAGGACCGAGTTGACCTAGACGGAGGCGCCAGGGGAAGGACCACGATAGGGCCCATCCCGTAAGCAAGGCGCCTCTACGCCTCCAACCACCAAAGTGGCATTTTAAAATTTAGTTTGAGATCTATATGATATTTAAAACTTCTAGTGTACTTCACGCATTAGTTATGTACTCGTATGATTACAAAAACTTACGGGTGACGTCTTTTAGCTTATTGTAGTGCACAGCAAAGGCTCGCGAGGTGAGGATAAATATGACAAGGTTGCTGCAGAGGATCAATGCCACCGGCCCGTAGAAATATGGTAAAGCCGCTTCATCCGCTGCAAAACAATTTATGGTTTTATTATTGAAATTCAAGCTCTTATTCTTTATCTTTACATACGTTGGTAGAGAACAGTAGGTATCTTAATATATTGCTAAGATTTCCTCGAAATTGTGTAATCCTATAAAAATGCTAAATGTAAGGACTATTATTTTATCAGATTTTCCTATAACAAATAACAGTAACTCAATTTTCTTAACGAACTTAAGTTAGATAAAGAGACGAAATATTGAAGGCAAGAAAAACAAGTTATATTTTTAACTCAAGTGGGGGCTGACTGCCGACCTCATTTGAAGGTCGTTAAATATATCTTCATTTCAGAATATATAATTCTTAAAGTTAATTTCTATTCAAAAAGAATTCGTGATTAGTAAATAAATATTTTTTCGACCTAATTCAGTTAGTGTTTTCATGACTTACGAATTAATGACTCTCGTCTAGTACAAACATTTATTTTTTTACTAATTTGACTAATACATACCTACATTTATGTATATGTATGTATGTATTCTTATATTATTACATTATGAATACGTAATGACTAGATTAATAAATAAGTAACATATAAAACTTTAGTTAACTGTATTAACCAAGTACTCTTTTACCACTTAGATCTCTTATTTTCAGATTATTCAGTCAAGTGTGTGACTTAACCTTCCTGATAAATCTTTGAAACCTAAATTTATTTTATGGTCGTAGTTAATTCACTATCAACAACTTATTGTAGTCGTTACTTACTTTTGAACCAGCAACCCTTTACACCAAAATTAGGCTTCAAAAATGTGCTAGGCACTGCTGGAGATAGCTCCATGGTAATCGTAATTACTAATAAAAGCATGGGCAGTAAAATTGCATACACGCAGTACCATGCAAATCTCCTCCGCATACTACGTCTTGATACTGGAGAGTTTATATATCTCCTGAGAAGAAAAGAACAGATTAGTAAAGATAACGAGTATGGATATGCTATGGGTTGATCGACGTACATCAAAAAATCCATAAAATACACAATTTCAAATAAAAACTCAAAAGTTATGAATAAAAAGTATAAGTGATCATTACGTCTATTTAGAAGGTTTTTAAGTAGGTATATATGACTTGCCACTTACCGAACATTTAAAAATATATCGAAACATATCACGTTCAACCAAAAGAAGCAAGATACGAACGAAAATTGGATGAGATACGCTGAAACATAATGTGCCATATTAGTATACTGTAATCATACTACACTGAAGCATATTATACGTCTAATTAAAATTAAGTTAAAAGAGACACTCATTTTAGATAACCAAATGAGTACAACTAGAGATACACTAATCAGTTACTCCCAGTTGGTTACTTAGAAATTAATAGGACACAACAATCACCAAAGAAATCGAATTATGTATTCAAGATATCATTATTTATTGAACTCTTAAAACTTACTTTTAACTCTAGATAAACGTACTTTACAAGTACAACGACTTTGTAATTTTTAATACTCACCCATAATGGTGCACGCCACGACAGGAAAAGCGTGTCCCGCCAGTTGTGTAGTGGCTAAGCACGTGAAGGCCACGGCCAAACACACAGTATGGCAGGCAAGTGCTTTGCCATGAGTGTCGCGGAGCTCCGTTATAAATAAATAAACACACGCTGTCGCTAGCAGAAACGGTACCGATACTAGTAGACCTGAAAAAAGAAATACTTTAACGACCACACTTAACGAATAAATTTGAAAATCTGATTCACAATAAAACAAAATATGTTTACGGAACTATAACCCGAATACGTAACAACTTTTCATACAATTTAAATGGTCTAAGTCACTCCGGCCATTATTAAGAATTTGTTGACACCTCCTCATCCATCAAAATCGGTTTAGTAGTTTAAGCGCTACGTTGGGACATATAAATATATGACTGATAATGATAATTATTACCCTTCATTTATGCGTCGTCATAGTTAGGTAGAAAGAAAACCTCAATTTGTTTAAGAACTAAGCATTAAAATTGACACAATTATCAAAACACTAAATCCCGTGTACATTACTAATATAGATTTCAACAAATTTAAGAACCATTCCGTTGAGGTAAAAGTCAAACTGGTTTTATTGGTCTAAGTTTCAGACCTATTTTTTACAAACAGACAATAAAATTGGTCTAACTCCTATGGGCTCTTAGAAGATACTATAGTAAAGATATCTACTATAGAAAGAAAGATAACATGCAAACTTTTTCAAATTAAGATGGGTATAGCGTAGAAGACAAACAAAACATCAGTAACTTAGCACTAGATAATTCATATATAATATAATCTAGGACAAGTGATAAAGAAAAAGAAAAAGCTATAAAAGCAAGGACATATATTACATTGGCCCACTTAGTGACTCACACAAATCTGAAATAATAAAAATAAATGGCAACAATAAAATATTTCCAAACATAACTTCTGTAACGCAGTCCGAGTAACTTATTTAGGAAACTAGAATAACGATCAAATAGTTTAGCTTTCTTATGTTACTAGACTGTCGTAATGAAGTAACAAATTTGTTGCGAGGCAACAACTTGCCAACATAAACTGAACCTAATTAAATAGTCACGAACCCTGTTACTATTAAATTTACTTTTACCAAAAACCTGCAGCTGATTTTACTTCCACGTAAGTCAACATGGACGACCTACAGCTCTAATTCCGAATGTTACGTGATAGATTTATTATTCATGAAACAATACTTAAATATCGTAAGGTACACGGAAATAATACTAGGTTTGTGTATAAATAATAAATACACTGATTTGAGTGAGACAATGGGCCTTCAATATGACAATAATTACTAAATGAAAGGAAAAACTCAATATAAGTCCTTTACGTTGCTGTATAGAACAGCTATTCAAAGGACTTTTTAATTTTACATCTATATTTTATTGCTTGATTTGCTTTCAATAAGTAATACATAATTATATGAAACTAAGTAAACAAACCACAAAGTAATTATGACTTAAGAAACCCTTTGATCAATTCTCCCGAATATGAATGTTAATTGAGGTAGCCATTTTTTACTTTTTTATTATTTATATATTTAAAACCCGTTATACACATTTAGGTACTTAATTAATTAGTTAATTGTATTTGATATAGATTGTAATATTCAGTTACAGTTCTCGCAAAAATAAATATTGGTTAAATAATTTTGTAATACATAAATTTCAACTATTCATCAGACGAGAGTTGATCACATAAAGCACTTTCGTTAAAATTATATAATTAAAAACAACATTTATCATGAAGAACACGTTCAAGATTTTGTTAATAACTATAGTGTTGGTAACTATCAAATTAGAAATCCTTTAAAAGAAAACAAAGCCATTGACTACGAACCTGTTGCATAAACAATAAGCGTCGCTGACGTTTTTATCTCTTCCGCCGGAGTCAGAAAGCACGCAACTGGTAAGGTAATGCCTGCTGGGACCGATTCATTCCAGAATGTCTCCATACAGTAGTCCCTAGTCCCCAGCAGAAAGGGCTTCGCGTACGGAATGAAAAGCGAACCGTTTACTAGGAGGTAGAACTCGTCTTGGCTATTTTCATCTGGATCCAATTTATATCTGTGAACAATTTCGTATATCTTATTTGTTCGTTATACGTTTCTTAAATATTAAATTAATATGTATTAAAGTATAGTTATAAAAGTTTTTAAAGTTTTAAAAGAAGTTTAGTTTTTAAAGAATACCTAATACTGTACACAATACCTAACGAATAAGCTTAAAATAGGTAATTTCGATGAATTGTCTCTGTCAGTATTACAGGAAAGAACATACGAACATATTTTATAGCGGGGGAATTTACAAAAATACATGAAACGGACACAAAGAACACCCTGACCTAAGTCACAAAGTGTTAATTCATGTAGGATTTGAACCCACAACACTTGGCGAAGTAGGGAACGTATGAGTAACATTATTGTAATACACACACACATAAAAATCTATACCTAACAAGAACTGGCACCCGAAATGGAATAAGTCGCTAATCTCACTAACCAATCTGTAGAAAAAAACTAAACCTTTATTTACTTTTCGTATCGACAGGGGTTGCCAACGATGGTCTCATACACGTTGCTATCATAACTGAAGATGTGGGTTTCGTTAGCTTGATGGAATACTGGTTGAAACGTCAGCGTTGACCGAGCACAGAAACTCTTGCGATGGCCATCTTCTTCCACCTCGGTGGTGAGGTTCTGTCCACTTGGACAGCATTTTGGTACAACCGGTAGCTCTTTTGTTTCTTCCTGGTGACAATAAAAGAAAAAACATTAACTATAGTGGTGACAAAACTATACCGGAACTTCTGAATTTCTTTGATAATTTTCACATTGGAATTTAATAAAATCGTTTATTCTTGGAACAGTTAACATATTTTAGAAATACTTTTATTGAAAGTCTATCTATAGAACAAAACGCCAAACAATTTTTGTTATTTTCGAAATAAGATCACTCTAAATAGCACTTGTGTTTGTCAGATCACACTCGACAAAACAAAATTAATTATTTGTTATTGAAAACTTCAGTGAATAGAACGGAATGGCACAGCATTTCACCATCCATGTATACGACAAGAAAAATATGATAATTTAAAGAAAGAATTCAGAATCAGACATTTGAACTGACTTGCCAATAAAATTTTGGTATAAGTACATTGAATTTGATTTTGAAATAATTTTCTTTTAACCAAAGGACAAAAGTGCAAAAAAAATGCGATATGGTCTAGTTGTTTCGTTTATGATATTTGTGCTCTGACGGCATTGTATAAATATTTTAATTATACTAAAAATTAATTGACATAATGTAAGTAAGTATGCTTTATTTTATAGAAAAAAACTCATTTACACTTTTGACACATATTCGTAACCAGCTTTTGTCTATGGCTGCGCCTTAACTTTTTTATTTGTCAACCGATTCAAATAAAATAATCACTAAATGTCAATAAAAGCTTATCACAATAAATATCTGAGATTAGCGCTTATAAACACACAGACTAACAAGCAAAAGTACTAAAATTTTATGTTCTGTCAAGTAAATAAGACCTTGTTAGTTTTTCTACGATATCTTTGCGGTACGAACATCGACCTCTTACAATTTCATTATAGGCATATAAGATATGACGTTATATTTCAAATTAGGTCACGACACAAACACAAGGTAAGGACAGGCTAATTAAGATGTCATTCAAACAATGATAAATTGCTCGGCCTATATCAAAATTCAACATGAGTATTTGAACTTTGACGTCCTCATAAAAGAAATGCGACTAAGGCTACTGACGTAAGGCTGTGCAATGATTGGTCACGTATTTTACGAGTAAAGCATACAACATTTGATATTTGTGCAAGTACTTCTTGAAAAACTCTTATTAAACCAAATTAACTGTATTCAACTGAGTTTCGGGGTTGTCCCGATTCTAGATTTATTTTTTAATAGTCTTCTCAACAAAATCTGTTTATTATATACCTATCATTCCTTTGATAGAGACTTTCAAAAGGTACATAAAAAATAATCATATTTATGGCATAAAAAAAACTATTCCTAGATAATCGATGGCGGTGGATTATTTCTTTGAATTCTCTGCTTTTTTACTGTTTATTTTTTATAAAGGGTCAATGGAGAGGCTGATGAGTCTTTTTTTTATTATTCCAAATATGAAAATCAAAGTTCATTAGAATTAAAAATTGCCAAATATGGGGCCTGTGGACGATTGCAAGCCATTTCACATGCTTAATCACGAATCTTTACAATAGCACAATATTTGCAGTAGTCTGCATTTCCATTTCAAATGATTTCAGTGCGGACTAAATCAATAGGTTTTATATGCTTGCGAAATAGGTGCCTGATTTCGAACAGTTAGCACCGACAGTGGTCAAAAGTGGAATTAACTGAGCTACTCTCCAAACTTACGTTTAATTATTATAGAATGCGAAAGCTGGGGATCTGCAATAATTTGAATTTGCTCCTCTTGATTTTTTTGACATAGAGGGTAAATTAATAAAAAATAATAGGCATATAAACGACTCTAAAAACACAGCAGTTAAGCTGTAATCGCCTGTTATAATAAACTACATGTCCCCTTGATATTTTAGACTTAGCTTCAAATACCATTATCGTATCTAGACTCCGTGATAATAAAGCCTCTCTTTTCATTAGAAATTTTATACAGTCCATTGATTACGCGAATATTGATGAAAACACCTACATCAAGAATTGTGTTCTGCCGAACATGGAAATCCCATTTTTTGAAGTCTCTTAGAAAGCGAACAACATCAATGATCAATCTACATAAAAAAATAAAAACTAGGACACGCATAGTACGCCTTAGTATCCACAATTTGTATCCCTTATACTTTACAAACCTCACTCTTCTCAGTTGACATTTCTATCAGGATAATATTGATACGTGGTTTCGATCCGTATCGTGCTACATTCAAGTACCCGAAGGTGAATAAAAAGCTCAATATTTAAGGCGCCACGTCTGTCACGCGTCTTGTTAGAGACGTGCCCACCTCAGTAATGAGACAGCTGCTGACGTGTACCGTATAATGGAGTAAACGATGATACGTTTCATTACAAAATATAAAAGAATGCGTTCCATTTTACGACAAGAAATAATGAATGAATGTAATAATACCGAGGGATCCACTACCAAGCTACTTAAATTTGTTGTCATGTGTTTTGAGTCACGTATGTTATATGTTCTGAGATCATACGCTACAAAATAACTACGGTAATAAGTAATGCAGCGTCTGTCTAAACAAATGAGCCGTAGTAAGACATGAAAGAATGTTTCAAAATCAACATACAAATTGATATTTGTATGTTGAATTTGGTTTTACAACAACAAAATTGCTTTTACACTGATGTGTAAAATCAATTTTGTTTTTTTTTTCAGAAACGTGAATTGCTAGTTAACAAACGATAATGTCGTTGCTCAAACTATGAATGACACGCGTCACGAATACATAACACGGACGAAAAAAAGAATATAATTCTACTTGATATTAGCGCCTCAGATTTGACCTTATACCCCCAATAGACATTTGGTATCGAAAAACAACTGATATCAATCTAATCTAAAATGTCAACAACTAGTTAGAAAGTACTTAATCCAAAGAAAAAGACGCATTTGGGCGTTCGTGTAACGTTCAATAAACTTCCATTATTTACTTATCATATAAGAAAACTTGTCTAAGTGGGTGATCATGCTTCTCTTAACTTGTTTGTAAATCATGTGTATTCGGGGAAAGTTGTGATTTTTCTCCCAGACACGTTTAAGTATCAGATTAGATGGTGTTTGTACTAACAATTTGTGTAGATTGGACCTCATGTCGAAATGCCGGGCTGGTTTACTACCGAAACAAGTTGCGTAACATTGAATTATGTTGGCACTAGAGAAGAGAACATTTTCTGTCCTTTCCTATTTTGGTTAGAATATACGAGCTACGGGCGCTGTAATCCTAATCGCTATATATCTTAGGTCTTTTCCTGTGACATGTTTTCTTCTAAAAAAAACATACTAATATAAAGTCCCTGAATATTAGATTACTTATTTGTTTCCATAGACTTTAAGTACAAACGTTGTTTTTGTATGCCAAGTTTATTTAATACTAGCTGACCCACGCAACCTCGTTTACATCTCCTATTGCCCGTAGTTTAATAACTTCCCCCGTTTTAGTAACATTTTTCACTGATTCTCCGCTCAAAATCATTTTTTTAAATATATTTATTCACCAAAATCAGCTAAATCGGCCGAGCCGTTCTTGAGTTTTAGCGAGACTAACGAACAGCAATTCATTTTTATATATATAGATAGAATGTGGAGAAAAGAAATGTGGCGACTTCCACATACAGTGTAACAGCAACATACTACAGCGCCATCTACCGCAGAAACAAACTACCAATCCTGAATCGCGCAGTAGAAGTTCTCGCGCCGATTATCATGTAATGTACAACATCCCAACATCAACTGTTGGGCAGTGGCCCGCCAGGCATGATCACCTCGCCTGGTCGGAGGATCCTCCCTTTGTGTTGGAGGGACACGACAGTCGTTCCTCCACAGTAGTACAAATGCGTTCGCTACCAGTCTTTGTGGAATGTGGAAGTCGCCACAGAAATATAATTATCGATCATTACTACAAACACAAGGTAATTAAAATTTAAAGAAACATATTTTCAATTTAGCAAAAACTGTGTATATAAAAATTTGTTTAACTTTCAATTACTTAACTAAGCATGGATTTCACCCCTTTATATATAAATCAAACAATAATTTTTGCTCATTACAAACTTAGCCCAATAGAATACCCTAATGCTAAACAAAAATTACGCAAGCGAAAACTTTTTGTAGGCAGAAACAAAGGTCCAGAGACCCGTCCAAGTGCAAACTTTTAGATTTGTTAATGTTAAAACAAAATTTTATAAGGCTTCTTTATGGAAATGTTCTGATGAGGGAGGCCGGCACGTTGGTGACAACTTCTATAACTCTTCAAGGAAAAACTTTTCAAGTTTTTTCCGTCCTCGAATAAAAATTTCAACGTTATCTACCCAACAATACTATAGACACATATTATTCAAATTTCTGTTATGTAATAATTGTACTTAAAAACTCAAAAATCTCAAATAGTTTCCATGTTATAAGTTTGCTTTATATTAGTAGTATTAGGTAGTTCATTTACAACAATAAGTGCGGGTAACAGTACTGGTCACAACTAGTCTGAAATAAAAAGAAGCCTAAGTCACACAAATTGATACAGTCCTTCCAAATAAACAGATGAATAAAAATTTTAAAAACGATTTTTTTTAATCAAGTGCCGTATATTTATTAGCTTTTATTGAAAAGCTGCTTATTATAATAACAAACAGACACTTCTCTGATCTCAATGTGCCAATGTGTGCTAAAG
Organism: Spilarctia lutea; assembly: GCA_916048165.1. Taxonomy (NCBI): domain Eukaryota; kingdom Metazoa; phylum Arthropoda; class Insecta; order Lepidoptera; family Erebidae; genus Spilarctia; species Spilarctia lutea. Next base: position 13,928,244 of record OU696480.1, on the reverse strand, counting down.
TTGAGCAGAGCAGTCAAAACCTGAAGCTCCCACTATGATCCGGGGTCTTTTAAACGGAGCGTGAAAAATCTGTTCACTAGGCCGCCAGTTCATCAGGCAGAGTACAGTCATTTTAGCCCGTAAAATATGAAAAAGGTAGAAAACCAAGAACCTATAAAATGGTCTAGTGTGTAACATACTTGAATCCCAAATGTGGGTTGTAAAAGTAGATGTACTGTAAGGCGATATAAATTGTAAGAAATCCGACACGTAGGAGGTAACTGGTAAAAATTTTTTTTTGTGAAAGTAAAAGTCAACTTAAACCGCATATTTTATCAGTTGCTATAAGATTCTAATGATTTTCCGGATTTTACAACCGACGTAAATAGAAAAAGATAAAATTAATGAATACGATGCATTATTAAACCTCATCAGAAAAAGAAAAAAAAAGAAAAAAAATATTACTATGGAATTTTGCAAGCCAAAAGCTTACTGTTTAGATTGAGATTTATCCATTAAACTATATATTTACAGACGTCGTCCCTTGATTCGACGACATACAGGTTTTCTATTATTTACATAAAATAACTATAGAAAAAATATAACAACGCATTTTGATTTACTTCAATACGGATAAGAGCACAAATATTATCCACCATTTAACATAGCTTGAGGACCCTAGAGCTACATTAACACGCCACAACACCGAAGATCTGCCAGAAGTCAGCACTGATGAAATCGAAATGGCTCTTGGACAGCTGAAAAATAGAAAAGCCCCTGGAGAAGACGGCGTTACAACAGAGCTGTTAAAGGCTGGAGGTACGCCCGTATTGAGGGAGCTCAAAAAGCTTTTTAACGCTGTCCTGTTCGAAGGGAGAACACCAGAGGCGTGTAGTAGAAGTGTGGTCACCCTGTTCTTCAAGAAGCGTGACAAGGCCATGTTAAAGAACTATCCGCTCATTTCCCTTCTAAGCCACGTCTAAAAACTGTTTTCAAGAGTCATCTCGAACCGTCTTGCGCGAAGACTAGACGAATTTTAACCACCGGAGCAAGCTGGGTTTCGGAGCGGATATGGCACTATAGACCACATTCACACAGTACGGCAGATTATACAGAAAACCGAAGAGTATAATCAGCCCCTGTGTCTAGCATTCGTGGACTATGAGAAGGCCTTTGACTCGATAGAGATCTGGTCTGTTCTGGAGTCCCTGCAGCGTTGCCAAGTAGATTGGCGATACATACAAGTGTTGAGATGTCTTTACAAACCCGCCACAATATCCGTCCAAGTACAGAATCAGCATACAAGACCCGTACCATTGCATCGAGGAGTGAGACAAAGGGATGTTATATCCCCGAAATTGTTCACTGATGCGATGGAGGACTTCTTCAAGATGCTGCACTGGAAAGGACGCGGAATGAACGTCAATGGCGAATACATCTCTCACTTGCGATTTGCAGATGATATCGTCATCTTGGCAGAGACACTGCACGACCTACAACAGATGCTGAACGACCTTGCTGACTCTTCTGTACGCATCGGCCTACGGATGAACTTGGACAAGACCAAGATCATGTTCAATGAACATGTACTACCGGAACCGGTTGCGGTACACGGTGCCGTTCTCGAAGTTGTTCAAAAATACGTGGACCTCGGGCAGACTTTGCAGTTTTTTATTTTTTTATTTTTATTGCAGGCACCCGCCATCGCAGGGTGTTGCTGCCTTCTGCATCCTGTGACTCAGACTTAGTGTCACAGCTCGTTTATTACTATAAATAAATACATTATGGTAACAATTTGTGTGTCAACCCTGATGGGGTCAGATATATGTCGACCCTGATGGGGTCTAGGTCTACTAAATTTGCGTTTTCACAAACATTGTTTAGCACAGGCTGCTCACGAGACATTCTAAGCCAGCCCACGCCTACTCTAAACTTCTTATACGTTTATGATAATACAAACTTATTTCTTAATCTTATTTATTATTCTATTACATTTATTTCTTACTCTACGACGATTAGTTATTACTACGGTTCAAGCCCACTTATCTGTTAGGTTATACATTTAATTGGCGGACATGCCTTGCTTTATTTACTTATTCTAGTTACAATCTATCTTACTTACTATGGTGCCTTATCTTTGATAATGACTATATATTATATAATATACAATGTATCAAATGCTTAGACTACTTATTCCTATTGTTTACAATTTTAACTATTTTCATACAGAATTCTATGAAATAACTATAACTATGCTTATCATTTAAAATGTTTGCCAGGTTTTCTTTGCATATCTTTTTATCTATTAAATGTTCCAACTCATGCCTTATCACGGCATGGATTGGGCATTCCACTAATAAGTGGACCACGCTTTCCTCCCTACACGGATCGCAAGCGCATGCTGGGCTGTCCTTGCACCTAAAGCGGTGCAGATACTGCGAAAAGCCCCCATGCCCGGTGAGCATCTGCGTCAGTTTGGGTGTAATATTTATCCGCCTAAGTGTACGGTAGGCTTCCACTGCATCGGGAAGAAACGCCTTCGTGACGGAGGCGGTTTCGCCTAACTGGAACCTCCGGTTCCATTCGTCCAGGGTCTCCTCGCGGATACCCCTCTTGACGAACGAGATCGGGCACCGAAACTTTGAGGACGAGGTGAACAGAGGAATCCGGCTGGGTTGGGCAGCATTTGGGAAGCTTCGTCGGGTCTTCTCATCATCGATCCCACAGTGCCTAAAGACAAAAGTCTTCAATGAGTGCGTCCTACCCGTAATAACATACGGAGCCGAAACGTGGACACTTACGGTACGGCTGGTCCACAAGTTCAAAGTCGCTCAGCGTGCTATGGAAAGGGCTATGCTCGGCGTTTCTCTAAGGGACCGTATTAGAAACGAGGTGATCCGGCAGAGAACCAAGGTCATCGACATAGCCCACAGGATTAGCAAGCTGAAGTGGCTGTGGGCTGGCCATATTTGCCGCAGAACCGATAACCGTTGGGGTAAACGGGTTCTTGAGTGGAGACCGCGTCTAGGCAAACGTAGTGTAGGACGTCCACAAGCCAGGTGGAGTGATGATTTGCGCAAGACGGCTGGCAGGAGCTGGATGCGAGAAGCCGAGGATCGAACTAAGTGGCGTGCTATTGGAGAGGCCTATGTCCAGCTGTGGACTGCGATAGGCTGATGATGAACATAGCTTCTCTCATGAATAACTCCGATTTACCATAAAATTAAAGTAAAACTTAAAATAGTATGTGTACACAAAAATCACCAACGGAAGAAGTCTTAGCTCATCATTTTATATTTAAAAATATTTAGCTAAGTTAATATTCTTTCCAATTTCGTTTGTATTTACTGAATTGTACGTCAAACACTGTAAAGATAAGGGACATACATCACATGAGAGTTACTCATACTTGCGGCAGGTAATGTAAGGTAAATATTTTCAGTGGTACCCGTTTGCGTCGTTATGTTGATATTGCAGTAGCTACTGGTACAGATAAGGAAAAAAGTAAATATTAATTTTGTTCTTGTATCGTAAGTAGCGGTTTGTAAGGGTCGTTCAAAGTGCGTGTAAAGGGTTCTGTGTTTGAATAGTTTGATAAATGATCAGAATATTTAAGCTGGAAAATATTGGAGCAAAGCTTTAGTAGCTTCGGAAACGTTAATATATAAAGAGTTACAGCTGTTTAGTCAAGTAACGAATTATATAATTTATAAAAAAAGACAGCGTATAATCAATTTAATTTTATTTCTTTTTGTTTTGATGTACCCATGTCACTCTCACGACTAAAACGAATCTATTGACACCACAGTCAGTCATTGACAGACCGTCGTTAAGGCTTTAGGGCGTGCCAAAGAAATATACATACATACACCCGAGAAACATAACCCTCCATCTTTTACAGTAGAGTAAAAAATAACACTGTTTTTTTTACCAGAACTAAAACGTTTGACGATAAAACAAACAAAATTGATAAAAACATGGTTAATATTAACATTATGGTAGTTCTATGAGTACACACACAGTCGTAAAATAAGACATTTTAGTCAGTGTGAACATTAAAAGTAGCTTGGAGAATTCCTTTTATTATTAAACAACATTATCTTTTCCCAGCACAGATATATCAGGACATTCTGCAATAGACGGGCTCACGTTGTACTTAACAATATTTATTTCGGCACTAGGGGCAGTATATTTTTTGCAGAGAATGCTCATATTAACTGAATTCTATCTTGGAAGAATGAATGTGCTGCGTAGAGGGCTCAGAGCAATCTCTTTAAGTGGCCCTCGCCACAATACAGAGAGGCGACAGAGTTCTATTGAGACGTACTCGTGTTGCAAATGTTAAAAGTTATTTTAAACAGTGTTAAGATATTACATTAATGGTTTATTTGGACGAGGTGGTTTCGTAATATTCGTATTTATGTATCTAAATCTGTTTATATAAAGTAGTTAAAATAATAGACACATTTTTTTTAAATAAGTGTGTAAGAAACAGATTATGGTAAGTAAATTCAGTGCAGTGCATTATCGTTTTGAGTTGAAAGAAAAAATTTAGTGTTCTCTTGGGATTGGGGTTCTCTTGTCTTAGCGCATTATTTTTGACCCACTTATTTCTAGTACTACAAAATATTATTTGTTATATTATTGTTACTTTAAGCACTAATTATGTAAATTTAAGTAAATAAAATTGTATTGTAAGCATTTTCTCCGCCCGAGACACAGATTCAATCTAGTTCGGGCAAATAACAATGAACGTACTATTAGGTCTTTACCTATGAAATTGCCGTTTTGTATGCAATAAGTGAAAGTACTTATTTTTTCAAACTTTTTTATTTCTGTTAATTGAAGTAATCACCCATGCAATCGACGCATCTTTGCCAACGCATTGGCAGTTTATTGATGCCCTTCTTGTAAAAATCAGCTGGACGGGAGGCAACAAACTCTTCAAAGGCATTTGTACTGCCTCTCGGGAATTGAATTTTTTACCCACTAAAAAGTTGTCTAAATTTTGGAAAAAGTAATAGTCGGTAGGTGCAAGGTCTGGTGAGTATGGCGGATGAGGGAGAGCTTCCAACCCCAGCTCTTGCAGCTTGGAGACTGTCTGTTGCGCAGTATGGGGTCGCGCGTTGTCGTGAAGGAGCAGTGGGGACGACCGATTGACCAAAGCTGGTTGCAGATGTGCAAGCTTCTCCATCATTCTCTCCAGTTCTTCACAGTACACATCTGCATTAATGCTCATGCCGTTTTGTAAAAAGCTGTGGTGAATCACACCCGCACTAGACCACCAAACAGTGACCATCACCTTTTTAGGGGTCATTTTTGGTTTAGGGCATTGCTTTGGTGCTGAACCAGGGTCTAACCAACTTGCTGAGCGCTTTCGATTGTCGAACAGAATCCATTTTTTGTCGCACGTAACTATTCGTTTCAAAATTCCTTCATTTCTTTGCCTGTTGAGCAGCGAAAGGCAGGTCTCGACGCGTACGTTGCGCTGGCGATCGTTAAGGTCGTGGGGCACCCACCTATCAAGCTTTTTTACCTTGCCAATTTGTCGCAAATGGATCAATATTGTTTTGATGCTTACATTAAAAGCTGCTGCTAGCTCAGCTGTAGATTGAGTTTCGTCAGCTTCCACAATCGCCTTTAATTCATTATTGTTAACCAAAGTCTCCGGACGACCACGAACTTCATTTTTCAAGTCAAAATTTCCAGAACGGAACCGGGAAAACCAATAAAGGGTTGTGCGTTCGTTTGTACAGTTCTCTCCGTAAACGTTTTTGATGTTACGTGCCGTTTGTGTCGCGTTGGTGCAACGACGGAACTCATATTCCATAATTACACGAATTTTTAAAGTATCCATTGTGACGAAAAATGTTCAAATGTAATGAAAATACAACGCTAATCAAAAAACAAAAGACTGAGTTTGTAAATAGAATGTCATGGTTTTAAAACAAAATTAATTCGAATTTAGAATACAGAGCCATTACAAACTTTTTTTTATTTGAAATGACCAGTACTGAAGAAACGCAGTTTCATAGGTAAAGACCTATTATATTTATAAACTAGCTGACCCGGCGAACTTTGTTCCGCCTTAATGGCAATAAATAATCAGATTTTTTTTTTTTTTTATTGGAAAAAATACAAAAAAAAATTAAATAACTACAAAAATCATTCATTATTATTTCGTATTTTAGTACATAGGTTGCTCTTCACTTAAGCACCTTGTGATACACGACATTTTTTGTTTTATTATCAGGCGCAAAAACAAACAACGCAGATGGTCTTCCCACCCGTGAACACGCCACGTATAATTGACCATGGGAAAAACATGAATGTTCTAGATTTAAACCACAAACTTTTAAGGATTGGCCTTGTGATTTGTTGATGGTCATGGCAAATGCAAGACGTATCGGAAATTGAAGTCTTTTAAATTCAAACGGCATGTCGGTTGGGATCATCGGGATCCTCGGAATGAGAACTTCCTCACCTTTGAATTTTCCTATCATTATCGTAGCGTAAATTACATTGTTCATCAATTTACTAATCACCAAACGCGTACCGTTGCACAGTTTTGGTTGGTTTATGTTTCGAAGCATGATTACTACGGAGCCAACCTTTAGGCGTAAATTGTGCGGTGGTAAGCCAGGCACGTCCAAAGAGTTTAAAAATTCAATTGGATAGTTGGTGGCTTCATCTTCATTTGTGACGCAGTCAATAGATTTGAATGAATGCATTGTTCCAATGATTTTATTTTGAATTATGTAGTTCAGGTCATCTACGTCTTTATTCTTAGCCGCTAAAATTGCTCGCTCACTCAACCATTCATTATTTTTGTATTTAGAAATAATATTTGGAAATACATTGTTGATAAGTTCGTCTTTTGATGAGACAAAATTACATAAATTATTTGGAAATGATATTAATCCGCTTGATTCATCGACAGGTACTTGACCATTACCGATAGTCAGCAATTGCTCCGAGCAATCTTCAGCAGATGTATCATTAAGCAATGTAACTCTCATGTTTGTTGTCAGCTGCAGTTTCTTCACATAGCGCCATAGATTTGACGATTTGAGGCAAGCGTTTATTTCGTCGTCAGCCGTTGATCTTGGAATTACTGGCAGTATTTGGCGGAAATCGCCAGACATTAAAACCATTGCTCCTCCAAAACATCTCGAGTCATTGCGTAAATCTTTTAAAGTTCGGTTAAGTGCTTCTAATGCACGTTTATGCGCCATTGTGCATTCGTCCCAGATTATGATTTTCGTTGCCGCTAAAACTTTGGCCATTGCTGAGTGTTTTGCAATATTACACGTTGGTTCTTCAATATTTTGAAGATTTAACGGTAATTTGAATGCTGAATGAGCCGTACGGCATCCTTCTAACAATGTGGCTGCTATTCCAGAAGAAGCAACTGCAACAGCTATGTTGGATCTCGACCGAACAGTTGCTAAAACTAATGACATAAGGAATGTCTTGCCAGTTCCACCAGGGGCATCTAGGAAATATAAACCACCATTTTCATCAGCGATTGCCTTCATTAAAGTATCATAAACTTCCTTTTGTTGGTAATTCAACAGGGGTACATTCCTTTGGACTACTAAATCTAATTCCTGGTGATTATATTCACGTTCCCGTTCCAATTCTCGATTAAATGCGTCATTCATTTCACGATTTGGCGCTGGCATTCCTAACCTGATTAATAAATTACCGCACATGAGGTAACACATATCTTCGATCAAGAGTAAAGCGCGATTATGTATCTCCTCATTCATCTCAATATCGTGATTTCTGGAACTGACACGACTTTGATGTAAAATATCTTCTGACATACTATCCTTGTATTTGTGCCACAGGTTACATGGGTTTGATGGAAAACATGTCGAAATTATGATAGCGAATAATGTGCGTATCTGACTTGGAGATGCAGAGATAATGGCTTCAGCGATTGTCGTATCCCAATGGGTATCGTTTTCTAATAAGTTCAATTCTTCACATGCAGCACGATATGTTGGGAATATTACACCATTAACAGTTCGTAGTGTCTCAAATGAAGTTGGCCCACGCACATTTACCAGCAACAACCGCAAATAGAAACATTCATTATTCTTTGGATGAACTGTATACATACGACCAAGAGCATCAGTAGAACGCACATCTGGATACCCAGGAACCGCATCACCTTGCTTCCGTCTTTGAAAATTCTTGGAAGAAGCATTCCAAGTATAATAACGTGGCATCTCCGAGTAAAGCAAAGTTCGTTCAAACTGATCGCTTTGGCAGATTGCAAAAAAACTTGTCAATGTAGTTGCTGGAGGTGTTTCAGCACGTTGCGTAGCATTCGAAGCCGTGAAATATACTCGTTGACCATTCTCCAGATGCACCGCCAAATGTATAACAGTAGGATGACGTTCGTGAATGGGAAATGCGAATATACGCCAAATCGCTTCATTACAGTTCACATAACGACCAACTTGATAGCGTGAAATTTCATCGTTGGTATTCGAGGATTGCAATCCAAAAACCGCCATATCACTGCCTTTCGTGACATATTTGCAAATATATTTTATTGACTTAACTGAATTGCAGTATTCAACGTTGCAATGTGTCTTGAACGTTTTAGAAATAAGTGGCGAATATGGAACAATCCAACTGTTGTCGATAACGAAATCCATTCTTTTCACTTTCGTTGTGACAGTTCTACCGTTGTCATCTGGTGATCGACGCCGATACAGCGGATACCCATCGTTGCCAGTGACAGTCTCCGCCGTTAATTTCCGTGGATATCGTTTAGAGCACCTTCCATCGACCATGCAAGGTGATTGGGGGTTGATGGCACCACACGGTCCATGAATCATATTAGTAGTAACAACATCATGTAGGTCTGGATCGACTTCATTATCAGGAATCTCGGCACATATGATATCATCTATTTGGTCAGGCTGAATTCTTTCCACTAACCAAATAAGAATGTGTGCGTGCGGCAGGCCTCTCTTTTGCCATTCGATTGAATACATCCAGCATCGAGTATCTCCAAAGATGCGTTGTTTAACAATAAAGTTCATCAGGGACCGAATTTTTTGCCTGAATATACGTGCTGTGATGTCGTGTCTATCATTTGATGTTTGTCCGGGAAGCAGCAATTGAGTAATTTCTATCCATTTTGGATTACAGGTAAAAGTAATAAAGAGATCTGGCCGGCCGTAATGACGAACATATGTCATTGCATCTTGTGCATATTCATGCATATGACGTGGGCTACCAATGTACGTCGCCGGCAGAATAGTTAATCGACCAATATTAGCTGCATTTCCTTCAGTACTAACTGCATCACGTAAATGGATGTATTCCTCAGAACGCAGTTTGGCTTGGTTCAACCTAATAAATGTTAAACGTTCCGTTTCTATTTTTACATACATGTCAACGCAATACTGCTGAAACAATCGACGAAACCGCAGCAAATAGTTGTCAGCATTTTGACGAATCATCAAACGATATGCATAATAATTCATTGAGCTAACTTTCTTTGTAGTTTCTTCACCTGAAATTAAAAATTTGATAATTAACCATTTCAAAGGCAAATAATACAGACATTAACCATTATTAAGATACTGATACTTTACCATTCAATGGATTTATCATTTTAATATTAAAATAATATCCATCTTCTCCTTGCCAAAACATCAGTGGGTACTGCAATGCGTCATATGATCGATGAGTTTCAGATATTTGTTGCAGTTGCCCAGTATCGCGACGTGTAAGCACAATATCGCGTCTTTCCAATTGTTCACCAACAATCAGGATGGCAACTTCGTCTACTGTTGGAGCATTAAATGTGCGTTCGTGTGTTCCAGATGGTCGTTTATCTGCTTTGATGACAACTTTATAGTCATCATTTGGCATGCGCTCTAAAGCACTCTTAAACAACCTGACCAACGCATGATGTTCATGAAGCAGACACTGCAAGTCTTGAAGAATTGCTCGCTTCATTCCTGGATTGATCCCTAGGCGTCGATCAAGTTGTTCTTCCATGTTGCCCATGAAATATATTTTTAAAAATTTATTCTGTGTATCTTCGAAAGGTAGTAATGCTCCAATTCTATGGTGAATTTGTCCTTGTATCTACAAAATAAAAACCAGACAGTATTAACATGTTTATAAACACTTTTTCTGTGGGAGGGTAGAGTTCAGTATTAGCAAATATAGTACATACCAATAGATAAAGTAAGTTATTATTTAACTACATTCTATGTAAGTACAAAAATAAATACCTTAAATGTCGGATTAAATCCTTCTTCTTCGATAATGTCTGCCCCAAATGACGTCATTTGGAAACAACTATTGTATTTTCGAGTATTTGCAAGAAAGTGGCGTGATTCTTGTGTTTCGCCAGAAAGCAATGAATACAACGGCTCATGTGGCGCAGTCAACACTGGCAATTTCACTTTACCATTAAGGCAGCATAATCCAGGCGTTTCTCCGGAAAACTTTAATGCACCACAATACTTGCAAACAACGTCCATTTGCCCAATGCAAACGCTAGGATGCAAGCTGTAATCATTGCTGCAATCGTATCGAAACGCTGCTCGATTCAAATCAGCTAAATATCTTGTTCTGCGTCGCAAATTATCTATTTGTTGACTTCTGTTGTTCGCTCGACGATTCTGCATTGCCAACCGAGCTGTTTCACGGGCTTCTTCACTTTGCTCTCGTGATTGAGAAGCACGAAGTCGAGCCATACTATCGCGGCGCTGTTCACGTGCAATTTCTTGTTCTTCTTCAGTCCTTTCATTTGCAGTATTTTGTATTCTTCTTGCATTACGGCTTTGTCGGGAAAGATTCGATCGTCTTGGTCGCGGCATTATTAATTAAACTTCACTTCACTTCAATCCACTTGTTAATTATTTATTTAAAAGAAATAGTTTTAATATTGATTTCACAAATATCAAATTGTCATCCATACGTCATTATATAGCTGTCATTTGCGTTTTGTTATACCAAGTCTGATTCTTTTTTGTTATACCACGTTTTGTAGTTACTGACGTTTCATGTCAAGTCACACGGGAACGCTGTAGAACGGGATAAAAAGTATCCTATGTCCGTCTCCTGGCTCTAAGCTACCTCCCTACCAATTTTCAGCCAAATCTGTTCTGCCGTTCTTGAGTTATAAGTGGTGTAACTAACACGACTTTCTTTTATATAAAAATTTATTCTGTGTATCTTCGAAAGGTAGTAATGCTCCAATTCTATGGTGAATTTGTCCTTGTATCTACAAAATAAAAACCAGACAGTATTAACATGTTTATAAACACTTTTTCTGTGGGAGGGTAGAGTTCAGTATTAGCAAATATAGTACATACCAATAGATAAAGTAAGTTATTATTTAACTACATTCTATGTAAGTACAAAAATAAATACCTTAAATGTCGGATTAAATCCTTCTTCTTCGATAATGTCTGCCCCAAATGACGTCATTTGGAAACAACTATTGTATTTTCGAGTATTTGCAAGAAAGTGGCGTGATTCTTGTGTTTCGCCAGAAAGCAATGAATACAACGGCTCATGTGGCGCAGTCAACACTGGCAATTTCACTTTACCATTAAGGCAGCATAATCCAGGCGTTTCTCCGGAAAACTTTAATGCACCACAATACTTGCAAACAACGTCCATTTGCCCAATGCAAACGCTAGGATGCAAGCTGTAATCATTGCTGCAATCGTATCGAAACGCTGCTCGATTCAAATCAGCTAAATATCTTGTTCTGCGTCGCAAATTATCTTTTTTTTGACTTCTGTTGTTCGCTCGACGATTCTGCATTGACAACCGAGCTGTTTCACGTGCTTCTTCACTTTGCTCTCGTGATTGAGAAGCACGAAGTCGAGCCATACTATCGCGGCGCTGTTCACGTGCAATTTCTTGTTCTTCTTCAGTCCTTTCATTTGCAGTATTTTGTATTCTTCTTGCATTACGGCTTTGTCGGGAAAGATTCCATCGTCTTGGTCGCGGCATTATTAATTAAACTTCACTTCACTTCAATCCACTTGTTAATTATTTATTTAAAAGAAATAGTTTTAATATTGATTTCACAAATATCAAATTGTCATCCATACGTCATTATATAGCTGTCATTTGCGTTTTGTTATACCAAGTCTGATTCTTTTTTGTTATACCACGTTTTATAGTGACTGACGTTTCATGTCAAGTCACACGGGAACGCTTTAGAACGGGATAAAAAGTATCCTATGTCCGTCTCCTGGCTCTAAGCTACCTCCCTACCAATTTTCAGCCAAATCTGTTCTGCCGTTCTTGAGTTATAAGTGGTGTAACTAACACGACTTTCTTTTATATATATAGATTTAAGAACTTAATTGTTCATTATTGTTTTTTTTAACCTTATAAATAAATTTGAATTTGATGGCCAAAGAAGCTAGCTACTAATAAACAACTTCAACCTTAAGGTTCGAAAATTTTAATTAGATTATTAAAATTATCTAACACTAAACTTCAGTAAACTAAATTAGATATTTGTGCAATCTTAAACTTCTGTTTCATATTCTGTGCTATGTATACGCTGCGACTATGTTATCGAGTCTATTAGTTATTTATCTACACACGGCCCAAGGTCTCGTACTGTCCTCCATGTAAATTGCACTTACATCCTATTTCTTACCTGGTAAGTTATTGTGGTGACCTAATTCACTAACAGCAACATGTATGTGAAAATTGTTTATAGGTTTATTTTTAAAAGAAAGTGTCACTTTTCCCGTTGTACATTTCTATGATTGAGTTGATTTATTTTTGATACAACTGTGACTAACTGGTAACTCAAGAGACATAAGAGCATTGTCGTCTTCTAAGTTCTCCCTGGATGTGGGATGTGTGTGTCGTAATTCAAGGGAGGAGGTTACCGTAGACTTACCTCAGTCTCTTTGGAAATATCAAATAAAGAGTAACTTGACACCGGTTTCCTTTGAAACTATATAGTTACTGCCGAGCTAAGTCACGATTTTGAAAAGTGTTAAGTAGAGGATAGTTATTTTTTCTCGACTTTTAGAAGTACTCCAACATTTTTGAGTACTTCTAAAAACACAACCGAAACTTTCTGCCGCGCACTCTAAAACTGTGGAATGAGCTGTCGCCTGCGGTGTTCCCAGACCAATACGACCTTCAAACCTTCAAGAAACAAGCGTACTCCTTTCTAAAGGGCTGGCAACGCACTTGTAACGCCTCTGGTTTTGCGGGTGTCCATGGGCGGCGGTAATCGCTTACCATCAGGCGACACGTCTGCTCGTTTGCCCCGTATATAATAAAAAAACATAAAGAAAACTGCTTATATATGTACACTGATAGATGTCTATAAATAAATCTGTTCCGTAGAAGTCGACATGCGTCATCAGCCTTTTATTTCATAGATTCAAAGTACTCTAGTAACAGTTTTGATGAATCTCTCCCACGTTATGACTCATTATAGAAACAAGTTCATAAAAGAACTCAATATTAGTAGAAATAAAGTCTCCAAAATCTCATTTCATGTAGATATATTAGTCTTTTCATGACTTTGTACGTTAAACAGTTACAGGATCGTTAAAGTCGAATAATAAGTATAAACTGTCCATAGATAATGCTTGCATCGTGGAAAACTGTATCTCCTAAGAGTATAACCTACTCAGTTACTGAGTTACACAAGTACATAATATTTATTAGTTTATATAAATAAACTAATAAATACATATAACCTGGTACAAACGATAGTGAAACTGAACGATATCATGCATACTTTTAAATTATAGTATGGCACCACACACGTAATAGGTTACATATTAACCGGGTGCGTTGCTTATATAATACTAGCTATTGCTTCGCTGTTCCTCTTAGCCCGCGATTATTTCTTAATTTTTTTTTTATTTAGCCATAAAAAGCGAATTTAAGAACTACCCCAAATTCAAATGGGACCACACGGGAAACACCGGTTTTGAAATAAAAAAGAATCATCAAAATCGGTTCATCAAGTCGAAAGTTCTGAGGTACCTAACAAACATAAAAAATACATTCAAATTGAAAACCTTTCGTTTTATGAAGTCGGTTAGAAAAGTAACATTTTATAACAATAATCAGCGAATAAAATCACAGTAAATTTTCAGTAAAACCGTATTGGCTCAGAAATTGCATGACCAGATGCAATTATGTAAACTGAAAGCGTTAAATGCAATGAAACAATTCAGCACTGTGCTTAATAATTGTTGCCAATCAGAAATAAAATAGTTATATTTTTTTTTAGAATAAGCATACTGAAGTAGTATGAATATAAATCTCAATTTCTTATACTAAATACTACTTTCCATTCCCGTGACAATATTCTAAGTATTTCTTTTGCGTGTTTCGACGTAATTGCGAAAGCCTAATCAGGACCACTCCCATACGTGCATTTCATCATTTCCAGTTACAAGGGCTCCCCTTTTAAATGTCACGTAATATAGAACAACAAATTAGCATTAAAATGCTTTTGATGAATTAAATGACAACCTTAATTTAAGTCATATAATATGAGTCTAGTGAGTTAGTGTTTTGTTTATTACATTCGATGGAACAAAATAAAAAAATGCCCTTTCCCTCATTCTAGATTTATTAATAACTTCTGATGAATAATTAGGACGTCGTATACGTCGCTAGACTTTTATGTTTATTTATTTTATTTAATAACGTTATTATACAAAAGTACAAAGCCAAATTTAATGCCTAAGGCATTCTCTACCAGTCTACCGTATGATGGTCTTAAAATGAATGAATGGAAAGGTCACTACACTTTGGTTGGTTGGTTGCGATTGCTTTTTTAGCCTTTGTCGGCCTTTCAATTGGGAGTATTATTTTTTCTTGAAGCCTTGAAGTCGACAACAGCGTGACAATTGTTGGTGCCTTGTTTGAAAAATTTTATTATAGAATAAAATAGACTAACTAGTTGTATGTGTTTCGTTAAAAACATAATGTATAGTTAAAAAAACAATTAATCATCTTCAATCCTTGCCTGACTATAGTATAAGTTAATTATTTGTAAACGATTGATTGTAAGTTTTATTAATGATGTGACGAGAGACGACAGTCCCGTCATGTGGAGTCTTAGATAGTTCATTCAAGTTTTTGTTAAGTAAAATTAATCTATATAAATAAAAATGAATCGCTGAATTGTATGAACGCACATAACCCGCGATCAACTGCACCGAATTGGATAATTGTTTTTCTTATTTTTTCGTTATTATTAGGACAAGGTTTGTATGGAAAAATATTAAAAGGCAACCTGAAGTTTTTTCTTGTCCGCAACTATACCCTACCTGTGGGAAGCGGAGACGGGTATAATGATTAAAACAAGCTTTTCATAAAATGAATTATTTACTAAAGAAAATGTGGCGGTACGAAGTTTGCCGGGTCAGCTAGCAGTCGTATAAATAAAACAGACGAGCGTAGGCCACTTACAATTACTCAGACACAAGTATACGTAAATGCTAAATTAGAACGTGATTACTAATAACAGAATCTGTTGATTTAAAACTAAACACAGACTTTATCACTTTGGGAGATATGTAATATAAATATAGGTACTACATGACGTAGTCTATTGCTATACATACACATGTATTTGCTATGGCCAAATTAGAATCATGAATGATAATACGAATCTTGAAATAAATCAGTTGATTGTGCTAAGACAAAATCGGATTTATATCGAGACTTTAATTTTCGTCTAGCCATCTAATATCCTTTAAACGAGCAAATCTTGTATCACCTCTGACTATTTTCATGAAATTTAGAATGCAGGAGTTTCGGGAGCGATAAATCGATCAAGTTAGGTATTTTTTTAGAAAATGTAACAAAGAAAACCAGACACACAACAGCATTTTTATCTAGTTTTGTATCTTTGAAGTAATCCGCCTGCTTACTTGTTCGCTTACATATTTTTTCATCTTAATATATATAAATCTCGTGTCACAATGTTTGTCCTCAATGGACTCCTAAACCACTTAACCGATTATAATAAAATTCGCACACCATGTGCAGTTCGATACAACTTGAGAGATAGGATAGTTTATATCACAATTTACTAATTGGGAAAAAAATATTTCTTTTGAAGAGAAGCAGACGAAGTTGCATAAGTCAGCTAGCACTACTATAAAATTTGCCCAGGTTAGAATGAAGCGATTTAAATAACGCTGGCATTACTTTTCAGAATATTTTGCCAGACGTTTTTGTATTTGTACCTAGCTTACCAACGCATGCAAGCAATCCATAGCAAATCATAATATATTGTAGATTTAATAAAGGTATAAAATTTAAGAGAGACAAATATGCAATCTTTCTTTCCCATTACTCTCTCTTACCCCTATGTTTTACAAAATAAAGGAAAAATAAAATTCACTTATGTACATGTATAAATATATATATATATATATATATATAAATGTTATGTTGGTTTGTGTACGCTTCAAAAGCTCAAGCTGAAATTTTAGAATGATATATAATCCGTATCAAGGATTTTTTTTATCTAATTTTTGCATCAGTCACATATCCGCGACCGCGAAAAAACACGAAAAAAACAACATAAACGCAGGCGGAGCCGCGGGCAACAGCTAGTAGTCATATATATTTTCCCAGGCGGATAAAAACTACTATGCTATCGCGGTTTACATTGTATAATTTTCTGTCATTATAATTACTTTTTATATAAAGGCAGGCGGATTATATATATATATATATATATATATATATATATGTGTGTGTTTGTGTGTAACCCTAAATAATGTCACCTATCATAATATATGTACAAAGGTTGTCTGTAAGACATCACCAATCACTACATTTGTAGATTACAACTCTTTCTTTTTCTATCTATTTATTTATTTACTTATTTTTCTGTTATGTACGTTTAATAAAGATAAATCAAAAATAATTTTGATTAATATCCATCGTGAGTGCGTTATTGCCCTTAAAAATAATTAAATAAACAAGTCTATGTTTTATTGCTCACTTGATGTTTATTTTGTAGGGAAATCGTTGAGGTTGTTCTAACTTTAGACATTTGGTCTAGGGTTACAATAAAACCGCCTAGGGTTAACGATCCCTGTTAATTCTATTCACTGACACTGAATAGTAGGAACAACTGTTTTGTAACAGATTAAAGTCCTAGGGTACACTGTTGGCTAGAAGTGGTCCATGAAATTATTTAGATTTAGTTGGTTAGTTAAATAACCATTACTCGATAGCTCTACTGACCGTACTTATCAACAGAAGCAAATATTCTATCTGCAAATCTAGTAGTAGGAAAAAGTAGCTAAACTTTATTTTCGTATGACAAGAACTGAATATCTATGCTAATATAATTAAACTCTTCGTTTGTTTGAACGCCCTAATTTCAGGAACCGCTGGTCCGATTTAAAAAATTCTTTCAGTGTTGGATAGTCCATTTATCGACAAAGGCTATATATGAGTATATCATCACGCTAAGACCAATAGGAGCGGAGCACCAATGAAGAATGTTTAATAAACGGGAGTGAATTATTACGCTACAGGCAATAGTAGACGTAAACGGTCAGCTAGTCGATAATAAAATGTCGTCATTGGAGTTCTTTCAGTTCAGTTCGTATTTTATAAATTTAAAACCATTAAACGAGCAATTCTTCTACAAGTACGAGTATATGTTTATTTTTTTACCGTGGCTCTCCTACGTTTCGGCATGAGCGATACTACGGCCTAAAAGAAAACCGGTGTGAAACAGCACTTGCGCTGTGTTTCATTGAGTGACTGAAGATACCGGAGGCCCGCTGAGGGTGCGGGTGTCCATGGGCAGCGGTAATCACTTACGATCAGGCGTTACGTCTGCTCGGTTGACCCCTTTTCCATAAAATATAGTTTGTAAAATTTATCTGTTAAAGTTATCACCAACCCAAAGTATCCTTACTTTAATATTTAATAAAACACAAGCTATTTTTAAACCGATTTCAAAAAGGGAGGAGGTTCTCAATTCGACTGTTTTTTATCTTTGTTACCTCAGAACTTTGGACTGAGTGAACCGATTTTGATGATCCTTTTTATTTGAAAGCTGGTATTTCCCGTGTAGTCCAATTTCCTCCAAAGTGTTATTTTTTTGTAACAGCGAAAAGTAGCTTCGAAAAGTAATAAACTCCTAATTGTATAAAACCATTATATTCAGACCTTTATAAAGCCGTTGTAGGTAACTAGACGTGGGCGCACGTTTGTACTGAAAAATGATATCAAACTAACTTGTTGATAGTTTTACGGGTGTTGTACATTTCGTTTGCGTTGGCTGGATGTTCTAGTTATTTTATTGTTTCTGTTTCTTGGCAATGCAAAACCTACGCATGGACTATTATCAACTGAGCTTTCATTACACTTTCTAACGTTAATCTATCATCATCATCATTTTCCTAACCTTTATTATTCCTAAGATTATCTGGGGTCGGCTACCAGTTCAACCGGTTTTTACCTGAATATCAGTTTTTACACAGAGCGACTGGCATATGACCTCCGCAAACCGAATTCGAAGGTGAACTAGTTATCACTATATTTGAGGGTGCTGACTTCCTAATAACGATTGCCATAGATGTTCATGACAACCGTAACTGACGGCTTAACGTACTCTCCGAGGCACGGGCGTGAAACACCGCCATCTCCCATACTCGGGGCTCCTATTAAGAATTTCTTGTAAGATAAACCCAACAGCAGTCGGACCTGGGTATCAAACTGCAGTCGCTTACGCTAATCATTAGACTAACCATTATGTTAATCTATACAAAGAAAAAAATTTAAGTCTCTACTTGTAATTTAAAATTAACAGCTTTTCAATAAATGAATCAAAAATCTTTTTTTTAATTTGTTGAAATGTCTGTGTATTGGCTTATCACTGTAACAGCTGAACCGATTTTGACGGGACTTTTAGTAACAGATACCAAATGATATAAGAAATAGAAGGACCTTGTGTTACAACGTGAGAAGCAGACAATATATAAAAATTAAACAAGCTTCTATTTTAACATTCTATGTTAAGTTATACAATAGCTTATATATATTCTATGTTACTACTGTTATGTTAGCTATTTCATAGAATATATTAATTTTACCAAACTCGTATCTTCCATTATTACATGCTACCACTAAACATACCAAAGAAATTCTTACGAAGCACAGTGATCCTATGCCTCAGTTGAAATGTCTGTATTTAATTCTTGTTCAGCTAAGTAGGATGACACGAGATTAAAACTTGAATTTATAGAATAAATGGACGTAACAAATTTGGGTTGTTTATTTGCTTTTTAATACACTTATAATAATTTCACTTTTATATTTGTTTGTTTGTAACCGACTCTACTACTTTTTTGGGTGCTTTGTATCTTCCGGCGTATTTATATCAACAACACAGAAATCTTTGAATGTCTATTAAATTCTGGTGTGAAAATTAATAAAAAAAAATGTATTATTGTAAACAAAATTTGAGTATTTTATGCCACGTTTTTACCGTACCGATCATATATTTTCGAGGTCTGATATATTGAGCACACTTCACGCTTTATTTGATAATAATACTAATAAGTTTTGTTCATTATATTATTCCTATGCCTATTAAGAATTATATTTCATTGTTTAACTTTAAGAATGTTTTTTAGTATTTTAACCTAAATTTCTTTTAATTTTTTCCTCAACGAAAATAATTTTAAGAGATGATGTGCGCCTACTAAATTGTAAATAAAATAACTGCGAAGTTTACTTGATTAGAGGACTAGATATATTAATAAAGAAAAAAGTATCCGATGCCGATATAAAGATAGTTTGTTGAGAGATAATTTATTTGATTGAGTGTACTTCCAAGAGTTCTATTAGTCCAATCTATTAACGAACTTGCTGTTGTCTATGAACGGCTGTAAATTTGAATATGAGATACAAAATGAGATATACCTAATTAATCCTATCCTACTAAAATTGTAACACTACTATGTATTACACATATAAACCTAACTCTTAGTTCAGCCTATCTGTTGCTGGAAACTGCATAAAATTCCGTTGAGTAGTTTAAAAAACCTTAGCGAAGAGAGAGCGGAAGCGATTTAATTTTTATACTTTGTAAAGATATAAATGCGAAAGTTTGTGAGGTTCGATGAATGGATGTTTATTATTCTTTCACGGAAAAACGGCTGAACGGATCTAGATGAAATTTAGCACAGAGAAAGATTACAGTTTGGAATGTATATATATACATACAGGCTACACATAGGCTACTATCTGCTTTCTTTCTTTATAATATGTCCTTGGGATGAGGAACTGCCTCAGATGCTGTTACCACCGCGCAGCTGGTTAAGATGGTATACAAAGGTTTATATGTTAGTATATGTTAGGAAATGGATAGTTTTACGAGGATTATGCTCAAATAAACTCTTTTTAATGAAAATAGTAGTAAATTTGTAAGTGTAACCAGAATATTGTCAATAAAAAAGCTGTAAAAGGTAAAATTTCTAAGTATTTAATACGATTAACATGTTTAAAAACGTAAGTGGCATTCAAACTATTACTTAAATATCATTTAATAGTTGATGTGAAGCTATGGGAACTCATAAAGCGTGTATTTAATAGCGTGTACCTGTTTATCAGAGTGACATGACGAGCGAGATATCGATACGAGACGCACGTCGACGCCGACTTCGGTAGCGAGCGTCTGACAGCGTAAGATAAGATACACCCACACATCACTAGCTACTTACTACTAACGGAATATATATACACCACGAACGTCACTACTAGCAACTAATTTATTCTAAGGCCCGTATTTTAAAAGGCGTCTCAGTTGTGAATCTAGTTTTAAAACTGATTCTACGGACATATTTTAATATTGAACGTCTCTTGAAACAAGATTCACTGATCCTTTATCAAGTGAGTATAGATCAGTGAATCTTTGTGAGTAGCTTATTTTAGAACGATGTTTATGTCAAAATCTGCTCTCAAGATCATCTTTCGGTTTATGACAAAATATAACATCAGTTTTAATATAAACACCAAAACATAGTTTAAACGTTCCGTTAGAGGTTATATATTCTCATTTTAATTTTTTATTTATATTATTAAATTTAGATCCAATTGTTTCTTATTATTACTAGCCAATAGTGTATTATATATATGTACAAATAACCAAATAAAAAAAAATGTTTGTTAAATATATTTTCTTTAATATAATTTGATGCGTGATACGGAACAATAATTTCGATACAGACACGTAATTGAGAACAGACATTGAGATGAGATTAGTTACTGAGACTAATTTCAGCTGAGTAGAACTTAAAACGCATTCTATATTAAGAGCGACGCTTGAGATTTGATGTAAATTTAAGACTAGTTTCAGCTGATGTGAGTTCAACGGATACTTGAGACGCCTTTTAAAATACGGACCTAAATTCAAATTTGTCTGGCAACTTATAAGGATATTAAAAAAAAAAAATTTGAGCGCTATGAACATTTCTTATGATTTAATTTAATTAATGGATCTCTACTGGTCCGTGTTTTTAAAATAACAAACTGAGGAAACAAGGTTTGTCACAATATAGTATGTTGTATATATAGGTTTAAAAATATTATCATTATATTATAGGTTACGTATTCAATTGGCATGTAAGTAGGTACCTCTAATTTTTATTTTAGTCAGTAACACATTGAAAGAAAGACACTCGTGAAAAGATAATGATCAGTTCTAAAAGTTATTAAAACTAAATACCTGCCAAAGCCCTTCCAAAAGAATTAAAGTATATCCATGCCAAGTTTAATTTAAAACGGTGCAGCGGTTTTTGACCGTAACAAGCGTCAGACAGACAGAGTAACTTTCGAAGTTACATACATTATGTACACCCATAACTTGCAATCGACTTTACCAAATTTGATAATTCATTTTTTTATGTAAGAAAAGGTTAGATAATACTTAGTTCTACACACTGCAGCACTGAGGGAAGTTGACACGGGCTTACTCAAAAATTTTTCGATAAGTTGGAAAATATTTACAAAAAAAAATAAGGCGATCAGAAGTTCATCGGGTCAAGTTTATATATATATAAGTACTAGCTTTTGTCCGCGGTTCCGCCCATTAGTATTTCAGTTATGGCAACAAAAGTAGCTTAGTCCTTCTCCAAGGTCCAATCTATCAGATTTACTTTCGAATTTATAATATTAGTACGATTTACATATATTGCACTTTATATTTAATTCAAAATAAATGATCAGAGTTGTTCGTTACGATTAAGAAATATATTTATCTCATTCCATTCCCAATTTAATTCGATTTAGTGAGGCACAACCGTAATTTGTAACTTACATTATCCCTTTTCAACCTTTTCTAAATCATATTATAAAGTTTTCACTATTATTCGATTATTTCAATAACAGTAAACACTCTAAAAATTTAAATATCATTATCCTCATGAGGTCCATTAGTGGTTATTAAACAAAAGTCCCATTAATGTAGTGGAATCTAAACGTTATAATCTAATTAACTATCTAAACTTTTAGAATTATAAAACTGTGACGTATTTCAGAGTTTTATTTCGATGAAACTAATTTGATTCTCAAAAAAGGTCTAAATACTGTAGTTACATTACCAGGATTTAAGAGTATATGTTAACACGTGAAGCACAATCTTTGTACCCCTTTTTACCCGACTATGTTTTTCGAGTGTATGTATATTTCTTTGGCACGTCAATAGATTCGTCTTAGTCGTAAGAGTGACACTGGGTACATTGAAATTAAAAATGAAAACAAAATAAAACAATTATTAAAAAAATGTTTTTACCTTTTCAGTTATTCAATGAATTTAATAAAGATGGCAGATATTGACGCAGCCGGGTTCTTTTTTAATATTTCTTTACTTGTTTTAAAAGTTTATATGTGCGGCAGATTATGGAATTTACCATAGTTAAAGTTTATATGGAGAAGTGGAGATAGCTAAAAAAAAACGAGAAAATAATTTGTAATTGCGTTTTCTTAAACTTTCTTTACTAACTCCATGGCTGAAAATACAAATAGTTTTCGGTTCTGTTATCATCGCCATCATCGTCCAGCTGCATCCAAGTCTCCTTCAAAGACCGCCATTTATCCCGGTCTTGGACAGCCTACATCCTTTCTTTCTTTTACTTTTTTGTTACATGTAGACTAGTGTTCATGGGGAAGTAATTAAAGACTCTCTCGTAATGCGAACTTGACAAAACAGACAGAAAAGAAACTAGACAGATTCTCTTGATCTTAAATGTATCGTAAAATAAAAAATATATATTAAAAGTAAAATATTACAAAGAGTAAAGTTGTAGCAACCCTACCGAAACTTATTCATAAGCTCTCAACGTCGTCAGCGGACTACATAAACAAACGGAGACTTTTTTCTAAATTAAATGTCATTTTGACATGTTACGTCAATTTCTTCAATGTGACAAGCTGATTAAATTTTGTTGATATCACAAATATTTATTTGGGATCGAATCATAATATACTTTAGGATTGGATGACTGTTAAAATATTTTGTTATAGTAGGATAATAATTTCAGAATGTCATCATTCATGTAATTTATACTCGATTTTTTTACTAAGCCTTACTTCGGAATAGTTTTCATTCTAATGAGTATTGTCTGAAAAATGTAAATACTGCAATTAAATATCAATTACAAGTAAAATTATTGCTAAGTACTACCTTTCTATATCCAATCATCTCTGAAAGCCATCGTAATATTTATAAATAAGGGATTTGCGGTCGTATATTCATTAAAAGGAACTCCTACTTCGTTTGAGATCTTTGATGTTCTCAATCTCTTACGATTTATATTTTAACATGTCCAAAATAAGGAAAACAAGATGATAAATATTTTCCTTCAAAGTAAAACATTTAGCCATTTAGATTTTTCATCTACATTTACTGGTTACGTAGAAATAAGAATTGATAGAAAGTATCATAATCCAAAAATATAAGTCAGATAAACAGAATTATGTTAACAATCTGATATGATAATATCCAAAACAGTATATTTCAAAGAAAATATATTTATATTTTTTTTGTAAATGCATACATATTAAACATAGAAAACACCCAAACTCCGAAACAAATATTTTCAGATCATACAAACATTTGGTCCGACCCCGGAATCGAACCCGAGACATCAACAACATCAACTCCCCCCACTCATTCCACCAATTTCAAATTTGATAGACTACAGGATCAAACTGCATATTTCGCATACCTACCGTATAATCTTTGTACAAAACTACACGCGAGTCTCCAGCAAAGTTTATTAAAACTGAATTTAGCCGTGACGACGGGGCTTCACATACTGAGCGTGTTAAAAATCTTGGGTAAAATTTGTATTCCACTGAAAGCCGTACCTAAAGCCTAAACGGTACCGCAGTTCCGCCCACTCAACTCAAACTATATTAGCCCAAACAAAATACTTCTACTTCGGTATACGGTTTGAGGTTGTAAATTTAGATTAAACGTAATTGCTTCACTACGGGTTGAAATTGAGAAAATATTTATCGTAGAAATGAGAAACAGGGATCTAACCTTTAAAACAAAGTGGATTGAGCCGTTATACTTAATTAGATCGTCGGAAAATAATGAAATTCTTTTCGAACAATAATTTTATTTTATAGGTTTTATGCAAAAACACTTTAATACGCGTATAAAATTTTACTATTGTAACTATACACACACATATATAGAAATTGTAGTTCCGGCTAATCTCTGGAATGGCTGGACCGATTTTAAAGGAACTTCCACTAATAGGTAGCTGATGATATAAGGTGTAAATTAGGATACTTTTTTGGACTAGCTTCGCCCCGAGACGTTGGCCGCGGGGCTCATCTAGTATATTTTATTAATAGCGTGTAAGCAGTCCCGAGGTAACTCATAAAAACAATATTTTATTCATTGCGATGATTGCTTGATTTACAATATTTTACACTCTAACCGTAGCTCGCGGCGTTAAATTCAATAATATTTTGATCGTTGCACAGATTGCCTACAACCCCTGCGGCTGAGAAATGGGAATTGTAAATTCATTCAACGTATGACTTTAAGGCTACACATCCACTATCGAGAAAATGAGGCAAGCGTCAAGTACACGGTACTATCACCTATTTACCATAATAATATTAAAGTATGAAAAGTAGGGATGGTAATTTTTTTTTTTTTAATTTTAATAAGGTAATTTTTTTAGAAGTATATCTTTCCCTATTTATCATTATGTCATAAAATAAAATGACTACAGAGAAGTTATAGCATACGTACATATTTCAATTGATTTAACATTTTTAAACATGTTAAACCTTAGCTTCCTGAAACCTTCTACCTGCCTACATTACTAGTTAGTATGTAATGATAAAAACACAGTATGGCAAAATGCAAATCAAGAAAAAATTAAGAATAATAATCTCGATATCAAGTCCCTTATACTCGTATTTACGTCTTCACTCTTTACTTTCTCTTCTTATTAGAAAAAGCAATGTTTTATAGGAATAATGATAAATCGTGATACATCGTCATTAAAACTACCAGTAAATACCAGTACCGCGCTCCAACATCATACAATTTAATTTCTCTTGCGCTTTCTACACACCGAAACCAACTGACATAATTTAATAAATATTGAAGTTCAATCAACAACCAAGTAAAAGATGGTACATTAATAAAGAACGTGAGTCCAAAAGGCAAACTAAGCTTATAATACTCTAGTTGCAGATGGAGTCAAAGATAATAGAAAGCAAACATTTGCCAAGGTTGGCAACTCCAAGCACGCGCTCTCTTTAGGGTTGCTAGCTAATCACACCTCAAACACTAGGAATACATTAGAAAAAATATTCGTAAATTCAAAAAGCTTCTTTTAGTTCTAGATAACGTCAACAATAAAATCTCTAGTGACCTCGGCAAAAAGTATATTGAAATTCCACAAATGAATACTTTAGTTTAAAAAAAAATATTTGTAATTAGAAGGATACTCGCTTAAATACCAATAATTCACTTAAATCTCATAATATCCGAGTCTATAGAAAGTTGCAGACAACCCTATTCGAGGGGTGACACTCGGGAACTCGTTCGTTTCATTTCATTTCCCATCTGATGTTTGCCGAGTCAACACGTCCCGAGTATATAACGTTCTTTTCAATACATCCCGTTCTCTTGAATAAAATGCTTTACCGTTTTGAGTGAAGGCACCTAAATGCGGTCCGCCGGTCAATGTTCCGGTGTAGAATTTTAATGAGACCAATTCACCAAAGACGCTTGTACAGTTTAAAAAAGGTACTTGGCATCCTAATTGGGATGTTTGTTTTTTTTTAATAGAGAATAAATCTCCCACAATCTTTTTTCGACAGGTATTATTGTGATAAATTCCCTTTCTAAAAAGTCCATTCAATTACTGACTTTTATTACGAACAAGCCGCATATAAATGCCGGTAGAAAGCGAGTCTTTTGTGTTCTTACCATATTGATGAGGGACCTTTCAAGGAAAGTGATTACCTAACCTTGCCCTTAAATAAATACATCATAAATTCGGTTTTTAAATATAAGAGCAAAAATAATAAAGGGTTTGTTCTTTCTCCGTTTCTCGATTTGAAAATATGTAGATCAGCAGAGTTCAAGTATTTGTGAGGGTACTTGAACTTGAATTTAGTTTCTCAAACTCTGTAAGAATCCCAAAACATTGAATAAAGAGAAGAAGATGTATATATTTTTATAGTATATTAAACACAGCCTTCGTTGCCCCAATCGAACGTAGCTGGTAAAATAGGTTCCATATAGCCTTAAAAACACTGTGGCACCTTGTATTTTTTAAATTATAAACAAAACGAATGTCACAGAGGCTTAATAACATTAGTTTATCTAAGACAAACTTATTGGTTTTATATGTATGGCGCCTAACACACAACAACTAGGGTCTAACGGCGTAAGTAGACTTCTAACAAACACTTATATCTAAATATCAACATACTATAGATTAACTACACCCAGTCAATAATACTATTTCAATGTCTTTGTTCGTACAAAATAAGGACGTGAACATAAAGATAATGACAAAAATTATCAGCAAAAATAAAGATTAATAAAAGCTATTATGTCTCGAGAAACATTAGAACTCTCTGTTAATCTGTACTTTATGTGATAATTGGTATAAACAATGTATATGCCAGCTTGCAGACGAGATACAGATAGGTTTATCTATTTTGCGGCAATATCAGCGCCCAGATATACCAGACAATTGCATTATCTCGGCCGATTTTATCGAAGCGAAGGTTGTAATATTGAAGTGAAGTGCTTTGAGATAAGCCGACAGTTAACGTTATTAAAAGGGGGGCTGTGTTCTTGTGAATGAGTTACTAAAGAACAATATTTCGGTCAGTTTGCATGAAGATTATTTTCTTTTAAAAATTATTTGGATTTGGGAACTGGTAACTTTAACTGCCTCAATGGTGCAGTGGTAGCGGACGCGACTGTTGTGCAAGAGGTCTCGGGTCCGGGCCTAATGTATGCATGATACAAAAACATTTGTTTCGGTGTTTGGGTATTTTCTATGTATAATATGTATTTACAAAAATTAAAGTATATACGTAGTTACATCAATTTTCTAGTACCTATTATACAAACTCTACTTAGTTTGGGACCAGATGGCGTTACGTATTAGATGTACGAAAATATTTAGTTATTTATTTTTGTCTATCGAATAGCAGATGTAGCTATATAAACTTTGATCATTTTCGCAACAAATTATTGTCCTTTTCCAAGGTTTCGTTTAGTTCTGTTACAAAATCATTTTAAAAAAAGCTCAGCGGTTTCTAGACAAACAAACAAAGCTATCTCATAAACAATACTGATATCGATAAAAATAAGCAACAAAAAATTATATCGACAATCAAAAAGCAATCAAAATTTCGAGTGGTTATATAACACACACAGATCATTATTTGTTATCAGCTGTTCCGTCTCATTGTTTGCAACTTTAGTTGTGAAACTTCTAAATCAGTTTTTTCCTTGACTCAATTATTCGATCTGAATTGTAAAGGTTATATTGGCATTTGAACATTTGAATAAACACGTTGATTAAAATCAATTGCAATGTGGTATGGCCATTGTTTGTAGATCTTCTCAATTGACCTTTAGCACAAAGGTAATAAGTAAAATTCAACTTAAAAGGATATGTTCTTTTGAGTTTCTATGGCCTATTGAATAATTATCATTGTGAGTCGTTCAACTATGTGAATAAATGTGTGTGGATTAGTAACTTTTCATCACCCGAAGGCCGGCAACGCACTTGTGACGCCGCTGGGTGTCCGTGGGCGGCAGTAATCGCTTACAATAAGGCGATACCCTTATTCCATAAAAAAAAGAATCGACAAGTTCAATAAATCAAGAAACTTAAATTTGAAATCTACAATTTTAAAAAGGACTGAGTCTCAAAAGGAGGATTTGACATAAGAGGACTAAAATATAAAAAAAAAATTAATTAAGTTAATTAATTAGTGCTAACTAATTAATTAATGTCCAATAAATATAATTCAATTTGTACTTCGGTGATTTGCAGCGTAGTTCGCTGTTAGGGGAAGCCATCGGAGGGTCTAATAAAAAAAATCTTTTAATGATTGATGAGTTCCCGAGCGAGCGAACGAAATTATAGAGTTTATACGTATTTATCGGATTAACCGCTCTAATCTCCAATCTTCCGTTAAAATTTTTTCGCCTTGCCCCTAAGTAATTAATTATGTTATTTGGATATTATTGGAGGAGAGGTCTTTGCGACGATAATTTGTTCGGAAAATGGTTATTTGAATGTCATTTTTACTTTTTAGGGAATGGTTTCTGAATTATTTGTAATGTCATCTTAAAAATTCAAATGCTCAAATTTGGAAACACGGTATGCAATCTGTTTTAAAAAAATTGTTTTATCTATTTTTCGTGTTTATTTTGTTTTTATATTTTCTCATCGATGCAATAACTACATATCGGTATGGTATAGTGAAGTGTGTCAGGGTACAGGTATTAGTGTATTTATAATTGTTTTAAAGCACATATTAAAATTAATTTATGATTCATACAAAATATCAAAATTGTATACAACAAAACTCATAGTAATATATCTAACATTGACCAAAAGTTAACACATTAAGTGAGAAAACAAATATCTTAAACTGTACTTTAGTACACTCCATGAACACACAGTACTATGGATCATGAGTCCCGTTTTATGTGGTTTCTAAATATTTGACTTCTCGAATCTACTGCTACAGTCAAGACTCAGGAACACAAGTCGTCGAACAAATATATATTTAAATAGATGCATACACTCTAAAATGAACCATGAATTATAACTTTTTATGAACCAAAGAATATTTTGGTATGTACTCTTCGCTTATAAACAAGTATATAAAATTGTAAATGTGT
This sequence comes from Spilarctia lutea, assembly GCA_916048165.1. Taxonomy (NCBI): domain Eukaryota; kingdom Metazoa; phylum Arthropoda; class Insecta; order Lepidoptera; family Erebidae; genus Spilarctia; species Spilarctia lutea. The sequence continues at coordinate 13,898,816 of OU696480.1, read as the reverse complement.
TATTATAACTGCTCAAAATCTATGTAATTTAAACTTCCTTTGATGTACATCTTTTTCTTTAACTCAGCCTATAATCACTCTCACTTCTCGCTAAGCATAAACTCAAAACTAACTCTAGCCGTAACTTACATAATAAATTGATTAAACTGATGCTTTACCCCTTAAAAAAGGTGTTAATTATGTTCAACGTCAATACCAGAAACCTCTCGGTTATTTATTCAAAAACTATGAGCACCATAAACCGTCACTCTTCTTTTGTACTTTTTATAAAGAAACATAAAACGTATATTGTACACTATTGTTCACGGTTTACAAACATAATTTATAACTAAAACAAAATAAACCACCGCGTGTGGTACCTACGGTATCCTAATATGACTACCTTTTAATATAAAAGTATTTGATGTCAATACAAAATTTATTAGACATACTATGAACTCCACATTAAAAACATGTGTTTTTTACATCCCGAATGGATGTATATTGTTGATTCATATTCAAATTAGGAATCATTTATTCAGTTTAGGGCGTTATGAACGTCAAATAAGCCGTTGTATTGTGGGTAGTGTATATTTTATAGTTGTTAAGTAATGTTGGCAGTATTGTCGTATATGCAGAGCTTCCGTGCTGTGCACACATGAATGGAACTATTGTGAACAATGCTAACGATATAATATACATATAATATAAAACTGGCTGATTGTATGAAGTTACGCTAGCCGTTTTTGTTGATTGCAATTGTGGAGTGCAATGAAATAATATTGTTAGTCATTCATAAATATATTGAATTAATTGAAATTACATTGATAATAATTAATTTATAAGTGTATTTCAATATAGGGCTGCATTGTTGCGATAGCACATGAGTGAGTACAGACGTGTAATTGGCACCTACTCTTCGTTGATATATTTATTACACTTTGTTGCGTTGAACAATTTCGAATTCCAATATTGAGTTCGATTGATCTGTATGATATTCTAAATTAATTTTATGTTTTTGAAAATAGAATTCAACAATTTAAATAAAAGTGTAAAAAAGTTAGCTAAAAGTCTTTGAAATATAATTAAAAATGTTGATGAATTAAATTAATATCACAACTCTTATACATCGTAGGTAAACATGAAAAGTTACTAAAATAAGTAATAAAATAACAGTTATAACGAAGATGTCACCAAACAATCTAACTGATAATCAAATAATAAAGCATGAAGCGTGCTCGGGAGCCACTTGGTACAAACACATTGGTGCAAACAGATAATGCTATGTTTGTAGAGGCAAGCAAACAAGGGTCTAACACCAACATTAAGCAATGTGTTCTGCTACTTACGGAAGTGGAGCTTTCAATGTGCCAACATAATATTTGTACGATTAAGCATGTGCGAGTTTGCCTATTACAGTTTGTTCTTTAGTATAAAGTTGACTTTTCTAAGATTCACGGTTAAGAAATCCTTTTTAGGGTTCCTTTTACCGTAAAAGGAAAAAACGGAACTCCTATTTGATCACTTTGTTGTCTGTCTGTCTGTCCTTTTTCTCAAGAACGCGTGGAGGTATCAAGCTGAAAATCATATCATATACCTACTCAAATCTACTGTACCTTAGAGCTGTGAAAAAATCAAACTTCTAACCCAACGTAATCAAAAGAAATAGCCGTTTGTGCTGGAAATTTTCGACACACGCAAGGAAATCAAAACCTACAGGGTACTTGCCGTAAATTCGAAATCTTGAAATTTGGTACGAAGCAACGTCTTATAGCACAGATAAAGCATATTTTTTTAGTTACATCATATAATAAATAAATAAATAAAATAAATAAATATTCCGGACATCTAACACACAACGCCATCTAGTCCCAAGCTAAGCAGAGCTTGTGTTATGGGTACTAGACAACTGATATAAATACTTATTTACTTTTTTTTGTAAATACATACATATTATACATAGAAAACACCCAAACTCCGAAACAAATATTTGCAGATCATACAAACATTTGGTCCGACTCGGGAATCGAACCCGAGACCTCAAGCTTAGCAGTCGCATACGCTACCACTACGCAACCGAGGCGAGAATATCTCTACAGGTTTATACGGAACCCTCGGAGCGCGAGTCCGACACGCAATTGGCCGGTATTTTTTTATTCCGAGCCCTTTTTCACAAAATAGGTACTCCTGAACTTCGATTTTTTACGTGAAGTGACTGCCTTCAAACCCCCACAACCCAACTATATACCAAGCAAAATAAAAGTTCTGTAGAAATAGTTTTTAAGGCTCCAAATACCGGTACCGTCTGCCAAAGATGTTCAATCTGAACCACCCTTTAAAGCAACCTGAACCAACGGTTTAAAGTGCTTTCCTAAGCAGGGAGAGGTTTCAAAATGTTAAAAATATAGAATAAAATATAATAGTGACATTCATAATCCCACATACATTAGTCATTTTCTCATATTATGCAAATAACTTTAATTGATGCTGATAAGATATAATTTGATATCATCAATTGATAGAGGCAATTAACGAAAAAAAGATAATGGTCTTTAGAAATATAACTATTTATGCCTAACATTATCCCCTACTTAATACTATTAATGCGAAAGTAGCTCTGACTGTCCGTCCATTACGTTTTCACGGCAAAAGTAATGCACAGATTTTAATGGAATTGAAAGTCGAGATTCTTGGATTTTTGTGAGACGACATAGACTACTTTATACCACGACAACTAATTTAAACGCGGGTGGAGCCACAGGCAAAAGCTAGTTTATATCTTACTCAATAACAAATATACAAAAAAAAAATTTCTTTAGGTAAACATTCGTATAACTAGTATTCACTATGCATTGACATTAGCTGGCTCCATTGACCCCTTGGCCTTCTTTCAATGGGCGATGTGAGACCCTACTCAACAGATCAACAGTCGTTAAACAGAGCTGTTTTTAAGGACCTACAAACTTAGTAACCAGTTATAATTCACATAACAATACCGTTTTACACAACATGTACTCTAAATTCTAAAAACACTTTTAACATAGACAATAACGCCGGTTGAATAGCTTAGGGGCTAAAACTTAATACACGAACAACCACATTTAGTTATTCATAATATTAAAAATCAACACAACAAAGGAAAGCAATTAGAAGAACCAAACCACCGTATAATCCTTTAAAAAGGTTCTTCAGAAATGGAAGTTGTAAGTAGAACGGATAGAAGTGGTAGAACAACGTAGGTGGAAGGATGTTTTGGCGTTAGTTATACGAACAAACAAACAAGTAGCTCCATTAGCACTAATTGTGTTAGCGGGAAATAGGGTTGCCACAGCATATTATTTTAATCTACACCTATTTTTATGAAAACAGATATGTTTCTGTACTTCGTTAATTACATCTACACTGATAATTACTATTTTAGACTTCAAAATGGTGGTAACCTTTACACCAAAAGAGACTAAAAGCTTCCGCATAGTGATCAAAAATCTTCACCATACTACTCCTTATACTGCTATCACTGACGCCGTAGAGGCCACGGGCAATAAAATAAGAGGTGAAATCATTAACGCTCGCTATGGACCTGAAAAGAAGCCCACTTCCACTTTCTTCATTAATCTAGAGCCAGGTAACGCTAACCAAGCTGTTAAAAATATATTGTATATATATAACCAAAAAGTCAAAATAGAGGATCCCCGAAAGGCAAAAACTATTATACAGTGTCAGCGCTGTCAAGAGTATGGGCACTCAAAGAACAATTGCATGAGACCATTCAGATGTGTCAAGTGCGGTGAAGGTCATAAAACCTCAGAATGCAACAAAAAAGATCGAAACTCTCCTGCTAAATGTGCCTTGTGCTCGTGCGATCACCCAGCCAACTACAAAGGTTGCCAAATATATAAAGAACTTTTGTCTCGGCGGTTTAAAAACTTTAACTCTAAAGCAAGACAGCTCGCCCAACCAGGTAACATACCTACCAGTACAGCCGGAATGATTACTTCACTTCCTACAACTGCAAATAACTACAATAAATCCTATGCCCAAGTTCTGTCTTCAAAATACGCGAATTCAGAAACGCCAATATTGAAGGCCAATACTAATGTCCAAGCCAACCTTGAAACAATTCTCATGAAACAATGTGAAAAAATAGATTTTCTACTACAACAAATAAGCTCCATGCTGGGACTTATAACTACACTCGTCTCCAAGTTTTCTAAATGATTTCTCTACATGTGGCAACTTGGAACATCAATGGTCTTGCACCGAACTCCCAGGAATTAGAATCATTCCTCAACTCTAATAAGCTGGATGTTTGCCTCATATCGGAGTCTCACACAACTTCTAGAAGCCGAGTATATATCCCTGGGTACTGCTTATATTATACTTCGCACCCTGATGGTGGTTCACATGCTGGTTCTGCAATTGCCATCAAATCTTGTATTAAACATTACCTTCTGCAACCATTTACAACCAACTACCTGCAAGCCACCACAATAAGAGTGGAAGATCACTTGGGCTACATTGACCTCTCGGCAGTTTATTGCCCTCCGCGTCACTCTATAAAAGAATCAATGTTTACGGATTTCTTTAAAACCTTGGGTACCCGATTTATAGCAGGCGGGGACTGGAATGCAAAGCATACCTATTGGGGAGCAAGGACGACAGTAACCAGAGGGCGTGAATTGAAGAAAAGTGTGGACGCAAATCGGCTAATTCCGCTGTCAACCGGCGAACCGACATACTGGCCCACGGACAATAATAAACTTCCGGATCTTCTGGATTTCTTTATTACCAAAAATATGGGTCACCTGTACACTCATGTTCAGTCGAGTCTCGATGGCTCTTCGGATCACACGCCGGTGATACTTATGTTAAGCACTACCATCATGCTCAACGACGGAATTAGGGACAACCTGTACAATGTGAAAACCGATTGGAACAACTTCAGGGATTACCTCGAATCCAACATTAACTTGAATGTCCCAATGAAAAGTCCAGACGACATTGAAAACGCTTGCTTAAAAATTACTAATCTCATCCAAGTCGCAGCATGGACTAGCACTCCTGAGCTGAACCAACCTTTGCGTGGTGTGCCTATTCCCGTTAAGATTCGAGAGAAGATAGCTGAAAAACGACGATTACGCAGAATCTGGCACCTCTCTCGCAATAAAGACGATAAACGTAGACTGAACCGTGCAATTGTTGACCTGAAGGATGCCCTTTCTGAGTTGGCCAGTGAAACCCTCAAAAGAAAATTGGAAATGTTGTCACCCAATGGTAGTGGCCGTCATTCACTGTGGAAGGCTACAAAATCCTTGGCTCGACCTCAGCAATGCCACCCTCCTATAAGAGGGAACAATTCTTGGGCTCGTACCGACTTCGAAAAATCAGAAATGTTTGCAACTCATTTGGCAGATGTATTCAAACCCAATGAAACGGGAGACCCAGATGACCCGGAAATTGATGCCATTCTGAATCGGGACCTCCAGATGAGTGTGCCCATCAGGCCAACGTCTCCATGAGAACTGAGTAGAGAGATTTCAAATTTGGCATTAAATAAAGCCCCCGGATTCGATTTGATCACACCAAGAATATTGAAGGAACTCCCTAAAAAGTGTCTTGTTTTTCTCACAATTCTTTTTAATGCCATCCTGCGAACATCATACTTTCCTACATTGTGGAAAGTATCACAGATAGTAATGATTCACAGGCTTGGTAAACCAATCAACGAAGTAACCTCGTATCGACCAATTAGTCTTACCCCAATGCTGTCGAAGCTCTGGGAGAGAGTCCTTTTAACAAGACTTAAAAGGCACCTGGATGAGGATCATATCATTCCCGATCATCAATTTGGATTTCGCAAGGACCACTCCACTCTGGAACAGGTACACAGAGTTTATAACACCATACGAAACTGCTTGGAAAAGAAGGAGTACTGCTCAGCGGCCTTTCTAGATGTCCAGCAAGCCTTTGACCGCGTCTGGCATAAAGGTTTGCTGTGTAAAATAAAAATGACACTCCCACACTCATACTATCTCTTATTGGTCTCGTATCTTGATAGTAGATTGTTCCAGGTAAAGTTGGGGAGTGCCGGATCCTCTCTTTACACTTGCCGTGCTGGAGTGCCTCAGGGATCGGTCCTCGGTCCAGTTTTGTATAATATATTTACGTATGATCTCCCTCAAGCTCCAAATGTAACAGTTGCAACCTTTGCCGACGATACTGCGTTCCTCACGTCTGGCTGCGACCCCGATGAGGCTAGTAGGAAATTACAAACGCAACTTAACATGACTTCAGCCTGGTTAAACAAATGGCACGTTAGAGCAAGCGCCAATAAATCGCACCATATAACTTTTACTCTTAGGCAGAAACGGTGCCCGACGGTCAACCTAGGCCTGGATCCATTACCTCAAGCAACATGTGTCAAATACCTGGGATTCCATCTGGATCAACGTATGACATGGAAAGATCACATCAAACACAAACGGGACGAAATTAATGACAGGTTCAGGAACCTCCTGTGGTTACTTGGAAGACAATCCAACCTCTCTCTGAGCAACAAACTCAGAGTCTACTGCTCAATCATAAAACCAATATGGACTTATGGTATCCAGCTGTGGTCGTCAGCCAGCAAATCAAATATTCTCTGCCTACAAAGAACTCAAAACAACATCCTGAGGACCATTTGTGATGCACCTTGGTTTACTCGTAACTCTGAGATTCATGAGTATCTTGGCATGGAGACTGTTGCTCAGGAGTCTAAAACACGTTCTGGAAAATATTCACAGCGCCTGGAAGGGCATCCCAATTCACTGACAAAGTTCCTTTTGTTTCCGAATCGAATAAATCGCCTGAAAAGAGCCAATGTGCTATTCTAATTTAAGGGGTGTTGGGGCATTGGCCCATACTACCCGAAAAGCCCTCTTCGCTCAGCACATCTGCTTATAGTTATTAGACTGATCGCAGATACTATTAAAAAAAAAAAAAAAAAAATAAAAAAAAAAAAATGGTGGTGGTTTACAAGCAGAAAAATATAATATTTTTTGTATAAACTATAAGTTATGGTTTGTGATCCGACTTCCGTTCTTATCTTAATTAAATTAGTTGTACTCAAGTCTCATTTAAATTTAAAGACAATTATTTAAATTTAAATTTTAACCTAAATTTTACTTTTTATAGTCGTTTACAATCTTTAAAAGATTTTTTTTTCAACTATTGAATAAAAAAATATTAAACGTCTAAGTAAATTAAAGATCTTAAATGCAATTCATTAATTCGAGTCTGTTATCTGCTTACACGCCAAAAAATAACGTAATTTCTTATGCTTTTCTTCAATGTGTCTTTGACAACCCTAAGTGTCTCTGGGCCCTCAACGTTACTTCCGCGTCCTATAAAGACCATTGCGTAGTGCAGGATAAATTTATTTCTAAGATATTGTCTTTGGTAGTAGATGAATGCGGACTGCCCAAGACCGGGATAGTTTGCACTTTTTGGGAGGTGAAAGGTTGATTTATCTTTAAGAAACATTTCAACCTTTGCAGTCATTTGTTTTAACCTGTACTCTCTTTTCCTCATTTGGTCAAAAATATTTCATGAATATAAAGTCTTAAAATATAAAGTCAGTAGTTGAACACAATGACTTACAAATAGAGGCGTCCCCTATCACTTCATCAGATCAAAGCTTAAGTATTATTGACATTCTCTGTGATATAATCTAAAAAATACATATAATATCAATATTGAATGAAATCTTATCGCAAAATAATGGATCAATGAAATATAAATGATTTAATATTTCGTAACATTTTTACCAATTATCAGTAATATAAATTAATTCGAAACAGCTTTAATACACCACAACTATAACAAGAACAATTCAGAAGATTAACAAATTCTCACAATACAAGATACGAGCGTGCCTAAGAAATATAGAAGGTACAGACATACAATACTCAAAAACATAATTCTCCTTCTGGCGCCGGCAAGTACAAAATAAAATTATTCATTTGAAGTACAATTTTTATCGAAACATTCACATTTCTACATGACTAATGAAATAATATTTACTCATTATTTTTAGCAAGTTCACGTGTAATAATAGTGCAGTATGTTTCTGTATTAGGTAGGAGCAGGAAATGTCACTCAAAGTTAAGTACATTAGCGTAAACTGATGACCGATAGCCTTTCGCCCCAATCTCATATATTTGTACGCATTTGTTTGTATAGCACTATTTTATACATATCTCATATAAATCATACTCGGCACAGCATAATAATTTATGTCACCAAGTTATAAGTTATATTATCGGAACCACTCTTAATCTATGAGGAAATAGTTTATCCAGACTGACGTATCTTTTCGGTATCTCTTACTCGCCTTGATTATATACATCTACACTAATATTATAAAGAGGAAAACTTTGTTTGTATGTTTGTTTGTAATGAATAGGCTCAAAAACTACTGAACCGATTTTAAAAATGGTTTCACCATTCAAAAGCTACAGTATCGACGAGTAACATAGGCTATATTTTATTTTGGAAAAAAATAGGGTTCCGTAAGATATTTGGGTTTTTCGGACACAAGGTGTAAAAATCAACCAGAGAAGTTACTTATTTTGCGAAAATTTTCATGCTACGGACTATATAAGACGCAAACGAGGTTGCGTGGGTCAGCTAGTGAGAAATAAATAACTTGTCGTATAAATATTTCTATATAACTACTGATTGTTGAAATTTTTTGATGATGTTTTCTATACTGCGCTATATTGAGTTTTGAGACACATCGCAACTTAAGAAATTTCTAAATATACTTCATTTTTTCAATGATGATAAGTAGTTTGGAAGTTACACGGAAACAGATGAAAATACATTACATACGATATAGAATCATAATTCTTCTTTTAACTGCTGCGTAGTGGTCTTAAGACCACTCCGACTTAAAACATATCTATCTATTGCAAGGACTTAGATATAAATTAAACGAACTAAAAACACTCTTATCTAATCTCAATAGCTATCTATTCTCGCTCAAATGATAATTTCCTATTTCTATACAATTAAAAAACCTTAAATACATTTTACAGATATCTCCTAAAGTAATAGTAGTAAACATTTCGAAACAATCACCCACATCCAAACATGTATTTAATGAATTCAGAATTTTCTGTTAAAACGTGTATATTTATATAACGACAATAAAACGCATCAGAACACGGCGATCCGAACTCAATGCCCTATATTTTACGACCTCATTAAGTAATGATTTAACCACTCAATACATTTATCCAAGATCCAATTTGATTTCCGTAATGGATCGCGCTCTATATAACACAGTGCGGTGTTGGTGAACTTGTTACTTTAAAACAAGGTATCGATTGAGATTGATATCTATAAATTAATGAGTTGTTGGAAAATATTCCCATGTTTATACAAATTCTAATGACAATGGCTCTCTTTTCGTAATGATTCCATTTTTTTTTACACAACGCCATCTATTCCCAAACTAAGCAGAGCTTGTACTATGGGTACTAGACAACTGATATTAATACATGAATACTTTTTTTTGTAAATACATACATAGTTTACATAGAAAACATCCAAACTCCGAAACAAATATTTGCAGATCATACAAACATTTAGTCCGACCCGGGAATCATACCCGAGACCTCAAGCACAGCAGTCGCTTTCGCTACCACTGCGCCAACGAGGCAGTCATTTACTTTTGTATGCATATCTCGACGCATGTACGGTACGCATCTTAGATGTCTCTTTCTATATTTTCGTTTCGTAATGGTGACAAGAAGAGCCTGGCCATAATTATTTTTATTTACTATGATTTTTACTCTTAGAAACTCGCTCCTATAAAGCGCATAAAACCTGTAAAATTGTACTTATTTATTATGCGAATGAACTCTGAAGTAATCAGATGTAGAAGGTAAAATAGATTCAATTTGACCCGTATCTGTAGGCCATGTTAATATAGTAATTATGTCTACATAAATGTACATTAATAATGAGCTCTGTGGAGTACCTTGGGAGAGCAGTGGACTGCAACATCCTAATTATGAATCAAATTCTGTGGAATTCGTTTTATCCAGAAATTTTAAATTTGAACAGATAGTTAAAACCTGAAACAATTTTTTGCGTTTACTAACGGCATTTAAAATAAAATAGATTTTTTTGTGCAATTAGTTGTAAGTACATATAGTCATTTCTAAAATTGTTTCTAGCGTAACTGTGTTAACTATCTTACAAAAGTAGATAGAATTCCAAACGGCCGTATAAAATGTACAAAAGTAAACACACAAACACTTAAAGTTACAAAGTATCACTTGTTAAAGCCGAAGTTTTACATTTAACACCATGTTCGCTGCGTTGTGACTAGACAATAAAACGTTACTACCGGTAGGATATGTGTTGGACCGGTGCGTAAGTTTAACTCTTTATTCCCTCGTAACTACTAAACTGATGTACCGTTACCTTACTACTGACTTGGTAAACAAATTACAGCTTAATAGAGAAATTAACAGAAAGATAAGATTCTAACTTTATTTCTGGATTTAAATGGACGGTGAAAAATTAATTAAACTGTACTCTTCTTCTTCTTTGTTCTAGCCATTTCCCATTATTTGGGGTCGGCTCTCCTTGTTTTGCGGCGCCAGGACAATCTATTCTGGGTTGTCGAAACGTTTGTTTGGGCAAATTCTAAGTCCTTGGCCACCGTGGACCACCAGGTGGCTAGTGGGCGTCCTCTACCTTTCCTAATATTTGGTAGCGCCAGGGCATGTTTCACAACATGGTCTTCAGGACGTCTCATGACATGACCGAACCATCGTAGGCGGCTTTCGATGAGTTTTTCTGCTATGGGCGCGATCTTGAAACTTCCTCTGATGTGCTCGTTTCGCACTTTATCGAGTCGAGAATTAAACTGTACTCAGTTAGCCAAAATTAACTCAAATCAACATATTTGGCGTACATGTTAGTTAGTGTACAGGATTGCTAAATATACTAATTCAATACACACGTGCACAGTCAGAAATTCTTTTGGTCATATTCTAAGTATATACTCGTATGTTAGTGGAAGATGATAATTTTTTTTATTTTTTTTTTACCTATTTTAGACCTGCGATCAGTCGCCTAGACTATAATCAGGTGTGTTACAAGTGGTTGGGGTTCGGAGAGGCAGAGCCACCGCTCCATCTACCCTTAGTAAGGCAGCACATCGGCTCTCGTGAGTCTTCTAACTGGATTTGGCTGCAGGAGCTGATGAAGATGATTAATAAATTAACAGATGACAAAACAGAATTTTTCAATTCTTGTTCCATATGGAATTTTTCAATGTTATTATTTTTTCTAATACGTATATGTGTGTTTTAAAGAATTCGTGTATTATTGAATCTATGACGTATCATAGATTCAATACGAGTATACACGATTTCTATAAACCGAAGGACGTTTTTATCATCATTTAGTATTTATCATTTCATTATATGGGATATGCATACACACTCCCTGCTCTCGAAATATAACTTATGAATTTTTATTTTCTTTTTTAACAACTAACTGCCGCATTTAGAATATTACAGAATCGCATTGGACTTTAAAGCACACATAAACTGGACACAAAGAACAAGCGTTTGTGAATTTAAACACACATACGCATAATTCTCAAAACTTTACCATAATAAAAATGAACAAATCACCCAATCTTGAACCTAATCGTTGATCCAACGAAAATCTTGAATCACATCAATTACGGTAACAAAAACAAATGATGCACTCGCCTTGACATATAATAATGCGTATCTCAAAATCCACGAACCGATTACCACATCCTAGGGTCACTTACGAGACCACGGGACAACAAATTCGTTACCGATGAATCAACTCCCAAGAAAATACATCTATGAGTCACTACCATTACTTGCAACAGTAATCCTTCTCCAGGAACCCTTGCTCGACATTGATGTATCTGCTTCATCTCCTGTCTAAGACAAGTACATGGCTACAACATTATGTGCCCGACTTTATGTCCATTGTATTCCAATTTCGTAAATGATTGTTTGCTGTTGATTTCTAATGGAAAAATTATTATGGTTGTGATTCTCATTTTTGGTTAAAATAACACTTTTAAGATAAAGACATCTTTTGGAAGCGGTAGTGAAATTTTCGGTGTATAATCTTAACAATTTAAAGACGTATTAAATTATTTCAATACAAATTGCATAAAGTCAAGTAAATATTTCAATATTTTTGAATTTGAGTTTTGGCAGTCAGTTCACTATCTATCGCTAGGATGAATGTTACAATTTGGTGCATATATTAGCCAAATATAAATGTATACGTAATACTTAATGTATACTCTGATACATAACAAACAGATATCAAGTATTTTAGGAATACGGAAAATAAAACCTGTTTACAAAATAAATTTACAAAAAAAGCCCATCTAATTCGTTGTAGGTAGGTTGTTATAACTTTATACCAGCAATTATTGTATACAGATATACATATATATATTTGAATTTCTTATAAGTCAAGGGATTTTCGGGAGCGATAAATCGATCTGGTTAGAATTCATTTTTAGAAAAGGTACCAAAAGAAAAACCATCATCACCAACAATCATCCAGGTACCTATTATTAAATGTAATGATAATTTAAAAAGCTGACTATCATCCTAAACGATAAATGACAAAAAACATCACAAGTCAAATTGTTAATTAATCTATTCTACTTCTTACATAAACTTTATAACAATACTGAACCTTGTACGGTATAAAAAATAACCCATCACCTCAAAGTTTAAAACACAATTAAGCTAATAGGGCAAAAACCAGTTCGTCAGTTGATAAGAGTCTATTTTACGGGCCAAGTTTTTAAGCCATTAACTAATTCGACTGCACCTGCCGCTGCCAATAAGCAAAAAGGCCGTACGTTAAATTACTTTAACATTAACGTATCATGACGATGTAAAAACAGAGACTGTACAACATTCGACCAAATACACTGCTGATTTTGATTTATTTTTCATTCGGCTCAACTTTATCTCTGATCAACTTGCTATGATGACTTCCTAAAAAAAATTATAGATTGACAATGAAGGTGAATATTTCCATATATAATTTGAAACTTAACAAAACTCAATCTGAACTGGAATATACAATGCGTATCCTTAAAACTGTTTTCTTTTATGTATGGACCTGTCAAAGTACAACTCTACCTGATGGAAAGCATAAGCAAAAAGAGTGACGGTCACCATACTCATTGCTAATGCAACAATGCCCACACCATGGCAGCCTATTGAGATGCTTCTGCATTTAAAAACCATTCAGTATATTACAATTCTTCCAATGTAACAAATTGTATGTGGTCGAAAATATTTTTCAAAACAGTAGCATGTGTAATCTTGTGGAACAAAGCGCGCCCATTAATCTAGGGAACGTATTATCAAAGGTGCGTTCGAACGCTCACGCCCGACGGACGAGCCAATTTGTCAGACACAGTTCTACGAACAACTATTTGAGCCGTATTTGTTCACTTCATACCAAGACCAGAATGTCGAGGTTTACATCGCCACAATCATTACACTAACAGACAGAACATATGATCTAAAATTTTAACACATCATAGTTCTAATTACACCGGGCGTAAGTCGGCGGCGGTCAGATAATAAGCGTAGATGTACACTAAAGTAATGACGTAATAACACAGTACGTTACGTGTTTGATTTTTTTTAAGAATCTTAACTTATTTTAAGTACACCGTAAGATGAGATATCACTGAGTGAATTATCTTTTTTCTTATTAAATTGCTAATAAAGTTTAATTATGAGACGATGAGAACTGAAATTATATAAAATGTGACAGTTCCTGTTAAGACACGGATACGATTTCTCGTGGAAACAATAACTTTCTTATAAGTAGACCATAATATAATAATAGGTATTACGCATTTTATACGTTATTTATACTTAAATTATAATGCTAATAATAGGGTGTTTGTTTGGTTGAACGCGTTAATCTCAGGAAACAGAAGTCGGGTTTAAAAAAAACAGTGTCAGTTATCTCAATTATCGAGGAAAGCTATATAACATTACATTACGACCAAAATGAGGGTAGTCTCGATAAAAAATGTTGTAAAAACGTATAAAAAATATTACGTTTGAGAGCTTCTATTGCGTAGGGTGCGCAAACGGTTAAAGTTGTATGATAGAACTTTGAAATTCTAAAACAAAATCTAAGATTGCATAAACAAATTTATGCACGTTGTTATAATATCACGCCACGGGCAGCTTGGAGACGCAGAGTACGTTGCGTTTATATAAATATACTAGTTAACCCACGCAACCTCGTTTGCTTCTTCTATTGCCCGTAACGTGAAAATTTTAACCCGTTTTTTGAAACATTCTTCATTGATGCGCCGCTCCTATTAGTATTAGCGAGATGATATTACAGCCTGTAGCATTCCTCGATAAATGAACTAACCAATACTGATTTTTTTTTTTCAAATCGTACCAGTATTTCCTCAGCTTTATTATATTAGTATAGATTAATTGACATTTCATTTTGCACAGTTGTTTGATATTGTTTCGATAGTAGAATGTTTTGGTAGTACGCCACAGTTACTTAACATACCATCCGTGTGGTAACGGCTTAAGAATACTGAGTATCATCACTCATATATTAATGCTGCAGGTTTCGTAAGCAAACTACGCAGGATAACAGCACTATAAACAGAAGGAAACCTTGAAGAAATCTTTTTTTATCACCAACACCTTTTCATACCTGCATGATACAAAAAAATAAAAAATAGAGGTTCTGACATACCCAAAACCTTTTTTCTAATTAGCGATATTTGGCCAGCATTTCATTACTTGCTTATTGTTATTGATGGCCTATTTTAACATAGAAGCAAAGAAGTAGTAAATAGAAACGTATGTTTAATTATATTAATAATGTATCCAAATTTACGATTCGCAATAATACATTACGTAAAGTGATATGTTATTAAATCAATTAACAACCAATCTGTTTTAATGCTGTTTTCAAGAAACACTAGGTAATACAAGTTTATTAAATGAAATACGAGATGAAATAACTATTTCTAAAAGGTAAAAACAACTGCTACACTCATAGTAAACTATATATTTAAGAAAATATAGCAAATCGATATAACTTTTCATCAGTTTTTATGTTACTTAGTCCCTTGTAAAGCTTGTTGGTTAATGTCAAGTCTATCAGCTGTCAAGTTCCCTATTCGGATTGGATGAAGTTACCATTATGTTATCTATGGTATTAGTGGTATTTAGGTTAAACGCAGTCCCATACTAATATAAAATGCATCAAACGCGTTTTTAGATTAACATTATGGATATATATTAGTGAGAGAAGATATAGAAAACGACGAAATTAATTAAAATTGGTCAAGATGCCATTATTATTATCATTTTATGTGTGACTGTTGAGTAGTCTTTCAAGTAACATATCTATTAAACCGGTAAACACGACATAAGACCAACCAGGTGGGCAGATAACCTTAAAATTAATTTTCGTAAAAGGTTTAAAACAGATACAGTATGATTGGAACTAGTCTTCTTGAAAGTCATTGATAGCGACCTGTGTCCAGAATGTCTCCTCCTATGACTGAAATGATGATCGCAGAGCCATTAATTATCAGAGTAAATGAAATAAAACGTTAAATTAAAACAAAAACATGTGCATTTCTGTGTGATGACGATAGAATACAGAGTATCAACATCCTGACTAAACAGGACAACAGCACTACTAAGAGAAGGAAAAATTTGAACAATCCCTTTACTAATCTATCTGGTCAGCTGTATACTATACACTATGTTCTCTCCTAGCGTACACTCTCCTAGTTGGTTTGGGCCACATCGGCCAGTCTTAACGGAGACCAGCCAACTACGCAAATATTATAGTGCACAAGTGCGTGCGCAAACAAAGGTGCACTCTCTGTTTCTTCACTCTTACAATCCAACGGGACGGTTATCCGACACGATTTGGAAGAGATCAAGCGCAGGACTGATGGCTTTATGTGCTCTTCGCTATACCACGGAATGTAAAACTTTTCTAAGGAAAGGTTTTGTTCAGTGTGGATTACTAAAGTCTTTTGATAATGAAAATACCTATAAAATGATAGGTTTAATTTTTTCTATTATACTCCGACGCCGAGAGAACGCGATTTTTATTGTGTAGGTAACTACACAATAAAAATCGCGTTCTCCTTCATCACTCAAGATTATTAATTGACAAATGCGTCGTCATGTTCGTATAATAAAATTATAACCTATTATGCTGAGAAAATTGGTAGGTTACTGTAGCGCATAATGGCGGGTTCTAATAGAACAGGAAATTGAAGAATCTAAGCTTTATTACATAATTGCTAGGTATCTATTCGAGTGGGCAGCGTTCGGCTACCGAATAATTACAGATTATGTAAATTCATGTGTTATTCGTTCGGTTTACTGTTAATATTATCTACTTCAAAGTATACCTCGTCATTTAATATTCTGGTTCAGCTTTAAACCGTTCTACCCTACTAATCTGTATGATTAACAGATTTGGAAACTTTGTTCGACTAAATTGATTTTTTTAAATACCTATCCAAGTTCGAAATAACATAATCCAGGTCTTCAGAGAGGGCACTAGAGGTCGGGCGTCGGAGTGGTTTTTAGTGGCATCACTACATACTCCAGTCTCCTGAGACCCCAAGGAGTCGGAGATCCGAAGGAGTTTTCCATACCATCAACATAAAAAGGTGTAGCTAGTTAGACAAAAATTGCCATAAAAGAACCGTTTTCCAGATGTTTGTATTCCACCAAAAGGTTTCAAAATACACACGATTAAAAGTAAATAATATTAGAAATTTCAGTCAGGACTTACCCGCGATGATAATTTAAAGGTACAATAGCTCAGTTAAATGTATATAGTAATTAAAATATGATAGAATATAATACCTATTATCATAAAGGATTTTGAATGAAGATGCCGCAAACGTACCTGAAAAGAATAAGAAGAAATTAATTAACCTTAATAAAAAGTAAAAGTTAACGAACTACATTTAAATAGAATCAGCAATTTTTAATATATTTTTTATTTTTTTGTTTTTATGGTAAAATGTATTTCATGATAACCTTGTCGATCTACAGAAATTATGCAAAAGTAACAGAACAAATTAATATACGATCTCTATCGTCATATACGACCTCTGAGAGGAAAGTAATTATCTTAAACAACTCGACTAAATTCACATCTTTCATGCTGATAATTAAGCTAACTTAGGCGTGTTAGTTTAGTTCACATCACGGGCTTAACAATCTGACTTGCAAAATTTAGTTATCTTAACATTAGTTTCATAAACAAACTTAAACAAGTTACTATTTAAAGCGTAGTAAATTCACGTAATGACCAACGTAGATGTATGTTGGATGTCAACATTATTATTATTTATATTAAACATTAATAATAATAATAAATAAATATTCCGGACATCTAACACACAACGCCATCTAGTCCCAAGCTAAGCAGAGCTTGTGTTATGGGTACTAGAGAAATACATATATTTTTTATTTTTGTAAATACATACATACTCGTATTATACATAGAAAACTCCCAAACTCCGAAACAAATACTTGCAGATCATACAGACATTTGGTCCGACCCGGAAATCGAACCCGAGACCTCAAGCTTAGCAGTCGCATACGCTACCACTACGCCATCGAGGCATTCGATTAACATTGGTAAAATAATTTAGGCTGGGTATTTCTATCGACACTGTATATATCTAAAAGCATACATTAAAACTGGGATGTCTTAAATAATGTGCTTTGTTATAACAGTCCATATAAAAAAAACCTGAGAGGTGTCAAGGGACACCCGGATGGAACGAAGTTCGAAATAGAAAGACGAAACGAAAATATCTGGCTTGCTTTCTATGAGAGAGATAGAGAGACAGACAGAGAAACATGCGCACGCCGCACGGCTTACAATAGCTTACTGTAGCAAAAAGTGTCGTTACCAGCCTATCGCAGTTCACTGCTAAACTTATTTATTGATATATTTTGTATTTAAATTTGATATACATAATTTTAAAAATCATTAATTTACAGCGACATCTATATTATTAATATTAAAATACTGGCAACGACAACTATAACACGTAAATGTAAGTTCAGTTTCTATTCAAAAGATGGCGCTATATATAAAATTGAAAAATGTTTTTCACCAATTCTTTAAAAAATAATAACAAAACAATATTTTCTTAATAAAAAAATATTAAGACTTCGTTCCCATAAGAAAAATAGTGAATCAAGCAATGAAAAATAAACTAATAACAAATATAATTTAAAATAGCAAAAAGTGTCGTGACAACTTTTTCGTATGAATTTTTTCCGTCTAGCCCCCTTTCACAACGCGCGATAAGGAACTTCGTTGCAATTAATTTAGTTAGGTGCCTGTGAATAAGTCTACTTCTTTGGTATTTTCACAAGTTATTTATCTTTTTCATAAAAAGTAGGTTAAGTTTGAGTGGGCACAATTAAGTGTTAGAACTACAATATTAGAGAAAAACTATATATACATATAGGTAATTAATTTAAGGAAAGTGTTGCATAGAAAATAAATACTTGGCAATAATATAATAGAAATAATGTTATATAGTTGAGATGTTGAAATGTAAATTATTGAACTGTTTTTTGTTTGTTAATTATTAATATATTACGCAAAAAAGACTTAACGCATCTTCTGTGAAATTTTGAAAAGCGAAGCACCGATAAAGAATGTTGCAAAAACGGGGGAAAATTTTCACACCACGGGCAATATAAGACGCAATCGAGGTTGCGTGGGTCAGCTAGTATATCATAAAAAGGAAAGCTGTACGAGACTTTTACAAAATTATATTAAATTTTACACTGAGAGTTCATGTCATACTTTTAAAGTTTATGACTGTAATTGAAGTTCGCTTACCAGGTAACGATTAATAAGAACATTTGTGGCATTCACAAATTGGATAATATTTTTTGTATTACGAATGTGAAGAAGATCAATGGTTTTTATATTTACATAATAATTAACGCGGTGTTACCTGCGATTTATGCTTGGTTGCATGGTTGCCTGTAAGATATTGCCATGGAGCGATAAGGCCGTCACTTGTACATACTTTAAAATAGTTTTAAGTTTACCATGTAGTTATATAGGCTGGTATACAATAAAGAGATTTATTATTATTAACGCGGGGATCAGCTAGTTCTAAATAAATCACGTTTAAATTTAAATTTTGTTTTACCAATAACTATTGTAAATGTGACATAAAATTGATTTTAAGACAAAAATACAATGAAAAGTTATCGTGATCTTCTTTGGACTGATTCGACATTTTGAAGAACCTTCGGGGTATTTTTGTATAAATATAATAGTTTCTCTATACAATGTCTGTAAGATATTTATTTATCGCCCCTAAACGAGCAAAGTAAGTGATGTCAGAGTGACGTCTCATACATTGATCAGCAAATTTATATGTAAACTCGCCATGACGTATGTGACTTTAGTCGTTTACGTGTTAAAACGGATATTCCAATAAAAGTAAGTTCACAAGGGGTATTGGAATATCCGTTTTGATAAGGTAAAATATTTGCCCCAGTTGTGCAACATCGTATCTGAAATAGCTTAGCTTTATCCGTCTTATCTGGTTATCAATCGAAAGTAGATTCCTGATAGTGAATGAAAAAACTAGTTTTACGCTAGCTACAGTTTATTGTCATTCATAATATCTATACTAAAATTATAAATTCGGAAGTAATGTCGTGAGTCTGTTACGATTTTACGACAAAACCACTGCATCAATTTCAATGAAATTTGACATGAAGATACTTTGATTCTTGAGAAAGGACATAGGATACTTTCTATGTCGGTTATCACTACAACAACGTATACGCAGGCGGAGCAGCAGGCAAAAGAAAGTGTTTAGATCACGCGTAAATTACATTAATTTATTTTTTTTATTTTTGGACATCTAACACACAGCGCCATCTAGTCCGAAGCTAAGCAGAGCTTGTGTTATGGGTACTAGACAAGTGATATAAAATATACTTTTTTTAGTAAATACATACATATTATACTAAGAAAACACCCAAACTCCGAAACAAATATTTGCAGATCATACAAACATTTGGTGCGATCCGGGAATCGAACCTGAGACCTCGCGCACAGCACTCGCGTACGCTATCACTGCGCTAATGAGGCAGTCGGGCATATAAACTTATTGATGTTTTGACCGAGTTACACTAGCCGTCGACACAGTCATGTGTGTGTTTTTTAAGAGATATCTCCCCCCCACTGGGAATATTCCTGTGTTTCGTAGTATTTAACAAACATATGAACAATCTCATGTGGGGTTTGCATCCACAACACTCAGTGCAGTAGAAAGCACCGAGGTGCCGCTTAAACCACTTCAAAATCCGTACATTTCTCTCTATTATAAAGGATCAAAATCCGTTACATTCTAAATTAAATATTGAAAAGCACCGTAACCGCTAAACGTTCTTTGTAAACAAGCCTCGAACAAACAAGGCATATAATACTATTAATTGTAGTCAATTAGAGGAAACCGTATATTAGCTTTACAGAACGCCTCATTAAATGCTTTTACAAATCCTGAATATCGTCTATTTCTGTAATTGCGTTTACACAACGAACCATCGAATGATGTACTTTAAGCCAGTATTACATTACTAAGGGTTGATAATTAACATATATTTTAGTTATCCTACCGAGAAATATACATAAATTAAGGGGTATTGCGTCAATACTTTTTGTCCTGTGGCGGAATGGGTGTGTCATGTCCCAACAACAAAAATGGAGGATCCTCCGACCAGGCGAGGTGATGATGCCTGGAGGGCCACGGCCCAACGGTCGTTGGGATGTTGTATATGTACTAATCGGCGCGAGAACTTCTATTGCACGGTTCAGGATTAGTAGTGTTGTGTAGTACGTTACTCTCTGTCGTATGTTTTTGTTGCCGCAGTTATTTTAATATAATTGAGTCTTCTAGAAACTATATGCAGTCTACTGTTGGACATTAGCCTATGCCGAGGCACACCACAAAACCCAGTCTGCTGCTTTTTGTCAAACACTATGGTCTTCACTCCAGAACACGCTTACTTCAGCGATTACCGGCTCTGCAACATGACGTGTCCAGCCCATTGCCACTTCAAACTACAAACTTTCACAGCTACGTTGGTTATGCGGATATATACAAGTCGCGAAGTAAAGTTTGCGAAGATCTGCAATCTTCAACAACTACTGCACTACCACCCCAACGTACCGAATATAACGTAAGAAACAAAACAAAAGTTATCAACAGTTAATATCATTATAATAGACTTCTCACTTCATTTTCTTTAATCAGAAATGTATGTTGGGAGTTTGTGAGTTGCTTGTATTAAATAGAATTATTAAAAGAATGCTATTATTTTTATTATTTTTACTTGCATAGATCTTCCAAGTCTAGGTGCACTTGGCAACTATGTATTGTAATATTGTGATTGTAAGGTTTCGTAAGATATAGTATCACCTAAGTGTACGTACACATGACACACGAAAATTGTATGTAAACTGTTACGTAACATAACAATCAAAGGATAATATTTTTTACGATATTTGCTCAGACAACTCCACTAATTTGATAATCAAGGATGCAAATAGTGTTCTTTGGATAAACCTGCACTTAATGTATTATCTAGAAATGATATCAAATATTGTAAACAAGCTAAGCCAAGTTAAGATTCGAATTCGTATAATCTTCCATTTTCTGTAAGTACCCATTAGATCCCATAAGTCATAGTAATACAATTGTAGAACGTAATGAACACAACGAAGATATGATAAGAGTAAGAAAGTACGTAATGCTATTTAACTAGTAATGACCAAGCAGACTAAACCATCTTTAAAAATAACAATTGAATAACTCTACCATTTGTCACTTTTCTCTTTTATGTTAGAGTTATTTTAAAATATGACAATACAATGTGTTTTCTTAAGTTCGTCAAGCACTAATACGCGTACTGAGCTGAGAGAACCCAGGGAGCGTGAACGATGTCGTATGAAATATACCTGCGAATATTTTCCCACGCCCCGGGCACAGCTCGGGTACTGATAGACCTTAAAGTTGTATAAACAGACCGGAACGGACCGTGTGGGTGTAAACGTACGAAAACTCACGTCTCGTTTCATTAAACACACTTGTAGTAAGTGCGGCTGAGGAACGACCTTTGCCAGTACTTAACTGAGAATTAATAATGGTGCATCTGTGAATAATGGTGGTTTGGAAGGTAAGGGTGCTAATGACGTGACCGGAACAGTCTTGTCTTCGAGCTAAACTTCGGCCTTAATGGAGTAGAACGAAGAATATTTTACGGGAAAACGATGACATAACTCATGATATATCTAGATGGGGTGCAGAAATTATGAAGAATTATCGTTTTCCTTAACATACATTTTCCTCTCCAAAATACTCTAATGCTAATATCTATTTAAGTAAAAATATCACTCGCTGGTAAGTTGTGCCACTTAGCTACGGATGAAAAACAACAGTTTTTCAAAACGTTTACATCTTACATTTATATTTCCTGTAAGAATAAAATGGAAACTAAGTATTACAGAACACTAAAATGTAAAAACACGAAATAAAATTAATGATAAAATTATTCTCAGTCCTTTGCATAATACCTAAAATGAATTATATGAAATCGTAGAACTTTACATTATGTGTCAAAAAAATTTGTTAAATTAAATATGCACTACTAATATACAACCATGACACAACTACAAAATTTCAAAACAAAATGAATTAATGCCCATAACAGCTACAATAAACATCAAACAAACTAAATCAAATTAGTCAATTTACGGTTATTACATAAACGTCGAAACGCAAAGTTGTACGTTTGAAACTTTCATGACAGAGGCTCTGTGGTCGGTTGTAGTCAAATATAATTACTAATGGGTCCACCCGTCTCAAAGAGCTCGTTAGTCATAAGCATGTAACTATCCTCCAGGAAATTTAACCAGCGGAGCTACAATATTTATTTCAATATATTAAAACTGCTCTAATATTTTGTGAATACTACAGTTATGAAAGAGACCATTTGATAGTTACCTATGTGTACAGGACCTCTACGAGTATTTTAGCTTAAGATTGTATATGTAAAGACTTTTATTTGTCATTGTTGTCATTTTAAAAACGTGTAATAAGCAAAAATAGTGAATATATAACAAGACACATTCACACCAAATATGTGAAACCCCTTTCATTCCTATATTTTGATGGAATTTAATAAATTATATTCTTTTTGTCTTCTATTTTGCTCTAAAATATTAAATGTTGTCATCAAATTGAAATGGCACTAAACGCAAAGTGCTTATACCTTTTCAAATTTAAGAATTTTCCAAATACATTCATATATGACGGAGTTCTGAGTAAATAAACACTATTCCAGAATCACAGTCGAATTGAGAAAGTCCTCATTTTTTAAAGATGGCCAAAATGTCTTTACCAAAAACCTTGAATAATATATTATGTAACATTGAAATCCTTAGCAAATTGAATCGCCTCAACGCTATTTACGAAGTCATTTATTCGGACCTTACGACAAGTAATCCTAGTTTGTGTCGGTATCGGGATTTTGGAATTTCCATAAGCAGTATTTTTTCCCTCCTATTCTGATTTATCCAACTCTTGTGTTAGTAAAATTTGTACCTTCTAAAAGCTTTATTCGATTATATCTTGCATACTTATATTGAAAATTACGTATAGCATATGGATAATATCTAAAGTAACCCCACTAAAAGTATTGATAAAAAAGCAACTAAATGAATATATTTAACTCACTTAGAGAACAACTACAGAAATATTTTTATTCGATATTTAAAGACTCAGATGGTTTTTTATGGAATAGGAGGCAAACGACCTGACGTATCTACTACTTTTTGTTAAGACGAAAAGTTGTAACGACACTTTCTCTCTCTCTCTTATAGAAAGCAAGCCAGATATTTTCGTTTCGTCTTTCTATTTCGAACTTCGTTCCATCCGGGTATCCCTTGACACCTCTCAAGTTTTTTTTAACTGCCTCGGTGGCGCTGTGATAGCATATTCGACTACTGCGCTTGATGATAAATAACAATATACACTAAAACTGTTTTTTTTACAGTTCTACTAATCTCTGCTTATAAACATATGCTTGCACTAAGAACTCTTATCATTCACACAGTAAGAAGTATCTACAAGTTAATGTTAAGTTAACAATGAAACCAAATTAAAACAAGTTTAGACAGTTTTAAAACACGAGAGGTGTTCTAAAGTCACATTGAAGAATTGATTTCATTAGTATTACAAAAACGTCCGAATCACGAGAGAAATACGACTAGGAAACTAAGTACAATCATACCGATACATTTGCTTCACAACACGTCTATCTTAATATACGATACCCTAGAGAAATATTCTGAAATACTAAGATGTAGCACAGTATGGGACTACTTTGATATCTGCACTCCAATGTTGTATAAATCAAATGCAGAGTTATCGGACGTCATCAAATACATACGATGAATTTATTGCTGAAGTTTTGCAAGAGTTCAAGATAAATGAACATAAAAGCGATCATGTATTACTATTATTTTTTATTTAATAATAAAATGAGTTACTTTCGCTGTCTCTTCGATTAGATCTTTTAAACTGCTCTACGGATTTTAATGCATCAATAGATAAGAGTGATTCTAGAAGAAGGGTTATATGTAATATGACCCACGCAACCTCGTTTGCGTCTTATATTGCCCGTGGCGTGAAAATTTTCCCCCGTTTTTGAAACACTCTTCATCTCCTATTAGTAGTAGCGTGATGATATATAACCTATAGCCTTCCTCGATAAATGGACTATCCAACACCGAAAGAATTTTTCAAATCGGACCAGTGGTTGCTAAGATTAGCAGGAACAAACAGACAGACAGACAAAAATTTTAAAAATATATATTTTGGTATGTGTACCGTACATACATTCATATGCATGTAGTAGAAAGCGGTTATTTTCATATTACAAACAGACACTCCAATTTTATTTATTTGTATAGATATGTATATATATTTTAGTAAAGGATATTCAAAGAATTTGAAACACTTTCGTGTCATGCCGGGACAAGTCGCTAGTTTAAAATAAAAAGATCAATATCCAATACGGGGCTACCGTTACTTAACAGCCTAACAGCCAGTGTTTTGAACACAATCTCAGAATACGGATCAAGACCCTGGCTTTGTTGTAGATGCGAGCAAATCAATAAATATTATGCATATCAATTTATATAAACAAATAAATGACATTTAAGTAGTATGAGTATTAAAGTGATTATAATTTGAAATTAACAGTTTTTCACTGAATACATATGAAAGTTTACACGGTACTTACATAAAAAAAATCAATTAGTATTTTTTTGAAGTGAAACTTCTTTATCGGGGTTGTCAAAAAATTAAGTGTAACATTTTTTCGTTACGCGTCACATTTATCCGTTACGCGCCATCTTTTTTTTATCCCCACCACGCGTGTTTCGAAGTATACTTTCTCCAGCGGAGTAGGGATTGGTAAATGTCTCCAATGTATTTTGCGGCCCGTTTTGAGTAGTTACGTTTGAGTTTTTTTCCTGTTATTTATAAACTGAAACAATTGTTCATTTATAGTCTCTACTTTATTCAGAGACAATCGTTTAAATTCTGCTTGTAAATCGATGGTGGACGTTGACGTTTTTCGGCCATGATAAAATGTTTTATCATTATTGAGAGTAGTTATACAATCCTTCAAAAAAAATTTATGAATTAAAACAAAAAACATTTTCAAACACAAACAGGACCAAATTAATACTATAATGAAATATCACATTACAAACAATATTATTTTATTTAGTCCACAATGTAAATAACTACACACATCACATTCCACAAACTTACTTCATTCACACCACAGATCGCGAAATATTTACTCAGGTCTCGCTCCTTAACTTTTATTGCACTTGAAATAAGAATTGTCACGAATATTGCTGGTTTATAAGTCTTTTGTCGTTATACCTTACGTCGACATATAATATTTATTTTTTGAATATTTTTCATCGTCATAAAGAAGTTTCACTTCTTACGAGTGTACGCTAGTATACGCAAATTTTTTTTTTATCTGTCTGTCTGTTTGTTTAGGCTAATCTCTGGAAGAGCTAGACCGATTTCGATGGGATTTTCACAGGCAGTTAGCTAATAATATGAGAAGTGCATTAGGCTACTTTTTTAGACTAGCTTTGCTCCGCGGCGTTACCCGCAGTTGGTGGCTGTTGTAAAGATGTAACCAAAACCGCGAGTAATATCACGGGCCTTAGCTAGTCGATTAATAAATTCTGTTCAGTGACACAAGACTATCGCTGCCATCATCACCTAATTAGGACATTGTAAATCGATTAAGATATTGCTAGTTTAAATTGTGTTATTAGTATCGATATTTGTTTTGATGTTTTGTACCCATGCAAAATGTTATTTACAGTAGTCCATTCGCTTAGATACAGTCGCTTTGACCGCGCTACCGTGACACGTGCGGGTTTTTGTCAAAGGAACACCAACATAATATGAAAAAGCCTGCCCGTGTCGAACAGTGTGATTTGACAGTTTACGCCTTTGTAGGAATTAACATATGAATTTATTTACTTACAGTAAAGAATCACCTACAGTCTCAACAATACGATTACAATTTTATAAATGAAGTGACGTCTCCTTCCAATTGTCTGACTAGTTAGTATAGCTCAAAGTGGCGAGAATTATTCACAAATTGAAAAAGAACACCTAAATCAAGTAATTAAATAACAATTTCATATCAAATCGTATCACAATAGAATACAAACCATATCTCTTATATCCCACTAAAGACAAATGAAAAACAATGAACCAAGAACAAATATATTAAATTAAATCAAATCAAATAAGTCAATCAAGTCAAATAAATTTTATAAATTAGACAAAATGAGATGAAATTAAATACTCCTACATAATTAAATACATTCGTATTTCACAACAATAACCACAATTGCGTGCCGTGTACTGACACTATCTAAATGAATGGACTATACTGCAGTACTTAGTTGTGTCTTCCTAAGATCTTTTATTCAATTCTACTCGTATTCATGTATATAATATAAGAAGAAAACCTTGTAGACTTAGTAATTACATATTAGCAACAATTTCATGGAACATTATTTTGTTGGTTTTTCGTATTTTATTGCCTTGACTGTTTGTTGTAATAAGTAGTTGTGTGTTTAATCTCATTGTTAGCGATCACCTTGACCTAATATGAGTATTCATTGAATAACTATTATGTGTCTGGTTGTAAAGTATGTAATATAGTTTAATAAGTTTTGATGATGTTGATGATGATATTATATCAGCAGTATTGTCATTACACCACCGACTGTGCCCGCTTTGACCTTGCTGGTCCAGACGGAGGGGTCGTTTTTGCTTTCATCAACAACCCACACGTCCCCACGCTGGCCAAGTGCGGGTTGGGGACTGGCAATACAACGTTGTGGCTACGTAATCTTGCTGTTGGATGATTTTAAGCCGCCTAAAGGCCACCAACGAAGCTTCACAACTGTTATCCTATGATGACAACCGGGACCGACTGCTTAACGTGACCTCTGAATCACGGAGACGTTCATGGTAACATGACACCAGCGGTCACCCATCCAAGTACTGACCGCGCCGTCGTTGCTTACTAAACACCGAGTGCAACTGGCTATGAGCGCGTATTTGTTTAATATCAAATAATTAATATAAATTCTGAAGAGTTTGTTTCTTTGTGTATCTCTAATCTTCTTTGTGTATTGCTAATCGGAACTATACTGGTTTAAGTTTAAAAAATATTTTAGTGTTGGATAGTCCACCTATTAATGAAGGCTGATAGATCAGTATATATTGAAATTAATAAAGTTACGTGAAGGGTATGAACTCATGTATTTTAAGAGACACAGAAGAAAATGAAGAGAAACCGGGATAGGCAGTACTAAATATTTTTCTTTTAAAGTTAAAAAAATACTCACTTCAAGCACTGCTGACACTAATTCTTAGAATAGAATTAAACAAAAAAACACAAAATATTGTTGTCACTCAAAGTAAACGTCAAATCAATGATTTGGCACGTGTTGTGAGTGACGTCACGGATTGTGTAGCGGTTGCTCGCTCAAAATGTAGAGCGGTCGCGACTCACTCCTTCAGATGACGAGGGTCGTCATAGCGCTTTCATTCCGTACCGTTGACTCTGAACTAGGGTTGTCAATACCGAAAAGCATAGCATCATTAAAAACTGAATTCAAATTATGTATTCCATTTAAATTGATAGAAAATACAACAGTGATGTAAGTTACACTGACATAAACCTACCATATATTTAAAAAAAAATATTCCAATTATAGTTCATGCATTTCAAATTTAACTTAGCTTAGACTGCGGATTCGTAAGCTAAGAAAATGTTTGTTTCTCTAGTTTGTTTATAATGTATTTCTAAAAAGATTGCAAATAAGTTTTAATTGTTAGTTACCATAGGATATTCCTTATAAGGGTCCGGTCGTGTTAATAACAGCAGTCCCCGAACCCCTCCGTTCTCAGGCGCAGAGTGGCACACCGTGTGGTTTTAGTCGGTTCGATTCCGACACACCGCCCCGCTGCAAACCCCGGCGGGGTGACGGCCCGAGGGAGTTTCCACACGTAAAAAAAATAAAGATATTCCTTATAGGTAATTCATGGTAATATAAAATTTACAATAGAACGTTTTTCTTAATAATATAGACATATTTAATTATTACTTAAAAGTTAGTATTGAAACAACTTTACAGACTACTCTGCATTAATTGTATCAATAATACACACTCAATCTTAATTTGAATCTAAAGAGTATCAGCCCTAGGTCGGGTGGTCTTTGGTTACATAATCGTCACTGCTGCGGGGCATTGGGACTCTTAACTTCAACTTGACATGGCCTATTTCTCTGGAATTTGACATCTTTGCCACTTCCAACCGCTCTTTGGGTAAGAATGGGCCTTTGACGGAAAAGAAAACTGAATCCATTGTTTTATCTGGTTTTATGATGGTTGATATAACTGTATGTTATCCAGTAAAAGTTTAGTCTGTCTAGTCTCTACATTATATGTCAAATGTTAGTAAATTCCCTTAGTAAGAATTAAAGAAACCCTCTTACTTCCCCTGAGCTTTTTTTTTCAAACTACATTGCGATCGACTTGAAATCCACTGCGATTGAACGTTGTTGAAATTCATTTTATTATGCGGAATGACTGCCATCAAACCTTCATACTACAACTCAAGTACTAGACGATTGTCAAGTTCTGTAGAAATATTGTTGGTAGATTTCTAAGACTCGAAATACCCATAACGATTGCCACATATGTTTGTATGACAACCGAGACCGACAGGTTAACTTGCTCTCCGATCTACGAAACATTATTTTATTTTATTTTTATTGAATAGGGGCAAACGAGCAGACGCATCGCCTGATGGTTAACGATTACCGCCGCCCATGGACACACGCAACACCAAAAGCGTCACAAGTGCGTTGTTGACCTTTGGGGGATGGGGAGAGGGAATGGGAGGAGAGGTTGGGGTATGGGCCTCCGGTATCCCAACTCACTCGGTGAAACACTGCGCAAGCGCTATTTCACACCGGTTTTCTGTGAGGCCGTAGTATCACTCCGGTCGAGCCGGCCCATTCATGCCGAAGCGTGGCTCTCCCACGGAAATTATTAACGGAATTAATATTAAAAAACGATTAATGTACACAAAAAGTAGTTTGATAGAATTTAATATTTAAAATCACATTGGGAGCTGCTGACTTTTTTTCGGTAAAGGCAATTTCAATTTTTTATTAAAGTTAAAAAAAGTGATGGTAAACAATTCCTTGACTTCACATGAAATAAACAATATATTTGCGAATTACTCATAAGCGCCGTATTCCTTACAAATAAATAAACAGCCAACCACAACAAATACGCGCAAACAATGAGTTAATGCCATCTTAATTTGGGACGAATCTGAGTGTTAGGCTCTTCGTCCCTTGAGCCCTGTCTGAATGAATTTATTCAGATTCGAATGTCACCGCTCCGTAATTTATGGAACGTGAGCTTAGGGCTTGTTTATGGTCGGAGTTATTCTCTATAGAATGCAATGTTTGAATTTCGAACATGACGATGCATTTTAACCTGTTTATGCATTTAATTTTGTAATTCTTTGCATTTTTATATATATTAGTATTATTAAAAGTTGAAAATATTTTTCGACAGTTTTTACTTATTTTTATGTGACTTGTCGGTTGTTGAATATTTTGATTACTCCATATTATTATTTCTTCAAAGCTAATAGGACTTTGCCTACTAATAATTTGATATAGTTGGCATGTTCTTTTAACAAACGACGACTTTCAATTATCAAATTTTAATAACAATCTCTTGACTTACAAGTGCCTACACAACTTACATTGTTGATGCCGCGTGTTTAACTGTTATCAGCGAATTCGCATTAGATCTCAAAACTTAAACAGAAGTCGATATAATTTGAAATTGCATAAAATCTAAATGAAGTAACACCCAATTAGCAACCGATATAATGTAAACTATCATAAATGTATATTTATATATTTATATTCACTTATTGCTGGTAATCAAATTTCACCATATCAATGTTTTATGGCAGATTATGAGGCCTATTGTGAAATTATTACTCGGCTTAAGCTTATCTACAAGAATTCTCGAGTCAAACTAGAACTATGCAATAAAAAGTATTCGATTACAATGTCGGTAAGCATGCTGAGAATATCTTCCGATAATCTCTAGGCGTTAATAGAATAACAAGCTAATGAGATGGTATGTAGATTTAATACGTATCATTTAAGCTTCTAACTTAATGGTTAAATGTTAATTAAATCTATAAAACAGATATGATATTTACATTCTAGCTATAATGTTTTCTAAATTTTATAAATGAACAGGTTGTTAAATGGTTTTAGTAGTTTGTTAGGATTTCACTTGCCTGAGAAATTAGTAAAGCAAAATTATACTAAATAACAACAACAAATTCACAATTTATATTTCGCTTTTAGAAACAAACCTGAAGAACAAAAACAGTAACAAACTTATAGAAAACATATGTGGATCTATCCGGTTGCTAGTTTAAAAATATATAAAATGTACTGTGTATATTAAATTAATTTTCTGAAAGTGGTGAAGTCTATGTAAAAAAGAAGGAATGTAGCTAATTTATAATCTGCCGGAGCGATTTTGATTATAGTTTAATCTTTATGCCATCAACATAGAGCAATACGGGCCACCGAACGAGGGAGCCATAGTCTCTTGTTCCAATTTCAAAATAGTCTGTAATTTTTCGCGGTAGGAAATTTTTCTCACATACAAAAACAAACGGCTGTCACTACGAAATCATAGAAAACAATAGAACATTCAGAATTTCACTGACACAAATACATTCGGTGTCCTAACAGTGTGACGCGATAACCCATTTTGGCTTATACTTTGACAGATGGGAACGACTGCGTATGGCTATTCACTACTGTGTTACTCTATGACCATAAACAATACATGTATCGATAAAAACCTCCATTGTATTAAAAGTACATGACCTCCTTTAAAGTACCTGAAGTATTTTACTTTTTTTAATATTATCTATCGTATCTTAACGCAAGTACTAACGTTGGAGAGCTTATAAATACATAATCTATTTTATATCTTGTCCCTGTGCTTAAGTAGCTATTGGAGTGCTAGGCCTCGTATAGCGAACCCTTACAAGTGATATTTTTAAGGGATATGTCACATAACTGATGTAAACCTAAAAAGGTTCATAAAATGAAACAGTATTATTTCATTTTGAAATGCATAACTTAAAGTAGTCAGCTGGTTAGTTGCAATTTTTTAGAATGGCAAATCAAATCGCATTGGCATCTTATTTTTCTCGTTATAATTATTTCAAAGCTGAACGAAATTTACCTTATATCGGTTTCAACCAGATTTTACTTAAAAATTCTCAATTAATATTCATCAATCATCAACAACCCATTATGTCCCACTGCTGGGCTCGGGTCTCCTCTCATGAGAGGGTTAAGGCCATACGTCCCCACGCTGGCCGAGTGCGGGTTGGGGACAGCTGGCTGTCCAAGACAACGTTGTGGCTACGTAGCACAAAAAGCCGCCCAAAAGCCTCCAACTTAGCTTCACGACTGTTATCCTACGATAACAACCAGGACCGACTGCTTAACGTGACCTCCGAATCACGGAGACGCTCATGGTATCATGCTAACAGCGGTCACCCATCCGGATACTGACCGCGCCGTCGTTGCTTACCCTCTGTGATTGTATTTAATCACCGAGTGCAACTGGGCTATGAGCGCCTTTTAATATTAGGAAAGATGAAATGAGTATTCCCAGAATAACATTCAGTGTCTTTATGAAAGATTCAATGAATGTTTTGGAGAATTACATGTAAAAGTACTTTGCGAAATAAAAAATATATTCAAGATGTAACTGACTAATATTGCTTTTGACAGCCTTCTTCCTTAAGATTTCTTCTCTTCTTGAACATTTTTCTTAATTTTGTCTCTATAACGTAAACGAGACTACGAGACCTTGGCCGATGTTCAAAGTACTCGTACATATTTAGGTGGGGGATAACAACGCAACAATTTCAATTCTTTATGAACACTCTTAATTTAGTTGATAAGTAGTAGTTTAAAATAAAAATTCATGTTTTGTAAATATGAACCTTATTTACAAACGTACAGGTTTTTATTTATACGTTAATTGTAGGGGTTGTGGCTCAGTGGTAACCACGTAGTTCAAAATATTGCGAAATTAATAAATCCTTTCCAGGTCAGTCAGATGGATGGGTGACTGTTCTTAACAAATTGAGATCCTACTGTGCCTCGGGGAGCACATTAAGCCGTAGGTATAATAGGACTTGAAAAAAGGAGGAGGTTCTAAATTCCAATCGAAAACAAATCAGACAGCAGCAGCTTTCCTACAGAACTTCGATATCACCTAATATTTGGATTATGGAAATCTGATGGCAGTCGCTCCTTGTAAAAAAAACAGAATTAGTACCTATCGTATCGCAGTGGACTTAAAGCCGACCCAAACCTAATTTGAGAAAAAACTCGAAGAAAGAAATTAGTTTTAGGTTAAATAATATCTCTTTCTTTATTTCATGCCTCTCTTCTGTACCTCTCAATATATCTAATACGAATAAACGAGCAATTTTAGTTTTTTTTATAGAATAGGGAGCAAACGATCAGACGTATCGCTTAATGATAAGCGATTACCACCGCCCATGGACACCCGCAACATCAGAGGCATCACAAGTGCGTTGCCGGCCTTTAAATATGGAGTACACTCTTTTCTTGAAGGTCTATATAACCTGAATCTCGGCAAAGATGCCAAAGATTTTCGTAAAATTTAGTATGCAATTTTTCGGGGTTTTTTTAAGCTGGGATTTCTTTTTCTTCGTCATCCAAATAATAAGGCTTAATGCGAAATAAACTTATTAAACGATCGGTATGTAATCATAATGCATCGTCATGTATCTATATAGATATGAGTGAATATCTTTATCTGATAATTAAATAAAAGTAACTACCTGGTCATGGTCTGGCTTTGTTATTACTTATTAGTTCAAATATAAAACACTCTTAGTAGCCGTTAGTTATCAATATCATTCATAAAACCGCGATAATGTCACTAAAATATGCGATAATTTGATAACGATAAAACAGTTGTAATTGAAATTAATGCATCAACATTCCTTTTTAGATATATTCATGATTTAAATATGATAACTTTAGATATATAATAAACTATACGTGAATACGTGAAACAAAAAACTTAATACCACTTTTTACGAAAATTATTAGAATAAAATGAATAAATGAAATTTGGTGCTGTTAAAACTTACGAGTATATTGAGAAGTGGAGAAAAATTACATTTTTTTTTTCGGAACTGCCATCTGTCCTAACTGGACTATTATCAGTTTAGTTAGGTGAGCAAGAGGTTGGCGTTTGTGGTGCAGTGGTCAGTACCACTGCTACCTTATGAGACAACATGCCCTCTTGTTAGCCTGTTGATGTTCTTGGAAATGTCTAACAATCCAGTTGCCAGAGGATTGGGATGCATGGCTAGTCGTTCGGCGTAACGTTTTTTAACCCATGATGATCTCTTCCATTATAGTAGGGCAATTAAGGTATTTATGAATTTCCTCATTTCGAGTGAACCAGGGAGCTTTAACAATTCCTCTCAGAATGCCATTTTGAATCTTTGGAGGCACATTATATTAGTCTTACTGGCCACACCCCACAGTTGAACGCCCATATGGGCTCATATGTCAATATGGGCTTAAATAGGGAGTTGTAAAGGAGGAGTTTATTATCTACTGAGAGTATCGAGTTTCGACCCATCAGCCAGTGTAAGTAATTACAAATATTGAATGAATTATAATCGAATTTCGACCACTGGGATTCTTTTTATGGAATAGGGGGCAAACGAGCAGACGTATCGCTTGATGGTGAGCGATTACCGCTGTCCATGGACACCCGTAACACCAGAGGCGTCATAAGTGTGACGTCATCATGACACAATCGCGTGTCCTGGGAATTAAACCTAGGACTTTCAGCTAAACAGACGTAACCATTACACCAACAGCCTCGTCTAAATGTATGTAGAGACATATATTAATGAAAAAAGTAACAAAAAGTGACTAAAAACCATTTTAAATTAAGGATGGTTTAACGTTGTCATTAACGCAAGCAAAGCGGCTCTATGTAAAAATTCATGTCAATGAAAATATCGTTTACTGAACACATAAAAAAAAACAAACAAAAATACACAACACAGATACTATGGAGAGACATTAAACGCACAAAGGGTGACCTTATCGCAAAAAGCAATGTATTCCAGATAACCTTTAGATGAACAGGTGTGTTACGATTTACGTGGCTGGTGCCAATGACAAAGGGTCCAATAAGAGCTAGGGGCTTATGCGTTCTGTGAATGGATTTTATAATATTTAAAAATCATTAATATTATCTATAATAATATATATTAATATCATAAACCTGTACTAGTATTATTAATTCCAAAATAAATAACTCTGTCTGTTTGCCTATCTGATTGTCTGTTTGTTACGCTTTCACCGCTAAACCACTACACTTATTTAAATGAAGCTACAATATACACGAGGGCGGACGTGCGGCTTAATACTAGTAATACAATGAAATAAATATACATCGAAATAATTCTGTTGTCCATTATTTTTATCACAAATTTTAACTGTTTGTCGTAATCTGATTATCGCATATTTTTGGCTTATTATCTTAGTGTCAGTAGTCAATTTCATTTGCTATCAAATGTATTAAATTAGAAACCGAAAATAATTTTGTTTACGCATGGTTAATATTGTATATGAGGCCTCATATTGTATATGAGGCATTAGTACTATACGCCCTACTATACTTACTACTACTATCTTGGCGAGTACGAACTTCGCACAGCAGGTTCCGCAACAATATTTTGACAGTTTTTTTAAATTTATTTCATTTGTACTAATTAGTCACTGTATTAGGGAAATTTTATTCGTATTGTATTGGTATATAAAAAATGACAATAACAGTTTTCTTCACGAGTGTACATGCGCTAAAGTTCGCAGAGCCTATGTCAGACTCGCCAATGTACGTCGGCCGTATAGTACCTTTTATCTTTAAAAAAAACTTGACTGATAAGAAAGGTCTCATGCCTCTAAAATGCTTTTCATAAACCAATGATTGTAATCCTATTTATGTAAATTTTTTTTCGTCTATTATTAACTTAAGAGAATAATTTTTGCTCTAAAAATTACATGTATCAATATATGTAGAGGTATATTATATTTCCGAGGGATGTTTTCTATGCACTCTTTATTGGTAAGAGATGCCGAAAACTCCTAGGCGATCTTACAATATAAATTATATTTAATATATAAAGTCGTATTTAAAAACAGTTTTTCAGTTTGAAGGCTTAAAAACTTGGTTTATACTTGGTTTATACTGAAATACACAACTCGGTAAAATATTTGTTTATACAACAAACCTTAGTATATATAGGCATAACAGAATAGCACTGGTTCATTTGTTACCCTGTCCGGTGATACCAAAACGTACTTGCTCGTAAAAGAAACACAGCGAGAAGATTAATAGCAGCACAGAAAAATAGCGCTACCCTTTTTCTGGTTGAAACTAGATCAAAACAGCGTGTTATGTAAATGTTAAATTTAGTAGTTAAACACTGTTAAATGTCAAACCGCATTGAAACATGCAAAAATGGTGAAAACTGGTCTGAGCAGCTGTATTCGTGTTCATCCTTAATTACATTACATAATTAATGGTACGTCATTTGCAAGGACTGGAAGCTAACCTTTTATTATAAAAGTTAATTTCCTTAATTCGGGCTCTTCCCTTTCGTCTGTCCTATTCTTTAGATTCTCGTAATGAGAAAAGTCCTGCTTATTCACATTTAGGTATTCTTTTTTACGTATATTTTCTTAAGCGGAATCCGGAATTCTGCCGGAATTAAAAATCTTTGTTGTGATTCCATTTTGGTTAAACTTTCGGGGTCTTTCTTCAACCATAATTTACTTTGAGATTAAAGTAACTCAGATACTGTAATGCAGGAACTTAATTTTAAACATATTCAGTCTTTTATACGTAGGAATGACAAAACAGAATATAAAAATGTAAGATGTTTTCTATTACGTGTCATGTATTCTGTGATTTATGTAGGTAAGATCTAAATCCTAAAAAGGATTTAAAGAAACAAAACGCCTTTGAATTCAATAAGAAGACCTTACTGACTTCTTCTCCTTCCAAGCCTTTATTATTCCTTAAAATTATTTGGGGTCGACGACTAGTTCAAGCGATTTTATCTGTATATCAGTTATATCTACGGGGCGACTGGCATCGGCCCCCCACAACCCTGAGAGAGAACTGATTTCAGAGGTTGAGGGTTACTATTGATATGCATTATAAGATTTTAAAATGTCTTGAAGCTTATTTTACAGTACCTATCAAAATAAGAATAGATGTAAATAGTACCTACTTTTACTACTACATCGACTATGAACTGTTTTTATATGATGTTCTCCCAGCCGATCACGGCCACGACGGCCAGTCTCAATAGAAACCAGCCAACTACGCAGGAGATATTATAATGCACAAGTGTGTGCGCAAACACAGGTGCACACTCTGTTCCCTCTCTCTCATAATCCGATGGGACAGTTAACCGACACGACCGGGGAGAGATCAGGCGCAGGACGAGGCACGGGGGTTCAGATTCCAACATCCAAACTCCAAGCTGTTATTAGGTATTTCTATAATCAGAAATCTCGATAACACTTTTGGCAGGACCCGGGATTCGAACCCGAGACCTCTTTATTGGCAGTCGCATACTTTAACCACTAGACCAATGAGACAGTAAATGTTTTTATATAAGCATGGATCGTCATCACCTCAGCCGAGAACGTCCACTGATCGACTTAAGCCTCCCCTACAATCACTGGTCATGTGTGTCCGAGTAACACATAAAAAATGTCTTTGCAGACAAATTTTGCATCTAGAAAATACAATAACAATCAGACTCTATCGATCTTTATTAGAAAAAATGTACATCACTCCCTCCATATTATTTCACTTAATACTGTAGTTACTAGAATTCCCTTCTTTAAAAAGATACTGTGTATACCATCACATATCGACTTGTTAAACCACCAACCATAATACACGATTAATATGTAAATAATATTGTTCCTGTCACACCCTTATCTTACTTCGTATCCAAGTAGATGCATAATTCTAGCGTAATCATAAAATATTCATTAAACATAAGCTTGCGGACCGCGGTAAGGTACAATTTCCTACAAACCCTATTTGAAATTATCGTTAACTTTCACGACAAGCCTGTTAAACAACGTTTTGATATTAAATTATATTGTCATTTCATTTTCTTAGAATACACAATAAGACAGCGTGACAGGTTGGTCTATCAAATGGTCTATTTTATCGACGATAAACCAATCACACAGAGAAAGAAAACTTGAATTAAACCCTATATCAATTCGCCTCGAGACTGCGTGGTCAAAACCTCCTTTATAAAGAGAGACCTATGTCCAATAGTGGACTGTTAAAGCTTGTTAATGTGAAATGATGTGAAACAAATAGAGACTCTTTTTTAAACTGTAGATACGAGTACAATAACTTACTGAAAATTTTATTAAAAATGAATACAGAGGAAAAAAGAAAAGAGGCTAGACAAAAGTTGATACAGATGAATAAAAGTTGATACAATAGATAAATAAGAAAGTGGAAAAAGATTGAAAAAGTTGAAAATTCGCAGAGTAAAGAAAATTAGAAATAGTTCGATCGATAAAGAGTCAATAATTTATCAATAATAATACTTAACTTATATGTTAGTAATGAATGATAAATAATTTACTTGGACCTAAATAATTACAAATTACAAACTAGCTTTTGCCTCCGGCTCCGCCCGCATTTATGTCGGTTTTCGAGGTGATTCTTTAAATTTAAATAAGTTTTTTTATTTATAAACCGATTGAAATTAAAGTACAACTAAATTTTAAGTGGATCAAACCCCAACGCATTAGTGAAAAGTGCAATAAAGCCGTTTCTGAGTTTAACGTGCATAAACGTACAGAGAAAAATTCTAAAAATTATTGTTGTCTATTCTATCGCCTTCTTATAGCCCTATAGTAGTTTTTCTCAGACAGCGAATAGTTACGATTATCTTATATATTATATGTATTGATTATACATATAACTTATATATTTCGAAGAAGTTTTGTTCTATTTACTGAGTGTCTAGAATAACTTTGATCAACCTAAGTTTTGATTATATTGGTTTTGATTTATTGGAACGTCAAATTCTCAATTATTAAGTCTAGACTGCAATATGGTAACAACTTAACAAGCTTTTATTTTAATTAATCAACTATATTGTTGTAAAATAATTTTAATATTCTATTTAATAAAACTTAATTAGGAGTAATTTTTCATGAGCAAACAGGTTTTTAATGTATTTTTAAACAAACACATTCTTTATTATATTATACTTATGTATATTTTTCTTAGTGTTCGACTAGTTAGAAGCAAATGGGAACAATCTTGAGAACAATCAATGCAATTAAAAAATAATTGAAAAATATAAAAGAAGGATTTAAACAAATGACGTACATTTGGAGAATTCCAAATCAAACAGTGGACTTCGATAGACTAGTGATAATGACGATGAAAAACAAAACATTCAATACATTAAAAACTTCTATAAACTGTACAAAATTGATTAAAATGCACGGAATTTATTATCAGACAGCCTCCACTAAACACGTTATGGTAACACGGGTATAATAGAGTAATAAACATATTACCAATCTCCCTCAATATTCATGTATGGAATGTTACACACTCTCGTAAAAAGCTTGTAATCTAATAAATATCACATCACCCCTACTTCATAATGCACAGCCCCTAAAAAGTAAGCATTTGAGGTCCAAATTACGCGCCTTATATCAGCCTAATGCTGGAAAGATTACACATGTTTGTTTTCTTTTGTATTCTATTGTGTATTACGCGTATGTATATATATATATATATATATATATATATGTATATATAAAAGCGTATCTCTTTTTTGAAAATACAGTCTTCAATTGTGATTCAAATTGCAAATGGAATTTGTACGAATCTTTTATATTTTTAAATAAATATCAGCGTTATTGAAACAGTAAGACTGAAAATTAAGAAACTGGTAAGTTTATTCTAGAAAATTCTAATTAATTACACTATTATAATAATCGATATCATACTTCGTCCATACTTTTGCCCAGATTTATTTGCATCAAAATAGAAAAAGCATTATTATAATAATATCAAACATTAGCATGTCGATGTTGCATGTCGGTGACGCCATGATAAATTTTCACTTAAAAAAATGATCAAATGCATGATAGATCCGTAGTTTAACGACTACCCGTTTTAAAGACTGGACAGATATAATGAAAATATGTATAGGAGGGCTTTAGTTTGAATTACAGGACTAAACAAACGGAACGAAAACAAACAGGATCACTAGCACTGAAATATTTCGGGAGTGGTAGAGATTATCTAGCACCTGTCTATGTTAGATTTCTTACTCTACCTTAACTTATATTATCTTCACACTTTTATTCACAAATGTTTTTAAACCGTAACTATAGTAACTTGCTGAATAATATGACTGATTTGACTACAAAAACTAAGTGCTATGTGGGAGTCAAATGTTATGTCTAGCTTATTTGTGTCCTACTGAAATAACTTTACCAAGAAATGATTGCTTTCTGCGATAAAGATGGATTTTTCCACTCAATTCTTTGTTGATATAAACGTAGGTTTTGTTGTTTTTTTTAAAGGTATAGGTATGAGTTAAACATGTTATGTCTGGCATCGATACTACCATATTTATTTTAATTAGTGGCAACAACATACTATCATTTTAAAGATAAGATAGCAACATTATACATTTGGTTTTCGTTCATTCAAGACACCACTTGCCGGTCATTTCATTTTAACTATAATTTACATAATTAACATACACACCACATTATAATCAAGTTTTTTTATGGATTAGATGGCAAACGAGCAGACGTATCACCTGATGGTAAACGATTACCGCCGCCCATAGACACCCGCAACACCAGAGGCGTCACAAGTGCGTTGCCGGCCATTGGAGGATGGGGAGGGGGATGGGGAAATGGGTTGGGGTATGGGCCTCCGTTATTCTCACTCACTCGGTGAAACACGGCGCAGGCGCTGTTTCACACCAGTTTTCTGTGAGGCCGTGGTATCCCTCCGGTCGAGTTGGCCCATTCCTGTCGAAGCATGGCACTCTTACCCGTGGTCTTTAGATCACTAAGAACTTAAGTGTGACTACTGCCGCTAATGGACACTTCCAAGCGTTTTACAGTGTTATTTTTATTCCCTTGTTGGCCATCACGAATTGTTTACATCGATACATACAATTTTCATCATAACCGTGTCTTGTCCTAGTGTTAGTGTTATCTCTTAAATGAAGCACCAGATACACATTAATAACAGTTTTGAAGGTTTAGAAGTTGTATTGGTTCTAAATTCTGTCAATTACTTAAGTGATGGGTATAGATTTTGTGTAACGTTCTGCTTTTAAAATATATTACGTATTGATTGCGATGATTACTTATATTTTATAAAATACTTTTATGTCATGTTAATTTGTATCTTCTATAATAATAAACATATCACAAGGTTAAAAATAAAACCTCAAGTCATTGTCATGCAGCTAGCATGTCCTATCATGAACCATATTTATTTCAATGTCATATTATATACAGTTAGCGTAAATTTAGTATATTATTAGATTTTTTTTAAAGTTTTGTTTAAAATGACAATTAGTACTAGTAGAATGATTATTTTGTGTAAAATCCAGTAGAATTATAATTTTCTTACTCGTTAAACTGAAGTCGTCGCCTAGGGCTTAAACTTTAACGTCGTCTACCAATTGCTTAATTTTGGGTCCCAACAATAATCTTCAATTTTTTTTAAAATGCAGGTATTAAACCATAACTTAGTATTTTAAACAGTTTAATATACTAAAGGCCATCGACGGTCTAAACTGTATTAACATGTTGTACAACGCATACAACTCGCAATTAACAAAAATTGTAAAGATCGAGAATTGTTGATGGCAGACCACAGACTATGTAACTTGGAAATGTTTTCTGTTCTGAAACAAAAATCTTAAAAGAAATTTCCGGCTTACTTTATAATATAACTTTTCTTTAACATAGAGTTATGCATGAAATTAGTTTTACAAGTAAAGAATTAAAAAACAGTTCTTGTTAGCAGGTATTAGCCGCTAGGTATGCGGCTAAAAGCGGACTGGAATATGAAGTGAACCATTACATGTATTTGAAATGGGTAGGTTGTTTTAGATTAGTTTAATAATTTAGTATTTGCATTTGAAACATATTTCTTCTCGAGAATCGGTGACAAAAGGATTTGAATGTATATTCCTAATTCAATTGTCACCGATTGTCCATTAAAACAAAAAAAAACTAAGAAGAATCATATTTCGAATCGTTTAAATAAATATTATTATTTTCTTAGTGTGAAATGGATCTAGTTCAGTTTATTCCACATTATAATTATGCCTTGTCGTTTATAAGATCAGACCCTATCTTTTTTTTCTTATGTTATACCATTGTATTACCGTTTTATATAGTAACATTACATCTATGTAAATAAAAATTACTTGAATGAATGCATAACTTCCGATCGACCGCACCAAATTAGATCATTATTTTATTTATGTGTTCTTTATTTTCAGGACAAGGACAGGAAAAGTTTTCTTTCTTCACTACCTGTGTGAAACTGAAACTGGCATAATAACTATATGAAAATATTTACGTAAGCAAAATATATCATTACGAACTTTGCCGGGTTAGCTAGTAATATATATAAATACACCATGCATGAGATATTCAAACCAGTCCTTGTCTTTAGACGCTCAACTATAGTCTATTGTTGAGAACAACTTAATTCTCGGTGTTATGTAAATAAGCAATTGTTTGCAGTTGATCCAAAATGATATTTATTAAAAAGTATTACTTTAGGTGAGCCATTCATTCGGTTTTTATGGCGACTGATACTACGACCTCACAGAATATCGCCCTAATTTTTTGTAGTTTTTTTTCATGTTTCTTGTCTGAGAACATCATTCGTCTACTCTAATTCTGAAGTGCCCTTAAAAGATTACAATTTACTTTCATCACTAACTATTACGTGATTCGCCAGCACTTTTGCAACCTATACCACAAAAATCATTGCGTCTTATGTCGTCTTTGTTATCTATGTACGAGTATAATATGTATCTATTTACAAAAAAGAAAGTATATATATATTTATATCAGTTGTCCAGTACCCATAATACAAGTTCTGCTTAGTTTGGAAATAGATGGCATTGTGTGTCAGATAGATATCCAAAATATTTATTTTGTTTATCAGGTTTAAATTTGAAGTGGATCAATAAATTCACGTCAAAACATTGTTACCTTGAGTACAAGTTAGCTACTTCCTTATGTGTTTCAGCGATATCCGTACATGTGCGTAAAAAATATAGTTTTGTTTTGTGTCAGCAAATCCACACTTATATTGTAAATTCGAAAGTAAGTCCCTATGTATTACGTCCTCATGGCTAAACTGCTGTACCGATTTCATTGTAATTTGGCATGAAGATTTTATGATTAACATAGACAACTCTTTATCGCGATGATTAACATACACGCCGTCGGAGCCGCAGGCAAAAGCTAATATTCACATAAGTTAGAACCCAATTATCTTTTTTTAATAAAATTAAAACAATGAATTACGCAGCAGATATAGCCAAGGATAGAAACTGGGTTTAAGATTACAAAAACCAATCGTGTTATTTTTGTGTGAAACGAAAAAGCCCATACCAAATCTCCACAGCAGACAGAAAAAGATAATAGTTATAACATGCAGATAATTGAAAAGTAATGTAGATATTTTCATGGGAATTTCTTACGCTGGAAAAAAACTACCGAAACGTATTGTGTGGGCCGCCTATTCAACGAATTTAAAGTAAAATGATGGTTTGCCTGTGTCAGAATTCGAAAGCTGTTTAGATGTACATATTTCTGGTTGATTAATTTTATTGAAAACTAGCTTATACTAGTGGCTTCACTTTTTTACACGGATTTTTAAACTGATATAACTTTTTAATTTGTCAACCGATTGAAGTAAAACAAACACAACATTTTAGGTGATATGTATAGAAATCGGTTGATCACTTCTGAGATTAACACGCACAAACGTATAGACAAACAATCAATTCATTAGTTTTTCTTTAATATCTTTAATGTAGAGATATACCTCTTTCAAATTTATTATATGCATAGATTTTGTATTTTCATTAATTTCAATCTTAACATTACACTACATGACTATACTACAAAGTCTACTAGTTCAATGCAAACCTTAAACGATCTCATCCACCAATTATTTTCATTAATGAATAATTTGGTTATTGATAATATGTCTCTGTTATTAAAATATCGAATTTACTTTTTAATTTCTAATGATAACATAGTTTCACATTTTA
The DNA here is from genome assembly GCA_916048165.1 of Spilarctia lutea. Taxonomy (NCBI): domain Eukaryota; kingdom Metazoa; phylum Arthropoda; class Insecta; order Lepidoptera; family Erebidae; genus Spilarctia; species Spilarctia lutea. The sequence goes on along the minus strand of OU696480.1, from coordinate 13,854,508 downwards.
TTTTAAAATGGTGTTCCAACACGGAGTAAGAACCATACTCATTGTACAATTATTATCATCCTTTGGCTTATAACCGAACTCATGCTCTACGATTACTAATACTAACTGCTAATCAAAATCGTTAATCAGGAGCCCATCAAAGCAGTCAAGTATTCAATAAACGAGTATATATAGCATAACATTAAATCGCGCCTATTTCCCAGAGGACTATTTACTACGGTCCTGACACAATATATATTATTTATACCTACTTAAAAAATCTTTATTTTCAAGAAAACACCGGATCACAAATCCAGCTGTATAGTTTAACAAAGTTTTTGATGGCCATTGAACATGCCTTCCTATTATTTAACAAATAAAATGAAGCTAATAGTTTGGCAGCTGACATCAACAAGCATCAACTAGCGTTCAATACCCATTGAGTTTAAACGCTAATCCAGGGTCCGTCCGTTGATGCAGCGATGTCTAACACACAATAAGCCGGACTATCTCCGGAGATTGCCTGCTAAAACAATAAAGGCCGACCAGCTTCGTGCCATGTCAACCTATATTCAATGTCCAAGTTCTTGACAGCAAGACGTTCCTGCGTCGACGTATTCTATAAAACAAGGTAACATATATTTTGTGTTTGATTTGAGGAAATTGGTGTATGAGACAGCTATTCAACTGTTAAATGGGGTTTCCAAAGGCATTTTCGAATCTGTAAACCTCAGCTTATTTATCGGTTATCACCGAAGTTGAATTAATAATTGGTGTAAAGTACTACTTAACTTTCGATCTTATTATACTTTTTTACACTAATGTGAAATTATCTATATCTGCGTGGTTATAACTAGTATGTTGTTATATAAATTATAAATATAAAAATATATATAGGTATAGATCCATAGAATAGATATTTCAGATCATCGGAAAACCTAACGTTAAAAATACCAAAGCATCCTACAACGTTATATGACAAATCCTTTTCAATACAATATGTACGACTTTGGAATGTTCTGCTTAATCTGAAAAGTATAGACACTGTCCATTTGAAACCCCTCTAGGATCCTTACTTATCTGCAAAATAAGTATATTATGTATGTGCGTATTACATGTATGTGTACAGTATTTATCTCTCTTCTTTTTCCTAACCTTTATTTCTCCCATGATTATTTGGGGTCAGCTCCTTGTTCAACCGGTTTTAACAGACTATCACATTTTCTACAGAACAACTAACATCAAACGTCCGCATCAGACCCTAAAGTCTGAACTATATAAATATACAATATATGCTGTTTTTTACTTATTATTTTCTAGTTGTTGCACAATCATTGCCAAAATTTTTGCTTAGTTATTTATGATTGTTTGTAAGAGATTGCAAATTTTGATAAGACCACATATTGTTTCATAACATATTTTTAGATTGTACAACAGTTTTAAAAAAGGTAGTAAAATATCTATGTATCAACAATTTGTGGATCGCACAAAAGTGTTGTCTTGTGTAGGTTTTGAACCCACTGACTGTTAAGTCAGTGCAGTGGATAGATTCGAATCCACCGCATGAACTACTGAGCCATTCGTGCAGTTAAATACTTTGCTAAAAACTATAGCAATGGAAAAACGTGTGTATTGATAAAAAATATAAATGACATTGCATTTAACAATTCATTGTATCAATACTTGTGACGTCACACATGATTCGTCACACAAGATGTGGAATACTTAATAGAATTTATACCAATTTCGAGTAATAATCACGTTCATAACAGATAACGTTACTTTGTAAATGGACGTATGATATCATTGCATTGTGAATATCTGAAGTTTGCAACTTATTCGTTATGCAGGCATTAAAATATTACATCATGGTTTAACAATGTATTTGAGTGACCACAAATTATCAGTAACACCAGCTGTATTTATTATAACTGACTATGATTTGATTGAATGTGACTTCATAATTACTCAGGAGCTTGAGATACTGAAATATATATTATATCGCCAGTCCAATGTGGAACAATCATGTGTCAAATACCATTGTAATAATACTGATTCTATGAGATGTTATGACCTAATGTCATAAACAGAAATAGATAAAGGAAAACAGACAAAAATAGAATCATCTATGCTTTTAGAAATAACAATATTGCTATGGTGCCTACTTGGGCTAAAAACCTATTCCTTCACCTTAAGCAAACTATCAACATTTTACTCTTTTATATAAAAAGTATCTTCAGTCAAGAAATTACAAAAGGTTGACTCACTCACTTGACTAATTCTCAATGTTTTTAGACTACTGGAAATAAATACGTTGTACCTTAGCAGAGATTATGGATTTAGTCTATAATAGTAATAATAATAATTATTATTTATCCTGATTCCCAAATTAGTGGAACATACATACATAATTGATTTGTTAATTTTAGATGTGTTTGTTTTTGTACGCGTATTGTGTTGGGGAGGAACGGGTGTCATGTCCTCCAACACAAAGGGAAGATCCTCCGACCAGGCAAGGTGATTGTGGCGGGCCACTGCCCAACGGTTGATGTTGGGTTGTTGTATATATGATAATCGACGCGAGAACTTCTATTGTGCGATTCAGGATTAGTAGTTTCTTCGTGTTGTACGTTGCTCCGTAATTCAGTGTATCTGCGGTAGATGGCGCTTTAGTATGTTGCACTGTATGTGGAAGTCGCCACATGTGTGTGTGCGTGTGCGCGCGTTTGCGTGTGTCTTCGTGTGTGCGTGTGTGTGTACTAAAAGTTCGTCAAAACGGTGACCGGTTTATTCGTTAAACTTCTTATTAATCAACATTAACTAAGATAACTTACAGACTATAAAAAGAGAAGTCCGTTTTGATCATCAACTCCTCAAATGATTTCTATAGTATCCAATTGTGACATATTTTTTTTTTCATGGTATCCAATGGTGACCTGCATTTTTCAGTCAAAGAGCAAACATTTATTTTGATTAGTTCTTCTTGGATAAGATTATATATAAAAGGAAATTAACTCTTTTTCTTTTACAGAGACCAGAGTACCAAACGCTGATTACTAATTGGAACTCGTATGAACTGCTTGAGAGATAATAACTCTAAACATAGGCCCATAAATTTTCACGCACAATAATCATTAATCATCATTAGCTAAACACGCTGTCTAATTAGGTGATCGAATAAAAACCATGTTTGTTGGAATAATACTCGTACCTAATATACTCGCTATTTGGTAAAGTGTGTTTGAAATGACATCACTTTCTGTGTAAGTCTAGTCAGACACGTTAGACAGATTTATAATCTATTGCAATAACAGACGTAACCCGCAGACTTCAATATCCTAAGGTTAATAAGAAAACTTATCAATTTTATTTCGATTTTGTCTCCGCGCCTTTTTACCAAATTATGTTAGGATCGCCTATAAATTTACTTAGATATTTTTTTTTTTTATAAGACAACTCCCACACTAAGAATAAACACCCTGTGTCGTGGGGGACTTTACATTTATTTGTGTCCGTTTCATGTATATGAAACGGACACAAAGAACATCCAGACTCGGGACAACAATTCGTGGATCACACAAAGTGTCGTACCGCGTGGGATTTGAACCCACGACACTTGGCGCAGTAGCAAGCGGCATGGCGACCGCTGAAACCACTCGGCCAACCGTGCAGTCAAGATATGGTTGTTAATGAATACTGTTAGACCTTCATAACCTACGAGTAAGTGCTATGCTATGCTGTGCTACAACATATTGAAATTGTATAAAATAATGTAAAATTTATTAGTATTTCAACTACCCGTAACGATTACAAAAGATAGAAAAGGTGTTTTTGTAGCAGCCGGGACCGACGCCTTAACGTACTGTCCGTGGTACAGAGGTGTCTAAACATATCAAGAATGGTCAACCATCATAGACAGACCTGGCTCGGTTCGTTTCACTTTCGGTTTCCACTGGGAGATATCACGATACTGGGACGCAAAAGAGTAAAGATTTACTTGATAGTGAATAAGTACCACAGACACCTGTAACAAGAGACATGTGTCTTTTGAATGCCACACGCCCTTCTTAATGAATTTATTATTTGGTTACATCAGCCACTTGATGAACACTAGTTTTCTAAGATATCGATGTAGTGTCGCGGGCGTCGAGACCGCTCAAATGTGCCAAAGCTTGGCTCAGCAACAATAATGAAGTTTTAACTAAAACATTAATACCTATACTTAATTTACTTCAAATAGGATCGCGTAACTCGATTGATAACTTTATGTGTATTTATAGGAAATGAGAAAGTTCCTAAGAAAGGGAATAAAATTTTAGTACTTTCGCGTTAGTATGTACCACCATAAAGAATTTTCAATAGTTACCGAACCAACGGAGGGTTCCGAGTAACAGGCGGAATGACAGAAACCAATAAAGAAACTGAAAGAATTCTATTCAATGCATTCCGACCTCTCGAAATGGGCTTGTCTTTTGTCCTTGTTAGGATGCATATACAATTGTGTCGGTAACCTGATATACATACTAACATGGCGAAGATAAAGAAAAATTAAGTTCTGATCAAAATCAATTTAACTGCCTACTAATTTCTACGAATATTATCAATGCGAAAGTTTATGAGAATAGTAGGACCTTTGTTATTCTTTAACGCAAATACCACTTAACTAATTTCGATGAAACTTATAGAATAAAATAAAAGGCTACTGTTTACCGCGATAAACGACATACATGCGCCAGCATGTATGTCGTTTATACTGACAAAGCTAGTAGTATAGCATAATTGGGAGCATTAGTTAAGGCACTATTTCTCTCTGGAATGTTTTTTTTAAAGGGGACTCCGGGTTATGAATATATATTTCCAGTATCGCGGAGGAGTTTCCAAACATACCTACATAAAACGGAAACAAAGAACTCGCAGACTTAAAACAAAAATTTGTGGATCACGCAGAGATTTATCTCGTTTAATTTTAATATCCTATTATACGAAAAAAAAACAATAATAAAATGTATTATATATATAGGATAGAGGAGTTAACAGTACCTTGCAATGAGTCAGAACAGTATCATCAGTTATTCTGATTGAATACTAGACCTCGTAGAGCATAGATATGCTCTATGAGTTCTAGTTACTCGTATCTTATATAAGTTATATAGTGTATATATAGTGTATATCTTTGATAAGTTACTGTTTGATTTCCTCTGTTAGTTTAACATTAGTTTATTAGTAACCGACTTTTGTAAGCGTGGTACTTAGATCAAAAATCTATTTTTAAAATATTTGTCTGTCTAGCTAGACCGATTTGGCCTTGATGATGTAGGGAGTAACTTCGGCTCCTTTTTTAAACTAGCTTTGCCTTGCGGCGTTACTCAGTTACTTTTATAGTTTAACTATACAATAACCTTGAGTACGATACGATGGCCTTAAAATATCTCAAGACACTTGAAACAGTAGACAAAAAGCAAATAGTTGTAATTGAATAGAAATTAAAAACGTAAAACATTATTAATCATTTATATGGCATCACCTACGAATACATTACATAGTTGTCGGGCGCGTTATCTACCACAGGGGAAGTCCCATAGGGATGTACAATAATTATAGTTATGTACTGTAGTTAGTCATAGTCTGACAATGACTAGGGTTGTTGACCTCGATGTTTAATATAAAAAGCCGTTTATATAATATACATGCACTTTAGATATGTATGATTATATGTAATGATAATAAAATGCAGTTAGAAATTAAGTATATGACTGACCTTTGAGAACACTATCTGCTCATAATAGGGTTTTAATAGTACTACAGTCTAATATTAATCTATTCCGATAACGAGTACCTATTTGCTGTCTTTAAGTCATCCATTAATTACGCCACTCATCAAGTGGGGGGAAGAAGGTGACGAAATATCACATTATGTGTTTCTTGATGTCATATTTCTAAAACATGAATTGAATCCAAGAGTGATGGTAACTATACCTTTTACGAATGCAGACAATGCAAAATAGTATGGCGACCTACTGCTTTTTCCCGCCCCGCTTATAGTGAGAGAAACACAAAAAAAGCAAATCATAAAATTATAAGACATACTTTATGGATTTCCCCCTGGGTAAAATAGGACTTCTGTCAAATATCATTAGTATTATAATGGTTGAAGATAAGACAAAAGTTAGTTAATGTTGTCGTACTACCACACTAATCATAGGATGGACATTAGAGGCTCATGAGCACTGCCTCTTCGAGCTTCTCAGTCCAACATTCATAGTTTTCCTGACAGTTGATTCCCGGTCAGTCATAAAAAATACTTAGGATTCAAATTGGTTAAAACATTAAGAAAATGACAATGATAATACCTGTCAGTATTAATAACTTACTTTTCATACTTTAGGTATTATTGGGAGACTAGCTGACCCACGCAACCTCGTTTACGTCTCTAATTGCCCGTAGTGTAATATTTTGCCCGGGTTTTTGTAACATTCTTCATTACGCTTTTATTGGTCTAGGCGTGATGATATAGCCTATAGCCTTCTTTGATAAATAGGCTATCAAACACTGAAATAATTTTTCAAATCGGACCGGTAGCAAAGCCTTCTTCCTGAGATTAGCGCGTTCAAACAAACTCTTCAGCTTTATAATATTAGTATAGAAGTAAGAAAGACTATTGACGGAGAAACGTAAACAAAATGATCTCACTCTGACTCTCTCAACTGATGACTTGGCCTTCAAACATAGGACAACAACACCCTTAATTAATCCACTGCTGGACATAAGTCTACTACTTAGAAAGGAGGTTTTGGCCTACTCTAATCTCAAGTCAAGTGAGAACGAACCTTAGTAAATACGTATCTAAGTATTCCATACACAACATTAAGTATTTAAACTTATAAAATATAATAAAATATAAACCACTATGTGCGGCGAACAACACACTAATAAAAATAACAAATACTGGCTGAATTATGCAAAAGACTTCGGATACACCAAAACTGAACTGTACGCAAACTTTGAGCTAACCAAGAAGGGGGTAACGCGAAACTTTTCTTTCCCGAATCACTTAACAACAAGTTATATTGACAATGTGATATTGAAGTAAGAAGAAAGCCTACACGGGCTATTACAGAATAAAATTTCATAGAAAGCTTGGCAAACAGAGCCTGATGGAGCGGCCCATTAGGGGCCATGCATAAATTGTTAGTTTAGTGACAACAAGCGCCGTCAGGCCGCGTTTTGTTGTGCATTGTTTTTGCTTCCAATTTCCTATTGTTTTTTTTTTGTTTTCACGAAGGCCGTTTCACTCAGATTATTTATAGTTGATGCTTTTGTTTCACTGTGACGTAACTTTATGAAAAGGTGTTAACGACTTTTTTCTATTACTTATGAACTTTAGAATGTTATAATAATGATAATATGATCTTGTTTTAATTTAAAGTAAGATTGTTCTAGATTATTATGGATTTCGAAATAACTAAAGAAAACAAAACACTATAAAAAGATGATTCTAGCAGTTTAAAAGTGAAAAAAAAAATTCTAGAGCAATATACACGACATTTTGTTTTACAACACCGCCAAAATAAAGCTGTTTTAAAGAGTTTTCGTTAATAAAAAAAGAAAGTGTAAAATAATAGAGCAAATCAGTATAACCATTGTTTAACACCGGAGGGCGATCTAAATAAATCGTAAAACTGTGTAAAGGTCAGACGTAAATCTTGGGCCGTTTGCGTAACCTGTTCGCTTCTAAACACCATCGGTTACGTTACGAAAGCCGTGTCATTTATCCCTTAAGACAAATAAAGCGATATTGGTTAAGCTTATTAGACGTAATTACGATCAGCTTGTTGCGTAACTGCATTGATCACCGGATTGATCTCGGTTAGATAATAATTCCATAAGGAGAACTGGGTGCTTTAGCGCGCATTGCGTAGGGTCTATGTCCAGAGGCCTGTTGTAGCCTGATTGATTATTTAATGGTAATAAATTCAAATTATAAATAGGAAAGCTTTTAGATGAATTTGTTTATATATTATGGGTCTATATACATCCACTGCTACAATATTATAGGCATATTATAATAAGTATTATAATATTTACAGTAGTATATACTTAATAAAGTAGAGCCGGCGTATAAACAAATTAAAGCAATGTGTAGAAATTGTCACATGGCAAACTCCATAGGCTTTACTGACGAAATCCAGTTTTTTTTTTATTTTATCATATAGAAGGCAAATGAGCAGACGTATCGCCTGATGGTAAGCGATTACCGCTGCCCGTGGACACCCGCAACACCAGAGGCGTTACAAGACCTTTGCCGGCCTTTTAGGAAGGAAAAATTAAAGTAAAAAGTAAAATTAAATTAAAATTAATGTACTTTATATCATCAAAAACAATATTTAGTTTAATTATTTACTAAAAATAATTTAAATTCGAAAACATACCCATATTTCAACTATTTACTTCTTGTTAAAACCAGAAGTCTGGTTAACTTTGTTTGTTTTAAAGACAACTCCCGCATTCAAATTATACATCCTGTGTCTTTACATACATACATGTAACAGACACAAAGAACACCCAGACTCAGGACAACATTTTGTGGATCACACAAAGTGATGTCCCACGTAGGATTTAAACCAGTAGCCCATCCGTGCAGTCACCATGAGTTATCATGCCCTCTTCAAAATTCCACAAACAATCTTTTAACCTTAACATATTATATTTCTTACACTGCTACAATCAAAACAACTCAATAAAATTCTTTTTAAACTGCAATGCAAAATATAAGTTGCTGCATTATCTCTCTATAGTTTTACATAAGTATTAACTTTCCTTACTTCTTCTTTACTAGAGCTAACCATTCCACGAACAAAATATCACCCTATTTTGTAACTCGTTTATCAAGATACGATGCAGATAGTAAATACATACATTCTGCCTCAAAGATTGAACAAGATAGAAATGACATTATGCGGTACCGCCTCCAATCATTACATGCTATAATACAAAACGTAAACCAGCAAGTCATGTGCATCCGTAACCTTTAAAACCGGTTTTTATCTTTAAATAAAATAAGAGTATCTAAAATAGGAGCTACTCCATCAAGATAATAATGAACTAATAGATTTGAACTTAAATAATGATAAGAAATTTATTATAAATATTACCATGTAGTTACAACTATTCGATATAAAATCGATTATGGTTTTCATTGTAGTTAAATTAAAAATAAACATTTAAAAAGTGTTAAAGAAACAACGCCGTTAATCTTAAAAATAAACAATAACAAAACTGATTGAAAATCATTAATCGAAACTATCCCAATGTAGAGTCATTTTTTTTAAATCGTACCATTAGTTCGGGTCCCATTCTAAATCGGTTCATAAATCATAACGAGTCGATCGACTAGTTGCGACAGTGTTCTTATTATTCGAAACAATGGTGAATACAAACGACAACATTTCACTATCCTGTTTCTTTAATAAGCGAACACAATGATAGATGAAAGTCACTGTGATCTCAATATTGTCGTACTATTTATATAAATGTCATTTAAATAAAATATATAATGAGAAATATAATATTTGCAGATTAGAACAGTGAAATCTGAATTTAGAATAGGATTTAATTTATATTTCCAGGATCTGATATAGCCAAGCAACAAAAAACAAAGTTATTTGTTGTCGTTCAGATGGTTCTAATTTACATCAAATGATACTATAGGCGTGAACAGGTTTCTATACAAATGTGTATCTTGTTAGAATTAACTTCACTTGTAATCTGGTAAATTATTTTTGCGGTTATTTTATTGTAATTTGTATATGAAACATATTAAAAGAACATACATTTTAGTATTATAAAATACTAGCTGTGCTCGCTGCTTAGTACACGTGACATTTGGATGTTCAAGTTAATTTTATTTTTTCACCGATTAAACCTTCCCTAGACTACGACAAACATTGAAAAACTAAAATAAGCTAAACACGGCCCAGTCGTTCTCGACTATTAGCGAGACAAATGAACAGCAATTATTTTTCACATTCGGTCATTTCATTTATTTAATATTTTTGCGATTTCGTAATAAAAAAGGAACAGAATGAGATATTGTATTGGATATATCAATGAAATAATGACTGCAGTTTAAGATTTCTAGTAATAGCAGCACGTCTTAATTCTGCAAAACACTGATGCAGTATCTACGCACACTGGCATCCTGTTTTACCTTTACCGCATTCACACTGCTTACAGTACAAAGTGTTTTCATATATGTGTGTATAATAAAAATATGTACGGAAAATAAAGGCTCAGTTATTTACTATAAATAAAATCATTTTATATTTAAATAATATATGAGTATCTAAAATACGAAAGATATGAATTTAAATAATGATAAGAAATGAATTGTAAATATTACCATATTCATGCAATTTCGGAATAAAAAAGGAACAGAATGTGATATTGTATTGGATATATCAATAATTTTATTACATATACATTTTCTATACAAAATTAACTGAAACAGTTATGATGCCGAATGTAAAAACTTCGTGATAAGTGAAATTTAAAATTAATAACTTTTAGTGAAGGAAAAAAAAGAAAATTAAGTACATCCATCATTCATTGCGTAATCTCAATAAATCACATTATCATATAAAAATATTCCCCGTTATAATATTTTTTCAGTAACACAAACATTGGCGACAGTCTTTTTCAACTTTTATACGTAAATCATATCGAGTAAACAACACTAGGTGGACAGGTAACAACACAAGCGTGATAAATTGCCCTCTTTATACATTGTTTGAAAAAAAAAGTATGTTAGAATACTAGGGACATAGTTTAAGTTTATGTCAAATCCACAGGGTGATTGAGTAGAAGCAAAATAAATTCACACTAGGGTCTGAAGTCTTCACCAATTGCAATGTCGAACTCGGTCGGCATCGAAAGCAAATCGATAAACTCGTACTAGCCTCGTACACATACTTCTGAATTCTTCATCAAGGGCAATGCCGAACATGTTCGTTGCCGAAAGTAAGTTAGTGTCAAATTAACTTACACTATCCCCTATGTACATATGATTTAACATGGCTACGTTCTGACAGGAGTCTGGTGCTTATTTTTTTATTTATGGGATTAGGGGTAAACTAGCAGACGGATCACCTGATTATAAGCGGTTACCGCCGCACATAGACACCCGTAACACCAGAGGTATCACAAGTGCGTTGCCGGTCTTTTAAGAAGGAGTGCGTTCTTTTCTTGGAGGTTTGAATTTCATTCCAAAGCTTTGTTGTGCGAGGCAGTTGTGTTTCTAGTAAAGTACACAGTTCTGGATTGCCAACTATCTAAATGATGGAGATGAAACTGCTGTCGCATAGGATGATGGCAGAAAGAAGCGACAGGGATCAGTAAGTGCTGCAGTAATTAAGTGTTATGAACTGAAATTGGAGAACTATGAATAGTATTGTTAACGTTTGCTCTAACATGACATTTAAATCGACTTATAAAAAAAGATTTTCAATGCGGTTGAATTTCTTATTAGTAACTCAAAAGTTCGTAGTTTATAAACAAATTTGGAGATACATATTTTTTGTTCACAAGAGTGATCCGTTTATTTTTATGAAAGAAAAATTGCCACAGTGGATTTATTTGCACTTTGCAGTAGTTAGCGGCAACGGTGATGATATCTTGTTGTTTTAATCGATTTGAAAAGAAAATTATATGTACTTCAGGATTACAACACTTTACGAAAATTAATAATGTTTCACAATATAAAGTCTTTTACGATCATAATCAAACCCATAAGTCTTTTAAATCCATCTTTATAAATCAAATTCCAGGTTCCCTTACATATCCGTATCATTAAACCCATACATCAAACGCGACTATTCATTTGCATTATCAATTATTAAAATAGAGTCAGCATCAAGCAACTAAATATTATGAATTTGCATAATAAATTTATAAGTTGCTGTCGTTATATAGGAATATTCACTATATCGCTATAGTTATAGAGGTTATTTTTGTCTATCAATAATTTCCTGGATCGTTAAGATGGGATATCAATCGCCCACGCGTGTCCGAACTCACAAGAACTTAATTAGTCGCTTCCCAGCGAGTCCCTGAGTGTTATTTATTGTCTGACAGACAATCCAACTGATTGTAATACTAGGTATAGCCAGTACATCACGACGATAACTTCTTTCAAAATAAGATGAATGTCTCCGCTCGCGTGATACGGAAATAATTATGAAACAGTCATGTATCACTTACACTACGTATTCCGAGAATCGACATAGAATGTAAATTTATATCGAACTAGCTGAACCCCGCGGTGCTACCCGCGGTACGATGATAACTGCGGGCAACGCCGCGAGGCGAAGCTATATCTTTATAAATAGTAGCCTATGTGTTATTCTGATGTATAAGCTATATTGTGGTAAAGTTTCATTCAAATCCATTCAGTAGTTTTTACGTGAAAGAGTAACAAACATCCATACATACATACATCCATACTTACAAACTTTCGCCTTTATAATAGTAGTAGGATTAAAATTTACAAGATTGGAATAAAGATAAATCTTGTAATGAGTAAACTGATATCTTATAATTAGATTGTAAGTTTGTGAGGCGAATGACGAAGGTAATTTATTGGGCCAGAGTTTCGTTCGCTGTTGGAGACAGTTTATCTCAAACTTGCGTTATAATTCAAGCTTAAGTCCCAGGTACGTCAACATAAATATAACCAGTACCTTTACAATATATTTGTAGATTATAAATGTTACTTCCCTCGTATATCTTCTCAATTTTCTAATATTTAAGAAGTTTCAAAGTGACTGTTCGTGTTTATTTAAAACTAGTAGTGACCCACATTTGTGTTTTGGTAACATCCCTACTCTACAATTGTGTTAGATTTGACACGCAATCTATGATAAAACGCTTTTTCTTAAATATTTTTTAGCAATTTATAATATTTAATTGGTTATAATCTGCTATTCGGGTAAAAGAGAAATACAAGTATAAATAGTGTAGGTAACTAATGAAGCTTAGTTATTTATTAACATTTTAAATAAATTACTGTTTTATGATTATATGTGTTTTAAAGAGAAATTATTATGAACGTAGACTGTATGGAAAGAAGACAAAAGAAAAATATCGAATTGACTTGGTGTGTCTTAACCTCTAATGACATTTCGTGTGTCATGCGCCTAGCGTGGTAGACAGTTCAATCTACAAATTATTCATGTAATAATATTTGAAAAGGTCTTAAAAATAGCAGCATATTTATTTATTCACTTTGTGTTGCTTTCATATTTGAAAATTTCTATTACAAATAGCATGTAAAGGATTTGCGTGAGCCGAAAATCGATGAGAGTGGTGTGTAATGATGGAAGAGTTCTATGTCCAGCTGTGGACTGCAATAGCCTGATGATGATGTTATGGTTGTCATCACAATAAAACATCAGGCATCGCAAATTTATATTAATACTTGATTGACCCGTTGGTACAGTGCTAACATAGTTTTAAAAAGAGTGGCCATTAGCTTTGCCAGTATTCTTCTCATAAGGCTTTACGCATTTTGGAAACTGGAAGTTATTGATTGACACAAACAGACAGTAGATTTTGGTGTTTTCATCTAATTTACCTTGACAATCCAGTACATGCCGTGTCGTCTGTCCGTATCGATCTATGATTTTTCACTGTAGCTTCAATTTATAGTTTAAAAATGTCACTTAGTGTCTTAATTGAATATATAAATAATTTTAAATTCGAATATGCGACTGTCGTACTCAAAATCTCGGGTTAGATTCCCAGGTCGGTCCAAATTTATATTTATAATATGCAAATATTTATTTATAAAAAATTAATATTTTTATTCATTTCAGTTATCTAGTGCCCATCATGCAAGTCCTGCTCAGTTTGAAACTAGACGGAGCTGTGTGACACTTCTCTGATTTTTTTTATTATAGTCCAAGAGTCGAGCCTAGCTAAGCTAGTCTAAAAGAAGTAGCTTAAGATTATTCCTTCCATCACCAGCTATCTACCAGTGCAGGTCTTATGACAGACGTCCGTATTTTTTTTATTTTAATATTGTTACTAATAATCATGAGTACAAATATAATTATAAGTTATCATTATCACTGAATCGCAGTTTTAAAAAAAGGTTCAAAAATATAATGTTCTGTTTTGATTTCTGAACAAAAAGTGATTGTAAGATGACCTTGCTTGTATAAGAATGGAATTCGTTGTGAAGGACGCCTAACTACGTAATCTGCAGTTCCGCAATCCCGTATTGTTCTAAGATAGCTTCCCACATTTTAAAACAAGGCCTATAACTGTTTGAAAGAAGTTGAGATCTTTCACGGTACTTATACATACTTCCTTTAATAATGCTGGTCTCTCAAAGGAAAGACCTTGTGCGAAATAATACTGTCTGTTTTAATGATCAAATTCCAACGTGATCTTTTAACTTGAAGTCTCAGACCCAGTATTTTGCAACCAAAAAGTCTATTAGCCCACAGAAGTTCAAAGCTGCAACCTGTCGGAAATATCTGCGCAGCCATCTGGAATGTGCTTCACCTCTCGCTTCCCCACGCATCTCCCCGCCTTCTCCTATCTAGTACCGTGGCCAACGCAAGCGCCGACACACGTTTATTATTCTTGCTTTCGTAATCTAATTCTTGTTTATTGTTTCTCTGTTCAGTGAAATATTCATAAACTACCTATTTAGTAAATTATTGCCAGGTTCGCAGATATTTCCGACGGGTTGTAACATAATTTAATTAAAAATTACAATATAGTGTTTTTTTATATTAATTTATGTAAATTGTATAATTCTCTCCGCTTTAACCGTACTAGATGGCGTGGCGTGGCGAGGCGAGGCGTGGGATTCAGACAATAGGAAGGAGACCTCACTACACTTTTAAAATTGTATGAATATTGTTATTGCTTCCAAAACCACTAACAGTTACACAATTGGTGATTCTACTAAATTAATATACCTGCCTATATTCTCACACACGGCCGTCTAATTCGTAACTTGGCAGAGTCTGTGCTAGTGCTGAAAAACATACTTTTATATTTCGAAATAAATAAATGTCGTAGATAAATTATACCTAGACAGAAGAAACACGTGTTGACGTAAACCAACACTCTGGTCTTGACGTAAACCAAGGAAAATGCAATACGCGTATATGTACATATCTTAGAAGTACTTACTTTGATAGCTATAATGAATGAATGTTGTGTGTACCTGTAATAGGCATGCATACTAGAAAATAATATTGTATAATTTTTTTAAAAGTGTATGTGTGCTGTTGGTATACCTAAATAAATAAATAAATAAAAAAATAAATAAATAAATAGCTATAATAATAAACACACTAGAATTAACCGGTTTCCAGCCCTATGGTATTACCAAATGATACTGTAAACCATAGTTTGAAACCTATCAAGATTAAAGTTAATAAAATAGTGGAATGACTACAAGTGAGTTTAATTCTAGAATGTATTTCAACAAGTTCCATAAAGTGCCGAAAGTCGAGAGTATAAATCTATACTAATAATAAAACTGAAGAGTTTGTTTGTTTGTTTGCACTCGCTAATCTCAGGAACCGCTGGTCCGATTTGAAAAATTATTTCAGTGTTGGATAGTCCATTTATCGAGGAAGGCTATAGGTTATATATCATCACGATAATACTAAAAGAAGCGGAGCACCAATGAAGAATGTTTCAAAAACGGGGTTAAATTTTCATGCTACGGGCAATTGAAGACGCGAACGAGGTTGCGTGGGTCAGCTAGTTGTAGAATAAAACAAACAGATTATTCAAACAGTTACATGAAGAAGTTATGCTCTCCGAAAAAGAATGTGCGGTAAAAGAAGCTAATCCCTACATTGCTGTTTATACGCAGCCATAAACTATCCAGTGAATGCTATTTCTTGTGAAATTTCACTTATAATAACTACAAGAACTTTAATAAAACGCTAGGATGTAACTGGTTAGTATAAAACAAATACGCAGATATATTAACCAAGTACTAAATAAAGCAATAAAAGTAAACACATTAGACTCCTGCTGTTACAGTGTGTATGAATACACTAAACTACAATGAAGTGTATAAAGCCGATCGGTATTTAAGTTATCTATTTTGAAACCTAAAACAATAACCATTTACTACATTGGAATATTTATTTTAATGAAAGCGAAATAAATTCAAAATTAATTTCGCAAGACTTAAAGCTATTATTCGGTCGTTATGGTCTGTTAATAAAAAGATAATCATTTTCAATTCAGACAACGGAAATGTGAATATTATTACGGTTTAATGTGTTAGACATTTTATTGTGCAATATTCTTTCATTATGGTACCTCGCTGTTATAGTAATAAAACATTATCCAGGCTATAAGTATGATAATTAAAAAAAGATGGAAAAATTAAACTTGGCACAGTAAAATAGTAAAATATTTACATATGTATGTATATGTATACATTATATATGCATGTGAATACACACTTATAACTTGTGTTGAAAATCGTTTCTTAATTTATATTAACCGTGATTTTTATATCGTTTCTTTATTTTTAACTCTTGGTAAGTAAGAGTTAAGTACAAGTTCATAAATCAATCTCTCTACATTAATTATTACATTATGAAGATACTAGTGTACTCCTAGCCGATTTCAGCCACGGCGGCCAGTCTTAACGGAGACCAGTCAACTACAAGGGAGATTATTATAGTGCACAAGTGTGTGCGTAAACACAGGTGCACTCTCTGTTCCCTGACTCTCTTAATCCGATGGGACGATTATCCGCAACGATGGGTGAGAGATTGAACTATAGTTATCTATTAAATCAACAGTAATTATCATAAGATATCAATCATCATTTACTAAATTTTAATTTAAAAAAACACATTTGTTCATAATTACCTTAAGCTCCTAGGGTAAATACAAATCAACTGCTGGTTTTATAATCTCACTAATATCATAAATGCGAATATATCTTCTTCTTTTTTGATGAAATGGCAACCAGCCGGATCACTCGGATCAGCTATTTCTGCCAATGTCAAGTATTTATCGTCTTCATTTATCAAGTCTTCGAGTCTTCAAGTCGTCGTCGTGATGAAATTAATGATAAAAAATATATAAAATGTGTATGACATGAAATGGGGACCGTCTTTCGAAAAAACAAAAAACGATCTCCGCGAATATATATATTATTTTTTTTATTATATAGGGGGCAAACGAGCAGACGTATCGCCTGGTGGTAAGCGATTACCGCCGCCCATGGACACCCGCAACACCGGAGGCGTTACAAGTGCGTTGCCTGCCTTAGTATATCAATCACGCCAGAACAATGGAGGAACGCCAGAACCGATGATATTTAGCAAAGCGACAGACTACACCTAAACTAATATCACTGCCTAATATTTATGAAACAAATCTAGTATCTAAGTAATTGAATCATTCGGTCTCTACTTTACCAAGTAGTAAATCATTATTTATATTTTATAATTCATTAATAGGACATTTTTCATTTACATTATAGATTCATTAAATAATATAACACAATTTATACACAAAATGTAAAATATCAATCAATTGACACTTAACATGCAGTTTTAACGTTTTAATAGTTATTTTAAATGTAAAGTTAATAATTAATAACCAAACAACACGTTTTAACATAGAAAAATGTGACATTAGAAACACTAAAGTACAGCGATGTATTAAATTTTATATTACACGAATGCGTAGGAATGCTGCATTGTTTGAATCTTGTTAACAAGACCGACTCGACTCCCACATACATGGACCACTGATGGAGACATTAAATTGGAAATATGTTCTTTTAGAGTGGGCTGTTGTATAGAATCACGTACTTTATGTCATAAAACAATGAATAGAAACGTTTGTTTTCTCCTTTATTCATTGTAGCTCTTCTGTCAATAAATAGTAGGTATTTATATTTTTAAATACAAATTGTAGTGAAAAGTAAGTGTCTCATTTTTCATAGCACATTTGCAACTTATTTATTCATTATTGATGCTGACACGGACCTATTCATTGAAGTAACTACCTAAGACCCAGAATAGGTTCTTACTGAAAAATTACTAAAGTCTGTTGTATTAAAGACATGAATAAAGTATTCGGTACAGAAGACGTTAATAACGTTTAATAAATACCTATATAACTGTGGAGGAACGGGTATTATGTCCCTCCAACGCAAAGGGAGGATCCTCCGACCAGGCGAGATGATCGTGCCTGGCGGGCCACTGCCCAACAGTTGATGTTGGGATGTTGTATATGTGATAATCGACACGAGAACTTCTATTGCGCGATTTACAGATTCGGATTAAGGATGTTCACATTATGCAGCATCAACAACCTGAACTAAATTGTAATGTGACTTTGAGTAATAAGAATATTACCAACATGGACCTAAGTTATAAATCCGACATAATCAGAAACAGACCTTGTGGAACTGAGCAGTTGTGTTACTTAGTTAACGTCGTGCTATGTACGTGATAATTAACATTAGTAATTTGATTTCAGCACGAACGGGTCAGCTCACCCGAGCGGTACTACCCTCACACAGAAGATCAACATAAATTGACAGCGTTCGTGATGTCGTGTTTCGTTGGTGAGTGCGAGGCCGGAGGCCCAATGGTGCAGAAGTATCACTAAGCCGCCGTGGTGAGGGTCACCATGCTGCATTGTTGCATTGTCTGCATTCGCAATGAGTATGTTGACCACCATTCTTGGATCCTGCTTATGTTTTCCAACAGGCAGTGTAGTCATTTTGGCAGAGCCATACATAAAAAAAATATTTAAAAAAATGTTCGTATACTTATACGGAGAGTAGTTACTAATAGTTTATAGAAATAAACTTTACAGTTGGGATGTCATCAATTAACACATAAGCATGAAATATTTATATACAGAGTCACCTTGTTATAAAGCGAAATCAATTTGTTTAAATGGTATACTAGATTTGCGCACGACTCCGCCCGCGTGTTTGTCGGTTATCGCAGCAAAGAGTAGCCTATGTCCTTCCTCAAGTATCAAAGTATCTCCTTGCCAAATTTCATCGAAATCGGTGCAGCGGTTTGGCCATGAAAACAGGAAAGACAGACAGAAGGAGTTACTTTCGCATTTGCAATATAAAGTGTAAAAGTATGGATTTATTTATCACATACAAATATTTGGAAAAAAAATCTTGCGACATGTTATATATGTCTCAGGGTCATTAGGATATGATTATTCGAATTCTTTAGTCATAAAATGATGTGTGAAACAATATACACTGACCCACATATTTTGTACAGGAAAGAATACTGTTTCGTTAACTCATGAAAACACAAATCAGTGTACTATATCTGTAAGTGAAATTATATTCCTTGTGGGTCCGACTATGTAAAAGGCTTAAGGTAACTAATCTTGATAAATAGTTGCTATGTACATCCCTCGGCACTAATACCAATTTACATAGCAGCTAATACTACCGTACCACATAAGCGTTTCTTCATAAATCTTTGGGAACATCCCCATGTCGACACGACGTAGTAAATTAGCTGTCTTCGGCGGTAATCCCACAACGTTGAACCGACAGTTTCAACGGAAACGAATCGAGCGCTTTTCAAATTATATTTCGTGTATTTCATCCTTTTCATATAAAACCTGTGTCTCTTGAAAAACGAAAACATTATCATTATTATACCGTCTCGGAGATGAAAGCTATGTAAAAGTAAAAAAAAAATACAAAAAAATAGGAATGTCAAGAGATGTTTAAAAAAGTCATTACCAAAAAAACTGAGTTTATCACGTAAGTTCTTTAATGCCATTTCGTTGTGAATTTACGTCACATTAAACACATTTCCTGAGTATATTGATGTAGATATACATACTTAATTCGTCTAATATCGGAAGTGAAACAGAACATTTCTTTGTTATAAGCGTAGTCCGGCGGAACACATTCGATAAAGATAAATTAAGCGATAAACGTCATCGCATTGATTTACGACTGGGGCAATAAGCATCACTAATTCTGATAGAGCGATAACACGAATCTAGTCAATATATCTACTTTATTATTCATGTCCAATAAATATATTTCTACGATGTTTCGGGAAACAAAGAATAGGTTAACCAACCGCGAAGAAGGTTGGGAGAACTCTATTGAACCGTGTAGAGGAAAACGTGTGGGTTTCAAATACTTATTGAGTTACTTTCATTCCATTAACGTGATAAATGTACAAGCTTGTGCTAGTTTTAGCCTGTCAATTTCTTCATCAGCTAAGTAGAAAATATCATATTTCATAGGCTCATATGTTCATGTTTTCGTATATGTACAAAATCGAATTTGTCGTCTTCTCACCCACTGTCTTAAATTGACTCCATTAACACTGGTGCTCAAAATACGTACTGGAATTACGTACGTACGTACGTTAGTTAGAATTTTTAAAATGTTTATCGTAAAATGAAGTAGGCGTTTTATTTGACTGTCACTGGAAGTCAATTTCGAAAACAACTTAGTGTCACAAACGTTGTGAGAGGAACGGCTAATGGCGGCATAAGTGCGCTCACAATGTACACAAAAGAGTGTGCACTCTTTACATATTTTATAACTGTATTGAGGCCATTTCTTACGGCTTACATCGTTGATTTTTCGTAAAAGTAACTACTATTGTAACATCTCTCATTTTCCTTTCTTTCTTTCCCACTAAATCTCATTAAGCCGTTGAGTGCAAAGTGTGGTTCCAGATCTTGAGATCCTTTCAATCAGTGTTCGTTTATCTAGCAAGTTATCTATCAACGTCCAAATTACTGGCAACTGTTAATTGATAATACAAAGTTCGAAGCTATCTTGTTAACGGAGTTATTTCGGATGGGTATAATAGAGAAGATTTTTGTATCAGAATTTTCGGAATTTATACTTTAGTGTATTTATGTCAATTCTATGATGATATTTAAGATTTATGAAAGATTGTGTGGGAGACTCAAATTTTAATAAATATTAATATTTAGTTTAACTTGATAAACTTACATTAAGACACGTTGTAACACGATGACTATGTGAAGAGAAAGATGTTAAGAGCGAGTGTTATCTTATGACCATACCTGAAATTCATAAGCTTGCGTTTTTTTAACCACTTACGATAAGGAAGGATGTTCTTAATTCGTTTGATTTCATTTTCTAATTACCTCCAAACTTCATTATTTATATTGTATACTTGGCAGCGTTACAACCCGTCTGTGTCTGTATTTACTTTACTCTCTGTCTGCGTATGTTTGTTGCTCTTATACGCAAAAACTACTGAATGGATTTTGATGAAACTTTACAATAATATAGCTGATACATCAGAATAACACATAGGCATAACAATTTATAAAGATACTAGCTTCGCCTCGCCGCGTTGCCCGTGGTTATTGTCGTACCGCGGGTAGAACCGCGGGTTTCAGCTAGTATTTTAATAAAGAAATAATGAAACGACGTGATAACAGTCACTCTTGTACAAACACACTAAAAAACGTGTCTATCAGCGGTTCGTACGTTTTATTATTACACAACCTCTTTGCTCACAACTCGCAACGCCTCATAAGTAAGTGCCACAATTATTGATACAATTGAAACCTAACAATTGACATTGAAAATAATAAGTGCTATTCATCGTTTTTATTATCTGAGCTCAATGCCAAATTGTTGACTTTTATGTCTCAAAACAAATATATTTATTGTAGGATATATATGTTAACAGTCATTGATATTAAATAGATTTTTTTATATTAAAATATATTTTCAAGACTAAATATTAATAATTACAAGTATATAGTATTAGTTTACACTGCTTAATTAGGTATCAAAATACAATTTAAACCCAACCAAACGATTAGTATCCATTCCAAGTAAAACAGTTTTCTAATTAAATAAACTGCATTCAAATTAATCGATGCGAAAAAGATTGCCACCAATTCTAAAAACACGTTCCCAAGGGAACGTATGCAAAAATCTTTTTCTGCAGGCTTTATGGCACGAACTGGTAGGTAGCGAATAAGTATCCTGAACGGACTTATGCAAAAAAAAATAACACAATCAACCTCTTACAACATTGTAGTTGTGTGACTCATTGATTATGTAATACAATTTAAACAATAAATTTAGGTAATAGACAATCATCCCTCCTGAAGAGAATTTTACAAATTCTAACGGCATACAAACAGGCGGTCGTGCGTTATTGAAAATATAAGCAGCTATTCGTTCAGTGGAGTGGTTATATTCTATTTTTAAAGATAAAGGGAAGGACAAAGCTTTATTTTACTACTTATAACCATATACTTACTGTAGTCAATAAACACAGTGAACTAGACATCCGATAATAGAAGACAAATTCGAAGAATTTTTACAAGTGCCTCATATATTCCTAAAAGTTGTGTAATAATTATATGGTTATGAAATTGCTCCGACTCAAATTAGGTACATATTTATATATTTACAGGTGTTCTGAAGACGTAAGAAAGCATCGATTTTCTCAAGAAAATTTGCCTCATCGCACACAAAGATCAGAGGACAACGAACAGATAATTATTTTGGTTGACGACTGACGATATTTCAAAAGCAGATGTTTTGATTCACTAAGGAATTATATCTCCCTTTTTATAATGCCCTTATAAAGGGGAGCGTCATTATTATTACTTTTTGTTACGGTTTTCTTACGCTCACCAACGTTTCATAAAGATTTTTATAGGAATAATAAATTTAAAGAGCATAATTAAGTTTTAAACGACTGCTTTAGATCGTTACGTTGTAAATTGACAGCGGTTCATTGTTTTATATTAGTAATTTGAGGATACTAAGTCTTGTTTGAATAGTTATTTATAAGGATTCGTACGTAGGTAGTACTTAGGTAACTATATTATCAAGTCTCATGGCAACATTGTCAAACACGAGAAGCATTCTGGTTTCTTAATGTTTTACGATACGGACATTCTGTAAATATGAAACTTTTTTTCTAAAACCGCTACCAGGCGATACCAGGAGCCG
Organism: Spilarctia lutea; assembly: GCA_916048165.1. NCBI lineage: Eukaryota > Metazoa > Arthropoda > Insecta > Lepidoptera > Erebidae > Spilarctia > Spilarctia lutea. Next base: position 13,831,503 of record OU696480.1, on the reverse strand, counting down.
GGGAACAAGGTGCAACCTCGACGTACCTCGGGCCACTTATGGTTTGTAGATGGCCCCCTCCTGTGGGAAACCCGATGTTCCCTTGCTAAAAGAGAAAAAAAGCGCTAGCGTCTTGGCCCCGGTCTGCTTCTGCCAGGGTGACATATGGCCTCACTTGCCACCCCGAGGCTTGCGCTTATGGAAGACAGAGATCGTTCTGCGACCTCTGGCGCCTCTAAATACGAGACCTACGACTAAGTAATAATTACTCTATAGGTAAATTCGTTAGGGATGAAGACTTGAGACATTGAACCCTAGGTCATTTATGCCAACTTTAAGAACAATTTACTTAACAATTATGTTCCTCGTAACACCTACACGTAACATCGCTACAATCCACCGATAAGTAAAGGCAATTTGATTATTTTCTTATATTTTTCTTTCTGACACGTGTGCATAATCTTTTGATGATAAAGATAATATTCATCTCTAAAATTACTGAGGACATTACTACAGTTATAATTCGAAAATCTATAGATTTTAATAGCAAATAAACATACTGATTAACTAATTAACGGGTCCCTTTATATAAATCCTATTGCCTATTCAAATACCTATTTTAATGATTCACAAAACGAATATCTGTTCCATACATAAAAACCGTTACAAACTTGTACTTACAATAAGTAAATGCCTGCTATAATTCAGTTGACCGCTTACTGAGTACATTATCTCCGTAAGGCAGTAATTTACGAAGAAATTATACACTTCGTTAGTGAATTTGTATAATATAATGAAGATGGGAAGGTTGGCTAATACCGTGGTGTAACATGCGGGGTTTAAATGTGTCCGCGAGGTGCAATATCGTATACATTATTACACACCTGATCCTTTACTTCGTTTAATAATGAACATTTGAGTGATGAATGTATGAATTACGGAACGAACTGTGAATAACTAGAGAATACTGGGAACTGCACGTATTTCGGTAACATTACTTGTAATGTGAAGGTAAGTTACAACAATATGTCTTGCTTAGCTCATTAATCTTTTGAGAAATGTTAAGTTTTTGAATTTAGGTTTTCTAACGCTTTGCACACTTTAAGACAAGACAATTTTAAGACGAGACATTACTCTGAGGCAATTAACTTCCCTTAAGAACGACGGTATTCCTATTTATGTAAATTTAACACTTAGTTGTTAAAATTCATAAATAAAATTACTTTTCTGTCGGCATATCAACATAACAGTAATTTTATTTGTGTAGTTTCTCGTCAGACTGTTTGTTTTTAATATAGTTTTATAACTCAGGCAAAGCCATGCAAGGCAAATACGGCTTAGGTGATTTATACGAGTATTTATGCAAGTTAGTAGATTTATTTTCACGCAATTTTCAATCAAACTAGTTATACTGTGTTGATTGGAATTTCGCACAGGTTATAGACGAGTCAATCAGACTTTATTAGTGTAGGTACATCACGTAGTGGACAGTATTGACTGGGAAATTATTGATTTGCGCCTAATTTCCGGTTGATTGGCAGCCGTACCGGCCTGCGGGCGACGGGCGTGGACGCGCGGTCAGGGTTGTAACTTAGCACACGTGAACGATTAAGTCAGATATAAATGAGATAACGTACGATTCGATACCCTCTGATTGGATATCGTGATCGTATCGTACAGGCCGTTCAATTTAGATTGATGTAACCTTTCGTTAACTTTAGATAAGAAAGTGTGATCGTCAATCTACTAACGGGTAGCTTGTTGAGCGTTCGTGTGTTTGATCAGAAGGTATGTTGGCAACCAGGACTATCCTAAATGATAGCTTTAGTAGTCCATGATTAGGGCCATGATAGGCTTTAAAGGCTGCACAATTTAAATGAGACGCATGTACGGAAATACGTTGGCTAGTAATCGAGATCGCTGGACAGAGATTGGCACGCTATTCCTAGCGTCTATATTGTCGTACTTTTACAACAAAATATAACCAGTACTAATGTCTTTGATGTTATCATTTGCTATTACGCGTTTGAACCTTTCATTTTAATAATTGTTTTTGCTTCAGAATATCATGTTTTGTTTGTCAGTTTCTTTTTGACATTTTAGTCTAGGATTATTTACTAAAATATTTGGATCAGCTGATTCAGTTTTCTATACAGATTTTCTCTACGACTAGGTAACAAACTATACAGTGGCAATATTTCAGTTGAACATAGCTACTTCACCTACGTGACGAAATTGGAAAACCGTATAGGTACCTACTTCTTTAATTCTTCCTGTTTCAGCATATTATTTGAATGTACTGACATTATAATACACCTGTCATTGATTTTAGTGATGAATGATGATAAATATTCATAAACTTAATAATTATCATGTAAGTTGTTCTGAGTTTGGGTGTTCTTTGTGCCCGTTTCATGTATGTTTGTAAAGTCCTCCGCGACACAGGAATCATTCATAGGGCGAAAGGTGTATTTAAAAAAAAAAGAAAACAAAAAACTGAACATTATTTAGAATAGACCTTAGTGGTAGCACTAATTGGAGCTACCCAACATGACTTTAGTAACGTTGCCAGTACCTCGCTTGTGAGTAGTAGCATTAATGATAGGGTTGTCAATACATTATTGTCGATATTCCACTGACACGAGAAGTGACTGATAACTCTAGTCATAGCATTCGATGTGCAAAACGATTCATTCTACTTATCTGTCCAACTACATATGTCCTTTTCCAAATAAGTTCATTATGACAGATACTCTTCTACCTTCAGCGTAGAAAATAAAAATAATCAGCGGCGAAAAGAATCGGCATATTGGCTGGGTTAAAAATACCTACCCAAAACAGCCAAAGAGAAATAGGAAATTAACTTAATATACAAATTTGATTAATTTATGTGTTCAAAGATAGCGAATACTCTCAAAGGTTTAAAAATCTAAATATTTATAAAAAGTAATGTATGACTGTAAACTAAATAAGGATTAACGTACATACTCTCTCTTATTTATGTTCGTATGTTTTAAAACTATGTTGTTTCCGACATACATAATATATGTATTCCGAAGCAACACGGAAGCGTTAGACCAAGCTAATGAAAATTAAAACACACAAACTAGCCGTCTGCAACTGTAAATGTATATTTAGCAGATTGGACTGGCTAAATGAGATGTTTATGTTAAAACAAGATGTGAGAATGTGTGTGGTGCGACCCTTAGTTTATACGGCATGTGGCTTGTTGAGAATTAAGCTAAGAATCTAAAGGTCGAACACTTACAGCCGGTCGTATACTAATTTAGTTCGCAACTGTTATAGCTTTTTCAAGTTCAGGTTACAGCCGTGAATGTCAAGCTGCATGCTATTTTCGTTCTACATTAAACTAGTTGAGCTCTTTAGACCTTGGAAGTCTTATTATTCAACATTCATTTTCAGTAATTTGTAAATATTTTCATGGTCACATCTATCACCTACATGTGTATATGTGTTAGTTTGTACCTAATCACACACGCCTGTCTCTGCCAAAATACCTTATCACTGAATTTTTTATTTCATATTGTATCAAGCGACTGATAACAATATTCTCAGTATACTAAATATCAATATGGTCAGATTGCGAGAGTAAACATTGACAAAAACAAACAGATAATCTGTAAAATATACTTCCTGATAAGAAAGAGTGAGCCAATCTCCCCTTGAAAATTATTTTTCGCGCTCGTTCGTACGACGTGATACAATCTACATACAACCGGCGAGAAAATATTTTAAAAACAATGAAGGGCATTCACTTTTATCAACGCATCGTCGCCCGAGAGGTTATGCTGAAAAGGAGCGGTGAATAGAAATCCCCACGGCAACGCCGGCAGGCTATCAGTACTGTGAATGGCTATTAACCACCTCGGGGCGACGATAACGATGAAAGGCGACGTTACATTAATGTATACAGTGTTTGCCCTCACTCATTACCTCGTCCTCAGGCTGACGCAGCAACATCGGCGGCCCCACGTCCCGCTGCTCATTCACTGTGGAACTGGCACTGTCACTCACTGCACTGCTATTCACGGCCGCCCCGGAGTTGTTACCCTCGATAACTTCCCACGGCACATCATCATTGTACACCTCCACATTCATCAGCCGATCCCCAGAGTGGAACCGCCAAGGCAGGTCGGGACCGCTATGCCGGGGACGGCGGCGCTTGTGACGGACTTTGTGTCGCGTGAACCTGCCATAACCACTACTTCGACTTTCTTCCAGCATCGCATCGTACAGAGAATCCAAGTTCACTTTCAACTTGTGACGCCTGGTGGTTCTCGGAACCGACGTCGTAACAGGAGTCGGCGCGGTGATGGGATCTCTGCTGAGACCTTCCGCATCCCATAATTGAATTCGGAGTATGTTATCGTGGGAGGGTATGTGGGCGCGCGTCATTACGAGCGCGAACACCGCGAGTACGAGTGCGATCGCGCGCGTCGACCCGTCCATCTCTGCCGGCGGGTGCGAGCCTACTGAAGCGAGCGCTCGTCGCCGCGATTTTCCCGCGCTTTCCCGATAACTCTACGAAGTAAGTACTACGAGGCGACGTTGCACGCATTCGACATCAACGCCGCGCCTCCGCTCGCCTCTACTATACACCACGTACTCTTTATCGCGATATGATTAATTTGATAAGGGCAAACATTACGCCTATCGTGTCGCACCCTGACAGCGATTACGACACGCGATTACCTCACAAACGTTTAAATAAAACAAAGTATTTCAACTAAATAAATTCTATTCCCATATAATTTAACAAAACCGTTGTGACAACTACAAATTAATTATTTTGTACTACAATATTAGCATTTCAAATGCAATGATTAATCACGATACATTTGTTCGAAAAATTAACTAATCCAAACCAGGCAATTATCAAAATTGATCTCTTCAATTTATGATTAGGGCACACTGCTATAACTGCTACAACTAAGAATATAAATATAATGGGTACAGTTATTATCTTTAACATACAATTCTCACTATTTACCATATACGCATCTAAACGTACATAAGAAAGCTAATTCAATGACGCTTTATATATCTGAAAATCAAATTACTTACTTTTATTACCGTTGTGAATATCTTATATAAAACATGAACATTAATTGATTAATCGTGTCCAGTAACCTCCAAACTCGATCGTGGATCTAGCTTATCTTAGGCGCTATTTTTGTTATTTTATCTTTAACTACATAAGGCGTTATTGAACTAATGCTTACATACCATTACATTATCAGTAGGTAAATATATTTGGGTATAGTATTTGGGTTACTACACACGCTTCGATAAATTGTTGTCACTATGTTGAATGTTTGTAGGTAGACACGACAAAACCTTTTCTTAAATCTATTTTTACTACCGTGTTTAAGAAATATAGGACTAATATAAAATTCTGAGCCCAAGGCTTTGCCAAGGACTTCATAATGATCTCCGCTATACAGATATTAAAATATTCCCTTCAACAATCGTCAAAAGCGGACCCCGTAACAACGGTCCAATTTGAAACAAATTCACACTAGGCCTTCTGCAGTCAAGAGATTATGCTGGTTATCATATAATACATACTACATATACCTACATGAAATATTGCCCGACATTCAACCAGACCAAGATACAGTCTAATACAATCTGAATCCTGAACACGGTGATAGAAATACCTGTGTACTGTCAAAAGTCACAAAAAGGACTACTTTTATGACTTTTGACAGTACCTATAAGCATTGCTGTCCAATTTAAAAATTATATAATTCAACATTAATTATATAATTTTTAAACTGGACTGTAATGCTTATAGGTACTGTCAAAAGTAAGAGTATAGTACTTTCCAATCCATCCAATCCAAGCCGTACAGTGAGGACGCAATAAAAATTTACAAATTTATTCATAATTTAAAGAAAATGTGACTCTCAGTCCAAATTGTGTTTTGATCGAGTCCTTATTGTATGGTATTACGTATTTAGTGTGTTGGTAGTTACTATAGGATACAATGAGACTGGCATAATCATGTTTCTACACAAAATATGTAATAATAAAGTTAAAAAAAAAGAAGACAGTGCCTATACCGTAATGTTCATATTTGTAAGACAGTTCTGTGTCTATCTTTGTGTGACACACATATTACAACAAGCCCCTTGGTCAAGATGCTAATGTTCCGTCGAATCTCTTTCTAACGGGTGTTTTTTTTAAGCTAGATAGAACTTTAAATTGTAAAAAGTAACACAAAAAATTAAATTTTGATGAAACTTTTTTTTTTATTTGTTTCAGTATACTCTGACAAATCATCATGAATAGACTCACGCTTGAACAACGCTACGAAATTATCCAAATTTACTTTGAAAATCAGTCGTCGATTCGCGCAACTTATAGACGACTGTTTTATCGCAAAATTGTGTTCAGCGATGAGGCGCATTTTTGGCATAACGGGTTTGTTAATAAGCAAAATTGCCGCATATGGAGTGAGACCAATCCACAACAGACCCTACAGACTCCATTACATCCAGAAAAATGCACCGTATGATGCGGTTTTCACGCTGGTGGCATCATCGGACCTTATTTCTTCAAAAATGAGCTGATTTTCAAAGTAAATTTGGATAATTTCGTAGCGTTGTTCAAGCGTGAGTCTATTCATGATGATTTGTCAGAGTATACTGAAACAAATAAAAAAAAAAGTTTCATCAAAATTTAATTTTTTGTGTTACTTTTTACAATTTAAAGTTCTATCTAGCTTAAAAAAACACCCTATACATTACATGCCTCTTTTCTCTTAAATTATTAGCTAATAATTTGTTTTGACCACGTGACTTAGCGTTGAGAGTTGTCATTCCCACATATTAGTTAGGGGGTCGTTCAAGTATTATTAACCCCCCCCCCATCCGCCTTATCAGGAAAAGTAAGTAAAGTTCTAACTACGACTATTGATGAAACAAAGTGAATAGCACGCGGTAATTCCCCTACTCGGTTCTAAGCGAGTACTTAAACATATATTATTACGTTATTTGTGGAAATCCCCAGTAATGCGTTTGGTTTTTAAACATTGACAATGTGTGGGTGTATAAAAGTAAATAACTACTGCTGACGTAATCACTGCGTCATGTCATCAAAAATAAGGAAAGCAAAGACCCTCCGCCCCCTATGGTATTTACGTGATACTTGAAAGGCCCCTAGATTTTAACAGACTTCAAAAAAGAAGGAGGTTCTCAATTCAACTGTATTTTCTTTTAAATACCTCAGAACTTTCGAGTGATTTTGATGATTCTTTTTTCATTTCTAGGCTGGTGTTTCCCGTGTGGTCCCATTTCCATTTGGTCCAGTTCTGGAAGCCGGGCTTTTTTTTAAATTTTGTATTATCTATAAACGTTTACGTTTGTAGAATATCAACTTTACTAAAAAGGCTGGTTTTTAATAGAATTGCCATGAGTACATAGGTTTTGTATGTATTATATATTTCAAACTCAGACGTCTTTAGATACAGAAGTACCTGTTATAGTCGTGTATTTCCTTTATACATACAACAGTAAATAGTGTATTATTATTATATAGAAGATTTAAGTTTTTAGTCGTATCTTAAGTTAATGGCTAATAAGTACAATTTTAAACATGCGAGTATAATATTGGCAAGAAGAAACATATGTAAGTAAAGATGACTAAGGTTTAGAAAAGGTACGCAAGTATCGTATAGTTAATACGGATGACGTAGTGGTTTAAGTGATCACCTGCCCTCTGTAGACAGTACTAAGTGTTGTGGGTTTGATACTTGCAAGGAACATAATTTGTGTGATCCACATAAAAGCCCAAAAAAATGAGCAGAGTAGTGGTCACCATACTCATTGCGAAGGCAGACAATGCATCATGGCGCTCCCACACTATGTGGGCCTATTGAGATGCTTCTGCATCATTGCTTGTTACACAATTATTTGTCATAGATATGAATCGAACCCTCCAGCTTAGCAGTCAGGGTAACTAACCACTAGACCCTAATGGTCCGTTAACACGTCCAATATTTTAGTTTGCAATCTAAATTGAAATAGATAACATTTGTTTTACGCAGTCTACTTTGTGTTTTTTTTTATTTTTTAAAAGTCAACTCCCGCATTAGAAATATACATCCTGTGTCGCGGGGGACTTTACAAACATACATTAAACGGACACAAAGAACACCCAGACTCAGAACAATAATTTGTGGATCACACAAAGTGTCGTCCTATGTAGGATTTGAACCCACAACACTTAGCGCAGTAGAAAGCGGCATGGCGACCACTTAAACCACTAGGCCAAGCGTGCAGTCTACGTTGTTATATAAAAATATATATGAACAGATAATAATGTTTGTCTATCGTCACTCGTGACAATGGTCTAATGAACGCGTACCTTTGCTAAGAACAATTTACTCTATGTTACTCACAACAGTATTTAATAGTTATTGTACACATAATATTGTATTACATCACTAAATACATTTTTTCATAAAAAAATCACTTTATGGTAACATTTCATAAAATACAATAAATCTATCATGTTTTAATTTTTTTATGTTCTTTTTCTAGACACTATATTAAGCTCTAAAGTAAATCATAAGATACCTCAGCAAAAATAACTTAACAACCCTCCAAAAATAGTATTTATGTTTCTAGTTTAAAAAAAACTTACTTTTCTAAGATTTAAATGTAACATATGATGTAGGATAAAACTTTATTTGGCAAGCTTAAAATAAAAATGGACAAAAAAAAATGTTTTAAAAACCTTTTCGCATGCGGTATCATCTTTTCGAAGGTATTGCTGTGTTTTATACATTGGCAATGTCTATAATAACTCATTCCATTTCAGATTTGAAAGGCGATATGATTGACTGATCTGTTTGAAGTCATACGAACTAAAATTAGTTGTAGTTATAACTTTAAGACAGGGTATTATTAAAATAACTGCGTAACGTAACGAAAACGTAAAAGTTTTTATTTATTTTTACATTTTGTGTACAAATTATTTCTATTTGCATTAACAGTAGATTACTGTTCCAAAACTGTTTTATATATATTACATTAGAAAATCGGTGGTTTGGTAATAAAATATCGAAATATTTTAACATGTTTTACTAAAAGCAATTGAAGTACTGGTAAAAAAAAATATGAAAATACATCCTCAAAAATGTGGAATACAGTCAGTGATATATTACTTGTAAATATTGCACGTAATTTCTATTTAGGGTACACATTTAGAAAACCGGTATATATAAATTTACATGAGCAGTTGGCATCTAACAATATATAAGAAAAAGGACGGGATTTGGGTCGCAACAAATACAAAATTTACTAATTAACTACTATATAACTCACTTACCTAACACGTTTATTGTCATTAGAAAATGAGCCGATATTGAGCTCAAAGTTTTCAGAAAAGACCCTTTTGCAGTGATCTACTATTGTAAAAAAAAGTATTCATAAATCGAATTTGTAAGAAAGGAGGTTTAAATAGTTATAAATACATTTATTTTACAAATGGTATGAATTATGTGTTTGTACATCCAAATATTATTTGTTAAATGAATTATTTTCAACAATTGGTCCTGTCATATTCAAAACCGACTCACGCGAGCAATCAGAATGTTTTGATTGTTTCGACGAAAAGTAGGTACGTAGTGACACAAAAACTAATTGTTTTAAAATATTCTAAGTGTGTGTGTGTGTGACCAATAAATTCAAATTAATTTCAATCAAATAAAACTACTACTATCAACACCTAAATAAATACATTGCTCCCTATTTATTTTCCTTTATCGCTCTTTATCATAAAATTTCTAATATTATTAATATTCCTACAATGCAAGCATTAAATTACCTTTACCTAAAAATCGTTTATATTTTCGAATAATACTTTTTACAGGAATTTTAATAGTTTCTTACAAGTTACTATAGGGTTACCTGTACATAATCAATCTTCAAAAGCCTTCAATAGCCCACTGGACATAGGCCCCTACTTAGAAAGGAGGTATTGCCCCACTACTATTACGCGTACAATAACAATAATAATAACAATAAATTTTTCGGACATCTTACACACAACGCCATCTAGTCCCAAGCTAAGCAGAGCTTGTGTTATGGGTACTAGACAACTGATATAAATACTTACATACTTTTTTCTGTTTTGTAAATACATACATATTATACATAGAAAACACCCAAACTCTGAAACAAATATTTGTAGATCATACAAACATTTGGTCCGACCCAGGAATCGAACCCGAGACCTCAAGAACAGCAGTCGCATACGCTACCACTGCGCCACAGAGGCAGTCAAAGTACAATGATAAAATATCTGTTCAAGGAAAACTAATTTTTTCTTAATACTGCGTACAATTCCAACATTCTAACTGGATTATTACATTACTGCTATAATAGTAATAATAGTATTACCTATAAAGCCAGTGTTAATCACCGTGGTTCATTTTATATTTTGAATAACTTCTGCCTGAAGCTCTACCCGCGTATATGTCGGTTATTTATATTTATTTAGTTTAGCTTAAGCTAGCTAAGCTAGAAAGCTAAAGTTATAGTGGTAGGAGTAGCCTACCTCCTTCCTTCCAAGAAAATCAAAGTTTCTCCATGACAAGTTTTATTGAAATCGGTGCAAAGGTTTTTTAGGTCGGGGTTCCAGAGTTTTCCTTTCTAGGGTGTACCTGGTTCCCCGACATCAAAAATCTTTAGTCGTTTAGTTTTAGTCGGTGCAAAGGTTTAGCCGTGAAAGCGTAACAGTCAGGCTGACAGAGTTACTTTTGAATTTATATTATTAGTATAGATTATGCCCCAAATACACTAAAAATATAACGTAAAAATCAATCAAGATGTTTAATTATAAAATTATTTTTTTGCACAATATTACTGAATACACTTGAAAAGTGTCGCTGAAAAATTAATTAAAAATTATTCATAATTTTCTATTTTGCAGATATTCTATATATCTCTAATATTATCTGATAAAATATGATAATAGATACCCCTAAACTCACATACTCGGTCGGAAAAAACTGCTCTTTTTTAGCGAAGCGAACTTACGAATGCATAATTCAGTAACCATTAGATAATATACAAGCTAGAAATACCTCCCATACTTGATTTCCTATATAATACTTATATAGAAATCTATGATAATGTCATCTATACAAATATGTACCATTTCTAAAGGTTATTTAACTTGTTATGTTGAATTGCGGAGTTGATTTTTAATACGAAACTGGTTTTAAATTCGCATTATATTTAGGCATTACATTTATAGCATTTTTATTATATTTTGTGATATTTATGTCTAAAACTATCCCCTTATTCGTAAACGTTATTTAACTTCAGCAAAGATTGTGTTATTTCAACTTTCTGTGTTGAAAATAACACAAAATAATTGCTTAATATTAAATAACATTTGTGAATCAGAAGGTACATGTTTAAATCAAGCATTTATATAACACAGCAATATCTAGATATAATCAGATAGCAAGTCAAGACACCTAAACAGTAATAAAGCAACAAAAAATTATTGCACGATTTTTAATGCTTAAAAATTTCACAATACATGTCTTTTTTAAAGAACTTTTCATTTTCTTCATATCTATAATTAAACCACCTTTAATCCCATTTTAACTGATTTTTAATATTGCTTAATATTATTTTATCAATAAACCCACTTTATAACGTTTCGACTAAACATAAATTTGTTATGAAACAAAAATGTAGGTATACAATATTTGAACAATGATAATGGCTATGTCTGAATGTTTATTTTTAATATTACTATTTTACCTCTAGTTAGAGAGCACGGGTTTTAATGCCATGTTATTTTTTGTAGTATATTGACTAGTAAATCATTGTCAGTTTAAAATAAATTGCTTATATTACAAATACTAGTTCAGGTACTGTCACACGGGATGAATGGGGATGAAGCGATGATATTCCTTTTACAAACCTTCAATGTTCTATAACCATAAACAAAATAACCGGTCAACCGACAAAAGACAGTGACATAAAGTACCAAAAAAAACTTGTTTATGAATGTTGGCAGCACTGAAATAGATGTCCGTTTTTGGTCTGTTAGAAACGACATGGTCTTATTTTCCGTCAACTCACTAACTCTATCGAGTGAAGTTGTGTAATTATTCAATATAGAATATACCTTTTAATCTATTTTTACATATATACCTAAATCATTGCATAACTTTAAAAAAAAAGTTCATAAGTTAAATTGGTTTTTTCATAATATAATTCTGAATATGTAACAACCGACTTCAAAAAAGGAGGTTCTAATTCGATCCGCATATATAAATGAACATGCGTTTGTATTTAAATAAATTTCTTAAAAGTAATCAATCTCTTTTCAGGAATGTTTAACATGAATCAGAACATTCTAATTAATTTTTGTTGAAGTCGGTTTATTCTTCATTACAATGTTTTTGTTTAACATAAATTTTACGGCCGATAGTAAAATGAGTGTAAGTAAATACCAACAAAAAATAAATAAAAACGTTGTCAAAACAACATTAGTTTAACTAATTAACTAGTTTATTCTCAATAATATAAAGGCTTATAATTTAATTTCATAACAATACTTGTGACGATATGGAGGTGCATGCAGCGTTTACTCCAAATACTTGACTAAACTAACTTAATATTAAGTCAATTGTCTCCACATCTAAAGACAAATCGAAGCAAATGATTTTATACGTGACTGTACATTATGCTTAAAGCTAAGAGAACAATCCTATGCAAATACACTAAGACGCTACTGTTATCAAAATACGCATTATTTAAAAAAAGAATGAATTGCCATTGAAGTTCTTTTTTAATACATATTAATTTCAAAGTTGCCACTTAAAAAAAAATTGGAACTTTTTAAAAATTTATATTTAACTATATGGAGGCAACAAAGCATTTTTTTGACGGTCGATAACGATGATAATAATAATGATTAGAATTGTGCTTTTTAACATTATTGTTACATACATAAACAATAATGTACACGAAAATTGTAAGTCAGCTTTCTGGCAAGTTCTTCACTGACTGACTGACTGAACTATTTCTGTATTTCATATATTGTGTCCGTCTCACATTGGTGATAAGAGAAATAAATGCTATATTATTACTATATTTTGGAATCGAGCAACTACAGTTATTAATGTTACGTGTCAAAATCGCCTGAAAAGGTTTACTTGAAGTAAAAGCTTTTTGATTTTAAAGAGAGAGACAACAGACAAACAACTGTATAAATCAGGTGTTAAAGATGAATTCGTTTGCGTATTTTGACAACTGTAAAATTAATAAATTATGTGGTATAACCTAGAATCCGTCCTTCTTCCTGACGTTTGCCGGCGAGCCAGGCAAGTAAGTTTTTAGTCAGTCAAAATTGAGATCGTTGGAGAAGTGTCGCGAAAGCTTCGCCACATCGAGACCGGTGAAGTCCGTGAATATGTCCGTAGTCGAAGTGGTTGGTTTCGTTTGGCCAGGGGAGGTGCTGGTAGAGGCTTCTTGTTCGCTCGAGTCTATGGTGTCTAACGTTTCTTCTTTACTGCATACTTCAAAAGGCTCTGATATACCTGTTAAATGTATTTTGGTGTCAGTGTCAGTATTATCTTTCTGCCCAATCGGGAAAGCTGATTCAAATTTCATATTGGCGTAATGTGTAACAAAAGATTTGACCGAACAGACCGGCTGACAACTTGAAGCCGTGTCAACCGTGGGAGAACTATGCTTCGGCATGAATGGGTCAGCTCGACCGGAGTGATACCACGGCCTCACAGAAAACCGGTGTGAAACAGCGTTTGCGCTGTGTTTCACCGAGTGAGTGAGGATACCGGAGGCCAATACCCCAACCCCTCCCCCCATCCCCCAAAGGTCGGCAACGCACTTGTGACGCCTTTGATGTTGCGAGTGTCCATGGGCGGCGGTAATCGCTTACCATCAGGTGATACATCTGCTCGTTTGCCAGCTATTCATTAAAAAAAAATAAAAAAAGCCATGAAAGGAAGATTGTAAATAGGTATAAGAAAAATGGATAGGACGAGGAAGGCAAGAGAAACCCGTAGTCGGATGCGAAAATTGGAATGTGACTACAGTAGCTCAAATAATTCGCGTCCATCCTATAATTAGATCAGTATCAATAGCCATTACTATCTAAGGGTATCTTCATACTGGCTACAGGCTAATACTAGCCACCTACAATATTTTATATATGACAAACTAGAAAGTGCATGGCTGTCTAACCCTGAGACTTTTAAAGTCTTACATCCTTTTCGCTCTACTTGATCACATTATTATATTCTAACATTTGCATGGCATTTATCCTGTACTCATTGTTTATGGTTCCATCTTTTCTGGTTATTATTTATAAATATTATTATTATTTGTATAAAAACTTTAGGTATACTAACCCAGGACACTCCTGACGTCACCGTTCGGTTGGCTAAAGTATATGAATCTGTAGAATCCAGGAGTTCTCACTCCACTGCCGACGGGGAAACTGAGCGTGATGGTACGCGGTTGTCCGGCGTCAGTTGGAGCCGATGGCAAGCTCACCTTAGCGAGGTATTCGTAAGCTATGTAGTCATCCAGACTGTGGAAATTAGCCTGGAGCAATAGAAAAAATAATTAAATAATTTGTAAAGCTTTTTCGAATGTACATTTTCTTACAATTATTATATTACTAAAATATGTAAATATCATACGTAGTAAGTTTGTTTGGTTCTTAGAAACGGTCTAGTAATACATTTTGCTAGTTTAAATTAAAGAATTATCTGGAATAATTTCACAAAATTATTTAGATGTATCTTATAAGGACAATATAATACACTAGCTGACCCCACGCAACCTCGTTTGCGTCTTATATAGCTCGTAGCATGAAAATTATCGCAAAATAAGTAACTTTTCTGGTTGATTTTTACACCTTGTGTCCGAAAAACCCAAATATCTTACGGAACTCTATTTTTTTCCAAAATAAAATATAGCCTATGTTACTCGTGAATAATGTAGCTTTCGAATGGTGAAAGAATTTTTAAAATCGGTCCAGTAGTTTTTGAGCCTATTCATTACATACATACAAACAAACATACAAATCTTTCCTCTTTATAATATTAGTATAGATTTATAGGCTTGAGCGACTACAAAATCTTTGTATACGATACGTATTTGGACTACGATGATCACGTATCTGAATTCCTTCAAATGCTCAAGTGGCTTCCGAGTCTCTCTCCCCGGAATACTCAATTCTTGTTTTCATGTATAACATCTTGTTTGATCCTAAAGCCCCTCTCTACCTCAAAGAACGATTCAAGTTCCTTAATGACACACATGAAAAATGTCTAAGGTCGTCTGAAGATTTGAGACTGGAGATACCTCTGCATTCCACAAAATTGTATGTCCAGTCCTTTACGGTTGAAGCTGTGCGCTTGTGGAATGCATTGCCGATAAATATCAGGAAAGCGAAAACAGTAACTAGTTTTAAGACAATGGTAAAAGTCTTGTTATTGGTCATAACTGATTCAGTCACGTCGTAACTGATTCAAACACGAATATAAGTACGACACGAAGGTTTTTCATATTGTGTCATGATGTCATTAAATGATTATGTTAATTAGTGTGTATTACGTGTATGTATGTGTATGTGTGTAGAAGTAGATTTATGTATATGTGCCCTATTATATTCATAACAATTTAAATAATTCTTAAAATCAATTGCAACGTCAACTACTACTGCCTCTTCGATACATTTTTTAATCCATCCTACGGTTGTCTGGAAGAGATTGCTTTCGGCAATAAGGCCGCCCTTTTACATTACATTATATATATATATTTGTCATCTTACGAGTATGTCATGAAAATATGTAAAACGGTATACAAATAAAGAGTTTTCTCTCTATCTATCGCTTTATTAAATGTTTTCGGTGGCGCTCCTTTAAGTATACACGTTGATATAATAGTATTATAATCATAAACTAGATCTGTTATAGTTTTAAAACATTATTTATATATCAATATCATAGGTAACGTTATCGCGGGGATATAGGAAACAATATTGTTGGATTTCGATATGACATATAGATAAGCCATATCTTGACATCGTCCTCGTGAATGCGTTGATTAGTGTGTGTGGATACATAATTCGTAAGCCTTGAAAAGGTTCGTGTGACGATACACCTCATGATTTTTTTCATATTCGTGTACTACACGCACCAAATTGGACAGGGAAGTTAGCTTCCCACTAGACATAATGGCATATCCCTTTGCCCCCCACTCTGATCGATTTTGAGCTACTCGCATCCTGACGCATTTCTTATATACAAAAATCAATTGCTGTTCGTTTGTATCGTTAAAACTCGAGAACGGTAGGGCCGATTTAACCGACTTTGGTTTTGAAATGTGTATCGTAGTCCAGGGATGGTTTCAACAGTGAAAAATTTAAAATAACTTGAAAAGCCAAAGTTCAAGTGTAAGAAGTAGCGCGCACAGCTAGGCGATAAAGAGATAAGTTTAAACGCTGTTGTCGTGACATCTATGTATATTATTCAAACCCCTATTCTACAAACATATCCTGTGTCGTGAGAGACTTTACAAACAATTATTCTGCTTGTAATTTATTATAATTTTTTTGCTTTTCTAGACCGGCTGAACCGATTTTGACGAGACTTTTACTTTTTAAACCAGCAGATAGCTGACGATATAAGGATGTAACTAAGACTTTTTAGACTAGCTTCGCCGTGTCACTTTAGCCGCTGTTTTAGTGTAAAGGTATAACAACAAATACAATGGCTATACCGCGGGGCTGAGCTAGTATACGAAAAAAACACAAAAAACACCTAGACTTAGCACAATCATTTGTAGATAACTCAAAGTATTTTCCCATGGGGGCGAACCAACAACACTATGCCATCCGTGCAGTCATTATCCATACTTATATTATAAATGTGAAAGTAACTCTGTCTGTCTGTCCAAATTTGGTATGGAGTTACTTTGATTCTTAGGGAAGGACATACTATTCTTTACTGCGACAATCGACACACACAGCCGATCATTATGAGATCGAGCCGCAGGCAAAAGCTAGTTAAATATAATTTTAATTATCACAGTCAGTTAGTTCTTTAATAGTTAATTTGTATTAAAAATGTATACTCACATCATAAATACCAATCCAGTCACTGGCATTCACCTCGATATCTGGTGTCAAGGTGCATTGAGTTCTGAAGTCCGCATCACCGATGTACCACACCCGGCTTATTGGCGCAAACTCTACCGTCTTCTCGGTGTAGTTCGAGAATGTCTAACAAACAAAAAATTATATGGTTTAAATACAAACAAATTTAACAAATTTTTACATTTCTATATTTCACAATTGGTTAAAAACCAATCCTATCTTATAGTAGTCGACAATATGAAATAAAAAGGGCTACACTCGATATTAAGTTTAGTCATTCATTCAGGTTCTTCTCGCAGACCCCACTAGGAGTCTCGGGGTGACTTCTCCAGGTCTACTGCCTGTCACAGTGGTTTTCCGCGCCGCCTGCAACAGCAGACGGGTCACTGGATTGGGCCCAGTTGGGCCTATTGAAAGTTCCGGAGGTGACAGTCCGGTGGGGAGGGCGTAACCAACGAGGTCAATTGCGGGGTGCCCAACTTGCTAGTTACACTCGGGTCTTACAATTAAGTTTAGTAAGCCATGTAGGATATTAGACTTATAATTGGACCTTCATGCAACAAGGAACCAGTCCAGACATGTCAAAATCAACATGATTATCCCTATCTCCTTATAAATAGAGTCCTTATCTCTATTTTGGTATGTGTATGGATCGGTTCCTTGTTGCATAAGTAGATCCGATTACAATATCACTGTTTACGTTAATTCCACTTGCTCTAAATTATGTGGACAGAGTTAATAATAAACAAATATAAGGACAAAGTTCGTATATTTTAATTTAGTTTGTCGTGTATATTTGTTTTCTTTGTTTCATCGTGTAATATTTTGTTTCGACAACGTGACTTAGCGATAAGAGACGTAATTCCCAAACGTTCATTGGTTTTTTTATTAACGTTTAAGCTTGTGGAATGTCAGCATAGCTAAAGAAACTGGACCAAACGAAGATAAGACTCAATGACAACAATATTACTATATTTCTTGCCACAATATAGTGTGTATATTACGTTTGAAAATATACACATTAATTATCCTTTTTATAATATTGTTGAAGGCTTGTGTTTCAGAATACCATGCCTCTTAGCCAAGTAGCATTATTCAAAAGTTAAAGTTAATAGAAATCTAACAAATATATGGGAATGTCGCCTCTCAACGTTATATCACGTGGTCATACCAAAATATTAGCCAATAATACAAGAGAATACAGGCGTTAGCGGCTGTAGAAAGAGAATCAATTAGAAACACTGGCAACTGGGCTACAGGGGCACGTCTCTCCCCCTGAGTATGTTTACATTTACTCGTAGTTTTACAAAAAGGGGGCCCTATAAAATTAAATATATTATATTAGATACATATATTATATGGTTTTTGTATATCTGTGTGTGTTTGAGTGTTTGTATGTGTGTGATTGTGTGTGCACGGTTTTTTAGTAGAAGAATATTTTATAGTAAGAGTTAAATAGTTAATAAAGCATGCAGATATACTTACGGGTGATGGCTCCGGTATATTCTCAGAGGTGCTATCAACTGCTGTTTCTACAACTCCACTACTGAAGGCAATACCTTCAGTCAGGGTACTTGGGATTTCAAGGCCCGGTGGTGCCATCATAGCTGAGAGCATGCGAACGCCTGAGCGTGCATTTATTCTAGGTTTATCCTCGATTACTGAGCGTGTGAAGGTCTGACGAATCTAACATGCAAGCGTGCAATCGTTAATAGCGAAAATAATAATAAATATGTTTCAAAATATTTAAAAGAAACCGTCTAAGTCGGTTTACCGACTTTAACCATATTTTTAAGCATAGCTGTGTCAAGAAGCTTTAAAATAACAATTTACCCGTAGGTGGGTGTATTTGAATATTACCTAATGTTTTACAGCAAGAAGTTTACATCAGGACTAAGTAATAATTCATTATTAGTTGTAACGTGATTATTGTTTAAACTGAAGTTATCATCAATATAAACAAACACACGTAATTTCAACTATAAAAATGTTTTTGTTTGCGCAAATGATCACACGTATCGCCTGATAGTAAGCGATCACCGCCGCCCATGGACACCCGACACCCGCAACACCAGTGCGTTGCCGACCTTTTAAGAAGGAGTACGCACTTTTCTTGAAGGTTTCAGGGTTGTAAAAGGTAATCCATCATTTAAATGTGTTTGTATATGTATATGATAACAATCGTATGTATTCTTGAAACTGAACTCACTAGTACATTAAATTTAGAGTTTATAACTACCCTTTGATAATGCCATAAAGCGTAACTGGTCAGGTTAATTTCTATTAAATAGTGCAATAAAACGTATGTATAAAAATATTAGTTCGTGTTGCATTCAATTATAGCGATACATGTGTCGGGTACCCTCACCAATAACTAAAATCTCGTATATTCATCCACACCAATATATACAACTATTAACAACTATCCGTTAAATAAATTAGAATATACAAGTTCAAATACCAACAAAACGCGTATTTGTACAATGTCGTAGGTGCTCGTAAGGTAACATGCATCAATAGTGTGATAATTAATAGTGAATGCTACTTCCGACATACCTTACATCTTGAGAGATATTGTTTGATTTTGGACAAAAGAAATGTAGTAGATAAATATAAATACATCTGTAGGTACTAATCTAAGTTTTAATCATTCTTTTCGAGTTAAAGGGCGGGAAACAGCTAGTACTATAAATATGTATTTTGACATAAAAAGGTTTTTACAAAGGTCTCATTAGGCAAAGGCGACAACTTCATACAGCCAATTATAACGATGCGTTCATTAACCTAAAACGTGTTTCAAGGTAAGGTTGAAAAGAGGACAGTTGTTAATGAGCAGACTAAACTACGACTATTACTGCTAGACTATCTACAATGCTATGTGACACAATGAACCAAAGTGTAAAGCGATATGTACTAACCTTTACATTAAGTAGGGCTACCACAGGCTTGTGGTCGCTCACCGTGTAGTGAGCAATGTCGTGATATTGCAGCATTTCGGCCCTAAGCGTGACGTTCTCATAGTTGTTTGCGTTTACTTTGTAAAGTATTCGGTCGGTCCATGATGGTTTTCGCCTAGTAAATAGGAAACTTCAAATTAATTACATACTTTTGCCATTGACGAATAAAAATTGCGTAGCGTCAGTGGTTTTTGACAGTCTCGGTGGTGCACTGGTAGCGTATGCGACTACTGTGCTCGGGGTCGTACTAAATGTTTGTTTGATCTGAAAATATTTATTGCGGACTTTGCGTTGTCTATATATAACATGTAGGTATGTAGTTACAAAAAGAAAACAGCATTCTATCAGTCAATCTAGCTGTTACAGTCCAAGCTCTGATTAGTTTGATGCCAGATGGCGTCGTGAATCAGATGCCTGAAATATTCATTCAATTATTATTTGTATTGTTTTATAAATCGCATCAAATGCGTACTAGTAGGTACAATAACCTTGGAACCGTGAACTTGCATTTATATCAAATCGTACAAGCTAAAAAATCAATGAATACTTACTTAATATCATACTCATCAGTCCCAATGAAGAACTTATAAGTTGGAGGAAACCGAATCTCTTGTTCAGTGAATTCAGAAAAAGCTTCCCCAGTTTCCATAACAGCGTTAAGCTGGTCGTGCTTTAGTAAATTTGTATATTTATCCTTTTCTATCTTCTGTAGCGCTGCGACAATATCCTCCGCTGTTGGACTTTCGTCCACAGGATAGTCTGTTCGAAAGTTTAAGTCGCCTATCCATATGACATAACTAGAAAGAGACAAAGATAATCTACTGTTAATACTATACAGAATTCATAAAGACAATCACACAAATATTTGTTAGACGAATTGTAAACTTAAAGCCTAACAAATAATAGAAATTGCTAATAGATGGCACTGCTTGTCAACAACTACGCTCTATAATCATAGAGTAACAATAGACGACTTCATCTAAAGGAATTTTAGATACATTTACAAATGCACAGCTTTCTATTAAATTCGTAACTTAAATAACCTTTTAGTATATTTATTAAAGAAGAGGTATTATTTCGGGAAACCAAAATGGTTTAAACAATAAAATGTGTTCGTAATTCTTATTTAAGATATAAACGGTTCTGTGTTATTTTCTACTTTAAACTTGCTTAACGTTGAATAACGTTTATGCAGTACAGTATTAATGATGGCTTACAGCACAAAGACAGTCCAACCTGGTCAAAACGTTAAGACATTTAAAATATATATATATGCTTACCGCTCATTGCGTGACCGTTATATTTCGTAAACATTATTACATAGGTTCCTTTAAACGTAATAGTGTAAAAGTTATTAAACAAGTACCTACATAAAAACTTTACTCAAACAACTGGAAACTGATATGGTTTCGACTTTAAACTGTTATACTTACTACTGTCAAGGTTAAGTCAGTGTTAAATTTAGAAATAGTTACCCTAAAATCAATACTAAGCCGCTACGTAGTTGCCTGACCACGAAGAATTGTATTGATTTTCCGTCAACTATGTAAGAATAGAAATAGAAGTGTGTTTTCATTTCAATTCCTAATGTAATCTTAACAAGCACATTCTTCGTCTCTTTTGTTTAAATATTGAATAATATTATCTCATAAAAATGTAGTCATGTAATTAATTCGAAACTAGTTTGAAATTAATAATAACTACTTTCTCTGAATTTTTACTAATCACACAAACACGAACGAAAATCTACATTGTGGTTTCGGTTTCTTTATGAATCTCTCTAATATACTACTCAGTATGTAGGTTGCCAGGACCGAAAATAAGGACATAAGTACCCTTTTCTCGAAGTATCTTCGTAAAAAATAGTTGAAAATATACATCTACAAAATCTAGTAGGTATAACTAAAAATCCTTACTCGTGATACAGTATGCTGGACGTCTCATTAACGTGGTAGACATGTTGTTTGATAATCGTATTATAATCATTGATGCGATCCGCCAATAGATGCTCGTGCGCAGTCAAGTGACAGTTCACGAGGCACACAGAACAACCGTAGATGTTAAACCTGACACTAATTGCTCCTTTGTTGCCCTGTAACAAGAAAATACTTTTTTATTTATAATATTCTCCATTAAGTATATGTGAGGTATCACATCACAAAGAAATCCGTTTATGGTCGAGGTATTTTGAACATAAAATCAAAAATCCCTGGTGACGTGATTCAAACAGTATGGTCTGTCAAACTTTGCCGAGAGATCGTATTCGCTTTCTGATTTGTATTTGCTTTGGTACTCGTAGCATCATTTTCGTGTTTTGTACGGCCCATCTGGCTTTCTTTTGTAATCTGAAGGATTGGATTAAATCTTTACAAATACACCTTTTAGACTCACATACAAAAACAATCACCTGTCACTATGAACTCACATTTAAAAACATTAATAATTTTACATAAACTTGTAAACATTCAATGTTATAATTAATATAGTGCAATGCGTAGTCCCATTTAGGCTTATACTTTGACAGAGGGGGACGCTTGCGTATAGCTACTCCCTATATTGTTGCTTTATGCTTATAATACTTGTAATATAATAATTAATAGCATCTCACACCTTCGTCATATCATTATTTTGGTTTGCAAATATATGTAAAGTAATGCTAATAATTTTGTTGCGTAACAGTTATTTGGAGAAAGTAACATTTAATTATAGGCAACAACTGCGCGTATATGTATATTTAAAAAGAAAATGAAATGAAGACGTAAAGAAAAAAAGTCACCCAAGTGTGTGTCGGTCCACACAAAGTGCAGGATTTCGTCGTTTATTCGATTCATCGAGAAAAGGCTTGCTTAGCCTGTTCTAGACAAGTTATATTTTTTTCGAAATTCATCTTTTACGTTGTAAGTCTTGGAAATGTCCTGATATATGACTTGACTTACAAAGTTGACTATTTATACCAACGAGAGAAGGAATTGCGATCCCAATTTGTCAACGGCATATTAATTTATATGAATAAATAGCTGACCCATGAAACTACGTCTCTTATTGCCCATAGTGTAATATTTTACCCTGGTTTTTGTAACATTCTTTATTAGTGCTCCGCTCCTATTGGTTTTAGCGTGATGATATATAACCTATAGCCTTCCTCTATAAATGGACTATCCAACCATGAAAGATTTTTTCAAATCGGACCAGCGGTTCCTGGGATTAGCACTTTCAAACAAACGAACTTTTCAGCTTTATAATATTATTATAGACACCAGGCTAAGACGTTAAAGAAGTTATTTGTCGCAAAAGCGACTAAAATTGCACGCGTATTAAGGTTTATCAGAAACTCTAACCGGAACGGGTTATATCTTACTTTAAATAAAAGACGATTCCCAATCGGGTAAGTAAATCTATACCTTCGAGACCTTACTTCCAGTTGTGGACTGTTAAAAGCTTATGATAGCCGTAGACAAAGTGAGCTATAGCAATTAATACTAGATATAATCGTCTAAACAATCCACGATAATGATGCACTATTATTGTAACATTCATAATACAATAAAATATAACTTTATTTCTATATAATTATGTTTACCTCCATACACAATAACATAACAGGTAAAATGATATCAATCTGTCAGCTCTCACGCCTTGTTAGCGTGTTTCACCTCGAAGCAACCACAGTTCATTGCCATTTCTACCTAACTGTTTTAATTTAAACCTAGTTTAGAAGACTAATTTCTATTTCATTTAAAAGAATTTTCGTCAGTCCCAGACATAAGGAATGAAAACTGCTAAAATTCGTTATTAAGATCTGACTTCTTCTTATTTAGTGTTTAGCCACCTATTGTTCGGATTAGGCCTCTTTATTATAGCCTCTTACTATAAATTATTTTTCAAATAGTAGCCATAAAATTACGTATTTAAAAAAAATCCTAACTCCATTCAGTAATGCCTTTCAAATAACCCTTCTATGTATTTTCTACATTATATGTTATTGCGTCATTGCCCTTAACTACATACATATTTAATCACGCACCGTACTCTAGAGTTGATTTATAGCGTAGATAGTTAATTAAGACTTTTCGTGTTGCATTTTTCTATAGCAGAGAGAGATATCACACACACACACACAGATACCACAGTTATATTTTTTTTTCTTTAAAAAGACAACTCCCACATTAGGTATAAACATCCTGTGTCGTGGGGGACTTTACAAACATACATGAAACGGACACAAAGAACATCCAGACTCGAGACAACAATTCGTGGATCACACAAAGTGTTGTACCGCGTGGGATTTGAACCCACGACACTTGGCGCAGTAGCAAGCGGCATGGCGACCGCTGAAACCACTCGGCCAACCGTGCAGTAAGTATTATATATTGCGTACGATATATAGGTACGTTTGTACTTAAACCTATTCCACATTTAAAGAACCTCCTATAATTATAAATATTTAGCTGCCTTGATACGCTTATTTTAAGAATGAACTAATTCGAATAAGGATAAAATGTGTTGAATAGTGACAATTTAAACCAAAATTTAACTCAATACACAGTCCGGTAATGAAATACAGACACCAAGGTAGAAAAATCCTGTAATATGGTTTGTTAATATGAATTGGACTGCCTTGGTGGCGTAGTGGTAGCGTATGCGACTGCTAAGTTTGAGGTCTTGGCTTCGATGCCCGGGTCGGACGAAATTTTGTATGATCTGCAAATATTTATTTCGGAGTTTCGGTGTTTTCTATGTATAAAATGTATGTATAAACAAAAAAAAAGTATTTAAGTATTTATATCAGTTGCCTAGTACCCATAACACAAGCTCTGCTTAGCTTGGGACTAGATGGCGTTGTGTGTTAGATGTCCGGAATATTTATTTAACTATTTATTATTTAATAACAAAATTCTTGCCGAAAACCTTATTATTCTTACGACGATATAATAAGCTCATAATAAGTCAGAATATTCTATATCTCTAGCACATCTTCGTGATAAAGAAAAATACGTTTTATTATTAGAAGACAAACAACTTCATTATCATATAAATCAGTTAAGGTTTTATTAAAAGTAGCGCAAGTCTTAATAATAGTAATGTATGACGTACAAAGCAGTTTAAATGTCAATCGAAACACTTAAATATTACGTAATAGCTATCCTCTGGCGCCAATTAGTTGGACTTCATGACATTTACTATAATATTTACTCTGAATCGTATATTATATTCAGTACTAACGACCCGGCCCGGCCTCAAACGGGATTTTTCAGTCTTTGGAATAGTCGGATCTTTACTATAGGTAATATGCATGTATTTATACTAGCTGACCCACGCAACCTCGTTTGCGTCTTCTATTGCCCGTAGCGTGAAAATTTTCCCCAGTTTTTTGAAACATTCTTCAATGGTGCTCCGCTCCTATTAGTATTAGCGTGATGATATATGGGGACTATCCAACACTGAAATATTTTTTCAAATCAGACCAGCGGTTCCTGAGATTAGCTCGTTCAAACAAACAAACTCTTCAGCTTCATAATAATAGTATAGATGTATTATAGACTTAGATTACAAAAGAAAGCCAGATGGAACGTACTTGTCAAATAACACGAAGCCGTTTATTATTTAAGTGTGCGTGACAACCGGCAGCGACACTGTACCTACTGTACTGAGTAGCAGCAGTAGGTAGAGTGATTCAAGAGGAAGGTTTATATGTGTAATCTCAGATTACAAAAAAAGCCAGATGGACTGTAAAGAACACGACAATGAATCCACCAAAGCATATGAATTAGAAGAAGAGCTTGCATTGTGTTTTACAGAGTGAGTGAGGGTACCGGAGACCCATGTCCTTGGTACGTGGAACGCCTTCGTATGTTCGAGACGTTTCTCGAAAGTGCTAGTAATAGTAAATATGGACATAAATGCAAACTCTCGCGAGTAAACATCGAAGTGATATCAGTGATCAACCTAGGAACCTCAGCGACCATTAAGGTTTGTTATTCGTAGTGATATTGTGATTTTAAGAGTGTTGTTAATAAAGTCTCTTTTACATGTCAGAAAGTTTAATTTACAAACCCATCGAACGCTAACACGTAACAGTATTATTACACACACGTAATTACGTGTTCCTACGGTGTCGCTGCCGGTTCTACGCACACTTAAATAATAAACGGCGTCATGTTATTTGGCAAGTACGTCCATCTGACTTTCTTTTGTAATCTAAGGAGATAGTATTGAAATAGATTGTTCATTAGAAAATATTATATCGAGAAGAGGAGATTAAAATTACTGTCTTACAAATTATTTGTTGCAATTTTGGGCGTTCGAAAGCAAGTCAGTAACCATTACAAGCACATTATTACAAAATATTATGCATTCCTTTTCAAGTAATCGTTTCTTATATAGATCTAGGTAGACAGATAACTCGGTTACCATTGTGAACCTTATCGCAGATATTTACGATACGTACGAAATTTAAAAAAAATTACAACAAGTAAAGAAATAATTTATTGGAATACATAACTTTTTGTTTATTCGATGACGTCTTTGACCTCTAATAACATGTTTCTTTCTGGGTTATAATCATTATTTCCAAATTAAACACTAAAAAATTAATGAAACATTGTATCTTTGACAGTACGATTACGTTTTCGTGTCGATAATAGATACTACTATACGATTTGCTACTGAATGAATAAAGAGGAAAATGATAAACTTGGGAGTTAAAATGTAACACTAAGATATCGATAGAGTACGTACAAACAACTGATTATAATTTTCGCTATAATTACGAAATTGGCTAATATTACCTATATTCTTATGATAATAGCGACTATAATCGATGGAACATATCGCTAGCATATTTTTTGCTGTGTTACTAAGAGGTGAAATTTAAAAAAAATAATTAGAACTTTGTTGTGTAACATTTGCTATAACTTTGTGTGTAAAAATTTGTAACTTTTACACACAAAGTTGCAGAGTTCAATTAATAATTAATTTTATAAAAACATTTTAAGATTTTCCCCTCACAATGTTGCCCTTTGAACAACACTCGCAAAAAAGCAAATAACAATAAATAGCAAATTTTCATTAAACCATTTTTACTCAAAAGTCTAACCTTTTTATTATAAAATGACATCCTGTTTTTATTAAAGGTTTTAAAATAAAATTACATCCTCATAATGAAAATCACTGCAGTATTTATTGATGAAATTCAATTTAAAGATATAGTAAAGATCAAAGTGTGATGAGTAGTTAAAAAGATATGTGTATGGGTATTTTTTTGTTCATTTAACTTTATGCACAAAATGTACCATAGCGGACTCTACCAATCTACCGTTGGGTGGTGCGGAAATGAGTGAGATGGGTGCATTACACTTTCATTGGATCTTTGAAAATAATCTTAGTTTTTAAGGATTTAGTCTTACAAGATGTGGACACCGCATAAAGCAATTTGTACAAAGTATTGTTTGACCTTTGTTTTTGAAAAATCTGTCAAAATTGATTATAAAAAGGCTCTTATTCAAAGAAAAATATGAGATTCATATTATGAACCGAAAAAGTCTTTTTCCGAAAATCAGCCTCTTGTGGTTGGGGTCCGCAAATGAGTGTGCTGCGGTTACTTCTAATTTAACGAACCGTCTAGTATCACGTACGTACTTTTATTATTAAATTAATAAAGCCAGTTCATAGAAAACTGTGACGAAGACTCGGGATTTTCTATTTTTTACCTTAATTGTTTTTAACGGGGTTTCTTATGAAAAGCCCTCCGACTCATCTATTTTGAACTATAATATTAGCAAGTATATTTATTAAAATAGTAGCTGACCCGTGCAACTACGTCTGAATCTCTCTAGAAGTCTAGAGAAATAGAGTATCCCCGGTTACGCAACATTTTCCACTGATACACGACTCCTATTAATCGTAGCGTGATGTTGTGATTACTGCCATAAATGGGCTATCAACCAAAAAATCAATATATCAACAACCCATAACTACTGCTGAGCTCGCGTCTCCTCTCAGAGGGTTACCGCCATATGATCAAAAATGATTTAGAGAAATTAGTTAATCCGTTCACTTATGATGTCGTATAAAGGGAAATAAGGATTTATTTTTATTTATATTGATTGTCTGTACATGCAAGGGTGGTACTTTAAAAATAATACCCTCTGAATTATTAAAAACCTATTCAATATGTTTCAATAATGACATTCTAATCTTACTAATAAGTATGGAAGATAGCGGTATTTTCCGCCCGTGCCTCGGAGAGCACGTTAAGCTGTCGGTCCCGATTGTCATGAACATCCTATGGCAATCGTGATTGGTAAGTCAGTGCCCTCAAATATACTGATAACTAGTTCATTCTTCGAGAATTCAGTTCACCCTCAGGATTGTGGAAGTCCGATGCCAGTCGGTCCGTGGAAAAACTAATACTCAGATAAAAACGGTTGGACTAGTAGCCGACCCCAAATAATCTTGGGAATATTGAAGGCTAGGAAGATGATGATTATAGTTCTACTAATATTATATTGTATATAAATATCTGTGGTTGTGATAAGACTTTAAAAATATAATCATATAATATTAAGTCGTCAAACATAAAGCTTTATCGTAATCAATAAAAATAATCTATTTTCCTCATCCTTCTAAAGACACACATATAGGCCGATTGATACTAAACAATCGCTTATAAAGTTTTATTTTTATTCTTTAGTTTGTGATTTCATAATATTAGTCTAGACTAGACTAAATTAAAAAAAAACCTAAAATATATAAAAAAAAGTCTATAGATTTATGTTCCGTTCGCATTAAAAAAACAGTGACGCATTGATCAAACCTTGGCCAATCAGGTGACAAACGTTTGAAGGTAACGACAATTTCTTAGAATTTAATTGGTCGGAGGGCGGTGCTTGATAGATAATTCATTATTTTCTTAACGCAAATCGACTATAATGTGCAGTCTGACAAATTATCAACTTTAATGGATTAAATTAGTAAGAATAGTATTCTCTTAAATTAAGATATTTTAAGGAGGCCTGATAGTTTCTTGCGTAAGATATAAATACCTAATTTATATGTTAGGCGCAGGAGTTTGGAGTACACTTAAAGTTATATATATACTTATACATATACACATACATAATTAGATAAGTACCTCAAGAGGAAAAAGTCTACAACAAGATCACATAGGTACGTATATTACTCGTACCTTAAGATGTAGTTATTTATAAAAATCTATTATATAGTACTGTAAACTTACCCACATTCCTCCTAGTCCCGTTTTCGTATACTGCGCTTCTATGTCTCTCAAATGCGTGACATGTTTCATTTGACTATACACTAACAACAGTAAACCCTGCAATCTCGTAGACTTTGCAATAATAAATCCTTGTCGGCAAAGAATTTTGTTGAATGTTGAAGTCCAGGCATCAGTAAACAAGGAGTCCATCAACATGTTCTGCGGTTGAGACTTGACTTCTTGAAGCCTGTAATAGATTCTCATTTGTAAAAAAATATATTTTACTACCGTCAAAAAATACTGAAAGAGATATTAAATCAACTGATAACAACTGTAATATGCACAGTAATTAACTTTAAAATTATATTAAATATTGAGGTAAGAGTTTCACAGACACATACAGATTTCAAATTGAGTTTTTTTTATTGCTTCTTTTAATAGTCTATATATGTGTGAAATGGTAATTGTTAATTAACTACAGTGACATATCCTGTTAGCATAACATAAAAATGTATATTATGCTAACCGGAACTTTATAATTATACAGAAGGTTAAACTCAAGAAAGTAATGGCTGTAATCTTGTAAATTTAGTAATAGAATAACAATTAATGATTGCAGCACACAACATTGCCGCCATAAATGTTACATGAAACCGAGATGGTAATTGGGTATTACTATTTATAAATAGCATTCATGCTTTGTACTAGAATGGTGTTCCTAGCCTATTAACGTTGCTGAATCAATAAAAAAAAAATTTAGATGCTAAATGGAATGAACATGTCATTTTGGGAGACAACATGGCCTCACAGAAAACCGCACTCACTTCACGCCGGAAGCAGGACGCTTATCATGCCTGGGCAGATGCGGTGGCGGTACGGGATCAAAATTCCAGCGCTCGGAAAAAGGGAGTATAACTTTGCCTTCAAGTACTTCAAAAGAGACGTTGCGAGAGCGAAGTCGGAGCACATTATTAGGATTGGCGAGAGGCTTGAGTGTCTTTCCTTCGGGAACTCAGGCATTCTGGTCTCTTGCCAAGGCTATCAAAGGGAATTTATGTAAGCCATCCTTTCCACCTCTGCACATAGGAAATAATTCGTTGGCCTATGACGCAAAGGAGAAAGCCGATCTTCTGGCAAAACACTTTGCGTCCAACTCAACCCGTCAGTCGCATCAAAGCTCAGTGCGTTTAGCTCTTTTATCCCTTGATATACATAAGTCGAGTGGCTTCTGGCGTAGTCCCGGCATCATGGAAGGCAGTATTGGTCCACCCGATCCCTAAAAAAGGCGATCTCTCAGATCCGTCCAACTACAGGCCGATAGCCATAACTTCCCTCTTCTCAAAAATAATGGAATCCATAATCAACTGTCAACTCCTGCGGAATCCATTTTCTTTTTTTTTTCTTTTTTGTTCAAATTCCTGGTGATAGTCTAGTATACCTGACACATCGATAGAAACGGGCAATTGAGACTAAGGAAGAAGCCTTGACAGTAAGTTTGGACATTGCGGAGGCCTTCGATCGGATCTGGCACAAAGCGTTTCTGTCGAAGCTTTCTTCCTATGGGCTTCCTGAGAAATTATACTAATGCATGCGACAATAGCTTTTTAGCAGCTAAAAGCATAAAGGTCGTAGTCAATGATGAATGCTCTGACCATATCTGTAAATGCTAGTACCGTAAGGCTGTGTGCTATCGCCTACTTTGTTCCTCCTCCATATCAATGACATGCTGCAAATTGACGGCATTCATTGTTATACGGATGACAGCACGTGCTATGCTCTCTACACCGGCCGCGTTAATATTTTTCGAGGAAAACGACGAACTTGAAACTCGCGGGCTGGGTTTCCATAACTCGACGACTTCAGTGCGCCTATTTTGCGGGGAAAACATCATTGAGAGTCGAAACAAACTTGTGTTTGAAATTCAGACCTCTGGAAAAGGTCTAAGATTGGAGTAGAACAAATTTAGTTCAATTTAACCCCCCAAAGAAACTAATTTGCACGTTCACTGCTGAAAAATTGCTGTGGGTCGTATGTTCTCGGTTTGAAGACACTCCTTTATCTGCCTTAGCCATGATTGAAATACTTGGTGTCGACATTTCGAGTGAAGTCCACTTTCGTGGTCACTAAGAGGGTAAGGCGAAATTGGCCTGGAACAAGCTTAGCATACTCAACAGATCGATATAGTGTTTCACTCTGGCCCACCGGCTTCGGCTTTATAAAGCGCAGGTTTGGCCTCACATGGAATACTGTCCTCATCTTGGGCGGGGCACCCCAGTACCGCCTCCCCCTCTGGACCGCATTCAATGGAGAGTGAATTGAATCGTTGTCAAAAAAATATTTTCACTCAGGTTGGCTCTGTGCATTTCTTTATGACATACATATTTCCAAAAAATATTTAAGTATACCTACTTAGTTGGCCCAGTACTACATTTTCTAGTCATATTAGTAAATCTAATAACAATTTATTAAATATATAATATATATATATATATTACTGCTTAGTAATATTCTTGAAATTGTTATCTGGTATTTACATACTTCAGAAAAAAACTATGATTGCATTTCAATGGAACTTATAAAGTATTTACCTTATAGGCTTGACATTGACCGTGCTGATAATCTTATCTGACTAAGCTAACCTGCTTCTAGAGTCATTGCAAGAATGATGTATAAATTTTACTTAGTTATTTATGCATTACCTTACCCAGTACTTTATTCGTAGTTTAGTATTTTAAATACACACACAGTTCATTTTTATTATTCTTATAAATGTGCCAAAAATGTTCTGCTGTAGTAAAGCATAATGAAATAAGTAGGTAATTAACAGTTAGGTTCAGAAGGCCGTGTTTTTAAAGTAAGAAGATAGGAAAATAGACCCCTTAGGCTAATAAAGCTAGCTGAAAGAAAGCAATGAATGGCAATGGCTATACAAGTTGAATGTAGGGGCATAGAACAGCTTTAAAATATTATTAAATATCTTTAAAGCTAATAGCACATTTAATGCTTGAATTGCTTAAAAAGTACAAATTAAATGAGATAAATAGGTCTTAGATATAATTATCTTGAATATTGCCTAAACCATTGGTGTCCTACTGACCTAGTAACTTGTAAATTGAACTTCACATCATGCAAGTACTAGATATAATAATAAATTACTTACCCAATGACATAAAAGTCTGGTAAGGGCTTATTCTTGTTGAATTGAGATGGAAAGTCCAACAGGGCATTTAGATCTTGCCCTGGGGACTTAGTGGCCACATTCCAAGTGACAAAATAAAATCTGAAATGAGCAAACATAACAGTGATTAAGAACATGATATTACATAAAGTAGTTTAAACTTATTAATAATATTACTATGGTCACCTTGAGTACTTTTGACGTAATTGTTTTATGTACATAATCTAAGAGTACATATGTAAACATTTGTGAACTTAAAATATTATAAAACATACTTACTTTAAAGTATCCATTTTCCTCAATAATATTACTGTGCTCCCTTCGTAAGGATCGATACACTAACAGTATGATAAAACTCCAGGTAAAGATAAGATAAGGGTCCAATTCAATTTTCAAGATTTTATGGGAAATAAAAACTATTTAGCTGAAGGCAGCTGACCATGATATTTTTTTTTATACCTTACTTTGATATTAAGATCTAAAAAAATGTTTTTAAAAGTATATGCATTAATTAATTACGTTTCTTTTTCAAACACATCCGCAACTACAATAACAACTCTACCACTTTACTTCACCCACTTTACACTAAACCTGAACGTATAACTGACTGACAGAAATATGTCAGACGTCAGGTACGGTACGGTGAACAAACAAATCATTGTGCAGATCACAGATGAGATGGTACATACATCGGAGTTATTTTCGCAAATTTGGTTTTAATACTTTACTAAAACTAAATGTTTTTCAAAATGTAGCATTATTAATATTTTTTATTGTATGGGGGTCAAACGAGCAAACGTAACGTATAAACTGATTTTATCCAAAATAGCCATAAAAATATAAACTACAAATAACACACTCATCTACAGTAACAGTAAAAGTTGTTAAAATTTATTTATGTTTAGCGGGGTATGAAAAATATGACCTTTTTTTGCAATTACGTATTTTGCGTTTTCGTACCTTGATGTGGAAACGAAAGTATGTTGGTTGCAAATCAGTCAAAAAATGTTATGGAATAGAAAATTTATATTTTGAATTTGTTATAATTAATAAACTTATTCGTAGTTTTTAAACACAAAAGTTTTCATTACCATTGTAAGATTATTGTTTTTGTCTATAGTCCATGTTGTCTAAATTAACTGATGTACAAAGCGGTGAAAAAAAAAGAACTAGAATGGCGGGAATTGTTTTCTCAATTACTGCCATTAGTGTCATTACTGCCACACTTGAGCGGTTTTCTCGGATGTTATTTATGTTATAAAATAAAAGTGAAGAAGGTCCTGAATAAATAGTTTTGTGATTTTATTAACTTTCATCTGAACGGGATAATAATACGGTGGCACGATGAGCAGTCACGATCTTCAGGTAGTGATTTTCTTTAACTGTTAAATCATAACCCGGTATAATTGTTAGCAATCCTGAGATTTTATAAACTTCTTACAGGAAACAGCTAGAGTGACAAGGCAGTCTCTTAAAACTCTTCAACCCACTGCTGCTGATAGAGAAAATCTTGTGGGTAGATCTTCGAAAAGCCTAAAGCATCAACTTAGCCACGACTATCAGGTGTAAGTTTTTGAAATTGAAATATTTTATTACAATGTGTTAATTACAATTTCAGATAACTCAAAAATTCATTGTATATGTTATTGCTAAGTCTTAATTACTAATCTTTTGTATTTCTAGGGAGGTTGAAGTAAAAAGGAAGAATTCGTCAACTAAAGAAACACAAGCAAACTTGGATTCTAAGATCACTGTTGATGATCTTACCAATCCTGAAGGTCCATCTGAAAAGTATTGGGAAATCTTAGCTGAGAAGCGTCAGTAAGTATTTAGAACCTACCCTCTAAAACTGTTATTGTGTGTTATTGTTATTGCGGGATCCGCACATTTGCCATATTCAACAAACCATTACAAACACAATCGTGTGGATAGGATATTTGGTTTGGTTTGTGTAGGTTTTGTTAGGATTTGTAGTCATTTCTATGAAATTTCTCTTCGTTTTGTTTAATAATAAAATAAGTTAAACGAAATGATATAGCTTACAACAGGTGAACATCTGTCATGTTTGCTTCTTCAAAAGACACTGAACATTCATGTGGATATCGCTGTTTGGATCATCTTAAATTATCTTAAGAGTTTGTATAAGTTTGCAGTTTGTGCCAAGTCACAAATATGTGGATCCGGCATAATAGTTCTGTTACATACAAATTTAAAATTTGCATATCAAACAGTAGGTTAGTCATAGCTTCCAGTAATTATTAAATATTAAATAATAATACTTAATGATTCTATAATTCTAATGATTCTCATCTCTAATGATTAATTAGTTCTTTTGTTATTGTTTAAAGATTATTGTGTTAATGGTGTAACATGTTAGCAAACTATAATTTGTTAACTTTTATTATATTTCAAGTTTACATAGTTTAAGTGAAAAGTACAATACAGAATCTCAAATTGCTGGACTATAACATAAAATTTACATGTTGTGTATGTTTGTGATATTTGTCAATAACTACACAGCTGTTTAATAACAGGCTAGTATCTGTCCTGAAAAGACCAATAATATATTTGATGTCTATTATGCATTAAACTTCCTAATGAATAATTATTATAGTAATCAGACTTTGTGAGTAAAGAGAGTTTACCGTTGAATTTATTAAATTATATAGACGATTACTGTCTCTGGAATGTAAAGATTAAAAAATATCATGACTAAAAAAAATGCTGGTTAAGAAACATTGGAAACATGTTGCCACAGACAAGCAAAGATGATGTGAAGAACAAAGCATGGCACAATCACATATATTGTATAATGTTATTATAGTGTCTAGAGGCTGCATTAAATATCCATATCTGTAGTAATATTATAAAGCCAAAGAGTTTGTTTGTTTGTTTGAACGCACTAATCTCAGGAACTGCAGGTCTGATTTGAAAAATTCTTTCAGTGTTAGATAGTCTATTTATCAAGGAAGGATATATATATTATCATCGCGCTAAGACCGATAGATGCGGAGCACTAATAAAGAATGTTACAAAAACTGGGTAAAAATATCACACTACAGGCAATAAGAGACGTAAACGATGTTGCGTGGGTCAGCTAGTCAAATATAAACTACAAATGGCCATGTTCATCATGCTAATGTTTACTGTGCATAGAATTCAAATCCACAAATTCCAACATAGCCATCAGAGTTGCTGACTACTGTTCACACATTTTTAAGATAATTTACTCAAGGCTTATTTTGTGCAAATTTGTTTAATTGAATTGTAATTTTGTTCATTTTCAGGGTTGCACTTCAAGAGGCTTTAGATGAAAATGAGAAGCTTCGTAAAGTTATTGAAGATCTCAAAGAAGAAAATGCTATGTTCAAACAAATGCTGGATGAAGCTAACAGTTTTGTTGAAGTTATAAAGGTTTGTTTTTAATTTCGTTTTATCAGTTTCAGTATCAATCATTCTAAGTAATAATACAAATTATTACAAAATCATGAAATACATTATTTCCACAGCATCTATTAACAGCACTGCAAAGAGAAGGAAAATGTGAAACAAATCCTATACCAATTTGTCAGGCCAGAATGGTGTGGTTGGCCAAAACTTCCTTTATAAGTAGAGGTCATGTCCATGGACTGACAAATTTCTTAAAATTAACATGATCTCCAGAAATACAATTTTGTTGTATTGAAATCAACACTGAATAGACTTGACTATATCAGTATGAAACACACATGCATATAAATTGTAATGCATTCTTTAAAAAATATAACACTAAACAACACTACAAACTGTTTAAAGTAATAAGCAGAAAAGGCATCAGTGTATATCATGCAAGCTGTTTCCTGTGGCTCTGCCTGCATGTGTGTGGGTTATCTGGGTGAAGAGTACTTGATGTCCATCCTAAAGAATCAATGTATCTTGGTACCAAATTTCTTTGAAATAGATGTAAAGTTAGCTGTGGAAGCATAATAGACATACAGAGTTAGTTTTAAATTTGTAATATTATTAGTAAGGATGTTTCTGGCCTACAGTAATGTGACGTCGATGTGGTTGAAGTGGACTATAAAATCATAATAACTACTGTAATCTAAACATATTGACAATTGCAGGAGGAACTCGCAAATACAAGCAAAGATGACACCGGTATTGACGTGAATGACGTCAGCACTGCTGATGAGACAGTTGAAGACATTGAAGAGACCAAGACTGCCTAGGAATCTCTTCACAGAGATTCTAAGAGTATCTGTATTAGAATAAGAATGTAGACCTATTTTTTTGAAATGATTAGTTTTGAAGATGTGATTCGTTAACACTGTTAATAGTATTCCTAATTTATCAAAGAATATAACATAAGAATTAAGCTTCTATATCAATTTGAGTACCACAACATATTTTTTCATTAAAACAAGTTGTCCTATTATTTAATTATTTAATCTAATTATTACATAATAATTTTTCTTTTCTTTATTTTTTATGCACTTATAAACTAATGTCATGTATTACAAGTTTAACTTAAAAGTTTTTTGATATAAAAAAAATGTTTTGCAATACAATTTCTTTTCTTGTCTACCCTGTAGTTTAAAGAAGACAATAGCGATTATGTTAACTTGAGAGTAAAATTCGCTCACCAACTTTATATACACAGGTATGTGTCATACGAAGAGCAGAAAATTAGACTAACGTATTTTTTTTGTAGAAGAAACCTTTTTGTTTTTAGTTATAAACTAGGGAACCCTGCATTTTGTTTCTTCACAAAACGGTCATGGGCAGTTTTTCAGGTACATACGAGTATGTGTAAATAGCTATGTTATTATTATTCAATGCAATTACTTTAATTGCCTGTTTGATGACGGTGTAGGAATATGAAGTGGCACCACCCCTATTAATTCTGTGGATGTGTTATAAGGGAGCAAACTATGCAGAAAGACCACTGCAAAGAGAAGGAAAAGAAACAAACCCTATTTGAATCCAGTGAATCTGGCCAGTGTGGTGGGAGTAGGCCCAAACCTCCTTTCTAAAGATAGGCCTATGTCCAGTATATGATTATTAAAGGGTTTCAATGATGATCAGATAAAATAAATAATGCAGATAAAAACAGAATGGTGGAATCGGGCCTCTCCTGGCGTCATTCTAGCTTAGCAATATGGGTCACACCTAAAATAAACAAGACTGTTTTGAATCTATTCGAAGGACACTGGTCTGGCCTCTTTTACTAGTCTAAATACACATATCTGCAATTTGTATTATTGTGCTTGTAACTTAATAAGTAATTAAGTTTTGCTCGCGGCTTCGCCTGTGTGTTTGTCGATTATCGCAGTAGTGGGTAGCCATTCCTTACTCAAGAATTAAACTATCTCCATCTTAAATTTAATAGAAATCGGTGCAGCAGTTTAGCCGTGATAGCATAACAAACGTACAGTTAT
The DNA here is from genome assembly GCA_916048165.1 of Spilarctia lutea. Taxonomy (NCBI): domain Eukaryota; kingdom Metazoa; phylum Arthropoda; class Insecta; order Lepidoptera; family Erebidae; genus Spilarctia; species Spilarctia lutea. The sequence continues at coordinate 13,793,568 of OU696480.1, read as the reverse complement.
TTTCTAATTTATAATGGAACGAGTCAAATGATTGAAAAAAGTTTTGGAATTTGTTTCAAACCGGCTTTTAACTTGTTTTATCAACCCATGCTATAAATTCTCTATTAAAGTTTCCGAAAAACATTAAAACATCTGTGTCATAGTAACTATAATATCATCCAAACGAGTGTTTTATTGTCGTACTAAATCTCATAATACAACTACTTTTTTAAAGAAAGAACATTGTCAGTCACGCACGCGCCTTTCACTATCACAGCGATGTATTTAAAAAAAGAACTGTTATTCGAATTCACGTCGTATCCCGCCATTTTGGTTCGATATTATAAGTCTAGTATTGCACACCATCATATGGTTTCAGAACTTTTTATAGAGGATTTATATCATAGGTGTAGATAAAGTCTTGTATGCAACTGTACATAATTAGGTATTAAAACACTCCTGACATTACATGTTTTAATACCCCTTATTAAACAACAGTTGCATAAATGACTATAATATCATTTTGTGATTTTTACTCAACAGCGAAAGTTTAAAATACTTGATCTAATGAAATTTAGTAAATTGATCCCCTTATTTATCAGGTGAACTCCTCAAACTTTTACCCAATATCGGTACTATCCACTAGTATTTAAAGAAAACATATTTATGTTAGTAAATAATTTATTACATAAATAAACAATTCGGTTTTACTCTCGGTCGATCCACGACGCAAGTTTTGATGGTGTCCGGCATCTTTTAATTGGTAGGCATCTAACTTAAATAGTATCCATATCCCATATCTGATACATATCATTCCTATAATCCTAAAATTGTACAGTAGGAAAATAAAGAGACTAGTTTAATCTATACCTAATATTATTAGATAAAGTAACAGTTAGTTTTATATATTTATTGAATATAATTGGCAGTTAAGTAAAAATTGGCTAAAGATTAAAAGTACAATCAGGATGCAGTATCCATTTTTATGAATATTTGGAATTGTTCATCAAAATTCATTTCATATGTCCAAGGCATCAAATCAGGATACATGCTTAAACGACTAAATAAATCTACATTGGCATTCTGAGGCATTACACTCCTAACTTTTTTATTTAAGCAGCCTGTAGCATAAATATAATTATTTACTATTAGATTATAAATAAAGTTAACATATTTGTGGTCCAAGTTGTCTGTAGTATTGGATGCAATGGGATCATGTGATTTGATTTCTTCTAAATAGCCAGATGTGATGATGGGGATTATAAGGTTGGCCTGAAACAAAAGATGTTTAATTTTATCATCCTTATAATCATACTTAATATTATAAACGTTAATGTATGTTTGTTACACTTTCACGCGAAAACTACATAATCAATCATCATGAAACTTGGTAGACATGTCAAATTTTTGGAGGAATAAGAAGTATCATAAGATAATTGAAGTGAAACTTCTTTATCGGGGTTGTCAAAAAAATTCGCGTCACATTTATCCGTTACGCGTCACATGTTTCGTTACGCGTCACATTTAGTAGTTACGTTTGAGTTTTTTTCCTGTTATTTATAAACTGAAACAATTGTTCATTTATAGTCTCTACTTTATTCAGATACAATCGTTTAAATTCTGCTTGTAAATCGATGGTGGACGTTGATGTTTTTCGGCCATGATAAAATGTTTTATAGAGTAGTTATATACAATCCTTCAAAAAAAATTTATAAAATAAAACAAAATACATTTTCAAACACAAACAGGACCAAATTAATACTACAATGAAATATCACATTACAAACAATATTATTTTATTTAGTCCACAATGTAAATAACTACACACATCACATTCCACAAACTTACTTCATTCACACCACAGATCGCGAAATATTTACTCAGGTCTCGCTCCTTAACTTTTATTGCACTTGAAATAAGAATTGTCACGAATATTGCTGGTTTATAAGTCTTTTGTTGATATTTATTTTTTGAAAAATAACGTCACATAAAGAAGTTTCACTTCTTACGAGTGTACGCTAGTACACGCAACTTTTTTATTAATTAAATGTGAGCGAAGCCGCAGGTAAAAGTTAAAATGGGTAAATTGCTGAACTTAAAAAAAAATAGTTAACGTAAATTTAACTATAATCCAAATAAAATTAAAATTACACTAACTTTAATTGCCTGCTAATTACTTACTTTCTCAAAATATTCTCTAATAAATTTTTCAGGATTCTGGTATAACTCATCTTTTCTACTATTCAAAGTAATGACCTGGACATTAGGTATATCTGTCCAATTTTCAACATATTCTTGTATATTTATTGCTGTAGGTAATCCATCATATGTATAAGTTAAAAAAAGAATTGGACTTTCATTAACTATGACCTCTTTTGAGGTAACTGGTGGTCTTAGTAATGGCTGTTTAGGTTTTTTAGGATCTTTTTGATCCTTGATGACTATTTTTTTGTTTAAAGCTGGTGGTAAATGATTAGGAACATTTTTTGGGCAAATAATTTCCCTCTGACCAGTGCTTTCGCCATTGCTATGGTAACCACTGTCATCCTTGTTGAAGAATTGTGTTATCTCACTTAGTGGTTCTTCAATAGCTTTAAGAATGTCATAGCGTTTCAGTGTTATGAAAGCATCCAGTATCTTGTCTATTGTTGCACTTTCATCCTGTCTGAATACTCTCAACACCATGTCAACAGGTTCTTCTCGTACTGAATGCTTAATGTACTGAAATTTAAATAAAAACAATATTAGAAGACTACCAGACTATGACCCAGCCCAACTTCACATGTGTGTGACTTCACAGAAGTGGCAATCCTTTGAAGCAGGTTCGGTCCTAGTGTCCTGCTAGCTGTCTAGTCAAAAATTATTGTGTACCCAAGAAGAGTTGGCCTTATTGACAACTTAAGGTCTATAATATGTATAGCATTTACAAAAAAAAGTATATAAGTATTTATATCAGTTGTCTTGTACCCATAACACAAGCTCAACAAAGCAAGTGTGTTAGATATCCGGAATATTTAGTATTTATTATTATTTATCTTAAAGCTAGTAAGTCAACCTGCCTTAAATTAAATAGAACTTAATTTTCTATTGCGATGGTTTTGGCAATGCAACAAATTACAAGGACCCCAAATACAAATTGGGGTAACAAAAATGAAAGTGGTTATGATGATTCAAAATTTAAATAAATATTTTCAGGCATCTAACATACAACACCATCTAGTCCAAAGCTAAGCAGAGCTTGTGTTATCAACTGATATAAATATATAATATATACTTTCTTTGTAAATACATACATACCTATTATACATAGAAAACATCCAAACTTTGAAACAAATATTTGCAGATGATACAAACATTTGGTCCAACCCGGGAATCAAATTTGAAACTTGTTGCACAACAGTTGTATAAAGTGCCACCAAGACAGTCAATAAAATGAATAAAATAAATTAAATAATTTGAATACAAACTATTGAAAACTTACATTAAGGTCGTCTTGTGAAATACCTAAGCTGTAACCCAGATCCAGCCAACCATTCGGAGTACCTCCAACTCTTTTAATCAGAATTTTCCATACATTATAACAAGCTTTACCCGTCGCAGTTTTAGCGTTTCGATAGTACAGTAGATCTGAGTGAAGAAATCGTGCTTTTTTACTTAAAGCGTGTAGCTGTGTTATTTCTTTAGACCGCTCCTGTATTACCATTTGTTCTAAAGCTAGCGTATCCACACTGATAGTATCTGCATTCTCGTAATCCTTCATAACTTCCCTGTAAATTGTCATCGGTATCATATTACTTGGGATTCCCAAAGATGATATTTATGTAAATAACTAATAAAATAATAATAAATAAGTTAACAAAAGTTAGCCAAACTTACATCGTGGATTTGTTTCATCAAATCAACTGAATCTCCTTTAAAACTTTATAAAAACATCACTCAATATTGAACAAATTTCGATTAAGGAAAATGGTTACGAAAACATTTCCGTCTTTCATATAAGACAAGACAACAGACGGTGTAACTTCAAATATCTTGACAGTTGACACCTGACAGTAGGAGACAGTGAACATCAGTTTCGAAAAGGACAAGAGTCATGTAAAAACAAATGTTACCAGCTTGATACAATGATTTGTTTTGATACATCTTTGGGTATTATTTTTAACCAACTTCATTAGGTAAAGCGTTCTAGAAATAATACTTTAACCTTATCCAAGTTTGAACAATGAAAACGTGTCTCTAAAGTATTTTCATTAAGGTCAAGATCTTAATGAATATATTTTAGAGACACGTTAGGTCTTAAGTAAGTTTCTTTAGGTTATCCATAATTGATAACTATTTTAGTAAAAAACGTTTAATGATTTCAACACAATCACATCATAATGAAAACAATTTATACTTTTACCTTACAAGATTATTAAAATTATGTCAGTCCAGATCTCCAGCTTTTGGAATTAATGAAGTAGGTTACGTATAATATTTGTATTACGTTACGTTTGTTTTAGTCTTACCAAATTTGCCAAGCTCTTTAAATTGTATTTTGACCTGTGTGAATTGGTTGAGTTGGAGTAAACAGTGAATTTCAACATAACTCTAGGGCTGGAGCTACCCAATACAGTTTCGTTTAGGGTCGTATATAAAACAAGTTGATTGTTGACTTTCAATTGTTTATTTTTAAATATAAAAATAATCACAAATTTTAAGAACGAAAAAAAGCCGGCTTCAAGTACTGTACCAAATTGAAATGGGATCACACGGAAAGCATCAGCTTACAAATAAAAAATAATCATCAAAATCAGTTCAACCAGTCGAAAGTTATGAGGTAACAAACATAAAAAAAATCCAGACGAATTGAGAACCTCCTCCTTTATTGTAGTCGGTTAAAAAAAGTACGTATCAGTGTACTCCTATGAGGTATGGAGGGTAGAGGTAAGGAGTATCATCTGTGTACATGAAAAGTGTCCGTTGAAATGCATTAAATTAGGGTGGCGCCACATTAGCATCAGAGTAAACTTCTTAAAATCAATACACACACTTTTTCATAAAATTGAATGATAAAAAATCAATAAACGTACTATTCACAGTTCAGAAAATAAAATATATTTACTACATTATTTTGTAATACGCAAGTAGTGACAATAATGTTAAATTTTTTAACTCGGCGTACTTCAATTCGTTCACAATTGCTACATTCATACCATACCCTGTGTCTACACCAGCGCCATTCTGGAAGGTTTTTGAACTGTTATTTACAGCTTATGCTGGACACTTTTTTCAATTTTCTACCTTAAGAGATAACACTCCTTATCTCTACCCTCCATACTATGAGGTCGAATTTGACATTTACCTACTTGCGAATTTATAAAAAAAAACAGAAATCTTTGGCGGGAGTGATTAAATAAAACCGTTTAATGTCATTTACTTTAAATTAGAATAAGTGCAAGTTTAAAAAGAAGAATGATGGATAGTACATTGTTAGTCGGTTAAATTATTCTTATTGTTTAATTAATCATTACTTATTGCATAAATGCGACCTAATTCTATACAGAAAAATATTTATACTGTTTTGCAGGGCAAGCTTTACGGACATATTGGACGCCGAAATATGCGATTCACAGCCAATGTCATTAACACCGTCTATCGTTAGTGACGACAAATGGTCAGCACCTGGTACTAACACCGCAGTAGACATACGAGTACAAAATCCATCTCGTCCTTGTAAAGGGACCGGACAACTTGGGGAGTTCCGTAGCAATGAGGAAATAGGTAAAGTTTAGCCCTATTTGTAACTCCCCGGGTCATACCATCATTTTATTTGAATATTTTCTTCTAAAGTTGATGCATACTTACAGTAATTGTACAGTATATGAAATAATAAAATAAACAATTTAGTATTACTACCCGACGCCATTAGTTACACAAAAATGTCAGAAAAATAATTTAATTAAGTGACGTTTTTAGTTTTGTAAGTGCATTATGTCCATTTATTAATTCAGGTAGTAATTTTTATTTAGGTGGTTTTTAGAATATTAACATAAATTGTCTCTTGTTTTTTTATTGGTATGTCAAAAAGAAGATTGCCTGTGTGACTTATAAGTAAGGTTTTGCTCGTTATGGTTGTAGGTAACAAATAGAGTGAAATAACAATAAATGGCTTTATCATATTTTACTTTTTTTGACATGATTTGGTATTGTAGGAAAATTATGTTGCATTGAGTAGGTAGTTTTAATTTTCCAAAAGCGCTGCATTATTACCTTGGGAAAAATTCAGTACGAAGTCATGTAAGCAAAACTAATAAATGAAATTTCTATATAAGTTTCGTAATACCTTTTATATTGTAATATCATTACTCAACATAGGTGCAACAATGTTGAACTCTGTTTATATATTGCCAATTGCAGATCCGAAATACCGAAACGTGTTTACGTATAAATACTTCAATCTTGTACAATCAAAGGTTATCGACGATGCGCTTTATTCAGGTTAGTTTGGAAAATTACTTTTAGATTTCTATATCATACTAACGCTACTATAATAGAAGATAATGCGAAAATACTATAAGAACTTGATTTTAATAGGGTTTTAGGAATCACAGCCCAAGTGTCCTTCTTCTAGTAACGTCTCTAAGCACAGAACGAATCTTCATGGAAAAGTTTTCCCATCCGTCATTTATCTCCCTAGTCTAATTCGCATCCTGCCAGAAAAGAATAATGTGTCATAGCAGGGTTTTCGGCAGTAATAAAAGAAACCAGTGGATCCTTTTTACAATATTACACATCCCAGTGCCCTAAATGAAATAGAGAAAAGGTTGGAATTTTTTTATGGTATAGGGGTAAACAAGCATATGGTTTACGGGGAGCAGCCTATGTCCAGCGGTGGACTTCATTAAAGGAGGTTGATGCAAAGCAGACGGATCACCTACTGGCAAGTGACTACCGCCGCCCAAGGAGTTTTATTATGTTTTATGCCACAGGAGCACTAATGATGACCTTTTTCTTTTCTTTTTCTTTTTTTTTTTTTTTAAAAGACAACTCCCGCATTAGGAATAAACATCCTGTGTCGTGGGGGAGTTTACAAACATACATGAAACGGGCACAAAGAAAATCCAGACAGACCTGAGATATCCTAATTATTATAAACTAGCTTTTGTTAGCCTATATCCTCACTTAGGAATCAAAGTATCTCCATGCCAAATTTCATTGAAATCGGTGCAGCGGTTTAGCTGTGAAAGCGAGACAGACAGACTTTCGCATTTATAATACTAGTATGGATGTGAATGTAAGTTATTTGTTACACTTTCACGCGAAAACTACTTAATCGATCATCATGAAACTTTGTACACATATTCTTGGTCGTATTAATAGTAACATAGGATACTTTTGCTGAATGCGAGCGAAGCCACGGGTAAAAGCTAGAACGTATATAAGTAAATAATTGGTAATGAAACCTCGTTACCTTGATTAGTCATTTCGTCTTATTAAAATCAAATACTTTTAATATAATCGATAATTACAGTAGCATTACTACCATAAATCATTTGAAAGTAAAATATCTCCTGTCTGAAGTCGGCAACTATTTATCAATAAAATATTTCAGATAAATCGATAGTTGTCTGTGCACCGACAGGCTCAGGAAAAACTGTAATTTTTGAAATGGCTATAGTTCAACTACTTATGGAACTAGAAGACAAAAACTACACAGAAGATTTTAAAATAATTTACAGTAAATATTCCTCATTTATTTATTTCGTTAGACATATAGTTTACTAGCTGACTTATGCAACTTCGTCTGCTTCTCTTCAAAAGAAATATTTTTTTCCCAATTAGTAAATTGTGATATAAACTATCCTATCTCTCAAGTTGGATCGAACTGCACATGGTGTGCGAATTTTATTATAATCGGTTAAGTGGTTTAGGAGTCCATTGAGGACAAACATTGTGACACGAGATTTATATATATTAAGATTTTCAACCTTAACGTACGTAGAAACAATCTGAAATGCCAGAAATTTAGTCTTCTTCTTCTTAGCTTCTTCTTGTTAGCCTTTATTAACTGCCTCGGTAGCGCAGTGATAGCGAATGCAACTGCTGTGCTTGAGGTCTCGGGTTCATATCCTGAGTCGGACCAAGTGTTTGTATGATTTACAAATATTTGTTTCGGAGTTTGGTTGTTTTCTATGTATAATATGTATGTATTTACAAAAAAAAGCATTTATTTATTCATATCAGTTGTCTAGTACCCATAACACAAGCTCTGCTTAGCTTGGGAGTAGATGGCGTTGTGTGTTAGATTTCCAAAATATTTATTTATTTATTTATTGTTCCCGCGCTTTATTAGGGTCGGCTAGTAGATCAACCGGCTTTACCTGAGTATCAGTTTTTTCCACGGAGCAACTGGCATCGGTTGAACTAGTTGTCAGAATAATTGTGGGAGCTTAAAATGTCAGGAATTGAGTACCTAATATTATAATTCTGCAACAAAATGAATACAAACAATAAGCAAAATATCTACCAATACTCTTGGTAATATACGATATATGCGTTTACATATTAATTTGATTGATGACATGAGCGACCAATCGTTTTTAAATAAATCATTTAATTAGCTTCATGATCGCTTAGTTATATCTTTATTTAACTTGCCACCCTAGATGTGCTAACTCAATAGTTATGTACCTAACTCATCATTATTTTCAATACATATAAATTACCTCTATAGAAATCTTGTACGCAAAAATGAAGTTTAATTAAAACCAATCCCTTAAATATTTGTTAATAGTCTATCCACAGCTATAAATATTTATTTAACTTTATGTTTATTTATAAGAATGATGTAATATTTTCCCAAATAAAATAATATTGACCAGAGAAATTAGCATGAATAAAATTATCTATACACTATTTAATTGGCCGGGGCAATTAAGGGGCACGATGAGAAATGAATGTTGTAAAATGTGTTCTCGCAATAAGTCAGTGTAATTTTATCCATATAGAGATTGTTTTGTCTGCACTGTCGTATACTGTATTTTGTAAGTAATCTTGTTATGTTCAATACCACGTGTTTCTCTACGACCATAATTGCCTTAGCGGCACAGTGGTAGCATTACTCGACTGCTGTGCTTGAGGTCTCGAGTTCGATTTCCGGGTCGGATCAAACGTTTGAATGATCTGCAATTATTTGTTTCGGAGTTTGAGTGTAAGATAATAGTATATTATGTATTTATATCAGTTGTCTAGTACGAGTATATAGACGTAGAGACTAGACGGCGTTATTATTATTACATTAGGATAAATTACAACAATCCTTATGATAAACTAATATGTTTGTTGTATTCAGTGGCGCCTGTAAAAGCTTTATGTACGGAGAGATTAACGGAATGGTACCCTAAGTTCACAAAACTTGGGCTTTTATGCATAGAAGCTACAGGAGATACAGATGTTGATTTCTCCCAATTACAACCATATAAGTAAGACACATTTTGGATAAATATTTCTAATGATCTAATAGGATATGGTATTAACTATACAAAAAAACTCAAAAGGATTATAATAACAACACCAGAGAAATGGGATATGTTGACGCGACGATGGCGGGACCACAGAAGCATGGTAGAAGTAATAAAGTTATTCCTAATTGATGAAGTCCATATATTGAACGATGAAACTCGTGGACCTGTACTTGAAGCCGTAGTTAGCAGAATGAAGACTATTGAAGTATTTATATCTTTTTTTTGATATGTTTATTTAATAGCTTTTGTATGTCGATTATCGCGGTAAAGAAAAATCAAAGTATCTCCAGTCCTAATTTCATTTAAAATCGGCGCAGCGCTTTAAGCGTAAAAGCGTTATAGGCAGAGCTACTTTCAAATTTAAAATATTAGTATTGACAAGATTTTGCAAGTGTAACTTTTGGAAATTATTTCTTTCACTGAATATAATAAATACCGTACGTCTTTTATTCTCCAAATGAACGTTACAGCAGTGTATGAATTACACGTAAATATACATTGACTGTATTTATGTCCAAGAAAATTAGGAATTGTGCGATTTTGATTATTATTTATTACTTTCAAAAAACATAGCACTACATCAGTATTTTTCTTTTTAAATTATTTCTTTAGTTAGTTTTTTGCACGCCGCTCCGCCCGCGTATTTGTCGGTTATTGCGGTAAATAGTAGCCTATGCCGTTCCTTAAGAATCAAAGGATTACTAGATAGAGATATAAAATTTGTCCTAATTGGTTTGGTGGTTTAGCCGTGAAAGCATAACGGACAGAGTTGCGTTCTAATTTATAATATTGGTGTGGACGTATGGATAGTACTACTCGTATATAAACAATTTTGTGTAGTCTTCGTCGATGATTACCCAGGACCGATTCTTATCTCCTTTAAATTGAAGATAGTAACTACCACTCTTGGATTCTGCTCGTGATTTGCATAAAGAGCAGAGTAAAAAAAAATTGTATGTAAATGTTTTGTCGGTAACACATCTGTGTCAAAATATTTAATTTTATTATGTTTTGAAAACCATTCAGAGTTCAGCTCAGTCAGTACATCGTATAGAAAAACTGCAGAACCAACTTCAAGGAAGCGCTGTGACTCATAAAACAGCCCCTAGCATTCGTTTTGTAGCTGTATCAGCAACCGTCAGTAATCCCGAGGATGTAGCCAACTGGTTGGGAACCTCGAATAAATCTGCTGTTTTCCATAAGTAAGTACAAATTAGGTTTCAATATGCTAATGTAACATGTGCGTAATGCAATGAGATGAATGAGAGAGTCTTACCAATTGTTTCAATTAACCAGTTTAACTTCATATGCCTTTTTATAAACGTATCTAAAAATTGTTATGTATTCAAAATCCTAAGCCTACGTAAATCTTCGTATAGAAAATAGATGCCTATAGGTAAAAAAACATTATGGTCCGGAATAAAATAAATACATAGGTATATATTCATACGTGAAACAAAAATTTTATGCTCTCTTTTATGAAAATACTAGCTTTTACCCGCGGCTTACCTCGCATTTAATAAGTATTCTATGTTCCTTCTATTACCTCCAGAATATAGTGTACAAAATTTCATGACGATCGGTTAAGTAGTTTTCGCGTGAATGTGTAACAAACGAACTTACAATCACATTTTAATAATTAGGATAATATGCGAACTTAGCAGTATGTAATCTGGCACAATTAAAGTTTATGGAGGAGGAGGAGTGTAAAAATGATTTATTGTCCAATTTCGACCTTTGCATTAGGCTGCCACCAGTTTTTCAGAACTACTTTTCAGCTCTTCTATCTATGATTTCAAATGTTGTCTTTCGTTTGTCTTCCAAAAAACTAATGTATATATACGTATATGTACATATACGTATGTTTCATTGTGTGAGTTTTATATGTAACATGTATATATTTGCTTGTATATTTTTTTCTTCATAATTTTAAAATTTCCCAAAAAACGCTCTGGCGGGTTGCTAGATTATTGTGAATTACTATACAATCTTCTTGTAGGTTCGGTGACGAATGTCGTCCAGTAAAGCTAAATCGCTTTGTAGAAGGTTATCCCTGTCCAGCGGGCACAAGCATTTTCAAGTTCGATATAGTTCTAAACTATAGACTGTGGCCAATTATACAGAAGTATCATCGTGGGAAACCAACATTGGTACTGACTTATTTATTTTATTTTGTGTGACAGTACCAATAATAAATAATAATAAATCACTTATTCTAGTAACTCATAGTTAGTTCTAAATCTATTACAAACTGTGTAATTCCTGCCACAATTTTACAATAGAGGTAGAAAACTTGTAGTAGTGGTTCATATACACGTAGTCGAGCCTGTTGGCAATGCCGCGTAGAATACTAGTGGGTCTGTTACGCACACAACGATTTTCTACTTTTTTTTAAAAAGATAGCGGCCCCTTTGGAATATACATCCTTTGTCGCTGGGGACTTTACAAACAAATATAAAACGGACACAAAGAACACCTAGACGCTAAACAATAATTTGTAAATAACACAAAGTGTTGTACCATGTAGAATTTGAACCAGCGGCGTGGCGACCGCTAAAACCACTGGGCCAACCGTGCAGTCTTTCATGTTATTTGTTTTTTATTGTATAGGGGACAAACGAGCAGACGTGTGATTACGACGACAGACGACTGATGGTAAGCGATTACCACTGGCCATGGACACCCGCAACACCAAGTACGTTGCCGGCTTTTTAAGAAGGAGTACGCTCTTTTCTTGAAGGTTTGAAGGTCGGTTTTTTTTAAATGACCTTTTCCCGCTAATAACATATTCAATTTAATTTATTTTTCTAATTTTTTAACTGTTTACTTTTGTGAATTGTAAGTAGTGTACCGATAATATAAATTTACTGATTTTATTCTTACTACAGATTTTCTGCAACACTCGTAAAAGTGTAACTCTAACAGCGGAAACTTTGTCGCGGGAGCTCACGATTAACTTTAATGCGGAACAAAAAGCCAAATTAACTGCATTAGCTTCAACAATTAAGAATAAAAAGTTACAGGTAAATTAGTTGCCTTCGCTAATTGAGACATTTTGCGGATTTTAAATATGTATAGATACAATGATTTTCATAATTAACATGCTGTTTATTATGTTACTAAAGCTAGACACATAATAATCGACTCTGGTTCAGACAATATCACCGTCAGATCCTTGAACTTTTTGTTTGTTGGTACTTTGCGTGTTTTCCAGCATCAAGTCGATATACTACAAATCCAGTTACGTGGTCATAATAAGATATTATCCAATAATACAGAAGAATAAAGGCTTAAGCGATTGTAGAAAGAGAATAGACGCGAAACACTTGCTTGCTGCTTGGGTAAGGGGGTGGCTCATTGACATCATTGATGACATGACGTCATTCCGTACATTAATGTCTCGGTGGCGTAGTGGTGGCGTACGCGACTGCTAAGCTTGAGGTCTTGGGTTCGATTCCCGGGTCGGACCAAATGTTTGAATGATCTTCAAATATTTGTTTCGGAGTTTGGGTGTTTACTATGTATGTACGAGTATTTACAATAAAAAAGTATTTGAGTATTTATATCAGTTATCTAGTACCCATAACACAAGCTCTGCTTAGTTTGGGACAAGATGGCGTTGTGTTAGATGTCCGTAATATTTATTATATTATTATTAATTAGTTTTCTACTAACTTAAACGTTTGTAGAATGTCAACTTGGCTACAGGGCTGGATTTCTAGACCGTGACCTGTATTTTTTTCTGGTATAAGAGAACAAACAAGCAGACATGTTTCCTTAACAGGCACTTTATATAGTACAGGCAAGTGCATTGGGGTGCAGGGGGGGATGTGTGAAGAGATTTTGGGCTCTAGTCACGAAATTTACTTATCACCAAGCATTACTTGCTTTGAACTTTGAACCATGACCTAAGATCAAGATTTAAAGTTTGTCTTTGTACAATTGGCAAGTAGACTCTGGTTGTAAGCTTGACAGTAACATCACTCCTAATTCTTTAACTTTTATAAACACGTTTCGGTTACTTGTGTTTATAGTCACTGGTGATGTGTGGAGTAGGTTGTCACCACGCTGGGTTACTGTACGAAGAGAGGCAGGTGATAGAACGTGCTTTCAGGAACAGAGACTTGCCTATACTCATCACTACTACCACCTTAGGTTAGTACATTAATATAAATGCATCAACTATAGATACATACTTAATTTCTATTGGACCGTCCTGTTGTTGACGTGTTTCTTATGAACGTGTGTCTGTAACCTTGACATACAGATAATATAAAGAATAATGTTGAAACCAGTATACAGTGCTATGAGAAAGCTTATTTTGGCAATATATCTCAGTTGTGACAAATTAAGATTAGAATACGGAATGTTGCCACCTCTATTAATCGCGCAGGTGTCATGAGAACCGATTAAACAACAGCACTGCAAAGAGAAGGAAAATTTTAAGCAAAGTAAATACTACTCGTAACATAACTGCCCAAAATTTCCTTCCCATAGGTCTATGTCCTGTCAGTAAACTACTAAAGCTTGTTGATGATCTCAGTTGTAACAAAGGATTTTGATGAAAAGCTCCATACATAATAATTATAAATATTACCTTTAACTTTTAATTAGGCGCATTATGAAAATCACACAAGTAGTCGCGTGGGGTCACTCGCACATTTATTTTTGACTCCGGGTAATGCCCAGTTCCGAAATTTGAAAAACGATCCGTTCTAGGTACGAATAGTAGTATATTATACGGGGCGTAAGCTAAAATTGTTCCTATAAAAATAAACTGAGGAACTGTATTTACGACTCGTAGTCGGTTGTAGAATATTTTTAAACGATGACGATTCGTTAAATATAGGAACCGGGCATTAATGAATATTAATATCTTGTGCACAACTCTTTACTATGTTTGATGGTTGGTTCTTTAGACCATTTCACTTTTGGCCCATTACTTTGACTATGTCTAAATAAAAACAGTTACCCTCCAATGATTCAGGAACATTTTCGCTATCTTCGTATTCCTCGATCTCGTTTTCCGACTAATGGACACTATGTACATAAATATCATCTACAATTTCATCTTTCGAGGAAATTGCAGATGATATTTATGAATAAGAAGATAGTGTATGAGAGTTCAGAATCTTTATTTTCATCAAATGACTCACTTCAGTCGCCTGTCGATTGTGTGTGTCGATGACTGGCTTTGTGCACGTTGTATATCTTATTTAACAACTTCGTGGTCTAGCAGTTGGCGTATGCGACTGCTGATCATGAGATCTCGGGTTCAAATCCCGGATCAGACCAAAAGGTGTTGAGTTTTTCTGATTATAGACATGCTTAATAACAGCTCGGACTTTGAAAGATGCGGTCTTAGTCCCCGTGCCTCGGAGAGCACGTAAAGCAAGACGCATCGGTCGGTCTTGCGCCTGATCTCACTCCGGTCGTGTCGGATAACCGTCCTGTCAGATTATGAGAATGAGGGAACAGAAATTGCACTTGTGGACTAGAATACCTTCTGCGTAGTTGGCTGGTCTCCGTTGAGGCTGGCCGCCGTGGCCCAAATTAGCTAGGAGAGCATCAAATGTCATTTTTAGATCATTCTGAATATTTTTTTCAGCTATGGGTGTCAATTTGCCAGCTCATCTAGTGATCATCAAGAATACTCAACAATATGTAAATGGAACTTTTCAGGTGATTTATAAATTTGACGTGACATAGTATTATCCGTTAGATATGGATTAAGATCGATGTGATTGTGTGATGTGTATTTGCTAATAGTGCTGCGATGATATGTACTTAATAACATTACTATAAATTAGAGTGTCAGTATTATATTTAGATAAATTTTAGGAATTGCAGTTATTTTAGTGTTACCCGCGGTTTTTGTTGCATCTTAACAACAATACTCGCTGGTATCTGATGGTACCTTGAGAGTAACTCTCAAGGTAGCAGAACCACGCTGATTTCAGCTTTCATACTTTTAAATTTTGTTAAAGCTATATCAGCTTTATACTAATGTGAAAATATAAAAAAATTAACAAAAATAAACCGACATCAAGAGCTGAACCAAATAAATGAAATGTGACTACATCATAAGCAGCAGCTTTCAAATAAAAAATAATTATCAAAATCGGTTCACCCAGCGAAAGTTCTGAGGTAACAAACATAAAAAGAACAGTAAAATTTAGAACCTCTTCCTTTTGTGAAGTCAGTTAAAAAAAGTTCAAGTATATGGTTGTTACATGAGCTGACTTCTATTAAACAGGAGTACAGTATCAGCACAGTACTTCAGATGGTGGGACGCGCTGGGCGACCACAGTTCGACACTGACGCGACCGCGGTCATCATGACCCGCCTCGCCGACAAGGCCAGTACATTACTTTATTTATAACTTAACTATTTTACTACTGACATGATTGTTAACTTATATATCACTAGCTGTTGCCCGCGGCTCCGCCCGCGTTTATGTCGGTTTTTTCGTGTTTTTTCGCGGTCGCGGATATGTGACTGATGCAAAAATTAGATAAAAACAATCCTTGATGCGGATTATATATTTATATATTCCAAAAATTTCAGCTCGAATGGTGCAGAACTTTTTGAGTTTTTTGAAGCGTACATAAACCAACATATCATTTTTATACGAGTATATATAGATAGATAGATGTACTTATTTGTTTCCTTGGTAACCATACAAAAGTAGTAGATGAGATTCTTTAATCCGGGCTGAAAATATTAAAGTGTTAAATGGTTTATTCTACTAATATTTTAAACGCAGAAGTTTGTAAGTATGTATGTTTGTTGCTCTTCCACGCAAAAAGTACTGAATGAATTTTGATGAAATTTACAATAATGTAGCTTATATATCAGAATAACACATAGGCTATACCGTATTGTCGTGCCGCGGGAAGTACCACGGGGTTCAGTTAGTTTTCCATAAATATTGATCACTTTAATTACAATCTATTTTATTCATTACTCGAGAACAGGTTTGTTTATTAAATTCGTTCGGATCTGTTACTCTTTCTTACCGATAAAATTATGGAATAATTTTTGATTAAATATTTGGAAGAACTACAACCCTTATATACACTAAGCAACAAGTACCTAATTAAAAAGAAGGTAAATCTATTAATCATGAAGTAGAAGTAGGTCTATTAAAGGCTAATCGATGAAGTAAATCGATCTAAATATTTGTATAAAACTGAGCCCACAGAAAAATTATGTATATTTGATACTACGACATTAGTTTTATACTAAAACACTTCTATTACCCTGAATTATAAAGTGTTGACTATGAAGGTGTTGCAGTATGTAAAAAATCGGCCAGGTGTCTCTTAATTACCTTACTTCCCATAACAAAGAATGATCCTTCAAGCAAGACTGAACACCGAATAATAAAGCTTGATACATTTAACGTGCCGCTGGCAATATGCTTTTTGACGGCATCACAGCATCTTTAACGCTCCCACATACTATTAGAACTAATGTACATGATAGTTTCATAAAAATATCATAAACTTTACTAAAAAAACAAATCAAAATGAAATCAAAAACAGCTGGTCGTGTAGGTAATGGAGCTGACAAAAAAACATAATGACTATTGACACTCAAAAGTATTCGCAGTGATCAAATAAATCTTATGTACATATTCTCAATCTTATTATTCCGATTTCAAATCAAATCACTCAAAGGGACAAGTTGTTCATTCCCTACAGTTTTAAAAGGCATTCAATTAGAGGAACATTAAATTAATGTCTACAGCAGTTATCTACTTAATTATTAAATAAAATTATACGAACTTAACAGTCAACTCAGTAACATTACCGCTTCCTTAATAAAAAACTATTCTGCATATAAATTGTATGTTCAACTCAAGTTAAACTGCATAGTTTAACGCCGAAAACATCAACAATAAAAATAGGGTTGTTGACTGTATCATAAATAAATACCGATGACTCCTTCATTAAATCGAATACGTAATACAAAATATGTCTGAAAATAGAATTACTATAGCTTTTATTTCTATTACATATTTTAATCAAATAAACATTGAAATGTATTGCTCAATTGAGTAGTCTAAAACAGTGACGTCAGAACTATGTATTTAGTATATTTTTATAGAAACTAATCGTTTTGACAGATAATAAAAAGTAACTTATTTTACTAAGGTCTCAAGTACCCAATTATAAACTTGTTTTTTTTTATCATTTACGGTATGATGATGTATAAATTATAGTACCAACTTGTGTACTTTCATTAACGGCTAGTGTTGCTCTATGTTGATCACAAATGCTTACGAGGTGGGTGAATGACCTGTCTATTATATTTAAAAGTTTTATCATTTCCCTTAGTTTAGACAGTATTAAAAGTTTAGACATCATGTTTATTGTAAAGCATAATAACATAAACATCTAACTTATTATTTATTTGTATATTATTTGGTTTACATTAAATTTGGAACTATTTATTAATAATATTTATAAGATCTGTAGTTACATTCAACTGTTACCGTGGGAGAGCCACGCTTCGGCATGAATGGGCCGGCTCCACCGGATTAATACCACGACCTCACAGAAAACCGGTGTGAAATAGCGCTTGCGCTGTGTTTCACCGAGTGAGTGAGGATACCGGAAGCCCATACCCCAATACCCTCCGTCCACCCCCCTCCCCATCCCTCAAAGGCCGACAACGCACTTGTGACGACCCTGGTATTGCGGGTGTCCATGGGCGATGGTAATCGCTTACCATCAGGCGATACGTCTGCTCGTTTGCCCCCTATTCAATTATAAAATTAAATCCACTAGTTTAGTAGAATCATAAATTCGTCAGTGTCGAAAGCCTTTCGCCTGTAATACATGGGTTTCTGCAGCCTTCTTTCGTGATGCGTTAAGGAAGACAACGATGATATTCTTCTATACCGCAAAAAAAGGAAAAAGCATCAATACGTATAATATATATTATAACCTTTTAATATTTATTAAAATGTAATAGTAAGATTTTCATATTTTTAAGGTTTTTTTGTGAATAAATAAAACAAGTGGCATTTCAATACAAAAAATATTTATAAAAAGTATTTATTACTATAAACATTTACATTGAATTAAGTACTAGTCGAATATACCATATAATGTTGTTTACAGTTTGTTTATATTTAATGGCCTGGCTTATACTAAACCGTTCATCACAGAAGTGGGTAACTTGGTCTTTGCATAACTACATCAATGTTTAAGAGATCCCTGACTATACATTTTCTAATGCGAATGGTTTTTCACTATAATCTAGATTTATAAAATCTTACTTATGTCTAAAAATATCTATATAAGATTTCAGTATTATACGACAAGTTAAAAAAAAACAATTTTCGTTCTCATGAAATCGGCTTGGTAAATTAAAAACGATGCTTAAATCACAGTAAACTTAGTGTTTTATTATCACAAAAATATCACTCGTAGTTTCCAATATTGTTTTAAAAATAGAAGTTAGGTTGTATTATAAGACTCCTACATCTAAATTCTGTGATTTAGGTAGCCTTGGGTAGCAGCAGATGATTTCAGCATTGAAAACGAAAATTCTTTTTGTGAATCTATGTTGATTCTTGAATAACATGCAAAAAAATGGCAAATTATATCATTTACAAATTTACTACCATTTTAATTAAAGATATACGCATACTATATATTAAATTAAAATGATATATGTATAGATTTAATTAGGTACATAAATGCGAGTCAGTTTTAAACTTGAGTACAAAACATACTAGCATTTACTTATTTTACAAAATTCGCATGTAATTCACAAATCAGTTTGCCAGTTAGCATTTGAACTATCAATCATAAGGGAATCCAGTCTTATTGACGATAGATTACTTCTTGCCTTTGCCGAAGGGGTTAGCGTTATTTTCGAATGTGATCTTAGGTACGAAACCGCTTTCGCCTTCTACAGTGTACTCTACCGTCATAAGGCGACCATCAGGTAGAAGGACTCGGTAACCTCCAATTACTTTACCTTGTGCATCTCCTTCTTCATTTGCACCGAAGTACAGAGCCTTCTCTTGATCTTCTACATCATATTTGTATTCGTACTGTAACAAAAAAAAATATTTCTAATGTATGTATTTTAGTAAAGTAGTATATTTTAGTAAAGTTAAGTTCATTTTAGGAACATCACAGGTATTCTGGTTAACTATGATAATCTTAAACAGAAGTGCATAATTTTCAATAAAGTTACTGGTTTAAGACTTTCTCGACTTACGAGACTTCATCAACAACCGATTATGTCCCACTGCTAGGTTTGGGTTTCCTCTCATGAGAGGGTTAAGGCCATACGTCCCCACACTGGCCGAGTGCGGGTTGGGGACTGGCAAGACAACGTTGTGGCTACATAATACTGCCGTTGGATGTTTTTAAGCCGTCCAAAGGCCCCCAACTAAGCTTCACGATTGTTTATTCTATGATAACAACTGAGACCGACTGCTTAACGTGACCTCCGAACCACAGAGTCACTAACCGCGCCGTCGTTGCTTACCCTCGGTGATTGTTTCTAATCACCGAATGCAACTGGGCTATGAGCGCCACTTTTAACACAGAGCGTTACCGTGGGAGAGCTATGCTTCGGCATGAATGGGTCGGCTCGACCGGAGTGATACCACGGCCTCACAGAAAACCGGTGTGAAATAGCGCTTGCGCTGTGTTTCACCGAGTGAGTGAGGATACCGGCGGCCCATATCCCTCCCCCCATCCCCTTCCATATCCCCCAAAGGTCGGCAACGCACTTGTGACGCCTTTGGTGTTGCGGGTGTCCATGGGCGGCGGTAATCGCTTACCATCAGGTGATACGTCTGCTCGTTTGCCCACTATACAATAAAAAAAAAAAAAAAACTTATTCGCGATAAAATTATTTAAAAGGTTTTAAAAAGTTTCACAAAATAGATTTTCCTAATTTTCAACTATAAATCTGGTATATTTTGAGTTCAACCAACAACATCATCATCAGCCTATCGCAGTCCACTGCTGGGCATATAAGAGAGTACAACCAACACAATATAAAAATACTGTGTGAAGATTAACTGACTTCAAAAAGAGATAAGCCAAATGCTTACAGCTAGTTAGCTCGATGCATCTCTAGAGAAATCTGTTATACGAAGATTCTTTAAGACGTTTATGTGCATGTTTTAATTTTTTTGGTAACTTGCAACATACACTTGTACTGATAAGCAGATAGTCGTTGATAATACATTGGAAAGTATGCTGCATGTATTCATACATTATATAAAAGACATTAATTAGCCTCTTTTATGTAACTGTATTAAAAACCAATTCCTTTTTTTGAAAACCGTCTTATTTAGGATTCCGTATCCAAAGGGTAAAATGGGACCCTATTACTAAGACTCCCTTGTCCGTCCGTCTGTCACCAGGCTGTATCCCATGAGCCGTGATAGTTGGATAGTTTTAATTTTAACAAATGATGTATTTCTGTTGCCGCAATAACAACAAACAAATAAATGTTTAAGGGAGGCTCCCACACAACAAGCTTGTTTTTTTTTGGATTTTTGCTCGGTATTAATAATAGCAACACGTAGACACTTGAAATTATAGAAAATGGTAACAAAGAGGCGAATTTGTCCGACTAGAAAAACTTAGTTCACAATAATATTATTAAGATAAAATCACCTTAAAAACCGAATAAGTACATCATTGTTTTCAGAACACAGTTGAGATCTCAATGTTCTTGAACTGTTAGTGTTTAGGTTTCGTGTAACATTAAGAACGGTTTTACAAAAAATGGGATTAACTTGGTGTGTTCAATGAAACAAAATAGCACATAAATAAAGTATTATTCGAAGTTAACTAGAGATTCGATATGTTTTACTGAAAAACAAAGAGTTTTCAAATTTGATGACCATAGTAAGACTATTTACCAACCATCATACACTGAGCTTACTTTTTTTACTAAAACCACTGCAGGTATGTGTTGTTGAAGGTACCCTCCATGACAAGTGATTGCAAAAAATAATTCTCTTTTCAAAAATACTGTCATATAGGAATATTTCCCATGTCGTAGGGGCCTAATAAATACATGACATGGACACTAAGAAAACCCATTTTGTTATAATAAATAAATAAATATTTCGTACATCTCACACATAACGCCATCTAGTCACAAACTAAGCAGAGCTTTTACTAAGCTTGTATTATAGATACTAGACAACTGATATAAATACATATATACTTTTTTTTTATAAATACATACATATTATACATAAAAAACGCCCTAACTCCGAAACAAATATTTGTGCCGACCCGGGTATTGATCCCGAGACCTCAAGCACAGCAGTTGCATACCGCTACCACTGCGCCACTGAGGCAATCAATATTGTATAATATAGACTATTTTTAAAACGGTATAAAACTTCAGTACAAAGCTTCTATGGTCATTATTTAATCAAACATTTTTATTAGTAGGTTTAATTATTATATTGAGCAAACAATGCAAATTAAGCCCTAAAACGTAGATAACCTCTATAAATGTAATTAATATAATTTTAAGTCATTATATAAAAGGGACTATTACATTGATGAACGATTAGCTATAATAGTCATAAATATTATGTTAAGGGTAAGTCGAAAGATATATTGCTCATCGTTGTATAATTATTATCGCTAGCGTTATGTGCAATTAACTTCTAAATAGTTAGTATACGAGTTGTTCATTAAACATATAAATATATGTAATGTTGACACGGCCATTTTACTGAGCTGATGGTCAACAAGTAAATAAACTGTGCAACTGCGTTTTAAGATGCGAGACTTTGAAGTTTTTATGTATAATTTGATGGGATCGTACTTTACGTACGGGCCTGCCAAAGCGACTCTACTCTGCCTGATTGAAAGCATAAGCAGAATTCAAGAGTGGTCATCATACTTATTTCAGCATGGTAACCCACACCATGGCGGCCTAGTGATCTTTCTTTAAGTAAGTATTACTGCAGTATCTGCATAAATACTTAAACGATCCATAAAAAAACTTGGTGATCTGAAAAGATTCTGACCTTAACGTGAAGATAGCAGCATCCGTTTTCTTTTCAACTTTTCAGGCCATGCATGTACGAGTATAATAATTTATAATAATGCATTGAAATCCCAAGTTATTTTATTAAATAAAATTTGATGGGATTAATAGGAGCAAGATCTTTAATAATGAAGTAAATAACATCTTTGATCAGCTTTTTCAAAAGACGGGCAGAAAATAAATCAAATACCTAGTGAATGTACTAGAGATCTATACTAATAATAAAGCTGAAGAATTTGTTTGTTTTTTTGTTCGAACGCGCTAATCTCAGGAACCGCTGGACTGATTCGAAAAATTGTGTTTTGAATATCATGACTGTTAGACTAAGAATAAAACAGACAAAAGAAATGTAATTAGCTAAATAGTTGTTGAAATTAAAGAGTGAAAAATCTTATTTAGAAATTTACCATACAGATTTCACCAGTTTCAATTGAGGTTGGTTGAGTCTGACCCAATTATTAATTTTGAAAGTCACTTCTTATGCAAAATGCTCTTGAAATGCAGAATAATTATTATATTAAACACAATAAGAAAATAAAATATTCATTACGGAACAAAATTTCAATTTTGGAATAGTCGTTTGCAGAATACGTATGAGATACATTTGGTGTTTATTGTGCAGTACAATTAATCAAGATAAGCGATATAACGCTCACAAAGGCGGTTAAACGCAATTGTATCCAATTAGTCAAGTTTGCGCTGTGATGTTCACATGGTTAACATAATGTTGGTAAGATGGGTCCGATAGTGCACGGACGTGCCTGTATACTTCGTTGAAGACGAACAATACTATATCGATGCTATGAGAATAGATAACGGCATTAATGTAGTTTAAGGTCAGTCTTAACCTTTGTTGTCATTTAATTGTAATATGATATCGTTATACTCTGCAGCAAGTGTTTGTATTGTATTTCTAATATGTGTAGTGAGAATGTATAGAGATTTATATAAATTGTTACAATATTAACCTTATTACCTACTGTTATGTTTAATACTTAACTGTGCTTTAAGTTAATGTTTCAAT